>OY288203.1:2500-2502500 GCA_958449745.1 Ochropleura leucogaster
TAACCTAACCTAACCTAACCTAACCTAACCTAACCTAACCTAACCTAACCTAACCTAACCTAACCTAACCTAACCTAACCTAACCTAACCTAACCTAACCTAACCTAACCTAACCTAACCTAACCTAACCTAACCTAACCTAACCTAACCTAACCTAACCTAACCTAACCTAACCTAACCTAACCTAACCTAACCTAACCTAACCTAACCTAACCTAACCTAACCTAACCTAACCTAACCTAACCTAACCTAACCTAACCTAACCTAACCTAACCTAACCTAACCTAACCTAACCTAACCTAACCTAACCTAACCTAACCTAACCTAACCTAACCTAACCTAACCTAACCTAACCTAACCTAACCTAACCTAACCTAACCTAACCTAACCTAACCTAACCTAACCTAACCTAACCTAACCTAACCTAACCTAACCTAACCTAACCTAACCTAACCTAACCTAACCTAACCTAACCTAACCTAACCTAACCTAACCTAACCTAACCTAACCTAACCTAACCTAACCTAACCTAACCTAACCTAACCTAACCTAACCTAACCTAACCTAACCTAACCTAACCTAACCTAACCTAACCTAACCTAACCTAACCTAACCTAACCTAACCTAACCTAACCTAACCTAACCTAACCTAACCTAACCTAACCTAACCTAACCTAACCTAACCTAACCTAACCTAACCTAACCTAACCTAACCTAACCTAACCTAACCTAACCTAACCTAACCTAACCTAACCTAACCTAACCTAACCTAACCTAACCTAACCTAACCTAACCTAACCTAACCTAACCTAACCTAACCTAACCTAACCTAACCTAACCTAACCTAACCTAACCTAACCTAACCTAACCTAACCTAACCTAACCTAACCTAACCTAACCTAACCTAACCTAACCTAACCTAACCTAACCTAACCTAACCTAACCTAACCTAACCTAACCTAACCTAACCTAACCTAACCTAACCTAACCTAACCTAACCTAACCTAACCTAACCTAACCTAACCTAACCTAACCTAACCTAACCTAACCTAACCTAACCTAACCTAACCTAACCTAACCTAACCTAACCTAACCTAACCTAACCTAACCTAACCTAACCTAACCTAACCTAACCTAACCTAACCTAACCTAACCTAACCTAACCTAACCTAACCTAACCTAACCTAACCTAACCTAACCTAACCTAACCTAACCTAACCTAACCTAACCTAACCTAACCTAACCTAACCTAACCTAACCTAACCTAACCTAACCTAACCTAACCTAACCTAACCTAACCTAACCTAACCTAACCTAACCTAACCTAACCTAACCTAACCTAACCTAACCTAACCTAACCTAACCTAACCTAACCTAACCTAACCTAACCTAACCTAACCTAACCTAACCTAACCTAACCTAACCTAACCTAACCTAACCTAACCTAACCTAACCTAACCTAACCTAACCTAACCTAACCTAACCTAACCTAACCTAACCTAACCTAACCTAACCTAACCTAACCTAACCTAACCTAACCTAACCTAACCTAACCTAACCTAACCTAACCTAACCTAACCTAACCTAACCTAACCTAACCTAACCTAACCTAACCTAACCTAACCTAACCTAACCTAACCTAACCTAACCTAACCTAACCTAACCTAACCTAACCTAACCTAACCTAACCTAACCTAACCTAACCTAACCTAACCTAACCTAACCTAACCTAACCTAACCTAACCTAACCTAACCTAACCTAACCTAACCTAACCTAACCTAACCTAACCTAACCTAACCTAACCTAACCTAACCTAACCTAACCTAACCTAACCTAACCTAACCTAACCTAACCTAACCTAACCTAACCTAACCTAACCTAACCTAACCTAACCTAACCTAACCTAACCTAACCTAACCTAACCTAACCTAACCTAACCTAACCTAACCTAACCTAACCTAACCTAACCTAACCTAACCTAACCTAACCTAACCTAACCTAACCTAACCTAACCTAACCTAACCTAACCTAACCTAACCTAACCTAACCTAACCTAACCTAACCTAACCTAACCTAACCTAACCTAACCTAACCTAACCTAACCTAACCTAACCTAACCTAACCTAACCTAACCTAACCTAACCTAACCTAACCTAACCTAACCTAACCTAACCTAACCTAACCTAACCTAACCTAACCTAACCTAACCTAACCTAACCTAACCTAACCTAACCTAACCTAACCTAACCTAACCTAACCTAACCTAACCTAACCTAACCTAACCTAACCTAACCTAACCTAACCTAACCTAACCTAACCTAACCTAACCTAACCTAACCTAACCTAACCTAACCTAACCTAACCTAACCTAACCTAACCTAACCTAACCTAACCTAACCTAACCTAACCTAACCTAACCTAACCTAACCTAACCTAACCTAACCTAACCTAACCTAACCTAACCTAACCTAACCTAACCTAACCTAACCTAACCTAACCTAACCTAACCTAACCTAACCTAACCTAACCTAACCTAACCTAACCTAACCTAACCTAACCTAACCTAACCTAACCTAACCTAACCTAACCTAACCTAACCTAACCTAACCTAACCTAACCTAACCTAACCTAACCTAACCTAACCTAACCTAACCTAACCTAACCTAACCTAACCTAACCTAACCTAACCTAACCTAACCTAACCTAACCTAACCTAACCTAACCTAACCTAACCTAACCTAACCTAACCTAACCTAACCTAACCTAACCTAACCTAACCTAACCTAACCTAACCTAACCTAACCTAACCTAACCTAACCTAACCTAACCTAACCTAACCTAACCTAACCTAACCTAACCTAACCTAACCTAACCTAACCTAACCTAACCTAACCTAACCTAACCTAACCTAACCTAACCTAACCTAACCTAACCTAACCTAACCTAACCTAACCTAACCTAACCTAACCTAACCTAACCTAACCTAACCTAACCTAACCTAACCTAACCTAACCTAACCTAACCTAACCTAACCTAACCTAACCTAACCTAACCTAACCTAACCTAACCTAACCTAACCTAACCTAACCTAACCTAACCTAACCTAACCTAACCTAACCTAACCTAACCTAACCTAACCTAACCTAACCTAACCTAACCTAACCTAACCTAACCTAACCTAACCTAACCTAACCTAACCTAACCTAACCTAACCTAACCTAACCTAACCTAACCTAACCTAACCTAACCTAACCTAACCTAACCTAACCTAACCTAACCTAACCTAACCTAACCTAACCTAACCTAACCTAACCTAACCTAACCTAACCTAACCTAACCTAACCTAACCTAACCTAACCTAACCTAACCTAACCTAACCTAACCTAACCTAACCTAACCTAACCTAACCTAACCTAACCTAACCTAACCTAACCTAACCTAACCTAACCTAACCTAACCTAACCTAACCTAACCTAACCTAACCTAACCTAACCTAACCTAACCTAACCTAACCTAACCTAACCTAACTAACCTAACCTAACCTAACCTAACCTAACCTAACCTAACCTAACCTAACCTAACCTAACCTAACCTAACCTAACCTAACCTAACCTAACCTAACCTAACCTAACCTAACCTAACCTAACCTAACCTAACCTAACCTAACCTAACCTAACCTAACCTAACCTAACCTAACCTAACCTAACCTAACCTAACCTAACCTAACCTAACCTAACCTAACCTAACCTAACCTAACCTAACCTAACCTAACCTAACCTAACCTAACCTAACCTAACCTAACCTAACCTAACCTAACCTAACCTAACCTAACCTAACCTAACCTAACCTAACCTAACCTAACCTAACCTAACCTAACCTAACCTAACCTAACCTAACCTAACCTAACCTAACCTAACCTAACCTAACCTAACCTAACCTAACCTAACCTAACCTAACCTAACCTAACCTAACCTAACCTAACCTAACCTAACCTAACCTAACCTAACCTAACCTAACCTAACCTAACCGAACCGTCACACGGCGCCCCCCGCAGCGACCGCATCACTTTTAAGCCGCTCCGCGCTCGAAAATCGTGAAAAATAGCCAAAGTGTGCAAAAAGTTCCAAATTTTTGCAAAAAAGTGCGCCCTACCGAGATACACCCGGGAGTGAAAGAATTTTCAAAATCGGTGAAAAACTCGCGGAGTTACAGTGAAAAAACTGATATTTTAACCTAAAAAAGTGACCGTGAAAACGAAAAAAGTGAAACGCTGCGCGTTTTCGATCGATGACGTAGTGTTTTTGGATTGCCCTTCGAAGCACCTACACAAGCTCCACATTATAGCTGAGTCCGGGATTTTTCCCGTGAAAACTCGCTGAGCTACGGGGAAAAAAGGAAAATCCACGTGGACACGAGGTCGAAAACCAGCAGTTGCAGGGGAAACCTGGAAACGGGGAAAGGCGCAGGAAGCCATCCTCTTTCATCCGACACCTTGATCATCGAAATCGAACTACCCTTCTGGAAGTTAGAAATTTTTAAAGTTTTTCATAGCAGTGTCAAAATTAAAACATTAATAACTTTTTATTTAAATCGATAACATATAAATTTTTGGACCTTAAAAAACAGTGTATAGTGTTAAATAACTAATTTCAAAATTTTGGATTTTTAGGATCAGTAGTTACGGAGATAAAATTTCTCAAAAATATCCCTAAAAAAGTAAACAACACTAAATAATAAAAATTAAATTCCGGGAAAAATCGTCAAGGCTGTATCGGACCAGGAACAACACAAATCTAGCCGAAAATAAATTTTCCACCAACTGGATCTGACGGGAACTGCTATTTGCAGAAAGTGGTTTCACCCCCTTGACTTTGACCACCTGCCAAAATATACCAGGCTACATAGAAATTACGAACCTAGACAGACCCGCAGCAGACCTCACCAGCTTCCAGAATCTGGAGAACAGAGGGAGATTCGACAGGAGCCGAAACTCCTGTTAAGGTTTTCCCAAGCACTCCCAGGCACCCCCGGGAACATTTTGGACGTCGCTGGAGCGGTGAAGACCAGCAGTGGAAGGAAGACTATTAGTTAAGTACCTAGGTTAAGTTATCAATTAAGATTAGGATTAAGATATATATATATACCATCATATATTATACCATCCGCACCTTGGGGCTAAATATCAACCCCCTAGGGCTAGGACTTGGAAATTTTGTTTATAATACAAAACAGTGTTATCATACTTGTAACAAGTGGCCCTCAGCCATACTTTGACACTTGAGATACCGCTGATAAAACTTTGCAACCCCCTACCCCCTCCCCCCTTTTCTTTTCAAAACCACCCTATACAACTTTATTAAACTAAGAATTAGACAGAGGCCATCAGCCACAGAAACAAGTTTTACTAATACCCCTCCCTCCCCCCCCCCCAACCCCTTCCCCTTACTTGACCCCGGAACCTGACCTACCAGGAAGAGCTCATCAAGACCAAATAAACGAGCCCACGCACGCCAAAATCGGATCAGAGTAGACCCAGCTAGGTCAACTGGAAGATCTACTCGACAGCCCCGCGACACGGCACGGCGCGGTACGGTACAGGAATCCTATAAAACCGGATATCTCTGAAACCTGACGAGATAGGACATTTTAGACCGCGGATTCAGCCTTAGTGGTGTCGGAACGACACCACGAGGTGAAGACCACCACAGAGGTATCCATCCCCCCCACCCTTTCCTTTTTTCCTTAACGTTCCCACCCCTAAATACCCAACGGTCTATATCTCGGGAATGAGAGGACGTAGACCATTTTAGACCTCAAAATCAGCCTTTGTGGTGTCGAAGACACCACGGCTAAAGCCGCACACGAGGAACCCTCCCCCCCCAGTTTGGACCCCCCCCGCCCCTTTCCTTTTTCCAAATTCAAAACGGCCCATATCTCGGGAACGAGAGGACGTAGACCATTTTAGACCTCAAAATCAGCCTTTGTGGTGTCGAAGACACCACGGCTAAAGCCGCACACGAGGAACCCTCCCCCCCCCAGTTTGGACCCCCCCCGCCCCTTTCCTTTTTCCAAATTCAAAACGGCCCATATCTCGGGAACGAGAGGACGTAGACCATTTACGACCTCAAAATCAGCCTTTGTGGTGTCGAAGACACCACGGCTAAAGCCGCACACGAGGAACCCTCCCCCCCCGATTGGACCCCCCCCCACCCCCTTTTTTCAAAAACACTGTTTTGTTTTTAGTTTTTATAACGTACGATATTGTAATACTTGGACTGCGGATTGGTACTGCTCGACTTTGACCCCCATTTACAGGGTTCAAACAGACACATTTAGAGAAACACTCACCCCCCTATACAGGGATAGACGACAGACAAACCCTTGGTTGGAATATTATTTTACTTACTTTTAATTTTAACTTTCGCTATAATTTTATTTACAATTTAGACAACTTTCCCCTTTCCTTTTGCCGTGCCCTATACACACGAGCGTGACACAACACACCACAGTAACCACAAGGAGCCTTAGTATTAAAAATGGTTCTCGGACTCCGCACCCCAGTAGCCAAGCCAACGCAAGCGTCCACGTCGCCTACCCAACCGGGAAACCAGGGGCCTTCTGGAACGCGCGAGGCGCCGAAGGGGATAGCCCTGACGTACGGTAGGAAAAACACTGTTCAAGGAACCCTAGCGGAAACAGTGGAAACGCCACCGTCGTCGACGGCAGGAACCTCCGGTGCCGTCGCTCGCACCACCACTCCCAGCCCCGCAGGCCCAACTGGGCAAGCGCTGGACGCTGCAAAGACTTTCATCAGGAGGCCAGAGCGTAAAAGAAGGTCCGTGGACAATATGGAGACGTACAAGAGACAGACAGATACGTACACAGCTTTGTCCAATGACAGTCTTCTCCAGGAGGTCATGAAAACTTTCGAGGACATCCCATCCCGAGTCAAAGACTACCCTCAGATGAGGAAGGACATAAAGATTTTCCTGGAGACCCAGTCGGACAAAAGCCTACGTATCCTGTTTGAACTCAGCAAACGTATTAAGTGCCTAGAAACGAAGTCCAAATCGGTTCCGCCCACTAAGACCAACACCACGCCCACACCGTCCAATTTACCGGACGAAGTAATAGAAAGGCTCGAGAAAGTGGAGGCGAATATTAATTCTCGAATAATTGACCTGGAGATGAGTGTCAAAAAAGGCCTCGAGGATTTGACCGAGCACCACACCGAGAACGGTGCCGACGTCATCGACAAGGTCATCGATAAGATCGACTCAAGATCGACGTTGTCCAAGAGAGCATAAACCATACGATAGAAGGGGTGAAGGTCGTAGGTCGCGCTGCGGTTGCTCTCGAGGACAAAATCGGTGACGTTGCCGGTGAGGTCGCCGCCGGCTCGGAGAGGATGCGGGAGGCCTTTAGAGGCGAGGCAAGCGACACCAAATCATACGCCGACGTTACGGCAGCCAAACCAGGGCGTCGGCCGGCACTTCATTCCATGGCGGTCACCCTCGAAGGCAGCCTCCTCGAAGGCAGCCTGGAAACTGCTGACGAGGTGCTCGCCAGGGTGAAGGAGGCGGTCGACGCCAGGGGAACTGGCCTAAAAATAAGCAAAGTCCGTAAGGCAAAAAACCAGACAATCATCCTGGGCTGTGACACAGAGGCGGAGCTTAAAAGAGTTAGGGAGAGAAAGCCGGGGTAAAGGGTTAATAGCAGCGCCCATGAAAAATAAAAACCCACTCGTCGTCCTCAAGGATGTCTTCTTGGACAGTAACGACGACGAGATGGTAAGGGCGCTCTACTCCCAAAACGAAAACATTTTCAGGGATTTAGATGATGAAGAAAGGGAAATGGCCATCAAATTTAAAAAAAGGACTAGAAACCCTAAAACAACACACGTCGTCGTCCAGGTCAGACCCAAGGTATGGCAGAGGATGACGGAGGCTGGGGCTCTTTACCTGGATCTGCAAAGAGTCAGGGTGGAGGACCAGTCGCCGCTCATACAGTGCACGAAATGCCTAGCGTTCGGCCACGGTCGGAAATTTTGCACTGAGAGTGTGGACAGATGCAGTCACTGTGGAGGACCGCACCTACGCGAAAAGTGCGTGGAATTTATTGCGGGAAATGAACCGCAGTGCTGCAACTGCTCACACTCAAAGCATCAGAGGACCGACCACAACGCATTCAGCGTGGAGTGCCCGGTCCGCAAAAAATGGGACTACCTGGCTCGGACGACGACGGCGTACGCTTAGACTGCTCCCCGAGGTACACGTCACACACGCAAAACACACGCCAACTCACACAAGAACATACATAACACACACAGGAACTCACACAGGAACACACATAGGAACCCACACAGGAACCCACACAGGAACTCACACAGGAACACACACGGGAACTCACACAGGAACATACACAACACACACAGGAACTCACATAAGAACATACATAATGCACACAAGAACACACACAGAAACACACCAATACAGCAACACAAACTGGGAGTACAGAAGAAAAGTGGAGTATAACTACGAAATGAAGGCTACACGGAAACCAGAAAACAACAAAAAACACGGATATATAGAGTATATAATAAATATATACGCATATATCAAAAACACACGCAAAACACCAAACACGCACACTAAACAAACCACAAAAACGCTTAGAATAAAAAACAAAATAGATTAAGAAAAGACAATAATTATGTATATCATAAGTATATATTTATATTATTGCCGCAACTTAAAAAAGAAAATAAATATTTCAACAAAGGCAAAAAACCACACAAAACCTTGAAGCAGTCCAAATTAAGCAGGTCCAAATCTTGGTTAACAAAAACCCTAAAACTGTGCTAGCAAATAAGAAAAATGAAAAACTGTATTAGAAAATAAGCAGTTAAGTACAAGATAAACCACTTACTGTAATAAAAATAGAAAAAAGTTTTGTAAGAAAATATTGTAGACACCTAACCTAGAAATTAGTAAAACAATAAAACACGTGTATTAACATAAAATAGAATTAAGATAATATAACTAATGTCCACTAAGTATATAACTATTATATTAGAGCATAGAATAAATAAAACTTGTATAAGAGAATATACTGAATAAGAAATAAAATTAAGAAAGAATGTAAAACCCTACAATGTAAAAAACTTGTATAAGAAAATATAGTAAGTAAGAAATAATATTAAGAAAGAATGTAAAACCCTACAATGTAAAATAAACAACTTTTGTGTACCTAAAACCCTAATAAAGAAACATAAAAATAAACAGTAGTTAGAATAGCGGGAGTCCCACCCGGCAAAGAATGAATGGATGTGCAAAAGAAAGATACAGTATGAAGCATGAAAGTGCGAGAGGAATAAACGCGAGAACTGGAATGAATGAGTAATTAGAATTCTAAGAGCCCTTTTTATGAAAGGGGAAAAGCAAAAAAAAAAAAAAAAAAAAAAAAAAAAAAAAAAAAAAAAAAAAAAAAAAAAAAAAACCTAACCTAACCTAACCTAACCTAACCTAACCTAACCTAACCTAACCTAACCTAACCTAACCTAACCTAACCTAACCTAACCTAACCTAACCTAACCTAACCTAACCTAACCTAACCTAACCTAACCTAACCTAACCTAACCTAACCTAACCTAACCTAACCTAACCTAACCTAACCTAACCTAACCTAACCTAACCTAACCTAACCTAACCTAACCTAACCTAACCTAACCTAACCTAACCTAACCTAACCTAACCTAACCTAACCTAACCTAACCTAACCTAACGGGTCACACGGCGCCCCCCGCAGCGACCGGATCACTTTTAAGTCGCTCCGCGCTCGAAAAATCGCGAAAAATAGCAAAAGTGAGCAAAAACATCCAAATTTTTGCATAAAAGTGCGCGCTATCGAGATACAGCCGACAGTGAAAAAATTTTTAAAATCTGTGAAAAACTCGCGAAGTTACAGTCAAAAAACCGAGTTTTTAACCTAAAAAGTGACAGTGAAAAACGTAAATAGTGAAACGCTGCGCGATCTAGATCGGCGACATAGTGTTTTCGGATTTCCCCTCGGAACATCTTCACAAGCTCCAACTTCTGGCTGAGTCCGGGATTTTTCCCGTGGAAACTCGCCGAGCTACAGGGGAAAAACGAAAAACCACGTGGACACGAGGTCGAGATCCAGCACTTGCAGGGGAAACCTGGATACGAGGATAGGCGCAGGAAGCCATCCCCTTTCATCCGACACCTCGATCGTCGAAATAGGACCACCCTTCCGGAAGTTACAAATTTTCTAAATTTACCATAGCAGATTCAAAATTAAAACTTAAATAAATCAAAATTTAAATCGATTACCTATAAATTTTTGGACCCTAAAAAATAGTGCACAGTTTAAAGAACCTAATTCCAAAATTTTGGATTTTTCAGATAAGTGGTTTTAAAGTTATAATTTTTCAATAATATTCCAGTTAAAATAAATTTCGTTAAATATTAATAATAAAAATCCGGAAAAAATTCGATAAGACTGTTCTGACCACGAAGAACACAAATCTGACCTAAAATAAATTTTAGACCAACGGGTTCTGACAAGAACTGCTTTTTGCAGAAAGTGGTTTCACCCCCTTCACTTTGACCACCTGCCAAAAAACCCCCAGGCTAGAAAATAAACAGGTACCAAAACAGACCCGCAGGAGACCTCAATAGCTTCCAGAATCTGGAGAACAGAGGCAGATTCGACAGGAACTGCAATTCCTGTTAAGGCCTTTCCACACGTCTACTCGAAACGCCATTACAAGATAACCTTGTCGGGGTTGTAACCCTGGAGCGAAGCGTCGGATCGAAAAATTAACAAAAAATTGGTTCTCTCACGAGAAACTATACCCAGGACGTAGACCCTGGACACTTCTCCACCAGCTCGCCAGGGTCAAATTTTCACCTTCCCAGGGGAATAACTTTTCAGCGGGACCAGCTGCAGAAACCTCACCGGCGCCAGCAGTTGGAGAAACACCAGCCCTACACCCCGACATACGACACGGCCCAGTCAGCACCACCCCCTGGAGTAGGCACCCCCGGGAATACTTCGGACGTCGCTGGAGCGGTGAAGACCATCAGTGGACGGAAGACTCTTAGTTAAGTACCTAGAATAAGTTATCAATTAAGTTTAGTATTAAGAACCAGACCCAGGGGTCAACCCGTTCCAGAGTTACAGAGCCTCAAGTAAGCCAAGTCGCGAGAGTCAAAAACAGCAATTTGCGGTTTTTGGTAATCGTAAAAAAGTTTCAGGAGGTAATTCCCTAAGACCCTATAGAGGACGCTCCATTTTCAGAAACCGCAAATTGCTCCCAGTACCGTCACCTACAGGATCCCTTTTGAAAAATATTTTTAAGACCCGAAACTTCGGTGTAAAATAAATTTCAAATTAGGGAATCCAGTTAACAAACCGCACAAAAACTGAAAAAGGCCTGTAACTCTGAAACGGCTAGTCTTAGACAAAATCTGACCCTTTTTTCGAAGCCCCCCCCCCCCTGACCCCCCTCCCCCCTGGTTGGATACCCAACCATATTTGACCATCCGCACCTTGGGGCTAAATATCAACCCCCTAGGATAAGTCACCCCTAGGTTTTAAAAAATTGTGATTATAGAACAAAACAGTGTTTACATACAAGTAACAAGTGGCCCTCAGCCATACTATTTAGATACCACTCTTAAAATTTTGCAACCCCCTACACCCCCCCCCCTTGCTTTCAAAAACCACCCGATAAAATTTTTATTAAACCTCCAAAGTAGAATAGACAGAGGCCATCAGCCACAGAAACAAGTTACACCAATACCCCCCCCCCCCAACCCCTCCCCCTAACCTGACCCTGGAACCTGACCTACCAGGAAGAGCTCAACAAGACCAAATAAACGAGCCCACGCACGCCAAAATCGGATCAGAGTAGACCCAGCTAGGTCAACTGGAAGATCTACTCGACAGCCCCGCGACACGGCACGGCGCGGTACGGTACAGGAATCCCATAAAACCTGATATCTCTGGAACTAGACCAGATAGGACATTTTAGACCGCGGATTCAGCCTTAGTGGTGTCGGAACGACACCACGAGGTGAAGACCACCACAGAGGTATCCATCCCCCCCACCCTTTCCCTTTTTCCTTAAAGTTCCCACCCCTAAATACCCAACGGTCTATATCTCGGGAACGAGAGGACTTAGAGCGTTTCTGACCTCAAAATCAGCCTTTGTGGTGTCGAAGACACCACGGCTAAAGCCGCACACGAGGTAACCTCCCCCCCCAGTCTGGACCCCCCCCGCCCTTTCCTTTTTCCGTAAAGCTCCCATACCATATCTCGGGAACGAGAGGACTTAGGACAAATCTGACCTCAAATTCAGCCTTTGTGGTGTCGAAGACACCACGGCTAAAGTCGCATACGAGGAACCCTCCCCCCCCAGTTTGGACCTCCCCCGCCCCTTTCCTTTTTCCGTAAAGCTCACACCCTCAAACACAAAACGGTTCACATCTTGGGAACGAGAGGACTTAGGCCAAATCTGACCTCAAATTCAACCTTTGTGGTGTCGAAGACACCACGGTTAAAGTCGCGTACGAGGTACCCTCTCCCCCCAGTTTGGACCCCCCCCAACCCTTTAGGAAAAAACACTGTTTTGTTTCTTTGTATATGAACTACGATAATTTAAAATTTGACTACGGATTAGCACCACTAGACTTTGACCCCCCATTTACAGGGGCTAAACGGACTTACTTGCTCAAGTGTTTAGAACTATCACCACTCACCCCCCTTTACAGGGATAGACCACGACAAACCGCCTTGGTTGAAATTATTTTATTTACCCTTAATTTTTCTATCATTTATTTTATACTGACTTGACAACTTTCCCCGTTCCTTTTGCCGTGCCCTATACACACGAGCCACACACTACATCACGCCAATAACAAGGAGCTCTAGCAGTTAAAATGGTTCTCGGACTTCGCACCCCAGTACCAAGAGTCAAGGTTGAGGAAACGCAAGCGTCCACGTCGCCTACCCAACAGGGTGACCAGGGGCCCTCTGGAACGCGCCAGGCGCCGAAGGGGATAGCCCTGACGTTCGGTAAGAGAAACGCTGCTCCAGCGGAAACAGCTGAAACACCACCGTCGTCAACGGCAGGAACCTCCGGTGCAGTCGTTCGCACTACCACTCCCAGCCCCGGGGGCCCAACTGGACAAGCGCTGGACGCCGGTAAGACATTCATTAGGAGACCAGAGCGTAAGAGAAGGTCCGTAGAAAATATGGAGACATATAGGAGGCAGACGGACGCCTACACCGCGTTATCTACTGACAGTCTCCTTCAAGAACTGATGAAATTCTTTGAAGACATACCGTCCCGAGTCAGAGACTACCCTCAGATGAGGAAAGACATCAAGACCTTCCTGGAGACTCAGTCGGACAAAAGCCTTAAGATGGTATTTGAGCTCAGTAAGCGAATTAAGACCCTCGAAACGAAGCCTAAAACGGTTCCGCCAACCAGAACCAACACCACGCCCACACCGTCCAAACAACCGGACGAGATACTTGAGAGGCTCGAGAAAGTGGAGACCAACATCAACTCTCGAATTCACGACCTGGAGTTAAAGGTCAGAAAAGGCCTCGAGGAGTTAACTGAGCACCACACCGAGAACGGTGCCGACGTCATCGACAAGGTCATCGATAAGATCGACGAGGTCAGCCTCAAGGTCGACAATGTCCAAGAGAGCATAAACCACACGATAGAAGGGGTGAAGGTCGTAGGTCGCGCCGCAGTTGCTCTCGAGGACAAAATCGGTGATGTTGCCGGTGAGGTCGCCGCCGGCTCGGAGAGGATGCGAGAGGCCTACGGAGACGCGGCAAAAGCCGACCTGAAATCATACGCCGACGTTACGGCAGCCAAACCAGGGCGTCGGCCGGCACTTCATTCCATGGCGGTCACCCTTGAAGGCAGCCTGGAAACTGCTGACGAGGTGCTAGCCAGGGTGAAGGAGGCGGTCGACGCCAGGGGAACTGGCCTTAAAATAAGTAAAGTCCGTAAGGCGAAAAATCAGACAATAATTTTGGGATGTGACACAGAGGCAGAGCTCAAAAGAGTTAGGGAGAGAATAGAAAGCCGGGGCAAAGGGTTAATAGCAGCGCCCATGAAGAACAAAAACCCACTCGTCGTCCTCAAGGATGTCTTCTTGGACAGCAACGACGACGAGATGGTAAAGGCGCTCTACTCCCAAAACGAAAACCTCTTTAGGGACTTAGAAGAAGAAGATAAAGAAATGGTCATCAAATTCAAAAAACGCACAAGAAACCCTAAAACAGCACACGTTGTCGTCCAGGTCAGACCCAAGGTGTGGCAGAGGATGACGGAGGCTGGGGCTCTTTACCTGGATCTGCAAAGAGTCAGGGTGGAGGACCAGTCGCCGCTCATACAATGCACGAAATGCTTAGCGTTCGGTCACGGTCGGAAATTTTGCACTGAGAGTGTGGACAGATGCAGTCACTGTGGAGGACCGCACCTACGCGAAAAGTGCGTGGAGTTCATTGCGGGGAATGAACCGCAGTGCTGCAACTGCTCACACTCCAAGCATCAGAGGACAGACCACAACGCATTCAGCGTGGAGTGCCCGGTCCGCAAGAAATGGGACTACCTGGCCCGGACGACGACGGCGTACGCTTAGACTGCTCCCCGAGGTACACGTCACACACGCAAAACACACACCAACTCACACAAGAACATACGTAACACACACAGGAACATACATAACACACACAAGAACATACATAACACACACAGGAACATTCATAACACACACAGGAACAAACACAGGAACATACGTAACACACACAAGAACATACATAGCACACACAGGAACATACATAACAAACGGATATACAAAGTATATTATAAACATATACGCATATATCGAACACATACGCAAAACACCAAACACGTACACAAAACACACCATAAAGACGACTAGAATAAAAACTAAGATAAAGAATAGACAATAATTATGTATAACATAATGATATATATACATTATTGCCGCAACCAAAAGGGAAGATGAAAAATTTTAACAAGGCAAAGAAACCACACGTGCTCTTAGAGCAGTCCGAATAAGCAGGCCCAAACCTAAGGGTAATAAAAAACCGGTAAATATGCTAGTACATAAGAAGAATGTAAAACAATGTGTTAGAAATTAAGAAACTAAGTTTAAGATACCAAATAATATAATTAAATAAGAAAACAAACAGATGTTAAATATAGTTTTGCAAGAAACATACTAGATACTTAACTTAGAAAATAGAATGTAGCAAAATAAGGAATACATGTAGCTATTAACATAAAATAGAAATAAGATTTAAGTCATGTTCACAAAATAGAAAAGTATTATATAAGAAGTAGTATAGTGAGTAAGAAATATAAATAAGGAAGAATGTAAAACCTAAAACTGTCAATTTTAAAAATGTGAAATAAAAAACAACCTTTGTCAGTTTATAACCCTAATAAAGAAAAATAAAAGTAGATCGTAGCTAGAATAGCGGGAGTCCCACCCGGCTAAGAATGAATGTGTGTGCAAAAGAAAGACAAAGTATGAAGCTTGAAAGTGCGAGAGGAATAAACGCGAGAACTGGAATGAATGAGAAACTAGAATACTAAGAGCCCTTTTTATGAAAGGGGAAAAGCACAAAAAAAAAAAAAAAAAAAAAAAAAAAAAAAAAAAAACCTAACCTAACCTAACCTAACCTAACCTAACCTAACCTAACCTAACCTAACCTAACCTAACCTAACCTAACCTAACCTAACCTAACCTAACCTAACCTAACCTAACCTAACCTAACCTAACCTAACCTAACCTAACCTAACCTAACCTAACCTAACCTAACCTAACCTAACCTAACCTAACCTAACCTAACCTAACCTAACCTAACCTAACCTAACCTAACCTAACCTAACCTAACCTAACCTAACCTAACCTAACCTAACCTAACCTAACCTAACCTAACCTAACCTAACCTAACCTAACCTAACCTAACCTAACCTAACCTAACCTAACCTAACCTAACCTAACCTAACCTAACCTAACCTAACCTAACCTAACCTAACCTAACCTAACCTAACCAAGGCCCTAGAGACAAAATCCAAAACGGTTCCGCCCACCAAGACCAACACCTCGCCCACATCGTCCAAATTACCGGACGAAATACTGGAGAGGCTAGAAAAGGTGGAGGCAAATATCAACTCCCGAATAATTGACCTGGAGATAAAAGTACAAAAAGGCCTCGAGGATCTGACCGAGCACCACACCGAGAACGGCGCCGACGTCATCGACAAGGTCATCGAAAGAATCGACGAGGTCAGCCTCAAGATCGACGTTGTCCAAGAGAGCATAAACCATACGATAGAAGGGGTGAAGGTCGTAGGTCGCGCAGCAGTTGCTCTCGAGGACAAAATCGGTGACGTTGCCGGTGAGGTCGCCGCCGGCTCGGAGAGGATGCGGGAGGCCTTTAGAGGCGAGGCATGCGAGCCAAAAACATACGCCGACGTTACGGCAGCCAAACCAGGGCGTCGGCCGGCACTTCACTCCATGGCGGTCACCCTCGAAGGCAGCCTGGAAACTGCTGACGAGGTGCTCGCCAGGGTGAAGGAGGCGGTCGACGCCAGGGGAACTGGCCTAAAAATAAGCAAAGTCCGTAAGGCAAAAAACCAGACAATCATCCTGGGCTGTGACACAGAGGCGGAGCTTAAAAGAGTTAGAGAGAGGATAGAAAGCCGGGGTAAAGGGTTAATAGCAGCGCCCATGAAAAATAAAAACCCACTCGTCGTCCTCAAGGATGTCTTCTTGGACAGTAACGACGACGAAATGGTGAGGGCGCTCTACTCCCAAAATGAAAACTTGTTTAGGGATTTGGAAGAAGAAGAAAGGGAAATGGTTATCAAATTCAAAAAGAGAACTAGAAACCCTAAGACAGCACACGTCGTCGTTCAGGTCAGACCCAGGGTATGGCAGAGGATGACGGAGGCTGGGGCTCTTTACCTGGATCTGCAAAGAGTCAGGGTGGAGGACCAGTCGCCGCTCATACAATGCACAAAATGCCTAGCGTTCGGTCACGGTCGGAAATTTTGCACTGAGAGTGTGGACAGATGCAGTCACTGTGGAGGACCGCACTTACGTGAAAAGTGCGCGGAGTTCATTGCGGGAATTGAACCGCAGTGCTGCAACTGCTCACACTCCAAGCATCAGAGGACCGACCACAACGCATTCAGCGCGGAGTGCCCGGTCCGCAAGAAATGGGACTACCTGGCTCGGACGACGACGGCCTACGCCTAGACTGCTCCACGAGGTACACGTCACACACGCAAAACACACACCAACTCACACAAGAACAAACACAACACACACAAGAACTCACACAGGAACATACATAACACGCACAGGAACACACACAGGAACTCGCACAGGAACATACATAACACGCACAGGAACATACACAGGAACTCGCACAGGAACATACAAAACACGCACAGGAACACACACAGAAACATACCAATACAGTAACACAAACTGGAAGTACAGAAAAAGTGTGAAATATAACCACAAAATGAAGGACACACGGAAACCAGTAAACAACAAAAAACACAGATATACAAAGTATATAATAAATATATACGCATATATCCAAAACACACTCAAAACACCAAACTCACACACTAAACAAACAATAAAAACGCACAGAATAATAAACAAAACAGACCAAGAAATGACAATAATTATGTATAACATAAGTATATATATATATTATTGCCGCAACTAAAAAAGGAAAATATATATTTCAACAAGGCCAGAAACCACACAAGTCCATAGAGCAGTCCAAATAAAGCAGGTACAAACCTTGGTTAGTAAAAAAAAAAAACTGTAAAACCATGTTGTTAATTAAGAAAATGTAAACACTAACATAAGAACCTAAAATAAGAAGTTAAGTATAAGATAAACCATTTATATTGTAATAAATATTAACAAATAGACGCAAAATTGTGCTGTTAAAAATATTCTTGAAGCCTAATTTAGAAACTAAAACCTTTCTGTAGAAATAATAAAAACGTGTATTAACATAAAATAGATTTAATATAATTATAAGTAATATCCACAAGTAGAAAATATTACATTGGAAATATAGAATTAATAAAACTAGTATTATGTAAAATAGTAAGTAAGAGATATAGTTAAGAGAACATGTAAACCCAACAATGTTTAAGTTACGATGTAAAATAAAAATAACTTGTCTGTCTAAAACCCTAAACAGAAAAATAAAGATAAATAGTAGCTAGAATAGCGGGAGTCCCACCCGGCTAAGAATGAATGTGTGTGTAAAAGAAAGATAAAGTATGAAGCTTGAAAGTGCGAGAGGAATAAACGCGAGAACTGGAATGAATGAGAAACTAGAATAATAAGAGCCCTTTTTTGTGAAAGGGGAAAAGCACAAAAAAAAAAAAAAAAAAAAAAAAAAAAAAAAAAAAAAAAAAAACCTAACCTAACCTAACCTAACCTAACCTAACCTAACCTAACCTAACCTAACCTAACCTAACCTAACCTAACCTAACCTAACCTAACCTAACCTAACCTAACCTAACCTAACCTAACCTAACCTAACCTAACCTAACCTAACCTAACCTAACCTAACCTAACCTAACCTAACCTAACCTAACCTAACCTAACCTAACCTAACCTAACCCATCGATATCTTTCTTATTTAGGGTCCGATTTTGAAGCTGTTTTCAGCTATTTTAGACAAAACTAGGCATCCGCTTAGTACCTGACCGGTTTGAACCCATTTGAACGCACCCTTAAAAAACTTCCCTTAGAAAACTCACATTTTTAATAATTTTCATTTTCAAAAGTCAAAATCTACGTTGTTTTCAAAATTTTTGTTTCTGTTTCAGTAGATTATAGTTGCAATAGTACTCATCCTTCATCCCTGAAATTTGGTCCGCGATCCGTGTACCCAAATTCAGGTTGGGGGTGGTTTTTCGAAATTTTTTGCTCAAAAACTAGGTTTTTTGACCATAACCCAAAATTTTTGTTCTTACCACAGCAAGTTTTATTCCATAATCGGCTAGCCCGCGCGGAGACGCGTCCCTGGACACCTCGGTCGAGGGCCTAGCTCGAAATAAAAATCCCCGCCCACCCACCCTATAGTGTATAGGAAGGCTGGGGTGGTCGGCAGTCATATTTTTATTTCATTCAATTTAGCTTCTCTAACCTCTGTTTTTTCTATTTTTCGCTGTTAGATAGGTTTTTAAGGGTAAAACGGCTCAAAATCGTCATATATATTATTATTTTGACCTAGCTACTAAGGCTTTTTTAGTTATTTAATTGACAATAATTAATTAATTATACAACTTTGTGTTTCTTGTTTTGTCTTTAAATTCTTATTATATTTCTGTGTTACCCCCCTTTACAGGGACGCAGAAGTACCAAGTGTCCTGTCCTCTCTGTTTTTTTTTTTTTTTTTAAAAGATATTTTTTACTTTGACGTCCTCTCTACAGGGGTATATTTTTAACCTTTTTAAACATGTTTCGCACCCCATCCAGCACCGTGAAGACTCTAAGGTCGCGTAGCTCATCGCGTTCGTCGGAGAAAGTGGGGCCTTCGTCTGCTATTGCAAGAAGGAGAATCTCCTTCGGAGACAAATCTCCTTCCGCCACGCAAGAGGGCTCTGCTGTCCCGGCAGCGCGCTTAGCTACAGCGGATTACTCTCGCCCGCTCAAGAAGCCTGAGGCCGGGTACCCCAGTCGCACTGCGGAGGCGAGAGCTTGCCTGAGCAAGGCTAAGGTCAACTTGGGCAACTCTCGCAACCTCAAGGCCGAGATCAAGACTGCGGTGCTCGAAGCCATAAACAGGCTTTTTGAGCTGGTGAAGGAGTCTGAGCGGGACGGGGCCCCTCCCGCGCCTTCAGCCGTACCGGTTCCCGCGCCCGCTGCTGACCCCAGTCCCCAACCTATCCCCACCGAAATCCTTGCTGGCCAGACTGAGCTACTTAACACCCTAAAGGAGCATATCTCGGAGCTAAAGGACAACTCCGAGAAACTCGAAAGACTCCGAGACAGTCTGGCCAGCAGGGAAAGTGTTGGAGAGACCACCTACGCGAGTGTTGCGGCTGTCACTAAGAGCCACACCGGGGCTCAGGCCCTGGAGCGTACGACGCTTCACTCCGTGGTCGTCTCTTCAACACAGGAGATGGATACGGCGGACGAAATTCTAGAAAGGGTGAGGAAAGCGGCGGACGCGAAGGAGGGCTGGGTGCGCGTCGAGAGGGTCAGAAAGGCGCGAGACCAAAAGGTCATAATGGGGTGCGCGACGATGGAGGAGAGGACGAAACTGAAGCAGCGCTTACAGGCGGCCGGAGAAAACCTCGTCGTCGAGGAAGTAAAAAATCGAGACCCGCTTCTGGTTCTTAGGGACGTGCTGTTGGTACACAGTGATGAAGAAGTGCTGAGGGCCCTTAAGAACCAGAACCGGGAGATTTTTCACGGCCTCGAGGACGAGGACCACAGAATGTGCATAAAATATCGGCGGAAAACAAGAAACCCTCATGTGAATAGCGTTGTGTTGAGTGTTAACCCAGAAATCTGGAGAAGGGCACTCGAAGGGGGCAAACTTCGGATTGACCTCCAGAGAGTGCGCGTCGAAGACCAGACGCCTCTGGTGCAGTGCACCCGCTGCTTGGGATACGGGCATGGAAAACGCCTGTGCTCGGAGCCCGCTGACCTGTGTAGCCACTGCGGCGGTCCACACCTCAGGGCGGACTGCCCGGTTAAACGGGTCGGCGAAGTAGCGGTGTGCGTGAACTGCACCAGAGCCAAGCTAGGGGAGCACTCACACAACGCTTTCAGCAACGACTGCCCGATACGTAGGAAGTGGGACGCATTCGCTAGAGCCTCAATAGCATACTGCTAAAGTTGTCGATGCGCCCACTTCCGCGTATATAGAGAAGACCTTCTTGATGCCACCAGACAGCAGTTGCATTAAACGAGCCACTAGCGATGGCTCAGTGACAGACCGTAACTGGAGTCACCTTCGTGAGAAAGAGACTGGAGTTAAAAGGGGCAATGAGTCATCTCTGGTGGTCTCATATTATGGTTGCAGCGAAACTGGAAAGTCTCTCTCTCTAGAAGCCTTTGTAGGAACAATGAAATATAAACATTATTTACAGTAGTCTGATATTTAATAGTATAGTGAATATATAAACTAGATATCAAAGAAGTCAAAATAAAACTAATAATGTATTCAAATATTAACATAAATAAAGTTGCTTAAGATATTAAAATAATATGATCAATACAGAAATTTAATTTAATCCATAGAGTATTATAGTCATGCATAAAAAGGGTTCGTCATAGATTTAATATAAACACAGTAGTAAAATAATTTATATAGTAATAGTCTTGCCAAAAAACAGTCTGTCGATATAGAAAATGGTAGCGAAAATATTAAGAAGTAGTATTAAAAAAGTTTTTATTAGTATGATATTTAAATAATGAAATTTAGCAATTTCTGAAAATTAGTAAAAACAGTAAACACTTAAAACGAAATAATTTAGCACATTCTTTAAACAGTAATATAAATTGAAAGGATGAGAAAAAACGCACATAATGTGGCTCTCCGGCCATAACGTAACTCAGAATAAAAAAGAAAACAGATGTTAAGGTCTCTGATTACGTTAGAGGGACACTTGGAAAGGCAGGAGTGGTTTTTAGTCGGTTCGAGTCCGACACTACCTCGACTGTCTCACAACCTGTGAGGCAGTCGAGGTGTCCGTGGGGATTTCCCACTCCTGCCACAAAAAAAAAAAAAAAAAAAAAAAAAAAAAAAAAAAAAAAAAAAAAAAAAAAACCTAACCTAACCTAACCTAACCTAACCTAACCTAACCTAACCTAACCTAACCTAACCTAACCTAACCTAACCTAACCTAACCTAACCTAACCTAACCTAACCTAACCTAACCTAACCTAACCTAACCTAACCTAACCTAACCTAACCTAACCTAACCTAACCTAACCTGCGCGTAGAGAGGGTCCGAAAGGCCAAAGACCAAAAGGTCATTATGGGGTGCGAGACAAGAGAGGAAAGGCAGAAAATAAAAGCGCGACTAGAAGCAGCCGGAGTAAACCTCGTCGTCGAGGAGGTGAAAAATCGAGACCCGCTTCTGATTCTAAGGGATGTGTTGTTGATACACAATGACGAAGAAGTCTTGAGGGCCCTTAGGAATCAGAACCGGGAGATATTTCACGGCCTCGACGACAAGGAACAAAAAATGAGCGTCAAGTTCAGGAGGAAGACACGCAATCCACACGCCAATCACGTTGTGCTCGCTGTTACCCCTACTATCTGGAGGAGAGCGATCGAGGTAGGAAAACTTCGCGTCGACCTCCAAAGAGTACGCGTCGAGGACCAGACGCCTCTGGTGCAGTGCACCCGCTGCTTGGCCTACGGGCACGGCAAACGCCTGTGCACGGAGCCAGCCGATCTGTGTAGCCACTGCGGTGGTCTTCACCTTAGGGTAGACTGCCCGGTTAGACAGATCGGCGAAGCGGCGGTTTGCATTAACTGCACCAGAGCTAAACTAGGGGCCACCGAGCACAACGCGTTCTATAATGAATGCCCGGTGCGAAGGAAGTGGGACGCATTCGCAAGAGCTTCGATAGCTTACTGCTAAAGTTGGCGATGCGACCACTTCCAAGCACAAAAACTTTCCGAGATCGGCACAGCCGAAGAGTAGGCGCACAGAGCGGGCCGCTGGGGTTGGTTTTGTGGAAAAGGATAACTGCAGGAAATTTCGTAAGGAAACGACCAACGTTAGACGACACCTGAAGTTAGCCCTAGCGGACTCGTTTGGTTGTGTCGAATTTGGCTTTGAAGCCTGCTGCTGGTTTTGTTATATTTGTTAATTGATATTTTAATATATAATAATAATATACTTTTAAATATCACAGACACAAAATAATGTAATAAAGCCAAACTATAACAAAATAATAAATGAAAGAATAAAACAAAATCTAAAATTCAAACGATGTCGTAACAGATAGCTTTACATTAGGCATTAATAGACGGGAACAAAAGACAAAAATAACAACTTATAAAAACATTCATAAACATTAAGATGGTATATTAAAAACGGTAAAATCTAAAAAATAAGCATAATCAAAACACAAATATACAATCATATAGTAAATTAGTAAATTTAAACAGGATAATAAAAATAATATCGGAAATCAAGATAAAGTATATAAAAACAGTTCTATATATAAAATGATAAATCTTTAACAAAGAGCGTGGTCTCCTCGACCTCATATTAACAAGTCGCTAATTAAGGCAAAACAAATCGCAAAAGAAGGTCTCTGACTACGTTAGAGGGACACTAGCGGGGCAGGAGTGTGGTTTTAGCCGGTTCGAGTCCGGCACTACCTCGACTGTCTCACCACCCGTGAGATAGTCGAGGTGTCCGTGGGGATTTCCCACTCCTGCCAAAACAAAAAAAAAAAAAAAAAAAAAAAAACCTAACCTAACCTAACCTAACCTAACCTAACCTAACCTAACCTAACCTAACCTAACCTAACCTAACCTAACCTAACCTAACCTAACCTAACCTAACCTAACCTAACCTAACCTAACCTAACCTAACCTAACCTAACCTAACCTAACCTAACCTAACCTAACCTAACCTAACCTAACCTAACCTAACCTAACCTAACCGCCTCAAGTTCCACTTGATCCCGAGGATGAGTACTCGCCAGTACGGATTCATGCCCCAGAGGAGCACCGAGGACTCCCTCTATGATCTAATGCAGCACATACGCAACAAAATACAACAAAAGAAAATTGTTGTTGTCGTATCGTTGGACATAGAGGGAGCCTTCGACAGTGCGTGGTGGCCAGCCATAAGGGTCCGTCTGGCTGAGGAAAAGTGTCCGATCGGCTTGAGAAAGGTCATCGATAGCTATCTCACCAACAGGAAGGTCACGGTCAGGTACGCTGGGGAGGAATTTTCCAGGGCCACAAGCAAGGGGTGTGTCCAGGGCTCCATAGGGGGTCCGATACTCTGGAACCTTCTCCTCGACCCGCTCCTAAAGAGTCTGGAGTCTAGGGATGATTATTGCCAGGCCTTCGCTGACGATGTGGTGCTTGTATTCGATGGTGACACATCTCTGGAGATTCAAGGACGTGCCAATGCCGCTCTTGAACATGTTCGGGCGTGGGGCGTACAAAACAAACTAAAATTTGCCCCTCACAAAACCAGCGCTATGGTTGTGACCCGCAAACTAAAATATGACACCCCGCGCCTGAGCATGGGTGGGATCGACATTGCCACGTCCAAGGAGATCAAAATCCTGGGTGTCACCATCGATGAAAAGCTAACGTTTAACACACACGTCTCCAATATGTGCAGAAGGGCAATCGACATCCACAAACAGCTGACAAGGGCGGCAAAAACCAGCTGGGGACTAAACCCTGAAGTCCTCAGAATAATATATGTGGCGATCGTGGAACCCGTTGTGCTGTACGCTGCTAGCGTATGGGCCCCGGCCGTTGAGAAGCTGGGTGTTAGGAAGCAGTTGGGAGCTGTCCAGCGCGGAATCGCACAAAAGCTGTGCAAGGCTTACCGGACGGTCTCCCTGAACTCCGCGCTAGTGCTGGCTGGGATACTGCCCCTCGATCTCCGTGTCCGCGAAGCGGCATCGTTATACGAAGCCAGGAGGGGGGTGCCCCAGCCGGTGCTCTGTGACAGAAGGGTTGAGCAGGTTGCCTCGGCTATGGAAGCCCCACACCCTGCGGAGCGCGCTGAGCTGAAACTCGTGAGCCTGGTAAACCAAGAGCAACTAGATGCCCAGAACGAACTTGAGGTTCGTATCTTCACGGACGGGAGCAAGATTGGGGGCAAGGTTGGGGCTGCGCTCTCCATGTGGAGAGGTGACGCCGAAACCAAAGCCCTCAAACTTGCTCTCCCACACTACTCCACCGTTTACCAGGCTGAGCTTCTTGCAATATGCGTCGCAACCAGACAGATCTTAAAGCACAGTGCGCAATCGTTTGGAATTTTCAGCGACTCCATGGCGGCCCTCCAAACAGTTCAAAACTACGAACGGTACCACCCCCTGGCAGTGGAGACTAGAACCAACCTCAGAACCCTGTCGAGTAAAAATAAGGCGGTGACCCTGTTTTGGATTAAAGCTCACGTAGGGCTAGAGGGTAATGAGAGGGCTGACGAACTAGCCAAAAGTGCCGCTGAGAATTCCAAACGAAAGCCTGACTACGACTTGTGCCCGGTTTCATACGTCAAGCGATGCATCCGTACGGCAACGCTCGACGTCTGGAACCGCAGATACGGTGAAGGGGAAACTGCTTCCGTGACCAAATTATTTCTCCCGGACGCGGTGGCTGCCTACAGCATAGCCAGAAAACTACGGATCGACGGCATCATCACTCAGATAATGACGGGGCACGGTGGGTTCTCGGAGTACCTGAATCGCTTCAAGTGCAAGGGGAGCCCATCGTGCATCTGCGACCCTGAGGTGGCTGAGACGGTGCCACATGTATTATTTAATTGCCCTGTTTTCGACCAGGAAAGACTCGAGGCCGAGCATGTACTCAACACCAAACTCGACGCCACTAGCTTGAGCCAAATAATGGCGGGTAAGCACAGAGACCTACTCATAGAATACTGCGTTAGAATATGCAAAAGAGTAATAAAACGTAACAAAACTGTATAAATAAAAACTGTGCTTTTTTAAATACAGTCATTCTCTTCAAGAATAGGTATTTCAACATAAGCACAGAATAATTTAACGAAACATTTTCCACTAGATAAACAAAATTAGATAATAAAGAAACATTTAGAACATAATAAAACATTTATAGAACTTTTTCCAAATTTTTAAATAACTTCAATAGCAGTATAATAACTAATAAAGCATTAATAAGGTCTCTGATTATGTCAGAGGGACACTTGCAGAGCAGGAGGGTGGTTTTAGTCGGTTCGAGTCCGACACTACCTCGACTGTCGCACAATCTGTGAGGCAGTCGAGGTGTCCGTGGGGATTTCCCCCTCCTGCCAAAACAAAAAAAAAAAAAAAAAAAACCTAACCTAACCTAACCTAACCTAACCTAACCTAACCTAACCTAACCTAACCTAACCTAACCTAACCTAACCTAACCTAACCTAACCTAACCTAACCTAACCTAACCGTGAAAAACAAGGACCCGTTGCTGATTTTTAGGGACGTGTTAAGTATACACACCGACGAAGAATTCGTCAGAGCTCTTAGAAATCAGAACCGGGAGGTCTTTCACGGCCTCGGCGACGATGACCAAAGAGTCATAATAAAATTCCGAAGGAGGACGAGGAATCCGCACATGAATCACGTTGTGCTCAGTGTGTCCCCAACGATCTGGAGGAGGGCGATCGATGCAGGGAAACTTCGCATAGACCTCCAGAGGGTGCGCGTGGAGGACCAGTCGCCACTGGTGCAATGTACCCGCTGCCTGGGGTACGGCCACGGGAAACGCCTGTGCAAGGAGCCAGCCGATTTGTGCAGCCACTGCGGCGGGCCACATTTCAGAGCGGATTGCCCTGACCGACTGATCGGCGAGGCAGCGGCGTGCGTAAACTGCACTAGATCAAAGTTGGGGAACAGTGGGCACAACGCATTCAGTGGCGACTGCCCGGTTCGTAAGAAGTGGGATGCACTGGCCCGAGCTACTATAGCGTACTGCTAAGGTTGTCCCTGAAACCACCACTAGGTATACATTGGTCCAGGCCAATCTCCAACGGAGTCAGCTAGCCACAAATGAGCTCTTGCTGGAAGCGACCAACCGCAAGCTAGCCGTAGCGTTGCTCCAGGAGCCCTACGTGGGGGCGGTGAGAAGGATGAGGAGTCACCGGGGCGTAAGGATCTTCCAGAGTTCTGAGGGAGGAGAAGGGGCTGTAAAGGCGGCAATAGCCGTCTTTGATCAAAAATTAGACGTGTTGCAGTACCCGCAACTCACCACAAACAATATCGTTGTGGTGGGAATTCGAACCAAAGTCTGGAAGATCACGCTGGTGTCCTTCTATTTCGAGCCTGACAAGACCATGGAACCATACCTCGAGCACCTCCGTAGGATAGAGCGAGATCTGGGCCCTGACAGGTTGGTTATTGGAGGAGACGCAAATGCCAAAAGTACCTGGTGGGGTAGCAGCAATGAAGATTTGCGAGGGGGGCAAATGTGCGGTGCGTTGGGGGAGCTGGGGCTACAGATCCTCAACATTGGGGAAATTCCCACATTTGACACCATTCGCGGGGGGGTCAGGTACTGCAGTCACGTGGATGTGACGGCCTGTTCGGTGGACATGCTGGACTTGGTGGATGGCTGGCATATTGACGAGGGTCTCACGAATTCGGACCATAATGGCATTATCTTTAATATTCAATTGACAAAATCAAAAGGAATAAACATTGAGAGAACCACTAGGATCTATAATACAAGGAAAGCAGATTGGAGCCAGTTTCGAAAGAAACTAACTGAAATCATGCGAGAAAAAAGTTTGACCCTTGTGGAACTCTCAAACGTTACACATGTGGATCATTTAGAAACAGTTATAAACACATACACACACGCTATCACACAAGCATGCAACGACACTATCCCAGTTAAAAACAACACAGAAACACTTACCTTGCCGTGGTGGTCCGAGGAACTCGCTGAGATGAAAAGGATGGTCGCCACCAGGAAACGCAGGGTCAGGAGCGCTGCGCCGGTCCGGAGAGCGAAGGTTGTAGACCTGTACGTAAAAGAAAAGGAAGCATATGAGACAGCGGTGATCAAAGCAGCAACAGACAGTTGGATGGAGTTTTGCGGGAAACAGGACAGGGAGGGGGTCTGGGAGGGTATCTACAGGGTAATGGGAAGGGTTGCAAAGAGAGAAGAAGACTTACCCCTTCAGATGGAAGGACAAACACTGGACGCGAAGGGTTCCGTGAAGCTGTTGGCCGAAACGTTCTACCCCGAGGACCGAGAGGAAGACGATAATATAGACCATCGCCGAACTAGACAACAGGCAGACTTGGTAAACGCGTGGAGCCATGATGAGCGACATGATCCACAGTTTACCCGAAGCGAACTAGATAGGTCTGTGGGATCGTTCAACCCAAAAAAGGCCCCGGGAGCTGACGGCTTTACTGCAGACATCTGCTCTCAGGCAGTGTACTGTGACCCCGACTTCTTCCTGGCACTGCTAAATAAGTGCCTGGCGCACCACCACTTCCCGAAGATCTGGAAGGAAGCAACGGTGGTTGTGCTCAGAAAGCCGGGTAAAGACTCGTATACCGTACCCAAGTCGTACAGGCCGATTGGGCTACTGCCTGTCCTGGGGAAAGTTTACGAGAAGATGTTGGTCGCCCGTCTCAAATTCTACTTACTACCCAGGATCAGTACTCGCCAATACGGTTTTATGCCCCAAAAAAGCACTGAAGATGCGCTCTATACTCTCGTGCAGCACATCCGCACAAAGCTGGAACAAAAGAAAATTGTCACGCTCGTTTCGCTGGATATCGAGGGAGCATTCGACAGTGCGTGGTGGCCAGCTATCAAAGTACGATTGGCTGAGGAAAAGTGTCCGGTAAATTTGAGAC
This sequence comes from Ochropleura leucogaster, assembly GCA_958449745.1. Lineage (NCBI taxonomy): Eukaryota > Metazoa > Arthropoda > Insecta > Lepidoptera > Noctuidae > Ochropleura > Ochropleura leucogaster. Next base: position 31,187 of record OY288203.1, read on the forward strand.
GGGTGGTGAGCAGTTACCTCAGTGACAGAGTGGTCACAGTGAGGTATGCCGGTGAGGAGAGCAGTCGAAAGACCAGTAAAGGGTGCGTACAGGGTTCCATAGGTGGACCCATCTTGTGGAATCTGATCCTGGACCCGCTCTTAAAACAGCTAGAGAGTAGGGGCGATTATTGCCAGGCATTCGCTGATGACGTGGTGATGGTGTTTGATGGGGACACAGCTCTGGAAATCGAGGCACAGGCCAGTGCCGCTCTCGAACATGTTCGTGCGTGGGGTGTCAGGAATCGGCTAAACTTCGCACCGCACAAAACCTGTGCGATGGTACTAACGCGGAAGCTGAAGTTTGACACACCGCGTTTGAGCATGGGGGGGATCGACATTGGAATGTCCCAGGATGTCAAGATATTGGGGCTAACCATTGATGCCAAACTAACCTTCAACCAACACGTAGCTATCGTCTGTAAAAAGGCGATAGCTATGTACAAGCAGTTAGCCAGAGCCGCCCGAGTCAGCTGGGGTTTACACCCAGAAGTGATAAGGGCTATATACACAGCTGCAGTTGAGCCCACAATCTTGTACGCTGCGAGTGCTTGGGCACCCGCCGCCAATAAACTGGGGGTTATTAAACAGTTGAACGTGGTCCAGAGAGGGTTTGCGCAAAAGCTGTGCAGAGCCTACCGTACGGTCTCCCTAAACTCGGCGCTGGTACTGGCTGGGATACTCCCACTCGACCTCCGCATACGAGAGATGGCGGCGTTGTACGGAGCTAAGAGGGGTGTTCCCCAGCCGGTGCTGGGAGGTCGGGAGGTAGAACGGATGGCTCCAGCAATAGAAGCCCCGCACCCCGCGGACCAAGTGAAGCTGGAGTTTGCAAGCCTGGTGGACGAGGAACAATATCAAAACCACAGCAATTTTGACGTGCGAATATTTACGGACGGCAGCAAGATTGAGGACAGGGTTGGAGCGGCCATATCCGTATGGAATAGTGCCGCCGAAACTAAGGCCATTAAACTTGCTATGCCGTCCTACTGTACCGTCTACCAGGCAGAACTACTGGCCCTCCAGAAGGCGGCGGGAGAAGTGCTCAGAAGTAGTGCAACCACGTTCGGCATCTTCAGCGACTCTAGGGCGGCCCTTCAAACGATTGCAAATGTGGGGTCCCCTCATCCCTTAGCGGTGGAAACTAGAGACACCATTCGACGCTGTATGCTCCAGAACAAAAGTGTCTCCTTGTTCTGGATCAAGGCCCACGCAGGGTTGGAGGGGAATGAGAGAGCCGACCAGCTCGCGAAGGAAGCCGCCCTGAAGTTGAAGAAGGAGCCGGACTACGATCTGTGCCCTGTCTCGTTTGTCAAGCGTCAAATCCGTTTGGAGACGCTTGACCAGTGGAACAAGAGGTACGGATCGGGTGAAACTGCCTCGGGAACAAAGTTGTTTTTCCCGGACGCGATCGCGGCGTACGGGGTTGTGCGTAAAATGGTTCCCACAGCCGTCACCACGCAAGTACTTACGGGGCACGGTGGGTTCTCCGCATACTTGAGTCGTTTCAAGTGTAAGGAGAGCTCATCGTGTGCATGCGAGTCCAGCAAGGAGGAAACGGTGCTCCACATACTGCTGGAGTGCCCAATAACCGCCAAAGAGAGGTATGAGGCAGAACAGGAGCTTGGCGTCAGGCTCATAGTAGCAAATCTCCCGAATCTTATACAAAATAAATTCACCCGTAATAAGTTTTTAAAATACTGCAGCCAGATGGCAGCAAAAGTAATTAATAGAAATAAGTAGGTTAAGAAAATTTGAAAATTTGTAACAGAAGCATATTAAAAGAATATTTGTAAAAAAGTAATAGCAAAGAAAGTAATAACAAACAGTGTATAACGTGAATATAAAAAAAAAAAAAAAAAAAAAAAAAAAAAAAAAAAAAAAAAAAAAAAAAAAAAAAAAATAACCGACCCAAGGGAGATAGCCCCTCTAGATGTTTTCTTTAAAATATACAGAAAAGAATTAACAAAATATGCATAAAAAAGGCTCTGATCATGTCAGAGGGCACTTGGAAAATTTAAAAAAAAAAAAAAAAAAAAAAACCTAACCTAACCTAACCTAACCTAACCTAACCTAACCTAACCTAACCTAACCTAACCTAACCTAACCTAACCTAACCTAACCTAACCTAACCTAACCTAACCTAACCTAACCATCGATAACTTTTTTATTTAGGGTCCGATTTTGAAGCTGTTTTCAGCTATTTTAGACTAAACTAGGCAACCGCTTAGTACCTGACCGGTTTGAACCCATTTGAACGCACCCCTAAAAAACTTCCCTTAGAAAACTCACATTTTTAATAATTTTCATTTTAAAAAGTCAAAATCTACGTTGTTTTCAAAATTTTTGTTTTTGTTTCAGTAGATTATAGTTGCAATAGTACTCATCCTTCATCCCTGAAATTTGGTCCGCGATCCGTGTACCCGAATTCAGGTTGGGGGTTGATTTTCGAAATTTTTTCCTAAAAAACCACGTTTTTGGACCATAACTCAAAATTTTTGTTCCACCGACAACAAGTTTTATTCCATAATCGGCTAGCCCGCGCGGAGACGCGTCTCTGGACACCTCGGTCGAGGGCCTAGCTCGAAATAAAAATCCCCGCCCACCCACCCTATAGTGTATAGGAAGGCTGGGGTGGTCGGCTGACATTATTTCTTTTTATTTTATTTTGTCTCCTTTAGCTTCTGTTTATCTTATCTGGGATTTCTGACAGGCGTGTTAGGGTTAATTGTGCCGTAAATTATTACATATCGTTATTTTGACCAAAATTCTTTCATATTTTACTTTTTTGACAGTATTTATTGATACCTTTTATGTGTGTTACTTGAATTCTTTATTTTCAATTGATTTCCTTCCCCCCTTTACAGGGACAAGGAGTGCCAGTGACCTAGTGATCTTTTCCTCTCTAGAACACAAATTTACCTGACTGACCCCCACTTTACAGGGGTCTGATTCCATTTTAATTGTTTTTTTTTATTAAACTTTATAATTATGTTCCGTACCCCATCTGCCACCATGATGACGCTGAGTTTTGGGAGCTCGCAAAGTTCGACGCGATCGGCGGAGAAAGCGGGGCCTTCACCTACTCTCGCTACAAGGAAAATCTCCTTTACCGGTGATTCTCCTTCCGATCTGCGGGATGGCCCTGCCACTCCGGTGACGCGTCGAACTTTCGTGGATGGCTCTAGAGCGCCCAAGAAGTCTGAAGCTGGGTACCCCAGTCGCACTGCGGAGGCGAGAGCTTGCCTGAGTAAGGCAAAAGTCAACCTGGGCAACTCTCGCAACCTCAGGACCGATATAAAGACTGCGGTACTCGAAGCTATAAACAGGCTTTTTGAGCTGGTCAAGGAGTCGGAGCGTGACAAAGCCCCTGTCGCACCCGTAGCCGAACCGATACCCATGCCCACTGCCGGCCTCAGTCCCCAACCCATCGCCACCGAAATCCTTGCTGGCCAGACTGAGCTCCTAAACACACTGAAAGAGCATATCTCGGAGCTGAAGGACAACTCCGAGAAACTCGAAAGACTCCGAGACAGCCTGGCTAGCAGGGAAAGTGCTGGGGAGACAACTTACGCAAGTGTAGCAGCCGTCAGTAAGAGCCACACCGGGGCACAGGCCTCGGGGCGAACAACACTGCACTCCGTGGTTGTCTCTTCAACACATGAGATGGACACAGGTGACGAAATTTTAGAAAGAGTGCGGAAAGCGGTGGATGCGAAGGAAGGCTGGGTGCGTGTGGAAAGAGTAAGGAAGGCTAAAGACCAGAAGATTATCATGGGGTGCGCTACAAAGGAGGAAAGGTCTAAATTAAAGCAGCGACTACAGACAGCCGGAGAAAACCTCGTTGTCGAGGAGATGACGAACCGGGACCCGCTTCTGGTTCTTAAGGACGTGTTGTCAGTACACAGCGACGACGAAGTACTAAAAGCCCTTAAGAATCAGAATCGGGAGATCTTTCACGAACTCGGCAGTAGAGACCAACGAATGTCCATAAAATATAGGAGACAGTCGAGGAACCCACATACGACCAGCATCGTGATGAGTGTTTCCCCAGCAATCTGGAGGAGAGCGCTCGAAGGAGGCAAGCTCCGCATTGACCTCCAGAGAGTGCGCGTCGAAGACCAGACGCCACTGGTGCAGTGCACCCGCTGCCTGGCATACGGACACGGCAAACGCCTGTGCACGGAGCCAGCTGACCTGTGTAGCCACTGCGGCGGAAAACACTTCAGAGCGGACTGCCCGGCTAGACAGGTCGGTGAAGCAGCAGTATGCGTGAACTGCACCAGAGCCAAGCTTGGGGAACACTCCCACGATGCGTTTAGCAAAGAGTGCCCGGTACGCAGGAAGTGGGACGCATTCGCGCGAGCAACCATAGCGTATTGCTAAAGTTGCCGGTGCGCCAACTTCCGCGTACATAGAGACTACCATCTCGACACAACTAAAAAGCAGATGCATTGAGCGAACCACTAGGGTTGGCTCAATGGAGGATGACAATTGGAGCCACTTTCATGAGAAAGTGGTTAAAATTAGACTGGTCTATGAGTCAACTCTAGTGGAACCGCCAAGTTGTGTCGAGCTGGGTGACACAATCTGCAGTCATTTTAAAGTAGCAGGAGCAAATTCTGCATTATATCCTGTTACGTATATATTGTATTGTTTGTTATTTGTTATATATATATATATATATGATATTTAAGTATATACTAGGTATATAGCGGAAATATTATAGAAAAATATAAAAACCAAATCAAATGGCAAAAGCAGAAGTTATTTCTTAGGGTAAAACTAAAAGGGGACGTGACGCATGAATTTAAATTAATAGTAACGAATAAAAATTTCATATAAAGCAAAATAATTAGTAGTTAACCGTGTTTAATATAGTATGAAGAAAGATAATTTAGTAAATAACAATTAAAAACAAAAACCTAACTTGTAAATTAACAGTAGTATTTATAAATATTGTAAAACCAGACAAAGCATAAGGTCTCTACGGCCTCCAAGAAAAAAGTCGCTGACAAAGATCAACAATGAGTATACAAGGTCTCTAATCATGTTAGAGGGACACTGGCGGGGCAGGAGTGTGGTTTTAGCCGGTTCGAGTCCGGCACTACCTCGACTGTCTCACAGCCTGTGAGATAGTCGAGGTGTCCGTGGGGATTTCCCACTCCTGCCAAAACAAAAAAAAAAAAAAAAAAAAAAAAAAAAAAAAACCTAACCTAACCTAACCTAACCTAACCTAACCTAACCTAACCTAACCTAACCTAACCTAACCTAACCCAGTCACACGGCGCCCCCCGCAGCGACCGGATCACTTTTAAGCCGCTCCGCGCTCGAAAAATCGCGAAAAATAGTCAAAGTGAGCAAAAAGTTCCAAATTTTTGCTAAAAAGTGCGCGCCACCGAAATACACCCGGTAGTGAAAAAATTTTCAAAATCGGTGAAAAACTCGCTGATTTATAGTGAAAAAACTAAGTTTTTAACCTCAAAAGTGACTGTGAAAACAATAAAAAGTGAAACGCTGCTCGTTTTAGATCGGTGACCTAGTGTTTTTGGACTGCCCCTCGAAGCGCCTAGACAAGCTCCACATTCTGGCTGAGTCCGGGATTTTTCCCGTGGAAACTCGCCGAGCTACAGGGGAAAAAGAAAAACCCACGTGGACACGAGGTCAAGAACCAGCAGTTGCAGGGGGAACCTGGATATGAGGATAGGCGCAGGAAGCCATCCCCTATCATCCGACACCTTGGTCGTCAAAATCGAACAACCCTTCTGGAAGTTACAAATTTTTAAAGTTTTTCTTTGTAGTGTCAAAATTAAAACATTAATATCTTAAAATCTAAATCGACAACATATAATTTTTTGGACGTTAAAATATAGTGCTTAGTGTAAATAATTTAATTGCAAAATTTTGTATTTTTCGGACTAGTATTTATAAAGTTAAGATTTTTCAAAAATATTCCTTAAAAAGTAAACATCGTTAAATATTTAAAATTAAAATCCGAAAAAATTCGTCAAGGTTGTCCTGACCAGAAACAATACAAATCTGGTTGAAAATAAATTTTCCACCCGGGAACACTTTAGACGTCGCTGGAGCGGTGAAGACCAGCAGTGGACGGAAGACTCTTAGATAAGTACCTAAAATAAGTTATCAATTAAGTTTAGAATTAAGAACTATTTTGTAGTACAAAACAGTGTTAACATACTTGTAATAAGTGGCCCTCAGCCAAACTTTTGACATTGAGATACCGCTCATAAAACTTTGCTACCCCCTACCCCCTCCCCCCCTTTTTTCAAAAACTAACCTATACATCTCTATTAAACTTAGAATTAGACAGAGGCCATCAGCCACAGAAACAAGTTTTACCAATACCCCTCCCCCCCCCCCCCAACCCCTTCCCCTTACCTGACCCTGGAACCTGACCTACCAGGAAGAGCTCAACAAGACCAAATAAACGAGCCCACGCACGCCAAAATCGGATCAGAGTAGACCCAGCTAGGTCAACTGGAAGATCTACTCGACAGTCCCGCGACACGGCACGGCGCGGTACGGTGCAGTAATCCTATCAAACCGGATATCTCTGAAACCAGACGAGATAGGACTTTTTAGACCGCGGATTCAGCCTTAGTGGTGTCGGAACGACACCACGAGGTGAAGACCACCACAGAGGTATCCATCCCCCCCACCCTTTCCTTTTTTCCTTAAAGTTCCCACCCCTAAATACCCAACGGTCTATATCTCGGGAACGAGAGGAGGTAGAACGTTTTCGACCTCAGAATCAGCCTTTGTGGTGTCGAAGACACCACGGCTAAAGTCGCATACGAGGTACCCTCTCCCCTCAGTTTGGACCCCCTCCCACCCCTTTCCTTTTTCCAAATACAAAACGGCCCATATCTCGGGAACGAGAGGACGTAGAGCGTTTTTGACCTCAAAATCAGCCTTTGTGGTGTCGAAGACACCACGGCTAAAGCCACACACGAGGTACCCTCCCCCCCCAGTTTGGACCCCCCCCGCCCCTTTCCTTTTTCCAAATAAAAAACGGCCCATATCTCGGGAACGAGAGGACGTAGAGCGTTTCTGACCTCAAAATCAGCCATTGTGGTGTCGGAGACACCACGGCTAAAGCCGCACACGAGGTACCCTCCCCCGACGTTTGGACCCCCCCCCCCCCCACCCCTTTAGACAAAAACACTGTTTTGTTTTGTTTGTTTTATTGCATAAACTACGATAGCTGTAATATTTGGACTGCGGACTGGTACTGCCCGACTTTGTTTTTGACTTGATTTACAGGGTTTAAACAGACCCACTAAGTGTAACATTCACCCCCCTATACAGGGAAGACCACCGACAAACCGTCTTGGTTGAAAATATTTCATTTACTTTTAATTTTACCTTTATTCTATTATATTATATTATTTTGACAACTTTCCCCCCCTCTTGCCGTGCCCTATACACACGAGCCACACACGAACCCACACTAAAAAAAAAAAAAAAAAAAAAAAAAAAAAAAAAAACAAAGGAGCTCAAGTAGTAAAAAATGGTTCTCGGACTCCGCACCCCAATACCGAAGGTTAGTGCCGAAGAAAGACAAGCGTCCACGTCGCCTACCCAACCGGGAGACCAGGGGCCCTCAGGAACGCGCCAGGCGCCGAAGGGGATAGCCCTGACGTTCGGCAGGAAAAACGCTGTTCCAGCGGAAACAGCTGAAACGCCACCGTCGTCAACGGCAGGAACCTCCGGTGCCGTCGCTCGCACTACTACTCCCAGCCCCGGGGGCACAACTGGACAAGCGATAGACGCCGCTAAAACTTTTATTAGGAGACCGGAGCGGAAGAGAAGGTCCGTGGATAATATGGAGTCTTACAGGAGACAAACAGATACGTACACCGCTTTGTCCAATGACAGTCTCCTCCAGGACGTCATGAAAACCTTCGAAGACATACCGTCCCGTGTCAAAGACTACCCTCAGATGAGGAGAGACATTAAGATTTTCCTGGAGACCCAGTCGGACAAAAGCTTACGTATACTGTTTGAACTCAGTAAACGAATGAAGGCCCTAGAGACAAAATCCAAAACGGTTCCGCCCACCAAGACCAACACCTCGCCCACATCGTCCAAATTACCGGACGAAATACTGGAGAGGCTAGAAAAGGTGGAGGCAAATATCAACTCCCGAATAATTGACCTGGAGATAAAAGTACAAAAAGGCCTCGAGGATCTGACCGAGCACCACACCGAGAACGGCGCCGACGTCATCGACAAGGTCATCGAAAGGATCGACGAGGTCAGCCTCAAGATCGACGTTGTCCAAGAGAGCATAAACCATACGATAGAAGGGGTGAAGGTCGTAGGTCGCGCAGCAGTTGCTCTCGAGGACAAAATCGGTGACGTTGCCGGTGAGGTCGCCGCCGGCTCGGAGAGGATGCGGGAGGCCTTTAGAGGCGAGGCATGCGAGCCAAAAACATACGCCGACGTTACGGCAGCCAAACCAGGGCGTCGGCCGGCACTTCACTCCATGGCGGTCACCCTCGAAGGCAGCCTGGAAACTGCTGACGAGGTGCTCGCCAGGGTGAAGGAGGCGGTCGACGCCAGGGGAACTGGCCTAAAAATAAGCAAAGTCCGTAAGGCAAAAAACCAGACAATCATCCTGGGCTGTGACACAGAGGCGGAGCTTAAAAGAGTTAGGGAGAGGATAGAAAGCCGGGGTAAAGGGTTAATAGCAGCGCCCATGAAAAATAAAAACCCACTCGTCGTCCTCAAGGATGTCTTCTTGGACAGTAACGACGACGAAATGGTGAGGGCGCTCTACTCCCAAAATGAAAACTTGTTTAGGGATTTGGAAGAAGAAGAAAGGGAAATGGTTATCAAATTCAAAAAGAGAACTAGAAACCCTAAGACAGCACACGTCGTCGTTCAGGTCAGACCCAGGGTATGGCAGAGGATGACGGAGGCTGGGGCTCTTTACCTGGATCTGCAAAGAGTCAGGGTGGAGGACCAGTCGCCGCTCATACAATGCACAAAATGCCTAGCGTTCGGTCACGGTCGGAAATTTTGTACTGAGAGTGTGGACAGATGCAGTCACTGTGGAGGACCGCACTTACGTGAAAAGTGCGCGGAGTTCATTGCGGGAATTGAACCGCAGTGCTGCAACTGCTCACACTCCAAGCATCAGAGGACCGACCACAACGCATTCAGCGCGGAGTGCCCGGTCCGCAAGAAATGGGACTACCTGGCTCGAACGACGACGGCCTACGCCTAGACTGCTCCACGAGGTACACGTCACACACGCAAAACACACACCAACTCACACAAGAACAAACACAACACACACAAGAACTCACACAGGAACATACATAACACGCACAGGAACACACACAGGAACTCGCACAGGAACATACATAACACGCACAGGAACATACACAGGAACTCGCACAGGAACATACAAAACACGCACAGGAACACACACAGAAACATACCAATACAGTAACACAAACTGGAAGTACAGAAAAAGTGTGAAATATAACCACAAAATGAAGGACACACGGAAACCAGTAAACAACAAAAAACACAGATATACAAAGTATATAATAAATATATACGCATATATCCAAAACACACTCAAAACACCAAACTCACACACTAAACAAACAATAAAAACGCACAGAATAATAAACAAAACAGACCAAGAAATGACAATAATTATGTATAACATAAGTATATATATATATTATTGCCGCAACTAAAAAAGGAAAATATATATTTCAACAAGGCCAGAAACCACACAAGTCCATAGAGCAGTCCAAATAAAGCAGGTACAAACCTTGGTTAGTAAAAAACTGTAAAACCATGTTGTTAATTAAGAAAATGTAAACACTAACATAAGAACCTAAAATAAGAAGTTAAGTATAAGATAAACCATTTATATTGTAATAAATATTAACAAATAGACGCAAAATTGTGCTGTTAAAAATATTCTTGAAGCCTAATTTAGAAACTAAAACCTTTCTGTAGAAATAATAAAAACGTGTATTAACATAAAATAGATTTAATATAATTATAAGTAATATCCACAAGTAGAAAATATTACATTGGAAATATAGAATAAATAAAACTAGTATTATGTAAAATAGTAAGTAAGAGATATAGTTAAGAGAACATGTAAACCCAACAATGTTTAAGTTACGATGTAAAATAAAAATAACTTTGTCTGTCTAAAACCCTAAACAGAAAAATAAAGATAAATAGTAGCTAGAATAGCGGGAGTCCCACCCGGCTAAGAATGAATGTGTGTGTAAAAGAAAGATAAAGTATGAAGCTTGAAAGTGCGAGAGGAATAAACGCGAGAACTGGAATGAATGAGAAACTAGAATAATAAGAGCCCTTTTTTGTGAAAGGGGAAAAGCACAAAAAAAAAAAAAAAAAAAAAAAAAAAAAAAAAAAAAAAAAAAAAAAAAAAAAACAACCTAACCTAACCTAACCTAACCTAACCTAACCTAACCTAACCTAACCTAACCTAACCTAACCTAACCTAACCTAACCTAACCTAACCTAACCTAACCTAACCTAACCTAACCTAACCTAACCCATCGATAACTTTTTTATTTAGGGTCCGATTTTGAAGCTGTTTTCAGCTATTTTAGACTAAACTAGGCAACCGCTTAGTACCTGACCGGTTTGAACCCATTTGAACGCACCCCTAAAAAACTTCCCTTAGAAAACTCACATTTTTAATAATTTTCATTTTAAAAAGTCAAAATCTACGTTGTTTTCAAAATTTTTGTTTTTGTTTCAGTAGATTATAGTTGCAATAGTACTCATCCTTCATCCCTGAAATTTGGTCCGCGATCCGTGTACCCGAATTCAGGTTGGGGGTTGATTTTCGAATTTTTTTCCTAAAAAACCACGTTTTTGGACCATAACTCAAAATTTTTGTTCCACCGACAATAAGTTTTATTTCATAATCAGCTAGCCCGCGCGGAGACGCGTCCCTGGACACCTCGGTCGAGGGTCTAGCTCAAAATAAAACTGTTTGTTTTTACATATTAGTGAATTTCTCATAAACGTTATAAGTACCAAAATCCACCTAAGGGAACACAAAAATTATAAAAGTATCGATAACTTTTTTATTTAGGGTCCGATTTTGAAGCTGTTTTCAGCTATTTTAGACTAAACTAGGCAACCGCTTAGTACCTGACCGGTTTGAACCCATTTGAACGCACCCCTAAAAAACTTCCCTTAGAAAACTCACATTTTTAATAATTTTCATTTTAAAAAGTCAAAATCTACGTTGTTTTCAAAATTTTTGTTTTTGTTTCAGTAGATTATAGTTGCAATAGTACTCATCCTTCATCCCTGAAATTTGGTCCGCGATCCGTGTACCCGAATTCAGGTTGGGGGTTGATTTTCGAATTTTTTTCCTAAAAAACCACGTTTTTGGACCATAACTCAAAATTTTTGTTCCACCGACAATAAGTTTTATTTCATAATCAGCTAGCCCGCGCGGAGACGCGTCCCTGGACACCTCGGTCGAGGGTCTAGCTCAAAATAAAACTGTTTGTTTTTACATATTAGTGAATTTCTCATAAACGTTATAAGTACCAAAATCCACCTAAGGGAACACAAAAATTATAAAAGTATCGATAACTTTTTTATTTAGGGTCCGATTTTGAAGCTGTTTTCAGCTATTTTAGACTAAACTAGGCAACCGCTTAGTACCTGACCGGTTTGAACCCATTTGAACGCACCCCTAAAAAACTTCCCTTAGAAAACTCACATTTTTAATAATTTTCATTTTAAAAAGTCAAAATCTACGTTGTTTTCCAAATTTTTGTTTTTGTTTCAGTAGATTATAGTTGCAATAGTACTCATCCTTCATCCCTGAAATTTGGTCCGCGATCCGTGTACCCAAATTCAGGTTGGGGGTTGTTTTTCGAAATTTTTTGCTCAAAAACTAGGTTTTTTGACCAAAACCCAAAATTTTTGTTCTTACCACAGCAAGTTTTATTCCATAATCGGCTAGCCCGCGCGGAGACGCGTCTCTGGACACCTCGGTCGAGGGCCTAGCTCGAAATAAAACTGTTTGTTTTTTCATATTAGTCAATTTCTCAGAAACGTTATAAGTACCAAAATCCACCTAAGGGAACAAGCAAAACATAAAAGTATCGATATCTTTCTTATTTAGGGTCCGATTTTGAAGCTGTTTTCAGCTATTTTAGACAAAACTAGGCTTCCGCTTAGTACCTGACCGGTTTGCACCCGAATTTACGCACCCTTGAAAAACTTCCCTTAGAAAATCAACATTTTTAATAATTTTCATTTTAAAAAGTCAAAATCTACGTTGTTTTCCAAATTTTTGTTTTTGTTTCAGTAGATTATAGTTGCAATAGTACTCATCCTTCATCCCTGAAATTTGGTCCGCGATCCGTGTACCCAAATTCAGGTTGGGGGTTGTTTTTCGAAATTTTTTGCTCAAAAACTAGGTTTTTTGACCAAAACCCAAAATTTTTGTTCTTACCACAGCAAGTTTTATTCCATAATCGGCTAGCCCGCGCGGAGACGCGTCTCTGGACACCTCGGTCGAGGGCCTAGCTCGAAATAAAACTGTTTGTTTTTTCATATTAGTCAATTTCTCAGAAACGTTATAAGTACCAAAATCCACCTAAGGGAACAAGCAAAACATAAAAGTATCGATATCTTTCTTATTTAGGGTCCGATTTTGAAGCTGTTTTCAGCTATTTTAGACAAAACTAGGCTTCCGCTTAGTACCTGACCGGTTTGCACCCGAATTTACGCACCCTTGAAAAACTTCCCTTAGAAAATCAACATTTTTAATAATTTTCATTTTAAAAAGTCAAAATCTACGTTGTTTTCCAAATTTTTGTTTTTGTTTCAGTAGATTATAGTTGCAATAGTACTCATCCTTCATCCCTGAAATTTGGTCCGCGATCCGTGTACCCAAATTCAGGTTGGGGGTTGTTTTTCGAAATTTTTTGCTCAAAAACTAGGTTTTTTGACCAAAACCCAAAATTTTTGTTCTTACCACAGCAAGTTTTATTCCATAATCGGCTAGCCCGCGCGGAGACGCGTCTCTGGACACCTCGGTCGAGGGCCTAGCTCGAAATAAAACTGTTTGTTTTTTCATATTAGTCAATTTCTCAGAAACGTTATAAGTACCAAAATCCACCTAAGGGAACAAGCAAAACATAAAAGTATCGATATCTTTCTTATTTAGGGTCCGATTTTGAAGCTGTTTTCAGCTATTTTAGACAAAACTAGGCTTCCGCTTAGTACCTGACCGGTTTGCACCCGAATTTACGCACCCTTGAAAAACTTCCCTTAGAAAATCAACATTTTTAATAATTTTCATTTTAAAAAGTCAAAATCTACGTTGTTTTCCAAATTTTTGTTTTTGTTTCAGTAGATTATAGTTGCAATAGTACTCATCCTTCATCCCTGAAATTTGGTCCGCGATCCGTGTACCCAAATTCAGGTTGGGGGTTGTTTTTCGAAATTTTTTGCTCAAAAACTAGGTTTTTTGACCAAAACCCAAAATTTTTGTTCTTACCACAGCAAGTTTTATTCCATAATCGGCTAGCCCGCGCGGAGACGCGTCTCTGGACACCTCGGTCGAGGGCCTAGCTCGAAATAAAAATCCCCGCCCACCCACCCTATAGTGTATAGGAAGGCTGGGGTGGTCGGTAACGATTATTTTATTTTGTTCATTTTAGCTTCTCTAACTTCTGTTTTATCTGTTTTTCGCTTTTGGATAGGGTTTTAAGGGTGAAAAGGCTCAAAATCGACATATTATTGTTATTTTGACTTTTAGTTATTTTAATTATTGACAGTATTTATTATACAACTTTGTGTTATTTGTTTTGTCTTTAAATTCTTATTATACTTCTGTGTTACCCCCTTTACAGGGACACAGAAGTACCAAGTGTCCTGTTCTCTCTGTTTTTTAATTATATTTTATTCTGACCTCCTCTCTACAGGGGTATATTTTTAACCTTTTTAGTTCCCCGTTTCAAAAACATGTTTCGCACCCCATCTAGCACCGTAAAGACTCTTAGGTCGCGTAGCTCATCGCGTTCGCCGGAGAAAGTGGGGCCTTCGTCTGTTGTTGCGAGAAGGAGAATCTCCTTCGGAGACAAATCTCCTTCAGCCAAGCAAGAGGGTTCTGCCGTCCCGGCGACGCGCTTAGCTACTGCGGATTATACTCGCCCGCTCAAGAAGCCTGAGGCTGGGTATCCCAGTCGCACTGCGGAAGCGAGAGCTTGCCTGAGCAAGGCTAAGGTCAACTTGGGCAACTCTCGCAACCTCAAGGCCGAGATAAAGACTGCGGTGCTCGAAGCCATAAACAGGCTTTTTGAGCTGGTGAAGGAGTCTGAGCAGGACAGGGCCCCTCTCGTGACCCCGGCCGTACCAGTACCCGCGCCCACTGCTGACCCCAGTCCACAACCCATCTCCACCGAAATTCTTGCTGGCCAGACTGAGCTTCTCAACACCTTAAAGGAGCATATCTCGGAGTTAAAGGACAACTCCGAGAAACTCGAGAGACTCCGAGACAGTCTGGCCAGCAGGGAAACTGTTGGAGAGACCACCTACGCGAGTGTTGCGGCTGTCACTAAGAGCCACACCGGGGCTCAGGCCCTGGAGCGTACGACGCTTCACTCCGTGGTCGTCTCTTCAGCACAAGAGATGGATACGGCGGACGAAATTCTCGAAAGGGTGAGGAAAGCAGTGGATGCGAAGGAGGGCTGGGTGCGCGTTGAGCGGGTCAGAAAAGCAAAAGACCAACGGGTAATAATGGGGTGCGCTACTAGGGATGAGAGAACCAAACTTAAAGCGCGATTACAGGCGGCCGGAGAGAACCTCGTCGTCGAGGAAGTGAAAAATCGAGACCCGCTTCTGGTTCTTAGGGACGTTCTGTTAGTACACAGCGATGAAGAAGTGCTGAGAGCCCTTAGGAACCAGAATCGGGAGATTTTTCACGGCCTCGAGGACGAGGAACACAGAATTTGTATTAAATATCGGCGGAAAACAAGAAACCCTCATGTAAATAGCATTGTGCTGAGTGTTAACCCAGTAATCTGGAGAAGGGCACTCGAAGGGGGCAAACTTCGGATTGACCTCCAGAGAGTGCGCGTCGAAGACCAGACGCCTCTGGTGCAGTGCACCCGCTGCTTGGGTTACGGGCATGGAAAACGCCTGTGCTCGGAGCCCGCTGACCTATGTAGCCACTGCGGTGGTCCACACCTCAGGGCGGACTGCCCGGTTAAACGGGTCGGCGAAGTAGCGGTGTGCGTGAACTGCACCAGAGCCAAGCTGGGGGAGCACTCGCACAATGCTTTCAGCAACGACTGCCCGATACGTAGGAAGTGGGACGCATTCGCTAGAGCCTCAATAGCTTACTGCTAAAGTTGTCGATGCGCCCACTTCCACGTACATAGAGAAGACTGACTCGACACAACCAGATAGCAGACGCATTGAGCAGGCCGCTGGGGTTGGCTCAATGGAAACCGAAAACTGGAGTCGCTTTCGTAAGAAAGCGACTGGAGTTATGCTGGACAGTGAGTCAACTCTAGTGAGCTTGTCAAGTTGTGTCGCGTCTGAAAGCGCTCTCTTTCTGAAAGCCTTGGGAAAGCAAATAACAATGCACAATACCATAACCAATAAATTTGCGTTCAATACTTGTGATATCCAATAATATATTAAGTATAAATATTGAATATCAACAATTAAAACAAGTAAGACAACTAAACTAATAAAACAAAAAACAAAACAAAAACAAAATGTAATTTATTTTAACGTAACTAAAGATACTATTGTGTGATAGAAAAACAAATTTAAACCAAATAATACAGGCATATAGAGTTGGTAATATAATATGTATATATAAGCAGGGTAATAAATAGAACGTCGATATCCAAAAAAGCAGTAAAACAGTATAAAAATTAAAATAATGTATAAATAATGAAATTTAGCAAAAACAAAACTGTAAATAAAAATATAGAAATAACTTTTGGCGTAATAAAATAGTAAAAATAATTAATAAAATTGTAAAATAAAACGCGCACAGTGTGGTTCTCCGGCCACCAACCTACATGATTAAACCGAATAAAAGCTGTTAAGGTCTCTGATCATGTTAGAGGGACACTTGGAAAGGCAGGAGTGGTTTTTAGTCGGTTCGAGTCCGACACTACCTCGACTGTCTCACTACTCGTGAGGCAGTCGAGGTGTCCGTGGGGATTTCCCACTCCTGCCACAAAAAAAAAAAAAAAAAAAAAAAAAAAAAAAAAAAAAAAAAAAAAAAAAAAAAAAAAAACCTAACCTAACCTAACCTAACCTAACCTCATACGCGAGCTCTGTCGGAGCATCTCCAGCAGGCCCCTCGCTTTATCGCCGGCCAGGGACCCTCGTTCGCGGAAATGGCAGCCGTCCCTAAGCAAAAGTTTCAAGAACCCCTTCACTCGGTGTTCGTGTCATCGGTCGACGACCAGGACACCGGGGAAGAGGTAATTGCGAAGCTTCGGACGGCGGTAGATGCCAGAAACGAGGGGACCAGGATAGAAAGGTTGCGAAAAGTGAGGGACCAGAAGGTGGTCGTCGGCTTCAGGACCAAGGAGGAACTGACTCGGGTGGCGGACAGGATAAGAAAAGCAGGCAACCTCGTGGTAGAAGAGGTTAAAAACAAAGATCCACTAATCATCCTCAAAGATGTCCTCTCCTGCCACTCGGATGAGGAAGTCACCGACGCTCTTAAGCGTCAGAACGTCCATTTGATCGGGGATTTACCTGCAGATGATGTGAGGATGGGGGTGAAGTACCGTCGCAGGACACGGAACCCCCACATGAGCCATATCATTCTGCAGGTGTCTCCGTCAGTGTGGCAGAACCTGACATCGGCGGGTCGAGTGCACATTGACTTGCAGCGGGTACGAGTGGAAGACCAATCGCCTCTGATCCAGTGCACCCGCTGCTTACGCTTCGGCCATGGCCGTAAACTGTGCACGGAACCCGCTGACCTCTGCACACACTGTGGTGACCCTCATCTGAGAGTCGACTGCCCCTCACGGCTAGCTGTTGAACCACCCAAATGCCGAAACTGCGCCTTGGCAAAGCTGAGCGGGACCGAGCACAACGCCTTCGACAGCGCGTGCCCAATTCGCGTTAAGTGGGACGCATTGGCGCGGCTGTCGGTGGCGTATTGCTAAGGGCCAGCCAACGGAAACAGCCAGCAGTGACTCCAGGGATACCCGAACACACCCGAGTGCTCACAAGAGTTACCAGGTGATCCAAGCGAATCTGCAGCGAAAGAACCTAGCAACCCAAGAACTCATGTTAGTGGCCAGTGAGCGGAGGGTTGCGTTCGCATTGCTCCAGGAGCCGTATGTGGGTGGGGTCAGAAGGATGAGAGACTACCGAGGAGCGAGAGTCTACCAGTGCGCTGAACAAGGAGATGGAACTGTGAAGGCGGCAATAGCCGTCTTTGATCACGACCTTGACGTGACACAGTGTCCGAAACTCACTACCAACAACATCGTGGTGGTGAGGATCCGTACCAGCGCCTGGGAAATCGCAGTAGTCTCTTTCTACTTTGAACCAGACCGCCCCATACAGCCATACCTGGAGCAACTCATGCGGATTCGTGAGGAATTAAGCCCTACTAGAATGCTCATGGGCGGCGACGCCAACGCCAAGAGCACCTGGTGGGGTAGCCTGGTAACTGACAGCAAGGGAGAGGACCTGTCGGGAACCCTGGAAGATATGTGCATGCAGGTGCTCAACGTCGGCAACACCCCGACCTTCGACACCGTCAGAGGTAACACCCTGTACAGCAGCTTCGTTGATGTCACATTCTGCTCAGCGGAGCTGCTGGACTTGGTGGAGGACTGGCGGGTCGAGGAAGGCATCACGAGCTCGGACCACAACGGTATCGTCTTCAAAATTAACCTACAAAAAGCCAAGGGAATAAACATTATTAGAACCACCAGAATTTACAATAGCAAAAAAGCCAATTGGAGCCAGTTTCATTTGAAACTGGCCCAATTAAAATCTCAGAAAAACTTAAACCCAATAGAAATAGCAAACATTCATAACAAAATAGATTTAGAAGATAAAATAAACAAATACATAATGAGCATCACAGAAACCTGTGATGAAACCCTGGCTAAAATTAGGCATGAACAGACACTTACCATACCGTGGTGGTCCAAAGAGCTCGCTGAGCTGATGTCGGAGGTGAACACTCGGAGACGCCGCATTCGTCCCGCTGCACCAGTGCGAAGGCAAAGAGTCATCAATGAGTACCTGCAGGCAAAAGCACATTATGAGTCCCTAGCCAAAAAGGCGCAGACGGAGGGTTGGAAGGGTTTCTGCCAAAAACAAGACAGAGAAGGAATGTGGGAGGGAATATACAGGGTCATAGGACGGACCGCCAAAAGACAGGAGGACTTGCCGTTGGTGAAAGATGGAGTGCCGCTGAGCGCACAGGAATCGGCTTTGCTGCTAGCCGAGACTTTCTACCCCGAGGACCTTGAAGAGGGAGAATCTGAAGACCACCGCCGGACGCGAGAAGCGGCCAGTCGTGCAAACGAGTGGACGCATGATGAACAACATGACCCACCGTTTGCACTTCATGAGCTGAAAACGGCGGTGGAAAGCTTCAACCCAAAGAAGGCGCCCGGGGCGGACGGTCTCACAGCCGATATCTGTGCCCAGGCTATTTCCCGGGACCCAGGGACGTTCCTTGCACTGGCCAACAAGTGCTTGGAGCACGGACACTTCCCTGGGGCCTGGAAGGTGGCCACAGTGGTAGTCCTCCGTAAGCCCGGCAAGGACTCCTACACCACCCCAAAGTCGTACAGGCCGATCGGCCTCCTACCAGTCTTAGGCAAAATCCTCGAAAAAATGTTAGTAGCAAGGATCAAGTGGCACCTAATCCCGAGGTTTAGTACTCGCCAGTTTGGCTTCATGCCCCAAAAGAGCACCGAGGACTCCCTCTACACCATGATACAACACATCAAGGGAAAGCTGAGCGCAAAGAAGCTGATCACTGTTGTATCACTGGATATAGAGGGAGCCTTCGATAGCGCATGGTGGCCTGCCATCAGGACCAGACTGGCTGAGGAAAAGTGCCCGGTAAACCTTAGGAGGCTGCTGGATAGCTACCTGACTGGTAGGAGTGTCCGAGTCAGATACGCGGGCGCTGAGTGCCAAAGGGAAACGAACAAGGGGTGTGTCCAAGGATCCATTGGCGGTCCGATCCTGTGGAACTTAATTTTAGATCCCCTCCTGAAGGGGTTGGTGACGAGAGGCGTCCACTGCCAGGCTTTCGCCGATGATGTTGTGATGATCTTCGACGGTGACACAGCGTTGGAAGTTCAGAGACAGGCCAATGCCGCCCTCGAGTATGTTCGGGGGTGGGGCATCCGAAACAAGCTGAAGTTTGCACCGCAAAAAACATGTGCAATGGTGATAACCAAGAAGCTGAAGTACGATGTCCCGCTCCTGAGCATGGGCGGGGTAGACATTGGCATGTCCAAAGAGCTGAAAATACTGGGGCTCACCGTCGACCACCAGCTCACTTTCAACTCTCACGTCGCAAACGTCGGCAGAAAAGCTGTGAACATTTACAAACAGCTGGCACGAGCGGCAAAAGTGAGCTGGGGCCTTCACCCGGAGATCATCCACACCATCTACACGGCAGCAGTGGAGCCGATAATCATGTACGCGGCGAGCGCATGGGCGCCGGCAGCTAAAAAGATAGGAGTGCAGAAAAGCCTCAACACGGTTCAGCGAGGTTTCGCGCAGAAGCTCTGCAAATCCTACCGCACTGTATCGCTAAACGCGTCTCTGGTGCTGGCTGGGATACTCCCACTCGACCTCAGAATACAGGAAGCAGCCGCACTGTATGAGGCAAAGAGGGGAGTGCCGCAGCCGGCACTGGCGGGCAGGGAGGTAGAGCGTGTGGTGGCGTTTGCAGAGACTCCGCACCCGGCGAAACATACGGCCATGGAGTTCGTGTGCCTGGAAAACCAGTCACTCGTGGACACCCACAATACCCAAACAGTTAGGTTTTTCACCGACGGCAGCAAGATTGACGGTAAGGTTGGAGCGGCACTATCACTATGGGACGGTGCTGCCGAGATCAAGTCCGTCAAGCTTAGCTTGCCGTCATACTGTACGGTGTACCAGGCGGAACTCCTGGCTATATGCGTAGCCACGCGCGAAATCCTCAAGCGCGGGGAGGGAACCTTCGGAATCTACAGTGACTCGAAGGCCGCACTGCAGACAGTTACAAACCAGGGTTCCCTCCACGCCCTGGCCGTGGAGGCGAGAGCGAATGTGGGCGCGGCTTCATCCCAGAACAAAGCTGTGTCTTTGTTTTGGGTTAAAGCACACGCCGAAGTAGATGGTAACGAGCGCGCAGACCACCTCGCAAAGGAAGCTGCACTCCGATCCAAGAAGAAGCCGGACTATGACCGCTGCCCGGTTTCATTCGTCAAGCGACAGATCCGCATGGGGTCGCTCGACGAATGGAACCGAAGGTATCAGACCGGGGAAACTGCTTCCGTCACCAAAATGTTTTTCCCAGATGCGATCGACGCCCACAGGATTGTGCTCAGGATAAAACCAGCCGGTGTTTTGACACAAATCCTAACAGGGCACGGTGGGTTCTCCGAATACCTGCACCGTTTCAAGTGTAAGGGGAGCCCATCGTGCATCTGCGAACCCAACAAAGTGGAGTCGATCGCACACATTCTGACGGAATGCCCAGTATTTGATAGAATAAGATATGATGCGGAAAGAAGAATAGGTACGGATATAACTAAACTGTCGATAAAAAAGATACTGTCAGATAATAAAAATAGAAAAACCTTTTTAGAATACTGCGAAGTCATAGCAAACATTGTAATTAGAAGAAATAAAGAAAATTAAAATCATAAGTTAACGATTCATGCTTCTTTAAATATGGAAAGTTCCCAGTCCGAATAGATATTTAAAACAAGCACAGAATTATAAAATAAATTAATAACAATGAAATAAATAATATAATAAGAAATCAATATAGTAATTAGTAAAATAATAATTTATCCTAAAATATTTAAATAAAAATAATAGCAGTAACAGCGAAAAGCGCCACATAAGGTCTCTGACCACGTCAGAGGGACACGAGCAGAGCAGGAGGGTGGTTTTAGTCGGTTCGAGTCCGACACTACCTCGACTGTCTCACAACCTGTGAGGCAGTCGAGGTGTCCGTGGGGATTTCCCCCTCCTGCCAAAAAAAAAAAAAAAAAAAAAAAAAAAAAAAAAAAAAAAAAAAAAAAAAAAAAAAACCTAACCTAACCTAACCTTTTTTTTTTTTTTTTTTTTTTTTTTTTTTTTTTTTTTTTTGTCGCTGGGAAAAAATGCTATTACGCATCCCCTTCCCGTCGGGGGACGGGAGAGGGGTATGTGGGACTCCCCGGTAAAGTCGTTCCCGGTATACCCACTAAAAATACCCAGCGGCACTCCGACCTCGCCTGAGTGGAAGGGACCTGGGAGTCTATGTCGTCCAGTCCCCCTCCGGCGAATGCCCACCTTACGGCAGGCCCTACACGTCCCCCCCCAGAAGGGAGGGGCTTTTATTATGGCCGGAGCACAGGAGGTGGATCATGTGGTGCAGGCGGTGGCGCCTCCGCGCCTGTCGCCCGCTGATCACCCCCCGGGGCGGTTGAGGACGGCCGTTGTGCTCGCCGTCGTCCACCCCTTCTTCGTCTGCGGAGCGGCGCCGCGAGAGGGTCGTCTTCCCGCGTGCGCTCCGCCGCCTCCTTCTGTGACATGACGTCCTCACAGAAGGAGGCTACTTCTGCCCATGCCTCCTCACTTCCCAGCATGGCTGAAATCACACTGGGGAGTGAGAGGTCGTTCCCGACCACTGCCACCATGGCGCGGCGGGGTTCGTCCCACGAAGGGCACACCTCTAGGGTGTGCTCTGGGGTATCCACTGCGGCCTCGCAGTGGTGACACTGTGGGGTCTCCTCCCGCCCTATCCGATGCAGGTACGATCCGAAGCAGCCGTGCCCGGACAGCACCTGCACCAGACGCAGGGAGAGGCAACCATGTCGCCGGTCGAGCCAATCGTTCAGGACGGGCCCGATGGCGTCCAGTGTCCGGCGACCGAATGTTGCCGAGGCTAGGTCTTCGGCCCAGTGCCGAGTTATTGCCTCGCGAACCTCCTCACGCACTTCTTCCTTTTCTTGAGGGTCCGGGCGCCGGTTGAGCGCCCTCTGACCCGCCGTCCAGTCGTACACTCTTGAGAGCACCCAAGCTTCGAGCTCCCAAGGTGGAGTTCCCGCCAGAGCGCACGATGCCGCGAAACTCACTGTGCGGTACGCCCTCGCCACCCGCTGTGCAATGGCCCTTTGTGGCCTGCGGAGGGCAGCGGCGTTCTCCCGTCTGCCCAGTGAGTCCGTCCAGATTGGGGCCCCGTATAGGGCCATACTCTTTAGTATGCCGGCGTATAGACGCCGGCATTGGTCGCCGGGCCTCCCGATGTTCGGGAGGAGCCACGAGAGTGCGCCCGCAGTCTTCAGCAAGCGCGTCGACAGCCCGCTGAAGTGTGCTCGAAAGCGCCACTTGCTGTCGAGCACTAGGCCCAGATATTTCATCTGGGCTTGCACCTCAATGCGGACACCCTCTACATGGATATGGAACCTAACCTAACCTAACCTAACCTAACCTAACCTAACCTAACCTAACCTAACCTAACCTAACCTAACCTAACCTAACCTAACCTAACCTAACCTAACCTAACCTAACCTAACCTAACCTAACCTAACCTAACCTAACCTAACCTAACCTAACCTAACCTAACCTAACCTAACCTAACCTAACCTAACCTAACCTAACCTAACCTTTTTTTTTTTTTTTTTTTTGTCGCTGGGAAAAAATGCTATTACGCATCCCCTTCCCGTCGGGGGACGGGAGAGGGGTATGTGGGAATCCCCGGTAAAGTCGTTCCCGGTATACCCACTAAAAATACCCAGCGGCACTCCGACCTCGCCTGAGTGGAGGGGACCTGGGAGTCTATGTCGTCCAGTCCCCCTCCGGCGAATGCCCACCTTACGGCAGGCCCTACACGTCCCCCCCCAGAAGGGAGGGGCTTTTATTATGGCCGGAGCACAGGAGGTGGATCATGTGGTGCAGGCGGTGGCGCCCCCGCGCCTGTCGCCCGCTGATCACCCCCCGGGGCGGTTGAGGACGGGCGTTGTGCTCGCCGTCTTCCACCCCTTCTTCGTCTGCGGAGCGGCGCCGCGAGAGGGTCGTCTTCCCGCGTGCGCTCCGCCGCCTCCTTCTGTGACATGACGTCCTCACAGAAGGAGGCTACTTCTGCCCATGCCTCCTCACTTCCCAGCATGGCTGAAATCACACTGGGGAGTGAGAGGTCGTTCCCGACCGCTGCCACCATGGCGCGGCGGGGTTCGTCCCACGAAGGGCACACCTCAAGGGTGTGCTCTGGGGTATCCACTGCGGCCTCGCAGTGGTGACACTGTGGGGTCTCCTCCCGCCCTATCCGATGCAGGTACGATCCGAAGCAGCCGTGCCCGGACAGCACCTGCACCAGACGCAGGGAGAGGCAACCATGTCGCCGGTCGAGCCAATCGTTCAGGACGGGCCCGATGGCGTCCAGTGTCCGGCGACCGAATGTTGCTGAGGCTAGGTCTTCGGCCCAGTGCCGAGTTATTGCCTCGCGAACCTCCTCACGCACTTCTTCCTTTTCTTGAGGGTCCGGGCGCCGGTTGAGCGCCCTCTGACCCGCCGTCCAGTCGTACACTCTGGCGAGCACCCAAGCCTCGAGCTCCCAAGGTGGGGTTCCCGCCAGAGCGCACGATGCCGCGAAACTCACTGTGCAGTACGCCCTCGCCACCCGCTGTGCAATGGCCCTTTGTGGCCTGCGGAGGGCAGCGGCGTTCTCCCGTCTGCCCAGTGAGTCCGTCCAGATTGGGGCCCCGTATAGGGCCATACTCTTTAGTATGCCGGCGTATAGACGCCGGCATTGGTCGCCGGGCCTCCCGATGTTCGGAAGGAGCCACGAGAGGGCGCCCGCAGTCTTCAGCAAGCGCGTCGACAGCCCGCTGAAGTGAGCTCGAAAGCGCCACTTGCTGTCGAGCACTAGGCCCAGATATTTCATCTGGGCCTGCACCTCAATGCGGATACCCTCTACGTAGATATGGGCATCGGTCGGTTGACGCTGCCGCGGCCCGTGGAAGAACACGGCCTCGGTCTTGTGCAGCGCCACCGTCAGCCCTAGGCGGGAGATGCGGTCCACCACCTGCGAACCGCCCGCCGAGGCCAAGCTGGCCGCCTCTAAGAAATTTCTCCCCCGGGCAGTCAGAAGGGTGTCGTCTGCATAGCAGATGACAGACGTGCCACGGGGGAGGTGTCCCCGCAGGAGCCAGTCGAATCCGATGTTCCAGAGGAGCGGTCCCAGGACAGAACCCTGTGGGACACCGGACTCGACGCCGTATCGTCGGAGCTGGCCCGACTTGTCCTCCAGGAGGACTGTGCGATCCGACAAATAGTCCGCCAACAGCCCCCGCAAATACGGAGGCACTCCGTGGAAGCGGAGCGCCTCTAGGATGGTGGAGTGGGGAATGGAGTTGAACGCGTTAGATATGTCGAACGACACAGCCAACAGTCCATCCCCCGCGTCCATCGCCTCCCTCACCTGGCCCTTGAGCCGGGACAGGGCGTCCACTGTCGAACGCTCAGCTCGAAAACCGAACTGAGCGTCCGCCAGGTCCGGGCCGATTGTGCACAAGTGCCTGTTGACACGGGCGGCGAGGATCCTCTCAAACGTTTTACCGACCTCATCCAGTAAGACGATGGGCCGGTATGCCGATGGGGAGTCCACCGGCCGCCCTTCTTTCCGAAGAAGGCACAACCGACCCTCCTTCCATGGCTTCGGGAACCTCTCACACGCAACACACGCACTGAAGAGGTCCCGAAACCTGTCTCCCATCTGGGAGGCGGCGATGGCCACCACCTTTGCGGGGACGCCGTCCGGACCTGGGGCGGTGTTTTTGCCCCGGAGGCAGAAGACTGCCTTCTTCATTTCGTCCTCCGTGACTGGAGGGACCGCCTCATCTGCCGATAGAGCCGCACCGCGCGGGTCGCTCATCACTGGTGGAGTGAAGTTGTCCCTGCGTGGAAACAGGGACTGGACTACCCCATCCAGCAACGTCGGCTCGAGGGTCTCGGCAACTGGGGGACCGTACGGGCGCAGTTTGTTACGTGCCGCCTTGTACGGCCTCCCGAAAGGGTCAGTATCTAGACCCTCCGCCATTTCCGCCCTCGCGCGGTCCTGGGCTGCGCCCATTTGCGCCGTCAGGGTCGCTTTAGCCTCCATGTAGGCTACATAGAGGCGGTCCTCGTTGTCGCGGTCGCGATGGCGCCGTCGTCTGCTCCTAGTGTAGGCGCGCCGGGCCACCACACAGGCAGCCCGCAGGCCCACCAACTCCTCCGACCACCAGTAGACGGCGCGTCGAGGAGGCGGACGGTGAGACCGAGGCATGCTCGAGTTGCACACCTCGGTCAGGGAGTCCCTCAACTGGGCTGCAGTGGCGTCCACGTCCTGGACGTCGACAGGAGGCGACAGCCAGTCCTGGACGAACACCGCCTCCGTGGCGGCCTCTCGGTCTAGGCGGGAGAGCGCCCATCGCGGGAAGTGAGACCGACCCGCGCGAGCCCTCCGGGAGTCCGGGGCGGTGACGTCGAACCGCACGTATCGGTGGTCCGACAGCGTCTCCACCAGCTCCACCCGCCAGTCCACCACACTGGCAGCCAAAGACGGGGAGGCAAAGGCGAGGTCCACAATGGAGCCCCCCTCCCGCCGCACGCAGGTATGCACACTGCCACTGTTGAGGAGGGACAGACCGGACGCCACGGACCAGGTCTCCACCTCACGTCCTCGGGCGTCAGTGGTCGGGTTGCCCCATAAAACCGACTTGGCGTTAAAATCGCCCACGACCAACACCCTGCGCTGCGCCACCCTAACTGCCACCCTGGCAAGGACCTCGAGGAAGTTCTCGAAGGCCGTGATGGGGCGGTTTGGGGAGAAATACACCCCTATAAGGGCTATGTCCCCCCACGCGGCGGCCACGTATCCCGGTCCCCTCTCTAAGAGCGAGAGGGAAGGGGAGTCCGTGGAAGACCGCGACACCAATGCAACCGAACCGTTATCGTCTCCTAGCCAGCTGCCAGGGACAGAATACGGCTCGGCTACAACCGCCACAAACCTAACCTAACCTAACCTAACCTAACCTAACCTAACCTAACCTAACCTAACCTAACCTAACCTAACCTAACCTAACCTAACCCTAACCTAACCCTAACCTATATATATTGCTATTTTTTTCATTAATTTGTGAATTTACCCTTTCATATGATATTAATCTTTTTTTCAGTTGGTGCAGATGCGATCCGAACCAGCCATGGCCGGACAACACCTGCACCAGACGGAACGAGAGGAAATCATGGGACCACTCGAACCAGCCCTGCAGACCGGACCGATTGCGTCCAACGTCCGGCTGCAGCGAGGTCCTCCGTCCAGTGGAGGACGATGGCATCCTTCTCCTCTCGCTGCACAGTCTCCCACTCCTCGGCGACGGGGCGCTCTCCAGCGCCTTCCGTTGCGCGGTCCACTCGTACTTTGGCGAGCACCCAGGCCTCGAACTTCCAAGGAGGGGTACCGGCCAGAGCGCACGCCGGCGAGAACCCACTGAGAAAATGTGGAACGTTTCACGAATTTACGTGTCATCCTTGCGCAGGAGCCATGCTTATCTTCTCTGTATCTTTCCAATTTTAGTATATGTACTGCCGAAGCAGGTACAACCCTAACCTAACCCTAGCAATTGTGAACCGATTCTGTTTAAATTTGTCACATTTATGTAGCTGCTCTGATGACTATTCGACGTTACAAAGATCTGATGATGGAGACGGAAAATACTTGCAACTTGGGAGAGGTCCTCAACAGTTTAAAGTAGCGATGTATCGTGTTTCAACTCATTTGATTTACGTTGACGACAACTTTAGACCTTACTGGAGGATGGCACTGTCATGGAAAGTCTGATGATGGAGACGGAATGCAATTGCTAAAGATCCGCATGGATTTACAGCAGCTATTCTGTATTTGGGCTTCTTTTATTCTCCTTAGAGAGAACTTTGAGCCAAGCTGGACAATTACTGTCACGGATGATCTAACGATGGAGACGGAAGGTATTTGCAAGAGGTTTTCAACAGTTTACAGCAGCTGTATCGTGTTTGGGCCCATTTCATGCATCTGGACGAGATCTTTACAGCTAGCTGGAGAATTACAGTCATAGAAGGTCTGATGATTGAGACGTAAAGTATTTCTTAGACGTTCTCAATAGCTTACAGCAGTTGTATTGTGTTAAGGCTCATTTCATGTGCGTAAGCGTGCAGTGAAGAAGTCACAGGTGATAAACTAGGACCATAGTGCAAGAGAAATAAGCTAAGCATAAAAAGATACATATAAATAATTATATTCAGTCAATGCTCGAGGTCACTAGTTAACCACATGCCAATAAGTAAAAACACACAAAATTAAACAAGTATATAAACAAAAAAAGTAAAATATAAAATTAAATGACGAAGACCTATAACGTATCAATAATCTAATTTGGCGAAAAAACATGAAGGAGAAAAAAAATCGTCTTGAGTTCAACATGATGACCTATGATGCTTGTCATCTAAATAGTCGTTAATGGAATAGTATGCTTTTAAACAAAGGTTAGATTTTACTTTAGCTTTAAATGCATTAAATGGAAAATCTAGAAAAGAAGCAGGTAGCTTGTTATAAAAAGTTATACCAAGCCCTACAAATGAATTATGAACCTTATGAAGCCGGTGGTACCTAAGTATATATATGCTTCTCCCAGGGGATAGGCTTGCCGTACATAGAGATCGGACTGGGTCGAGTGACAGCAACTTCTCACGGCGCGCTGTTTTAATTATACATTCCAAGATCCCTTCGTTTGGCCTGATGGTTGCGGCCCGCGGGCGTCAGCGTGCATGCTCGTAACAGATTGTAGATTCTAGTAAATATAAATCACCTAATTATCTTACAATATCTACTATTAATGTATATTAATGAACTTGGCTACCCCACGTAACTATTTGTTATACCTAAATTCTGCTACTTAACTTGTGAACTTGCTTTGTTTCGCCATTTATAACGTTTAATGGTAAAAAATAAAAGCTGATTATGTAAACTGTCGCTGACACCAATTCTTATGACTTTTTTTCCATTATAATGTTCCTGTATTAGTAATTTGTTGCTTCAGTAGTAGGTATATTCTTTGTTATTTCAAATCAAATTAAATCAAAATCTTTATTTCAGACCAAGCGATTCTTGCCTTGATTATTGCCTTCTGCTACCCTACCATGACGTGTCATAGTAGGCCTACTGAACCTAAATTAGCCTTCTAGAAGAAGTCAAGCTCTTTCTGTAAGGTGAAGGCGCGCAATAGTGGCTTAACGACATGGAATTCTAATGCCACTTTGGAACGGCGTTTCCAGGAATTTCTACGCGACTGAAGACCCACGCAGCTGGCTGACACAAATGCAAGCCATATACCCTACATTAGTGATCCGCTGACTGACACCGAAGTCTCCTACTACTCCAAGCAGGAGAGTGCGGTAATTGACGGCTCCTACGTGGTCCGACCTTTGTACCGGCCTTATCGAACTCGAACCTTAGTTTTCTTACTAATGGATTAATAAATATAAATATATTAATCTACATATTTAATTTGATTTTGCGATCCTTCCATTTTTATAACTGTCCTTCAAAGTGAACGTAAAACAAAATGAATCTACAGTCCCGGTCACAAGGCATAATAACTTGTGAAAGTACTGTAGTTGCCCATTCCAAAGCGTTGATCTCTATGGAGAAGAATGGGCAAGAAACTCCATGGACACTCTTTTAAATTATAATATTTTTACAAAAACGTATTTACATCATTCATGTTGAGATTATACAAATATGTGAGAACGATGTAGAAAGACGTGCACAGTAAGAGCGTCCAGAGTAAATAAAAAGCAAAATTTAATTTTAAATCTAAATAAGTTTAAAAAAACCGGCCAAGAGCGTGTCGGGACACGCTCAGTGTAGGGTTCCGTAGTTTCCCGTCCGTCACAATAAGTGTTCCCAGTTATGAGGCCAACCGAACAATTCGGTAATACCCGATCCAATGTAATAAGTACCTACAGTGCCATCTCTCGAGGAATTGGGTTACTAATTAATACAAAGACGTGCAATTTTGGTGGTAATTTTGGATTGCGAGAACCGATTTCAATAATTCTTTTTTTGTTTGAAAAAAGATACGTTCAGGATAATAAAATATGTAAACAAAGTTACAAAAAAAGCTTGCATATACGATTATACTACAAACTTAGTCCAGAAATTATTTTGTACAACTTTTTGTCTTTTTTGTACAAAAACTGTTGTGTCAATCAAGTTTAAAATAATTTTCATAGAAAGTCCTTATAAAGTTCTACTTTTCAGATTTTTTTCATATTTTTTAGACTTATGGTTCAAAAGTTAGAGGGGGGGGGGGACACATTGTTTTTTACTTTTGGAGCGATTATTTCCGAAATTATTGACATTATCAATAAATGACCTGAGTAAACCCCTATTCATTTTTAAATACCTTTCCAACAATATATCACACGTTAGGGTTGAAATTAAAAACAAAACACTTCTCACTTTACATATAGGGTGGCTACCCTAATAATTATTTTTTTTCAAATTTTTATTTTACCACTTTGTCGGCGTGATTGATATACATATTGGTGGACGGACGGACGGACGGACGGACGGACGGACGGACAGACAGACATGGCGAAACTATAAGGGTTCCCAGTTGACTACGGAACCCTAATGAACCGTGGTAGCAAAAAAATTACCAGTCCCAACTGACGGCGCCCGTTCACGAACACGACGTATGGATCAGCCCCGTTCAGCTCGACCATTTTGAAGGGAGCTAAATGACCCAACACACCCGCCACCATCAGCGAGACATTTAAGTGAGCATGACACTATCAACCACCACGGCTTCCTCAAGTCATTGATAATACATAGCACTCACATATGGGCTTAATAATTATACTATACTATAGTATTGATTTTTAGAATATAATTATTATACATTGCAATGATAGTCTTACAATCTTCTGCAGCTTCCACTATAGCTTCGGATACTAATCAATGAGTTTACCCCTATGCTTGTGGAGCAGGACCAGCATTGAGCCTAGCATATATTATCATCAATATAATCCCCAACTTATAATATGCTTGCCTACAAAGTGTGCGTTTAATACAAGATTTAAATTTCGTTTCATTCAGTTGAAGAATGGGGGGAGGTATTTTATTGTAGCATTTCAAACAGTACCCCATGAAAGATGAGTCTACTTTAGCTAACCTGAAACCTGGTTGAACTAATTGGTCCCTATTTCTAGTATTATAATTGTGTCTGTCACCTCTTTTACTAAAAAGATGCAAGTTTTTCCTGACATACATGATGTATTCATAAATATATTGACAAGGTACTGTCATGATGTTAATATCCTTAAACTGTTCCCTAAGAGAATCTCGCCTACGTAGGTTATATATGGCTCTAATGGCTCTTTTCTGCAGAATAAATATAGACTCGATGTCTGCAGCCCGTCCCCAAAGTAAAATACCGTATGACATTATACTATGAAAATAACTAAAATAGACTAGGCTCGTGGTATCTACATCAGTAAACTGACGGATTTTTCTGACAGCATATGCTGCTGAACTAAGGCGTCCTGCAAGGGATGTTATATGCGGACTCCATTGTAGCTTTGAATCGAGTGTTATTCCCAAAAAAAACAGTTTTTTTGACGAATTCTAGTTTCTCTTGATTCAATACTATGTCACACTTACTGTTTTTGACATTTGGTAGAGCAAATCTTACTCACTTCGTTTTTTTTTCCCATTTAATACTACATTATTAGCGGTAAACCAATTATGTACCTGCATTATTGCATTATATACGTCGTCAAGATTTGTGGCACGTCTGTTTGAAGAGGTATCGTCAGCAAATAACACCATTTGTGGTTGGTTTTTAAATAAATGGGGTAGATCAGTAACATATACTAAAAAGAGGAAGGGACCTTAAACCGATCCTAAAATAAATAAATAAATAAAATGTTTATTTCAAAAACTTAAAAATATTTTACATGTGTTTTTGGGAATTTCCATTTAAGTGAAAATACACTTGTGTTAGGAAGTTCCGCTCTTCCACTAGTTACTCTTAGAGTTATTGAAGACATACCATTTTAGAAAAATATTAAGATGGAGTTGTTATATAAAAATATTAAAAACTAAAAGCAAATAAGCTAAAAACAGAGTATAAATTAAAATCCTTGGGGTACACACATCTTTATATTTAAACCCATTGAATTCACACCATTTATTTGTACTTGCTGCTGTCTATCATTTAAATACGATTTAACTAAAATAAGGGCAGGTTCCCGAGGCCGTAATGTTCAAATTTAAAGGGAAGAGTTTCGTGGTTCACGCAATCAAATGCTTTTGAGAGGTCAGAAAAGATCCCTATGGCATCCTGTGCTACTTCCCACGCAGTAAATATGTGTTTTAATAGGGTGACATCGGCGTCAGTCGCACAACGTCCTTTGGTGAAACCATTCTGCTTTTCATTTAAGATTTTATTGGTGTTAAAGTGGTTGAGCATTTGGTTAAACATTAACTTTTCAATCACCTTGCTGAAAACCGGCAAAACGGATACGGGTATGTAACTGATTGTGAGGCGACGCAAACAAAAAATATGCGAAGACCAATAAAGCTTCCATCATTTTACGCTTTACATAATTACTTTTTGTTATTTGTTTGGCACCGACTCAAAACCAATGACACGTCTACTTTAACTTTCACATATTAACTTTGGCTAGGCTAGCGGCTAGCCAGTCATTTCACCCTACTGCTGGACAAAGGCGGCCCTTTTCTTGTTCCAAACCTCTGTATTTCGTGCGCTCTCTCGTTTACTGGTGGCATTTGATCGGTTAAATTTTGAACAAACAACAACAACCAAATGATAGAGCGGATCCCTGAAAGGATCAATCGTATGTTTAGTCTGTCCATCTATCCATCTCTCCATCTGTCGCAGCTGATTTGCTTCGAATCTACTGTGGGTCCCCATTAAGTTGAAAGTTAGAATTTCTGCGAAAATAGCTGTTCGTGTATTTTCCGGAAAATGAAGTGTTCCTTACGATGTTACCCAGCTCCTATAGATAGTCGTTTCTCGTGGAAGCGCAGCGTTGGCTCTGTGATCAGCAACATGACGGGGAAAGAGGAAGAGGCTGGTGTGGTACTCATAATGAAAAACTACAGACATTCAATTATATTTTATTATTACATATTTTACACGCGAATGTCGTCGACTCGCTGTGGCACCGTCGCAAGTCACACGCGCTCGGCGCGAGGGGCGGGGCGTGGGGTGGCGCGGGTGGCGCGTGGCGCGGGGTGTTATGTCTCGGACGCCTCTTAACCGCATTCTTAGGTTCAATTCGATATTAAATTACAGTTATATAAATTAAATACTTTATTTATTTACAAAGTCTTTTTAACATTAACATTACCGATACATCTTAGTAATTCGTTAAACCTTAACAAGATTTATATTTACATAAATGTACAGACGAGTAAATTATCGGAGAGCATAGTTTTTTATGAAAGTTATATGGCAACTAGATAGTGTCACTCATTTCCGAAGAAGCACAGACGGGTATCGGTCGGGACACAGAGCAGCACGTACTAGGCGCGCGAGGGGATGTGCGCGGCGGCGGGCGGCGCGCGCGAGCGCTGTTAGAAGTGTGCGCGCGCGCTGCCGTTCCAGCGGCCGTCCGAGGTGCTCGTGAGCTCGGTGCTCGGGGCCGGGTAGTACACGGTGGGCGCGGGAGAGGGCGCGCGCCGCGGCCGCCCGGCGCCGCCGCCGCTCGGGATGCTGGCGCCGCGCGAGCCGCGCGCCTCCGAGCGCCGCAGCGTGCCATTGCGCGCCAGCCGCAGGGACACGCGCTCCCCGCACGACGCGAACGAGTCGTCGCGCGTGTGCTCCGGCGAGTCGCGATTGCTTCCGCGCGTGCGCATGCCGCCCGCGCAGAACATTTTCAGAAATACTCGCTTGAACTTCTCGCCAAATATTACATAGATGACGAAATTGACGCTGCTGTTGATAGTAACTAGCAAGTTGCTCGTCTTGACGAGTGGGTCCAGCTTGTCGAACTGGTCGCCCAGGAACACTTCAAACGAGTTAGTGACGAGCGGCAGCAGGTTGCACAGGAAGAACACCAGCACGACCACCAGCAGCATGGTGGCCAGGCCGAGCTCACGGCGCTGCACGCGCGAAAGGCGCGCTCGTTCGGCCTGCGCGCGCCGCACCTGCCGCACGATGCACGCGTTCAGCGCCGCCAGCGCCGAGAAGGGCACGATGTACATGACGATCATGTACAGGGAGTGGATGTACACTACGATATAAGACTCGGTGCGGAAGTCCAGGTCTGCGGTTACGCAGTACACGGGTTCGCCGTCCACGAAACGCTCGATGACTTCCGCCTCGAAGAATTTGGGCGCGTTGTAAGCCAGCGCGAAAGCCGCCGTGCCCAGCACGTACCAGCGCGCGCGCGATGACGTGCACAGCGCCTTGGCGCGGAAGGGGTGGCACACCGCCACCCAGCGCTCCACCGTCACGATAAGCGTGAGGTATACGGACATGGTCTGCGCCGCGTTGGCGATGGGGTAGGCGTAGGGCGTGATGTGCGGGCACACGTGGTAGTAGTAGTAGCGCAGGTGGCCCGTGTACGGGAACACGGCCGTCAGCCCGAACAGCAGCACGGACGTGAGGATCAGCACGGTGTCGCAGGCCGCCAGCCCCACCAGCAGGCAGTTGATGCTGGAGCGCATCTGCGGGCGCGACAGCACCAGCACGGACAGCGCGTTGCCCAGCAGCCCGGCCGCGCCGATGGCGTTGAGCAGCACGCCGTGCACCACGAAGCGGAACAGCTGGTCGGCAGGCGCCACGCCCACGTCCGAGTCGCAGCCGGCGTCCGACGCGTTGCTCATGGCGGGGAGGCGGCATGGGATCACCACCCGCCGCCCGCGCCTGCCGCGCCTCCCCGCGCCTGCAATGAGCAAACGGAAACGATCACAGAGCGAACGAGCCCACATTACTTAATAAACATGTTCAACAAATATACTCGTATCAACTGCCTGATATTGCAGATGGGTCTACATTTTTTGGCAGAACTATTTATTTCATGATATTATTTTGCATAACATCAGATAGCTGACACAGCACTTCGCAGAAAATTGTTTGGCATACACCCATTTATCATATTCAAAACTCATAATATTGTAAGTCAGAATCATCTTTAAATCATCAAAAAATTTCGTAACCATTACAATTAAAAAGTAGATCACATCGCACAGTTAGAATCGTCTTTTGGCATACATTACATATCACATCTAGAGTAAATAAATAGCTTACAACTATAGCAACAAAAAGTGTCATTACAACTTTTGGTCTTAAGCAAAAACTGTCGTTACAACTTTTGGTCTTGATTTTTTCCGTCTAGCCCCCTTTTGTAACGCGCGATTCCAAAAGTTGATTGTGAACATCTGTATTGTTTGTTTCTCCGTAAGAAACAAGCACGCAGTGACCATGCAGCAAGCATGCAGAAACCAAGCATGCAGCAAGCAAGCACGCAGCAAGCATGCAGGAAGCATTTTTTATTTCTTTATTTTATTTATTTTATTTTATTTATTTGGGACAAAAAAACAGTTATACATTACAATATTAACAAAAAGTACTTATATTACAAAACTTATAAAACGTATAACCCACACTATTGTCCACGGAGTGACACCGGAGTATGAAAACA
Organism: Ochropleura leucogaster; assembly: GCA_958449745.1. Lineage (NCBI taxonomy): Eukaryota > Metazoa > Arthropoda > Insecta > Lepidoptera > Noctuidae > Ochropleura > Ochropleura leucogaster. The sequence continues at coordinate 66,208 of OY288203.1, forward strand.
AGCGCGTGTTAAATATATAAGGACACATTTAAAAATAAATATTATACAGACAAGTTGTAGGAAATGGATGACAAAAGAAACCTATTTATTGGCGACTTGCAAGAAATTGTGAAACCAGTCTTTTAAATTTAGATTGCGACAGCGCGAAAATATCAAAATCTGTGAAAAATGAGTTGTAAGTTTCTAAAAGTCGGCGGATAGGAGCTCGCACCCCGGCGTTTGTTCTACATCGAGCAGTGTAGAATAGCCGAGGAGCGCGTGCCTCCCGCCGATTAACAGATCTAGGTACAACATAACACAATCTATTCGTGAGTTCGGTACAATTAAATTTGTTATTGCATATACCGTACAGCATCATAACCATAATCAGTAAACGTCTAGAATCCAAGTTCAATATCCTTTTTGAAGTTATACTTCTTTTGGCGCGATGGAGAAAAATGATGAGAGTGAATTTAGCCAGCGACATCGTGAAGTTAGTTCTAGGTGGCATTAAAATCGATAACTATGTTCAAGTTGTATATTCTAGTATTTTTATTTTTAGAACACGTGTTTCATAATAAATAAATATTATTTTGGTGTTCTTATTAAATTAATTTCACATTCCAAGCAACGCTTGCCGAGATTTGGAAATGGATGGGTAACCACAGGGGGCCAGGTTAAGCAACCTTTGCCAAGGTTTCGAAATGGATGGGTTACCACACGGGGACAGGTTAAGTAACCCTTTCCGAGGTTTGGAAATGGATTGGTTACCACACTAAGCCAGGTTAAGCAACCCTCACCAAGGTTTGGAAATGGATGGGTTACCACAGGGGGCCAAGTTAAGCAGCCCTTGCCAAGGTTTGGAAATGGATGGGCTACCAGAGGGAGCCAGGTTAAGCAACCCTTACCGAGATTTGGAAATGGATGGGTTACCACACGGGGACAGGTTAAGCAACCCTTGCCGAGGTTTGGAAATGGATGGGTTACTACACGGAGCCACGCATTTTAGTTATTTTTTTTTTTTATACGCCGAAGAAGTATAACTTCTAACGCGTGTACATAAGTACACACACCTCTTTTTTTTAAACGTTGCCCCGCACTAGTACTTTTTTCTGTATCGTGGGTGCGTTTACAAACATATTTTTTAAACACACACACAAATAGCCAGACCCGAAAGAACAACCTGTAGGCCATACATTTATATTTGTTCCGTGCGGGGATCGATCCCGCGACATGCAGTGCAGCAGTCGTTCGCTCAGTCACTGCGCCAACTGCAACGTGCGTCTAAAAGCAAGCAGTAAACATGTAGCAAGCAGTAAACATGTAGCAAGCAGTAAACATGTAGCAAGCAGTAAACATGTAGCAAGCAGTAAACATGTAGCAAGCAGTAAACATGTAGCAAGCATGCAGCAGGCATGGTTTCTGTCACTTAATAAAGTGAAACTTTTATTACATCGTTTCAAACTTTTTGGTCTGTGTGTTGCATGTCGCGTGACGGTCGGCCGCGGAGTAGGAACGTTTGAATGTCTATAATGTAAAAAACGTTTCACTTTTACCGTGGTTTCATAAAATCACACAATCCTTTTTTCGATATTATTTTCTGTTTTTAGCGGTTTTTGTATAAAGTTCAAAAAAGATTATGTAATTTGTAATTTCATGTTTTTTAAACTTATACTACTAGTACACATAACACACGCTACCATCGATTCTATAAAAAAGCTGTTTTATTCATGGGTCAAGTTGATATTATTTTCTTAATACCATAGATAGACTAAAGTGTCGAAAAAACATAAGAGACTCTTGTAAACCGACTTAAGAAAAGAGAGAGAAGCAGATCAGCCACATACAACAGAAAGAGAAAAAATAATATCATTACTCATAAACTACCCAAGCAATATAAATAAAATTGATATAGGACCACCTCCGAAGTTAGTTTGTAAAAAAGAGATTTGAAAATTGGCCTAAAATTGTCGGAGATAGCGACTAACAAAAATACAAAATATAATAAACAATACAGTATTAAGGTGGGTGTGTAGCTTTACCAACTTTCATAAGAATGGCATTATATAATGGCCATCTTAGAGCCCCTGTACATCAAGTAACTCAAAGTAAAGTTATGTCTGGAAAAACATTAAAAAATAAATAGAAGTGAATGTTACGCACTCTAACCATTGTGCTGATGGATGCGTTGAATAGTAGCAGGCAGGGAGGTAATTAAAGTAAACGTTTCATATTAAAACCAGGGATTAAAATAAAACAATGTACCAAAACGTAATCAAAATAAAAATCTTGACGCCAAAATTGTTGTTATAGCGGAAATATTTTATTTATGTTATTTTATTTTTTTAAAAAAGGTCACTAACAGCTTCTGTATAAAATATCTTAAAATAATAAGAATTATAGTATTGAACTTCTACAGTTGCCAATTACAGGTTACCCAACATTTTTACATAATGAATAATAACAGAAGGCAAAAAGAAAACGAAACTTGTAACAAGAGGAAAAACTCGCAATGACGCGGACGGGGAGAAGTACCTTCGGGCTTCGTTGCGGGTTCTTTAACAGCCTTATTAATATTACAGATGAACCATTCCATCTTAGTTTTTCATTCAAGGCCGACTTATCTGTACATGTTGAAGTATTCCAGATGCATTTAGTACTTTCTAGTTCCATGCATAGAATATTGTTATGGAGGTGACAGAATACGTGAAGTGCTGTCACTGTTGTCAAAGAATCGGTTGTACCGCGAGCCGAGGTCTAAATGCTGCACGCGATGCTGCAAGCGGCGATGGTGCTGCTGGGCGCGCTGAGCGCGTGCTCGGCGGCCGGCAACGGCAGTCGGCACGCGTTCTACCGCAGCATGTGGGACACAGAGAACACGCGGCGCTCGGGCGAAACGCGGCGCGTGTTCGGCGGCATGGCGGTGCCGCTCACCACGTTCCCGGGCACGTGCGTGCTGCTGGACCGCTACTGGGCGACACGCTGCTCGGCCGCTGTGGTGGCGCCCAACTGGGCGGTGACGGCCGCGCACTGCGTGTCGCCGAAGGTAGCCTACGTGAAGTACAACACTCGCCGTCCCTCCTCGGCCGACGGCGTCGTCTCGGCCGTCATATACATGTACGCGCACCCCGGGTAGGTAGAGGTCTGCCACGGCCGCAGAGCGCGGAGGCCAATGCGGCAGTTGCAGGCGCACTCTGACGCCGCTTGTGTGTGCAGCTTCAAGGTGGTGGAGAAGGACGAGGGCCGCGGCATAGACGTGACGCAGCTGCAACACGACGTGGGTCTGGTGCGTACGCACTCCGTGATGCAGCTGCTCTCGCCACCCGCGCTGCAGCCCGTTACCGCCATGCGCTTGTACGACCTCGAGACCCTCTACGACAAGAAGGTGCAGGTGAGCCTTACTACTGCCGCTACTGCAGCACACATTGCATACCGAGTTTGTAACACAGCATGGCGTCGCACTGTCCGATATGTTACAGTTTCTCGCGGCGGTAATGCGCTTATAGTCACACTTACTGGATAAATATTGTTCGAGAACTTTACACATGATACTTGTGAATTCAAATTTTCAAATTATCAATTCAAATGTTTACAAAGCCATCTCGCTGTCGGTTATACTCGTTCGGCGTTCGGCACTCGAGCAATGCTCCGAGTGGCGTGCGACGTGCGACGGAGTGCGGCGGCGTGCAAGCGCGAGGCGGATACGTGTTTGTAGAGCCGTGTGTCGGTAGGTGCTGGGCTTCGGGCGCACGGAACATTTGGCGCAGGGCGAGGAATTGTTTGAGGCGCAACTGCGGTTGGTGGCGTGCGAACGCGCGTCCTGGCAGCACTGCTCATGCGGCGTGGGCGAGGCGCTGTCCGGGCCGGGCGCACGCGGCGTGTGCTCGGGCGACTCGGGCGGGCCCGTGGTGTACCGTGGCGCGCAGGTGGGCATCACCTCCATGGGCCCGATGGAGTGTACCACGGGGCTCATGGACCCCAGCGAGGGTGCCACCAGCGTGTTTACGGCACTTTACCCCTACGTGCAGATGTTGAACTCTACCATGTACGACACGGAGTCGGTGATGCGCATGCGGCGCATCAGCGCTAGCACGAGCTCCTCTCCCACGCGCCTCGTCAATGCAGCGTTCGCGGTGTGCGCCTCCACCGCGCTCCTCGTGCGCTACGCCAGATGAAGCGACGTCGCCGGTATCCGCGTAACTAGTTAGACTTTCCAATTGTGATGTGACATTATACTTGTACATTTTGGCTCTTGTAGTTTTACGCTCCAGTCGAGTGGTTCGTTGCAGCGCAGCCAGTGGCCGTGGAGCCAAACAAGATCTGTGTTGTGGCACTTGTAACGTGACCTGGCCATTGCATTACTTGTAACGCATGCCTCTAATGTGGCAGCTGCGAGCTGCGGATTTAGCTGCCTCGGTCATGTTATTGTCGGGAAACTGATTGCGGTTCGGTAAAGCGTCAATTGCATACACCGCATGCAGCAGAAACTTGTCGCATCGGTGATGACTGGGGCTATATATGTAGCTCTCTAACTACGTGACTACTATGGTATGTTCGTTTATTTTTTCATGCGCTAAATTGTCCGGGAAATTTGCATCTAAAATTGGGAAAACTTTGCATTAATTAAAAACGGTGTGTTTTTAAAAGCTTTAAATTTAACTTGCAATGTATGTATGTAACGGTGGATTCTTTAAACTCAATTTTGAAGTAGATTGCTTCAACCTCAATCGGAAGAAATTTTATATACACGTTAAGTTTGGATGACAATGCACGATATGTTATGTAACGTCATTCTAAATCCAATATGGCGGACCACCCAAGATGGCGGAATATTTATTTTTAATGCATTTCTAGAATATGGATATCGAATGAAAGGGCTTATTGGGGATATTTTAAAAAATAATTTGGCATTATTCTAAATTCAATATGGCGGACCATCCAAGATGGCGGAGTAGTGATATTTAATGTACTTCTAAAATATGGGTATCAAAGGAAATGGCTTATTAAGAGTACCTTGTGAAATAATTTGGGGTTATTCTAAATCCAATATGACGGACCATCCAAGATAGCGTAGTAGTTATTTTTAATGCACTTCTACAAAATGGGTATCAAATGAAAGAGATGATTGAGATTAACTCGAAATTTTGTGACGTCATTCTAAATCCAATATGGCGGATCCAAGTTAGAGGAATAGTTATTTTTAATGCACTTCTGCAATATGGGTATCAAATTAAAGGGCTCATTAAGAGAAAATTGAAACGTAAGCTCCATAAGTGGATACGTTTGACTTGTGTAATTTGGCGAGATGGGCGTCAGCAACATTGGTTTGCAATCTGTCTAGGAGAAGGAAAACTCCAAAATCAAACTCTGAACTGTGTTTCGTCAGGCACAAGTAAGCTCCATGCTGAAATAAGAGGCGCATTATCCCTCAGAGACCCAGCCAGCGATAACAAAAAAATATAATAAGGCTTTATTTAAACGCTATAAAAAGAAGTGAATAAATCTTTAAAAAAATTAATTATCAACTTTTCACCTCATTATATACAATTTATTTGATAACCAGCTTTTGCCCGCGGCTTCACCCGCGCTAAATTCGGGGTACCACATTTCCCCTTTCCTGATTTGCAAGTTACTGCTACCTGTAATTTTTGCCCTTGCGCCTTATTTTTTGTAATATCAAGCTAAGTTTTCCCTTTTTCTCCCTAATTTCTCGCTTAAAAAAAGCTTGCGTACGGGTGTCTCTAGGGTCCCAACTATTTCAGTACCAAAATTCATCAAAATCGGTTGAACCATTAAGGCATGAAGAGGTAACAAACAAACTCTTTTTCGCTTCTATACTATTAGTAAGCATAACTAACCTCCAAACCAACCTCCAAAGAAGAAACTTAGTAGTTAAATAACTTTTTTTTTATTTCTATATCGTGCAATGAGTCCTTTGACTATGAGCAGATGTGTTGTCACAGATTGAGTGGCACGCAGAGTCAGTTCCCCACTGGGATTGACTCTTTGTAATTGGTAGCTCATTGTAGGCAGTCCAGGTTCAGGATTTTACGTTTTTTAAGGCGATTCAGGGTGTCCGGAATAGAAAGCTGCTCTGCTAATGGATTCGAATGGTGTTGAAGACGTTTTTTGTATGCCTTTGCATAAGCTCTTATTTCGTCCTTTACTGTATTCAACTTCAAGTGGTGATGAATTTCTGAGTTCTGTATGAACCAGGGACTATTTGCTATTTGTTTCAGTATCGAGTCTTCAGCTCTTTGGATGATTTTTATGTTAGAGTCGCAAGTGGAACCCCACAGCTGAATACCATATAACCATATAGGTTTTAGGACAGCTTCGTAGATCAGGAGTTTGTTGTCCCGGGACAGCTTGCTGTTTCTACCGAGTAGCCAGTACAGCCCTCGATATCGAATGTTAAGTGAGTCCTTCTTGGCTCTCATGTGGTCTCTCCAAGTCAGTTTTCGGTCGAGATGCATTCCCAGGTACTTAACGCAGTTATGATGCGGCAGCTGTTGATCGCAGAGGTAAACTGGTGGACAGGTATCTTGCCTAAGAAGTAAATGTTATGTGGACTGTGGAATGTTCTAGAAGCTGCGGCAGGATCCTTACTAGAGCTGAGTATTGCTGTCTCGTCTGCAAATGTAGCCACCGTCACCCGGGCTCTGTGGTAAGTCTGCTGTGAATATGGTATACAGTACCGGGCCCAGGACATAACCCTGACGTACACCGGCAGCTATATCGTAAAAGCCTGATGTGCTTTCACTTTCTCGTACTTGAAACAGTCGTCCTGACAAATAAGACTCCAGAATCCGGTAAAATTTGTGAGGAAGGAATGTTTTAATTTTGTAGAGTAACCCTTTAAGCCATACCCTATCAAAGGCTTGCTGAACGTCCTGAAAAGTCCTGATAACCTGGCACACTCTATGAATCTGCTCTATTGTTGCGTGTTTTCGTCGAAAACCAAATTGATGGTCCGGTATAATTGTCGTCCCACGAATCTCGTTCAGAAGTTTTTTCAGTAGAATCTTCTCAAAGACTTAGATTTTTCAGTACTCTTACTATACCTATATTATACGTGTATACTAGTAATATGTCATCAGTTATTGTTTTAGAAGCTCAAGGGGTGCTGGAGAATTAGAGTTCTGCACTGGCATCAATCATTTATAATTTAAAATATATATATATATATATATAATTAAAAAATTACAATAACAAAATTAAACAAAAAAAAACAATAACTGATGACACATTATTAGTACACACGTATTATTAGTACCTTAGCTATTGACTAAATTAATGAAAAAATGTTCTGTATAAAAGTTGTTCCTCAAAAACCGATCTTCAAAAATAATGTCTGACAATATTTTTTCGTAAAATCATAAAAAAAGTTATTTCGAAACATATAAATTTTTGTCTCGAATTTCTGAATATCTTCGCTTATAACTTTTTATTTATAGTTCTACGACAAAAAGTTACTGGACTAAAGTTGTAGAGAATGTAATTTGCAACAAACAATTTTAACAATTATTTTAACAAATAAATAGTTTAAGAGATATATCGTAAAAACCATTTCAACCCCTATTTTCAAGATGGCGGCCGTGGGACAAGGGTGGCGACCCCACAAACTTGGTTTTAGCTTTACACTGACCCCCCCTACACATCAAAAAAATAAAATTGCGTCCTCTAAAAAATGCAAGGTTAAGCTTAAAAAATGTAACATTTCAATGGACTATTTAGGGTATAGAATAGACTATAAACCGGGCTCGTGTGTTTTGTATGCCTCAAATACTTCACCTATGCATTTGGGTAAGTTTTTTTTAAGAAAACATGTAATCTGTATTTAAGTTCGTGAATAAAATAATATATAGGCATTTTTGTATTGAGTATTCTTTGAAGGTATTAAGTACTACAAGTAAGTCAGATTAAAATATTTTCGCCTCAGAAACAGTTGTTTTTTTTAAGGATCTTCTAATCTGACTTGCATCATCAGCATCATCATTGGCCTAGCCTTTTCTTGTCGTCTAACCGGACGCAGCTGAATATCAGTATTTTACGTGGAGCGACTGCCTATCTGACCTACATAACCGTGTTAGTACTGGGTAATACTCTTTGACAAGACTGGTTGTCAGTCTTTCGGAATACTGGCTACCTGTAACGACTGTCAAAGGTTGTAGACCACAAATGACAGCGGGGATCAACAGCTTATCGTGCTTTCCGAGGCACGGAAGAAACTCGGTATGTAACGGGTGGTCACCCATCCACAGACCGACCTAGGCATGCGCGGCTTAACCTAAATATCAACCCACGCGGCTGCTATTATGTAGCCACGAGTTACTCAAGCTTAAACCATAATTTCCCAAAATTGAGGAGATTTCAATTGGATGTACCTCGGCAAACTTGAAGCCGCAGTCGGTTCAGTAAAAGACTTTATCACATTTTGCCTGACCTGGGAATCAACCCCAGGAGCTCACGGTCCTTAGTAACGCTTGCGAGCCCAGGAGCTCACGGTCCGTAGTAACGCTTGCGAGCCCAGGAGCTCACGCTCCGTAGTAACGCCTGCGAGCCCAGGAGCTCACGGTCCGTAGTAACGCCTGCGAGCCCAGGAGCTCACGCTCCGTAGTAACGCCTGCGAGCCCAGGAGCTCACGGTCCGTAGTAACGCTTGCGAGCCCAGGAGCTCACGCTCCGTAGTAAAGCTTGCGAGCCCAGGAGCTCACGGTCCGTAGTAACGCCTGCGAGCCCAGGAGCTCACGCTCCGTAGTAACGCTTGCGAGCCCAGGAGCTCACGGTCCGTAGTAACGCTTGCGAGCCCAGGAGCTCACGCTCCGTAGTAACGCTTGCGAGCCCAGGAGCTCACGCTCCGTAGTAACGCCTGCGAGCCCAGGAGCTCACGCTCCGTAGTAACGCTTGCGAGCCCAGGAGCTCACGCTCCGTAGTAACGCCTGCGAGCCCAGGAGCTCACGGTCCGTAGTAACGCTTGCGAGCCCAGGAGCTCACGCTCCGTAGTAAAGCTTGCGAGCCCAGGAGCTCACGGTCCGTAGTAACGCCTGCGAGCCCAGGAGCTCACGCTCCGTAGTAACGCTTGCGAGCCCAGGAGCTCACGGTCCGTAGTAACGCTTGCGAGCCCAGGAGCTCACGCTCCGTAGTAACGCTTGCGAGCCCAGGAGCTCACGCTCCGTAGTAACGCCTGCGAGCCCAGGAGCTCACGCTCCGTAGTAACGCTTGCGAGCCCAGGAGCTCACGGTCCGTAGTAACGCTTGCGAGCCCAGGAGCTCACGCTCCGTAGTAACGCCTGCGAGCCCAGGAGCTCACGCTCCGTAGTAACGCTTGCGAGCCCAGGAGCTCACGGTCCGTAGTAACGCTTGCGAGCCCAGGAGCTCACGGTCCGTAGTAACGCTTGCGAGCCCAGGAGCTCACGCTCCGTAGTAACGCTTGCGAGCCCAGGAGCTCACGCTCCGTAGTAACGCTTGCGAGCCCAGGAGCTCACGCTCCGTAGTAACGCTTGCGAGCCCAGGAGCTCACGGTCCGTAGTAACGCTTGCGAGCCCAGGAGCTCACGCTCCGTAGTAACGCTTGCGAGCCCAGGAGCTCACGCTCCGTAGTAACGCTTGCGAGCCCAGGAGCTCACGCTCCGTAGTAACGCTTGCGAGCCCAGGAGCTCACGCTCCGTAGTAACGCTTGCGAGCCCAGGAGCTCACGCTCCGTAGTAACGCTTGCGAGCCCAGGAGCTCACGCTCCGTAGTAACGCTTGCGAGCCCAGGAGCTCACGCTCCGTAGTAACGCTTGCGAGCCCAGGAGCTCACGCTCCGTAGTAACGCTTGCGAGCCCAGGAGCTCACGCTCCGTAGTAACGCTTGCGAGCCCAGGAGCTCACGCTCCGTAGTAACGCTTGCGAGCCCAGGAGCTCACGGTCCGTAGTAACGCTTGCGAGCCCAGGAGCTCACGGTCCGTAGTAACGCTTGCGAGCCCAGGAGCTCACGGTCCGTAGTAACGCTTGCGAGCCCAGGAGCTCACGCTCCGTAGTAACGCTTGCGAGCCCAGGAGCTCACGCTCCGTAGTAACATTTGCGAGCCCAGGAGCTCACGCTCCGTAGTAACGCTTGCGAGCCCAGGAGCTCACGCTTTGTAGTAACGCTTGCGAGCCCAGGAGCTCACGCTCCGTAGTAACGCTTGGGAGCCCAGGAGCTCACGCTCCGTAGTAACGCTTGCGAGCCCAGGAGCTCACGCTCCGTAGTAACGCTTGCGAGCCCAGGAGCTCACGCTCCGTAGTAACGCTTGCGAGCCCAGGAGCTCACGCTCCGTAGTAACGCTTGCGAGCCCAGGAGCTCACGCTCCGTAGTAACGCTTGCGAGCCCAGGAGCTCACGCTCCGTAGTAACGCTTGCGAGCCCAGGAGCTCACGCTCCGTAGTAACGCTTGCGAGCCCAGGAGCTCACGCTCCGTAGTAACGCTTGCGAGCCCAGGAGCTCACGCTCCGTAGTAACGCTTGCGAGCCCAGGAGCTCACGCTCCGTAGTAACGCTTGCGAGCCCAGGAGCTCACGCTCCGTAGTAACGCTTGCGAGCCCAGGAGCTCACGCTCCGTAGTAACGCTTGCGAGCCCAGGAGCTCACGCTCCGTAGTAACGCTTGCGAGCCCAGGAGCTCACGCTCCGTAGTAACGCTTGCGAGCCCAGGAGCTCACGCTCCGTAGTAACGCTTGCGAGCCCAGGAGCTCACGCTCCGTAGTAACGCTTGCGAGCCCAGGAGCTCACGCTCCGTAGTAACGCTTGCGAGCCCAGGAGCTCACGGTCCGTAGTAACGCTTGCGAGCCCAGGAGCTCACGGTCCGTAGTAACGCTTGCGAGCCCAGGAGCTCACGGTCCGTAGTAACGCTTGCGAGCCCAGGAGCTCACGCTCCGTAGTAACATTTGCGAGCCCAGGAGCTCACGCTCCGTAGTAACGCTTGCGAGCCCAGGAGCTCACGCTCCGTAGTAACGCTTGCGAGCCCAGGAGCTCACGCTCCGTAGTAACGCTTGCGAGCCCAGGAGCTCACGCTCCGTAGTAACGCTTGCGAGCCCAGGAGCTCACGCTCCGTAGTAACGCTTGCGAGCCCAGGAGCTCACGCTCCGTAGTAACGCTTGCGAGCCCAGGAGCTCACGCTCCGTAGTAACGCTTGCGAGCCCAGGAGCTCACGCTCCGTAGTAACGCTTGGGAGCCCAGGAGCTCACGCTCCGTAGTAACGCTTGCGAGCCCAGGAGCTCACGCTCCGTAGTAACGCTTGCGAGCCCAGGAGCTCACGCTCCGTAGTAACGCTTGCGAGCCCAGGAGCTCACGCTCCGTAGTAACGCTTGCGAGCCCAGGAGCTCATGCTCCGTAGTAACGCTTGCGAGCCCAGGAGCTCACGCTCCGTAGTAACGCTTGCGAGCCCAGGAGCTCACGCTCCGTAGTAACGCTTGCGAGCCCAGGAGCTCACGCTCCGTAGTAACGCTTGCGAGCCCAGGAGCTCACGCTCCGTAGTAACGCTTGCGAGTCCAGGAGCTTTAGCTTTTACGTAGTTTCACGTGTCACGTTTTCTGTCATGAAATCTTGTGATTTAAATTGCAAGCAAGCTTGTACGGAACCCTCAGTACGCGAGTCCGATTCCCACTTGGTCCGTTTTTATTTAAAAGTTGGTTAAAAATCATACATCCGTGTGATTCACTTTCGCTTTTATAATAATATTATAAAAGCGAAAGTGAGTTTGTTTGTTTGTTTGTTACCTCTTCACGCTTTAATGGCTAAGCCGATTTTGATGAATTTTGGTACAGAGATAGTTGGGAACCAGGAGACGGACACAGGCAAAAAAAGTGGGATGTGAGGGAGAAAGACGGAAGAAAAGGGAAAACTTAGCGTTGCTATTACAAATCAATAAGGCGCAAGGGGAACTGTATTACCCCAAATTTAACGCGGGCTAAGCCGCGGGCGAAAGCTAGTAAATATATAAAGGAATTTATATAGCATTATATGCGAACAAAGACGATTGCTGAGGTAAACTGTTAACAGCTGTCGCGTGGTGTGCGTTGTGTGCCTTGCATGGTGTGCGGCACTTACTAGTGCGTCGCGCCGGCGCCGGCGGCAGCACATCGGGAGATCTGTAACAACACAATTGTACCGACTGAGTACACTAGCAACTGCGAACTTAATACACCAAAACAAATAAATAGACACATTCACAGAAATCACCGCTTTGGAATGGGCAACTACAGTACTGTCACAAGTAATTATGGTAGAATACACTAGATACTGGAAAAATTAAGGGATCATAAAAAATGTGTTTTTATATCCCTTATTTTCTCTAGTAGTGTAGTTCAAGGCATCTCATCCAGAAGATTCCCCATGACGCAATATAACATAATATACAAATTTACCTATAAATATGCGTTCACAGTTATGAGACTGTTTTACATATGATGGTAAAGTAATTGGAAATATCACCCGGCGCCGGCGCCGGCGGGGACCTCCCTTTTCAGCAAGTGAACTGGTCCACCTTCTTAGCGACACATTGTTGTGTACCGATATCTACGCGAATAAAGTCGCGGGCGCAGCTTGTCTACGACATTAGTATGGAGTTCCCAGCGCGGCGCTGCCCGGGATGCCGAGATAGAATCTAAGCTAACGTACACGCAGTCGTAATGTATAGAATTAGTCGCTGACATTTATACGAGTCCCAACAGGCAGCAGGCAGCAGGCACCGCTGCGCCTTACCGTACCTGTCGCTGGCCTGCTATAATATTGTCAACTTGATGACTACTAGCTGTAAGTAGGTACTACAAGGAAGCCCAGCGGAATCATAAACTTTGTAAATACTTTCGCGACTACTTTATATTATTTACTTTGTCAGCCATAACGCAACATTACGTACTGAATGGAGCTGACAGGACTGTCTGTTAAAAGGCATAGCTTAACGCAGACCTACCCGATATGTACATAAAATTTCGTTTAAACCGGTCCAGCCGTTTCGGAGCAGTATGGGAACGAAAATTATGTCACGAGAATTTAAAAAATTAGATTACACCTCACCTCTAAAAAAACTACAGGTAGTAGGTACCTGTAAATCAGGAAAGGGGAACTGTGCTACCGTGAATTTAACGCGAGCGAAGCCGCGGGCAAAAGCTAGTAATGTATAAATGTATATTCACGAGCTTATTAAGTACTAACATAGACTAAGTAATATTGTTACTAACACGCTGGACCACATTGTAGTGTGTAAAATAAATAAATAATAATAGTTAGGCGGTAGTTAGTAAAGATGAGCGATCGGCCTCTTTCAAAATGGGGTGAGTTTTGACTCTTTTATGGGAAGAAGGAAAGGTTCCATTGTCAAAGCAAACGTTGAAATATGGCAAGTACACGAGTAAAGATTTAATAGTACCTTTTTATAATGGTCATAGATATCCCGCTACAGCCTACTGCAGCATTACTCTGTAAGGATAGAATGGCAGATGCTATTTATTTCATAGAAAGCGTTTATATCGTTAACACATTGTTGTGCATCCGTGGGAAGATGAGTAATTGCACTGGTGACGCGTGTGAGTGTGACGCGTGTAAGTGTGACGCGTTTCACTGTGTCCCTTAATCATTTTAAAGGTTCTTAAAGAAGAAATTTCCGTGTCTAGTGTAAACTGTTTTGAGGACTTCATTGTCAGGGCATTGCTTATGTGTTTTAGTGCCAAGAGTCTATATTTCTTTCATCAATCGCAGTAGATACTGCAATGTATTAGTATTGAGTGATACAAAGAAACAAAGATCAAATTAACATCTTAGGAGTTATCGTAAAATTAAAATATCGCCCATTAAATAAATCAAAGCCTTAACACACGCAGACGCGTGACACTTGACGCGTGACGCGTGTAGCTGCGCGTCCCAAAATAAAAGAACGATTATGATATTATATAGTGTGCTACCCGTGCGAAGCCTGGGCGCATCGCTAGTGATTGATATAGGAACGTCTCGAGTGCATCCAGCGTCAGGTGTACAGTCAGGTACATGTTGTAGGCACGCGTTTACAGCTGCTGGCATGCTGGACGTCGCGGTCGGTTGGCGTCAATCATCTTCAACAAGAGAACTGAGACACGCAACATGTACTTACATTTAGAAGGTCGCGCATTTTCGACAAACTCATCGAAATGTGGAAATCTCTGTTTTGACGGAGTTGGTTGAATCCTCGGCACGCTCAACTGTTCCGAAGAAATCTAAATTCCTTACCGGTTCAGAAAATAGAATATATATTCCCTCGAATTGTCGACAGAGCTTCCGTGAAGCGAGAGCCAATAAAGAGGAAATGGGATTGCGCCGCGCGGGCAGCACAGCTCCCACAGATAGTAGTGGCGCTGAGCTGTGTGTCATGGCGGCGGGCTACGCAGCAGTATCTGCTGTAACGCACGTACTCTGCGTCCGCTATAATCCCGCACGGCATTTCATTTTATAACACTTTACGTAAATTGTAACATTATTTATCACTTCATTCTATGTGTGTGATAGGTATACCCTGGCCTTTTCCCAGCTATGCCTGCTTCCAGTTTAGCCTGATGCAGTTGAATACCAATATATTACCTGGAGTCATCACCCAGTTAGTACTAACTGGGTAAAACGATACGATGCGATGCGACGGTCACTTTTGGGCCAATTACGAGTATGTGTGCTATTGTCTCTCTAATGACTCGTTACCCATCAACTTCACACCGCCGCCGCCGCCGCCGCCGCCGCGCGCCGCCGATGTGGCTTGAGTGTAATGCGGCTCGGCAGCGTCAGCGTGGTGCGCGCGCAGCGGAGTCACCGGCTGGGATGTGACCCTTATCCGTATAAATCGACGATGAATTGATTTAAATGAATTTATGAATAATGCACGAAATCAAACTGATACCTTTGAGTCATACCTACGTTATAATAGACCAATAAATGAGCTGAGCATTCATTGAGGGATGAATAGGTTCGACAATAAGTAACGAGGTGCGAGGCGCGAGACGCGCAGCGCGTGGTGCGTCGCGCGTGGCGCACGGTGCGTTGCGCGTGCTCAGCGCACTGCTGCCGTTAGTCGGGTGTCACTCACTGGTACTCAGAGGGTCACGATCAAAGATGAACATTGTAAGACTCTTTGCGTACTTTAAATCTCAAATTCCTAGTCTATCTATACACATTATAAAACAAAGTCCCCCCCGCGTCTGTCTGTCTGGCAAGCTATTTACATAAATACGGTATTAATGCTTATCATAATAAATTACTTTTTGTTCAAGGCTATATCTGTAAATTACTTTTTGAATCATTGAAATCTAACGTAACAGAAAGTTATCATAAGATTAAGGATGGTATTTAATACTTTAACTGTAAATCCCCTTTTTTCAATCAAAATATTCGAAATTATCACCAAAAATACTGAATTGCACACTAAATTTGCTCATCAAATAAATCAATTATACTATACTGTTAGAAGACAGCACTACAATAAAAAAGTGTTATATCTTTATCCATTTTCTATTAATGCAAGTCGTTACTGGCACTCGCCGGCCGCTGCCGCGGCACCGCTCGCTCCGCTCGCTCGGCTCGTGCGTAGGGGGTCGCGGTTTTAACCTAACCTAACCTACGCATTTTTTTAGCATTCAGGAAAGAATATTTGGTGCACGATCAGTATTTTTGGTGAACACAAAATTTTTTCCCTAAGATTAATAATTCTCAAAATTAAATCCGCGCGATAGATTCGCGCTGTTCAGCCGCGGTCGCTGGCCCTCCCCCCGCGCCCCGCACCGCCTTGCCTTACTATTTCTTTAGCTTATAAGCCGAACCACAATAACGCACGTTGCATTTTCGTTTTGTTTGTTTTCTTAATTAATATCCAATTCGTTTAGTTTTGTTCCATGTCGTCATTTATTTATTATTTATCCTTACTAATAATATAAAAGCGAAAGTGAGTTTATTTGTTTGTTACGTCTTCACGCCTAAATGGCTAAACCTATTTTGATGAATTTTGCTACAGAGATAGTTAGGACCCTGGAGGCGGGCATATGCTATTTTATTTAAAAAAAACATTGAAATATAAGGGATAAAGAGAAGAAATGGAAAAACTTAGCAATGTAATTATTACAATAAATATGGCGCAAGGGCAACAACTAAAGTTAGCAAGGTACATGTAAATCAGGAAAAACTGAAAACTGTGTTACCCCAAATTTAACGCGTGCGAAGCTGCGAGCAAAGACTAATTTGATTGTGAGTACTATATACTCTCATTGACTCAAATGTGCCCTAGTGGGTGAGAGATTGTCCTGCTCACTTTGATGTCTCGCCGCTCTCGGTCATTTCATCCCTTCGATTCGATCTTGTGAAAAAAATATGCTTTAAACTGTCCATGGAGTTTCTTGCCCATTCTTCTCCACAGAGATTTAGGCTTACAAAAGGGCAACTACAGTACTTTCAGAAGTTATTATGTCTTATGGCTAGTCATAGGACTGTAGCAGCACTTTTTTTTTGTTTTTATGACATTTAAAAGTGCCTGTACCTAAAGGACTAATTGGAATAAAAGCTTTGAGTTAGAGTTGTTCAGTCATTTGTCAATGTGTGTGTGTTTCTTTATTGTGTTGCTGATTTGGCCTCGTATGCGTTTGTGGTAATAGGATGCATGTCCTTGTGTGTCAATATCAACGTCAAATTCACGTGGTGTTCTTGTCATGCAGTGGATTGGCCTGCCAGCTCGCAACCCGTCATCCCGACAACCCAACAACCCGCCGCCCAACGTGCCCACGCTGCGCCTTACACACGTAGTAAAAACTAAAACGAGCGCCGAGTGGATGCCATAAAGGGATGTCCCGGGGTATTATATTAAGATGGATGGCTCGCCGCAGTGCCGCGCTCGCCGCTCGGGGACCCGGGGACACATTACGGTGTGTGGCTTCCTGAGACGTGTCTTGGTGTACGGTGTACATAGCTGTGGTCGTGAGAACTACTCTCGACGTCTAGGTGTCGGTTATGTGCAGCTCGTCGCTCCGAGTTAGAACCTAGTATGTACTACACTTGACTTCGTGTTCTCACAAGTGGTTCAGCATCTACATGTGGAATTACAAAATCATTTTTTTGACCGTTCTTAGACGCTCATTCTATGAAATTATACTCTTATTCCTTTGAATGGTCTCCCATAAAAGTTTAAAGTACCGCAGACCACTGTATTGGTAGCCAGCGGGCGCACGCACACGCACACGCACAAGCGCACGCACATGTGGACTTTTCTGTAGACATGTAGGTATAAGATACACAATCCGACCATACATTATTTTGTTTAAGGGTTTAGGCAGCGTTTTCGTGGAAAGCTCCCAGACAGCATATGTTTTGCCGACATCTTCAACAAATATCGTTAGACTGGTTTTATAGTCACGCTGCTAGACGCGCGGTTGGGCAGCGCGCTGTTGGATAGCGCGCGTTTAAACAGCGTTGCACTATAAAAAGACATTAGTTCGGCGCGTTTCGCTGCTGTGAGACAGTCGTGTACAAACAGATACAAAATGAACGCTAATGCGGTTTGAGTACTGGCTATTTACTTTTTATGGAAAAAAAGGCAACAACAACATCGAAGACCAGTAGCTGTCGATCCTTACAAAACGGCTTATACTCTAGTGTTAGTATTAAAGATAAAATAAAACTTCTTTAATACTATCACTAGAGTATAAGCCATTTTGTAATACTAACAAAATATGGATCTCCGTTGTCCGAAATAAGTGAATTTTATTTTTTTATTTTATTTTTTATAACGCTACAAGGTTACTCAGAGGCGAACACGTAACATCTTTCTCTGATTTACGAGAAAATAGTTATAAATGTTATAAATATGTTCGTCTATCAACCAGCAGTTTCGACGAATTCCTGTACAAGTTAAAGTTTTCTTTACGAAGATCCAGCACACGTCGCGTTCATTTTGTACACAACAGTACCTAACGGCGAAAATGCTAACAGTCATTACGTACTATAGCGTTACTTCATACACTGACAAATACTCCCAGTAACAATAAATCAATACTACCGTCGCGTCGTAAGTATAACTAAAAAGTGTAAAATTAAAATTAGTCAACTCTTAGAGACTGGAGTGTTTTTTTTGTGTTTGCAGGTTTTAGGCAGACATTTGAGATAGCTACTATTTTCGTACATTTATTTATTTTTACATACATATAATTACATTTTTAAATATTTCTAAAAATCATAAAAAAAAACATTTAAAAATATAAAAATAGTAGCCCACCGGTATCGGGAACAGGGTCCAAGCTACCGGCGGTCAGGGCTCCAGAGAAAGAAACCTCCTAACAATACGAGCCGTGTCCAGGAGTACCACTTTATTACTATTTATTATTTCGTGCTCAGGTCATTTGTAGACCGGCTCAAATCTTCCTAATAATGGCACCCGACGCATTATCGGAAACTTTTCAGCCGGTCTACATATTTAATGGCTCCCGCCAGACTAATGGACTTTTTTTTGTTTTCATTATTTTAAGCAGCCAGGTTATTTGTTTTTAAATTATTTTGTGAAGTTGATTGAATAAGATGCTCTTAGAATACATAACATCTTCCTTTTTAAGAAGTGCGTTCCTTTTTTTGCAACTATGGTCTACTTGTGTCCCGCCCCCCTGGCACATGCATATCTTTCTGATGTTCTCGTCGTAGTAGCCAACGCGGTGTAGCGTCGTAGCGTCGTAGCGTCGTAGCTTCGTAGCACGTCTACGGGCGCTACGCCACTATAAACCATGTAATAAAATTA
The DNA here is from genome assembly GCA_958449745.1 of Ochropleura leucogaster. Taxonomy (NCBI): domain Eukaryota; kingdom Metazoa; phylum Arthropoda; class Insecta; order Lepidoptera; family Noctuidae; genus Ochropleura; species Ochropleura leucogaster. The sequence continues at coordinate 84,929 of OY288203.1, forward strand.
AGGCGCGGAAATAAGCTAATCTTTAGGTATTCGCGGAAGTGACGCTAGCTGCATACTAGGCATGGTCTGACACAAGTACACGACAGTATTGCATCGAAAGAATAGAAATAAGGTCGAAAATATTTCGGTGTTTGATTTTATTTGAATATCATATCTGCCAAAATGTAGGTCATTTTGCTGTTTTCATTGAATATAAAAAAATACAGCTCCGTGTTTGATAAATTTTAGATATCTCTTTAGTCTATACAATTTTTGTTTGTTATAGATATAAACAATATGATGGTTGTCGTGTTTGAATTTTTTTTTCTTGGTTTTTTAAACATTTTTTTTTCGTAGTACTAGACCACTTTTGTAAACTGATTTTGTTTAAGTCTTTACTTTATGTATTGAACTATACACGGTAATTTTTTTTGGCTAGTGGCATGTACGGATACAGATAACATTGCGACGAAAATCTAGACGACTTAAATTAAAAAAAAAAACTCGACTCAATCTTTTTTTGCGTAAGGGTTTGAGGACGCATAGCGAGTGGAAAACTGCGACTGGACCTACTGGATATTATTCATTTATATTAAAACTTTATGCACTAGTAAATACTGGACAAAGACGGCATGAATGCCCTAGGCAGGTGTCGACTTCAAATACTGACTATTATTCAGTACCGTGGCGCTGCACGCTGCCAGGCAATTTGAAAAATACCTAACTCTTGTTAAAGTGTTGTCAAATGACGAGACGTAGTGGCCCGCTGCTGCTACACGTGCACGTACACGTGCGTGAACCTCGTGATGTTTCCGAGTGCCGAAACCACCGCCATTGTCCTTGGAAGCCCTAACACCGAGAAGAAACTTCTCTTCAGAACTTATTTACGGCGGCCGTCACTGTTTTTGCTTATATTTATATTCCAATGTACTCTCTCAAGAAAAAAAAAACAAAAAATGGGTGTCTCGCACATATCTCAATTTTTTTTAAAAAAAGCCTGTCTCTTTCTAGGGTCCCAACTATCTCCGCACCAAAATTCATCAAAATCGGTTTAGCCATTTAGGCGTGAAGACGTAACAAACAAACTCACTTTTTGACGGGCCTCTTGGTCTAGTAGTTAGTGGCCCTGACTGCTGAGCCGGAGGTCGTGGGTTCGATTCCCACCCAGGGCAAACTTTGTGTGATGAGCATGATTGTTTGTTTTGTGTCTGGGTGTGATTTATCTATAATATGTATGTATTTATTAATAAGTATGTATATCAGTTGTCTGGTTACCATAACACAAGCTCTGCTTAGCTTGGGATCAGATAGCCGTGTGTGAGTTGTCCCAAGATATTTATTTATTATTTACTTTTACTTTTATAATATTAGAAAGGATTTTACACACTTATTTATACATGTTCCAAGGCTAGGCGAAAATCATGTTCCCATGTTGTTGTTGGAACGGGGACGCCGTTCTGTTTCCGTCTCTTGGGTGCCAGAGTGTCACCAGGTAGCTCCACTTTTGTGTCTTACTTCGTAGCATGTGACCTGTCCAGCGCCATTTCAATTGGTCCGTTCGGGAAACTATGTCGGTCACTTTGGTTTTGTGTCTTGTTTCTGCTGAGGTTATTCTGTCACTTAGTTTTACTTTGAACATACTTCTCTCCATTGCCCGCTGACACTTGGCTGGTTGTTCCCTTTGGTTCTGAGTCAGGGACCAGGTCTCGCTTCGTATGTTATGCAGGGGACGATACAGGTATTAAAAGTTTTAGTAGTACTTTTAATGGTCATACTTAGTTCTTTACTTTATTTCCTTTAGTGACCAGTACTTTGTCAACTACTTGCAACTTACTGGACCAGAGTAGCAATAGACAGACTGCAATGGAAACAGTTGCTGGAGGCCTATGTCAAATTACACCGAACTGAGGGACATCCTTACTTCCTTTCCTTACTAATATTATAAAAGCGAAAGTGAGTTTGTTTGTTTGTTACCTCTTCACGCTTTAATGGCTAAACCGATTGTGATGAATTTTGGTACATAGATAGCTGGGAACCAGGAGACGGACATAGGCTATTTTTCATTTAAAAAAAGTGGGATGTGAGGGAGAAAGAGGGAAGAAAAGGGAAAACTTGCCGTTGCTATTACAAATCAATAAGGCGCAAGAAGAACTGTGTTACCCCAAATTTAACGCGGGCGAAGCCGCGGGCGAAAGCTAGTTTACAATAATTTAACAACAACAAATACTGTAAACGTTCGGATTAAATGGCTATATTATTATTATTCATCCATGTTAGAAACGAAAGTAACTCTATCGGTTACCGTTTCATGACAAAACGACTGGTCGGATCGTAATGAAATTTGGCGAGGAGGACATAATAATACGTTAATATACTAATCTAAGATCAAATGCCGATTTGAAGAGGATAAACACCTCCTTTAAAAAAAAAAGTGGTGTGTGTACTTATGTACACGCGTTAGAAGTTATACTTCTTTGGTGTTAAGAAAAAAACTTTGGTAACCCATCCATTTCCAAACCTTGGTGAGAGTTGCTTAACCTGGCCCACTGTGGTAACCCATCCATTTCCAAACCTCGGCAAGGGTTGCTTAACCTGTCCCCGTGTGTTAACCCATCCATTTCTAAACCTTGGTAAAGGTTGCTTAACAAGTCCCCGTGTGGTAACTCATCCATTTCCAAACCTTGGCAAAGGTTGCTTAACCTGGCCCCCTGTGGTTACCCATCCATTTCTAAACCTTGGCAAGGGTAGCTTAGAATGTGAAATTGATTTAAAAGCTATGCAGTAGCTTAATAAAAACACCAAAAGAATATTTATTTATTATGAAACACGTGTTCTAAATATAAAAATACTAGAATATACAACATGAACACAGTTACTAGAACACCTATAACTAACTTCACGATGTCTGAAATCTCTCTCATAATTTTTCTCCATCGCGCCAAAAGAAGTATAACTTCAAAAAAACCCATGCCCCGCACTAGGAGTTTCTCCAGTCTCGTGGGTACATTTACAAAAAAATAAAAAAACTATTTGTAAGCCATACAAATATTTGTTCCGTGCGGGAATCGAACCCGCAACATGCAGCGCGGCAGTCGATCGTTCAGTCACTGCGCTAACCGTATCGTCAACTCTTTTTATTAGAGAGTGTGAGTGTACTGTACAACAAATATGTCGTGTTCAGCAATCGCTTGGATATTATTGTTTACATAATTATGTGACATAACATTACGCATGTCTGCTAAAATAGCCCAAATGTTTAAGTTTAAATTATAATAATGTTTATATTATAGCAAAATTACGAAATTTAAACATAACTGCTGACATTTATTCTACAAGGACAAAATATATTATTTAGATTATTAGGCTAAGGTCCAAAAACTAGCCAATAATAATTATAATATGTATATATTATATTTATTTTAATTTGAATGAAAACATCCAAAAGAACCAGATCTTAACAGTTTTTTACAGAAGCCGAAAACGAAAAAAATTGTTGCAAAAATGGCCGGATATCGATGCCTTAGCTATGTTCATTAATAGCTGTAACTGTAAAATAATTAGTGTACAGCCAATATTTAGAATATTATTTGGTACGGTGACTCAAATACTTTTGATAACATAATTTAACCGGTGTTACCTTAATAAAATACATATTTACTGCGTGGGAAGAGGCACAAGATGCCATAGGAATCTTTTGTGACCTTTCAAAGGCATTCGATTGCGTTAATCATGAAACCCTGCTTTTGAAACTTGAGCATTACGGCTTAGGTAAACTTGCGCTCAATCTAGTAAAATCGTATTTAAATGATAGACAGCAGCAAGTACAAATAAATGGTGTGAATTCAATGGGTTTAACAGTTAAAATGGGTGTACCACAAGGTTTCATATTAGGTCCTTTCCTCTTTTTAGAATATATTAATGATCTACCCCATTTATTTAAAAACCAACCTCAAATGGTGTTGTTTGCTGATGATACTTCCTTAATATTTAAGATAAACAGACGTGCAACAAATCTTGCAGGCAGCTGTAGAAGATTGTAAGACTATATGTTCACGGGAATAATAATTGTGATTTGAATGCATGTGTGCTGTATGCCTGTGTGCGTGAACGATCATTTCTAATGTACAAAATGAACTTTATCTATTTAGACACTATATTTGCATTGTATAGACTCAATTTTCTAATCTTTACTAATATTATAAAGCTGAATAGTTTGTTTGTTTGTTCGTTTGTTTGAACGCGCTAATCTCAGAGACTACTGGTTGGAATTGGAAAATTCTTTTAGTGTTGGATAGTCCATTTCTTGAGGAAGGCTATAGGCTATATAACATCACGCTACGACCAACAGGTACTGAGCAGCGCGGGTGAAACCGCGTGGAACAGCTAGTTTGTATAATTGTAATGCCCATGTGTGAGTACTAAGTACTATGTAATTTAATGAACTCGACGGTTGCCCTGGTGGTTGAGAGATTGTCATGCTCACTTAAATGTCTCGCTGATGGTGGCGAATGTGTCGGGTCATTTATTTCCCTTCAAAATGGTTGAGCTGAATGGGGCTGATATATGCGTCATGTTCGTTAACGGGTGCTGTCAGTTGTGACTGGTCATCTATTAACCGCCACGGTTTGTTTTAATTAATTAATTTATCTATTAAACTCTTGTTTTTGCTTTTACTCTGGACGCACTTTTACTCTGGACGCAATTTTACTCTGAACGATGATGTATCCATAATTTTGTAAAAATATTATGATGTAAAGAGTGTCTATGGAGTTTCTTGCCCATTCTTCTCAACAGAGATCTACGCTTTGGAATGGGCAACTACAGTTTCACAGTTATTATGTCTTGTGACTGGGACTGTAGCAGCATATTTTTTTTTTTGTTTTCATGACATTCAAAAGTGCCTGTAATGGTCTAATTGAAATAAATTATATTGATTTTAAATTTAAAGGTGGCTCCTATGAACGGCTGTCCAAAATATTTATTATGAGCTTATACTGTCCCAATGCAGGGCAAAGGCCTCCATTCCCTCCTTCCACTATTTTCGATCTAGTGCTATTGTAGGATTCGTGTTGGCAACCCCATTGTGATAAAATATATTGTTACTTCACTTTATTGTATTTCCAACTTTTCTTCTTACTTCTGCTAGACCTATGAGGTCCCAGTTGATATGTTAGAGAGCATTTTCTAATTGTAACAGTCGTTCATCGGTTCGTAAAGTTCGTCTGTTGAAAGTTAAAATGTGGGTGGCGGTGTCGTTTTGCTAGCCGGAGTCGTTTGGCAGTCGACCCTCACTCGGAGAATATGATTCGCAACTCCAGAGTGCACCTGCGTACTACCAATAGCCGTCCGTTGGCTGAGGATGCCGAGCACTGGGCGATTGGCCTTAGTTGTGTCGTTCATTTTTAGGAAAGACTTTACCCACCACTTTTGTCTAATGCAGGTTGGTGGGTGTGCAGTAAACTTCCTGACTGGTCAACGAGCGCTGCTGTTGACGTGCGTGACGTTCATCCGCCATCGACCGGAATCGTCATCGTGCACTGATGCCGACTGTTTCACCGAGACCTCTAGAGCCCAAAGATAGCCTAGTGTTGTGTGAAGTCATTAGTTATAGTGCCCACACGTGTACAGATGGTTGTAGGATGATAGTTTTGAACCATCTGCGTCATCCCTCAGTCGGCTCTTACGACACCCAAGGAAAGAGAGGGGTGGTCTATTCTAGTCCGGAACCATACAGCAACACCAAATAGCAGCAGTTATACAAAAGTTATTGAAATTGTAAAAAATATAAAAATAGGGGTCGACAAAAACAACCCTCCAGGTCTGTCGCAGTCTAAAGATATGGTCGTTTATGTTGCAGGTTTACACGGAACCCTCGATCCGCGAGTCTGACTCACACTTGGCCGCGAATATTTACAAAAACTTGTGTCGAAATTGCAACTGAACAAACCCTCACACTCCACAGTTAGTTTGAATTACATTTTATTTGAAAATCCCAATGCTATGTTAAGCATCTTGTGATACTGTGGACAATTATAATACGAGCTCTTGTGAAGTTTGCACGAGAGCGCTTACGTACGCGCGCACGTGCCGCGTGCATAACGTGCGCAGCATGTTCACATATCATGGCAGAGAGAGCGCCTGATGGCCAACACGCCAGAAGAGGCAGCAGGGCCGGCGGGGCGCGGGTGGGGCGCGGGCGGGCGTGGGACGTGGCTGGCGGGGAAGCGAAGCCTTGCGCGTTAATTACTTGTACGTCACGGAGACAATGACGGACGTCGCCGTCTCTAATGAAAAAATAATGACGTCAACCATGCGCTCTCTTCATGCTGTTAATTAGTGGAGTCCGTGCCTACGAGTTTAATACGTAAGTCCGGCAGCGTTGCCGAAGTCGCGGGTTGGCTAGTTGTCTAATAAAAATAAATTGTAAAAAACAACAAACAAATCAAATCAAAAGTCATTTATTCTAATTAGGCTGATAATCAGCACTTTTTGAACGTCACATTACAAGAGAGTTCCACAAAAACGCCCTGCCCTTCGCCACAACAAACTTCCATAAAGAATCAAATCGAATCGAAGTATTGTCTCTTCACATTTTAGAAGTAGAATATTTTCATCCAAATGTCGTTACATCAGAGGTATTTTGATTTTTTTAATTAAATTCCGCATGGCATAGTTACTTTGGGCTAACACTAACTTTAACCCGCGTGATGATCGAAATAAAAATATCTTTCGCTCCCCTTTTCTTCCCTCTTACTCCCCTTTCACACTTTTTTTGTTTCATCTCTAGTGTCCCAACTATCTCTATACCAAAATTCATCAAAAACGGTTTGACCATTTAGGCGTGAAGACGTAACAAACAAACAAAATTAACATAATTTCGCTTTTATAATACATTCAGTCAAAAAAGTATCGGGAATGGATGATTTGTTTATGGTTCCAAATTAAAATTTTTGTTTTTTTTGTAGTTGTTAGATTGGCACAACTGTTTTCCATTTTGGCGCGGAGTTTGAGTTGCATCTGTTATTTATATTAAATACAGTGCTGGTTTTAGTAATATCATATATATAGTGTGTATTGTGAATTTCTTAATGGACAAAAATATCGAACAAAGTGTTTGTCTTAAATTTTGCATCGCCAATGGAATTTCGTGTTCGGAGTCACTGAAAATGTTACAGAAGGCTTACGGTGAATCGACTTTATCAAAAACTCGTGCTTATGAGTGGTTCAAAGCGTTCAAAAGCGGTCGAAATGTGATGGTAGATTTGCCTCGCTCTGGTAGGCCGTCAACGTCTGCAACTGAAGTTAACATCGCAAAAATGAAGAAAATAGTGACTGAAAATCCCCATTCAACTCTGAGAGAGATAGCCGCCGAACTTTCTGTATCTCACGAGTCGATCCGTGCCATTGTAACTAATCATTTGGGTATGAAACATGTTGCTGCTCGGCTAGTCCCAAAAGATCTGAATTTTCTCCAAAAACTCAATCGCATGAATGTCGCCGAGGACATGCTAGAACGACTCAGTTCGGACCCAACATTCATGAAACGCATTGTTACTGGTGACGAGACGTGGGTTTACGAGTTTGACATGCAAACTAGTTAACAAGCTTCGGAGTGGCGCCTTCCAACTGAACCGAAACCGAAAAAACCACGCCAAAGTCGATCAAAAGTCAAAGTCATGTTGACTGTTTTCTTTGACAATCGCGGTGTTGCGCATTCTGAATTCTTACCGGAAGGTCTAACGGTAAATAAAGAATATTATTTGAGCGTTATGCGGCGTTTAAGAGAGCAAATTCGACGAAAGACGCCAGATTTGTGGAAAGAAAATTCTTGGATTTTGCACCACGACAATGCGCCTTCGCACAAGGCTATCATTGTGAATGAATTTTTGACCAAACACTCAACAAATACCATCCAGCAACCACCATATTCACCAGATATGGCTCCTGCTGACTTTTTTCTTTTTCCTAAACTCAAATTACCACTTCGTGACACCCGTTTTCAATCGATAGAAGACATAAAGGACAATTCGCGGCGAGAACTGAAGGGCTACTATGACATCTTATAGCAATTCTTATTCCACTGAGGGAAAGAGATGGTGCTAGACACCCTGTATAGCTCTGTCTCTTTCCCTCAGTGGAATAAGAATTGCTTTAAGAGGTCGTAGTAGGGTAGCTGAACTCAATTCCGGAAGCAGCGTTTAAAAAATGTTTTGATGAATGGATTATTCGTTGGCGCAAGTGTATCGTTTCTAAAGGAAGGTGTACTTTGAAGGTGATAAAATAAATTTGGATGAATAACAGACATTTTGTGTATTATTGATCTTTTCCCGGTACTTTCTTGACAGAGTAGTACTACATACAGAATACATAAGCGAGGCGCTCCATTATTGGACTGTATTAGTAAACGAATTGTGGCCATAAATACATAAGCGAGGCGCTCCATTCTTGGACTGCATTAGTAAACGGATTGTGGCCATAAATACATAAGCGAGGCGCTCCATTCTTGGACTGCATTAGTAAACGGATTGTGGCCATAAATACATACGCGAGGCGCTCCATTCTTGGACTGTATTAGTAAACGGATTGTGGCCATAAATACATACGCGAGGCGCTCCATTCTTGGACTGCATTAGTAAACGGATTGTGGCCATAAATACATACGCGAGGCGCTCCATTCTTGGACTGTATTAGTAAACGGATTGTGGCCATAAATACATAAGCGAGGCGCTCCATTCTTGGACTGCATTAGTAAACGGATTGTGGCCATAAATACATACGCGAGGCGCTCCATTCTTGGACTGTATTAGTAAACGGATTGTGGCCATAAATACATACGCGAGGCGCTCCATTCTTGGACTGTATTAGTAAACGGATTGTGGCCATAAATACATACGCGAGGCGCTCCATTCTTGGACTGTATTAGTAAACGGATTGTGGCCATAAATACATCCATATGCGAGCGCTCCATTCTTGGACTGTATTAGTAAACGAATTGTGGTCATCTAAAGCTAACTGTCAGAGTTTTTACACGAACAATCAATGGGTCAACTGCACCAAGAGATCGTTGGATGTCCAACGCGTAATAATACTTTCACGATGTTGTTGCGGCTGCTCCGTTTCAGTAGCGCTTCGGAAATGTTTCCCAGGCCCACACCGATGTTTTTCACGCTACAGTACGCAAAAACTGTGTCGCTGCTATGCAGATTGCGGAGTAGTCGCAACTATATCCTGAGAGCTGTGGCGGAGAGCTATACTCCAAATATTGGGCATTTTGTTCGGAGGTTGATTAACTAGGACACATTGTTCCTGCTTTGTTATGCTTTGTTTTAATATTTTATTTTTACTGCTACCCACACTAGAGTATAATCCCTTTGTAATACTAACAAACTATGGATCTGCGTTGTCCGAAATAAACGAATTTTAATTAAATTAAATTATACAAAGAACTGGATTAACTTAAGCTGCTTTTTATTCCGGTCTAGGCGGGTGAACAGCGGGGTGCAACTAGTGTAAAATGTATATAATATATATTGTTTAAACACTAAACTAAAATAGTAAACTAGAAGAGAGCTGATAACGTTCAAATAGCTAAGCAGATTTTCATGAAACATATACACACTTCAAACTTATAACAACCCTATTTTTGACACACCGACAACGTGTCCGGTGTCCGGGGACCGGCGTCCGGCGTCCGGTGTCCGGCGGGCCGGACAGGCGCCGCGCGAGCCACATCAGATACAAGTTAGCGTCCTTTAAGCGACCTCGTAAAAGTGTTAGCTTCACGTTTCATAACAAGTCGTTAAAATAATATGTCAACTCGTAAATAAGCTTCATATTCCTATATAAAGTTTATTTCATGATAAAATTTAGTGTACTGGTTCATAATGTGTAATATTGTACGATTTGTATGCATACATCGAGTAGGTATCTACTTATTTAGAACACTAGTTATTGCTTTATAGATAAACGAATCCGGTTTAAAAATAGTATTACAAAATCCTTTTATTGTAAATCTAACTAACTATAGCATAACTATACATAATAATATAGGTAACTTATGATGAATTAAATTGTAACATTATTTATCAATTACTCTTGTGTAGGCAGGTGCTGTGTGCAGAACTTGTGTGACTAGACGAAACTGTTAGCAAATGTTAGAGCTGTGCAGTGGTGGTGTGGCAACTAGCAACTGGCAACTGGCAACTGGCAACTGGCAGGTGGCTACACATCGGACTAACACGATATCAGTTTCATCGACACGAAAACAAAAGAGCACTGTTAGCATATATTTTTATTAATTTATTGGATATCTTCTCTTAGATCCACAGAATGTACGTAGTCAGCAGGAGCAGAAATCTTGAAGCGTTGTCTAGCCCATCCGCGGTGCCACACTCTGGTCAAAATATGAGCACAACATGACGGCACGGTTGGCGCAGTGGCTGAGGGATCGACTGCTGCGCTGCGTGTCGCGGGTTCGATTCCCGCACGGAACAAATATTTGTATGGTCTACAGATAGTTGTTTCGGGTCTGGCTGTTTGTATATGTGTGTTTATATGTTTTTCAGGAGAAATTCCTAGTGTGGGGCAAGGTTTTTTTTTTTTAAAAAAATCTGTGCGACGAACTACCGAACAGTTGCAACAACATAGTAATAATAAATAACTTTAATAGAGGTAAGTGACAACGTGTTACAACAGTCGGGAGCCATTATTGGAGTGAGCCGTTCGAAATTGGAATGGCTCCTGACTGTTCTTCGTAGTTCCAGACTACAGTAGGTATCTGATTTTCTATTTTCAGTTTTATTCACTTTGTGGATGTGTGTGAATAATTATTATTTAGAACCAAACTAGGTTCACTTTTTACGCAGTCGGGTTATTTTTATTCTTTTTAAAATAATTATTTTATTTTTGACTTTTGGTTATTAGTCGCCCGGACACCGCCGCGCTCGCGCCGGCGGACACCGCTGCGGCCGCATCGATATGTCCCTGCATTATTAAACTGTAATATCTTCAGAAATATTCATTTAAATTATATGATGTAAAGTGCCATATTGGTTATGAAATCTATATTATTTAAGGTACTTAATTGGATAAAAAATCATGCTGTATTGTTTAAAATACATATATCTACAAATACGTGATGGCCTAAGTTTTTATTGGTAATTATTTATAAATAAATAGTAACTCGAATCGAAAAGTGATGAATGAAAACTATTAATGATTTTTAAACAACTATTCGACGAATCGACGATACCCCACTTGACAAATTTTGGTTTTATTTTTTTTCATTTTCACAATATGGCGGCTCATGGTTCTTATTTTATCAATTCCATGTCTTTAGTGACACTCGCAGGACTAAGAGGAATCGGTTGACGTATGAATCGTAAAAGTGCTTCAAAGGAACAAACATACATAAGTAGACTGATGCACACCTTACCCGCCTTTGCGGCGCGCAGTCGGGTAAAAATGGTTAAAAACGGTCCAGTAGTGTTGGTGCCTCTTCTATCCAAATAAAAAAAAACCGGCCAAGAGCGTGTCGGGCCACGCTCAGTATAGGGTTCCGTAGTTTCCCGTCCGTCACAATAAGTGTTCCCACTTATGAGTTTATTATTTGTTTGACGTACAAATAATAAACTCATAAGACTACAAGACAGACTCAACACTAGAGAATTGTATTTTATTATTATCCAAGTATGGGAATAGTGCGTTAACGTAAACGTGCTGCGAATGACTTAAACTATTATATAAACTATCATAGACCCGTAATATTCCATTGATGTAATAAATGCAAATCCAATGCCCCACAAACCCGACTTCTCTCTCCGCCATATATAATTTATAAATGACACTCAGGCTCTATTAGTTCCGATTAAAGAAAAAGAGACTTCTCTAGGCCGAAACGATGTGTGTTGGCCTGTTGGGATAACAAATCATGAAAGGCGCGCACAGCGTCGTCCTCAACATGATAATCACTGTTCAAAACTTCAAAATTTACGAGAACATTTTAATACCGGACAAATCAAAATCAAACCTCGACAACTAATTAGATTATGCACTCATAAATAAAATTACGAATTTATTTAAGAGCAACTAACTTTACCATGGTAGGTCATGAAAGCACGGAATATCTTAACATCGACTTTTAAAAAATGACGTCATTACACAACGCCATCCATCGAACCATTTATGAACTGGTTTTAACCTTAACATTTGATGGTGTTAAAAAAATGAATTTTAGTATTGTTCTAAATTGCCTTAGCATGTTCTTAATAGAAGTTTTATGTAGTTATAAGATACCGCCAATGCCAAGGAGAGACCAACCGAACAATTCGGTAATACCCGATCCAATGTAATAAGTACCTACAGCGCCATCTCTCGGGGAATCGGGTTAATAATGTGCTAATTAATACTTTTTTAATAATTTTGGATTGCGAGAACCGATTTCAATAATTCTTTTTTTGTTTGAAAAAAGATACGTTCAGGATAATAAAATATGTAAACAAAGTTACAAAAAATGCTTCATATACGATTATACTACAAACTTAGTCCAGAAATTATTTTGTAGAACTTGTTGTCTTTTTTGTACAAAAACTGTTGTGTCAATCAAGTTCAAAATAATTTTCATAGAAAGTCCTTATAAAGTTCTACTCTTCAGATTTTTTTCATATTTTCTAAACTTATGGTTCAAAAGTTAGAGGGGGGGGGACACATTGTTTTTTAGTTTTGGAGCGATTATTTCCGAAATTATTGACATTATCAAAAAATGATCTTAGTAAACCCCTATTCGTTTTTAAATACCTTTCCAACAATATATCACACGTTAGGGTTGAAATTAAAAAAAAAATCACTTCCCCCTTTACATATAGGGTGGCTACCCTAATAAAACATTTTTTTCCAATTTTTATTTTACCACTTTGTCGGCGTGATTGATATACATATTGGTACCAAATTTCAGCTTTCTAGTGCTAACGGTCACAGAGATTAAGCGAGGACGGACGGACAGACAGACATGGCGAAACTATAAGGGTTCCTAGTTGACTACGGAACCCTAACAAATCTTTCCTCTTTATAATAGATATGTATTACAAGTATAGATTAAGATAAAGTCTTATCCCCGCTCGAAAAAAAATAAGTTAGACCCCGTCATTTAACACATGTGATAATAAAATCACAGGTCATTTTTGATCATTCTCCTTTATGGTTCGTACGTCAAAACGATCCGGACACACTGGTTATTAGCGTAAAAAGTTTACCCAGTTTACATGAAAGTGTTTTATTGGAAATATTATAATGTTATTTTGATTGTACGCAGCAGATACAGTATAAGTAATAGTAGCTCACGTAGTACACGAGTACATCAATCATCAGTCAATCTGAACCGGAACTAACCGTGGCTCTATGGTGCGCGGCGCGCGCGACGCGGTAGCTCTGCACTGCACGTGTGCACTTCTACAGGGCAATAAAGGGTAGTTTCTATAGGGCAATAGATACAACATGAGTGGCTTTTAGTCAATTCTGACACTCCCCCCCCCCGCTCCGCCCAGAGCGGGGGGGAGTTATTTGATGATTTCCTCCCCAAAAAAAGAAGTCATTCAATGAAAGAAAGCAAGTTTAAATCTCGCACTTGAAAGCAATAAAAAGAACTCTCTTAGCCGTAAGTGAATGACGAATGTCTGATTTGTAGGTAGACGAGTCTCCGGGCGGCGGCGTGTGGCGGCGTGACGTGTGCTCACAGGGTCGAGAGTCGCGTGGCTCGGGAGGGCCGATATTATACGATTTATCTCCCAACGACGACATTTAATATGGGACATATTGAAGATTGATGACGAGATACCTGACGCAGGCGAGCACTAACTTACGCGATCAGATAATAAACACTATTTGTTTAGATATCATTCCAAATATCTTTTTGGCAAGTCATCGGTGGACCAGTGACATAATTATAGCGATTACCGAAAACGTGTGAAGTGTGCCGGCAAGACGGTACCTAGTAGCAGGCTGGCTACCTCCCGCTGACGAGCCCGGCGCGTGTTCGGACGGCACCTAGTAGCAGGCTGGCTGCCTCCCGCTGACGAGCCCGGCGCGCGTTCGGACGGCACCTAGTAGCAGGCTGGCTGCCTCCCGCTGACGAGCCCGGCGCGTGTTCGGACGGCACCTAGTAGCAGGCTGGCTGCCTCCCGCTGACGAGCCCGGCGCGTGTTCGGACGGCACCTAGTAGCAGGCTGGCTGCCTCCCGCTGACGAGCCCGGCGCGTGTTCGGACGGCACCTAGTAGCAGGCAGCCGCCGACATTGTTGAGCCGTATGATTTTCATAACCTAAACTACGTCATTACAGATCATTACTATCGTACAATACCGTCGCAAATAATTATCTCCGTTATTTTAGGTACGACCAACAGAAAGTAAAACAGATTGAAAGTAAGAAAGTAGAACAACACTAATATGCAATATTGCACGATAATTAAATTTGGCCGTCGGTCGTTAGTAAATGGAGTGTAAGCCAGCGAGCTTGGTCCCGATGAGCTGAAGGCCGGACACCATTCGCTGGCTACCGACACACACACACACACGTATAGCTCGCAACTCCACGTTTGTAGGATCTCCTCCAAGACATTATCAAGGTCTGTTGGTGGCGCCCCCTGCGGTGACAACTGACAGTAATGTGTGTAGGTCATCGCCGCGCCTCGAGAGCACATCTGTCTGCGCCTGCCACAACCAGATATAAATAAACACGACGTATGTCGAGATTTTACGCGTGTCAAATGCAAATAATTGTAGGCACGAACATTCTCGAAGGTGTCAGTTCCCTCAATCGAACGGTTTCCGAGCGGTCCCGGCGTGACATGTACGATCAACGACCACTTGAACACTAGAAGTCAGACGGAGCTACTTCCTGCCTCTCACCTACACTTGTATGACAAGATAGGTGATGTGGTTGGCACAGAGCAGCTGTTGTGAGGCATTTATTGTGGACCACGTGTCAGTCTGATATACCCCGGCAATGTCCCCTCTTTTTCAACGAAAAACTGTTTTAAGAAGAATTTGAACTTTTCATTCTTGGCACAATTCATATTTGTTTTCGGGAGATGATTATAAATGCGAGGAATCAAACAAAAAACACTTACTGAATTGAGTAGTAGAGCTGCTTGATAGACAACACACTATTTAATTATGTTATGACGTTGCCTTATAAACGATACCACGACCTAGTCGTATTCCAGGCAACAAACATCTCATCGATGTGAATACATGGCTGAGTTAATTGTTTAACATCTATAAACAAAGGTTCGCAACTAATCTGTACACTTAATTCTATGTTTATTAGATGAGTCTATATTTATTCTGCAGTAAAGAGCCATCAGAACCATATATAATCTACGTAAGCGCGATTCCTTAAGAGAATTGTCTAAGAAAATTAACATCATGACAGTACCTTGTCAATACATAATATATGAAAACATTATGTACGTTAGGAAAAATCTGCATCTATTTAGTAAAAGAGGTGACAGACACCACTATAATACTAGAAACAGGGACCAACTAGTTCAGCCAGGTTTCAGGCTAGCTAAAGTAGACTCGTCTTTTATGGGGTACTGTTTAAAATGTTACAACAAAATACCATGTAGACAAGCATATTATACACTATGTAGGCAAGCATATTATAGGTTGGGGGATTACATTAATGATATAAATGCTTGGCGCAATGCCGGTCCTGCTCCACAACCATAGGGGCAAACTAATTGATCAGCGTCTGAAGTTATTGTGGCAGCTGTAGAAGATTGTAAGACTATATTTGCATTGTATAGACTCAATTTCCTAATATTGTATTTTAATGTCCATGTGTGAGTACTATGTAATTTAATTGACTCGACGGTTGCCCTGGTGGTTGAGAGATTGTCATGCTCACTTAAATGTCTCGCTGATGGTGGCGAATGTGTCGGGTCATTTAGTTCCCTTCAAAATGGTTGAGCTGAATGGGGCTGATATATGCGTCATGTTCGTGAACGGGCGCTGTCAGTTGGGACTGGTCATTTTTTAACTACCACGGTCATTTTTAATTTATTTAGATTTTAAATTGAATTTTGCTCTTTACTTACTCTGGACGCTCTTACTGTGCACGTCTTTCTACATCGTTCTCACAATATATTTGTATAATCTCAACACGAATGATGTAAATACGATTTTGTTAAAATATTATAATTTAAGAGTGTCCATGGAGTTTCTTGCCCATTCTTCTCCATAGAGATCAACGCTTTGGAATGGGCAACTACAGTACTTTCACAAGTTATTATGCCTTGTGACCGGGACTGTAGATTCATTTTGTTTCTTGACATTCAAAAGTGGCTGTAATGGTCTTATTAAAATAAATGATTTGATTTGATTGACCATTTAAATATGTTGTATAAATGGATAGTGCAATAGAGCTCGACAGATGCGAACGTTCGGGAGAGTTCGGGACATCAGTCGGAGTCATTCGGGGCATTGTGCAAGGTGACGAAACCAGCGTGTAATTATTTCCGCGCAACTTTCGCCGAACTATTAATACATCGCGGCGTACAAACAGAGTCACGAGCGCGGTATTAATAGACGAGGGAACTGTCGCATGTCGCCAGCGACAGGCGGCGGCCCTAGCCACGAGCCACGAGCCACGAGCCACGAGCCACACAGAACATGTACCGCTGCTGGACAATACACCTGTTACTAAACATTTCTCATTTTAAAAAAGAAAGATCCTCGTACAGACTCGTATAACTCTGCATAAAATAAGTAGACTTTTATTAGATGTGCCGTCACGCTCGTGTATCGTATCGTATGACGTATATCGCTGTCGTCGACCGCGACGCCAACGGTATCAAGCAGAGATAATGATAACAACTTTTTACTCTAGGAACGTATTACGTCCGCAACAGCTGCTAGTATACTTACGTACGCACAAGTAGAACGTCCGACCGCGACGTGAAACTTCATCGTTGAAGTCGTTCGTGTTTCGAACAGGAACAAAACTATCAGCGACCAACACAGTTGAACGATCGTAAATTACAATGATGATAACGATAAGTGACGTGTGCGCGGCTCGACGGAATGCCCAGTCACTCGAGCCCCATTCAATGAGCGCTGTGGTGCTGTACGTGTTCACTGAGCAGCAGTCGGTGGTGACTAGTGCCCGCCGCCCGCCGCCGCCTCCAACGCTGTCGACGGACGCTCGCCGCGTGCCCCGAGCTCTGCGCTCCGTGTGCTGCAGCGTGCCGCGTGCCGCGTGCCGCGTGCGAGGCGTGCGAGGCGTGCGTGCCCTGCGGGACGCTTGCCGGATTATTTCCATCACTCCTGAGTTTATTACACTAAATTGGCTCGTATTGACACCCACGATTAATCGCCAATTGATTGAATTGTTGCTTTTTCGCCATGTACTGTACATGCAGCAAAGAATTGGTTAGTTTCGTAACCAGTCTCGCTCAATAAAGTTGAAATTTTGTTTAAAATTCATGAATGTTTTTGAATAAAGATAAAAGACACTGACTACTTTTAGCGTCGCTCTTTGTTGATAAAAATTGGTGAGACATAAGTTTCTGATTTTGATGACTCTATAATAATTTAATCTAGAGTGGAGACACTCACAATTTTCCGCATTCAATAACTTTCGTATGATGCATAATTTTTACTCTCGAGAAATGAAACCTCATTTGCATGCATAGACGTATAAAGTACTAAGTGTATGGCATACAAAAGTCCTACGTCTTAACCTACCCAAAACAATTTAATTACAAATTGAAATATTGAATAATTTTCCAAAACAGATATGATGACGAATGATCATTAAAACAATATGTTAACACGGTCAAAGTACCAAGGCAAAACTTTTTAAAGTTTACTCCTTAAGAATCGATTTTCATATACCTACAGGGTGGCCAGTTGATAGGCGTCCAAAAAAAAAATTAGATGCCTTATGCTAAGGGGTACCCGAATTACCCCCATGTATGTTCCGCGATTATTTGTAGTTTAGGAGCTAGAATTTTTTTAAGTACTATTTTAAAAATTTTCACCTAACATTGGTTTTTATTTTTTATGTCCTTATTCCTATCATTTTTAGATATTATTTTTTGTGGAATTTATTAGCGATAGCAATAGCTACCATACAACAAATCCGTTTGCCTAGGCATTGTAGAACTTACCACAAAATTAGTCCAAAGTTAAAATTACCATTAAAGTTCGATAATCAAAAATGTTCAGAGCTTAAAAAAAATAAGTTAGGGGTGCCAGAGGTTTCTAAATGATCTTAAAAACTTCTATGGACCTTCAACAGACAAAATCGGTAAAAAATATAGGTAGAGCTTGATCGGGGATTATTTCCTGTAATTAGCGTTGATAGCAATAAAGGTGTTTTTACAGTTATTGTTATAATTTGGGATTTCTTTATTTTTGCCACTTTTATGATAAAAAAATACAGTAGATAGTTTACATATTTTATTAAAACACGTTACGAAAGGTTTTCAAAGAGCCGCCTTACCACCAAAATGCACAATCTACATCTACGGAGGAAATTGCGCTCTTTATATTTCATTTAATGATGGACAGCTACATTTATTTAAGGTTACAAATGAAGTTGAACAAATCGTAACGGTACGTAAAATACCTACGTAAAACTCATATTAAAATTATTTCATATTAAAATATTTGATGACAGTTAGGTCACGCTTTCGGTGTTCCGTCCGTCGTCCATAAGAAGGCTAATGTTCGATGATTTGTTACAAGTGAATTCTTAATTTATAATTAACCTAAATAGGTATATCGATAAATGTGCCTAAAAAGATTTGCCTGCTCCGCATTTTGAATTTATTAGTTTTATAAAACATTGTGTCTGGAAGCCGACCCCAACATAGTTGGGTAAAGGCTAGGCAGATGTGTCTGTAAGGTTACATCGCACATTTATTTACCGCGTTCACTTTCGACCGTGTTATTGTAAACACCTTTTACAATTAACGAATATTTAGTCAAGAAATCAGCAAGAACATTGTTTCTGTCATCGAAACTATATGACATGTATTAGTAAACAAGAGCTCGTAGTCGTACCGTACACGGTACACTCGTACAGTAACAACGGTGGCTAAGAGATTTGACTGTTAACTAGACTTGCTGTGCAACGCGACGAATTTCAATAAAATACTTACTAATATTATAAAAGTGAAAGTGAGTTTGTTTGTTTGTTACCTCTTCATGCCCTTATGGCTAAACCGATTTTGATGAATTTAATGATGGTACAGAGATAGTTTGGACCCAGGAGACGAACATAGGCTTTATTTTTTTTTTAAGTGAGAAATGAGGGAGAAAGGGGGAATAAAGGGGAAAACTTAAGTTTGCTATTGCAAATCAGGAAAGGGGAACTGTGTTACCCCGAATTTAACGCGAGTGAAGCTGCGGGCAAAAGCCATTTATAAATAACCCTCTTAATTAAGCCACAAATATAGACACAATACGATTGATACCGATACTAATTTCCATAGTCACTGGAACATTCTCCTCTAATTGATAGAAAACTAAGTTTATAAAATAAATTTGCTGAAAACGTCTACGTATCGTTGTCTAAGAACAATTCAAGTGTAGCTGAAAACGCTGGTTACTTATCATGTTTGCTGTGTGTACACACGAAGACATGTCAACCTATACAAAACCAGTCTATACTGATCTCCTAACAACGGATCGTTCACCGTGGATTTCTCGTACGATGAGAAATCCGCATAAACTGGTTTTGTACAGGTTGATGTGTCGTCGTGTGTACACCCCGTGTGCATGTAACTATTAACTATGTACAGTGTGTTGGGCTAACGGGTACCGATAACCGATACCTGAATGGCCTGTTATATGTACACTCATTGCTTTCGACATTTTTTTTAAATTCAAATGAGTGCTAACTTACAATCGTACGCAAAACCATTGTGTATAAGGTTGATGTTGTCTATTAACATAAGTCCAAGCAATGGCGCCGGCTTACTGCACACTGGTGCGCTGTGTGCTTACTGTAACACAATCCATCTGTGCAAAGTGTACCTGACATGTCGCGGTGTGGTGGGAAAAATCCTAACCCAACACCACCGCGAAAAGTTGCTAAAAAGAAGCGTAGTTAGGACGTAAATGCTTTTCTTGGAGTTCATGTTAATAAACAAGCTCAATGTTATCAAAATGGTTATGCGTATAATTGTAAGTTAACCCTTATCTAAATTTATCGTGTGCTCCCGAGTTCCCGCGGGATTATATAGCTCAACGGATGAGCAGCCCGGGCTCGGGGGCGGCCGGCAGCCCGGCATGCGGCAGCGGGACCGACTCATTTGTAAGACACACTCAAACGTCACAGATGAAAGTTAAGGCGGCTCCTGGCGGCGCCGAATGTAATCAGAGTGGCGCTCGGCGCTCGGCGCTCGGCGCTCGGCGCTCGGCGCTCGGCTGCACCGCGAGCGTGCTCCGCGCTCACTAACACAACACAACCCGCAGTTGGCGTTACGCATTGTTTGTTTACATTTAAGCTATATTAATATTATAAAAGCAAGACTGAGTTTGTTTGTTACGTCTTCACGCCTAAATAGCTAAACCGATTTTGATGAATTATGGTACATAGATAGTTGGGATACTCGAGACGGACAAAGGCTTTATTTTTTTTTAAAGTGAGAAATGAGGGAGAAAGGGGGAAGAAAAGGGAAAACTTAGCTTTGATATTACAATAAGTAAGGCATAAGGGCAAAAACTACAGGTAGCAGATACCTGCAAATCAGGAAAGGGGAACTGTGTTACCCCGAATTTAACGCGAGCGAAGCCGCGGGTAAAAGCTAGTGAGATATAAATGAACAATTCCATGAATGCAGCTACGTGTTGTACAGGCAGGCGCGCTGCGTGTACTGTGCGTTTAGTGCCTGCACAGGCGCAGGTCGCACACGTCGCACACGTCGCACACGGTGGTGGCGCGGGCGCGCGGCCACAGACTCAACCACGCTGCGGAACTGTTCGGGTAGAGCGCCTCGCGCCTGTCCTAACCGCAGCGAAGGAACAACGCACATGAACAATGAATTCATTTTGTTTAGTTGACACCGACTTCGTGCGCGTCTCATATTTGATGAGTTTTTACTTTGGATAAAAAGTTTATCCAGACCGGGAGCGTCCGTCGCAGTCAGCGTCAGCGTCAGCGTCGACCGTGCTAGCGTCAGCGTCATTCACTGACAAATATCAAACTTTCGCGTTTTTCATCGAATACTGAACAAATTAAGAACACTTACTTTATTTCAAGCAGTAAAATGAATACTTAAGTACTCGTTTTGTTTTTGTTTGTGTGCAAGATACCATCACAATAAAGCGACTTTACACATGCACTCAAATATGGAATTACATTCGAAAACTCTGTGACGTGACGCCGGAGGTGAAGTTATTTTTAACCGACGTCAAAAAACGAGTCGGAGGTTCTCAATCGGTATATTTTTTTTGTTTTTTGACTATAACTAATTTACAAAGTGTCCGGTCATGGACTAGCGATATTCTGGATAACGTATGTAACGAGTGTTTTAATATACTATTACGCTACACACGTGGGTCAAATCACTTCCCCACTTTTTGGCAGCCATTTTGAGATATTCTCTATCCGTGTACAAAAAATAATCATATATCTGATTTTGGTCTTACTGAGACGAAAATAGGTTTATTCAGAAGGCAACAATATTGGCTATCGTTTACATTAAGAAATGATGTGCTTACATTTTCGTAACTAAGTATAGAAAACAAAATTAAAGTCCAAGAAAAAGCAAATAAACGAAAGTTTTGAAAACATTTTTGGGAAAAAAATGGTAGTTCTTTTTTAAATCAATAATCCTGAGTAGATCGTTTGTTATATAAGTACATAGGATATCGCTAGTCCGTGACAGGACACATTGTATTATTATCATTTGTAAATCGATTTGGAAAAGTTTATTTTGATTTAAGTAAGGCAACTATGTCATTGCCGCCGAAGCAGATTTAACACATGAGCCGCCAGGCGAGAGCGTTATAGAACCGAGAACGGTGCCTTTTTTCGATACACTTCGGGGAAATCATATTAAAACAAGAAGTACTTTTTTTATTAATCACTATGAAACTATGATTTAATTTGATTTTAAAAATATTTTATTCTCTTTAGAGCGTTATATCAAAAAGGAGGTGGTTCTCAATTGGCTGCTTTTAATCTTAGCACTTTGTCTTTTGGAAACCGATTATTTGTAATTAATTTCAAAACTATTTTGTTTTGGTTGATCCCATTTTCAATCGAATTCTAAAAAGTAGGACATTCTCTATTCAACTTATTATTTACGTTATTGAGTTCACATTCCACATGTCAACAACCTCGTGTGCCAAGTCCAGATATTTTAGTTGTTTTTCTTTCTCAGCTTTCACGAGGTTCTCGTCATGTGGGATGGTAACATCGATTATCATTTCGCGGCGCGCTGATCGGTCTATCACCACTATGTCAAGCTTATTGGCGACAATAGTCCTGTCAGTAATGATAGACCGATCCCAGTACAGCGTGACATGGTCTTTCTCGAGAACTGGGTCGGGCACATACTTGTAGTACGGTACCTCAGATTCAACAAGATTATATTTCAAGGCAAGTTGCTGATGAATAACCCTGGCTACTTGGTTGTGCCTATGCAAGTACTCGCTGTTAGCTAGACGAGAACAACCAGAAATGATATGTCTAATGGACTCACCCGGACGGTGGCATGCCCGACACACGTCAACCGTCCCGTCCTTCATAATATATTTCCGGTAGTTGTTTGTCAACATAATCTCGTCCATAATCGCACAGACAAAATCTACAGTTTCCCCAAATAGGTCACCGAATCGTAGCCAGGACACGGACGCCAGAAAATCTACATCGGGCCCATGAAGAGCCTTGTAGAAGCGCCCGTGAAGCTCCTTACCTTGCCATAATACCTTGCGGTCATCGGTAGTAAGTACTACAGGTTTGCGCCAATTCTTTTTAGCCATGGACAGCGGGGTGAGTCCCTTGTCCACTGCGACTACATCTCGGTGCATACCCACGTCGGATTTTAAAAAATATTCCCTGAGACTGCACACCTCTCCGTTATGGAGGGTCTTCGCGTTTAAAAAGCCTCGACCCCCACACTTCCGTGGGATGTACAGTCTCATCACTGATGATCGTGGGTGATGCATCCGAGTTCCAGTCAGCAGTGTACGGACTCTCCTATCCAGGGCATCGAGTTCAGTCTGAGTCCATTTGAGTATACCGAAAGAGTACATTTTATCACATATCCCGACTAAGATTGGTGTGAGGGACTGTGAAATGGTTCTGACCGAAGAATTTGTACACCACAACTACACAATAAAACAAAGTATCCTGGCTGAGTTCGGACTTGGGGTTATCGGAGAGGAGAGCAGATTCTTATCACGTTGAAAACAGAGTTTTTAGTATTTGTGGTAAGGTTTATTTTTGCATGTGCAACTGCTTTTGTCATTAAGCATGCTTGAAGGCGTTTGGTGTGAAATAATAAAAGGAGGTGACCGGCTCCGATCGCGTTCTTTTTCTCGATCGTGCAGCCGTTTGGTTCCGATTGCATGCTCTTTAAAGCTCGCACAGCCGATCGGTTCGGATCGCGTGCTCTTTCTCGTTCGCGCAGCTGATCGGCTCCGATTGCGTGCTCTTTCTCGCTAGGGCTGCCAATTGGCTCCGATTGCGTGCGCGCCGCCCTACGCCGACCGCCATTTTGATAGCAGAATCCTTTCAAAGAGACTATCGACTTTCTATTGTGTCTCGAATCACATGAGTTAGAAGGTTTAAAACGGTACTGCGTGGACTGAGTGGGATACTGGCCTTTGTAGTGCATCCTATCTGCCCCGAGCGCATCCGACTGGTACCAAGCGCCAGTGGCGGGCGAGGGGCCTAGATGGAGGGCAAGCCATCGACTTTTAATATGCCCCCCCCCCCCCCTCTTAGTTTTTATGTGGTTGTTAGGAGTCATTGGTATAGTTAAACTGCTGCTCAATACTGCGCTAGTAACACAATTATTACCTATTTATTTACCTTTCACGTATGGGATTAAACGTTCCACGCGCCATCTATTGGTACCGAGACTCCACGCGACATCAAAGTTCTATCTCTTAACGTAGGTTTAATAATTCGTAAAATAATTCAATCGATGGCCACTAGATGGCATATTACAAATTATCGATTTGTTGTTTTTTAAGCTTATGAATATATATTCAACGTTTAAATCTCACTAATATATTAATGAACATCTAATTCTTTATTTTGCTTTTCAGTTTTTACATTCACAAAGTATGAAAGTATAAATCATGCAAAATGACATACGAAATAACCATTAAGCATTATTCTGAAGCGGATTTTGATGCGTTTTTATACCAAAAAAAGTTTGTCACGCTCCTTGAAAACAATAGAATAAACATACCTACCTACTGGGTCTGTACAAGAAATCATTTCTTGTGGATTCATTGAATATACGGTGAATTATAAGTTATCTCAATGAAGCATACCTTTCAGGCGCCAATTTCCGAATTCACATTTTAAAATTAAAATCACTAAATCAGTTAATCACTTAACAAAATCGTAGGTTGTCACATCGCACCAAAAACATTAACCACATTACTCAGTAATTTAAATAACATAACTAAATCAAAACTCCCAAACTAAACAAACTATACAAAAGAAACAAAATAATAACAATTGTCATTCGCAATTTGTTGCACTTGTTCTTGCAACTATATTCAGGTCGGTCATCGGATGGTTCACATGCGCGAACTTAATGGACAAGCCAGGCTTTACTAGCCCGTATAAATCGCCGTACAAGTACCTAAAATTTATCAATGAATTGTATTTAACTTCTATACAAATGAAAAGCCCCATTGAAAGCCAACGAGTGCGAAAGAGACGCGCTAGAGCGAGAGATCATAGCGCGCGCTTTCGGTAGTGTTGACATGTCACGAATAGCTCCGAATCAGACACGATTGAATTTTGTTCGAATTTGATGAATGATTGACATTATATATAGTATTTTATGGATCTGGTAATGTAAGCGTGCGGCAAATTAATTTGCGTGTATTTAAAATATTTTTGTTCGTGAATGTTTATGTTAGTTTGGGTACAGTTAGGTAGTAGGTTATAAAACTATTGGTCTGATTGGTGTTATAATTTAGGGCAAGCCTGGCTTATGGGCTTCTATTGGACCTTCGCCCCTGCCAAGCGCATCCGACCGCCTGCGAGCGTATCCGATCGACTGCGAGCGCATCCGCTTTTAGTAGGCCTACCATGACAATTCCACTGAGGGAAAGTGATGGTGCTAGACACCCTATATAGCTTATGCTTCCCTCAGTGTAATTAGTTCTGCTTTAAGATGTCATAGTAGGGTAGCTGGTCGCTTCCAGCGGGTCTATGTGAAATAGTTGGCGGCTCCGCTCGACTAACTCCAAGCGTATACGATCCGGTCTGTGTGAAAAGAAAACTGCGCGCCGATGCTCTCCAAGCCGGTCTGTGTGAACGGACCCAGTTGTCAGAAATCATAGTCATAGTATTTTATTGATAAGGGTTTCTTACAAGTCACGGGTTCATAATATTCATTACATTAAAGTTACGCTCAATAAAAAATGACAAATCAATAAAAAATCAAAATGTCGAACAGGTGTCGGCTGGCGCTTGATGTCAATGGGCCGAGGGTCTCGACTACCCAGTTGGCCACACCGTCACACGCTCACGCCATCATGTCGCCGCCCGCGCCCGCGCCGTACGGATATGGAGTAATGCGGCCATTAGCGAGCATCTGCGCTTTAATTAGATCATTGACGAGGCGAGTCAACACACGTACAACGTAAACAAGGCGCAGAAGGTCGCCGCTGGAAGGTGTCCGAACAATGCGCTATAAAACAGATCGCGTAATCGTAATCGTTGGGACAAACGTGCTGGACGACAGGCGACAGGCGATTCCGACGGCTGCGCTCACGCGGCGGCGCGCGGGGAGAGGGGAGCGCGGAGCGGGGAGGGACATGGCGCGCATTGCGCCGCACACTCAGGCTTTCAGTCTCGATACAATATTCGAGTCCCGGGAAAAAAAATCAAGGCTCGGTCCCGGGACTCCCAGGTAAAACGGGACTTTCGAGACTTTGACAATACGTTTCATACACAACATTTATACAATTCATTCAATATGTTTTAATTTAAGTAGGACTTATGTCAGTCCCTACAAATGCCCGCCTCACAAAGCGCATCACTCGAGGTCGAGTGTTGCCCTCCCTGAAACTGATTAGTTTGCCGATGAGTGTTCTGGCCACACCAATACGCCGCTCAATCCTGCACTGCCAGAATGGAACAGCTGGTTTCGGTCGTGTAGCTCTGTCATCAGGAAATTTAACGTGAGCTACACGACACGCTGCTACAGCCGCACAATACAGGATTGAGTGAGCATCAGTGAGGTTTTCGCAGTTGTCAAAATAGTTTGACAACTGCGAATCCAGAACAGCCACCAGCGCTCTATTTTTATTATGCATGGGCAAACGAGGTAAGCGTGGTCTAAGTTCGGGCGATATGTACCGATATTCTCGAATCGCACCCTCCAAAGCACTCCTCATTTCCTCATTACACTGGGTACTTACAATAGTAGCCATGTCATTACTTACCTCGTCAGCGTGACTAACTAGTTGATAGGACTGTGGTGGAACCACAGCCTGCGACGAAGAGGTAATGACCTGGCTACTCTGCATTTCTGTTCGCAAGCGATCAAGTACGGTGTCTTCCACATACGATTACGCTGGATTACCCGCACCTGATCCGACTGACTTTTAAGATAATTATTAAGTGAATCTGAAATTGCCTCGAGTGTACTATATTCTGATTCAGTGAACTCAATTCCAGGCCCTATATCTATCAAAGCCTTTCGAACGCATATTTTAATTTAAGAAAAACGTCCAAGCATTTCAGTTAAACTGGAGCATATCGTCTTGCAATCAATTATTCGTTTTAGTTCTCTGTGGAAGTCTTCCTCTGCGTATTTCTTCAGTAGGTGTGTTTTGTTGTCGATTTCCTGAATAACTTTGCGACTTTTCGTACTTTATTGATCACTAGCTTTCGCCCGCGGCTTCGCCCGCGTTAAATATGGGGTAACACAGTTCCCATTGCGCCTTATTGATTTGTAATAGCAACGCTAAGTTTTTCCTTCTCTTCCCTCTTTCTCCCTCACATCCCACTTTTTTCAAAAAAATATTAGCCTATGTCCGTCTCCTGGTTCCCTACTATCTCTGTACCAAAATTCATCCAAATCGGTTCAGCCATTAAAGCGTGAAGAGGTAACAAAGAAACAAACAAACTCACTTTCGCTTATATAATATTAAGTAAGGATTATTTAAGTATCGAAGGTCTCGAAAACTGGAGTTGAGATTCTCGCGTCTCCAAAATACGTCAAAATTGTCGAGACTCTCGGAATTTTGGAGATCGAGACTCCTGGGATGATAGCCCAGCGCCGCGCGGCGCCGGGCACTTCGTATTAACGTCTTGTATCTAAGGGGAATGCCGATTTTAGGCCTCGCTCTAATAAAAAAAAATGTATAGTTATAAAGTAAAGCCGACAGACTATCTGTAAGTCTAGAAAAAATGTCTCGTAGTCATTTTTGCGATTTAAACGCCACGAAGTCCAAAAAATATCAATGTTACGGCAAATTCTAACCTAAAAAGAATTTTAGGTTAGAATTTGCCGTAAGATTTTAGAAAAATAATAATTAACTCTGAAATTGTAATCTAAATTTGGAATATTTAGATGTGGTCGAAAAGTCTTTTTTTATTTTATGTACTCCTTAACTTACGTCGCTATTTAGACTAATTTCTGTTTCTCCATGACAAATAACTTGAACTTACTATCTAGTAAATACATTTTTAGTAAAGAAAAATGATAAATAGTTTGTATAGGTATCTCTTCTGTACCTCTAAAAAGTATCTCATTTACCTGTTCATCAGTTGATCACTTGTCCACCCAACACATTTTATTGGCTTACGGTGTGTATACAGTACTTACATAATATGTTTTAGTGAAATGGTTTATTAATCATCATCATTATTATTTAAACCTCTTATAACTACATCGCGCATCGTCCAGAAATTCTGCTGGAGCAGAGATATTTTCTAGATAGCTGGCCCACCCAAGCTAGCTCACTAATGTCATAAGGTGAGCGCAACATTCAGTGGTTCGTCGACCGACCAAACAATTACAACAATATTATGTTCACATTATGTTCGATTATATGTAGACATAATATTGTTTTCTTGAAATATGCCTAGACTTCATTTTTCCTCTTATTAATGTTAAGCAAGAAAAAATCTTGTGTCCCTACATTTATCTCTATTCTATATGATCCATGAAATCGAATATGTTCACCATAATACGATCTGCTTTTCTTATCTGGTAAGTACCTACAGCAAACAGTATTAATTCACTATAACTTAATCTTTGAAACATAAGTAAATTATCTCGGTCAGCTGTTATATTCTGAAAACCAGTAGACCTTCTATTCATATTTAGTCCCTCAACCATAGGGCTACATTATTTTCAAAATTAATTCTCTCTCTAATTACTGCAACAACTTCATTAGAATCATCTCTATCACAAAGACCAACTCCAAATCGCTAAGCAGACTGGCAGACTGGCTGCTATCTATATCATTTATTGACGGCACGGCTGGCGCAGTGGCTGAGCGATTGACTGCTGCGCTGCGTGTCGCGGGTTCGATTCCCGCTCGGAACAAATACTTGTATTTTTTTTTTTTTTTTTTTTTTTTTTTTTTATTTTCAAGTATAAGTAAAACTATGATTTACATTAATCGTCATAGAGGAAAATTAATTCTAACTATAATGTAGACCTGCCTGATCTAGGTTTATGAAAACCTGTGTTTCAGGCCATCAATTTACGTCATACATTTAAAAAAGAGGACATTAGTAAATTTCTTAGTAGCTAACTTATAGAGAAGACACATTATTTTCAACGACTTATCAAGTAATTATTTAGGTATATAATATTAAATATTATGTTATTTTATCGAATGTAAGATATAATATTATGGTAAAATAAATTAACGAATAATGTTAAAGTAGATAGAGTAGATTAGGTAAAACAGTGAGACTTTTATTAGAGTGTGTACATTCAGACTTTATTTTACAATTTCTAGTAGTTTTTCCGTGTCTGCATAATTGTGTTTTGCCAGGTATTCCTGAACTAGTAGATTACACCTATTATAACTTAAACTATAAATATTTAGTACTCTGTTAAACTGGTTATATAAGTAGGGTCCCAAAAATAAGTAAAAACGATTAGCAAAAGCATGTTTCGTCCGAAGGTTAGCACAAACCAAATCTTTTCTCCTCCTATCTGAGGGTACTGGGTTAAAATAAAGTTCAGTGTGTTGTAATAAGATTACGTTCAAAACAAACAATTGACGCACTGTTAGCACCTTGCATGCTATATACAGCTGATGTGTAGGAAATCTGAAAGGACGAAAAGTAGCAACCTTTAAAACTGCTCGTTGGGCGCGTTCTAGGGGCAGCAAAATTGATTTAGCGACACCACCCCAGGATGTTATGCAGTAGGTAATAATAGATTGACACAAAGCCAAATAAACCTGCCTAATTAATCGAAAATGGGCAATGTGACGTAAGTTTTTGAAAATGTAGATTAGTTTACGCACTCTGGTGCATAATAAATCGATGTGTTTGCGGAAGTTCAGATTTGAGTCAATCGTAATACCTAGATATTTGATATGGTCTGTTTTCGCTAAAGTGGGACAAGTGCATGCAATGTCAGCATTATGTAAATTACAATTGTTATGCGCTTGAATGCTTAGATTAGTAAGAGTTGGATAAGCGTTTCTCATTGTAAATAATAGGTATTTTGTTTTGTTTATATTTAGTGTTAAGAGATTTTTATGAAGCCAGTTAGACACAGTATTGAAACCTTTCTGTGCAACATCATAGACGTCGACTGTTGATTTAGCTGCGAACAGTAGAGCTGTATCATCCGCATATGACATAATGACACCATTTTGGAGTGTCAAATTGCATAGGTCATTTATATATATTAAGAACAAGGTAGGACCCAAAATACTGCCTTGTGGGATTCCGTAACAGGTATTTTTAAGCTCAGAACTGATGCACTGACCTATTTTTACACACTGATGGCGGTCGCTGAGGTAATCAGACAACAGTTGCAATTGTACACCCCGTATTCCCATCATCTCCAGCTTGGATAAAAGTAAGGTACAAGAAATTGTATCAAAAGCCTTGGCTAGGTCTAAAAATATCCCTATTGTGTGCATGCCGTTATCTAGGTTAGTGCTTATAAAATTAGTCAGACGATGAACAGCTTGGCTTGTAGATCTTTTAGGCCTAAAACCAAATTGATGATCAGAAAGCAATTTATTACTTTCAAGATATTTTATTAATCTAGAGTTTATAATTTTTTCTAATATCTTTGAGAGGCCTGTTAGAACCGAAATTGGCCTGTAGTTATTTACACAACTTTTATCTCCAGCTTTAAACACAGGGGTAACAAGGGCTTTTTTAAGCAATTTAGGAAATACTCCTTTTGTTAAACATAGCTGAAAAATGTGTGTCAAAGGAGGGGCAATGAGGTATTTAAATCTTTTGAGTATGCTATTAGGTATGTCGTCACACCCTAGGGCACAAATTTCCTTTAATCCATCCAGGGGCGAAGGTCCAATAGAAGCCCATAAGCCAGGCTTGCCCTAAATTATAACACCAATCAGACCAATAGTTTTATAACCTACTACCTAACTGTACCCAAACTAACATAAACATTCACGAACAAAAATATTTTAAATACACGCAAATTAATTTGCCGCACGCTTACATTACCAGATCCATAAAATACTATATATAATGTCAATCATTCATCAAATTCGAACAAAATTCAATCGTGTCTGATTCGGAGCTATTCGTGACATGTCAACACTACCGAAAGCGCGCGCTATGATCTCTCGCTCTAGCGCGTCTCTTTCGCACTCGTTGGCTTTCAATGGGGCTTTTCATTTGTATAGAAGTTAAATACAATTCATTGATAAATTTTAGGTACTTGTACGGCGATTTATACGGGCTAGTAAAGCCTGGCTTGTCCATTAAGTTCGCGCATGTGAACCATCCGATGACCGACCTGAATATAGTTGCAAGAACAAGTGCAACAAATTGCGAATGACAATTGTTATTATTTTGTTTCTTTTGTATAGTTTGTTTAGTTTGGGAGTTTTGATTTAGTTATGTTATTTAAATTACTGAGTAATGTGGTTAATGTTTTTGGTGCGATGTGACAACCTACGATTTTGTTAAGTGATTAACTGATTTAGTGATTTTAATTTTAAAATGTGAATTCGGAAATTGGCGCCTGAAAGGTATGCTTCATTGAGATAACTTATAATTCACCGTATATTCAATGAATCCACAAGAAATGATTTCTTGTACAGACCCAGTAGGTAGGTATGTTTATTCTATTGTTTTCAAGGAGCGTGACAAACTTTTTTTGGTATAAAAACGCATCAAAATCCGCTTCAGAATAATGCTTAATGGTTATTTCGTATGTCATTTTGCATGATTTATACTTTCATACTTTGTGAATGTAAAAACTGAAAAGCAAAATAAAGAATTAGATGTTCATTAATATATTAGTGAGATTTAAACGTTGAATATATATTCATAAGCTTAAAAAACAACAAATCGATAATTTGTAATATGCCATCTAGTGGCCATCGATTGAATTATTTTACGAATTATTAAACCTACGTTAAGAGATAGAACTTTGATGTCGCGTGGAGTCTCGGTACCAATAGATGGCGCGTGGAACGTTTAATCCCATACGTGAAAGGTAAATAAATAGGTAATAATTGTGTTACTAGCGCAGTATTGAGCAGCAGTTTAACTATACCAATGACTCCTAACAACCACATAAAAACTAAGAGGGGGGGGGGGGCATATTAAAAGTCGATGGCTTGCCCTCCATCTAGGCCCCTCGCCCGCCACTGAATCCATCTATTATACCTACTACCTCATTAACATCGGTATCTAATAAGACGAAAGAGTTTTGTGTTGCGTATGTCATAGTTTGGCTTGGAATGGAATTACTAGAAAGTAAGATTTTCTCTGCTAAGTTTTTTCCTACGTTAATGAAGTAGTTGTTAGCTTTATTTGCTGCATCGGTAGGGCTTTGCTCAAAAGATAGAAGATCAAGGGCTGGTTCGGAATTTTTTGATCTAATAGTGTTAGCTTTTATGAATTTCCATATAAGCTTACTGTTTTTACCTGCTTTCTGTAGTTGATTCTGATCATATTGGTTTTTTAACTTCTTCAACAAATTATTACAGAAATTCCTATACCGTTTGTATGTAATTGATAGTAGTTTATTATCCGGTGCATTTTTAGATTTTCGGTGGAGTTTATCTCTTTGTCTGATACAGCGAACCAGTCCGGGCGTAATCCATGGTTTAATGTTACTATACTTGCTAGGTATTATTTTGGTAAACGTATTTTTCCTAAGCGCAGATTGCAATAAATCTACAAAATATTGTAGGGAATCATTTGGGTCATGTGAGTTATAAACGGGGTCAAAATTAATACTGCGTAAGTCAGTTTCGAGACTCGTCATGTTGAGTTTAGTATAGCTACGCATGCATTTATTTCTAGGTGAAGTTATTTGTAACGTTAGTAAAACAGCTTGATGATCGGTCAAGGATGAATTAGTAACCAACGTTTTTGATGGGCTTTTCGATTTTATAAGGATATGATCTAGACAGGAGCCACTCTGGTGGGTTGGATGATAATGAGCTGGTAATAAACCATGAAATGAGCAAATATTGAGATACTTATGTGCATGAGTGTCGAGTTTTACAGCAGCTGTGTTTA
Source organism: Ochropleura leucogaster (assembly GCA_958449745.1). Lineage (NCBI taxonomy): Eukaryota > Metazoa > Arthropoda > Insecta > Lepidoptera > Noctuidae > Ochropleura > Ochropleura leucogaster. Next base: position 117,831 of record OY288203.1, read on the forward strand.
TGTTGATATCACCTACCAGTATGATATTTTTAAATGAAGATAATTTACCTAAGTTAGTGTTAAGCGAGTCCAAAAACCCATCAATACCCTGGGATGGAGGCCTGTAAATAGCCAATATTACTGTATCGGGAATAATTTTAATTATTAAGCAGTTGCAGTCTGGAAAATAAGGTTCATCTACTAATGTTCTTAAATTATTTTTAATATAAACTACGACGCCATCATTCTGGTTGAATGTTTTATCGCTTTTGTGAAGATTAAAGCCATCGAGAGTTGGTAAATTTGCCGTTTGTTTGGACAACCAACATTCTGTTAGAACGATAATGTCGCAACATATATCAAGATCTTGCAGCAATACTTGGAAACCGTTAAAATTTCGGGTTATACTACGAATATTTTGTGTAAGTATATTTAGTGTGTTATCCCCAGTATAGACTATGTTTTTGCATTCCTCCACATTACAAGTTTTTGCTTCAGACACGGAAAAATTATCTAGATCAAAAATTAGCTGATTGGCCATAAAAAGGAAATTATATGTAAAGGTTAACCTACTATCTATGTGCTTAATTAACTTGTTATTCGGCGGCGCTCCTAGGCGCCCTCATAGTCAATAGAGTTAATGTAGTTGTCCTCTGCATATTTACGTGCTGGGCAATTTACATCACCAGTTGGATGATCATTCTTTCTCTTGAAGCGTTTGCAGGTCGCACATTGAGGTGTAGAATCTTTATTCGTGCACTCCTTGAAAGAATGTCCGGTTTCGCCACAGAAGTTGCAAGTAGGGCTCGTTTCTCTGCAAAATTTGGCTGCATGTCCGAACTGCTGGCAGTTAAAACACCTGGTCACAATAGTGAAGTCTCTTACTGGACATGAGGTCCAATTTATGAAAATTCTTCCTTGATCAATCATAACTTTCCTGATATTAGCAGGAACTTCCAATATGTAGTTGCAAGTAGGTCTTTCTTTTCTTCCTGACTTATGGCTCAATTTTATAGTTTCTACGAAGGACTCACGAGTGATGTTCGGCAATTTATCGGCCAGGTTTTGCAAGAAAATGCAATCAAACACCTCTTTTTCTGTTAGAGCAACGGGGACACCAATAACAGCAATCCTAGGACGGCGTTTGGATGGCTCTTCAATTGTAAGGCCTGAGGAAACTAGCTTCTGTGAGCTTTTTAATTTGTCGATGTCGTCTTTATTATCGGTGCTTATGATGACGCCTCCGTTTCTAATTTTTCTTAGTCCGCGGACATGGAGTTTCATTTCCTCAGGCGAGATAATTTTTTGTACCAACGTTTTGGTGTCGTCACTGGTTTTAGTTTTGTCGCTGGGATAAATAGCGACTGCACTGATATTTAGTGGGCGTATAAATTTATCAGAGCCTTTCTTCACCATGCTAGCATCTATGACCTGCAGATAGTTGTTTCGGGTCTGGCTGTTTGTGTATGTGAATTTAAATGTTTGTAAACGCATCCACGAAACAGGAGAAATTTCTAGTGTGGGGCAAGGCTTAAAAAATATATAATTATATTTGGCATTGATTTATTTGGTCCAGAGGGCAGAAATAAGGTCGTAAATAGAGGTACCACACACAAAATAGCACAGCACACAACTAGACGCACACGCACCAACGAAGGACTGCGCCAATTTCAATCGTAGAACTGACAAATGTAAAAAAAAACCGTTTCAGTCATCCGAACTTTGATTACATAAGTACTGAATGATGAATTTATTTAATCATTATTTTATTTTCAATGGATCTGTATTATACAAAGACCAATAAAGAATAACAGATAATGATTGAAAAAAAAATGGAAAATAATGTATAAAACTAAAAAAACAGAGATTAATAAAGTCAAGTAGTAATGCGTAAAATGGAACGTCGTCGTAGCAAAAGGTTTGGTTTATGATATAACCTATAGCAAAAGATAATTGAGATGCGTTCAAAACATGGTAATATGTGACGCTAAACGTAAAATAAGTAAATAGAAAAACTTAAAAATGTTTATTTCCTGCGTTTCTTTTAAAACTGTTTCTGGCGTATTAGAAACATAATATAATTGGCTAAAAGAGATCACCAGTTTTGGGCTAAAGTATGTACAGAAACGATATGTACCTCGATAGGTACCTATATTAAAAAACTAGTTTTTTTACTGATTAAAAACAGCATGTAGCAATAATAACTTTCTACTGGAAAAATTATAACTTTAGATATGGTTTTTAATCTAATGTTCGTCTAAAACTAGCTCCGTAAACAAGTTGTCAGGTCGTTTTAAGATCGTTCTAAAACTAGTAGTTCTAATGAAGTTATAAAAAAAACGATATCTATTTTGTTTCAGCATCTATCATGGACATTATAATCATTTATAAACGAAAAAGGACATTTGATGATTATATTTTAGTTTTAGTAATAGTTATTTATTTAACAAAAACTTCGTTCAAAATCGTGTATCGGACGACTGTTTCAAAACGAAAAAATATGGATGTTTGTCAAAATGTCAATGTTACGTCACTCCCGTCAAGTCCCGTCATTCGTTTTCGTATTCGTGCACGAAACTTGTTTTTATTTTACCTACCTACCATTAGGTTCTTTTATGTGCAACGCAATAATATGCTAATAGTAACGTACAACTATGTTTTTAAACAATTAAATCAATGTGACTATTTGATTATGGTATTTAAAATGCATTTTGGCATTATAAATAGGTACAATTATTCTTACCATCTGCCGTATAATCTAACCTAGTGACCCAGAAACTAATTTTCTTCCTAATTCCCATAGAATTTAAAAAAAATCTTTCTGATATTAATATGTACGTGTTTTATCTATTAAACAACACATAAATTGTTACTGTTCACATTTGGCCCAACAATTTATGGATTTCTGGCGATCTCCTTTTAACATTTACCATATAAAGTCAGGTGAAAAATGATCATTCTTCTTTCATTAGGTACTTTGTTTGCATTTACATCATAGTGTTTCGCTGCGTGTATTTTGCTATTAAGACTCTTGCAAAAGCAAATGGTCTGATGAAAGTTTTCCAATATTCTTCTACTCTTTAAAGCCTCTTAGATAAGACAAGTTACACTTGTGGTTGGTTGGAGTTGGACAACTTGCATACAAAGCTTTAGTAAGAGCAGAAGTCTAATAAGGCACTTACTGCAGACTCTGATAACAACAAATATACTAGTAAGATGCTTTTTTAAGTGTGAATAATGATCAAGAACAATTACTCTTAGTAAGTGCTGTAATAAATCTTTTGTTCTGAGAAATGTTTTATAAAGATTTCAAATGTAAACCTTACAGAGTTCTTAACAAGTGTGAATGTCCTCAGAGCCCAAACTGTCTTTAAAAGACGGGCTATCTTAGTCACGACATATATAAGCTTTTTATAATACCTAAGTTCTTATATAAGTTTATTCTTATGGCTATTTTGCTAGCTGGGTGGCGGCGGCGCTCTCTCACTGTCCACGGATTTATTGCAGACTAGCGTCACCGTCGGCGTCGCTAGTCGTCGCGGCCTCGTGCTGCGGACCACGGTGCATGGTGCATGGTGCACGGTGCACGGTGCACGGTGCACGGTGCACGGTGCACGGTGCACGGTGACTGTGGCTGAGATCGGCTTCAGATTAACTGTTGCTGTTTGCTTGCTACTTCTTTTTTGAACTTTTGTTACATATAATTAATAATATATCTTGAATGCTTTATCTCGCCAGACACAATGTTTATGGTCTAGCCATAAAGAAATAGATATTGTTCAGTGTGTCACTGTACAGAATTATAATCGGTCCAACCGCAGCAGTCGTTACGACGTGTGAGCTGCTCGGCGCGATACGGTAGCCGCTCCACCGCTCCGTCGGCGTCGACTGTCGCGATATATTTGGCAAACGAACGAGAATACAAATAACGCTGGTCGAGGGCCAAGCGCCCGTAACACATGACTATAACAAGCGGCACCTTACACAGCGACGGTAGCGCGCCGCCGCCCGCGCCGGCTGCGGCTGGTGCGGCGACTAGCTCAGCGCCGCCGCCGCTCGTCAATGAGCCAGCACTGCGCGCGTCCGCGTCACGCGTCACTACTACGACTTTGTATTTACTGACGAAAACACATTGATTAATAATGTTTTTTCTTCAAAACTCCACATTATCTAAATTGTAGTAGCGGCAAGCACTTTGCTTTCAATAAATATGTAAAGGAAACCATTTTTGCTAGCATTATCGTTGTCACTTTTGACAGTGACATCTAAGAAAACTGTGAAAGCACGCGGTGAGGAAAATTTAACTAGGAAACACCATAATGAAATCATTCCTCCACATATCCCTCGTCCAACTTCTGTTAAATGTCTTCTTTCTTTTGTGTTTTCTCGTTTTGTTTTCAAACTTTGTAAATTCATCGATATAAATAAAATTTAGTTGTAACTTTTTGAAAAAAAATTTTTTTCTTGTAGTCTCTTTTCTTTTCAGTTTCTCTCATTCTGTCATATGAACTGATAATGGAAATCTGCAAAGAAATACTTTTATTCTTTTTATATTTTTTAATTACTGTGATTACTTGCTAAATATTTTCCAGCGTTTGATAGTTTATTTACCCCCACGTGTTATTGGCAACATTGTGAGTGTCTCGTCCACTAAAGCCATTAATTAATGAAGAGTTGAAGTTACGTCGGAAATTAAAACTACGTTAATGTTGTCTAACAAAATATCTACACGCGTTATTGTCTTTACAGGTGAGTGGTAAAAGTTATTATTAAGATAAAATTGTGTGAAAACGTTTTGTATAAAACCTCTTATTAATAAATTGTTTTGTCTTTACAGAAAACGCAATCTTCTTTTTATTTCATTCAATAGAGTGTAATCCTTACTAATATTATAAAAGCGAGAGTGAGTTTGTTTGTTACCTCTTCACGCTTTAATAGCTAAACCGAATTTGATGAATTTTTGGTACCTACAGGTATAGATATCAATTGATAAATATACAGATATAGTTGGGAACCAGGAGACGAATATAGGCTATTTTTTTAAATAGTGGGATTTGATGGAGAAAGAGGGAAGAAAAGGGAAAACTTAGCGTTGCTATTACAAATCAATAAGTGTTATTAGTACTAGTGTTATTACTTATAAATATTATATGTTTATTTCGTGGAAATCGTTTAAAAATCATTAAATTAGTTAAAAATACTAGATAGATGCTAGATAGAAATAAAATCGGTTTTTGTCGACAGTGTCGGGCGCAACAGCGCTGTCGGGCGCAACAGCGCTGTGCGATTTCGGTCGTACCTATGTTACGAATAAAATTATTGAAAGGATCTTTACAATCACTTACACTTTATAACAACACACTCTATAAACGTGACATGAAAGCGCCCTCTGCCCTCCCCTCCCCCGCCCCCGTGTACCCGCACCGCAACATTTGCTGGTCGTTGAGCGAAGGCAGCGGCGCCGGCGACTGAATTCATTTACACACATCAATAGAATCCACGGGCGTCTCATATTTTATCATAGATCAACAAAATTATGAAGAATACTTTGTTATAGTATAAAGTCTAACGACAATCTAATGACGTCGTCAATCTAATTATATCGAGATACCGCGGCCCCGGAACGTAAAGGGCAATAAAAGGAACATGGGTGGGTTTTAGTCAGTACAAGCCTGACACTCCGGCCCGCTCCGCCCAAAGCGGGGGAAGTTATTTGATGGTTTCCCACCCCAAAAAAAAACCGTCAATAAATTTAAATCGTAAGCTATGTCTAAAATCCTACTATAATATGAATCATTACCTTGAAGATAAAAAGGCTTGGGATTAAGCTGGTCCAATTTAATTTACTCAGTGAGTGTCAAAATTTTCCTTGTTTCATTGATTTATTGTTTATTCTTCTAGATAATTATCCTGAGAACATACGACGCAACAAGAGCGAGCGAAGCGAGCTCAAAACTTAGGGGTGCCCCTAAGTTTTGAGCTCGCTTCGCTCGCTCTTGTTGCGTCGTATGTTCTCGACTCGGATAGATTTAGGTTAGAAGGAGGTGGCGGGGTCGTAGTGAGCGAGCGAAGCGAGCGAACAGACAGCGCCACCTCCTTCGTGGTTATTTTTTTTAAACCACCCAGAAGTAGAGGCCTTTTAAGCAATTTTTGAATGTTTTGAGGTTAGTTAACAAAAGTACGTTTTTCTCGGAAACGGTGAGTTACCTTGTCATGGGAATGGTACTAGGGGGGAGGGGTCAACTCCTCCCCCCCGCCACCTCCTTCGTGATTGTTTTTTTTTTAAACTACCCGGAAGTAGAAGCCTTTTAAGCAATTTTTGAGTGTTTTGAGGTTAGTTAACAAATGATCGTTTTTCTCGGAAACGGTGAGTTACCTTGTCATGGGAGTGGCACTAGGGGGGAAGGGGTTAACTCCCTCCCCCACCCCTCCTACTACCACCAGCCCCCTCCTGCAGCACTATTCTAAAGTTTTACCTCAAGTACAATGACAGATCCGCATAAACTGGTTTTGTATAGGTTGATGTGTCGTCGTGTGTACGTTACGCTACGCGCTACGGGATCATTATTATATTGCCAACATGTATATTATTGCGCTAATTCTACAAATATGGATACGGTATTTAGGGCTACAAAAAGGTGTGTTATGAATGATTTAATGGCGATTCGGAAAGCGTTAAGCCGATATTTACGAATGTACGTAAACAAACTATACCCTGACGTATGAGTTGGCTATTTCCGTCAAAAGCAACTTTTACTTGTTCGGAACTGTTATCAGCGCGCGACACAGTAATAACATAAGCTGTAGACCACACAAAAAGGCCATATTACATAAAAATTCTTAGGAACGGCCCTACAGATGTTCAAATAAATCTTTATTAGACTGCAACGACTTCAACACATGTCAAAAGCAATCAAATAATTTACCTCTAAATATAAACGGAACCGAATAAGCGGGAACCGGAAAGTCAGCCGACGGGATAGAAGTGGCTGAGTACGGTGCTCCGCCGGATAACGATCTTAACCAGGACAAACAATTACTGAATGTTTTCAGGAACCCTTAATAAGTATATCACACATTATAAAGTTTTTATAAGAAGAGGAATCGGTTAATAATGAAAACAATCGAGATGTGGTTGCGCTTGGCTAAACAGGATTGGCGCAAACCTGTAGTACTCGACACTAACGATCGCAAGGAGGTATGGCAGAGTAACGAGCTTCACGGACGCTGCATGGGCAATGACGCCGATGTAGACCAAACAGCGTCCGTAGCCTGGCTACGTTCTGGTGACCTCTTTGGAGAAACCGAATTCCGAAGTTATGATGACGAATAACTATCGGAAATTTATCGTGAAAGATGGCACCGTTGACATATGTCGGGCATGCCATCGTACGGGGGAATTAATACGTGACATTATTTCCTGTTGTTTTCTTCTTGCTAACTGAGAGTAGGTACTTGCATAGACATAATCTTGTAGCATCTTGTGGAATCGGAAGTGCCGTACTATAGGTATGAGCCCGACCCAGTTCTCGAACATGGCAATATCACATTGTACTGGGATCGATTCATTATCACTGACAGGACTATTGTTGCCAACAAGCCTGATATAGTGGTGGTGGATCGATCAGAGCGGCGCCCAATGATTGTTGACATAACAGTCGCGCATGGTGAGAACCTCGTGAAAGCCGAGAAAGATAAGCAAATCAAGTATTATAACTTGGCTCGCGAGTTTGTCGACATGTGGGTTGTGGACTCAGCGATCATTGTGCCGATAGTTATATCTGCCAATGGCTTAATTGCCAAGAGCCTCGACCTCCATTGGCTTGATACAGAAAGCGGTACTCTTGGACACGGCTCGTATTGTTAGGAGGTTCCTTTCTCTGGAGCCTTGACCGCCGGTAGTTTGGACCCTGTTCCCGAGACCGGTGGGCTCTTATTTTATGTTTTTTTTTTATATTTAGAAAGATGTAAATATAAAGAATGTGTGAAAAAAATAATAAACTAAATACTAAAACAATCAAATGCTCCTTCACACAAATAGTTGTAGCAAGGTTAAATCAATTGAAATAGTAAAGAAGTCGCGCCGAGATCGTTGCCGGCAGCTTCGCGGCCACGCGCGACGGCCCGCGCGCCTCATCGTCGCGCGTCGGCCTGGACTCTGGGAGGGAGATGTGCGACTCACCGCTCACGAGTACCTCGGTGACAATCACTCGCCACTAACTGCTCATAAATATTTTTTTCTTTGATATGTATATGAAATGAAATCTCACAATCTTAAAATAATAACGATAACGTTAATTTTTAAGCTAAGCTCAGAATGTTAAATAATGTTGGTTTCTATTTTGTATACGTATTGTACTACAAATGATAATTAATAATGTATAGTGAACGAGTTCCCTTCGCGTTCGCTATGAAGACCAAATATTATACCAATATAATTTATTATGATCGTAACATTGAAATAGGTACATGAAAATTTCTCTCCGTGAAACTTGACATGCGGCCAAGAATGAAAGTTTCAGGGCTCAGCGAGCAAACTATAAGCTGACGAGCGTTACTTGTACAATAATATCGTCGTTTATATTTATGAGGCCGATGTAACTAGTAGGCTCAACTGAACTAGCTCGCGAATCTAACGAACTGTGTGAAAAGTTTGGAAACTTGTGGTAACTTATAATGTGTTCGTTCAGTCACTGTTGGAGCACAATTAGGGACTCCTGAACCAGAAACATACATCACAAGATCATTGAGCATGTGGGCACCACCTACCAGTGTGGGTGTTGCTCCAGACCACGGAGGGCCAGTCGCCGTCGCTGGCTGAAGGCTAGTCGGCGTTGCACTTTTCAAAAGTTTTCCCGCGCACAACTTTAAAACTTTTCCTTTGCACTGAACTGATCGCAAGTATGGCACTACACTTTGGTGGGCACTTCACAGGTGGCTGAACTATGTGGAGCAGTGTCAGAACTGAGGTAGTACGGGTGGCGTGTGGCGCGGACTGCGGAGCCGACGAGCGGCGCGTGGCGGCGCGCGACGTTAGCGGTCCGGCGGTCGGGCGCACAGTGCGCCGAGTCCGCGCCCGCGAGCCGCGTCACGCCCCCTCGCCCCTCGCCCCTCGTCCCGCCTTCCGGCAACAGCACTGCCACTGCCAAACGGGATAGCCACACACAGCAAGCCACCACACACTGACGCACCAGAGGGAACCAACCTGCTATCTATGGAACCGACCGTAGCGACGGAGCTACAGAAACTCTACTTGACCACAGAATAAGTAACAGTTGTGAATCTCTCATTTCCTTTCAAACTTATTGGCACTTTACGAGTTTCGTTAAAGCTATATTATAGGTTGATACCTATACATATAATAACTATATTATGCATAAGTAATGGCAATGTCTGAAACTTTAAGTTGGACCTTATTTTATAAAAAAAGCTTTTGTAACTAATGAAACCGACTTCAAAAAAGCACCAACAAGGGAAAAATATCTTCAGAACTCGTTGTTGTAAGGATTTTATTAAGATCTGTGATATTACTATAATCTATGCACCTTTGGAACCATATGTACGAGTATGAAGGTTTTGTATTAGTCTGGCATTAGTTCGTTTCATTTACCATCAACACGGCACCTTACAGTGTTTTGTATTCGTTTGATCCAGTGTTTTTGCCGCCGAATTCTGAAGCTTTTAGGGTTTTGTTGCCAAACGGCATATACGGAACTCTAATAGATTCTTAGCTGGTCATACAGAAACCGTCTGCATTACGGGCCATCGTGCCGCTCGACGATGTGGGCAAGCCCTTTGAAAGAGTAACTGCAAACCAACAGACGGGGCCGGATCTTGCGGATCACCAGTATGGTGATATATATATGGATCGTATGGATCATGCGCGTGACAGCCCTCATGGCTGCAGTGTCCAGGGGTGGGGTTGTCGTGGCGGTGGCTCTCCAAATCACCAACGCGTTTTACACCACGCCTTGACGCTAATCCAGGGAGGCACTCCGATACTACCGAATGTCTACCTTCGTCGTGTAGTCATAGCATATTTGACGGACAGGGTCGTCATCTACCCCGGTCGCTCCGGAGAGTGGAACGGGAGAGAGATGTCGTGTATTCTTCAGGGATCGGTCTTGGGGCCGCTCCTATGTTACGACTGGGTGCCAGCAGACACGCCTGTCCTGGCACAGGGGAACGTCGCATAGAAGGGCCTGCCAGGGCCACCGCCTGCTGGGGTTGCGGGTTGTTCGAAAGAGATACCGCAGCCACGGAACATAAAGGGCGTTAAATGGAAAATAGGTGGGTTTGAGTCAGTACAAGTCTGACACTCACCCCGTTCCAAACAGAGCGGGGGAAGTTATTAGATGATATCCCGCAAAAAAGGGGGTCGCACCAGGTGGCGGCCTAACTTATGACAAGCGGGGTTGCGATAGTCACGGGGAGCATCCGACTACTAAGTTTCGAAGTGGCTTTGTATGGAGTATGTACCCTGGAGGAGAACATAGGCTATTTTTTAAAAGTGAGAAATGAAGGAAAAAGCGATAAGAAAAGGGAAAAGTTAGCTTTGCTATTACAATAAATAAAGCGCAAGCGCAAAAACTACAGGCACCGTTTTACCCCGAATTTAACGCGAGTTTAACCGCGGGCAAAAGTTAGTACAATATGAAAAATATTGGTATAACGGGAAAGGTCAGTCCAGTATGCATTAATTAGAGTCTCAGTTGGACGAGCTAACAGTTTGTTCCGGACAAATCCAAGAATTTAGCTAGTGTACCAGCTTCCGGAATCCGGAACTCACTGACTCACTCCGGCTTGTTTGAGTGTAGAGAGGTTCTACTGGCAGCTTCGTGGTAGCCGAGAACGATCTAAACTCTAAATATTTTTATTTCACACTAGCGCACCTGACAAACTTCGTTCTGTCAAAAAGATTTGGAATGTGGCAGTTTTTTGTTCCTACCTAGTTATAGTCGGCGCACAAAAATCTCCTGAACAGAAACGTTACCTTCTTGTCCCATACAAACGCGGTATTATCAAATAGAGCGTTTGTATGGGAAAAGAAAAGGGCTCGTTTAGAGTTTTCCCGGCAATCATTCCATCTTTTATCGCCGTAAAAACCATTCTTGAACTTAAAGGAATATTTAAAGAAAAGAATTGGTAAAATTAGTCCAGACACCGTTGAAATATACGCTTACCAAAACATTTTTATATTACTAGCTGTGCCCAGCAGTTTCACTCGCTGCCCACTTAGGGCTATGAAAAATAGATGTTGGCCGATTCTCAGACCTACCCGATATGTACACAAAATTTCGTTCAAATCGGTCCAGCCGTTTTGGAGGAGTATGGCAACGAGAACTGTGACACGAGAATTTTATATATTAGATAGACTAGAGGCTTACAATATGGGCATTTACAAAACATCGAGAAAAGGTGCACGGTTCGGGTTGGTCCATGAACAAACTCCATGGTTACTCATTTAAAATCATTTGTTGTTGTTACAGCGTTATTACTTAAGTATGAGAGAACAGCGCAGGCCCAACAATAAGTCATTGCTTACTTTACAAAACGTAAAATAAGGTAGAAAGTTACCTGCACGTTATCGAGCGGGAGGAAAATCCCGGGTGTTACCATTGTGACGGTTGCCCGGAGGACACGGTGGAGCACACAGTGGCGAGCTGCCCAGCGCGGGGCGGAGCACAGCCATGCCTTCGTAGAGGCGATCGGCGGAGGGGATCTCTCGCGTCCGGCCCTGGTACAGTCCGGAGAGGGAATGGGAAGCGGTCACCTCCTTCTACGAAGCAGTCATGCTAGCGCAGGTGGCCGGGCTTTTGAGGGAAAGAATGTCAAACCAACCCAGCCGCCATAGGAGACGCCCCGAGCATCGGGCCCCGCGAGACGACTCGCGACCACCGTAGCTGCGTGCATGTGAATGGTGAGCAGTGGGTAACCCACCGTCCGTGCGTCTATTGATGACGGGCCCTATCGACCGTATAGAGGGGCCACCGCCTGCTGATTTACGAAGAACGTTCACTGAAAGAATGCGAACTCAATTTTCCACGTTACATCGACTTAGCAACATTTTCTTCAGTGATGAAGCTCATTTTCACCTGGAAGGTTATGTAAACAAGCAAAATTGCAGATATTGGACTCCCGATAAACCCGAAATAGAAGCATCAAAGACCTTTCTGTTTTGAAGACCAAAATGGCGCCTCAGCCGAATTCACTGATGAATTCGGCACGATATGTTAACATGATTGAAAATTACTTTCGTCCTATAGTGGTAAGAGATTCACGCTTTAACAGAAACAATGGGGTCCACACATATAGACTTAGTTCGGCCGCATACGCCGTCAGAAAACATAGACAATAGACAACACACCGACGTTGGATTGGGAGGAGGATAATTATGGAGGATTGGTCTATTTCAGTTATTTCCGTGGCGTCATGTCCTATAGTATTCTGCTGTGGGGCAAAGCCGCTGATATCCAAAATATTTCTGTTCTGCAGAAATGAGCGGTTCGTGCAATTTACCAGCTAGGTGCCCGGGTTTCTCTGAGAGTTTTTTTTAAACAGATTGGTATTCTCACGATGGCTTCTCAAGCCACCGTTCATATTACTACCCATACCGTACCATACCCATAATATTCATCTTGGCCAACATTCTATATATATTATGCAAAATATCCATATATGCAGTAAAAACAGTGATATTCACAACATTAACATTAGAAATAAGCATGACGACACGGTTGGCGCAGCGGCCGAACGATCGACTGCTGCGCTGCGTGTTGTGTTCGATCCCCGCACGGAACAGATATTTGTATGGCCTACAGATCATTATTGCGGGTCTGGCAGTTTTTGTGCATGTGGGTTTATATGTTTGTAATACGACCACGATTTAAAAAAAGAAACTCACGTACATACAAACATACATGAACCCCAAAAACATAAAGGGGCAGTCGTCGACGATTTTTTTTTCATGTTCTTTCGTCAAATTAGCCTACTGATACGTTACATGTCTTCGTCTTGTTATTTTATATTTTCGTTTTGTGTTTTGTTACACGACTGCCCCAAAAAAGGAGTGTTATGTTTTTAGGGTTCATGTATGTTTATATGTATGTGAGTTTCTTTATTCCATCATAACTTCTAAACGCCCGAACCGATTTACATGTATGGGGTATCGTTAGAATCCTTGCATCGTCCCGGGTAACATAGGCTATTGAAAAAGTATAGAAATCTTACATGGCGGGTATGATCAATAATTGAACACTCACAATTTTTTATTATTATTTATTCTGTTAATGCATGACATTATCGTCTAGGATTTGACAAGTGAATTCCAAAAACATAATAGTAGATTATTAACCAAGGGGATAAAGCAGTGTCTTCTGTCGTGGGTGACGATTTAAATCGCGAGTGTAACGAAGGACTCGAGGTTTACTCCCGAGCGTAGCGAGGGTGTTAAAAACTTAAATTACGAGCGAAGCGAGGGATTTAAGACGAGTCCTGAGTGTAGCGAGAGATTTAAGTTTACCCAAGACTAAGTGTATAATCTTGAAGTAACTCGTAAAGTAATTTATTTATAATAGTACCAAAACTGTAACTAGATGGCGTTGTTAGGTGAGACGCCTTTTCTGAATCACGCTATGGTTTCGTTACATCGAAAACTATAAGCTCTCAACCCAATTTTTGATTATATGTCCCCATCACCGTCCTTCAAGAAAGCGACAAACGTACGAGTACGCTTAAGAAATACAAAATCAGATACAAAACGCCTAAGTTCCGTCCTCGCCGCCGAGGACCGCCGCGATGTAAAATTAAAAGCCCCCCCCCCGTCTCTTTGCTAGAGCCAGCCCGCGACGCTGAGCCAGTAAACCAAAATCCCCCAAATAATGGAACTCAGATCCAGCCTGTCCCTTTGCTGTTTTCTCCCAGCGACGACCTAAGCCGAGGCCCGTACCCCGCAGGGGGTGCCCTTAGCGTGCAGTCGCTTAGTATATAAGTTTATTGCCCCTGGCTGGAGGCCTTAACTTCTAGGCATCCACAGGGATTGTCCGGTTAAGCAGTAAACGACCTCCTAGGTCGAACTGCGAGATGCCATTCAAAAAAAAAAAAAAAAAAAAAAAAAAAAAAAAAAAAAAAAAAAAAAAAAAAAAAAAAAAAAAAAAAAAAATTTGATTATATGTCTTCGTCAAGTAACATTGGTTTTATTCATGGTCATTCGTAGCCGAATATAGTATCTAGTGCACAGTAGTGAGTAAAATTTGGACGGTTCGACGGTGGCGCCCCCTATCGGTGAAAAATATCAAAGTTGTGAGTAAAGTGATTGTGACAGTGTAATTGTGTTCTGGACAAACTGTAAGTACTCTTGTTGTGCCATAAACTTGTAAATTTCAAAGACTCATATCAGTTCAAAGTCGTTTGAAGTTACAAGGACTTGTAAAATTTCAAAAAGTGACCAGACGGGGAATCCATGCCCGATTTCGGCTAAGTGTTTAGAAGTTCAAACACTTAGAAAATTTTGATCAATTTTGGACTTAGAAAATTCGGATCAAATTTGGACTTAGAAAAATTTCGGAAATTGAACTTAGAATTTTTTAAAGTTATTGCTGGACCATCAACATGGATTCGTTAATGAGATTGCAATTCGATACAAGAACAAAAATAGAGAGAGGTTATACTAATTTTAAAAAATCTCCCAAGGAAAGAGTCACTGTAAGCTACTTAGAAACAAGACTTGAAAGTTTGGAAAAACAGTGGATGATGTTTGATGATACCCATACAAAACTCATAACACAGTGCAAACGAGAAGAGTTTGAAAAGTCTGACTACTATTTAAATGACATGTACGGTCAATCGGAAGATTTATATTCAGATTACAAAATAGCATTGAAAGATCGTTTGAAGGCTAATACCACAAACAAAAACATCGTGTCCGACGACTGTGATAAGGATTCTGCGGGCAACAAAATGATCCAGAATGGCGTAAAATTGCCTAGAATAACAATACCATCGTTTTCTGGTCACTATTCACAATGGACATCATTTCGGGACCTATTTCTTTCATTGATTCACAACAACCACTCGTTAGAAAACGTGCAAAAATTACATTATTTAAAAGGATATCTAACTGGTGAAGCTGAACAACTTTTGCGACACTTACCGATCACAAGTGATAACTATTCTACTTGTTGGAACATTTTAGAACATAGATTTAATAATAAGAAATATCTAACAGATTGTATTTTGAAAAGATTCTTCACTCAGAAAAACCTTACTAATGAGTCATCTAACTGTTTAAAAGAAATGTTTGATACCACTAATGAATGTTTAAATGCGTTAAAAAATGAAGGTGTTGATATAAGAAGTTGGGACCTCATTGTTATTTATATATTATGTTCTAAGTTAGATAATGAATCTCGAAAACAGTGGGAAGCTAAAATTTGTAATAACAATAACGAATTACCAACCTTAAAGATTTTTTTGGAGTTTATTGAGCACAGATTTAGGTCACTTGAATTTTTATGTTCTAAAGTCGTTAAGAGCACTACTACCAAGTCACATCATGTTCATCAGGGTAACCCATCTGAATGTTCCTTTTGTTCGAACAATAGTCATAAAATAGGAAATTGTAAAGAATTTGCTAAAGAAGAATTGTCAGCGCGTCGTAATTTTGTCCAAAATTCCGGATTGTGTTTTAATTGTTTAGGTGCAAATCATTCGGTAAAATCGTGTCGTTTGCCCACTAGATGTAGAATTTGCAAGAAAAAACACCATTCGTTACTGCACTCCACCAATAATAACCAAACAACTGATAGTGAGGAAGCAAACAAGCAATCAGTTGATAGTACCAATGTTGTTGCAACCGCAACAACATCAGAAGACGAGATCAAGGTAGGCAACATAACTAGTTGTTTTTCTAACACAAATTGTCAGGTTGTTTTAGCAACTGCCTTGGTAAAAGCAGAAACTAACACAGGGTCTACTACAACACTGAGGTCTTTAGTCGACCAGGGATCACAGGCTTCTTTTATAACGGAGTCTGCAGTCCAATTACTTGGGCTGAAAAGATACAAATGCAACAGTGTTGTAGTTGGAGTGGGGGGTGATCACACTGCCTCACTAAATTGTAAGAATGTAGTCTATGTCAAACTACAATCTCTCCAGGATTCTACTTTTACCATACAAGTCAAAGCATATGTACTTAAAAAGTTAACTTCATTTCTACCCGAAAGGAAAATTGTGGTCCAGCAGTGGCCTAACTTACCAGTTATGAAGTTAGCAGACCCTAAGTTTAATATACCTAACAAAATAGATTTACTGCTCGGTGCAGAAGTCTATTGTCAAATAATAAGTGAGGGATTGATACGAGGCCCGCCTGGAACACCAATAGCGCAAAATACCAAACTGGGTTGGGTTTTGTCTGGCAAAGTGGGAGGTGATAGTGAGATCAACACTGTAAACTGCAACAGTACTATCATCACATTGCATACCAACATTTGCAATGAAGATTTTAACCTGAAACAATTCTGGGAGCTCGAATCAGACAACTTTACTTTGGATAAAAAACAATTCACTCCAGATGAAAAACGTTGTGAAGAGATTTTTATCAAAACAACTAAACGCGATAGTTGCGGTCGGTATATTGTAAAATTACCTTTTAAAGAGGAAGAACCGAGCTGCAAATATGGAAATTCGCGTTCTATTGCTATAAAAAGATTACTAGCTTTAGAGAAACGTTTTATAAAAGTACCTGATTTAAAAGTTAAATACTCCGAGGTTATTAATGAGTACATAAAGCTAGGTCACATGGAACCGATAACAGAAAAATCTGAAATAGATAATACCGAAGCAGTATACTTACCTTATCATGAGGTTGTTAGAGATGATAAAACCACAACCAAATTCCGGGTCGTATTTAATGCCTCTAATCGGGATAATAACGGAGTTTCACTCAATAGCAACCTCCTGGTAGGACCAACATTACAAGCCGACCTCAGGCACATTATTATGAGGTGGCGGCTTCACCCCATCTGTTTGGTAGCGGACATCATCAAGATGTATCGACAGGTGAAAGTAACTGACCAAGATGCTGACTGCCAACGGTTGGTGTGGAGAGCTAACTGTAAAGAGGACATACAGCATTTGCGATTAGGAAGAGTAACTTTTGGAACTGCTTCAGCTCCATACTTGGCAGTAAGAGCGCTTCACCAAGTCGCTTATGACGAAGGAAACCAATTCCCATTAGCATCTGAAAAAATATTAAAAGACTTTTATATGGATGACTTGCTCACTGGGTGCCAAACTGTGTCTGAAGGAAAACAGATATTTACAGAAATTACTGACGTACTAAGCAAAGGAGGCTTCGAGCTACAGAAATGGTCAAGTAATGATAAGCAACTAACTAAAGAAATAAATGAAAACAACAAAGCAATAGAAAGCAACCTAGAACTAAAAGAAAATGAAACGATGAAGATACTGGGACTTACCTGGAATCGACGAGGCGATGATTTCGAGTACTCCGTTCAGCTACCACCAATCAGTGAACCTGTAACAAAAAGAAAAGTTATTTCTGATATAGCAAGATTGTTCGATCCAATGGGATGGATATCACCAGCAATCATAAAAGCTAAAATGATGATTCAAAAGCTTTGGCTTGCAGGAATAGAATGGGATGATAAACTACCGTCTAATCTTTTAAACGAGTGGATTACTTACCGTGCAGAACTAGATGAACTTACCAAATTTAGACTTCCACGATGGATTGACTCAAGGAAGAACAGTACCTTGGAACTCCATGGTTTTAGCGACGCATCCTGTAAAGCTTATGCTGCTGCGGTCTATATGCGGGTCCTAGATGATACGGGAAACGTTTACATTAATCTAGTGACTTCCAAAACAAGAGTGGCACCAATTAAGCAAGTATCCATTCCGAGGCTTGAGTTGTGTGGGGCAGTCTTGTTAGCTAAGCTTTTACAGGAAGTCTCGACAGTTTTGAACATTCCGAAGGGTAAGATACGGGCGTGGACAGACTCCACAGTTGTGCTGTCTTGGTTAAGCAGCCATCCAACTCGCTGGAAAACGTTTGTAGCCAACCGAACATCGGAGATCCTCAATATTTTAGATAGGGACCAATGGTCACATGTATCATCTTCCGACAATCCAGCAGATTGTGCGTCTCGTGGAATTAATCCATCAGAATTAGCGAGTTTTCAGTTATGGAAAACAGGGCCATCATGGTTGAAAAATGTTAGTGTAAACTATGATAGGAAAAAAATACCAGATACTAACCTTGAAGAGAAGTCAAAGAAAGTTTATCATGTTACGCAAACTGATAATCTCGAGTTATGGACCAAGTTTTCGTCTCTTCGTAAGTTGGTTAGGGTTTTAGCTTATTGCAGGAGATTTATCAAAAAGTTAAAAAATATAGATAATCGTAACTTACCTGTATGGTTGACTAGCACAGAATTAAATGAAGCTCTTCATATATGCATCAAAGAATGTCAAGGAACAAATTTTCAGCAAGAAATAAAAGATATTGTAGAAAACAAAACAGTAAAAAAGAACAGCAAACTTACGTCATTAAATCCGTATCTAGATAACTTAGGTATCCTAAGAGTGGGTGGTCGTCTAGAGAAGGCTGAAATCCAAACCGACCAAAAACATCCAATAATTTTACCGCCAAAAGCTCATTTCACCGATTTAGTCCTCGCTGAAACTCATCACATAACATTGCACGGTGGACCACAGCTAATGTTGAATTATCTGCGAACTAAGTATTGGGTTATTGATGCTAAAAATCGAGCAAAAATGGTTACTCGAAAGTGTGTTGTCTGTGTACGACATGCTGCCCAGGCTAGAGAACAACTGATGGGACAACTGCCTCCAGCCCGGGTTACACCAATTCGAGCTTTCTATCGGAGCGGTGTTGATTATGCGGGTCCCATACAGATTCGTACCTCTAAAGGGAGAGGTCACAGGTCATACAAAGGCTATATATGTTTATTTGTATGCATGGCTACCAGAGCCATACATTTGGAAGCTGTGAGTGATCTAACATCACAAGGCTTTATTGCAGCCTTTAAACGGTTTGTTGCCAGGCGTGGACATTGCGCTGATTTATTTAGTGACAACGGAACCAACTTTGTAGGTGCCGCCCGTGAACTCCGAAGTTTGTTCGCGAAAGAAAAGTCAACTTTGACGATAGATATCGCTGAATGTTTGGCAAACAACGGTACTACATGGCATTTTATTCCACCACATGCTCCGCACTTCGGCGGACTATGGGAGGCTGGAATTAAATCCACCAAGCACCACCTTAAACGGGTAATAGGCAACGCTACTCTTACCTTCGAAGAGATATCAACTCTATTGTACCAAGTGGAGGCTTGCCTAAATTCACGTCCATTGTCTCAAATTAGTACAAATTCACAAGATCCTACGCCCCTCACTCCAGGACATTTTTTAATTGGTGAACCATTAATACTGGTAGCAGAGAATAACTACGAAACATCCTCTATTGCTTCATTAAAACGTTGGCAATTGAACCAACAAATGCTACAGCACTTTTGGCGGAGGTGGTCTGGTGAGTATTTAACACAATTCTTACATCGATATAAGTGGGCAAATAAAACACCAGAGCCAGAGATTGGTGACGTAGTATTAGTTAAGGAGGATGATCTTCCTCCAGCCAAATGGCTTTTAGGTAAGATCATTGCGAAACATCCAGGATCGGACAATATTACGAGGGTAGTGACTCTTAAATGTAAAGGGGCCACATTCAAACGGCCAGTGTCGAAACTCTGTGTATTACCTGTCACTCAGTAGAGTAAGATAGTTTATAAGTTTTTATTTGTTATTCTTAAAGTTTTATATTAACTTGCAATGTAAGTATGTTTGTTCGGGTGGAACCTTGCAAATTGATTTGTTTTTTTTGTTATAATTATTTGTAAACGATTACGATTTTTGTTTTGTTTGTTATTTCCCTAGATGTTTATGTTACCATTGATACTGTTGTTGTTACCTAAGTGTATTCTATTTGTACCACCATGACTTCCTTACCGTAACTTTGTGTTCAAACTTTATACAGTCCATTTTGTCGAATAAGATTAGTTCATAGTGGTCGGAAATAATGGACATTCTGTCCATAGTGGTCGGAATGTATAATCTTGAAGTAACTCGTAAAGTAATTTATTTATAATAGTACCAAAACTGTAACTAGATGGCGTTGTTAGGTGAGACGCCTTTTCTGAATCACGCTATGGTTTCGTTACATCGAAAACTATAAGCTCTCAACCCAATTTTTGATTATATGTCTTCGTCAAGTAACATTGGTTTTATTCACTAAGACAGCTTTATCACCGAGGAAAATACTCTACTTTTCGTACCATTTGCGAAAAAATTAACACAGTAATAATATGAGATAAGCATTTAATTTATTAAAGATTATTAGTATTAGACATTAAAAGTAAAAGTTAAGATTCGAACATTGGTCCAATTATTTATACTTACTTTTGTTTGGTACATTTATTGTTGATGAGTATGATTGCGGCAGCATTTGCACTAATGGAATCCGACAATACACTGTCACTGTCGCTTTGTTTTAACAATGTATTTTTAAAACATTAACTTATTTATAAAAATAAACTTAACGTTTATGTATTTGAAGAAAACAAAATCGCGGCAAATTCTTAGACTAATATGTTTTGTCGGAAAAGCAAAGGCATCAAGCTCATACGACCTCGTCGGTTTTGGTAATTTTATTTAATAATTATAACTGCATATTAATTGCGTGTTCCTTTTTAAAAAAGACTAGCTGACCCGGCGAACTCTGTTCCGCCATAAAAGCAATAAATAATAAGCCGATTTTCGAATTTATTAAGTTTTTTTTTTTCTTTGAAAAAGAAATTAAGTATATTAATCATTTATTATTGTTTCTGCATTTCAGTACATAGGTTGGTCTCCACTTAAGTACCTTGTGATACACGACGTTTTTTGTTTTCTACAAAACAACGAAGATAGTCTTCCGACCCGTGAACATGCCACATATAATTGACCATGGGAAATCATGGATGTTCTAGATTCAAACCATAAACTTTTAAGGGTTGGCTTTGTGATTTGTTGATGGTCATGGCAAATGTAAGAAGGATCGGATATTGAATTCTTTTAAATTCGAACGGCAAATCGGTTGGGATCATCGGGATCGTCAGAATGAGGACTTCCTCACCTTTGAATTTTCCTTTCACTATACGTCGCGTAAATTACATTGTTCATCAATTTTCTAACCACCAAATGCGTACTGGTTTGCGCCGTTTTGGTTGGTTTATGTTTCGAAGCTTACTACGGAGCCAACCTTTAGGCGTAAATTGTGCGGTGGTAAGCCAGGCACATCCTAGGAGTTTAAAAAAAAGAAGTGTGTGTACTTATGTACACGCGTTAGAAGTTATACTTCTTTGGCGTATAGACAAAAAAAAATACTAAAATGCTGTAGGGATTAACGATAAATATAAAAATAATCATAAATATGTGAGCCGTCACGGGTCGCCTGGCAGATGTGAAAAATCGACATTATTTTGTAAGAGTAATATGCAGAAAAGAACAGATTGTGATAGGAACTAAATATGTCATTGAAAACATAATTTTTCTGTTTCATTGTGGATTTACCAAAAGGACATCGTTTTCGTGTTCATCATCGTTTACGAATTCGTGGATCGAAGGCACTTTGAACAAAACTCTATTACTGCCCCCCTGTGGTAACCCATCCATTTCCAAACCTTGGCAAGGGTTACTTAACCTGGCCCGTGTGCTAACACATGCATTCCCAAACCTTGGCAAGGCTTGCTTTACCTATACCCCCTGTGGTAGCCCATCCATTTCCAAACCTCGGCAAGGGTTGCTTAACCTGGCCCCCTGTGGTAACCCATCCATTTCCAAACCTTGGTAAGGGTTGCTTAACCTGGCCCCCTGTGGTAACCCATCCATTTCCAAACCTTGGTGAGGGTTGCTTAACCTGGCCCGTCTGGTAACCCATCCATTTCCAAACCTTGGCAAAGGTTGCTTAACCTTGTCCCCTGTGGTAACCCATCCATTTCCAAAACTTGGCAAGGGTTGCTTAACCTGGCACCCTGTGTTAGCCCATCCATTTCCAAACCTCAGCAAGGGTTGCTTAACCTGGCCCCCTGTGGTAGCCCATCCATTTCCAAACCTTGGTGAGGGTTGCTTAACCTGGCCCGTGTGGTGGTAACACATGCATTTCCAAACCATGGCAAATGTTGCTTAACCTGGCCCCCTGTGGTAGCCCATCCATGTCCAAACCTTAGTAAGAGTTGCTTTACCTGTCCCCGTGTCACGTGTGGTAACCCATTCATTTCCAAACCTTGGCAAGAGTTGCTTAACCTGTCCCCGTGTGGTAACCCATCCATTTCCAAACCTTGGCAAAGGTTGCTATAATTTCATGCGATCCTAGTAGTTTTATGTCAACGCAGTTGGTTCTATCAAGAACTTGAATCCACAGATCAAACTGCTGGAATTAATTTCACCGTGAATTCATGCAAGCCTAGTACTTTCGCTTGTATTAGTTAGGATTTTGACTCCATTTTATTTAGAAAACGTTTGTATGGGGAATTTCACCGTGAATTCATGCAAGCCTAGTACTTTCGCTTGTATTAGTTAGGGTTTTGACTCCATTTTATTTAGAAAACGTTTGTATGGAAAATTTCACCGTGAATTCATGCAAGCCTAGTACTTTCGCTTGTATTAGTTAGGGTTTTGACTCCATTTTATTTAGAAAACGTTTGTATGGGAAATTTCACCGTGAATTCATGCAAGCCTAGTACTTTCGCTTGTATTAGTTAGGGTTTTGACTCCATTTTATTTAGAAAACGTTTGTATGGGAAATTTCACCGTGAATTCATGCAAGCCTAGTACTTTCTTTGACTCCATTTTATTTAGAAAACGTTTGTATGGGAAATAAAGAAGGACGGTTTTGAGGGTTTTCCCGACAATTATTCCAATTTTTCTCACCTTTTAAACCTTCCCTGGACTTCCAGGAGTATTTCAAGACTAAAATTAGCCAAATCGGTTCAGCCGTTCTCGAGTTTTAGCGAGACTAACGAACAGCAATCCATTTTTATATATATAGATAGATAGATGATTAATGCTATAGATACATACAAACTCAATGGTGTAAACACAGATGTAGTTCA
This sequence comes from Ochropleura leucogaster, assembly GCA_958449745.1. Classification (NCBI taxonomy): domain Eukaryota; kingdom Metazoa; phylum Arthropoda; class Insecta; order Lepidoptera; family Noctuidae; genus Ochropleura; species Ochropleura leucogaster. The sequence continues at coordinate 141,002 of OY288203.1, forward strand.
GTATTAAGTATTCCAATTTTAAATCACATTCTCTCCCTAGGGGATGAATGAAATTCAGTACAATTTTCTTTCCCTGTTTTTGACAGATTAAAAATGACTATTGTTATGTTCGCTTTTTGTGGCATAGAATGACACTTTTTGGAGCAAGTGGTACGAAAATATTATTGTGATGTTATTGTGATATGTCGAATCTGTCAATAATGGGGGCATTATTGACCTGATTATTATTGACATTTATAATTGTTTATTATTATCGTATAGACATTTGTGATTATTATTATTACTTTTTCATTGTTATACTGTCATTTTGTATATTTCTTTTACTGTATATTTTGTATATTTTTTTACTGAAAGTTTTTTTTCGTACCACAAAGGGAAAACTTAGCGTTGCTATTATAAAGCAACTAGCTTTCGACCGCGGCTTCGCCCGCGTTAAGTTTGGGGTAACACAGTTCATCTTGCGCCTTATTGATTTGTAATAGCAACGCTAAGTTTTCCCTTTTCTTCACTCTTTCTCCCTTACATCCCACTTTTTATTTATAAAAATTAGCCTATGTCCGTCTCCTGGTTCCCAACTATCTATGTACCAAAATTCATCACAATCGGTTTAGCCATTAAAGCGTGAAGAGGTAACAAACAAATAAACAAACAAACAAACTCACTTTCGCTTTTATAATATTAGTAAGGAAGTAAGGATAAGGCGCAAGAGGAACTGTGTTACCCCGAATTAAACGCGAGCGAAGCCGCGGGCAAAAGCTAGTATATGATAAATGAGTGTCTGCTAAACAATTTTCTGCGAAGTGAAGTTTATGCCATCCGTTGTTATGCAAAATAAAATCCTGACATAAAAAGTTCTGCTATAAAGGGTGGACCCGGTTTTGATCGATAGGCACGAAGTTGAATAAATTATGTTTTTATTAATATTATTTTTAAATTATTCGCTTCTAGCCACTTTATAATTTTTTGGAGTGTAACATTTATTTATTGTTTGTACGTAGTTTTATCCTGTCACTTGAATATAATTATAATAAAAAAAAAATATTATAATTTAAAAAAAAAAACTACCACAAAAACAACAAAAAATACTATTTCCCTAAAGAAATAGTATTTTTTGTTGTTTTTGTAGTATTTTTTTTTATTATAAATACATAAATATTATTGTTATTACTCATTATGTAAAAAATGTTGGTTAACCTGTAATTGGCAACTGTATAAGTCAGATATTTTTATACAGAAGCTATTGGTGACCTTTTTATTAAATAAATAAAATTTTCAGTACACATTTGTGATTTGAAATATCAGGGAAATCATTTTAGTAAAGTAAAAACATTGGCGGCCCTAAAATACTGCCCCGTGGCACACCATATCTATTGAACATAACAAAAGAAAGAGAAGAAGAATTATTCTGATCATTGTAGTGTGTTACTTTCACTGATTGTACTCTGTCAGACAAATAAGACTTCAACCAGTTACATGCAGTTCTTTTGACTCCATATCTGGAAACCTTGTCCAATAATCGTTCATGCGAAATGCGATCAAAAGCTTTACTCATATCCATGAACAAAACTGTAACGGGTATTTTCTTATCAATATTCTGTTATTTCTGTTATTAATGATAATAAAATTGTTGTGAAACGCCTTTTAAAAAATTTTGGAAAAAATGTTACCAAGGTCACAGGTCTGTAATTGTTCATTTGAGTGCTATCCCCTTTTTTATTTACCCGACTGCGCACCGCAAAGGAAGGTAATGTGTTCATCAGTCTATGTATGTATGTATGTATGTTTGTTCCTTTGAAGCACTATACAGACTAAACGGCTGGGCAGATTTTTATGATTCACACGTCAATCGATTCCTCTTAGTCCTGCGAGTGTCACTATGAAATTAATAAAAAAACAAAATGGCGACCATTAGACACCATATTGTGAAAATGAAAATGAAAATGGGAATGAAATGAAAATATGTCAAATGGGGTATCGTTGAATAGGTATTTAAAAATCATTAATAGTTTTCTTTAATCACTTTTCGATTCGAGTGACTATTTATTTATAAATATTTCAAATTTAGGCCATCACGTATGCACATATGTATTTTAAACAATACAGCATTATTTTTTATCCAATTCAATACCTTAAATACATTGTCCATTTAATATAGATCAATATGGCCCTAACAGCTTATTATTTAAATGAATATTTCCGAAGATATTACAGTTTAAAAATGCAGGGACATATCAATGCGGCCGCGCATGTATCTTACCTATTCTTTCGGCATCATAAACTGGACCAAAACAGACTTAAACATCCTAGGGTTTTTTAGTCACGGTAATGACCAAATTCCGCAAGCATCACCCAAGATCGGGTGTGCAAAGGTTAACATTATTAAGGAAAGAAGGAGGCAGAGGGTTAATCGACATTTTAAACTTACACAACAAGTAAATCGCATCACTTCACGACAATATGCCTTTACTAAAGCTGGAACTTCTACACCATCCAAATTATTACAAACAGCGAACATCTATCTACACCTCTGAATTTAAAAGATAAATCCGAACAGAAAAACGAACAAGTAAGCGATATCAAAACCAAACTACTAGAATAGAGCCAGAAATCTTTGCACGGAAGGGATTACCAAGATTTAAGTCCAAATAATGTCGACAAAGAAGCGTCGAACGTATGGCTTAAACGAGGCGAGCTCTTCCCGGAGACTGAAGGCATCATGCTTGCAATTCAGGACCAAGTCATTGAAACTAAAAATTAAAGGAAGTACATTATAAAATACCTTAGCACTGATATTGCCGAAAATGCAATAGTTAAACCATCCAGCACATTACAGGCGCCTGTAAATCAATAGCAGTCAGACTCTAAACAAAGACACAACCAACTTGCTAACATCATACATCAGAAACTAGCACACCAATACAAATTTATAGAGTCCATAGTGCCCTACTACAAATACATCCCCGAAACTGTGCTGGAAAACGCTTCAACAAAATTATATGACCGAGTGATATTTACTGTTCGCACCACTTCAGTAGACCAGACATGACATTTATAAATAAAACAAACAAAACTGGATGCGTCATAGACATAGCTGAACCAAATTAGTCCCCATAGTGTTGTCCACTACAGGAGTAATACTAAACAACTTGACCAGTCTTTAACTTCACTGAACCTGCCCTCAAACACTACCACCTGCTTCAGAAGGCAGTGATACTAAACACGTGTAGACTGGTGAGGAATTCCTACAACGTGAATCAGAAAACCCCAACCAACATATCAACATAAACAGACCCTCACCTCTCTTTCAAGCTGCAGCACAAAACAGTGTTGTACCTATTACTACCTCTTTAACTCTAAACCCAACTGATAATCACTTGGCTTAGGCCCGTGCTATCAGTACTTTCCGGGTATCCAGGTAACCGAGCAAAATAAATGTATAGATAAAAATTATGAATTCCCTCTATCTGGCAGAATATTTGAGCAACAAGCTCCGAAATTTATTTTAGTTTAATTACGATTGGCAGAATTCAAATTTCGCTTAATATCGTTTAGCATAATGTTCATTTAGAGCGATGATTATTTGGTATAATTTCACTTGGCATACTATGTAGATGGCAGTAATGACTAGGTTAGGTTAGGTTAAAACTGTGACCTCCTAAGCCAGAAACGACTTGCATTAAGGCGCCACCCCGACCAAAACGCCGCGCAAGCCATTTTTGTACAGTTTTCTAGAGCTATCTACTTGTTATTTAAAACGAACTAAGTAACAAAAAAAAAATACATGGCATAATGTTTAAAACTTCGAATTAACAATGGCATACTTTAAGATGGCAGAATTACATTTAGTATAATTACGATTCGCAGAGTTCAAATTTCGCATAATATATTATTTGGTATAATTTTACCCGGTACTGACCTATTAAGGTTAGGATAATTACTTATTAAATTAAATGACATTATTTTAAAGAAATGAATAATTAAAATAAATGATAACAAATAATGATAAAGATGATTCTACTATAAAATTTCTATGATATGAAAATTCTGCCTTTTAATGATTATGGGTATGAAATATAAACTAAAAGACAATTCTGACTGTGAACTAACCTACTTTTTAAATATTATGGATATGAAAATTTATGTCTAGAGATGATTCTGACTTATGAGTTTTGTATGTATGATAAATGAGCGTCTGCCAAACAATTTTCTGCGGAATGAAGTTTATGCCATCCGTAGTGTTATGCAAAATAAAATTATGACATGAAAAGTTCTGCTATAAAGGGTGGATCCCAAAATAATAAAAAAGTTCTGCTATAAAGGGTGGATCCCAAAATAATAATCTCATAAATAATGAAAACCTAATAGAGGCTCATAACTAAAAAGTCAAAAATAAAATAAAAACAAGTACTGTAAATCTGGAACTATGTAGAACGGTCGGGAGCCATTATTGGAGTGTGAGCCGCCGTTCTAGATTTTAATGGGTCCCGACTGTTCTTCATAGTTCCAGATTTACAGTACTTGGTTTTCTCTTTTCAGTTTTATTTTTTTAGGTGTGTAGTTTGTTACACTTTTTACCTACGCAGTCGGGTTTATTATTTTTTAAATAATTATTTTGTATGCATTCCTTACATACAGCCGTGCGACTGGTGCACATTCGCAGGGACACAACTATTAATAGCGCCATGGTAGCGCCATGGTAGCGCCACATCATAAATAATACTATTAGCGTAGAAGCGAACCACCATTTATTCGGGGAGTGAAACTGGTCACCACTGGGCACCGTGTAACAAATGTTGCTCGAACTCTTTACAATCTGTTTATGATTATAACCATAATGTTTCATTATCATTTATTACTTACTCGCAATTACAAGCTATACGTTTTGTGAACAGCAATTATTTGATAAGTATTCGTTCGTCGCACAATCAGTAAGTACAATAGAAGTGGCTACGTCCCGTGTGCTCAGCCGGTGCAGGCGTCAGCAGTCCCTGCGAGAGTGGCTGGTGTTCAGGTTGTCCGGTCCCGTGCCCACGATGAAGACGGCGCCGCTGTTACTTGCGATGCTCATCCACACCACCAGTGACTATTACTTTTGGCTCATTTTACATTTGGTTTTGCTTTAATTAATAGCAATATTGACTATGTGGATAGAATTAATTAGGTATCTTTAAATCTAATATATAAAATTCTCGTGTCACAGTTTTCGTTCCCATACTCCTCCGAAACGGTTGGACAACTGATATACATACTTATATAATTTATAAATACATACATATTATAGATAAATCACACCCAGACACAGAACAAACAATCATGCTCATCACACAAAGTTTATCCTGGGTGGGAATCGAACCTACGAGCTCCGGCTCAGCAGTCAGGGCCACTAACCACGACACCAACAGGCCCGTCTTTAGACATCGGATTATATGCTTTTGCATAAAACGATATTTTTTGACGTTACAGCATATTGCATTACGTTCCGCGCTGTGTCAGCTACACGTATATAAAGTCCTGTTTTGTAACGTCACGCGTCACGTCACTGTTATCGGAGGGCACGCCACACAGTGGGCTGGAATTACAAGGTTGGGTCTTAACAACTAAAATGTTTTTTTTAGTATCTAGACATAAATTTAAGAAGGTTTTACTCTTTGACTTTTTTAATTTAACTAGCACATTCATGTTATTTTAGTTCAGCAATTATTTCCAATTAATTTGAAATTGAAAATAATGTACCTACACTAAACAGCCTGAAGTACCTCAATACCTACTTAGTACTTTAAATAAAATAAAGTATGTTCGACATTATTCACCACCATAGGTAATATAGGTCCCTGTAGGTATGACGTAATTTGTTCTGACGCTTATGTGAAACAAACGATGAACAAGAAAGTGCTCACTTTGTTGTTCGATTCAAGCATATTTAGGAAGTTTAGGACCAACATTAGTGTACGGCGAACAAGTTATCTGGAAAAACGAGTCATCAAATTCATCATACTGGTGTCGTCCAATCTTTTTAAAATTTGTGAAAAAGTGCTTTTGAGGAAGAGATTGTTAATTTAGTAAAAACAGAAGTTGGACAAACAAATATTTTACACTCTTTATTAATGACAATTATAGACGGAAAAGCAACATCAATTTTATGTGATACTTCATCTCAGAGATGCGACATTTGTAAAGCCACTCCAACTGAGATGAATAATTTGCCCTCAATTGCATCAAAACCGACTGATCCAGATCTCTGTACGTACGGATTGTCATCATTGCATATGTGGATACGAATGATGGAATGCATTCTGCATATAGCCCACAGAAACGATAAAGACATGGACAGTAAAGGGAGACAACAAGTGCATCAGTGAAAGCAGGAAGAAAGATATCTACGGACTTCTGATAGATGTTGTCAAACGAGGGCAAGGCTCCACGAATGACGGAAATACAGCTAGCGATGTTTTGCAAATCCGATCGTGACTGCTGAGATGACTGGTGTTAGTGAAGACTTAATTAGGCGGTTGCCATCATTTTAAAGCAAGTTCATCAGATTCAATGTGGTAACACATTGACACAGTTAAATTTCACGAATATGCTCAAGTGACCATGTGACTGTATTTGGAATTATGTAGCTGGTATTATATGCGTTCAAAAATCTAAAGTCATTTATTCATATTAGGCTGATTATAATCATCACTTTTTGAACGTCACATTACAAGAGACAGTCCCATAAAAAGCCCTGCCTTTTGCCACTTCCTAGTGTTTTAGCTGGGAAGAAGAAGTGGCGCTCTCTTATTTGAAAATTAAGTAAAATGGTGCAGCTATTATTGAAAGTTTTGGTTTAATACCAATAAATAGCTGTGCACTATCTGAAGAAGCTGTTGAAGCTAGAAATTAAGACTTTCGTAGGTACCGCCAACAGCATTCCAGGAAATGCAGTAGAAACACTACAAATGTATTTTAAATATTTAGTTGATCCGCTCTGATCCACTCATCTCAGCGAAACGCCACAAACTTCGCAGAAAACATAAACACTTTGTCGGGAAAAGAACAAAGTTAATTAATAATTGAACACGCGGAAACATTTGATGATGACGAATACGAACATTTTGCATTCGTTAATGTGGATTATTATTCGTTAATGTGGACTATTGATAGTGATTAAATTAAAGAAGTGCAGTGACCAGTACCTGATTGTGATTTTGACTTATTTTATTAGTCCTTAGTGGATTAGGCCTAACGGGGAGAACACTAAATAAAAAACAAGAGCGTGTCGGGACACGCTATGTGTAGGGTTCCGTAGTTTCCCGTCCGTCACAATAAGTGTTCCCAGTTATGAGGCCAACCGAACAATTCGGTAATACCCGATCCAATGTAATAAGTACCTACAGCGCCATCTCTCGAGGAATTGGGTTACTAATTAATACAAAGACGTGCAATTTCGGTGGTAATTTTGGATTGCGAGAACCGATTTCAATAATTCTTTTTTTGTTTGAAAAAAGATACGTTCAGAATAATAAAATATGTAAACAAAGTTACAAAAAAAGCTTGCATATACGATTATACTACAAACTTAGTCCAGAAATTATTTTGTACAACTTTTTGTCTTTTTTCTACAAAAACTGTTGTGTCAATCAAGTTCAAAATAATTTTCATAGAAAGTCCATATAAAGTTCTACTTTTCAGATTTTTTTCATATTTTTTAGACTTATGGTTCAAAAGTTAGAGACACATTGTTTTTTACTTTTGGATCGATTATTTCCGAAATTATTGACATTATCAAAAAATGATCTTAGTAAACCCCTATTCATTTTTAAATACCTTTCCAACAATATATCACATGATAGGGTTGAAATAAAAAAAAAATACTTCCCACTGTACATATAGGGTGGCTACCCTAATAAAACATTTTTTTCCAATTTTTATTTTACCACTTTGTCGGCGTGATTGATATACATATTGGTACCAAATTTCAGCTTTCTAGCGCTAACGGTCACAGAGATTAAGCGAGGACGGACGGACGGACGGACGGACAGACAGACATGGCGAAACTATAAGGGTTCCTAGTTGACTACGGAACCCTAAAAACGCGCCTGGTTCTTAAGGCGCTGTACTGTATCAAACACCGAAATATTTTCGACCTTATTTCTATTCTTTCGATGCAATACTGTCGTGTACTTGTGTCAGACCATGCCTAGTATGCAGCTAGCCTCACTTTCGCGAATACCTAAAGGTTAGCTTGTTGCCGCGCCTTAAGCTCTATGGTGGTGTAGAATAGGGAACAACATTTGAAATGGCGACCAAGTCACAGAAAATCGCAATCCGAGAATAGGTGCTAAAGTAGGACAGAAATACAACGTACTTTACTTAAGTTAAGTCAATGTTTTGAGAAAATTTGAGAATTTCGAGATTTTCAACTTTTTTTTGTTTTGATTCATACAATAAATAATTAGTTATTAATAACTCCGAAAATACTCAAGTTATCTACACAACGCTCAGATAAATAATTACTTAAAATCAGTAGATAAATCCAACGCACTATTTAAAATTTCAGAAAAAAACATTTATTTGTTTAAACGCTAATTCATCTAGGCTGAAACGGGCCGGTCCGATTCAGCCTACTGTGCGGCAGTGCCCCCGCAAGACGAGCGCGAACAAACACTGCCGTACTTCCCTTTACTGGAACCATATCACTGCAGTTTCAGACCCCTGTTTTAGAACCTCTGGATAAGACCAGAACGCAGACATTTTCGTCATCTAGTATAGTCACATACTTAAAGCCCAAAACTTCAAGTCTGTAGGTCATTTAGTTCCGAAGTTAAGCGAAAGCAAAGTTTCGCATATTTTATGACACTTCACTCACTCATGATCATCTAAATAGAACTAGTACTTCCCATTAACTCGGAGAGCTGAAATTTGGTACAGAGCTAGGGTTTAATAGCCACATAAAGGAACTAGGATAATCGAAGATCTGAAGTACCTCGTGACCATGATTAGAAAACACAAGAGCCCAACCAAACTATTAGACATCGACATACTGCCTTTACAAAAAGTATTCAACTTGGCAGGCCGCTTCATTTGATGTCAAAAATCTTAGGTCTGAAGTATCTGATGAAGAACCTTCAACTGGTCTCAGCAGTATCAGAGATATGGTATCGATATGGCGTATTTCAATAATATCTCGCCTATACATAAGTATTTATGTATAGGCGATGTGAGTCTGAAACAAACAGTATAAAAAAAAAAATTCCAGTACAGACGGATTTCTAATCATTGATAGAAGTCCATCTGTACAACTATTTTATGTAAGTTCGGTGGTCGATTTGACGCTCCAAAAAGAAGAGAGCAAAAGTCAGCATTGTCAATGCTGAATGCTTGTGTTGCACAATCAACAGCAGCCTAAAATGAGACACTAGCGTCCAATTACCAATACCAGTATGGGTTATTATTTCGCTTAGCAAACATAGGTAGTTACAACAGATATAACATCACGTGTAAATAAAATTGACTTGTACCCACTACATAGACTACTAATCCTTACTATAAGCGAAAGTTAGTTTGTTTGTTACCTCTTCACGCTTTAATGGCTAAACCGATTTTAATGAATTTTGGTACAAAGATATTTGGGAACCAGGAGACGGACATAAGCTAACTTTTTTTAAAGAAAAACTGGGATGTGAGGAAGCAAGAGGGAAGAAAAGGGAAAACTTAGCATTGCTATTACAAATCAATAAGGCGCAAAAGGAACTGTATTACCCCGAATTTAACACGAGCGAATCCGAGGGCAAAAGCTAGCTTACTATAATAATAAAGAAATCGCAGTAAGGAACCTAAGACTTGGCACGACGTTGTCTAGATTTCATTACTTTTTAAAGATAAACAAGCAGCTCCATCGAGACTTGGCTAGTTTTTACAGAATGTTTTTATTCAAACGTCAAGAGTTCGAGCTAAAAAAAAATTTGTTTGTGTAGCAAGAATTACTGTAACTTGTTATCGAATAAAAAAAACTTTTTTATAAATATGTATTTGGTCGGGAGTTCCATTTATTTTTATTATAATTTGGCATATTTTGGCATTTTGATGGCGCATACAATTCGATGTCTAATTATCACCAAGTATCGTTTGTCATTTTCTTGAAACGTACGAGGAACAAACGCACTTGTGTTCACGGAGAGGCAATAGATGCATTTGTGTATTGTCATGAGTTCACGATGAAGCTCGCGACACGCGCCTGGTCTAGCGAGCTGGCACATGCCCGACACCGACACCGACACCGACACTACGTCGATAAGCTCGCGAGACGCGCCTGGTTTAGCGTGCTGGCACATGCCCGACACCGACACCGACACCGACACTACGTCGATAAGCTCGCGAGACGCGCCTGGTCTAGCGTGCTGGCACATGCCCGACACCGACACCGACACTACGTCGATAAGCTCACGAGACGCGCCTGGTCTAGCGTGCTGGCACATGCCCGACACCGACACCGACACTACGTCGATAAGCTCACGAGACGCGCCTGGTTTAGCGTGCTGGCACATGCCCGACACCGACACCGACACCGACACTACGTCGATAAGCTCGCGAGACGCGCCTGGTCTAGCGTGCTGGCACATGCCCGACACCGACACCGACACTACGTCGATAAGCTCGCGAGACGCGCCTGGTCTAGCGTGCTGGCACATGCCCGACACCGACACCGACACTACGTCGATAAGCTCGCGAGACGCGCCTGGTCTAGCGTGCTGGCACATGCCCGACACCGACACCGACACCGACACTACGTCGATAAGCTCGCGAGACGCGCCTGGTCTAGCGTGCTGGCACATGCCCGACACCGACACCGACACTACGTCGATAAGCTCACGAGACGCGCCTGGTTTAGCGTGCTGGCACATGCCCGACACCGACACCGACACCGACACTACGTCGATAAGCTCGCGAGACGCGCCTGGTCTAGCGTGCTGGCACATGCCCGACACCGACACCGACACCGACGCTACGTCGACAAGCTCGCGAGACGCGCCTGGTCTAGCGTGCTGGCACATGCCCGACACCGACACCGACGCTACGTGATGACGTGGGAAATCGTTTCATTTCATAAACGGTTGAGATACCGTAACATTTTCCACTTGTGACTCCCTGGCGGCAACCATTTTCTTCTGTATCTTTCTATCTATACTAATATCTATACTATATATATATATTATATATATAATATTATAAAGCTGAACAGTTTGTTTGTTTGAACGCGCTCATCTCAGGGACTACTGGTTGGAATTGGAAAATTCTTTTAGTGTTGGATAGTCCATTTCTTGAGAAAGGCTATAGGCTATATAACATCACGCTACAACCAACAGGTGCTGAACAGCGCGGGTGAAACCGTGGGGAACAGCTAGTGTGTGATAAAGCCCGTAAAAATCACATTTCGTTCCTCGTTTTTCAATCAAGTTGTCACATCTTCGTCAACAGTTTTTTTACTTACTTACTTACTGACTTCCTGTTCCAAGAGGGAAGAGACAAAGTGAAGGGAGTGTCAGACTTGTACTGACTAAAACCCATCTATGTTCCATCTAAGCCCTTGTGTTCCGAGGCATCTTCATGACATACGTAATTTTGTTTTTATTTTTAAAGAGACCTAACAGTTGTATACGTTACATGTCCGTTGTATGACGTCAATGTATATAATAACTTAACATGACGCGTGTTATAACCGGAGGGCTGCGCACACGTGTAACTACCAGCTACCAGCTAATAGTGCACACACATTTCGCCTCTTGCCATCAAACGGGTACACATCCAGACTCCGTGGCTGGTACCTACTGTTCTCAGTACGGTCCTAATAGGTAACCCGGAAATACTTGGCCTGACCCGGGAATTGGTGCTGCTTAGCAGTCGCGCTTGCGAGCACTCGAGTGAGGGCGACGGCGACACGCGCATGCGTACCTGTTACCTGCAGGTGACATGACACTCTTGACACTGTTTCAGTGCTGTGGAGACGTAGCGGCACAATTACGGAAGTATACATCTACGAAAACAATTTGAGAATGCAGAACATGCTCGTCGCCCTTTCTAGAGAGCTGGTGTGGGACGCCGAGTCGAAAATAAAAGCGGTGCAGCACTACCGCGACCAGTACTACAAGTCCCTGCAGTACCAACTCGGAGACTTGGTGTACGAGCTGCGTGACTACTTCAAGCGCATGGTGAGGATGTTCATCCACACCGAGAGGAACGTCTCCTATGCCCCAAGTGACAACCACAACGCGGTAACGCACTCACGTAATATTTTCAAATTTGTTCTTTTTAAACGAAAGTCTTGTTTAGTGTTTTGAATGTTTTTGGACAGAACATCAGAACGTACGTGGAAATACGTCGGATGGCCACAGAAGTTGATATTAAAGTTGCTTTGATACGTGAGTGGCAAACCAGAAGAGCGCCACCTGCAGAGCTCCACAGTGAGATGAGGGAGCCGCTGCGGAGTGGAGCCGGCCGCCTCAGCGACGAGTCGCAAGAGCTACTGCACGAGAGTGTGGTGCGCGGGCGCATGGCGAGGGAGGGGCGCGCGCGCCGACCGCTGCCACGCCGTGTCACGCCAGCCGCCCGGGTGGGTGCCCCTAGCGATGGCGCCAAGAGGAAGAACAACAAGTGGCGCTACGCCAGAGGCTAACAGTTTATGTAGAACTACGTGAACAAGTCCAACACAATCTTCGATAAATATTCATTTGAAAATGGCTTGCCTTTTTTTCGGATCGGAAATCGTCAAATAACTTCCCCCGCTCTGGGTGGAGCGGGCGGAAATTTCAGACTTGTACTGACTAAAACCCATCCATGTCCATCTATTGCCCTTTATGTTCCGGGGGTGGGGTGGGGGCAGTACCTCTTTCGAACAACCCGTAACCCCGGCAGGCGGTTGCTCTGGCAGGCGGTAGCCCTGGCAGGCCCGTCTGCTTTGCTGACTTCTCTTAGAGGCCCGAGTGGAACACAAAATAAATAGTTTGCCTTGAATAATGTTGTTGCTGTTTTCATTCATGTTTTGTTGCTACCGGTGGCCGTGGCTCACAGTGCCGCCAGCTGGCAGCGACCGGCCGGAGCTCTCCTAATAAATTAACGGTTTGCACATCTCGCAGATACATCAAAGGCTGCAATGCCTAACGTCTTCTTTGTTCCACGCAGACGTCTGCTACGTTAATGAAAAATATTTCCTTTCACACTAATTAAAAACGCTACAAAAGGTCGTTTAGAAGGAGCTCACAAATGAGCGTCTTCCACTTTTTTTTTTCGGGTTGGAAATCATCCAATGACTTCCCCCGCTCTGGGCGGAGCGGGGGGGCATGTCAGACTTGCACTGACTAAAACCCACCCATGTTTCTTCTATTGCCCTTTACGTTCCGAGGCCGCGGTATCTCTTTCGAACGACCCGCAACCCCGGCAGGCGAAGGCTCTGGCAAGCCCCTCTGCTTTGCTGACTCTCTTTGAGGCGCGCGTGAAACACGAACGCGCCGTCGACACGGCCTGTCGTCAATCGACGGACGGACGGTGAACTACCCATTGCTCACCGCCCACAGGCCCGCATCTACGGTGGCCGGGAGTCGTCTCGCGGCGCCCGGCGCCATGGGCGTCTCCCGCGGCGGCTGGGTTGGGCAGATGTTCTCTCCCTCAAACGCCCGGCCGCCTCCTTTGCTAGCATTACTGCTTCGCAGAAGGTGGTGACCGCTTCCCATTCCCTCTCGCTCCGGACCATGGCCTGAACCAGGGCCGGACGCGAGAGATTGCCGCCACCGCGCCGATCGCCTCTACGAGGGCACGGCGGTGCTCCGCCCACGCTGGGCGGATCGCCACTGTGTGCTCCACCGTGTCCTCCGGGCGATCGTCACAATGGTGACACCCGGGCGCTTCCTCCCGCCCAGCGTCTTCCACTGAAACAAACACTCGAATGGTTTGCTTTCAAGTTCGTCTAGAGCTAGGCACAAGTTGGGCTTACCTGCCGTATTGGTGTCGCGGCGCGCAGTGGACGACGCGCGACGCCTACACTATCGCACATGTGAGCATGTCATGTATGGTTGTGTGCGGAACGCCGCGCCGCGCGCCGTACGTGTGACGAGAGCGATGCGGGAAGGAGGAAGCCTAGCTACAGGAAAACGACAATCCCGAACAAATTAAAGTTTATAAAAAGCAATTTGTTTGCAAGTACGCGACCAAAATGGAAACAGTTCAGAAGACGAACTAAGCGCATTTAATAGGAAGTTGATCGTTGTCCCCGCGCCCAAGTGTGCCGCTTGTGCCTCCCGCTGCCGTGAAGCGATGTACCGTTCCCAGTAACTTCATCTAGCCGAGTATTTTCCCAGTAACATTACCTTAAAACAATATGGTAATTTACCGTAACGTTAGCAGTTTTTTTTTCTTTAGTGCCATTTGTGCAAAGTATACCTAAATAAAAAAAAGTGAAAAATGTCAGCTCCGACGCATGACTGGAGTTTACTCCTTAAGTACGAGTATCTAACCATACGCAAAAAGAGTTTATTCAACTGAAAAAAGATTAATATCATATGAAAGGGTAAATTCACAAATTAATGAAATAACATATAGTACCTATATAGGTATAGTCACCTATACAGCATACCATATGTATACCATAGGTTTTACCCCTCGGTTTTTTCTCATACCGGGCGCCTTATACATAGGTATATGGTACCCTTTCGGAAGTATGCGCTTTCAATTGTTAAAAATAATTTTGGAAATCAGCCCATAAATAAGCGATGGAGATTCCGAGATAAAAAAAACTTGCGAATTGAGAACCTCTTCCTTTTTTGAAATCGGTTGAAATGTAGTAAAATATTTATAGTATAGATTAGATTACACATCAACACTGCGCTAGCTACCTACTGATATTTAAATTCAATCAGTGCCAGAGGGCCACATCCCAGCCAGATGAAACTTTTTCTTTAAAAGTGTTGAGAGACTCACTATAATGTATTTTCCTTTTCCTTTTACTTGTTTGTAGTTAACTTCAGTCTGAATCGGTCAGGATGTTTGTAGGAACAAGTGAAGCAATGTGTATGTGTACATATATAGTTAACTTGTCAAATAACACGATACAACCGGTTTGCATAATTGCACACCCGTCTTCAGAGTTGTCTCGGGGCCGATTTCACCAATGTAATAAAAACGAGATCAAGTCAGGAGACACACCAGCACCATTGAGAGGTCAGTATGAGGTTCAATGTCTTCATAATCGGATAAACATGCTTGATTGGCTTCATCAGAACCAATGAGACCACAGTTTGACGGGTTGAAGTTACACAATTTTATGATCAGTAGGCCTACTATGACATCTTAGGCGCGTCGCCCACAGGACCAACAGCCGAGGCGCAGTCGAAGCGCGGGCGCAGGCGTGGCGCGCCGCAACAAAGTTTTCTTTACAAATGAATGGCAGTGCGCTCACAGACAAGAGTCGAAGCGCGGGCGAGGTGACGTCGGGGCGCAGGCAAGGTGAAGGCGAGGTGCAGGCGCAGGTGGGGCGCTCAAGTGTGCCCCAGCCACGACGCCGCCACCATTTTGTCGTTTGTTGTCGTGCAGAGCTGCGTTTAGACGTTTTAAATATGCGCGACAATTTTGAAACCAACGCAAAACTCATTGAAATTATTCAATTAAATCCTTGTATTTATGACCAGTAACCTATCTTCAGGGCAAATTTATTTCAGTAGACGTCTATTCAGTTTCGCTGTCCCTGCACATTCCTACTTAGGATTATTCCTTCTTAACATTTTTTTGATTTAAACCTAAACCACGTGTGTTTAGAACAGGTTATCAGTGCTTTGAAAAAAACTTGAGAGATGTCAAGGGACACCCGGATGGAACGAAGTTATTATTTACTATGTACTAAAAACACTCAACAAAAATAATTGTCGCGGCACCACACTGTTCAATGTGAAATAGAAAGACGAAACGAAAATAACTGGCTTGCTTTCTATGAGAGAGAGAGACAGACAGAGAAACACGCGCACCCCGCACGGCTTACAACTAAAGCAAAAGTGTCGTTACAATTTTTAGTCTTAATTTTCCCCCTTTCGCAACGTGCAATAAGGAACTTCGTTTCAAAAGGAACCAATGGAATCTGCTCGCACTAAGGCAAATTTTTATCATAATGTGAAGTGAAATATAAAAAATCGTCGATCGCTTGAGTCTAACGCATCACTTGAGCAGGGGTAGTTGCCTTTTCCGTTGAGCAGTTCTTCTTGCGGGTTGGGTATCCTGCAAGATCTTGGTCTATCCCGGTGAACAGTGGAGCGAAGCTAGGTTATTAGTTACATATATTTTCCGTCAACTAGAAGAGAGGTGATAATCTTTAAATGGTTTATTAAGTAGATTTTTTATGAAAAATAGTTTAGAATACGTTTGAATAAGAAAATGTTAAATGTCTAGTTACTGAATACTATTTCATTTAAAGAGTTTTTACGTGATTGGTAGATCGCACAGAGTTTCGAACGTACAAAGTAGAGCTTGGCTCAATACAAGTTGACCAGCCCTGCTATGAGCTGCTACTGACTCACGTTGAGCAGTTTGTGACCACAACACCGGGGAGGCACTTGTTAATGCATACAAATGCCTCAACTATCTTTCTTTTGCCTTTTATGTTCCGGGGCGGTGGTGAATCTTTCTAACACCCCCCCCCCCACCCTCCCTTTTAGCAGGCCCCTCTTCTATGTTGACATCTCTCTGAGGAGCGCGTGGAGTACGAACTCGTCACCGGTCACAGCCTATCGACACAACATGGATGTATGAGACACAGAACCGCGTCCACGGTGGCCGGGAGTCGTCTCGCGGCACCCGACGCCCGGAGCGTATCCCGGTGCGGCTGGGTTGCTTTGAAGGATACGTGACCTTTCCATCATTTTATATTATTAGCGTTCTCTTTCTCGTAAGAGTGAAAGTGAAATGAGAGTGCCCGCTGGCCATTGATCTTACACATTGAGTATCAAAATTCACCACATGACCGTTCCATCCTCCATCCATCCGTTTGTAGGACGTAGTACTATTATTTATTATAGGTAACTACTGCGAAGAGACGTGCAAAGTCGCGGCGGCGATCTAGTATTAATATGAAAAGTAAGTAGCATGTTTCTAAGGATTGAGTCGAAGTAAAGTAATCATGTAGTATATAGTTTCCTCAGACAGAAGTTTGAATGTAACTCACATGAATATTAAAAGATAAAAGTGCTCGCTATCTAAATTGAACGGCAACAGAGCGGCAGCGGTGCTGGGGCGGCACTCGGCAGCAGCGCGCGGCTGCCGAGTGCCGGTGCCGGTGCGACGCCGACACGACACCTAATGATACAATAACATAGTAATGGGAACCACGCAGCTGAAACATTCACGTGTCGATGTTTGTGCTCACGCGTTATTTATATTTCGAACACTTACAACATCAGTCCTGCGCGCTGCGGCCCGCGGCACAATGCCTTCCCGATAACACTAACAAATACTGACAATAAATAAGAATTTGTGTTGATCACAGGTAGGTACCATCATAGATGAATGTTTATATCAATAATCGCCTCCTTTAATACTAACAAACTTTTAACGTGGCAACACCATTGTAAGCTAGAAGGAACATGGCATGGGTGGGTTTTAATCAGTACATACAAGTCTGACACTCCTCCCGAACCGCGCAGAGCGGGGAAAATTATTTTATGATTTCGAACCCCAAAAAAAATTAAAAAGCTGTGTATATTAACCACTACGCACGACAGGATTTTGACTCGTGACTCATCAGCTGAATCGGTGAGGAGGAGCGAATGTTGCCGACACGGTTGGCGCAGTGGCTGAGCGATCGACTGCTGCGCTGCGTATCGCGGGTTCGATCCCCGCACGGAACGGAACGAAAATATTTGTATAACATACAGGTAGTTGTTTCGGGTCTGGCAGTTTGTGTATGTGAGTTTAAATGTTGGTAAACGCGATACAGGAGAAATTCAAAGGGCAACGTTTTAAAAAAAAAGCGCCAACTTACAGGATTCGATTTTGTAATGAAAAATAAGTCACAGTACGATAAGTTTGAGGAAAATCCTTACTATAATATTATAAAAGCGAAAGTGAGTTTGTTTGTTTATTTGATACGTCTTCCCGCCTAAATGGGTAAATCGATTTTGATGAAAAAAGGCTAGTTTTGTTTTTTAAATTGAGGATTGAGGGAGAAAGACAGAAGAAAAGAGAAAACTTAGTTTTGCCATTACAATAAATAAGGCGCAAGGACAAAAACTACAGGTAGCAGGTACTTGCAAATCAGGAAAGGGGAACTGAGTTACCCCGAATTTAACGCGAACGAAGCCGCGGGCAAAAGCTAATATCACCAATAAGCTCTTATGAGCTCTTATGAGTTCGGCATCAGTTTGTTGCAAAATATGTGTAATATATTATTGTTTGTGTGTGTTTACATAATTACTACACTCTTCCAAAAACTAGGTACTTATATTAACTGCCTTGGTAAATAATGTACACTCAAGCTATCTGTTTGATAAAAAAAACGAGAAACCAAAATAAAAACAGTAACGTTTTATCTGGATTCTTATTTTTGTCATAATTCATATATAATTTCTTAAAAACACCATCCAAACGTGGACTTACTAATAACTGAGTTGCGACTTAGCATTTCTTAGTGCTGACAGTAAACCCAAATTTTAAAAGTTATCGCCTTATCGATAATCGGAATGAAAAGCGCTTAACAAAAAAAAGTTTTGGGACCACTGAGTCATGGAGCTTCTACTATAGAAATAACAATTATCCAAATATCTACAAACGCATTTGATAAACAATTTTATTTCGTTTTAACAAAGTGGTAGCTGCATAAGAAAAGAAAGACAACAACATTTTTTGAAGTGCTTATTTTGGAAACGGTCTCATGTGACGTCATAACACCAGAGCGACAAGATTTGAGGCACTTTTGCTGTCTATCTTTTTCGCGGTAAAATGTTTTTGCCGTTTTCTTGAATGACAATGAATGAAAATGACGGCCATTTTATGCGCCACATTTTTGTAGGAGGTAACGCTAATTCTGTAGGTAAGTGAACCAGTCAGGCAACCCAGGCGGCACAACCGAACCGTACTGCACCTTGACAGCCATGTTTCCGCAGTAGAGCCTTGTTTTGGATAGACAGGGACGCCGTACACACCGGGGCTCTAAAATATTTACGATTTAAAGTATTGGTCAGATTAAGACAATTAGAAAGCTATAAACCTTTGCCCAGCAATAAGCAGTAGTCCTGGCAAGCAGTGGCCCTAGCAGGGCCCTCTGTTTTGCTGAAATCTCAATGAGGTGCGCGTGGAATACGAACGCATCGTTGACTCGGTCTGTCGTCACGAGTCGGACGGACGCGTGGACGAAGAGCAATGGGTAGCTCACACAGACCCGCGTGACCAGGTGTCGTCTCACGGCACCCGGCGCCCGTAACGTCTGGGTTGGTTTGAGGTTCTCTCCCTCAAACACATGACCACTTCCTTCGCTAGCGTGACTGCTTCGCAGAAGGAGGTTACCGCTTCCAATTCCCTCTTGCCCCAGACCATTGACTAGACCAGGGCGAGGCGCGAGACGTCGCCGCCACCGATCGTCTCTACGAGGACGCCCAATCGGGGCACGGGCAATCATCACAGTGGTGACACCCAGGCATTTCCTGATCCGCCCGATTATCTGCAGAAAACTCCCGAAACTTTCGTATACGGTGAGGATGCAGCAGCGCCATTCGCCAAGCGGGGGCGTGGACGCAAGGGTCGCGTGCGTTGCGTGATATGCATCTCAGCCACAACACAATGATAACGACAGCAGCGCAACAATATGTTGTCTAGGAACTGCCCGGTGTCGTGACACTGCGGCCCTCGGGACTGGCAGGATTGATAAATCCAACGTCATGAATGGAACGGTTTCATCCTGCCGCCCGATCGCCCAGAAATATGGCCGCAGTTTTTCAATCCTTATTTAAGTGAGCGAATATCGAGCGTACTCCTTCCCCCCTCCAAAAACCCTCCCTCTACTCGCCCTCTGCACCCTTACACAATATATTTCCATCGGAAACTCCTGATGTGTTCCCGTATATTTTCTTATCTGTATGTAATTTGAAATGAGCTGTTATGAACACACTGTTTGCGCGAAAACTTTTGATAATGAATATGCGAGTGGTGGGAGCTGCGCGCTGAGTCCACGTTGCACGATTGCCAACATTACGGCACAATTTGAGTAATGAATGTATGTAGTAATAGCGCAGTGTTTATACTCTGGGAGAGAGCACGACACGATATCCCGTTCGTGATGCGGGATCGCTTACCGATGCGTCATTTCCCCGGATGCTGCCGGATGCTGCCGGCTGCTGGCGGCTCGCATATTATATAGAGCTTATCTGTCAGCTTCGGGTTAAACAAGTTTGATTTGAAATTCGAGCTTTGAAGTTTCACCCTGTCGAATTATTAAAGTACAGGAGTACACTCCACGCCATGCAAACATGTTCAATTTCAGCCACTGTCGGCTCCGTCTGTACCAGACTCGTAGAGATTGTTAACTGAACTGTTCTCAGTATATTTGCAGTAATAAGGCTCGCATTGCTGTGCCATGGACGACTGCCTTATTTTATATCTTCTGTCATGAAGACACAGACTAACCTCACCTGCTGTGGTCGTAAAGAGGCCAGTAAGTACCTTAATCCGGTATGTTAGCGTTGAACACATATTTTTCTATCTTGGAACATCTAGTACCAATAAGTGTTTCAGTTCCAATAGTGTGTTTTTGGAAAAGTGTGCAGAAAGTAAGTCGCTGTGTGAGCGAATGGCCTTATCAGTGAGTTAACTCTCGGAAACAAGGGGCTTGGGATTGATTGACGCAATCAGCGCCGTCGATGGTCGCGGTGCAACGGCGCGTGTGTGGCGGGCGGGGCTGTGCTGACAGCGCTACTACTGTACTAACACAAGACGTAACTACAAAAACCTTCTTCTGCGTCACACGCTACGCGGCATTCGCACTCCGTATGCGTTCCTGTGGGCTTCAATTATAATAAACGAGCTATTAATAGAGTATAACTACGTAGTGCGTCTAGGCAGCTAGCTAGCTGGGTAACTAGGCAGCTGAAATCTTGTGAATCGATCGTTCTGATATATGTACGTTTACGGAACTATTTGCTTTGAAGACACCAGGAAGTGCTATTTAGGACAAAAAAAACGTACTAGTAAAACACAGATCGACCGATGTAAGGCTGAGCGGGCACAGCTCAGATCACCTGCGGTCGTTGTGCGCTCGTGTGAGTACGACGTGGACTGGGGGAGGGGTGCTGTTGACTTAGGACCGATACAATGTATGCCTGCCGTAATTCACCACAAATATGTTTAATGTGACAACGGAGTACGATATCGACGCGCGGATAAATAATAAATATTTAAATTTAAAAATAATCCTTACTTACTTACTTAAAATTATAACAGCTAAAGTGAGTTTGTTTGTTTGTTACGTTGTCACGCCTACATGGCTTAAGCGATTTTGATCGATTTTGGTTCAGAGATAGTTGGGACCCTGGAGACGGACATAGGCAAAGTTAGCCTATGTCCGTAGCCTATAAGCGGCAATAATTAGCCGACTTTAAAAAAAAGAGAAATCAGAAGGAAAACTTTGCTATTACAATAAATAAGGCGCTAAAGTAAAAACTACAAGTAGCAGGTACATGCAAATCAGGAAAGGGGAACTATGTTACCGAGCGAAACCGCGGGCAGCAATTAATATTTTAATATTTTTTTCTACCATCTAGCACCAAACTCATTTTGGTGCTATTTGGTAGAACTACACCTTTTGATTGATATTCGAACTCGGGACACAATGGTCGCTAATCCATGGCTAACTCCAAACAGCTAGCAGCACATTTTAAAACCAGGTGAATTTTAGCAATACAATGTAACGAACGGGTCGCCACTATAACGCGTCTACAATTGCGCGACTACAATTTGTGTGTGTGTTATCTGTTGAATGTTGAGGCATCACTCATACACGCACACGCACTGACAGTGCAGACAATCTTTGAAAATATAAGGTCGTAAGTCAAACTAAACGTCAAGCTGTTACGTTGTAATTTTGCACTACCTGTAGTTTTTTCCCTAGCGCCTTATTAATTGTAATAGCAAAGCTAAGTTTTCCCTTTTATTCCCTGCTTATCCCTCATTTCTACTTAAAAAAATAGCTTATGTCCGTCTGCAGGGTTCCTACTATCTCTGTACCAAAATTCATCAAAATCGGATAAGTCATTTAAGCGTGAAGTCGTAACAAACAAACAAACGAACTCACTTTCACTTTTATAATATTTATAGTAAGGACTAGCTTCCGCCGACTTCGTCATCGTAGAATAGTTACTTTGGGTAACGCTAACTTTAACCCGCGACTGCGTTTATATGTATAATACGGTGACTGTGAGTAGGTGAGTTAAGTGGGGTTGCGTTGGTCTTATAAGCAAAAGCAGATTTCAATAAGCTTTGCCTGCGAGTTCTATCCATTGTAGATGTAGCATTTTGTTGAGCTAATCGGTGGGAACGTTCAGCGCTTGTTTCCCATTCCCGGTTTGATGAAGTTCGGGAATTCTGTGCAGCGCTCGATTCGCGTTGTCGACCCGCTGAACTTCGACAATTTCGTGAAGTTTCTCTGGCGCAGTTTAAAAGCCAACCTTTGCTCATTTCCATCCACTGAAAATTATTAGATATCACGCACCGCTCGGTTAGGTACATGAGTAGTACCTATAGAACCCCGAACCTCTTCGGTTACGCCCACTTCGCATGCCGTTTTGTTTCTTTGCAAAAATGAAGGAATGTTTTCTTTGAAAAAAAATTCTATCTAAAGTATTAAGAGTACTTTCCCTTCAGGTGCCATTACAAAATTCTACCCTGTATATTATACTAGCTTCTGCTTACTTTGGCCTAACGCTAATTATATACCGCGTAATGAGCGAAAAAAATATATATTTCTTCTCTCTTTCTCCCCCTGTTCTCACTTTTTTTTTAATTAGGTTATGCCCGTTTCCAGGGTCCCAACTATTTCTGTACCAAAATTCTTCAAAATCGTTTCGGCCATTTAAGCATGAAGACGTCACAAACAAACAAACTCACTTTATAATTGTAGATCTTATGCAATTTTTGTCCCATTTTTATTTTCGGGTGGGAAATCATCCAATGACTTTCCCCGCTCTGGGCGGAGCGGGGGGTTATGTCAGACTTGTACTGACTAAAACCCACCCATGTTCCTTCTATTGCCCTTTACGTTCCGAGGCCGCGGTATCTCTTTCGAACAACCCGCAACCCCGGCAGGCGGAGGCTCTGGCAAGCCCCTCTGCTTTGCTGACTCTCTTTGAGGCGCGCGAAACACGAACGCGCCGTCGACACGGCCTGTCGTCAATCGACGGACGGACGGTGAGCTACCCATTGCTCAGCCGTCCACAGGCCCGCATCTACGGTGGCCGGGAGTCGTCTCGCGGCGCCCGGCGCCCTGGGCGTCTCCCGCGGCGGCTGGCTTGCCTGATGTTCTCTCCCTCAAACGCCCGGCCTCCTCTTTTGCTAGCATTACTGCTTCGCAGAAGGTGGTGACCGCTTCCCATTACCTCTCGCTCCGGACCATAGCCTGAACCAGGGCCGGACGCGAGAGATCGCCGCCCCCAATCGCCTCCAGGTGTAATTTTTGTACCCTAACACAATGTTGTCGTATTTTACCCAAAGGTTGACTGGTAGAGAATGCCTTATGGCATTAAGTCCGCCTATGTACCACTATTGTACATGAAGTTTAAATAATCAATAATTCTGCTGACAAAATATCGACGACATAGACACTACCCCGCACCGTAACTATGTAGTAGTTTAACCGATTGGTACGAAGTGTTTATAATTCGCCGGATATTGTGTTCAGAGTGCAGTGTTTAGAGCAGATCCAAGCGTTGTCGGGGACCGGAAGAATACGCGCGAACACAAAGCCGATTAGAACTAGTTAGCGAGCACAATGGACGAATAGCGGGCGGAGAGCGCGTGCCGAGCCCGCACCGCACCGCACCGCACCGCACCGCACCGCACCGCAGCGCTGCAGCGCCGCGCCGCCCGCTGCCCACTTATCTGTGTGATGAAAGTTTCGAATTAAAAAGTTCATGCGCCCGTTCTCCTTGACTATTTCATTATTAACTTGAGCTAACTTAAATAGTTTTGTGGTGAGACACAGTCGCACTTAATAAACACCTGAGTGTCACTCCACGCTAACTAGTTATGTTACTGGGAACCAGTGGCGAGTGGTGAGTGGCGAGTGCTGGCACTGAACCTTGTACCAAGCCCTACCCACCTTATGTAATGTTCAAGATGCTCAGATATAGGACAGTACAGGATCTACAAGGAGGTACAACATATTATATTATTATGAGTTTCATCCAAAATCTTCTTGGGATTCGAAATGAGAAAAAAGTAGTTGACAAATAGCGTCGAATTGGCAAATACTACTTACACACTAAATAGCCATCGGGTTAAGTAGTAGTACTGGCAGTCCTTGAATAAAATAATAATAGTAGTTGTCATAATACAATATATTTTATGGGATTAAGATCATGTACTAATTATATAATACCTTTCAAATGTGACAAACAAATAATATTCAAAATCGAAAGTCATTTATTCAAATTAGAAAAACAACACCGCCGCCGCGCCGGCAATAGCGATAACAAATAAATACAAGCCCTCGTTGCGATAACTGAGTATAAAACAAGGGTGTAAAATACATTATATTATGTTGAACCCAATCGCAGTGCAATAAGGGCCAATTTTCGCTGAAGTGTATTGAATAAAAAACGGTAAGTCACATGATATACGCACAGAAAAAGTCAAACAAAGCGGGCAAGTGCGAGTCGGACGCGTGCAGCAAGGGTTCTGTACAAAGTTGTAGGTACCAAACAGTGCTAAACTGTATCAAGAGACAAAATCAACTTTGCCGTTATCCAAACATCGACATCCGTCACGGTTAGTGACCCAATTTTTTTATTTGTTATGTTTCTACAAATGTACGGTTTTCATATTTATGGTGCTCCGTAAGATCCAATCAGCTTCCGTGGACCGTGCACGGGCCACGGAAGCTGATTGCGGACAGAGTCCGAAGGGATTTCAAGGGACAGCAAACCTCAGTATTTGCTATTCTTTTCAAGTCGATACCAACACGCGTTCCTGAGATAAAGGGTCTTGATAGACAGACAGACGGCCAACACAATGATCCGACAAGGGTTCCATTTTTATTTTAGGTATTAATTTTTAATTAAAAGCTTTAATTTTACTTGCATGCATGTATATATGTTACGGTGGATTATTTAATTAAACTTAATTTTGAAGTAGATATCTTCAACCGATAGAGCTGGAATTTCGTGTGACTATGCACGATATGTTAATTGACGTCATTCTAAATCCAATATGGCAGACCACCCAAGTTGGCGGAATACTTATTTTTAATGCATTTCTACTATATGGGTATCAAATGAAAGAGATGATTGAGAGCAACTTAAAAATTAATTTGGCGTTATTCTAAATCCAATATGGCGGACCATCCAAGATGGCAGAGTAGTTATTTTTAATGTAGGTAAGTACTTCTACAATATGGGTATCAAATGAAAGAGATGATTGAGAGCAACTTAAAAATTAATTTGGCGTTATTCTAAATCCAATATGGCGGACCTTCCAAGATGGCGGAGTAGTTATTTTTAATGTAGGTAAGTACTTCTACAATATGGGTATCAAATGAAAGGGATAATTGACAGTAACTCGAAATATTGTAACGTCATTCTAAATCCAATATGGCGCATCATCCAAGATAGAGGAATAGTAATTTTTAATGCATTTCTGCAATATGGGTATCAAATTAAAGGGTTTAGAAACGTAAGCTCCATAAGTGCATAAGTTTGACTTGTTTAATTTGGCGAGAAGAAGACTAAAAAATAAATTAAAAGCAAACAACTTTTATAAAAAAAAAGGTTTTATTTAAACGCTCTATGAAAAGAATTTTTTTTTTCTTTAAATATTGTAACTGTCAACTTATAATTATAACCTCATTATACATTTACAATTTATATGATAATAAAAGCTTGTCGGGCAATTCGAAAATAAACTAGTAGGTACCAATTTAATTATGTAGATTGATCTCGTTTATTTATTATATTTTTAATTGCAAAAATATTTTCTTCTTTTTAGAGCGTTTAAATAAAACATTTACAAAAATGGTGTGTGCGCGATTCACACACGATAGAAGTGAAACTTCAATAAATGTACAAAACAATGAGATGACTATATACAAGGGTAGGATTATTACAAAGATTATTTGTTAAAAATTAAAGTATTTAGATTTGTTTTAAAAGATATTTTATACTTTATTAAAACATAGGTATGTAACATAATTTATTGCTCAAGTTCCATATTTTCAGTTTCAACAATTGATACAAGAAGCTTATGAGATACAAATTGAAACGATTTCCGTCATTATTTTTGTGTTAATTTTTCACGAAAAAATCTTTCATCTCAAAGACATAAAGACTTTTCAAATGCACATTATAACACAATATACAATATATTTGTAATTCACTCAACCAAAACTAGTTGCGTTAAAAACATATTAGTTGCGGAAATTTAGAACTTATCGTAAAGCATTAAAGCTTTAGAGGAGAGACCGATAATATATAATAGTATGTATATTTCTGTCTCATTCTTTGCCGGCTTCATCCTACACATTTTTGTATTTGTGTCTCTTACCTGTCGTTTTTTCCGTTACATCCGATTTAAAATCACAACGATTCTAAAGAAGATTCACTTTAAAAAAATAGTTTTGTACGGAATCCTAAAAAAAAAGTCGGGAAATGAGAAACCGCCCTTACTTATGTTTGCTCTGTACCGTGGAGGTGCAGTAGGTCATGCCAGCTGAAGGTCGGCAAGCCCGGAGGAGAGAACTCAGAAGCGGAGCCAATCAAGCGGCAGTACACACGGCAACAGATCAACCTATACAAAACCAGTTTATGCGGATCTCTCATTGTACTTGAAACTTATGGTGTACGATCCGTTTTTGAGAGAGCAGCGTAAACTGGTTTTGTATAGGTTGATCTGTTGCCGTGTGTACCAGAGAGGAGAGCGGAGCGGAGTGGTTGGCGCGGTGGCGGATTTGCGCAATCAATTGAAAATTTAAATGAGATACTTGTTGAGAGCCTGCTGGCGATAGCTGCATGTTTATGTAGAACCACGACGTGTCAATAACGACATCGAAAACAAATAAATAAAGTGGTTCGGCGGTTCCTGAACAGCTAAGAGAGGCCCGTCTGGCGCCGCGCGCCGTCGCGGTGGCTCATGCCGGCCGGGCCGGGCTCGTAAACAGAATATTAAAGTAATTTAACGAGCGGCGACCAGCGCGCGGCTTGCCCCGGGTGGCTCACACGTTAACTCACCAACGTTTACTTTAAAATATGAGCGAATATTTCAAAAGCAAGCGACTGACGTGTTTGTATGTATGTATGCTGTAGACGCGTTGATCTGTGAGTGTGTTTGCGTTGCGAATTGGACGTGCTCGGTGAGGCACGCTGCGCACGATTGTTGGCACCTGGGCGGCGCGGCGGCGGTGTCACCTGTGTGTAGCTATCTCTCTCGAGGACCAAAATTATATGACAACAGTCTCTTGAGGCATGGGGTCCCATTCTGCACCGACGGCATTTTGGAGGACTTTTTTCCGGTTGTGAAATCATCTAATGACTTTCCCCGCTCTGGGCGGAGCGGGGGGGCATGTCAGACTTGTACTGACTAAAACCCACCAATGTTCCTTCTATTGCCCATTACATTCCGAGGCCGCGGTATCGCTTTCGAACAACCCGCAATTCCGGCAGGCGGCGGGGCTCTGGCAAGCCCCTCTGCTTTGCTGACATCTCTTTGAGGAGGTCTTGGAGAGTGATGGGGGCAGGATCTCGTGCCCGTACTCGCCGTTTCAGTTCATCCCAAAGATGCTCAATAAGGTTTAGATCTGGACTTCGCGCCGGCCAGCGCATAACAGGGATCCAAACCAAACTCCAAACTCCTTGCCGGTAGTCTCTTACAGTAAAAGCGGCGTGTCAACGGGCGTTATCGTGCATTAACGTAAACCCGTTGCCAACAAAACCCGCATAAGGGACAACCTGCTCCTCTAAGATCTCTGTTATGTACCGAGGAGCAGTCAGCGACCCTTGCCCGCGAGCGCTTCCAGTCTGACAAACACACACAAGGTTCGTTTTGCCGTCGATTGTTATGCCGCCCCAGAACATGCACGAGCCACCCCCGTATTTCACTGTCTCTTGAATACAGGCTTGTGCGAATCGTCCCCCTTGCCTTCTGTACACTCTTCGACTCCTGTCGTTGTAGAAAAAACACACCCTCGTCTCATCGGAGAAGAGCACAGCCCTTCATTGATCTTTTGTCCAATCCACATGGTCACGGGCAAATTGCAACCGGTCTCTCCTATGCTGTGCATTCAATGTTGGCCCTGTAGCTGCCCTGTGAGCTGCAATCTTCTCCGCATTCTTCTTCTAATCGTAGAGACGCTAGCCAGAAGTTCTGCGAGCTGATCGCAGTTGTTGTTGCAGCTCAACAGCATTGGAGAACCGATTACGTAAAGATTTCGAAACAATGAAGCGATCGTCTCTTTCGGATGTGCACCGTTGTCTTCCAGATCCACGTCTTCTTTCCACCAATCTCTTGAAAGCGTTGGAACACTAGTTCAGTAGTGCAATGACTTGGGCGGCTTCATCTGCAGTGGTATCCATCTTCTGGGTATTTTCTTGATGTAGCTGTTCACGTGTGTTCACTGAAAAGCTTGAATAGCGAATGACTCTCATATTTTTAGGTTGGTTTTTTTATGTTGGGCCACTCGCAGTTTAACTCACTCGAGTTGTTTTACTGCTTAGCCAGACTATCGTCCCACATTTAACCCGGGTCGCCCGTTGTATACCCTTGTAGGTGCAAATAGTGGCTGTTGTAATGCGTATTTGGACAAGATTTAATGTTACGTGCGAATGAGATCAGCTGTGTTTCGGAATTCTAACTATTGTTCAAGTAAAGGTCGTTAAACGTACTTTCAATTGACACCAATTTCAAATGGGTTTAAATATTCCGTTGCTGGCGGGACAAAAATGACAAAGATAATAATTTAGTCCATTAAAGTTTACGTATGACGTCACTTGTTGCGAAAAACTGCAGCAACGCGTGACGTTACACGTAACTTTAATGGGCTATATCTTTGTAATTTTTGGTCCAATTTACAAATAAAAAAATACGTATCCCTTATTTTTGAATAACCTAAACCGCGAACGGCGAATGGAAAATATCCTACTATAATTTCTTTTTTTTTAAAACCGGCCAAGAGCGAGTCAGATTCGTGCACCGGGGGTTCCTTTAAATATGCGACTTATGCAGCCATATCTTTTGACTGCGTAAATTAAGAAGGTTGATTTTTTTTTAAGGTGGAGTGATCATCGGGCCGAGAAGAGCGCATGCTGCCAGGACCGGCACAACCGGCACGACCACGAGGGTCGCTCGTCATAGTTTTAACCCGTATAAACAAACGAAGAGTATACTGGTTAAAAAGTTTATCATACGTATCGTTGATTACCTAAGAGTTACCTAAGCGTCGAGCTACCTAGAAGAACTTAAACACACTATACGTGACCTACCTAGGAGAACTTAAACACACTATACGTGAGCTACCTAGGAGAAATTAAACACACTATACGTGAGCTACCTAGGAGAACTTAAACACACTATACGTGACCTACCTAGGAGAACTTAAACACACTATACGTGACCTACCTAGGAGAACTTAAACACACTACACGTAACCTACCTAGGAGAACTTAAACACACTATACGTGAGCTACCTAGGAGAACTTAAACACACTACACGTAACCTACCTAGGAGAACTTAAACACACTATACGTGAGCTACCTAGGAGAACTTAAACACACTACACGTAACCTACCTAGGAGAACTTAAACACACTATACGTGAGCTACCTAGGAGAACTTAAACACACTACACGTAACCTACCTAGGAGAACTTAAACACACTATACGTGAGCTACCTAGGAGAACTTAAACACACTACACGAGACCTACCTAAGAGAACTTAAACATACTATACGTGAGCTACCTAGGAGAATTTAAACGGAACTACTATGTGGATGTAAATACTGTACAATATTTTCCGAATCACATATTTATACTACGCCAAAAAGGAAAAAGTAAGCAATGACTTACTGTCGTTTTTTACAAACACTTTTACACGACGTTTTACTTAGAACTAGAGGAGGCCGGTGTTTCGTATCAGACTACTGAGAGAAGAAACAACCGAAACAAACTCAGAGGTCTATTTTAAAGTCCAGACAAAAATCTTGGTCAACGTATATAAGTAGATAGGTACTATGCAGATTAGTGTCTGAGATGATGGTTTTCCTAGGAGACGATCACAGATTTTCATACTTAAGTTTAGTACAAGCTAACATTGTCGCAACAACATTGTAATACCAAATGATTTTAGAAGAGTAATTTATATTTCTTCTTGTCGGTTTTTCTTAATGGGAAACGACGAACCCTAACCGCGCCCCCATTCTCTGCATTTTATAAGTTCCTAAGTATGTGAAACAAAATATTTGTAATTCTGAATTTTCGGCTCGCACACTTTGTCGGAATACCTTTTGGTACTTATTACGACAAAGCAACGAACCGAGTTTAGAACTTGTGCTTTTTCTGGGCGCGGTTCGACTAGCTCGGAAGTCGGATCGGTCAATATTTGTGTTCATCCTTAAACGGATTCAGTTTAACTTTCATTGAATAGTCATGACATTTTCTTGAAAATTATTCAAACTATTTATTTACCTTAATTTGGGTATAATAATATTATCTGGCTCGGGGAGGCCGTTCCACCAAGTTTGTGCGGTCAGATTTATTAGTAAAGTAATTAGTTGTGGAGCGCGGCCCGGCCGGGAGGCTGGTGGGTGGCCGGCGCGGCGGCGGCGACGGCGGCGGCGGGTGGCGCGCCTGCGAGGGAGAGCGTTACTGTAGCGCCGCTGATGGACGCGGAGCATTCGTTGATTGTCATTATCAGAGCAATAGCCGTATCGCGGCGGTGAGCGCACGGGACACGCGCTGCTATCGCAAGGACGCTAGTCACGCCGCTGATGCGTTTCTGGACCGGGTGCTGCTATGTGACGACATGGGAACACTCGTGCGTCGCGCTGCTCACCCACTCAGATAGACTTACATACATTTTGTTACAAAAATACACTTTAGCCAAATGAAAGTTAATTTTAACACGAATGATACATGGCGAGAGCGTGCCGCTGTGATTGTTGCCAGAACACATTAAAAGAAACGACAATATTTTTATGAATAATTTTTAAATTCAAAACAACTATGGCAATAAAAGTTTTGTTCGCTGACATGTTAGAAACCAATAGGAATAGTCTTTCGCCGAAATAAGCTCAGTTCTATTGCGATATTTCCAACAGATAAATTAAAATCTTGTGACCCCTCAATTGATAGCATTAAGTAGTAATGTTGGAGCTGCTGAAGTTTGTACAACAGTCATTGCCTTGTAAAATTAAGTCTTAGTATAAAATACTGGCATAGCCCTAATTGTGTGAGTACTTGTTGAGTATCACTACAAAGTTATCATTCACCGGAAACCTACTTGTTTTATTGACATTGGCGTGGTGGTTGAGAGCAAGTCATGCTCATTCAACTGTCTCGCTGATGGTGGCGCGTGCGGCGTGTGTCTGATCACGATGCATGCGTCACGTTCGTGTCATGAACTTCGTGAACGGGCGCTGTCACTTGTGACTGGTCATCTCATTGGTAACGGTTTATTTAAATTAATTTAATTTTGGTATTGTCTCTTTTGTTTTTACTTTAGACACTTTTAACGTGCACGTATTGCTACGTCATTCTCACATAATGTACCATCTTGACATGAATGATTTAACCAAGGTTTTTCAACAATATCGTAATTTAAAAGAGTATCCATAGAGTTCTTTTTTCCATTTTCTCCATAGGATTTCGCTTTGGAATGGGCAAAGCAGTACATCAACAGTTATTGTCTTGTGACTGGGCCTGCAGCTTCATTTGATTGTTGTCATTGTATCGACATTGTTCTAAAGTGCCTGTAACTACCTACTTGAAATAAATGGTTTTGTCTTGATTTGGTCGCTCAGCGCTCGGTTTGGAGTGGAGACTTTTGCCTAGCGGTCTAGGTAAAATACCCAATCATTTTAGCCTGGCAGGCCGACTTCCACCATGCCCTTTCTGGACAGTAAATGATAAATAATGTTATTGAGCTAGTAGGTTTTCACAAACACATTTCAAACACGTCGTTTCGTAAACGACTACTCTAAGAAGAAACAGCCGAAACAAGCTGATGACAAGATGGTGGCCATAAGGCTGATACGAGGCTGCCGAACGATCTCCAGCGAAGGGGCGAGCACTACAGCGCGCACCGGGCGGAGACACCGCTGCCGCAGCCGCATCACCGCGCAGCGGACAGAGCTCTGCTGCAATGTTACGGTGGCATGGACAGACCGACTGTCACAGCCCCGTATAGGGCACGCCACAATAGTGCTGATAAGTCCCCTCTTTGACGAGTGGTTGGAGAGGCATCACGGCATCCTCACCTACCGCCTGACTCAGATCTTCACCGGTTTCGGCAGGAACCGCGTCCGGCCCTGGTTCAGTCCAGGTCCCAAGCGGCCACCTCCTTCTGCAAAGCAGTTAAAATAGCTAAGGAGGTGGCCAGACGTTAAAGGGAAAGAACATCAAACCAACCCAGCCACCGCGGGATACGCTCCGAGCGTCGGGTGCCACGAGACGACTCAAAGCCACCGGTTTGTTTACGGTGAGCAAAGGGTAGCTCACCGTCCGTACGTCTATTGACGATAGGCCGTGTCGATAGCGCGTTCTTGTTGCACCCGCTCCTCAAAGATATGTCAGCAAGGAATAGGGAGCTGCGATGGCTACTGTCTGCTGCGGTTACGGGTTTTTCGGAAGATCTACCGCGGCCCCGGAACACAAAGGGCAAAAGAAGCGACATGCCTTCCGCTCCACCCTGAGCGGGGGAAGTTATTCGATAAAAGGGGCCATAATTTGGTAAATATTTTTGTAATTCAATTATTACATCATCTTTGCCCTTATCCCATTATATCTGTGGTCGGCGCAACACGTTTATTTCTTCTTCCATTGTCTTATCATTCTATCAGACGTCACGGCAAAATTTACTCCTTCATTTCATTCCTTTGTGTAACCACCCGTCTTTCTTCGAACTTCCTGTCCCATTCCACCCATTAGTAACATTTTAACATTATAATTTGTTTGTCACATGCGCTTCGTTCCTCCTCGTTACATGTCCATAGTAAGACAAACGAATCCCTTTTATTTTTTCTTTAACAGGCGCAACTTTTCACACACTTCCTCTAAAATACTCATTCCTTACGATTTCCATTCTTGTCACTCCACCCATGCATCTCACATGTCCGCTACATGCAATCGTTTTGTAAAGCCCAGCATTTGATCCATACTACAGTACGAAATCGTTTCTCCTTATCTTGCTATTACTTTCAAAAAATGTGTTGATAAAGGTACTTTCTCAGAGATAATGAAGAGCAGTAAAGTCATAGGTACCTTTATTTGAATTAGGCCATAAAAATAATACTTCTTGGTAATTCAGACCAATATGCGTCTTACACGGATTCAGCAATATATTTGTAAAATTAATAATAAATGCATAATTATGCACTTTTCCAACTGGCTACGAAAGTTAATATAGACACGTTACTTGTTGCCTATCATGGCTTGGTGGCCGCACTTTTACGATACGAAATATTTTTTTGGGTGATTTCTCCGATAAGGAATTACTATTTAAAGCGCAAAATGCCCCGGGCACTTTGCGCCTTTTCGGTTGTTCGAAGAAAAAAAAACGAGCAAAATGCACCTTGCATTCGAATGATGTGTGGTCTGAAAACAGATGTTAGCTGTGCACCGTACTTTAAATCATTAAAAATACTTACACTACCAGCGATAAATACATATTAGAAATCAGTATTTTCGTCAAAACAAATTCAGACCTTTTTTTAAAAAAAATGGCAATGGTATGAAATGTTCCAACACGTAGTCAATACAAAACATCTTTGAGTAATTTTAAAACTAAAAAAGTGTTGCATAGGAGCTGGCATAGGTCTGTGTACAGTGAGCAATGGGTGGCGAGCCGTCAGTCCGTCTACTGACGCGATCGTGTTTCACGCGCACGTCATGGAGATGTCTTGCAAAATATACGGCATGTGGATATTTTGAACTCCACATCAAAATTTATTCGATGTAAGTTGTTAAATAGCTGCGGTCCCCTCCTCAAATAATAATTTTTCATCAAAATGAGGCAGAAGCTAGGTAAGCTGAGGGGCCAGGTCGGGAGGCAGGCAAGGTGAGACACAAATCTATATTCATAAATATAGTCATAAGTAGTTTACAAGGCCCCCAAAGAGCAGTCCCTTCGCTGGAGGCGAGCGCAGTACTTCGGTCGATGAATTTATGTACAAATGTATGTTCTAATCTTGGTCGAATTATTATATACATATGTTACATATTATTATTTTTGCGAAACACAACAAGTTGGAGCCCCGACCGCTGGAGCCGGGCAGCCCGCAGCCGGCGGCCTGACTCATCACTTCTATGAGATGGTTTCATCCAAGCCAAACTTTCATTATTGTAGCTTGTTAATCCCGCCCTCTCCGGCAGACACATACTAATTACAACATTGTCAACAACAAACAAAAAGAAACTGCAATTAATTAAAATATTTCGTCCAGTTTGTTTTCATTATCCGGTGGGCGACGGGCGACGGGCGACGCGGACGGGCGACGGGCGACGGGCGACGGGCTCAGTGCGCTGCTGTGTAGTGTTGTCCAATCTGAGTCGGCTTTGTGAGCCTCCTGCCGCGGCCGGCGACCAACGAACATTACGATTTCTTTTTAACTTTTTCAAAGATGTTGTTTGTGGAAATGAAAAAACTCGTAAATTGGAGAATGTCGAGTGCTCGAGCCGCACCAGCTTCGTCACCGCTCTCGACTTGTAAACGCGAAACAAGTAAATGGTGAAATGTATAAAATAACAACTGTAGAGGTCTGATAACATGGAACAAGCTGTGACAGCACAGGCTGTGACGCTGGTTAGCAAACACCTTCGAATACGTAAGGTTTTAGATAAAGATTTAGAGAGATCGATGAGACTGGCGTAGGAAATGTGTGACATGTATTGATAAAATTCGCCATTAAATAGATAAGTGAACTAAAGTGCTTGTAATGAACTAAAATTATAATTTTAAAGTATTTTATGCGCTTTCAATTACGTATAAAAGTAGTTCTCCACCATCTACAATACCTAAAGGATACTGTCCAAAATGGCTTTGTGCAATAAAGAGTATCGGAATACACGATATATAATTGTCTTTGTTATTCTTTAAGTTGCAAATACTTCTGTAACACTGACGAGCTGCCTGCCAAAATGTACATTATATAGTATTTCACGCGACTTGTAACATCCGCCGGCCGCCATACACGCGTTATGTTAACAATACAGATGCTATGCATTCTAATGTTGCTATGCATAGGTATCTTCTAATTGTCTAGGTAGGTATTAAAATTAGTTAAATGTTTGATGATATCAACCTTCTGAATTTTAAAATTATTATATGACTAGCTGTTTTTCCGCGGCTTCGCTCGCGTAAAATTTGGGATAACACAGTTTCCCTTTTCTAATTTGCAGGTACCTGCTACCTGTACCTAGTGTTTGCCCTTGCGCCTAATCTATTGTAATAGCAAAGCTAAATTTTCCCTTTTTTTCCTCTTTCTCCCTCATCAATCACTTTTTTTAAATTAGCCTATGTCCGTCTCCAGGGTCCCAACCATCTCTATACCAAAATTCATCAATATTGGTTTAGCCATTTAGGCGTGAAAACGTAACAAACAAACTCACTTTCTCTTTTATAATATTAGTAAGGAGTAAGGATATTCGTTTCAACGAACCCATTATTCGTATACAAATTAGAATAATCAGGCAATCACTGGAACAACGTTCTGTCCCCCGCACGCTGTACGGCACGCTGTACGGCACGCTGTACGGCACGCTGTACGGCACGCTGAACGGCACGCTGTTCGAACGAACACCGCTCCACACTGTCGTCAGGCGACTGACGGACTGTCATGCACGGCCCCGTTCGGCACCGAACAAGTCATTGGTTACATTCGGCGGCCGTCAGAGGACGTGGACACACAGCGGAGCAGTGCAGCAACCGGCCCTACAAGGAGGCCGAGCGCCAAACGCCGAGCGCCGCCGCCCCGACCTGGGAGACTTATTCACATCAATCCTACTAATATTATAAATGCGAATGTATGTCAGGGTGGATGGATTATGCATGTTTGTTACTCTTTTACGTCAAAATTGCAGAAAAGATCTTGAAGCAATTAGGCAGAGAGGTAGATAATAGTCTGGAATAACACATGAGACACTTTTTTATGAACGGTGAACCCGCGGGCGCTAGCTAGTAAATTATATTTTCGTTTCATTTGACAGCCGACAACATTAAACCCATGCCAAGTAGGAGCTCCGAGGTTTCGCAATCTGGACGAGTAAGATGGAGTGACACGTGGCGTGCGGAGGGAAATGCGTCGTTTATCGTACGAGTGGCGGCGATGGCGGCGCGGGCGGCCGGGAGGACGTGTACGTAAGCGCGCGGCGCGGGACTCGCCATCCATCACGCGACCCGTCGGAGCGCCAGCTGCCGGCCTGGTTGCCCTGCTCATTTACATTTCTACTATGTCACTGAGACTTGATATGTTCTAAGTTAGTAGTAAATAATTACATGCATCAAAGACCACTGCCGCACATCCCATGCGAGATGGTTGGAAACACAGTACAAAGCGCACACAAATAGATAGATAAATACAGTGTACCCGGATCAAACCTTTGAAGGATGAATGTGAGTAAATCGCCAGTTTCGCCACCCTGTCCGAGGAGCGAGGAGCGGTCCCATTACAGAACATGTCGGTGACTAAAGGGCACTACACCCGCTCGCTCATCAATCATAATTACGCAGCGAGGAGCAGTGAAGGCCGAGCAAAGCGGGCCGCTCGCGCGGAGCCATGCGCTTCATCCATTACTGTCGCCGTTCTGCAACTCATTGGACGGTGAGCAACCAATAGATAGCGACTCTTGTAGTCCAAAACGTCGATGCTTGCACATTCATTCCCTGAAAAATTCTATGTAAATAAAAAATGCTGAGTGTTAAACTGTTTTATCTTCGATCATCGATTGATAAGACGTTGGCGTGGAGACTGCAAGTGACTTGCACGACGAGCCAACGTGAACGTGACCGATGTAGTTGTGTGGGGTGGCGTGCAAGTCTTACAAAGCCGGTGTGTTATACTTTCCGCAGTTTATATGTTAATTTTGCCGCGTTCCATTGCTCGCTGGCTAATCTTAAGGGACTGGACTTTTGCTTTTGCGTCAGTAAGTGCCCAAATTAATTAATACACCGTAGGTTAGGACCGGCACGATACACACGTCCACGAACTCTCTCCTAATATTAATGGAAGGTTTCCCTTCATATGTTCCTTCAGGGCCCA
This sequence comes from Ochropleura leucogaster, assembly GCA_958449745.1. Classification (NCBI taxonomy): domain Eukaryota; kingdom Metazoa; phylum Arthropoda; class Insecta; order Lepidoptera; family Noctuidae; genus Ochropleura; species Ochropleura leucogaster. Next base: position 178,678 of record OY288203.1, read on the forward strand.
CAAGATTTACCAAGCATTTTGGACTTGTTTTACTAATTCTTTGTCCACCCGATTTTTGAACGACATTATCGTGCCCAAATATACCTACTAATACACATTATGTAATTGAAAACTAAAGGTCTGACACTCCCCTCCGCTCCGCCCAGAGTGGGCGAAGTTATTTGATGATTTTCCATATCTACGCAAAAAAACAAATAAGTGGCGTCAGTGCGTGCGAGTTCGAGACGAGCGCGGTCCGCGAGCCGCGCACTTGCCACCACGTGCGAGTTCGAGAGGAGCGCGGTCCGCGAGCCGCGCACTTGCCACCACGTGCGAGTTCGAGAGGAGCGCGGTCCGCGAGCCGCGCACTTGCCACCACGTGCGAGTTCGAGAGGAGCGCGGTCCGCGAGCCGCGCACTTGCCACCACGTGCGAGTTCGAGAGGAGCGCGGTCCGCGAGCCGCGCACTTGCCACCACGTGCGAGTTCGAGAGGAGCGCGGTCCGCGAGCCGCGCACTTGCCACCACGTGCGAGTTCGAGAGGAGCGCGGTCCGCGAGCCGCGCACTTGCCACCACGTGCGAGTTCGAGAGGAGCGCGGTCCGCGAGCCGCGCACTTGCCACCACGTGCGAGTTCGAGAGGAGCGCGGTCCGCGAGCCGCGCACTTGCCACCACGTGCGAGTTCGAGAGGAGCGCGGTCCGCGAGCCGCGCACTTGCCACCACGTGCGAGTTCGAGAGGAGCGCGGTCCGCGAGCCGCGCACTTGCCACCACGTGCGAGTTCGAGAGGAGCGCGGTCCGCGAGCCGCGCACTTGCCACCACGTGCGAGTTCGAGAGGAGCGCGGTCCGCGAGCCGCGCACTTGCCACCACGTGCGAGTTCGAGAGGAGCGCGGTCCGCGAGCCGCGCACTTGCCACCACGTGCGAGTTCGAGACGAGCGCGGTCCGCGAGCCGCGCACTTGCCACCACGTGCGAGTTCGAGAGGAGCGCGGTCCGCGAGCCGCGCACTTGCCACCACGTGCGAGTTCGAGACGAGCGCGGTCCGCGAGCCGCGCACTTGCCACCACGTGCGAGTTCGAGAGGAGCGCGGTCCGCGAGTCGCGCACTTGCCACCACGTGCGAGTTCGAGAGGAGCGCGGTCCGCGAGCCGCGCACTTGCCACCACGTGCGAGTTCGAGAGGAGCGCGGTCCGCGAGTCGCGCACTTGCCACCACGTGCGAGTTCGAGAGGAGCGCGGTCCGCGAGTCGCGCACTTGCCACCACGTGCGAGTTCGAGAGGAGCGCGGTCCGCGAGCCGCGCACTTGCCACCACGTGCGAGTTCGAGAGGAGCGCGGTCCGCGAGTCGCGCACTTGCCACCACGTGCGAGTTCGAGAGGAGCGCGGTCCGCGAGTCGCGCACTTGCCACCACGCCAGCCACGTTGGACTTGCGTCATGTTATCGTTTGTTGTTCGCAGGATTGCTTACTTTTGTGTTTCCAAACAATATTAATATTCTGTCGGTTTAAAATAATGAACGATTGCTTTTGGTGGAAGACTATCGACCACGAACCAAAGTGAGCTAGCCGACAGGAGTTCAGTGAAACGGCAAGCCAGCATTTATTATTTACTGTTATTAAAGTAAGGCCCAGTGCGAGCCCTCCAACCGACAGTTAATATGCAAATATCGCCCATTACCCAACACTCGTCAACTTCAACAACTCCAATAAATCACGTTGTTGACTTTTAAGCGAGCGCCAGCAGAGAGCCGAGAGCCAAGAGCCGAGAGCCGAGAGCCGAGAGCCGAGAGCCGAGGGCCGAGGGCCGAGAGCTGAGGGCCCAATGAGCATGTCGTTCACCATGATGAGCAATATGCTTAACAACGAGTCCAGCACTTAGTTGCGGGGCTGCACTACAATTAGAATCCAATCAGTCGATTGTGAGGGAGAATTAATTTAGTAAACATATTGGGAACACGTCCAATTACAAGCCGAACCAATTAACTGCGGCGCTCTGACAAACAAACACATAATGCACTTATATAACAGCGCCATTATGTGTGTCGTGTGATCGTGCGAACGCTGTGCCGCTGTGTAACGTGATTAACGCTCAACTTAGCCTGATTACAAAGCAGGCGCTAATTAAATAAAACCACAGAGTAACACAAAGTGTGGTTCACTAATGTAGTGGATGTATTGACGAGCGTCGTCAAAGGGTTAGCGAATGTTTACCCAAGTGATGTGAGGCGCTATTGTTGGGGCCACAGAGCCTCAGAGCCGCCGCCGCCGCCACAGCCGCCGCCGGCCCGCTGTCTAGCGAGTCGCGAGTCGCGGTGACACCGAGCTTTATATCAACACTAAAGAGCTAGAACACCAACACTATTGCTGTGGAGTTCTGATGCATGGCTATTGACATAAACTCGGCGTGTGTGATGCCGGATGTCAAGCCACCTGCAACGATCCTGTCATACACGCTCTTGTGACCTTGCTGAACGTTACCGACAAGTGTGTGTGTGTGTGTTGAAGAGGCAAATTTCCAGCAAAACTGCGGCCCATCTGTCTATATTTTACAGATTTATTTTTTACCGATATTATATAATATAATCCTTACTAATATTATAAAAGCGAAAGTGAGTTTGTTTGTTTGTTTATTTGTTTGTTACCTCTTCACGCTTTAATGGCTGAACCGATTTTGATGAATTTTGGTACAGAGATAGTTGGGAACCAGGAGACGGACATAGGCGGAATTTTTATTTTAAAAAAGTGGGATATGAGGGAGAACGAGGGAAGAAAAGGGAAAACTTAGCGTTGCTATTACAAATCGATCAGGCGCAAGAGCAAAAACTGCAGGTCTGCTTGGTGTGTTATACCAAATTTAACGCGAGCGAAGCCGCGGGCAAAAGCTAGTTAATAATAATTTACTTCGAAACTTTAAAACAAAAAAATGCCCCAACATAATTTTTCTAGATTTTAATGATAAGGCCATAAGGAAGATCACTTTCAATTCACTCTCGTGAGTTGCTGTCGGCAGCTGTACATGAGTTGGTAACTATCAGAAGCGATACGATATCCATCCATCTGTACGTGTGTCAGTATCGCGCAGTGATGGCGGCCATGCGCAGTGTGCGGACAACCTTAACATTGCTCATCCAAGCGTATGATTCCGTGATCGTGTTTAAGTAGCGGCCGTAAGGAGGGGTGAAGACCCGGCAGGTGGCAACTTGCTAATTCAATTAAATAATCAAACAGCCCACGGCAACAGGATGGAATCAATTCGATTATTTCTATTTCAAAATATTTACTGAAGTTTGCTATCTACCGGTAGCTACAGCCGCGGCCGTAGGTAACGAGTTACAGGTGAAAGTTATTCGTGACCATTTCATTGAATGTTTCTTTCAGATGCAGCGTTACGTTAAATAATGCCGTAACAATAAACTCCAGCACTGTGGTGCATCAGCAATATACGTGTTGCGTGTAAGGCAAATACTATAATAGTGAAATAAATTATCATTTATTTTTAAACTTTGTCTTACACTAGGATTTCACCTGTATCGTGCGTGCCTTTACAAACATTGAAACTCACAGACAAGATGGCAAGAATCACCAACTATTGAATACCAAAAACGGTACTAGAGTTACCAAGATTTTTAGGTATGATAAATTTGATCGAAACAACATACCACGAGTCACGCACCGCACCGGGGTGTTACGTAGTGCATAGTCACGGAAACAAGTATTCGGGACTTTGTACAGCATAACACAACCCGGTATTATATTATCAAGAAATTGAGCTCCGAGCACTACTTGTCCCAAGATATTTATTTATTTATTATTATTATTTACTTCTGGCGCCGCATGAATACCGTATCTTGGTATTTTGGCGAAAACATGTGAAACATGCCAGAAAAGCAAGATATTTAGGCACAACTCGGCTCCAATCGGAACTGCCCCATCTACAGCATGTTTAGATCACTTACACATAGACATTATCAGTCCAAATCAGAATCCAACGGCAACCGATACATGGTGTCAATGATCATCAGAGAAACAAGATGGCTGGAAGCTGTTCCAGTAACAGATATTACAGAAAAATTCCTACCGGAAGTTCCTATAAACACCTGGATTGATTATCGGATTCGGAGGAGTGAGATTCGGATGCCCAAACACCAAAACAATGGAGCAAGGCCGTCATTTAGTCGTACTTATTCGTCGCTCTAACAAAGTCACTTGGCATTAAAACACCCGCGACTACCAGTTGGGTAGCTCTTCGAGGGCCCTCAAAACGCGATCACACGGTTTTTAATTCATTCCTAATTTATGATTCAGTCTCAGGAGTAAATACAGATTACTCTTTATATTATTATGAGTCTAATTTCTACGTTAAACATGTAAAATTATTTATAATTTCCTGTCCTTCGCGCGTCACACTTCATTCGCGCTCAATTCAATTCACAAGCATTGAATGTAATACAGCAAATGAATCGTGTTTTACTTACCTTAAGCATTATAATTACCAGAGAACTTTATTTTTATCACAAGTTAAAATACTTAATATGCATTATTTCTCTGTGACACGATTTTGCTCTTCCAAGAACGCCAACTTGTCGCTCTACGCTTTAGCCGAGCGGGGCTCCATAGTATCATATCCCGGACTCAGTGGCGAGACAAATGCGTTCGTCACTTGGGAATCAAAAAATGCGAGTATCTCTGAATATTTTCAAGTAACCATGGTCAAAAAACTTTAATGCGCATATTTTGAAGAAATCAAGGAATAAGTAAGATCTTCTAGATTATTAAAATTTCCAAGTACCTATTTCGTTTGTTGATTTACCAACAACTTTCATGGTAATTTTAAAAAATGAGAAATTTCATAACTTTCGTGGCACCTCTTTCGTGGTTATTTGTCCACGAAAGTTAGCAAGTGCACCAGGAAAGTTATTATCTCTATTATATAATAACTATAGATTATTGTGACGCCGTAGATGTATTTACTCGATAATTACGAAACACGGTTTTAATCTAATATATAAAATTCTCCTGTCACAGTTTTCGTTCCCATACTCCTCCGAAACGGCTGGACCGATTTAAACGAAATTTTGTGTACATATCGGGTAGGTCTGAGAATCGGCCAACATCTATTTTTCATACCCCTGAGTGAGCAGCGGGTGAAACCGCTGGGCACAGCTAGTTATTTATAAAAGTTAATACGTATGTGTTTAATTTTTTTTTTCTTGTACGACTGTTGTACATTTTCTCGTAACAATGTATCCTACCCCAAAATGGGCTACTTTGCCTTTAGCTTCAAACGCTATGCGTCATTCTTTCTAATTACCTTGTACCTTTACTTTACTTTAATTTAGAATATTACAATACAAAACAATAGTTTGTCAATTTCTTTTGGTTAATACATATTATTTTCAGATTACGTACAAAGTTTAAACGTAATCTGAAAATAATTTGTACTACAAACTGACAATATGCCACCGTAAACTGCAAAAGAAAAAAAATGTTTATAAATAATTACACAGTTGTTGCTCACAATTATTAAAAATCACGGAACATCTCCGGTAAGTGACAGTGTTAGTTTAATTATGTTATTTTTAAGGTGTTTTCATTCACTATAATTATAGATCTCAAATAAAAAGTTGATTCACAAATAATGTCTTTTATTTCCTAACTTTGAATCCACAGGTCTACAAAATAAGGCATTTAAAACCATTTTTTCCTGTACCAAATACGTTTGTAAGTGTCGTGGCGTCTTTCGTAATTTTCGTGGGCACTGATATTCAAAATAAAGTATTTGTATTGTTTATTGGGAAAAGGCTAGGCAGATGATGCGCCGATTTACATGTACTTAACACAAATGTTATATCAACTTTACACCGCCTTCTATAAATGTGTTCTGAGTAACCATGGTGTATCGATAGCGCTACATGTAGCGAACTCAACTAATTGTGTTGATGATACCTTGAAGGGCTCTTGGAGGTATTTAAAGGCAAGTCGTATCATTGAAACCCTGGCCAAATGTGACTCGGACTCAACACACAGGGTTCCGCACCAAACTATACAATAACAATATTTTTAGTGCTCATTCAAATTAGATGTAAATTGACACTCAACCGCAAAACTAAATTAGCTGTTCATAGCATTTTAACAAATCAAAGCTACGGCTGCAAGTTAAAGAAAAACATCCATATCTTACCTATTCAAGCATATTTTGTATAATTAAAACGTTGGCTGTGTTGGCTCTAATTTGTTAACATTTGAATTAAATATATAAACTTTTAATTTAATTATTTTTTTCAATTAGTTGTCGTACGATGTTTACGTCGAGAAGCTGATGTATCGTAGCTGAGCTGGCGCACCGCGCGGCGCGCACCCGGCCCGGGCCGCGGCTGGGTTACGGTTATTCTATGGTTACAGCGAGCTTTAGCCGTAATTGCCTATTTTATTTAACAGGTAAATAGACTATTAAAGCCTGGAATTGGGGCTCAGTCCAATAAAGTGCGATAGATTTGTCCCCATCTCAATCAATTGGACGTAATACTGAGTTGTGGACGTGGGTAACAGACACCGCCCGACCCCCTCCCCCCTCGCCCCCCCCCCTCTCTCTGCTCCCCTGGGAGATCCCTTCCGAAGCTGGAAGGCGCGACGGATGTACTTTTCTATATTTCTGTTTAAATGTAATTTAGAAAAAACGCATTAAATAAGTTGTTCTGTTTGAATGCAATTTGGATGAAATGCATTTATTAATATAAAGTAGTGTATTGTATATTGCAAGTACGTACCTGTTTTGCCAAGTTCGTTCAGTTGGTGCGATGTCGATACTTACATCACGTGTCAGGCAGGTGAGCGCATATTAAAGAGCCTCTCTCTATGGGAACAACATTGTAGTAATCGTGACAAAATAGTGAGCTTCCAGTACAACAATACTTACTCGGTTCAAATGTATCCTATCTATGATATATACGCTTTGGTTGATGACTTCAACGACAAAATAAGTGAGATGTAAATGGTGCCAAGTTCAATGGTCAGCCCTGAAATGTATTTATAAACACATAAATTATAATTTGTTCTTATAAATTACGATAAAATATTGTAGGTTAAAGTCTGACTTAGCTAGTTCTCATATGTATACTAACTATTATGTACGATGGCTAGTTTCTACCAGCAAGCCAAATTTTTGGAATTGTAAAATAAGAACCGACAAGTAACAGGTTTAAAACTTGCGAAGACCATAATATAATCTAATATATAAATTCTCGTGTCACAGTTTTCGTTCCCATACTCCTCCGAAACGGCTGGACCGATTTAAACGAAATTTTGTGTACATATACAAAAATAGATGTTGGCCGATTCTCAGACCTACCCGGTCTGAGAATCGGCCAACATCTATTTTTCATACCCCTAAATGAGCAGCGGCTGAAACCGCTGGGCACAGCTAGTTGTTATATAAAAACTAGCCACAAACTTAATAAAATTAGATATTGTTAGCGCGGTCATGTATGTCACAGATTACCACAGGTTACTAAATAGGTTATGCGATGTTTATATATTGCGTTCTGAGATCTAACTCATAGTACACATATTTTATTATGATTAACAACTTACATTAAAATGAAATCATCACTGGTATTACCGTTAAAGTCAGTCAGTCAATAATATTTATCTATAAATAAATAATCCGTGGCGAGATATTTTCAAAAATTAATGCGATAGAATTTAATTAAGGAACCACATTTTTTCCCTTTAGTGGCATTCACGTCTCTTGTGTGTGAGACGTATTTGGTCAATTACAACGTTGTATGAGAGTGACACGTAGGGCAAATGTACGGTGTTTAATTTGAAGGTGATAGGAGTTTGGTTCAGGATACCTAAAACAAATAACATTAAATGACGACACAAATATCACAGGACAATAACGATATCGTGCAAAGAAAAATATATTAGTTGGGAATGGAAAGTGTTAGTAGGAAGAAAGAAAATAGTCTATGCCTAGAGAGTAACCACATTTCCGAACAAACGATGCTCTTTCAATAATTATAGTCTATGACTGTGAATGACGTTGACATTTGTTACGCGCGTTTTTTTAAATATGCAAAATTAAATGTATTTTTTTTCAATCTTTCTGAGATATTTTCTTAATATATTTTTAAGAACCGTAAGAACCTTCTACATAGTATTAGAAAACTACAAAAAAAAATCTGCCAAATCTGATTTGGCAGATTTTTTTTTGTAGTTTTCTTATGGCGTGATAACGATAATTAGATGATACAAATTTTACAAATCTGCCACACATTTTTCCATGTATTTCTTTCCCAATATTGAGATGTCACCCGCGGTCGCTCGCGGTCGAGCACGAGCTTCTTAAAAACTCGTACTACATTAATTGACCACCATCACAACAACGGAACCGTTTTTGCAATAATAACGATATTTTTAATAAAAATATACGATCTATGTGAGATAGAGTGAAACTGCCGATAGAAGCCAGTTCATGAGTGACTGTAAAAGTATTAGCATCTATTAATATTTAAAATAACATGATATCCAGTTACTCGAACGCTTATCAAATAATAAGTATACACCTAATGTGGACTCATGGACTGGACTGCACATCGGCGGCAATCGGGCAGCACTCGGGCGGCAATCGGGCGGCACTCGGGCGGCACTCGGTCGGCACTCGGGCGGCTCTCAGGCGGCATTCGGTCGGCACATATATCCCATAAGGCAAGCGGCGGTCGCAGCTGCCCTCAGTGATTTACGTGTTTAATTATGCAGTGTAATTGATGTTTCGTTCAATTGCTGGCTCTACTCAGCTCCAGGCGCCATTACTATAAAACAGTATTTACGTCCAGCGGAGAGACTCGCACAATCGCTGAACCTTCGCGAACAAACGCGCACAACTTAGAACATTATTTAAAGACGCAGACAAGAGTAACAACAATAAAACAATTGTTTACCTTATTGTTTTATGTTCGAAAGTTAGAACAGACAAATTGTGGCAGCATTAGCAAACCTTTTACTTTGGAAGTTGCTCCGGTGTTTCCATTATTATTAAAAGAGAAATCGCTGTAACTACTGATCCCGTTACGATGAGCTATCAGACTATCGGAGTAACAGAACACAACGTTCATCAGCTAACTATTACTTATATACGTAGACTGAATAGTTTCGTTCTCTGTACAAGGCGATATAAACCGATGGGAGACATATGTATGTAGCGAACAGAGTGAAACAGATAAACAGCATTCTCTCGGCAAACTGCTGGAACTATGTGAAGTCACAAGAAAATCTCTCATTGTAAATCATACATAGATATAATTATTACCATTATTTGTTCACTTTATTGTCCGTCAAGGGCCTTTATTGCGGGCCCGCGTGGATGTGTCGATTTAAAGTTCATACTAAATACTGAGCTCTGCATTCACTTTTTTTCTGCGGATGGGAAATCGTCAAATAACTTCCCCCGCTCTGGGCGGGGCGGAGTGTCAGACTTGTACTGACTACAACCCACCCATGTTCCTTCTATTGTCTTTTATGTCCCGGGGCCGCGGTATCTCTTTCGAACAACTCCAAGACCAGGCGCGCCGCGACACGGCGTCTGCGGTCCCATACAGCTATAAAATCAACGAAGCTGTAAGTCTACGAAATCAAAAGATATAGTAGTATAGTATATGTCGCGTTTCCCATGCATTCACAAACGAAATCAAATCCTATAAGGTAGGTCCCGTTCACCTAGAATCTATGTATGTATATGGCAAGAACCAATATACATTTGTGCGTAATTTTGAACTAACATCACAAGCGAAATCTGATTGCAAACTTAATTGCAGTTGGCAAACTAACTGCGACATAATCGATGTATAGCTACAACAGTTTTCCAACGAAAAGGGTTTATCGTTTCGTTAGAGCAATGTTCGATACTTTCATTATTACCTGCAAGATTGTACAGACTCTCACACTTGCCCGGTATGTTGTTGTGCTCTCACACTGTCAAGTATCAATTTTAGATTATAACTAGAAATTATTTGCGTTATAATATCATCAACATGGACGTCATGGACGGAGAAGATAAAGTGCCTATTATATCGGCGTGCGATGATTTAGTCGGTAATTAATTTTATTTTACGCGATATAAAAGTTGCAATTGATTATTTTAGTCGTAGATTATTGTTGGCTCTGGAGCCAAGAGTATTTGAAAATGATGTATTGTGTTCTGTATCATTAGTAAACGTCATACGATCTTGTTGTGATAGGGGACTAGCTGTAGAATTATAGAAAGAAATATTAAAAAAAAAATGATATATTTTTAACCCCGGGGTGACTAAAAAAAACTAAAAACGACGGGGTGTTATAAGTTTGACGTGTCTGTGTGTGTGTGTGTAAATGTGTATGTGTTTGTCTGTGGCATCGTAGCTCCCAAACGGATGATCCGATTTCAATGCGTTTTTTTTTGTTTGAAAGGTATTGAGATTACCTATAATCGAACCATGACAACGAATATTAAGTATGATTTTTTAGCTCCGAGTGATTTTAATGAAACTGAAAAATGATATCTTAATACATTTAGCCTTTTTTTAATACCTCCTAAGGTGCCTGTGTATTTTTTCCTAACGCCCAAGTGGATGTAAGCGTGCGACATTAAAATATGTATATAGAAACTATTCATATAATTATAAAAATATCACCTGTATTCTTAACTTAAAAATACTATATAATGTACATTTTGGCAGACAGCTCGTCAGTGTTACAGAAGTATTTGCAACTTACAGAATAACAAAGACAATTAATTATCGTGTATTCCGATACTCTTTATTGGACAAAGCCATTTTGGACAGTATCCTTTATTTAATCACTAACAATTCGAACGGGCATCGTCCAAAAAACTAATATGGTACATTTTTAAATTCTATTATTCTTTGGTTGTTCATAAAAACACAATTAAATTCCATAGCAGCACTATTGAAACTTTTAAACAAATAACCATTGTGAAAAATGGACAATCACCATTAGTAGGCGGTGACATCCGAGAGGGTTACATGGAGCAACTGCCTATCTGACCTCCACAACCCAGTTAGTACTGGATAATACGATACATCTTGGTTATCAGACTTTTAAGACACTAATCTGTAACGACAGTCAAAGACTTACAAATGACAGCCGCGGCCAACAGCGTGCGAAAAAGAATCACATTTAAATCGGACCTGTAATCAATCATGGAGAAATCAGAGTACACCTACATGAAATTATAAGCGTAGGCATATTATTGTATCTATAGTTGCACAATGCATTGTTAGTTCATCTGAGTATTGTGTGTATGGCTCGCTACGACCAGGGCAACCACATCAATCAAATGATTGTTTTAGCAAGTGTTGTCGCACACTGGCCGCAGAGCGCGGGGCGGTCCCGGTCCCGGTCCCGGACCGAACCCGGTCCCAGGCACGCACTGGCGCGCGTCTCGTTAGTCGCGGTGCGCCGCTCATTACAGCGCGCCTGTCTATTCCCGCGACCACACGGCACACGGTTTTACGATCCATTTCGTTCCAAAATAACTTTTCAATTATACCCAACTTTATCTCACCGAAATGGAAAAATAAAGTACTCACTTAACCTTTGACATATGAGCTCGATCCGATATTGAATTCGTATATATTTAGAGAATGCGGAACGACGAATAACATCAATAAACCGAAATATACAGCTGTATTGTTTGTTGTGCGGTTATGCCGACTACCGACTAGCGACCTTGCGCGGACTAGAATACACACGGCGCGCGGCGCGGCGGCGGCGAGTTCACGGCGGCATTCATCGGTTCGGCCATCGGCAGAGATATGTTCGAGTTTTCTTTATAATTTCGGCCTTGGGGTAGAGAGGAGCGCTCACTCAAAGCGCCAGATGATCAGCGGCACCTAAATGCATAATGTGAAAAACGATTTCCAGTGCAAAATAAAACTATGAAACGTCTTTTGAGAGGGGCGGAAGCTGAGTTACCGCATCCGATGTGTCTAAAACTAAAGTAGTGTTTATATGAATTCAAAGTTTCATCCAAAGAGCGGCGAGAGAACAAGACAGCAGCTGCAGCAGCTGTTGTGCAGCTCTTGGATGGTAAGACATGTGAGCCAGCAGTATTGGCGTGGTGTTTAGCATGTCTGTCGAGGAGTTCCACTCGTCTTATTTAACTAGATAGTTTCTACTAATGTTGGCCCGCATTTCTTTAAGAGAATGCCGAGTGAGGCAGTTTGGTTGGTGTCTCGGTTGATCTACTAATTCCATGTAGCCACACGCCATCAAGTTTCATTTAGTTCCACCGCAGTATATTATATTATTGTAGTCCAACAAATAAATATAACGTAATTAATTTAAGGAGTAACAAAACAATAATATAATATACATACATTTTATTTAAATACTAGCTGTGCCCGAGGTTTCTCCCACTGCTCAGCTCCTTAGTGTCATAGTGTGATGTAATAAGACTGCTAATTGCGTGGAAAAATGCCTTTGCAACATTGCAAGTCAATCCAGTCAAAGAACCGCGGGTTCCCGATACAAATTTTGCCACTCTGTTTCACTTGTTGAATAAATCGATAAATATCTTGACAAGCACCTACCTAGGTACCTAAGTACCTTTCTGAGATTTCGAGATAAGTAAATCAGTGATTTTTTCTTTAATACCAACGGCTTCACCCGCTATTGCTCACTTCCTAGACAATAATAATTACAGACACTCCTTACTTCCTTACTATAATATAATATATAATTATATAATCCTTACTAATATTATAAAAGCGAAAGTGAGTTTGTTTGTTTGTTACCTCTTCACGCTTTAACGGCTAAACCGATTTTGATGAGTTTTGGTACAGAGATAATTGGGAACCAGGAGACGGACATAGGCTAATATTTTTTGGAAAAAAGTGGGATGTGAGGGAGAAAGAGGGAAGAAAAGGGAAAATTTAGCGTTGCTATTACAAATCAATAAGGTGCAAGGGGAAATGTGTTAACCCAAATTTAACGCGGGCGAAACCGCGGGCGAAAGCTAGTACGACAATAAATTAAACTACGCATACCTCAAGACGTTCTCAGTTAACTCATAAAAAATCTTTTGAATATATCAGTTTAGTCACAGGAAATTATTTTATATTTTTAAAATATGCTACACGATGTATTTAATAATATAGAAGTACTGACAGGTTAAAGACCATTTAAACTCACATACACAAACAACCACAACCGGAACAACTACCTGTAGGTCATACAAATATTTGTTCGGTGCGGGGATCGAACCCGCGACATGCAGCGCAGCAGTCGATCGCTCAGCCACTGCGCCAACCGTGTCGTCAGTTACCACGATGGGACACCTTTCTTACAAACGATTCAGCCCATTGTTAAAATAATAATACGGGACGTAACTAAAATATTTCTACATTTAGTTACAATGCGATAGACGTAAGTCTACTTAAATCTTAGCGTAATTCCCAAACGAGCGGGATTATAGTGCTCAGCTATCTGGCGTGAGGCGTCGTTATAGAGGCGCCTCGGGCGGAGACTCTCTTTAATGAACATTTGGTGCGTTACTGCGACAAAGGGCTTTCGCCCGGGAATGAACCCGTGCCTTACTTACTGAGGGAACCTCGTCATTGCACGCTATTGCTATTACGTTAAAATACATGACTGTGCGAACAAACGGCGCCGTACCGCGCCTGCGTATGTACCTCTGTGGATGGGTGACCCTCAAGCCCTTTTGGCGTACACAAAAATAACGTGAAGGTTACTTGTACCGGCTTATCTGAATTGACCACTTCTTGAGCCAGTCTTTTATCAAATTCAGATGTAGTTGGAGCCTTTCGGACGCGGAGTCCTGGTTCTCTTGTGTTGAAAGTATTGCGGTATCATCTGCATACGTCGCTGTAGTAGTGTAAGCATGAGTGTCTGCTGTACATATTAGATAGAACACTGGTACCAGTGTGCTACCCTGTGGCACTCCCGATTTATTTCGTGCATTTGAAAAGTAACGGCATTTACTTTACTTCGTAGCATATTTACAACATAACTTTTTGAAATGGGAAGAAAGAGCGCGGTAGATTTATTTTATTACCTTATCGAAAGCCTGACTAATGTCTAGGAAGACTGCACCGCAGAAGTGTTGTGTCTCCTAGGGCTTTGCCAATTATGTCAGTCAAGCGGCGTACTTGACATGACGTGTTAAAGCAGAACTCATTCCGCTGAGGGAAAGGGACAGAGCTATACAGGGTGTCTAGCACCATCTCTTTCACTCAGTGGAATAAGTTCTGCTTTAAGATGTCATAGTAGGCCTACAGATAGATGTTCTCGCATTCTACTAAATAATATCTTTTCCAGTAGTTTGCCAACTGGTAGTAGACTTGGGTCTGTATGATGCCACATCTTGAGCTGGTTTGCCTGGCTTCAGTATCACTAGCTACTTGGGCTATTTTCCACTGGCTTGGATAGAAGAACAATCTTAAACAGACATTGAAGATAGCAACTATGAGTAATAATATTTCTTAGGACATGCTTCAAGAGAGTGGCGTTAATGAGATCGTAACAATGGCAGGGCATTTAACTTCTTCAAGTGTTAGGATTTTGCGCATTAATTCGTTTGGTGTAACATGCTTTCGTGGTAGGTGTATATTTGAGTGGGAAAGCTGAGGTATTTATCTTTTTCATCATCAAAATGTTGATTAGTGCTAGGAAGCGGTATAAAATGTTGTGTTCATGATTGGCATATGTGGCAGCTTTATCGCAGTCGAAGCGAGCCCAGGTTCCTGATTGCGTCTTTATTGGGGTCATCTGTTGCTTGGGGCTCTTTCAGTTTTTGGTAGCCTTCCACTAGAAGTAGTTTGTGCCCCAAGTACCTATGAGTCAGTTTAGCGAAATGTGACTGCAAGTTTTCATTTCCCCGTTATTTGATAAGTGCCTTTAATTGATATGAGGCTTTATTATAGGCAGTCTTATTTCTTGGTTAGTGAGTGTTATGTCAAACTCTGCGGGGCTTACGTCTTTCAATTACACAGTCCTTGATGAAAGCAGGGTACACATGTCCTTTTGCACTTCAGGCTTTTAATTCTACTATGGCTTGTTCTATGTCGTCTACGGTTTTCAGAGAGACGTGCGCTGTGATGATATCCTGATATTTTACGGAGTTAGCGTTTCTATTGTAAATTTTGGGTGCTAATTCGTTATGTGTTATCTTGTTACTCACGATAAGAATAACCGCAGAGTGGTCTGCGGTGAGATCTGTATCAAGTTCGATAATGGTGTTATTGATTGTAATGTTTTTTGATATGAAAAACTCTAGTAGATCGGGATTTTTTCGCGTGACAGTCGGCCAGTAGGTAGGTTCAACAGTAGACAAACAGTAGAGATTAAAATATCTCACTGCTTGATAGATGCTTCTATCCTGGCTACAAGGTTGTGTCTATGCAAGAAGTCTCCGTTAGCAAGACAAGAACAACCAGAGATAATTATACAATCTGTGGACTTTTGTTAACCAGTTATGTGACGCGTGACATGACTTCGGAATTGTCTATGACTGACATGACCTTAAATTCCCTGTACGGAGAGCTGACGGCCGGCAGTGCTCTATGTGTTTCTAACAAGTGCTTACCAGCTCACCTCACTGAATTCGTGATTCGATCCTTAGTATAGCAACTGAGGAAATTACAAAAAGTAATCCCGTAGCGCATTTTCGGAAATTCTACCCAAAAACATAAGATACACAGAAACATGTTCATTAATAGAAGAAAACTGAATAAACAAATTAAGTTCAGTAAACCACAAACATTGTGTCGGAAGAACGCGCCTTTCCGGAATGTTTGATTTAATGACTAATAAATCTAGCGGTGTGGCAGACACAGACACTGCCGCGCCGCACCGCACCGTACCGCACCGCACCGCACCGCACCGCACCGCACCGCACCGCAACGCACAGATTACTGCGCCGCGACAATATCGTCTAATTTACTTACTTATTTCCGTTCCCTTTGAGGGCCGTAAGCATTCGCGGAGGGTTGAATTCTTAGCGAAGCAGCCTGGCGCCCATCCCAGCCTCATTCAATTGTAGTGGCTAATCGCGCAGCGCGCCCCGCGCCCTCGCCCGCGGCCGTGCCCGCGCCCCCGCGCGCCCTCCGCCCGCACACTTATCTCTAAGCGTGCCCTACACGCTCGCTGCTCCGGGACGATGTATTACAAAAGGATTTTTTCCACCGATTTCCCCACAAACTGGATAAACCCAGATTTAGATCGAACGAAATATACCGTCAGCAAATTCCTCACCCGTCTTTATCCGCCTGAAATAAGCCGATTTTATGGCGCTCAGTTTGGCACGTCTCAATTTATTCGCTTTCCAAATTTTATTTTCTAAACAATGTTTCAGGAAAATATTGAAATGTGCAGAAGAGGGAACTGATGGTTCACAAACAAAATATCACTTCGGTCCGTCTCAACGCAGCTGCATGCGTCATTTCCTTTTGTATGAGGCAGAGAACCTCAAACCAACCCAGCCACCGCGGGAGGCGCTCCCGGCGTCGGCAGCCGCGAGACGACTCCAGTCCACCGTAGACGCGGATCTGTGGACGGTGAGCAATGGGAAACTCACTGTCCGTCCGACTAATTGAGGCCTGTCGACGGCGATTTCGTTATCCACGCACGCTCCAATAAGATGTCAGCAAGAACCTGCCAAGGCCATTGTCTACCAGGGTTGCGAGTTGTGTGAAAGAGATACCGGCCCCGGAACACAAAAGGGCAAAAGAATGAAACATGAATGGGTTGTAGTCAGTACAAGTCTGACACTTCCTTCGTCTCTGCCCAGAATGGGATAAGTTATATAATGATTTACCAAAAATGAAAAAAAAAACTTAGAGGTTGATGGCCTGACTTACCAGTTGATATCTCTGACGTTTTGTTTTTAACACCATGTCGTTAGTTTATTGATAAGTAAAAGTTAGTTTGTAAGGGTATAGGTTTAGGGCACGCCACAATAGTGGCGGTAAGTCCCCTCTTTGAGGAATGGCTGGAGAGGCGATGGCGTCCCCACCTACCGCCTGACGCAGGTCCTCACCGGATGCGGATGTTTCGGAAAGTTTCTGAACATAATCGGGCGGAAGGAAACGCCTGGGTGTTACCATTGTGACGATCGCCCGGAGGACACGGTGGAGCACACAGTAGCGGTCTGCCCAGCTTAGGCGGAGCACCGCCGTGAAGTGCGTGCGATCTCTCGCCTCCGGCCCTGATTCAGACCATGGTCCGGAGCAAGAATGACTGGGAAGCGGTCACTTCCTTCTGCGAAGCAATAATGCTAGCGAAGGAGGTAGTCGGGCGTTTGAGAGAAAGAACCTCAAACCAACCCAGCCGCCGCGGGTGGCCCAGGCGCCGCGAGACGACTCCCGGCCACCGTAGATGCGGGCCTGTATACGGTGAGCAATGGATAGCTCACCGACCGTGCGTCAGCCCGTGTCTACGGCACGATAGTGTTCCACGCGCGCCTCAATGAGGCGTGACATCTCAGTCTGCCAGGGCCGCCGTCTGCCGGGGTTGCGGTTTGTTCGAAAGAGATACCGCGGCCTCGGAACATAAAGGGCAATAGAAGGAACATGGGTGGGTTTTAACCAGTACAAGTCTGACACTCCCCAGAAAAATAAAAAAGGGTATAGATTTTTGATGGTTGATGACAACCATCAAAAACTAACCGTGTCATCTGTTAAATTAATAAAACATAGGTGGCACATTTCTGTAGATGTGTCTTCAGTTTCGCCCACGACTTCCCTCGCCGTGTACCGTGTACACATTAGTACGTGTATACAGTACAAAGTATCGTTGTGTTAATAAAGATAACCCTCGACAACCGTAACGAACAGTTGCCGAAGATATGCATGCTATACATGACGGCAGAGATTAACTGATTAACAACATTTGTGAGCCATGGAAGGATCTCGGTACACCGACCTCGTCAAGTGTTAGTGTCTTGCGTCAAGCGTTGCCTGCGTCAAGCGTTGGTGTCTTGCGTCAAGCGTTGATTGATCTTAGATAATCATAAACAATAATAGACAATTAAAACATTTTTTTATACTTTAGTCCCTATATAGATGAAAAATGTTTACGAAACAAATGAACAGAAAAACTAGAAAGAAATGAAATTGCCGATCAACAGCTAAAGCGCAAGTATCTTATAGCATTAGAAAGATCACGTCACTGAGCTAAGCCACCGCTAGCCCGCCAGCCCGCCAGCCCGCCAGCCCGCCATTGCGGCTGTCGGGCGCCCTGCCCTGGGGTGAGTGTTCACTAAGAAATCATTAAGTAATCACAAGTTTATTAGTTCTAGTCTAAAGACTAGACTTGCAAAGATTGGTTCTTATTGGCCAGATTTTAAGAATGTGCTAAGCTGCCTTATATAATTACAAATTAGTTTATCGCCACGCAAGCAAAGTTAATACAAAACATAGAACGTACTCAACGTACGATGTCTGGTACACGCATACTTGGTGCCAGCCTGCCAGCTAATCTCTGAATACGTTTTCAGCGAGTGATCGATTTAAAGATCAAAGCATTCGCCACAAAGGGCTTAATGTGCGACACGTGTGCGGTAATGAAACAAAAGCGCTGATCTCGATGTCGCGGTGTCGCGGTGCCGCGGGCCGACACACGTTAAATTGCCAATTGGAGGCCTGCTCTCCGGCGATGCGCTCCCCTCCACACCGCTCCGCTCCGCTCCGCTCCGATTCATGCTTCAAATGATTGCCACGACCGACGTTCGGCAGTAACTCGCTTAAAGCCTCCTCCATCTTATTCCATTAAAGCTGTGAGCGCTGAACAGATCGTGTTCCGCTGAGCAGTGAGCAGCGAACAACGAGCAGCGTTCGTCGTCGGCGACCGCGGCGCTCTCCCACATAGCACCGCTACTCAAATATTTTAAACGTTTTACGAAGTTAGCACATTGTAAAGCTAACGTGTACTTGCAATAGTTTATACGTAAGTGTGTACATTCCCGTTCAATTGAACCACCAAGCGCTACACAGGTTGTACGAATATGTAGAAGTGACTGGAAGCGGATAACGATAAAAAAAACCGTTTACTCCCCTCTCTGTTTAACATCAAAACCCTATTTTTTTAATGAAACGGCTGGGAATGGAACCGAATCTGACCGAATGAAACTAAGTGAAGCCGAAGTTTGTTGAAGCAAATTTTCCGTGAACTAATTGAGTATTTAAACATGGACTTAAAGTTGGAAGACGGATCGTCAAGTCTACATCGGGGCGCCGCCGGGTAGCGCCGGGCAGCGCCGGACGGCGAGGTATACCCGTGATGTACAGAGTCACATCAACACTCGTTACTGGATCGCGGCGCACTTTCACAACAGTGTATCGACGACGCGAACGATGCCGTGCATGCCGAGTGGACTGGACACGGCATAAAGCGACTCTCATAGCTATTAGCGCGCCACATTAACCCGGCCGCGCCTGTGTGTGTACCTCGCGACCCCCGGGGGCATCTCACAGTCGTCGCAGGTAATCTCGGCGTCGCTAAACAAAGTAGATACTTTATATAATTTCATTAGAGTGTACGGGCCGAGACCGGGCCCGACGGCGACGAGGCGACGACGGCGGCATATAATCTGCCGCACAAAAAGGGGCGAACTCCCGGCGGCCCCCTTTGTGACGCTTTAATTTACTTACTTCATAATTTTAGTTGATTTCGAGCAAGCGGTCACTGAAGCCCATGAAGCACATCACGCACACACACTCACCTCGTCACATTGTACGTACACATATAACTCACTACACATATAGAGTAGTGCTCTCACAACGAGTGCGCTCAAACATCCATCACAACTAGAACTAAGTGTGATTGATTAGAATCCGGCGGGAACATCTATTTAAATAATGTGTTTTAAAAGAGTGGAGGCCTCTTAATATGATTAAATTTCCGATAGAGCACATTAATCAGGCAGATATAATGCGGCGCAGTACACCGGCGTGTGTGGCCGGAGAACAGCTGTGCAGGCCTTGACTACAGCTACAGCTTGAGCCGCTAAGCCGAGCACAGGTCCCAGCAATCAGTAGGAGGATAAATGTTCTCGAATTTTTCAATTCTGTTATCTGTTTAATTTTTAAATTTCCGTATTCCAGTCATGACGGACTTAATATTCTTCATTAAAACGGCATTCAACAGAATCCCGCTCCCCGCAGACTTACTTGTTTAGTGCAGTACTTACTGCTCATTAAAGAACGCGTCGATGTAATCATTTTGTGGCGACTTTTACAAATCGTTGTCATTATACAGCGGAACGGTTGCGGGCGTCGTTTGCGTGTTTTTATCTGCGGCGGTTAGCAGTCGCGCCACGTCCGCGTATTATATATCGCCGTGGAGGAGAACCTACCGTAGCCACCCATCTTCAGTGCGGGGGGCGCAGCTTTAAATTTGTCTTTGTGTTACTAAATACAGTCTGTCTGCACCGGGGACGTCCCGCTTCCGGACAACTGAAGGAATCGATAGCTTTGTATACTTAGTACTGAATTACAACGAGAGGTAAATTGAACAGAACAAGAATACGACGCATTTTTTAAATAAAAATAAAGTAAAAATACACACTAATTAGTGTCCTATTAAATAAGTATGTAATGATAGTGTGATTGAGTAGTTACTCTCTTGTTTCGTTGCGTTATTGTTCGTGCTGGATGTCTCCGACCAGGCGTGCAGGCGGGCAGGCAACTCACCGTCCGTGCACACAACACATCACAGCACGCCGACAGCGCACAGCCCAATATGTACACATTTACGAGATATCGTTTATCGATCCGTCTCCGATTCCATTCCATTATGACTGGGGACTTGAGCATGACGTTTTTATTACCGGCAGCCTAACGTCGAAGGCCGACAGCCGATGGCCGAGCGGACGCGGCGCGGCGGGAGGACACTTTTTGCGTGTTATTTAATACAGCACTCGATCAAGTGTTCACTCGTTCGGGGCCGTGGTTCCATCGCCACCGTGAGCCTCGCGAGCCTCCCGTGTGGATAGCACATACTCACCAAACACAATACTGGCGTCTTATAAATTAAACAAGCGTCATGTTTAGTCGTGCCAGTCAGGAGTGAAGGCAGCTGAGGAGCAGCCTGCAGGCTACATACGCAGCCACTACATACGTATGTAGACGAGCACATCGCTGCGACTTATTCCTTCTATCCCTGTCCGTATAACGAGATTTAAAATAACTCAAATGGGAGCGCGCTCCGCAATAAAAGGGCGAATTGAATTTATATTAAATTGGAGACAATTGACAAATGTAGCGCAAGATGGCGCGCGCCGGCTAATCACCTGACTTGCCGAGCCGCTTGTTAGCAAATCATATTTTAGAATTATATTACAGCCAATTTACACAAAGATTCAAATATTCCGAATCAAAAATATTGTTGAATATTTTGGCAACAAAATCAACAATGAAGTCATTAGTAATTGTCACGTTCTGTAAATTAATTATTCAAGTGTCGGAACGTTTACCACCGGCATTGCAGTGAAACAGGAGACGCATACACAAAAGGCATTAAATCAAAACAACGACAGCCGCACTCGACTTCTCCACAATTAAATTAATTCGGAATAAAATCCCCCTGACGCCGCGGACGCCGCCGACGTTTCACTTTGTTTCGTACTTCTTTATGAGTTGCCCACAGCCGCCCAACGACGGCGGCGAGTGGAGTTCAGCTGAAAAAGAATATCTGCGCCCCTTGCTAGCATACCGTTAACAAAGACGGAACGGAGCGGAGCGGAACGGTGCAGAACGGAACGACAAATCACGTGAGAGATTGAACGGCAACCTGCGCCATTTGTCGAGGCAGCACAAACTCAAAAGGCCTGCTCTGCCGTACATCTTTGACGTAATCCGGTATATCGTCCGGCTAGCTAAGTAAATCCACTCAACAGCTTCTTACAGCGCGCGCGGGGAGGGACGAGGGGGGAGGCACACGGCTCACACGAACCATCGACTACAAACACGCGGATTGAACGATCCAAGATTCGAGACATCCTTACTAATATTATATAAGCGAAAGTGAGTTTGTTTGTTTGTTTGTTACCTCTTCACGCTTTAATGGCTAAACCGATTTTGGTGAATTTTGGTACAGAGATAGTTGGGAACCAGGAGACGGACATAGGCTTTTATTTTAAAAAAAGTAGGATGTGAGGGAGAAAGAGGAAAGAAAAGTGAAAAGTTAGCGTTGCTATTACAAATCAATAAGGCGCAAGAGGAACTGTGTTACCCCAAATTTAACGCGGGCGAAGCCGCGGGAGAAAGCTAGTTTATCTATAAATAAAAAACTGACCAAGTGCGAGCCGGACTCGCTCGCCGAGGGTCCCGTACAAACTTGTAACATAAGACGGCCATATCTTTTTAATGCGTAGACTTAGATGGTTGATTTGTTACATCTAAAATTGACCGTTGCTTTGGATATTCGGTTTTTAATTTGAAATCGATACCTGAACGCGTTCCCGATGTAAAAGGTCTTGACTGACAGAGATACAACAAAGTAATCCTATAAGGGTACTGCTTTTTTTCTTTTTAACGTACGAAACCCTAAAAGTAAATTGCTGTTAGTTTGTCTGGCTTAATATTGAAAATGGCTAGAGCAATTACACTAATTTCGATCTTAAATAATTTTTGGAAGTTCAGGGAAGGCTTCAACGGTTACAAATTATATAGATAAGTAGGATAGGTAGATAGGATTGGTAGGTAAGAAAAAGAACACAAGCTAGTAATATTATAAATTATTGTTTTAATTTATTTATTTGACGATGAATGTACACACTGAATGTGACGACACGGTTGGCGCAGTGGCTGGGCGATCGACTGCCACGCTGCGTGTCGCGGGTTCGATTCCCGCACGGAACAAATATTTGTATGACCTACAGACAGTTGTTTCGGATCTGGCTGTTTGTGTTGTGAGTTTAAATGTTTGTAAACACATTCACGATACACGAAAATTGCTAGGGCGGGGCAACGTTTTTTATAAAAAAAAAAATACTATTAAAAAGACAGCAACAGAAAAGTAGGTAGTCTCTTCCAGCACTATACCTGCGAAACGAGAGTTAATAAATAGAGTGTAGTTGTTAGAAAATACACTACATAACATTTAACAAAAAATGTTGTCACGGCTTAGGATTATCTGAAGGGAACGGACAAATAAACATTAAAAGGTGTGCGTGTGTGTGTGTGTGTGTGTGCGGCTGATTGTAGAGTGTCGCACATCCTGGGACGGGTCACCACTCGCCACCCACTTGAGCTTCCACTGGAGCTAGTTAGTAAGTTGTTCCGCAACTCGCGGCCGCGCCGTGTTGGTCTAGCGTCGCGTCCTTTATTTATGCTTCAGGAACTTTGTTTACCGCATCGTTTTCTTTTGCTTACAACTAAGTTTTGGTTCAAGCCGAGAATGGTCAACGTGTGGGTTTAAAAGAAGCACAACCAAATACGTGTTCAGTAGGTTTAATTACGAAACTGATTAATATTCAAATCTACTTATTAATTTATAATCGTATAGTAAAAATTAAAAAACACAAAAATAACCGTGAATAATTTAGTAACCATTGAACGAAGTGGTCGTTGTAGTGCATAGTGTGACAAATACTAAGCATTGTATGCTTCATTGAAGTAATCAGCAGATATTTTATTTGGCAATCATTTCATTTAACTTTCGCCCACAGAAGCTTTACAAAATCAAATCAAATGAAATCAAAATATTTATTTGTAAGAATATGGTACAATAGATGATATAATAATATTAGTTCCAGCATATCCTGCCATACTATGACGTACAAATATTTCCACAAAAATAATAATCAAGACTTATATTATAAAACTCTTAGTAATAATGAAATTTGAATTGAATAATTTGAATATTTAAATTGTATTGTAGTAATAATATTGGATAACATTGAATATAATTGGGTGGACTGGATTTGGTGACATAAGGAATTTTTTTTTTATGTTACTAAAAATTGATATGAACACATTCTGTCGCACGACTCAGACCTTAAGTAAAAAATGCACAGCGGCGTAGCATCGTAGCGCCGTAGCATCGTAGCGCTGTAGCATCGTAGCGCCGTAGCATCGTAGCGCATTAGCATTGTAGTAGTACGAGAGCCAGGTGCAAATTTGGTTAATTATTTCTTCTCGCTAGATAATTGGCGATACGCATCAGACAACAGTATCATAAAGCCCTATGACCGTCAGCTGCGGCGCAGTTGGGGGGATGAGTAGTTGTAACCTCCCACGCTTGAAGAAAAAAAAAATTAATTCACTCATTTCCTCTCGGCTAAAACTTTATCAAGTTATAGCTAACCCAATACCTCAACAAAAAAAATAAGTCAGCTGGCTATAACATAGTGGATTGTACGTCAGCTGATGGCTAGATCTTGGGAAAAAAAATCTTCACTTTCAGTGATATCCTCCCACACGAAAATTTGTGAACTGATTTTAAATATAATACTGTGATAAATAAAAAAAACAGCTAGCAATAAGTCGAGGGAAACCTGGTCAGCTGATTCCTTTAAATAGTCAGAAAATGCTTCTCGCTAACTTCTACGTAACGACCTTCAAAGTATCAGCTGACGATTTTTCCACCGAGATACAGCCAGCTGACGTATATATTTATCAATAGTTACATATAAGCTATCATCTGGTAAATTTTTAGCCGAGAGGATATCACTGAAAGTGAAGATTTTTTTTCCCAAGATCTAGCCATCAGCTGACGTACAATCCACTATGTTATAGCCAGCTGACTTATTTTTTTTGTTGAGGTATTGGGTTAGCTATAACTTGATAAAGTTTTAGCCGAGAGGAAATGAGTGAATTAATTTTTTTTTTTTTCTTCAAGCGTGGGAGGTTACAACTGCTCATCCCCCCCACCGAGCCTCAGCTGACATTCACGAGGCTTCATAGTTCGATTATCTGATGCGTTTTACTTATTATCACTTGAGAGGAACTTGGTCATATAAATCTGTTACTGGCTCTCGGACTATAGTGCCAGTCAAAGTTGGCACGAAGCGTAGCATTTCCATGAAGATACTATAATAATAAGAAGTTCTTACTCCTATCATGTAGAAATTTTGTTATATTTATTTGAAAAAACATACATGTTTTCTCAGTAGTTTTAAAAATCCAAGCTTTTGAACAGTTAAAAGAAACACATTTACAACTAGCTGCGCTCCGCGGTTTTACCCATACCAATCGGGATAAAATGCCAATGTGCTAATCCAGGGTATAAGCTCTATACCAAATTTCATCTAAATCAGTTAAGCCGTTTGAGCGTGAAATGATAATAAATATATACTCACATACAAACTTGCGCCTTTGCAATTCTGTCATTACAAATAATATCATTTTTAAACAAATTACTTAAAAATTACAAAAGAAACTTATCTTTCGATGTTATACTTATGTTCGTTTCGTTCGCGTAGAGGGTCGTAGCAGTTAGAGGTTCGTAGCAGATAAGCGTCGTCTGCAGCGCGTAGACTCGTAGAGTATCGTAGCGGATAGCGACATATTATTAAGTGCGTGGCGTGTAGAGGTTCGTAGCACATGGAATAGCGTACCAGAAGGGCTACTATGACATCTTATAGCAATTCTTATTCCACTGAGTGAAAGAGATGGTGCTAGACACCCTGTATAGCTCTGTCTCTTTCCCTCAGCGGAATGAGAATTGCTTTAAGAGGTCATAGTAGGGTAGCAGTTCATAGTACTGCATGTCCGTAGCTAGTAGATGCATAATAGAGGTCAGTAGCGCGTAATGCAAATGTTTGAAATTATAATGTTCCATCGTCAGTACGAAATCCTCCCACAATTGCTACGGAATAAAAACGCAAATCAAGTCCACTAGTTACCGCGAGCGTGTGGTGAGTGTAATGGAACTGTCATCTCATGTGAACTGTACCGATGTATTGACAATTATAACGACTCACAGCAAAACTTCCATTCACTGATGTAGTGTAGCGTGTGGACGACGAGAATAAATGGAACCGAGACATAATAGCGGTGCGGTAGCCGGGGCGGCTGGGGTGGCCGGGGTGGCCTGGGTGGCCGGGGCATCTCGCTCTTAAGCCCTGGCTATTGCTCACTAACCGGTCAGTTGTAAGTAACGAACCAATTAATAACGGCCGCTCGTCACAGCGGAGTGGCGGAGTGCGCGAGTCACCGACCGCTCACTGCTCGTGAAGGCGACGCGCACTGATTGGCCGTGGCCCGCGGAGGGAATACTAAATGTCCTCCGGTCCACTCGGACATGAACACAAGAACGCACTCTCGCTGAGCGTTTAGCTACGCGGAGTGCGGAGTGCGGAGTGCCTCATTATGTCCCACTACAGGCTCTAGTGGCGCACAGTGGCGCACAGTGGCGCACAGTGGCTCGCAGTGGCGCGCAGTGGCGCCGGTCGGCGGTCACGTGCAGCTCGTATATCTGGACATGTCTATCGCGGCGGACGGTACCGCCACCTCCGCTCGATATAACCAACAGATTGCTTGTCAACATGTTGTATCCCAGTGTGTCGAGGTCGGCTGCTCGGAACAACTACTCGCTTGATAGTTTCGAGATTACTAAAGTAACATCAGAATGTTAATATTGACCTGCGAGCTCTTACTGAAACATTGACCGAGTAGCTCCGTAGATTTGCATAAACTCACAGATTACTGCGAGGACTTGAGGCCCCTCGTTTGTGGCCGCACGGGCCGCACGGGCCGCACGGGCCGCACGGGTCCCGGCACCGGCACTTGTTACTTATACCAGAATGTTCCACAACACGTTGCTGCGCGGGTTACCGCAACGAGCCAATCGGAAACTTTTAGCGGCGATCAGGGTGTAATGAGCGGTCGGCATGACTGGCCGACTTCACGGCAAGTGTTATGACGCGGCGCAGCAGCCACTGAGCCGCGACTGGCGCCCATCAATCACCGCCTCCCCCCCCCACCCCGCACGTCCGCACACCCACACCGCCCCATCTCACCCACACATTCTTTCCTTATTCCACCAAGTAATTTAATTAAACTGTCGAAGAATCTCACTTTTATTCCAGTAAATGAGAGTTTTCACTATCCTACAAAAATGCGTAAAAGATATAATCGCGGTGTCTTTTTACAAAAGGGAACCTTTTTTTCAAATTAATGAATATAAAAAGGAGCCGCTATCTCTGAACATCCGGTAGATATAAAGTGCCGCGCTATGGATTATCCACAATACTCTCTCTGCTAGCTACGTTCCTTTGCGTGTACGTGTTAAGTTGTCAAGTGTAAGTGAGAGCTTTTGTCGGAGAACGTCGCAGTTCATGAGTTCAGTAATAGTAGTTGTATCGCGTCACAAGTCACTCACGCAGCAACACGTCAGCTCAAGTTAGAACTCACGTCACAATTAAAACTGTATCTGAGGTTGCCACAGTGGCCGGTGGCCGGCGAAGCCCGGTGACAACTTGTCCCTTTAGAAGTATCAACCCAAGTTCTGTTTGCACTTATTTTGTCTTCAAATAAGCATTAAATAAGAAGCTATTGGTGAGGACACCGATACATCACATATGAAGTGCACAGATATCAGATAGTTTCGAATTGTAATAAAAAATACGCGAAAGCTTAAAACTATTTTTAGTAATTAGCCAACAAGATTATCACCTAGATAACAAATAATAATCAGTACTTTTGGATCGATTTGAGCGCTCCATTTTAAGATTAGGAAAAGAAATAATAACAATTTCGCCGTCGGCGTCGCTCCCCAGCGCCAGCGTCGCGGCGACGTTGTACATTGGTTCCCCGCACTAATCCGGAAATGAGACAAAAACATTCAGTCCACTGCAGGAAATTGGCTAAAACTTACAGAATGAACTAGCGTCTACATTTACTTCTCGATGCTCGTTTGTTATTCGATAATCACTTGTACAATCATTTCCTCGTCGGAAATAAATAATTTGCCTTTGACATTATCTGAACAAAGGCTTGCTGTAGGTTGTGATGCACCCCTGCCCACCCACAGACACGAGCATGGGCGTGTTGTTATGTGTACACAGTGAGTCTCGCTAGCAGCGGCACATGGAGGCACAAGTTCGTCTCCCGTACAAAGTAAGCGAACCACTTTGAACTTTGCTCTTTTATATTTCGTCCATAGTCACGATACTCATTCATCATTAATTCTAATTCCGTTATTTCGTATCGTACCAGACTAACATCTTTCGTATGATCTATGTGACAGTCTGTAAGTTTGTGGCCTTCGGAATCAATCACACGTTTACACGTAAAAGGATTCTGATATAATCATATAAGGTCTAGAGACGTAACAATACTACTTTCTATTATTGAATATATTTAATCATCTCATCTCATCTTATGCGTAAAACCACTTAAGTCATGGCGATGAACGATGATAAACAGAAATAAAAAGTTCCGTGAATGAACACAGATAGTTGTGGTTGTATATAGCTGTGTGCCGACAGGCGACGTAACGCCACTCAAACTAACTTGGGTGTAACATTGTAAGTCGTGAGTCAATTTGTTATTTTTCTCAACACAACAAGCGCAGATGGTTCCCATGAGGAGGAAGTTCCGAAGACGTCGCGAGCGAGTGGCAGAAGTGTGAGGGCGACGTGAGGGAGGGACCGCAGGCTGTGTGACCCCGCGCCGCGCCCTTACCGCGCCGTGCCCTTACCGCGCCCTTACCGCGCCGGTGCCTCCACTGAACCCAGAGGTAGTAACTTGGGACGGTTTCCGGAAGCTCCCGCATCGTTCCGTCGCAGTTTTCAGCTGAATATTACCTAATAAAATAACTAGTGACTATTTTAGAAACTATTTACAAAAGTGCCCCATTTATATTATTGATATCTGTCCTATTGATTCTGCAAATTTTTAGTCAAATGTCTATAATAAATAAAAAGTGTTTTATGTCGGTCTGTGTGGCGTCGTTACTTACGTGTTAACGTTATTCACTGCGCTGCTACTATATATATATATACGTCACATTTAGACAAAGGTTTTTGCACAAAGATCAAACAATTTATTGCAGGAGTTATCATCAGATTGATTCCGTCAGCATCAAGTGGCCGCCCGCCCTTCACCGCCCTCCACCGCCGCCCGCCCATCCGGACCACACGGCGGCGCCTTATTGGAAATATAAATAATACCGTGGCGACTGACAAGCCTCTCTATTTATGTGTATACGTGTGCCCTCAGGTAGTCTCCGAGTCGACACACAAATCGAATTGTATCCACCTTGCCGACCTCTCGAGATTTATTGAAATCCTCCATATTACAGCGCGGAGGGAGGTGACCCTCGCCGCCGGCCGCTTGCCGCTTGCCGCTTGCCGCTTGCCTCGCTATACACTGACTTACACAAACGTGCATCATGAATATTGCATGAGGCGGAACACGTAATTGGTATCTACAACTAACTATTTAAATATCATACTTGGACCAAGTAAATATTGCCACGCGTACACAAGTGATAGCAATCTTTTACGAAACAACGTCGACAGTAATTATGTATGCTACGTAATGTAAATAGCGGCACGACGCGATCACCGCCGCCGCCGCCGCCAGGAGAGCCACGTGCACCGGGGCAGTGGTGTTGGCAGCTAGTAGTAGCTCCTCCGCGGTGGTGCTTAACCGACGGGCGCGCGACAACGGCACGAGACGCGGCGTTGACGCGGGACGACGCCTAATTGCGCGTCATTTGTCGTGGCGGGGACAGCCCGACCGCGCCGTGTAATAAACGTTAGTAATAACATTCCACTGCCGCCTACGTGCCTTGTCTGGTGCACATTGTTGAATTACTGCCTTAATGTTAAGCCATTCTCACGCCTTCACCGCCCGAAGATATCTTACATTATTTAGGAGACGCAATTGTTTTAGTGGGCCTCACTGTCGAGATTACATGTCCGAGTGGAGCCGCGCGTCCGTGTGGAGGGCAGTCCCATCCCTCAACTAAGCCGTTCATTAGATTACAGTAATAGTTGGAGTGCTAATTGATAACCTCGTTAGGGAACCTCGCACTGGGCTGACCACAGTAGGCAAACGCTCGCAAATAAAACTAAAAGAATAATTTAACGCTAACATCAAAGGCGTGTCACGTGTAGCGTGAGTAGCGTGGGTAGCGTGGGTAGCGTGAGCGGCGGAGTAAGACGGCGCGACTGTGTGTGTCTACGGCACGGTGCGCCGCTGAACACATTAGTGCTGTAGCCCACTCCTCCGTGAATAGAACATTTCGTTATTGCTGACAAGCTCGACGCACTACACACAGCACTGAGTGTGTGCGCTGTGTCGGTACTTACGGTACGGTATATATTGTAATGTGTTTCATCCATCATATCATAACAAATGTGTTGGAAATGGAACCGGCACAACAAAATGATTATCTGCATCAATCAAATTGTTTTCAATGTTCTGAGATCGGCCGCGTCAGTTTTATGGCGCATTCAACGCACATAATACTGATCAAAAATAGCTGGATGTTATGTTATGTTAAGATGTTATGGATGTTATGTTAAGTTCACATGTAACTCGCTTAATACATTATCCGAGCTTTCTTCACGTCACTTACGACACGGCGCGGCGTGGCACGTTAGGTACACGCGGGCTCCTTGCGGCTCGGGCAGTGGAGCAAACTTCCGCCGCCACGCCAGATCTGCGACACTTCCACTCTATTTCAAACACAAATCTGACATAAATACATCTGTATTTTTCCTCAATATTTCTAAGCTTGAGGTAAACATTTGATAGTTTCGAGTTTGTCGGCGACACTGACGGCCGACGGCGGCTTGTGTTTATGCACACTACTGACTTCAGTGGGACAGAAAACTTAGGCCTGGGGACTGAGTGTCATCACACTGAGTGCAGGCCGTGCATCGCGTACGGTATCTATTGTTCGCTGGCTGTACTCGCTCGCTAGGTAAGTACTCTCGTACAGCCTTATCGGAGCACACATTCAACCTATGCTGGGAATGAGAGCTGACTACAAACATTTAATCCCGCAATCGGCAGCATACAGGGCGGCATTCATAATGGAAAAGGTAAATATTTTATTGTAAAACAAATTGTTTCTGGCTCTCGGAATATTTCAGAATGTATTTAAGGTTCCCAGGCAAGCGGCGGCCGGCGGCCGGCGGCCGGTGGTGCGGTGCGATGCGGTGCGGTGCGGTGCGGTACCGCGGCAGCCTGTGCGCGGCGGGCGCTCGGCATTGCGGCGCAACGCAGCTGCCGCGTCTGCGACACGGTCACTAAGTTTGCGGAGACTTCGCTCGGGCGAGCCGGGCCGGACTGGAGCCAGCCGGGGCGAGCCGAAATTCAATAAAACTTTACTTCTATTGGTAAAACTTGTGCTACTCACTTGATTCCTTTACATCAAATATTAAAATACTTCTCAAATGTTCAAAATAAGCCGTAACTTGTTATAAACTTATATTCTTAACTTGAAATCTGTCAAACGTTATTTTGGGTTATTTGAATATAATGACTACTATGTATGGTTGTATTAAACGAATAAACAAAAGAAACTCCCCAGTGAGTAGTAATGTATTCGTAAAGTAAATATCAGTATCGTTACGACAAGTCCGTGATTACGCAACTCAAACCAATCAATATGTTAGCGGTATACAGCACATCAGTAGACAGCAGGTGGCACGAGGGGCGGTGGCGGCGTGTCACAGACATTTTCTATATTCCAGTGAGAAAAATGTGTCAATCTGACACGTCGCCTCGCATTAACATACTTATCCGAGCCGCGGCGCCGGTGCCCTCGTGCCGGCGGCGTGCCCCGAGCGGCGTGCCCCGAGCGGCGTGCCCCATGCGGGCGTGTGGCGTGCCCCGTCCGGCGTGACTCGTGCCGGTAAGCATCTTTATGTCGATTCTTACCCATACTAGTGTAACGCCACATACAAGTTTTTACGCGAGTTTAAATGTTTGTAAAGGGAGCCACAATACAGGAGAAATTCGCAGAGTGGGGCAAAGTTTTTTTTAAGAAAATAATATAAATATTGCCAAAGTTTCTTAGATTCCGAACGATACAATCAGGCATTGTGACAATTCACAAGCAGTTGTTTTAAATTCTGACAAATGGACCACTTATTACGTTCACAACCGATGTCTATAAATAGATGTTGTTACTTGCGAGCAATTCTGAGTGTGGAAGCGAAGCTCTAGCTAGTGGGTAGTGGTGGCAGTATACGCGTTCATGTTGTACGTGCAGCCTGTACGTGAACACGGGACACGATACTAACTTGTGGGAGCTCGTAAAGCCGACACGCTCGATTGACTTCGAGCTTACTCACTGAAAACTAACACCCACACACATCAGTATCAAAACATGTATTCAGATCAATATGAAAATAAATTGAATGAAAAATAAGTGCGTGTTAGGGCGGAGCGCCACAGTCGCACAGACCTAGCGGCGCACTCTCAGCGCTGTCACCAAACACAACAACATGCTTATTTATTCGCAATAGTTGGATGTGTTTCTTCTCAGCTTTCATTTTTGGAAGCGTATCTCCGAACGTCAAATATTACAAGACACCGAACTAATTTATATCCTGTGCGTTCCCGTGGGGCTGAAGGCCAGCTGCCATGATTAATGTTCCCGAGGCCATTCCAATCGCGGCCATCGGCTCCCGGCGGCGGCGGCGGTGCCTCGTGCAACTTCTAGCGACATCCGACACAATCTAATTTGTGCCGCCAAGTCGACGTTGTCGCTCAATCTAATAACTGAGCACTACGCTAACTGCTACGGTAACGTACACTAATGTGCTGTTCTAATATACGGTTCGCTTCTTAAACCTTCATGAAGTTAACAAATGCGTCGCCTGAGTGAGACCTTCACACACAACTATTTGCAGACTATATGCTTCATGACGTTACTGAAACAAGACTTGAAAGAAAACATCGTTTAAGTTTGAAACCGAAAATCCTCTTTGAGCAAGTGTAGTGATTAGGGTTGCCAACCCTACTATATAATATCCTAGTATAAAAGGGGATGGATTTTTTTTAAGTTATACTTCTTTTGGTGCGATGGAGAAAAATGATGAGAGTGAATTTAGCCAGCGACATCGTTCAAAGCAAGTTCGTTCTAGGTAGCATGAAAACCGATAACTATGTTCAAGTTGTATATATTCTAGTTTTTTTATATTTATAACACGTGTTTCATAATAAATAAATATTATTTTGGTGTTTTTATTAAATAAATTTCACATTCCAAGCAACCCTTGCCAAGGTTTCGAAATGGATGGGTTACCACAGGGGGCCAGGTTAAGCAGCCCTTGCCGAGGTTTGGAAATGGATGGATTACCACAGGGGGCCAGGTTAAGCAACCCTTGCCAAGGTTTGGAAATGGATGGGTTACCACACGGGGCCAGTAATAGAGTTTTTATTCAAAGTGCCTTCGATCCTCGAATTCATAAACGATGATGAACACGAAAACGAAAACGATGTCCTTTTGGTAAGTCCACAATGAAACAGAATAATGATGTTCTCAATGACATATTTAGTTCCTATCACAATCTGTTCTTTTCTGCACATTACTTTTACAAATAATGTCGATGTTTCACATCTGCCAGGCGTCCCGCGACGGCTCACATTTTATTGATATTTTTTTTTATATATCACTACAGCATTTTAGTTTTTTTTTTTTCTATACGCCAAAGAAGTGTAACTTCTAACGTGTGTACATAAGTACACACACCCCTTTTTTAAGCAAAGTAGCATTTAGCGTAAAGCGGAACGCAGCCTTAATGTTTTTGTAAAGCTCGCTCTACAGCAGCCCGTGTAATCGCGCGCTAGTTACTCACAAAGTAAAAATACTTAGAACTCAATTCAAATAACTACATTTTGAACGTATTACTTTCCTATCAAAACTTTTATGCTAAATCTACTGTTGAAAAATGACAAAAAAAAATGCAAGTATTAGGCAAGTCATTATTCAGACTTTTATATGTAACTAGCTTTCGACGGCGGCTTCGCCCGCGTTAAATTTGGGGTAACACAGTTTCCCTTGCGCCTTATTGATTTGTAATAGCAACGCTAAGTTTTCCCTTCTCTTCCCTCTTTCTCCCTCACATCCCACTTTTTTCAAAAAAATATTAGCCTATGTCCGTCTCCCGGTTCCCTACTATCTCTGTACCAAAATTCATCCAAATCGGTTCAGTTAGTAAGGATATGTATTTGCAAAATACATATCCTTACTAATATTATAAAAGCGAAAGTGAGTTTGTTTGTTACCTCTTCACGCTTTAATGGCTGAACCGATTTGGAAAAATAGAGAGATGAGTGTAACAGGGCCATTTCGAGTTTAAAAGAACCAGAATTATGGTGTTTATTAATTTTAAATTAGACTGTTTTTCTGTTGAGACGTCACGTCCAAACATTAACTCGTAAATGTATGCAGATTACCTGCAATGTGCACAATTAATTTAGTGCATTTATATAAATGAGTTAATGCCTAACATTTGACGAGTAAACATTAAACTAAGTAAAGGGTCTCAGTAAATGGTTTGAGTGCGTTGCCGAGGTGGAGACATTACAAGTTCGTAACGGCAGCGCGGCTCGTATCACCGCCACTCTGCCGGAGGGGGCGGGGGGCGGGCGGGGGGGTATAATGTCACAACTAAGCGTTTCATACTATTATGTCATCAAATTTTAAGACTGTTTACGCTAAAACTGATTTGAAGTACCTACTGTATATGTATATATTGTACTTAAATACTTAGCTGTATGCTTGCAGAATGAATGGCGGCTCTCATAAGTTGGTGAATGAACCTTCAGTACAACAAATCAGATCGGTATTATTTTACGGCCTCAAATATGAAAACGTTTCCAGTAGGTACGTATTGTTTTCGCGAAAGAATTATGTGGGACCTATTTATTAAGTGAACGAAAATTATTTCGTTCACTAAATATTAATATTTTCAGTGCTAATTTTTTTTCTAAACAGAATTAACTACCTCATGACATTTACTGAGAACAACCTAATCAGACTGACATATAATTAATTAATTTAATGTAAATAAAGAAACAGCAAAGCCATGATAAATGGTAGTAGGTGTGTAAGAAACAAAGATGTATTGTATCGAGAGCCGCCCGCCCCCGCCAGCCCGCCCGCCCCCAGGGACGCTCGCCTTATTATCACTAAATCTACACGGCGCGCCGAAAGACACGCTCCGAAACTCATTTAATTTGATATTTATGTAAGTAAGTTTATCTCCTTTGGATAGTGTTACTGTAATGGCCGACTGATAATTAACGATTACGCACAAACAGCTACAAATGCATGATTCCGTAAAGTACATTCAGCACACTGGGACGGGACGGGATCGCAGCATCTGCAGCGGACCGGAGGGAGTCGAGCGCCACGAACAGACACGCCACGCGCCACAGACACGCCACACGCCACAGACACGCCACACGCCACACGCTCCAGAACAGATCGTACTGTGTACAGTACATACGTTAATACGCGAATACTGAATGTAAAGCCGAGCGCGGAACTGTATCTGGTACAAACACGACGCGCCCGCGCCGCCGCCGAGCTCGTTGAGCTGCAACTCGGCGAAACTGGGTTTTGGAATTTGTCAAAGAGATTTCGAGTTCACGCTTCAATTTTACATTTTGGCAACATTCAACGTTGGAGGTCGCTCACTCGACACTCGTTACTGAATCATTTGAGATTGCAGTTTACAGCCTTCATACTTATGTTTATTGGTAAAATGTTTTAAGTAATCTTCTACATAATATCACATGTATATTAACTTATTATAAAAAAATAACACTTACAGCCTACTCGGACCTCGTGACGAAATAATAACTACAGCCTACTCGATGTTCAAGTTAAGCCGCGCTCGGCTGGGTTGGTGTGTGGATGGGTGGTTACGGACTAACCAACAGTAGTTTCCACCTTGCCACAGAAAGCGCGTTAAGCCGATGGTCCCGGCTGTCAATAGTGGACACGTTACAGTTAGATACTAGCCCAATAGTCTAACAACCAGTCTTACCAGGGAGCATCGTATTACCCATCAGTCCTCACTTTATTGCGGAGGTCAGATTGGCAGCTCCATGTCAAATACTGTTACTCAGCTGTATCCCGTTCGACTAGAAGCTGACTGACCCCAACTGAGTCTTCGGTCAGCCGGACCCGCTCGCTACTGAACCCGTGGGCCCACTACACCATATGTGTTTCTGTATTTTTATTGGTTAACTGGACCTACAAGCAAACTTTAAAAAAATACGTTTTAAACAACTTGTGGATTCATTCAAGCGCAAAATTGGTGAGTCTAATAGGCTTCATCGTTTATTCTTAATCAAAATATAAAATCTATTTCTCTAGACTCGAAGGAAGGCCTATTATTGGCGGACCACAGCAGGGAATCCGCAAAAAGGCCCATTTGTTGATCTTGACAATAGCGGTGCTCGTGCAAGTAATTTAGGTAACATAACATTAAATAAATAGTTTGACATTGGGCAGTGCTCCATTCGAGCTATCCCATATATGTGATTAGGCTGGCTGATCCTGCGGGTCCATTGACCAAACACTAGCGAGGTACTTTGTTGTTGTTGTCGTTGGTGGTACCCCAGCATGGAAGTTATTAGGCCAATTCTAATAAGCCGGTTCGGTGTTATCCATATTCTAGGGACCGGATAAATATTATGCAAATGGTGTGCTGAGTCAACACCGTGCAGCAGTTTTCGGAACTTTAGTCAACTTAAATCTCTGGCTAAGAAAAGCGGTATTGTTCACATACGGAGACGGCACGATCATTGATCACGCCGTCACGCGTCACCACGCGCTCGCTCGCTCCAAGCGGAATGGGCAGATATCACACAATTATATTAATTACAATAGCGCGATTGTACCCCAGCTTTCCTCACAATGTGTTTGCAAATGTACAAAATTAACTTTAGTAATTAACGAAAGTAAATAAATTGAAAAGTATCATTGTTACTTGACTAGATTTGAATCCACAACCGCGGATGTTGTTGTTTGTGAAGCGAGACCTTAACCTCTGGGCTATCACGACATCACAGGCAACTTATCATTCTGGAAATCAGATCTGAAAAAAGTCCTGAGCCCGCCGCGGGCGGACCGACAGCGCCGCGCCATGCCGAGCCGCGCCGGGACGCACAGGCCGCGCCGTGCCGCGCCGTAGGCCGACAGGCAGCGCCCTATTATTTATGAATGTATCTAAATAACAAAGGCCGTGAGCTGGCGAGTGATAGCGGCGCGCGGCGCAGGCACAACACGCTGCCCTCACCGAGACATGACAAACTGTGTACGTCCCTCTATTGCCGGTTACAAATGGCGTACCAAAATGAGAAGACACACTATGTTTTTCTTTCATGCCCAACAGAGCATGAAAATAAAAAAATAAATGCTTAAGCAGTCTTTCTATGAATAAGTAAAACCGAGCATCTAAGAAACACTTAATTTTACGTAAACATGAAATATGTAAATTGCTACACAATATATTATAAAGCTCTCTCTAGCTCCACCGCGCACCGCCACCCGTTCTTGTACACACACTGGATGTTTTCTAAATTATCAAACCTAACTTTTTGCGTGAAGTAAGTACTATTAAGGTACAATTCTATGAATCCAAAAGCCGCTGTCCTAAACTACAACCTGATTGTCAAACAGCTAACAAGGTTCCTATCTTAAATATTGCTATCTTACTGATAGAATATTTTATATTGTCACTAAACTTGTAAAACAATAAATTGTTTTACATTGCTGGTTCTCTGATTACAATGGCAGTGTTGTCGCTGATAGCGATATCTGGTGAACCTGAACTGTAATTGTGCGGTGTCTATGATGTACTTTAAATCAAACTAGTTTTGGAACATAGCCAATAATGGACTAATGGCCTGCTGTCAATAGACAAGTGGACACACCTCCTGACGTCTGCGGCATGGTGTCAGGATGTCTCCGTCAAGTAGGTTGGTAGGTAGGTCCAGGCACCGTATTTAAACCAACCTGTATTTAAATGAGCTTCTCCGTTTGTTTGGAATAGAGCACTTATAATAATTTTTGACAGTATTCTTCTAGTTTGTCGGTTAGTGTTGTTAGTAGAGCGACACAGAGGTACGTAACTGGATGACGATCACGAAATAACGGAACTGAGTGTGTGGTTATGTATGCGTGTACCGAGTACGTTATTAATTTATTATTGATCACCAATACTTACGTTAACCTCATGACACTTTGATTAACTTTGGTTTTCAATTTAGGTTGTTGTATTGTCATTAGGCTTACGCCTAACACACATACATAAGTAGTCTACGAAGTTTCACAACAATACAACATTTACAAATAGGTACAGTATGCAAATTAAGTTGTAAAATGTTTTGCCTGTGTAGATATACTTAATAAATCAAATCTGGGAGCAACTTATAACAGTTAAGCGTATTATAATTAGATTACTTTACAACGACAACAGCCGCGCGAAGTTAATAACATCAATATCTATAATTTACGAACGTTTAAACAACAAAAACGTTTAAATTCCGCTATCGATCCGATTGTAAAATTTTACGATCGTTTCCAACGCCGCCCAGGGGCGGAATAAAGAACTATAAAACACGAATAAATATCAAATAATTACGCAAATCAGAAACAACTTCACAAGTTGGTCGAGTGGCGGCGCGGCGTACCTTTAGAATGTTTGGTTCTACTTTATACACAGTATAGCTGCTCTATATAACAAATAATTATATTGAAATCTCTCCGTTACCTATCTCGAATTCGTCGTGAATTTTTAAATTGAAATTCACGGTTTAAAGGCGATTCAAATTTTTGATCGTCTTTAAACCGACACCCACAAACTTACTTGGTGATGTCGATTGACGTGATTTTCATTGGCTTGAGGAAACCCGCTCGGTGGGCCCGTATTTGTTATAAACTTTGTTGAAGCAGCTTATGGGTGATCTTCTATAATACGTATTTTTTCTTCTTCATCTATGTTGATGACATGATCATATCATAATATAGTCATTTGTATCCAACTGTAGGGCAAAAGTCCCCCCCCCCCCCCTTCCTTCCATTAGTAAAAAACCGTCCGACACGGAGATATCCGTTTCATTATCTATATAAAAGGCAAATATTTAAAATGTTTAACTATCGCGGTTCATGCGATACAGCCTGGTGACGGACAGGCTACTAAGACTACTCCGCTGTCCGTCCAACAACGAAGTATTAGTAATAGGGTCCCGTTTTAACCTTTATGTACGGAACCCTAAAACAACCAAGGAAAAAACAGAACAAAAAAGGTTTTTTTGCAAATAGGTAGGTTTATTGACACGCACAAAGGGTAATAAAACGAAACAACATTGTAAAAATATTTTTAACGCCTGTTCAAATTATGTCAAGTTTTCCATGGCATCATCACCACCATCAGCCGAGCTGTTCCCCACCGACTTAAGCTCGACTTCTACTCCAAAACGATGTCGCTGAATACCAGTATTTTATACGGAGCGACTGCCTCTGACTTTCACGACCTAGTTAGAACTGGGTAATACTGATGTTACAGACTTCCGGGCCTGGTCCGGGACTACCTGTAACGACTGTCAGAAATGTACATATAAGTATATCTAACTAGCGGACCCGGCAGACGTTGTCCTGCCGCTTGTACAGCAGCAGTGACAAATCCTCGAAATCGTCACGAATTAAACGACGTTTTTCAATAAACTCCGAAGAAATTAAATAACAGAATAAAAAGTACGTTTTTCATTAATCAATAGGAAACTATTATTAATTTGATTTTTCCCCGCGCTTTGTCTTCTCATACTGAAGCAGAAACAAAGACATGACATTGCTAAACAGCCTAAGGCTGAGGCTATACCACGATTTTTTTCACCAAGCGATTAATCGCTACAACCGAGAAACCGCTTGAGACGCACACACCGCGATTAATAATCGCGAAACGACCCGCAGTTTAA
The DNA here is from genome assembly GCA_958449745.1 of Ochropleura leucogaster. NCBI lineage: Eukaryota > Metazoa > Arthropoda > Insecta > Lepidoptera > Noctuidae > Ochropleura > Ochropleura leucogaster. Next base: position 218,572 of record OY288203.1, read on the forward strand.
AGATGGATTTGAACTGCTCTGATATTAAGAAATAGAAAAAGAAGACGTCACGCAAATTTCAAAAATTTCGCCAGTGCGTGCGCGTCAACTAAGTTCTATAGATTACAAATTTTGCTGCGGTTTTTACCTGCGGACATTTTGTAGCAAATCACGGTTATAAAATCAGTCGCGGGAGAAAACCGCAGCTGCGGCCGCTTGTATTAGTTTTGTAGGGGCACAAATTCACGCAATTTTAAACCACAGCGGTTTAGCCGCAGTGCGGCCTCAGCCTAATATTAAAAATAAGAAATGTAATTATTTTTTAATTTAGGACTCAAATATAATAATATCAATTTGTTGTAATAAACAAATTATTTTACAAATGATCATGTTAATTTTTTTTCATTCGTAGATTCACTTTGGTGAAGTCAACTGTGTAGTGGATGGTGCCAACAGTCTCCGAATTTTGATTCGGTGTTCCGAGTGAAATGGCTGTGACAAACGGATGGACAGACAAACAGACGGTCAGGACAAATCTTTATGGGTTCCGTTACCCTATAAACATCGTTTCTATTTACAATGATCCCCAATCAAATTTGTGTTAGTGGCTGCGTGGAAACAGTCACATCGGTTTGGCCATTTACTTACGCGTGAAGACGTAACAAACAAACAAACTCACTTTCGCTTCTATAATATTAGTAAGGATAACAATATTTTGAACATGAAACATAAACCGTTCAATGCCTTTGATTTGACACTTAGCATTGGTTTTCACATCAATTTGCAGTAGGTAAGTAGGCTATTTATTTTATCCTTATCTTTTACCAAACTATCGCTAAGCCTTTTATGGTGGCCAAGGTTGGGCCACAAAGACACCAGGGCCGTCCACAAGCACATTGTGTTGACGTTATACCTAATCGTCAAAATGATGGTAATAGTCTAAGATCCGGCTGCAGAATCAGTGTACCTATCGAGTATTTGCTGAAAACCAAATTTTTACACATATTCATGTTTAGGAGAATTTATATCCACCAGGTTGCCTATCAAAATGTGGCCGCTAGTATTTTTAATTAAATTATTAATAATTCATAATCCGTAAGAAATTTCATTGACTTTTTTTTTCAATGAAATGTCGTCTACTTTACGGCAACATCTATAAAGACTCTGAAAAATTATGGTTGCCGTTGCGCACCTGGCCGCACCTCTTCGCAGCCAGGTATACACAGGTATGAATTTGTTACATTTATACACCCACAACGTACATTTATAATTTATATATCAAATTAAAGCTAATTTTTTTCTGTATATTATTATATACGGTTGCTTAATTAAATCTGGCCGCCAATAAGGGTTGCTGGCTAATAAATATAGTAAATATTAAAAGTAGAGTGAAAGAGAGCTAGCGCGTAACAAACACCACTGTCTAGTCTAGTTCTGTCTAGTTTTTATTTTAAGTTCGAAACCACGCTGTTTGGAGTACGTAATACACAACATAATATATTGCTGTTTTATTTGTGCATCGAAAAATTATCAATCTCGCACATTCCACCATGCTGGAAATCTTTAAAGGAAAAATTATTGCGGACCATCTTTGTTAATTCGATGTGGTTAAATGCTACTGAGCGGGATTGCATCAAGTTCAGCGCGGAAAATAATGGCTGGCTGCTGTTAGATGGTTTTTTAAAACCAACATGGTTCCTGGGAGATTCAACTCCAGCGCAAGTTGAGAATGTGCTCTGTGATTCCACGAACAAGCCTTCCGATAATAATGACGATACCGATATTTCTGATGAAAGTGATAGCTGCGATGATAGTGTGACTGAAAGCTCCGATGATTCAGATTTTTAAAAAAGAGTCATGGAAGTATAAAATACATTTTAAAAATTCATAATTTGCTTAAACTGATGATTGATGAATATGTAAAATAAATGTAATACTTGAATAAAATTAAATCTTTTTTCATACAGTACTTGTACAACACAATGTTTTTACATAAGTAACCTTGATTTTATTCATCATCAATATTCATTTTTTTTTGTAATTTTTAAATTTGTCATTGACTTTTTAATTTTTATTTTAGAAAAGAAAGACGTTTCTTTTGGAGTATTTATTATTTTGAGTCGTACCTACTATTGTTTGAATCGGAGGTTGAGAACACTAACATCTGACGCATGCGCAATGGCTTTAAACCGTCCGACAGCTGGCAATCGCTATCCTCGTCTGACTAGTGGTGTTACGCGCTAGCTCTCTTTCAATCTACTTTTAATATTTACTATATTTATTAGCCAGCAACCCTTATTGGCGGCCAGATTTAATTAAGCAACCGTATATAATAATATACAGAAAAAAAATAGCTTTAATTTGATATATAAATTATAAATGTACGTTGTGGGTGTATAAATGTAACAAATTCATACCTGTGTATACCTGGCTGCGAAGAGGTGCGGCCAGGTGCGCAACGGCAACCATAATTTTTCAGAGTCTTTATAGATGTTGCCGTAAAGTAGACGACATTTCATTGAAAAAAAAAGTCAATGAAATTTCTTACGGATTATGAATTATTAATAATTTAATTAAAAATACTAGCGGCCACATTTTGATAGGCAACCTGGTGGATATAAATTCTCCTAATCATGAATATGTGTAAAAATTTGGTTTTCAGCAAATACTCGATAGGTACACTGATTCTGCAGCCGGATCTCGTACTATAATAAGCTCTATATCTGCTAATAGATACGCCTCTGCCCAACTCTTAGGAGATTATAGGATTTACTTCCCTTCCTCGTACCGTTACCACTCATCTCTAACTCCCGGATTCGCGGATGGTCTAAACAAGCGCGACACTCGGTTGTTCGATTTTCGTTAGGTCTAAATCTTTCCTACCTATATGTTATTTTGATTAAATCTTATGCAAAAAGGTGATACTTCGAAAGAATCAACTCACGAAATCCCGTGATAAAAAGCTGTTACTGTGAACCAGTAACAATAGCAATAGCAGTAATTATATTATTTGCTATTCTGACTACTACTGCCATCTATACATCAACTCGGACCCAGACCACGGGTTTTATACAAGTATCAGAAGATGGCAATGCAATCTATGTACGTTAAACACATGAAATTAATATTTATTTTCAATTATAGCCTTGATATATTTACATATTATGACTTACACTAAATTAAATAATAAATTAGAGAACCAACAATGCGGGCCTAAGAAACGACACCACTGTTGGGGAAATATAGACGATCAATTAAAGATGAACTTGATTAGTTTAGACCAGCCGTAATCTGTTCCTGTACAAAGCGTCGTCATAATTCTGGCGTCTGTAGCAATTTTATTGAAAAAAGAAAAAAAACATTTTTGCAAATAAAAATATCAGCTCTTTTAGTTATCTGACTCAAATTCTTTTCGAATATTCTCGTTGACTCAAACATAAGTTACACAGGTCAACTACAGGTTTAAAAATTAACTCCGCTATGGGACCATGAATTTGAGTATGTTCATGATTTTAATTTCTACTAAGATAGAGAGGACCTCTAGGCGTTCCCGAGATAAAGGGTTTTGACAGACGGATGACAAAGTGATTCTTTATGGGTTCTGTTTTTCTTCTTGAAGACCATTTTTAGGGTTTCATTCCATTATTTTGTTATCTGCCACATGTCGTAAGACAATATTTATCGAGACCCTTATGAAACTGAGCCTCATTTCTGTATTTTAGCCTATATTTTAGCAAATAAATTACATATATAAACATGTTTGTTTAATGGGCGTTACACTTAAACATTTATTTTATTATGTTTCCTTACTAAAAATAGGTACATCATCGGAGTCTTAGTGATAAGATCCTATTTTACCCTTTGGGTACTGGACCCCGAAAACCAACTGTAAAAGAATTTTATGCGTAATACACGCATAAAATTCTTTTAATAAATGCCTCAGATTGATGGATTAATAAAAATAAATAATTCATTGGTCGTCTAATATCCCCAAAGATGAAGTCTATGATGCAACCATAGATATCCCCAGCCATAGAGAACACTGACACAGCATCGTGTATGTCAATTGTCTGACTTGTCAAAACATTTTAATTTTGGACATTTCGTTCATTACTTCACTTCACTTTCAGTTCAGTGAATCAACTTTCTGTCATTGGTTGTGTGGTGTGTTTGTAAAACATTTTTTAATTATTTTTGTTTAACTTAACTTACACCCAGTAGCATCACTAGATCGTAAAAAAGTGAATTAAGTTATCATTTAAGTGAGCAAAGCCTAAAATGTGTTGATCAGAATCCATTGATGTGTTTGTCGACCCATCGTGGGTGATCCCAGTGTATATTAAAAGTATCCAAAAGTGCGTGTGGATGTTTGGCTATGTACAAATTCTGAGGATTGATTTGTCACAGATGGCAACGCTTTAAAGAATTCGCTAGCTAAAATCTGGAACAAAGCTTGTGTTCGGTGAAACGTCAATGGATTTTTAGCAGGTAAGACATCGATCGAGTTATGCGAAGTATGGGGGAAAGGAATGTACCGGCGGGCAATGGCGTGTACACACCGGGACTATTGTTTTCTTGTATACAGTGCTCGCGGACGGCGAGTGAGCCCGCGCCCCTTTCATATGTCGTTCATTACCATTAAACGCCTTACCTGGTGTAACGAGGTAACAACTACAGTTAGACGAGACGCTAGTTAGAGACGCGGGGTCATCGACGCCGGCGACGGGCTCCGCGCCGCCGACGTTGCTGCGGCTGTTATCGAGCAATCTCTGATTATGTCAATGTTTTGGTATCAAGTGCATCTGTGATGCCTTCCAATTGGAACTTGCTGGTGACATTCGCCACTACTGAGTTTACTGGTTTGTTTTGTAGCACACTACTAAGTGTATATTATGCAAAAATATTGGTTGTTAAATAGATTCACGTAGTATTGCTTTGGTGAAATTGTTGCCTGAAAACAAGCTAGTCTACTTAAATATTTCACTCTGTAACTTTGTAAAAGGCAGCAAAATGTGCAGAAGATCAACAAGTATTGTGCTGAGTATTCATTCAGCAACAAAACATAATATTCATAACTCTCTTAAGTGGTGAGTAAATCAGATGAAAGCAGGTTCTTTGCTTGATTAATGATACCTCATGATATTCTTCCATGTGAGTATTCCTGTGTCCCTTAATTAGTATAAAAGTATTATGAATTGATGCTACATTAATTTGACTGTCTTCTCACAAAACTGCAAATATTCCAACATTATTGTCTTCCATTGGTCAGCAAACAAGTTTTATCTAGAATTAGTCACAACTAGACAGCTGAACATTGTCAATATAATATTAGTTACTTTGATTAAAATAAAAATATTCTTTACCAGATTTGATAGCATCAGTACACCTATAATAGGCATTATTGTTATTGAGATTGGTTCATTGCTAAAAAAACAGCTTCTTAAACTTGAAAGTACACTTTTACTTTTTCAGTATACAACCAAAATATGTTCAATTGTGTCTTGAAGCCGTTGCCTTGTATTGTATTGTATAATGGGCTGGTGTCCGCAACTCCACGTCTGAAGCCCTTGCCTTATAGTGGGACAGTTATAAGCTGCTATTTTATATTTAAGAAGGATTATTAGTATACTTTCCACTATGAGTGCCTCTGCTTCTGTGGGGTTTAATTCTTTTTGTTTTGAGTTTGTAAAATTACTTAATAGAAATATACAATGAAATCAAAGTTAAGTGTAGGTAATGCAAATGTAAAGGAGTGATTCCTATGGTTGTATTGGGTCAACTTGTACACTATTCATGTTAACCATAGTGACAAATCACTCAATCATAACACCAATTACATCAAGTAGGCTCCAGCTCCGAAACAACGACTTCTAGAAGATGGATAATTTAAAATTCAAATGATTATATTATGTGTATGTGATGATTGGCGAAATAATTGCCTTCAATATTAGATTACAGAATTTACAGACTACTAATCTGTCCAACCAAATGTGTGGTATGTGAAACAAATATTGGATCCGATGGACAGTATTTGGATGTAACTAATAATGGTCTATCTCTATGTACATGTATTTAGTTCTTGTATTTAATTGAGCATGTTAAATAGCTTAATTTATTATTTTGCATTTCCATTCAGTTGCTTAAGTTTGGTGCGGCCAACTCAAGATGATGGTGGAAACCATCCTGGAGTCCTCCCAGGACTTTGGTAAGTGTCACTGCAGTTATCATTGTAGCAGTTATAAAGCTTGCATTGTTCTGAGTTGATAACTAATCAAAAACAGCATTTATTTCACAATTAATTAGCTTTATGTTTAACCTTCCAGAGCTGTATTTTTGATACAGACAAGTTCAGAAACTAATACATATTTACTGTAATTTTGTTGGTCCCTTACACTTGCAGTTAAATATAAAAGAAGTTAACGGTAATCTGAGTTAAGTTAGTTGACATAAACACAGTTTATTAGACCACCAAATTAGAATTGAATAATGTCAATGTTAATCCGCGGTGTTTGCATTAGTAGGCAATTTTGTCAACTAACTTTAAATTATATTAAACATGGAAATTAAATACATTGTGAGAAAGTAGGTTGCTGCGTTTGCAGCCTGGCTATATGTATATGAACCAAACAGTCACTAAACATCAAATACAACATTTTCAACTGTGTGTTGTTAATATATAATATAGAGAAACTAAACTGTTGACTGATATAACTTGCCATAAATAATATTTAATTAATATATTTCCTGTGAATTGTCATGGCTTTTCCTGCTGTATCTTTGTGATTGGAGCGTTTGGTTACTTGGTTAGTGTAGTGTTAGTAGCACAGTGCTTGGTGCAGCCAGTCTCACTGACATATTTGATTTTATAAACAATACCTTCTTCTCAAAAGTATGAAGCAAACATTTAGAATTTGTTAATAATTAAATAAACATTGTTTCTTCCAATTAAAATTACAAAGCGTGTGTAACTGTTCAAGTTGTGTAAGTTAATCCAGGCTTTATTTTTGTTTAATATAATTTTTTCTTGCTTCTTTCTTAAAACTGGGTACCTATGTAATATCAATATTGACACCATTCAGAGATCAATAATTATTCTGTAATATTGTTTTTTTTAGGATACAGCTTACATTTTGATGTCCCTGTTGGACATGAATCATTCAAATAACATTTCGAAACATTGTAAATATAAATACCCAGTACATGACTAACATTAAAACAAAAAGTACCTTCAATGATAATAACTGCAATATCCAACTCGAAATGTGTAAACATGTGAATTTCTCATTTATCACATTTCATTTTTAGTAATAGTATGACAAACAAGAGTGTCTCTATTGTCACATGTTAGTGGGCACATGCTGTCAGTAACACATTTATGCAAACTAATATTATTAATGAGAAAGTTGAACGCTGTTTGTTACCCTTCCTTACCTAAACCACTTATCCAATGTTCTAAAGGAAATAAGCTTCATTATGATTAGTCAACTAGTCCTTAACAAAACATATAATAAGTTACAACAAAACATATAATAGTAACAAAACATATAACCTACATTTTGTGAATTTAAAAATGAACAAAGTAGTTACGGTGCAATCTGAAGGTCACAAACCTTCAGAAAACCATTTCCAGATTCAGTCATTCTACTTGATATAAAAAAACGACCAAGTGCAAGGAGATACAGTCTGGTGACAGACGGACAGACTGCTGAGTCTTAGTAATAGCGTCCCGTTTTAACCTTCGGGTACGAATACGAATGTCTAGAAAATACCCATCCTGTAATGATCCATAGACCAGAACTTGCAATAAAATCTTTGTATCATTCAGTTGACTAAACTTTCCAAAACTTATAATTCGGCTATAATTTCTCCGAATAAATGATTGTTATGATGACATTTGACCACTTCGTTGTTAGTAACATTACTCAGAGTTAGCGTGTTGCATTCGTCTCTAACCGTGGTGATGCGGTCCACACAGGCATGTCGAACGGAGCGTTACCGCAGTGGAAGCGCGAGCTGCTGCAGCGGCGCGCAGCCCGCAGCCGGCCCGCGCAGCCCCCCCTGCAGCCTCCGCCGCCGCCGCCACCGCCGCCGCACGACGAGGAAGACGAGGAGCTGCGCTACGGGCCCGGTATCGTCAAGCGCCTCAAGTCGCGCTACCTCAGCCTCGCACTACGAGACGCGCCGCGCCGTCGCCCCTCCGTGCTGCGCCGCGCCGCGTCGCTGGAGCACCTACTGGACGAGCGGCCGCCACCCGCTCCCGCGCCGCGCTCCACACAGCGCCCGCCGCGCCCCGCCTCCGTGGCCGTGCATCCCGCGCCCCTCGTGCCCTCCGTGCGCCGCGACTCCGTGAAGCGGGCGCGCTCCGTGGACGCGCTCAGCCGCTTAGACTCACGCGAGGAGCCGCGCGCTCCGTCGCCGTCGCCTCCGCCGCCGCTGGCGCCGCGCCCTCCGCCACAGCCTCGCACGGCGCGCCCACCCCGCCGCCCAACCCCGCTGCTGCGGGAGACCGAACGTCCGCCACCGGACGTAGTCCGCTCGACCCTACGAAAGTTCGAAAGTGCACCGACACGTCGCGCCGCGCCCGCTGCCCGCGTGTCCGCCGTGCTGCGAGGTCTTGAAGGTCCGCGGACCTCGACGCCAGAACCTCGCGACTCATCAGAAGCACCACCTCTCAGCCCACGAACACCCAGCCCTTTGCCGCAAGCTGAAACGTTGTCGCCCGTGCCGACCGCCTCCACTGGCGAGGAGGCAGACAGCTCACCGGAGCCTGCCAGCTCGCGGCCGGTGTCTCGCGCAGCGCTGGACGGCATCGCCCGCGCCGGCTCTACCGTGCGCTACGCTTTCGAAGCTCCTCGCGCAGCGTCCCACCTACCACCGCTAGCGGCTACTAACCAGGTCCTCGTGGGACGTGCGCGCCGTGTAGGCGTCATCCGCCCGATGCCGGCGCGCTCCACCGATACCGCAACTGAGGAACTCGTCGAGGAGATCGACGAGAAGAGTCCCGAACACGGCACTAGACTCCCGTCTCCCTCCTCACCGCCGCCAATCGACACCGACCAGAGCCCGCCGGCGCGCGCAGAACGTCGAGAGCCACCCCCGGCAGCCCTGGTGGAGCCTACCCCGCGGCCTCCGCCGGAACCCCTGCGCTCGCCCTCGCCACGTACCCCTGTGTCCCCTGAGCGTAGTCCTAGCCCGCAGCCCAAGCCTAAATTAGCGGACACGATCACTGCGTCTCTGGTGAACGGCCACGCGGCCACTGAACGTAGTCTAGAAACAAAAGCAGCCGTGTCGAGGATCGGCGCGGCCGGCATCGAGCGTGCGTGGAGTGGTTCGGGGGAGAAAAAGAGCGTGGAGAACAAGACGGTCGGGGGAGCAGGCGGGGGCGCAGCGTGGGCGCGCGGCAGCCCAGCGCAGGCGCGGCGTGGGCGCGCTCCTCCACCCGCCAGCACGTCGGTGGTGTTCAACTTCTCCAACCGCAAGGAGGTGCCCGACTACATCGAGAACGACGGCATCGTACTGCGCGCCAGCCGCCGCAACAGGATCAAGGTCAGTCAACCCCTCTCCTATCTAAGTGTCGTGCATCACACACGCACACTAGCACAAGTGCTATGCTTCAGAAGGTATCGACCATGAGCCATGTCATGTATCGACTTATTGTAGTATTCTGAGTACGTTGTGTTCTCTTATCAAGAGTGCTACTAATATAAACAATTTACCTAAAGTGGCTAAAGTCTCGCATACCGTCGTTATCACCGATAGATGATACTGAGCTGTGTTATTCATTTAATTACTTAGGTGTACCTACTTAAGGTAAACTTAAGCCATAGTTATCAATGTAGATTTGTGGTGCGGATGTAGGTGCTTAGTACTTAAATATTCAGGATAATACCTTAGTTTAGCCGGGATCTAGATGGAAGCTAGTAGTTAGGTGTGGTGGTGTCGCAGGCCGGTGCAGCGGTGACCGGTATTACTGTTGCTGGCGATGTCAGTCCGCGGTGCGTTGCGAACTTGCGTTTAGTTACAAATTGACCCCGTAGGCATCTCTTTACTAAGAATAGCAATTTCACATTTGACCGCATTCAATCTGTCGCCTCGAGTATTGTGCGGGCAATATCGCACGCTCGAGCTGCGGCATTACGCGGGTCAGCGGTCGCAGCCAGTAGCTCGGCGGCGGCGGCTCGACCGCTGAACCGCTCCGCGCAGCCAGCAGGCCGCGCCGCGCCGCACCGCAACACTACCATGATGCGCTCGACATTACGCAACATTCGATATGCAAATATAAAAAATATTTTCTACTAACGGTGAAAGTGATAGTGATATCGTAAGATGGTGCTATGTATGGCGGCCCGCGCGGCGGGTGAAACCGGCGGACGCGGTCGATAGCTGGCCGAATCGAATGCCACTCTCGATTTCGTCAAGATCGCTTCCGCTGGATAGTGCGGTGCGCGGTGCTCGGGTGCCGCATCACTGCCGCGGAACGTTAACGAGCCCACACTGCGATGCAGACGCTGTGCTCTCGCCTGCGCACTCTTTGTTATGTATGAAGAAGCAATCAGATTGATGACTGACGACTAAACAAGTCATCGAGGTGCGTCTGCCAAGTTAGAACAGCGCGCACATGCCTGAGCGCTGACCCGCGGCGACATTGCTTTCACTGCGGGAGTGCCCACGCGGACGGAGCTCGTCACTATGGTTGGCCGGTGTCGGTCGGCGTCGTAACCGTTCGTAACTTTATTGCTTTCCAATGTTCTAACAATACGCTGCTCACATACGTAAATGCGAAGCTCCGTTCTTTACTGATACTGAGAGCTTATGACCACTATTGAAGTTTGCTTATGCCAAGCGCATTCCGGTACTTTATAAACCTGCCAGCAAATCGCCTGAGTTACATTATAAGCTCAAAACTATCATGAGTTGAGAGTCGGACTACTAACTCTGCCGATATATTGTAGTCTAACTTACATAACAAGTTTAAGCAAAAATGCTCTCACTCAGGAATGTTGAAAGAAGAGCGCTCTCTGGTTATAAATCAAAGAGCTGTAGTTACCCGCTAACGTCGCTGTAATTAAATACCACGTCGGCAGGTAGCGAGTGTGGCGACCGGCGACCCGGCGAGCTCTCGCCTTTTGATCGTTTTGTCGCCTCCCTCGCCATTCTGCACTCAGCTTGCTCTTTTTGACTTTTGTCCGACCGGTTTGTCAGTACCAATATTGTGACTTTGTGAGGGACAATTTATAGAGTGGAACTAGATCAATTAAAGCTATTTGTGACCAACTTGCTTACCTATGATATCAAAAACATCTCGCTTTCCTCTTGACCGTTTCAGTAAATAAATAAGTGGTGTGAACCAGAGCCTACTACCGTTCCGTGTGAATGTAATCTGTGTGTCCACAAACACGACAAGTATTTGCGGAGCAAATATTGAGCGTGTCGAGCGGTCGACGGTCGACCCGACGCAAATATTTAGATTACACTAGCTCCAATTAAGTTGACAAGTTTGCCCAAGCTCCCAGTCGCCCATGCCAGGGAGCCAGTCGCAGGGTGTTGCTACTACGCACCACATTCCTCAGCCGACTAATTATAATTGTGCCTGTTGGTTTTCCGCATGTAGGTAGGCCGAAGTAGTTTTCCTGTTTGGTTTTGGTCACATATTAAGTTCGCAATATTCATACTACACCATAACAAATAGGTATTAGAAATTTGGAATGATACAACTTAAAGTGCCTCTCACGGTGGTATTGAGAGAGCAACTGACGCAACTCCGTGCAGTGCGTACCAGAATAGTGGCAATAACTACTTATTACCACTATTCTGGTATGCACTGCACGGAGTTGCGGAGTTGGAGTTTGTGGAGTGGCTGGAACGGCGCAGATCCTCACCGGACACGGAAGTTTCGGGAGGCTCCTGCACATAATCGAGCGGGAAGTAACGCCTGAGTGTCACTATTGTGACGATCGCCCGGAAACCTAACTTTTGAAAAACCAATGATGAGTGTCCCGGCACCCTCTGGTCTGCTGATGGTTCAGTCCGGTTCTCGTGATATGCTGTTCTCATCGTCATTCGTCAGTTATTAAAATACACCGAGTACTGCATACTCTATTTTGACCCAACCACAATAACCACCGCCCAGCGTGGGTACAACTACCAATAGGATTACTTTTTGTTTTGACGTTATATACAAAGGTGACATAAATTCTATCTGTGTACGTAGACAGCACACAATAGGGCAGATTCGTAACTGCGCAATTAGCGCCCATTCCATCCGAGCTGTGGTGATAAACGATGGGCCATGCTTGCCTACCTGCCTAGCTACTGAGCACAGCCGGCTGCGATGCTTCCTCTAGCAGATAAGCAAAAAGCGCCATTATCAGAGAGTAGTAACGGCGCCGTTGTGACAACCCCCGCATCCCTCCCAGGTCCCTGTTCCCGTACCTCCGGGCTGTGTCACCGACCCACGTCCACTACTCACAAGTGTAGTTCAGGTAATCACTTATCGAAGCCGGTTTTGAGGGCTGATTAGAAATTTACTGAAATGACCAGCAACAACTCATGTGTCTCACAGCAATGAATCCGATGTTGATTCATCATCATTCATCAGCTTCATAATAGCAAAACATTACTAAAAATATTAATTCTTTTCACCCGACTGCAAAGGGTTATGTTTATCGTGCATTTCTTGTTACTTAAGGTTGTTTTAAGATGTTCTACTCAATACGCTTGTTGTAGTTGTTCGTCACCCCTCCCCCCCTCCCCTCGCGTTGCCTATTCAGGTGGTTGTAAAATATTTAGCTTGTTGTTATTGCGATTAGTTAAGTTTGAGTGTGTTTTACTGTATTTGGAAGTGTGCGGCGCGCGGCGTCTCTAACGGGACCACTTGATATCTTCGCGCTAATTGCACACAGATCGCGTTACAGCTGCTAATTATTTTCATGTACTATGTAGTATTTAAAGTTTAAGATTTGCAGCATTATGTATTGTATTCCGGTTCCAAATTCCACGCTGCCGCCGTTGAAATGAGTTGAATAGTTCCACCGGACCTTCCGCATATGTAGTGTAAGCAAGAATCCGAGCGGAAACAGAATGTTGGCTATTACTTACTTATTTATTAAATTAACATTGCGTAATTTACATATTAATGTTGTCTGAGGACTTCCTGCACCTCCTGTTCTATTCTTCTCTCAGGATTTACGATAGTACACATCATGTTTTTGTAATGTCCCTGAAGACACGCCTCACTTATCTGATAGACACCGTGTTATATAAATATGTCGATAAGTCACAAACAAACCAGCGAGTATTTCATTCAGGATTACACCGATAAGTATTAACAAGTAATTGGACGACATTTGTCAGCACAGCGCGGCTGCGGTGGGCCAGGCCGCAGGCCGCAGGGCGCGGGGCCGCGGGCGGGCGCTTCTTATACCGACTCACCATCGACGTGATACTATGCCGCAAGAAGCTTTCAGTTCTCGCGAGACACATTCTCTACGGCGCATAAGGAAACGTGTTTAGTAATTACTAATTATACTAATATCTTTGCTTTCTAACTCTGGCAAAAACGCATCTGCGGAACGCTCCGAGCGCTCCACAATAGAGATGGGCTGCCAAAAAAGTGCGTTCCCAGAGCGCGGCGTGGTGAGAGCGATGCGCAGGCGCATCCCGCCTGCACTTTACATAAAGTGTTTGTTTATGTAACCTGCGCGCTGTTCGATCGCCTCGAGCTTCTCTTAGTCTTTCACTGATTTCCGGTTCATGCGGAGATTCCTTTAGATGTTTGACATCGTGCAGCATGTCTCAGTGTTGCCGATGCTTGTTATGTCACTTCGTGCAAATGGAACACAAACCGACCTTATTGGAATAGTATAGAACTTCAGCAGATCATATTGAGGTGTAAAGTATCATGTCGTGTAATGTCTCATCGACAACACTTGCATGGGGCGAGTGGATGAACACTGCCGTTGCGCCACCACAAACCGCACTGTGAACACCGTGCTGCGTGCTGTATAGCAACATGAGCCTTACATTTAAAGCGTAACATTCAATCTAGCTTGAGTACGCATCAGCTAGTATCTTGTTTAGAAAAATATAGTTTTGCTTAAATTATTTCTCGGCACCAAATTGCTGAGGTGACAGAGGTCGCGTTGACTAACTTTACTTGCCTATATGAGGACCGTGTACAAATACTAGATGACTAGACTATTTCACAATATCAATATCGACGAATTTAAATAAACGCATAAATGTTAAACAAACAACTTATCTAAGCAGAGTTCACGCTGTTACGGTATTTTATGTTATTCGCGTTACATTATTGAGGATGGTTTGATAAAAGTGAAATGCGCGGCATCCCCATGACGTAGAGGTATGACGAGCGCATTATGCGAGAGCAGAGGTCAGCAGCACGCCGCGCCCGCCTCGAGTAGGCAAGGACCTCTCCACGTCGGCGTCGCCCGCGTACGTATGCTGGCACGTTATACTGTACATAGTTATAGCAAGAACAAGGATTCAATTTGTTACAAAATTGCAGCTATGAGTGGTCGTTTAATGACATTTCTCACCGCTTGAAAACCGATTTGACCTTGGTTTGTGAATATTTTAATCACGAATGAATTGAAGCGAACATAACCTGCATCATCAATTTATTCGCAACTGTGCAAGTCACCTTTAAATGAAAAGCAATGTCAAGTGACCAGCAAGACGAGATCCCGAAGTTATTCAAAGAATGCGCAGACGTTGATGCTTCTGTATACAGGTTTTCTGCCGCCTCGTTACGTGTCATTAAACCGTTCGTTACGAGGCGACGCGCGACACAGCCTCGGAGGCTCGGCCGCTCTGCGCCCGTACCACTTATTAGTTCATATAGAACACTTCAGATAAGCCACAGATGACTCCCGCAGCCCATCGGACACAACACCTGTCTCACATCGCACCGCAAAACATTCACACGTGCATTTATAACAATTTCCTGAACAAAAGAACGATCTGAACAAGAAGATAACTTTTTAAAATCAACCTCTCATCGCGAATAACCGCGTTCGTAATTGGATTCTACATAAAGTTAATCCGGTGAAAAAAGCGCAGATATTCAAAATCAATCATGCGTCCTTGTGAGAGTTAGCGGCTTAGTCAGCAGTACATTATGTGATAATGTATCAGATATGCGGATACGGCGCTATCGGTGATAAACTCTCGGACGACGCATTACTCACAGCGCGCGGCGTGAGGGTCTGAGAGCCCCTGCACCCTGCACGCACCATCGCATAGCCGCTCGTCACAAATGTGAGCGTATGATCGGATGACGTCAGTGTGGTGCACCTGATTGATATGCGGAGTACTGCCACTCGTGGATCAATGGAGTGCTTTAGGGAACTGTCCCAATTTCACTGACATTATGGCTCCGATTTCTAAAACGTTGACAATCAGGTTTTCAACGCATTATCAATTTCACTGCCGCGTTCGAAATAAGTCTCTAGTCTTAAATATACAATCTGCGTTTCGCTCAGAATAATGTACATATCACATTATTTCCCATGATTGTTGGCTACAGATTAATTGCAGAAAAACTATTTGTAGACTATAACTAAGGACTAACAACAAGCTATAAAAGCACATCAAAAAAACTCCTTTTGTACGCTAACCGCTTATGAAATGACCGCATCTGTCTGAGCCGTCTTGTCTTCGGATCGAACACTTGATGTCGATGAATTGTGACGCTGATTGTACCATTATACAACACATGACTAACTACTACTGACTACTGTTACTGTCAGCATCTCGGAGGTCCCAATCTATGTTAAAGTGACCATAGACTCATGGAGGTGGAATAAGTACATATGTTTACGCCGCAGGAGGGCCGGTCGTGTGTAGGAGCTGATATAACAGGTACACGTGAAGCAGCGCCCGCACAGCATCGGAAATGGTATAATGGCACAAAAACACTGGTGCGGTTATCAACGTTCCGCTCTGATTGGCCGTGTCAGCGCCGCGCGCACTGCTCTCTACGCGATGTATGATGCGCTCTCCCCCGCGCCCGCCTGCACCGCACCCCGCCGCACCCCGCCGCACTCGCTCATCCGACATCCTTGCTCCAACGGTATCTGTGCTGTTCCTTTTCTTCGTTATTTTACAGCTGCTGTTGGCACACTTCAGACGTATCTGAATCTACAAATGGACATCATCTTGTGTCCCTCCAGTCTATTTTTATTGTCGTAGTCATTCTCCGAGGGTTCACTTTCAACTCACTGACCGGTGAGACAAGAATCACGTGTTTCACTCCAAAGTCATCCTGAAAGCACGATAGTATGAATGCTGTCGAATTACTTAATAATGTTATGATCTGACAAGTAATATCGGAAATAGGGAGCGACACTCTTCAATAGATGACAGGTGACAGTAAAGCAACCATGTGGAATTAACATCACGGTGAGAATACAAGTGCGTGTGTACTCAACTGGTAATATTAGTAAATAAATGAGAGCCTGACTAAGCAGTTTGGCGCAAATTGGCAAATTAGCGCCGACTAGTATGTAGTAGACGGCCTGTTTGACCAATTACCACGAATGACGTGCTCTGTTATGACAATACTGATCGAGCCGGTGCGCGGTGTGGCGGTGCGTGCCTTACCCGCCGGAGTGGGCTGGTGCCACTGGATGCACTCCATCCGGTGCTAGTGCGCAACGTTACCTACGTATTAAACTAAGCTTAGATTAGGTCATTCCGCGTTCGCAGTTGCGTCGCTGCCCATATGTCCTTTACGAATTAATTGCTTCCTGCTTCAGACAATATAGTGTTCCCAAAATGTCGCAATTAACTGTTAAGTAGCCTAACTAGCGTGACCAAGGTGAGATCGTGTGCTGTTATGAAACAGAGCCATTTACAGATCAATGCACTTGAGCGCATAATGGATGTGGCTCCATGACATTCGATAAAAGTTTGTTTGTTTGGTAAACGATGTGCCAAAATGATATGAAATTAAATTAAACACAGTCGCGAGACTCACTCTAACTTTTCGTGAAACTATTGACGGGTAGAATGAAGCCTACCAAGTGGCAGGCCGTCATGTAGGGCTACTCCGTTAAACTTAGACGCCGAGTGCCTTCAACTAAATAAGGAAATACCTCACTTCACAGTTGGATGCCGATATTCTCCCTCTGATATATTTGGCTAACCGATCTACCAACGTTGATTTATTTAGAAAATCCAGTGTTATAGAACCGTCTCACTGCCAATCATTTGCCGTGCCTAGCCACTACTCTATTTATTCGTACCTAAAAATGATTCACAAAAGGACAAAGTGATAGTAGGTCATCGTCAGCAAGCTAGTCCAATCACTGACTATTGTCGGTACCACGGCCGCACCTGCGGCGACACATTGTTTCCAATTGTGGACGATAGGTAAACACACGTGTAACGGCACCGGCGCCCGCGCACTTGTGCGCATCTTTCGACAGTCTCGACTAGAGTCCACCCGCAGCTCTGCTCCGGAGCCCCGGACGGGCCCGGACGCGCCAACACCTGCTCGGAACTACAATACTGTCGTCTAATATTGAGTTTATAACTGGAGAATCTTAAGTACTAAGTCTAGAATGCATAATGTACCTACATTACGTAAAAGCGAAACCTTGGTTCTTATTTTATCCGGAACAGCAAATACGGCTGTATTTATCTATTAAACTATAACAAATAATGACTAAACATTGCTTTCCATTTTTGTGCAACGCGGAAATGAAGCAGCGATCAATTAGTCTCAACTGTACTAACTGTTATCAGTGGAACGGGAACTCGTTTCGTTACGATTGTAACTCGATACTTGCTGATAAGTAATGTATTTCTTAGTCTCCTCATTACTCACAGATTAGTTAGTGAGCATTCAATGGAAGTCGATGATGTAGACCGGTTTGAAAGGTGCTGGCGTTAGACAATACAGCGGGTAGCCGGACATTCATCGTTTACTTTCTCCGGAGCGCCGCGGCCGCGCCGACGTATTTTAACAAGGCTTTATGGTAATTAACGCAGCCGCCATGAGACGACGCCGCGCCGACGCGCTCCATGGGCGTATGCGTTAGGGCCAGCGGACACCGCTACATGTGCAATATGCGGCCGTTTATATCAACTAAAGGGATGCCAATTATGAATAAAAATCGCCTCAACGCAAACCTCAACAATCAGAACAAAACTCAAACTATTTATTTCAATTAGCTAATTTTTTTACGGATGGGAATTCATCAAATAACTTCCTTCGCTCTGGGCGGAGCGGGAAGAGTGTCAGACTTGTACTGACTAAAACCCACCCATGCGTTGCGAGACGACTCCCGGCCATCGTTGATGCGGGTCTGTGGACGGTGAGCAAAGGGGGAAACACCGTCCGTCCGTCTGTGTTCTACGCGCGTCTCAAAGAAATGTCAGCAAAGCAAAGGGCCCTGGTTGCGGGTTGTTCGAAAGCGTTACACGGCCCCGGAACATGGTGGTTTCCGTCAGTACAAGTCTGAAATTCCCCCCACTTCGCACAGAGCGGGGCAAGTTATGCGATGAAATCCCATAAACAAAAAATAAAAGCTAAGGAATGATCAAAAGTTCAAATGCGAAGAACCCACTCAAGCTGAGCCAGTGACATCGCATCATAGCGGAACGACAACTAAACGCGTCTAGGGCTTAACTGTTTAGCCAAGAGATCCGCAGGCTCATCATTAGATGAAGGCGCGCAGTGTGGTGTGCGCGACCAAGTTGCGCATGCGCAGTTGCGTAACTGATCGTATTGTGTTACAGCGGTTAGAGCGCCAGAGCCGCAGGTGCCTCGATCACACGTGCCAAGCACTTATACGAAATACTAATAAAAGAGAAAATCACTTACTCATTAATCACGAAATCTCACCAACGACGTGTTCAGAGTCCCAAATTTAGCATGGGGGATCCTTTTAGGATGTAGGCGCTCACTGAGACGAGATTTAGCAACCCCTAAGGGGTGAATCTGAGTGACATAGAGACATAGTAACTGATCGGGTTGAAATTTTGCTGAATACGTGTATTGTATTTTCTTATTATTATATATTAATAGGCTAAAAAGGGGTAGACAGCTATTGTGAATAACTATGTTAAGTTGGTTTGTGTACGCTTCATAACCTCAGGATCTACTGGTTCGAATTGAAACATTATTAAAATGTTGGTTAGCCTATTTTTTCGAGAAAAATTCAATAAAAACTATATTACATACACGCCAAGGAGCAGTAGGTGAAACCGCTGGGCACAGCTAGTGGTAGATACACGCCTCGGTCGTAAAGTTGAGCTGATTGCTCTTTTTGGGTTAGTCGTGTCACATTATAAGTCTTTAAACTGACATGCTTACTGACATTATTATTAAAACTTGAAACGGGATATTTAAAATGTTGTCTCGAAACAAAAAACAAACATGGTAAATATCCCATTTCAAGTTTTAATAATAGTGTGATAATGTGACACTATTATTAAAACTTTATAAACCCGCTGCTGTGCTATTATAGCCTAGATAGTTGATCACCCTAGACTAGACTATAATTGCACTCGAAGTTCCCTTCGGTAAGTTTGTGTAAGGTAAGACAAATTATGTAATTAGTTAAACAAACTGCCCAACGACGAGAAAGGGTCGAATCTCATCAACGTTCGGGAATCTTCAGAATGTCAACTTGTCCCAAATACCGCAGTGGCCTAAGACGAAAGTCAATGGCGCTGATACAAAAGCTCATACACCCCAAAGGCTTCGAAAATTCCTTGCGCGATTGAATCACTAATGTAAAGGTTTGTTATGGATCCGAAAAATAGCCAAACTTAGTAGAAATGACCTAGGTAAACTTAGCCACAGAAAGGTAGCAGATTTTCATTTGCGGGTTTAGAACTGTGTTTCCACACAGTTCTAAACCCGCAAAGAAGATGCTTTGTCTAGGCCTGTATAATAACGATAATGTAGGATAATCTTAATTCTTGGTCACAAAAGTGAAACCTCAGCAGTAAAAATAGTTGAATTAATAAAGATGCACACAAACGCGTGGCATGTCACTCGTCAAGACGTTTTGATACATCTCGCATTCAGTCGCTTAGTGCGACAGTCTATGAGCCGCGCTACTTTCGTGACGATAATTTAGCGAACACGTTGAGCGTGGTGCGCCAGACAGGCTCGGATCGATAGGGCGACCCTTGGACAGGGGAACAGCCACAGCCAGACATACCTACAACCTCGTCTATAGCGTCTAGCTAGCGAGCCATGTACACCTATTCCCTACATGTAATGACTCGAAAATTTGCTTAAGATGAAAATATTGTAGCGGGTTGTTCGAAAGAGATACCGCGGCCGCGGAACGCAAAGGACAAAAGACGGAACATGGATGCATTTTAGTTACTAAAAGTCTGACACTCCCCGCTTCGCCCAAAGCAGGGGAAAGTTATTTGTTGATTTCCCACCCCTCAAAAAAAATGGTTTTATATTTGCCTGATCTAAGCACTGATGGCGATTTTTCAGATCGAATTGCTCTTTTACATTACTTTATAGTGGTAGGCGTTAATCCTACACACTGACATTTAAGAACCTTGTCTGTATATGAATACGTGTAGGAGCCAATAAAATCACACTATCTATATGTCAGTGATAAGTCAACAAAGGCGAGCGGTGCGCGGCGGCTGCCGGACCAGCCCGACCAGCCCGACCAGTTGCACGACGGTGCGGAGTGGACGTATCAATCTCTACGTCATTTTATTGGCGTCGCGTATCGATCTGCTACTGAACTACGCGCCGAAACAATAGCCTTCATTTTGCACGTTCATACATATTCCGGTAATTGCAAATACAATTCGAGTGGTAAGCAGAATGATTGTACAAAACATTACTTACTGCACCTGCTTTAGCATAGCGCTATTCAATTGTTTAAAAAAGCTATTTTGTTTGACTTTATTAATCACTAGCTGTGCCCCGGCATTCGTTGCAATTAAATTTTTCTACCTTTCTACCTACCTAAACTATACAAAAACCTATACTGCCATTACTTACCTTTTTATTATTTTTCGCGCCGTGGAAACTAGAAACCATCCTTGGACTTCAACAAGTTTAAAAAAAAAGAATTGTTAAAATTAGTCCAGGCGTTATTGAGTTATGCACGCTTACCAACACATTTTCGATTCATTTTCATTTTATAAGAGAAGATAGAGGCCCACGTGGAAATTTGGTTAACTGTCTAGACTCGAAGCCGGCAACACGCATCTGTACATGTACCTATACGCGCTCACATATACGAAGACAAGACTCGCGGCCGGACAGAAACCTCGACTTGTTAAGCACGGCTACGAATAAAAACTCAGATCAATTACAATGGAGTATATCAACGTTGATCACTTACTAGTAGTTAGATCATTATCGAGCCTACACTATCTCAGCCCGCATCGGTAAAGGCTGTCTGATATATTTAAAGGCTTCTATTCTGTGTGATTGAAAACTAGTCTCCATGTTAATCTAAACAACAAAGAGTACTTTAACAGAAGCGAAAGAAAAATATATCATTAAACCGGCGCAGATTACGAAGACGTGCGGCGACGCCACGTGCGCGCCAGCCGCCAGCCGCCAGCCGGCCGCGCCAGCCCGACACGGGCGCACACAAGCGATGCTGCTCATCCGTGATACCATCCACTATGTAGATTACTTCTAACTTATACTTTAGTATAACAACAAGAGAGCCCTATCTCAATTTGGAAATATTCGAACCGTAAAAGTTACCCCTCTGCTTTAAAATCCCCATTAGCTGGCTTGAGTAACAACTGCTCCATAATCGCTATATTTATATTCAGTTTTCAAAGACTCTCAAATCCTCATATCGATGTTGTTTAGTATTTTCGTAACAGCAGACCTTGATGACTCAAACAAATCAAAAGGTACAAATATTTTATGATAAGTGTTCATTTGTTCGTTCCATGTGGGGACGGTACTACATCGTTATAGTTGTCCGCTTATTACCTATTCCGTTCATTCGGTTTCACAACAAACATATAAATGGTTAATTTATAAATATCTCTTAAAAAACATTTAAATATAAAAGCAAATAGAAGCCCACCGGTTTCAGGAAGGGGGGTCTGGAGAGAGGAACCTCTTTACGATACGAGTCGCGTCCAAGAGTACCTCTTTCTGAATCCTTAATCCAGCTGCTTAACTTCTCAGGAGAAAGCCTTCTCAGGTGTTGGTCGAGGCTCTTGGCAAAGCCATTGACTGTAACTACAATCGGCACACTGATCGTGTGAATCCACATATCACATGAAGACCACCTCGCTACCCAATTCATTTAATAGTAAGACTTGTTTTATTACATTGAGCGTATCAACGTTAGTTCCCCAGATCATACATATGAACTATCGTCGTACCAAAATTATCGGCTCGCAATTACGTTCCAGTGTATGGATGACCACGTCCGTCGATATCTTGAATAGAACGACATGCCGACCGCTCCAAGACCAGTAGATGTAAAGTCACGTGTGGCAGACTTGCAATGCACCGGGCGCGGACTAGTCACTATCACAAGTTGGGCCGCTTCCAGGACAAGTGAGGTGTCTTTATAAGGCCTGGCTACTGTAAGCGTACCACCTCCTCGATACTCAATTACTCGTGATTCAGTAAACACTTCCAATAATACACAGAACTGGCGATTCATAACGTGCACGAATATATTTAAATTAATAACCATCCTTAGGGAAAATAACACAAAATTGCTTATCAATGTGATTTATGGGACGTGCTCAAGATTAAAATGCCTTTTAGAGTGCGATAAAGGTAGCACATTCATTCGGTCACAATCAAGCGTTTTATCCGCGATTAAGATATGGTATCACACGCGGTCTCCGAGGTTTGCCCTGCGCGTAGTGCGCCGCCGCGTGCGCCTCCCTGCTGACCAAACTCACGCACAATATTTAGAGCGTCACGTTCACTTCAAACCAATCAATTTTGCTGGTCTTTTTCATCTTCGAAACTGGTCCTTCAGTTCTTTATCAAGTTCAATGTTATCATTTCCGTGCACCCGCTAAACAGGTTATCCAAGATCGTTTTGATTATTTATCGCCATGCTGAGCCGTCTCCAGGATATCTTGCGAGACGAAGGCCCAATCTTCTTGATCAAGGTAGGATGTTTGAAACTAACAAGACGAGGTCTTGCGACCAGTGTTACAAGTGCCAGTGTTTTTTAATCGGAATTCATTTTGTTTTCATGACGTGGCCGGCACCGACTTTGTTATTTGTTATGATTTTATAATCTTTTCATTCATTGTGGTTTGGTGCGTGTGCCGAATGTGTCTGCCCTTAAAATAGAGGAAATTAAAATGCGAGAGGGTGTTGGTTGGTATTGTTTTAGAACAAAGTGACCAACGGCGACTGGTGACCCTATGTTAGCGGATAGTTACAAGTCAATAGCACTAGTAGTCGTAAACTGTAATATTTAGTGTTCAGTTGTCCACGTCAACTGAGTTATTTAAACATTACTCATACTATGTATTGTAAGTGGTACATGGAGTTGACTGTTGGCTGTAAAATGAATAACAAACAACGCGCGATAAACAATAACGTTACGAGTATCCTTGTGGTTAGGTTATTAGCTGATTATTCATTATGTTTAATATTAAATCATTATTCATAATTAATAAAGTAGAACACGCAGATAGTTCCATAATACATATCATTGTAGAACGCAGAGTACTTATATTAAATTTGAACAAGAGCGTATAATGAAATGAGCAAAAATAGACTGAACCATTGTTGTGGGTTACGTTTTCAAACTATAGCGTAGCGACTTGTTGGGTATGTTGGGATCAACTGCGGTGTACCGGTTTTGTTCTAGAGAAGTACCTAAGTACTTGCACTTGCTCACTTGTGCATGAAGTATGCGTATGGTGCCCTTATCGGCGCGGAGTCGCGGGCGCCGTGACCGTGTGGCGCGGTTCTCGAGAGGGCCTCGCGCAGTGCTGTTATGTTGACACACGATCTCGCCGGGACACTCATCGGCCGGACGCAACGATTCACAACTATATCCTTTGTGCGACAATCTCGTTTATTACTTAGGTACATGACAAATTCAACGTATCATGACGTTAAGGGATTACTTATTCTGTTGGTGTTGTCTAGGGCTAGGTGGACAGTAGTGTAATATGTATGTAAGTATGAAATGGGCACTCACATTTCACCAATAATTATATAAGACATACAATAAGTAAGCAAGTTTCCTGCTACAGTCCAACTCCCAAATACTGATTCCGCTCCGATGCTATTGTACTTAAAACACACAGTAGTCGCGCTTGCAACCGCTGCAATTTTGTTTGTGATTCGAGTCGTATGCACCTATATTGATATAATGTTATGAGTGTGAGTGCGCGCGGTTACCAACACGGGGCAGGTCGGCACCAGCGGCACACCGGTCCGGCGCGTTCCCTTGAACCCGGCGCTGTGATCCGTCACGGTCACCGGACGGCCAGCCGGGTCCCACCGTAGGCTGCCTACTAAATGCTTTGAGGAAGTATCTATGTTCCGACAACTGTGCCTTGAAATAGAAATGTTTTCTAATACAGCATTCCGATAGCCAACAGCCACATTTAGAGAACTATTACAACTGGTTTTATTGATTAGTGTGATGTATACAAATAAACGTAGCAAGCAACTCGACGGCTACGTCCGATCAGTCCTAAACTAGCCCTCCTGGCGACTTGACGGTCCCTTCGAGTTGCACGCTGCTTACTGTACAAATAGTGTTTTATTTAATATAAACCACCAATATCAAA
Organism: Ochropleura leucogaster; assembly: GCA_958449745.1. Classification (NCBI taxonomy): domain Eukaryota; kingdom Metazoa; phylum Arthropoda; class Insecta; order Lepidoptera; family Noctuidae; genus Ochropleura; species Ochropleura leucogaster. The sequence continues at coordinate 243,319 of OY288203.1, forward strand.
CAAGTGTTATAGTGAACACCACATTGGCGACGAGTAAAAGCGCAGTAAGTGAAAATGTAACTCAAATACTATCTGCATACGGAAAATGGTTAAAAAAAAAATTATAAATATATAAAAAGTGAAAGCGATGTTGATTGACATTAGGTACACCTCTGCATAAGACATCACATATCACAGGCGTGATGGTGAAGCGTGAATAAATACCTTAAAATACATAAATATAGAAAACATCAAATGTATTTTGACCATATCCGTACGCAGACAAAAAAGAAAAAAAAAACAATGTGTACAAGAACATTTTCTCGTAAATGAATCTAAAAAAAAAAAACAGTCATCGATGCGACATCTAATGTGCCTACGAGAACATTTTCTTGTAAATGTAATACTTTGACAAGGGTCGAAGTTGCAGGTAAATGTAAGTTTACCTGGTGAAAATATGCTATACTTTGACAAGGGTCGAAGTAGCAGGTAAATGTAAGTTTACCTGGTGAAAATATGCTATACTTTGACAAGGGTCGAAATAGCAGGTAAATGTAAGTTTACCTGGTGAAAATATGCTATACTTTGACAAGGGTCGAAGTAGCAGGTAAATGTAAGTTTACCTGGTGAAAATATGCTATACTTTGACAAGGGTCGAAGTAGCAGGTAAATGTAAGTTTACCTGGTGAAAATATGCTATACTTTGACAAGGGTCGAAGTAGCAGGTAAATGTAAGTTTACCTGGTGAAAATATGCTATACTTTGACAAGGGTCGAAGTAGCAGGTAAATGTAAGTTTACCTGGTGAAAATATGCTATACTTTGACAAGGGTCGAAGTAGCAGGTAAATGTAAGTTTACCTGGTGAAAATATGCAATACTTTGACAAAGGTCGAAGTTGCAGGTAAATGTAAGTTTACCTGGTGAAAATATGCAATACTTTGACAAAGGTTGAAGTTGCAGGTAAATGTAAGTTTACCTGGTGAAAATATGCAATACTTTGACAAAGGTCGAAGTTGCAGGTAAATATAAGTTTACCTGGTGAAAATATGTAACACTTTGACAAAGGTCGAAGTTGCAGGTAAATATAAGTTTACCTGGTGAAAATATGTAACACTTTGACAAAGGTCGAAGTTGCAGGTAAATATAAGTTTACCTGGTGAAAATATGTAACACTTTGACAAAGGTCGAAGTTGCAGGTAAATATAAGTTTACCTGGTGAAAATATGTAACACTTTGACAAAGGTCGAAGTAGTAAAGGTAAATGTAAGTTTATTTGATGAATATGTGTCATGAAATCTGTTATGGTTTAATGGTTTTATTACCATAAAATGCATTTTGCACTGGCTATTGTAACCTAAATAACATAATAATTAAAATATCATAATTTATCGCATCTACTAATATGATAATTAAGCACCTCTTTAAGGGCCTTTGTATGCTCAGAAGTGTAATATGTCAAGTGGCCGTTTTACTTATTAACACTTAACAGTATAAACGGACCCTTTGAACTATTTGTCGGCTAGAGTTTCTATATCTTAAGTGCTAAGTGAAACCACAAAGCTCTTTGGGCGGATACAATAAACTCTAAACTAAATAAACAAAATTGTTGCTTGATTCCTTTGTTCTAATGAACAAATATCTTTTGATTAAATAATTTGAATTTAAACTAAATAAACAAAATTGGTACTTGATTCCTTTGTTCATTGCCTTTTTGATAAAACAATTTGAATTGGTCCTCGAAATATGATTACTACAATAGTATTATATATGGTTCTCTTTATATTACTTGCAGATCGATCAACATGTCCCAATTACAAATCCCAGCAATAGAACCATTTAATTGTGGAGGTGATCCAAACTCACTAGGCTCCCATTGGGAAAAATGGAAACGTGCTTTAGAAATATATTTCTTAGCAACAAACACCAATAATCAAATGACAAAACGTGCTATCTTACTGCATTCCGGTGGCATAGCACTACAAGATATATATTTTAATTTACCCGGAGCTCACTCTACTGATCCGGAGGTGACCGACGTCTACGATATTGCGATAAAAAAATTAGAAGAGTATTTCTCCCCAAAACAAAGTTATCAATTTGAAAGACACATTTTCCGATTAATGAAACAAGAGCCGGACGAAAATTTGATACAAGATGAAAGTCTTATCGATCAAGTAACCGAAAAGTGTATCTCGACCAAATTAAGAAAAGATATTTTGATACTTGGGGATACAGCAACAATTGAAAAAATCATATTAGAAGCAAATTCTTTAGAAACTGTAGAACGACAGATGAACAATTTTCACGATAGCCAGAGCAAAAATGCAACAAGTACCAGCCTTAACAAAATTGACACACAAATTTCAAACAGTTTATTAAAAAAAGGTTTCTGTTACCGATGTGGCAATACATATCACAAGGGTGATAATAATTCTTGCCCTGCAATTAATGCAATTTGCATGAAATGTGGACGTAAAGGCCATTACAAAAAACATTGCAGAACAATAATTAACAAAAGAATAAGTGCGAGTGCTAACATCGCAAAATAGCAAAATAAGGCCAAATAACTATAACCAAAATAAAAAACCAAAACTGGAAAGCAAAAAAGATAAAGAGCCTGCATCTGTGGATTATATTTTCAAAATCGATGACGATTCAACAATAAACTGCCAGGTGGAATTGATATAAAAATGGTCATCGATTCCGGTAGTACCTGTAATATTATAAACGATAAAACTTGGGAGAACGATCTAAAGTTATAGTTTCCAACCAGCAAAAGTCCCCAAAAAAAAAATATTCATGGCTTACGGTGCTAAAGATCCACTTAAAGTGTTGGGTTCTTTTGATGCACAGATAAAAACAGGTTCCAAGTCATGTCAATGATGGGTCAAGGAATCATTTGGGTAAAAACACTGCCATTTCCCTAAATGTGCTAAAAATTGGTTTAAATCTGAATTCTATTGAAGACAATCCTTTTCCTAAATTTAAAGATGTAGAATTAGAGAGTACAATAGATAAAACAGTCTCTCCAGTTTATCAGCCTTATAGACGAGTTCCAATTCCATTGGAATCAAAGATAAATAAAAAAAAATAGACGAACTGGTTAAAATGGACATCATTGAACCCGTAAATAAACCATCGGCTTGGGTTTCTCCAATGGTACCGGTTCTCAAGCCGGACGATGATATTCGTATTTGTTTAGACATGCGTGCGGCCAACAAAGCCATTATTAGAGAAAATCATCCTTTGCCTTCAATGGAACAACTCATTCCTAAATTTGGTAAGGCATTACTTTTTTTCGAAATTAGATATTAAAAACGTATTGACAGTGCTTAGAGAAAACAATGTTCTACTCAATAAGCATAAATGCGTTTTCAATTCAAAAACTGTTCAGTTCTTGGGACACGAGCTGCCACCGTTAGGCATTAAATCACTTGATAAATATGTCAAAGCAATTGCGACATTTCGTCCACCGGAAACCATTGAAGAAATTCAAAGTTTTCTAGGATTGGTAAATTTTGTTGGAAAGTGGATTCCTAATTGATCAACCTTAACTGAACCCATTAGACAGTTACTTCGTCAAAAAACACAAGAAAAAAAATGCTAATATGCAGCATTTTGGCGAAAAGAGCAAATTATTGCATTTGATGAGCTAAAAAAATGTCTCTGTAAAATCCCCACACTGGGGTATACCCAAAAGATCGTACCCAAGTAATTGCAGATGCAAGCCCTGTCGGGCTAGGAGCTGTACTTGTTCAGTCTCCTTTAGAAATAAGAGCCTAACAGACGTTGAAAGACGATATTGTCAAACCGAAAACGAAGCACTAACTTTGATATGGGCAATAGAACACTTTCACATGTACCTTTATAAAAAAAAAAAAAATGAGCTAGTCACAGACCATAAACCTTTAGAAGTTATATTTGGCACAAAATCAAAACCTTGTGCACGAATAGAGCGTTGGGTTCTTCGATTACAATCATACAATCATAAAGTCATTTATAAACCTGGTAAATCAAATATAGCAGACCCTTTATCTCGTCTGTGCACAAGTGCCAACACACAAAAAAGTCCACTTGATAATGAGTATCATGTTAACCAAGTTGCTTAGTATGCACGACCCGTGGCACTATCGTTTAAAAAAAATCATTAAAGCATCAAAGTATGATAATAAATTTAAATTAATTAAAGACGCTTTAATGAATAATGTTTGGAATATTTCAATAAACAACTACAAAATATTTGGACATGAACTTTGGTTGCATGATGACATCTTACTAAGGGGAAACAAAATAGTGATACCCACTATTTTAGGTCCACTGCCAAGTGGAAATTATATCTTTGTGATTATAGACTATTATAGTCGATACAAAGAAATCGAAACCATGAGATCTATATCAACACTAGAAACAATAAACGTGTTAAAAAAAAAAATATTTTCACGAACCGGAAATCTTGCTAGTATAACATCAGATAATGGCAGACAGTTCGTTAGTCAGGAATTTAAATCATTCTGTATCGAACAAGGAATTACTCTTTTTAATACGATCCCTTACTGGCCACAGCAAAACGGCGAAGTCGAGAGGCAAAATAGAGATATTCTTAAACGACTTAGAATCAGCCAGTGCGAAAAATCAGACTGGAAAGATGATCTATTAAAATATTTAATGATGTATAATAGTACACCTCACCCCTCTACAGGGAAATCTCCATCCGAGCTGTTTTATGGACGACAGTTTAGGGATAAATTACCTTTTTTAACAGACCTCGAAAATAACTACGATGATTCGGAGGTCAGAGACAAAGACAAAGAAAAAAGCAAACTTAGCGAAGACAGGAAAAGACGAGCTACAAATAGAAAATTAGAAATTGGCGAAAAAGTATATGTAAAGAATATGATTAAAGAAAACAAATTAACTTCAGAATTTAATGCCACACCTCATACAGTTATAAATGCTCACGGAAGCGATATCAATATAAGGAATGATGAAACTGGTCAAGAGTACAGGAAAAACATCGTACACCTTAAGAAGATAGAAGGCAAATGGAAAGCTATCAATCAGGAATAAAATAAAGAAGGTTAAATTAAATCAGCGCAAACACCTACCTACTGTATTATTATTAAAGATTCTTAGATCTTAATTTAGTCTAAGTCCAATTATAAACTAAATTTTAATTTTAAAATGTAATTAAACTTTTTCATTTTAAGTACAAATCTAATTGTATTTTAGTAGCACAAATCTCAAATAAAAGCAAAATATCTAAATGCTATCCAAGTAGCCATTTAGAATACTAGTGCTAAAGGTTATTGGTATTGTTATTGTACTATGCTGTCCTCTTATACTTAAGTACTAACGCTGTAACAACCACCTTGTAAAACCGAATAATTTAAAAGAGTAACCATGGAGTTTCTTGCCGGTTCTTCTCCATAGGAAACGACCCACCCGAACCGTGCACCTTCCTTTAAATTTAATTATCTTATAAAAAGGAAGAGATGTGATGTATACAAATAAACGTAGCAAGCAACTCGACGGCTACGTCCGATCAGTCCTAAACTAGCCCTCCTGGCGACTTGACGGTCCCTTCGAGTTGCACGCTGCTTACTGTACAAATAGTGTTTTATTTAATATAAACCACCAATATCAAACAAGTGTTATAGTGAACACCACAATTAGGTACTGATATTGGTGGCCGTGAGTACTTCTGGTGTGCAAAGGTCTTTGTGAATTTGATTAAAAATATCGAATCACTTCCTTGAACTGTCTTAGGTATTAGTTCGTTAGCACAGTTCATCAGTCCACGTCCACGACATGACATACAACACTGCTGGATGTGCTGCCGCCTGCCGGGGCTCGTGACGTGCAGCGCTGCTGTAGCATCTAATCTGCGGCGTGCGAGCCGCTTATCGAGTGGATGTCCATTGTCCACGCACCAACCGGACTCGCGGCCGGAAGAGCAGCCCTCGTTTAGTGCGCCGATTATGTTTGTGCTCGATAACAAACGCTTTAGGCACAAGTTAATAAAACATAACCACGCCATACACAACTCGGTTGGTTTTGTAATTCATACCCTATGATCGGTGTTAAGTTGTTACGTCAACTTCACGCTGGAGAACGATGGGTTAATTAAAATGTCGAAAAAACGCGAAGTTGTACCGTGCGTAATAAGCAAGGCTAATCGATGAAATATGTGAGACTGACTTGCTACAAACTTGTTTGAGGACCAACATGTTATTGCAATCCACAATGTGCAAGAGTGCAAAACATTATATTACCATGACCTTAGCACGACTTCTACTACAAACTATGAACTACTAGTTACATCGTTTTTTTGCTCCATACTTATTATCTAATATATATACATAAATCACGCGTCACGTTGTTTGTCCGCGATAGACTCTTAAACTACTTAACCGATTTAAAATTAAATTTGCACACCGTGTGCAGTTTGATCCAACTTGAAAGATAGGATATTTGTTTGTCCGTGTGTCACGGCAAAACGGAGCGAGGAATTAACAAGTTGAAGGGATGGAGATTGACATGGCTAATTTGTCTCTTTTTAACCCGCCACTTTCTTAAAATGGGGGTGGAAGTATGGAGCATTCCGGAATTCTCAAAGTAGAAAGATATGGTTGGTATGCGGAATATTTGTCACTAACAATAAAATCCCCAAATGGAAAGACATAATAATATCGTCTACAGTAGCGTATTAAAATAGTATTCTGTTTCGAGTTCACTTCTGTATTCTAAATGGGAAAAGGGAATCGTATTACCCCGATTTTACCTAGTGCGAAGCCGCGGGCAAAAACTAGTACATATATAGGTATATAATAAAAAAAGCATGTTACATGTTGCGCAGTTTAAATTAATTTAATATTGACGTGTAATTAATATTTGTTCTGTATGGATAACTTGATAACGTTTCCAATCGATGGTCTCAACAGCCGGGCGAGCCGGGCGTGGTGGTGCTGCGGCCCGAGGCGCTGGCGCGCTCCGACTCGGAGTCGGACACGGAGCCCGACGGCGCGCCGCCCTCGCCGTGCCGCGTGCACTTCGTCAACGACAACGTGCTCATCAACGGCCGCTCCTCCATGCCGGCCAGGCCCAACAAGGACCGCATCTCTAAGGTAAAATACGCATACGCACTAACTTTGTATGTTGGTACTTTATATTGTTGTTTGGCTGTAAGACTAGTAGGAAAAATCGATTTTGTTTAATTTCCTAAAACGCACTATGTTTCCCTGATATTGAAAGTAGGTGCGTGTGCGTGTGCGTGTAATGGGGCTGCCTGCAAAAACACATATCGACTTGCTGAATCAGGTGAACTATCGTAAGTGTTTTAGTTGTGCTAATGAAAGCACAAGAGTTCCTTCAGTGTTGGTGGCGCCTATCACGCCAATCAATCGGTTAGGCGCCAAGCGTGCGCCGGCGCCGCGCCCGCCACACACTATACACGTGTGACGTGCTACACACACCGTACACAAGTTTTAAACTCGTGACAATCGCGCCATGTTCATTTATGACTTATAATACATAACATGTTTTATTTGTCCTGGAAATCAAACTAACAAATTTTCCTTTTAAAAAAACTGCAATGCCAAAAATGTCCCGAAATACCTATAAGGGCTAGAAGAATGAGGATGTGGTCCGATGTTCGTGTTTCCAGTGTCCATTTGTAACATGATAGCGGCGCATCAAATGGCATTTTTGTTTGAAATCTCTCAGCAATTCGTCACGCAGCATTGTTTTGGGCTGGGAAGGAAACTGTCGTGTCACGTGACGGGCGTGGGCGCGTGTGTCGCGGTGCTGACTCCGCACTCCTGCTACTGTTGCTCAAATTCGCCATAAATACGAGTGTGTTAGATTGAACTTGCCGACTCGATGATTCCAATTTTTATGAGAACTTTGTTTGTTGTTGACTTACAATTGTTTAGAACGGACGCTTCAGTTCGCAGGCTTACGAAAGTCACTTACTACTCGTACAGCCAACAAAATTTATTGTTCTAGTGATCTGAGCCTTTGTGGTTTAGCCGTGAGTAGGGATTGCAATACCGGGAAACCAGGATCCCAAAATACCGGGATCCCGCGCTATTTTTGCGGGACCAGTCCCGAACATTAATCGAGCGGGATCCCGCGGGATTAGCGGGACTGCGGGACCAGTCCCAAACATAAATCGATCGAGATCCCGCGGGATTAGCGGGACTGCGCAACAATAAGCGCTATGTGTTTTTCAGCACGCGGAAGCGCGAGAACTGATTCAACTCGAGAAAGATGCCAGAAATTATAAATCTCGTAGAACGATTACAATTTAGTAAAAAAAAAGTAAATTTGTGTCTGGTGGATTAAAAATCTTCAGTTCGCCTACAATGCTTTAATGACAGTTATATATACGAGACAAGCGTGGAAGCATCTAAAGTCATGTAAAGGCTTGTAAAGTCAGGAGTCGTTTAGCAGACCAGACTATCAACATTTTATGTTTTATGCGCAGTTATTTTCTAAATATGCCTAAACTACCTATTGTCTCTTTAATAATAATTTTTATTTTTTTACTAGGTTTCGCCCGCGATAAATTTGGGGTAACACAGTTCACCTTGCGCCTTATTGATTTGTAATAGCAACGCTAACTTTTCCCTTTTCTTCCCTCTTTCTCCTATGCCTATGTCCGTCTCCTGGTTCCGAACTATGTACCAAATTTCATCACTATCGGTTTAGCCATTAAAGCGTGAAGAGGTAACAAACAAACAAACTCACTTTCGCTTTTATAATATTAGTAAGGATTATATCTGTCAATTAATCTCTCAATACATAATCTTTACTAAATGTAAAAGCGAAAGTGAGTTTATTTGTTTGTTACGTCTTCACGCCTAAATTGCCAAACCAATTTTGATGATTATAATAAAAATAGTAAATAATAATAAAAAAAGAAACATAAAGGGGTAAAAAAAGGGAAACAAAGATATTTTTTTTCGATCATCACGCGGGTTTAAGTTAGCCTTAGCCCAAAGTAACTATGCCACGCGGACGAAGTCGCGGGCGGAAGCTAGTTGTAAATATTTTTTTGACTATATTTTAGTTCTAGATGCATGAATGATACAGGATTTCACTCTTTTCTCAATGACTTTCCGAAACATGCAGGATCCCGCGGGACTGAGACCTCTCCGTCCCGCAAATACCAAGTTTAAAATTTAGTTGCGGCATTGCATTCCCTAGCCGTGAGCCTAACAATGTTATAGGTATTTCTTGTTCAGACTGTAACATTTTAAATATATACACGACTTAAGTTTGTGATGTTATTATTTTCAGCTGAAACTGCAGTTCGACGACTCGCTGACGCGCACGTTCGAGTACCCTTCGGAGACGTCCCTGAGCGAGGAGGCGCCCCCCGCCCCCGCGGCAGGCGCGGCGGCCGCGCCGCCCGACGCCACGCCGCAGCTCGCGGAGTCCGTGCTGCACGCCACGCTCGCTGCTAACACACATATCAGTAACTATCCCATACTAAATGTTCAAATATTCTGTCACAATTACCTCTGGATCACTGCCAAAATGACATTGTCTTGTAACAGTTAAAAGGTTACTGAATGAGAGCTATTGTGGTAAAATAAGTGTGAAAGGAGTACGTTGGTGGGAGCGCGAGCACTACTTGAGCGCCACTCGCGCCACACGAGCTGATGAAGGTTGCCGTGACAACGTTAAAGCACTCGACTGAACCACTCCATCGGTGTGCTGTCTTACCACGCGGTGCTTCCTTTCCCAGCGATAAACTGTGAGAAACGATCTTAATAACAATCATTATAATAGCATTCCGATCTGTGCAAAAAACTCCCTTTGTATGGAGTAGACAAAACAACGCGGTTGTCTGGGCGACACTAATCACTAGTGTAGCAATACGCGCGGTTCCCACGTTCACGAGCTCACGGCAGCTCAGGAGCCGGACAGCACCTGTGCCGCCGCGAGGCGTCGCTGCAGAAACTATGTCACCTGACAAAGGGATGGTGAGCGAATCGTTCAAAATGTGGCGACTCACGCGACATATCAAGCTGTAATAGAAACAGGTGGCGACCATTGCTGGTAACATATTGTATTGCTCACTCAATCGAGCAGTAGATCGCGTTCGCGTCCCGTCCCTGTACGCTGTAGTGTTAGGTAATGCAGGCGTTATCCGTGTTATTGTGACGACAGTGTACCTCCGGCGGGCTCGCGAGACCTTCGTGTGACGTCACCGCCGGCGCCACCGACGTCTTGTACTACAGCTAGGTTGCACGAGCAACACGTTTCATTTTCATTTTGTGCATATTCACAGCCACAGTGAGTGTAGCGTGCCAAATACAACCACCATTATTATTATTTTGAACTTTTGGTTCCATGTATAGTTTAGAACGATTACAGACAGAACGCTCGGCTCGCGCCATCATGGCAGGTCTATCCGTCAAATTGAGAGTCAAACTCAAAGCATTTATTTCAATTAGACCATAAAAAGCACTTTTGAATGTCAAGACACAAAATGATGAAGCTGACCAATCATAACTTGTGAAAGTACTGTATTGCCCATTTCACTTTGATGTCCATGGACAAGAATGGGCAAGAAACTCCATGACTTATTTTTAATTATAATACATAGGACTTGCATATGGGCTTTACAGTTATACAATATTAGTAAATTGTGTCAATACATTGCTAATTTAGTCGTTTAATCTTCTGCAGCTTCCAGAATAACTTCAGATGCTAATCAATGAATTTACCCCTATGATTGAGAGTCAAGCATTTTATCATCATATAATAAATGCTTGCCTATATATTGTCCCTATTTCTAATATGAATGTGTGTTTGTCACATCTTACTAAAAGTAGGAGATGTTATATGTAATATTTATTGAAAAGCTACTGCCATGATGTTAATAGCCTTATAATGTTACATAGAATAAATTCTACGTAGATTATATATGGCTCTGATGGCTCTTTTGTGCAGAGTAAATATAAGTTTAATGTCTACGGCCCGTCCCCAAAATATAATACCGTATGACATTTTTTTTCTTATGAAACAAGTTTGCCCCACACTAGGAATTTCTCCTGTATCGTGGGTGCGTTTCCAAACATTTATATGTCAGCCTATAACTGTCCCACTGCTGGGCAAATGCCTCTTCTCATACAGAGAAGGCACGAGCATTGATCACTACGCATGCTCAACACGGGTTGACAGTTTCAGTCTAAATATGTAATAAATACATTATGTTTTGTTCAATCTGATATCTTTTTGTAGATATTTATTTTTTGCCAACTGTAAAAGTTATTACCAAACATATATTTTTTACTGCCCCTGCCCACTTTTTCTATTTGACAGATATGACGTTATAACATGGCGTGACATAACCATACATGTTACTTTAAAAGAAACGCATAGTAAGTGGCTATAATAAGTTCTAGTTAGTTTCGTCGTTTTAAGAACTCCTACGTGCGTCAATCTCGCAGGATACACAAGGAAGGAAAGAAGTAGAGGCAACAGACTTGATCTTGGCACTTGAAAGTGACGGCTCTTATCTTATCGGGACTAACTCACGCACGCGACCTACTTTTATAAAAAAAAGTTTTTACGAATATAGACGAGTTTGCAACAAGGCATTTTGGGACACTCATTGTGAGAGCAGTCATTTTGTAGAAACTCAGTATGATGTGACGCAAGCAGATAGAAACTGCCAAATCATTTTATTACAAACAGGGTGTATGAAGGCCCTTCACACAACCACCTACCAAGCATTCTGTACAACAAGCTAAGTGACAAACTTAAAAAAAAACTCAAATTATTCAATTAAGTAGACCATTAGTCTAATTAAAATAAATGCTTTGACTTTGAAATAGCTGCAGATATTTTCTGACGTAGGTACATGTATTTTCATAGATGTATTGACAAGGTACTGTCATGATGTTAATATCCTTAATCTGTTCCCTAAGAGAATCTCGCCCACTTATGATATACATATATGGCTCTGAAAGCTCTTTTCTGTGGAATAAATATAGACTCGATGTCTGCAGCTCGTCCCCAAAGTGAAAACACACTGCAACAATTTTTGGATCTAGTTCGTGTGAAAAATCATGGTTATTGGTATCGCTCATTGCAACTATGTAAATATGAATAGAAAGAAAGGGCATTAAATATAGTTGCAAGACCACTTTTCACCTGTACCTGAAGACCAGAAGTAAAAGTTATAAGAAAGACCTTATTACATTTGTCAAAATCTGTCATTTTAATTTGTCTTTAGAAAGAGATGCAATTGAAGCTTCTTAATAATTAATTAGTCTGTCAGCAACCATAGCTTTTGCTAGATGTATGATCTCGTGAGTGTTCTATGTGGCTAGTTTTAGGTAAATGTAATAAGGTTACCTGTACAGTTGACGTAGGCTAGTGGCTCAGTAGTGCAGTAGCGCAGTAGTTGAGGCTCGCTTGTTCGCAGCGTCGGCGGCGCTGTCGCGCTACACGCCGCACAAGACGCTGGCCGGCGCCTTCCAGCTGGGCGTCGCGCGCCACGAGCCCGACCACGACGCGCCCGGTGAGTACCGACCTGTTACCTCCACTCTTACGTCATTCTTATCCTGCTCTTAGCCTTATATATTTACGCCTGATGCGGCACATCTTTTTCCACTTCTCTATACCTACATCTCATGAGTCACTGTACGCTAACACCTTCACACACAGCCAAAGTTAAATTCTTTATTGCGAACTAAGTGTAGTAATTTGGATCTTAACTAAGGGTAGGTTCATTGCAATTTAATAGTTGATGATACATATTAAAACAAAATAATTACCAATCAAACATTTTACATTATATTATACATAAATTTTAAGTCATAGGATTATCATCACAATATAATAAGTTTTCCAATAATTGCTAATGTCACTCACAAAATATATTATTTCATATATTTTACAAAATATTATATTGTTTCTCTTCCAGGAATTCTTTTACTAAGTAATATGTATAAGACTATTAGTTGTTCTTCTTAAGAATTTGTCAAAAATTAAACAATAGTGTTGCTCTGAAAACAAAGAGTTTATTTTAATTCTCACACATAAGAAATTAAATAAGAAACAAATTATAAACCTAAATATTATTTCATCTTACCTGAAAACAAAGAAACGACTATTAAAGTTTAATTTACAACTAGTCTGTTCCTTTTATTAATCTTCATCGATATTCACTTGACACAATAAAAATGAGAACATAACCTAACTAACAATGACAGTTAACATTTATAAAATCTATGCTTGATCGACCAAAAGAGGTCCGCCATTCTTGCTCATAGGCGCCATCTAGCGATTACAAGTACAGAACTTAAATATACTTTATTCTTAGATTAACATAGGGACAAATTCAAAAACTGAATGAAATATAATTATATTATTATTTCATTACATCTCCCCCCCCCCCCAGAGAAAATAGATATTACCTATCTTAAGATAGATAAATAAATTATGTTTATAAAGGTAGTGGTATAAGTTTAGTTACATGAAATAAATTTGATTCAATTTTTTTATGACCTGTATTAATTTTAAAAATTGAATCTGATATTTTTTCTATAATTTTAAATGGGCCAATCTTGAGTTCATCCAATTTATTTCTGTTTAATCTATTTCCATTTTCTACGTACACCATATCTCCTATCTCAAATTTAAGTTGAATCCTATTCTTGTCAAATAATTGTTTATTATAGTTATGTGATTGTATTGATCTTTCAACTGCTAATTTTCTATCTCTAATCCATTCTTTTTCAGTTACATTTGTTTTTAATTCATACGGTAATAAAGATACATTTGACCCATCCAATAAGTATTTTGGTGCAAATCCTGTAATAGTATGTTGTGTTTCATTATATTTATTTATGCATTCATGAGCAATAGTTGTCCATGACTTTTTATTTTGGTGTTCATTTATTTTGCATCTTATTTTATTTACAATAGTTTGATTCAACCTTTCATTTAAACCATTAGAAAATGGACAATTCACTGCTGTAAAGATGAGTTGTATAGATTTTTCTTTTAAAAAATTTTTAAACTCTGCAGAGTTAATTCCTGGATATTGATCGGTTAACACCATATCTATTTTATGAGTTTGTGTGACCATTCTAATTAGTTTAATAAAATCATGTGCACTCTGTGTTTTTGAGTTAACAATATATGCATAACGCGTAAAATGATCCACTAACAAATGTAAATATTTTTTTGTTGACCGTGAACCTCCAAAACCTCCAATCGTATCTATCGAGACAATTTGGAACGGTTTTGTGGCTGGACCTAAATGTGACATGAGACCATATTTCCCTTGTCTTCTAGTTTTATTCTTTAAACATACCTCACAAGTTCTACAATATGATTTTATATTTTCCGTTAAATTCTTTGATGTATATATTGAACTGATTTTATATAACATCTGTTTCACTCCTAAATGACACATATTTTCATGAACATCTTTTATCAGTTTTTTACTAAATTCTTCCGTTATTATTATTTTATCTTGTTTTATATATTTTTTATAATAAATATTATTTTTTTTTAATAAATTTATTTTATTTTTTTGAATCTCTTCATTGTTTTCCTGATCCGTAACTAAATCATTTAATTTCACCAAATTAACATATTTTAATTGCTCATCTGTATCATCCTTTGCGTTTAATACTGGGTTTCTACTCAAACAATCCGCTTCTACATTGTACTTTCCGGGAGCATATTTTATTTTAAAATCATATTGTGATAAATAATATGTTAAATCTCCTAATTCCTCATCAGTCCTTGATCTAATATTTAAATTTTCTAAAGGTTTATGATCCGAAATTACAGTAAATGGTCTACCTATTAGCCAATATTGCCAATACCTTATTGCTTCCTTAATTGCTAAACATTCTAAGTAAATTGCTTTTTTCTTTTTTTGTAATTGGTTCAACTTTTTAGAGAAATATGCAACGGGCTTATCCCTGCCATCTAATTGAGTCTGTTTTAAAACTGCTCCAATTCCTTCTATTGACGCATCAGTATAAATATTTATTGGCAAATTATAATCGAATATTTCTAATATTGGCTGTGAACATAGTAATTGTTTTATGTCTTCAAATGACTTTTGACAATCTTCTGTCCAAATAAATTTTTGGTTTTTTCTAAGCAGACTATGTAGTGGTTCTAACCGAATGACACGTTCTGGTATATACTCATTATAGAAATTTATCTTCCCTAAAAACTGTCTTACATTTTTTCTGTTTTCTGGTTTTGGAAAATTCTTAATTGAGACTAAATTATCCCTGATTGGACGTACAGTATTATTATGAATAATGTGACCTAAGTATTTAACTGAATCAGAAGCAAATGTACATTTTGTGAATTTTAGACGGAAACCTTCCCTTTTTATACTTTCTAATAATCGTTTTAAATGATCTATGTGTTCTGTAAAAGTATTAGAATATACCAAAATATCATCAATATAATTTACTGCGAAATCCGTGAGCTTGTACTTTCTTAGGATATTACTAAGTATTCGTTGAAAAATACCTGGTGATGTCTTCAAACCAAAAGGCAAACATGTCCATTGATAATGTCCTTCTTGAGTTACAAAGGCAGTTTTCATTCTATCTTCAATTCTAAGCGGAATGGACCAAAATGCTGAATTGACATCTAATGTTGTGAAATATCTTGAGTTTCTTGTCTTTATCACTAAGTCTTCAATACGCGGGAATGGTTGAGCTTGAGGAATTACTATTTTGTTTAGATCTCTGAAATCTATACACAGTCTTGTTCTTTTACCATCTTCTCTTTTATAAGCTAACGTCACGGGTGCCGCAAATGGACTATAAGACTCTTCTATAAGTTTTCTGTCTAACAACATTGCAATTTGATCTTCTATTTCTTTTTTGTCTTCTATGGAACACCTGTATGGTCTCTTACAACAATATTTATCCATAAGTAGGTCGATACGTGCTTCATATTGTTTAACTGTGCCGATATCATATTTATCTTTTGCAAAGATTGTCTTATAAGTATCTATGAGTTCGTTTATTTCTTTTTCTTGGTGACTGTTCAGGATTTTTCTACTAATTTTGAAATTTTCTTTTTCAATATCTTCATTAAAATGTATTAAACCTGAGTGATTCTTCTTGTCTTCATTATTACTCATATGTTTATTTTCTTGTTCTATCTTTAGCGGCTTATTTATTTGTGTGATTTTCATATTTTCATCTTGTATCAATCTGAATTGTTTTATCATATCCAATCCTATTAGAAAATCATATCTGAATTGTTCTCCATCAATAATGTATACATCAGCATTCTCTTCTATATCAAAAATTTTAACTTTAATTGTTGTCAAACCTATAGTATTTTTAACACCATTAATTGTGATTAAGTTATCACATTCTATATTATTTTGTATATTTCCTTTTAGTCTTATCAATTTGGAATTTATTACCGATACATTTGAGCCCGAATCATATATTCCAAATATTTCTAGCTGTTCATTTAATACAACGCAACGCTGTTGTTTGGGGCGTCAGAAATAAAGCTGAGATCGATAATTATCATAAGTTGTGTTCTGATAAACTGCGGGAGATAGATTTCCCACAGCAGTTTGTAGGGTGCAGTCATGGGTCATGCAACTTGGATGATCACAAACGTGTCCTTGATAAGATGTACAAAAATATTGTAGACGTCCTTTGTGAGGCAGCGAGGGAATCTAAGGAAACGTTTTCGAGACCTAAGCGGGGTAGTCCGTTATGTGGGTGGAACAGACATGTTCGAGACGCTCACCGGGAGGCTAGGCTTGGATTCCAACTTTGGGTTTTAATAATAATAATAATAAATCATTTATTTTCAGGCATCATTAGGCCCATAGATAAATACCTTACAGACAAACATATATATAGCTAATACAATTCGTGTTAGTAAATAAATCCTTAACAACTATGTTAGTAGCACTTCACTGCACTATGTCACTGCGCGTTCATGTGGTACTTGTCCGTGGAAGCGCCGGAACACCACTCCCTGCGACCAAAAGTTCTCTTCCAAGACGAGGTGCAGATAACACGTTGGTACTCGAAGCACAAATGCCTTAAAGTTGACATTGCGACGCGACTCCAACAACTGCACTCTCGCTACGTAATTGAGCTTTTGGCGTACGTACTCAACAATGCCTTCCGCCGTAGTGGTGTAGTGTAGGCGGGAGATGTACACCGGAGTGTTCGGCTTAGCGGCTCTTATGGTGACGTTCGGCTCCGATGGAGCTGTGCCGCAGCGGTTCTTGTTGGTACGTTGACGACGCTTTCTCCTCAACACCGTCACAAAACCATCATCAGCCCGTATCGGTGCCTCTTCAGACATGGGCTTCTCAACGCGAGCCGTAACGCTCGCACGTACGCTAGCAGAATTCACACCAACTCGACGTGATTCTGCCGACACTGCAGAAACGGGCAGCGATCGTGTGGCGACACGGGAAGGAGCCACAGGGGCGGGAGCGGGGCAGCGGGGTGCACGAAGAGCGCACACTGCAGGCTCAGCATTCCTTGGTGACGACTGCGACAAAACTGCTGACGCGAAACTTGCCGCCGATACATCGAGGCCAGCTCCGCGACGCGTGTTTACGTTCGATGCACCCAACGATGACCTAGATACCGCTGCCGTTTGACGCAAGTCATTAACTTCATCACGCAAATCAGCCACGGCTTTTTGGGAAGCATCCAACTTGGTCTGCACATCCACCAAACTTGCCTTAAGTAGAACAATGTCCTTCAATAGGCTCGTAACATCGACATGGTCGAATGTGACGGGAGGGAGCTTGTGCAAGTCCTTCGCCACAAACGTCGGCACGTCGTCAGGGTCGGTCTCCTTTAGCAGCGTGATAATGTCTTGTATGCTTCTCTTTGTCCCGTCACGCCGGCGGGACACCATCTGGTCACTCTTGTTGAGCACCCGGTACAACATCAGCTTGGCAGCAGCGATGTCCTCCTCACTGAAGTTCGTAGCGCAGATTTGGACTGCGGACACCTCGTCCATCACATCCAACTTCTGCTGCAGGAAAGCCAGCAATTCGTTCGCCACCATTGGTTGTTGACCCATGGTGATCAAAATAACAAGCGAACGGCTCGCACCGCCGCGTTTACGATATTAAGTATGCGTCAGCAACACGTCCGCATCGAAACGTAGCTAAAACGAGACTCGACTCGGTTTTGGCAGATCGACCAACCTCTGGGGCTGTTTACGATAGAATGTACGAGACGCGTAAAATCTTCAAGGGTCGGTTAAAGTACTGTCAAAATAGGCAAGATCAGCTTAAAATGGACGCATTGGCAGAACAACGTGCTTCGAATAATTTCTGTGCTTTCTGGAAGTCCACAGGTAAGTTTGACGCCAAGCCTAGTCTTGCGGCGGAGGTTGGTGGGGTTGCTGACCATGGGGGTATTGCCAACTTGTTTAGAGACTATTTCAAAGTAAGCTCTCCACTTGGCCCCTCAGTGTCGGGTATCGGCTCTGCATCTCATGTCCGGGGGCAGGAGCCACTACTACGCTTCACCACGAAGCAAGTAAAATCGGTGATATATAGTATGAGTAAGGGCAAATCCCCTGGACATGATGGGCTTAGTATAGAACACCTAAAACATGCGGGTGTGCATATGCCGAGGGTCCTGTCCGTGTTCTACACGATGTGCATCAGCCATTCATATCTGCCGGCAGAACTAATCAAGAGCATCGTAGTGCCCATCGTGAAGAATAGAACCGGTGACATCTCGGACATGAGCAACTACCGCCCAATTTCTCTCGCAACGGTTATGGCCAAAGTGTTGGATAGCTTGCTTGACTCATCGTTGGCGAATTATGTTGAGTTGCACGACGCACAGTTTGGGTTTTGTCCCGGGCTATCAACAGAGAGTGCTATCCTGGCTGTCAAGCATGCTGTCAAATACTACACTGACCGTAGGACACCGGTATACGCCTGCTTCCTTGACCTCTCCAAGGCGTTTGATCTCGTTTCTTACGATGTCCTGTGGGATAAGTTGAGGAGTAGGGGTGTACCGGAGGAACTGCTCAGTGTTTTGCAGTATTGGTATAATAGTCAGACCAACCGTGTAAAATGGTGTAATGCGCTCTCGGAATCATATGGATTGGAGTGCGGGGTGAGGCAGGGTGGTTTGTCGTCTCCCCGGCTTTTCAATCTATATATTAATGACCTGATCGTCGAGCTCAGCAGCATGCGTGTTGGATGCAGGGTAAATGGTGTCAGTTGCAACAATATCAGTTATGCAGATGACATGGTGTTGCTGGGTCCGTCTCCGGGAGCTATCGTGCAGTTACTTAATGTATGTGAGACCTTCGCTGCTGCACATGGACTGATATATAATGCCAAAAAGTGTGAGTACATGGTCTTTGGGGTCGCCGGTAAGTGCCGGGAAAGCACAGTCGAACTTGCCATAAACGGTACGCCAATGCGTAGGGTAGAAAAGTTTAAATATCTTGGGCATTTTCTTGCCAGCGACCTCAGTGACCACGCTGACATTGAAAGAGAGCGTAGGGCTTTGGCGGTCAGGGGTAATATGTTGGCACGAAGATTTGCTCGGTGTACTGATCAAGTAAAGATAACGCTTTTTAAAGCTTTTTGTCAGAGTTTTTACACCGGTAATCTTTGGGTCAACTACTCGAAAAGATCGCTGGATGTCCTACGCATCCAATACAATAATGTTTTTAGAATGCTGTTGCGATTGCCTCGTTTTTGTAGTGCCTCAGGTATGTTTGCGGTAAACCATACTGATGGGTTTCACGCCATCATCCGCAAAAAAACGGCCTCGCTCCTGAGCAGAATAAGGGGCAGTCGCAATAGCATCCTGAAGGCCGTGGCGGCCGACTCTTCATCTACCTTTGTAAGGCAATTTGTGAGAAGACTTATACCCTAGTAAATACTTCGTTGTACGAGTTGATGGTTTTGTCTTCTCATTAATACGTCTATAGTTAAGTTACTAACAATAGCGTTTTAAGTGAAAACCGTTACTAACAATTTTATGGATCTTTTAGTTGTCCGAAATAAATGATTTATTATTATTATTATTATTATTATTTAATAATAGTTTGACTTGAATTAATGGTGCTATCACTCGTTTTTTGTATTGCTGCTATTGAGTTCAACATCAATCACCGAGTTATTTATACTTTTATTATTATACTTTCTTTGACCATTATTTTGTGCCTGTTTAAACCAGCACTTTTCTTCTGGATGGTAACGAACTCCTTTATCAGAATTCTCACAAATTCTACATGGTTTTATTTTATCTTGTTTCTCTTTATTTTCATAGTTATTTTTGTAGTTTTTATTAAAATTCTTTTTATTTGCTACATATTCATGTTTTCCGATTTCATTATATAGACTTGCCGTTGTTGTTATACTATCTTTATCAATTTTATCCATTATATATATTGGTAATCCCATTACTATAAGGGTTATCAATGTTTGTGTATCAATATGTCTGTTTATTTCGAGTAGTAACCTTTCCTTTTTCGTAGCATATTCAAGTAATGATCCTGCTTGATATTTAAAGGCAAAAGCATACCTGACCTGGGACCATCCTTTATTGCCATAGGTTTCACAAAAATTAACTTTCCACTCCACCCACTTGGAATCTATAGTCATCTTTATCATCATACTATTATACCAATCTAGACACTGTTTTTCAAGTAAATATTTCAATATCTCAATTTTCTCTTCATCTTGCATAATCTCGTTTCTTTCACACTCAGTCTCAAATCCATTAATCCATTGATCCGAATTGACCTTATTATTAAATTTTTCTATTAAAAACCTCTCTGCAATTTTTACTAACGGTTTCTTCTCTGGTATATTTTTAGTTGTGTTATGTACTATAGGATTCGTATCAGTGGTAATGATTTCTAAATACTGGTCCCCAAATTGTAAATTGTCTCCTTCATCAAGATAAATTTTCCGTAATTCTGTACTCAGAGGGATCCATATAGATCGAGTTTGATATCTCTTTTTAAGCGAATTCTTTATCTTCATATATATATCTGAAGAATATATAGCATTATGCTTACTTACTGGTTTAAATTCTTCAGGAACCGCGTATACATTTCCATTTGGAGTCTCAATAGAGGGTATACATATAATATTTGATTTACCATCTGCACCTCCCAATACTTCAAATTTGAATCGTAATTTTTCCATTATATTTGTTATTTTTAACTAGAATAGTCGTTTTATAAGACTATTAGTTGTTCTTCTTAAGAATTTGTCAAAAATTAAACAATAGTGTTGCTCTGAAAACAAAGAGTTTATTTTAATTCTCACACATAAGAAATTAAATAAGAAACAAATTATAAACCTAAATATTATTTCATCTTACCTGAAAACAAAGAAATGACTATTAAAGTTTAATTTACAACTAGTCTGTTCCTTTTATTAATCTTCATCGATATTCACTTGACACAATAAAAATGAGAACATAACCTAACTAACAATGACAGTTAACATTTATAAAATCTATGCTTGATCGACCAAAAGAGGTCCGCCATTCTTGCTCATAGGCGCCATCTAGCGATTACAAGTACAGAACTTAAATATACTTTATTCTTAGATTAACATAGGGACAAATTCAAAAACTGAATGAAATATAATTATATTATTATTTCATTACATATGCATTTTTAATCAATAAATCTTTTAGGTTGTTTTGGACACACCAATTGAATTTATGTTTTTAATATCTATGGGTAACGTATTGTATATTTAAATGCTCATACAAAAAATACTATTGCTAAATACTACAGTATTTATAAATATTTTTAAGTCTACTGGTTATTAGTGTGTCATAATCATAACTACTGATGTTTGATCGAACTTAGATTGAAGCTTCATCCTTACTAATATTATAAAAGCGAAAGTGAGTTTGTTTGTTTGTTACGTCTTCACGCCTACATGGCTAAACCGATTTTGATGAAGTTTGGAACAGATTTAAAAAAAAAAAGATTGACATATGAGGGAGAAAGAAGGAAGAAAAGAAATAATTAGCATTGCTATTACAATACATAAGACGCTAGGGCAAAACCTGCAAGTAGCAGGTACCTGCAAATCAGCAAAAGGGGAACTGTGTTAGGTACCCCGAATTAAACGCGAGCGAAGCTGCGAGCAAAAGCTAGTAGATATATATAGCAGGGAGGGTTAATATCTTGAGATTAATAAAGTGAGTTTTACAAGAATCTGTTTGGTGTATCCCACATATTGATAACTACCGCTAACCACTAATGCACATTTTTGT
Organism: Ochropleura leucogaster; assembly: GCA_958449745.1. Taxonomy (NCBI): domain Eukaryota; kingdom Metazoa; phylum Arthropoda; class Insecta; order Lepidoptera; family Noctuidae; genus Ochropleura; species Ochropleura leucogaster. Next base: position 265,579 of record OY288203.1, read on the forward strand.
GCCTTGAACGCCACTTGTTTGTTGAGTATCCCCAGTATAAGGTAGAGTGGACCCCACATAGGCATGATAAGCACTAAGTAGCGTGGTTTCTATCTAACCCTGTATATAGAAGGCATAAGAGAATTGACTATTTATTACACTATTTACATGCGTTTTCCATGACATATTAGAATTTATAAATATACCTAGAAATGTTGTGCTTGTAACCTCAGATACAGTTTCATTATTGTATTTAACAGATAATGGCACTGATTTTGTGTTCTTATTTTTGAAATTCATGTAATGGGTTTTTAAGATTTATTTTTAGATTGTTAATTGTAAGCTAGTTTATTAATTAAGATAATGATACATTTATTTCTAATTCATGATTTTTATTACTTAAGAAAAGAGCCATACTGTCGTCTGCAAATAAAACCATATGGTTCCGAATGGCGTTAGGCAAATTATTTATATAAATGAGAAATAGTGGTGGTCCTAGTATCGACCCTTGAGGAACACCATTTTTAGTTGACTTGTGCTCCATATATAGTTCATTTCTGTTTTTGTGAATGAACATAATTGTGTTATTTCAGTGAACTGTTTGCTGAGATTTGATTATTTCTAGTGTTTTTCCCCGAACTCCGTATATTTCTAGTTTATTTATTTATTTAGTAGTAGTTGTCCATGATCAACGCAATCAAAAGCTTTTGTCATGTCCTAGAATAGAGTCCATTCATTGTCACAGATGTTCTACCCATCTACATTAAAAGTCAAAACGTAAAGTCTTCAACCAAAGTTACTCCAACGTTGTCCTAGGAATATATGGAACCTGACCTGTCCAACTTCGAGCATTTTTATATATATTTTTTTTTTTCAATCTTACGCTTATTTTCCCTGTATTTATCTATACCTGATATTAATACATATTACACACTATAGTCCTTTTTTTAAACCGGGATTTGACATTTCAAGTGCTGCATTTTTTGCCCATTTCATAAGTAACCGCAACCGCAAATATTCGTAAAAATGGTCACTATTTGTCTTTTAATGTTTCCTGAGGGCAATTTTATGGAGTTTGACATTTGCATTTGTCAAACTATTTATTATCTTGAACTAAGTAAAGGACTTTAGACCGCTTTTCTTCTGTTTTTCACATTAATGAATTCACTTTTGCACTAAAGTTCATAAAGTCTGAGTCAAAGTTATTTGTTTGTAAAACATAGGTTCTGGTTGCATAATAGTGTTGTTTAACTTTGTATCACGCCCATGTTTCTGGTTGACATTGTGTATGATGCACAGCGCCGGAAAGCAGCGTGGGGGGCGCAGGCGCAGCTGGGGGCGCGGGGGAGGCGGAGGGCGAGGGGGACGCGCGGCCGTGCGGCGCAGACGCGGCGCGCTCGTGGAGCGAGGCGCGCACGCACGCCACCGACCTGCTGTTCTAGTCACACACTCACAGGTACGTACACCTGCGGGGGCGGGGGCGAGGGGGACGCGCGGCCGTGCGGCGCAGACGCGGCGCGCTCGTGGAGCGAGGCGCGCACGCACGCCACCGACCTGCTGTTCTAGTCACACACTCACAGGTACGTACACCTGCGGGGGCGGGGGCGAGGGGGACGCGCGGCCGTGCGGCGCAGACGCGGCGCGCTCGTGGAGCGAGGCGCGCACGCACGCCACCGACCTGCTGTTCTAGTCACACACTCACAGGTACGTACACCTGCGGGGGCGGGGGCGAGGGGGACGCGCGGCCGTGCGGCGCAGACGCGGCGCGCTCGTGGAGCGAGGCGCGCACGCACGCCACCGACCTGCTGTTCTAGTCACACACTCACAGGTACGTACACCTGCGGGGGCGGGGGCGAGGGGGACGCGCGGCCGTGCGGCGCAGACGCGGCGCGCTCGTGGAGCGAGGCGCGCACGCACGCCACCGACCTGCTGTTCTAGTCACACACTCACAGGTACGTACACCTGCGGGGGCGGGGGCGAGGGGGACGCGCGTCCGTGCGGCGCAGACGCGGCGCGCATGCACGCCATAAATACATTCGAGAACGATGTAGAAAAACGGACACATTAAAAGCGTCCAGAGTAAAATCAAAAACAAGAAAAAAGAAGTATCGTCAGCAAACAACACCATTTGAGGCTGGTTTTTAAATAAATGGGGTAGATCATTAATACTGCAAAGAGGAAAGGATCTAATATGGATCCTTGTGGTACACCCATTTTAACTTTTTAACCCATTGAATTGACGCTATTAATTTGGTCTTGGTGCTGTCTATCATTTAAAAACGATTTTACTAGACTGAGCGCTAGTTTACCTAAACCGTAATGCTCAAGTTTCAAGCAGGGTTTCATGATTAACGCAATCGATTGCCTATGAAACTTTTGAAAGGTCACAGAAGATTCCTATGCCTCTTCCCACGCAGTAAATATGTGTTTTATTAAGGTGACACCGGCGTCAGTCGTACAACGTCCTTTGGTGAAACCATACTGTTTTTCATGTAAGATTTTCTTGGTGTTAAAGTGGTTGAGCATTTTATTATGCTTTATCTTTTCAAACACCTTGCGGAAAACCGGCAAAACGGATACGGGCCTGTAGTTGTTACTATCTTTACTGTCCCCGGATATAAAAAGCGGTATCACCTTGCTGTATTTCATTAGATCTGGGAAGACTCCCTCACTCTATCCACGCATAGATTAAATATAAAGGCTAAAAACGGAGCTATTGTCTCAATAATGGAGGTACAAGCTTTGATAGACATACCACAAAGATCTTCGGCTAATTTGACCTTGATTTTTTTTAAAGCTTTAATGACTGATAAGGGGTTTGTATCTGCTGGGATTGCGGGTTGTTCGGAACGTGAAGGGCAACAGAAGGAACATGGGTGGGTTTTAGTCAGTAAAAGTCTGATATGCGCTCCGTCCAGAGCGGGGGAAGTTGTTTGATAATTTCCCACCCAAAAAAAGGCTGCAACGTTCGCCTTATAAATCCTTAGACAGCAAGGGTGAAGAATTTAATGTCTCTGTGGGTGGTGGTGTGGTGGGATATTGGTAAAGAAATTCACAAATTCTTGAACAACATCATTATTAGTGCTCACGAAGCCACGTGGGGATTCTAATGTGAAATCATTTTTTTGTTTTTGTATTTCTGTTTGTTTCATTGTTGATTATTTTCCAAACCGTTTTTATTTTATCATCGGCTGTTTTAATGTTGTTGCTAATAAATAGGCTTTAGCAACCTTGCAAGTATTTTTTGAAAAAAAACGAAACAACAACGTATTCATTAAAAGTAACAGTGTTGATGGCTTAAGGCCATACATCTCAAACAGTGGTTTCCTACTTTCCCCTTTGTAGCCCAACTGATTGAGAATTTAATGAAGTTTGCTTCGTCAACAGGTCGCTGAGACACCGGATCAGATGAAGCCGCCGGAGTAGGGCGGGGGGCGGGGCCGGCGCGTGACGTCACGCGCGCTCGCTGGTTCAGTCGACGCTGTTCAAACTGCTCAACTATGTATATCCACGTAGGTTAAGTGCATCGAGTCATATCTGTCGGCGCTTGGCGATATATTACCGTAATCAACTATCTTCGCCGAGTGACCGAGCTCGACTGATTAGCTGATAACAATTTCAACTTAACGTTTTGACGCATTTTGGAGCATTTAAATAAATTTATGTATTTAATAAATACGACGTACAGCTAGCTATATTTGTTCTTAGTCTATGGCGGAGCATAGACAAGCTGTGAGGCGCTTGCCGCGCGTGAATTGTGATCACATTGAACCCATTCCACATGGCATTCCAAAATTTTTGTAACCAACTTTTACTAACCATTTTAAAGGTTTTCATGTTTTTATTGAAACGTAATTCGATAGCAAACGAGGTCAATGTATTGTTAAAAAGAGAAGTACCTATATTTTTTATAAAATTTCTTACGAACTTTGTCTAGTGAGAATACAAAACAAAGGTGTTTTTACAATTGCTTAGTAAATGTATTTAATTGTAATATTGATAAACATGCTAAGAGGAGCTGTGCCTTCGCTAGAGCTGCGCTTGACCCGACCTTGGGTGCCGCGCGAGTCTCGCGGGACTGCCGCCGGGAGCGGTCCCGCTACTTGCTGTAATGTTCTAATGTAATGTTTCGTTCGGGCACGCTGTAAGAGTGTCATAATTATATTATATTGTTCGTATGTATCGCCTGCGTCGCTCGTGTCACGCGCGTGCACGCACGTGGCTCGTGCGGCGCAGGCGCAGGCCGCCCGGCCGACACTTGCCAATGCCTAGTTGTATCGTACTTTACGCATATTATGACATTTAGGTGGTTCATTATTATTATTGTAGTAGTAACTGATATAATTATCTTGTAGGAATGCAATATTTTGCGTTTATTTTTTGTTAAGTGAGGTGCGAATCGGTGAGATCTTGATAGTGATTTGTAAGGAAACGTGTACAAAAGAAGTAATATGTAATCATTACTAGTTGTCGTTAGAAGGACGCGGATGTCGACGAGTAGCGAGTAGCCAGGCCTCCGCCGAGTCGCCCTCCGCGAGACGCTAGCCACGCAGGCAGGTAGGCAGGCAGTAGTAGTTAGATGTAACATTGTGATGTGCTCGTACCGTGTACAAATGTGTCGCCGCGCGGACCAGTCACTGCGCCGCGTGCAACGTTACTTGTATTGTATATCCATAATGTATTGATCCTGAATTGCAATTAAATTAAATAGAAATGGACTTAAACGGACGTTTTATTGTGCAACATTGACAAGGCACGTGTGTGTCGTCGCGATCAGGAGAGCGTGGTGAGGGGCGGCGTCTGGTCCATGTACGGGTACGTCACGTCCGTGCTGCCGCGCAGCGTCTCCTTGATGGAGCGCTCCGAGCCGAACTGCAGCAGGTACGACATGGCGCCTGCCTGCAACACAACGCACGGAAAGGAATTCCCTCCCTCAGAATCACGTAGATAAAGCACCGAACAATTACCAGTAAACAGCAGGATATTTAAAAGCTTTCAAAATTCAATCAACAAGCGCCTAGAGCTGCGCAGGAAGCTCAAACTATACGGAAGCTGATGTCGCTTATTTTTTCACTAATTTCACATTGTAAACATATCCCTCGCTACATGTGAACCTAAAGCTACGCACTTGAATACATAATAAGTATTAGGTACTGCAGGCGCGGACTGCGTTGCCGTTAGATGTGCAACTGACTTAGTTTTAATATTAGAAAGATATAATAATTCTCCTGGATACCATTCATAACGTATTATTCCTCTCAGTTTGAGGCAGCTGACTTCTTTTACGTTCAAGATGATCCAAATAATTGTCATGTTATGAATTTATACTTGTGTACAACTGACATGGATGTAACTTTAAATTCCGCCTTCTGGAGTACCACAGCACAAACTGTGGTTAAAGTACTATTAGGTAACGATCAGCTGCTATAAAATGAGTTAGCCAGATTAACAGCACCCCCGTGCACGCACAAGGTGTAACATCATATTCACAACTTACTCTTCTACTTCTACTTAATGGCCGACTCGCGTTTCACAAAGCGCTCCTAGGCATGACATTCAAGAGCCGTAACAGCCATGACACATGCTAGCTGTGATAGGAATATAATGAGCCGTACCTTAGCCCCGGTGGCGCCGGACTTGCGCGTGCCGCCGACGGACTGCTGGCCGGGCCGCTCCTCTGAGCAGCCGTCGTTGAGGAACAACGTGGCCGCCAGGTCCCGCAGCTCGCTCGCCGCCCACTGCGCCCACGCCGTGTCCTGACATTCGTTCCAAAACAGGACAATACTTAACTCGAAGTTTAAACAGTGCTGTCACTTCTACCTATAGCTTAACCTGCAACTTGCAACGAACACGTGAAGAAGTACGTGTGCCCTTCTTAGCTCATTGACCACGCAATGCAACAGAAGCGGATCACCAATAGAAACAACCTAAATCTGACCTAATCTAAATCCATTCCGTGGAAGACGCACAATGGCCATGGGTAAGTAGATATACGTAGGTGAACACATAGATGGTTGCTGTGTAATTTTAACCTGTATGAAACTGGTTACAAAAAACATTACACAAAAAATTTTCACAACGAAACTACGAATGAGCACGAACTTTCTGCTGAGGTTGCGTGTAAAAATAGGCCTTACACGTGCAAATATAGATCCTGTAATGGCGTAGGGGGTTCGTGAGACCGCCCACAGGAGCGCATCAGGGTCGTTATCAGGAAAGCCACACACGGCCACCACCGGGCCGCGCAACTCCTCGCGCATGAGCTCGTGTGTGGGCTCCGGCACCAGGTACACCGTGGGCTCCACGAAGTAGCCCACCTCGGGCTCTGTGCGCCCGCCACACACCCGCCGCACCGAGTTGTCCGTCTCAGCGCGCTGCAGATAGCGGCAAACCTTATGAAGTTAATTAAAGATATTATACGCCGCTGGAATCAAACATCCGAAGTTCCAATGTGGCGAAAATATTTTAACCTTGTCGTATGCACCCTGTGTCGCAAGCGATGAAGTAAAACACCTATAGTCCAGCGGATGGGTCACGACGAGCGACTCTGTGACTTGCGCAAGCACCTGCAGGAACCGATCCAGCAGCGACTCAGCCACGAACACTCGCGAGCAGGACGTCGCCTTCTGACCCGCCATCTCGAAGGCAGCACGCGCCGTGCACGCCACTGCATTGGACAGGTTCGCCGACGCATGCACTACGTGGAAGTTCTTTCCACTGCCGGTGCCAATAAGACGTGGAAACCTCGAATATATATCTATTTGCCTACCGATTGTACGCCAAATATGTTCAAGTGTCTGAGTCGTACCACCGAATGTAATACCCGCCAGACTCGAATTAGAGCTAACAGCCTCGAGGAAACGATTCTCCTCAGATGGCACAAAGTTAATGACCCCGGGGCTCAGCCCCGCGCATTGCAGACATTCAAGCACGCGGTAGCTGGCGAGCACTGACTGGTCGCTCGGCTTCCACACCACGCAGTTTCCTATGATCGCTGGCATGATCGCCAGTTGCGCAGCTTGAGCCAGAGAACTGTATGGCGTGATCGCCGCCCAGAACCCTTCGAGCCCGTGATATTGGTTGTGGTTGATGATTTCCTCGCCGCCGTCGACCACGTTCTTGTTCCTGGTGAGCTCCCTCATGAAGTAGCAACCGAATCGCAAATAATCAATCAGTTGGCACACATTAAGCTCCGCCTGGATCGCTGTCATACCTTGGCCGAACATACAACCCGCAATGACGCGTTGCCGAAAAACTCCAGCGAGCAGGTCAGTGGCGCGTTCAAGCACGCCGCAGCGATCGTCTATCGAAGTACGCTCCCAGCTCGGTTGGCAAGCTGTGGCTATTTGCATGGCCTGCCCAATAGTCCCCGGCCATGCGCGATGATAGTACGCAGCGATTAGTCGATGGTCAAAAGGTGCCGCTTGAACACAAAAATCACCGGCAGTAGTTTTCTCAGGTCCGATTATAATAGGTATCGTTTCAGGGTTGTGAGTGAGCGTGGTCAGCTCGTGCGACAAGCAGGCGCGCTCCCGCGTGCCCACGCCGTGCTCCATCACGGTCTCATTGCGCGGCGCGTGCGTGTACACGCTGCACTGCGGCCGCAGCGCCGACACCGCTGCGGGCCGCGCCCCTCGTGTCGTGCGTCGCAACACCAAGGCGCTGTTCAGTCGGTAACGTCGCAGTACACACACCGCTTGCAGTAGACCTCTCATATTGTATTCAACACAACTAAAATTTAGAATCAATAACCTTTCAATACTTATGATTTTTTAATCGAAATTGATTAAAAATGACAAAAATTTAATTCCTTTCCAAAGATTGATTCCTTTCTGGTTTATTCTGCACTGAGGCTAGTCTGTGGTTATGTTTAAGGAGTCCACTTAAGCGGAGACGAGCGAATCGGAGAAGATACGCCAAATACCTATATTCGTTTAATGGCTTGGCACGCAACGATGGCAAAATACCAGACGTTGTGTCTTAGTTTGTGATGATGGTTAACTCGCGACTTGTATAGATCCGGAATATATGGATTCGGGAATACAGACGCAGGCAGGGAATTCCACTCCTTGGCTGATCGCATAATAATGAATCTTGTGGGAATATATAGATCGACAAAGTATGGCTGATAACCCGCAATACGTTTGGATTTATGTGGCGCTTTGTGAGTGGAATGCTCTTGCGATTGAGGACACTCACCGAAGTACAGTCTGTAAACAACCGACAATTATGAAACTTCAACGGTGGCAGAGGCGGACCGTGAGTTTATGGGGCCCTGGAGTTATACCTACTACTTGGGGGGCTGTCTAATTAGCCAAGTAGTTACCCTTTTGTCAAAAAACTTTTTTACATTTTTACATTTAGGTCACGACTCCATACAAATTTGAGCCTTTTTCATAGTTTACACGTGTGATTTATTTTAATTTTTTTGCTTACACGTGTGAATGATAAACTATAAAAAAAGTTTGCTCAAAAACTGGGTTTGCGGAGTGCAAACCCGGTTTTTGAGCAAACTTTTTCACATTTAGTAGCTGCACTGTTTACGTGATAAGAGCACACACACGTGCTAGTTAGTTTTTCTTTAGTCCTTTTATTCAGAAATAAATGTTATTTAGAAGACTTTGGCGGTAAGTCTCAAAAGCTAGCGAAGTGAGCTCAACTTTTTTTACACCCTACCTTACCTTAGACAGGTCAGAATTGATTCGACCTTACATATAGGACTCGGTCGATTTTTAGATAAAGCCATGGTTCAAGAGGAAAGAGTGTAAGAGCGAGTGAGGCGAGCTTGAAAATTGTAAGTAAGCTGCAAGAACAAACGAAAGGAGTTCGAAAATGTTAACATCTTGCCTCGAATAAATCGGATATGATAATTGAGATTAAAATGTCCCTTTGCTCTATTTTTGTAACCTTTTGTTGTGTATGTATTGCCATAATTGCGTATCAAGCGTACGAGAGGTCCTAGAGTTTTGTTTGGTAAGGTTGCTTATGATGGTAGAGTTGTATGCCTGCCAAATTACAGTGTTTGTTTTTATATTCACAATCATCCATATTCTTAAATGGTGGACTGGACCTGGACCTGGACTGCAGCCCAAAAAGCCCCTATATAGCTTCGCCTCTAGGCGGTGGGGCAGGCTGTAAAGCTAGGTACACATCAGGTTATCGTCAGCAATGCTCTGCGCTCAACATAGTCGAGTATGACTAGTTGGTATTTGTTTATCGCAAAAAAATAGCAACCTGAACTTCTCATATTATCTATGCTTTTATATATATCGTGTCGCTACTGACATTGTCATAAAATTCACATAAATAAAATTAAATAAATAAGTCAAGTCAAGTCAATATTTTTTCACAATTAACATTAATGTAATTTACAAAACAGCATAAAACGGAGTGTAGTTGGAGTGAAAATAAAGGACAAGGTTAATTTGGAAAAGATTAGAAATAAAACAAAATTCAAAAATGCACTCAGGGTGTGCAAAACACTAAAGTGGCGATGGACAGGACATAATGTTAAGGGAAACCAATGAAAAGTGGACCAAAACAACAACAGAGTGGTACCCAAGGGGCAATATAAGAAATAAAGGGAGGCAGCGCAAACGCTGGGAGGACGACATCAGACAAGTCGCGGGGTCAGAATGGACCCGCATAGCTAGAAATCGAGAGTCTTGGAAATCTTTGGAGGAGGCCTATGTCGTAGGACAAGCTGTCACAGAAACCGATCCGATGGCTGATGTTTAATTATAGTAATAATAAGTAGTTAAGTTAATAGTTCAGTGAAACAACTGTATAGAAAAAACTAACAGCAATAAAGACACATTTTATTTTTTTTACAAAACCAAAGGCAGCAATACTCCATGTTAGACCGGAATTGAGCTTTGATTAAGATTAAAAGTTTGGTTTGAAATAACGCTTACTTTATTTAGGATACCCAGTTTTTTTCAGTTTGAGCTTCCGACTCAAATGTAGGCATAGAAGTTCTGATTCGTACTCAATTTTGCGCCGAGAAGCTCGAGGCTGTCGATAACTGGTACAGATGTATCTCAGAAAGTAAAAGCGAAAATGAACGAACTCCTGTTGGCGGTGAACAGACAAACTTGTGTACCAATACATTCAAATGTGCGGATTTCTTAAGGTTAAATTCTTTAACTCTACCCTGGCCTTTCTCAGTGAATGCTGTCATCGCCGCTGGCTTTCGCGCTGGCTTTCGCGCTGGATGCATAACTCGCCATGACAGTGTCGTCGTCTGCTTAGGAGGTAATTTTTGCACAGAAGGAAAGAACCTTGAGGAACTCTGGCGCCAATAGCAGAAAGCAGTCAGAAAAGCAGCTATCAATAACTACTCGTATCGATCGTTCACTCAGGAAGTCAAATATGTTTATACGCATCATGGGGTCTCATTGCGAACAAACAAAAAATAGTTCAAATAAATCTCAATAGATGGCGTTATATGTATCGATTTAATATAATATATTTTAATAATATATTGATTTTGTGTAACTGTTTAAGTTTGACCATGAAAGAAGTATGGCCTTGTTTTTAAAAATCTCCATAACACAAAATCAAGGAATAATGGGCTCCTAGTTCCAAATTCCATGATTTTACTAAATAATATTATGGTGTTGCCTCTGGTGAGAAAAATTTGTACTACGTTGTGGTTAAGTAACTCATTTGCTGTTAATTGTGCTAATAGATGGCGTTATTTTAAGTTTTACTACACGTCCTAAATGATACATACCATACCTATTTAGATAGAATGAAATAGTTTGAAATGCAAATATATTAAGTAAAACAAAATATATTTCGGACATAGAACAACAAAACCTACTTTTCTTATAATCTATAAATAAAACGCTAATCTGCGCCATAGAATAATAATATAGGTGGTGCGTATAACCTGCAGAAGTTGTTAATTTCTGCTAAAATCAGACGCGGAAGGAACCCAGGTTATTAGAGAAACCTAGGCTATAATTGCTGATTCTGTCGCAAGAAGTTGAAGGCAAAAAAATACGCAATCGGGAAGAAAGGCACAGGAGATCATTCAATTCATTAATTGTACCACATACCTTGACCAGCGATTCCACGCGCGCGCGCAGGCGACGGCCACGTGTCCGCTTTCGGGAGGAGCAGCTTACAGGTCTTTTCTGGATACACTAGGCTGGCCAGCAGTACACAACACACTAACATAGGTCTGGAGTAGGTTGATAACAGTTCGTATAGGTTCAGTTCAGGGGGTTTCAGAGCGCGATGGGACTAGTTAGTGTCACACATAGCATGCGCATCTACCCGATCCCAAGGTTATAGCGTGACTAACGCGTCGATGCGGCGCGGCATGGCGCGCGCGCTGCTCGGCGCGAGCAAAATCACCCAATCACGATATAGGGCACATATTCAATAAATTGGACGAACCAATGCCTTTCAATCGCCATAGGTGATGTAGAAAAAATATAAAACTATAAGTTACGAAGCGTAACCATTTTCCCCGGCTTGAAAGTTCCCACTTTCGAAACACTAAGGAGAAGTAAATACAAAATTGCATATCATCACAACTTCACAAAAGCTATAAGAACTCTAGAGTTGCGACTCTATATAACAAATAAGGATACTTAACTAACTATCCTACGAGGTAACTAAATCTAAGACTGCACATTGGTGCAAAGTAAGAATTAATATTAAGGTAACTAAACTTATTGCGTTGGCAAAGGGCACAACTTTACGACCGGGCGACTCTGAAGGATCCCGCTTTGAGTCTTGACAGATGCGACTCTACAAACTCCGTTTTTATCTGGAAATATTTCGTGAATTACTCCTAATGGCCAATGCAGAGGCATCACATTGTCCTGCATGGAGACGACAACCATCCCGACCCGTATTGGATTGGCAGGAGTGTTCCATTTCTGTTTGGATTGTAGGGTGTGCAAATACTCTTGGCGCCACCGCTTCCAAAAAGATTGAACCATCTGATCAGTCAATTCATATCGCGAAATAAGATGTAAGCGCGTTTCATTGACTTCGTGAGCGGGAAGAAATAAAAGAGGTTTCGTATGCAAGAAGTGCGCCGGTGATAATGAAGTGGGCTCTGACGGATCCGAGCTGATCGCATACAGAGGCCTCGAGTTTAATAAAGCTTCTACTTGAGTTAGCATAGTGTTAAACTCGTCAAAGCTAAGAATTTGCTGACCGATGACTTTGCAGAGATGCGTTTTGACACTCTTCACTTCACTTTCCCAACAACCACCAAAATGGGGAGCTCTACAGGGGATGGTTTTGAGTGTGATTCGATGCTCTGCAAGTTCTCTTTCCCACAAGGGGTGATACTCTTTAGCCAAGAATTGGTAGAGATCTCGGAGATAGGATTTGGCTCCAATAAAATTGGTAGCATTATCCGTGTACAAACACTGAACCGGACCTCTACGCGCCAGGAAGCGTTTCAACGCTGACAGAAAGCTCGCAGTGCTAAGATCAGAGGCAATCTCAAGATGTAGCGCGCGAGTGGTCAAGCATGTAAAAAGGCAGATGTACGCTTTCCTGGCCCTTTGGCCTCTAGCACGCACCGACGTGACCAAGAAGGGTCCCGCGTAGTCGCAACCTGTATGAGAGAAAGCCTTAGGAGCTGACTCAACGCGGCAACGTGGTAAATCCGCCATTATAGGAAAGGTAGGTCGTGGCTTTGCTCGAAAGCAAATGTTACATTTAAAGGTAATGTGACGTGCAATACGTCGCGCGGACAGGATCCAATACCTTTGTCGTAATAGAGATACGAGTAAGGTTGGTCCTGTGTGAAAATTAGTCACATGATAGTGGGAAACTAAAAGTTCCACTATATGATCTTGACACGGAAGGAGGATCTGATGACGAGAGTCAAAATCTAGCTCAGAGTTTGCTAGGCGACCTCCAACGTGGATAAGTCCTTCGTGAAGGAAGGGACTTAACCGTTGTACTGACTTAGAGCACAACTCATTGCGGGCTAAACGATCGAGATCAGATTCAAAGTGAATCCTCTGCACTGATCGCCACACAAAAGATTCAGCGAACTCTAAATCAGACGCGATAACGGGCCCTCTAGGGAGCCGTTTGATGAACTTATAAACTAAACAGATAGTTTTTAAATATTTAAACCAGGACGAGAACCTGGTAGAGCGAACGTACAAAATGTTGTCAGAAGGAGGACTTCTGTCAGAGCATTCGTGCGAGAGCACAGGTAAAGCTACGGGTTTCATTTCAGAAAGCTCTTGCGACTCGCCTGAAACGAAGGGTTTTATCGGCCATTCAGCGCGGGGAAGTTTAAGCCACGACGGCCCATTTAGCCACAACGGATGATGAACTAATTGGGCAGGCGTTAACCCGCGAGAGAGGCAATCACTGGGATTTTCAGACCCTTTCACATGGAAGAAGTGATCTGCCGAGAGATTCTCATGAATCTTAGCGATACGATTGGCTACGAAGGTGTGCCATCGATGCGGTGCAGAGTGAATCCAACTTAAGGTTACAGTTGAATCCGAAAAAGCTACGACTACCTCAATGGCGTGTCGAGCTGCGAAAAGATTATATACTCGCCTTATCACAGTTGATAAGAGGAGTGCGGCGCATAACTCGAGACGAGCTAGCGAAACTACTTTCAGTGGCGCGACTTTAGATTTCGCACACACCAGCGAGACCACGACACTACCGTCAGGTCTGACAACGTGGGCATAAACCGAACCACCGTAAGCCTTCTCACTAGCGTCGGCAAAACCGACGAGTGAGAGTCTACAGCGTTCTACGACGCCAACATGTCTCAAAAATCTCAATTCAGAGATAATTGGCAGTTCAGATTGAAACTGTTCCCACAGACGAACAATGCGAGGTGGTGGGACATCATCCCATCCAAGTTTGACAAGCCAAAGCTCTTTGATAAGAAGCTTGGCGTATAAAATTATCGGTGCAACGAGGCCTAAAACGTCGAAAAGGCGTGAGATGGAAGAAAGAATATTCCGTTTAGTGCAAGTGCGAACATCAGGGTTTACCTGGAACCCGAAACAATCCTCGTCGGGGAACCAACGAAGTCCCAGTATTTTCTGAGTCGGATCTTTACTTAGGTCCACGCTCTGTGAAAGTCGTAATGACTCTGGAATAGTCCGAAGAACATCGACACTGTTGCTAGACCATTTCGTCAATTGAAAATCGCCGAGAGAGAATATTTTTATAAGTTCACGAGCCGAGTCTATAGCTAGCGCACTGCTAGGTATAGAACTAACTATGTCATCCATATAAATATCTCGCTGCAAAATGTCCCTGGCGAGAGGCAACTGTGTTCCTTCATCCTGACATAACTGTTGGATAGTGCGAATAGCTATAAAAGGACTACACTTTAAACCAAAGGGAAGCACTGAAAACTGATAAATTTGAAGTTCCTCTTCCTCATTAAACCGATACAAGATACGTTGTAGTGAACGATCTTGTGCACGTATACCTATACGTAGGTACATAGATTTGACATCTGCGGAAACAGCGACACTAAAAAGCCGAAAATTTAACAAAATGTTGAAAAGGTCAGCCTGAAGGGCTGGACCTGCGTACAGGATATCATTGAGCGAGGTGCCGTTATCTGTACATGCACTGGCGTCTAGGACCACACGCAACTTGGTGGTCACCTTATCCTCTCGAATGACAGCATGGTGAGGAATATAGTATTCCATTTCTCGCTCCTTACAATTTCGTTTGGGCAACATACATTCAGGTACGATACTCTGCACCAAAGAAATAAAATTGATTTTTAGATAATCCCGTATGACGTCATCATACAGAAGTTTGACGTTAGGAAGTGATTTAAGTTTACGTTCAAGACTATAGAATCTCTTGCGAGCCATATTAAGAGAATTTCCTAATGCTGACGCGTCTGTTTTCAGTGGTAAAGCGGCAACATACTTGCCATTTGGAGCGCGGGTAATTGTGTCACAATAAAACTCTTCACATTGTTTATCATCCGCACTCCCAATGGATGAAGCAGTAACATCTTCAATCTCCCAAAACTTACGAAGATCGAAGTTATCGAACGAACTCGCAAAGAAAGACAGAGTGTCAGTTGGAGGTTCGACAATAGGTGCTTCTCCTAGAAGTATGTAGCCGAGCACAGTTTCCAATGCGTCGGGACAACCGGGTACGCTGGTCACGTGACCAGGTCGCAATAACTTAGCGAACAACTTGACCCCAAGTAACATGTCAATATTACCTGGCACACCCCAGCTGTCATCCGCGAGTAGTTTAGGATCAATATGACCCCTCATAAGGACCCCTCGAGCGTCCTTATGAGCACCCGGGTGCTCATAAGGAAAAATGCTTCAAACGTCGCGTGTGCACCCGTTGGCTCATAAGGAATCGGTTGCGATTGGATGTAACTTTTTGGCGTTTTTTCGCATTTAGCAACACAATATGGTTTTTAGTAAGTAATACAGTCCTTGAGTAACATTTATTTGATCACAACCTAATTTGGTACCATAAATACCATAAATACCGCAAAGTCGTGCGTGTGCGGCTCTGTTCGGAAATATTTTTTTTTGTTTGCAAATAATATGTTTGGAAGTAAAATACGGTGTAATATGAATGCCTGAACATATTTGTTATCGTAATATAGTGTTATTTAAGTGAATGTGTGTGTGAATTCGGTGTATTGTGATCAAGTTTCAAGGTTATGTGAAAAAAAATATCAAAATAAAAACATTTCACGTCGCTGTGAAGTCAGGTTAGTTTTAATTTATTAGATATGTATACCAATAAACAGGTAAACTCATAACGAATCCAAAAAGGTATAATTTGTATTGTGTTATTATCTGTATAATGACGAAATCTTAATTTTTGTGAACGTCTACCCAAAATAATTTTATACCTACTAACTGCTTCGACATTTGAGGCATTTTCAAGCAATGTTTGCGGACGTGCGAGGGGTTAATACGGACGTATCTATAGCACCCAGTGGAAGTTGTCCGGTTATTTGATCCAAAACTAAAGCGTCTATTTCATACCTCGGCTGCGAGCAAAACCGTGAGCTGAACGTAAGATTCACCGAGCCGCGAACGGGCTGCGACGTGCCACCAATACCACGAACGGTAGTTATCGAGTCGGTATGTATAGTTAGACCGAGCCTACGGCAGCAACGCGATGTCATATAATTCTTTTGCGACCCAGGGTCCAAGAGACATCTAACCATCACGGCCTTACCCTTCCTACCCGCCACCAGCACCTTGGCAGTAGCCAGCACTTCCGTACTACGTGTGGCCTGGACTTGAGCAGAAGAATGCGTACACAACGCCACACGATCGGAAGGAGCTGGGTCGGCCGCAGAAGCGGAGGCGGGGGCGCTAGCGGGCGTCGGCGCAGGGGCTTGCAACGATTGCTCAAAATGCAATAAGGAATGATGCTTACCGTTACATTTCCTACATGTTGACTTCGATAGGCACTTAGAGACAGTATGTTTGCTACTTAGGCAATTACCACATCGGTTATTGTCTTTTATAAACTTAAATCTATTATCTACGCTCAACCTTTGAAACGCTTTGCACATAAATAAGGTTTTATGCGTGGAATGACATAGTGAACATTTAGATTCAGTAGCCACAAACACCTGCGATTCCTTAGATGAGGCGCGGGGGCTACCTGCGGGGCCGGACTTACTAGCCGCAGGAGAGGTGCGATACAAGATTTTTACTTGTTCACGAACAAACTTTACGAAATAATCATAATCTAACTCTTGTTGATTACGAAGCGACATTTCAAAATGTTTTGCAATATCAGAGTCTATTAACTTAAGACCCCAATAAATAAATATAAAATCATCTAACTTATTTATTTTCAATTGTTTGAGTCCCGCAACCGTAGAAGTTAATTTATCGAAACCCTTTTCAATATTAGCGGGAGTCGATCCGAACGATTTCAAGGAGAACAGCTGATTTAGATAATTAGTAGCGAGCGCGCGAGTATCTAGGTACTTGGCGATGAGCGCCTCCCAGACAAGAAGGTAATTATCGCCAGAAGGTACAATACCTTCAGCCACATTCCTAGCCTTGCCTTTTAAACAACTCAACAGATAATGAATGCGATCAGAATCTGTTAAATCTACGTTAGTATGTATAATACGTTTGAAAGTCTCGTAAAAGAACGGAAAACTCTGAATATCACCGTCAAAGGTAGGCAGTTCGATTTTAGGAACCTGTATATGGTGAGAATTTGGGCTCGCTGACGGGCTAGGTTTCTGGAAATCACCTGACTCAGTTAATGAAGATAAACTAAACTTTATTTCGCCGACCAACTCATCAAATGAATGCAATGCGCCATAGCTTACTTCACAGGTTGGATCCAATGTCATATTGAGCATATTTATCTCGTCCATTAGTCCATTGAATTCACTACGCAATCCATCAATTTGTTTTGCCTGAGCGATGAAAGCCTTGCGTAATCTTTCAGTAGTTAAAGATTTAGTTGAATCCAAAATCCTTTGAACCCGCGCAAAATATGCGTCACGTTTACCTTCCAATAATCGAAGTTTAACCTTGTCACTCATTGTGAACAGAAGTCAAATGTGACGCAAAAATAATTATATTAAATCAACCTTTATCTTCTACGGAACCCCAGTGCGTGAGGTTAGGGGCCAATCAAACCGATAAGCCAATGAAAGATTTTATAACTTGAGTATATAGTACGGAACGAAGTTTACGTACACGCGAAACCCTAACAATATTAAATTGAAAAGTAAAACAAATATAAACTACCGACGCTTTAACCAAGTGCAGGTAACAAAATCTAATATAAATTAAAATAGTAAGCACGCCAAATATCTTATGAACGTACCCATCTATATACGATATTTATGATTAGCTCAGATATACCCATAACCCGATAAAACATTTATGTCGGATGCGACGCGATAAACTTGTCTGCACTAACTTCCACTTGAATGAGATTAACTTACTCAATACAAGTAATATGAAGGTACAGATTCTTAACTAAAAATAAGTTAAGTGTTGAACTTAGAAAAAAGTATAAACTTATTTTCGTAAGCGATGCGAGTGTATTCTTAACGAAATAACTTCGTAAGAAAGGGTAAATTTCTTCACGAGTAGACGCGTAGATGACTGTTTGAAATAAATTATCTAGTAAGTACATACTACGTTTGCAAACGTGAAGTGCGGGTGTGATATGTATAAATATACGGCTGTTTCCATTGAGGAGAATTAACGCGTAAAGTTTATACACATCTGTTATTTTACCTGAAGGTTTCTGTCAAGAAAGCAGTCCTACAAAACAAAATAACAAGCGACGCGATGATAATATGGTTAATTGCAATAATTAATCATATGCGGTTGAGTCTCGCTATATAAAGCATACCTGCTCGTGCAATACGAATATAACAGGCGTAAAGCTAATGAACCTATACAAGTGTATCATACAATAACAATCAATGTTATTCATTTAGCAATTTCGATTAGTACCAACATAATAAGTATGTAAAAGTTTCTAATGCGTAATTAAATTTAGCCGTGGGTACGCGAACAAAGTTCAGACCTGGAACATTCCACAGTCAACGTACGATGACGATTTATACCCACTACCCACAATTTTTCCAACCGAACAAAAAATATGTAATTACGCCGAAAACTATCAGATTTATTAAATAAACGTATTTAGCGATATGAATCAACGTTGATATTCAATTAACTGTATTCTTCGGAGCTTTAAATAGTGAACTTAAAGATTTAAATTAAGAATTGATTTGACGGTTGACCTATTGCAAACGCAAGGCAGTTGAACCTTATTGTTAAAGCAATAGAGTTGAGAGTTGTGTGATGATATGCAATTAATATTGAAATTTCCTAAGTTTTTTGCTCAAAATCAGACTTTTTTAGGACTTAAATATAGGCCGTAAAAAGGCCCAAACTTTATTATCCGGCTCGAAGGACCAAAATGGTGCGTATAACCTGCAGAAGTTGTTAATTTCTGCTAAAATCAGACGCGGAAGGAACCCAGGTTATTAGAGAAACCTAGGCTATAATTGCTGATTCTGTCGCAAGAAGTTGAAGGCAAAAAAATACGCAATCGGGAAGAAAGGCACAGGAGATCATTCAATTCATTAATTGTACCACATACCTTGACCAGCGATTCCACGCGCGCGCGCAGGCGACGGCCACGTGTCCGCTTTCGGGAGGAGCAGCTTACAGGTCTTTTCTGGATACACTAGGCTGGCCAGCAGTACACAACACACTAACATAGGTCTGGAGTAGGTTGATAACAGTTCGTATAGGTTCAGTTCAGGGGGTTTCAGAGCGCGATGGGACTAGTTAGTGTCACACATAGCATGCGCATCTACCCGATCCCAAGGTTATAGCGTGACTAACGCGTCGATGCGGCGCGGCATGGCGCGCGCGCTGCTCGGCGCGAGCAAAATCACCCAATCACGATATAGGGCACATATTCAATAAATTGGACGAACCAATGCCTTTCAATCGCCATAGGTGATGTAGAAAAAATATAAAACTATAAGTTACGAAGCGTAACCAATAGGTATTTACAATTTTGCGGTCTCAAGTGTCAACTTTGGGAATAAAGTCCTTGAAGCCAAAAGTCGCAAAAAATCATTACAATCTTCATCAAAATTAAGGTTACTTCAAAATAAATGTTTAATCATCGTTCTTCATAATTATGTATGATATTATTAATCTTCAGGTGGATGCTGTTTGATAAATCAATTACATAGGTAGGACCTACAGATTCAATTAAATACCCAAAGGTCTTGTTGTATGTCTTTGTCTGCTATTCTGTATCTACTTTTTATGTATTTTACTGAAAGGCAAAGGCAAACTTATTAATTTTCCGTCAACTTCAAAAATAGCAGAAAATGTATAAATATATCGACTAAATACATACATAACATTACGCCTT
Organism: Ochropleura leucogaster; assembly: GCA_958449745.1. Classification (NCBI taxonomy): domain Eukaryota; kingdom Metazoa; phylum Arthropoda; class Insecta; order Lepidoptera; family Noctuidae; genus Ochropleura; species Ochropleura leucogaster. Next base: position 285,466 of record OY288203.1, read on the forward strand.
ATGTCCCATAGGGTTAGGTATTGGTATTTTGTCCCACCCGAGAATCGCACCTAAACCCTACTGCCCAATAGTAGCGCTTGCGACCACTGGACCAACGAGGCAGTCCTACTTACTCATTGTAAATGATAAAGTACTTACATAATAAAAAAAACTATTAAGTAATTTGTTGACGGGCCTGTTGGTCCAGTGGTTAGTGGCCCTGACTGCTGAGCCGGAGCTCGTGGGTTCGATTCCCACCCAGGACAAACTTTGTGTGATGAGCATGATTGTTTGTTCTGTATCTGGGTGTGATTTATCTATAATATGTATGTATTTGTCGCAGAATCAACAAAGCGAAATGATTGAAATCGTTATTTTAGAACAACGCCATCTATTATCGTTTGTCGGAAACGTCAAGCAGTACGCTTAGGTGAGGTCGGTACAAGGTGGCAAGTCTGTTTTGATAGCTGTCAGTTGTCACTTGTGAGCATTAGAGGAATGAGATTGAAGGAACGTTACTTTTTGGATGGACACCAGCGTGAGAGGTCGTCTTGCCAGCCTGTACCGAACTTACCGCGTTTCCGTACCTTAATCAGTGTATATCGGAGTGATCATTTGATATTTTGTTATTTTATTAATTGCAGTGAATAAATAGACGATTGTAATAAGTGTTAAGAAGTTTATTTTTTTCCTAAATCATGTCGAACGTTAATTTCAATGACGAAGTGCCGCCACCGGGTCAACATTCTCCGTCATCAGAAGTGGGATTGGACCGCAACGACCCACGTGTTCAAAATGAAGAGACTAGTGACGAAAAATGGATGCGTTTGATGGAACAACAGAACCGCAATTTTATGTCGCTAATTCAAGCCATGAAAACACCTTCTACGTCATCACATGGCTTTCGCTTACCCGACTTTGACCCCGAGAAAAAGGATGTGGACGCACGTGCCTGGGTGACGACTGCGGACATGTGCTTAACCGACCAAGACCAACAAGGCGCCCCGCTAATGGTCGCATTAAGCCGCGCCTTGAAGGGAGGAGCTTCGACCTGGCTATCTACCGTGTCGTTTCCCGGTATGACCTGGGCTGATTTTAAGCGACTTTTTATTGCAAGGTACGATACTTCCACTACTATTGCTTCGTTCCTGATTGACTTACATGCTAGTAGACCTAGAGAAAACGAGTGTCTTGCCTCCTATGCTGCTGGCTTAATGACATCGGTCATGGCGAGATGGAATGGCCTTAGTACCGAACGTTTGGCCATTGCCACTATAATGGCTCATATTTCCCAATTTGATCGCCGTGTGCAACGCCTTTCCTTCACGACCGATATTCAGACACGCGGTCAGCTGCAACAAGAGCTACAAGCGGTTTCTTTTATGAAAAGAAAACTACCCAGTGACGACCGCGATGCCCCTGAGAAACGGTACAAACCAAATAGTACTGCGAAGCCTCTGAAGTGTTATAACTGCGGCAAGATTGGTCACAAAGCCGTGCAATGCTACCGCAAGGATGTGCAACGTGATACGCAAGCTACGCCTAAGCACCACAAGCATGGCAACAACAGCTGGAAAAGTACTCCGACACCTGGGAAGTCTACTACAGCTGGAATCACCTGCTTCCACTGCCGCGCGCAAGGCCACTACGCGTCGAGCTGTCCACGACGTAACGAGAGGAGCAGCGCTGACTCCGGGACATCCAAGCCGACCAGTGAGAAGAGGGTTGACCTGTGCCTCCTGAAGGCGCCGACTGGGACATTACGTCATTCTGGTGAGCAATTTTCATTCTGTTACGACTCTGGTGCCGAGTGTTCACTTATGAAAGAATCTGTAACTTGTAAATTTAAAGGAAAACGTATTGACGAGACTGTGACCATGACCGGGATAGGGCAGACTTCTGTGAGCTCTACGATACAGATTTTGACCTTAGTAGAGATTGATGACATTGATATTGAGATCTTTTTTCATGTATTGCCTGATCATTTTCTACGTTATGACATTATGATTGGACGTGAGATTTTAGAACACGGATTGACTGTTCAGATGTCTTCTGACCGAATTAAGATCCTTAGGTGTCCTTTAGTTGCTTCTTGCGATGTAGAGCGAATTTCCGAAATCGACTGGAACACAATCAACACTGATGTGCCGGCGGATAATAGAGCAAAGTTAGTGAGTATCTTGCAGTTTTTTGAAAGGTCTTTCACAACAGGTATACCTACAGCTCCAGCCGACACGGAACCGATGAAAATTCGTCTGAAAGATCCAAATAAGACTGTGAATCGTCGTCCTTACCGCTTGAGTGTGGATGAGCGTAAGGTTGTGAGAGGTAAGATTGATGAGCTGCTTCATGCTGGTATTATACGGCCTAGTTCATCTCCCCACGCTAGCCCTATGCTCTTAGTAGATAAAAAGGACAAGTCTCTTCGGTTATGCGTCGATTACCGCGAACTGAATGACAACACTATCTCTGATCGTTTTCCCTTGCCCCTTATATCAGATCAGATTGACAGATTGCATGGTGGACACTACTTCTCTACAATCGATTTAGCATCAGGTTTTCACCAGATTCCCGTTGAAGCAGAATCTATTGAGCGCACTGCCTTTGTCACGCCCGAAGGTCACTTCGAATATATGACGATGCCCTTCGGCCTGAAAAATGCACCCGCAGTATTTCAGCGTGCGATGATAAATGCACTTGGAGATCTCGTGAATAAATATGTAGTCGTCTACATGGATGACGTCTTGATAGTCGCCAGCAACGTCGACGAAGCCTTGGAGCGTCTCCGCGTTGTCATTAAGGTACTGTCCGAGAAAAACTTTACCATCAATTTGAAGAAGTGTGCTTTCCTGAAACAGAAGGTAGAGTATTTAGGGTTTGAGGTTACTCGCGGCGAGATCCGTCCTAATCCACGAAAGATCGAAGCATTGACGGCTCTGCCACCGCCCGAGACTGTGACGCAGTTGCGTCAATTCATCGGCTTGGCATCATACTTTCGCCAGTTCGTAGCAGGGTTCTCGCAGGTGATGGCACCGTTATATGCTCTCACTTCTGGTAATGGTAAGTTGACCTGGAAGCCGGAACATGATAAAATCAGACAGAAGATTGTAGCCGCTCTCACCAATGAGCCTGTGCTCGTGATTCACAACCCCGATGCTGAAACTGAGGTCCACACGGATGCCAGCGCCATTGGTTACGGTGCTGTCCTACTGCAAAGAAAGGAAGGTAAGTTACATCCAGTCGCCTACTACAGCAAACGGACATCTGATGCCGAATCGCGGTATCACTCCTATGAACTTGAGACCCTCGCGGTGGTCAACGCTGTAAAGCATTTTAGGCGTTATCTGCATGGTCGCAAGTTCAGGGTAGTTACCGACTGTAGTTCACTTCAATCCGCGCGCAAGAAACTGGACTTGACCCCGCGCGTTCACCGATGGTGGGCATTCCTGCAAGGGTTTGATTTTGACATAGTACATCGAGAAGGTAAGCAGATGTGCCACGCTGATTTCTTCTCCAGGAACCCGCTACCACAACCTGAAACTAAAAATAAGGTTAGTGAGAAGGTAGTACAAATACAGGTTAACATGGCAGAACTTACACAAAATTGGCTGATGATGGAACAGCAACGTGACCCCGAAATCTTGAAGCTATTGACTGACATCGATAATAACGAGCTCCCTTCCGATGTCGCCAAGACTTACGAGCGACGATCAGGTGTCTTACACCGAAAAGTGCAACGAAATGGTAAGAATCGTTGGTTACCTATTGTTCCTCGTTCCTTCCGCTGGTCCGTGGTCAATAACATCCACGAGGGATTGATGCATTTAGGCTGGGAAAAAACGCTGGAAAAACTCTACGACCTCTACTGGTTTGAGAAAATGACGAAGTTTGTGCGGAAGTTCGTAGAGAACTGCGTGACTTGCAGGATCTCTAAGTCACATGCAGGTAAGATCCAGGCAGAAATGCACCCGATTCCGAAAGTAGCCATACCATGGCACACGCTGCACATCGACGCCACCGGGAAGCTGAGTGGCAAAAACGATCAAAAGGAGTATGTTTTCGTTCTAATAGATGCCTTTACCAAGTATGTTTTACTGCATCACACTTTGCGCATCGATACAGCCAGTAGTATCAAAGCAATTAAGGCTTGTGTCGCTATCTTCGGTGCTCCATCGCGCTTGATCGCTGACCAAGGACGCTGCTTTGCTAGCGCGGAGTTCAGGGAGTACTGTACCTCAGCTCATATTAAGTTACATTTAATAGCTACGGGTAGTTCTCGTGCCAACGGACAGGTTGAGCGAGTGATGAGCACGCTCAAGAACATGCTCACTGCTGTGGAAACGAGCAACCGTTCGTGGCAAGATGCGTTGCCCGACGTTCAGCTTGCTTTGAACTGCACGGTAAGTCGAGTCACGAAAGCTAGCCCTCTTGAGTTGCTGATAGGTAAGACTGCTAGACCTATTGACATTATGACAGCAAATGATGAAGAACCACTTGTCGATATCGTTGAGGCTAGAAAAATGGCCGTAGATAACATGGAGAGAGCTTCTGCCTATGACAAGAAACGTTTCGACTCTTCAAAGGCAAAGATACAACCTTTCTCCGTAGGTGACTTTGTTTTGCTCCAGAGAGAAGAGCGAAACCAGACCAAACTTGACCCAAAATATGGGGGACCGTTTAAGGTGATCGAGGTAGTTGACGGTGACCGTTATGTTTTGAAGTCTCTTACTTCTGCCCGGACGTACAAGTACGCGCATGACCGACTGCGTAAAATTACCGACGTTGATGCTCACATAGATGACGATGACAATGACGACGACGAGAATGACACGACAAAAGACTGACAGAACTGATAGAATTCTTACTAGTAAAATTTGTATCTAGAATAACTAGCATAGTAAAAGTCCCTTATATCCAGTACCATATATGGACAAATAAAGTTACCATGTTGAACAAACCTAGTTTAAATTGATGAATGATGAGTGGTGTTGTGTTAGTAACCGGATAGAGGTTACGTGTAGTGGTGACCGGATAGAGGTTGCCTATTGTGTAAGTAACCGGATAGAGGTTACGTGTAGTGGTGACCGGATAGAGGTTGCTGTTGTGTAAGTAACCGGATGGAGGTTACTTGGTTTGCCGGATGGAGGCAATGTGATGTGTTGAGGTCGGGTACCGGATGGAGGTCCCGTTGGTTGCCGGATGGAGGCAATGTGTTGAATGTGATGAAACTGGGTACCGATAGACTTTTGCATACTAGATTTGACCGTAACGTTTCATGAATTGGTTCAAATTGATTAAGAGTGGTGATAAAATCATTTTAAGATTTTCTTTATGAGATTTGATGACAATCATGTGAATCAAAAAAAAAATATGTTGTTTGGATCGTGTGGCTTTATATCTCGGCGTGTTTGTCAGAAAGGCCGAGCAAAGAACATTTTATTTCCCATGAATTCTTGTTTCAGGTGCCTCACACGAGGACGTGTGAATTGTCAAGATGGCCGTGTCGCAGAATCAACAAAGCGAAATGATTGAAATCGTTATTTTAGAACAACGCCATCTATTATCGTTTGTCGGAAACGTCAAGCAGTACGCTTAGGTGAGGTCGGTACAAGGTGGCAAGTCTGTTTTGATAGCTGTCAGTTGTCACTTGTGAGCATTAGAGGAATGAGATTGAAGGAACGTTACTTTTTGGATGGACACCAGCGTGAGAGGTCGTCTTGCCAGCCTGTACCGAACTTACCGCGTTTCCGTACCTTAATCAGTGTATATCGGAGTGATCATTTGATATTTTGTTATTTTATTAATTGCAGTGAATAAATAGACGATTGTAATACGTGTTAAGAAGTTTATTTTTTTCCTAAATCATGTCGAACGTTAATTTCAATGACGAAGTGCCGCCACCGGGTCAACATTCTCCGTCATATTTATAAATTATATAAGTATGTATATCAGTTGTCTGGTGACCATAACTCAATCTTTGCTTAGCTTGGGATCAGATAGCCGTGTGTGAGTTGTCCCAAGATATTTATTTATTTTTATTTATAATTTATTGTGTTTTTTTTTTATAAATTTTCCTTCAAACAAAGATCATCATCATCATCCTCCTATGTGGGTAGACCTCTGCCCACCAAAACCCGCTGGGTTAAAGCAGGAGATTTAGCCCGGCGGCATAAGTAGGTACATTACAAGCCGTAATTACCTTTGAAGGCGGCACGAGAACGTCCACCATGACACGTCCAAAAATACGATTTCTATTATATTTATTATACATATATTATGAATTTTAAAATAATTACCAAGAACCGACTCTGAAGTGGTCAATTTAGTATTAAGGACTGCCATCGGATAATAATTGTTCAAAATACAAAAGAATTAGATGCCGTCTTGTAGCATAAAACGCAATTCAAATGAAACTGATAAGTAGGTACATTAAGCGACTCGAATCTAAAGGTACCTACTCATAAATTACGCTTGCATTTTATTTGTTTGTAGGTATTTTACGCTAAATGTGGGGTGAGACAAACTCAACCCCACATTCAGTTCAATATGCCAGTAAGTGGTTGGATAATATTAGAATGGAAAGTAAATGGCACGGATCTTGAGCGCTTGTTTAACTTCACATGCGCAGAAGATAATTTTTTGGATCTCAAGTTCTCATGCGCTGCCCGACTCTCATGACTGTAGTCTTTTTTGAGAATAAATTTCTTTAAATACCTACATCTCGTAAGTGTTTTTCTATAAGCGTACAGACATCAGCAGTCAGCAGGTCAACCTAGCCAGAACTGTACAATTTCTAAAACTTTGACTGCTGCCACAGAGTACATTTTATACCTATACTGCGGCCGAACAAACTAAATTAGATTTGACAAATTGGGGTAAGTTGATGAACTGGCGTCTGTACTGTACAAAGCGCAAGGTTATCCCCACTCTATCATCTAGCGCCCAATATCCGAGCCAGTAAGTATACTTACCTACTTTTATAGGTAGGTACCAACACAGCATACAAATATTACTACCTACTTAGTTAAGTCAGTTAAGTAACAATTTGTAATTAAAATACAAAAAATTACACACTCGAAACTGAGTCTGTTAAAAAATAACTCCCTGCCCTGTGTCTCCTATCATTGCAAGAGCTATTTCGATATTATAAATAATTTTAATTGATTTAAATACTTGATAATTATCATAATTTGCGTTAACGTTTACGCCGAACCTAACAAATAACTAAGTCTGCCGAAAAACATGGACCTATACCCCACGCCATAGATAGTATAATCCCACGCTCAAGAAATCATGCGCTATCGCAAAGTAGGCGATTGCCGAGTATCGTAAGCTTCAAGGTCAAACGGCTACCATAATTTTGTATGCAGTATGGTTTTATCGCCATCTATTGGTTCTTTGTGTAAACTAAACTATCGCTGCAAGCACCATCTAGCGCCGTTGTGAGTAAAAAAAAAATAGCCCGAATAGCCCGAAGAAATGAGCAAGTTATGGCGGTCACGTTTCTTTGTATGAGATGGAGTATCTGTACGTTAGTATTATATTATCTGTGATACGCATGTAGGAAGTTTTCTCTTTAGAGTCTCTAACGAGACTCTCTTTACAAAAAATTCTCCATGTTCTATGGAAAAGGGAGGATCCACTGACCAGACGGATGTCGTCGTGTCTGGTGGGCCACTGCCCGACAGTTGCTTGTCGGGTGCTCGTAATATGCTAACTTCGCGTACAACTTTGCTTGCGCGATGTAGGAATCTTGCCGTTAGTTCTTCTGTGGTTGGATAGGTGGCGCTGTAGTACTTTTTGCCACTTGCATCTTTGTGTCGCTACACCTCAATAGACTGTCGAAAGCGTTCGATGAAGCCAGTGACACGGCTTCGCCGTGTTTTTCTATGACCTCGCCCCAGCAGTGTGTAGCGTAGACTTCCCATTAGGTAAATAAATCATTTTAGTGAAATGAAATATGTACTAGTTTTGCAGATTAGAAGAAGCAGATCGTTTTTTGTTTCAACATGGTTATGGTTATTAACCATTTTTAGAAAGCACTTATTTGCGACCTAAAACGGTACACAATGACGCATGGCTGTGAATAAAACTAGTTCATTCAACTAGTTTCATATTATAACGTCTAGGCCCTTATGGCCAATGTACTCTGGCAGAGGGTACAGTCCGTCTATACCATCTCCGGGCTACTTGCTCTATGATCTCTACCTTATGTGCATGGCAAGATTCACAGTCATGCGAAGTGCTTTCCTGCTCCTCGAGTTGGAGTTGAGCCCAAGACACGGACTTATTGTACAAAGTGGACTGAGCACTACCAAAAAAGCTAAGCTAGCAGTAGCAACATACCAAATTTCATCTAAATCGGAGCAGATCTTTGATCGTGAAAGAATAAGAAACATACACACATACCATGTTTATAATATTACTGTGATTAAAAAGTTCGTTTTGAAACAATTAGTTTGTGTACACGTCGGTTACACGTCCAAGTGATTTCAAATTATTGTATGTAATCTTTATATATATAATTCTTCTGTGAATGTGTATGTCACTGAACTTCTCTCAAACGACTGGACCGATTTTGATGAAATTTTTTGTGTGTGTTCAAGGGGATCTGGGAATGGTTTAGATTCACAATTTTGTCCGACAGATGGCGATGCATCACATTTTTTGTAAATACGTAGCGAAGCACGTACCGGGCCGCTAGTCCTTACTAATATTAAAAAAGCGAAAGTGAGTTTGTTTGTTTGTTACCTCTTCACGCTTTAAAGGCTAAACCGATTGTGATAAATTTTGGTACAATAGTTGGGAACCAGGAGACGGACATAGGCTAATTTTTATTTAAAAAATGTGGGATGTGAGGGAGAAAGAGGGAAGAAAAGGGAAAACTTAGCTTTTACAAATCAATAAGGCGCAAGGGGACTGTGTTACCCCGAATATAACGCGAGCGAAGCCGCGGGCAAAAGCTAGTATTACATAAAAACTAGATGCATTTTCTGTACGAAACAAGTTTTTCTCGAAAACTCATTGCATATTCGAAATTTTGACATTGTTGTGTTCTATGTCGCTGTTTCGTCTACCTACGTTAGACTACACTATTCACAGTAAAATAATATTTCTTATTTTAGCTTTGAATTCAAAGCTAACAAATATTTACGTACGTTTCTTTACTGATTATATGAGTGTAATATTTTTCTTCTGGCAATTAAGTGACAGGGACAAAAGCCTCTTTAATATTTCTTTCACCTCGTTCATGATGGCTTTACAAAAGTAAAACTGAGGAGTAGCTCATCTGGGGTGGGCTTCGGGTTTTTAGAAAGAAATACCGCAGCCCCGGTACAAGGCAAAAAAAGGAACATGGGTGGGTTTTTTTTTTAAGTCTAAACTTCCTCCCTTCCGACCTTCCCCTGCTACACCGAGAGCGGAGGAAGTTACAACCGCAAAAAAGGCGTTCCTAATATGGTTTAGTTTTATGTGATACAAATTTTGGAGAACTGTTTGAATAATACGTTGTTGGCCCAAGATGAATAGTCGGCTTTTTGTTTCGACCACGCATAAAGAAGTAGTCTATGGTCTCGAACTCGAAGAATCACGAGTACGACGACAATGACGGCAACGAGGCCGACCGAGTCGACAGACCGAAGGTGTGGGCGACTGTGTCGATCGTTAGTCCTCGGCGCCTTGAGAGAGAGAGATAGATACATCCTACGTAGACAAAGTATTCTACTAGAAGGGATCGGTACATATCCGTACACCAAGGTACAAAAAAAATATAAAATTTTGTCTTGCTCTAAAACCCGCAAACAAGCAAGAGGAAAAGGAATAGCAACACATTATCATGACAATGTTTAGTCGTGGGCGTGATAATCTAGCATTAGAGGCTCATAAATTCGATATTATGTGTCAGCGCGTTGCAGTATTCGCAAACGCAAATGTCAGCTGTGTGACCGGTTAGGTTCTGTCTGTCTGACTGAATCGTAAAAAGAAAAACATCGGAGACTTGGAAAATTTAATCTTATTGGTTACCAGACATATTATCAAAAAAATGGCAGATACAACACACTGAAGACATCATTATAAATCCACAGATATTTTAAAAGTACGAAGAATAAGTAAAAATTGACACAATATTATTTTGGTGGAGCCATTTCGTTTCGTACAAAATGTGATGGATCGGTGAAGGTCGCAGATTCTGTGGAAACTATATCGACGTCAGTTACCGGATCCGTGCGCTCTTAAGTGTTGTCGTGTTCGCGAACGATACGGTTTACGTAACAAGCGCTCTTGACAGCAATTTGCTTCCAATCTCGGAAAGGAGTCAACCGATTACGCAAAGATGTTAAGCGTATGGACGAGAACGGTCCGCGGAGGGCGCGCGCTCGAGCGCTCGCTCTCCACCATCGTGGAGCTGCCCAAGTTCCAGGACTTCGGCGTACAGAACGAACCCGTACTGGAGTACCGTGAGGGTAGCAAGGAGCGCTCCGCGCTGGCTGCTGAGCTAGCGCAGACCGCCGCCGTCACCGAGGAGGTGCCCATAGTCATCGGCGGCGAGAACATCAAGGAAGGCGAGCCGAAATTCCAGGTGATGCCGCACGATCACTCAAAGAAAATCGCTAAGTTCTATTATGCTAGTGAGAAAACCATACAGAAAGCGATCAAAGTGTCTGTCGATGCTCAGGTGCGCTGGGATCGCACACCGCTGCAGGAACGTATTCGCATCTGGCAAACTGCTGCTGAGCTGATGGCTGGCACACACAGACAAAAACTCAATGCTGCCACTATGCTGGGCCAGTCTAAGAGTGTAATCCAAGCTGAAATTGATTCTGCTGCAGAACTCATTGATTTCTTCAGATTTAATGTGTTCTTTTTAAAAGAGAGTGCTAAATATCAACCAATTTCTGAGGATCCCTCTGTAACAAGAAACTCTCTTAGATTCCGAGGTATTGATGGATTCATTGCCGCAATCAGCCCCTTCAACTTTACTGCTATTGGGGGCAATTTGGCTTACACACCTGCCCTGATGGGTAATGGTGTTGTATGGAAACCATCTGACACAGCTCTGCTATCAAATTGGAGGATCTTTAATATAATGCGTGAAGCTGGTCTACCTGATGGTATAGTTAATTTTGTTCCAGCAGATGGACCCACTTTTGGTCGCACAATTACCTCCTCGTCTAAGCTAGCTGGCATCAACTTCACTGGATCTGTGCCCACTTTCAACTGGCTGTGGAATGAAGTTGGAAAAAATCTGAACCGCTATGTTAATTATCCTAGACTGATTGGAGAGTGTGGAGGCAAAAATTATCACTTTGTGCATCCTTCAGCTGATGTCCAAACTGTGGTCACAGCCACTATTCGCTCAGCATTTGAATATTGTGGACAAAAATGTTCAGCTTGCTCAAGAATTTATGTTCCTAAATCTCTTGCTGAACCTATCAAGAATGGTTTGATTCAGGAGCGCTCTAAGTTGAAGATAGGGGACCCGGCAGACTTTAAAATCTTTGCTGCTGCTGTCATTGATGACAAGGCTTTCAATAGGATCACTGGCTACATCAAAAACGCCAAGAACAATCCCAAGAACAAAATAATTGCCGGTGGGGAATTTGATGACAGCAAGGGCTACTTTGTCCAGCCCACTATTATTGAAACCACAGACCCACATGACAAGCTTATGGTTGAAGAGATCTTTGGACCCGTACTCTCCATGTATGTGTATGATGACCGTGATGTAGACAAGACAATGTCTCTCATTGGTTCATCAACCAAGTTCGCACTGACTGGAGCAGTATTCTCAATGGATAAGAGTTTCCTGCAGAGAGCTTTGGATGAGCTGAAGATGACTGCCGGCAACTTCTACCTCAACGACAAGTCGACCGGTTCGGTGGTTGGCCAGCAGCCATTCGGCGGTGGGCGCATGTCGGGCACCAACGACAAGGCGGGCGGCCCCGGTTACGTCATGCGCTGGACCTCACCGCAGTCCATCAAGGAGACCTTCGTGCCGCTGCGCGAAATCGACTATCCCTATATGAGAGATTAAAATAAAAGCCACACAAAGAAAAGCAAAGATGAACATAATTGATATCAGTACAATAACTACAAACATTTCAATAATTATTAATAGTATGATCTAGTTAAGGTTGCTGAATAATTAGGCTTAGTAGATGTTTTAATTTTTTTTCTCATGATGTAACTTTAAAAGTATTATTTTTAATTGATTAGAGAACATTTAAAATAAGCAATTTACAAATAAGGTAGTATACACAAGAACAAAGGATGTATAATTTGTAAAAGATACTTGTTTGTGTATGCTACAATATGACTAATCTGTTATGTGCAGCAGTAGAAGCACTCACTGAGTAGTAGGTAGACTTGATGGTTGTTCCGGCGATGTGATGTAATTGTGTGATATAAGTTAAATAACTAGTGGCGTCTCTCCTCGCTTGCTATCGCCCTGTGACTGTCTCTTATCAGAGTATTATTTACTGTTTACTTGTTATCAGTATAACTGTTATTTATCTGTTTGATTTTCAGCTTTTGCCTGCTCTCTGCCTCAACTAATTGCATTTATGCTTTATGTTAACTTGCATTCAAATTTTTCATTTCGTGTTTGTTAAATATGAACCTTTGTTATTTAATTAGTTTGTCATTTCAGGTGCTAGTTCCTGTTACTTGTTTGTATGACTAAGTTTGATCTTTAATTCCAATAAAATATATGAATAAGTGTTTTGTTTCCTTGTAACCATACTTGCTGCCTACATTCTACTGTTTCAAATACCTAGCTCTATTTTTGCAAATTCCTAATAAGAATCCTTTCCAAACCTGCCAGGGCCACTTCCTGGTTGCACGCAACGTAACCCTAAAAAATACATATTTGGTATTGCTAACATAAGATGATAAGTTGGTAAGTATCTACGTCTTAGATACTTGGTAGGTAAATATAAACAAAAAGAGTAGTACAGGGTAGTTCGACCTATGTGAAACGTGAGTACCTACGAATTAGGGAAGTAGGTCACAGGCAGGACGCATAGTGTGAGCCCAAACAGGATCGATAAGAGTCGGAAGTAAAACTAGGTCAAGCTAAGTAGGTAGGTAACGAAAGTACATATCTACATACGCCGACATTGTTTTTAAAATACGTCCCTATTCAAGTTAATTAAAACCTACCTATATTATTATTCGTACATTTATTTATTTTTTAACATATAATTACATTTTTAAATATTTTTTCATTGTCGACAGGCCGTGACGACGGCGCGTTCGTGTTTCACACGCGCCTCAAAGAGATATCAGCAAAGCAGAGGGGCTTGTCAGAGCCTCCGCCTGCCGGGGTTGCGGGTTGTTCAAAAGAGATACCGCGGCCCCGGAACGTAAAGGGCAATAGAAGGAACATGAGTGGGTTTTAGTCAGTACAAGTCTGACATGCCCCCCCCCCGCTCCGCCCAGAGCGGGGGAACTCATTGGATGATTTCCAAGCCGAAAAAAAAAGAAAAAAAAGCCCATGTCCCGGTGACCAGCAATCCGAACTGCTACTCACTGTTTGCCAACACATTTCTAACTGGTGGTTCTACTTGTTTAACGCTAATCGTATTGACTTACATTGCGAGCGTTTCCTCCCGCCCGATGACGTGCAGGAACCTCCCGAAAGGGACATGGCCTTCAGCTTTGATGGTTTGGAATCTACGGTTAATTTGATTTAAGTCCATTTTCATGTCGAGGTGCCTGAGTTTGATCTAAGCTAATTTGACTAAAGAAACAGCCTGTAAAAAGAAACAAAATACTCATACTTACCTACTTGTAATCCTTACTTCCTTATGCTTACTTATAAAATAAATAAATAAAATAAAAAGCCTTATATTTCTCACCATGCATTAAATTGTGGTACAATGACAATAACAATACTTAATCTAAATTATTTTATATAAATTATCTAATTTAAAATTTATTATCAATTAAACAATTAATTGGAACATTTTGTAGCGACACAATGATGCAAGTGGCAGAAAGTACTACAGCGCCATCTATCCAACCACTGAAGAACTAAACGGCAAGATTCCTACATCGCGCAAGCAAAGTTGTACGCGAAGTTAGCATATATACGAGCACCCGACTCACAACTGTCGGGCAGTGGCACACCAGACACAACACCCGTCTGGTCGGAGGATCCTCCCTTTTCCATAGAGGATGGAGAACTTTATACCCTGTTCTTCATACTTCTAATATTTGCTATTGATTTAATTAATTAAATTTAAAAAAAAGAAATATCATTTTATCGTTATTCCAAGGTTTTGCTAGCAAGAACCCTCCATGAAAGGTAAAGGCCTCCTCCAGGAGATGACCAGGGCTCTCTATTCTCTGCCACTCGTGACCATTGAGTACCTGCTACTTTTATTATATTGTCTACCCAGCGTGCATTTGGTCTTCCTCTTCTTCTCTGTCCTAATGGGCCTGTCCATTGTGTTGTCTCTCTAGTCCATCGATTGTCGTTCAGCCTAGCTACGTGTCCAGCCCATCGCCATTTTAGCTTGTGTGAGTAGCTGAGAGCAAAAGCTATATTAATGCGAAAGTTTGTACGGATGGATGGATGTTTGTTACTCTTTCACGCAAAAACTACTAAACGGGTTTAGATTCAATTTGGCAAACACATCGTTGATAACCAGGATTAATACATAGGCTACTTTTCATCACGCAATTTCAAATCGCGCCTGCAATACATATGTCCTTACTAATATGATAATTATTATAAAAGCAAAAGTGAGTTTGTTTGTTACGTCTCCACAGTCAAATGGCTATAACAATTTTGACGAATTTTGGTACAGAGATAGTTGAGACCCTGGAGACAGACTTAGGCTATTTTTTTAAAGTTAGTAATAAGGGTGAAAGAGGGAAGAAAAGAGAAGTCTTAGCTTTGCTTTTAAAGACTATTGCGGGTTTTTCGAAAGAGATTCCGCGGCCCCGGAACGTAAAGGGCAATCGAAGGAACATGGGTGAGTTTTAGTCAGTACAAGTCTGACACTCCCCCCTACTCTGCCCAGAGCGAGGGAAGTTATTTGATGATTACCCACCCCTTAAAATAGGGCAAAGACTACAGGTAGCAGGTACCTGCAAATGAGGAAAGGGGAACTGTGTTTCCGAAACCCCGAATTTAACGCAACCGAAGCCGCGGGCATAAGCTAGTTTACAATATTTTGAACTCTAGTTCCTTTTTATAATTTAAATGCATGAACGAGCATTTAAATTATAAAAAGGAACTAGAGTTTCTTAATTAGAGTAGTATTAAGTATGTAAAATTCTAAACATTAAAACTACAATTTTTTTCTTAAAGTTTTTACTTTAGTTCATTGAAACCTAAATGAATCCAAGAATTTCGAAATTATACAACATTATTATTTTCGAAGTAATATCTAAACGTAGTATAATTTTGACGTTTGTCAGGCATCGCGTCGCTCCTGGTTACTGCTGCGCTGTACCATAAAGTGCTGTACAGATAAAAAACGCTATGTATGTATAGATCACGAAAAAATTCTAGAATAAAGTAGAATTTTGTTAACGCTACTGTTGTTTATTAAGAATATTATTAACCGTGTATCATATTAAATTAACTCCTTAAAGATGTCCAATGTATTTGGATTGATTGTGTCGGGTCGTCTCGTAAGTAAAACTCACGCTTTTACATTATGTTATTGAAGAAAACGCCACATTGAAGATGTTTTGTGGATTTTTAGGTGCAGACAGACTTCGCAACATTGTCAGAGACTCAGTTTCTCATAACAATCACAGAGGCAGATAATATCAACCATGCGGTGGTGTTCTTAACTGGTGTGGCTCCTTTACCGGCGGGCACCGTTGGCATGGTGTACTGGAGCTGGCCGGACCCCGCGGCACCTCCCAACTGGCAGCTACTCGGACACATCTCGAACACTAAACCCTCAGCTATATTCAAAATAGGAACATTGAAAAAGCTGCATGAACTATCTAGTAAGATTCTTTGATTAACAATCTTTATATTTATTGTTTTTGGGCTTGTTGTAAACTGGTGCTTTACCCACATTTCTCCTTATGGTTCACAGGTGACAATAAATTCATAACTGCTTTTGGGCAACAGCAAATATGTCATAATGCACAGATTGGTATAGCGATTGAACCTGAATCAAATGTGCAAGCCCTTGCTGCCTCAGGTGTAAGTATACATTGATTGATACCACACTTTGTAATAGGCACCCAACAAAACATGATGTATAAACAACAACAATTATTGTTTCAGTCACTACAACAAAACAATTACATAACATTTGCCCAGAAGATGCTAGAACATCTAGTGAACTTTGTAGCATCATTCTCTGTGACCCAAGATCAGATGACCCCTACTCCTGGCGTGTCTTACATACCACTCAATACTTTGCACACGTGGTACCAGAACTTCGAGAGGAGGCTACAACAAAACCCCAATTTTTGGAAAAATTAATGATATTAATGCATATCTTAAAATATTATTTTTGCTGTATATTTAATGACATAGAACATGTTTAATGCAATGGAACTAGAATAATTTTAGACAATATGTTTTAGTTCAGTGTGTACAGCTGTTGGTGATGAGCTTGTTCAGTTTGTATACAGCCCAGTGAGGCGTGCAGCCGTTGAGCCCCTGACCACAGCCACTAGTGTGAAACAATTAGCTAAACAGGTGACAGTATGTCTACCCATAATATACTTGAAGAGAAATGCTATAACCATTTGTAACTTTGTAATTAATGTAAAAACCAGAATAAGAAATATAATTTTGATGCATGTGTGCATCATCAATGTTTGCTTGTGGACAGCTAATTATAATATGTATAACCCACCTAACAAATGACGTTTTTGTTTGGCAACACTTGTTTCCCATGGAAACAAACTCAAGGCACACTGTTCTGCTTGCTTCATTTGCAATTAGTTGCATTTGTAGCCCTGAGAGCCGGAGGTTACATCAGTAATGAATTCTCTTGTATGTCTATGTACATTAGACAAAGACTGCTTAAGAATAACAATTTTGATAATAAAGTATTTTTAATGAATACCTAGTGACTTTGATTTAAGTGAATTCAAGAACATAACATTACCCCTGTATTTCCTGTAGGGCTAGGCAGAGGTGTGCATTGTTTCTAACATCCATTCTTCCTTGAAGGTGTAGATGTGCCTATAGAATACACCATATACACATGTCTGCTGTTTGAAGACGTCCACCACAGAGTACATTTTATATAACGTCCACTAAAACAAGTGCGCGTACCTGCTGTCCAAATATGTATTAGAAACCCGGCCGCGCCTGTATACTAAATACCCTTCACGGGCGTAAAACAGAAAACACTAGCTTGCCTGAGCTGGGATTGAATCCGGGATCCTCATGCTCTTCAGCAGCACTTTTCACCACACTACATACTAGACCAACTAAGCAGTTTATAATAAATTTAATAGATCTGTGCTTCAAACTTCGAACTGTATTTCTATTCTCACTATTGATGAAATTTCGATAAGAAATGAAATGCCCAAACCCACGGCCAGGGTCAGAACAGTATGGGTGGACTTTAAAACTACTAGCTTATTCCCATGGAAAATTAGCAACTTACACATTAACAACAACTTACCTATTGTATTAAATGTAAATAAAATATGAAACTAGTTATAAAAAAAAAACAAATTACTTAACTTAGCATTTAATATAGAGGTTGTTTACAATGAGGTAACATAACAAAATTCTTCTGAACACAGTACATATAAAGGCACACATGTACGAACGTTTAATAAATAGGTCGTGAACATCGCTGATGATTGCGCGCCTTGTCACTTACTCTACTTTGTACTCGATATGAAACTTAAAGTTTACTCTGAGATCCCCTTTTACAACTAATCAACAATAAAACTTATATCAACACTGTCGCTCAGCGCTCAGTTGGTTCACTATTCTTATTCGTAACTGAACAACGCGCGATACCCGTCGCGTGCACTTTGCATAAGGCACTTCTCTGTTCGTGTAAGTTATGTAAATAACAAATTGCCGTTCATTCAACTCTTCAAACGGTTCACATTACAATTACTGCATAATAATATATGGTAATCCACATACATGACAATAGTTTACATTCGTTAACAAAAGTTGTGTCACAGAAACTTTTATACAGCATGCACCAGAAAGGTGTGGTTTAGACCAGCAACTGAACAACTGTCACCACTGTCGAAATTAAATCTGCTGTTCCATTCACATAGGTCGAGTTTCTACTGCAGTTTTGTACAGTCAGCTGTTTTTTTTTTCTTTTCGAGTCCACCTTATCCTTAGTACACACTGTTTAAAGCAACACTTGGATGTACAATCAACCTATGAGACTCACCTTTGGTTCAATTTCAGGGTTACAAATTTGAATTATATAAAAGGCAATCGAAGCATTATTCATAAGAAATTAATATCAGCTGTGTTTAATGGCCATCTTATTAATTATCATTGAAATGAAAATGAAATACAAAAGATATTTATGGTGATGGCTAGCTTTGTTGACCTTTTTGGAACTCTCGGTTCGGTAAACAAACACTATTGGCTAAGTATACGAATCACATTATACTGATACAATGTTATGTTTGTAATAACAATTGGTTGCATCCATCGTGTTTAGAATAAATACAATCCATATTTATTGGTCATAACATTACTCACATACTTCATGTATCCCGCGAGGGGCATGCTTCACAGCCGTCATTAGACTTCACAAAACGCAGCAAGGTGACATCACCTCATCTTCCGAATGACGAGAAAACTTAGAACATCAGTATCGCATCAAACTTAAAAATATATCACTGTGACCAACATGAACATAAGTTTTTCATTGAACCTCAAATAGAGGCAGCTACTTTTTGTTAAAAATACAATTTAGAATAGTTAGAAGTGAAGCGGTCAGTCTGTGGCGGCGAGGAAGGGATGCTGTAGCGCGTCCGCGGCCGAGATGCGCACGCGCGGGTTGGGCGCCAGTAGCCGCGCCAGCAGCGCGAACGCCGCGTCCGGGAAGCCCGCCACCCAGCGCGCCGGGGAGAACTCCTCAGCCTTCAGTCGACAAAATTACTTTTATTAACAAGTTAATGTTTACTTTTATTAAAAAATGCCACTGTTCATCATCATTGTTATTATTCCGTAACTGAATAACTAAAAGTGAACCATAAAGATTCGCATAATAAAAGATGTAGCCAAGCGCTGCGTGCGAATTTGTGGCATATCAATAAGGACATGGACGTCGAGCTCTTGGGCATTCTTACCAAAGTATATGTTTCAATCAATTATTTAAACGGAGCTAAAACATCCATCTAAGAGGCCATCACCTTAGGCTATGTTTCAACTTTTTGAATGATACTCATTACAAACACTTATTAAACAAACCAAGAGTCATGGAATTTGTAGTTTCAGGTCAAAATGTAAAAAAAAAAACGTCCGGATAAACATTTACCATATTGCGAGAAGAAACTAAAGTAGGGATGCATACCTTTTTCATCTCATCCCGACACAGGCACTGATCTCTCGGCAGCCGGCAGCGAGCGCAGGCCACGTCCTCCGCCCCGGCCGGCGCCGGCGCCGTCCCGCGCAGGCGCGCCGCCAGCTTGCGCAGGCACAGGCCGCGCCGCTCCTGTGACGTCACCACGCGCCGCCCCAGCGCCGCCGCCGCGCGCTGCAGCGGCTCCGTGCCCAGCAGGTCGGCCAGCTCCGCCAGCGCCGACACGTCGTCGCCCGCGCGGAAGAACGGGTACCGCGCCGTCAGCGCGCTCGCCAGCACCACGCCCGCCGCCCACACGTCCACCGCCGTGGTCTGGTGCGGGTACTTCAGCAGCACCTCGGGCGGCCGGAAGCCCTGCGTGCCGGCGCGCGGCGCGCGGGGCGGAGCCCGGGCCGCGCACGCGCCGCACACGCCGGCCGCGGCGGCGCAGGCGCAGGCGGGGGGCGCGCGGCGCGGCGGGGCGGCAGGGCGCGGGGGCGCGGCCGGGGATGGGGGCGCCGCGGCGGCGACGGGCCCGCCCGTGCTTAGATCCAGTGCTAACCGTTTCGCAGCAGTCGAATCCTCCTAAGAAGTGATCGATAGATTATATCATAAGTATGTACAGTCACGAGCACTAACATGCAAATACTTAGCAAATTTAAAAAAACGATTTCCCCCTAAATTTAAACTTTAATGGTTTCACGACCATAGTATTTTAGAAGCCATACATTATGAAAAAAGCCGTATCTCAAAGTAAAAATAGTTTTTCACGAGAAACATGCTTTCGAGTTTTGACAAGTGTATATATAGGTATGTAAACCACACTTGTTTGTTAAATTAAAAAGCAACAGGGCCCTTGAACACTCAGGAAACTGAGGTCAGAGTTGCGGCAAGCGGTCACTCGCAATTAGCTGTTGACCATACCTATCACCACATAACTTATACGAATTTCTTTTATTAATAGACTAGCTTTCGCCCGCGGCTTCGCTCGCGTTAAATTCGATGCTCTTGCGCCTAATTAATTTGTAATAGCAACGCTAAGTTTTGCCTTTTCTTCCCTCTTTCTCCCTCACATCCCACTTTTTCCAAAAAAATATTAGCCTATGTCCGTCTCCTGGTTTCCAATTATCTCTGTACCAAAATTCATCAAAATCGGTTAAGCCATTAAAGCGTGAAGAGGTAACAAATACACAAACAAAGAAACTCACTTTCGCTTTTATAATATTAAGTAAGGATAAGGATATAGATAAACGGCTTATCTATATGTATAATACTCAGCAGCATCTATGCTGTTAGAAAAATCCGTCAATTTCCTGATGTAGATACCGCGAGGCTAGTCTTTATTTTGTTATTTTCATGTTATAAATAATGTCGTGTGCCATGTAGTTTTGCATTTGGACATCCATGGCCAGTTGAAATATTTTTATCAAGCTACCTACTACCATTATTTAACACTAACTTAATGTCATTAACTAATTAGTTTATTTTCCGCTTGTTAATTTCCGTCTATTAAATGTTTTGTTAGTTTCGTACCTCCTCTCGGGTTCGTTTCCGCAGGCCATTGCAGTGTGCAGGCGGCGGCGCGGGCTCGGGCGGCGCTTCCTCAGGCGCAGGACACAAACGCTGCGCCAGCCCGAAGTCAACCAGCAAGTACCTACGTAACAGAGTATGCTCCTTATTAAATTCATCATATACTAACTTGTACAAGTATTTTCCTTTTTCTTTAACTTCAGTTGTAAGTTGTAAAGGAGGTATCTTGAGAGAACGCGACTACAATTTAGGTCACCTATTCAACCTTTTAATCATGGCATCAAATAAACATAATTTGCGCTAACTGAAGCCGGTCGTGATGTTATCACAGTTGTTGGCTTGCAGCTAGTCCTGGTGGCGTGGTGTATTATGACAATAGCTTGTGCTTCCCTACCGTTTGTTGTCGCGGTCGTAGAGGAAGTTGCTAGGCTTGACATCGCGGTGGATGACGCCGAAGGAGTGCACGTGGCGCAGCGCGACCATGAGCGCCCGCATGTACTGGCGCAGCTCGGCCGCGTCCATCTCGCCCACGTACTCCTGTTCAGTGAGCACAACAATCAACTACTTCACTCTGACTCATCACTACAACTATATATATTTATTTATTATGAAGACAACAGGGGTCCAGTGTGTTAGTAACACTACTTACATAACAGCTTTCTTCGTACAACTAATAGCATCATAACAAAACTTTCTTAAAATTCGACATTAATTACCATAAGGGCAGAATCACGATACGGTGACGGATGCTAGGGTTAGTTTAGGGGCCAATCCCAGGGACAGACGGTCGTTTTAGGGAATGAAAATTAGGCACCTCGCTTTTACTTGTCGATTCATTGAAACTTTTAGACATTCAAAAGTGGCGTAAGACATTTTTTTCGTTTACATTATATAGGTACTAATAATACGAGCCTATTACTGAGCCACAAGTCAACTGTCTGTATGACGGCTCGGTTGGCGCAGTGGCTGAGCGATCGACTGTCATCAGGGATCTGTAGGCCTACTATGTCATCTTAAAGCAGAACTTATTCCACTGAGTGAAAGAGATGGTGCTAGACACCCTGTATAGCTCTGTCCCTTTCCCTCAGCGGAATAAGTTCTGCTTTAACACGTCATGGTAGGGTACCAGGGATCTCAGGACGTTACAAATATTTGTATGGCTTACAGTCGGGTCTGGCTTTTTGTGCATGTGAGTTTAAATGAAAAGTTCCTAGTGAGGGGCAAAGATAAAAAAGAAACTCAAAGCATTTATTTCAATTCGATTTAGTATTTGTGTAATTCAAACACAATGCAAATTGTTATATGAAGAAATAAATATTTATTACGTTACAGGCAATTTTCAATTTCATAAAAACAAAATCAATGCTGCTACAGACCCAGTCACAAAACATAATAATTTGTGAGAGTACTGTAGCTGGGCAAAGGCTTCTTCTCATACAAAGAAGACACGAGCATTACTTTTATTTACTTACTAGCCTTTGCCCGCGGCTTGGCTCGCGTTAAATTTGGGGTATCACAGTTCCCCTTTCCTGATTTACAGGTACCTTGCTACCTGTACTTTTTGCCCTAGCGCCTTATTAATTGTAATAGCAATGCTAAGTTTTCCCTTTTCTTCCCTCTTTCTCTCTCATATCTCAATATTTAAAAAAAAAATTGCCTATGTCCGTCTCCAGGGCCCCAACTATCTCTGTACCAAAATTCATCAAAATCAGTTTAGCCATTTAGGCGTGAAGACGTAACAAACAAACTCACTTTCGCTTTTATAATATTATAGTTAGGATAAGGATGAGGATTTAGCAGGCTACAAGAACACCCAGTGTGTTAATAACAATCTAACTTAGTAATTAATAACTAGAACAGATTGGGTGCGATTAGTTAGCGCACATACTAGTGAGCTGTCTGTACAGGCGGTTAACGATAGCAGTACAGTGTTGGGCCTGCCACGCAAAACGTGGAGTTCCTCTTTTTTACGCCACAACTCATCAAAACTGATTGCGTGATTCGGCAAACATTACTGAAGCAGTACAGAAGTGTGGCAGTCGGCAGTCGCAACAATACCCTCAACACAATATTATGTTAGATATGCAGAGAGAGCATATACAATTTTATAATTGTTTATTATTAGTAAAAATGCAACTCACTGAAAATTTCCTATGAGGTATGTAAGGCATGATAAAAACAATGGTATCTAAATTGCGAAGGCACAGCTCAACCCCTATCACATGGTGTTTACCTCTGAAACAGAATAATATAAAAGTTGTAGGAGGGAGGTGCAAACAACAAACATAATTGGTATCTTTACGTAACACACATGATTATATTCATTACTATGAACATTATTTACAAATAGGTCAAAAATTTTAATAATAATATATAATCCATTATCACTGACAGTGACAGGACTATTATTGCCAATAAACCTGATATTGTGGAGGTGGATTGATCAGAGCGGCGCGCAATTACAGTTAACATAACGGTTCCACATGACGAGAATCTCATGAAAGCCAAGAAAGATAAATAAATAAAGTATTTTGACTTGATTCACAAGGTTTTCAACATGTGGGATGTGGACTCAGCAATCATTGTGCCGTTAGTCATTACAGCCAATGGCTTAATTGCCAAGAGCCTTGACCAACCTATAAATATATTAGTATTGTGACAACAGTTAGTGGCAATGCTTCAATCATAGACAGTTTTAGCCCTCCTGCTTGATGTTATGACTTTTAGGCTATCCCTTTTCCCTAAACTACTACTACTCGCGGGCAAAACATAGTTAAAATACTAGGTATTGCCAGTGGCTTCACTTGCGTTAAATTCGGGGTAATGCAGTTCCCCTTTCCTGATTTACAGATACCTGCTAAGTGTGGGTTTTACCCTGCGCTTTATTGCTAAGGTTTCCTTTTTCTTCCCTCTTTCTCAAACATATCTTTTTTTTTTTTTATATGTCCATCTCCAGGGTCTCAACTATCTCTGTACCAAAATTCATCAAAATTAGTTTAGCCATTTAGGCGTGAAGACGTAACAAACTCACATGCGCTTTTATAAGATTTAACATGTGGCCCACTAAAATCAATTTTTATCTTCCCACAAAAACACTACATTCTCTTCATATTATAGCCCCAAGAAAAGAACTCCTGACAACCTTCCAATTGTCTTTATTAAAACTCAAAACAATGGCTAATGCAATTTTATTACTACAAATCATAATCAATAATTTAATGAAACACAATTCATCAAACAGCTAACATTTGAGGGGGCCTCTGATGATAGTGATGGAATAAACGGAAAATATAATGTAACCACAAACAAGATCAATTAAAGACTGAGCATTTGTTGAAATACAAACCCCATATCCTGCAGGCAGCGCAGTTCATGTTCTATCCTAGCCGGGTGTGCAGTTGGCACCAGATGTTTGATAGCAAACCATCTTTTCTCATTATCGGGCAGCGCAGCATGCTGCCTTAGAGACCCAAGGTACACGGAGCTGAATGTACCTTCTCCGATCTTACGATGAACCTCAAATATTTTGTCCAGTCTTGGAAGTTTGAGCAATAATTCCTTTATCTGATATTCTAAAATAATAAATCAGTAATTCTATATTAAATCATGTGTATTTTCATGCAAATCAGTTTGATAAAAAATAAAGAAACAGTTATCTAGTCTCATTTAAATGTAATATTATCAAAAGTTAACTTAACCTAAAATATTGTGTAATTACCAAAATCTTAAAACGAAGCTTTAATTCATTCAGGGACATTTTCAAACTATCTAGCAACAATCAATATAAATACATACTTTCCACATCATCTTTCGAATTTGCGGACTGTTCCTCATTCTTCTTATTGAGGATTTCGTTGAATCCATATTTGCGTGTTTGTAACACTTCCTTTTGAACTATTCCTCTAATTCTAGACATCACTTGCTAAGTGTGTAATAAGTTTTACTACATACTTCTAAAACATTACTATTTTTCTTTTAGAAACTGAAAAATAAATAAAAAACAAAAATTGAATGAAAATTAAAGACGAAGTCAGCACCACAGACACCCAGACAGAATTCCTGATTCTACCAATTCTACCATTGTCTACAAGTATTTTTTTTATTGTAACATCAAATCCAATTCCAACAGATTATAAAAAACCTATTCATCAAATAGTCCAAAAAGAAAAAAGAACACCTGTGTTATTGAACTGTACTAAATGCAGTGGCCAATCTAGAAATCTCTCAATTGATTGCGAGTCCAGGTTGCCGCTGTAGACTATACAATCTGGTCAAATGGAGTATCCTCAATGCATCCCAAACATAAAAACAGTGTGGAGCTCCTTTTAAAAGATATGCCCTCCTGTTTTTCTCATCCTGCACAACCACTTCTACATATCAGCATACTTAGATACTTTTAATATTTATATACGTAAAATACGCGCCTTAGATGTGAAGTTGCGAAAACCAGCCCGCTAAATTGTTACAAGGCTGTTAGTAAATAATTTTGACTTGTGAGTGCACAAAAGAAAAATAAAACAAAAAGTCTAAACCGAATTTTCAAGAAGCTGTATATAATAGTCATCATCTGCCTACCATTTTCCCAATAAGGTTGGGATCGGCTTCCAGTCTAACCGGATGCAGCTGAATATCAGTATTTTACATGGAGCGATTGCCTATCTGACCTCCACAACTCAGTTAATACTGGGTAATACGATACCCCTTGGTAAGACTGGTTGCCAGACTTTCGGAACACTGACTACATATTATTATAGTATACTAGCTGCACCCAGCGGTTTCACCCGCAGTTCAAATAGGGGTATGAAAAATAGATGTTGGCCGATTCTCAGACCTACCCGATATGTACACAAAATTTCGTTTAAATCGGTCCAGCCGTTTCGGAGGAGTATGGGAACGAAAACTGTGACACGATAATTTTATATATTAGACTAGCTGTGTCCAGCGGTTTCACCCGCTGCTCATTTGGGGGTCTGAAAAATAGATGTTGGCTGATTCTCAGACCTACCCGATATGTACACAAAATTTCGTTTAAATCGGTCCAGCCGTTTCGGAGGAGTATGGGAACGAAAACTGTGACACGAGAATTTTATACAGGGTGGCCAGTTGATAGACGTCCAAAGAAAAAAATTAGATGCCTTATGCTAAGGGGTACCCGAATTACCCCCATGTATGTTCCGCGATTTTTTGTAGTTTAGGAGCTAGAATTTTTTTAAGTACTATTTTCAAAATATTCACCTAACATTGGTTTTTATTTTTTATGTCTTTATTCCTATCATTTTTAGATATTCTTTTTTGTGGAAACTATTAGCGATAACAATAACTACCATGTAAAAAAAATCCGTTTGCCTAGGCATTGTAGAACTTACCACAAAATTAGTCCAAAGTTCATAATTACTATTAGAGTTCGATAATCAAAAATGTTCAGAGCTTAAAAAAAAATAAGTTAGGGGTGCCAGAGGTTTCTAAATGATCTTAAAAACTTCTATGGACCTTCAACAGACAAAATCGGTAAAAAAATATAGAGCTTGATCGGGGATTATTTCCTGTAATTAGCGTTGATAGCAATAAAGGTATTTTTACAGTTATTGTTATAACTTGGGATTTCTTTATTTTTGCCACTTTTATGATAAAAAAATACGGTAGATAGTTTACAAATTTTATTAAAACACGTTACAAAGGGTTTTCAAAGTGCCGCCTTACCACAGAAATGCACAATCTACATCTACGGAGGAAATTGTCTTTTAGTTGTAAACCATGTCTCGTCTCAGTGTTAAGTTAACGTCTGACAGCAAAATTGGTAATTCTTCAAGAACTCTTTGTAGGTGGCTCCATCGAGCTTGGACAGCGGTCTGGCTGTGGATTCTCCATAGTCCGCTATCGAGAATCCTCATTCCGTAAGACCATAAAATTTTCAACACCACTTCAGTGTGAACATGTGGTCCGGCGTTCTCAACGGTGAACTACCAATTACTTTACCACCACCTTTCGAGTTGCCGTCCAGGCTCGTGATGGTACGCACGGGACACTAACAATGAGGAAGAGCTAAAACGGAAAATTGAAGAAGCGGGAAATGTGGCGGGCCTGTTAGTGTAGTGGTTAGTGGCCCTGACTGCTGAGCCGGAGGTCGCGGGTTCGATTCCCACCCAGGACAAACTTTGTGTGATTTTTTACCTTTGTCTGGTTACCATAACACAAGCTCTGCTTAGCTTGGGATCAGATAGCCGTGTGTGAGTTGTCCCAAGATATTTATTATTTATTTATTTAATGTTGTAAGAAGTAACAGAGAAGCCTTTAGACTTTAGACAACTAAAAGACAATTTCCTCCGTAGATGTAGATTGTGCATTTCTGTGGTAAGGCGGCACTTTGAAAACCTTTTGTAACGTGTGTTAATAAAATTTGTAAACTATATACCGTATTTTTTTATCATAAAAGTGGCAAAAATAAAGAAATCCCAAATTATAACAATAACTGTAAAAATACCTTTATTGCTATCAACGCTAATTACAGGAAATAACCCCCGATCAAGCTCTATATTTTTTTACCGATTTTGACTGTTAAAGGTTCATAGAAGTTTTTAAGATCATTTAGAAACCTCTGGCACCCCTTACTTATTTTTTTTTAAAGCTCTGTACATTTTTGATTATTGAACTTAATGGTAATTTTGAACTTTGGACTAATTTTGTGGTAAGTTTTACAATGCCTAGGCAAACGGATTTTTTTTGCATGGTAGCTATTGTTATCGCTAATAGTTTCCACAAAAAAGAATATCTATAAATGATAGGAATAAAGACATAAAAAATTAAAACCAATGTTAGGTGAATATTTTGAAAATAGTACTTAAAAAAATTCTAGCTCCTAAACTACAAAAAATCGCGGAACATACATGGGGGTAATTCGGGTACCCCTTAGCATAAGGCATCTAATTTTTTTCTTTGGACGCCTATCAACTGGCCACCCTGTATATTAAAGATCTATTACAGTGTTACCTCATAATTCCATGCAGTGTCACTTGTGTTATGTCAATAGGACAATGTCAGTTATGGAAATGATTGGTTCACTTTCAGTCACAAAGTAGTTTTATTTTCATTGTTTGGTTTGCAAGTGTTTGAGGTACAGTTGGTACATATAAATATAAAAAGAGTTAAGAACTCGTATCAAGAAGGAATAACCATGTTCATTAAAAAACCTTCACAACTTCTTTTCACAAACATCTTAAGAGCAGTGAGTTCAATATTTATGCTTTGATGAGTATCTCTAAATTTTATCGTCTTTCTGAGAGATAATTTTTTACCGGTAATATAAAGTGGGCGATTAAATATATAAGAAACTTATGAGTATCAGATAAAATTGAAAAGTAACTTGTTATTCCCAAGATAAGATTGTAACCTAAAATTGGAATGACCCATATTTGCAGGCTAACTATTCAACAAAAAGCTCCAAGCCAGAGATTCCAAAGAATCCTTTATCATCAGTATACTCGGCGACAAATCAAAAGGATAATGGTATTGTGTATGACAAGAAACCCTTTAAAGTGACCCTGGAGGAAGGGAAGACATATCACTGGTGCCTGTGTGGACGATCCAAGTCACAGCCACTATGTGACGGTACCCATAAGGATATCTACCTTAAAATAACCCAGAGGTATATTTTAATATGCATTGATTTTTGTTAACTACATTTTAATCTAAAAATGTTTTGTTTATTGTAAACATAAAATGTAAACCTATTATAGTTCTTGGGATTTTATACCCACTCTTTTGTATATAACTTTACATGCTGACAGACAAGCAAATTGATTCTTCATTAAGTTACTTGTCCTGAAATTCCTCATATCCTCATGTGAGGAGCTCTGAGTGGTGCTTGATTTTATGGCCTATAATTTTATGCTCCACCCTAAATTGCATCATCACTTCACACCAGGAGAGTTGCAGCCTAACACAAGCCAATTTAGTAATAAAATATAGTATACTGAGCACTAGTGTCTGTAATTCCTCATCTAAGTGCATATTTTGGCTATGGTTGGCTTAGGCAATGCTTACTGTGATCTGGCATAATTGCTTTGTTATATTCATCTTAATATTAATTGAAAGATGTTTGTTTCCAGGCCTGTTCGATTTACTGTGGATAAGACTAAAGATTACTGGCTGTGCAACTGTAAGCAAACCAAGAACAGACCTTTTTGTGATGGTGCCCACAAACAGAAAGATGTCCAAGATGCCGGCTCTGTCAGACTGTAGTCATGATGCACACCCTGAATTGTTTATATTTAGTTAGATTATGTTGTTATTATAGCTCTACAGTCATTGTTAATGAAATCAAACAGGTTGTTTGAATGTTCACTAGTTATTTATTTTGAATTGCATTATAAAAGAACAATATCCCACTTAAAACTACAGAGACCTTAAATTCCTCACCCTTGCTGTCTTATAAGTTATAATTATCAAAATCAATGCATTAAGCAAGCGTGCCTTTTAACCTCTCTGCTCAGCAACACTTGTGTCACAAATGTGTCATACCTTAAACAAGCTGATATTTTTAAAAGCTCCTATGACTGAATTCAATGATCTTGTTAAATATGGTAGCTTGCCATCTGATTTTGATGAGTACCAAAAATACCACCCCGAGATCCGATGGCAAGCACTTTTAAAGAGTAATTGCAAACTGCCTCATCGCGCACCTTGTTGGATGGCCGGATATTGCGGAGCACCAGCACTGCTTCCGCGAGGGGCGCCCGACGGTGGACGCCATTATGCGCGTGCGAGCTCTCACGACGGGAGCTGCAGTGCCCAGGGATGGGGTTGTCATGGCAGTGTCTCTCGCATCAGAGAGACACTCTGGTACCACCGGATGCCGACCTACCTTCGTCGTGTGGTCGGGGAAAATCAGACGGATGGGGCCGTCGTCTACCTCGATCGCTCCGAAGAGTGAAACCGGCGAAACATGTCCTGCGGTGTCCCACAGGGATCGGTCTTGGGGCCGCTCCTTTGGGTCATCGGATACGACTGGGTGCTGCGCGCCTACCTCCATAGCGGCGTCAGCGTAGTTTGCTACGCTGACGACACGTTCGTCCTGGCACAGGGGGGTCGCACCAGGCGGCGGCGGAACAATGACACGCGGGGTTTTGATAGTCGCGGAGAGGATCTGGCGTCTTGAGGTGGCATTGCTCAAATCCGAGGTCATGGTCTTTCATGGCGGCGGGAATACGCCACCGTCGGGATCCCAGCTGTCGGCAGAAAGGGTTCGCATCAGCGTCGGGTCGACGATGAAGTACCTGGGAATCGTCCTCGACATGTATTTTCGTGGTGCATTTCCGACGTTTGACTCCCAAACTCTAGCGGGCCGGGGCTGCTTTCAAGCGGCTCTTGACCAATCTGAGGGGGACAAACGCCTCCTGCCGTAGGCTCTATGCCGGAGTCGTGCGGACCATGGCCCTTAGTTAAATTTGTCACCTCTGGCCCTTGCTTACCAAGAGGTTGCCGACCGCTGATTTAGACTATAGCACCCTATTTATTAGCACTAATTAATATTTGCGTGGATCAGGGGTTGTTCCTGGATCCAATTAAATACAGCAAGGTAATACCACTTTTTGAATCCAGGGACAGTAAAGCTGCTAACAACTATAGGTCCGTATCCGTTTTGCCGGTTTTCAGCAAAGTGTTTGGAAAAGATAATGCTAAATCAAAGGCACAACTACTTTAAAACCAATAAAATATTACATGAAAAACAGAATGGTTTCACCAAAGGACGATGTACGACTGACGCCGGTATCACCTTAATAAAACACATAGTTACTGCAGTAAATATGTGTTTTATATGCAAAAAATGCCATAGGAATCTTCTGTGAGCTTTCGAAGGCATTTGATTGCGTTAATCATGTAACTTGAGCATTATGGTTAAGGGAAACTTCTTGCGCTCAGTTTAGCAGTCGTAATTAAATGATAGACAGCAACAAGCGCAAATTAATTACGTCAATTCAAGGGGTTTAAAAGTTCAAATAGGTGTAACACATGGTTCTATATTGAGTCCTTTTCTCTTTTTAGTATATATTAATGATCTGCCCCAGTTATTTTAAAACTAACTTCAAATGGTGTTGTTTTCTGACTGATACTTTCTTAATATTTGAAATAAACACTTGCCACAAAACTTGTGTAACGCCTTAATACAGCTCCATAATTGATTTACTGCTAATAATTTATTCAAAAGTAGTGAATATTGTGACATGGTATTGAATCAAGGGAAACTAGAATTCATCGATAAAACTGTTTTCTTAGACATCACGCTCGACTCGAGTTCAGCAGCATTAATGCTGTGAGAAAAATCCGTTAATTTACTGATGTAGATTCTGCGCGATTAGTCTGTTGTAGTTATTTTTATATATAAACTAGCTGTTCCCAGCGGTTTCACCCGCTGCTCACTTAGGGATATGAAAAATAGATGTTGGCCGATTCTCAGACTTACTGAATATGCATAAAAAATTTCATAAGAATCGGTCGAGCCGTTTCGAAGGAGTATGGGAACGAAAATAGTGACACGAGAATTTTATATATTAGACTAGCTGAGCCCAGCGGTTTCACCCGCTGCTCAGCTTCTTTTCTAAAGAAGGGTATGAAAAATAGATGTTGGGCGATTCTCAGACCCACCCGATATTGCACACAAAATTTTGTTGAAATCGGTCCAGCCGTTTCGGAGGAACGAACATTGTGACACGAGATTTTTTTATATTAGAATATATTTTACTATGGGCTGCAGACATTGAACCTATTTATTCTCCAGAAAAGAGCCACCAGAGCCATATAATATAATATACGTTGGCGCGATTCTCTTAGGGCCGATTTTTCAATCCTCAGTTAAACCGTCGAATAGCTATCTGGCCAGTAAAATTATCTAGCTATTTATCAGGCGAATAAATATATTACATTTTTCAATCGTGTATTAACTGCAGAATAGTTATCTGAGGTTTATGCTCGCCAACTTCACACTATTGATGTGCAAGCAAGACACACTGATATAGTACTCAACGTGTTGAAAGAGAACGAAACATGTATTTGAGATTTGACGTTTATTGCAATACAGCAGATGCTTGACACGTGCATAACACAATGCAACAAAAACGTTTGCTTCGTTGAAGGTTTTGTTATTGTAGATTTTTATTATTGCAAAGATTCTTAATAAATTGCAATAGACAAAACTGATTAATTTATGTGTTTCGTGTTTTATTTTATCCTCCATGAAAGCAACTTAGCTACAGTCTTTTTCAAATTTGTTTTCAAATTAAATCTTCTCCAAAATTAGTTGTCTTGCCATGTATTCAAACAGGCCGCTTTCGTAAATCTATTTTTTTTCCCTCGAGATAGTTTAAATAATTTAAGATTTCATCTTTATCAATTGCTTCGTCATTACCTACTTGTTTCAAACTCGTCCATAATAATTACAAATCATTACATTACTTACCTACCCATATCGTAATAATACCAAAACGCACAAAACGAATGTAACGGTCAGAAATAACCTAAAACTTCACACATAACGGAGAGATAAAACCCTATCCGGCCCTTGAATAAAGGCTATCTTGTTGTTTATCTGAGGATTGAAAAATCGGCCCTTAGATAACTGTTTAAGAAAATTAACATCATGACAGTACCTTGCTTATCTGCATCTAATTAATAAAATAGGTGACAGACACCATGCTCACTTAAAAGTACCTAAGGTGCCACCAGAACAAAAAAAAAACTACTTTATTTGCGATGTAAATGTAATAACTATATTATTGAATAGGTTTAACAGAACACTCAAATTATTTTTATCGGTCATATTTAGTAAAATCATACAAAAATGGGTAAAAACGACTATTTATCCATTAATTCGAAATGGACAGATTCTATATTGTACTTGAGTATTTATCTTTCGAGTTTTTATCCTCCGCCCGTTATGAATAGGTTAAACAATACATGAATGAGCTGAACGTCTCGCTCGGCAGTCGGCATGTCGGGTGCTATATGAACAAAGTGTGTGTTGTTTACACACACTTGAGCTACGCGGACGACATGGTGCTGCTGAGCGCGTCGGCTTATGGGTTGTGGAGGCTACTCAGTGTGTGTACAGAATACGCGCGTGGTCATGGGTACAATGAAAAAAAGAGCCAATATATAATGGTTTTTCAGGCAGTCGGTGTGTCGATCCCAATGAACATACCGGCTGTTTATATTGATGGTGTGCCACTTCAGAGAAGTAATAAATTTAAGTATTTTGGGCATTTTCTCACCGAGGAACCAGGCTGGCTTTGAACGGGAGCGGAGGGCGCTGTCAGTAAGAGCCATTATGATAGCCCGTAGGTTTGCGCGGTGTTCTAGGGGGGTGAAGGTCAGGCTATTCAGAGCGTTCTGCACATCCCTGTACTCGTGCGGCCTATGGGTTGACTATACCCAAAGGGCTTACAGTGCCCTCTGTGTCCAGTATAATAACACGTTCCGGGCGGTGGTGGAGCTGCCCCGCTTCTGTAGCGCATCAGGCATGTTCGCGGAGACGCGCAAGGACTGTTATCAATCCACTATGCGCAAGAGGTGCGCGTCCCTGGTGCGCATGGCAAAGAGTATAATAATATAGCGCATGGTGTGGGCCAGCCCCAACGCCATTCTGGCAATGATCGCCGACAGGTTAGAATGTCCTTATGTCAGACATGCCGCTGTTCCGGTTCCCGTGAGAGAATTGTAGTAGTTATATGAGTCGGTATGATTATGTAAATTACAAATTTTTTACTTGTACGAAATTTAACTGACGATTTTAGGTTTTAACATATATTTATTTAGACATTAACCACACTAACTATTGTTAAAAAATTATAAGTTTTAGAACTTTACTTGGTTGGTTTTGACCATTGATGAATGTGCGCAAAATCTTTGAAATTTTTAACGTGTCAACATACGTATCTGATCCATACATGGATCCATGGAATTAATACGTACGTTTGAACTTAGTACCCGTCAGGGTATATGTGTTCTGTGCTTAGTACATACCAAGATCTGTAAAGAAAACTACTGTCTGTCAAGTACCTAACTTGTCAATAGCAAGTGACATTGATATCTGTCAAAGCAAAGCAGGGTAAGAGAGGTGATTTTCTTTATAAACTTCGTAAATATTTCGATAAGCCGCTGTCGAATGATAGTTGTATCTGCGTTGACACGTTGACTTGGTGATAATACAGCTTTGTGCTTATCCAGTTTTAATTTTTTAGTGTGCAGTAGCACGCACGGCAAACTCACTCGCAGTAGTCGAACAGAGAAGTGGTGACGAGTACAAAGCACGATGGAGGAGCAGCCCAAGTTGTTCACGCGCGAGGAGCTGAAGTCGCGCTGCACGCGCAATGACGCTGTACTTATCATTCACAACGAAGTGTACGACGTCACCAGTTTCCTCACAGAGGTCAGTTGACTACTGATACATGTCACGTATGATTTATTTAAATTGCCGATATTTTACTAACTTTGCTATTTTATAAAGGCCGGTATTACTAAGAAAAAGAAACTACTTAATTCCATCGACATCATAATTTTTTTATTAGAAAGAAAATGTTATTTTTAATAATATTTGATTAGATTTGACAAAACATGGATTGGACTGTAGGGAGTGAAAGATGTATATCAGATTTTTATCTTAGTTTTTCAAGCATTTGCCTCGCATACAAGTGACTATAATATGATATGTGTCTCACACACACACTCATCATATTATGATGAAGTGTTAGAAATCTTTGTAATTAGCATTAATTACATCAAAATAAATTTGTGTATTGCTGCCATGCAAGTACATATTATTCTTGGGCAATTTCGTTTAACAAGAAATTTCTATATATTCCAAGACTCAAGACGAAAATATGAAAAACATTTATCTATTCTCTTTGAAAAACATTTTATTTTCAACCGAAATGAAACTTTAGTAACTCCAATTTACAGTTAATTAGATTTTATTTGCTTTGAAATCAATAGATAGAGTCATTGTGTTGTTGATTTTGTGACTTGGGTTGCTATTACCATCCAAAACCTAAGAGAACTGCATTTTGACTCCATAGAAAATCATGTCAATTAGTTTTTTATTTAAGATTGATTTGTTCATTTATTGGTTTTTTTTTCACATATAATTACATTTTTAGATTTTTTTATTAAGAAATATGAAAAAGACAATTTTAGTAACACTAACTGCCTCCAACGTAGTTACAATAAGGCTGTGCAGATGATGATGTTAGAATTACAGAATCCATAATTTCACCTTGTCTGTTTGCCCGTATGAGAGCAACTTTATGGAACAAAATGACAATGAAAAAAATAAATATAAAAAGTTTTGTATGTTCCAATTTCAAATAACTATCATATTGACAGGTGCTACATAGACGTGAGATGTGACGGCATAATAGGCAGTGGCTTTTCATAATTAACAATACATACTATAGCCTACTGACATATTCACATAATTAATGTAGGCTAATGAACTAATGGAACTGTTTTCAATGGTATATTTTAAAACTATTGGGCAGGGTTGTTCACTAAACTAAACTAAACAATATGTAACATTGGATAGTCCACAGATCAGGGAACACGTCATCATCAATTTTTGATGACTCAAATATAAGGTATCAAAAGCTCCCCAAGGTTGTCACTGATAATATAAAAAATTGTGTTTGACCTTTGTCTCTGTTATTTCAACTTGTGGAATGTCGACCCAAACTTTTTACTGAACAGATTTCCGAATCATATGATGTTAAATAAAAAGTTTGGCTCTCTATAAAAAGTTTGGACCTAGATAAAGTTATAATATGAATTTAATTTTCAAGTCCGTCACTAACGACACAACCAACAGTAAACAAGTAACTTGTTGCTTATTTCATATTATTTACTAGCTGTTCCCCACGGTTTCACCCGCGCTGCTCAGCACCTGTTGGTCGTAGCGTGATGTTATATAGCCTATAGCCTTCCTCAAGAAATGGACTATCCAACACTAAAAGAATTTTCCAATTCCAACCAGTATCCTGAGATTAGCGCGTTCAAACAAACAAACTCTTCAGCTTTATAATATTAGTATAGATGAAAGGACACGCTACATACTATCAATAATGGACGAGTGAATTTATTGCCCACTATCCATTATTGCCAGGGACGGTAAACACAACGCCCTTATGGTGACAATACAATTAATTGCGTGAAATAATAGCGTCAGCGATATCGAGCATGAAATGATGTGAGTCATGTATGAGTACCGTCAGCATTATCAATTTTACATAATTAGGCGCCGAACGAGTCGCGTGGTCACTTCCGAACTCCGCCGTGGACGTCGTGGTCCCTGGCGGCCTGCGGTCAGTGCCCGCATCGCAAGTACACACGTTTGAACTCGCTGCGCCCTTTTTCGCCAGTGTGAATTGGTTATCCTGTGCTCATCCGTGACCCGTACGTAAAT
The DNA here is from genome assembly GCA_958449745.1 of Ochropleura leucogaster. NCBI lineage: Eukaryota > Metazoa > Arthropoda > Insecta > Lepidoptera > Noctuidae > Ochropleura > Ochropleura leucogaster. The sequence goes on from OY288203.1 coordinate 321,904, forward strand.
ACAGTTCAACATACTCGCGTTATATGACTCAACGACGAAAAGGAGTATGTTTTATAGATTTCGTAGTCATTCAATAGTTTGGTTGTTTTACCTGGAATTTGCAACTAGTAAGTATTTCAATTTATCAATATGATTAGACTCGCCCTGAAGCGAGAAAAAACAAAGATGATGATAGTGGATAGAGAGAGCTCATGAAAACAACCCAGATATCACGATTGCTAACTGCGAAGTAGTCAAAAGCTACATCTATGTAAGCTCCACTATCACTAATTGCGAGGGATGTGACGACGTTACGCCATCTTCTGCACAAATCCAACACTGGATCAACTGCACAAAAGTTGGAAAAGATCTGTAGAGACCGCCGAATCACAAGACTCAAAAATATTCTGGTTTTCCCGATCGTTCTCTATGGAGCGGACACGTGGACGTTACGAATGCAGGGCCGACACAAAGTTGACGCCCTGTAGATGTGTTCTTGGAGACGCCTGAATGAACTCGGTATTAAACAGAGACTGACATCGCAATCGCATGTGCAATTACGTATCCTCAGTTTCTTTGAACACGTTACCCGACCCCAACACTAAAAAATAAACAACCAAAAGGGGGTCCTTTTGGTTGTTTATTTTTTATGCCTTTTAAGGTACTCTGTACCTACCATTTCAAAACGTATAGGTATTTTTAATTTTTTTTTGTAGGGGGCTTCTTAAACCGGCGCGTAGCAAATAACGGTATATTTTTAGTATGTATGTAGTGATGATTGACCCAAATATATATTTAGCGTGACGTGACGAAACCAAATTGGCGTTGCAGAAATATTCAATAGTAATCTTGCTCGTGTCAATCCATTGTTATTCGCTATTTCCTGCGAAACACTTTAATTAAGTGATGTTTTTAATGAAATTGTCAAGTATAATTTAAAAAATGAGAATGAAGTTCCTACTACTGGATTACAATTACAATGTACAATCCCTAAATAAATGAGAAGTATTCTCATATCTAACCGTCAATGCTTACTCTAGTCAGCACATCCTAATTCATAGACCTTCGGCACCACGACACGTCACTTGACCGGAATTTTAATATTCCGATTTCTGTCGTGAAGATGCGCTGGAATTTCTCATTTAGCGGCTTAGACGGAATGCAGAGATGGGGATCGAGTGTCAAGCGCCCTCTTCAACTGACCTACATAAAAGCCATTATCTCCTTTGCTATCTAGAAATTGCTTTTCAATGATAGAGTCCGTGACGTCATGGCTACTGCTGGCCTAATAGAAATGTGCATGAAGTTTACACTAAAGGAAACTGAAGGTATGATAAGACCTAGGTTCAAGTTACAAATCATGTCAGAATTATGGAGTTTCATACACAAAAATGTTTTTCAGTTCAACCAGCTCGTCCAGCTACTTTCTGCGAGGTCTTCCGCAATTTGTAACATTATCTCAAATAATAAGAAATACCTAATCTAGCTGTGTCACACGGTACAGTATTCATTTGTGCAGTGTACTTGTGAGATATATATCTACTTATACTATTTTATTTACCAATATCTTATTCGATTAAAAATAGTTATCAGTCACTGATAGTAGGCAAATAATCACTGGTAATCCTAAGTTACGTAAGTACCTACTTAACAGTATTCAAGTTATTAATTAATTCAATTATGCGGATAAGTAAACATATGCTATTTTCATAGAATATGCATTATCTTTGACACCCAAATTGACTGAGTGGGCAGGTCAAACTTAATTTATAAAAATTACAAACATGCGGGATTTTGGAGTTATCGACGTCAAACGTTGACGAGTGACGACGCGTAACAATCTATTTAAATATTACAATATAATTACCTATTCTCGTAGTTGACCTTTGTACTCTCTTTGTGAGTGATCGTCTCTCACAGCGTGTGTACAAATGAAACTTGCCTGATATTTGTATTGTGTAAGTTGTTTATCTGCGGAATGATCGGCTCCTCGCTAACATGTGCCCTCGACCTCATGTCTGTATACAGTGCATGTTGGTACGATGTGTACACGAGTCATGGTCACATTGTTTTTTTTAACAGTTCATGCATATTATCCTGATTACAACTTGTTTCTGGTAGGTAACGCTGAAAGTGATTTGTGTATGGTCATTTCTTAATGACCATACAAGAGGATGTCAGAAACGGGCAACGGTGACTGAAAAATTGTAGAAACCCGTTCCCGCATGTGATCGTAAGATTGAGAAACATGTTTTGAGTATGACTAATTATGGACGACTATTAAAGTAGACTAAAGAGACTACACGTAGGTACACGTACGACGTTCTAGAAAGTGGAAAATAGAAGACACGACTCCAAAATATTGGGTTTGGGATTAAGACTGGACAATGACACTGACTCATCAAAATAACTTGTAAGTTTAACATCGATAGTGTGAGATAGGTACTACTGACAATAAATTAGATCATGACATTACGGTCATGCAAACATTTCAATAGTCATTAGTAAGCACTAAAAATCACGCCGTAATAGCTTGCTTATTTATATTATGATACGGACAAGTGTTATTTCCGCACAATGGTGAATTTATACATAATAACTAGATACAATGAACTTGATCTAGAATTCTAGACAAACCAGATTTTCGTTGAATGGGATCACTTTTATTTTCTATGGCGGAATAGCGATGGACTTTCTGTTTTTAAGTGTGAATTTTTGTTATTTTATCATCAGTTTACAAGAACACTAAAAGAATCTCGTGATCAAACCCTTTAAATAAATAAAAAAAAATCGGAAAGGGGATACAAGCACACACACCGACTTCTGAAATATTACGTGTATCTATTATTGAAAGCCGCCTTGTTCCCCAGCACCCCGGCGGTGAAGAGGTGCTGCTGGAGAAGGGCGGCCAGGATGCCACCGAGCCCTTTGAGGACGTCAGCCACAGCTCAGACGCCAGGTAATAAACCTCTTCAATATCATTCATCTCCCTATGGTCGTGGCAAAATAGTAACAGTCTAGAAAAAAAACTGACCAGACAACCAGAAGGCAGTTGCGCCAGAAAAAACACTGGCAATTAACTGCATCCGGTTAGTCTAGAAGCCGATGCCAAGGCTAGTCAGATAATGAATCATCTCTCGCCTATTTGTACGGACCAGCCTTCACTTTAAGGTTCACAGGACGGCGCGGATACAGGGTAACCATACGGAAACGGATACCATTTTTGTTTGGTTTTACTTATCTTCCAGACAATTCATTTTAAACCAAAAATTAAAACTTTTCAGTCCTAATTATTTGTTACGGCTGCGATTTATATTTTAATCAACACATCAGTTAAGACACGGATTAAGTTAATTTGAATTTCGCTGACCAACCCGGCTCTTCCACCAAATTCGTTTTATACTTTATCTTCTGGCGCAGCCTGCACCTGAATTTTTGAACCGTTAATCAAACTTCGCGATGTCTATCTATCGATGTAAATAGTGATAACTTAACTACGATTTTCGTAAATTTGTTATTAATAGGATAGGGTAGTACTGCAGCTGACTTTTCTAACGAATAGTAAATTAGGGGTTCTAATAAAGATCATCATGGGATCCGACATCGATGTGGTGGATCTATCGCGGACGCTTCTAGCAGAAGATAAATAAGTCCTAATAAGACATAGCTGACATTTGTAGTACCTAGTACCTGTGTAGCCCCGTTTCTAGTTTTATCTATGTATAAAAAGAAGTAAAGTCAATAATGCATAACCTTGCCAGTTTAGAGGTTATTGAAGGTTATTATCCTGGTGACATTTGCTTTGCCAATTATTATTCTTCGACATACTAATAAACATAAATAATGTAATTCACATTTTGTTACACGGATATATGCTAAGCAGACGATTCTCAGATGAATAGCGCGTGCGTTCAGAGAACCGGGAGATCGTAATATAATCGAATCGCTGTTGTGTCACAGATCCCTGATGAAGAAGTACAAGATCGGCGAGCTGGTGGAGGCGGACCGCGTGCAGAGCAAGAACGCGTTCGCGCCGCAGTGGAGCAACGACCAGCCGCAGGAGCAGGGCAAGTGCGTAGTCGCCTAGTACTTCACTACACTCGTCATACACCCGTCTCTCTTCACCACATTAACACGCCTCACGCGCTCAGAAACTAAACAAATATATTGGCTGTACTTACTGCCTATGATTTGCAACATTTATTGCTCTCATAAAGTGCTATTATTTAATATTATTATTGTTTACAATCTTTGCAACATCAGTAGGTAGATAGATACACGATACAGGCCTAGTCTCATGTACCATGTAATGCGTTGCTGCTGTACTCGCTCATAGTGTCTATTGTATTTGAATACATTTATTGGTGCATAATAATTAGTGTATAAATAAATACAAACACGTTTAATATGTTCGAATCCATCGCACAATGTTGTACGGGTGATTTCCCGTTTTCACTAACATATGCAGGAATAACTGAAATTAGAATGTTTGTCTGTGTTCATTCGTCATCGTTCAGATATTACTGTTACCTGTTGAATAAACATCAATCGTCTATCGAATGAACAGCTCTGCCTAAGTATTCACAAACGCTTCAATGTTTCTAAGCGAGCAAGATGGACATACAACTTTACGAAAATAAATCGATTCGAAACGTTTATGAATACGGGGCTGATCATTATTTGTTTCTTCGAAACAAATAAAGGATATTATTAAACAGAGAATTTCCATCCCATAGATATATGAGGATTAAATATTATTAACAATGGAACTAGAGCTTGTCAATACAAAGTCTGAAGAATTACCGAATGTGTTCAGTGATTTAATAATCAACTGAGTATTTTTGATAAGCATATTAATCAATACATTCACGGTCATTATCATGATAAGAGACAAATATTCTAATTCCAGATTAAAATAGTGTCTTCAATAGCAAATATAATTAGGTAACGTGTATCAACCACTGTGGTAATCAGTTGTGCTGGCGTGTGTAGAGACCCTATCATCCTTGCTCATTGGCTCTGTGTAACGATCTTGTTCTCGATCTTCGCTCTGCCGCTCATCCCTAGTACTAGTATGTACTTAAACATGACACGAATTGTGATTATAATGATCTGTAAAAGCTTTCCTATAGATATGTAGTACGAATATATATAATATTATTAGTATCTAAAATTTAAGCAAAATTATTATATTATTTTATGACATAAAATAAACTCGTTGTTAGACAAGATCTCTAAATAAATTCCATTAGTTGTAGACAAGCTGCTTGTTGTTATTGTCGGTTGCACAATATTATGTGTTATTTTAGATTTGTTATATTTTATGAAGGCATTTGGCCTCGTCACTTGGTGCTTAATTTGTTATCGCATTATAACATTGTACTGTGATTATTGACTAATAAAGTGCATAATGTTACATCAGCGTCGTTATTGAAATACATCCTTTTAACATCCTCTTTATTTGTTTGTTATGTAATATGTTACACAGACCCACGTACTGATTTTCGTTTCCTTTATTTGTTCTACACTTAAATTTGTTACGGTCGCGATTTATATTTAAAACAACATAGAATCTGACACGGACCGCAAATTGAAAAAAAAAAAACGTTAGAAAAAAGAATATTTTGATTGGTAGTACTTAGGTATTTTTTACGTGTATAATTATCTGTTATTGTGTTACTAAGGCCATCATCCAAGTTCACATAGTTATCCCTGACCTTGGTACTAAACTCGCCACTGCCACAGCGAGTAGAGATGTCACCGATCACGCCCATCTATGTACTTATGTTTTATACTTTTACTATCGTATCAACCCATCACTCATCCAACATCACTGGGAGACTGCAGCTCAGTAGAAATCAACATTGCATGTCAAGGTCTAAGGTGGAGGTTTACTATCTATTCAACAGTTGTTTGTATATGCGCTCTGATATATTTGAGCTGTCGACACACATAATGAACGAGTACACAGAAAAACGTATATAAATGCCATTTATATACGTAAATGACGTCAGCGTCTACTTACTTTTGTATATTGTATGTATTAGCATGTTTTGTTGTGGTCCGCAGCGCATGGACGTCGTGGCTGACACCGCTGCTGCTGGGCATCGCCGCCACCATCCTGTACCGGTACCTGTTCGCGTAGGCCTCCCGCACGCGCACACCACCGCACGCAGCCATCCACCACTCCTAACGGCTAACCTAGTTCTAAGTAATCAAAGTGTGCAAGTATCGTCAAGACAACGACGCCACTACAATATACCGGTTGTATAATACTGCAGCGAGTATTGGTATGCATTAGATTGAAATGATACCTACTCGTCGTCAGATATTCGCGGCGCGGTTCTAGAGGACGCTCAAGTACTTTGGGGCCGATTAGTGGACTGCTCACTAAATATAGCAATAACTGATTGCGAGGCCTTTGAGCAGCCTTGTGTGGCGCAGTCGAGGGACTCGGCTGTGCAGTCCGTACAGAAGTACGCCCGACAGATATCACGTACGACGCAAGCATACACACTTGGGACATTTCCACTTCAACTGTTGCCCTTTAGGTACTATAAAATGTAATAATAAACCCGATGAGATGCTGCGCCGAAACGAACGCATGGCGTCAACATCCGGTAGGTGCGTATCAGACACATCTTGAGTAGCTTGGACCCTATTCCGGTAGGCTACTAATTTTTTTATATTTATAAATGTTCTATTTTCTGTTTTTATTTAGAAATATTTATAAATGTAAAAAGCTAATGATATAACTGCGTGTCCCGGGCTAGGTATCAAGTGCGCGACTTTTGCACCGACTGCAACACGATATTCCGAGCGCTTTAAATTACTTTATTATAGACAAGGGTGGCAGTAGCTCTAATTTTATGAATAATTAATGAGTGATTGAGATTTGGGGTTGTCGCTGCACTGTCACTGCTTCTATTATACGTTCTGCTAGGAATATATTGTTTGTATGCACAAGTTCCAAGTTGTACCCAGAGCTATAGAACCTATCTCAAATTGAGAAATATTAATAAATCAAGAGAACGATACGAGCCTCGGAGTAAGGCAAGTGCTCGCTGTTTACTAAAGCGTTACGGTTGGTGTAGCGTGGCGGAAGCCTGACCAATAACGATTTCATTGTCAGCTTGTGTGAACTCTAAGATGCCAGTAAGCAATTAATATTAAGTTAAGGTGTTAAGATTAAATTATATGAATAAGCCAAACTTGTATTTTTACTTTTCGTGTTTGGGACTAGAACATCTGTGCTATTTTATACATTCAGGTATACAATTTGCACTCTCTTTGGAGTTGGCTTCAAATAATATAAAAACAAAATTAATATGGCATTTTGGACATAAAAAATATTCTGTTATAATTGGGTATATTCCTACATATAGTAGAATTATGTATGTGGCTATAAAGATATACAAGTGTCTTGCAATAAAATCAATCTTGAGTTCTATGTTAAGGGTTACAACATGTAAAAATAATAATAATACCATATTTAGGTATGAAGGGTGGATGAGGGTATATTTAGGTGCTGATTTTTCTAAATAATGCCTAGCTTGAGGAATTGTGTGTTAATACTGTCAATTAAATAAATTAATATTGTATTCTACGTCCATTTACATGTAGTTTGGTTGTACCGTGATTGATGCACAAAATATGTATATTTTGTTTGATGGTGATATCTGCATTTTGAATGTTCTTATGGTTTTAGTAAGTGCAAACACATTTTATTCTTCAAAAGGACATTTTTAAACATTGATATTTGATTAGTTGCACCCATAGTCACATTCAGATTTACATTGTTGTAGACTGAAGATAATTATATGTGCAATGTGTACCTATGGTGTCATATGCATTTTATTTATTTTGAGGTTGAAATTACATTTCTAACTTGAAGCAGAAAGTATGTTTTGTTATAATATTTTACACTTAAACAACATTATTTAATTTTGTGTTTTATTTTCTTCATTCCTATAAAAAATAAATTACAGCTAAGTTTTAAGCCTTTAACTTACTTATTAATACATTTCTTTAATTTAAATATTTAACTTTTTACATAATTTATAAAAATCTGGGATGTTCAACTTACCTATGTCATATAAACTATTTAACTATAACAAGACACACAAACTTCTGAGCCTTCTTGTCTGAAAACAAGCATACAACATGGAATGTAAATAATAATTTCATTCTTTTTATGTAGTCAAGGTTGGCATAAAAATTCAATAACCTTACCTAATCATAGTGCAAGATAGGCAGTACCAGCGTTCACAGCGGACACACAGCTGCTGGCAGCCACAGCACAAGTTAACCTCACAGTAGGCACACTGGGCTTCAACACTACTACCACAGGAACATTGCCTCACTCCTAACTTACAGTCTACCTGAAAACAAAACAAAGGATACTATGCAGTTAACTCCTATATTTATTAATAGACATACTAAATTAATTTTAAAATATTCCATACTTCTATTAAGAAGGTGAAAGGGCTTTAAACACAAACAATTACCATATCCTATCCTACTATAATATTATAAATGCGAATGTTTGTGAGAATGGATGGATGTATGGATGTTGTTACTCTTTCACGTCAAAGCAGCTAAACAGATCTTGATGAAATTTGGAATAGAGGTAGATTATAGTCTGCAATAACATATGAATACTTTTTTATGATATCCTGTCATGTATTTTGTGTGTGCATAAATAATAGTCTGGATTAACACATAAGGTACTTTTTTTTCGAAACCACTTGGGGGCGAAGCCGCGGGCGCCAGCTATTATTCAATATATATTTGTTTTGTTTTTATTTGCGATTCAAAACCTATTCGCTGCTCCATACATTTTGTCCATGTCGGTATTGCACACACCTACTTGTAACATGTTTATGACTATGAGATTATGTTTCAAAGCAACTTGCTGATGAAACATCCTGGCTTCTTGGTTGTGCCTCTGCAAGCACTTGGTTTTAGCCAATAAGATCAACCAGACATATGTTTGATGGTGGCATGACTGACACGTGAACCATACCATCTTTCTAAACACCAAATACCAAACGGTGTGTTATCAATTTATTGTCCATCTAATATTATAGAGAGGAAAGATTTTTTTGTGGACGACACTGGACAATAGTAACCATTTTCCTGTCAATTAGAAGCTAAATTTTAATCACTTTCAGAAAAAGTAATATAATGTTTTGCATTTTAAAATGACTACACCTTTTTTTATTAAACAGTTTTTTTTACCCTAATCTGAAAATTTTCTTTTAAATTACTTCTAGGTAAGTACAGACGCCTGCAGGTCAAGCTACCCGAAACTGTCAATTTTTCCCAATGAACCTTGAACCTTAATACTTTAGAAATAAAGTCGAAAATCTATCAAAGAAATCTGACAGATTGTAGTAGCTTGATGTGCAGGCGTCTGTACATTAGTTACAAACTACAAATAGATATAAACTAATATTAAGATATGTACAAGTATCAAAATGGTAAAATAATTACAGGGAGTCAAAAATACATCTGCATTTGTGCAATCTCACAGGTTTTCAGCGAGTGCTAGCGCTTTATGGGGCACTGGTATGGGTGACTGACTTGATGATCCACAGGATCTGTACAAACCAAAAAGAGTGATTGCCCTCAGGGTCGATCGATGATGTCACTCGATTTCCGACGCGGGTTGCGTATTGGCTGGTACCCCGCCACCGAAACTAGAGGTGAATCTTTGCGACACACTGAAGAGGCAGGTTAGCTCTTCACGTAACGGTCCAACCATCAGGCTGCACCATTCTCAACTCCGTCAAGCCATATTGGTGGAATGGCGGAGGAGGCTTCAAGTTCATCTACTAGGCTGCTGACCGTTGTTCAATCGATGGTCGACAGCGCATAGTCCTGAGATGCGGTGGTGTTTTTCTGCAGAACATTAATGTCGCAAAAGAAAGCTGTGGAAAGGGAAATGACGAGCTTTTATCCTTCCCGCAGCAGGCGCACTAGCGGACAGCCATTGGTAGATGGGCGGACAACGTCCGCTTCCGGCCCCCCTGAACAGTGAACAGGTCCGGGGGAGACGGTTTCGGGGATATCCGTCGCCCCCATTGCACTAGACCCACGACGGTGGCGCGTGCTGTTCCACGTACGCCTCTCATAAGCCTAGCGGGGGTTTGATTTTACAGCTTCCTCTCGCCCCCAGAGTTAGTTGCAGTTTTCTCATTCAAGTATCATGAAAGATGAAAGGTATGATTATATAGAAGTCAACTCATGTTTTGTTTACCATGTTGCCGCAATGCAAGAGTGTTCCGTCTTTCCCAATAAACAATTGTTTCAATTTGTCTCGTTTTTCAGTGACGCTCATTACATCTTCGGAAATAATTTCTTGGGCAGAGCATTTTTTGGCGCCTTTAAATAGTAGCAGCAAGGTCTTCTCTGAAAAACAACAAAGACAGTAAATACAATCCCCACGATTATATATCATGATCACAATGATAATTATGTCATTGACGCTACAAAGACACACGGTTAAAAAGCGCTTTGTTGTAAACATGGAGCATATTTGTATGGTAAAGCGTTTACCATAAACCCTTTTCAGCCGATCTTCATTATTATTGAATTGTTTCATGCCTACGTGAACTTTGCTTTGCGGTACAAAGTCTTCGATGAATGGGTTTGTACGTTTTGCCATTTCATATAAAAAAACTGTTTTTATTGGTAAATTCTCGATATTGAATTATTTCAGCTGTGGTTTGAATTTTGCCTGCAATTTGGCTTTGTAATTGTTTATTTTACCGTATGTCAAAATTATCATAATTATCGTTGACAGACTGTCATTCATCCACAGAGTACAGCACGAGTACAGTAAAGAAACCGGGTCATTTATGTCATCGACATTTTCAATCTTTGGACCATTGACAGTCTAAAAAAACTTCCTTCTTTCTGCCTGATTTACTTTATATTATTTATTTTTTATCTAAAAATTTAAATATACAATTCGATAACCGAGCAAAATCTGTTTTTTTGACACTTAAAGATTCACTTATATTTTTTTGATGAGATCTGGACATATAGTAGAAATTAGAATGGCGACACTGCCAACAGGGCACCTTCGATCGATGGGCTGCTGTCAAAAAATTCTTTATAAAATATTTATAAAATAAATTCTATATTAGACGCAGTTTCTCCTATACGGCAACCTTATTTCGGCATATGTACAAGTCGTAATAGTATAATTAGTTTAGTGTAGCGACAAGATCTGGTGCAATTGTGAAAGTGTTTCTTGTATCGTTTCATTCCATTCCATGATAGTGACGGGGCTGACGATCGCAGCCGTAGCATATGTGAACAAAGCCCTCGCGAATGTTATGTAAGCGGTGGTAGCGTGTGGCATGTCTTGGATGAAACGGCCGCAGGGCGGCTCGGCGCCACCGCCGGGCCCGGAGCACCAGTCCTACGCCGCAGCCCAGGCACAGGTGAGCGAGCAGGTTATATCTGACAGACGTAAACAATGACGTGGACCAACCGCACCGAAGTGCACTACTCGTCATATGATTGACATAAACATTCACTTTTACATTGTATATTTATTAGATCATTGCTGTTGTGCTCATATGTACTAAGTTTTCTTACTCTAATTCGAATTAGTAGACAATAGTGTCAGGTAATCAATAATTGAAAATCACTAATTACCATAATTGCCCAATTATGTGTGGCAATATCCAATGTGAATGTAAACCAATTATGTAGCATATGGCATAAAAGTAAATTAAAGTGACAGGAGTTGTTATGCTAATTAGACTTTCTAAAACATTGTAAAGTTTTATCACACATATTACTTGTCATTGCAGCCATTTGGAAACCAACAGAACATGTACCCAAATTACCAAGGAACAACAACAGGGAATGTACAAGGGCAGCAGTACTGGCAGATGCCTCCCCAGCAGCAGCCACATTACAACCAGCAGTATGGTCAGGTGTATCAGCAGCAAGATTACCCTGCCAACTCCAACCAGTTCTATCAGCAACCTAATCTAAATCAGTTCAACCAAAACTATACTAGCCAAGGCTTTAACACCACTCCGCAACAGAGTTACCAACAAACATATTATCCAAACCAAGGAGCACCACAACAGAACTTTCAACAAAACAAGCCCAATGCTGACAGCTGGGAGGACAACTGGGATTGGGGTTGGGAAGAATCTGCTAAACAAGCTCAGAAGGCTTCTCAGAATGCTGTCCAGCAGCCAGCCCCACCTCAGCAACAGGTGTTCAATAATGCCAATGTTATTGAAGAAAGTTTTGCTTCAACTGATAGTTGGAACTGGTCCATGGATGACAAGAAAGAATCTAAACAACCTGCCAGTATGCCTCACAACAATGAAAATAAAGAACCGCCCAAACCACCTGTCTCCAATCCTCCAGTAGAAAATAGCATAGTGCCTGAACCTAGTGTGCCGGTGAGTACAAATAGTATGTCTGCACAGCAAGCAGAAGAAGTGCGAACTTTAAATGATAGAGAGGTGGTTAAGGAGCGGCTGCCCAATCTAGCCTTAGGTAAACGCTTCCATTTAGATAACTTAACACCTCAGTGGTCTATCGAATCACAAATGTCACAAGAATCAAGTGATGGTCCTCATACTCAATCTGAAGGAACTTATAGGAGTGAAAACCAATCAAGAAACTCAAGTAAAAGTAGTCCTGGCTTAAACACAGACAACTCTAACTTTAACTATTCCCAAGTTGGTTTAGATGAAACCTACCCTCACAATAGTGAATGGTCATCAAGACCCTCTGAAGAATCAACTGTACCTGACCATGTTCAAAGTGACAGCAGGCGTGAAAGTCATGAAGAGCTGTCTAGCTCTTTGCAAGAAATGAATCTAAATAATCATGAGAACCCGTCAACACTACATTTGGGTCATGAGGTAGAACATACGAACAGTCAGGAACATGCTCTTGCACCACCACCAGCTGCTGTATCTCCAGCTAATTTCCCAGCTCCCGCTCCTTCTAATATTATTCCCCCAGCAATGTCTTCTACCATGCCACCTCCTCCTCCAGTTTCATCTGTATCCTTACCTCCTTCTTCTTCGTCTGCTGTGTTATCAGCTCCACCCTCATCCTCGGCTATGCCGCCCCCTACTTTTCCACCAGCTAATTCAAACCAAAATCCTTTTAAGATGAATGCAGGACCATTCTCTCACAAAACAATAGCTAAGGTATCAACAAGTGCTACAACTGTTCAAGGATTCCCCCCCGCAATGTCGAGCACAAATCTAACATCACCAGCAGTGGTCAGCAAGGTGTCTCAGCACAACAGAGTGCCTCTAGGTTTTGAAGCAAACTTAGAAACTACACCAGATAATTCTGAACGACCTGACCAGCCTCAAGTTTCGGCATTCAGGCCGATGCCTATTTCGCAACAAGTACCCGATAATATGGAAGTAGCACCAAGAAATGACAGAAATGAATATCTACAAACGGCGCATTTGTCAAGCGGTGACTATGGTGAAAATACAGATTTCAGTAGAGGCGCGCCGCCTCCGGGCCTGCGGCGAATGGTAGTGGGGCAACAAGAGTCTGAATATAATCAGAATTTGAACATTTCTGGCGACGAACCTCCTCCAGGTTTGGCTAGAATGGTACCAGGACAACAGACCGAAGCTGAGAATGCTTATAATCAGTCTGGAGAAAATTTTCTGGATCGTCATATCGACGGACAACCTACCGATAATGGCGCTCGCCCGTACCGTCAGGCTGACGGACAACAAACCCCCGACAACTATACACAGCCACCAGCCAGCCGGACCACAGAGAGGCGACCGATAGGCCTAGACAGAATGGTGCCAGGTGAACCAAGTAACGACGAATACCCTCAGTACCCGGGCCCTAACTACGCTGGGGCTAATGAACACCGCATAGTGACAGGATTGGACCATGACTTCTCTATGCCTATTGAAGCTGGGCCGCCTGACGTTAGAGAGCAGAATGTAGATGGCTCTGATTACACTGAACAGAGTGCTAGAAATCCTCCAAGAAATATAATCGGCGCACGAGAGTCCAGTAACGACTCCTCACCGGACTTCAGCGCACCTCCCGATGACCAGCAGAGAGAAGTCACCATGGACGGTGAGAATCTGCAGGACTTGAGCATCATATCGTCAACAGAGCTGACTTATTCCCGAGAACAAGTGTTGGATGGTGCAGACATTACTATCACTGACGTGGGTACTGACAGGAAGACAGATTTATCGGATTCAATAGATCATCCCACGACTAGTTCGAGACGGCAATCTCTCAATAGAGTAAACACTTCAGGAGAGGACTCCGAAAGAGATAGAGCATTCAAATCCTCGCCGAGAAGAGATAGAGACAAGAACAAATCAACCAGAGATAGAGACCAAAAGCGGGATCGTGACCGTGACAGGGAGCGAGATAGAGAACGCGATAAAGATGGCAGATATTCTCGCGGAGACCGGCAGTACGACCCGGATAGGAGATCTGTGAGGGAAGACCGGCGTGTAGAGAAAGACCGGCGAGACCGAGACGGGTACACTCGCGAGCGGCGCGAGCGGGACAACAGCCCTGACGCGCGGCGGCATCGGCGCAGTAACCGCAGCCACCGGTACGAGACTGAAGATACGGACTACTATAGCGACCGGGAGAGAGATCGAAGGTGAGTTGCAATCATTGTCACTTGAACATTAGCTTCATTCATTACTTTTGTCTAATTTAAACTTAAAATTTTAGGCGACACCGAGAAGGGTCATACACATCGACAAAACCGCCCCGTCCAGACGACAAGGAGAGGCGATATGGAGAAGAGCGAGATCGCAGCAAGCGGTACCACACGATAGAGCGAGACAGACGATACGACGACGACCGCGAGAGGCGTGAGCGACGGCGCGACGAACGCACGCGCGAGCGCGATCGCTACGAGCACGCCTACCGCGACATTGACCCCACGCGGAAGTACGGCAACCTGCGGCAACAGCGGGACAAGGACGACCCCAGGAGAGGTCAGTCTGCACACTACTACACATTCATTGTAATGAAAAAGTTAATTTGTTGAAGCTGAATTTCGGGTCGATTTTATTGCTTCATTGAAATCAAATATTCCTTTTATAACACTAATAAGTGAGAGGAGCTTGTGGCTAAATAATAGCAGCCGCTCGGGTCGAACTTTAGGTTAAGCCTCGCTTGCCTTGGTTGTTCTGTAGATGGGTAACCACCTGTTACATACCGAGTATCCTCCGTGCCTCGGAAAGCACGTTAAGTTTATTGATTTATTCTTCATCTTACGACTATAATTTACAGGGTTACCTAATGCGATACACATTATTACAATAATATGTTTAATTAAGTTTGTTACGAATTACAAATAAAGCAACTTTCGTGAACTCATTAAGAGATTAATGAAACAATAAACTTGTTGTTCCCAGTTGTCAGTTATAGGATCTTTGACAGTCTTTACAGATAGTCTGTGTCTCTAAAGTTTGATAACCAGTCTTATCAAATCAAGCGGTATCACATTACCCAGCACTAACTGGGTTGTGGAGGTAAGATAGGCAGTCGCTCCGCGTAAAATACTGTTATTCAGTCGTCATGTCTGTCATCCACTTAGACTGGAAGCCGACCCCAACATATCTGGGAAAAGTCAGATGATGAACACTGACAACAGAGAATTAAAATGGTCTAGTTCTACAGTAACTAATTAACGATCCACTACATTTGTTTGGCGATCCCTGGAATTGTGAATTATTTTGCTTTTCGGGTGAGCATAATATCTCAATAGCTTGTATGCTATGACAACAAAGCTTACACCCCGATAATACCCCATATTATTGTTTATATTTATATATATACAGCTTTATCTCATTTATTTATCACGATAGTTTATGCACATTATAAATTTTATTTATATAATATAATAACATTTTTATATTGTGGTTTATGTGTGACTTACTGACTGACAGTATTATATTTATTTTGCAGTTGTGACATTCTCGAGCGATGCAAAAGCTAATGGTAGTTGTATGAGCCAAGGTACCAACAACGCTACTGTGTGCCATGCGCTGAATGTCTTGTGCGGGTGCGGCACACGGCGCGCGCGCTAACATGTTAAACTGACTTGAACAAGCTTTACTTTAATACACGTTATAAGTAAAGTTATTTTAACATGGGCGCGTGTGTAACATGCATGCCACATGTTTGATAAAACTATTTATAACACTTTGATCGCTTTCATATGTCATTACTATAATGCCATATGCACTGAATTTCGTTTTCTGTTGTGTGTGAATAAATAATGTCTTCAAGTAATGGGTCTTTCAACTGATCATTTTGCGAAAGTCTAATAACGACTTCATTTCTTTTCGATAACTCAACATAAGCAAAATTATCGTTAATGACAAGAGGGTTATAACGATTTAGTAATTGTGACATTCATTTTCGCGCTCTGCTTATCGACATACTATCAATGATTAGTAACTAATTAGCGACACCCCTTGTTAACATCAACATTTCGTAAACGTGTCTGTAATACATGGTCGTCGTTGCGTTTGTTCATGAATATTAAAACAATAACGATGGCCGCGTTTGGCGTTCATAACGTTTGCGAAAGTTTGGTACATTATTTACACATATTTAACAGAGTTCATTCACCAAAGATTTGTGTTATCCATAACATACTGGATCTGGTTTATCTGTACAACATACATACATTGATAGATATATCTGTTTGAGCATCGTACATCGATACTGTCTAGTTCTTATCTCTCGTCAACGTCCGCGCGGGTGAGCTGCGCTGGTATCGCACCTGTTGCTGTTGCTTACACAGTCTCAGATGATTTTGATCTCTATACAGTGTACCAGATAAAATATTAAATAATACAATGTATTACAATCTCTGACTTATGCTGTTTTCTAAAATCTTTTATATATATCTTACTTCACACAAGGCGAATTTTTAATGAAGTAAACAACTCGTCATCAACTAAATTAGCGTATAAGTCTTTAAACTAACATGGTTACTAATATTATAATTAACACTTGAAACGGGATATTTACCATGTTTATTATTTATATCTGGAAATTATATCTCGGAAACTCGATATAAATAACAAACATGGTAAATATCCCGTTTCGAGTGTTAATTATAAATTAGCGTAGACGAAGAGGTTCTGTACATTAGTACTTATAATACACGAACAGCTTGGAGATTCAAACTCTTAGAGTAGTCCTGACAAGCTACAATGGTGAGGTTGATGGAGATGTACAGCGCAAACTCAATGACCAATCCCGCGACCTGTCATCTAAGTGGCTGAGAACTTTCTAAAGCTAAAGTTTCGTAGCAAAGCGCTGCCGTTATACAATCACGGCCACTAAATATCGTCACTCGCCACTCACATGCAGGCTGTTTCTTTTAAGTTGGAAATGGGGATATCCGAATCCATAATAAGCACCGGGTAACCAGGTTCCGCTGTATTTCGGGTTTCGCGTAAACTAAATGTAATGTTGTAAACAACACGCTATCTTTCGCAGCTGAATCTATTCATGTCTAACACTCATTGCGCTCATAATCCATGTGTGGTGTTAGCAGGCGAGTTCTCGTCGCCGTCGCGGCCGGACTCGCGCGAGGCCGCCGTCACCGACGACGACCTCACGGAGTCGCGGCGCCGCGCCGACCCGCACCGCCGCAACCGACGCACCGCCGAGCCCTTCTACGATGGTAAGTCACCACCGCTATATGCCGAAGGAGAAGGTTAGGGTGGGTTCATACAGCTCATGGCCATCGCGGTACTACAAGCTTAATTTGAGAACAGGATGTATTACGATTGATGCAGTCACGAATCCCTAAAATTTTCGTCAAGTTAAAGCGGTATCCGGTATCACCTTGGGTCATTATCTTAAGGTATATCTGCATCAAAGTGATATAGAAACACTCTAAATGCACACACCTAGAGTTAACGAAAAGTGATATAAAAACTGTCTCGCTCACAGTTCGCACTTAGATAAATTCTACAAATACGTACATTGCTCGCAACTCTACAAACGATTGTTCCGTAGTTGTTGTTTGCGATCTCAGAAAGCGGGTGTTCCATGACTGATGCGGCTGTCGGCTGCCCATGAATGTTTCACGCTTACGATGTATTTACATTCTCCGCCTGAGATCGGCCGACAGACAATGGCTTACGTTAAGAGTCATATTATTGTTTTCTTTGTGTTGATTTACGATGTAGGTAGATTGAAAGATGATTTTACAGTTTTATTGTAGAATGTTTATCACCTAACGAATAAAAGATTGTATATACTACTACTTCAGCGATTTGATAGCAATGTAGGTAATTCATTATACTGAACAAAGCTCTTAATGTATGCAGTTTTTGAAACACTCAGTTCTTATGCAAATCGTAGTACACACTGCGCATGTGTGCGTGTCACCGCGTCCAATCGGAACAGCTCGCGTTCTTTAATAACAACCCAGTTTGGAAAGACTAGCTAACATGCGTTCAAAGTTATTGTGAAAATTCGATTAACTTGATATCATTTATCAATAACGCTGTAAATTTGGCGTATCATATAAATATTGTTTGGTGTTCATACTTCGTCGATACTTTAAAATGAGGCTGGGAGAGAGCACCAAAATAGCCCGTCTGCCTCGCATGTAGAAATGTTGGTCCTAGTGATTATTGATAACGGTGTCATCTCTCTTGTTTTGGGTCCACACCCCATATTTGGCTACTGCCGCATTAAGAAATAATTGTTAATATTCCAGAGTACGGTAGTGGCGGCGGGTACGTAGACCCGTACGTGGTGCGGCAGCGTCAGCAGTACCAGTACTACGAGCGGCTGCGGCTCACCAACCCGGCTGCCTACATGCAGGTGTACAAGCAGCTCATGGCGGGCCACGCGCCGCCCGTGCCGCTCGACTACCAGCCAGGTCACACGCGACACTAATGTTCACATCCTTCACGACACCAATCACTGCACAATTCTACTTGTTTGTTCCAAACAACACTAAACTAATAAGAAATCTCGTTTTTAGATTTCGGCAGTCTGCCATACGAGGGTCGGCGCGAAGAGCGCGGCAGCGTGCACTCGGGTCGCTCCAGTACTACGGGGCTCAAAGGAAATGACACGTAAGATACACCACAGAGCACATGACACATTGACACAAGTACAAGCACACACCGTGCATGCAGAGATATAACACCACGGAGAAATATTTAATGCTCAGAAAATTTGACGCGTCAATTAAATGATCTAGTTTGATTCAGATCTCGACACGCCAAGTTGTTTCAATAACTTAACTACTAGCAGGTCTTGACGAAGCTTTGCAAAGCCGAGGTCTAATCTTCGCTTACATATATTTGGCACAAAAATGTAGGTACTGTCAAGAGCAATAAAAGTAAACATTTTGAAAAAATCAAAAGCGATTTTGTTCTGTTGTATTGATAACATTTTACGTTCACACGAACGAACATTTTTCGAAGCTATACTTAAATGAAATAGGTTTTCAAACTTGTAAGTTGTAACCGATTTCTGGCAAATGAATCGATTTTGCTAAGTGTATACAATTCATTGCTCGAGACTGTACATGCGATTTGAACAGAACTCACACACGACTCGCATTTTTGCTTCCGCTGTAATAAGAAGTTGCGGCAGAACGGGCCGACAAACACGCGGGGCTTACATCTGCCATGTTCAAACACACCACCGAGTATCTAGGAGAGACTCGCCAGCAATATTAACACGCACACCATCACATTATTAATGTCGGAACATGCTTCACTGCATTTGCGTGCATTACGATTTTGTTAAGGGCATAGCCTAATATCTATAGAGTTTCATATTTTACATTTTGTTTTAAATGCGAAGGAAAATGCAAGTGATAATTAGCGCCCTAATAGCGAAACACCCTTTTTTATCTAATTAAAGGGTAATGCTTTGCTTCATACATTTGAAAACCCTCGGCTTGACAACAAACAACGCAATGAATGTTGATGAATAGTTTAATCAATTGTCTAAATCAATCTTACATTTTCCTTCTCATATAAAAAGGACCGCCATCGGCATAACATCTCTCACTCAACACTACTAATACCCGCTTTTCACAAACATGAGGTAATGCACGCGAAACGAATCATATTTTAATTAGTTCTCACTACATTGCGTTTACGACTGCTGATTGAACTGATAAGCCCGTTTTTGTAAATGAAGGATTAAGTAGACGATAGTGTGCAGTGGCCTTGTGCCATGTGCCATGTGTCCGCGAATTAGTTTAATTAGAAAACGATTCGCCCGATGTATCGTCGAGTCGTACGCGACGACGACGACGACGGCTGCTCCTTGTATTGTATCGCATAATGCTCTGGTGTGCAAAGCGCGTATTTCTCGTAAGTACGGGTGGAAGAATTTAATTCGAGCCACAACACAGACCAGCTCCACGAGAAGGGCCACCAACGGTTAGGTGTGATCGTTCCTTGCAGTAGTGTTAGACTTTTTGTAGTAATAGACTATACCAATATCAGTGGTTACGTTTAATTAATGTAATTGTACGAATCCATTACATTTCGAATTTGGTGATAAAAAAAACTATTGCAAGATTAACGATGAGTAGCTCGTAAACGTGATGGTGAGCTGTGTGAGCTGTGTGTGGGTGTGTGGGTGTGTGAGATGTTGTCGGTGGTGAGGCGCTGTGACGTCACGCTCACGGTCACGTAGGTACTTCGGGTACCGCGCCGACCGCGACGTCGCCGGCTCGCTGCGCGACGCGCCGTCGCTGCGCACGGACCTCTCCGACAGGTTGGTACCGGCCGCTCTATGCACTTCACTTGACATGCTTCACACTAATGTTCAGGTCGCTATTCATTGGCGCTACAACACTAAATCGAATCTGTACAAATATTTGACATTGGCCGAGGCTTGCGATAGAAGTAAACTGAAAAAAGCCAACTCATAGAACATAAATGTCGATTGGAATTTGTCTATTCACACAAATCGTCTTAAAGTCGAATTTACTATGTTTGCAGTAATTTGCTTCTTTTTATTTCTTAATGTCGAATGTGCCCAGCTGAACAAGTGTATGCCAATTATTTCATTATTAAAGATGTTACTAACAGATATTTGGTTCAATTTACAACATTATAATATCTTACGTCGGTCTAAGCAAACGTCAGTAAATAGTTCTAGTGAAAAGAGATGCTACGCGATGTACTTAGACCAATTAAATGCACATAATATTTGGTATCTAATATTTCAACTGCATTTGTCGTAGTTAAGGATTGGCTTTCACGCACACGCGTAAATAATACAGTATCAATAAAACAATATGTATAGTGCTGTTCGAACTGCGATGGTGCGGAACTTGTCAGTAGAATGCGCAGAGCATTACTCGCGACTACCTTCCGAGCCGCCGTACAGTTCGAACAGAACTATATCCATTAGCATTACTTACAGAGGACTGTCCTGTCGTATCTTGCACGCTTAGCATTTACGCCTTCCAGCTTTGCACCACATTTATATAACTCAATGAATATTGTTTTTTACAATTATTTTATTATTATTTGCTCGCCATTTTATTATCAGTTACAAATAAGCTACACATATTCAATTATATTTTGAGTTGGTCTGCCAGGTAGAAGTAGAAATATTTTTATTATATATTTATATAATACTTGTGGGTGTACTCAAAAACGTTGCTAAAGCAACAAGCTACGAGGTTTAGATGTGCTGATCCGGTTCAGTTTCGATGACGAACGTCGCACTGCACCTCTCTTGTGTTCAAGCAACGTTTATGAACAAACTCCCTAATGCTGGGCTACACTGTCGCGCCGTGGTGAAGCTCGGCAGTGCAGCCCCGCCGCAGTGTGTGTGACCGTGTGTCCGGCAGGGACCTCACCACGGACATGTCGCTCAACCTGCACCTGGAGGAGTCCACCGTGCGCTCCGAGAGGATGACGCCCTTCCGGTACTCTACGGCGCACATCAAGGTATCAACACATTCATTCACACTTATAGAACATGTATTAATTGTATAATACAGTCTAATTTATAAGATGAGGTTATACAGATACTACCTCCGTTCGCTAGCACAATTTTGTCTTTTTTCGCCTGATCTCTTGCTCAGATTTAAACTAATAATAACTGTTAATGATTTGTTTAAATAAATAAACGAAATTAAGCACGAGGTGTTAGTTTATTTGTAGTTTATTGTTGCGTTATTTTGATATGAGCGGTGTGGTGTGCAGGGCAGCGTGTCGTCGCGCGACGTGGTGCTGGTGCGCGCGGCCTACCCCGTGGACGGCGTGCCCGCGACCGTGCACGTGCTGTCGCTGGCGGCCGCGCTGCGCGACCTGCCGCAGGCGAGGGACCTGGCTGCCTACCCCGGCCCGCTTGTCAAAGGTAAGTATCGAAGGCCTCGGCAACCAGCCGAGCGAACAACTTCAAATAGTTGCAATGACATGTAAAACTAAACATCAGCTATTGTTGATCGCAAATATGATATTAACGTTTTTGTCGCAGGCGTGACGCACAAGAAGAGCGTGATCGAGTACTGCGGCGTGCGCATACGCATGGCTGAGCGCGAGGGTGCGCGTGACGTCACGGGCTACGTGCTAATGTGGGACTTGCTGGCGCTCATGCTCCGGCAGAACGGGGTAACTCACCACACGCACACACGCACACACGATACACTCATCACACAACTATATTATTATGTACTCTACTTCTCTCAGCAACAACTTAACATCAAAAATGAGATAACTCCGATTTTGACAGTGATGCAAAACCAGAGGTATAAAATAATTGTTAGATGACCGAGTTACCGATAAACGTCATCTGGCGCAGTAGGTATCAATATTTACTTACTGTTGCGGTGTTACTGTTGCTACATAAAGACGCTATCAATGAAAAATCATTTTACTTTTTGATGTAGTCTTAAAAATAAGTGGCTTGCTACACATACATGTCCAGTTGGGCCCGATGAGCTGTCTAGATGAGCCATTAGCCAAGTGGGACATGTAGGTAGCCGGTGTTGTAACGTCCGTGTGTGGCAGCTGGTGGTGGGCGCGGACATCGCGGAGCTGCTCATGAAGAACACGCGCGAGTACGAGTACAAGCTGCCCTCCGCCACGCACAATGGTGAGATGGTTTCCGTTATTATTCAAGCTATATCTGTATTTGTAGGCTAGAGGTACTCTTGAATGTATACGGGAATGACCTGCAATCGGTCAGAGAGAGCTTTATGTCAAATCAAATCAAATCAAATATTATGTCTTTGCACAAACCGCAAAAATCCACATTCACCTTTCGGTTCAGATGTCGCAACTCGACACCGCGCTACTACGGAACTAACTGCGACAATTGTGGTGATACATATAGCTTGAAGCCGATTCCGCGTGCTTCACATAGCTATTTGACAAAAACAAGTTAGCATTAAAAAAATAGTGAATATCAATCGATTTCGAGCTATGTATGTTTGAGCCGAGTGTGGCTTGTGTCGGCAGAGAGCCGGCGCGGCTCGGCGGGCTCGGGCGCGCGGGAGCCCGACGCGCGCAGCTCGTCGCCCGACCAGCCCGACCTCTCCATGTCGGACAACCTGAGTGAGTTTCTCCTTTCTTTTGCACTTCTATTCTTAGTACAAGATTTACAGACAGCACTTGGACATTAAATTTGAGACAATATGAATTAAATTCACATCCATATGAACTGCTTGTTTTACTCACAAAAGTAAAATCAATTTGTAACCTCTATAACACCCCGCGTACTGTTTACTAATGGGTGTAACAGTACCCTTAACGAACCAGAAGGGCGCGTATCCTCCCCATATTTTTTTTCTTCTAGACCATACCTGCTGGCAACCTTGTAGTTGCAGAGATATTCGAGGTCAAAGTGCAGTAGTTTTTTCTTATCCAAGCGTTTAATGTTATAACTTTACTCGTAACACCTTTTAGCTCCCCGTAACGCCCCCCCCCCCCCCAATGCTTTCATCAGCACAATAAGAGTACGTAACATTTTTCACCCAAAATGACCAGCACCTATTTACGGCGATAGTAACACGAGTTTTATTTTTTGTAGACCAAGAGTCGTCGTCGAACCTGGAGCAGCCGGCGCTGGACGAGCAGGCCGCGCTGGACCGACTGCGCGAGCTGCTCATCTACGGCAACAGGCCGGAAGCACTCGGTATGTTTCTGAACGAACATATCGCGTAAATTAAATTAATTTTAGAGGGGTCTCGTGGTACTAATGAGCTATTTCTCATTGATATGGCCTTTATATCTTCCCCGTTCCCAAAAGGATCTGTTGACATGTTGGATGGACTATAAGGAGCCCTATAATTCGGTGCCCACATACATGTCTCATGATCATGCACGCGTGGCATTGTATAAAGTTGATGCAACTCTGCGCACCTTTCTGGTGTCATGAATGGGGCAATGAAGTACAGTCCCTCGCTATACGGGGTGTACAAACCCTGACGGATAACGAGCTTATAAGAATAAAGCGAGGTTTATTTCAGGGTGATAGTTTTAGTCCACTTTAGAACAGACCGGGTTTTGTGGACGTTGTTAAGTCCATTATAACCATTGTAGCTCCTTCATTAGCTGTTATATTTAATGATTGTATTGACCGCGGTGAGTTTCCTAATCTAATGATCAATCGTGTAGTACATCAGACCCCACTATAAACCAATTTCAGTGCTACCAACATTTAGAAAATTTTTGAAAAAAATATTTTAGAACAAATGCAAAGATTTTTCAATTAACATAAGTTATTGCATAATAAACAGTTCGGTTTTACAAAGGGTCGTTCAACTACTGATGCCGTGTTGATCTTTTAGGACACATTTTTAATGCCTGGGAAGACAAATGCGATACTTTGGGCATTTTTTGCGATATGTCCAAGGCTTTCGATTGCGTTCTCCACAACATTATTAAAACATTAATCAGGGAACTATATCACTACCGAATCCGGAACGCCGCTCTGAATCTTCATACTTCATATTTGAGTGGAGTAGGATTCAAAGAGTTTATGGTAACGGGAAAAGATCTATCGGATTTGTATTAAGAATGGAAGTACCACAAGGCTCAACGTTGGCCCTACTTTGTTGGCGTTTCTTATTTATATAAATGACTTGCCTTACCTCATAAAGGATAATCAAGATGTAGTGTTACTTTACCAATAAACTAATATTTATTTATTTATTTTATTGAATTATATTATATTTTATTAACCCTCGGTATGCCTGGTAGGGTCTGTCAGACCCACCACGGAAGAAAAACCGTTGTATTTTATTCAAATTTGAATCGCAAGCTATCCGCCTGCTACCTCAGTCCGGGACGCGTTCCCACAACGAAAAGACTTGTTTAAAGTGTTCTCTCTACTTTTTATTCATAACAATTGTTTTTAGTTAACAATTGTTATGAATTAAAAGTAGAGAGAGCACTTTAAACAAAAGCTTAACTTTATGTTTAAAACGAACAAATTTTCATTTAAAATTTAAAAAATAAAGATCGTTGATTTGTAAAACAATTTTTATTTCCAAAAATAATTTTAACGATCAGTTAAAATAAAAAAAAATGAAGCGCCGTAAATATAGCAGTACGCGTGTGCTTCCACAGAATGGGCGATGCGCAACAAGCTGTGGGGACACGCGCTGGCGCTGGGCGCGCACTCGGGGCGGCGCGCGCGCGCGGCCGTGCTGGCGCGCTTCGTGCGCCACACGCCGCGCGCAGACCCGCTGCACACGCTGTACGCCGCGCTGCAGGCCGCCACGCCGCCCGCCGCCACAGTAAGTGATATACTAGCCTCTCTGACGCGCACCGAGTGCTGGCGCGCTTCGTGCGCCACACGCCGCGCGCAGACCCGCTGCACACGCTGTACGCCGCGCTGCAGGCCGCCACGCCGCCCGCCGCCACAGTAAGTGATATACTAGCCTCTCTGACGCGCACCGAGTGCTGGCGCGCTTCGTGCGCCACACGCCGCGCGCAGACCCGCTGCACACGCTGTACGCCGCGCTGCAGGCCGCCACGCCGCCCGCCGCCACAGTAAGTGATATACTAGCCTCTCTGACGCGCACCGAGTGCTGGCGCGCTTCGTGCGCCACACGCCGCGCGCAGACCCGCTGCACACGCTGTACGCCGCGCTGCAGGCCGCCACGCCGCCCGCCGCCACAGTAAGTGATATACTAGCCTCTCTGACGCGCACCGAGTGCTGGCGCGCTTCGTGCGCCACACGCCGCGCGCAGACCCGCTGCACACGCTGTACGCCGCGCTGCAGGCCGCCACGCCGCCCGCCGCCACAGTAAGTGATATACTAGCCTCTCTGACGCGCACCGAGTGCTGGCGCGCTTCGTGCGCCACACGCCGCGCGCAGACCCGCTGCACACGCTGTACGCCGCGCTGCAGGCCGCCACGCCGCCCGCCGCCACAGTAAGTGATATACTAGCCTCTCTGACGCGCACCGAGTGCTGGCGCGCTTCGTGCGCCACACGCCGCGCGCAGACCCGCTGCACACGCTGTACGCCGCGCTGCAGGCCGCCACGCCGCCCGCCGCCACAGTAAGTGATATACTAGCCTCTCTGACGCGCACCGAGTGCTGGCGCGCTTCGTGCGCCACACGCCGCGCGCAGACCCGCTGCACACGCTGTACGCCGCGCTGCAGGCCGCCACGCCGCCCGCCGCCACAGTAAGTGATATACTAGCCTCTCTGACGCGCACCGAGTGCTGGCGCGCTTCGTGCGCCACACGCCGCGCGCAGACCCGCTGCACACGCTGTACGCCGCGCTGCAGGCCGCCACGCCGCCCGCCGCCACAGTAAGTGATATACTAGCCTCTCTGACGCGCACCGAGTGCTGGCGCGCTTCGTGCGCCACACGCCGCGCGCAGACCCGCTGCACACGCTGTACGCCGCGCTGCAGGCCGCCACGCCGCCCGCCGCCACAGTAAGTGATATACTAGCCTCTCTGACGCGCACCGAGTGCTGGCGCGCTTCGTGCGCCACACGCCGCGCGCAGACCCGCTGCACACGCTGTACGCCGCGCTGCAGGCCGCCACGCCGCCCGCCGCCACAGTAAGTGATATACTAGCCTCTCTGACGCGCACCGAGTGCTGGCGCGCTTCGTGCGCCACACGCCGCGCGCAGACCCGCTGCACACGCTGTACGCCGCGCTGCAGGCCGCCACGCCGCCCGCCGCCACAGTAAGTGATATACTAGCCTCTCTGACGCGCACCGAGTGCTGGCGCGCTTCGTGCGCCACACGCCGCGCGCAGACCCGCTGCACACGCTGTACGCCGCGCTGCAGGCCGCCACGCCGCCCGCCGCCACAGTAAGTGATATACTAGCCTCTCTGACGCGCACCGAGTGCTGGCGCGCTTCGTGCGCCACACGCCGCGCGCAGACCCGCTGCACACGCTGTACGCCGCGCTGCAGGCCGCCACGCCGCCCGCCGCCACAGTAAGTGATATACTAGCCTCTCTGACGCGCACCGAGTGCTGGCGCGCTTCGTGCGCCACACGCCGCGCGCAGACCCGCTGCACACGCTGTACGCCGCGCTGCAGGCCGCCACGCCGCCCGCCGCCACAGTAAGTGATATACTAGCCTCTCTGACGCGCACCGAGTGCTGGCGCGCTTCGTGCGCCACACGCCGCGCGCAGACCCGCTGCACACGCTGTACGCCGCGCTGCAGGCCGCCACGCCGCCCGCCGCCACAGTAAGTGATATACTAGCCTCTCTGACGCGCACCGAGTGCACTCTGACTACGTCATGCGTGTTGGAATCTATCGCTTACAGTTCTTATGCACGTTGGTCGTCGATTTGATGATTTCTAAACAATTATAAAATATAAAGTGGTACATTTTCTCACATAAATTTGATCAATATTCATACTTTACCTGACTCGAAGTACGTTTTTCTTTCAAGGAACGCTGTTGTTATCATTTCGTAACATATGTACAGATTAGGGACTTATGACTGATCCGCTTACTTTGTCGCAGTGTGTGTCGGACGAGCGCTGGGGCGACTGGCGGCCGCACGCGGCCATGCTGCTGGCCAACCCGTCCGCGCGGCCCGAGCAGGACCGGCGCACGCTGACACAACTGGGTACGTACGCGCACGCTGACTGCGCTGGGCACGTACGCGCGCGCTGACTGCGCTGGGTACGTACGCGCGCGCTGACTGCGCTGGGTACGTACGCGCACGCTGACTGCGCTGGGTACGTACGCGCGCGCTGACTGCGCTGGGTACGTACGCGCGCGCTGACTGCGCTGGGTACGTACGCGCGCGCTGACTGCGCTGGGTACGTACGCGCGCGCTGACTGCGCTGGGTACGTACGCGCACGCTGACTGCGCTGGGTACGTACGCGCACGCTGACTGCGCTGGGCACGTACGCGCACGCTGACTGCGCTGGGTACGTACGCGCTCACTGTGTACACGTGTCCACAGGCGACAGTCTGGCGGCGCGCGGGCTGCTGTACTGCGCGCAGTTCTGCTACGTGGCGAGCGGGCAGCCGCTGCAGCGCCACCCGCTGGCGCCGCTGTGGGCGCGGGCGGCGTCGGGCGGGTCTCCGCCGCGGCTGGCGCTGTTGCTGGGCGACTCCCGCGCGACGTCGCTGGCGCAGCTGGCTCACGACAAGGCGCTGTTCGCCACCGAGATCTACGAGTACGCTCTATCACTCAGCCAGGATGACTTCGTTATCACCGAGCTGCAGGTATGTTCACTTCTTTGTTGATATTTGGTCAGTACCGATATAGAATTTTACGGCATTACGACCGATTCTTAAATCTACATGTAAAACGAGAATTTAACAGTTAAGAAGACGAGAATTTTACATATAATAAGGCGTTTCATTAAATATCTTTGTTTTCATCAAAAGATTCCATACGATTCCATCGATTATCTTCGACTCTGTAAAAAGTACCATACACTTGGAAGAACGACGTGAGATTGCCGACTGTCTGTATTTGTTAAAAATCTTCAATAATAACATTGGCAGCCCCGAACTATTGTCAAAATTTTATTTTAATGTGCCGAATAAATTATTACGCCATAACCCGCCCTTACGTGTACCTCATACAGCTACAAACTATAGGCAGAATAGTTATATCATACGTGCAAGTAGACAATTTAATAGTATATGTAAGCAGCATGATTTGGATCCTTTTACGACTAGTGTGACGTCAGCCAGAAGGCTCTTAAGTCTCAGATTTTTTAAGTAACCTTCAAGTTGTTTATGTTTTGTTTGTTTTTGGATTATGTTCAATATTCTTCAGTAGTGTGTACATCATCTTGCATTTTACTGCAAACTAAACAGTTTCAGTCAACTATTCGTATAGCCTTTATATTTGATTTTGTTAATGTAACTTTTGATTAAGTTAGGTTAATGTCTAAAGCGCGGTTTGTGCTCACATTTCATTTGAAGTTTTAGTCTGGTACTATACGTGAGGACTTGTAATTGGCTTACTGTTGTCTATGGTTCCTTACTTTTTTATATTAAGTTTCTTTTTAACTGTAAGTTCTCCATGCTGTAATAAATAAATAAATATAAAGCAATAATCGTTTTACCTGTTGACCAATAAAAGCGATGAAATAATTATGTAGCGACGGCATTTATTTTATCGGATATGCATACAATATGTTAAAAAAACCATGTCCGATCCGAAAGCCACATAAGTCATCTAAAAAAAAACATAAAAGTTTAGTGACACAGATTAATCATTTATTATTTTTAAACAAAATACTATAGAAATAAAAAATAACCTAAAGAAATTGGCAAAATATTATTGCAAATAAATATATTGTGACAAAATTTTATTAATGACGTCGCTAACCGATAAGCGCTAGGAATCTAGTCATCACTCGACCCCCTGTGTTGCTATATACGTTTTAAAATGTTTGTACATTTTATTTAACTTTAGTTTGGATATTTTTTTACGTGTTATCCACATATTCCTTTAGCAAAACTAGAACCATTAATATGGCTGTATACAATTTCCTTGAAAAAATAAATCATAACATGGACAAAAGAAAACAAGTCATAGTTATGTATATGGATATGACCAGGGCATTTCACTATGTGAATCATAAAAAAATATTAGCCAATCTCTATAAATATGGCATCGGTCTCATACGATCTTATTCAGATTAGTCAAATAAACGCTAAGTCCAAAATAGAAGTAGTGTGGTGTGCCGCAAGGGTCTGTATTGGGGCCTTTGTTATTTAAATGTTACATCAACGATTTCCCCCAATTAAAAAGCTATCAAATGTCTCTTTTCGCTGACGACAGTACTGTCAGCTATGACACTAAATATATAGAAGAACACACAACACAACAAATATATAGTGTCATATATTAAGTAGTTTTGAAATCTAAATAAAATGTTCCGACATAGTATTTATTTTCAATCCTTTTTAAAAATGAGCACTTGTTAGTTTTAGTAATATAACCCGTGGTATGTTGCAGCCATACAAGTTCGTGCTGGCGTGTCGCCTGCTGGACGTGGGGCTGTACGAGCGCGCGCTGGGCTACAGCGAGGCGTGCGCGCGCGCAGTCACGCACGCGCCCGCCGCCTACTCGCCCGCGCTCGTCGCGCGCCTCGCCGAACTGGCCGACAGGTACAAGCGCCACGCTACTCTTCGTTTTCACTTTACCACGTTAACTTTTCCAGATTTGGTTAAACTCACCCTCGCTAATTACCACTTCAATAATCAGTCAATTCACGAGATTCTATTTCCAAAATTCATGACTTCTTTGAAGATACTATCGTATTGAAATGGAGAGCAAGTAATAACAATAACTGTATTGACGCCTTTCCTCCCTCAGGCTGAAGTACCACGACCCGTCGCTACAGGAGGACCCGCCGCTAGTGGACGAGGCCGACAGCGCTGAACCGTCGCCGCGACACCACCAGCAGTGGCTGCAGGACGTCAAGCAGGTGGCCCACATGCTCACGGTACGTACTGCGTCGTAGTGCAGCGGCCACCACCAGCAGTGGCTGCAGGACGTCAAGCAGGTGGCCCACATGCTCACGGTACGTACTGCGTCGTAGTGCAGCGGCCACCACCAGCAGTGGCTGCAGGACGTCAAGCAGGTGGCCCACATGCTCACGGTACGTACTGCGTCGTAGTGCAGCGGCCACCACCAGCAGTGGCTGCAGGACGTCAAGCAGGTGGCCCACATGCTCACGGTACGTACTGCGTCGTAGTGCAGCGGCCACCACCAGCAGTGGCTGCAGGACGTCAAGCAGGTGGCCCACATGCTCACGGTACGTACTGCGTCGTAGTGCAGCGGCCACCACCAGCAGTGGCTGCAGGACGTCAAGCAGGTGGCCCACATGCTCACGGTACGTACTGCGTCGTAGTGCAGCGGCCACCACCAGCAGTGGCTGCAGGACGTCAAGCAGGTGGCCCACATGCTCACGGTACGTACTGCGTCGTAGTGCAGCGGCCACCACCAGCAGTGGCTGCAGGACGTCAAGCAGGTGGCCCACATGCTCACGGTACGTACTGCGTCGTAGTGCAGCGGCCACCACCAGCAGTGGCTGCAGGACGTCAAGCAGGTGGCCCACATGCTCACGGTACGTACTGCGTCGTAGTGCAGCGGCCACCACCAGCAGTGGCTGCAGGACGTCAAGCAGGTGGCCCACATGCTCACGGTACGTACTGCGTCGTAGTGCAGCGGCCACCACCAGCAGTGGCTGCAGGACGTCAAGCAGGTGGCCCACATGCTCACGGTACGTACTGCGTCGTAGTGCAGCGGCCACCACCAGCAGTGGCTGCAGGACGTCAAGCAGGTGGCCCACATGCTCACGGTACGTACTGCGTCGTAGTGCAGCGGCCACCACCAGCAGTGGCTGCAGGACGTCAAGCAGGTGGCCCACATGCTCACGGTACGTACTGCGTCGTAGTGCAGCGGCCACCACCAGCAGTGGCTGCAGGACGTCAAGCAGGTGGCCCACATGCTCACGGTACGTACTGCGTCGTAGTGCAGCGGCCACCACCAGCAGTGGCTGCAGGACGTCAAGCAGGTGGCCCACATGCTCACGGTACGTACTGCGTCGTAGTGCAGCGGCCACCACCAGCAGTGGCTGCAGGACGTCAAGCAGGTGGCCCACATGCTCACGGTACGTACTGCGTCGTAGTGCAGCGGCCAAGGACTCTCCACCAGTCATCGTACTAGAGAGGCCTAGAGGGCCATAAACATATTTGCAATAAGCTCTGGATCATTCAGTCCACCGACGTTCACCAGCAGCCCAGGCTTAGTATCCAGCTTACCCGTAGCTTTCCGGAACTTACTAAAATGGTTTGCCGTTCTTTGCTCTGCTAGAAAATATATTTTAGTTGTTTCTTATGTTTTTGACACCTACATTTATCGGGTCTCACACATTTCTTTATAGCTATATAGCTATAGCACGGCTACTGATCTTACGAGCGACTTTACGCGTGAGATCGTTGTGTGTGTGTGAGACACTGTGCTCGATATTTAAATTTCTGAGCGAACTGAAGCGAAACCAGCACGAGGTTAGCTCGTGCTTATTGTGCCAACTAACTAGTATGGTGGTGTTTCATGACTGTAGCAACAGACTCGTGCACTCGTGTCACGCAACGGATTTGTATCGGTATCACAAACTGCGGGCATGTCATGATTTTTTTTAACGTGTGGCAGCGGATAAGCTGCATCTATATCGATAATATTGTCAACATTACGATATTAGTGCGTTAACATGCGAGTCGGAATTTCAGTAATTGAGCCGAGCATATTATAACCAATACGCACGCACGTATATCGTACGACTTTTTTTAACACATTTACGAGGAAACAAAAAAAAAGATATTCACAATACAAGTACAAAGAAAAGAAAATATGAGAAAAATGGCGCGAGGATTATTTTCTGCGTGAACATGTTGGCAAAGACACTAGAGTATGCAGCCAAGTTTAAAGTTTTAAATTACCGAATAAACTGTTTTTGTTTTTTTATTTATAATAAACTCAATCTGTGAATGCACACTGTTCCCGCCATATTAACAGCGCACCAGCGCTGCCTACTGACTGGCGCCGCGCGGCGATTAGTTCGAAATTTGAATAGCAACAGCGCGCTGCTCACTAGGTGGAGTCGTGCGGCGGCGATCAGAAGGGCTACTATGACATCTTATAGCAATTCTTATTCCACTGAGTGAAAGAGATGGTGCTAGACACCCTGTATAGCTCTGTCTCTTTCCCTCAGCGGAATAAGAATTGCTTTAAGAGGTCATAGTAGGGCTACAGTTCCAAATTTGAAATGGCAAATAATACTTTTATGGAATTTGTATGGACTATAACTTAACTATTTGCTTTGGTAACACACGCGTTTTTATGACCCTCTTTACATATTTAAAACCGGTGGAATTACATCAGCTTTACGAGCAAGGGTGTTAAAAAATAAAATTATTTGCCACGAGTTTATTTGTAGAACAGTTCATTCTTCTAGGGGGCTTATCTTTTTTCCGTGTAGTTTCGTCACATACAATATGTCTACTCCTAACTGGTTTTCGAGCCGCATGACAAGTCTCAAGTAACAGCTAACAAGCAACTAACATGTGTGTGTGTGTGCTTGGGCGCAGGCGGAGAGCGCGTCGCAGCAGACGACGCCGCAGCACAACGCCTACGTGCAACCGCAGCAGCAGTACGACTGGACGCAACAACAGCCACTACAGGTACGTTGTTGTTCTGCTCTTTATGTTAAAGTCAATGGGGAAGGCTTGGCAAAGCTCATTTTAGTGGTGTAACCATAACTTAGTCTTAATTTGATCTGTTTTAGTCTGAGCTATTTCAAAATATAAAACTAGACCACTGCGTTAAAAGTTACGCGTGGTCATGCAGCATGAATTTTTTGAAATGGGTGTGGATGGCGAAACTATGTATCGTCTGTACCGTGCCGCTGCACGGTACCTACTACAACAACTACAGCGCCTGCACGCTTACAGGTGCTGTAGTTATAATGACGGTCCGAGTCGATCGGTCTCGTTCCGTTCATCAAACAATACAAAAACAATATTTGAACGAACCAATAGCCACCAACCGGGCGCACATCCAAACTACGTGACTAGATTCAGACACTAGAGGAACGAGGCGGTCGTGGACGTTGTTTAGTTAATAGTGAAGAATTAATCAACAATATAATTAACTGTGGGTGTCGTAAACCAAAAACATTAGTTATAAATATGAAAACATATAAAATGATCCCTTATTAACTAGATCGTTCGTGCCACACAGGACCAACAGTACCAACAGCCAATTCAGACGTACCCGCCAGCACTGCCGGCTGAGCAGCCGCCCGACTACGCGCCGCAGTACGCGCCGCACGCGCCGCACGTCCCGCAGTACGCGCACTACGAGCAGTCCGCCGCCGAGCCCGCGCCGCCGCACGCCGCCGACTCGCCCGCGCCCGCCGCGCCCGAGCCCGCCGCCTACTGGCAGCCCGACCACGCCTATGGATATGGAGAGGTAAGCGACGCCGACGCTGTTTGGACCTTACCTAACCAAAACGATGCTCGCGTCAACACGCCCCTACGCATTTATACCGACAACAAAGACGATCGCGTATTCGCGCGGCGATCGCTTTGGTTCAGACGCGGTGTTCAGCTACGGCTCCTATACAACGCTATCGGTGACATGTAGCGTCAACGTCATGAACTATCAAAGAGACCACATTTAGATAATATTTGTAATGACGTTGCGTTCATCATGGTGCTGTATGTACCCGATCACGTTTATAGGAGATTTGAGCCTTACAAAATCATTGAACACGCTCAGCATATCTCTAGTTCCGACAATGTCAAGTGGTTACAGAGCTTGTCTTTGGATATTGTTATAAAAACAAGATGGCGGCGTTAGTTCCGACTGTAGCCGCCAAGTGAAGCATGCAGCACTGTGCCAGGCTTGTTCAATGTCGTTGTAGTGTATGAGGTCGATGGGTGGCGGGCTGCTATCACATGGTGCCGGGATATTTTGTAAATATATCATGTAAATGTGGCTCTGCTTTGAAATTAAAATTATAAGAAGCATATATAAAAAAGCTATCTATATTATCGCCAGTTTACATGAAATTACTAAATTTTTAAGCCATTATTTGGATGTAATTTATGTTTAACTGTCAATGAATTAATAAAGTAGTTTTCGTAGTAAATAGTCGTCGGAGTGTAGGCTATGTTTGCAATTTGTGGTGGTTTTGAGAATAAATCATAACATTTCACCGCAGACGTATCAAGTTATTAATAATATAAGCCGAGTATTTAATCACAAATGTCAATGTGAGCCGACCGAGCTCGCACCGCTCGGACAGAGATCATGTCATAGCGCGACGGCGTAGTGTCGCGTGTAGCCGCCAGTGTCGGCTCGACCGAGCGCGTCGAGCCGCGCACTCGCCGCGTGTTCTAACCAGTTGTGTGGCGCGGGTGTGCAGCCAGCCCGCCCGCGCCCCCGCCCCGCGCCGCCCGCCCCGCGCGCCCCGCCCACTGCGCGCGTCGCGCCCAATACCACGCCGACGCACCAAGCCGCGCCCGACGACGACTTCGAGCTAATGGAGTTCCACCGCTCGCCCGCCCTGCGCCGCCGCGTGCACCCCAAGCGCGACGCTAGCGCCACGCCAGCCTTCACCGGCCCCGCGCCCCGCCCCGCGCCCCGCGCCGCGCCGCTGTCCGACCTGGACGTGCAGCTGGCGCACGCGGTGGCGGCGCGGCCCGGGCGGCTCATCTGCAACACGGTGGACACGTGGGCGCGCAGCACGGTGCGCGTGCGCGACGGCACGTTCAAGCCGCTCGTGTTCGGCGGCACCTACCCCATCGACGAGCCCGCCGACTCGCCCCCCGCGCCCCGCCCGCCCGCGCCCTCGGGCGACGCGCACCGGCGCCGGCTGCGGCAGACCATCGAGCGCAGCCTGGACAAGTTCGAAGCTATACTAGCGCGGCGGCACGCGGGGTCGGGGCGGGGGGCGGGCCCGCGGCCCCTGACGTTCGCCATCGACGAGCCCATGGGCCCGGGCGCGGCGCCGCCCGAGGCCATGCCGCGCGAGCGGGACGCCAAGTACTACGTGGCGGGGCCCAAGACGTACAACATAGACGAGCCCGTCGCCTACTTGTAGCGCTGCGGTAACCGCACGCCGCGCCCGTTTGGTTTATAAAGCTTTTATATTGATTCTCTAAAACTACGCTGTGATATTTATTGATCTAATGCTAGAATCGCGTTAATTATTTTATACTAAATGAAGTTACTGTTAAAATACCAAATCTAAAATGTGTTACCCACTAAAATGTATTAATTGATCCGTCACACGTTACCATTTCAAAAATTATTTTATTATTTATTTATACACGCTTGTAATGTATCCTTTATATAAACTAAGTGTGTTATTGTTGTAATGTAGAAGGCCGTAATAATGAATCAGCGATATTATGTAGAAAATTGTTTACCGCATTAAATGTTGAGTGAAAAAGTGTGTTTTTCCTAACATATGGGGACAATGTGTTGTTAGATGGTGCACGCGTGTGTCCGTGTCCGCGTCCACGTCCGCAACATGTCCGTACATTCCCCGCGGTACAATACATCACGTCACCGCGGCGCGGCTCCGCTTAGTGCGTGTGCTGCACACTTTGTTCTTACTTTTAATTACCAATGTTTCTAATCTAAAAGTATACTATTAATAGTTTTATGGTAATTGAACCGCGCGTGTTATGTACGAACAAGTACATTATCAGCGAGTTAAAGACGCCATGTACACTGCAGTACACGAAAATAAAAAAATAACTTTGTTTACACGACAGGCTGCACATTGTTATTGTCACCCCCCACGCTTGTAACGTTAACATGTAACGACACCCCCCCCCCCAACCCCACTCGCCCCGAACATACTCGGCTTATATTATAAGTAATTACTAAAGTAACATACCTATTCAACAACTAATTATTTTCAGCAGTTAATATATTCTTGATCCGAACAGTAAACCGGTAAGCAGTCGGCCACTCCAGTAATTCAGCAGGATCGAACATTGATTATTGCAATGGAGCTCACGACACTATTAACGTTTTAAAATTAATAAAAAGTTTTTGTTAGTAAAGCTATCTGTTGAAAGAAGGCGCCGACTGCTTGCTGGCTGTTGACCTGTGCGATTGAGCTCGCTGTCCCAACACTATTCCATTACTTTGTGTCTGAGAGCCGAGATAATGTTGACATCAGATGAAATTCCATTATTTTAAATAATAATTTACACAAAACATCTGAGTCTATCGACTTAAATTAGTGTCGGAACAATCTATTTTTCAAGTCGTACAAACGAGTGATTTGCAAAATGTATTATGAAGTACGGTAGCATTATCTCGGCTCGTTGTTGCGACTGCGCGTACTACCGTGTGCGGCCTGCAGGAGGCGGGGCCGGCGGGGGGCGTGGCCGACGACGCGCCCACCATCACCATGCCGGGCACCAACAAGCCGCGCGCGCCCTACTACCACGACTACGACGACCAGCCGCACGGGAATGACGTGAGTATACACCACACACACACTATCACTGCTGACACTCGACACCCCTGACACGCGATGACACTCCTGACCCTCGACGACACCCCGGAAACTCGACTTCTCTGAGACGCGAAGACATTCCTGACACTCGACGACACCCCGGACACGTTACGTAATTAGCGACAGAGTTGATGACACTCATATTTTCGTCGACACTTGTGACACTCTCGTCAGCACTACTCGTGATGTAGAGTTAACCAATAATAAATGTTGTACAGCAACAGAACGAGCGCGACACCGACTCTCCGAAGGCGAGCAACAAGAAGCAAGAGAGCAAGACCAAGGAGGACGGCGGCAAGGACGGGCGCGGGAAGGGCGGCAAGAGCGGCAACTGGCTGGGCGGCTGGCTCACCAAGCTGGTGAGCCAGCCCAACCAGATGAAGCTGCCCGACGACAAGAACCCCACCGTGAGTCACTCTCTGTCCGCTCCGCGCACGCGCAGGCGCAGGCCCACTGACATGCCTACCTTGTTGTAAACGACTGCTACGTTATTGTTGTCACATTATACGGTTGTTTCTGCAATTCATGTAATTGCTCACCTCGTTATGCAGGAATTAGATCCACCCCTCCCCCCAGGAAGTTGTATACCTACCATGTCGGATTATTCGTATTTTTTTTTTGTGTAGTTTCTTTATTGTGATTGTAGTTAATCTGACTTTTATGTTTAAAGCTAATCTAAACTTTCAAACATGTTATTTAAAAAGAACAAGTTTGTTTTGTAAGATCAGTTGAATAAGTTCATGATTTTTCAGCCCCTTTTTATTTATTTAATATTATTTTATGTTGGCTATTTGAATTATTTATTTGTGTCGTATATCTTTATTTCGCTGTGTAAGTAAAGCAATTCATCACCCCCCACCCCCTACCCCCTGCCATTATTATTATGTTTGCCAAAAACAAAGAATGTCTGATATAGATTCTAGCTACGAGCAGCCTTTGTCTTTGTCACAGCTTTTGATTTATAAAATATATGCATTGTAAGGCTCTCGTCCGACAAAATATACGATATATTTATAAATGCTTCTTTATTATATTTATGTATCTATTCAATAAATTTATTTCGCACTTTGAGTTCTTTCATTACTCTACTAATTTAAAATCGTGCAATGTTGTTAATATAGTGACGCGTAAGGTTGATGTGGATATATACTAAGTCTGTTATTATTAATTTATCAAGTAGGCTCAGATGAAATAACTTTCGTAACATCAGCGATTTAAGTTTAGCACCGTAGTAATAATAAACAAATGCACTGAACCCGACCTTTGTTAAAATACTGTGTATCTTCTCAAAGTTCAGGCTCAGTGCATTTGTTTGGTGACCCCGTACAAGTGAGCACTACGTTTACAAAGACACCGCACGCAACGCAATACGCAATACACAGTCTATCAGCCAGGATAATACACTAACTCGTTATAATTTCCCATAATATGTGTGTGTGCCGTTGTGCAGATCGTGTGGGACGCGGACGCCAAGTGCTGGCGCAACCTGGACGGCGACGCGGACGAGGCCGCCCCGCCGCCCCCGCCGCCCACGTCGGCCGCCATGTTCGTATACACCACTTAATTATTGCTACATGCTTCTTGGGGAGTTCTTATTCACATTTGTTTTTTCTACAAAAAAAAAACATTAATGTCATTATTTCCTAAAGATGCCCGGTGGTAGGCGAAACACGTGTCGAGTATAGGTTAAGCTGCAAAGCATGCTATAGCTTTTCCTGCACGTGTATATTTACCTTTTCTTTTTTGGCGGAATCAACACTTAAAATTTCTTATACCTAACGTTTTATCTATTTACGTAGTTAGTTCAGCACACAAATAGTGTTACTACAAGAAAAACAAAAAACTGTTATAAATGATACACCACGGTTGCATGTAGGCGTATCCAATGCCTCAGAATGCGACTGTCCCACCTGACCGCTATGGTGCTACTAAGCCTGACAGATTTTGTTTGTTATACCTGACTTTTAATGATCTGTTTTAATTTATATGCAAATTATGTGAGTTAACAATTTTATTCCTTTGGTATAAGACATCCGTCGATGAACTAATGAAGCAGGCCATCAGGCTTTAAGATGCTTCTTCGAACTATGAAGGTAATTCAACAGTCGTTTGTCCCGCAGAAGTGCTTCGCCCCCGCAGCCCCCCGCCCCCGGCGCGCCCCCCGCCCCGGGCGCGCCCCCGGCCGCGCCTGTCTCTAATATATTCAAAATGCAGAAAGGAAGACGTAAGTATACGTTCATATTAAACACACATTAATCAGCAACATCATCTTCGTTCCTTTTGAAGGAACTCATCCATTGATTGTTTTCCACCACCATACAGTTTCGTCCCGTTGAACAGTAATGTAAATACGTGAACTTCAGACAGTTCAACTTAGTTGCTGATTCAACATATCTGCGATGTTTCTGGGATTGCAGGTTCAAAGGTTCAAAATAACAATAACTGTAAAAATACCTTTATTGCTATCAAAGCTAATTGCAAGAAATAAACCTCTATCAAGCTCCATATTTTTTAACGTTTTTGTCTGTTGAAGGTCCGTAGAAGTTTTTAAGATTATGTAGAAAACTCTGGCACCCCTAACTTGTTTTTTTTTAAGCTCTGAACATTTTTGATTATCGAACTCTAATGGTAAAAATAGTCCTAAGTTCAAAAGAACTCAGGACTAATTTTGTTGTTTTATGTTATATTAAGTTCTACAATGCCTAGTTAAGGCAAACGGTTTTTTTTTTGCATGGTAGCTATTGCTATCGCTAATAGATTCCACGAAAAAAGAATATCTAAAAATGATAGAAATAAAGAGATAAAAAATTAAAACCAATGTTAAGTGAAAATTTTGAAAAAAGTACTAAAAAAATTCTAGCTCCTAAACTACAAATAATCGCGGAACATACATGGGGGTCATTCAGGTACCCCTAAGCATAAGGTATCTATTTTTTTTCTTTGGACGCCTATAAACTGGTCAACCTGTATGTCTGGCGGTGGAGGACGCGAATCACTCATTTTTTATCTAGTATCTGCCAAAACCACCGCTACCGACTTTTCATAACATCCAAGTGCTTTTACCTATATCAAGGTACTTCTCCAGAAATACCTATTGCTCATGAGATCTATCCCTAGCAACTGGATGGCCCGGTGTCAATGACCCTGACTTTCGTGTCGTAAGTTCTGGGATTAAACCCAGACATAGATTTTCCTCTGTGTAATTCCTTTCGTCATTACTGGTTGTAAAACGACGAAGGAAAGCGTCGTGGAAAAGCCGGCACATCTTAGAACCAAACTATGCAAAAGTTTGGTTCAAGGATGTGCCGGCGCGGCTTGCTGATATTTGTGTCATTCATACTATAGCCCAGTCTCTTGCGCAGTGAGAAGAGGCCTGTCGCCGGTGTGCCAGCTGTGGGAGAAACGTTGACTTTGTTTAGCGGAGTCGAACAGTTTGCATGTGGTAATGTGTTTGTGTGGTACGCAGACATAAAGAAGTCGTACGTGGACGTGTTCAACCCCAGCGGCGCAGCCACACGCGCGCTGCCGCCCGCGTCCGACGTGCTGGGGCCCAACGCGCCGCTCGCCGCCCCCACCAACTACTTCGTGCCCGCGCCGCTGCCCGTGGTATGCAACTATACACAACTATACCTTCCACTTCACTTCACTTCAACATTTCTCATCTTATCGTACCTAACGAATTACTGCCGCAAGCGATAACTTCGCTATTCGATTCACACAAAAAAGATCATTTTTCAAGATAAGAAAAAGTATTTTTATTCTTTGGCGGCACTTTTTTGGAACACAAATTGCTCGATGCTACAATCGTATAATATGTTTAAAGAGTAAGCAGTCGGTCGAGATAGTCGAGGTGACGATCTGCCCCTCCCCCACCCCGTCCGAGTCCCCTCCCTCGTCCCCCAGCCCGGACCCCTACGAGGTACATGCACATGATCCGTGTAGCGAGCTAGAAGGAGGTGGCAAACACTATTCTGTCTCCCGCAAAGCTTCATTTACTATGTAGTCGTAGTTTATGTACTTGACATACTATTGGATATATATTCCCGTATTCAGCAGCATTAAGCGACGCCTAAATGTATTGCAGTTAGAGTTTTAACTGACGCACTGAGCCGAGCGTTTAAATTCCAAAAGTAAAAAAGTGCACTTGTTGCGCAAAGCGGCTTTTATCAAACGTAAGTAAAAACGGACATTCGTTTACCCTACCTTTTTATGAAAGCCTGATCTAGAACTATAATTTACCAAATTGTTCCGGAGGACTACGAATCAATTGCATTTGCAGCATGGTTATTATGTGATGTAAACGTTCGTCGAATTTAACTTAATTAAAAAAATATGATTAAAAAATTATGAAGCTTTCATAAAAACGGAAAATTTCCTTTCATTTATTGTACTGTGGAAAATGAAAAGTTGTAATGGCTATAAACGCAATGTTGTTATCACACGCGGCTAGGAAGCGGAGACCCTGCCCAATGGACACTAACCGTAAGACATTCATTCTATTCCTACAAAGACGTATACCACTAGGCTTTATACAGGATGAATTTTTCAAGTGAGGCGTGGGTAGCGAAACGTAGTATAAAATAACTATTGGTACCAGATTTTTAAATTCATAGACAGAGCCTGAATTAAAAAAATATATAAACACTATATAATCTTGTGACGATGTCTGCGCTGTGGGTGTTATCAATCAAGGACATTAGATAATGAAAAGTTAACGTATTCCTTAAGTTTGCCGTATGTCATTACCTACTTCCCAGAATTTGATACTTAAAACCGACACATGGAATGGTGTAATGATAATGTTTTCTTTTCAAAATCAACGGTTTTCATTCTTGGCTAGGAATTTTGAATAATAATAATTAAAAAGTGGAAAATAACTTTACTTCCGGATGTCGATGACATTTGTTGTAGTTATTCATTGCAAAATAGTTTTTGATTTCAGCCATTTTAGTTATGGTATGATGGCATCTTACACAAATTCATATCGACTATACATTTTACCCGTATAAATTTTAGGGAGTAATGCCCTTTCGATTATAAAAAGAATTTCGAAAATCGGCCTAAAATTGTCAGAGAAATCGAGTAACAAACATACAAAAAAAGAATTGGTAGAATTGAGAAATTTCTCCTTTTTTATGTTTTTGTTTTCATCAAAATAAGGCTTGAGACTCCAACCAGTATTTTTCGCTAGTCTTCATAGTTTCTTATAAGGCCATTCATGCACTCTTGAAAGAATCAGCCTGTATAGTGTTACTTAACATAAGTAGGTACCTTGTATTATGTTAATGAACACGTTGTCTGTACATTACTCAACGGGAGACTGATCGAGAACAGTCTTTCCACATTTAAGGTTTGTGCTAGCCGCAACGATAATCCCTCCAATGAGAAGCCACTTATATCATAAAAGTTTCTTTCCAACGGTTGTAACAATAAAACAAGCTGTATACGGACCTATTTAAATATTATTTGATTTGATCACAATCTAGTCTAAAGATAGAAACAAGGTCGTAACCTAAAATAAGTATTTTAATTCGCGATTAGAATAGTTCCATAATCATCAAAGAATGTGGTTTTCCATATTTTCCCCCACAGCCGAGGAGCCGAGGATAATTTGATCAGTTCTCGTTGTGTTTACAGACCGACATATACGACCCGAAGACGTTCGAGGGCGACGCCGACCCATACGAGCACAGCGGCATATAGCCGCCACGCGGGACCTGCTGCGCACGCGCCGCGCCGGCTGACACCGCGCACTCTTACTCAACTCATCGTTACTTAACAAGTGAACTCGTTGCAAGATACGTCCGAACTGGTGTTCGTCATTGCTGATATGGAAGACGCGAGCTTGACCACTTGTAACTTTCGTTAAATTAAATAAAAAACTAATGGAAAGCCTTAATATTTAGTAACGAAATATTTTATTGCCCATTTCGTGTTATAATGAAGTCGCCGATTTCTACAATGCTTTTACCGTTCAATCGACAACAGCCCGGGGCAGTTTCTGTTAGTGATCTCCGAGAGCAGACATTGACTAAACGATTTTGAGTTAACGATTTATTCAAGTTGCATCGAGTACGTAATGGATTCGATCGAGTTGGCTGCGGTAGGGGAAAGTA
This sequence comes from Ochropleura leucogaster, assembly GCA_958449745.1. NCBI lineage: Eukaryota > Metazoa > Arthropoda > Insecta > Lepidoptera > Noctuidae > Ochropleura > Ochropleura leucogaster. Next base: position 365,531 of record OY288203.1, read on the forward strand.
ACTTAATAAATTGTATCGCTGTTAAAGCATCATAGTATTATTCTTAAACATACGATTATGTAAGAATGTATTTAGATGTACGGCGTATAGTATGGGCAACTTCTCGCTACTGCTGCTCATACACAATATCGTTAATGTATATTATTATAAACGCTCGTTCCATTAATATTATCTCTCTAAGTACTCGCTATTTATACTCAACGTTTAAAGGAAATGGAATTTATGTTAAATTATATTATAGTTAGAGACCGATGGTATTTTGATTTGTGTTTTATTTTTGTTTAATCAAATTAATTAATTGTATTATTTGATCTTTGGTGTCGATTATTTTTCTGTTAGAATTAGATATTTAGTTGTCCATCTAGATCACGTTGGGATTTATTTTCGGTCTGGTTGCGACTTGTAGGTTGAGTAGAGCCGCTGAGTGCACCTCGCTTGTGCTGGGAGCGTGGCGTGGTGTGCACTGTGTGCAGTATGTACGGTAGCGGACGGCTGTGTACTTCTACGTGCGGATAGGTTGTATAAAATGTTAAATGCCTTAGTAAAGTTGAAACCAAGGGTAGGCGTTCATTTGTATAAAAGCATATAGTTTCCGTTTATATGTATATTGGAGTAAGACAGGCAGATCGCGGAGACGCGTCTGGTTTGCATTGTATTATATAATGATGATAATTCAACTTATGGAAAATATTTAAATAAAATGTTTATGTTATGCTTATTATGTATTTCATTAATACCTTAAGAACCCGTAAGCTAACACAACAATGAAAGATGGCTGCAAGCAGCTGGCCGTCTGTGCCTCCGCGCGCCGCGCGCTGTTAACGAGAAATCGACTAGCTAGCTTATAGCTAACTTGTTACTCAAAAATTGTTTTCACCTCAGAAGTATACCTACCTAGCCTATCAAACAAAAAATTTCACACAACAAAGAATTTTGCAAATCGGTCCAGGCGTCTTTGAGTAATCGCTGAACATACATAAATTGAGAAACTACAACTTATTTTTATTCTTCTTATAAATACAAGGAAAACGTTATTTTTTTTTTGGCCTAGAAAGTGCATACCGATACAATTCTAACAAGCCCAAACAAAGCCAGGATACATTGTCTTATTATGGAGTTCCAGTGCCCGCCTCTTGGCTTCGTCTTCAGATCTGATGCTAGAATGGTTCTTATTGGACGCAAATGCTTTCCTTGTTATAGAAAATACCAAAATCGTTGTACGTTTACCTATAAAATTCGAGGAGTTCCCTCAATTTCGCCAAGATGCCGTCATCAGATCCCAACTTGGTGACTATGGGACCATTTGGGAAATATATCCTTTCCAACAAAAATTTGAAATTGGTTCGCAAGCGGCAAAGTTATGTTCGAATAAACATAAAAAAAATATAAACATCGAATCGAGAACCTCCTCTTTGTTTAGAAGTCGGTTAAAAATACATAAGAGATTGGATGTCCGCAATGGTTTAGCCTCATGCTGCTCGATAAGGTTTAACCCTATCAGCTCACTTGTTCACAACACTGGCGATAACTCGTATCATAAATTAGCTACCGCCATCGCGCGCTAGCGAGGGCTGGTGCCCTGTAATCTAACTTACATCTTAGTTCAGCATAGAAAAGAGATAAAGCTAAATCTTACTAATATAATAAATGAGAATGTTTGTGAGGATGTATGGATGTTTGTTACTCTTTCACGTCAAAGCGGCTGAACGGATCTTGAAGAAATTTGGCACAGAGGTAGAGTATAGTCTGGAATAACACAGGATCCTTTTTTCGATCATCACGTAGGCGCCAGATAGTATATATGTATATTGTGTTGATGGATGCATTGAATAGTCCCTACGAGCTCGTACCAGGGGATGCCTTTAGCGTGCAGTTTCTTAGTAACTATTTAGCGTGAGCGTGCAGTTTTTTTAGTACATATAAGTATGAGTTTTTGGCCCTAGCTGAAGGCTTTAGGCACTATTGGGTGCCTTAAACAAGATAGTTCAGTTGAGCGGCTACCAACCCTATAGGTTGACCTGAAGCATTCAATAGTACGGGGCCAGGGAGGCATTATCAGTAAAGTTATAAAACTGATTAAAAAAACCAGAACTACAAAGTGTAACGTAACAAAAACTCGTACAACAAAAGTTGTTCAGTTTAATGTTCCGGGACACCACACGGAACCTCAAACCGAGACGCCCCGCGCGTCGGCTGCCGCAAGACGACTCCCGGCCACCGTAGATGCGGGCCTGTAGACTATGAGCAATGGGTAACTTACCGTCGACGGCGCGTTAGTGTGCCACGCGCACCTTAAACCTCTAAGAGATGTCGGCAAAACAGAGGGTAGCCAGGGCTACCGCCTGTCGGGGTTATGGGTTGTTCGAAACAGATACGGCAGCGGCGTTTTTGATGATTACCCATACGAAAAAAAAGACCACACGGAAGGTGTTGCGTTTATTTTGTAACACCTGTTAACAAGATAAAATTTTCAACTGTGCGTGGATGTCCAAATCCGAAAATATGAGGAATAGCGAAAAACACTCAGAGAAGACTCGATGATGCTGGTGGTGTCATCAATCAAGAACATTAATTTGAATCTATTTATTAAAATCGCCATACCTACGATATTACTTCCCAAAAATGAATCCCTATTAACGCCACCATTGAATGGTATTACTATACAGAATGGGTTTTTTTCTCCTGAATCAACGGGTTTGATTCCTGGCTATGAATTTAGATTTTACAATATACAATAACGCTGTTTTAATTTTCATCAAAGTCGAGCTCGAGGCTCCTATCCTATGACGGTTTTTGCTTATTCTATAGTTTAAGATTTGGCCATCCACGCCCAGTTCAATAATTCAGCCTGTACAGTCTAGAACAAAAACATATCGCAATGCCGGGGAGAACAACTGTTTCGGCTTCGTTTGGGGTAATTGTACATCCTTCATGTATGAGAACTGACAGCACTACCTGTACGCCTAGAATAACAAGTACAAAAAACAACATAGAAAGACATCTAGGTACAAGTATGCACTAAAATCATGGAAACAAACTAAAGTGAAAGATTACAATTTATTATGTGTTGTTGGGCTGTCTAAGTGGGTATCGATCACCTCTCTCCGTGCTTACACGCGTGACTAAGCGCCAGTCTGTTGTTCTCACATTCACTTTGATGATAGGGATCGATAACACGTTCGGTCGGCGCAACATTGTGAGGTCGTCAGGCTCCATCGTGGTGGTCGTGCTTGCGGCAGGTTTCCGTGTTTGTGCGGCCTCGTCGAAGCCTCCCACGAAAATATTTTCGGCTTGCTCGATTAAACTGATTGGTGATTCTAATTCATCTACGCGTACTTCATCTTTTGTTGTGGGTTGTGAAGCACCTATTATTTTGTAGACCGCTGCGGCGATGGCACTTATCATGTACAGCGCCATCAGCAAGGAGACGACTAACAGTCCTGCGTTAGAACACACTATAGACACGAACTCGATCCGTTTGTGTAGAAATGTTGTGAACGGACAACATTGCCGTAAGGATATGTTAAACCAACACAACACCGGGGCCACCTGTCATTATGTGACATTATAGTCATTTGAAAGATTTTGTCTCTGCTGAAAGCCACATCCTTCCACCCTTTGGTTTTGCTTTCAGTAAAGACAACACGAAATCTGTAAAATCGGTCTTTTTTGTATTTTGAAGGCCGGAATACATCTTCCACAAACAAATATGCTTCAAAAATCGTTGATGGTAGCAGACTTAAGATTTTCTACCGCTCAATAGTATAATCGGGTTTTACTGCGAGAGCACGCACTAAACCCAGCAAACGGGCGGCTTATTAACCAGTCGGTCGACTGATATGTGGGAGATGGGCTAGTGAGGGATAAATTATACCAAAGGGCGTATGGTACCAGAAGTTATTGATATCACAACATGGACCAAAGGCGGTTTGGCTTTCCTCCCACACGGGCACTGGCTGGTGACCAGCCTACGCCAGAGCTAGTCACCGGCCCTTCCGGTGTTTTTCCAGGACTTCTGCTTTAACGGCCCTACTTTCGTAACAAGCCCATCATTAGGAAGAGCAGGCTCCCCGATTGAAAGTGCAGTTGCAAAGTTCGGATAAAGCAGAGCATGTCCGCCACCAAGAAGAACAGATTCTTCTCATAAAGAACACGCACTTACAACTTACACTCTCAGAAGCCGAATTTCAGATAGCTGATGTGAAGAAGGCGTTGGGTAGACTGAAGTCTTTTTGAAAGCACCAAAAGCAATGACCGCACTTACCTTGTGCCTCCGAGACCAGGCACAAACTATACCCAAGACTCTCGACAAGAATGAAACTACGAACAGCTGCTAGAGGCCAGAGTCCAGACACGGCGACGCACACCTGCAGCACATATTTTGTGACAAGTTAAAATATCGTGTTCAAAGTAGTGCTTGGAACTTAAGCCAGTGGGCCCTGGAAGTTGAAAAGTTTTTCAGGGAAGTATACTAGTCTACCCTTGCACTTTACAGGCGTTCGCCGACGCAATGCTCGACTCGGAAGTTAAAGTGACTGTGAGGCTTGAGCATCATGAGACACTAAAAGACTCTCTAACCCATGCCTTGGAAGTGGAAGCACTAGAGGCAGTAAGGCAAGAAGAACACCACCTGTATGCGAGCCCCCACAAAGCTATCTTTGCATTGTATAGACCCTATTTCTTAGTTTTGTATAATTGTAAAGCCCATGTGTGAGTACTATGTACCTATCATTGATTCGACTATGCCCTAGTGGTTGAGAGAATGTCATGCTCACTTATACTGCACACTTTCACTCAGATTTTGAATAATCTAAACATTAATGATGTAACCATGTTCTTGTAACAACATTATGATTTAATTATATCCATGGAGTTTCTTGCTCATTCTTCTGCCACTTTGGTAACTACAATACTTTCATAAGCTTTATTATATTGACTGGGAGTGTAGCTTCATCCATTTGTTTTTAGATTCAAAAGTGCCTGTAATGGTTTTATTAAAATGCTTGAATTCTGGTACTGCCCTAGCTAGGTACTAAACTTGTGCAGAAAGGGCTCAACTTTGAACAAGCTGTCCAAAGCATCATATAGCTAAGACATCATCTGCACGTGACCGTCCGCAAAGGTACAGCTCAAGGTGACTCGACTGGAGGATCTACTAGTGCACACCGTGGAAGTCTGCCTCGCTTCGACGGAGCCTGCCCTCGGCAGCGGCGACTACTCGCGTCCGGATTTGGTTCAAGTCATGATCCGGAGTCAATAGTTCAATCCAGGATCGAGGGAACAACTGTCATCTACAAATGGTTGTTTACAGCCAAAATACGACATACTACATTCACACTGCATGTGCAAATAAAATGCATGGTTAAGTAGTAAACAATAGAAAAAAATAATTTATTCGACAACGGAGTCTATCCAGTCGCGCAGCGTAGCGATGTTGACGTAGAGCTGCGGCTCGCAGGCTACGCCGCAAGCGCTGTTGTCGCTCATCACGCCGAATAGCGTGTGGTCGCGCAGCAGCGGCGCGCCGGCGCAGTAGTTGCACGGCGAGCTGCGCGACCCGCGCGCGCCCGCGCACAGCGCCGCCGCGCCGCACGCGCCGTGCTGCGCGCGCGCACCGCCCTGCAGGTGGCGCCCGGCCCAGCCTGCCTCCAGCGCCGCCGCGCACGCCGCCTGGCCCACCACGAACACTGACACCTGCCGTAGCCGCCGCGACTCGGAGCTCTTGTCCACTGATCTGTAAAAGTGTCGGAAGAACTAGCACAAGGAATCAAGAAGCGGCTAGCTATTGTTATTATTATTAAGAGGTTTATTTCTCTGGAACCTCAGGGTTCCAGAGAAATAACCCTCCTAACAAAACGAGCTTTTTCCAAGGGTACCGCTTTCTGTAACAAACCCTTGATCCAGCTGACTAACGAGAGCCTCCATGGAGTTTCTTACCCATTCTACTCCGTAGAGATCAACGCTGTGGAATGGGCAACTACAGTACTTTCACAAGTTATTATGACTTGTTACCGGGACTGTAGCTTTAACATTTTGTTTTTTTTTTTTTACTTTCAAAAGTGCCTGTAATAGTCTAATTGAAATAAATATATTATATTTCTTACGTATTGATTGAGACTCTTTGCAATTAAATCATTGGCAGATACGACAAAGTTAAAGTTAAATTCTTTATTGCTATTGCTAACTTAGTGTAAGTACAGAATTTAGATGATAACAATAGGTAGGCTTAGAACTTAGTTGCCTGTTTAGGCATTGAAATTAAATAGTTATAGATACATATAATAAAGACAAAAAATAACTTCCTATCCTACTAATATAATATCGACGGTTAAAAGGAAATAGGGGATAAGCGACAAAAAGTGAAATGTTCAGGAGAGCCGTTCAAAGTTTTAAATTTTAGAAAAACCGACGTATTTTTGTCATTTATTAAGATATCGTGAAAACTAAAACAGTTATAAAATCAGAAAAAAATGGAGCAGTTACAGGTATTTTTAGGTTTAATCATTTGACGCTATTTAACGTGGTTTTTGTCGCTTATGACAATAGCTTTTAATTTTCCAATGAGGAAATATGGCATAAGATACAAATGACAAAATAAAATAATAGAGGATAAGAAGCCTAAGAGACATCCTGATTTCTCACATCGCAAGGTAAAAGGGTATAAGAGACTAGACAGTTAAATAAGAGTTATAGGAAAAGAAGGATAAGGTACTTTTCACAGTGGTTGTATAAAAGATAATAGAGCATAAGAAACAGTCGGCTTTCAAAACAATAACAGGATATAAGACATAAGTGATACACAATGTCGCTTGAAAGCAAAGGAAAAGAAGGATAATCAACATTTGGCATTGCATGAGTCTATGGAAATATAGGTGAAAAGACACCCCAAAAATAATGAAGTAGCGCAACCAACACGATCCTTCATCAGAATAAGAGCTAAAACGGGTATTACACTACACTGTAATAATTGGGCCCCTAACTCGTAAAATAGAGTGTAGTAGTAGTACCTTATGAGTATTTAAGGGCGTCGATTTTTATAGAAAAAGACTAAGGTCAGTACTCAAAAAGAGTAAAGTCCTTAGTCTTAGGGGTCTGTTTTAGTATACCCTACCCGTTCAAGTAATTCAAATTTTCACTTAATGGTTGATTTAAAAGATGATAGTTCGTCATTATACTGATTTTCATGTCACCTACCTACCTATTTATTAACAAGCGGGTAGTAGGATGTTTTTAAACAAAAAAAGACATTTTTGTTAATATTTTTTAATCAAGAAAAATCAAAGCTACTTAAAAAAAGTGGGTAGGTATCAACCTGCTAATCATTTTTAGAAACAATAATACTGCAGCTAGTAAGTAGATGCATCAAGCGACGGCCGACAACATGACACGCTGGGTTGCGATAGTCGCGGAGAGGATCCGGCTACTGGGTCTCGAGGTGGCCTTGCACAAATCCGAGGCCTATGGGCCCGAGTGGTATTTCATGGCCGCGGAAACACGCCACCATCGGGATCCCAGTTGGACGGTAGGAGAAGTTCGCATCGTCCTCGACAGCCGGTGGAACTTCGTGGAACACTTCCGACGTTTGGCTCCCAAACTCGAGCGGACGGGGGCTGCTTTCAAGCGGCTCCTGCCCAATCTGAGGGGGCCAAACGCCTTCTGCCGTAGGCTCTATGCCGGAGTCGTGCGGTCCATGGCCCTTTACGGGGCCCCGGTATGGGCGCGTTCTTTAGGGCGGCAGGCCGCCCACTATCTGAACGCGCCCCAAAAGGTGATGGCCATACGGCTGATCCGGGGCTACCGCCTGATCTCCGGCGAGGCAGCGAGCCTTCTTGCCGGATTACTACCGTGGGATCTGGAGGTGATAGTGCTCGCGCGCCTGTTTGAGTGGCGCGCGAAGGCACTACACCGCACCGGGGGGAAAACCCGTTGCCGCAGTAGATTGCCGCTCAGCGGACAGACCTCCGGTGCGATTTTATGGTGGCATGGAGAGAGCGACTGTTGCAACCCCGAGCAGGGCACGCTACAATAGTGGCGGTAAGTCCCCTCTTTGAGAAGTGGCTGGAGAGGCGTCATGGCGTCCTGACCTACCGCCTGACGCAGGTCCTCACCGGACACGGAAGTTTCGGGAGGTTCCAGCACATCATCAGGCGGGAGGAAGCGCCCGGGTGTCACCATTGTGACGATCGCCCGGAGGACACGGTGGAGCACACAGTGGCGATCTGCCCAGCTTGGGCGGAGCACCGCCGTGCCCTCGTGGAGGCGATCGGCGGCGGCGATCTTTCGCGTCCGGCCCTGGTTCAGGTCCGGAGCGGGAGGGAATGGGAAGCGGTCACCTCCTTCTGCGAAGCAGTAATGCTAGCAAAGGAGGGGGCCGGGCGTTTGAGGGAGAGAACATCAGGCCAACCCAGCCGCCGCGGGAGACGCCTAGGGCGCCGGGTGCCGCGAGACGACTCCCGGCCACCGTAGATGCGGGCCTGTGGACGGTGAGCAATGGGTAGCTCACCGTCTGTCCGTCTATTGACGACAGGCTGTGTCGACGGCGCGTTCGTGTTTCACGCGCGCCTCCAAGAGAGTCAGCAAAGCAGAGGGGCTTGCCAGGGCCTCCGCCTGCCGGGGTTGCGGGTTGTTCGAAAGAGATACCGAGGCCTCGGAACGTAAAGGGCAATAGAAGGAACATGGGTGAGTTTTAGTCAGTACAAGTCTGACATGCCCCCCCGCTCCGCCTAGAGCGGGGGAAGTTATTGGATGATTTCCCTCCCGAAAAAAAAAAACTAGTAAGTAGATAACTTAAGAATCAATTACGAAAACTTGGTATGTATCCGTAATAGGCAGGTACATGTATTAAACATTAAAAAAAAGTAACGAACATTATAGTTCTCTCGCCGCCGTCACAGCACGCGGCAGTGTTTTTCAGACAAGCGACGCGCTTAAAACCTACTTTTGTGATATCAAATGGCATAAGCACCGACTCGTAATTAAATTTATATTGGGTATTGCAGTATATGTGACGTATGAGAACGACTGTAAAACGTGGAAGTAGGTTATAATCGACACCATGATATCAAATTTAATTTAAATAATAAGGTATTAGCGACACAACTGTATTTATTTTGTAAACGGAAGAAAGGTATAACCAACAGTGTGATATTAAAATATATTTAGGTAATAGGGCATAACCTACATAGCTGTCATAAAGTACTGAATGGTAATAGGGTATAACCGACAGAGTAATATGAAAATGAATTTTGTATATAGGGTACAAGCGCCACAGCTATGTTAAATTATGAAAGGGAAGTAGGCTATAAACAACGTTTGTACTTTTTGAGGGAAAAGCTTAAAAGGCATAAACAACCGAAAGCTCGACACCCTTATGAAGTAAAAAAGCATTACCGACAACAAACCGAAAATAAGTCATTTTTGTAGGGGTACAAGTACCTTTGTAGCAAAAATGATCTGAATTTTCGTCGGTTACGAAAAATAATACTAGTAAAATGTTTTTTTTTGCTAGGGCATAAACGCCAAAAAAGTCATCGTAGAGCCATGGGAGTAAGCGCATTCGAAAGAGCGGAAAATTTTACGTATGATGGCATATATAACTCATTTTTGACCAAAATGTCGCTTATGCCCTACTTCCTTTTTACCGTCGATATTATAAATGCGAAAATTTGTGAGAATGGGTGTATGTTTGATCCACTTTCATGATAAAACTAATTAATAATAATAACTATTGTTCATGGCTAAAGAGGGCTGGCGCAAACCTGTAGTTCTTACTACCGATGACCGAAAGTATGGCAAGGCAAGCTTCACGGGCGCTTTTACCGGGCTCTTCATGGGACCGATGTAGATTTTCTAGCGTCCATCCTGGCTACGATTCAGCGACCTTTTTGGGGAAACTGAAAGTTTCGTCTGTCTTATTATGGACGAAGTTATGTTGACAAACAACACCGGAAATATATTATGAAGGACGGGACGGTTGATATGTGTCGGGCATGCCACCGTCCGGGTGAGTCCATCAGACATAATTATTTCTGGTTGTTCTCGTCTAGCTAACGGCGAGTACTTGCATAGGCACAATCAAGTAGCCAGGATTATTCATCAGCAACTTGCCTTGAAATATAATCTTGTGGAATCTGAGGTACCGACCATGTCACGCTGTAGGTACTGGGATTGGTCTATCAATACTGAGAGGACTATTGTCGCCAATAAGCCTGACATAGTGGTGATAGACCGATTAGCGCGCCGCGTAATGATAAATCGATGTTACCATCCCGCATGTCGAGAACCTCGTAAAAGCTGAGAAAGAAAAACAACAAAAATATCTCGACTTTGCACACGTAAGTTTAAGCTGTGGCTGTGCTGTGGGCAGGCTGATAACCGGATCGGACTGGACATTTATCACTGGCCGCCATTAAGGTCGGAAGTTTTACCAGATTCCATAGAAAATGTGTAAGCCTCTTTTGGACATGTCATTGTGCTCTCGATTAGATAAATATACAATGTATAACGACCGGCCGCGTAGTAGCACAACCTTTGTTGAATGACTTGGAAATTTTGTAACATTCTACATTCTATACAAATAAAACAAAACTTGTTTATATTCATGGTCCCAGACATCACGCGGGTGGTGTTGTGTTTATTTTGTTACAACTTGCATATATATTCAGCAATCTTTTATATAAAAAATTAACAAAATATAAAAGTATCATAAGTGTGAATACAGCTTATAAACTACATATTTGTGGTTAATCATCTAAATTCGTTCAGTATAATATTCATCTTCAAAAACTTTCGTAAACAGTAGATAAGATAATAATGTTATTACCTGTACCCGCCATAGCCGAGGATGTGGAATCTCTCTCCGAGCGCGACGAGGAAGTAGTCGAGCAGGCGCGGCAGGCGCAGCAGAGGCGCGCCGACCCGCAGCGCGCGGTCGGCCCGCAGCGCCGCGAGGTCGTGCGTGCGCGCGGAGCCCTGGTACAGCGGGTGCAGGCGCACGTCCGCCACGGTGCGCGGCCGCGACACGCGTGCCTCACCGAACTCCTCCATTATAACAAACGAGTCCAGAGAATCCACCTCCTCGATAGACGCTATACAGCTGGCAGCCGTCAATGTCCAGAATTTTGTAATCTTAGTCAAAATGCAGCCGAACGTCACATCTCCCGGTGGTTTCAGCTTGACAAGGGCCACTACCTGACTATTGTACCGATCCTCGGCAAGCTCACCGTCAAACTGTTCTAACAATTCGACGTCATCATAATCGTGGGGCGGTTCCAAAGACTCCCTGGATACCTCCATGAACTCTGTAGTGGTGAACCGAGCCTTACTTCTGGTGGTGGTGGACCCACTGTTCCCGGGCGAGCTGCGCCTGTCACTCAGGAAGTAACGCGTCCCCGCTGTAGTCGGACGCGAAGGCTCCCATGTACACTCGACGTCTGGCCCCAAGGTGCTGTGCTCAGTGGTGCTATCGTCAAAGTCAGTAGTTGATGTCTCAACCGTAGGATGAGTACACGGCTCATCAGTAAAATTATGAATATCGATTCCAGGAGCAGCGTCGGGATAAGGGCGACAGGCCACAAAGTGAAGTATCAAAAACACTAAAAAACTAATAAGAACGACAAGGAGGATAACCTCTACGATGGAGAGGATTGCTTCAGTCCGCGTAAATGACTTGCACCAACCCTTTAGCTCCTTGCAGCACACATAACACATTATTTGTAGCGACTGCTCATGTTGTTGAATTGTGATTGATGCCTGACACACACGACCAATTAGATCACAACTATTTTTTTTTAGTAACTTTACTTTCGATCTACATTTTATTTTGATGTCTAGTTCATGGGTTCCGTAGATATGCACTCAGCCAAATGTGACTTTGGTGCTCACGAGTTTCCAGACGAACTCAACTAAAGCGGTTGTCGTCTTAGACCTTATGGGTTAGCCATCAAGCTTGATGTCATAGGTACCAATCACCTTCTAGGTCGGGCTTAACACATCAATAGACACTCTCATTTTCCTCACTATGTCTTGTTGCGCTGCTCGTCATCCTTTCTTTGTCCCAGCATAATTGGCTTTCTGAATGGCCTGTCCAGACAGCCGAACCTAAGTTGTCCGGACTCCTTGCGGCCACCGAAGCCCCCTCCGAGCCGGCGCGGTCGCCAGCCCGACAGTCGGCGCTCTGCCTCCCGCTCCAGGATTATCTCTGCACCGTCTATGTACTCCTTCTGCATCTCCTTAAGAGCTCGATCCACGCTACCCAAGTTTTCAAATTCTATGAATGCATACTGTTTGGATCTTCCTGTAACTATGTCTTTCACTATGCGACAATTAAGTATTCGGCCAAATTTTACAAATTCAGCTGTTAGTGTTTCCTGAAATAATATTCGACTTATTATTCAAACATATTATGAAGAGTTAACCGCCTTTGCAATAAAAACATTTTCCCACTGTAACTGATGTGTGGTTGATGGTAGTGTCAGCATTGCCTGCATGTGGATTTCAAATTCTGTACAGTTATTCAGCCCCTCCATCAAATATTTGGAATCTAACCAAAACCAACATGCTGAATGCGGTGCAGTGGGGGTTTGAATTAACATGTTTTTTTTTAAGAGGAGGTTCTCAATTAGACATCTAGATTTTTTTATTGCATATTAAGTAGCTCAAAAATCAATTGCCAACATACGAACCATAACATTCCCATACACCATAACCACCTACATTATTGGTTTTCATGTATACCCAATATTGCTATCAAAGCAACAAACTCAAGTCAGAATCTCAGACAGTCATCTTGTAAGGCATGTCATTTATTTTTTTATTTGATTGTTATATTGGCAGCCTTGAATATCCAGTTATCTAATTAAAGGCACAACACAATGCAGTCCACCTAAAGAAAACAGTGTTGGATATCTGTATCTTACCCACACTAACGTATGGATGCCAAACGTGGACATACCAGTTGCCAAAGAGGAAAAAAAAAACACTAAAATAAAAACTAAACTTGTGGTGTGTCAAAAAGCTATGGAGAGAAGCATACTGAAATTAAGAAGGATACAAAAAGTGAAAAGCGACAAAATAAGACGTAAAACGCAAGTTATAGACGCCTTACAATATGCCCTAAAACAGAAGTGGCAGTGGGCAGGACATATAGCGAGATACACAGACAAAAGATGGACTCTAGAGACGATTATATGGAAGGGACCAACAGGGAAAAGGAAAAGAGGGCGCCCTCGAAAGAGGTGGATAGAGGATATAGGAGAGGTAGCGGGAAGTGAATGGAGGGAGGAGGCTATGGATAGAGAGCTCTGGAAGACGCTGGAGGAGGCCTTTACCCGTGAAGGGGTTCCGATCAATGGTACTGAAGAAAGTAACAATAGCGAGTAGAAGAAAAACAGATTTATGTATAGATACTTAAACTTATATTCAAAAGTAATCATTGCACGTCGTTATATTTGTAATATAGCTATATAAAAAAAATGTAAATAACAATTGTAGATTGGAAATAAACGGGCTTTATTGTTATTATATTATTATAATCAAAGGCAATTTTTTTAAGTTTAAAATAACCTTGAGCATACTCACTTCAGTAGTTCTGGGATTAAGCCTCCCTACAAAAAGTGTATTGACAGCATCTCCCCTCACCAGCCGATTGGGGGTGTAATGCGAGCGAAGCGCGCGCAACACTGCGCGGTCGTGCGGGTCTGTGTCCGTACCTGCTCACACAGTTCCAATAATTGTATTACTTCCGACAGAGTATTGGCCGTGTCTAATACGTAACAGACTACTCCAGCCCATAGTGCCAGTCATCATACAATTGCTAGTCGATAATTTCTTAAAAAAAAATCTTTACTATTAAACTAATAATAAATTATTTCAGACTTTACTGGTTAGATAATATGTATTAAGATTTGTCGTGAATAATGTGACTTTGAGTGTTGATTCTATAAGTATTTTAATATTGTTAAAACAAAGAAACAGCGTAAGTGCTAAATGAAAACTTTGTGCAGCTTGCTAAATTTTATAATTTCTATTTGATAGTATAAATGTAAATTGTGGAGTTTGGATGATATTTATTTATTAAACATGGAAGACTTACAGGTAAAGAAAACAAATTTTGCTAAGTTTTGTTATATGCAAAAAAGACTGACAGCCAATTACAAGTCTTTGCTTATACATGTTAGAGAAAGAAATTTTAATTGTCTTTGGTATAAAAAGAAAATGTATTTTAAACTCAGAATGTTAAGGATTGACAAGAGTCTTGTCTTGGAAATTTTTTTCAGTTGTTCTATGAGTATTGAGCTGTACACTTTATTTTGATACCCTTATTTTTAATATTATGGTTTATAACTAATCAAATAAAATGGAGTGAATGTAAATGAGTCAGTGGTTTTCCTTCAAACATCATGTGTGGAAAATAAGAAAATTCTAACAGGTTATGGACCCAGCACGCTTCCACTGCGCGACAATAAAATTATTGATTCTATGATTTGGAATCGAAAGTGAATCGGCAAAGGAAGTTTCGGAGTTTTTAAAATAATGTAACTAGAGTGCAAGAGTTATAGATTTGAGTAAATTATTTGAAGTAGAAAGACAAGATTTTATAAGAAGAAGAAGAAAGAGTTGGGAGTGGAAACTCGAGATTTTATAAGAAGAAGAAGATAAGAGTTGGGAGTGGAAACTCCGGATTTTGTAAGAAGAAGAAGATAAAGTTGGGTGAAGAAAAACAATTGATGTTGTATGTCAATTGTTTTATAAAGTTGTTTTATATGTTGCTGAAGAAGAGTTGGGAGTAGAAAACTCCAGATTTTGTAAGAAGAAGAAGATAGTTGGGTGAAGAAAAACAATTGATGGTGTATGTCAATTGTTTTATAAAGTTTTTTATATGTTGTTGGAGAAGAGTTGGAGTAGAAAACTCCAGATTTTGTAAGAAGGAGGAGAAAAAACAATTGATGGTGAATGTCAATTTTTTATAAAGTTTTATATGATGTTGAAGAGGAGTTCAAGTTTTTGTAAGAAGAAAAATAACTGATGGTGAATGTCAGTTTGAGAGGGGAAGTTTTTTTTTTTTTGAAGAATTAAAATATAATAACTTAGATGGAAACAAGTTATTTGAAGATGCAGACAAATTGATTGAAGAAACTAGTAGTATTTTTTTGTTAGATAGTGAATACTACTATGTGTTTTTACATTTGTATTAAGTGATGTGTTGTTGGGCCTATGATGGGCCTATGTTGAGTGTTGTTGAAGTTATTAACAGGTTGTCCTAAATGATTGTTAAAGTTTTATGTAAGGTGATTTAAATTAGATATTATTTGAGTTATATAAAATTTAGAGGGGATGTTAGAGAAAGAAATTTTAATTGTCTTTGGTATAAAAAGAAAATGTATTTTAAACTCAGAATGTTAAGGATTGACAAGAGTCTTGTCTTGGAAATTTTTTTCAGTTGTTCTATGAGTATTGAGCTGTACACTTTATTTTGATACCCTTATTTTTAATATTATGGTTTATAACTAATCAAATAAAATGGAGTGAATGTAAATGAGTCAGTGGTTTTCCTTCAAACATCATGTGTGGAAAATAAGAAAATTCTAACAATACACACCTGAACAAAACTAAATTCTATGGACATTACAGTAGCATGTACAAACAGGACACAAATAAGAAATATATAACAGCCTACTATTAAACTCAAAAAAAAAAACGACACTTTCTGACTGAAGACACACTAATGAGAAATAGATCAATACCATGCTGTTTACATAACTGTGTGCTGTTTTCTGATTACATATTTATTATGATTACTGATTGATGCTGACAAACAATTTATTTTATATAATAAATAAAATATAATTGGGAATTTAGTATCAACCTGTCAAAGGTATTAACTTGGTACAATTACCATTTAATGGATAAGGAAATGCATTACGAAAATAGGTTGAAATTATAGAAGCTAGTATTTTTTTTCTCGAAAGTTATGTGGTTTCGCAAAGTAAAATGTAATATGTTCTACATTTATAGAGATCTACATGTATAAATATATATATCAGTTTAACCCAGTGGTTAAAAGTATACATTAGTGCCCAAACTTAACCTACCATCAATTGATCCTACTTTTACAGGATCATATTCAGTTGCATATTTCTTGAAATCTTCTCGGAACATTTCTTTATTCATAGAATTTTATTACAATAATTTCGTTCCTATTCTCCTGGAACACGAAAAATAAGTTATTTAAATTATTTTTTCATTCAGAACTCAAACAAAATATTATAAGATTAAAATGTAGATAACAACATTTTATAACTTCAACTTCAACCTTTGACTTCAACTCTTCACTCTTCTCTTTTGTGAACGAGAGATACACTATTTTGCCAATATGACGTGTAAACTGGTAATAAACTATCAAACTCTGGAGATGAGAATATTTAGCAAGTAATAGCATAACAGTAACCTAAGAAATAAAGCAACATTAAAAATATTTCTTTGACAGATCTATCAATTTATGACAATTTACAACAACAAATTAATAAAATTATTTATTAATTTGATGAATTTACATAGTATGAAAACAAAACGAAAAAAATACAAAAGAAAGAAGACAAATAATCGAGAACCTGAGAACCACTATTTATTTATTGTCAAATTTTGACATTGACACTTGACTTGACAGAGACTTTTTTACCACAGTTATTTCAATTCTTTAAGGTTGCAAGACTGTTCAACCTTTGGCTTTCTATCTTTTATGTTCAATGGTTCATCAAGACTATGCTGTGGTAGCCTTTTTTTGCGGATTGTAAATCATCAAATAAATTCCCCCGAATGGGGGGGGGAGTGTCAGACTTGTACAGACTAAATGTCACCCATGCTCCTTCTTTTCCCCTTTATGTTTCGGGGCTGCAGTATAGCTCTTTCGATCAACCGCAACCGCAACCTCGGCAGGCGGTGGTCCAGGATGGCCCCTCTGCTTTGCTAACAGCTCTTTCAGGCGCGCGTGGCTTCTTGTTACTGGACGGACGGACGTTGAGCCACCCATTGCTCACTGTCCACAGACCTGCATCTACGGTGGCCGGGTTTTGTCTCGCGGCGCACGACGCCCCTGATCGTCTTTATTAGCGGCTGGGTTGCTTTGAGGTTCTCTTCTTCAGACGACCGGCCATCACCTTCGCTAGCATAACAGCTTCGCAGGAGGTGGTGACCGCTTCCCATTTCCTTTCGCTCCGGGCCTGGACTGAATCAGGGCTGGACGCGAGAGAAAGAGAACAACCCGCTGGCCCTGGCCGGCCCCTATGAGGCCTTGAATTGCTTTGGGTTATTCGGGCTTGGGGCGTATAAACTAAACAAACGCTCGCTTGTGTCTTTAAGGGGACAGCAGCTATGTCGTGATTTTGTTATTTAAGGAATTTGAAGCTACTGCCTCAGCGCTGCGAGCTGGCTCGAAGAGCTAGAATCAGACAGTACCAGATACGGGACTATGTGAAGGTTTCGGCGGCGGGGCCGGAATATGGAACTCGGTTTGTACAATTTTGTTTACGAATTGGGCAGTTTCTCAACGGCTTCCTTTTAAGGCTCCTACACACAGTGCCGGCGGCAATGCCGCCAGGTATATGCTGACAGCAGTACAAGCCGCCAGCAAAAGCCGCGCAAAGCTGCCAAGCATCATTCCGGTTGTGACAGTCTCATAAAACGCTAGTAGTGGTGTGCGGTTTGTAGTTAGTACACACCGCACACCACTACCGCTTGAATGCCAGGAACAAGCCGAGTTACCCGCCGGCACACCCCGGTGGCTATGTGGCGGCTCCTTTGTGTAGCAAAGCCGGGCTTTAAATGCCACCGGGTGCGCAGCGGCCTGGCTGGCGGCCCTGCCGGCACTGTCAGTAGTAACCTTTAGGAAGGCGATAAAATCATTTGGGTCGGTGAGTGTATGCCTTTTTCGGCAGCTGCTGTAGCTACTGATAAGATACAACAGATTGAAGCGCGGATAAAATGTTAGTTCATATGTGTCATAGTTTAAATGACTGTAGCACTGTTTGCCCCACGGAACAATACTTGTTTTTTTCTGCTTCGTGGTAAGCCCTATGGTGCTGTAGTTCTTTTTGCAGTGCCGTCAAATGACCAGTGAGACAGTTTTCAAGTTATGATTTAGGGTTTCTTGTATTAGTATTTTAGCAGCTATTGTGTAATATTAAACACTGGGTTACGTTATACAAACTAGCCAGCTTTAATGATTTTAACCAATCTTTCTGTGATAGAAAGATCCGATAAGAAAGATGGACTTCAGACCCACCCCCTTTCTGATTGAAAATCATCCAAAAACTTATCCCGCTCTGGGTGGATCGAAAGGGAGTATCAGGTCGGATTTGTACTGACTAATACCCATCTATGTCCCTTCTTTTACGCTTTGTGTCCCGGGGCAGCGTTATCGCTCTCGAACAATCCGTAACCCCGCCAGCCAATTACCCTAACAAGCCCCTCTGCTTTGCTGGCAACTCTGTGACGAGAGCGTAGAATACACGCTCCGTCGATGTAGCCTGTTGTGACAGACGAACGCACAAACGCAAGCCGGGAGTCGCCTGGCGGCTCCCGTTGCCCGTGGCATCAAAAGTACTCTGTGGTGGCATCTAGGTTGGTTTGAGGTTCTCTTCCTTATACATGCAGTAACCTCCTTCTCTAAAATAAGTGATAGCCTCTACGAGGACAGCGGTGCTCAGCACAAACGGGGCAGACCGTGCGATCGTCAGTGGTGGGTGACGAAACTCCCAATACCTATAATTCCCGATGTTTTTTTTTTTAATAAATATTGTAATAAAGGAAGTTTGTAAATTGCGTCTGTTGCAGAAAAAAAATTAAGGAAGTCGTTTGCCTTGATAGGGACAAAACGCATGAGACTAAAACTAAAAATATGCTGAAGGCGGAGAGGAAGGCCAAAGGTTGGATTATGGTAGGAATGATATGAAGAAGAAAAAGAGTAATTAAAATAAACTGGTAAAATCTAATTTGACCAGTCCGGTCAAATTAGACCAAAAAATAAGAGCGAGGCTACATTAATTTAGAACAAGCTGAAAATTGGTACCTATATATTTATTTATGTTGTAATCGTCATAATATGCACACGATTCCACGCCACCTATGAGGTAGTGTACATATCACGATTAATTTACGTGTTTTCTGGGATATCATTATTTAACCTTCAAACATGCGACCTGGTGGAGGGTAGGCAGAATTATCAAACACTGCGGTTTGAATATCTTCGCAAATGATAGGTGTAGCTGCGTTTTTTTTATCATACATACAGGCTTGATTCAAAATATCATGATGATTACTATGTAAAAAATCAATCTACTCTTGCGATACTTGCATCAATTAATGCCTTCACTCTTCATGTACCACATTAAACGTTCTCTTAGTCATAATGGCGTATAACTTAAGGGACTAGGTTTCTTTCTACCTGATATTCTTATAGTTATAACTTTATAATCTTTATTAATGTAAGTTAGGTATAATGATCTATAGAAAAATATTTTTACATGTAGGTATACAACTCTGGAGATGTGTACCTACATTATTACGAGGCGTACTCATGCATATTATGCCGAGTACAACTTTCAGAAACGATGGCTTGTAAGAAAAAAGTATTTATCTAGTTTATATAGATAATTGATTGATTGATTAGATCTACATTGTTGTCTAAGGGATTTTTATGATAAAACTTACCATTGCGGAAAATCGCGAAAAACTATTTTTTTTTCACCTTTGACCTTGAATAACTTTATTTTATACAATGGAAACATGGGGAACTTTCAAATTTTATTTATAATTATATTTTAAACAATTTCAAAAATTTTCAGCTTATCGTAAATTATTGTAGCTTCGAATGTCTAAATTGACCGGACTATAAATAATTCTGTAACGTGGGTAGAATAGAAGAAAACATGTTGCGTCGATCCCAAATAGGACGAGAAAACGGCTGGAAGATTCTTGCCTCTAGCTAGAAAACAGACCTTAATCGGCGCGTGGTTGTACCGGTTGGGTGCATCATGTGTGTTCACCTACTCATATATAAAATATGCAGTAAAACTTTTGATACTCCAGTTGAGCAGAGAGTTTTAGATGCTAACTAAATTTTGTAATGTTTTTGCTCCTCTCTCACATAATAGTCGAAAAAAAATAAAACCAACATGTTGTAATTGAAAAAGCATGTTACACTATTTATGACTAACTGAAAATATCTTTCAATATACTCTTCATGACGCGACACTAATGTGTACAGCTATTTTACATTAATCTGACCAAATACAAATATAATAATCACTACCTAAGAAATAAGACTATCCAAAAAGATGGCTGTTTTGTGTTTAGAAGCAAGTGGTGGACGTTAGAAGACAATCCTACAAGTATGAACAGATACTCCTCAGGCAGTTGTCACACAGAAATTTGTTAAACAAACAAAACTGATGAAAGAATCTTTTAAGTCAATGTACTTTACACACAAAGCAACTCTTGGTTAATGTTTAAGTCAAAAAGATATACATAATGTATGTAATTAAGTTAATAATTCCAAAAAGTTGATGGGCAACTTCTTTAAGGAGTCCCATGTGATGTCATCACTTAATACCCTATCAGTTGGTCATAATAAATAAGTAATATGACAGCCAACTAAAATTGGTTTTACTTCCATACTTAGTACTTATCAAAGAAGTTAATAGGTATGTACAGCACAAAGTAGCAATGCAATATGCATAACATACATGCAGTGCACAGTGTGAAAACCTGTTTGTGACATGTTCACTAACATGCACACAAAACACTTCATCATACATAATAATGGCAGACACAAGGTTGAAGGCATTTTTTAAGTTAAAAAATAACATTATTATCCCTTACAGTATTGTCATGATGATTATTAGCAAACTATTAACATGCACAGAATGAAGATTGACAAACAAGTTTACAAGGTTTATTAAATTTCCATAAAGTACATGAAAACAGTGGTAGCTTTGACATATAGATGTCCATCCCTTATAACCATGACCAGCAGCATTACTGTTCTGATGGCTGGAGTTGGGTTTAAGCCTGTATCTACCACTGCATCTGCACAAGTCTCTCCAAAGACACAACATCAACAGTTAGATACAAAGGTTGGTACAAAACTATACTTTTTATCAATATTAGTCAAGTGCAACATGTGCTCCTAGTTGTGTGGTATGTGCAGAACAGCAAGCATTGCAACGACATTGAAGTGCACTATGAGCATTACTTAGCCAGTAGTTAGTTGGCATCACGACCACTCCGCATGTGGGTAATTAGATCATGACCTAGACCAAATTTCGTCACAGCTAATCTTAATACGAAAATAGATCTGTATTTCAGTACCCAGTCCAAAATCACTAACAAATTTTATCAACACAAAAATAGAGCACTGTAAAATTATATTTTACATTTTATATTATTTATTACTCTTGCATAAAGCTTATTGCTTAATTTATCAGATCACTCATTTACACAGGTAGCTTGGAGCTATTCTCACAACATTGTACCGATTATTACTAAGTCTCATCTTATGGAGAGCACAGTATACGGTGCGCTGACATGCTGGAGGCTCTGTGTCCATATCCTGCCTAGAGGACACCAAATTTATGCAAAATAGCTGCCTTTACTAGTGTGAGGATCATCCATGCGGAGCCTCAACGCAATCCATCCAATACAATTTTTTTATACATAAGTTAATACAATAAAGTAATGGAATTTTTCAGCGACATTATTTAAACATATTTAAAGGTACTTTCGACGCATTCCTCACTGTGTCACAGTATGAGTTCAGAGCAAGGGGGTCATCGGAAGGGAGTAGCCTGTGCTAGTTGAGTGACGGTGACTGGCCATCATCCCACATCACATCAATGCTTGGCCACTTGGTCTGGAGACACGTGAGCATGGCGTCTGTGCTGGCCGCGCGCATGTTGCACTCCAGCAGCGCGGCACGCCCTGTGCGATACATAACGCGTGTGCCGGGATTGCTCCGCAACAGCCCATTGTAATGGTGCAAAGTAAAAGTATCAGGTGCACCACGTTCACATCCTGGAAAGAACTCATCCATGAACGCACTCAATAGTATAATGCCCAAGTTCTCTGAATCCAACTTTCGTCTCATTAATTCCACATATTCAGGTTCACTGACCAGATCAGCAGCACACAACACATCTTGCAGAGCAGCTGAAGGAATGAAGTTGTTACCCTCTGGATCAAATGAGCGGAAAATCCGCTCAGCTGACTCACCAACAGTCTCGGGTGCAGCCAGTCGTCGCTCAAGGGAGAACAATACTGTAAGATGTGTATCTGAAGCTAACACCCACACAGGGTGTTTTGGATTTTTGTAGAAAGATCCAACTGTGCAGTATTGCATGTGTTCCATTATTGTAAGGAATCCAATGTCATTTTGTCTTTCAATGCCCTGCAGTCGCAGTCCTCCCACGACTTGGTCATGGTCCCAAACATGTGCAACAGCTCTTCCTGTTAGCATTAAATTAATAAGTCCTTGTGAACCATAGCCATATGTTGAATGTATGAGTGGGTCTGATAGTTCTGCAAGCTCTGCTTCCATAGTGGTAACCCCCTTGCTGAGAATAACACTATACAACAAAAGTAGAACACCATACTTGTCCTTCAATATTCGAATGTTCCTTGTGTAGAAAGCTTCCACTTCTGATAACGTCTGAAATGGATGTACCTCAATCCTTCGATGGAACTGGTCTAAGGTATCATACACCGAACTGGATTGTCCATCCACATTACCACTGCTAGTCTCAGCATCAGTTTCATTCTTCCGGTGCACGGCTACAATGTACTTAGGAGCTACACACTGGCTTAATATTGTACACACAGCCCTAACAAGTAGAGAATTGCACTTCTCTGATGTCAAGTCTTGAAAACTGTGTCCTGGTGTCTCCGATAAAAGTATTTTAAGCAGGAAGCCTTGAACAGGCGCAATAGCAGCGCATGGACCACCTTCCAGCTGTACGAGGGCGCTAGGTTCGTCCGGGCTGAACTGAAACCCCTGCGCCCATCGCCGGAACACATCCTCCTTCACATGCTCGCCCCACAGCAGGCGCCGCGTGCTCGCCAGTTCGCTGTCCAACGATACACTTCCGGCGCTCATGATATTATCTTTATTGGATGTTGTCACAGTATAACTATTCGTATCGTTCGATCCGTTCAATATTTGCATATGTAGCTCGATGTTTACGCCACCTAAAATAATAACAAAATACAGAAAAGACACAGGCTGACAGATGTATGTTAGAGTCAAGTAACGAGTAAGGAACATAATATACACATACGTAAATTAAGTCAAGCAAATCTACCACTACAAAAGAATCATAACCACGTAGTACTTACAGCCAATAAGAAGTACATGACTAACGACATTTACAACTAAATAATTGCCTCAGAAAACCGATTGACCATCTGGATAGCTACAAATAGCATTATAAATCTTCCATAAATTGATAATAAAAACTTTTCATTTGTAGAAAAGAAAAGAAAAGCTTACGACATGAAGGCTGCCATTTTTTATGAAAAATAGCAACATTTATTCTGTAATGTCACTTTGTGTCAAGCAGAGTGAGTAGATTGTAGTAGTGTAGTCTATAACTTATTTTTTATTCGTTATCAAAACATGACAAAAAAGCATTAATTTACAATTGAAGTAAAAATGTTATTTAATATAGGAACTACCTGAACTACATGCGTTTAAACCATTACGTTGTTGTACTTTAAAACAAAAAATGGAAGAAAATGAAGCAAATTATTTTTATTTTATTATCTTCAGTCTCCATATGTGTACCGTACCTGATACTAAGCATGCAATTGGCATGCATGCAGCAAACAGGTTATATAACTGTAGTCTAATCGCAGACATAGATCAAAATCATAATAAAGTACCTATGGTTATTGGACGAAACCAGTTTTACGGATGTTTTGGTTTTTGGACGGAATACCTGGCAACAGATACATATTATGGCGAATGCGCTACGTTAGCCCGCCATATTCAGTACAAATTTTAAATAAATGTAGGTATTGCACCTGTTACTCATTATTGTATTCATTCATTATTATTGTTAGGTTAGTTTGTTGTTCTTTATTACTATGATGTATTTAGTTTTTTATAAACACAATTTTCTATGTGTTTTATCAACAGTTCCTTCGACCTATGCAATAGCTATGCTGCTAATGTTGCTTCACAAGAGTAGGTACATACATTGTTGTTCAACAGGCATAATAATTCTAAGCTCCAGACTCATTTATATTCTTAAAATATAGGTGTTAATATTTGTGGCACAAACCACATTGGTTTTAAAAATATAAATCAGTTCTGCTAAAAATGGTAACACTAATTTGCAGGTTCTTTCGACTCATTCGCCCTGCCATGGCGACCCCAAAACCTCTCTCCAACTTCTATATCTATCAGTCAATGTTACCACATTAAGGGGAGTTCCACCAAATCTGGGGGACTTTATAGGCACGGGGGACGTAGTAGGCATGAAGACGTAACAAACAAGCAAACTCACTTTCGCTTTTATAATATTACTAGCTTTCGCCCGCGGCTTCGCTCGCGTTAAATCGGTATAACGCACCAAGCAGACATGCAGTTTTTGCTCTTGCGCCTGATTGATTTGTAATAGCAACGCTAAGGTTTCCCTTTTCTTCCCTCCTTCTCCCTCATAGCCCACTTTTTTTTAATAAAAATTAGCCAATGTCCGTCTCCTGGTTCCCAATTATCTCTGTACCAAAATTCATCAAAATGGGTTTAGCCATTACAGCGTGAAGAGGTAACAAACAAACACAGGCAGTTTCGCTTTTATAATATTAGTAACGTTAGTAAGGATTGTTTTTTTTCAATTTTAATTACGATTATATGCTGTTTTCATGTTTTTTTTTAATAGAATGCAGGTGCCGTATGTATAGATATAGTTGTAGTTTTTTTTTTAATAATGTTTTAGTTGGAGTAAGGCAGTGGTAGTGGTATAACGTTTTTATATTTGTGTCTGGGATCTTTGCAAAGGCATCAGGATAGTTTTCGCGGCAGCTCTCCATATTTCTATAAGGTACTCGAGATGTGATTTTACTAATGAGTTATAAATAATAGTACGTATCTTCTTTGGGATACACTTTGAAATTTTTCGTAAAGATGGTCGTTGTACAGTTTCCAAGTCAGTTTGTCATCTACCCTCAGACCCTTTTTACCCTCAGATCTTATGAGGTGGGAATTCAGATGATAGTTTATTTTTTTGCGGTGAATATCATCTATGTTGTTGTACACGAAAAGTCGGACTTGCACTTTCGTACAGATATGCGACATAAACGGCAAAATCTTTTGACTGCGTAGGCTTAGGGGGTTAATTTCTCTAAGAAACCACAGACTTAAGTATATGGTCTTACTTTCAATTCGATACTTCAACGCTTTCCCGAGATACAGGGTATTGACAGACAGCCTGTCAACAAACTGATACTTTAGGGAATCGGTTTTTTTCTTTTAAGTTACGGAACCCCAAAAATTGTATGGAACTGTAAGTGACGAGAGTAAACATACAGATTTTTTATGGAAGCTGTTGCTAAAGTCTTTTGTTTTTTAAATTTATAAGAGACTAGCTTCCCCTTGCGCCTAATTGATTTGTAATAGCAACACTAAGTTTTCCCTTTTCTTCCTCACATCCCACTTTTTTAAAATAAAATTAGCCTATGTCCGTCTCCTGGTTCCCAACTATCTCTGTACCAAAATTCATTAAATTTAGAAAAATAAACAACTTATCTTGGAAGGAGCATTTTAATGAAAGATCTAAATCGAAAGGAATCTGGTATAAAAGTATACAATGTGAGCCTCCTCATATACCTTGGTTCGCTGGGGCTAAACTGAATCGTACTCAAATTGTTGCTGCACATCGTTTGCGATCAGGGCATGTGCCACTAAATAATTTTGCTTACCTCATGCGAAAATCTAACTCTCCTAACTGTGAGGTGTGTGGTAAGAAAGAGGATGTACAACATGTGTTGGTGGAATGTGTCCGACACACTTTCAAGAGAAATGCACTTCTCAACTGGATGAAGTTGTCTATAATAGATGTTGGAGTGTTCCACGGCATTTTAGCTAAACCTTCATCTAAAGCAGCAAAATTTTTGTACAGTTTTTTATTAGATAAATAAGTAATTAAGTTAAGTTAAGTAACAGTAGGTCATTTATAATAATTTGTTAAATTAATTTAAGAAGTAAGTAAACATTGAAAAAAGTACGATGGGATTGACATCGTCGCTTATTGTGTACAAAAATCCCTTAAATAAAGAAGATTTAAAAAAAAAAAAAAAAATCATTAAAATTGGTGTAGCCATTAAAGCGTGAAGAGGTAACAAACAAACTCACTTTCGCTTTTATAATATTAGTAAGGATTTTATTCAGAAAAAAACTATGTTACTGTAAACGACATAAGTGAAGACACTAGTTCAGTAATGGAAATCTTTTGAAATAGTATTTTTCATTCATAAGAAAAAAAAAACCAGTTGTGGGGGACTTTTTCTTTAAATCCTGAATTTTGGGAGGATTTAAAGGTCAGCAGGTTTGGGGAGAACGTTAGACAGTCGTCTGGCAACACTGCTGTCAGCGAGTCTGAGTGAGTGAGGCAGCATTGAGCATGCTGAGCTTGTCCAGCCAGTCAGTCAATGAGTTAAAGTTATGTGGTGATGTTTGTTTTTATGTATTTATTTCCGTGACATCAAAAGCTTTGTGTTCTATGATTTTGCGTAATCTAATTAACTTTACGTTGTTTTAAGAAAGTGCAGTATGAATTAGTTGATTAAAGTATTTTAATTAATGTTGGTGAATAGTGTTTTGTTATTTCAACATTATGAAGGTGGACGTTGTTTGGAGGCGACGCGGCGCAGCACAACTAGCAGGTTTGTGCGAACACCTTTACACTTTAATTGTGTTGCAAGCCGAAATACAGTTGTCAATGTTAATTATAAATACTTAGTGAAAAAACTTAGTTACGGCTAACAACTTCTTTTGATGTATGTGTGAGGTCGAAGGCTGGCTCAGTATTAATGTATTATTCATAATCATTTTATATTGAGGAGGGAACTCAGTCAAAAAATAATATTGTGCTTGCAAATAAGTGAGAGTAGGTTTATTGGCCAATCTGGCCATGTTAAAAAATTTTCTTTCATATATCTTACCAAAAACCTTATGGTTACCGCAAGTTCCTTGAATATTGCAGTTTTTTAAATTCGTTAATCTCAAGCTGGAAATTATAAAAATATTAGGTAATGAAAAGCATTAAAGTGTTGTCAAATATGGTAGATGGCTGCAACTAATTGACAATTGCTTAATTTGTATCATTTCTCTTAGTTGGACATGACACCACCATTGGTGTACCTTTAATATAGCCCCACTTCAGTTCAGTTTTATCATAAATACTGTAGCCGTGATAATAGTGGCAAGCTTTGTGTTCATATAAAATGTACCATTTTTTAAAATGTGTGGTCTAATCCTTACTAATATTATTAAAGCAAAAGTGAGTTTTTATTTGTTGCGTCTTCACATCTATATGGCTAAACCAATTTTGGTATTTTTTTTTTTTGAGAAATGTGGGAGAAAGAGTGAAGAGGATAACTTAGCTTTGCTGTTACTATAAATAAGGCTGAATGGCAAAAACTACAGGTACCTGCGAATCAGGAAACTGCATTACCCTGAATTTAATGAATCAAGTGAAGCCGCGGGCACAAGCTATTATGTGATATTTTGGTTAAGTGAGCAACTGCACTAACTCTAACAAGTGTTGTAAGGAACAATCAATTTTGATTTTTTTAACTCATTGATTGCTGGTTTGTTTTTCTTTGGATACCCACATACATTTTGTCCATTGTGGGACTTAGGACATGTAATAGGCACAATTTCATTTGGATGAAGCTGGGAATCAGGAAACACAAAAACATCAATAAATGTTTACCAAGAACCTCAACTTATTATTGACCAGCTTCCGCCGGCGACTTTGTCCGCGTGGCATAGTTACTTTGGGCTAATGCAAACTAAAAATAAATACCTTTCTCTCCCCTTTGCTTCCCTCTTTCTTCCCCTTTTCTTCCCACTTTCTTCACCCTTTCTTCCCCTTTTCTTCCCTCTTTCTTCCCCCTTTTCTATATTTTTTAGCCTATGTCCATCTCCAGGGTCCCAACTATCTCTGTACCAAAATTTATCAAAATTGGTTTGGCCATTTAGGCGTGAAGACGTAACAAACAAACAAACTCACTTTTATAATATTAGTAAGGATAACATTTGAAACAGGATATTTACAATGTTTACTATGAGTTTCCAAATTTCAACTGATTACTCTGTTATCTAAAACATTTGCAAAATAATGTATTGTTTTGGTTGATGAATGGAAACTCCATCATTATCTGTGACCTAGTCATACCTAGAAGGAATTTCGAATAAAAACTAGCAGCCTTGACTGTATAACTAATAATAATTGCATTTTCTGCATAAAACACTGCTTGTAATGAAACTGTTATGATTTTATTGTAATTGTGGAACAAATGGTAAATAAAATAATTGTATTTACTATACATTATATATTACACTAGCTGTTCCACGCGGTTTCACCCACGCTGCTCAGCACCTGTTGGTCGTAGCACTAAAGCCTTCCTCAAGAAATGGACTATCCAACACTAAAAGAATTTTCCAATTCCAACCAGTAGTCCCTGAGATTAGCGCATTCAAACAAACAAACAAACTCTTCAGCTTTATAATATTAGTATAGATGTGTTATGTTTGTAAAGCTTTTCTAAAATATAGATAAGAGGCCAAAATGTCTGATTTTAATAAAATACCACATGTTTTAGTGTTACAAGTTGTAACAAGTGGTGGCATCCTCTATGCTTCATCTGTTATATTGATTGTATCTACCTATTTATGCACAATATTATTCCTTTTTCCAACAAAACAGAGAAATCATAGTCCAAACCATTTACTAATTATTAATTTAAAACATATTAATTCTGTTATTTAGTAACATTTTTATAAATAAGAGACTCATTAAAAACTTAGTTTAAATCCACAATAGCCATTGTTTCAATCTGGACTTCCAACATGATAAGCAATGAATTAATAAAATATTGCATGGTTAACTAAGCTTAATATATTTTCAAAAGGGCATTTGGAAACACAATGGAGAACAGGTCTTGGCCCAGCAGTGGTACGGAAACAATACCAGCCTGTTATTATCATATATTAAATGTAATCTAGATTACAAACAGGCTTAAGGATTAGGAAAAAAAACACGATTGGAATGTTTTAGGGCAGTTTAAGGAATAGTTTCACAAATAATGTGGTTTTTGTTTCATGTCACAGCACAAGAAGCAGAGCAAACCTACACCATACACGCTGCATAACTTCTTATTTTAGCAGAATTTCGAACAGATACTAATAAACACATTATAACTTGTTTTCGTCAAACTTCCTCTTAACCTTAGTGGCTTCAACGTCTAGAAGAAAAACAGTGTTATCTC
This sequence comes from Ochropleura leucogaster, assembly GCA_958449745.1. Classification (NCBI taxonomy): domain Eukaryota; kingdom Metazoa; phylum Arthropoda; class Insecta; order Lepidoptera; family Noctuidae; genus Ochropleura; species Ochropleura leucogaster. Next base: position 395,075 of record OY288203.1, read on the forward strand.
GAAGGTGCATCTACCACGTACGAGTATTTAACATATTTTTTTATGTCGAAACAAGTAGTTATGAGTCACGCAGTCACAGATATACGAAGTAAAACAGTTAACTTAAGAGAAACGCGCGAGTGTTGGTGCCCCTCAGGCTCTCACTCAATGAAAGCAGCTCACACGGGCATTGTTCGTGTCGTGTGCCGTGTGCCGCCGCGCCACACGCCATACGGCACACGATGTGCTGATGCTACACTTGCAAGTGGAAAGTGCGCACACAACACTTTCGCATTGTTTCCGACATGTTGACAACGAGATTTTAGTGAAATGAGGTGAAGGCTGCTCGCTAAATGCATTCTATGCAACTCTTGCTTTATTAAAGTGTAGGTGCGCAAAGAAAGAACGAGCTCGTTAGAGTTCTGAGTTCTAATCGAAGCTCCTATGACCAATCTGCTCACCTCTAATGCAGCTATCGCAGCGCGAAATAATACATTCTTGTACAAATATCTATGTGAATAAATAGTACTTATAGTGAAATGCAAATGAAGGATTCCAAATATTCAAAATACAAAAAAAAGACTTGTCTTGGCCGGAATCCGACAAATTACTATTGTGAAGCGCTTTTCAGCTGTTTGAACGATCCCGTTACTAAAGGAAGGCAAGCAGTTCGATACTGACGTTAGAATACATAACGGGTACCTTGGGTCATTGGGTGCTCCAGGATACCTGTTATCTCCGTTGTCTTGCCCTTTAGCATAATATCGGGTTATTGTTCTGCAGCTGTGATTTGTGAGAAAAAGAATGAAGGCCTATAGTATGAGTCATTATTTAATTGGTGTGCTGTTACTTGATCGGTCAATGGAACTGGTAGGCGTAATCAACATTTTTGTTTACGTTCGAATGGCCCACGTGCCATTCGATTTGGGCCGTTCAGACTAAGTACCCACGTAGACAGTTACAGAAATAGCTAAGTTTACTAAAATAGCTAAGTTTACTAAGATCTTCGACCCGAATCCGAAGACATCGTGCCCGGTGTCAGTGTTACATGATTAGAAGAACATTTTATGACAGCAACAGTAAACAGATGTGCAAAGTGTAGCAGCAGGCAGTCATATCCGCAGTGTACACTTCTTTGTCCTTCATCGTGTGTTTAAAGTTTCCATTGTTTAGCTTCCTTTAATAAGTATTATGTGCTCACTCGTAATAGTCGCTACGCCATTGAAATGAATGGGTTTCTTTATAAATGTAAACTACGTGGAGACTACGAGGCTTAGACTAAGCTTGGACTGTCTGTCTTTATTACATCTGGACTGTTCTGACAGTTCCCTTTACATATAAAATACTTAAGATGCATCCATGATGCTGTCTCATCTGAAACATACTCTGGTATGGGTTTAGTTTCCAACATAATAGCAACTAGAAGTATGTCTTACAAAGTGCAAGTGTATTAAAATATTATCAACAGCGAAGTTAATCGTATTACGAACAAGTTTGTAAAGTGGACATTAAAGTTCTTTAGTAGGTCACACTCGTGCTCTGTGGTGGTCAGGGGAACGCACCAGGTGGCTACTTAACGCTATCGATCTGTCTAGTGCCACGTTTGATGGAGAACGATTCCACATACAAGGTAAATTGTTCTTGAATGAGTCGGCTACAACACACGCGTAGTTTGTTTTTTGTAAGAAAACTCCAAAATATTACAGATTCGAAATCTGAAATTCTCATCCTCGGAACTAAGGGTAACTGTCAAATTCTGTACAATGGACGAAGCGGACCTCAAGTGGAACAAAATGTAATGGATGTATTCGTTTAAACGCCGCGACAGTTGTAATGAGTAGAGCGTACATCAATAGGCACGGTTCAGCAGGTTGAGTCCATGCAGCCCGCGGTCACCGATACACGGACAGCACAGACTCTAAAGAACTATCGGTAAAACGAAGATCAAGGACTTCAATTTTGACTTTCCTCCTTGAGAGTCAAAAAAGATTATTGGGTTTGGTTGCTTGCACTTGGGAAAAACCAAAAACACTCACGAGGAAAAATAAAACACCAATCATAATAAATTATTAGTCATGTACTTATCCAAATTAGTCTGAAAATAAAACTCTTTTAAAAGTTATAGATAGAGAGAGAGAACCTAGAACTTGTGTGCCGAATTTAGTGAGTATAGTGTTGCGAGAAAGGCGCGGCAAGGGCGCAGGTGGCAGTGCCGGTCGGTGGCGGCGGTGCGTGACGCCCCGACCTGCGGCACCGACCCACCGACACCGACCGACCACAGCCGCCAGTCCGCGACTGCCGACGGTTGCCGCCTCTCATACAACTAGTAAACAATCGATACTTGCGAACTATGCTCCGAACATCAGCTGAAGGATGCCATTGGAATGTCAGCTGCTACTTCCCACGCTAGCTGCTGTCTACAAATTGTACTGCTTACTTAACCATGTTTAACATTCTCGCATTCTTTTACACGTTGTTGAAGTGTAGTAACATTTTATTATGTTTTGTTTTTCTTCAATGATATAAACTAGTATTTACAAATATTTTATAATCATCAATGAATCTGTCATTGTTATTCATAGGGGATTTATTCGCGTCTAATGTAGAATCGCTACAAAATCAGTGCGTGCAACGCATTCAAATATGTCCTGACAAACTCGCTGCTGGTTATTAAAGTAGCTGCGTCAACAATTTCATAATTATTACGTATGCGCGCGAACCTGGCAGATACCGAGGTCCTGTTAATTGAACCCGATACGGCGTCTCCGTCGATCGTTGAACCCGACCTGTTGCAACACTGGCATGCTCACTATTTTATTCATACGCGGTCTGGCTACACGCAAATCGAAACACCTCATTCACCAACGTTGCCATACTTGCCATCGCTTATTCACATTTATGTCAAAACGAAAAGTGCTGACTCCACAAAGACGGCGGCTTTACAAGATTGTGTAGATCGTCAAAGGATCACCGCGGATAGAAAGATCACAGGTTGTATTTAACCCACAGAAGCACAAATATTTGCGTAGCTGTAAAAGATGTTCTTGACAATGGGTCGGGTCCTGAGGGAGACTGCAAGAGATTTTTAAGCATTTCTCTGTCAGTAACGATCGCTATCGTCTAGATAGGTAATCCATGTCTCCCGGCTCTTACAACGTGGGAACTTTACAACTCTTACCTGATGCACTAGTTTCCATAGTTTGAATTGTGTTTGCTCATTCTGGAGCAATTTTAAACAATCTTTTTATCATGTGATGGAACAGAATCTCAATTTTGAGCTGCTTTGTGGAGTGCAAAATCTCCAAATCTAAAGTAAACTCATAGTGTTGCTGAATACATGAAATCTAAAGATTCTAAATCTAAATAATGAAAATAAGTCGGCGATATAGCAAACATGTCGCAAAGTTGCTTGCGTTATCGAGGAACGAATCACGTTGGGCGTACACTAACGAGGACTGCTACCAGTCTCGCGACGGAGGCTTAAGGTCGAGGCGTGGGGCTTCGCCATTCATTCAATACACCGCTAACGAGAACTAACTACAAACACTTCGTATGCTCAAAGTGCATGAGCTTGTCATTGAAAGAAAGCCAACTTGGTAGTTGTATTTACAAGTTGAATTTAAAGTGATTATGTGACCTCACTGTTTTGCAAAATCAAATTATCAGCTACAGCGGTTCACCTCAAAATCAATTAGCGGGTAAATTCACGTCCACGTCATTAAGGTTATTAAATCAGTGATTGCTTATTGATCCTATGAAATAATATATTAACAGGACACTATCCAGTAGAGTATTGAATTGAAACGTCTTCAGAATGCTGTAAATAACGGATATCAATGTGAATTGTAAAGACACTGACCGACGATATTTCGGTAATTTGATTGTTAACCCAATTAATGAATGTACAGTACAGTAACTTGTGGCTGTAACAAACAAAGTTGTTACAATCGGTATTTTGCGAACTCCATTCTTGTCTATATTCTCAGTAATAAATATATATGCAATGAAAATACATTTTCGTACAATGTTAGATATATTATGTAACTCTTATTTGTTAAGATGATTGATTTGATGATGCTGAAAATCCGTTCAGCAGTTTTGGCGTGAATGACTAACAAAAATTCATCCATACATCCTCACAAACATTCACGTTAATAACAGACACTTACGGACGATATCAAATAATTAGACTAGGATACTACTAAGATTTTGTTTTACTTAGCTTAACATTCTTCTACAATTATTCATTTCATATCATTCAGTTAAGTAAAAAGTCGTATTAAATTAAATAACAATTAATATTTCAATTTTGTATGATGTGAGAGCTGATTAGCATTTCCGTGTTGAATTACTTAATTACGTATTGATGAGACATCTTTATGATGTTATAAATTACCATGTAAAATAAAAATGATCTCACAAATCCATGGTGGTCAATCGGAGGAAAATCTATGGTTTGCTTTCTTCGATAGTATTTCGACGACGATTTTTAAGAATCACGGCAGAAAAATACCAATATTAATAACGCTCATTGAAATTAATTTACACACAATCGTAAAACTAAATTGGTTCTTTATAGAAGCTTAATTAAAAACAAAATTACGGCTGCAGTTTATAAAAGGTCACATATTACTTACGTATACTTTACACATGACATACTATATGGTATTTTCTCAAAAACTAAAAACAAGTCTTATTAAGCAGCGTATATTAATTATAATTGCCTAGTTCCCGTAATTTTTTGTGACTTTCATGACCAACTCCTGAATTTTGAAAAAAGAAAGCAAATGCATAACATGCGTGGGATGCACAGTTTACACATTTGTTTTTATATAACTTTGCTAGCCTTTAGGGCGAAACAGAATGAACGAACCATCAGATTTTAGGTGAGTTCAAACGCTTAAATGTGGAAACGGACATAAATAATATCCCAACAAAAAACGTGGTTTACAGATCTAGAATACAGGCTACCAAAGGGTTGAATGACGCAGGCTGGCACACGAGTGTGGAGATTTGCACAAACATAAGCCTTAATACCCAGCAGTGTGTGAAGTCAGGCTGTGGACGATGATTATGATCACCTCTCGCCTTATAATGGTAGCTCCTGAAGTAACAGCGCCCTAGTTTCACCTTCTCTCGATGTCGGCGAAACTCTAGCTGTGTATAAACAATTGTGTTTTGTCTAGCTCCTGTCTATTGTTTTACGATATTTTCGTTTATTTTAACCGTTCCGCACTTCGAACAAGTGTTCCAATTTTGTGATACTTTCCTAACTTATCATTTTTTTCTGCTGTTTATAGACAAAACAGCGACAATATTGTAAAAAGGCACTCATGGACGAAACACCTCTTAATATTTCGATGATCTCAATGTAAATGTAAATTTAAAAAAAATATATATACGCGTTTTGTAACTCCACGAAGGCCTCTTTTGTTTTCGTTAGCAATATTATAAAATGTATTTACTTTGAATTTGTTAGTTGCTTTTGTAATATCGTTCCGGATCTACGGCGAAACGAATTTGATACGTCCAAACTCAATTGTTTCTCAGGAGGTTCGCCATTTAATTAACAATGTACCGTAGAAGTTTTCCTAAAGTTTTTTTTCTTGTAACAAAGCTTATTAGACATCAGGTTTCTAAAGTGATGGGACTTGCACTCAACTCAAGGGTCACGATTACAGCTCCATGCGTCGAGATCTTTCACGTGTGGCACTTAATAGAGCACGGAAAAAAAACAGTTTCCACAGAGTAGAGTATTTTTTGTGAATCCGAGATTATACCGTACAAGTGCTGTTAAATCCTGGAGCACTTGATAGTTTTTTCCAGTTGGTTTCGAGTACCCGAGACTAGTACCTATAGTTAGTTTTTTTTTAAATATGTTGTAGGTAACTTAAATGTGAATTATGTAGAAGTTAAAGGAGTCTCTCAAGTGGTAGTCATCGTTGCAACATAAATAAGATTTTTTTTTCTAAATAAAGCACTATCTTGTTAAAAAAATCGGTACAGGCGCAGGTGCATCAGATCGAAATGTGTCATTAATCATGTAATCTGACAATTAACCGCCTCTTAGTAATGTTTCTGTTAACGCCGCATTAACCATTGTTATGTTTCAACAAAGTGAGCGTTCATGCTATTAGTAATATTAATGATTAAACAAGTATAATATTAAATATAGTATCTATAGTACCAGTGCTCCGTATTGGTGCAATTATTGATTTATTACAAACAGCGATTAGCACAAGGCTTAAATTACAATGAAAACAATCATGCATGGTCAGTCCTACCCTGTCAGAAATGATCATACATACCTACTACTCAAAGCGATTTCATAATGTGATTCAGATGGACTGAAGTGACCGTGACTGAGGTCTGTGACACATTCTAATTTATGTAAACCATCAGTGATATGGTTTTAACAATAGTTTGTGACAATATAACAATATCAACACCAAAATATACTTTGAGTGGCATAATATGACTCACTATTATGCCTATCAAATCAAATCAAAATCATTTATTTCAAGAAGGCCAGTTACAGGCACTTTGGAACTGTCGAAATATTGACTACAAGTCCCAGTCACAAGGTATAATAACTGTGAAAGTACTGTAGTTGCCCATTCCAAAGCGTAGATCGCAGATCTCTATGGAGGAGAATGGGCAAGAAACTCCATAGACCCTATTTTAAATCAGAATTAATTAAAAATTCTGAACTTTCAAAAGTAATGTCGGGATTTACGCAATCAAATGCTTTAGAGAGGTCACAAAAAAATCCTGATTAGATATTTTAGTATCTACCACATGCTATATTTAACGTATAGGTAGTGTCACGTATTTTAATTTTGTTTGTCTCGTTATTTATGACTTTCTAAACTCTGTCTTTATTTTATTTTCTGCTGTTTTAATCTTGTTGCTAATGTGCTGGGTTTTAAAAAAGAGAAGCACGTTCTTTACTATAACCTATCGAACGCCATTGACCACTTAAGTTGCAAAACGGTTGCATGGCTGAGACGCCATCGACAACAAAAGTTGTCTAAATCATAATAAAATAAGTAATAATCGAACATGCCCCATCACTAGCGAAAATGCCTATAACACATATATTTTACTACTAGACTTGAGGTGAAGTAACATAAAAAGACGCTGGTGTTAAAATTAGAAGCTAAATCACATCAGCTCCTGGAAGTAACCAGCAGTTTTGCACAAAACATCTGTGCCACAATCACAGTTATTAGGGCTAACAAAACTTAATACTGACTTGAACTCACCTGGGGCCTTAGTCTGCTATTACAAAAGTGTCAGAATGGTCGATCACTGATCGCATAATGGTTAAAAGCCCCTGGGTCTTAGGCCACTAGCCGAGACTTACAAAACTACGGTAATATTTTTATGTATATAAATATACTAGCTGTGCCCAGCGGGCACCTTCCGTACCGTTCACCCGCTGCTCATTTAGGGGTCTGAAAAATAGATCTTGGAAGATTCTCAGACCTACCCGATATGTCCACAAAATTTCGTTTGAATCTGTCCAGCCGTTTCGGAGGAGTATGGGAACGAAAACTGTGACACGAGAATTTTATATATTAGATATTCCTTTATAACATTTCCGTCGCTACTGACTAAATCAGGGTGGTATCACAATTTGTCTCACAGCAACCTGTTCGGTACTTAAAGCGTGTCGTGTCATCACAAGACGCATTCTCTTCAGTGAGCGCGTGCGCAGGCGCATCAAATAAATGATGATATCAATCTCCTGAGCACTGGGTTAATTGCCATGATACGTCACTAGCAGGTTCTCATGCCACACCATAAACTATGGAGATACATGCTCATGAAGGCATAGACCACGCTTGGATTATTTTGTTGGTCGTTTTATTTTCACTTATGTATTATTCATTTGATATTAATCGAATAAAACATCTCACCGTTAGCAATTTGCCTAAGAGCTTGATGTTGGGGCAGAAATGACAATGTACATGAGTTCAATCCCAGCATCACGGTGTAACAGTTGGGCGGCAGCGTGTGACGCGCTGTCTGCGCCGGCGCCGCGCCACCGTTATCTGAAGCCGCTCGGTTTTGACGAGGACACCTGCACCAACGTAGTGAGCACTACAAGACAGACTGTACAACTGAACTGTGACGCTCGCTTGTGGGATGCTTTTAGTAGTACTGATACTATACGTGCTGTATTTTTTAAAGGCGTTAACAATGTAAAAACAGTTTTCTATAAATTTTATAAAATATGTTTTTTTGGGAAAGTGACCTTTTTGGACCATTTACAATCAAATCCTGCAACGTCCATATTAGTCCGACCATTGTGCGTCCACAGTCTGACTTTCATATTCCACACTTACCAATCACTTACACTATTTTCATTTCTATACAGTTATAATATTTCCATGATCGTAGAGAGCACGTTTTTATAGTTGTATCTCCGCCATTATCAGACTTTCCAACACCAATCGTTCGTTGTAATTAGTCACAGTATGTCAGATATCATCTGGCTGCGCGTTTCGCCGCCATTTTGGTTCGGGGCTGAAGGCCGTTATGTCAATTGCTTACTGTAATTCGTTACGAAAACCGATGGATAACGCGCAAACGTAGCATGTCCAGTAGAAAGTTCTTTGTTTGGTATCTGGTGCATAATGTCTGTGAAACTGTTTCGAATGTTTAATGCTTTACCACCTCTGTCACGTGCATGTTCAAGACTTTTCGAGGAGATGCTCGGCCAACATGCAAAACAGTGAAAACAGTTAGATTCCTTCCTCTGACAATTTCGGTTCATCTTTTGGAAACAACTATTTGACACTCCGTATTAGGGGGCTCCATGATAGAGAGGATTTTGGATACGGTTCGCCTAAAATGTGTTATGTTATAAAACAAACTTTACGATATAGTCATTTGTATGAATGAAAGCACTTTTACACGTCTTGAGTCATCTGGCCCTTAGGCCCGCCGCTTCCGCGAACTTTGATTCCTGGCAAGCAATGACTTATGAGTCATTGGTCGTTACCTGCCGATGACGTCACTGCGCCGCTATGCGCACGCGCAATGATCTACCGAACACACCGGTGCGGTGCCTACATTGTTTATGGTATGTTATGAATTTCTGATCAAACTTGGCTATGTTAGCCGCAAAGTAGTAAGAATTTAGCTTTATTCTGTAGTGACTGCAGTGCTAACTATCGTTCTGGGGTCCGGGCTGTATAAGACTGACTCATAACTTGTCTTTGCTCTTGTAACGTTATATCAATGCAAAGTTGTTCTATAACAACTTTCTCTGTTCCACGAAAAGTTACAGATCATTCCTAAACGTCATCCATTTCGTTTGGTTGGACCTGCCTGAACCTTTACACCACAAGTTCTAATATACTTCGTATCATTTGAAATGCAAAGTAAATACCTTCTAATAGTTTGCAGTTACGGATGGCCGTTGAAATCACACGTGTAACGGCCTATTGTTTCATCTGTTTCTTAAATTTGTACTCTGTTGCATCGTGACAGGAAGCACATTTGTTTGGTGGATGCGATGAGAATCTCAGGCAGTGGGATAGTGGCGCAAGATTAACCTCGACGCCCACGTATTGTGTGTGCCGCAGTTACGTGGTTTTGTATAATATTAACATTTTGTACCGGTGCACGGTGTTACTCTGACCAGAACACAGAGATTCGCAACAGAGAGGTGAGAATAGACTTCTTACTTCATTCAAGTATACATAATTATAGTATTGCATCCTGACGTCGCTGGTATCATTCTATTCTTCAAATCCAACTATCAATTGCATCCATCTTTTGTGTATTGTACTGTGTTGAACTTCATGTTATTCTTTAAGCCTTATATTTCTTATTATCTGGGGCAATTCCGTAACCTTTAATCCAAAACAATGTTAAGTGACTTAAGTTCAGTGACACTTAATATGTAATAGGTAAAGCGAGTCATTACGTCACGGTCATCGGTCCCCATTGTACTTGGAACACCTTTAACCAACGAATCACGGATAATAAGCTTAGCAGTGCTGGCTATGAAGATTATGAAGAACACATAGTCGCAGGTTCCAGGTAATAGTTGTTGCAGATAATGTTACTACCAGTTGAGTAAGTCGTGTGTACTGTGCCCAAGTTTTGCATGCAGTTTTAAACTGTAGCCTCCTTTTTCATAAAAAAGTGGTAACTTGGACTAGTATCGAAGTCTTCTAAAAATGCAAAAAATAATACCGTTGCCACTTATCAACACCCACTCAAGTAAATGACCATAAGTAAATTAGATTGCTAAAACTTTTAAATATTAATTTTCTAAATTAGTGTTAATATAGAAAATACTATTACAAGGCTGTGCCAATTTCCGAATTTTACGTTGGTTACGATAGCGTCCGCGCCGGCAGACGGGCATATCTGTTGCGCGTGCGCTGCGATCGCGCGTGTTGTGTAATGTTGTGCATTACTGAATTAATTGCCTATCTTCGCTGAAGCACTTTCCATGCGCCTGATTAATTGTCGCGTGCTCATCATGATAGGTGAAAATTGCATTTACTGGTAGCATTGTATAATAACGATTTGTAAGTCTCATTTTTCTGATCATTAGTAGTCCAACTTATTGCAAGGATTTGTGTATTCTCTCTTCCTTATTGCTCTCTGACTCACTACTGAGTGTCGAAACTGTAAGTTACCTTGTCAATGGTTTTTTCCATCTATTATCAATATATGTGATCAATAGGGAATTTCCGTTTTTTTTTTCAGATCTCTATTATAAGTTTGAGCTATTCTTTGTTTTCACCATAAAACGTTGTTGTTATTGCGCGTTAAATTCATTGTGCTCTAGGTCGCGACCGTAGTCAAGAGTTGACTGCCAGAATGACTTCGTAGATTCAGTTTCAGCTTCGGGCCATCATAATCTCAATCCAAATGCAGGCCGAACAGCAACAATTCGAGAAACCTGTCTGGAGTGAATGCTGCTAACTTTGTTTCTAGTTGTTTTTGTGTAAGTAAGCGCAGTTCTATGATTTCTCGGAATAATCGATGGTCACGTTTACGACATTGATAGGGAGGCTAGGTAACTCGCAAATACCGAATATTAATTCGGAGAATGGATTCGTAGAATGTTGTAATTACAAACTATCGAACTCACATAAATTTGGCGATTTTAATAATAGACTAGCTTTTACCCGCTGCTTCGCTCGCGTTAAATTCGGTATAACACAGTACCTGCTACCTGCAGTTTTTGCTCTTGCGCCTTATTGATTTGTAATAGCAACGCAAAATTTTCGCTTTTCTTCCCTCGTTCTCCCTCATATCCCACTTTTTCTTTTAAAAAAGCCTGTGTCCGTCTCCTGGTTCTCAACTATCTCTGGATCAAAATTCATCAAAATCGGTTTAGCCATTAAAGCGTGAAGAGGTAACAAACAAACAAACTCACTTTTGCTTTTATAATATTAGTAAGGATATCTGCTTCAATATATTTCCAAAAGAAAGGAAGTAGGTAACACAAATCGCAATAATACGATTTGTGATCAAGACCTAAAACAAGTACACCATTTGCTTTGAAATGCTAACACCAGTATTTACTAGTACTGGTAGTAACTCGATCGTTCTACTCAATCGCCTCGTACAATTAAACCGAGACGATAAGCAGTCGATTGCCTTCGTCCATGCAGGTTCGCCGTGGTGGTTATTTGAGTACGTAAATCGTCTTAAATTTTGTAAACAGCCACAAACGTTCTGACGACATGGTCAATGAGCACAGTGATTTGCGCGTCTCTCAAGGTGAAGGTCTTATTTTGACACAAATTATAGTGTTTCCGGGACTACTCGAAGTACTCGAACACATTAGTAAGCCCAATTGGCTCGACTGTGATGACGCATAAAAAAAATCAAGTGCGAGAAAGCCTCTGCCTGGAGCTCTCAGTTCTACTTTCAAGAGAATGTCCGCAGTTAGTTTTCCAAAAAGTGTTGGCTCGATTGTGGTTATTAAAACCGCCATGATGGTAGGCCGAGCGGCGAGCGGCTACTCGATCTCGTGACGAATCGATTCTAACTCGATTATGTGGAGAGCGCGTGCTCTGCCCGTGCCGGTGCCACTAATTGGATTTATGTATTCATGACAATAATCTATAACAACGGTCAAAGAACTCAGTCTGCACTGACATTGGACTATCTACAACTTTTACTCCACTCCACCACATATACATAGGGTTTCTCTGTGTGTCTCTGTGCTATCACTTTGGGAACGACACCGAATTACAATCGAACAACCCTTACCATTACAGAGAAATGCAATCAACACAACGTTACTGTACCATCTATGTATAGAACTGTTGGGAAAACTAACCGTAGTACAGTACCTATTGATCGACACCAACCTGGACAGGCTTAAATTAATTTCGCATGAACGTTTTAAAAGTAAAAAAGGGTTATATTGGTACAAAAGTAAAGAGAATGCAAACTGATAAATATCAGTATGTGAGTTATTTAGAACGTTGCACTACATTCTTGTGTATTGGGGCCAATGCAATCGCGGAATACCGTGGCATTCATGCAGTCTTGGTCACGCTGGTCACCAAGTTTCGTACGGGGTTGCAGTGCGCGTGCGGGTACACTACATACGTTTGGGAGCGGTTAGGGTATGTACGCCGATACGTAATAGAGAACATGGGATCCGCGGCCAGCGGTCTATCGGAGCCCTGGGAGAATGTCGCTTTCACTGCGGGGTGCAAGCCACTACCGGTTGAGGAATTGTTACAAATACATAGTTGCTGAGCTAGAAACTTCATACAGTATACTATAACTTGATATGGTAATGTCAACATTTGTTTCATGATTCGACTTAGAGGGAATAATTCTCGAGGATGATTGCGGTCTACTGAGTGTGGTTAAAATAGTAAAAAAAAGGAAAGGTTTTACCACTACCACTTAATTATAAGACCGCAGTAATGCCACCACTTGCTGTATCTTAACGAGTTCAAATGCGATGAAAGATGCTGCAGATAAGAGTATTTGAATCTACAAAACGCAGTGTTTTTGTTGTGTTGCAACATTTGCTTCGGCAGATCGGTACCATTCAAGCATTCGCTAAGCGTTAACTACGTGGTGGCTCAAAGATCTCGGCGCGAATAAATAGTGAAAGGTCTGTAGGCCAGACACAAGCTTCTTCACAGTAACACATTCAATAGATTCTGACTACTTGCGTAATCACGACGGCGGCGGCGGACAGTATACAGTTCAACACTGTTTATTGATTGTTTATTATTTATCGCAGACGATTTTGGTTGCCGATTTGTTTAAATATTTCATATTTATTAGTTTGGGGGAGACAAGGTTTAGCAAACATTGTCTAGTTAATAATTTCAGTAAGCTAGTTTTGTTGTAATCGCTGTCTCGCGAGTATTGTGCCACCTGCATTGACCCGGTTTTATTGAGGCTCTACCTATGCGCCTGTATGCAATATAGCGTTTATTCCCTCGTATCGAACGGTTTGCACAACGTACACATATTGCCTGCCGCCGCCGGCCAGCACACCATTAAGTTTTATGCGACTGACGTCAATGGTACTCGCTCTATGTGCCTTGCTGATTGATTCGGCGACCCGCGATGCTTCCGCCAGTTTCTAGTGTAGTGTGGGGGGTGGATATAGTGTGCTGTACTGATCATTGTCGACACCCTGAGAATATCTAAGAAAACAAGTAGTACATTTAGGTATGTGTAGAACTCGTGCTAGGTAAAATCTAAATAAGCCAGTGTGACCAGCCATTAATATCTTTGAATGAGCCCTGAAACTGAATAAAGGACATGTCCAGAAATGTTTTTTTGATAATAATATGACATTAAAATAATTGTTATTATTGAACTCCCGAATCACATGAATTTCAATCCGAGTTAAGCGAATTTTGAATTGAAGCGTGTATTATCCTAAGTTTTCCTTGGCACATCTCTAACACCAGTGACAGATAAATAATAACTCAAATAATTATGACATTACCACAGAGTAGCGGAACTTTTTAAGGGTTGTCAACAACTAATAAAATAGGAATAACATCAATTATTATTTTATGCTTAAATGGAGGGGTTTAAAAATATTATTTCAGTAGTTCAAAGTTCCATATTTTAAACTTTGATGCTGGTTAGATTATTCTCAGAATAAAAAACAACGCCCATACAAAAAGCGGACATCGCCTTTGCATACATATCCGCTTACCTGCCGCAAACGACTGATTACATATTTTAACATGAAAATGTGCTCCTTGTTGCAGCGTGCTGGTTGGTGCTAGCGGCGTGCGCGGCGGCATCACCGGGCGCCCGCGCCGCTGGCCCGCTCGGCCCTTCCGACCGGCCTGAAGCCTACTTCAACGGCAGCTCCTACATCCGGCTCTCCAGACCCGTATCACTCAAACAACTCGTTGGACTCAGCTTCCGGACATGTGTTGGTAAGTCAGAATACATTACCTAACTAGAGCTCGTATTTTAACCGTGTCCTCGAATAATAAAATCAAGGTTTTTGTTATCAAAGAGCGCATTGATTATTGGTTACGGAAGCTTCTCCAGAGATCCAGTAATACTTAAGACAAAACCTCCGCCGCTGGCCGCCTTCCGATGCCGATGATGGAACGTGCATCAATCAAAACGTCCCCGAGTCCGAGCCGAGCGTCATTATCATAACATCGCTGCGTTTTTGCTGGTTATTACGTGGAGTGCACGCGGTACTGACTTACATAAAACGCTTCATGATTCTCAGAATCGCTATTCGATTAAAATTTGACGACTACTTAATTAAAAATCAAGATGATTCCCTCATTTTATGAGCATAACTAAAGACTCTTCGTCAAGCGTCCACATAATTCCAAGTTAGGTTCCAAGTAACTTTACTTCGACATTATGATCTATCTGTGAATAAGTTTCCTCATATTAACTTCATGCTTATTTATAAAAGCAAATCATTTGGCTCATCTACGTATCTAGGAATTCAAGGCCGCATCGGTAATTGGGTGCCATTCGATAAACAAATTGTCAATTGAATCATCATCGACGCGTACGCAGGCCATGCGTACAAAACGTACGATTATATTAAACAAATGGGCTTGGTGATTGTTTGATCAGAGTGTGGCGGTGCACGGTTTGTGATCGATGTTCGTCAGTGGGTGTGCGGCCATTACCGCGACAATTACGTTACGTCACAGCGTCACACACGCGCTCCGCCGCCGGTAGATGCTGCGCGCTGGACGGCGAACCGGTCGCGATTCACGGAGTTGTTGTAATCATGATTTGTTGAGGGAAAGGTGGTTCAATCACCTACTCGATACTTGATACACTGCACTTCTCGTGGGCACATCATTACATTATGTAGAATAATGGCCTATGGTGCCTGGTCTGTACGGCCAATGCTATTAATTTTTTTTTTAAATACAGAATACAGCCCTACTTGTACTAAACTTATTTTGTTTTGAGTTTCCTTTTAATTGCACAAACGAGCCATCTGTTGTAAGTATCGATGTGTCTGGCAATATCTATTGATTAATCTAGTAACTCCACACCCAGCATTTTTGCATGAATTACTCATCGCTTGGCAAATTGCGAAAACAACAATTCGTAGCTGTTAAACAATCTTAGTTTAATAAAATGTACCTACACTGTCATTTACGGGAAACCGAGCTCCCGATGTTTCGGCGCAGTTGCTTGCAACGCCGCCTTGATCGCTGAATGACTGAAGAATGCAGATGATAGTAAATTATATATTGGAGCAGACAAATCTGTTTACCCTCTTTCTTAGTCTTTTGTTATGCGCTCTACTGGAACTGGATATTAAGTCACGACAAAAATCTCACAATATCATTAAGTTTATTGGATCCCTTATTATAACGACGACAGCTGTTGCTTTTACGTATACTTAGCACGGGATTCCACGTAATTTGAAGCCGTCTTTTGGATATCGGAAGCTCACAAAATCACGGAAGGTATCTTGTAAGTGGCAGTGTAAACCAAGTAAGAAACCATGAAAGCTTAACCAGTGTTAGTGTTAGCTATTTGAGATGTGAGTTTACTGGACTCGTGCAATAATAATATAATGCATATGGATAACTTCGCAGAAACATTTATGACTAACGTGTAAGTACATATACGATGAATGCGGAACGTACGCCTTTAGAAATGCCCCAGCGGTGTTGGATTAGTTGAACACATGGATCATAACAGCAGTGTTTGCATAGTTGTAGTAATTATTACAAGGCTCTTGTTGTTCGCGCCATCAGTCTACTACTGCTCCGCAAGCAATGTGTCTCCTTACCTACATCCATGTGTTTTCATTTTCACACAAATTCTGTTTCGTTAATTCGACAGAGTCATGGAATTCGTCGTGTTCCACTTTAGGTATTGCATCATAACATCATAGTAGTTGCTAGAGCCAGAACATAGTTTGGGCTAAGACACGTGTTAGTATGCACACCCGATACCTGGCTTGAAACTGCTCCTTCAAATGGCCAATGAATTCAATGACATCCATTTCTTATTCGTAGAGCACCTGCCCTGCACCTGTCTCCATAGTCTGAATGTAACTACACGTAATAGCTCTGTATCCTTATCCTTACTACTATTATAAAAGCGAAAGTGAGTTTGTTTGTTTGTTACCTCTTCACGCTTTAATGGCTAAACCGATTTTGATGAATTTTGGTACAGAGATAGTTGGGAACCAGGAGACGGACAAAGGCTATTTTTTATTAAAAAAAAGTGGGATATGAGGGAGAACGAGGGAAGAAAAGGGAAAACTTAGCGTTGCTATTACAAATCAATCAGGCGTAAGAGCAAAAACTGTAGGTCTGCTTGGTGTGTTATACCGAATTTAACGCAAGCGAAGCCGCGGGCAAAAGCTAGTACTTATAAACACTTCTCGTTATTCTTTTACTCTCATTGCCCATTGACTAAATGTCATCATGAGAAATTTCTGAGCGCAGTCTGTAAGCCGTTATGTGCGTCGGGCTTGATTTGAAAGGTTCCCGCACACGACCAAGTGTACGGGACATGTAAGGTTTCTTTGTATCTCCGAGAATATTTTTGCTTAACGCGTGTTCCGTTGTTCTCGTACTGGCAGCTAGTATTCTAGTGAAGCTTGGTTAACAAGTTATTTATTCACCTGTTTTCGAATGCTCTTGGAGGAGATTTTTATTGTTAATCAAATAAGCTACGTTTTGAATGGCACGCTGTTCTCGGTACTCTCGACTGCTCTATACACATCTACTACAGTGAAGCCTTCAAAGCATTTTATAAACGATTATGTATTGCAGGCGGCGAGCTATTCTCGCAACGGTTCGAGGGGTACACGCTGCACGTGACGGCGCTGTTCGAGCAGGTGGTGGTCTCCTGGGCGCGACCCTCGCAGCCGCACCGCGAGGTGGGCCTGCCCAAGGAGACGCTCGACAACCGCTGGCACTGGGTCGGCTTACGCTACAACTCCGATCCCCCCTCACTACTGCTCGAAGTCGATAAGGATACTCAGGTATAGCAGGCGTGGATTTCTACGAAGGTTTTAGGCAGAGGTGTGCCTTTACATCCTAGTCTTATGTCGCGCCTTCGGAGCTGCTTCTGAAACTTTGTAACCAACCGAATACAAACCGACACGTGGGATTCAATCTTAAGACAACTATTATTTAGCATCTACTAGTCAAATGAGGTCCCTTTAAGCCTATTATATGCACCATTTGTGTAAGTTAGTCTGCTATAATGGTAGGTACCACAAATTATGGATGACGTCACGTATCATGTTTTTCCATGACCTGTGTGCGACAGCGATGCAGTTGTATAAACGAATCTTTTCACAGTTATTTTATTTACACAGTTGATTTGATCGTAATAACAAGACAAATAAAAACGGTGGCCGTCAACAAATAATGCATTACAACATGTGTTACCGATATGATTGGTGAAGGCCTCTCTTTGGACTGGATAGAAAACTTACAATAATTTTAAACTCTAGCTTTATGGTCTGCTATAAAATTGTGTAAACGAATTCATCATCGAAACACAATTATTCTGTACGAAGTATTTCAAAGCCGCTTTCAATGTCCTGAATGTTATGTTTACAGGAAGTTGTACGATACTGTCGTTGCCATAACTGTAACCGATCGATCCACATGCACACTCTACACGACAGTGCAGTAGCTCGTTAACGCCCACTTCAACCATGGTCATACGATTTAATTTAACTTGTTTGGTGGTTAACCATGTTGTACGATCATTTTTTATCCAGGTATCGAAACCCAACACATTCGTATTCGTTCTCTAGCTAATTATATACGTACATAAACAAGGCTTCAATCAAACACTGACAGCTACGTTGTACGTCGCATGGTACTGCTTCAGTAATATTTCTCTAATACCCGATACCGTACTATTACCGCACAATAGATCTTTATTTCCCGACATTAACATTCGGTTAAGATAATTGAAGTTAACATCGACTTCCCACGACTGCTATGGTGTAGAATTATAGTCTGAAGTCTGAACTAATAACCGAACGGTGTTTCTTTAAGTCCCAAGTCCTTTTTTTTGGGGTGGGAAATCATCAAATAACTTTTCCCGCTCTGGGCGGAGCGGGAGGGGCGTGTCAGACTTTTACTGAGTAAATCCCACCCATGTTCCTTCTGTTGCCCTTTACGTTCCGGGGCCGCGGTATCTAAGTCCGAAGTCTTCATGTGGTATTTTAGTGACTTATTCGGAGTCGTAAAAGTTGGAGAATACTGCTAATAAAGGTCGTAGTAATCTATTGTATGCGAGAGGTCAGGAGCTGTCGATGCACCATACAGTTCATCTATTCTATGGTATATGTTCAGCAGTGGCTGATGGGAAAACCTAATATAAATTTATTTTCGTGTAGATAATATCGAACGTAACGTGGAACCCGGAGCTGCTGTCGCCGGGCGCGCTGGAGGCGGACGGCGCCACGCTGCTGGTGGGCAACGTGTTCAGCGGCTGCATCCTCGAAGGCCCGCAGCTGGAGTTCCACGCCGCCAACGCGCAGATACGCAACGTCGTATTCGGCCACTGTCCGCTCACTACTGATGACTGTACGTACTACGTATACACCACACTACACATATATAGGTACTCGCCCTGACATGAACCAACAATTGACAAATAAAGAGATTATTCATTATTTCTAAGAGACAGTTCATACTAAGTTACGATTACGATACTACTAAGGGGCTCTTTAGACGTTGCAGAGGAGCGATTTTGTTAAACATTTTTATGAAATGTATTTATTTGGGATAAAAAACAATAGAAAAAATATATATTAAAAACACATAATCCACAACGGAATAACGTCGATAATAAAGAAGGAAATAAGGACGTATATATATAGAAGGGGGGAATAAAGAAACAAAATGTATTGACAGACAAGCTATTGCTGCTAGTGATCCTGGTACAAATATATATATATATATATACTAGCTGTGCCCAGCGGTTTCACCCGCTGGCTCAGGTCCCCTTATCACTTCAGGGTATGAAAAATAGAATTGTAGCCGATTTTCAGATTTACTGAATGTGCATAAAAAAAATCATAAGAATTGGTCGAGCCGTTTCGTATGGGAACGAAGTTTGTGACACGAGAATTTTATATCTAATATATAAAATTCTCGTGTCACAGTTTTCGTTTCCATACTTCTCCGAAACGGCTGGACCAATTTAAACGAAATTTTGTATACATATCGGGTAGGTCTGAGAATCGGCCAACATCTATTTTTCATACCCCTAAGTGAGTAGCGGGTGAAACCGCTGTGCACAGCTAGTATTAAATAGATATGAAACAGGAAAATCAAACATTTATAACACGCGCAAATATTAATAAATAATAAATTAAAACGTAATCTTTTAACTCCGGAAGTTCCGATTACAGACGGATTTGTAGCTTAATGTTTTCCTTTAACGAACAAATAACAATGGAACTTGAAGCAGGAAGACAGCAATAAATTATATTTATATGAAATTGTGATAAATCCTTTTTCCTCGTCGTAAAATCACAACTTCCTTAACTTTCGACAAACAGGGCCACTAAGCCGATATAATCGCGCTGGCGATACATTCCCACAAAACTCTCTCTTCTCATATTAGAAATCTTTTATTGCTTATTTAGTAAGATAACGAAATGTTGTGTTACTTGGCAGGTATTGACAGGAAGGATGTGCTGCGCATCCAGCCCAAGGACCACTGCTACAACGAGCCCTGCATGCGACACGGCACCTGCATATCACGACATGACAGGTATGAGCTGCATAGGCACACCTACCACTGCCAGCGAAGTCAATCAGAACTATATCAGGTATATTGATAGCCTGTTGGATAGTTAAAGTTAGCTTAATAACACCTTCTATATAATATGAAATAAATAATTTAAAAAAATTAAAAGACACGACCGCCATGTACTTACTAAAAAGAAAAAAACGAGATGTTAGTTTTACATTTGAAGATAGAATGTGCTAGGAACAAAGATGAAAGGGAATCTCTGATAAAAAAAATTCATCGCAGTCGGGGCACTTTTAACTCAATAAAGAAGTATTCTACAGATTGGTACCCCAACTGCGATGATTTTTTTTTGTTACGTTTATCAGAGATTCCCCTTCACTTTGTTCCTAGCACATTTTATAGTAGTAGAAAGGTAGAAAATTGCATTGCAACGCATGCCGGGGAACAGCTAGTTAACTGAAAGGTGCCATGGCTGCATGGCACTGGCTGAGTAATAATTGTGAATTGTCACTTTGTGACCATTTTAGGAATGGTAACTAAATTCATTATTGTTAACCTGTTTTTATTCTGATCAAGCGGCCAGGCAGTTAGACCCACAGAGTCTGCTCCGTGAATCCTCTCACACAGCGGAGTCTTTTGGAAGTGAATCGCGAACGAAAGTGTTGTCTTGAGCCTTCTTAGTGATTTTCTGTTAGCCTCTGTTACATGAAGTATTTTTGATGTGGCAAAGACAACTTGATGTAGTGTAGTAGTGTAGTTTACACTACGAGTCACGGCAAAGTAAACCTTATTGTTGTTTTAGCGAGTTCAATGTCCCATTCATTGTTTTCGTGGCGCGATCGACAATGACAACCGTTGTTTATGGTTCTCGTGTTTTTCTTTAATGGTAATGCTGTCAAAATATGCGTCAGTAACCAGGATTTGTAACAGTACTGGCTACTTACAAAAAAATGTTGTTATCCATGTGATTATGTGTTGTCAAATGTACCGAATTACATGATTAAGTTAGTGTATCATGCTTACCGATCGTCTGCCATAGTTTACCATGCTCATGTGTCATGTACCAACCCGCAATACCAGCGTGTGGGATACTTACAGCCGTAATGCTAACGTTGTAGATACGAGTGCCACTGCACGGCGCGCTACACTGGCAACAACTGCGAGGTGGACGCCGGGGACCCGTGCTCGTCGGGCCCCTGCCAGAACGGGGCCCGCTGCATCGAGGACACCAGGGGAGACTACACTTGCGACTGCCCTCCTAATTATCATGGTACGTATATAAACGCCAACAGTGCAAGGAAATCTGACCACCATGCCCCCAATGTATTGTCGGCTATCCTGCGACTCGGCTCTAGAATGCTATCGGCCCTTGAGAGTTAATCAAGACTAGCTACCCTACCATGACGTGTTAAAGCAGAACTTATTCCACTGAGGGAAAGAGACAGAGCTATACAGGCTGTCTAGCACCATCTCTTTCTCACACAGGAATAAGAACTGCTATAAGATGTCATGGTTACCCTACAGGTCTATTTGGACAGACGTGACGGACAAATTTCGGCTATTCTTTGTGGTATGATAATTGTGTTGTGATGTGCGTGTTGTGTTGCAGGCACGTACTGCTCGCTGGAGGTGTCGCTGGACCCGCAGTGCGTGGCGGGCCCGTGCCGCAACAACGGCAGCTGCAGCGTGCCGCCCGGCGCCGACGGCTACGTGTGCGCCTGCCCGCCCGGTACACTACTCTTATTTATTACACTGCTCCAAGTACATACACCGCTACTAATTTTCCCTTTGACTTTGTATTATATGCTAATCATCACATCCATGATTTTTCACGTAACATCGTATGCGTAGTTAAATAATAGTAACGTATGAACGCTATGCTAGGCTACACGGGCCGCAACTGCGAGCTTGACATCGACGAGTGCGCGGCCGCGCCTGCGCACTGCCTCAACGGCGGCCGCTGTCAGGACGCCGTCAACAACTTCACCTGCGACTGCTCAGGCACCGGTGAGTAATAACACGAGGCTGGCCGCGTGTGTCGTAGGCCAGTGAGGTGGTGGTATTGTATAATGTGTGACGTGAACGTAATGTTCGCAGGCTACACGGGGGCGCGCTGCGAGCTGAACGTGAACGAGTGCGAGGAGGAGCGCAACATCTGCGGGCACGGCGTGTGCTACGACACGTACGGCAGCTACGTGTGCGCCTGCCAGCTCGGCTACAAGGGCGAACGGTGCAACAACGTCAGTACTGCTTGCCTTACATTATGTTCTAATAATATCTCATAACCAAACTGCTCCCTATTCGCCCACTACCCAGGCGATGAAAATTGCTATCTGCTAAACGACGTGATTGCTGAGGCACCGAATCTTTTACGAATTGTAAAGCTATGTTTCGTTGTTACATAAAGTTATTTAGTTAATGTTATTTTGTTGCTTGCTGCACGTTTTGGTGCAAAATGTTCATACAGTAAGTATCTTTAGAGTAATTATTGATGGAAACGCTCATTAACACTCTAACTGAACTGGGAATTGAACCGAGGTCGTCATGGTCAGTAGTCGCAGAAGTAGAAGTGTCGGTGTGATGTAGAGTTGAATGTGTCGGTGCGCAGGTGTCGGCGTGCGCGTCGGGCCCGTGCGGCGCGGGCGGCGCGTGCGTGGAGGACGCGGGCGGCGCGGGCTTCCGCTGCGTGTGCGCGCGCGGGTTCGCGCCGCCCTACTGCGAGCCCGCGCCTGCGCACCCCGCCTCCTGCCAGGACATCGTGTGCCCGCCCAGGAGCCACTGTACGTAAACACACCGGTTTCTATATTTATAACATCCCTGCATTTTTTTATTTATATTTGAAAAAAAAAACAATCGTTCGCCTGCATGACAATCTAAGAATGAGGGATCGCTCTCATAAATAATATGAGAAAGGCGGGGCGTTTTTGTGGGACTGTCTCTTGTAATGTGACGTTTAAAAAGTGCTGATTATCAGCCTAATTTGAATAAATGACTTTTGATTTTGATAAAATACATTTCTTGCAGGTATACAGAGCATGATGATAACGGGTGTGGTCGCTAAGCAAGTGATGTGCGTCTGTGACACCGGATACTACGGTAACTTTATAATGCTTTTGCCCGCGGCTTCGCTCGCGTTAAATTCGGAGTTACACAGTTCCCTTTGCGTCTTATTGATTTGTAATAGCAACGCTAAGTTTTCCCTTTTCTTTCCTCTTTCTCCCTAACATCCTACATTTAAAAAAAAAGCCAATGTCCGCCTCCTGGTTCCCAACTATCCCTGTACCAAATTTCATCAAAATCGGTGAAGCCATTAAAGCGTGAAGAGGTAACAAACAAACTCACTTTCGCTTTTATAATATTAGTAAGGATTTTATGTTCAGAAGTCGACATCAAGTAGTAATAAAGAAAATGTTTTATTTTGATGGTGAATGAGCCCATAAAACATTAGTAGGAGTAGTTGTTAGTTCCGTTAAGGTCGGTTATAGTATCGGAGCCTGTACCCCCGCAGGCCCGGCCGGCGTGGCGCCCAACTGCTCGTCGCTGGAGGCGGCGTGCGAGGCCGGCGTGTGCCTCAACGGCGCCACGTGCGTGCAGGCCAGCGACCACTTCAACTGCACGTGCGCGCCCGGCTACAAAGGTAAGCTTGTGCCTCGTAGCGGGAACCCTATGGCACGTCACTAATCAAGTAATGACCATGCAAGACAACTTGGTGAAACCTTACAGCTATCAATGGTATTCAGTATCTATATCACCAACAAAATAAAACGTTCTTTTAAACCGCCTTTTCAAGGGATATGTCGACTGACCATTATCTCGTATCCTCAATGTATCGCTGGTGGAACGGGTGTGTAAGGTCATTTAGACTCACCCATATGGTTGAGCTGAATCGGGCTGATCTATGCGGCGTGTTCGTAAATGGGCGCTGGCAGTTGGGAATGGTCCTCTCTAAGCTTAGCTGCCTATATAATGTATGTCTGTTCCTTTGTGGCATTCTAGAGTAAATCAAACTGTGGGCCGATGTTTAAAAAGAAATCTAGTAACCATATTAATGATTTGAAAGAGTGTCGATGAAGTTTCATGTTCAATCTTCTATACATAGAGAGCCACGCGTTTGAATGCAGCAAGGCAAGCACGTTACTTTCACAAGTTTTACCTTTCGTTTTTAGACATTCAAAAGTGTCTGTAATGGTCTTATTGATATAAATACTTTTGAATTTGTCACAAAAAGGGGTTTATTTTTAATGCTGTCTATATACAAATACCTATCACATCTGTGGAGTTTCATCAATGGGTCCCAAAGCCGCGAGACTCATCAGTGCTGGCTTTGAAGTGGTTTTGTTGTTGCTGCCATGAGATTATTGAAGTGCAATAGGGTTACCATGTAATTCTAGAATCTTAGATGATTACGTATGTGTGAAGCGCTGTACTGGCAACGCTTAACTTTTCTTATGACAATCAGATAGCCGTCTGCCTGTTTTATGAATAGTTTCATGACTGTGAGTGTCCTATTGAACGTCCCCTGCCTAAGATTAGCTTTCCTTGTTTGTTTGTGTAATTCCCTAAATCATGCGATCGCCTTAGCAATAATGCAGTCATTAGTGTTGTTTTATCATTTTGTGGATGTTTGCATGATTTTAAAATTTTAACATTTCCAAGAGCCTAGCGACTAAGGGTCTCTTTATACTTATCGACGCGGAATCTGCTTTACCTAGTCAGTAACAGCTGTATGTTCACACAATAAGAGTGTAAGTAACATTGTAACGTCGTAACGCAACATCCGGGTAGAGTCGATGCGAACGGAGCCGTTTGTACGTTCACGTCGCGTCGCAGACAAAAGGCTTCAGTTGATTCCGCGTCAATTAGTATGAGAGCTGACGTCGTGTCGTGTGGTCGTGCTGTCCCCCCGTGGCGTGGCTTACGTGTGGCATGTGGTAGGCACGTACTGCGAGCTGGCGGCGGGCAAGGCGCTGTCGGACCTGAAGGCCGCCGAGCGCTGCGCCAGCGGGCCGTGCCTGCACGCCAAGAGCTGCCAGGAACTCGTGAGTACTACCGCCCGGGCTTTACTTGTTGCATGCTTATAACACTTATTCCTAGCTTATTTTTTTTACTAATTATTCTAAGCTAGATTTAATAAAAAAAAACGCTTTACACGTCACAGGATGTCACATGCTAATCATTTGAAAATTATATTAAAATGGTATTTTGAGGTTTTTATTGCTATTTATGATAATGACTACTTGAATATATAAAACTTAATTCAATAACACTTGAGTAGTTTCAACTCACATTCGCTAATTAACATCACTGTTTTGCACACGATACCAGACTTACACTTTCACTTATGGATTCTCTCTGATTTTCAACAATTGAGCTCCTGATATTTCCATGCTGTTGCAAACGCCATGATCGCGATGCAGACAGACAAATCTGCTTTCTTACTTCTTCTTTAAGTTTCTCAGTCTTTTGCTATGCACACAACTGGAACTCGATTTAAAGTCACGGCAAAACACACAGCGTCACTAAGTTTATTGGAGTCCTTATTACGACGACGGCTGTTGCTTTTGAACATACTCAACACTGGATACCACGCACTTTTTGTTTAATTAAATGCCACCTTTTGGATTGCAAATTTGTGTTTTCAAAATTTCAGTGGCTTCTCCTATCAGCCTTGGTATGTAATGATGATGCATTGACAAATATATCAGAAGCTCGCAATAGTTGTAAATCACGGAAGATATCACGTGACAGCGTAAGTTTAGTAACATCACGTGAACGTTTGAAAAGCACACGACACCGAGTCAGTAAGCTATGTAATATCGAGTGGGGTGTGCGCGTAGCCGACAGGGTTCCGCTGCGAGTGTGAGGCGGGCTGGTCGGGCGCGCGCTGCGACGTGGCGGGCGCGGGCGCGGGCGGGGGCTGCGGCGCGCGGGGCTGCGCCAACGGCGGCCTGTGCCGCGAGTCGGGCGCGTGCGAGTGCCGCGCGGGCTGGGCGGGCGCGGCGTGCGAGCAGGCCGCCGACTGCCGCGCGGCCGCGTGCGCGCCGCCGCACGAGTGCGTGGAGGCGCAGCCCGTGTGGCGCTGCGCCCCGGCGCCCAAGGACTCGCCCTGCGCCTCCTCGCCCTGCGTCAACGGCACCTGCAACGCGCTCGAGAACGGCTTGTTCCACTGCAAGTGCAAGCCCGGCTATATCGGTGAGTGACAATGCATTTTAAGTCTTGTATTAATATTCTGAAGACTGTCAAGAAACTGAATAATGGATGTTTGGGAAGTTGGCGTTATTCGAATAAAATTCGTAGAAAAACGATTCACGTTTTTATTCGTTATTTTATATAATTTTAACTTATATAAAAACAACTGTTTGCACCTCAATTGTATACAAAAGATAAAACAAATATGACACTGCGCTGTGTTACAAATATTTTGGCGACAGTCAGACTCTATCGTTTTTAGGTTTGACTAATGGGTGATCCGATTCACTAAGGGCGGGTTGCTTCAGCTATACTTGACTCATCGGTAATAGTAAAAAATGGCGCTAACTTTCGTTAAAACAAAAAATGGGTTGTTTCACAAAATGGCGGCCTTAACGTACGTTAAAAAGTTACTATAACTTTAACCGATGCCTTCCCCATTAGTTAACGTCATTTTACGGGATATTGTTTTCGTTTTCAAATAACTTTGCCTACGTCAAACAATAAAACATTATGGACTCTCTTTTGTTTTCGTTTCTTTTCGACGATAGTTCATCTGATTATGATACACACAGTGTAGAAAGAAAAAAAAAAGTATTTAAAACGCGTCTGTATAACTTTCAACTATGGGATGAACAAGAATTTATTGCAAGATACCGTGTATCTAAGGAAGTGGCTCAACTATTAACAGGCCTTATTGAAGAAGAAATAAGTTTTTCCACAGAAAAGTAAGTGTTGATACCTAGTACCTACTTACTATTCTGTCACCATACAGATACTTCATAATTTTAATGATTCTTTATTATTTCAGAAATTTTGCAGTTAAACCCATAGACCAAGTACTTGCAACTCTGCAATATTATGCTTCAGGATCTTTTATGAGATGTGTCGGAGACATGTCAGGCTTGCATAAATCAACGGTATGCCGTATTATTCATCGAGTGACTCGGGCTATAGCTAAACTACGACCTCATTACATCAAGTTGCCAACTAACGATGAAGAGAAATTGGCTGTTACAACTGAGTTTTATAAAATATGCAGATTTCCAAAAGTATTGGGTGCAATTGATTGCACTCATATTCAAATTCTTTCTCCTGGTAAGAAACATTTATTTTATCAGTATCTTATAAACCCATCCTAACATAAATACCAATAAACATAGATACACACTTACATTTTATTAAATATTACCTAATATTTGATTTTTAAGGTGGTGAAAATGCAGAAGATTTTAGAAATAGAAAAGGTACATTTTCTATCAATGTTCAGGTTGTTGGTGATGCAAATTTATGCATAAGAAACATAGTTGCAAGATGGCCAGGTTCAGCACATGATAGCCACATTTTTAATAGCTCAAATTTAAAGAGTAGATTGGATTCTGGTGAATATAATGATTATTGGCTACTGGGGGATTCTGGCTACGCTTTGAGATCATTCATGCTCACTCCTTTAAATGATCCCCAAACTGAGGCTGAAAAATATTATAATGAAAGCCAAATACGAACACGAAATACAATAGAAAGGTTATTTGGACTTTGGAAACGACGATTTCCAATTATTGGAACCAAAGTACGCTCAAAAATAGAAAATATCCAGTACATAATTGTTGCAACAGCAGTACTGCACAATATTTGCCGAAAATTAAATGTTGCACAACCACCAGACAATGTCCAATTAAATGAAGAAATTCATGAAGCAAGCAATATTTTATCTAACAATCATTTAGATTCAACTACAAGGAATTATTTGATTAATAATTACTTTAGCAGGTACTTTTATTACTATTGAAAATCCATAATAATAATTATTAGTCTAGAATATTCTATCTTCTATCTAGGTAGATAGAATATTCTATTAAGTAATAGTGATAGAATATTTTTGGTAATAGAGAAGTATTTGATAGATAGGTATCTATCAAATACTTCTCTATTACCAAAAATGTTCTATCACTGTAATAAAATAACTATATAACTTATTGCACCATTGGTCAAAATCTAAAGTGTGGCTGATATGTATCATTAATAGCACATTTAATTAACCGCTTGTATGCTAAAAAAGGAATAGGAAGAACTGTAAGAATAGATAATTAATACGATTTAAGTGTATTAACAAGGTCATAAATTTTATTCACAGATTTTCTTAATTTTACTGGTGCTGGTGTTATTGGTGATGGACAAATGAATAAATTGCATGCCATGTCAGGTTGGTTTAAAAAGTCATGAATTGTTTTATTATGATTTATTTTCTAATAAACTTATTTCTAAAAGAAGTTTATTTTTCTTTAATTGATATATCTCCATCTCCTCTTTCCTCTTTTCCTCCATGTGTTTAATTTTAAGTTTATAAATATTTTCTTCATTTTCCTTAACTTTCTCTAGTGTTTCACACTTCAAGTCTTGGTATCTGTTGTGAGTCCTTTTACGAATACCTGAAACCAAATAAAAACAAGAGAATATAATAACTCCTTCTGTAATAGAATAATATAATGGCTGAAATAACCTATTTTACTTACGAAGTGGTTTTGACACTGGTATCCGAAGAAGGTAGCGCGCGCGCGTCCCCGCTGACGCACACAAAGAGAGAAAGCTCCGTCGAAAAAAATTCTATTAATTACAAATACAAGTTTACAACACTTAAATCTATACTATTCTATGTGCGAAGTCATAAGTGTTAACATTGCGAAAACAGTTTCTATCTAAGTTAAACAGTGTGTCTATAAACATCAAAAAACAAAGCAGCAAAAACCTAAAATAAACAAAGAAAGAATTTGTGAACCAGTGACTCAGTGTGACTCATTACAAAGTGCGTGATGTGCGTTGCGTGACCATAAATGGTCATATTGAACTCTATTGGCGAAACTTCAACGGTCATTTTAAGTTGAAACTCCCACTCGAGCAAGAAAAGCGTAATTTCGATATGTTTATAATCGTGCGCGCAGCGTAGTGGTTCAACTGTGCGAATTGCAGAAGCTTGGGTTCAAGTTCAAATCTGTGAATCACATAAAACTTTTTGCGTATCTGAACTTTGTCTTCTTCTTTTTTTTGGTTTTTTATTTTATTTTTATACTATTTTTGTACTGGAATTATATTATAAAATGTCGTCTAAAAATGGTGAAAAAAGCGACCGCAAAATACCAGCAAAAGTGTTATGCTTTAAATGCAAAAAGTCAGTCGACATTAGGAAAACAGCTTTATGCTCCACGTGTAACAACCGATATGAACCTGATTGTGATGGATTCCCGGAACAAACCTACCGTCTAATGGACCAGGAATCTAAGAAAAAATGGCGATGTAAAACATGCATTAAAGGTAAGAAAGTCCTTACTACCAACCATGTTTCTGATGTGTCAAACATCACGACAAGGAAACGAGCAAACTTAAACTTTAACAGCCCACTACCTGGACCTAGTGATAGCGTCCAGGAAAGAAAAGAACTCGTAAATGCAAAATCCACCGTACAAAAGTCTTCTGATATCTTGGATTCCCACATACTGTCCGAATATGAAACTTCAGATGAATCATTTGACACACCTAACAAACGGTCTCACAGTGTTGATGGCACAATATCGGAAATATCAGAAACATTAACAGTTTTAGAAATGAAAAATACCATACAGGATCTGACGCTCAAATTGGCTAGTGCAGAAAATGAGCTAGAAATTACTCTTCTAGACAATAGCCATCTCCACCAACAAATAAATAAATTAACCGCAGAGACAAAAATGTTAAAATCACTGTGTTATTCTCCATTAACCACTGAAAATAGCCCAGCTATCAAACATAAAAGGAAAAGACTCTCTCTACTACCTCAAAACTCGCTCTCAACTACCTGTACTCCTTTGGCAAACAAGTCGAATGTCGACGGTAACAAGAACAGGGTTATTTTCTGTCTTCAGCAAAAAATCTCAGATCTTCAGCAAAACCTGAAAGAAGCACAACAGCAGATTGAAGCTCTCACAAAAACTTTAGAAACTTTGCAATGTAGTATTAGAACACCTCGAAAATCTCTATTATTAACAAATAACTCAGAAGCGCCTACTTACCCCGAGGAGCAAAAACATGAATCGACGAATAGAATACTCATATTTGGCTCTCAGCAATGTGTTGGACTAGCAGCAGCCATTATACATTCACGAAAAAATACAAAGTACGAAAAGTATAGAATTATCGCGAACACGAAACCGAATGCAGTCAGCAGTCAAATAATAATGAGCTGTCGTTATGCTAAGTTGAATCCTAACGATAAAATTGTGATTTGTTTGGGAGAAAACGATTACAACTTAAAATATATTTTATCGCAATTACAAATCATACTGGATACATTTTATAACAACATGGTCATTGTATTAAATGTGCTTAAAAATGAGTATTTAGATGTTAATAAACTTAATTATCGTGTTAAAAATGTATGTATAAATTATAAAAAATGTAAATTTCTTGAAAGCAAATCTAACAAGACATCCGAATTGTGTACTAAAATTAATTATCTGATTGACTGTAATGATTATAATGAGATGTACTTAAAACCTAGAAACCTTGTAAAACTAATACGGAATAACAAATTAAGTCTTAACGTAAACACTCAGTATAATAAACCTAAAAAGGGAACAATTCCGTTCTATTTTGATCGTGTAAGCTCAAATCGACAACATTCAGAAAACCTAATAAATCTCACTGAAAGACCTCAAAAAGGAACTATCCCGTACTACTTTCCGGTAATTAAAAACGACTTAAAGTTTTTTCGGGAACGTAGTTCCGCCATCTGTAACACAACATAGTTTTAAAATAATGCACCAAAATATAGCAAGTATCTTGTCCAAAAGAGAACTCCTTGAACTAACCTTACAGGAACTCCAGGAGATGAATAATAGCCCGGACGCAATATGCCTTTCCGAGACTTTCATAAAAATAGGTAATGAATCTCAAATTAAAATTCATGGTTACAATATGGCAGCTTCGTTTTGCAGAGAAAAACAAAGGGGCGGTACCTGTATTCTGCTAAAGAAAAATCTCGTTTTTAAAGAGTTACCTTTTATAAACACATACGCTACACAAAATACTTTCGAAGTGTGTGGCATAGAACTTCCTCATCATCAACTGATAATTATATGCGTTTATAGAACACCAAAATCTGACCCTACCCAGTTTCTGATTAAGTTTAATAGTCTTTTAGACCATGTATTTAAAAGAAAAAAATACAAAACAAACGTGGTTTTGACAGGTGATTTGAACATTAATACTCTCCAAAAAAGTCATGTTACTAATCAACTACTAGAACTATCATACAATTATAATTTAAAATTACATATTGATCGCCCAACTCGTAAGTCGGCCTGTATCGATCATATTCTTAGTGACATTCCTAATGCTACTGCTACGATAATGCCACTTCACCTATCCGACCACGACACAGCACAAATGTTGAGTTTTCCCTTAAAACAAAAGATAGAAAACCAGACAATATACCATTTCTACAAAAGAGATTACAGCTTGAATAATATTCAAAAATTTAAGGAATGCATAGGTAAGCTGTCATGGTCAGATGCCTACGCAGAGATTGACTTGAACATAGCATTTAACTCTTTTCATGAAACAATTTGTTTGTTTCATAATTTATGTTTCCCAAAAATAAAGATTAAAGTAAATACCAATAGTAAAAAGAAACAGAACTGGATAACCAAGGGTCTCAAACAAAGTTGCAAAACAAAACGATATTTGCGCTACCAATATTATAAACACAAAAATGTAAAAAATAAAACTAAATATATAAAATACTCAAAAATGTTGCAGAAATGTGTTTACACTTCTAAAAAGAACACAAACATTAATTATATAAACAATAGTGAAAACAAATGTAAAGCTGTATGGAAAGTAATTAAAGATGAAATTATGGACAATACCCATAGGCATAACATTGAATGTGTTCAAATTGATGGCACGGTTCTTTCAGATCCGGTAGCAATAGCAACAGCTTTTAACAACCATTATATTAATACGGCACATTCTTCTAGTGAGTGTGCAAAATTTAAGTGTAACGAATGTTCAATAGTCCATTCGATGTTCCTTAAACCAGTGTCCGTAAATGAAGTTAGAGAGGTTATAATGTCATTGAACAATACGAATTCTGAAGGTTATGACGAGATTAATACGAAAATTATTAAAGCATGCACTTATGAACTAATTGAAATTTTATCACATTTAATTAATCTATCATTCTCAACTAGGGCTTGCAATCCGGATATCCGGATATCCGTACTATCCGGATATCCGCCAATTTTCAAATCCGGATTTGACTTGATTAATTATCCGGATTTTACGGATATTACGGATAGTTGTATTTCTCTTTTAAATATTAAATAAAAAGTTGTAAAAACTGCAAAACAAGATGGAGCAGTCTTGCTAACATGATTGATCGGTTCTTATTATTAAAAGGTTCTGTATTCAAAGCATTAATTGATTTTAAATCTGATATATCTTTTACTAATACGGAATTAAAACATCTTGAAAGAAATTTCGGAATCCCTTAATATAATCAAAGCTACGGTAGTAGCGATCTGTGAAGAAAATGCAAACTTACTGACTGCTGAGACAGCTTAAAATTTGATAATGTAAGATCTCATTTTTAAAGCGTTTAAGATCATGTTACCAAAATTTTGATAAAAAATAGTTTAAGTATTACGTAGTTTAATATTATAAAGGGTTATTTGATTATTTGACAATTTCGAGATAATTTGTTCATTTTTATTTTATTACTTTTGATTTATACTATTGTTGTTTAAAATTGAGCTGATTTGCCACAAAAAGTGATATTTTTATTTACCTAATTGTTATGTTTTAAATATGTAGGTTTTATTGGGATGTTGTGATTTATGATCAATATAAGATCTCACTTTTAATAAGAATTTTTATAATATGAAAAGAGGAGATACAAATTATTTGTGCGGTATGATCGGTGTTTTATTGTATAATTTTAGAAAGTGTAGTAGTTTTTTTATGTGATTATTACTTGAAATATTGGTATAGTTTCTTATTTCTATGTCATTTTGCTTGAGAGACTGATTAAAACGTATCACAAAAGCTTACTAGTGTTTTATAATAAAAACTGAAAAATATCCGTATTATCCGGATAATCCGGATAGTAAAATATTAATATCCGTACTATCCGGATAGTAAAAATGAACGGATATTGCAAGCCCTATTCTCAACTGGCACTTTTCCCGAAGCGCTGAAGCTGTCAACTGTTAAGCCCCTCTATAAAACCGGTGAAAAATCAGACGTCAATAACTACCGCCCAATTACTTTAATTCCTATTATATCAAAAATTTTTGAAAAGTGCATGTATAAAAGATTAATCGACTTCTGTAATAAATTTAATATTATAAGCAAGGAACAGTTTGGCTTCCAAAAAAATAAATCCACAACATTAGCCATCTACAGTTTTATTAAAACAGTGTTAACGAATATTAACCATAACTTCTATACTACAGGGCTGTTCTTTGATTTATCTAAGGCCTTTGATCTAGTCGCTCATGACCTACTACTACAGAAATTGGAGGCAGCTGGAATTAGAGGCACTGCACATCAATGGATATCTTCTTATCTAAATAATAGACAACAGCGCGTTACCATTACAAAAATGGATATAAATAACGTTATGACAGCGCACTATTCTGAATTCAAATCAAACAAATATGGTGTCCCACAAGGAAGTGTACTGGGCCCTATTTTATTCTTATTGTACATAAATTCTATAATTAATATTACTAATCACAAATGCATACTATTCGCAGATGACATTTCTATTATTGTGACATCTGAAAAAAAAACGAATACAATTAATGACCATGAGACTGAAATTAATAACGTTATTGAAAGACTGATTGAATGGCTAAATAAAAATAACTTAACAATTAATTTGAAAAAGTCCGCCTATATACAATTTAATAAATCAAATACAAAATACAATTTTAAAATGAATATACATAAAATTAACGAAGTAACACAAACTAAATTTTTAGGCGTAATCTTGGACCAAGACATCAACTGGAAAGCACATGTTGATACAGTTTCCAAAAGAATTAATAGGTTTGTATATGCACTGAAACAGATCAGAAACATAACAAATATTAAAACAGCAATTACAACATATCATGCATATGTTGAATCGGTGCTACGCTATGGTTTAATTATGTGGGGTAATAGTACCGATCAAAATAGAGCATTTATTGCACAAAAAAAATGCATTAGAGCAATTTATGGGCTTCGACCCGATGAATCTTGCAGGCCGATATTTAAGCAACTCGATTTGTTACCGTTGCCATCTCTTTATATATTAGAAATTTGTATGTTTGTTTTGGGGCACAAGGAGTTGTTTGTTAAAGCAAGCGATGTAAATTCTCGAAGCCGTCGCGAACCCTACAGGCTCGCGTTAGATGTACTACCAAGGCTTGCGAAATATAATAAAAGCTGCTTGTTTATGTGTGTTCGGATTTACAATAAGATACCAGATGAATTTAAAACACTTAATAAGAGATTGTTTAAAATAAAATTACATAAATGGCTGTCTGCTAATAGTTTTTACAGTATCAGGGAGTTCCTAGAGCATAAACCCGGATGATGAAAGTTGTGTATGTACCTACTGTAAAATTTGCATGCTTTACCTAAAAAGCAAAACATGTATGTTCTAATACTGTTTCCACCATCTTATATACCATGTTTTATGCGAATAAATGAATTTGAATTTGAATTTGAATGATGCCGGTGACTTTGAGTTAAACTCATTGTCCTCCAATACCACCGTCTCCGAAACAGTGTATGTTATCTGTAAATTAAAGTTAGCTTGAGTTTTTTGATGAATGCTATTAAACAATAAAAAAAGTACCAGTTGATCTTACATTTTTACTTGGATTGCTTGCTTCAATATTTTCAGGCTGATTGATGATGATGACCTATAGCAAAAATATACATAATATTAAATTATTTTATTATGATGCCTTTCTAAAGTAAGTAGATATTGCCCTCTAGACTAATAGTACATGATACTGATGACACGACTATGTAAACAGGTATACACTTACTTCTTGAGAATGATTCTCGGCCACAGGTTCATAGTCAATGAAATCATCATCAACAACACTTGGTAGTCCATCCATTGATGTTGGCATAACTGTGCGGAACCATTCTGTTTCTTTTTGAACAGAAGGCCCAGGAGGCCCACCTCCTGTTTTAATCCTTGACTGCCGTTCTTGACTGGCATCCTAAAACAGAAACAATATAATACAGGTTCTTAATAAATTGTTCCAAATATTTTAAACACATAATGTATCTATTGTTAAAGGTAAGACCTCTACATTACCTTGCGTGCGGTTTTCTTCATGTTATCAAATTTGGACTTGAGCTGCGTCAAAGTCCTCGGCTGATCACCACCAGCATTAAACTCTGCATGAATGGCAGCCCAAGTCTTATTTTTCTTTAAATTATTTATATGGTCCGTTTTTTTTGAGAATAAAACATCCTTATACTTCTCAATTAACGCTTGGAAGCGCAGTTTCTCCAGTTGTGAAAAATTTGAAGAGCGTTCTCTGTAAAAAAAAATACCACGTGAAGTCCAAAATATACAGAAACAGAAGACTGTATCATAAATGTTTAACAAATATCATCGTGCTTATACATTTTTGGTACTTACTTTGGTGTAAACGTATCCATTTTGTTTATCCTTAAGTTTTTGATAAATAAACAATAAGTACTGGTCAATAAAAATTTTCTCAGATTTTTATTTAAAAGTTCGCGCGTTCGGCAGATCAAATTTTGACGTGAATGGTATAACATTGCCATACTAGAAAAAACTCCCAACCTTTTTTTTCGGGAAAAAGTGTTGCTTTTTACTGGCAACCCGAATAACTTTGACTTTCGGTATTTTTTGTGATGAAACAACGCTCTTTATTTAACGAACGTTAAACATCACACGTAATAGTAACTTTTAACCTTTCGTATGTAACGTTAACCGACTGTTTGAAACAACCCGCCCTAAGTTATGGAATGAAACATGGGGAATTTGGACACTAATTATAAACTAAATTAGTTTGAACAGTTCGACAAGTTCTTGTGAATATATTTTCTGTGAATCGCAACTGTGTAAAAGAACATTCACTTCGGTTGATGGCATTTTTACACGACTGCCCCAAAAAAGGAGTGTTATGTTTTAGGGTTCATGTATGTTTGTATGTATGTGACTTTCTTTATTCCATCATAACTTCTAAACGCCTGAACCGATTTACATGTATGGGGTATCGTTAGAATCCTTGCAACGTCCCGAGTAACATAGGCTAAGAAATCCAATGTGGCGGGAATGATCAATAATTGAACACCCACATCTTTTTTTATTCTGTTAATGCATGTATTTATCGTCTGGGTGTTGACGAGTGGATTTCAAAAACATAAATATTATGTTACATTGTTAATCAAAACTGTCGATAAAAAAATGTCTTATGTATCACATAGATAGTGGATTCGTTGAAAACAAACAAGGTGCGCCATCTAGTGGCAATTAGAAGAACTAGTGACGAGTAGATTTATAAATAATCTATTTCTATCCCAGTAAATCATAATAATGTGTACCCGACTTAAACTTAATTAGCTTACTAGTTAGCTTAGAACTTTGAAGCGGATATAGGCAGTTAAATACAGACAACATTTAAAACACGAAATCCTTTAAAAGTATAATATTTTTTCTTACTTAATGCTTACAAACTATATTGTGTTTTATGATGTATTTTTATACAAACTAAAAAGCACGACTGCCGTGTCAAACAAAAAATTGATCGCGGGGGACCAATCTGTAGAATACTTTCTTGCATATAAAGTACCCCGACTGCGATGAAATTTGTTGAAACTAACATCTTGTTTTTTTCTTTTTAGTTCATTTTTTTGACACGGCTGTCGTGTTTTTTTTAATTATTTATTTTTCATAACTAACGGTAACCGATTAAGAGTCAGCTAAAAAAATTGACATCCACCAATCTTTGTTTTAAAAAAAAACGGCAAAATCGTTTTAAAACTTGCTATATTTTTATTTGTTAATCAAATAATATAATTTATTCGTCGTTCAAATGATTTTAAATTGAAAAATCTATATGATTTGTTGTTCATGAATAATTAAGAAAAGATTTATTTATAATTTATTCTTCATTTGAATATTTTGCCCAACTCTGGTCTTCCTTATGAACTCAGAACTAGCAAAGAACTTTAGGATGACACGAATCAAAAACTTTTTGTTTACTACGTCTTTTTATTGTTCCAAAATACATAGTATACACAATTAGATCTATGGCTCGTCAGAGAAAACTTTTCCTACCAAGTAAGCTGGCGAATCCCGCAGCCTCTTGCCTTTTAAATTGATAGAAAATGGGAGAACTGATGGATGGCGTCTATAGATGCCCCTGCCTTCAGGCGTCCATGCACGCACCTTGCACACCGTGCCCTCCTTAGCCGTCACTCCGACCCAAGCTACTGAAGACAGCACAACATCTCCACAGACTGTTTTGGGTCCTTCCCCAGGATATTCTAATAATTCCGCGCCTTGTTGCAACCCTGGCCAGTTCCTCAGTCTCTCTGCTCCTCCGCTCGGCACGGCAAATAACTCCGTACCCACAAATTTGTCATAAAGCTCGTCAGCGTCCTCAGATTTCGCGACAGTGATTGGCAAACTCTCCGAACAGAATATTGTAAAGCGACAAGGTTCCGCACAATCCACGAGGTCGATACGAGCCAAACCACCTATAAATATAGTGGAACCCTGGTATATGAAGTAGGTCTGTGGTCTGATCAGCTGTTTTGGTATGGTAATAAGCAATTCTTCAGTACTCAGGAAGGATAGCACTTGATCAGGGTGGATGACGCCGGGAGTATCGTACAGCCACTTGCTGTTGGCAAACAAATTGTGTTTTTCATTCAAAACCATCATCTTTTGTTTGTCCGAGTCCTGGTCGTCGACATGCTCAGTAAACGAGCGGCCAATGTGTCCGATCAAAGCGGGCGCTTCGGTCGGCGGCTTGCCATGTAACTGAGCGTTTCTGATTTGCTTCTCAACCCTGTAGAGTTTGGCTTCTGATTGCAATCTTCGCGTACGTTGATATATTTTCCACCCTGAAGGTCTGTTTATAGGGAATTTGAGAAGATTGAGTGTAGTTCCTGGCCAGCGGCTGACTGTGGCGCGTTTGATGATGTCTATGGCGTGTACTTTACAGTAGTCTGACTGTAGGAGAGCATTGAACAGGGAGCTCTTGCCTACATTAGTGCAGCCAACGAGGAAAACGTCCCCCTTGTACAGCCACAACTTGAACATGGCAGAGATCAGGTCCTCTACTCCATAGCCTGTTTTAGCTGATATCAGAGCAATATGCTTGATGTTTGCTTCACCTAGTTTTGACTTTTTAATTTCTGTCTCAAAAGATTTCTTTATGCGTTTCAAGTATCCAATGCTGTCGCCAGGTAAAAGGTCCACCTGAAAGAAGAAGCATTTCTTTGTATGATTTGTGCAAATATATTTCACTAACTCTGTACTCGATACTATTATTCTGGAAGCATTTAAAAAGCCACATTTAATATTGGTAACATGGTGTATAAATCAGGAAACACTGATAAGAACTTAAACATTGGATATTAAAAAAAATAAAAAAAGTTGTTAGTAAACTTGAAAATATTAATTTACCTTATTGCCAACAACTATGATGGGTCTGCCTGTGCCTATGATGTCCACAATGCCAGGCCAAATGGAACATGGAAAGTCTAACAGGTCCACTATCAATAGTACCAGGGATTTCACATTCCTGGAAATAATTTAAATAAAAACATATTATGCAATGTTACTTATTTATCTCACAAATCATTGTTCTGACATTAGGCTAGCACAAAAAATTATAGGTTTTAATCAAATTTCTCAGATTGATTGACTTTGATCTCTAGTTATTTCCAAAATAAATGAGAATAATACTAGAACTAGATATGAGTGTTATATAATTAAAATTAATTAATATCCTGTGAACTGTTTGTGTTAACTAAAGTGTTGCTTGTTTATTAACCTGATGGACTGCAGTAGCTTCTCATACTCTTCGGGCTCCACACTCACATCCAGTGCAATG
Source organism: Ochropleura leucogaster (assembly GCA_958449745.1). Classification (NCBI taxonomy): domain Eukaryota; kingdom Metazoa; phylum Arthropoda; class Insecta; order Lepidoptera; family Noctuidae; genus Ochropleura; species Ochropleura leucogaster. The sequence goes on from OY288203.1 coordinate 434,599, forward strand.
TTGTACTCTTTGAGGAAGTGACACCTCTGGCACTCCATAGTCTTCAGTTCCTCAACCTTTCTGTGCTTGAAGATCTCGCTGGGCAGGTACCCCGGGATGGCAGGGTCACTGCAGTGCAGAAGGGCACCACAGCCTCCACATGGTACTCTACTCACACCTACTGAAGGATCAGGAGTACCATAATGGTTTAACCATTCATTTTCTGCTCCATCTTCCAACTCCTCAAAAGCAATTCTAGTGTCATCAAAGTACTCATAGTTTGTCATCCATCGGTTAATATTTGAACGATCAAATTCTTGCTCTGAGTTTACATCAGTATTGGTAGCATATTTAGATGAAACTAGTTTACTATCAACATACTCAAATTTCGAAGAGGAACTAAAAGGTCTTTGGAATTCCTTGTCTGGTTCTTTAGTAGCGGCTACCTCGTCTTGCAGCAATCGATCTTTGTCGACGTAATACTGTAAGGATATCGGAAGAGGCGGCAAACTCTTCTCGTTTAACTCTTTTTTTAGTGTCGCCTTTGCTTCTTTCACAGTTTTCTTGTGATACCTATAATAACCTAATTTCAATTTGTCGTTTTCCAAGTAGGAATTGAATGTAATTTTATCCTTATATTTCTGCAATAACTGTGAAAAATCTTTATTGTTGTCATGTTTTATTACATTTTCGTTTGTTTTAATGCTAGTTATTGCCTCCACTTGGGTAAAACGCTTGTTTTGTAAAAACTTTTGTCTCCGACATAACCTCAAAACATTGCGCATCGAATAAAGCATGGCGATGATTCGTACTTTTTACACTTGTATTAGACCGCGTTTTAATAAGTCTTTTAAACGAAATGGTCGTCTTTTTACCACTAAAAGAAAAGTTTTCATTACAAATAAACACACAGTAGATCACGACAACATCAACAACAATAGCTAATAGTTTGACAGAACTTTACAGTTAGCTGTCAATGTCATACTCCAGCTATATAGTGTTCATTTTTATTGAATATCGGTTATTCCCGCAATAAAGTTTTCGTTACCGGTTTCTGCCTAAATAACTTGGCTATTTTCTATAAAAAAAATAATGTTATTATAAAATAATAAAAACGAAGAGTTATTGAGAAAAAATGGCAATTTTTTAATTTGAAAAATTAAGTTTAATTCGTTTTCTTCTGTGTGAAACTCGTCATTTTTCAGTTTCATTGCTGCTGTTGATCCATACACCTGTATCAAATCAGTGTCTAATTTATTTTCAGATTAAAATGCATACTAATTGCAATTGATTTATTTATTTGAATTTATTTATTGGTTGTGATTATGTTAATTCTTCTTTTATTATTATTGTCATTTATTCAAGGTGAGATTAAAAAGAGTGGCCGTATTATATTTATATTTTTTTTTTACCCCTTTTGTTATTTTTAGGCCGATTTTGTGAAGTGGACGACGATGAATGTGCACGTATGCCGAAAATATGTAACCACGGAGTATGCGTTAACGTTCCCGGGTCCTACGAGTGCTACTGCAGGCCTGGTATGTATCGCTGAACGTCTCTGATATTTACACTTGCCCTCATTAGCAATAATTATTATGCAAATAAATTGTTTTGTTATGTAGGCTATACGGGCGACAGCTGCGAGCAGGACATCGACGAGTGCCTGTCGTCGCCGTGCAAGAACGGTGGCACCTGCCAGAACCTGGAGAACAACTACGAGTGCACCTGCATGGAGGGCTTCGAAGGTTGCCCGATAACTATGATAATATTATTACTTCATTGTTTCATATATCCCCTATGTTATGGTAAATATTGTGTGTTGTAGGCAAGGATTGCTCGATAAACATAAACGAGTGCGAGTCGAACCCGTGCGCGTCAGGCTCGACGTGTGTGGACGGCATCGCGAGCTACTCGTGCGTGTGTCAGGACGGGCTCACCGGGCCCAACTGTGAGATCGACATCGACGACTGTGAGGTAAGCGACCGGTCAAGGTCGACTTGTATTGTTCGCTGGCGAGATCATCAGTTGACTTGTAATTCAGTAATATTTGTGTTAATTATTGTTATACGTCTGGTAAAGTGAGATTTACATTTATTGGCATTTTCACGCAATTTTTTCACCATGACATACTTAATTATGTTAATTAATTTATTTGTACGTTTTGTTTGTAGTCAGCTCCATGCCAGCACGGCGGACGCTGCGTGGACGGGCTGAACAGCTACGGCTGCGAGTGCGGCGGCACGGGCTACTCGGGCGACGACTGCGCGCTCAACATCGACGAGTGCGCCTCGCAGCCCTGCCGCCACGGCGGGACCTGCGTCGACGAAGTCAACGACTACCACTGCAACTGTCACGCTGCTTACTCCGGTCAGTACAGCAACGATAGGGTGCACCCGTCAGCCAGTGTTTGGTAGTTTTTATTTTTGTCGCATCAATAGTGATTGCCATCGAGTGACATCAACTGACGTGTTGTGTTTGGTATCAGGCAAGAACTGCGAGCTGGACATAAACGAGTGCGAGAGCGAGCCGTGCAAGTTCGGCGGCGTGTGCCTGGAGCGCTCCAACGTGTCGCTGTACGTGTCGGGCGCGGCGCGCGTGCGCGTGGGCCCGCAGCCGCACATGCTGCTGCCTGCCGCCTTCTACCAGCCCTTCTCGCTCGACACCGCGCACGGGTGAGGGACGACATACTGATTACTTCGAACCTCAGCTATATTATAACTCAATTGACTATATTAGTGTCTCTACTCTACTCTGAAGAAATACATTGCTTCATAACTTTGTGTGCTCCCAATGAATGTTCTTGAACTGGGAACGTAATGAGAATTGATGTGTTCCAATTTGTATTCAAATAATGCAGTTTCGAGTGCGTGTGCGTGCTGGGTACGACGGGGTCGCGCTGCGAGGTGAACATAGACGAGTGCGCGTCGTCGCCCTGCGGGTACGGCAAGTGCATCGACGGCATCGGCGGGTACACCTGCGACTGCTCCGCCGGCTACGAGGGGGAGAACTGCGAGACCGAAATCGACGAATGTCAGAGGTACTTCCAAATATTATGTCGAATCTCGTTATTTTTCTTACAGCAAATAGGCGCTTGTCTTTAAGGATCATCATCATTATCTTGCCATGGTATATTTACAAAAAAAAATTGTTTATCAATAGAACATAGCAAATAAACATGACCATTTATAAAATAATTTGAATAAAACAACAAATTGATATTTATTTCAGGTGAAACCGCTAGGCACAGCTAGTTTGATATAAATATTTGAATTTCATATTTTTAATATAAGCCTGTATGGCGATGTCATGCCTTTGTTTCTCTTTCACTATAATAAGACAAAAACGCGAGGAATAAATTAAATCATAGTTTCATATTTATTTAATGACAAAAGTTCTATTTGTTCTGTTATTTAATTTCTCCGAAGTGCATTGAAAAGCGTCGTAATTCACGTGAGAATTTGTCACTGCTGTTCTCGGCTCTATAATGTTCTCGCCTGGCGGCTCTCGCGTTAAATCCGCCTCGTCTATAATGATAAAGTTTCCGCACTTGCATCAAAATATACAATTTATGTTTCAATAAAAATACAGTAAAAACATCAAACCTTATTCTAGCTATCGTCTAATTGTTATAATACTCAAGTGAAAGGGTATCACATCACTACGTAGGGCTGCTGTTTCGAAGGGAAGCCGCAAGGATCGGATTGTTAGGTTGGTTTGCGTCTCCTAGATATAATGTTGAGATATTCGAGTCTGTGGCCAGGTACGCACCGTGCACGCACGGCAAGTGCATCGACGGGCGCGCGTCGTACCTGTGCGTGTGCGCGGCCGGCTGGGGCGGGCAGAACTGCTCCGTGGTGCTGGAGGGCTGCAGCGACGAGCCCTGCCGCAACAACGGCACCTGCCACCCCTGGCTGCACCACGAGACCGAGCACCGGTTCAACTGCTCCTGCACGCCGGGACACTACGGCACCACGTGCGAGAAGGTACGCAATATTAACGCCAATAAACTAAACCACTCCACGACAATGATACGCTTGTCTCACATAACTCTAGCCATACAGAATGGTATTCTTCCGCAAATACCTAATTATCAGGTTTAGCTCCCAAGAGCGTATTGAGCGATTGACACTTGCTGTCACTTTATAGGCATGTATAATATTATATAACCACCAGAGGGACACCACACTCAACCCTCTGACAATAAACACATTTTCTATGCTCGTTAAAGGCCTACCTCAATTTCTTCCAGATATCCTTTTAAGCGTGTCGATGGCAAATACTATTTTGCGTGTGTATGTTTTCGTTCTTAATTGTAATCGGCTCTTTGAGTTTTCATGCCGTATTTACAAATCACCGATCACCATTTTAATAGTCTTTTCGCAACTATGTTAGCCTCGCTTTCAGTTTAACCGAATGCTTGCAGCCGGTAACCAGCATTATTTTACATGAAACGACTGCCTATCTGAACTTCATAACCCAGTTGGTACTAGGTAGTACGATATCCCTTGGTAAGATTAGTTGCCACACACTTTCAGGCTTCTATCAAACAATAACAAACACAAAGGATTTACAAAGGACAGCCAAAAGCAACAACCAAAAGTGCTTTCCGAAGATATATTTATAAATATTTTGGAATCTTCATGGAAGTCTTTCGATTGCGATATTTGCGTGAGTGGTGGCTGTTACTTTCGGTCATGAGTGGTGGCTGTCAGCCAAATATTTGAAAGTCCGTAACCGTAGCTAGTATTGTGACCCCCAGATAACAACGATGTCCCTCGAGAAGAGCAGCTACGCGGAGGTGAACACGAGCCGCGAGGAGGGCTACGACATCTCGTTCCGCTTCAAGACCACGCTGGGCTACGGGCTGCTGGCCATGGGTCGCGGCCTCACCTACTTCTTCCTGGAGCTGTCCAACGGCCGCCTCAACCTGCACTCCAGTCTGCTCAACAAGTGGGAGGGAGTGTTCATCGGTTCCAACTTGAATGACAGCAAGTGGCAAAAGGTAATAAATTGTTTTAATAAAATTAAGCGAAGTAATGAAAACCTAGAATTTCAAATCTTCAAGACTTTTTTGCTTTGGTTTTGTTACTGTCCCATTGGCCGTCACGTCAGAAACATGTTAATAATGTTGATAATCTGAAAGTGATTTTACGCTGACTATCCAGTAATATGTTATGTGATGGCGTTACTATTTAATCATTGGACAAAAAACTTATTACGGTCTATTTGATATTTTCATTAATTTTGTGATGGATTCAGTGTGATATTCTCGTTGGATATGATAAGTATCGGTGTGTGGCAGGTGTTCGTGACGATCAACTCGTCGCACCTGGTGCTGGCCGCCAACGAGGAGCAGACCATCTACCCCATCAGCCAGAACGAGGCGTACAACTCCAGCGTGACGTCGTTCCCGTCCACGCGGCTCGGCACCTACGGCTCGTCCTACGCCACGCTCACGCACGGACCCAACTTCTTCGTGGGCTGCTTCCAGGACGTCGTTGTCAACGGGCAGTGGGTGAGTGCCGTTACAACTGCATCCGTCGTCAACCAATGCTTTTTGTGTTGTAATTTTTCAAAGTGTAAAAAGTTAAAACATTTGATAAATAAGATGTAATGAGAGTGGTATAATATAGTAATATTTGGATAATTTCCCATATAATAAATAACCTATGAACTAGATGGCGGAATCCATTGATTAAAAAAAAAAGCGAATAATTATTAAAAGAGGTGTGTTATGTACGCATCTGACCGGTTTCGTGTCGTTCGCCAGGTGTTGCCGGAGGACGTGAACGCGACGAGCACAGAGACGAGCACAGAGCTGGCAGCGAGCGCGTCCAGCGAGGAGTCGGGGTCGCCGCTGGCGCGCGTGCAGCTGCACGGCGTGCTGCCCACGTGCGCGCGCACGCCGCAGTGCACGCCCAACCCCTGCCGCTCGGGCGGCGCCTGCGACGACGCCTGGACCAGCTTCGCCTGCACCTGCCCGCGCCCGCACCTCGGGGACACGTGCCAGTACAGTGAGTGCCTCCCAACGCCCCCGCCCCCGTGCCTCTGCCCGCACAGTCCCTGACGCTCTGTTCCCCGCAGACTACACGGCGGCCACGTTCGGGCAGGAGTCAGCCGCCCCGCGCTCGGTGGTGCGCGTGCTGGTGTCGGACGCGGCACGTCGCGGCGTGCGCGCTGCGCTGGACATCTCCATGTTCATCCGCACGCGCAAGCCCAGCGGACAGATCTTCTACCTGGGCTCCATCGCTAGGTACGTATGCACTGATCGATTCGACCTCGCCTACCATTTTCCCCACATTAGGCGTGTTGTAATTATTTTTATTAGTTGTTTATTTCAGGCATTAACTCATAAAATTTATTTACAAATTAACAAAGAGTACAATATATGACATTTCAACCTTAAGACTGGACGGTCGGACGGTGAGCTACCCATTGCTCACCAGCCACAGGCCCGCAACTACGGTGGCCGGGAGTCGTCTCGCGGCGCCCGACGCACAGGGCGTCTCCCGCGGCACGTTCTACACTCGACCGCGGTAGTGGCATCGCCGAATCATCAACAAGTGTATATGTTTGTAGGTTTGGGCAAACAGACGAGACGCAGGTGGGCGCGTCGCTGGAAGGCGGCGAGCTGCTGGTGCACCTGCGCTTCAACCAGACGCCAGAGAACTACACGGTGGGCGGGACGCGCCTCGACAACGGGTACCTGCACCTCATAGAGGTACTGCACGCTCCAAGAGCCACTCACCCCCGCCTTCTGGAACACAGCTGTTCAATTGACTTCTCATTTATGCATTCTACATGGAATGCATCGAGAATGATGTTTCTTAAAGAACTGTTTCAGAGGGTTGCAACTGGCAGTTTGGTTAAGAACCCGGGGGTGAATGTAGTCCACATGAAGCACCGCATGTGTACACTTGTGGGAATACATTGAAATAGTTCCACTTCGTCGTGCAGGTGGTGCGCAACTCCACGCTGGTGCAGGTGAAGCTCAACGGCACCGAGTACTTCCGCAAGTCTATCTCCGCTGCCAAGACTATCGACGCTCAGGTAAACTTGCTAATTACATTTAGTGTTTGTAAATTAGTCAGCAAGAGTTTGTTTTGATTACAGAAGTTCTATCTTCATCATTGTTCTGGCATTCATGTTTAAAAGAAATGACTTGCGAGTTTTTTTGCTTATATTTATTTGGATATTACAATTTTGTGTTTACTGTATGTATTTATAATTATTATTAAAATCGCCTCAAATTTCAAAAAACAAACAATTAATTTACAAATCGCGCGGACTTGTAATATGAACCCAAACGGTTGATTAAGCAGAATGCCATTTAGGTTGAAGTGACACAACATCTACATCATTTATTTATTTATTTAAACTTCATGTACAATAGTGGTACATAGGCGGACTTAATGCCATAAGGCATTCTCTACCAGTCAAGCTTTGGGTAAAATACGACAACATTGTGATAGGGTACAATACATAAAATATCTAAAACAATTTTTGCGAAAACATATTTTTATACGGATACTATATACTTATACACATATACACATATACTTATCAAATAAACTAATATATACATTTAAAAATAAATAAAAACGATAACTTTAACAGTAATTATAATGACTTTTAATTGGCAGACGGACCTAAATAGTGGTTACGAATTTTTCTTTTAAAAGTAAATTTACTTTCAGCTTTTTTAATGTCAAAGGGTAGCGCGTTCCAGAGCTTGTTTGTTGAAATTACGTATGATTTGGACATAAAACCGGTGCGGTGTAAAGGAACATTATTATTATTAGGAACATTAGGTTACATCATGATTTTTTCATAGAATTTACTTAATTTAGGAAGCACAGGTATAGACTGTATATATATAGAACGATCACTCTTTCAAAATTGGTACTACTTAACGAAAGTTGGTAAAGTAATGTTGCCGTGTGTAAGCGAGTTGTAGCTAATTGAGTGATATATCGCGTATGGTTCCCGCAGGTGTTGTACCTGGGCGGGCCGCCGCCGCCGCCGCTGCCGGCCAGCGCGGAGGCGCCGGGCGCGCCGCCCACGGCCGCCGCGCTGGCGCCGCCCCCGCCGCCCACGCCGCCCAGCGCGCCCGCCACCAGCCCCGCGCCGCCCGCGCCGCCCGCAGCGCCCGAGCCTGACGACAGCGCCTACTTCAAGGGCGTCATACAGGACGTGCAGGTGCGTACTGTATAGATCGAACTGTATTGCTGTGTTCAGACCGGTAATATGAGATAATTTATCAATTAAAACTATATTTTTAAATGTCACACACTGATAAACTTTTCTTTTTATTTACAATGTCCCAATTACTTCACAAAATTACCGTAGAGGTATAAGTCTCTTTTGGTGAAATGTTTAATCTTTTTTATCAATTTGTTTTTGTTTTATTATATTCAAAGTTAAAGAACAATGCCAGGTGTCCATAGTAACTTTGGCTCACCATTAATTTGCCAGTCAATATTCTTGCGTATTTTTGTGTTGTCAAAAGCATTTCTGTGATTTTTATTTTACATTGAACTTCTAAAAAATAAGTTATTCAGACTTTTCAAATTGGAAGTTATGTATTTTTAATTGTTTTATTCTTTTTACCATTATCATAATCATCAATTCCAATATTGTAGTTCATGAATCCAAGATTTAAATGTTGCCAGTCTTGCTATTGTAATCGATAAATTCCAAATAATTAAAGTCCTGCCAATGTAATCGATACTCGATATTACTTTTTATTTACCACCTCATTTTTGTCTTTTATTATTATTTTTTACCCAAATAATACGCTCATCGTGTTTATTTTAAATACAGTTGATATTTTTAAAGAACATTAAAAAAAAACTAAATTCAAGAAATTGATTTTCCTGATCGATAATGTAATCGCCTTGTAATAGCAACCTTGTTAGGTTACAACCACTCAGCCTTTTGCAGTTCTGTCAAAATCGCGCGCGCTTCTACTGACATTGACACATCTCGTATTGTTCTCAGTGAAAAGCGTAGTTTTTTTTTTATTATTAGTATTGATAGGCTCGCGTTTGACCACTATCTCAAGTTTACTAGTTTACACAACAAATTACTTATTAGAATGATTTTCTTTTGGAGCAGTTCCCGAAAAGCACTAACTAGGTTTTTATAAGTTTGAATTTTATATTTAAATTGTTGGAGGTAAAAACTTAGTAAGTAAGTATAAGTATAATCTTTATTACACAAGAAGTATTTACATTGTTTGTGAAGTCCCTGACTCCTGTGCTAGGTGAAAGACCTGTGTTACAGGAGCCAGTGCCCTCTCCCAAGGAGATTTTAAAGAGTTATGTGCAACAAGATTAACAAAACAATATTATTCAAAATTAAAGAAAAAAAAAACAATAAAATAATATATAAATTAAAGGCGGTTTAAAAATAGCCTGTTATTACATTGAAGTGTTAGTATGTATGTGTATGTGGAGTGTGAGTGTGCGCGTGAATTTAGTTTTAAAGGTTGTGTGGGCCGAAAGCTGGCATTGTCCTTTGCAGAGTTGTTCTCGCAGGCCTCTCTATGTATAATTGTTCATGGTATCCGCTGATCGTTCCATTCGAACACGCCCATCACAGCATAACCGGTGGCAACAAATTACAAATCGTACTATTCACCAGATCTCGAACGGCGTAAACGTGACGATCGTGGAGTTCTTCCCGCTGCAAGTGCCGGGGCTGCAGCTGCCGCCGCCCTTCGGCGAGGTGTGGCTGGACCCGGCCGGCGTGCTGCCCGGCGTGGTGACCGACGACCTGTGTGCCGAGCGACCGTGCCAGCACAACGTCACCTGCACCAACACCTGGAACGACTACACGTGAGCACAACATACATCAGTACCAGGCTAGGTGTGGCTGGACCCGGCCGGCGTGCTGCCCGGCGTGGTGACCGACGACCTGTGTGCCAGCACAACGTCACCTGCACCAACACCTGGAACGACTACACGTGAGCACAACATACATCAGTACCAGGCTAGGTGTGGCTGGACCCGGCCGGCGTGCTGCCCGGCGTGGTGACCGACGACCTGTGTGCCGAGCGACCGTGCCAGCACAACGTCACCTGCACCAACACCTGGAACGACTACACGTGAGCACAACATACATCAGTACCAGGCTAGGTGTGGCTGGACCCGGCCGGCGTGCTGCCCGGCGTGGTGACCGACGACCTGTGTGCCGAGCGACCGTGCCAGCACAACGTCACCTGCACCAACACCTGGAACGACTACACGTGAGCACAACATTACTAAGAAGAGCATTATCCTAATAAATAAAACCAATAACTGAAACAAACTGGAATAAACACTACTTATTTCTTAAAACTGTTCTCATAAGTACAACTTGTTTGGAACTGAAACAAAATTGTACATTTGTGCAGATGTCAGTGTCCGCGCGGCTACAAGGGCAAGACGTGCGCCGAGGTGGAGTTCTGTCAACTGCAGGGCTGTCCGCTCAACTCGCACTGCCGCAACCTGGATGCAGGGTGAGTATGACGCCATACCTACACATGATCAGACTGGATTCGCTTACGAATGAGTCAGATATATTACAATATATCAGGACCAAACCTTGTTTAAATTTTATTGAAGGCTTTAAATGCTTGTTTAAATTTAATATTCTACCTATCCTTTTCTCTGCACATTGGCCAAGTGTGGAAGAATATGACTTTTTGAAAATATATGTAATTGTATTAGGTACGAATGTGTGTCCAACGCGACTTTCGATGGCGTGAACACGACGCTGACGTATAAGCTGCGCGTGCCGTCGGCCGTCAGCATCGCCACCGATGAAAACCTGGATCTGCCCGAGACGCTTACCATCACATACAGGTAAGTTTATGATCGATAAAAATTACCATCGGCACATTTAGCAGTGTTTCACGACTTTGGGGTTAGCTTAGACCAACCGAGCAACTTTTTTGCGAAACTGTTGTGAACGGAACTTCGCACGACGTTATGGTATTTCCCGGAATGTGCGCGTTTGGACTTGTGTCTCGCGGGTCGATTCGTTCGTGTTAAGTAACATATTTATAAGTTTAATGTTGAATGGTTCGCAGGAGCAAGACGGGCGGCACACTGTTTCACGCTGAGGGCGCGGACGGCGGCGGGGCGGGCGGGGCGGGCGGGGCGTGGTTCACGGTGGGCGTGTTCAAGGAGCAGGTGGCGGTGCAGTGGCGCCTGGGCGCGGCCGCGCTGCCCGCGCTGCGGCGCATGCGCGCGCACTCGCACCTGCACTGGACCACGCTGCGCTTCACCTTCACCAACAACCAGCTGCGCGGTACATCCACAACGTACACGACCATGAACACACGCGATCGTAGCATCCTATTTCGTTTTAATAACACGCGTGTATTGCAGGCGCATTCATCGAGCCCAACGGGCACGAGGAGGTGGGTCTGACGGCCAGCGCCGACACGCGCGCGTGGCAGACCCTGGTGATGGAGGGTCGCATCCACCTGGGCGGCATCGGCCACGCCGCCCCGCCCAGCACCACGCCCGCCATGCTCACCACTATGGTCAGTATACCATGTTTCATTTCGATTCCTTAACAACATAAGAGGAGATTGTTCACTAAATTCTTGTAATAGGGAACATGCTAGCTAGCAAAGTAAATCTTTTGTATTTATCTTTGAAATGCTTTGCCCTGTATCATTAAACAATGTGGTACACTTATTGTATTTTGTAAGACAGCACTTATTTTACAATTCATTATTTTATGATTCTTGTTTTTGGTGAAATGGAACAGAGTGACGTCAAAGTCAATGTGTCAATAAACACTTTTATTTAAAAAGTACTTAAATTTTCTCCAGGATTATAGTATAGTATTGTAATCGCAATGTTTACTTGAGTAAAACATACAATTACAATTTGTAAAATTATTTAATTAAAAGCCACAGGCGTTTGAACTAAGAAAATTATAGGAGTATTTTTTTGACACAAGGCAATTAACTTTCAGTAGTTTTCTTATATTGTTAGTACAGTTTTTCATTGATTAATGTAAATAAAAAAATGACATGCATATTCCCTATTCGTTTGTGCAGAGTGAGAGCTCAACGGACCCGAACGTGTGGGAGTACTCGGAAGGCGAGGAGGTCACCGGAGATAATCTGGCCGGGGAGTATTTCAAGGTAATCGACATTGTTAGTTTAAATTAATGCATAAATCCAAAAGCTGTATGTATGTATATACGAAATAAATCTGTGAGTCACATTAAAACAACTTACATTAAATCGTTCTGTAGTCGTGTTCGTCTATCATTGCCTGAATTAAACTGTTCATATTATCCATGCATACTCATTTCCGAAACCTAAATCGCAGGTCTGTCCGTGCGAGCGAGTGAGCTGTGTGGTTCACCACGCAGCCGCAGACAAGAAATTGTAATTTTTTGGTTTAAGAATATACTGAGTTCTGTTTGGTGTTATTAGTGTTGTATATAAGAAGTGGTTGGTGTGCAGGGCTGCATGGGCGCGGTGCACGTGGGCGGGCTGCTGCTGCCGTTCTTCACGGAGGAGCAGCTGTTCGTGGGCGCCACAGCCGCGCTGCTGGCCGCGCAGCCGCACTACGCGCTCTTGTGAGTGCCACCGACTAGATCGGATGTCACTATAGGCCTATAGGAAGCTGTTAGCAATGATATATTTGGTGCGCAGGTCAGGTCGGGCGTGGGGCTCGCAGGAGGTGGTGGGCTGCATGCTGTGCCTGGACCGCGACTGCGCGGCGGGCGGCCACTGCGCCGACGTGCGCTCGTCCTACGCCTGCGCCTGCCCGCCCGGGTACGCCGGCGACTTCTGCCAGGTACCTATCTACCACTTCTGGACATAAGGAAAAATTGGAGTGCCAAGTGGAGGTTGTTATCTCTATTCTTCGGCAACTCTAATCCAGAGTAATAATCCATGGTAGCAGACTAGCTAAAGCTAAAATTCACAAAAAACACTTCTTGCTACAAGAACCAACCAATTTGATATAGATTTCTGGATCACATTTTGCGTGTCAATATCCACGATACCTTATATTTCGATCCCCTGTAACTTGATTGTGGTGTCGTAGATTGACGTGGACGAGTGCGCGTCGCACAAGTGCGAGAATGGCGCCACGTGCAAGGACGGCATCGCTGACTACACCTGCATTTGTCCCGTAGGCTTCGACGGAAAATAGTAAGTTAAAACAAGAATCGTCGGTCACAATTTGATTTGATTTTCGCCTAACGACTGCGCTTGTTGTGTGACTGCATGTGGTAGCACATACATTGATACGGAAATCCATCAGCAAAAAAAAATATTTAAAAAATCTATCCAGAATATTATGTGCATGTATTGCAACATTTTTACCTATTGTTGGTAGAGTGTGGTACTTTACCAACAAACAAACGTCTATGTCGTATGTCATCGTTCTTCTGTCCTAATTCTAATAATTTGTGGTCAGCGCAGCATAACTTGTTCCATTTTTGTTATATTCAAGTTTGTCAAGTTGTATAAATAAGTTCGTTCGTTCGTATGTGCGCAGCTGCTCGCACGACATCGACGAGTGCTTGTCCAGCCCGTGCGCGCACGGCGGCACGTGCACGGACGCGCCGGGCGGCTTCACGTGCGCCTGCGCAGCCGCGTGGCGCGGGCCCACGTGCGCCGCGCCGCGCGACCGCGCCTGCGCACACGGGCCCTGCGCGCCCGCCGCCGCGCACTGCCGCGACGTGGAGCCCGGTGAGCAGCATGGCTTTACTAACGCACGCTTTGTAAACGAATTCCAACTAACTACTCACCCTGCTGATGCCGTCCCGCCAGATCCCCCGACGGGCAACAACTTTACGTGCGTGTGCAACGACGGCTTCGAGGGCGTGTACTGCGAGTACGCGTTCTGCGAGGTGAAGCCCTGCGTGCACGGCAAGTGCGTCAACGACTCACAGGTATGTGCTCGCGATACGACGGCGACGTACGAAACGTATTAGTTTGTATGTTGTGCTTCTCTGCTGTTGTAATATGAATGTATTCAATGATTGCGTGTTGTGCAGACGGCGATGTGCGTGTGTGAGGTCGGCTACAGCGGGCGCTACTGCGAGACGGAGCGCGACGAGTGCGCGGAGGCCGGGGGCTCCGCCGCGTGCCTGCACGGCGGCCGATGTCTCGACGCCACCGGCGCCTACCTGTGCGACTGTGAAGGCACCGGTATGTAGCTCTTGTTCCTCCTTTTTGGCACATCAACAAACAAAGCAGTTCTGAAGTAGAAACACCCTCGAGTTATACACAAATGTCAATACTCGAGAGGTACACAGTTCCCATAAGGCGGTGCGTACGCGCCGGTCATCCCGATGCATGGCCGTGAGTCAGACATCGCCGAAGCGATGACGTCACGCACGATTGTCTACTGCGACTACTTTACATACGGGCGACACTTATTGATTAGCAACTTGTGTAAAATCTCCATACATTAAACATATCTATATGACCAATTTTAGATTATAGTTAAAGTTCTTTTTCGGTAGGGAGTGTTTGTTATTGCATGTAGCCGATGTAGGGCATGGTCCAAATATTGGTATCAGTGATGTTCTACTGTCACAGTTCCCAGTATGCGCACGCGGTATTGTGTGTGTGTGTGGTCACCTACACCTGACTCGTGTATCTTATCGTTCGCGCGCGATCGCCGCCGACAGCGACACTCCACCGCGCCGATAAGCGCCGATACTGATAACACGGACCGCGGTTCGCAAACTTTTCTATTAATAATAAATAACTGCTGCTCAATTATTAAATCTTATAAACACGCCCAGCTAAAGTACAAACTTGTATTATGGGACATCGTGCTGATTCGCGTATGTCCTTGTTTGCGCGGGGAACTATCTCTAAAAGTTGTAATTTGGTTTTTCTGTGGTTACCTGCCTGCAATAGTTCCGTTTTAATTTAATAATGTCTGAAATCTGAAGATCATTTTCAAATTGTACCAACAATCATATTGACATTAAGATAAGGACTACGATCGTGTTAATCCGGGAAGTTAATAAATTGGCTACAACATTGCACATAACTATGCGTAAGACAAACTAATACAAGCAGCATACATTTGAGTACATGTATATGATTCACTGTGCACACAGTTTAGTCTCCGTCACGACAGTCGGAAGGTTCCGTAGGCGGGAGCAGGTCGCGCTCGTTAATTAATAGAATTACAATAGATCGTCCTCGCATTATTAATTGGTCGATATCGGCAGATGCAGGAAAATCGCGAGCGTCACACTTTGTGAATCAGTGTCGGTCGCGAGCGGCGCGAGGCTACGAGGCAGTCGCGGTCGTACCGATACGGAGGACTCTTAGCTAATTCATATATTAAGTGTAACATTTCGCCAAGTGATAAGTAATGTGATGATACATGAGTGACAGTGTTGTGATGATGATGATGATGATAACGTGCACGAGATGATGATCAGACTGCTAGTAATCGTCTTACTAGGTATTGTATAACTCTTGTTAACGTTTGATGACACGTTATAAAACTAACTGCAACAGGTGATAAATATGTTTACTTTTGACTCGAAATAGAGAAAGTTGTTTAGAAATACTTGATTGCTCAATAAGTTATTGTAGTCGTCAGCTTGTTGATGACAACACGTCTGATATCATCGCATTGTTTCTTGCCGTGATAGTGGCCCTAGAAAAGATAAATAAAATGTGTGATCAAATGTTCGCGCGGTGCCAAAGACCCGGGACTGAGATGTGGCAAACACCTTGATGAAACGCGAGGAACAGTCTTATACACCACGGTGTGTGATTTCCACCTACTTGTAACTTGGGAGTTGACCCCTATAGAAAAATTAAAAAGGAATCTAAAACGGTTTCAATGCCAACAACAAGTCGCTTTACGGTTATAGGTCTTGATATTTGATGTAACACATTCATATTTTCCTCCCGCGCTACACAAACCTGCGTATGTTAGTAAATTACGAGGAAGGACAACAACCTTTTATTCATAAAAGTAATGAGTACCACCGAATGTACTATAATATAGTTAATGTATCGATTTAATTCAGACAAAACTAATTATGTCAAGTGCAAGTCAAAATAATTGAAGAGGTTAATTAAATCGCTTCGTAATACTGTTGATATAACGGGCACATGTGTTTATAAATAAATAAATGTAATTAATTTTCAGAGAGCATAACCCATAGTGTTAGTAAAAACAATTGCTTGAATCAATTTTAGTTTATATGTTTATAAAAAAAAATAGCATATAATGTCAATAGAAAAAACAAGCGAAACAATTGGGAAGGCGGTTGCCCAGCCGTGGAAGCAGTGGAACAGTATGGTCGAGACAAAAAACAACACAACTCAACGCAAACATCGGCGCTAGAAGTTAACGCATAAAAAGTGACCCTGTGGATAGTTTCCTGGACTTGTTATTGTCGCTATTTATTGTAGGTTTCTTCTGGTCAATAATAAATGTTGTAATTTTGCCGCATCACTGCACTAGTCGTAGTAAGCGCGCTTTTCAGGTCTGTTAATTCGTTTCTTCTATTTTAAATACAAATTAATCAACCCCACGTTAGGGAAATACGTTATAGAAGTATGTAAGTATTTCCTTTATCAAACGTATTTCATAGAAAGTCCGGCTTTGCTCGCAATAATAATATTGTCCTACATTTTCCTGTGGAGCCTGTTAAACAAAAGGGATCGTAACCACAACGTGTCGTAGTGACCTCACTCCTTACTGCTGTGTGAAATCTATATAAACTGTAGATATTGCGTCATACCATTGTAGCATTACCATCGAAGGATATCGGCTTGTTTCAGCGAGACAACCTTAACATTGTTAGCTGATAACGTTATCACTGCGGTACAATTAGAACTCTTGATAACAGTAGCATAAGTATGTAGGAATCTGGGTTCGACTTTCCTTTGACGGCCGTCGAATTAAGGGTGGGGAGTGGTGGGGGGGGCAGGGGCGGGCGTGGACTACCCCCCCTTAAAGGGAAAAGTTGCGGAGCCCCCCCCTTTTCGAGTTTTTTTAATTTTTAAGTCTGAGGAATTTTTTCCCATTTTATGAATTAAAGTTAATAGTAAGTGTAAAAAACCATGGGGGACCCCTTAGGGGGGAAGGGGGTGCTCCCCCTTCATCAAAAAACTTGGTCGACGGAGCCCCGCTTCGCGGGGCTCCTACTTCTGGGTGGTTTATAAAAAAATAACCACGAAGGGGATGGCGCGGTCTATTCGCTCGCTTCGCTCGCTCACACGACCCCGCCATACCCTTCTAACCTAACCTGTCCGAGTCGGGGTGCCCTAAAGTCCAGATTGCAATCAGTCTCTCCTATAAAGTAATAATAAGCTGCAGCTGCGGCTCGTCCGATGCCTACGATTTGTTACAGCAGGCGGAGACTGCTCTCCCTAAACACCTCCAGCTCTATAAAAACACTCTAGGGGTAGGACAGAATCGTACCAGGTGGTTGTTGTGTTGTTGTCAATCTCTTTGACTTATATTGAACCTAACCTATTTATTTGTTCGTCAGTTTTACGTTCCGTTCCACAAGCCGACAAAAAACGGTAAACACTTAACATTTTATTTATTTTTATTTCGTACTGAAAATATAGCTGTAATTTATATATAAACTGTTAAATATATGTATGCATGAAAACTATTTAAACTAGTACAAAATATTATTATTTACGTAAATTTATATAAAATAAAATGTTACCAAACGTAAGACAACTTAACTGTTGATGAAACGAAACGTTCAATAGCGAGAATTCTATATAATCTGTGGTAGGAATTGATATAAATACTGCAAAAATAATTATTTTCAACATTTTTTTTCTCAAAAAGTACGTGTCTCCGCATGTTGAGACTTTACGTGTGTTCTTATAATAATTTAACCTTTCTGTAAAAAAAATATCAACCCCCAACTCGACGGCCGTCAAAGGAAAGCTTAGCCGGAATCTGTTATATAGAACCTCTTTACGCTGAATTGTACTTAACAGACGTTTAGAAAGATTAAGTATTGTCTGGAACTATAAAAAACGGTCCATGTTTAAATAGTTTTAATATTTCTAGGTCATTCCTTACTGATACTCACACCACAAATTTTCTAAGAAAACTACTTTTTTTGTGGACATAAACAATTCAAATCATGTATTCTTTGCAAACATGGGTACAGTGTATTGGTGTTTTTTTTTTTCTACTATGTTTTTTCTACTAATATTTTACAAATGCGAAAGTTTGTGAGCATGGATGTACTTGCATGGATAGGATCTTGATGAAGTTTGGCACAGATGTAGATTATAGCCTGGAATAACACGTCGGATACTTTTTTCGTACTAGTACTAAATAATGTCAAACGGAAATAATAAAGTCAGCTAGGATAAAAATAATTATGTCAGTCAGAATAATGACAATCAGTTAATGAATCATCACTAAGAAAATTGACAATCGAGTAATAAGTCATCACAATTATAATTTCATTTAGCGCCCTTTTCAATTTAAATGTCGTCATATTTTTTTATAATATTAGGTACTCTATGTGCGTGGGGAATTACCGAAAAAACTTTTTTGCGTTAGTCCAGTTTTACATTTTACTTGACATTAATTTATTGATGTGTGATGGATGAGTCCACATTCTTGTAATTATTTAAATAAGTATTGTTTTATTGTAGCTGTACTGTCTGCAAAATATCAATATTGTAGGTTACTTTCGGGAAATCGTTTATGTAAATACACTACCTTGTGGGACGCCATAATTTCCATGTCTTGGTGTTGATAAATATACTGATTCTAATTTAGTTTTTGGACATTATAAGTATGATTTAATTAACTGTAACGTGTCCCTTCTTATACCATATAGCTATTTAATTTGTGCATCAAAACCTTATGGTCTACGTAGTCAAAGGCCTTGGTCATGACAGTGTAAATTGTGCAGACTGGATTTATTTTGTCTACAGACGTCAATATGTTAGTTAGCAAGTCAAATAGTGCCCTATTAAATTGTAGTGGTTTTACGGATAGCCTTTTGATCTGTGCAAAATAAATTATACTTTTCGAAATAGGCACAGAAAGAGTATAGATAATTTTTTTTTTGGAAATAATTGAGCATTTTGCATTAGGCCTATTTAAAAAAAAAACAGTTTTATATTTTTTTATAAAATGCCAACACATCCATAACAAAAAATACAAAACAAACAATGTAAATTTCTCACCAAATTGCATAAAACGGCCGCTTCCGCCATTTAAGCTAGTGTTTTAGCTAGGAAGAAACAATTCCACAGCAACACATGAGTCTGTTGGGTTATAAGTTAACTAAATACACAAAGTTACTTTACATTCACGAGTCATTTGTTTAACCATATTCTAGAGTATATTGACTATGTAACGTCCCCCAGGCTGGACGGGCGCGCGCTGTGAAGTCGACGTGGACGAGTGCGCCACCGGCCTCGTCAGCTGCGGGCCCGGCGAGTGCAAGAACCTCAATGGATCCTATACGTAAGTGTGCTCGTTCATCATCGTGACTTTGATCATCTATGGATTCACATAACTACAATGTGGGATTTTTTTTTGCGTGTGGGAATCCTCGATGGATGTTTTCTTGCCGTGGGGCGGCGGAGAGGTTTGTTAGACTCCTGTTCTTTCTCGTCACATCTAGCTGGGGTTCGGGTATAAAATTGCATACTAAGTATACAATCATCCCAGTATAGCAGTATCATGTGGGGTCCTCGCACAGATCTCATACCTGACATAGTAGATGGTGAGGTCAGCTCCATGAAGCCAATAAGAAGATAATTTAATCTTTGGACTGAAATAGCTGGATGTCATCGACGCCTCTGCCAGATGTCGAATGATACTGCTTCATTTGAATTTTAGAAATGTTAGTGCATTTTAGGTGTGTTTTTGTCTTACTTTTCCGAGATTTAAGATATAATACGATGTTGTTTCAGATGCCTGTGCGCGGCTGGGTTCTGCGGCAACGAGTGTTCCATGCAGGACCCGTGCTTCCTGCCGGGCGCCGCCAACAGCACGGGCCCGTGCCTGCACGGCGGCGCGTGCGAGCAGCGCTGCGGCGCGCGCACGGACTACGTGTGCCGCTGCGAGGGCGGCTGGGGCGGCCGCAACTGCTCGCAGCAGGTGGTGGCGGCGGGCGCGGAGGGCGCGGGGCAGTCGGGCGCCGTGCTCATCGCGGTGGGCGCGGCGCTGCTGGCGCTGGCGCTGGCGGGCGCGGCGCTGGGCGCGCTGGGGGCGCAGGCGCGGCGCAAGCGTGCCACGCGCGGCACGTACTCGCCCAGCGGACAGGAGTACTGCAACCCGCGCGCCGAGATGATGCAGCACGCGCTCAAGCCGCCGCCCGAGGAGCGACTCATATAGCCGCGGACTACTGACCGGGTACGTCACTAATCTTGCTATTTATACGATCGTACCGAAAATAAAAAAACTCCAATACTGAAATAATAACTTTAAACGTTTTTTCAATAACCCATGTAAATCGATGCAACGATCAACACAATGTTGTCCGTGCGTCACATTAAACCCTACTGTAAACCGACATTTTCAGTCTTTTCCCATATTTTTTGCGTGGTTACTTAGTTTTATAAACAGTATGCTTGGTTGTTGACACCATGAAATGTTCGTTTACAGCTTATATACATATATAAATATTCGCAAATAAAATTTATCTTAATCATAAAATAATTTCCTTCCTTTCAGATCCGTAGTAAAAAATAGGAATCGAACAAAAACATAGAAGATACTTGAAGATAGAAACTCGTCGCATATCAACCAAATGATAGCTGTGTGTGTGTATGTGTGATGACGTAGTGTGTGTGTGACACGAGTGTTCTAGTTGTACCTGTACGTTTTATACATTTGACCGCGTGAGTGTGTGCGTGACTAACTTAATTCTAGGTGTAAGATGTGCGGAGACACCTCCCACGAAATGTACTCAACTTTACCACACTATACGAATTATATTAGTGATTATGAATGAGGACGAGCCGCGGTCGCGCCGTCGTCGCGGGAGATCAACACGAGTGCTGTACTTGTGCGGGTACTCGACGATGGCTCCATTTTGTACGGGTTTTATATACGATAGTGTTTTGATATAAATATTATGTTACAAAGTGCAATTATTGATCTCGAACGACGAGGGCGACATCGCGATAGAATTACTCCTTGTTCAGCGGGTGTACATTTTTTATAAAAATGACAAATTTATAAATAAATACAGACTTAAATAATATAATAATGTAGAATGAAAGCTCGATAATTTTGATATGAAGTTATTTAATGCAATGTCGGCTTTGTTTAGAAGCGACGTATAATGATATATATATAGGTATATAAATATATGTAAAGAGAATATTACAATCTGCTGATATACAGTGCCTGACCTGAAGGAAATTCGATTTTTTTATCATTAGTATCTGATGAATTGGTAACTTTTGTATTTCATAAAAAGTGAAGGATGTAATGTATTTCTATAATAATGCAATACATAGTTGGATAAGAAAAAATAAGTAGGAAATATTAGCTGACCCGTGTGCTGTAATTACATGATGTAGAAAAGTAATATTTATCAATCCATGAAGCCGAGCCGCGCCGGCCGGCACACTCCCTGTAAGTAGTTTGTAAGAGTATCACTTCGCTGCTGACGGCCTCGTTGTTACGTCAAACATTCCAAACATTACATTCCATACACATTTGAATTTCATCGACCTTCGAATGGATTTGTAACTTGACAATGACATGTTAGTGCAATTACTGGACTGAACTACTGAGACGTAGACAGTAACTTAGAACAGGGTCCAGCATCTTAATTATATTTATGATTAAGTTATAACCATCTGTGTCGAAATCTAATTGAAGGATTGCAGAATTTATCGTGCAGCTTTACTATGTCGATAGAATAACGAATGTCTCAGCAGCGTGATATAACTGTCAGTGCGGTGAACAGTGGCGCTAAAATGGCCGCTTTAGCAGTATCATAATAGGGTAATAATGTGAATTACGTTACCATTCGTGAAATAGGTGGTAATGCACAATATTGACTGCGTCCATGTGAATTTGAATTTTAAAGTAATTCATATGATTATGCTATTATGGTTCTCCTAAAGCGGCTATTTGAGAGCCCCCGAGCGGTGTGTGCAAATGGAATTTATAATACAGGCGTTACGCTGTGATATCTACGTACAGGCTAGTGAATTAATAACTGTGTGTTTACCACCATTACGTGGAAAGTATTCCCCATTGGCGTTATTTATATAGAACGATATAATATGGGTGAGTCACGAATGACGCCAGCTGTACTGGCTGTCCTGTCCACTGCTTGCACTAATCGCTCGGTTTAACACTGTTGTTTTGTATTGTATTAGTATTAAGCGTACATTAAGTGGTATTGAAAGCGTGCAAGATTCTAAATTACAATATAGTGAAGACGCCACTCGTCCGCCACACTTGCCCCGCATTCGGACGTGCCACTGTCCGCGCGTGCACGTGCAGCCACGCGTGTGCACGTTCAGCCACGCTTGCACGTGCAGCCACGCGTGCGTGTAGCAGCTACTCGTAGCATCCACATGTTACTTGTCATTTGAGCAACACGCTATGTAAGGCAGCTCTCTCGTGTTCCACAAGTACCGTGTGCGCTACAGGCTACAGTGCAGCAGTAGGTGCGCGCGGCCCGAGTGCGCCGGGCTGCGGCGAGTCGTCCGTGCCTTACAACAGAAGTCTGTATATTTATGAATTCTATACACTACTGTAACGACGGTATTAGATAATAAACAGAACATATTCATATACATGTAGACGATAAGTACATGTAATGTAATGTAGATGTATGATATAGTTAGTCGTCCGTGCGAGCAGTCGCGCTCGTGTACTTATTCGTGCTCAACTCGCTGCCGACAGCGATTATCTTTATATTTTGATTTCGTTGCGTTGTTTAAATATTTAGCAAATTATTGTTTATGTGACTTAATATTCCATTTTGTGATAACTTTTTTTTTAATGTTGCGTCGGTTTACGATATTTATGTATATGTTTTTTTATGTTTGCTCTTAAATGTAGATGTATTCCAAATCAGTATTTATAGATTGCGGCCGTCCGTTAAATGTATTCAATTGTATATCATAGTGTTCTGCCCTTATATCGGACTATTGTACAGTTTGTATTATTCAGAGTATACTCGTGAGTTTCTCTAATTAATGACTGCAGAGTGAAGATAAGATAAACTTAATAAATCATAATGTAAGTAGGTAGGACCTTTAAATCAATGTATATTTCCCTTATCGAATCAGGAATGAAGCCTAGTCTTTACTTGATGATTGTATTCACTCTGTTGTATGTAACGATGTGTTCGTTGACTGCGCTGTCCACTGCTAGTCGTGGAGCATGCCGTCCGCAGCCGCAGCACTCTAGTGTACAGCACTCGAGCCTTTTGGCCTTACTCAATAAACGAAAATACTACATAAAAAGATTGTTTTTTTTATTGTTTGACTTGAATTCATTTCTACGTCTAGGTTCGCAGACTGAAGTACTTAAGTTAAGCATTTTTTTTAAATATAGTAAGGTGTGAAGAGAAAGACGGTTAAAAAGGTAATCAATCATTCGAGTTCAAATTGTTATATAACCGGCTTAGACTTACGTGCTTTTGTCGGTCGATGTATCAATTTCAAGAAACTTTGTTGGCATTATTATGTTATTGACTTTTTATGTGGTTTAGTCTGCCGACCCTAGAGAATCCTTGCTACTAATATTATAAAAGCGAAAGTGAGATTGTTTGTTTGTTACGTCTTCACGCCGATTTTGTTGAATTTGATGAGGGAGAAAGAGGGAAGAATAGGGAAAACTTAGCTTTGCAAGTCTATTGACTTGGCTCGCGAGGTTGTCGACATGTGGGATGTGGACTCAGCGATCATTGTGCCGATTGGTCATTGAGTCGTATCTGCCAATGGCTTAATTGCCAAGAGCCTCGACCAATACCTGAGGAGGCTCTCCTTAGGCAGCTGGATCAAGGGCTTGATACAGAAAGCGGTACTCCTGGACACGGCTCGTATTGTTAGGAGGTTCCTTTCTCTGGAGCCCTTGCCGCCGGTAGCTTGGACCCTGTTCCCGATGCCGGTGGGCCAGTATTTTTAAATATTTTTTGTTTTTAAAAAATATTTTTTCCCCCCGGCAACCTGTCCCTCCAGACTCGGGCCGAGATGCAGTTTAAATTAGAAGCAAAGCAAACTACTGAGATTCGAGACATACGCAATACAAGTCGACACGCCCTATTCAACGAATCACAGCAAAACAACGCGTCAGCAAAATTTGAGTCGCGACCGGCTGCTGTCACTGCGGGCACTGCGGCCGATGTAGGTGCGTGTTTCGGCTCACCAACTCGAGACTTTTATGAAGGAGCAATACGTTTTTGCTAACCAATTTCTTATGCATAAGTTTATTTATTGTACCTTAAGGATTATTTGTTATATATGTGGGCCTTCGACGCCTGAAAATGATAGCGATTATTTGATTTAACCTTCTCACCGCCACGCACTTCAAATCACTTATAATCTCTTTTGAGGTCCAGGCGGTGAAAAGGTTAAAGAAAAAAAACAATGACCGTTCTAGACACGTCCTTTATTCAAATACTGTACAGGCTTTATAGAATATGATACAATAACAACGCGTGCCTTCCGTAGCGCTAGCGCTCGGGCCGCGCTCGCGCCGCTCGGTAATGTTCGAGCGCAGCACTCGCCGGCCGCGCTCACAGCGGGCGCCGACGAGCTTTAGTGAATGAACACTCGACGGAAGAAAAGTATTGTCATGATAATAATCAGTCTAAATGTACAATCACTGCTTCCTCAACGTGAAATTATTTAATAATCAGTTGAGGCGGCGGCGGGCTACGGTGAGCGCGACCTCTGATCTATGATCGTCAGCAAGCCACGCGCTCAAGCTACGCAAAGGAATGACTTAGATTTACCTCCTCGCACTATCGAATCATCTGTTTGTTGTTAGTTCCCCCACAAGAGCGGGCGCAGTTTTGTTTGGCACCACACTATACAATTTATACAATTTGGAAGTACTGTTTTGATAGTGGTTCAAGTAATGGGTGACCATTTATTAAACAATAATAATAATCATTACTTCAGTATATCAATAATAAAAGTTCGCGCGTTTCGCAGTCTCGTGCGTCAACACACGCGCTGACGTAGCACCACTTGTGAGCACTCGAGTGTTACGCCGACATCGCTGCCACGCGCGGGCGTCGCACGTGCGACACGCGCCGCACGGCGAGTGTCGGCTAGTGACACTGACCGGGAAGGCAAGACTATTTGGAAGTTCGCACAATGAGGTAATGTATGGTCACGCGAGGTTCGCACTCACACAGCAATAGAGACTGGAGGAAGCACAGACGCTACGCAAAATATAGGAACAATCAGTCGTCGAGTAGGTCGTCATCAAATTAAAAAGATTCCTACTTACATTAATAAGAAATAAAAATTATGTAAATCATACAAAACTTGTTGGATTGCACGAACACAACCATTCTCTGTAGAACTGCTACCGAATAATAATAATTAACATTAAATTACGAGTCGTAAAACAATTATGGCATAATTTATATTACATAAAAACAATAAATATATGTATATGCATTGCTCGTGGTCCCCGCTGGACTTATATAAAAGCTAATACACAATTAGAGCAGGTCGGTGTGAATCTCTTGTAATACTGTCCACAACAACATCACAGGCGCGCGTCACGACACGACACGGCACGGCACAACCCGCACGGCACGGCACAATCTGCACGGCACGGCACAATCCGCACGGCACGACACAACCCGCACGGCACGCACAGCACGTCGCGTGCTCAGGCGTCCTCCGGGCGCGCGGCTCTCTTACGCCGTTGGCTACCTGTGGGCATGACATAGTACTTAACTCGCTGTGTAACATAAGACTGTGATGCAGAGTTGTGCTGATAAGCATAGATAGAGTATTCATTATTTTACTCGCGCACGCTAAGGCTGCTCTTTCACAATATAGTGGGTATAATAATGGGTAGTTGGGAGTAGATTGAGAGTGTCGGACACACAGGTTTGTTTAATTTATATTTGGAGTGCGAGTCGTAATGTAGATGTACGGCTGAACGCAAGTGTTACCTGTTATCGTGCGGGTGCAGCACGACGCGCTGGTAGTCGCGGCGCGCGAGCTGCTGGCGCTGGCGCGTGCCCAGCTCGGCCGTGCCGTCGCGCGTGATGAACAGCTGCAGCCCTGACGCTGGGTACGAACAACACACACATTATTAATAATATATTTCACACTGACGTCTCGTGAACTAGGCCAGGCATGTGATGCTGCCACTCACTCTCGGCGGAGTCCTCGACGGCTTGCTTGAGGTCGGTGGCGGCCAGCAGCTCGTCGATGAGCGAGTCGGGGTTCACGCGCGTGTTCTCGACGCGACCCGACGCCACGTGCTGCAAACCGAAACGATTCACCGTTATACTACACCGTTTACTTGAGCTGTCTTCAAAACAATCACAATTTTATTGTATGGAGTTTACAGGCCCCCTCTGTCTGCGCGTAATATACGTTGTAGTGGCATAAAAAAACTTTCGATCGGCGGTGACAAAATCTATGAATCAAGCAAAGTCATCGACTTCCGGAAGTAAACATAGTTTCCGTCTTTTTAGAGTCATTTTTGTTTTTAGTCGATATTTTTGGAAAAATATAAAAATACTTCAGCCTTTTTAGTTGTGCATGATGGTAACTCACACAAATTGTTATCGAGTATTAATTTTCTATTTCTACTAAATGATATAAGCATATCATTCATTTATTTGATGACTCACAAACTAGCGAAGCAGTACAGATATAGTTGATATGGAACCGCTTCGATTACACGATTATTTTTTAAAACCGGCCCAAAATTGACCAAGAAATCGTATACAAAATAAAACAGGGTAACATAACAAAAGATCAGCTGTGTCCTATAAAACTGCAATACCTACACGGTCAAATGTGAACAGCTGATATAACTGATGAAAAATTTATATCTGACGGGGTTCAGAGTGATGTAATGAATATGTGGTAATCGTTTTCGTATCGGTGTCCCTCACACTACTGACCCGATATACTATACGTAATCATGTTTTAATGTCTGAAAGGAAAATTACGTTTGTTTGCAGACCACAATTTGAATAGTAGTAACCACAGTTTTCTTCGTATCCAGAGCAGAGAGATAACTCGTAGAGAATATTAGTAAGTGACCTGCGCGTCGTCGTTGTCCGTCGCCTGCAGCGCGGCGCGCTTGCGTCGCTCGAGCGCTGCGCGCGCGCGCTCCAGCGAGCCGCCGTCGGGCGCGGGCGCACAGAGAGATAGCGAGCTAGAGAGTATTAGTAAGTGACCTGCGCGTCGTCGTTGTCCGTCGCCTGCAGCGCGGCGCGCTTGCGTCGCTCGAGCGCTGCGCGCGCGCGCTCCAGCGAGCCGCCGTCGGGCGCGGGCGCACAGAGAGATAGCGAGCTAGAGAGTATTAGTAAGTGACCTGCGCGTCGTCGTTGTCCGTCGCCTGCAGCGCGGCGCGCTTGCGTCGCTCGAGCGCTGCGCGCGCGCGCTCCAGCGAGCCGCCGTCGGGCGCGGGCGCACAGAGAGATAGCGAGCTAGAGAGTATTAGTAAGTGACCTGCGCGTCGTCGTTGTCCGTCGCCTGCAGCGCGGCGCGCTTGCGTCGCTCGAGCGCTGCGCGCGCGCGCTCCAGCGAGCCGCCGTCGGGCGCGGGCGCACAGAGAGATAGCGAGCTAGAGAGTATTAGTAAGTGACCTGCGCGTCGTCGTTGTCCGTCGCCTGCAGCGCGGCGCGCTTGCGTCGCTCGAGCGCTGCGCGCGCGCGCTCCAGCGAGCCGCCGTCGGGCGCGGGCGCACAGAGAGATAGCGAGCTAGAGAGTATTAGTAAGTGACCTGCGCGTCGTCGTTGTCCGTCGCCTGCAGCGCGGCGCGCTTGCGTCGCTCGAGCGCTGCGCGCGCGCGCTCCAGCGAGCCGCCGTCGGGCGCGGGCGCACAGAGAGATAGCGAGCTAGAGAGTATTAGTAAGTGACCTGCGCGTCGTCGTTGTCCGTCGCCTGCAGCGCGGCGCGCTTGCGTCGCTCGAGCGCTGCGCGCGCGCGCTCCAGCGAGCCGCCGTCGGGCGCGGGCGCACAGAGAGATAGCGAGCTAGAGAGTATTAGTAAGTGACCTGCGCGTCGTCGTTGTCCGTCGCCTGCAGCGCGGCGCGCTTGCGTCGCTCGAGCGCTGCGCGCGCGCGCTCCAGCGAGCCGCCGTCGGGCGCGGGCGCACAGAGAGATAGCGAGCTAGAGAGTATTAGTAAGTGACCTGCGCGTCGTCGTTGTCCGTCGCCTGCAGCGCGGCGCGCTTGCGTCGCTCGAGCGCTGCGCGCGCGCGCTCCAGCGAGCCGCCGTCGGGCGCGGGCGCACAGAGAGATAGCGAGCTAGAGAGTATTAGTAAGTGACCTGCGCGTCGTCGTTGTCCGTCGCCTGCAGCGCGGCGCGCTTGCGTCGCTCGAGCGCTGCGCGCGCGCGCTCCAGCGAGCCGCCGTCGGGCGCGGGCGCACAGAGAGATAGCGAGCTAGAGAGTATTAGTAAGTGACCTGCGCGTCGTCGTTGTCCGTCGCCTGCAGCGCGGCGCGCTTGCGTCGCTCGAGCGCTGCGCGCGCGCGCTCCAGCGAGCCGCCGTCGGGCGCGGGCGCACTGGGCGCGAGCGAGCCGGCTGCCGCCGCCAGCGAGCCGGCCGACGGGTTCCTGCGACACCACACCACATGTACACGACCACACCGGGCTACACACATCACCCGAATATTGCACTTATTTAGTACTAAGTATCTGTAAACCGTAATCGCTTCAAATTTATTATTGTTTTTCTCTAGGACTCTAGGGCTCACTTAGAAAAGAATTTGAAAATATACGTTTTTCAAATGGTAAGTACCTTCAAAAGGCAGCAAAAAGTCCCAAAAAAATATATGTATAGTAGATTATTAACCAAAGGGATAAAGCAGTGTCTTCTGTCGCGGGTGACGATTTAAATCGCGAGCGTAACGAAGGACCCGAGGTTTACTCCCGAGCGTAGCGAGGGTGTTAAAAAATTAAATCACGAGCGAAGCGAGGGATTTAAGACGAGTCCTGAGTGTAGCGAGGGATTTAAGTTCACCCAAGACTAAGACAGCTTTATCACCAAGGAAAATACTCTACTTTTCGTACCATTTGCGAAAAAAATAACGCAATAATAATATGAAATAAGCATTTATTTAAAACTAGCTTTCGCCCGCGGCTTCGCCCGCGTTAAATTTGGGGTAACACAGTTCTCCTTGCGCCTTATTGATTTGTAATAGCAACGCTAAGTTTTCCCTTTTCTTCCCTCTTTCTCCCTCACATCCCACTTTTTTTAAATAAAAGTCGGTCTCCTGGTTCCCAACTATCTCTGTACCAAAATTCATCAAAATCGGTTCAGCCATTAAAGCGTGAAGAGGTAACAAACAAACAAACTCGCTTTCGCTTTTATAATATTATAAGTAAGGATAATGGCAATTCAAAGTAAAAGTTAACAGAAACATTGGTCCAATTGTTGATAGAGTGAGTTACAAATCTAACGCGGGTGAAGCCGCGGGCTAGTTTTAAATAAATGCTTATCTCATATTATTATTGTGTTATTTTTTTCGCAAATGGTACGAAAAGTAGAGTATTTTCCTCGGTGATAAAGCTGTCTTAGCCTTGGGTGAACTTAAATCCCTCGCTACACTCAGGACTCGTCTTAAATCCCTCGCTTCGCTCATGATTTAAGTTTTTAACAACCTCGCTAGGCTCGGGAGTAAACCTCGAGTCCTTCGTTATGCTCGCGATTTAAATCGTCACCCGCGACAAAAGACACTGCTTTATCCCCTTGGTTAATAATCTACAATATCCTTAGAGAAAGCAAACATAGTTCGACTGTCCTGCAAAATGTCATGACCATAATAAGTTTTTAATTAAATATTTTCTATTTGAAATTATTTTTAGAAGTAACTTAGTGGTATTTTTATAGCGATAAAATGTTATGTTATAGTAGTTAGAAAAGCTTAACTTTGCTATATATTAATCATCACTGCGTGAACGCTGCAGTAATATTAGAACGGAGCCATTCGAATTTTGGGTTAAATCTTTGAAAAATCTAAAAAAAAACGAATTGATACTAAAAAAGTACTTTGTAAAAAAACAATCATTAAATTCTCTAGCGATTGGTATAAATTTTATATTGATTACTGCGCAGGTTAAGAAGTTGAATCACAATTTGCAAAAACAAAAATTGTCTGTTATTTTAATAAACTATTTATGAAAAAAAAATTGCATGAAGCAAAGTATTTTTTTGGGATTTTTTATGCCTTTTTCAAATGGTACCTAGTAAGGAACCATTTGAAAAACGTATATCAAACTTTTAGTGGGAAGCCTCTAAATTGCTGAATCAAAAGAGTTTGAAAAATAGGCCTCCATTTTCGTAAATTTTAGACGATTTCAGCACCAAACAATCGGTTATTTATCGTATATTTACTTAGTAGATAAAACATGGTATAATAAAATAGTTGGTGTGTAGAACCTTATTGAAAAATTAAAAAACTACCAAAAATATACCACTATTCAGGCAAATTACATTATCAATATGAATTAAATATTTTACCTACTAATTTTGAGTCAAAATACAGGATTCACCATATTTTTATAGCTTGACGTTTATATGAAGCGTATTATACAAGGGTAACATAATATACGCAAGCCCTACCGTGTGGTGTCTCGGACCATGAATTTCAAAAACTCTAAGAACAAAAGTTGTTCAGTGTTATGGTGTGAGACCACCCGGGAGGTGTTGCGTGTATCATATTACACCTTGTATAGTATGCAATGCAAACCCATGCATCAATCAAAGTTATTGGCACCCTCAGCATGCATATATAGCGTTAAGTTTATATATGTATAAAGCAGAATATAATATATCGTAAGTATGAACAGACAGTAATAAAATAGACTGAAAAGAGTCATGCACCGCGCTATTGCATATCTGCCTCAAAATAAAACTATAGACCTTTTCGTATAGTCCTAAATTTAAAACCTAATATAAAGAATGTCTCTATAATATCAAAGTCATCTATATTCTAATAAAGCTAGAATGAAATATGCTCAAATTTACTGATTTATTTATTAAGAAAGTTGTAAAAGTCTTAAACTCTAACAACTATACAACATCACAAATAAGCCTGGATACATAGATACGTAAGTATAACCACAACAACGGGACAACATCTAAGGATGCGTTGATCCGCCCGTCACTCGCACGCCGCCTCGTACGTGCTGTCACATAGATATGCACAAGGAATGATGGTCGTACGCTCGCGAGCGTGCGGCGACGCGCGCATCGTCCGCACTGTGTACGTGTGCAGGTGCTGCAGCACTAACAGGGCGGAGCTGGGGCGGCGCGGCAGCGAGCCCGCGCCCCCCGCGCCCGCGCCCACCGCGCCCCCGGCGCCCCCTGCGCCCCCCGCCTCCCGCAGCGCGCCACACGCGCCGCACTCCGCGCCGCCGGCTCGTCTGCACACCACACTCTACTTCAACCGTCGCTTACATACACAACGTACCGACATTAGCCCGATACTGACAGTACATTATCTTACAGACTAAATACTTATAACAGAGGAAGACCGCGGCACACAGAAGAACATTCACGGTTAGATGACAGAACAGAGGAGAAAAACTAAAACAGATTAACAACCCGCCGAAACCACCCGCAACCGTTAGTACGCGCAGAACAGGCCGGGAGAGGCGGGACGGGACGGGACGGGACAGGAAGGGACGGGCCGGGCGCGGGCGGCACTCACCTCACGTGGTCAGTGTAGCTGTGGCGCAGCGTGGGCGCGTCCGGCCGCGCCAGCTTGGAGTGCAGCTCGTGCCCAGCGTCGGTGCCCTTGGGCGTGGACGTCAGCAGCGAGCCCTCGTTGAGTGCTTGGTTGGACAGGCTCCTGAACCGGTACCGGATGTCGATGCACTCTGACGAGCCCAGGTCCACCTCGGGGTCGGACGGCACGCAGTAGAACTCGTCCTCTATGCAGCCCGACAGTCTGTTCGCGTTGGACACGAGTGAGTTCTTGCGGTGCGCGAGCGGCGTCAGGAACGGGAAGTTGTTGAACAATTCCTCGTTTTTCTTGTTCTTCTCGAGCAGCGCGGGGATGGTGTTGAGCGACTTCTGCTTGAAGATCTGGAAGTTGGTGAGCGGTTCGACGGCGGCACTGATGATGGTGGCGGCAACTTTCTTTTTCTTGTCGAAGTACGTGGGCATAGCAAAGGAGCTGTCGCGGCCGTTGACGAGCGTGGCGTCAGGCGTGCAGTACTCGTCGCTGGCGGGCGAGTACGCGGCCAGCGCGTGGCGCGGAATGACGTCGGGCGGGCCCGTCAGCGTACTGTTGGGCGTGAGGTACAGCTCCGAGCTGTCGCCGCCCGCCTTGTCCAGCAACAGCTTGGCGAGTGCGCGGCCGGCGTGCTTGCAGGACGGGGAGGGGACGAACAGAGTGCTGCACGTGCGGCCGCTGTGGGGGGAAGGGGAGGGGGACGAAACAAAACATAAAAAAATTATTACAAGCTAATAAATAAAAGTGGCAAACCGAAATAAATAAAGTTAGTTACCGTGCGTAACACAATGTTAATAATAAATGAACATAAAGCATAAACAATGGACACTGTACAGTAGCGCGCGAGGTGATGGCGCACAGGCGTGCCATGCAGCCGGGGGCCGGGGGGGGGGGGTGATGACGTCACTAACGTACACACTTGCCGTTCATATGGTAGTATTCAATCATTATCATGTCGATATCTCCAATGATCACAATTTCGTTCCCGCACCACAATTTTCACAAACACAATGGTAATAATAAACACGTAATGCTAATGACAAGCGGTAATGGTCGGGTCCGGGTCCCACCACCGAGTAAGGCTAGCCACAGTGGCGGCACACAGCGCTGTTCACCTGTTGTGATGCGGCCGGCCCGCGTCGCCGGCCGAGTCGCCCTCCGAGCTCTGCCGCGAGTGCGCCGACGCAGCCGACGAGCTGCCGTAGCCGGACGCCTGGAACATACACATTACACTTACTAAATAAACTATTACGTAGTATTTTGTCCATGACCATTCCAATCAGGGCCATTGCAATCATATTCACGCGCGGTCAATAAAATTGATCTCATTGTGAATTAGTGTAATTTAAGTCGGGGATGTCGCGGATGCATTTTTTTTTACATCCGCGGTTGCGATCTGAACAAAAAACTTAAGTGTTAGTTTGGTAAGGTAAAACACTCACAGTAATATTTACCCTTTCTCTATTTAACAAATGTAGAATGGCCGCTTTTTCGGACTGCAGTCTGTTTCGCAAGAGTTTAAAATCGCGACCTGCTACACATCCGCATCAAAACTCCGATTTATATGGATGCGGATGTCTTAATCGATGCCGATGCGAACATTCGCAACATCCCTGATTTGAGTGAGTTGACATATTTATTAGGCGAATGTATGTACTACACGAAACATTAAAAATTACTTGTCAAAAAGACAGTTACCAAAATGATTAAAAAGCCAAACACGTAGCATCGGTCGTTACCTTGCTGCTCATGTCGCCGGAGGTGTTGGAGGAGTTCCTGGAGTGCGTGTGCTGCTGCTGCTGCAGGCACGCCGCGCACGACGCCACGCCGCCCGCCGCGCCCGCGCCGCCCACCGCCGCCAGCATTGTTAGGCCTGCAGCGGGGACACGGGAACTTAAACCTTATACGTACGCCTTGACTGAAGACATTTTATGTTACTACGAGTATCACTACGAAGCTTTCGGTTGCAGAAAAAAATATAAATCAACAACAAGATAAAAACAGTAAAACGTATAACTGACGAAAAAGTCTCAGTTATGTTTGACAACACCACACAACCTAATTTTGAGATCTTGTATGTTATTAGATATTACTAATTAATAAATGATTCTGATTTTTCACATGATACGGTATTTTTATTTCATGCTTTACCAGGGGATCATAAATGGCCGAAGTTAATATTGTTAATTGTGATTTTGTGACCATTTCACAAAAGGTAATGTAATTCATATTATTAACCTGTTATGAATCTACTAAAGCCGGCCTTTTTAGACCCTAACCCATGACCTGATGGATATTCAGTTATTAACCGATGGAAGCTAAACAACTTACCAGGGTGGTCGGGCGCGGAGGTACCGAGCGGCGAGTCCTCGCCGTCAGGAGTGGGCAGCTCAGACGAGGGCATCAGGGATAGAGGTTGCGAGACGCTGCCCTCTGCAAACACATAAATATTATGTCAGTTGAATAAAGTAGCACACGCCAAAAATATAGCATTGCAAGGAAACTGTTACAGATTAGTTCAGTTCATGTGTGATTCAGATTCAGTTCAGTGGATTTTAGTTATATTTATGAAACAAGCTCTTTGAATGCCTACAGAGTGTATCAGAGCGTTTCTGTGAGCAAACGTACCGTAGTTCTTCTTCTTGGTGAGCGAGCCGAAGCCCGAGGAGGCGGTGGAGGAAGCGCAGTCGTCGTCGGGCTGCGTGCCGCCCGCCACGCTCTCGGAGCCGCTGTCGCCGCCCGCCAGCCCGTCCGCAGCCTCCTGCTTGCGCTCCGGGCTGGAACCAAACGCTACATGTTATAGCTTTTGAGAAGTAAGCGCGGTGCACATAAGCACTTTAAATAGCTTTTCACGAGCTTGTATTCCCTTAAGGGTTAGGCAAATCAGTATCATATCATAGTGCCAGTACCCATAATTGGAAGTCCCATGGAGCAATGACATTTTTGAGAAATTCCTAATGGAAAAACCCAATAACACTACCCGAGTTGGGAATCGAATCCAAGCATGAGGCCAGCAGTACCGCTTGCGACCACTACACCACAGACGACTTTATATTTATGTTCAGCATAAAGGACACGTCTCGCGTGTGCTACGTACACTTTGAAGAGCGGGTCGCCGGAGATCATGTTCATCTTGATGCGCACGCGCAACACGGAGTTGTCCTGCCGCCGGCGCGGGTCGTAGCCCTCCAGCAGGCAGCGCCGACTCGTCTCGCCCGCGCCCGCCAGCTCCGCTAGGTTCACGTCACAGAAGCCCAGCTTCTGGTATGACCTACCGCCTGGAATACAGCGTTTTAGCCAATGTTATTGGATGGTAAACAACCCCACTGAATGATGAATGGTCACACCATTCATCTATTGGTATTCTATTATATTATACTAATAATATTGGTAGTATACAAATGATAAACCATGGTTTTATTTTGATAATTTCGCACTCAGCTAGCCATATAACCATCTATACTTTTACAACGAGGAATTCAGATAACAGTAAAATGCATAAACGACGCAATAGTTCACAATTTAAAACATAAAATTGTGTAAAGTTATTTATGAAAGAAATGCGAAGCTGTAAAGAGCATTCCGACGATAACAACGTGAACATTCATAATTTAACTAAGTTGAAAGTCGGTCCGCAGAGACTGCATTATAAGCGCCACTCGGCTTCATCGGATACTTTGCGAATTTTCTTCCAAAGCGATTTTGAATCCGCGCTCGGGCGCCAGTTGCACCGCTTCGTCAGACTTGCAAATATATGGACGTTACTGAATCGCACTTTGAATGTTCAATATTCCGACGGTAAAGTTTACACGAACGGGTCGAACAGAACTGAAAGTCGTTGGAAGGATTTACGTAAATGTTTGCTCTTAGTTTTGTCAGCGTTTCTGTGTGACGTGTGCGGTGGGCGGAGGTTGCGTATAATTAGGGGCTGCGAGCACAGATAGCTGCGGTGGTACTCATTAAAATTAACAAAGGTTCGCTTTGTTTAGTGAGCGCGCGCATTAATATGTATAATTGGAAGTAGCGGTCAATGTGCGGGAAGCTGTAATTTGGATGATTCAGATTTTCGGGATTAGTACTCGCCTTTACGAGTCACAGAATTTCATCGGAATTACCGACCTTTTATCCCGGCGGGTCCACGGTTGTTCCCGTAGGATAATAGAAAAATTTCCAAAAAAAAAAACGCGTTGACGTATTTTTCGCAACAAGTGACGTCACACGTAACTTTAATGGGCTATTACTTTGTCTTTTAGGTCTATTTATAACTAAGACCCTTATTATTATTTTTAATAATCTAAAAGATGGACTAATTAGAATGTAATTATTTTGACTCTGGAAACTACGCAATTTATATCCTCCACAAGGGTAAAACCGCAGGCATAAGTTCTGCAAGTAGGGAATCTCTTGATCTGATGAAGTTATTAGTTCTGACGTGAGGGTCGTGTTACCTTTGCACTCCTTGCGCACGGACACCCTCATGAGCGCCGGCTCCAGCACGCCGGTGCTCGCGTTGGCGTGCATCTTGCACACAAACGAGAACTGCGCGTTCCACCGCACCGCGTGGTTCCGAACCTCCTCTCTGTGGACAACACAATGAATACGTTAATAATGGAATTCAAGCGAAGGCAGAATGTGAGGTGAGTAGTACTGCTTAGTAGTCATCAAATGGCAAAAGGCATGAGGGTAACGGAAAGCTAATTAATTTGGGAACCGACAGTTTGTGTACGTCACATTTACATGACAGTCTAGAGAAAAGGCTAGGCAGATGAAGATGATATTTACATGACAGTCGATAAAAACGCTCACATTTTACCACTAAGAATTGTGTTCGAATGTCTTAGTTCTCTCATCACAGATCGTTAAAAATTTTCCAAGGAGCTACTTCACTAAAATACATTTCGATCCTGAATTCACGACAGCGTCACCTGTTTCCAGCTGTATTTTATATGCCCCACACTCACAGTGCACATGCAGGCTGCGCGGTGACGTGTGCTATTCAGTTGCACTTCGTTAGAACTACCGGCGTCGCCCATATGTATAGATAGGATGACCTATTATTTATCGCACACGAAGTGAACGATTTGAGAAAGCTTTAAATATTATTTCGTCTGAATTCTAAGCACTCACAAATCGAGAATTTTGACGCATTTTGTGAAAAACATATAATACAGCTTTGGCTGCAAAATTGTCGTTTTTATGCCAGCCTTTCGGCATATTTACAGTTGAACTTCGTACGTTCCAAGTCCATCATTGATGTTTGCATGAAGCATGTTATGGATCTCCAAATCATTAATTACAATACCGGTTTACATAAACACTGCTTTAACAACGTGTTTACTTTTACTATAAAGAGAATTTACGAGATAACGTCGCACCCGCCGCCATCACCACGGTTCATGGTTGAGTAACTGCAGTATCTCCGATTATGAAATATTCTGCTGTTACTGACGCATTATGAAATGCTGCATGAAGGAGATTACTGGAATTATTAAGAAAGTAGTTGTTATAATCCGTCTTCGTGATAGATTAACACAAAGTTAACGACCAACTCGAAGCTTATCTCACGACAAACAGTTGTCAAATTGAGGAAGCGAAATTATATTGAGCCCAACTAAGCGATGCACAAAACGATAACCAGTACCGAACTTCAAGCATTTAGATACTATCGTTAGAAGTTCAACTTCACCAGATAATAAAATAAACCCACAGTTATCTTAGTAGGTGAAAGGATACGATAATGGATAAAGCAAATCTCTTAATGCAATGCTATCAAATCGTTGTTATAGTTGCGTTGTGAACAAGTTAGTGTGTCAGACCGTTTGAGCAGCCACACTGCCGCAGTCGGAGGCTGCCGCCGACATTAGCGCAGACGACTGAGTGGATGCACTCACAGCTAACAGCTCGGTGTGAAGCTACCGGCCTCCAGCGTCGCCTGCTGCTAATGGCGACTGCGACATTTGGAACATCGCATGTGGATAAACTATTAAGGCTAATTGAATTTGTTAAATGGTACTTATAAAATATATAAGTTGTTGTTTACTTGCCGGTTGTTGTCAACATCATGTATTAGTCATATGTTAGTTATTAGAGTTTATAATTGTGTGTATAATAACCTCAGTCACGCACGCTTCTGAAGTTTAGCCTAAATAAATATCAACCTCATGGCCGTATAGTGTAATGTAACAACAGTATAGGTCTGAGAACGAATTCTGTCAGTAAGTGGATCGTTCGGGCGCATAAACGAATCTTGTACATTTTATCGTACACATGTCTCGGCATAAAGTAGCAGACCTTGCAATAAACCTGCGAACCGAACAGTCTGCGGTTTACAAGAAATGTGACGTGCAGCGAATCAGAAACTAAGTCTTTTAGCATAATCGAATGCACATTGGGATTGGTGGAGCCGCTTTGTCTCTCCTTAATCTATAGGTGTCGCTGTAAGAACGTAGTTAATTGCTTAAGCCATTAAATCAAATAGTCTTAGACCCTCATACTTAAGTACTAAAGCTGTAACAACAATATTGTAAAACCATATTATTTTTCAAGAGTAACCACGGAGTTTCTTGCCGGTTCTTCTCCATAGGAAACGACCAACCCGAATCGTGCACCTTGTCTCGACGTTTTATTAGTGCCCATGTAGGTTTATGTGACATAAAAATATTTTGATTTTGACCCAACCAACATAAAATCGACACATCTAAGTAACGAATTTGAAAAGCGGTCGAATCTCAAGTAGGTACACACAGCCAATCACTTAACGGTTTGTAGGCCAAATATTGAAGTACACTATCATAAGTACAAAGTTTTAGTGACCTGACCTACGTGTATGGTGGTGATGGTGCTGTCCCACATAGCGGTGGAGGCGTCCCAATTCCGGCGGTCACCGATGTACCTAAATGGTAATGAGAACGTTCGCGTGCCGGACGGGGCCACTTCCGCCCGCTAATGGCCCTTGTGATAATACAGCCCGTACTTAAGATAATGCGAGTTTTATTTCTTTCACTTTTCGGGAGCTTTGTCCTTCAGGTGCAGAGAGATTTTATCATTTTAAGACAAAGTGGTCTATGAAGGGTCGTCAGCGTCACGCCTTTACGTCTACAAAAGATTTTGAATTTACGATAACAGTTCTTATTATCTGTTTTTTTTTTTGTAAAAAAAAGGAGGAGTTTCTCAATTCGTCGGAATATTTTATTTGTTTTTTTAATGTATGTTCACCGATTACTCAAAGAGTCCTGGACCGATTTGCAAAAACCTTTTTTGTTTGAAAGGGTAAACTTTCCAGGTGGTCCTATATCAATTTTACTTACATAGCTTAGGTACTTTATGAGTTATCATCGCCACCGACTCTTTCCGGAAGTCAGTGGCAACAAAAGAAAAAGTTATTTCTACATTTTAGTTTTTTGGAAGCCTATTTTATTTTTTATTAAAAATAATAAGCTTGAGTAATTGTTCATTTTGACATCAGAACGTTCATCTAAAAAGGGACGTTTCCACCATTCTTTATGGATTTCCATGGCGGGCACAACGGTGGCGTCACCTAAGCAACGATGCGGTTAGTTAGGTCATGTTTACGAGGCAGTTCCCCGAACCAACGGGCGCTCCATGCACTCTTATCGGGATTAATACCGTTTCTGCTTAGTGGAAACGAACGTCTATCTCTATCGATACGATGCGAGGAACTACACTAACCGAGAGTAATTAATTTGGCTCCAAAATTGTTTGTTTTTTACTTAGATCCATTAACGTTCTCGAGTCTTGTCTCAAGGTTGAGCATTTTTGAGGAGGCACGTGAAGCATTCCGGTGATCTAAGTATAGAAACGTATGAAACCATGGCCTGTTGATCAATCATTGTGTTTACGCTTCATACTAGAGGACCAGAGGGCCACTTGGAGATAGAAAGTAAACAAGTGCAGTAAACGTGAGTTATCTAAGTAAGTATGTTGTGGTCATGGCTAACTCACGTGGCCCTTATGTCATCTATGCAATAAATACAATTGCCTCTTACGTCCCAATACCTTTTCCAAACCCTTACTAACGCTGCTGACGTGGCCAGATTCTGGTTGAAGGTTCTAGTAAAACAATGAAAATAGAATCATCGACACTACAAACAAAACTGGCAAGTGGGAAAAATAAAACGTAGTCGTTCCCCTCGCGTGTCTTGTTGTTTTGAGTTTGGCTTCACGAAGGGCAGGTTTGGCTTCACGAAGGGCAGGTCGACAACGGACGCGGGAGTAAAACTCATCAGTCACATTTTGGAATCCTGGGAGCAGTCCCAGGATGCCATTGGCATTTTCTGTGATCTCTCAAAAGCGTTCGACTGCGTCGACCACAACACACTGCTCTGTAAATTACACCACTACGGAATTCGTGGACGAGCTGCTGATCTTGTTTTATCATATTTATCAAACAGGCAGCAAAAAGTAAATGTTAATGGGGCGACGTCCGCTGGGTCTCTAGTTAAGATGGGCGTGCCCCAAGGTTCTATTCTCGGTCCCTTCCTGTTTCTTGTTTATATAAATGATCTTCCTTTTATGATGGCCAAGCTCTCGGATATAATTTTATTTGCTGACGACACTTCGTTAATTTTTAAAATAAATAGAAAAAATCCGGATGTCGTTCATGTTAACAAAAGTCTAACCGTTTTATCGAAATGGTTCGCAGCTAATAATCTTTTACTGAATGCGAACAAAACCAAATGTCTAAAGTTTGCCTTACCAAATGTACCACAAAGAGATCTAAATTTAAATCTTGACGGCAAAAATCTTGATGTTATAGCGGAAACTGTATTTTTGGGGATGACTATCGATTCAAAACTGCAATGGGGCGCGCACATAAGAACTCTTTCGGGTAGGCTCAGCTCAGCTGCTTATGCAGTAAGGAAAGTAAGGCAGTTAACTGATGTAGACACAGCTAGGTTAGTTTATTATGCTTACTTTCACAGTATTATGTCCTATGGCGTTCTGCTATGGGGATCAGCAGCAGACGTCGATACAGTTTTCATATTACAAAAAAGGGCAGTCCGCGCGATCTATAAAATGGGTCCTCGCGAGTCCCTCAGAGAAAAATTTAAAGAGATCGATATACTGACTCTGCTTTCACTTTATATCTTAGAATGTATATTGTATGTCCGTAAAAATCGGGGGCTTTTCAGAATTAGGAGCGACTACCATAATATTAATACACGCAGTAAACACGAAA
Source organism: Ochropleura leucogaster (assembly GCA_958449745.1). Classification (NCBI taxonomy): domain Eukaryota; kingdom Metazoa; phylum Arthropoda; class Insecta; order Lepidoptera; family Noctuidae; genus Ochropleura; species Ochropleura leucogaster. The sequence goes on from OY288203.1 coordinate 475,649, forward strand.
TTGTAATTCCCAAATTTAGATTAACAAAAACTAGCAAGTCATTTCTAATAAACAGTATACGCTTTTATAACAAGTTGCCAAAATCAGTTATAGAACTGACAGATGGAAAGTTTAAAAACTACATAAAACGTGTCCTTATTAAAAAAGCATATTACAAAATCAAGGACTACGTTGAAGATAAAGAAGTTTGGCTATAGTTCCTTCTGCGCATGCGGCTTCCCTGGTAGCTATAATCAGCACAAATTTGTGGATGTCTCTAACTATTCTCAATCTTATTTTTTTTTTTTGTGATCTCTTTTAATCATTTTTTTGCAATAGTTGTCAAATCACATATTTATATCACCCTTGTTCTGAATAGTTACAGTACTGATAGCAACATCTGTGTGACTCGTCTCATTGGAATTATTTTGTTTATTTTTGATTTTTTTTATTCTTGTATAGATTCTCTTCTACAAATTTGTTGTGAATGAGTGGACATGGTAGGCCTTGTAGATTCTTAGACCCTTGTTAACTTTGGTTATTTATTATTTTATTTTACTTTCTGTAAAGTAAGCATTGACTTATTGTCGGGCCTACGCTGTCCTCTCATACTTAAGTACTAACGCTGTAACAACAACATTGTAAAACCAAATGATTTTAAAAGAGTAACCATGGAGTTTCTTGCCGGTTCTTCTCCATAGGAAACGACCAACCCGAACCGTGCATCTTTTCTCGACGTTTTATAAGTGCCCATGTAGGCCTATGTGAAATAAAAATATTTTGATTTTGATTTTGATTTTTGTTCAAGTTTGGAGGCTTGGTAGTTGATCTTTTTGACCGCGCCGTAATGATCTTGGTGCAAGGCCCGATACATATCTTTACGGTCGGCCGCACTGGCCCTAGCGAAGGTATACGAATGCCAGACGTCACGGACACCGCACCTGACCGCTAATTAATCATTAGCAATTATAACCTTCTTCCAGTTAGGCACGCGCCAGTTACTGTGCCGTACTTATAATATGTTGTTAGATAGAGTACCCGGGGCGGCTAATGTTGCTGCTACAGTTTATCGGGCCCTTGGGAGGAGCAATGACCTCATTTGAAACATGAGTAATCGCTAAGAAAATTGTATTTCCATGGCCTTAACATTTCCTTTAGGTATAATATTATGTAGATAAATAAAGTGAGTCAGATATTAAAGAATTATGCAATAACAACCTAATCACAATCAGATAGTGTATTATTTTTGTCAAGGCCTACGATAAATTAAATCATGAATTAAATTATATTATTTAACAGTCAAACATACAAATAATTAATTTTGAGGAAATTGGATTGCTAGCGATACTTACCTACTAGTGGTTTGATTACATGTACATATTTATTATATATGTATACATATCTGCATGAAAGTATAACGGATTACGAGAACAGCACTTTCGATTAACTCAACTGTTACTACAAGGTTGAGATTTGCACACATCCACTAACAATGATGATGACTGTCATCATTCAAGATGCTAATGCATGTCCAACGTTTGTCCAGAGTTTGCGTCAATTCCGCGTGGTTAAGAAATGGTGGCGATTAGCTTACAATTTCACAAATAAATAAATGAATAGTAAATAATGCGATTATTATACGTTCCGTAAGAGTAACATCTTGCTTGGTGTTTATTACGATATATTTATTGTAAGTGTCGAGTCGAGCATGTTGCCGCCATATTTAACTGCCAGATGTTTGAATGCACTCAGATGAACCATCTATCTATCTATCTATAAAAATAAATTGCTTTTTGTTTGTCTCGCTAAAACTCGAAAATGGCTAGAGCAATTAGGCAAATTTTGATCTTGAAATATTAGATCACGAAATCTATTATGGGAGAGGTTGGAAATATATAGGACCTAGGTAGGTCCTTTATATTTCTATTTATTTGAAATATATAGGTATATATTTAAGGGTAGGGTAGCTACTAGGTAGACAAGCAGTAGACATTATTACAATACAACTTTATCGATGGCAGCACGATAAATGCATAAAGTTGGTTAAAGTGGTTAGCTGGTATTAAACATGGTAGCATTTAAACCAGAAACCGTGGTCTATTAACTAAAGAATTGCCGTTCAACAGAACATCATAAAAGCAATAAGGAATTAATCATTTTGCGAAACATTATAAAACCGAGCACTATACGAGTATTTACACAATGTTAATTAGTGAAACTTCACGCTCCAGGACCTAATGCCGGCGAAAACTGCATTAGTGGTAATATACATCATACAAATTGTTTATAATAAATCCATTGGGCATGTATTATGTGGCGTCGCATGCGCATTACTGCAAATAAAACTGACAGTAAAGACCGCAGGGACACTAATGGCGTCATGCGTGAGAGTCTACGCGAATGCTGCGTGATAGACGATATACACTCAACTTGGCTGTGCATATGTTAATACTGTACCGGGTTAATGGTCTGTATTGAGTGGTTTCAGGAAGGAATGTTTCGCGTCAAATGACTGCGCCGTTTTAAACGGTTTAAGTGGTAGATTGTCCAAAATAGAAGTGGGTGTGCGAATTCACAGCTAGAGTACAGTGCGGGTTGTTCTAGTGCAGTCTGGTTTCAAGCTTAGGTCTAGACTGAGTTCAATAGGGTTACTAGTAAAGACAAAAGTAACACCCGTTGTAACTTCAGATATCACTTATATCACTTTAAACATGTATAATGCACTACTGTGAAGCTTACCAAAAGCATTAAAAGAAATACTGCTATTCCGAAATAACAAGCATAATGGCCGAGGCACACATAACCCAGCGTACTGAAGATGTACACGTTGCAACAGCCGGCCCCATTCCTTCAGTTTACGAGGCGCGCCGCACTGCGCGAACGCAGCTATGCTTTATGAAGTGATGCGAGACGAAGATTTAAAGCTATCATAAACTAAGCAGGAATTCTTAAAAGGAAACAAGCGTGTGGGAATGGAAATTAAAAGTTGTGCAACAGCATTGCATTTCGTCACCCGTATCCTAGGCGCCACCCAACGTCCTGGCTCACTCTGTCAAGAGCAGGCTCATTATTCGGTGCGTTTCTTCTTCAGCCTTTAGACTGAGACCAACCTTTCTAACCAATATCTTAGCTAATAATGCATTATCTTCTACCTAAATACTGCGTCGCAGATCAAAGGCACGGTGTGTGCAACGAGAGCAAGGACGGCAGATGTCGCGGTGTCGGGTGTCCGGTATCAGGCAGATGGCTGGCCGCACCGCGACACTCGACACTGCTATAACCAGGCATGCAAATATACTGCTGCGCGTTAAGTTATTATAGGAAAGTAATTACAAAATCAAAAAACTAATTCTTGCGGTTCGCGAAGAAGAGCAAACGAATGAAGTGAACACTATCAAGTTGTATACGGGGTTACTGGAGCTGCGAACGGTACGGCACGTTAGCGTTACTTCAAGTGAAACCATTATGGTCATGGAACTGTAGTCATCCATTCAAGAACATGTTTACAACTTGTGAGAGGTAAACAACTGTTATGATATGATCCACACTTTGCTTTCTTTCGCTTCTAGATTTGCTATGCATCATAAAATACGTAATGATGATCCAAATTAAGTAATAACTAAGAAAACAAATTCTTGAAGCTTGAATGGGGTTTTGGTTTGCGGTTTGTTTTTAAGTAAGCAGAAATCCTGAGTAATAAATATGACATCAGTGGCATTAGGTCGCAGCCTGAATTCTTGCATGATTTGTTACTAAATATTGTAGATACATACTTTTATGTAGTCCTTCATGGAAAAAGATTATACAAAGGGAAATTCCTTATGGTGCAATACAAGTTTCTCTACTTCAATTGCACTCTTTCCTTCATTACAGCAGTGTCCTAGTAATACAGTTTGTTAAACGTATTACATAATATTATGATGGTTAACTTATGTTTAAGCCATTGTAACGACCGTGACGTCAGAAGCATGCCAGTTTAAAGGATCATCGTAATCCTCCGCTGGCGCCCGCTGACGCCCGTGAACGACGAGGGTCGACAACAACTAATTCCTGGTTATTAGGGTTGAAGGTCATTGGAATTTCATTACGACATTTCTATCTACAAATGTTAATGAATAGTAGGAGATTAAGACGGGAAAAATATCTAATAAACTAACAAAACTTCCAGATAAAACTATATAACCTGCATTTTAGAAGATACGAATATTTCCAAGTAAAATGACAAACTTTTGAGGTCTTGTCTTCTTTGTCTATGCAGTATTCCGCGCCATTTCGTTCAGACCGGTTAGATACAGGGTTCTGCAAAAGTGTAAAATAAAAGCTTCGTACGACCCGGTCTACCGAAACGAACAATATACGAGGGATACAATTGCTCTTAACGAGCATAGTGTAGTGTGGTGTCCTGGGGAGGTATGAATGTAGTTGGAATAGCAGAGACAATATAGATTACCTAAGGACTATAGACTAAATAGAGGTATAGTCATGCCCTTATCCCATTTATTTTGCATCATGGTCTTTATAACCAACTTAAAAAAGGGGAGGTCAACGGTATTATTCCGTATGTTTTTACACGATTTCTAGTGTAAAAACTGAATTGTGAGCCGATTTTCAAAATTATTTTTATTATCGAAAAGGTATATTCCCAAAGGGGTCCCATTTCAATTGTATCTATATTGCTTCGGTAGTTTAGGTATAAGTTATCTTCTATGATACATATTATGTAAGGATGATATGCTATACATATAAATATAATCTTTTAGTAGCAATGGAAAATAAATACTCGATAAGAAATTGTGTGAAAAAATAACTTTTATGCAAAATAAAGTTTACTTCCGGAAGTCGCTGAATTTTGTTTGAATCATTGATTGTTTTTGCTTTCTTCCAGAAGTAAACTTACAGTGATTTTTGGGAAGTCGGTAATTTTTGCTCTTCCATACTTTTTATCTATTATTCATGATCTCGTCAGACACCTCTTTTTAGCTATATCCTTTACACAGTTCCTCTACATTTTCTTACATTATCCCCTACTCCTGTAGCCACCGACATTTGCACTCAAGACTACAGACTATAAAGCAATAGACGAAATAAAACTCGCAAGTCTGGTCACACATTCAATAAAGGAACTAGAGATCCCACAAACAGAATTGGAAACGAGTGAGGGACCTAATGACTAGTTGAGCTTTATTCCGTCCCTGAATAAATAACGAATAGGGCCAAAGAACCAAAACGAATACAGGACAAGAGTTTGAAGGCGACACTAAATGCCGGCAACCTTGATCGACTGGGGAGGAGTTGGCGTTACTCCCCGACACCCAAGATTATACAAATAAAAATGTACACCTTCATTTATTAAACACAATACGAATAAAAGTCAATATATTGGCACTTATTCTTTTAGATTGTGAAATTTTCATTAAAATTACACCAAATGGTATTTGCCTAGAGGTTTAGATATGATGTTGGATTTTAAATAATCAAAAATTATGTATCTGCCCCTTCAGAATGTAGGCACTATACGTGTGCGTGACTCTTAGACATAAAAGCGGAGGGCGTAAACCATTGATATTTGTTCTAATTACAATAGAACAGATGCATAACATTATAGTGATCCAATCAAGTCCCAGATTCCAAAGATTCTTTTACAAACACGTAAGTGTAGTTTTACAGAATTTCACAATTATATATTTCTGAGCCAATTTATTTTTAGCACATAGCTCACTTTAATGATTTATTAAGATAGCTAAATAATACGTTTTCACACATTTATTGCAACAGAAAAACAAAGTGTTGTTGTAAAAGTATTTGCGGTTACATCTGCGGTGAGTAAACTATGTATTTGTTTACAAGCTTGGCTGCACGTAAGTTCCTTAATTCTCTTGGGTTTCAACGCATATAATTCACTGGCTGGCACCCGCGGATTTGCCTGTGTGATAATCTAAGGTAAGGTAAGGTAGGTCCCTAAGGTAGACTGGTAGAAAATGCCCAAGGCATTAAATCCACCTTTGTACAGTGTTTATATATGTGCATAAAATTTAATAAATAAATAAAATAAATAATCGAAAAATAAAAAAAATAAAGATTATAATCTACCTCTGTGCCTAATTTCATCAAGATCCGTTTTCACGTGAAAGAGTAACATACATCCATCCATCCTCACAAACATTCGCATTTATAATATTAATAGGATTTGCAACGAATATCATTCGGAACTCTTCTCATACGTAAATTAAGTAGGTAGAACCTGCCAAATGTAGGGCCATGAAACTTGTTGCCTCAAGGCAGCCTCATGAGTCAGCCTCGTCTGATACGCACCTCGTGGTATTTCCACTTGGCTAGCTTCTATGACGTCGCAGTATCAATACCAGCTCTATGATAATTGCGACATACTTGCATTTAGACACGCTTCTCGGAGCATTCTAGTAATCGGCTACATCGGATATTGAGACCGAGAGCAATATCCGCAGATCGTATAATATTATATTGCTACTTCAGTATTAATAGATGCGCCAATTTCAAAGTTTATTATGCAAAAAATAGATAGAATGTGGGAGAGAATAAAATCAGGACATTGGCAGCTTTAAAATGTCTAAGTCTGATAATTGTCTAAATTCTGCAGAGGATGTGCAGTAGATTGTTAGGAGACAATAAGTCTTTATGGTAAGCCTTTCGGATTCCATTTCTCTTGACATAAGCATCACATCTAGGAATATAATATGACGCGAACGCGCCTACGCAGGCTGCTTCATTGAATGTCAGTCAATGCGGGGAATGTTTGACACTCGATGCGACGCGGACGAGCACTGTGGCCCGCAGCCCGCAGTACATGTTACGAGTGGCAAGCGAGAGAAAACTGTTAAATAATTATCAAAATAATACTCAGATGAGTTATGAATTTTATGCCAAATATTTCCGTTTTATTTCAGGAACAACACTGAAAACAAACAGTAATTCTAAAACGATGCAATTCTCACTCAAAGCAATGAAGACCCATTGCCATCTAGAATGAGTAACAACATTACACGGTGTAGTATCAATAAAGAAGCAAGTTCGCGACCACAACGACGGCTTGCAGTAAGCCGATCAACAAACAGTTGGATGAGATTGGGGTCGAAGGCCCACGAGCCGCGAGGAAGTATTGCGCAGGCACAGGATGCGCTGTGTTGCTTTATTAGCCATCGGATGAGGCGTACATAATGTGCGGATACGCACTGGGAACCAGCAAAAATATACAAGTTCTATTTACATACTGAAACTAACTGCATACGACACCGTACGAGTCCGTACAACCTAATGCCACACTTCAATGGACATTTGCAAACGACTGCATTTCTCTAAATCCCTACTTTCCTACAGTTCATTTTGAACGGTCGGTAGTTCTGGCGCCAACTTGTCTCAAACTTCCAACATTGCTGAATCGTTTCGGGCCTCAGGGCATCCATTATGCTGTTCTGAGAACTTCATTGCCGGATATTCTACATTATATAAAGATTGCAGAGGCGGATCAATAAGCAACGATATTTTTTCGACTAAATAATTTAGTTCAACTTGGCGTCTTGTTTAAAGACTGATGCAACAGAACCCGGTTTTCCTTATTACCGCTCCAAATAATAATGTACCTAGTCTGTGCTAGAGTAATGGTGAAGTAAATCATGATTAACTGCCGGCTCGGGAACGGCTCGGTTTATGGCTGAGCCAATATTTTCTAGTCGAGCTAGTTGCTGGTTAATTTTACCGGGCATTCCTATCACTCTGTTTAAAATATATTTATGTATTGCTTCGTAAAGTGAAGAAGAAAATAAAAAGTTTAACGAAATGGTGAGTGTAACGTAACTATCAGGCGACCGACTGACAGTTGTATTCAATACAATAATATTTGATCTGCAGATTGAAAGCAACAGAAGATGAGTAATTGCCATCGTGTCTAAAGTATAACAAAATGAACGTTCACGAGTTTGTGTAACACGATTAGCGTTCGCGGGTCGTTGTCGTGACAGGGTGGCAATTACATTGTGCGAGCATAAAGCCGCATGTTTGGCATGCACAGTCGCAGAGCGAGCCGGGATCACGTGTGACGAGTGTTGCACTGGTGTCAGTGTCAGCGAGGATGTGGCGTCGAGCCAATACTCCTCGCGCTTCCGATCACGTGTCGCCACGCCATGTCCATGAAAAAATTAAATGACAGTAGTTCATAGCAGTTCGAAATACATTTAAGACTTTACGACAACGTTTATATTAAAAGAGCTGAAAAGAAAACCAAATCACTAGGTTTAAAACTGAATCGACGTTTTAATGCTAATACAAAGCCAAGATTAGGAAAACTTAATTCAACTTAGTTCAAAACAGATGTAATATATATGCATAATAGAATGACATAACCAGTTAACGTCGTAACTAAGGAATTCAATAAGTAGTAGTCTGTGGTATTGCAGATATTATAACAAACTGTACGTACAATCGTTTGTATTTTCAGATCAGAGAACACTTGAATTACCCTAGGTATAAAACTGTATTCTCAAAGAAACTTTACTAATAACATTGAGACTTTTAATTCAGTTGATACAACCATGTCCATGTCTTCCAATTTACAGCTTTCAATGCGCATGTAGCTGGTATTCACGATATTAATTTAATCAACTTAACACCAGCCAACACAATTGAATTCGTAATCCGTTCAGAGAGATCCACAAACAATTAACCGTTTATTAGCAGCAGTTATGCACGATGACGTCGTCTAGGTAAACAGATGACTGTGCTCTGATATCACCTCTATCCGTGTGTTTTGGTCCGCCAACGCAGCACAACGAGGCGATTCGCCAAAAGATCACACTATTGAGGTAATTCCCCTATTTCCCTCATTATGTATTATTTATCACATCTTTTTCCAATGAGTTACTTAACTACTTGATCGTAGACGATGACTAATTCTAGTAAATTATTTGCTTTAGCCACATATAAATAAAAATGCTACAAATGTTTAACATTTGAGCACATTATTAGTGTGGGCATGTAAAAAATAAAACAAAGAGTGGTTAATTTAAAGCGATTAGCGCCTTGCATCCACAAAGTTTATATGACTAGTCACATTTATTCCCGATAGTTTATCGTCGCGCGAATGTCTCTAGTATGACATTAAGTAATTACCGTAAACAAACGCCCCAATAAAACTCACGATACTGTAAGTGATCTACGATTATTTACAGCCGTGTTTACAAACTTCTGAAGTCACCTTTGAACCCGAAGCCATAACTCGCGAAGTAAACTGATTAAAATGTACACAACTTATTTAGTCTTGTCACGGAAATTAAAGAGCAAATCGATTTAGTCAGCTGTTCGTTAAAGTCGTAATTTTGAGGTATTACTTAATACAAATAGAGCAGATTATGTAAAGACTATTCAGCAGAAAACGAACCACAGAAATGATTATTAATCTGTTTTGCCTGGAGGTGAAAGATAATATAGAACAAAAGAAATGTTGTTACAATATTTGACAACGTAACCGCAAAATAACGAATTCGTGGCAAGAGGCACTCCACGCATGGGACGAGAGTCCTTTCACCTGCGGTTGGCGAGAAGCGGCGAGCGCGCTGACGGCCTTGCTTGACCTTGCGCCGCTGGTCAATCAGGTGCTACAGCGAGATGCGTCGGCGCAATGCAACGGATGCACTTTTACTGCTTAACCATTTCTCAAACAGTCTTTAGGGTTTTCTGTTTTGTTCATTATATTGGGTATGACAAAACATTCCACCTTTCTATTTGTTTGTATAAATTGAGATAACATATTTTCACAATGAGGTTATAAATTGAATTAATGCGATGTTATGAAGTAATGAATAGCTTGTAATAAAACAAGAGTTTGGTTGGATTGCAGCACAAATGATAAACATTTATAAATGAATCAGAGTATCCCACGCTTCACTAAAATATCAGTTGGCGCTGACTTTGTCATTGTCTATTAATAGTGAGGCGGGACGCGTAGGGTTCCCACCTGCCACTTTCATTTCACACATCTTACGATGCTTTTTCCTACAGGAAGATGTCATAAAATGAGTCAAAATATTGTTTTAATTTGTTTGGATTTTAATTCCTTCAGGAAAATGCTACTGCTTAAAATACAAGTTTATTTGTGGTTTTATATTATTAGTGTTGACTAGGCGTAAGTGTTTGATTCACAAGGTTCACTTTGGCATAGACTTAGCCGTTGGTGCGGCTGCCTATTAAAATATTTATTTTTCCATTGCAGGGATAAGGAAAAAAATAGTTAATGTTTTATACATTTGTAAGGGTATTTCCAAACTCCCTCTATGGCTTAGATAAATGAGGATATACTGCAAGTTTTTATTTTATAGTATCGATGTTCTCATACGCTTATCTAACCTAAATAAAATATTATAAATCCATAGTTCAACCTACATAAAGTTGAATTCGTTATCCTAATGATTCTTGTAATATTTTAGAAATTTCTTACTTAATTAAATATCAACCAGCTGTCGCAAAAATAAAGCCACGGTCACCTGTTTACGACACCCACGTGAATAGAAGGGGTGAACACTAAGCCGATGACAAAACTATGATAACGTCACTACTTATATAAATAAGAATTACATACAAGGGATTATGGTTATACCACACGCAAAGAAGCCTTTAAAGAATCGTGCAAATATTTCGTAAGAGCACGGACAAGACCCTACGCACACAAAAGATTCGTCCTTCGCTCATCCGATTCATTAGAGGAGCTGTGTATTAATTACCCCGACGTACCCACGTGCAGCCTACATGTCGCACCAACACCACTACACCACATGTTGCAACTAAATACTAGCGCAAACATACAACTATTAGCTTTTTCAAGTTTCGGGGTGTTCTAGTATGATCTCGCTACTATCTACCGTCCTACGGTTCCTTTGATTAGTCCTAGATATATAACGTCAAGTATAAGCGTAGTCCTCACGTGTCCATTGATCAGGAGACCAGTTTCGTTCAGTAGAGCATCGCGTGTTGTAAGTGTTGGAACATACCGTCCAGCGCCAATGTCAGGCCCTTAAATCCAATTATCTACTTCCGCCTTACAATATAATGCGTAGTCTACTGTAATATTATGTTCATTATTGTTCAAGGCTACTACTTTAACAATATCTAAAAATAATATATTAGTTTATTTGATATGATAAGTTCAATCAAATTCATGTTTCCGTCAACGACGTGGAAACTAATATTATTTCCGTATTAAAGGAAACAGCGTTTCACGACTAGGCCTCTGAACAAAATACAAACATGAATACAAACATGATTATGTTCTTATCAGAGAAATATTGAGTTTGTTTTATGACATCATTCTAAAAGGAAAACTCAAATCTAATATCATTTGCATAGCAATTTAGAAGCAAAACAACGTTGTTCATAAATCATGGCACGTTATTCAAGTAATACGAAAGTAAAAAGAGCTAATTCGGCTGCGAGTGCCGGAAATGAGAACGTTGGAACATCAAAGGCACGGAGTCGTGGTGGTGGTGGGCGGCTCCACGGCGTCATTGTCCAGCGGCGCGCAAGGTCAGCGCCTGACCCAGCGGTCGTTGACAACAACACTAATGACACCAATAACTCACATATTTTACGTTATTATAGTCTACACTCCATAGTTACTGATCCCATGTTTGGATGCGATTTATTCAGAAGTAAGAGTTAAAACCAATATGTGATTTATCTATATATTTTAAGAAAGCGTTCACATCGTAACCGCGGTAATGTAAGTTGAATAAAGATTTCCTAGAACTAAACATGGAACAGGAAAATCCGCAGTTTTTTCTGCAAGTTCGGCAAGAAAATGACATGTTCTGCGAAACGCAATGTATTGAGAAAAATGTATAGCGAGTCTGCGAACCCGTTCGAGTTAACAACATCGGCGAAGCGTTCACGTACGCGACTCGCTTTTGGCTTTAACGATTGGCATTTGTTTTCAAATTATACTTCCAGGTCGACTATCAACAATTTTATGTTGTTTCTTTTTGTTAATTACATTTACATTGATACCAACATTTATTAAGATTTACTTTCCTTCCAATATGAAAAAAGCGAATTCACGTGGGCATCGATGAGAAGTGAACAGCTATCCTTCTCCACCTAATATTTAGATTAGCTTCCAGACAATAATATAGATAAGCAAAATAGGGGATTTTTCCTCAAGAAAGTTTACTGAACCCCAAAGAAATCTAGATTCTAACGCAAACAATTCGTTTCTAAGAAAATTGGGAATACACTACCGCATTTGTAATACGTCCGTCACCAGCAAACTGACCTCAAATGGAAATGTCGGAATATTGCACGGAATTAATACCGAGCCAAGGATCATTTCGTGAAATGAGGACATTGGTTCATTAAAAACCAATAACAATTTATTACCCCTTAAAACTGAATCTCTCGAAACACATTAACATAATTACGAATAGTAAAGTGTTGATTTACAAGCGGTTCGTGACAAATATTGTTGCAACCGTGAATAAGTGGTTGTGGTTGTGTGTTTATCTGCAAATACAAGATGTGGTGATGGAAACAAACAAGTGTACTGCTGTACTGTAACACACAGCAATAACAGTTCGGAGGGCGTTCAGAAGAGCGTTAACACAATTAGTAGCGAGCAAACAGAAATGGCGCTTGCTCTAAATGTTTTTACGCACGTGTGCCCCTGCGGATTGAACCAGAGACACTCAACCGTCTTCGTTATTATTTTTTATTTTCCAGAACACAGAAAAATACACCTTACTTGCTACATTAAGTTTTGTACCCCATTACTCCGTTTTGTGATCTCATCTGAAAAACTTATTACGTTTCTAGTTTCATAGTAAAGCTGACTACGTTGCTCAGAAAAGCCTCGCTTCAGCTCCACTGATTACTTTCCCGCAGTTAAGCCTAGGGATAAAGATCCACAGGGAATTATACTAAAAGGAGTTCCATTACTTGTACGCAAACTTTATGATCTCTACGATGTCTGTGTAATTACAGCTTACAAGATCAACAACGTTCATTAAAAGGGTCTTGATACTCGTATGCCTTATGATTTATTATTTTTTGCCCCGGTCTTCATACTATAGCTTTAGCCTTTACTTTATTCTGTAAGCTATCACGGTATTGTCAGTGCTATGCTACAGGCGGTACACGGTACTGTTTTGGCAAACAGTTTTTCCAACTGTGGTGTCATAATGGAATACACAACAAATCTATTTCCTGTTATGGTGAAGAATGTTGAATATGCTGATGCTTTCTCTACATTCGCACCAATATTACTTACATAATCGATTTTGTGGTGGTCAGTTTATACTATATATATTACGCACTGGCGTCACTCACAAGAGCCTATAGTTTAATTTTATGAATGGCATTATTATGAATATTGTTCATTGAATAGTGGATGTGTTAATAACACAAGCAGACACTACTGCTTATTATGAGGGCTGCGTCGGCCATTGATCGTCGCCGTTCGGTTCGACGAGTTGCGGCGGTAAGCGGGGAACGACCACCAAGTAGGTGCAAAGTGTAGAAGGAGATATTAGAATATTAATTACATAATGACCGTAAACTCATTGACAGCAATGATACCTACTTATGACGTACCTACTGAGACAAGGAGTCGAGAAGGCCTGTTATTATTTTAAAATCTAATAATAGATAGATGTTAATAAGCCTACAACAAATATGTAATACACGCCTGTACGCATTACACATTTGTCAGATCTGGCAAGAAAATGAAAAAGCCAATAGTTACTACTGAACCTATAATATGATGGCTCTATAGAGCGCACATTTATTGTACATCTAAAATGTATTACGCTACAATTTATGCGAGCCGCCTGGAATTGTGATGTCGTAAACGACAGACTTGTTTGCGTCTCTGGCTTGAATTGAATCAAGTCCCCTGTAACGAGTTCTTGTATGGACTATAATAAGCAGGCGTTCCTCGAGAATAATGTTAAAAAGAACATGAAAAAGAATGCGACGATGAGTCGATCCACAATTATTGTAAACATCGTGAGATTTCCCACGGGGATGCGCCACGGGCCCCAGCCGAAGCCGAACACCACAATATTCGTTAGTGTCAGTGTGTTTAGTACTACCTACACAGGTATCGTTTGTTTGCGATTACTTGACCAAGGGTTTGAACCCGAGTACTTTACCTAATACTCATTTGACTAGAACATAGTGTTCTGCCAGACATACGTAGCACGGAACCCAGACGCGGGTGAATGGCCGGAGGTCGGTGTCTTTAATATAATCAACCTACCCCAGCCGCCTGGCATGGCGGCGCTTCTCTCCGAACTCATCATTAAAGCCCATGTTAACGAAATATTTACAAACCCTGTCCGACGTGGTATGAAGTATGAAAACGATTCATTTTAATTATTTAAGCCATCAACCGCCCGGGCGGTTTCAGCGCGTGTTTTCGATTAATATTTCACGAGGAAAATTGCTAAGCGAAAATGTCGTGAATAAAATACACTTCTTTAACGAACGATGTATGAAACAATATAAGACACAAAAGGAAACATTTGTTAATATTTCATTGTCAATAGAAACCAGCTGGGTGTACACAATGGTCGATTTCCATTGGTGTATGATCTCAAGGCTGTGCAGTGAGTATTCCTTGGCGACAGACGAGCGCGCTAGATCACGCGACTAGATATTAATTGAGGGAACGAGCAGAATCTGCAATTGATTACTTTATAGCACCGACACTAGCAATTAGATAGATGTTCCAGTACTTTCTAAGACTGACAACACCAGCAAACCACTAATGATTTCTTTAAAAAGAAACTCAAATGGAGAATTAATTTGGAAGAAGTAATTAAAAAAGCAATCAACGTGGAACAGCCCTGTTTTGGTTTCGACAAAATACGATCTATTTTCCAAACAAGATATTATTATGATGTGCAGACAGATGAGAGCTCGTCTCAAGTTCAACAGTCAGACGGAGGCAGGCGTCGCGAGTGGCTGGCTGGTTGCTCACTGACAGCCTGTACGAATCTGACGCGAGCGTCGACCCCACAACGCCACAAATTGGGCTTATCAGCTCACGCGGCCTGCCTTGCCTTTGTCTTAAAACTACAGCAGGAAGTTATAAATCTCAATTTGCACGGATTCTTGTTTCTTTCTACTACAACTGTTCTTTGGAACGAATTAGGGTTAATTGGTGCAATCAAACGTTGGTCAAAGTTGTTTGTACTGCTGGTAAGCTAAACAATCTGCGTTCCGAGAACAAGAAAAGCGATTAGGCTTGGAAAAACATCAGTACGTCTATTGATGTGTTTGTGTTACTGTGTTGGCGCCACTGCGTGCGGAAAGCCATTAAGTATAATAAATGGGACAGATAAACATACGTGTCATGGAGAACTCTTGAAGCTACACAATGAGTGAAAATATTCCGAAAATATTTAGTTCAACAAACATACAGAACCGACATTATCGAACTACGCAACCTTTACACATACACTACATTTGAAACTCCAAACAGTTTACATACAGTGTAGGATGTTTGCAAACAATAATTCTGAGGTGCAACCCTCGCCGCTTACTACTAATTTCGTGAACAGCGGACGTCGAGAGCTTCGCCGTTTAAATTTTCACATAATTTGGGTTAGTGGGTGTCGCACCTGTCCCTGGCGTCCGTTCCAGTTCCGCGGAGCATTCAGACATGAGGTTCCGCCGCCGCCGCCAGACTAGCTTCCTTCCAGACATAACATACAAGATATAACTTAGAGCTGATTTCACCAATGAAACTGAACATAATCAGCAGATTAGACTATCGGTGTCATTGGTGTGAAATATTGACATTGAACGCTGGCTCCGTGTGCTGATCCCGTTCACTTTCACTGATAGGTAAACTGCTCTTACTATCAGGGCTCAGTATCAACAGAGAGCTAGCCCATCTCTGTTCAATGCCATGCTCCTTGCATGGCGACTTGACGTAAGCAGTTACGGTGACAGTATGACACACATCAGATAACATCTTTGATTGACTGTGTATCAAAATAATGAAAGACTATATTATGTAAAACATCCGATTCGTGTAAATAATGTCTTTGATTGACGACAAAAACTCAAATCTGTTCATTACATTCGAATTGGTACTCAATTATTGATTACTCAGTACTTTGCTTATAGGTAGGTATGGTATGATTCAATCATCGTGTCATAAAAACCTCATACAAAGCGTTAATCTACTTTATTAGACGCAACGGTGTCCATTCATCATAACTACGAGACATTACTATCATGCTTTATGCGCGTACGCATACAAACGGCCGACTTGCGCTTACACCGCTCTCGCTCCACCTAACACGCACGTGTGCCGTATCAAGATCCTAACACCATACTAAGTTATTGTACTGTCTATGGGTGTTCCAAGAAACTGGTTGCATACATTAATTCGGTATCGCTCGGCAATTTACTTTTATAATCGATTCCATAGTGTCCGTTACATATGTTATCAGTTTATCATGTCGCCAATAGCAACATCCGTCAAGTTAAACTTTTATGATTAACCAAAACAGAATAAACATTTAAAATCGAAATATGTTTTATTTAGTTGCTGATATATATTATAATGTTTACCTAGTTTGTATTCAAAGTTTAGGTTTTCAAAGCAGGAAACATCATTAACAAATAAATAAGTGATCCAATAAAAACCGGCCAAGAGCGTGTCGGGCCACGCTCAGTGTAGGGTTCCGTAGTTTCCCGTCCGTCACAATAAGTGTTCCCACTTATGAGTTTATTATTTGTTTGACGTTGAACACTAGAGAATTGTATTTCCTAATTAATACTTTAATTAATAATTTTGGATTACGAGAACCGATTTCAATAATTCTTTTTTTTTGTTTGAAAAAAGATACGTTCAGGATAATAAAATATGTAAACGAAGTTAAAAAAAATGCTTGCAAATACGATTATACTACAAACTTAGTCCAGAAATTTTTTTGTACAACTTTTTGTCTTTTTTGTACAAAAACTGTTGTGTCAATCAAGTTCAAAATAATTTTCATAGAAAGTCCTTATAAAGTTCTACTTTCCAGATTTTTTTCATATTTTCTAAACTTATGGTTCAAAAGTTAGAGGGGGGGGGACACATTGTTTTTTACTTTTGGAGCGATTATTTCCGAAATTATTGACAATATCAAAAAGTGATTTTAGTAAACCCCTATTCATTTTTAAATACCTTTCCAACAATATATCACACGTTAGGGTTGAAATTAAAAAAAAAATCACTCCCCACTTTACATATAGGGTGGCTACCCTAATAAAACATTTTTTTCCAATTTTTATTTTACCACTTTGTCGGCGTGATTGATATACATATTGGTACCAAATTTCAGCTTTCTAGTGTTAACGGTCACAGAGATTAAGCGAGAACGGACGGACGGACGGACGGACGGACGGACGGACAGACAGACATGGCGAAACTATAAGGGTTCCTAGTTGACTACGGAACCCTAAAAATGGGTCGTATCTAAGTGGGCGTATATACAGATACACGTTATAAATATCGGTAACAAACAGCTCGCATTTAATACGTGACACATCCTGCATGCGACAGATTTATCTCTCTATCGTGCATTCATGGCCCAATGTTGAAGAACGTCGTAGGTCCGCGATGTAGAGATGAGCGGATGCTGTCCGAAATAGCCGGCTAACGAATGCGGACCGGTGAACGAGTTTCAGGACTCTTTTGATCTCCTGAGCTCCTAGTACCTTGGATTGATAGCCAACAACACGCCTATTAGAAATGTGTTTTATTTCTGTTTGTTTTATTCATTCTAAGTTTTATACTTTAATTTTTGTTACAACTTCTCCTTTTTTTAAGAGATTTAATGTTTTCTTATTTTTGATTTATATTGTGTGCACTTGTTACTTGTGCCAATCTTTATTTTCTTACTATCCAGTCGCATGTTCTGTTCAAGTAGTAATTCGGGGAATATTTATGTACATATAAGTTCTCAAGCATCTATTATCATAAGTATATATTAGCAGTAAACGACGATAACAACTTTAGCAATTAAAACATATTCACTTGACTAAAACTAAACGTGAGCACCTTCCGTCAATTCTGCAGATCGATTAATTTCTATCCACAACTCTGTTGAAGATTGCTGTACTCCGTGCTGTGTTACTTCTAGGCAGAGCAGAGTTCTCCTATCGTAATAGCGTTTCGATAGTTGACGAGTGTGCAGTGGTAAGGAATTAGGCGTGGATGTCGCGTCTTTAAACGCAGCTGACTGAGTCGGTGTGGTGCAGTCGTCAGCAAGTACCGTTCGTACGTGTTCGAATGGTCGCAGCTCTTGGAGTCGACGACCTTTATGTTTCCTGTTTGTCTTGTTTATTTAGTTGTACTATTAGGTAATCCATGCTCATAGGAAAACTAGTTATCTGATGTTATTTTTATTATGAGGTCAACTGGATTACAAAATGTTGTTAACTAGTATGGCCTGCTAGTCACGTTGTGTGCGTGCAAATTTGTCCTGGTTGTGTTGTAAAATTAAATTATTGATATTAAATATACGAATGCAGGTTGGTCGTTAAAGATCTTGTATTTTCCCCCATGTGACTTGGGGTCGGCAAAACGATTTCTCTTCCTGCCATGCATTTAATTATTTTTCTTTCATACCATACCTCACAATTTATCAATAGTTTCTGTAATCTTCCTCTCCCTGTAGTGCAACAAAACATAATGTGAATCTGTAACCGTTTGCATAATGGACTTTTACTTCATCAACCAAATCACAGCATTCAAAAGCCAATGTTGGGTTAACCGCCGGCTGTTCACCCATCCACCCCAGTGCTGCAGCGATGCCAGCCTCAACCGTGACACGGTGCGGTGACAGCTCGTAATGGATGAGGTCACGTTTTCATTACCCGTGGCTTATCGTCGCCATGTGTTCGGCTCGCGGTTTATCCGCGTTATACTGTTGTCTCTATGTTCGTACGTGGCTGTTGTTGTTTTGGACGGGTTTGTATAGACGGGCTGTGTGCTTTCACATGGTGAAAAATATTCTTTAAGTTGCTGAATTCAATTCTGTTAGGTACTTGACCAAAACATGATCAAAATTTGAATTTCTTCCAAACTGTTTTTTCACCATAATTACTATCCTTCCTCTTCCTTCAGAAGGTCGTGAATATGCAAGTAGCACATTGAATGTACCGCCGATGACTGTTCAATATTCATTGTAAAAGCTGTGCAGCGGAAACATGAAGCTATAAACGTGAAACAGCCTGTTAAGTTAGTTTTCACAAAGAGCCTATCGCTTAGAAATTGTGCGTATAGCTATAAAATAATAGTAAACTTCCTTAACGACAAGAACACCAACGAATATCAAATTACAAGCTTGTCTGGGAGCAGACTCTCACAGGCTTGAGAATGGCCGCTATGTCCATATGCAGGAGGTTTGATTTTGCTCTCTACGGCCACACTACGCATAAATACGTAATATCGACACAGGCGCATAATATAAACCTGGCGTCATGTTCGGGAAAAAGAAAGAAAACGACAAAGGGTCCGGTCGGACCGGTGCCGTTCGGCAATCGGTGGGTGCGCTCCGCCCGCGCTCCCGCCACGCATCCATGATGGCATCTGTAGATGTAACATGTTAAACTCGATCAAGCAGTATGGTGAACAACGGTTGAACATTTCATCCTATTTGTACCCTTAAAACCCCACCCACTATCTAGCCAAACGTTTAATTTGTCACCTGCCTAATTGCCCGCCAGTTTAACGTACGTACGCACGTAATTCTGTTATCGTTTGATCGCATCGAACGATATATTTTTTCGTATTCTGTAACAGCTTTGTAAGGTCGTTTGCGGAGTTATTGCCAATAACAGCTCGTCGGCTTGGTAACCGCTGAGCATTCAAACCTTGTTGCGAACGAGAGATGTATCTTGTTTTTTGATCACATAAAAAGATTTAGTAACTAGACAATGCAGTACAAATGATCAAAGAAATCTATTGTTTATAGTTACTTCAATTTTGATCAAAGACAAGAAACCAGGATGAGATACGAGACATGATCAATTTCCTGTCCGCTATAATAAAATCTTTCCGCGAAAGCAAATCAAAAAATCTCTTTATGTAACCTTGCGCAATATTAAAAATAAACGACGTAATTATTAATATCAAAGAGATGAGCGGAGCTTAAGAAAACAGTAAACGGGAAGTTATTGTATGCCAGTATTGTACAGAACGATTTGCCGACGATTGAGCAACTGTGGCAATGGCGGAGTTGCCAAACGGTGGCATCAGTTGCGACACCAGAATTGGTGCACGATGCAAGTGCGACTGGCAATCACGTCGCGAAGAATATCATTCATCAGACTAATGGCACTGTAATCATATGTTAGATTATAGTTGTGCTGGTGACGGTTACGTATTTTATTAAATTGCTGCGTTTTCAATATTGTCTCATGATTGAATGCAATTATAAAGTGAACTAGATGTCTTTCAATACGAATAATTGAGACGTAGCTATGAGTTTAATTATCAAGTCCATCTCAAGAGGAGAATATTATCAGCATCTACAATCGAAACGACGAAAAAATTCAAGGAGCGGTGATGTGTCAGTATTTTCGGCATCCGGTTCTGTTAAAAGGAATGGTTATCGCGTATTTTAAATTGATTTTTTTTTTTATCTATCTCATACAATAACTCTTCTCGTGTAAACGCTTGTGTGCTTTTTGCGAAGTTCAAAGCGCAGTGTTGACGGGTGATGCGCAGGCGCAGCGCCCGAGATCCTTTACCGTTCAATGAACGACTGTTTACTAAACACACGGATAGAGGATAGACGAAACCTGCTTATTATTCAAGAACTGAAAAAATGTGAAGAGCTACAGATGTTTTTTTTTTTAACAAATAAAGTAAACCAAACTACCGTTGATGTAGGTGTTTTAATTTGGGCTAATCCTAACAGTCTACTTCACCCTAGTGATCCTACTGTATGTAATTACTCTGTGCTAAGTCTATTTTGATAAGGTCAGCGGGTTGCCCAGTAATGATATAAACTAGATAGTTGATAAGGCCGCGTCTGGCCGGAATTGAGTTAATTTTGTGTTCTTGTAGTTATCTAGACTACTTGACGCTGCTGCAGGTCAGTGCTCTCTATTTGTTTATTAAGTTTCTGGCAGTGACATTGCCAAATGTTTCGAAATAAATGATTTATAGAAGGTTTCGTGTGTATTACGTGAGCAAAGTATGTAAACAAATCTATCATAATGATGTAGAAACAGACGTGGATATCGTGTGTTCACGCATGGTCGACAATGGGCCGGCACGGAATGCTGTCGGACCGGGCGCCCATCAGCCGCGAATATACTGCTCACTATGATTTACACGCGTCTTTAGCGAGACCAGATACGGGCTCGGTCGAGTAACATGATACGCCTAAAGTACCGGCTGTAGCCGCAATGTTATTAGTTGTGAATGTTGCAGGCACTCAACATAAATACACCCTAGATCTTGCAATTAAAGTCTGTTGAGAAAAACATCAATTAAATAACAGGTTCTTGTGGAAGCTTTTTAGCTTGTATGCAGTAAACTAGTCAATCCGTGATTAATAGCCTACGACAGCCGAGCGAACTGCTTGGTAGTGCAGAACATGGAGCTCCTGTCACAGACACGGGAACCTCTCACAACAGTTGACAGCAACACTACTGCTTTTTTAATTACTGTATTGCAATAAAATCTCCAAAGCAAACATTCTATTCCAAGTTTCGCCGAGTACAATTATTAGAAAAACTTAGCTACACGTTAGAGAATATTTGCGATCCAATTGAAAGTACCACTTTATTGGTTGTTTCTCTCGTTTACAGTCGCTGTGCCGGGGATGTTTTGCAGCACATACTGTTAACGTTTCAACATGATATTGTTTATTGTACGAGTCATATTTGGCCTCTCGTGACGTAAGCAGCTTACCTTGTTGATTTAGGGTTGTGTGTCGTCGTCATTGTTTCACTTCTGTACCGCTAAATTGAATGTTTAAGCAAGAAATCTGTATTGTGTAATAATTTAATTACTTTAATGAGCGTAGGATCAGTGAGGATTGTAAAGTAAATAATATGAAGTTGAGATAAAAACGTGTGTCAATCCACGTGCAATCTGACACTGTCTGCTATAAATAGTTGACAAGCTCAACGACTGTCTGCAGAAAACATGAGGTTTATGTCCGATTTCTTACACGTCTGATAGTGAAAACAGCTGGTTATCTGGTGAGATTGTATCGAATCGTTTAGCTTAGCATAACATTGGCGGGTGGCATGCGGAACGTGCGAGCTTTTTACTGAGAATCTGCAAGTACGCCTACTGTAGCCAGCAGTGAGAGCGAAGCTAATCCGACGCCGAGACATACTGACCACAACACTAGCAAACATGTCATGAAATAATACTTTGTGCGGCCACAGGGAAAAATATGGTTAGAAATTATGTTGTTAATACTGACTAAAACAAATATCGCTGATAATCTGCCGTTTGAATTGCAATAAATATGTGTTTAATTAACAACTTCGTTAAGCCTCGATTCTAAATAAATGAACAGGAAAAAATACTTTGATATTATAAATTTTTAATACTGAATTATTTATCCGCGTTGTTCAATCGATTTTATTAAACTAATTTAGTATTTCATGCAAAATTACTAATATGGATGTATGATTTATTAATGAAGTTGGTGTTGGACTAACCAATTAATACCCAAAAGCTGTAGATTTGGCACGCGAGTCTGTACGTGAGTGTGTATCGTGTTTGATCTGGTGGCACGGAAGTGGGAAGTGTCGATCCAGTCGTGGTGATCGATTAGCTACACTTTAAGCATTAACTTTGTGTAAAGTCAGTTTATTTAATGTAGAATTACTGGAAATTGCTTCAACAGTGAATTGAGAGCTTCCTATCTAAGATTAATGGCACAAGGAAGCACTTAAATGAATATTTTAATTTTAAAAATAGCTTTTACAACAAAAAATACAAACGGGAGTTTTGACTTAACCAGTGAAGTACTTGCTTGTACATTATCACGAACTACATAGTTGATTGTTTCCCCAACTTAAATTAATTAATGGTCCTCTTTGACCAATGGCTATGGACTACCAAACTGTCTTCTAGTTCTATTACTACCAATTAGTTTTGTTTGAAAAAAAAAACATCGTACTGAAAATTTTTATTTGCACCACAAGTGAACCACTCAAACTCTGAAGTAAGAAAATCGGAATGTGTATGTTGAAGATTTATTACAATACAAATCACATTCACCCATCGCTGAGTATAGCACTTGCTTTACTATCAAAACTAGACTGAAAAATTCAATCTATCGAAATCACAATATCAATGAACTCAAGCAAAAAACGGTAATGAAATACTCCGAGGGGTACCGAGAGAGGGGAGGGAGGGAAAATTTCACTTTTCACGAGAGCGGCGAGCGGTCGCCGGTTACTTAACCGCGCTAATGATTAATTAATAAGCACTAATGAGTACGCGAGCGCACGCCGCTTCTTCGTACACACGTGACGACAGTTACTTGTGAATGATGAATTTATAACTATTGTCACAGGAGCATTATTTAGATACTGTTGACAATTCAAAATTAGTTAACATAAGCGAGTCTCTATATTCTTATCAGTTCATTGCAGTTCGCATTGTCAATCTGTTTGAATTCAAAAAACTTTTAGGAGCGCATGTTATGAGCAATACACGCAAATGTATGTAAGAACTTATCAGTATTCTATGGCAGTAAATGTATTTCCGTAACGAATCAATTCAATAACCCCAAGTCTTTATTCTACCCGCATACTCTGAAGCCGAAGAAAATTCGTAAAACATTTCTTTTACAGGACACGCATATTATGTGCCAATCAACTAGTACAGCGTATAATACAAGCGAGACGTTCGATATACCGGAGCACAGGAATTCTGAAGATATTCTCATCGTCGTGAGAGAGTAAACGCAGGTGTGCTGTAATACTCCCACGGTTGATAAATTAACAGCTTAATTCAGGCACGAACTGAGCCTAGTACATTATATATTCTTTATAACGTTGAACTCGTAGATGTGGTATACCTCAGGGCATTTAACCGGGACCAAATCTGTACAGCTCTTCCCTCAAGAACCAATCTCCTGTGGAGGAGAACGCTTCGCAAATTCAATAAATTGATTCTCATGATCTTGTTACGTAGGCGAGGAGCTATTCTGACAATGTAATGGTAAGTTTTAGTTTTATTGGTTCCCGTTTACCCAGAGGACCCAAAGATCTTTTCTAAATCCAAATCGTATATGTAGAACACTGAATCACATCGCGAAATAAGAATGTCGGAGTTAGACCAAATCTATTCCTTTATAGACGCTATAAATTGTCTTACATTTTTGACGTAATGATTGAGAACTGGTACAGATTTACAACACTGCACATGTGTTCATTTCCTACGCACGTTCGATCGAATGTGGTCCAACAGTTACGGCAATTACCTTCACTTGCGACTACCACTCGCAATGTATTAGTAACGTTATTACTCTGATTGGAGTTATCAATGTGTCGTTAAAATATATCCACCGCAAACGAATAACACTTACAATATTTACCTAATGTTACTTGACTTGACTTGAGTGTTCCTAGTAGTTGACATTCTTGAAGCCACTCAAGCAATCGTATGCTATGCATCTATTTAAATATTTTATCACTATTATTATATCCTGAATTTCAATGCAGTATGTTATTGCATGATTGTCTAAAACATTTACATGATCTATTAACTTGCTTGACACTACTAAACTAACTACTACTAACTAGTTTAACATGTATATACCTAATACACGAAATAAGCCTAATCGGAAACGAGACACTGATTGCAAAAATAAATCACAGAGCTCATCATGCAGGATTCAATCATTTTGCAACAGCATGAAGGCCGAAGATATACTTTCGTTTTATTGCAAAATAACGATGACTTTGTATTATTGCGAACAACCAAAGATACAGCTTTACACCTACCAAGCATACAATAAATTGTATGTTGTCACTTTATGTAACAACTTAGGTACCTACAAACAGTTAAGATATCTTTTAAAAGTTCTGATTCACCCAAACTATTTATGGGTACTTTTGCCGAAAACAGTTTCACAAATCAGTTCGCAGACTTGAAAAACTGTTTAACCAAGCTAACATTATTTTCATATGCATTCCTACGCAACTATTCGTAGAACGCGAACTAAACCTAGTTTGTTTAATTTCAGAATTTTAAACAAGGTGTAAAAACAAACATGGAATTGGTTCGGTTAAATAAAGTAACGTTTTAAAAAGACTTGTAATTAGCGCGGGGAAAGCACAAAGCCACGAAGGCTCCAAGAGAAATAGCAACTTTCATGCACTGACGGAGAAAAGCACTTAAATAATTACATTAGTAGCTCCAACACCGCTTAATGGATTTTTTCACGAACCTATTAAATGTCACGTGGAGTAATGACGCTTAATAGAAATCCAGTAAGACGGACATTTCTTTTTAATGAAAATTCTTCATCATGTCGAGTAGCAGGGAGCGTCGTTTGAACGCGGTAATTGGAAGCAGTCTGATCTTTGGAAGCAATCCGTTCTGACACTGAGCACTGGATTTTCAAATAATAAGCGAATAGCCGAAGCCGACAAAAAACATTAACTAGCTTGAACGAGTTTTCTTTTCTGAGATAGACTGTAGCAATGAAAAACTAGGACAGATTTGGTCAAGGCAAATAAGATTTAAAAAAATGTGTAGTCAAGAGGAGTCAATTTGTAAGAAGCCTGAAATACAGCTTATTATAAATCAACAATAATAAAAACACACACACTGTCATAAACAAATGATAGGTAGTTCCTATCATTTGTACACACACAACAACCATTACAACTACTAAAATAATATAATATTGTGCAATGTATCCCATAACACAAAACTAATGAAGAAGACCAATTGCAAGGATTGCAAAGGTCATAGATAAGTCCGCAGAGGAAAGCTCAGATGTTACATAAGGAGTTCGCAACGCCAGATAACTTTAACCTTTTCGGCTAGAAGAGAGGCTTGTGTGAGAATAATGAGCTCTTGAGCAATTAACCACGTTAAAAATGTATAGTTTGCAGTTCTGGCGCAGAATGGAATTGCGAGCAAAGATACGAGAACCGCAATTTTACAAATTTTCTCTTTGGTTGTGCAGACCATAAATAAAGATAGTCTTTCCTGACTGCTAAACAAAAGAGAGTTTTCAAAAACCTTTATGCATTGTACCCTAAACGAGAAGATTCATTTCGACGTGGTTGCACTAATTTCTCTAGACGTTTTCAAGCAGTTGCACAATTTTGCTTCTGACATCGACAAACCTCAGAAAATAAGCCGCTTTCATTCACTCCAACAAAAGCGGTTCGAACACGAGCCGTGTTCTAACTGCAAATTATATTTATTTTTATCGCAGTCACTATACTCTAATTATCGTCATATCTGTTAGTGTTTACACGCTCGCGTGACTACTTATTCATTTTAATTGTGATTTTATCGACACGGTCTTTGGCGACTATCTTTTATATGCCTGTATTTATATGGGGACTATCTCTATTGTTACTTAGACTTTCGATGGATGTATCGTGAAGCAAGGTTCGTAAATCGGCGAAATCTAAGTGTCGTCGTGGTGGTTGGCGGTTGCTCACGGTGCACTGTGCACGATGGTGTCCTTGTTCCCTGGTGCAATGCGGGCGCTATTGCCTTGGCCAAGTTGGCTGATATCGTTAATTACACCACAGCCACGGTAGTCGGATAAATCGCTAGTCTATTTATAGGCGGCACGCGAGATCGTCTACAAAAATAAATCTATTGGACAATGACTGATCTTATCACATTGTTTTACTGTACAGAGCTAAAATCCGGACTGCACATAAATTCCCGAAGGAACTAGGGCG
This sequence comes from Ochropleura leucogaster, assembly GCA_958449745.1. Taxonomy (NCBI): domain Eukaryota; kingdom Metazoa; phylum Arthropoda; class Insecta; order Lepidoptera; family Noctuidae; genus Ochropleura; species Ochropleura leucogaster. The sequence goes on from OY288203.1 coordinate 502,562, forward strand.
CGTGATATTAAAATGGTTTCTAGAGCAGTTTATAAATAATCATAATTCATTGTAATTTAATAACTCAAGGCAAGCCGCATTAAAGTCGATCGTTACCACATGTTTTATTGAGATCAAAGTTTTTTTTTACAAAGAAAAACAATGATTTGATTTATTAAATAACTACCAGTACACTCAAACAGCACTTAAATGTCCCGATCGATTACGAGTAGATACTATTAAACGAGAACATTTATGGTAAGGAAGTCAGACATTATAACATGAGATTACCTGGCAACAAAACAAACACATCGATTTCGTGTCACACAGCGTTTATTCAATATTAGTATTTTGCAGTTTTCTATTTAATTACTATAATCCAAGAAGAACTAATGACACCGCTACACCGAGGTGAAGCTGGCTTGTCTGCCCACAGTGCGCAGTGCCCACGGCCAGACAGTTGTTTGTTTTTTGTAGAAAGTGGTTCACTTGTCGCTTAGAGCAAACTCTTAATACGAGCTTACACATCAGACACAACTGGGACAAGTTCTTTTTTGTTAAACGACTTAAGACAAGACATGGTAAGACTTAAGTAGTACCAGTTTGACGAATTGTTTCCAAAATAAACTAGATCACAGGTGCCAGACTGTCATCAAAACTCCTGTGCACTTTAGTTTTAGAACGATGATCGGCTTGTTATCACTTAAGACTTGCAACAAATTTCTGAATGAAAGCTTTTTTATACACCGCCTTTGTTTATCTTCAAACTCTCAAGTATTTCCGACAGAGCCTGCTCAAGATTACAGCAAGAGACAAAAAACAAGAAAACAGACCGCATCACAAAACAGAGAGAACATGAAAAGATTAATTTGTGTTAAGAACAAAAGATAGTTAATGAAAATAAAATGTCAGCGGTGGCGTGGTATCGTAAACAATGAAGCGAGCCATTTTATAAATAAACTAGCTCTATTATTAGATGCGAGTCGAAGATGATCGCCAGATGCAATTTGCGAGAGCAACTTACATTGCAAGCGGAGCACTAAGTACATCAGACATTGATCAACTTTCATTAATGGATATAGAACAATGACTAGCTAATTACAATCAATGGTAATCGGTGTCCTTTTGTTTCAAACCGACAATATCATTAAACGTTTTAACTAATGTTTGTGTTTCGAGTACCAACCCGTTTAAGACTACGTATAATTGTAAGTTTCTCTGAGATACTCTCTTAATCGGTTCAAAGGACCAACATTCACAGCATTACTTCAGTAAATAAATTTGTTTCCAAACATTTTGTCAAAATTGGTCTATAAGCTGTAAATACATGTTGAATGTTGGCGCTGGCTGGGCGGTTGTGAAAACAGAATGTCATTCAACCCGTGTCAGTCAGGTGGCGGTTCTTATCTGGGTGAGGAATTCCACACGCGCGTGCTAAACGCCAAGCCGACGCTTTATTAACTATTTACAATCTATTATTAGCACGGTTTATATTCAAAATAGTTGTGTAGAGAAAAGACGTAGTCCATTCAAACGATCAATTAAAAACTCTACGTAAAATGTCCTCTGACGAATTGTCGTAATCAGCGGCTTCTTGACATTGCGAAATGCAATAAATAATTTCAGAATTAAGTTTTAATAAGTCAAATGCCAAAGTCAACGTTATCGCGATATGACGCAAGGTTTATTCCAAAATAACGGTGTTTTAGAATTCATTCGAGTTTCTAAGGAAAAGTTTTGATTGCGGTTCGTAGCTCAATCATAGTTGCATTGGTTTGCAGCGGGACCGCGGGACTGATTGGGCGCAGTCAATTGTTCGGCGAGAGGACGGGAGCACCGCCGCCTGCTCGCCGGACGCCTCCGCATTCCACCTCTCCCCTACTGCCGGTAACTGCTCACTTCCCACACAGGGCTGCCGGGATGCAGCTAGCACAATCTAGATTAGATAAACCTAGAATTTTCCTTAAAATTCTGTACACTTAATAGTAACTTGACGGGTCATTTGATTCGATTCTTGCCGATAATAAAAATTGTCGTCATATCACGATAATTCTTCCACCTGTCAACCCTGCTGCCACAGCGAGTGTTCAGTTCCAGTCTGATTGTGACCTACATACGTACCTTCGTAATTACGTGCCCAAGTATGATTGGGGACGGCAGGCATTATAATTGGCTCTGATAGATTCGAGAGCATTTCCCGATGAGGAGAACTAACTGTACTTATATGTCAGTTCGTAATGAATTTGAATGAGTTGACAACATTATTATCAGCCATTGCAGGCTGGTGAGATGACGATAACAATACTATTAGGTCCCCGAAATGTCTCAATATATTCTAAAATTATATCAATAAGAAATTCAATGATGTTGGCATCATACACATAAACGAAAACCACGTGTGGCAATTTTTTCACTTCACTGCCAAATACTGCAACACTTTATTATATTAAAATACTTAAGCTTTTTTTTTTCAATATAAACAAAATGACAAAAGCATAAATGCTATGCTGATATTCTAACACTAGCTAGACGAAGTGGAACAGGAACGGATGGCAGCAGCTCAGTTGTTATCGACACCAGCACTAACTCGTATCGGAGGCGTACAGCGCCACACTTATCTGTGGCGACTCGGAAACTCATTGATATTGCTAACACATACTACACCAGGAAGTCTCGTCTACTATACTAGTTCTAATCTCGAGACCTACAAACCGATTTGGACAAATAATTACAGAAAAATATTCCATTTAGTTTCAGTGTGACTGTACGGCCTTCGATTGATTCATGATACGGTGTTTTTATTATTACGTGCTGTGCTAAATATATCGTAATTCGACTCATCGAGAATTCGAAATAAACAATAGCATCCGTTCAGGGTCATCTCCGGACACAAGGAGCAGAACTTGGCAAGTAGGATGTGTGGAGTGCCAATCGCAGTGCAACTGGTGACCGATGGATTATGTGCTTGATGCGAGTAGTGCTAAATATGATGCCTGTCCGGAGCTGGCGGAGAGTGGATAACGAGCGTCCGGTCGCCTCGCGGTCAGGACCACCCGACTTGTCCGGGCATGCCGCTGTAAGCTCAAAGACTAGACACGGTATATCATAACACAACGATTTGCATGCTTCCAAATACTAGCGCGGTATAACTGAGGACATCCATTGCCATTAAATATTTTTAATACACTTAACAACCGCCGAATTAATGTTAATGGTAATTTAAATGACTTTACAACTTTTTCTCACTATCATCAATTCCAATTTGGTGAAACAGCACATAATTATCGCTACTATGTACACGCGAGCGTACACCTAGACAATGCGTCACGCGTGGGTGGATTATATCATCACGACACAGCAATTTGGGCACAGCAGACTTGGACGAAAGTGGGAGTTGCACGGACAATAAGATTGATGATCGCGATGACGGCACGTCTTGCTCAATATAGTCTGCTCCTTCAAAAATCAAAACTGCGAGATATACACTCATATTTAATTAATAACTTCAAAGGCATTCGACTTACTCCAGAGGAAGTGGAACGCCAAACTTTTGACAGTTAGGTAATTTGGAAGTAAATAGAATTTTCGAATTCCAAAAGTTTTCAGCGTAAGTAAAGGGACTGAATCCCTTTTACTTAAGTTAGTAACGCAGCAAACATTGCCAAATAACTCAAACTTTCAGTACATTTTTTAAAGAAGTAAACACGAAGCAAATAAACGTCGGACTGTGAGATATCGTTATGGTCCTTTACAAGTTAATTAATTCTATCACAGAAGGCAAACAGAGCTGTTTATGGTCAACACAATACCTTTGAACTTGACTTCTATTCAGAAGGTCGATGTAATATAAAGTTATTCAAGTTTAGATCTTTAGATGCTTTGGAAATTGTTATCAGATTCTAGGATTTTTTCTAGCTTTTAGAAAATAATGTTGTTATAATTAATAAAAAGAGCGAGAAATAACGAAGTCGATAGGGCTGTCGTCATTTTTATTTCCCAAATTAATAATATTACACAGAAGCGTAGAGAGATTCATTTTGCTTTTTTTTTTCAAGGCATGTGAATTCATCAAATAGCTTCACCCACTGTGGGTGCAGCGGTGGGTAACTGCATATTATGTTATGTAACAGCTATGTGTATAATAGGTAAAAAACTTTCAGTCAAAAACTGCAAATACGGAAATGTATGCCTGACCGCTAGTAACTAGAAGAATATCGTTGTGCAAGCTAGTGAGGCGTGGTCTGGTGCGCTGAATACGAAACTGTCGGACTGGATTAAACAAACTTGATTTATGAACTGAGCTCCTGTCTCCTTGCGACAGATTGAACAAAACGAAAAGACCACCATTACTGCACAGTGTTCACCATTTTGTAATATATTGCAATTATGAAGTAAGTACGACCGCCAATGCGTTACTTAATCAAGCGCGAGAAACAAAACTAGAAGATTTAGTCAGACGAGTAAATTGGGCTTGTTGCACGGAAGGAAATTACCTTTTATTTGTAAATGATTTTTGTTTGGTTTTTATAGCTAGTACACGAAAATAAAGTAGAACACATTCGTTTTGTCTAGAAAGCCAATAAAATGTATCAATTTCCGAAGAGCAACAGCAATGAGATAGTGTGCATCTTTCAACGCTCAACCAAATCGGTCCTAGACAGGAGTTGCAAGCTTCGCCAATACCGGAAAACGCAACATACTTAAAGTGGTATTCGAAAACGAAAACGTTTGTGTTTAACATAATCTCACAAAAAATATTCTAAAAGGTCAAAGTTTATCTGTACTTTGGAGATAATGCAAGCTTTTTATCGAACGTCAGGGAGACAGACGGAAGACATTATTCATATTCTCTGGTGACAAGAGGTCTACGTTTTTTGACAGATATTTTTTATAGATAATTTCATAGAATGACAACTAACGTAGTGTAATTTATCGTTAAGGACGTACAAGATGATAAGACGAACTATGTAACCATGTCCTACTGACCTGCTAGAATGTTCTTGGAAGTTTCCGCCGTCCAAGAGTCGGACTTTGGCGAACAGCACTGCAGACACGAAAGGCACCTCAGTGAGCTCTTCCAAACAGCACTGCACCCCAAACTTGTACCGCTTCTTCTTCGTCATGAAGGCCATGACGCTGCCAACATCGGGCCCTGCGCAACCGGCCCGGATTCACGCACCGGACTTGAGCAGACGTGCACCACTTATAACCAACTACAGCCGGATCACACCAGCTGGGTCACAACACTAGCACTTGCACATCACTTCACATGTGTGTTTACGTGAACGCACGTGTAAATGAGTCTACGTTAAAAATGTAAATTGTAAAACATTAAAAACACCTATCTAAGTGGAGAGGTAAAGCGGAGTGATTATTTTGGCATCAGAGTGGCGTCGTCCGCGGTTCGATAGCGTTCGGTGGCCGACGATCAGGCGCATAGCTGGCGAGGTCATTAGTCTGGAATAGAGAATTGATGGGTGAGCACATTAAGATAACGCAAAGAAGGCAGGGACAGTAGGTCTGTTGATTATACGAACATTTCTTCTATGTCACAGTATTAAAAGGAGATTAAGAGAATTTGACTTCGTCTGTTGAGCTTAAAATTCATTGCCACGTTATGATTGTTTCAGTACATAGTCTGGGAGCTAGTAATTGTGCTTTAATATCAAACGAGCTTCTATAAAATGTGATCGGTTAATTTGAGACATCTGTTGCAATAGTGCAGTCTATTCGCACATACGAGTATACGGAACGATTACATGAATATATTCAGAGTTTCGAATACATTAATATTTGCCCATCTGTTGCCTTCATGACTTGTGATGTGGCCGGTATTTACTAGCTGTAATATTGTTAACGATGCTCCAGCAAATGTGAAGAAAAAACAACTGAACTCATTTATTGCGATAATGTTATTATTATTTATACGGGTAAAAACGTTATTTTACGGTTAGGAAATGATGAGTGTGATTAGAAATTGACACGAATTTAACATTTTAAAATAAACTTTTACATTACAGTGAACCTTTTTTTGTCGTATTCTGAATATTTTGTTATCTGATCAATTTAAATACTTCACATTATAATTGCACAAGTTGATTTTTAAAACATACGTTGGCTATTGGGATAACTTTAAGTAATCCTAACCACCTAAATGATAGCTAGTGAATTTATGCACATTTACAAAACATGACGAAACAGCAGACAGAGCGACGTATGATCACATGTTCTGGCAACAAAAAACAACACGTTTGGTACGCTTATTTGTGTATGTTGTCATGTCATTCTTATTTGTGCATCATCACATGCGCCCACAGTTCGAGGCGAAACAACTTGTTTGTTTATAAGCTAAAGTTTTATTGAAACCATAAAACTAGTGAGCTCGTTGTGAACAACAGCGGGGATTAGCGCACTATAAGAAACCCAACAAGCGCACTCAATTCGTTAACCATACTTGTTTATATCAAACAAGTCAATATATAAATAAAACAATAAAAACACTATAAAATACATACGGATATTAAAGTAAGTGCTGCATGTGCTGATGCTACAAAGGTCGAACAAAAAGGTTGTAATAATGAGTCAATAATTGCTTCACATTAAGTTTAGAACTATCGAAGCTGTGCACATTGACGAAGTTTAGTTTACCGGAGCGCAATGCACGTCCGCGCTGCAGCGCAGTTCTCGCGTGACTGCCGAAGGGTGCCAAGTGGCAAGGACGCCTAACATTATAAATTCATACAATTTCGACTTCGCGCAAGTACTCTATTAAAACGACAATTATAATCTAATCTGGACGTCCTTGCGCAGATAACAAGGATTACCTATCAAAATACGAGTGACAAGCGTATCATTTGGAAGAAAACATTGAGTGACGTGACGTTATCAATTGTAAATTTGGCAGTGACGTTACAGAAGCTTTTAAGATAAACCGACAACCTGAGTGTTAAGTGCACCGCTACTAAGGATAATAGGCAAGACTACAGTATCTAGTCCATATCGTTTAATATGAAAGGGTAACTCACTTGGCCGTCTAAGGCTGGGAAAGCGACAGGGTGAAGCATGGTAAGTTCCGAAGAGCCAGACTACAGTAGCCACATCACTTGCGCTCTTACCATTGTCTGGAACAAACATACGCTACATTAATTAACTCATTAAACGTATTTCGTTATCTCGCTGTTGGTGATGTAATTTAAGATACCGTTTACTAATGATAAAATAATTATTGCGTTCTAGTAAAAAGTCACCTGAATTTGATTCAGAGGATGTCGAGTCGTATTGTAAAAAGAAGAAAATGTTGGATTTATAATTTTTGATGAAAAGCATCTCAGAGACGAGTCTAAATAAATTTAAGCTTAATCAATCGGAACGTAATCCAAGTCCCAGAATGTTCTAAAGATTTAATCGCCTAAAGTGAGTTATATCAAGTAATCGCTCTCCTTGAATCAGGTATGCAAGACGTCTCAATTTCAATCTGTTCATATAACTGGTCCAATCAGAACTGACAGCTGCTGGTTTATGGCTTCCGTCGAGCCTTTCAGAAATCCTCAGCGAGGATGTAGCTAATAATCTCAATGCGTGTTCTGAGTGCAGACGAAAATCTCATATAATTGCAGTAATTGATTGATCAGGCAATCGAAGCGGCCTTGAGAGGCGTGTGGAGCGCGGGGGTGCGTGTGCGCAATTGACCCGGGGCCACAGGTTGGAGGTGCTCCATCAGATTCGCACCCACACAGCCAACAATTAAAGAAGTCTCGTCACCTATTATATCAGTACTATTTTTAGTCTTCACTCAATTAATTCAATCAAATCTCCATTCTGAGAAGTACTTTTCGCAGTTGGCAATTGTTTCAAATGTATTTTTCCTGTTTTTAAGTAGAATTAATTAAGCATAACATAGACACGAGCGCTGGCGCTATTGACGTTAGTGATATGTGCTACTATCTGGAATATGATACCCACTGCTGACTTCCCGGGTGGTCCTGTATGTTACGGCAATATTTGTTTCCCTTGATATATGGTGGCTACAAAACATAAATGTAATTGCCAGGATTGTTTGTCTACTATTTACAATCTGTTTACGCATACCGTACGAAAGGTAAGGGCATAATAAAACTGTATGGAGTAAGATTGGACATAAAACAGCGAGTATGTTATAGGCACGTCGTTAGCTCCACGAGCTGGCGGGGAGCCAGCGTGGGCCTGCGCCGCTGTGCCGTCACCTTGACGTCCCTGCAGCACCCCTAGGGCCTCACATCCATAAACATACCGGAATAGACGACATGATCGACCATATGCCACTACAATTCGAACACTTGTTTACGCTGTGATTTATTGGTATGTTTGCCTAAATATGGCGGCACCTAGTTAACAGTTTATGAAGGAAATCCTAAACATTTTCGGTAAACAAGTTAAAAGCTAACTAGCTATATAATATGCATAGAAGGATAATGCAGTCTAACATGTTTTAAAAGCGTCCGTTTATCGGCGCTAGGCATTTGGTGTCCATGTTAATTTGCGCTCATATGTAGGGTATGCGTTGGGTTGCTATCTGGTGCGGTATGTCGGCGGCGCCAGCGGCGGCAGATAACATGCAAATGTCAGTCGGCGCCAAATTACCGGCTAATGACTACACCCGTCACGCCTAACTCGACACACACCACTACAAGCAGCCCCTGTATCCTCGCCACCCCGATTCACGAGAACTAAGCGATGCTAATCTCGGGAAGCGTTTAAATGCAAATCTTGCTACTCAGCAGCAAAGTTTCTTTTACCCATTACAATCCGGATTTCCCATTATTAGGTCAGAATGTAATTATAAACAACACGGTGATGAATCATTATTAAAAGTTACGGAAAAAACGAAGTTTATCAGTGTCCCAAATAAGTTTCCGAAGTTGTATGGTGATATTTTCAGCAGCAGCTGTATTTTTCCAATGTAATTTTGTGAGAAGCACAATAATTTATAGAATAATTATTATACCTATTATAAACAAAGAGAGAGCGTTTGCCTTGCAATGGTACAGTAGATCAATACTAGGTACTCTATACTAGGCTGGAATTATTTATCAATTATTATTATCAATTAGCATGATTCTTCAACAGAGTAGTTCTGCTACTGAGCACTCGGTCACGCTCGACTGCACCAGTTTTAGGGTGAACGATCAATCAGTCAGACGTGCTTAGATTCTGCACAGAATAATGAACGCAAAGCGCTTTAGTAATCTTCACGTAAACGCTGAGTCTTGTGATCGTCGCTTTTGCTCCATCACTGGCCTCTAGACCACCTTAGTTGGCCAAGTTTTAACAAGAATAAAAACTTTCTGATCGAGACCAAACCTACACTCAGGTGACATTCGCGTGGATGGACAACCTTGACATATGGTTACTGTCTTACGGCACGCAAAATTGCCAACCAATCTCAGAGCAATGTCATTGCGCCGTCTACCTCGCTATGACGAGCGAACTTCAATGGAGGATGCTAAAAACAACATAAGAAACATGGCAACGTGCTCATTATCAACGTCTGCTTCACCTGACAGCATCACGGCGTGACGCAATAGTCGGCGGAGCGTGCAGCACCGAGGCCAATCGATCTACCACGCTGTGCTGTACTGAGATCAAGCAAAAACTACGGCTAAAGACTTCGCCTGATGGATGAGACACTTAAATCACTTCGGCTCCATTATAAACGAGGAAATGTATGTCTGTGTGGTCTGAGTGACAGAGCTGTGACAACTTCCAAGTAACGGTTGCTATCTAAACAACGTTGCGTATAATGGTAATATTGACATTTGTTGTCTATGTTGGTTATTCCTATTCAGGGACAGTCGCTTGGTTTTTTGTGACAGCTCGTTATGTCCACACTATTGTTAGTCTTTCGATTGTTTTGGTTTATGAATTAGATTTTGCAAGCTACACCAACAAATATCCTGGTTCTGCTTTTCACGTAATTATTACGACTAAAGAAGAAAATGCCACATATTGAATCATTTTTTATTCATTTCCATCAATCATCACCGAACGGTAACTATTAGAAACCCGATCACAATCGATACTAATTTGCATCCCCGTCGTACCTGTATATCAGGTTGCGTGCGTGTGTGTATCTGTTTGTGTGTACCTACTCGATTACATGTGTTGTCATATGCGAGGGGCGACGGAAAGGGTGACTACCCTACGCGCAATATTGCCTATGGCACGGATGACTGGACAAAGGCAAGCAGCCGCTGGTACCACCGGTCGTTTATTCCCTGATTACTAAGCGTTTTTAGTGACAGGACGTACGAATTGAAGGGAAGAAAATAATCCATGCGTGGATAATAGAGTGATACACCTGGAGCAGTGGAGCCCCAGTGTTTGGTAAACACGTTCGTTTTGAATCGCAGTTGCTACACTACGACATCGCTGCTATGGCCGATATTACGCCACACGTTACAACCGGTTCTTCGGAATGAAATTCTACTTTGTTTTTATTTAGCATAGGTTTGTGTTAAACTAGTCTCGAATCGTGGTGAGTAAATTATTGTCTAATATGAAGCATAGTTTTATTTATGGCTTACAATTTTGGCCCCCTTGACTCAACCTTCCCGGCACGTAAGTACTGTGACGAACTGACGACATCTGAGGATAAAAAATACGCATTTTACGAAAACTCGGAGTAGCAGAAGGTCTACTCTCTAACAAGAAAACCGTATCAAAGTCACGGTCGTATCCTACTCCGTATCAGTTACGTTCTACTCTCTTTCTCCGAAACGTAACTTCGTTAACGAACGAAAGTAAAAAGTAGTTATGTTTGTAACCCTAGTCTATATCATTTTGCGTGAATTAGAGTAGGTTTAGAAAATTTTAATGTCAAATAAACTTCGGACGTCCAAAAATTTCGAAATGAATGAAATGAAATGAAACCGTGGTAGAAAACGTTCGAAGTTTTGGCCGCAATTTCGTTTTACGTAGAATTAGAGTAGACCCCCTGTTACGGACATACGATTAGTTAGATGCCCAAACTAATATTAATGACAAACCGATTGGACTTTATGCCTACCCCCGATGTGTTTTCAAACTCATCAATCGGAATATAATAGAGAGTGGTTTAGTTTGAGGAGCTCGTGGGTAAATAAATAGTAGCCGCTCGGGTCGATCTTTAGGTCAAGCTACGCTTGCCTAGGTTGGTCGGTGGATGGGTTACCCGTTACATACCGAGTTTCCTCCGTGTCTCGGAAAGCACGTTAAACCGTTGGTCCCGGCTGTCATTTGTAGATCTTTGACATTCGTTACAGGTAATCAGTCGTTACAGGTATGTTCCGAAAGTCTGACAACCAGTCTTACCAAGGGGTATCGTATTACCCAGTATTAACTGGGTTGTGGAGGTCAGATAGGCAGTCGCTCCATGTAAAATACTGATATTCAGCTGCATCCGGTTAGACTGGAAGCCGACCCCAACATAGTTGGGAAAAGGCCAGGCAGATGATGATGGTTTAGTTTGATGAATCGAACTAGTGTCGAACGGGCCCGGATAGTAGACCCCATCCTATCAGCGTACGATGTCATCGCCAAAAACGTAAAGCAACTTCATTATCATCACCATAAAATAAAAAGTGAGACAAAAAGCACGCTGTGTGCTCTCAAATTGGTTTCATTGCCTGGCAAAAAATTACATCAATCTTGAAAGCAGCCAAGCGTTCGTGTTTTTGTGAAAATGACTGACTGTGTGTGCGTATGGTGAATTTTCCACGTGGAACGGACAATGAACACCAAATAGCTTATTGTGGCATGTGATCCTCAGCGGAAACTGACAACAACGTTGAAAAGGTTATTTAAAATTACGATACAACCCATGAGACATTCATTACAGGACAGTTATACAGTTACAGGAGTTTAATCCCCGGTTTAAGCAAACATGGGTACTTGTTTAAAAGGTTTAATCCAGGAACAAAGTCTCGCAAGTCACGGTTCAACCACTATTCAAAGTAAAACCTCACGGAGCCGGTGTTGGCACAATCTGTAGAGTGGAATAGACAGGGGGATAATTAAGTGGGACGCCGAGTTTTCCTCTACGTTCGTTAAGGGGCATCTATTAAGTTTCCTGGAGGATTCCATCCCAAGAAGGAAGTCATTTTCGTTCCAATTTTGTCTTCTAATCCAGTTTCGTTACCATTGATTCCATATGGGAGACTTGGGACAAGTATTTATTCTTTCATTTACAATCAATATTTTTTATGTTACGTTAATAAAACGACTTCATAAATATATTTATAATATCGTCAACACGCGTTTGAAAAGTAACTTACGTCGTCAATGACTTAGTTGCCACTGCGAAAGGTTAAAAGAAGTCACCACCGGTTTTAGCTCCTCTGTGTTTTTAACACTCGATGACTAAGTCTAATACTAAGTCAAAGAAAATAGAGATAATATAGAGTTGCTATAGTGAGTGTTGAACGTATAGTGAGCTACAATGTATACTATAGTGAAAGGAAATGCAATTCAAATAGCGTTTCATTTTGTTACTTATGGACTTCTCGATACCTACCTATTTTTAATAACAATGAAGTAAAAGCCACTTGAATCTGTATCACGACTTGTTGGACAGCTATTATTCGAATAAGTCCATATCGATAAAATGTTATGTATGCTGCTGTATACGGAATACAGTTTCATGACGCTGCACTTGACTCTGATAACAGATTATTAAATACTGCATGGCAACTGGAAATGTTTGCAAGTAAAAATAGTATGCAGAGAAGTAGCGTATTGCTATATTTGCAACTACGATTAGGCTAAACTCAAATCGCGCAAGACTGTACTGTACGAGAGAATTCACGTACGGATTAAACAAATCTATTTCTAATGTCAGATATCCATTGCGTACAAATTACTAGATTAGCAATTGGTTAAGGAAACCATGCTGTAATATACGCGTTCGAAGCAATTGCGACGCGACGCGGAGTAGCGAAGTTTGGCGACTGCCCACGTTAAGCATTGTTCTATGATGATTACACCCATTACCGCCAGTGCAGTTTCCAAATCAAAATCAGCTGCTGAGATGTATTGTGTAACTTCGACAGTTGGTGACTGATAGAACTCAATCTGTTATGCAAAATTTAGCTATTGATAGCTCTGAAGCATAGTTATATAGCACTCAGAAACTAGTGTGTTGTTATGTGTGAAACTTTTGAGATGTAACATGGCGATCGTTAGGTGATAGCGAGTGGTCAGTGTGGTCGGGAGAAAGTAGCGGGGAAACAATCTATGACCGGCGCGGGCGCACGGCGGAGGACTTTCATGTAGGAAGCAAGAGGGTGACCGCACTGACCGACGCCGCATCTTAGTGCATTCAATTTTATAGTAGAGTCCATTATTCAATGTATTTTCAAAGGAGCCATGAGCGAGGATAAAAAATAAACCATATTTTATGTAAAACTAAAGCTATTTAAACGAATATTAAACAAGATATTAATATAGCGGGCTGCAATTATACAACACAAAAATCAGAGGCTATCAGGTACTCAAGTAATGTATTCATGGCAATAGCCGGCAAGGCAACGGTAAACAATTACCAAACTAACAATTAGCAGTAACCGTACGGTAACATTACCAACGAGAACGGAACTTCACGCATTTTCGATTAAAAAACTGGCTGAACATCCTCACGCGCTTCCGCACCCATGAATGAACCAACTGCTCGGTGCAAGGATGCGAGCGCCACGAAAATGTTTCGGTTTAACTGGTAAACGCCACTAATTAAAATGTTACCTGTGTGGATGCAATCAATGGACGCTCGCTGCTGGTATGAGCGGTTTTTAGATACGATTTATCCTTTCCTATTAGATTCAAGAATGAACTATTATAATTAACTAGCTTTTAGCCTCGGCTTCGCGAGTTTTCGGGAAATTCGGGGTAACACAGTTCCCCTTTCCAGATTTGCAGGTACCTGCTACCTGTAGTTTTTGCCCTTACGCCTTATTTATTGTAATAGCAATGCTAACTTTTCTTCCCTCTTTCTCCCTCATTTGTCACTCTTTTTTTTAAATAACTAAAAATAGCCGATGTGTGTCTCCAGGGTCCCAACTATCTATGTAGATACCAAAATTCATCAAAATCAGGTTGGCCATTTAGGCGTGAAGATGTAACAAACAAACTCACTTTCGCTTTTATACTATTACCTAGTAAGGATTTTGGTAACAAGTAGATCTCTACTGAATCTGCAACATGTGCAATGCGCTGTTCAAACTAATAGTCATCCAAAACTCGCGGGCATAATGTTGTGCTCATTATTCGGAGCCACAATAGCCCCACACCTTGTACAGCGTAGGAGTAAGCACCACCTATGCCTGCATTATCTGACACGTCGCGATGACGTCAGCGGACACTTCAATATGAACAGCGCAGTCGAGCGCTGACTATAGCACACACACTCGTATGTATTATGCCTTTTATATTATAACAATGGAGCGCTGCCGATATTGAGAAGATAGTGGTAATAGGCCTTTACGTTCGTATGACTCAGGCATGATATCGGTGCGCTGGAAATTACGCGGTTAATGAGAACACAAGAGAATTTAGTGCGTTTTCCAAAACGTTAGTAGAAAAGAAAAATTTAACTTTTCTTAATTATAATAAAAATGAACGTTCTAGTACAACATTGGCTATTTGTCATCACTAGTTTTCTGTCCAAAACTGTAGCAATTTCGAAATGAAAAGCAGAGCGCTTGGCACACTGCCATATATATAGACTACACACTCGTATAGATGTTTTTGTCATGTTGAAGCAAAACTATCTATTAATATCTTAAAAAAAAAATTACATTGAAGTTTTATATGGATATTTGTTGTGAAGAATAAAAAGTTGCTACCGATAAGATTGTTTCACGGTTACATTCATAAATAAATAGGTCAGCGGATAGAACTTTCAAGTGCATTTGATACGAATCTTTTTTGCATTGAAAGAGTTTAAATTACGTTTGGTTTCAATACCATAAACTGCGGTTATGTACTGGCTGACTAAGAATTTAGTGAAACGTAATAAATAATGGGACAACGTTAGGAATACCGTAAGAGAGGAAGCTGGGCCCTCTATGTAAGTACCCTGTGCCCTTTACTAAACTACCGGTGGGCAACGCTCAACGTAGGAAGAAAATATCAAAACCAAAATTGCAGCCAGATTAACAGTTGAAGTCCTCATTAGATCAAAAATTTAGATGATTCTTTAACTAACAAACTTATTACAGTTACAGCGGTATAATGGCGTTTTTACACCTACTGCATTGTGAAGTAAATTTAATAAAACAAAGAATTTTAAGAAAATCCAATTTAATTATGAGCATCCAGATATGCTAGTAGGTGCTAATGTTAAAACAATAATGATTCGGTGGTCACCGTAGGTATCATTATTATATTTTTATTACTCAACGATAATTGAAAAAACGTGAGTCTAGGTGATTGGAGAAATGAATTAATAGGCAAAGAAATTAAACAATGAATTAGGACACGTGTAACTGATATCTAAACCTAGTATGATGTACCCTTGGATAAGCTAATGAAACCGTTGGTCCCGTCTGTCATATTTTGTATATCTTATCAGTCGTTACAGGGAGTCATAATTTATTAACATTGAAAATAACAGATGATGACACGCGTAACTGATATCTGAATCTAATGTGCACCTTTAAGTAAAACCAAATCAATTCTTGGCCGAGTCGACTGCCACAGCAGTCACTGCTCACTGCCACAGCTCGCGTGTTGTAGTACAACTAGGCACAAACAGAACATCTACTAATAAAACTAACATTGGTAGTAGACTAACACTCACTTTACATTAATCAGATTTATTGGTAAAAATACCATCTTTTCAATACATTAAATTCGTGTAAAAATATTTATTCATACCTATCCCACAATAAATTTTGTGTTAAGTATAAACCGTGCGAGGAGGTAATCGTGCTTACCTATTTGATATACGTAAGGGATGAAGCAGCCAATCAATGTAGTATCACTTCGATGATGATTTATTTATGATAGAAGTTTACCGCAAAAAACCCAAAATAGCGTATTACGATATCAATTTAATAACAATTATGTGGATATATAAAAGATAACAATTGGAATTAACGAGAATTATCAACATATAAACCATTATCATGGCCAATAGTTATTGAAGTACAACTCTATAGCCACGCTAACTCAATTGTTCAACAAGTGATTTGATAGAAATACCCAACGGCTTTGAAATTGATTGAATAAAGAGAGATGAAGCGGGATCAACTTAGACAACTTGGATTAAGACGGCTGAGTTTTCTACGTTTCTAACCGGAGTTTAGTCACTCGACGGGCAACTAAAGTGCAAATATAATTGCATTTATTACACAGCTAGAGCTCGTCTTGAGAAACACATAGGCACGGACGTTGATTGATATTCGGTATGTAAATAATCTCCGCGCTCGCTCGAACGAAACTAATTGCACAAAAATACATGTAATAGTGCCAAATTCAGGTCCCGCTAGTAAAAATATACAAATGAACGTGTACAATTCTATACTTACAATGAAATAAAACGTTGTCAAGCTACTAAACTGTTCCTAATGTATTTCAGACTGTATAAAATATAGAACAATTGGAAACAGTGCTAGATGAAAGTAACAAATAAAATTCAAATAACGCAGCCGCAAATTCGCATGCTACAGGGTTTATTTCGTGTATTCAATTACATTTGCTAAGGCAATTGGTTAGAATTATTTTGCTGTACTCGTTTCCTTGCAAATTCACAAGTCGTTGGAAAAACTACCTTTGCTATCAAGCAATAAGATTTTAATTTCAACCAAACTATGGACTGAGAAATTATCATTTGAGTTTGCAAAAAGTTCAAAAACAGTGAAGACACCTAGTCTAGACCAGAGCGTGTGTTAAACAGGCGTTGTGCCGAGTGCCAAGTTCATTGACTTTGCACACGCCATTTGACTGCAAACAAGGACGGCGGAGTGGCCGGTCTCAGTCACTGTGCACCACGGTCCACGCCGGGCGCCGCCGCCGTCGTGATCACTCCGATCATAATCCTCGGCAAGTTTTGAACAATGACATCATCCAACAGATATTCTCCGACACAAAAAGAACCGAAAACAAAATATTCGTCGAGGCCAATTATGCAAACTATTGAATCTATTGTAACTAGATTCTTTTTCGTAACTGTCTAATTTAAAGTAGTCGGTGTTCATTATTGAAATTAGGGGAATTATGTGTAGTGTTACTGGCAATGTGGTAGGAATGAGAAACAGCTGTCGTTTAATTGTATGTTCAATAGGTTTAATTGTATTACGATGCCAAGAGTCTTATGAGTTTTCCTTATTAGGATGGGACGGAAGTAACATCTGAACGCATTCTTAACTCATCATCATGCATTCCGCAAGCCCCTCAACAATAGCTCATTTCCATTTACACACGTAAGGTCAAGCTGTCTCAAACGGGACAAGGTCGCCGATGCTCAAGGAAGCTCCATGTAGCGGTCACTACGTTGTCGCCAAGTCGGCTGTCAACACGTTAAGATTTGGAAAGTTTCCTGTTCCAAGAACAGTATTAAAGGCGAGCGGTGCGGCCTGCCAACGACGTAAATCAACGTCGATTGTATCTATGATATAGTAGAATAGTTGAAGCATAATGCGTGATATGATCTAGCCGAAGTATCGAGGTCGAGTGCTGTGGGTCAGCCGAACCGAGGCGCCCTCGTCGGCGGCAGTGCCGGCGCTCCGGATAACGGATCATGTGCATGCTGTGGTCAGATTTGCAACCCGTGAAATTACATTGGAATCTGCCCGTGAACAAACTACTAAACGATGAAAGTTTCTTATCGGTATTAATCAAGCTCATGTGTTCAGATGGCATGTTTGCAGATGTTCTGTGACTAATCTGCCTATATTAAACGATCTATCAAAGTACCAAGTGTCATTATTTAATTAGAAGCGACCACTTTATTTCGCGATCAGTTCTCCGTTAGCGAGAATACTGAAAAATTACTAATTAACCGACTTCAAAAAAGAAGGAGGTTCTTAATTCGTCGGAATCTTTTATTTTTTTATGTACGTTCGATTAGTGATTAGTCGGTTAAAAATAAAACCGACTTCCAAAAAATTACAATTGAAAAGTGGAAAATAACTTCCGGAAGTCGGTGGCAAAAAAGTCAACGAAACCAACCAAAGTCGGTTTTAATCTTATTTTTTTAATTAAGTTTTTCGACAACGCTGCAATCGAACGCTGCTGCTTTTAACAGCAAATTTTTAAAATGATTTCTAACTTGAAACTTTATACAGAGTGTTGACAGCTTATCTGGTGGGGTGTTGACAGCTTATCTGGTGCGATCGAGGAGCTAAACCGGAATTTACGTGTGGTAAAGGACTGGTCTCATCGGTTCGGGGTGGCTGTTAACCCGACCAAGTGTCAGGCTATCATTGTAGGGAGCCCCCATAGCTTGCGTAGGCTCAATGGCGTGCCGCCGCTTACCTTTGACGGCGCGGTCATTCCGTTTAGTTCTGACGTCAAAAACCTCGGTTTGCATGTTGACACTTGCCTTGAGTGGCGTAAGCAGATTGCGATTGTGAGCAAGAAGGTCACTGGAACGTTGCGGTCACTCTATCGACTGAAAAATATTCTCCCATCACATATTAAAGCAACGCTTGTACAGTCCCTTATCTTCCCCATAGTTGATTATGCTGATGTGTGTTACTACGACCTGAATGCAGATCTCCTCAATAAATTAGACCGACTTCTTAATAACTGCATTCGATTCGTTTTTAATCTACGCAAATATGATCACGTATCTGCATATCGTTCTCTCTTAAAATGGTTACCCATTCGGGAGCGCAGAGCATTGAGAGCTTTGACGACCCTATTTTCTCTTCTTAACAAACCCACTTCACCTTCTTATCTATCTTCTAATTGTCAATACTTATGCTCTGCACATACCAAGAATCTTCGGTCCGCTAATAATCGTCTTCTTCGATGTCTTTCACACCGCTCTGGTTTTATCAAATCTGCTTTCTTCGTCCAGGCAGTCTTCCTTTGGAATGAGCTCCCTCAGAGTATCAGAATGGTAACTAGTCCGTTTACTTTTAAAAGAAAAGTTCGTGAGCATATTTACAAGAAGTTGGTAGATTCGTCTCGTAATTAAGTTGTGGTTGTTGTCTTCTTACGATCTCTGAACTTTAAATAATGTTGTTTTATGTATGTATAAGTATTTATAGTTATTAATATTTATATATGTATAATATTTGTTGTATATATGTATATATATATTTTAATATTCATTACTAATATCCTTTTTTTTCTGTTTTCGCACCTACTGTTTTTTGTCTCTGCATCACCCTAAGGTAGACTGGTAGAAAATGCCTAAGGCATTAAGTCCGCCTTTGTACAGTTTTTTTACTTGTGCATAAAGTCTTAATAAATAAATAAATACAGGTATACTTCGGGCATTGGTTTTTGTTAGTGGCATTCAGTGATTATGAAAAACATTATTGATGCCCATCATGGCATACCTCACGTTTACAGAAGTGACGTATGTAGAGCTCCGCGATTGACATGATGATGGAAAAAAAAACAGGTAAAGTTTGTGATATGAGCACAGTGAGAGCTATTGTGGTCATTGATCGTGACGGACAGACGGAGGAATCCGTGTCACGTCGCGAGACTCAAGGGCAACGGACGGAGTCGCGGCGCAGCAGAGTCAAGAGCAATAAATAGCTCAGTGGATAGATTGGACCGTCCTGTGCCCAATCAGTGCAGATATACTCTGTGCAAACCGAGATGAAGAGTCGTTGGGCAAAAGCTATAAAGATTAGGAATAAGTTGCTTTTAAACTTGAACAGTAAACCTTGAAGATGTCTCAGAAATCTCAAGACCTGTCCTGCACTGCTGGTTTTGACAAATGATCTGTATTCTAGAGTATGGTCAATTTTATCCGAGGTATGTATCCTCGGATAATGGCTTTTCTAAGATTACTCAAAAACCGCGAAGGCTACAAAATTTTAAAACTTTCAGTCTAATCCAAAATCCGGACACTTGGAGCTACAATTTTCTGGTGTTTTTTTATTTCCCGTACAACCATTTCTCTCAAAGTTACAGCCTGTTGAAAATTTACAAAAATTTGGATATATTTTTTGATCCCTTATTTTTTTCCAGTAGTGTATATAAACGTAGATTATGTAGAGAGAGAATGTTATAATAACGTGACGTCTGAAACAGGAGAGTAAAAGAGGACTCAGTACAGTTTCTGTCAACCCTAAGAAGAAACACGGGCAAGGGCAGGCAGACAGCAATTACCATTCCAATTTCTGACAAACAATCGTCACAATAGTTTATTTTATGAGTAATTATTGTAAAGAAAAACCAGTGCATGCTAATAACAACAACGACGTCAGGAATGAGCTCATTCGAGGAGCCACCAAGCCGACGAGCAGGCGCACACGTGACTGTGAATGGTAATTTATGATATATCCATAATTTATACCAAGATCATCCAATCTTGCAACTAATTATTGCGATCCCAAGCCGTGCTACCTGTCCTGATTATTCTCGTCCGATACACATTCAAGAATCATGTTCGTTTCTACTTAACAGTTGTCATTTGTTTATTTTCTCCTGTTTTGAATATTTTCATTGCTGTTGGTTTCAGGTTTGGCCTTACCAACATGCCTGTTTGTTTTTACAACAACATTAAATCACATGTCACTTTGTAACGTCTTATTTTGCTATTAATTGTTTGTTGTACACACACCTTGTAACATACAGAGTATTTTTCGATTTTTGTTTTGACATTTCCCAAGAACAGAGTCAAATTGAATCAACTCAAGTCAAATTCAAGACAATTATTGCCAGCGTTCAAGCAGTAATTGAACATAATATTAAAACGTGTGTATGTGCTATGTTCATAGTCACGGTGTATTATTTACAGTGTGCACGCAGAGTTGGCAGTGACTTTGACCGGGCTGCGCAGGCGCGACGCTGCGTCTGCCCGCCACACAATGGCAAGGCCATGCTAATTTGTTTTACACGCTTCCCCTGCCTTTTTATTATAATTTCCGTGTTTTTTTTCTCTATTACCACGGTGTTCGTTAAGCAAACAATGGCTGTACTTTTGGTACAATTTTAAGAGGTTTTGTTGAGGTGTTCCTGTAACTTGGATTACTTACGTGCAAAAACTACGTTAGTCAGCTCTCAAGTAGGTAATATTATTATAATGGAGTTAATATTATTTCAGGGTGATGTTCTTTGGTTGGTGTGTTTGAACCATGGCATGGTGCTTTGAGCTCCTTGTATATTTGTTATCTTCAGAACTACCACATGTACAAAGCAAGTTCTACCAATATGAATATCATCAAGCCACAGATGTGATTCCGATTGTCTTACGTTGACATCTCGCTATTATCTTACCACGTGATTCATTAGACACGAGGAACCTTTAATTAACTGCCAAGCGACACTTTTACTTTGTATAATTCGAGCTAGACAATTTTTCAGACATCAAGTGATGAGTGAATTCCAATGCTGACATTTTCAAATAAACGTTGATCGTTGACTTCAAAATATATCAAATCGGCGGTAGATATCCCTATCTACGGCTGATTTGTATTTTTACAGGGCATTAGAGTGGCTCGCGAAGCAAAACGTACCAATAAGGAAACGCTTGGCGACAGTAATTGAATCGTAGCAGCACCTTGTGACGAAACTAGAGACTTGAAATGGGACAAATGTCTTCAGTAATGGTCGTATTGCCTTTGAATGAATGTTATGCAAGACTCTGATTCGACAATACATATCAGAAAGGATCTATTTTAATATTTCTACGGATGGGAAGCTTCTCTCCTAATAAAATTAGTACCTAGTTCTTTTCCATTATGCGTATGATGTAATACAAAAATCCCAATCTAGCTCTCGTAAGAATTGAGTCAGGGTTTGTGAGTTCATGGGTAAAAGTCCAGTATATCTTGGCCAATACGTCAATAGCACTTACGCAAAACTGACGCATAGGTTTAACGTTCATACCGAGAGGGTGGCGCTGAAAGTGACTGAACTATGACACCGCTGGCTCGTTTAAAAAACGAAGACTTGCTTCCAGATAGCTCATAATAGCAGTCATAATTAATTACAATAATACTGCTACTATTGTTTTACTTTCTTTGTTTCAACTGCACGAAGGCACACAATAAAACCGTGTGTTTTCATTTCAGCGCGTCTCATGTGAAATAGCAAGTTTCGTATAACATTCACAGTTGAATGGGTGCAAACGCGCAACTCGAACAATTGTTGTCGAAAACGTCGTCGGCCAGACAACAACCGTCATTGGACGTATTCGATCGGCTCTTGTTACCGCACGCACAATGGAGTGTTTTGCACACAGTTTGCACAAGTGCCGCGGACAATCGCGCCGTGGAGCGCGCCCGTGCGACCAGTGTTATACGATAACACAGTTAGTTTGACCAGCCTGGTACTGCTGCATGATGGTAGCATCCACCTTGATTCAGTTGGCAGAGCCAGTTCCAGATTATGCCGTGTCAATCAAACCTCCTCCAGACGATAAATTCAAGTGATTACATTACAATAGGTAGTTACATCGATAGTATCACAGATGCCACCATTGTATTGTAATTACTAGATACGAGGCCGTATCAGCATTTAGTCGTCGTTTTAGAACAGCAAAAGCTAGAAATAGATAAACAATTTATTTTTACTATCTCAACTAATACGTATCTTAATGACACTGACTACTGTAATTTGTGGTCAGCCATGAACTCATCATGATAGCCGAATTGTATGGCAATGATGATGATCATTTAAAACGTAATTGTTCCCCGACCGCGACGTTCAGTAGGTATAACTAACATCTTTTGTAGCAGTTTACAAAGAACGACACTCCAACAACAAGTGATAAGATTGAAACGGAAATGAGTTTCATTTGTATTAGGGAAACCAGTATCTGGGCCACAAAGTAGCTACTTTTGTCCACAAACAACATTATTTCATCACGAACACAACTGTTTTCAGGCGAATCTGTCTCAGAGCATGATGATAAGGAGCAGACAACAATACTTATAATCGCTTCAGTACATAAGATACAAAACAACCATTGTGAAGTCACCTCAACTATACAACTGTGCGTCTACACATCGGACGGTTGATATGAAAATAATTGTACCCAATGCTGCACTTGTTAGCACGAAACCCTAATGAGTGTTTTATTAACGAACTAGCTTTTGCCCGTGGCTTCGCTCGCGATAAATTCGGGGTAACACAGTTTCCTTTCCTTTTTCTCCCTCATTTCTTTTTAAAAAATTAGCCATGTCCGTCTCCAGGGTCCCAATTATTCCTGTACCAAAATTCATCAAAATCGGTTAAGCCATTTAGGCGTGAAGACGTAACAAACAAACAAACTCACTTTCGCTTTTCATAATATTAGTAAGTAAGGATACTTACTGCAAAAGGAATGGTGTAAAAGAGCGTTAAAAGGTTTGTAGAGTCCATTTTCGTACACGTCGAGTGGTGATAATGTGCAAGGTTGTGCGACCCTGTCCCCCTTGACTGCTACTGATTGCAGAGAAAACATTGCCCAACGGCTTCAAGTGCACTTGTGGTACATTCATTGGGTGAATTACTGTATTGTCAGTGAATTTACTGATGAAGGTAACTTCCTATCATATTGTCTTGTAAGCTCTGATTTGCATCATGTACCTCTTCGATAGCATAGATTTCATTGTATAGAGGGTGTAAACCAACCCTTCGCAAAGCCGTCAACCACGCAACATCTACGAAAAACTTACTAACATTTTTTTATAAAGTTGTTATTTTAAAAATTAAAAACTTTAACCCCCAATATCTCCGTAAGTACAAGGTATTCGTGTATGGTCTAGAACTCTAGAACAAATAAGTGACTGCAATGATGGGGAGGACACGCGCCTTTCGTCTTCGTTAAGGATACTTTTGCACCCTTTAGGTCATTAACACGACACTGTTGCTTGAACTAATCATCGTTACATCTCCTGCTGCTGTCTCAGGTCAGCTCGCTGGTCTAACTTCCATCGATCCTGTGCTATATAAGGCATATTTACAAAACAATATAGCTATCACATTGTATTCCCCTCGTTCGCGTTGACGACAATCTGTATTGTTTCAGCCAAGAATCCAGTAACAAGTTTGGCGCTTCGCCTGCTGTTTACAGCAAAACTCAATGCGACATTATGTCCAAAAGAACCATCGACATGAAACATAATTATTGTATTTATATTGCAATCATGTCGCAACTAGTTATATTACAGTAGGAACTCGTGCATCCATTAACTAGGCAACGTTCTGATGCGGACATGTAATGTGAATAACTCATTCTTATTTCATAAATTGCTAAACAAAGATGTTCCGATCGATTCGATACGGATCTCGCACTACCGTGGTCAAGAATATGAGGACACCGCCAAGTCACGAGCTGGATGCGCTTGCGCATGCAGCGGGTCACGACAGTGCGGGTCGCTCTGTGACCTCACATGCTGCGCAGGCGTCGTGACGCGCCAGACAGTCGGTAAATGTCAACAGTAGTTAAGTCATTGTTTACCTGTAGTCGTCACTATTCCGATATTGTGTGCCTTCATTGGAATCCCCAGTTTCGTAGGAGTTGAGACATTCATCATAATGCTGTGACGTGAGCAAGTAACTTACGTCATGGACTCTCGGGCAATGGGCATGGATAAACATGGTTCTTAGATATATTTTCAATTATAACTTATAACATTATTTTCTTACTTACAACTATAATTATTATGTTATAGCGTGAACATTGTAATTGTTTTATGTCTGTAGTTCAAACAATCGAATTCATCTGGGCATACAATATAGCGTCGAAACGTCACCGTTTCGCTCCCAGCAGACTACAATTATACAAAAAGTCGTTATTATACACAACGTGACTGCGCGACGAAACTAAGTAATAGCATCGTTACTGTTGGTATTGTTTGCGCAACCGTCGCAGACGCCACCCGGCTGAGAACGATTCAAATAAAAAATTGTAGCCGTTACAATAGCGCTGCTTTGGTTAAAATCTGTATTGACTGCAAACCTTGTAGATTTCTCTACTTTAGGCGATTGAACGATGGGATGAGATATTATTTATATCAATATGCTGTAGTAACGATTTGCAGTAATGAATGTATTGGTCATCCGGCTGTAAATAACAGCTTTCATCAAAACATCTGCAGATATCCAAATAAAATAAAAAAAAAAATCACATTAAGTTACAAACTCTCCAATCAGCGCAGTGATAACCAACACGATCCCGAGAACGTACCTTACTACCACTAGCATGAGAACATAACTTAAAACTTTATAGCACACGACATCATGGCAAATACACATGTCATGACGGTCTTACAAAAAAGCGATATTCAAGGTCGATTCATACAATGATGAAAATTGCTTTCAAGTTTCAAGTCGGTAAGTAGCCATACATCACGTGCCGAGGCGACGCTCAAGCATTCAGGAAGAAATGTTCAATTGATTGAGCGACCACACGACTCAGCGGCAAGTGGCGGCGTTTGATGAGCTCCAATAAACAGACAATCGCGGCTCGTTAACATTATATTGGAGATGGAGAAGCAATCAAAATGGCACTGGATACAGACACCTATTCATAATATATCATACAATGGTGTGATGCGAAACGTCCACGAGCACGCGTCGTGCCCATGCTGAATATTCCGCAAAGCCTCTACACAAATGACGACTCACAAGGAAGTATTAATGAGTCTCAACGTAATGAATGAGGTATTTTATCAGTGTCTCCTTTGTTTTATGTCTTCGATTTATGAAGGTCATCTACAGACAAGAATAATTTTATGTTTTTTTTCAATAGCATTCGAAATTACCGCAATTGAAGCTGACTTGTGTAAGGCAAGGTTGCAAAATTAGCAATTACAGAAACAAATCACACCATTTCGATTGATTTGTATGACTGGAACGCAGGGCTGACGGTCCATAAGTAGCCTTGGGTGATGACACATCTCGACCTTGGCGCGTTTTCCCCGTACGTTGGTGACCTTCGAGATGACCGTTGATTTGAGAGCGCTTTTAGTTATTCAATTCAAACATCGCGTGTCGTTGTGAATAAAGCCGCCGCACCGCGCGCCGTCTCCAGCGGTGCGTAGCAGACAGCGAGAAACTCTGAAGGCAGAAACCGAGTTCGACTTGTTTTTAAAGTCCTTTTAAGTGCAGGAGCGACGAGGATTTGTAGGACCTCGAAATCCTTTAAAGTTAGAACTGTGATTAAACGGATTTTTTAATTATTTAAATTTTACAGAGTTTGAAACTCGGACAGCGCTAAACTTTCTTTTGTAAATATCAATTTATAGCCACAGCCATAATTCTTAAAGAAGTTTACACCAAAGCGCTAACATCTGCTCCGTGAGGCCATCACATAAATGTATGTGATTACCATAAATTACAGGCATTATTGTTAATGACACTTTGACTGAATAGATTTCCAAGCATTACAATAGGTCAGTAAGCGTTTTTTCCCTGCGACCTAGTTCGATGTAGGTGTCACGTAAGAAAACATGTGATCACCGCGGTGGCTCGACTTCTTCGAGATCGGTTCAAGGTGCGGTAGTGCTTGTATTGTGTAGTACGCTTTCAACAGATACGAGGAAAACACACGGAAATATAGCAGTGGCATTGTGTGAAGGAAGTTTTCACTGTAAAAGATGCGGTCGGGTGATGCACATCGCCGACTGCGAGGTCGGGCCGCCTCCAAGATAAATGTTTCTGTATTACAGCATTGAAAAATATGCAGATAGAAGAATAGTAGGTACCTGCTGGAAAAATTTAGATAAACATTTTTAGACACGTAGCGTATGAGCCCTCTTTAACGTTTCAACATCCGATATCTGGATATAATGTGGAATATTTTATGCATGAAGCTTGTTACAAATGGATAATAAATTTGCGTCGGATAGCCGAGTGCTGGCGTTGGCGGTACAGCGTCAACATTAACCGGTTATTAAAAAATACTTGATCAAATGAAGAGCGCTCTAAACCTCGAACCGCGCTTAAGCATTAAGAGCCTATCGAAGTCCCCTACTTAACTCCACCAGCAGGATAGCTTGCTTCTTCAAATTAATGATGATGCGGTAAAATTCAGCGTCATTTTGATTCTGGAAGTTAGTTACCGACTTACAGTATGGTATAACCTATATTACGGTAAACCCAAAAATAACGAATGTCAGTATGTTCTTTCCTTGGAGAAACTGGTTCAACAATAAAATTGAGGGGCTTAACCAAGAGCGTGGTGAATAAGTAATACAGCTATAGACAACATTCATTAAACGAGTATGTATATCTTATGTGAGAACAATGGTAAATCTATATTTAAAACAGCTTCTGATCTTTGATCTATTTGGTATAAAAACATGGGATCAGCGCCAAATCTTTACTACTTTGTGGATAAATTGACATTCACCTTCACGGTTTTATTTCTAAAAGATAAGCAATAAGTATCTGCTTTAGGAAAACCAAAGTAATCTTGAGCACACAGATAAACGAGCCAATTACAGGTAATATATTGTAAGACAACCGCATCGCGAGTGTGGCGACGAGACAAGAGAACCAATTTAAACAGTGGATTAACCTTGTACTATGTTTTTAAATACCAATGCTTAACGCTCCAGAATTTTAAGCAGCAATCGAATTGCTTGATTACGATCGTATTGCGTGCTAAACAGATCTGTCTGATTGAATTATGTATTCAGTATAAAGTGCGGAAACTGCTCATTATTTGCTAGCTTTGATAATAAATAAGCTAAGCTAATCTGTTCACAGACCACCTTGTGTTTACTTTCTTCAAAGGACGTTTTAACAGGTATGCGTGTATCTTAGCTCTATAAAGCAGCTTTGACGGCTTTGAGTATCTAAAGCTTGCTTACGTCATAAATAATAAATTCCACGGTTTTGGCAAGTATACCCTATTTGGCAAGATTTCTGTTCCATACAAGAGATTAATTTCGGGTCGACTTGGGAATACTACGCGTCCGTATTCTGAGAAATATTAATATATGATGTGGCTGTGAGTGAAGTATCCTTTTCAATCTCAGATTTAATTTAATATGAAAAGGTCTGTTGCATAGAATCATAGATGTTTTGAACTTATAAACCTACATAATATTTTGCTAAAAACAACCTGTAGGCCTGCTATGACATCTTAAAGCAGAACTTATTCCACTGAGTGAAAGAGATGTTGCTAGACACCCTGTATAGCTCTGTCCCTTTCCCTGTGCGGAATAAGTTCTGCTAACACGTCATGGTAGGGTAGCTGTACTGTTGGTTTAGTTGTCTTCCGGACAATGTAAAAATTGCTTAATTTCACAGTACATTTTTCTAGCCCCATCCATCCATCCTATAAAAGGTTTTATATTATAGTTATACATTTTCAATGTATGTCGTATTAAAATTTCGTTGAAATTTTAATACGACATAATATACATATATATATATATGTGGCTTTTCAAATTATTCAGATATTGTAAATTACTGTTATCTTGAAGCAGGTAACGTGTACGATAAGGGGCGGGTACGTCGCGTGACGTCACGGCAAGCGGCGGTGTCGCAGGCGCACGCGTATTGCAAGGTGAACACTTCACATATCAGCTGAGCCTTATGTTGTAACTGTGAGGCCTGGGTTTCATACATCATGATAACATACTAAACTCGTTTATAAATGTATATGGACAAAAATATTCAGCAAGTCCATGTTTAACTTTTTTTTTTATTACTTATAATTTTTATTTTTTATAGTAAGCATTTTAGTAGGTAGTGTTCTGTAGTCTCAACAATCATGTAACTATTCAGGATTACTGAGAATTTTGTTATCAGGCTCAAACTCGAAGATTTATTTCTAACGGGGTTTTACACTTCTACTATTGCTAATTCAAGAAATTTCATATATTCCTGCAAGGCAACCTTTTTGTGAGCCATTAGAGATGATGTAATATAAAAAACATACTGCATCTGTTCCTTAAGAACACTTTTTACATGATATAAGATTCTAGAAATATATCATAAGATAATAACAGAAAGTGATTAAAATGGTAATACAACATTCAAGGATTTGAGTGCTATTATTATGAATTTATCTTACATGCACTTTACAGCTTCCTTAAGAGTCCAATAATTTCTCAGTTACAATACAACCTGATCAGACTTTATATTTTATCATAATATCATAAAATTTAATGCTCTATGCCTACACAGAGTTAGGAAGAAAACATTAAAAAGTACTTATTCTCAACATTTAATTGGCTCTGGTCCTGAGTCTGTTTTGCACTTAATTTTTTTTTTATCATCTAGGCTAGCACTGTACTTTCCTTATATTTAAATATGCCTGTACCAGGCCAATGAATATCATACATAGCAAAGATATCACAAACAATTTTTTTTATTTCATTTCATGCTTGTAATATGGGGTTTTAGCTTAACACATTTGCTGCCCAGACCTCAGCGTATGAGTCTAATAAGACAACAAGGCAGTCATTTGAACTTACTATGGTACCACATATTATTTTGTTTTGATGTATGTTTATGATTTTTAATTCTTTTTTTTATTATTTGTTATTGTCCTTTTTTCTGTTATTGCAGCTACTGTGTTTTGTCTCTACATCACCCTAAGGTAGACTGGTTGAAAATGCCTAAGGCTTTAAGTCCGCCTTTGTACAGTTTTTACTTGTGCATAAAGTTTTAATAAATAAACATTATTGTGCACTATGTAGGAACACCTATTTCTTTAATACACTGAAGGTGAAATACATTACATGTTCAGTTTATTACAGAATTTTATAACACTATTTATTATACATTAATGAAAGAGTATGCAACAGAATAAGATGAGTTTACAGTACAATTAAAACTTATTGCTACAACTATTTGTTTTAATTAACTTATCTATCTATTTAGCTATAAATCTTTTGGCTGAACTGTATTAAAAACA
Source organism: Ochropleura leucogaster (assembly GCA_958449745.1). Classification (NCBI taxonomy): domain Eukaryota; kingdom Metazoa; phylum Arthropoda; class Insecta; order Lepidoptera; family Noctuidae; genus Ochropleura; species Ochropleura leucogaster. Next base: position 532,539 of record OY288203.1, read on the forward strand.
AGAACCTAAGTATTTGGTAGAATTAATTTAACGCAAGGTATTCGCTACAATTCTTGCTATTCAAATTAAAGTTGGGCCCTTTGGTTTCACAACATTAAGATTTATACGAAAAGTTTTAACTTAGTCTCAACCTAGCAGTTTACCTGATGTAAGTGCGTCACTTTCCAACTCGATGTTTGGTCAACAGAAAGCTCTAATGAATTAGGAAATAAACAGTAACGACACACGCAATAAATTGGCACAATGCTAGTACATTCCCATGCACGGCCGATGGCCTGGCAGTGCCACGGCATGCTCGAATTACACGACAGATGGCCGCGTAGCAGCCACAATGAGCGCCGCACAGCAGTATTGAGATAAATCAAACAGTTACAGGTCGGAAATACTTACCAACAACAAGTTTCACACGAAATAACACCGACAGTTTGATGGTATGCGAACACCTACACAAAAGTTCTATTCCACTGTCCAGAAGCTTTAAGGATATAACACAAAACTTGCACTATTGTTTATTATTATTTACGGAAGATAATTTATTGGAAGAAACACAACTAACTGTGTAAAGACGCAGGCTTTCGCGATTAGCCAACGAATTGTTCTCCATCAATCGGCCATTGCACGACACCACTCCACAGACTATCAAGTCTGTCGTCATCATGTCTTTTCCTATAAGATTGCTAGTATCTGTTTTCCGAATTCTACGAAAACTGCTGTTAAATTATATTCTTCTGCTTCTATTCGTGTCGATGGAACTCATATTGTGTAAGACCAATATTTTGCCACCTGCGTAGCTCTATCATTTGTTTTTTTTGGTTGCATGAAAGGAATCTCACCGAGCAGCGTTAAACATTTATTACGCTCCATACTGTGATTCCAAACAATTTAATTCGACTCGACTCTCAGTAAGAGAAGAATCGAGTCTAACTGACTAATCCTTTCACTTCGATATCTCAAGCGCGCCATGGACATGGCCTGTCGTTGTTAGACTACCCATTGCTCACCGTCAGGAGTCGCCTCGCGGCTCCCGACGCCTGGAACGTCTCTCGCACAGGATGTGACTGCTTCCTATTCCTTCTCGCCCCGACCAACACACTCTGGTATTGGCTTATTGATTAAATACCCTCTTCTTAATTTTAACATTTCAGTACCCGTAAACCAGTTAGAGGACTGATTTTGAATAGTTATCATTACATTATAAAATCATTCACGACTAAAATGTCGGGCAGAATTCACAAATCAGTTCATGAAGCCATGTATTTAGTTTCCCAATTAAAATTAATTATAATGAATCATTCAAAAGGGGGTTGAGAACTCTTTAATCAGGAACTTAATTTAAGTTCAACACCTACACCTCCAAGACACGCATTAAATTGGACGTTACAAAACAATGATAATTAGCCATATCCATCTACAATGTGTTTTTATTATATTCATATTTATCTGCATTTCATAATGTGAAAGGATGTTACATGAGGCTTATAGCTAAAAACAATTATGGATCCTGTAAGGGCACAGCAACATAGCATTTCATAAAAAATAAAATTCATTAAAACTTAACAATATTATTTATAATATAATGTAATATAATTATTTATAAATATAATTTATAAATCATTGAATATTAATTGTTAAGTTGTAATTTGTTATTGATGAATTTTATTTTTTTACTTATATATTAAAAATCAAATTAAGATTTTATTTAATAAAAATAAAATAAATAGTAGAAACAAAATAAAGTCAAATTCTATTAGATAATTAAAAGTTAAAGTATCACAACATATAACTGCTAAGCACTAAGATCACTGTCAATATTTTTATCAGTCATATATTCGTTGATTACGCTTCGTTAGTTAGCTTTATTAAATAAAATTCTTTTAAATTATTATTATTTAGATTTACAAATGTTATGCCACTGATTTCATTTTTAAACAATCTGGTAATCCTTACTAATATTATAAAAGCGAAAGTGAGTTTGTTTGTTTGTTACCTCTTCACGCTTTAATGGCTAAACCGATTGTGATGAATTTTGGTACATAGATAGTTGGGAACCAGGAGACTGACATAGGCTAATATGTGGAAAAAAGTGGGATGTGAGGGAGAAAGAGGGAAGAAAAGGAAAAACTTAGCGTTTCTATTACAAATGAATAAGGCACAAGGGGAACTGTGTTAACCCAAATTTAACGCGAGCGAAGCCGCGGGCGAAAGCTAGTTTATTGTAAATCTTAATCAACATTACATATGGGCTATTTGTATGAAGTGTCGTCTGCGAGGGGCTGGCATCAACACATTTTTATATCTAACTGACTGACCAATAGGTTTGTTTCCACGAATTGTGTAGAAGTTCGTTTTCTAACGAATTTTAATTCGTTATAAAATGTAAGAACTTCTACGGTGACGGTAGTGTGAGTATTTCATATTGTTAGTATGTAAGTTTGTAGCTAACGGTTTGGGTTATATTGACTATGATGCGAACTAATTTCTTTTGTACAATAAACTGTGGGTGCGCATCTGTGCTGTTTCCCCACATAATAATCTCGCAGTTGAGCCATGCATATGCGTAGGCGTAGTCTGTAGTCAAAGCCGTTTGTGTGTCAGTGGTTTCCTTTACTTCTTGTAGTGCGTAGCAAAATTTTAAAATGTTTATGTTTCTTCCCGTTAAAATACTCACTCCTTAGTAGGTTTTGGAAAAACTGGCAACCCGTCTGGCACAAAAAATAATTCAACGAACTTTGATCATATCATAATATAATATAATGTTATGAATCTTTGTATTAAAACCTATTACAGATAGATTTTGATAAGACTCGTGAAAGTCATGTTTTTTTTTATTTATTAACTAAAATGTTTTTAAATTACAACAACAAGCACTGAGCTTTATTCGTAAACGTTTGTTTTGATAGCTTTGGCATTAATGGCAATTATATTTGTCATTTTTGACATTGACAATAGCTTGGAATAATGTGATTGTTTGTGTACAATAAAATTCACAATGGTTAAGTTTAAAGATGCTGTATCAGCCTACAGAACCCTGAGTGGACTCATATGTGTTTACAAGCCACCATGTGTACCAGTGAAACAAGTCATGCATATAGTGAAAACCAATCTTTGTAGAGGTTATATTTATGATTTCAAACTGTCCCAATGAAGAAGGCACAGGAACTACAAATGACAATACACAGAGATACGGTTTATAACTAATTCATAATTCTTTTTGCAGATCTAAATGCCTTACCTACAAGACCGATAGAGAAAAGGGTAGAAATAGTAGGATCAACAAATGAGCCCATGATGGTGAAACTGGTGCCCAACTACGCGGACGACCCTCTGGTATGCGGCCCGAGGTATATCAATGACGACTTCAGGTGCAGCTATGCCACAAACCTAGGCTTATTCAGCAGTGGAGTACTATGTAAGTTTATAAATGTATGTTCATAGTGCGGGACTGATTCTTATTGATTACATCTTCATTCTGTTTCCATAAGTGGACTGGACATAAACAATATAACTAAAGTTAATATATTATTCGAATCTAATAAATATTGCAGTACTTGGCCTGAATGAAGGTACAAAGCTCACCTACCAAATACACATAGGAAGGCCAACAAGAGCCTTCAAGGTGCATGGCCAACTTGGCAAGGCTACAGACACATACTTCTGGAACGGCAGGACGATGGAGAGGACCACCTTCTCCCACATCACCAGGGAGAAGATGGACAAGGTGGTGGCACACATGCAGGCTGCACATCAAAAGACCATGTTTGAGTATGTACTATTTCACTACTTGAAATGGTGTTGTTTGTTATGGGATTATATTGGCTGACTCTGACTACATTCATAGTTTTTATATGATGGTGACTAACAGTCAGTGTCAGATTAAGGAAACAAAGGGCCCATAGCAAATTCTATCAATCTAGGGATATCTTAACTTACTGTGTTCTAAAGAATAGAGTGGTAAAAAACTATTCAATCCTAAATGTGGCTATCATTTGGTTATAATTTAGTGTTTTATATGGCTTTGTGTAGAGTGAGACTAGAATAAATAGTACAAAAAGGTAGATATAAGATTACCCTGGCAATTTAGAATAATTTAGACAGGAGACTAAAAATTAAAAACCAAATAACTGTAAATCTTTTATATTTCAAAGATTATATTTAATACTATTTAGAAATAGTTGATATATACATATAAAAATGATACTTAAAATAATGTATGTGTGTTATTTGTGTATTATATTGATCAGTTTATCTTTTTTTTTACTTTTAAAAAGTTACTTTTCAAGATCACATGTGGGTAAATTTAGAAATGAGCAAGTCATGTAATCTCTATCTGTATCTTCACAGGCAGTCAGGCCTCCCCATCCAGTCACAGGCCACATATGAGCTGGCCTCCAAGGGCCTCATTAGACCAGCTGACAATAAGCTGCCAGTTATATATGGCTTGAAGTGTGTTTACTTTAATCCTCCTAACTTTACATTAGGTAAGTGTTGATTAATCAAACAAAAACATAAGTATACAAGAATATATTAAATTTTCTGAACTATTGTAAAGATTACTTACTATAAATGTAATCCACTCTATCATTTACAATTGAAATTACAAACCAAGTCTTAATAATCTTAAATGCTTTTTGAATAGTTTACTGTTATGAAACATTTAGTTGAGTTTAATTATTATTTAGACCTCAATGTAATACAGGATTGTATTGAAAATTATCTTACCAGTTACCTATTGCTATATATAGATATATATGAAGCTTATTCTAAAACAGCAATTAATCTACATTTAATTATATTATTTTTTCAGAAATCCAATCTGTGAATGAGTATGACAAGTATCTGTGGACACTCATCCATGACCTGGGAGTGCAACTGAAATCCACAGCCTACTGCACAGCAGTTCAGTGCATCAGGGAAGGGAAGTTTGACATTGACCTAGCTCTTCTGCGGAAGCATTGGACCCTGGAGCACATTGCAGACAATATGAATATGTGCCAGGACATCCTTAATGAAAATGAGCGACTTCTTAAACCAGAGTCTGCTATATTGTCAGTTTAGATGTTGTATAGCTTTATAGACTTGTAAATATAATTAGGTTTTATGAATTAAATTGTATTATTGATTATGGTTGTGTTTATTATGAGTTATTAAATGTTATACATCCATATACTAACATTAATAACAGCCAGATCCTCAATATAAATGTTTATGAGACCCAAACAATTTTTGTTACAGTAATAAGAGTGTAAGAGGAAATGTTTGGTGTAAGACTTCTACCTTTAATGAACAACAAATCAATTGGAGACTGCTGGAAGACTATGTGCATGTGTGACTGTCTCCAACAAAATTTGAAATGATCCTAAATTGCAGGATCACCAATCCATTATTGATTGATGTATGAAGCTGACTAATTAGATTGGCATTACACATTGATTGAAGTATGTCAGTAAAACAAAGGTGCAAACAAAATAACCTACCTGGAGATATAAAGGAATATAAATACTGCAAGCCAAAGTAACATGAGCAATAACAATATAATAAAATAAATAATGTAGAAGCTGGCTATTACTGTGTACAACATTGTATAACCTAGTGGGGCTAGCAGTTCATAAATATTCCATTCATGTTTTTTTACATACACTGAACAAACCTACTTTATCACTGTTTATATTTTACCAATATAACAAGTCATTGTATTAATGCATATAATCACTTGCTCTTACAAGGTCAATCCAGACTATTTTAATCACTAGTATCACTAATATCCTCTAATCAGCTGCTACTAGACGATGGTGTTGATGGTGAAGTATTTGCTTGCTTTTCCATCTGCTCTATTCTCTTGTGCCTTATCATGTTAGAGAGGATACCATCAAATGATGTCGTCTTCTTCTTTGCTGACCCCCTCAGGGTATCTTCCCCTTTACTACGAACTCGTAATCGTAAAGAGCTGACTTCATCCATAAAATCGAAGTCCGATTTCTCTTCTCTTATCGGCGACGCTTGGATTTCCGGCTGGTTCTCTTTACTTACAGCTACAGGTGAAGGAGGTCTTCTCCCAGGACATTTCCATTCTAGCTGTACAGTCCCAGTTTTATCGAGAGCCTTGTACAGTTCTTCTAGTTCGGCAGGCTCTGGCATCCAGTTTTTGCCAATGAATACACCTGCCTTGGATAGCTCGTCATCTGAACAAGGGAGATCCCAGTCATCGCCTTGTAGTTCAGCGGTGCTCATTACTGATTTTTATTGAAATATACAATTTTATAAACTTTTTATCACTACGTTTACTTTGCGGGCCATTTCTTTCGTTTGTTTTGACAAGTAAACATTCTTTAGTTTATGCCAAGCCTAGTCTCTAGTTTATGCTCGACTATCTCAGACAGACCTATCTCTTCTGTAGATAGAATTTGGTGTGTTCCATTTATTGATGGTTTTATAAGGTTAGCCAATATTATTTTTGTGCAACCAACAGTAGTTCATCGAAAAACCGATTCAACTGGCTTTTGATTTTACAATTTTATTGCAGTTAGCACCACAGCTCTATCTTGAATTTAACTCCACGTGAAGTTGACATTGACAGTTTTCAAAACAAGTTTGTTTGTGTTGTAGGTTGGTGAATGAAAGAATTATATTAATGAAAATTAAGAAAAATGTCTTCATCATCAGATAGTGACTCTGATTGTGATAACGACGTAAACAGGTAAGTAAATAAGAGAGTAATCTGGGTCATCTTTTGGGTACTTACGACAACTTATTCTAACCTATTTCACAGACTTGGAGATTGCGAAGTGTGTGCTAAAAATAAAGCTAAATACACGTGTCCTAAGTGTGAGGTGAAGACATGTTGCCTCGACTGTGTGAGGATACACAAGAAAGAGCTGGAGTGCGATGGCATCAGGGACCGCACCAAGTTCATCAGGATCAAAGATTTCACCAACACAGACTTACTGAGCGACTACCGACTGCTTGAGGAGTGCGCGCGGTTTGTGTACGGTGTCAAAGTAGATGAGAAAAAGAAATTTACTAGGATTGACAAGGACTTGCCCATTGTAAGTTATATATCACATGTTTCTTCACAGATTGTTCCAATTGCAAAACATAGTTTGGTCTTTATCATAGTAGTCAGTTCTTTCACAACAGCTCAGTATATCTGATTATCTCTTATTTAGATTTCATGCACCTTATATTAAAGGTTATTGCTACCTGTAACCGTAAGGCTAGTAAATAATACATTTTATTTCTCAGTATTTATACAAACTCAAGATGGCAGCAAGACAGCGGGGTACAGTTCTACAGTTCCTATCACATAACTTCTCCAGGCACAAAGCCAACACAACAAGATACAACAACAAAATGAATATAATAAACTGGCGAGTTGAATGGTTATTCCCTAACGTGGAAGCCGAGCCACTAAAGTTTGTAGATGAAAGGTGTGCAGAACAAAAGAGGCTGTCAGAACTCTTGGACAAGTATCTCAATCCTGATGCTTTGCCATTTGAAGGGTCAAAGGCCTTAACATTTTATAAGGCAGCTGGATTCAGTGGAGTCAAGATTTTGCTGAGAGGTAACTTAACTAAGCTTATGTTTTCAAATGATAGCATACCCCCTATAATTTAGATTCACATTTTACTAAACAAATATGTATTTACTGAAAGGTGTTCTTGTGTTACAGCTGAGAAAGTGAAAGGCTCATCAAGAAAGTTCTTTGAGTTAGATCCGACTGAATCTTTAGCTGAAAATTTGTCTGGAAAGTGCATTGTGGAGTTCCCTATTATATTTGTGGTATTCAAGGACCATGCATACAACTTTGAAATTATAACACCAGGTACATACAACTAATTATTATTTAACTTTAATAATAAATACATAGCCCCATAACTGTTTTGCTGCCTTGTCTTATCAGTCAGGGTTAACCATATCATTTAGAAAATTACTGAATTTAATTATAAAACTCAATCCTTTCCAGAAGACGAAATAGAAGAAGAAACACCTATTCCTATACAAGACAAAGCAAGCAGCAGTTGTAAAGAGAAGCCCATTGAAAATGGTCAGACTGCTATTGCTAATGGTGACCCAACAACAAATGGATACCCAGAGCATACTAGAAAGAGGACTAGACAGCTGTTGACAGAGAAGGTAGCTCAAGAGAAGAAGATGGAAATTGAGAAGGAAATAAAAGCAGCAAGGAAAAAGAAGCCCAAGAATCTCCTATTCACCACCGGCTATTCCTCAGATGAGAGTATACATGCTGAAAGTGATGACGAGAAAACTTAGTATTCAGTGGTATTAAAACAGGATAAAATAAACAAAGACTTACTCTGCTAAAATAAATAAGCATAAAAGAGAAAATATAACAAAAACCTTATTTCGGCAAATTTAAATTTGAAGATAGCTCCCTTTTATTGTACCAATTAGCTATAGATCTTCTGTAGTTCTTCAAATTCGTATCTAAGTATTGTCACCAATATAAAAATGTATTGTCAAACATTCTTTTATTAGTCAGTAAGTTAAGTCAGTGTCATAATCTAAGTAAAGATTTCTATCTAAGTGAATTTTGCAAGTGGGGATGATGCCAAATCTGAAACTATGAACTTAGATTTTCTAGTGATTTACTTTTTAGCTTTCAAGCTTGAGGCTCTATTGATTATTTTTTGCTATTCCTTATAGTTTTGAACATGGCCTTCAATGCCCCCTTGGAAAATCCACCCTGTATTTGTATAAAATAATGTGCAACTTTAATTTTTCTTTTTATTGTATTTGTATGGCTACTAAATGTGTTTCTGTTAAGATAAATAAGTATTCATTAGTAGCATTGATTCCTAGCACTTCTCCATACTTGTCAATGTTGAACACATGCTGTTGGCCTATCTTTATGTTCCTCATAGCACCGCCGGTTCTCTTTCTAAGCTGGCAGTCTTGGTTACTATTGCTTTGGTAGATGAATATGTGCCTTGTAGCTTCACAGACAACACTGTAGGAGAAGTTAGGAGGACATGTCACAAACTTCCTATTTTGTTTTGATGACTGGACATAACCAAACGCACTGAGAGCACCTTGGTGCTTGACGGGCCAAGTGTTGGAGTTTATCAGCTGTGCATAAGGCTGCCAGATGCAGGCGTCTACGTCATGTCGCAGTGCCAGGGCTGGTGCTTCTTGTGTTTCCATTTTGATACTGAACAAATATTGGTGGACACTGAGTGGAGCCCTGTGTGTTACATTATGAGTTGTGGCTTCCAACCTCACTGAAATTATAAAATGAGATTAAATTAAATATCAAATTACATTGAAGGTTTCATCAGATCATTAAAATGAATGATAATTAACATTTTCAGTTGATTATACTTGTAACTAACTAAAGTCATACCTAAGACAGTATCTTCTTCTGAAGCAGCATCACATTCCTCTAGCTCCTGTGTAGACAAACCTGGCGCTGGTGGATTAGCTGTCACCACAGTTTCAGCACACAGATGAGCTAAGCGTTTGTGAGCTTCCTCTACTAGGCTGGCATCCAGTATCTGTTCTCCATTGGGGTCCCCTCCTTCCACCAACTCCTCCCACAGCATACTGACAGATTTAGTTAGCAAGATGTCCACCTGGCCACTCTCTTGAACATTCCATGTTGTCAAGTCACTATCAACTTTCTGCTTAAACTTTCCATCAACAAAAATATTGCCACCGTAACTGATTTTTATGCTGCATGGAGTCACATTTACAGTCAGCAACTGTCTGTTGAAGTTTGTTTCAAGTTTCAAAGTTATTGTAATATCTTCTGTAGTCTGAAGCCATGTATAAATGCATGTCCGTGGTTCATCTTTTGATGGTTTAGTTATTTCCCTTTCAGAATCTGATGTAAACTTAAATGTATTGTCAGAAGCAATATACAGTGCAGCACAACTTGTTTCAATAGCAGCATAGTGCACAATACCTTTGCCTTGTACTTGTTTAAAGCTCATTTGTTTCCATCCTTGAGCATCATTATCAAAGGAGACCCATGTGAGTACTGAATTGAAATGTGATGAGTTCTGTTCAACAGATTGAAGGAGACAATGTAATGTCTCAATATTGTTCTTCTCATGTATTCTTGAATCCACTATAATAAAATACTTCCCTTCGCCAAGAATGAGACTTGACTGGAGAGTCTGCCACAGTTGGTTTCTTCCCGAGGGTCTACTTCTCGCGCCAGTATCCACAATGTGCAAGTATCCTGTCCCATCACTGACTAAAGCCAAACTGTTAGATGGAAAGGATAAACAGAGGTTGAAGTGGCCAGACTTCCGCTCCACATGTGCGGGTACGTCATAAACAACGTCATTGTGGAATATTTGATTTGTACTTTCGAAAGAAACATGACGAACCTTCTGCTGGTTATCTATGTAGTAGTAATTGAGTGTGTAGTCCCAATAGTCGAGAACCAAGTGATTATGAAGCGCGAAGAGTTTAGCGTGCACAAAAGAGTACTGCACCTCGTCCGGATATACTCGGTCCACCGGGGCTAGTAGTTCATGCGAGAAATGTGGCAAGGCTTGCAAGTTCAGTTTATAACCTTCAAAGTCGTGATCCAAGAGACGCCGGTTAGGACGTAATTCTACAAGAGCAGACATCGTTTTTATTTTTTGCAATTAACAGGTGTTTCCTCTGAAATCAGTCCAGTGAACACAAACTCACGAAAAATTTAATTTATTTGTCAACACTGAATTGTCACTAGTGTTGACGTTTTGACAACAAGATTGTCAAAAACATTATTTTCGGTCAATTATTAGCTTGGAGTAGTGGTTGATTCGGATATACTATTGTTGAGCTCAAAATAATAGCCCTAGAGATGGTATATTTAACTTTAACCTTATTGCCAAAGATGGAAGTGGCCGTAATCCTTACTAATATTATAAAAGCGAAAGTGAGTTTGTTTGTTTGTTACCTCTTCACGCTTTAATGGCTAAACCGATTTTGATGAATTTTGGTACAGGGATAGTTGGGAACCAGGAGACGGACATAGGTTAATTTTTATTAATAAGAAGTGGGATATGAGGGAGAACGTGGGAGGAAAAGGGAAAACTTGGCGTTGCTATTACAAATCAATCAGGCGCAAGAGCAAAAAATGCAGGTCTGCTTGGTGTGTTATACCGAATTTAACGCGAGCGAAGCCGCGGGCGAAAGCTAGTATTACATAAAAGTAGTTCATTCACCGACAGTTACCAATGTATCGCCATACATCGAAAACAAGAGCTAAAAAAATTATCAACCGTGCAGAAAACGATCTGTAACTTTTACGATCAAATCGATTGAGAGTATGGGCATTAGCAAGCTTTTTAACCCTGAGACTGTCAATTTTTTATGGTTTTAAAACTCTTCATCTGCCTAACTTCTAATCTTACTGGATGCATCTGAATACCCGAGTGGACTATATAATACTCCTTTTTTTATGATTGGGATCTCGTAGTTCAACCAAGGAGGTTGTCGTCTGCTTAACCGGGCGAGTCCCGTGGATGCCTTAAAAGTTAAGACCTCCAGCCAGGGTGTAAAACTTATAAACTAAGCGACTTCGAAATGTAGACCTTTAGGAGACTAAGGGCCTACATTTGTTCGACCCCCTGTGGGGTACGAGCCTCGGCTTAGGGCGTCGCTAAGGGACAGCAAGGGACAAGCTGGATCTGAGTGATATTATTTATGGGCTGATTTGGACTTACTGGCTCAGCAGCGCGGGCTGGCTCTTGCAAGGGACGGGTGGGACAGTTACCGGGACGTTGCGACGGGCCTCATCGGCGAGGACGGAATGACGGTGCTTTGCGTCTGAATTTGCGAAGGGTGCTAGTCTCCCTGCTGCTCTCCTGAAGCAGGGTTTTAGCATCGTCAGAAGTGACGAGTGTATGACGGGGACGACGAATTTTACTTATTCGCGAGGGATCGTATCAAGCGGCCGATGCGATAAGGGGCTTGCGATAATTTAACGCGGAGTCAAACAAGCCCTTGGTAAGGCGCTTCATGAATTGAACGACGGTGGGGATTCTTAAGTCAAAGTGAAGACTATCGTTACGGACGATGTAATATTCCCGTAATTACTGTATATTTATACTCTAAGTTAAATGAACAATTGAACATCCTTTACTTCACAACCACAAAACGAAGACACAAGTCCAGTTTTATACTGTATAATCTATGCACAAGTCCCCCAAGGTTTTTTTTGACTGTGTCAAAAAAACAAAAGTTTAAAAATGTCAAATTGACAGAGATGTGACAGAAATAAAAGCGGGAATTTTAGGGTTAATTTGCAACCTTCAATTTTAATTTTCGTTATTGTTAATGTTAAATAGTGGAAACAAAAAAGGTTCACCAAATGGCTAATGTTAAAAATAATTCCTATTGTGACATTCCTTTTGCTGTAGATACACCTTATGTAAATAACTGATATTTAAGCTTTATCTTCTTAGCGTGTCACTGTATAAATGGTCCAAGATGTAGCTATGTGAAGTCCGTCTGCTGCATCAGAGAGTGGACAGTGCAAATATAAGTTTTCAAATAACAGTGTTATGAATTCTTAAAACATATTGTTTCCTTCCAGCATGACTTCTATATATACTCAGATTTGAAAGAAATAGCTGATAAATGTAACATTCTTGGCGACGAAATAATGAAATGCAGGACTATTGGAATTCTACAAAGTATAAACGGTCGATTCTATTTGTCAGATGTAAGTTGTCCTTGATCTTTCCAAGTTGGATATTGCAGAAGTTAATTTTTTTGTTTAAAGTTTAAGTTTTGACTACACGGTTGGCGCAGTGGCTGAGCGATTGACTGCTGCGTTGCGTGTCGGGGGTTCGATTCCCGCACGGAACAAATATTTGTATGACCTGCAGATAGTTGTTCTGGGTCTGGTTGTTTGTGTATGTGAGTTTAAATGTTTGTAAATGCACCCACGATACAGGAAAAATCCTAGTGTGGCACAACGTTTTTTAAAAAATAAAATAAAAAAATTAACTTAATACTTAAGTTTTTATAATTATTCATTATTGTGTTATGTAGGTACATTATTTATAATCTTCGAATAGATCTTCACATAAATACCTATCTAAACTAAAAAAGGGTGGTAGGAATAAATATGGTTTTGCCACAGCAGGGGTACCAGCTGTCTGAGAACTTTCTTCACCTCGGCATTCTATTTTGAGGGATTTCATTTGGTTGGCTCTTCATGTGATCAGAGAAGATGTTTTTCTTGGATATATTTCAAGATTTCAAAATTCAATATGGCCAAATTATATGAGAGCCTGTAATTGTTTTCTCATTTTGATACTTGTACATATTTTTATTATACTTCATCTTTTGTTTTTAGCTAAATGACACTGAGGAGCACTCAGAGCCGCTGGTACAAGTATCAGCAGTCTACTTAAAGTCACCGCCACATTCCACAGTGATCCCATACCCAGTGCAAGTGTTTGGAACACTGCAGTGGAAGAACAGGCCCGTTATTTTTGCTAAAATATTACAGGTGATCTATATATTAGCTTGAATGCAATAGAAGTTACTATATAAATCTAAGTAATGGCAAATAATGTTATTATACAATCCTATAATGTGTACATTCTTCATTATTGTTTTGCCAGGTGATGAGTGTGTCAACTGCCATAAGAGTCAAGAATACTCTGAGTGGAATCACTAACTTACACTTGGCCAGAAATGTTCCTGAATATCATCTTCAAGAAGATCCACCATGAAGTATTTAAAGTAATTGCTATTTTGAATGTGAATTGTTCCTTGAAGCAAACTTATTATATGAATTGTTCCTAAATGACTATTCATAACAATTAAAAACATGAATTAAAAAGAATGCATATTTATTAATTCTTAAATAAATACATTAATTAACAATATGTGATAAAATTTACAACATTCCATCACCAAGCACTCACTGTGCTTTTTACACAAAATAATAATGATAGGCATAGACATTTTTATTTTTGAAATACATATCCTTTCAAGGTATTATATATTTTTAGACCAATCACATTACTAAACACTATGAACCAGCTATATAATAAAAATATTACATTTTTGGTACATATTATTGCAAAGTATACATTGCTTGGAATGCTTTTTTATGTGTTTAGTAATATTATTTTGTAATTTTCAAGGGTTTTGAGAAGCAACTTGTAAATATCATAATAATGTTGAGCATATATCTGTCCTAGGATTTATAATTCAATATATTATTTGGAAGCATGGTTGATTGAAACATCAGATAAATTTCAAATATGATTGCAGTATGAATAAACCATATTATTGGGTAAATCAGCTAATAATGCTCTTATTTCTATCATTTCATTGCTATGTCTAGTTAGAAAACTATCCAGAGTAATCACATAGAAAATATTATATCTTATTAAGACAATTTGTTTATTGAATATTCCGAATGTGTACTATTATAGTTTCAGAAGGCAATTCAACTATAACAGCATAGCTGTCACATTGCTGGGGAAGTTCTCTGTAACTCTGCAATACCACTGGAGGCTTTCAATAAAAAAGAAAATTATTGCTTTTATGTTTGGCAATGTAATTAAAAACCAAGATGTCATAATTTTTTTAGCTAAAAGTTTAATGAAATATTTTTAGTTTTGCTTTTTTGAAAAATTTAACTACATCTGTGCAATCTCCAATAAATAAGACATTCTCAACTGGGCATCCAAAGATATTGCAGAGTCCAGTCTCATGATACTAAGGTAACACAGTCATAAGGAATGGGGGAGGAACTAGAGCACCCAGAAGTACAACACAAACACGAGAAGTATGACAGCCCCTGCCGTCACCTTGACAAGCATAGACTTGGTGTTCAGGTAGGTGGCATCCTTCTTGTACTTCGAAGACATCATTGATAGGTTTTGTGTTTTTGTGTCCAGCTCTGAAACAATAAACGTAAACTGAGTGCTTTTGCTGTTGCAGTATAAATAAATAGATAAAACCAGTAGGGTTACCATGACATCTTATAGCAGTTCTTAATCCTGTGTGAGAAGGAGATGGTGCTAGACACCCTGTATAGCTCTATCTCTTTCCCTCAGTGGAATAAGTTCTGACGTCATGGTAGGTTTTTTTAGCTGTTTTCTTATCATGATTTGCATATTACATGACATTTCGTTTTCTCATAATTACGTACCACTGCCACTGGTGTGAACTGATGACTCAGACAATACGTCATTGTGGTATTGAAAACAAGGCTAGCTCTGATTCGTCTTACTTAGAACACAAACGTAGTAAGGCCTTATAATAGTTACGCATCAGTGCATTCAAACGAGTCTAGTTTGAGACAACACAGTAGTTTTGTTGAAGAATAAACGTGTATGCACACTAATCCGAGCCGCGTCAAACGAGAACGATCGAATCGAATTTTAGAATTCTTCATAGGAAATCCTATGAAGTAATAACTTTAATGAGCGAAACCTCCTTGATTTCAATTCGGCTCTGATAAGTGGATAACTCCGCTCTGGGGAGAGTGTCATTTTACTGACTAAAACCCAACCAAGTTCTTTCTTTTACACTATGTAACAGGGCCGCGGAATCTCTTTCGGAAAACTTTAAGCCCCGGCACTCCCGGCAGGCGTGGCCCTGGCAGGTCACTCTGCTTTGCTGACATATCTTTGAAGCGCGCGTTTAATAATCACAGGCCGTCGACACGGCCTGTCGTCACGGCACGGTGAGCTACCTATTGCTCACCTTCCCCAGATCCGCATCTTCTATGACGACACGACTTGTGTTGTGTCGCTACGTGAGGCACAAACACGCCATTCCGGCAGTTTTTCTTTGCGTGATTACCGTCGCGTCGTGGAGACTGGTGAAATCGTGACATACTACAATCAATTTTATTTTTTCTACACAGTCACTGTCGCAACACACCTGTCTGTCGAGTGTGTATTTTGTGCGGTATGGAAGTCTCTTTCATGCTCCAATTCACTATTCTTAAAATGTTAGACAAGCATAGTGCAGCCTCACCAGAGAGTATGGCTCCCCTCTGTAGCACGTCGTCGATGTTCTGCATCATGATGCGCTGCACGTCACCCAGCTGGCCGCCCAGCTGCGCGGCGGCGCCGGCGCGTCTTGCGCGTGCGCCGCCCTCCGCGTACTGCCGCCGCGCGCGCTGCATCCACGTGTCGAACTCGATGAATGTGTATGGCCGGGTGACTGTGTTCACCTGAAATGTTATATTGTTTGTTACTACGAGGGTGAATCTTTTTTCCCCAATTAGTTGGGGTTGGTAAATGATTAACGAAATTGATGCAACTCTTTCGCTGCCCAAAACTCAGAGTATGAGTCGAAAATATATGGTAAAATTTGAACTGGGCAGCCAAAGGGTTAATAAGGTTAATACTGCAAGGGAGGACAAGGAGAATGTTTTAAAGCTACAAGGTATCAAGAAAAAGTTTCAGATGAATTCATCTTAAACTGGTTATGAATCAATCATATCATAAAATGCGAAGCATTTCACATGAAGGTTAACAACATTAGAATGGGATTTTAACCAGAATTAGAATTACAAACACAGATTCACATTATAATTACACATCATTCCAATATGGTTATCTGCAGAGCAATTTTGCAGTTTGGTGGGCAAAGTATAAAGTTAATTAAGTTAATGAATGGAAGAAAACAAAATTTAGAGAATTTTGTTTTAACATGTAAAGTTGCTTTCTTTGACACAAATAACCTCTTCATGCTACGCAAAAAGTAATTTATTGTATGTAAAATACATACCCGTTTGCCGTATTGCTGGTAGAACTCCTGCGCTATTTCCTCTAGATAGCTGAAGGCGAGTCTCTTGCTGTAGTTTCGCTCACACAACACTAAGTAGCAGATCTCGTGTTCAATTAAATAACTGAAAAGATTTAATTTTCTACATTTAAACTGTAATAAAATTGTATAGTTCTGCTAATGTTGTTTGTCATTCAATCTTGGCAATGACTACAAAAAGTCCTAAAAAAATGTTTTATTAACATAATAAACACTTGCATGTAAAGCCAAACAATAAAATTGCATGAATAAAATCAAATATTACATCAGAATGACAATAAAAACTCAATGACAACAAAAAGCGGTAAAGGGACCAACACAAAAATAAGAAGCGGTAGGACTCACTGAAAAAGATAGGGCCCAGTTTCGATGGAGCAACGGGTCGGTGACTGCGGGCCTAGTTTTCTAAACAGCATTTTAGCCTGATTTTGGTACTCCAGAACATTGCAGCCGCTCTGCGAACCACCACAGCAAATTAAATTATAAATTAAAAATAATAATGAGGATAAGTTAAAAATAATAATGATGGATAAATTAAATTAAATGATGTCGTAAACTTCGCTGGATCGTGAAAACATACGTCAACAAAAAAACATGGCATTGTGAACTAATCAAACTAATATAAAAATTTAAAGGTGTGTTACTTGTTACACGTGGATAGTAATAAGTTTCATTGGTAATATGTACAGTAAAAACTAGTAACCTGTTCATCTTCTTGCATGGTAGCGGCCAGAGGCAGGCCGTCTACGACCCTCGCGATCATAGTCATAAGAACCATTTTGATATAATATAATTGTCTCTCACGTTGACATATAAACAAATGTATGTTTTAGTAAGATTTTCACATAACACTGATTACTTTTTCCTTCTCATTATCGGGAAATAGGAAAACAAAATTTGAGGTGACAGCTGTGCATACACGTCAAAGCAACTGACATCATGACATGACAACAACACGTCAGACGTTCAGACAGAATAAAACAGATTGTTCATGGTTTTGGTGTAGCCAACAAAAAAATCGAATACAAACCCAATTATTTCAATAATTCATATGAACATTCTATGATTCTAATCTAAAGGATCAGTCTAATAGATAGTGAAAGATCCTAGAGCTGCACTGTTGACTTGTTAGAGTGGTGTCGTGTAGGATGAACTCACGGATTACACTGCTTGTGAAATGTAGGAGTTCGTAGTTAGTTCTCCAGTGGTTGCATAGATGGCGGTATAGTATTTTTTGCCATGTTCATATTTGTATCACTACAGTTATAACACTACTAGTCTCTAGGGCACGTTACCAGCTTCTAGTGTTAAGGTCGCTAGTATTCGCTACTGACCCCCGTCGGGGGGAGCGCGGGCGGTACCGGGGTACAGTACCCCATGGCCGCGGTAGCAACACCGGCCCCACAGCACGGTGCGGGGCGTGTTTGGGTCGATAAAGGCCTGTTATCTAAAAATGTGTGGTGCGAGCTGCATCTCGCACCTGGGAGTGTGGCTGCAGTGTGTGTGACCGCAGGGGCGCTACAGCGCTGTGAAACAGCCACTGCTTGCTTCACGACACCTCCGGCGGTCAAGTCCCCGCCGAGTGAGACCCCCGGTTGCCCGAGGGAGGCCCAGCGGAGGACGACCAGCGACAGAGGTGCCGACTCGGCGCTCCCGCGGTAGGATGTGTGGCCCCCGCCCCCCCCGCTTCCAGAGCGAGCCGGTTGCGGTCGAGGCTAAAGGGCCGTGTGTGTGTATGGGCGGCATTGTTCTGTGTGACACCGCCCATGTGGGACACGGAGACGCGGACCCGCGCCGCGTTTCCGCGCGTGGGTACAGTGTATGTACAGTGGCGTCTGTCTGGAGCGCTACGTGACGTGCCTATATTAACTTAGAACACGCCACGCAGCAGGTATGTCATTGTGTGTAGTGTCAATGTACAGGCAAGCTGTGTGTGAACCGGGAACAGCTTACCTGCGGTCAAGTCCGGTGGTTTCCCCCGGAGGTAGCGACGGTGGGCGACCTGGGCGGACGCGGGCTGCGCGCGGGCCGCCGACGAGGGACTAGTCGCTGTAGATGGCGAGGAGGTCGGCCAGCCCCTCGCAGGCGACACGCTGCACGTCCTGCTCCTCTTGGATGGCCTGCAGGAGGCGCATCACAATGCGGATGGCGCAGGCTGTTACACGCTGTCTTCTGTCCGCAGAGGCGGCGGCGATGTTTTGAGTGGGGCCGGCGGCTGCGCGACAGTGGCGCTGCCTGCCGGCCGAGCAGCAGGTGGTGGCGGGACAGCCTGCGCCTCCGATGAGGTCAGGTCGCCCCGGCGGACGTCTTCAGGTGCGGGGGGCGGTGCGGGTTTCTTGCCCCCCCGCTTCTTCTTCTTGCCGTTTTTCCGCCGCTTAGACGGAGGAGCTTCCCCCCGGACTGAGGGCCCGTTAGCCGTCGCCATCAGCGACGCGCCAGGTGCCTCAGGGGCGTCGACCTCAGGTCGGGGAATTGGGGCCGTGGATCGGCCGGTGGCGGTCGTGGTGGCGACGGTGCCCGCTCGCCTGTAACGTGCCTCCGCCTTGAAGACGGGGCACGTTATGTGCGACGCTGGGTGATCGCCCCCGCAGTTGGCGCACGTTGCCGGTTCCTCCCGAGGGCGGGGGCAATCACGCGCGGCGTGTTCACCGCTGCAGCGGACACAGGCGAGCGTCCGGTGGCAGTGATGTGACGAGTGCCGGAATTTCTGGCACCGGTGGCATTGGGCGGGCCCTCGTTTACTCCGCCATACTTCGACCTTGACACCCCGCATGTTTAAAAACACGGAGGTGTCGTAGATCTTCCTGAAATCCGGGGTCCGCTTCAGGACCACGTGGAACACGCAGCCGGGTCTGCCCGCGCGCGCCTTGATGTGGCGCACGTACTCCGGCTGGTGCCCCAACGTGCGGAGCTCCTCCTCTATCTCCTCCGGGGGCGTGTCAGCGGGCAGCCCCCTGAGGGCCACCTTAACGCTTCGCTCCGCCGGCAGCGAATAGGCGAACCAGCTTAAGCCGATCTCTTTCTCCAGGCCCGTTAGGTAACGCTGGACCACCCTATACTCCTCATCTGACTGAGGGGTAAACCGCACACCCCCCTGATACGGGCGGGCGTGCGGCGGGTGACCCAGCTTCTCCCTAAGGGCCCTGAAATGGGTCGGCCAAGCCGGCAGCTTCTCCACGACCAGCGGAGGATACCTCCGCCGCGGCTGCGACATCGGCTTCGGCGTAGAGGTGGCCCCGGCCGCGTTTCCGCTGGGGGCCGCCGCTGATGGGGTTCGGGAAGTCAAAGCAAAAGGACTCACCCTGTCCGCGGTGCGCGTCGACGTTGAGGGCGACGGCGTCGCGGGTGGTGAGCGCCTGGCTGCTTCCGCGAAGGTGGTTGGCGAGGCGGCAGCGTCCCGGCCGCGCGGTGGAGCGCGTTCGCGCTGCGGTCGCGGCGGGTCGAGGCAGTACCGCTTCGCCTCCTCCTCGGACTCTTCGGTGCTACGGCGCCGGCGCTGCGGTCTCGTGTCCGGGTGGGACGCAATTCCGCGCTGCGGCGGCGACGGGGTCTTCATTGGGGGGCGCCTCTCCCGAGTAGGCACACTCGGCTCGTCGTCACTGTCCGTGGCGGTGACCGAGCCAGCAGACGCGATCGACATGCTCGAGCCGGCTAGCGACGAGCATGCCGACCACGCTGCCGGCGAGTCAAACGCCGAGGTGCGGGGAGGCGCAGGCGAGTCCAGGGCGGCAGAGGCGTAGGGGGCCCACATCGCTGGCGGCACCGACGCCTTCTGCCGGAGTCGTGGGTCGCGCTCGGCCGCGGACGGCCCGGGCTGCGGGCTTGTCACGGCGGGGCGCGAGGTAGTGGGGGCGCGGGAGAGCGCGCGGGCCGCGGTCGCAGCCCCGAAGGGCGCAGACGACGCGGCAGGGCGCACCGTCCCGGCGAAGCGCACAGATTGGGGCGCGGCGGCACGCGCATGCAGCGGTGCCGGAGGCGCGGCGGGCGCGGCGGGCCGCGCGGCGGGTTCAGCAGGGCGCGGCGAGGACGCGGACGCGGATTTCGCACGGTTGGGGCCGCTTCGCGCACAGCGGAGTGTGCGACAGCGGCGCGCGCTTGCGGGGCGCGAGCGGATGGCGCGGCGGTTTTAGCCGAGGCCTGCCTCGACGAAGGCGGCGCGTCCGCGGCACGGTGACGGCTCGACAACGCGGAGGGCGCAACGCGCGCAGGCGCCGACGACGTCGCTGGGCCGGACACGGAGGCGTCCGCACTCGTCGTGGCCGGATGTTCGGGCCTCTTCTCGGCCTTTTTCTGGGGTGGCATCTTCTTGGGAGCCGGGGGGGGGCGGGGGCCGACGGGATTCGGGCCGAGCGACACGGGGCCAATGTTGGGCATCGACTCCGACATCACCCGGTCCGGACCCCGCAGGGACTCGCTTCCCTCGTTGGAGGAGCCGGCGCCTCCGTGGCCTAGGGAGGCACGGGCTTCGGCTTCATTGTTGAAGCTTCAGGTCGGTTCTTCAGACTTCAATCTTCATATACTTCAGACTTCAGTAGTGGGAGAGGTGTTCCGCGACCGCTTCAGTGCCGGAGCACCGGGAGTAGGGCTTCGCCCTGTGTTCGTACTAGCAGCGGCGGCCACCAATACGAACACAGGGAAAAGTGGGTGGGCGGTCCGAGCGGAGCGGCTCTCGCTAAGGTAACGGTCCCCGGGTGGGTAGCGTCACCCGACGAAAGCCGCTGCGACGGAGCGCGCACCAATCACAGTGTTGGAGGGGGGCGTGGCCTCCGACTTTCCTCGCGTCCAGTCGGAGGTGGCGCCACGGCTCTTCTGGCCGCCAGCGGAGGCCGAGGGAACTTCAGCTGGAGCTTCACACGATTGGCACGTCCGTCCTCTTCGACCTCTGGCGGTCCCTAGTGTTAAGGAATTTTTGTTACGTCCTTTTATAGTTTTACTAGCTTTCGCCCGCGGCTTCGCCCGCGTTAAATTTGGGGTAACACAGTTCCCCATGCGCCTTATTGATTTGTAATAGCAACGCTAAGTTTTCTCTTTTCTTCCCTCTTTCTCCCTTACATTCCACTTTTTTCAAAAACATATTAGTCTATGTCCGTCTCCTGGTTCCCAAATATCTCTGTACCAAAATTCATCAAAATCGGTTTAGCCATTAAAGCGTGAAGAGGTAACAAACAAACAAACAAATAAACAAACAAACAAACTCACTTTCGCTTTTATATATTTATTTAATTTAATATTTAATTTATTTATTTATATTCATATTAATTTATATATTTATATATTTTTATTATATATTATATATATAGTAAGTATAGTATATAGTATAGTATAGTAAGGATTATGTTAGTATAGTCATATTAATAATCTATGTAGTTTTTACTGTTTTTGTACTATAATACAGGTTGGTTCATTTTGTTACCTAAGCTAAATAATATTATCACCAAACCACCTAGCCTACAACTCTACGAATCTCCAAATGGTCTATGGCTCTCTCAGTACTGAACTATTTCGTAGCTACTATTTACCCTGTATCTGTATTCATTTCATGTCAATAAACAAATATGTGTTTCATAACTTTCTTCATAGATGTACCATTA
This sequence comes from Ochropleura leucogaster, assembly GCA_958449745.1. Taxonomy (NCBI): domain Eukaryota; kingdom Metazoa; phylum Arthropoda; class Insecta; order Lepidoptera; family Noctuidae; genus Ochropleura; species Ochropleura leucogaster. The sequence continues at coordinate 554,891 of OY288203.1, forward strand.
CACTCAATGCACGGAATCTCTCATTTGATTTGCTGATAATTTCTACTAAATCCATTTTTTGTAGGTTACTTAGCTTTTGATGTAGTATATTTTTCAACCAACTTTTATAGGAGGAGGCTCTCAATTCGTCAGAATCTTTGTTAAGTGTTATTATGTTGGTAGACGTCCGGGCAGTTTTGGAAAATACCTACTTCTTCTCTGATGAGGTTTACTTCCCAGTTGGTCCCATGGCAATCAGGTGCTTACAGCGATTTGTGTATATTTTTTCAGTACCTTATCTGTACTTTACATGTTTTAGATACAATTAAAAAAGAAAACTTCAAACCTGATAATTAAAAACTTTATCTTCAGAAGTATCTAATGGCTGACTATTTTCTTTTAGTTTAAGTAAATAATTATTTACCGAGCTTTTACCTTGTTGTTTTATTGTCACAATGTACTTTATTACTATTGTACTTACACCTCTGCCTGTACCTTCAGGAAAAGTAGGTCTGATATTGAGTAATCTGTATTGTTGTTTAATGTGCTTTGTAATATTATAGTACTGATAAAGTTTGAACTGACTGATGACCTCAGCAGCAGGGAACTATTCCTATTGAGGATATAATAACAAACAAGTTTGGATTTTATTGTGGATATTTTATTAACATTATCATCATGCATCAAATTTATGTGCTAATTCATTTACACTTATAACTAACTATACATAGAAAAATAACTTAACTAGGGGGCAGAAAATACAGTATTTTGTAAAATTAAACAACTAAAATTACAATTAAAATATCGGACTTTAACTGCATACAACTAAAAGCAAGTATAACGCAAAATCACTGTATCGCACGCAACTCTCAGAATAATGACGAAATTTTTTAAAAGTTTGTTCAAAGCGAAACGACAGCGCCATCTATGAGCGAGTAGCTGAAAGTAAAGTTTACACTCATCTATCGAACTTGAACGTAACACACCACTCTCATCCGGAATGAATTACGTATTCGAATATTGGACATTAATTTTACTGACAAATAGGAATACGTACATTGAAATAGTAATTAACTATAAAACATGAATGCTGTCCGCCGCCGACGAGCGAGCGCAGCGCCCTCTCCCTCTATCACCGAATTCACTAACCTTCTCATTGCTTCCTTGCAAAATATTTTCATATTTCACCTATCTAGCGACGCCAATAACTATTCGTTCATGGGTCGTGAGGGTGTGCGTTTGGGTTATTTATAATATATTTGTATTTACAATAATTTTGACGTGCAAAACATTTGCGGCCACGATAAGTAGACCACTATACGACGACGCCTCGTACCAATCTGGCGTCCGTTATTATAATTTTAAATCAAATTATGATACTAAAGACTAGGCTCAATTTAAAATAATTTCATTAATAATATTTTTTTTTCGAGGTGCCTTTAAAATTTACATTGAAAATTTAAGTACATTAGTAATTAGAAACTTTGATTTTTTATTCAACAACATCAATTCGACTAAAATTATTTAAACTCTCCGAGCATTTTTTTAAATGCTTGCTCAAACATTTTGCCTACTATCCGGTAACAGGGTAACTAGTATCTCACATTGTCGATCAGGACACACACTAGCCGAATTATAAATTCTGAGAGCGTTCATCTTCCATCCCATGGTCCATTCATTACCTACTAATTAATTAATAAAGATATTTTTACAATAAAATTTGTAACCTACAGAACGAAATTCCCTAGAAAGGAAAAGAATTTAATGCCTCCGTCGACGCCCGCTAGAGGGCGTCGCCCGCGTGACACAAAAATAAATAAATTAAACCCTATAGTTATATTTACAAAAGCATGAAGTAACGCCGAACAGAAAATTACTGAGAATTCCATCTAGCTATATAAAAATACGATTAAAATTCCACAATTTTGTTTTTAAAATATATTAATTTTAATCACATGAAACGGCCACTGGTTTTGTTCGAAGAAGTTTGGATACTGAGATCTTTCACCTATATAAAAGTCACTTAACGCACTGGTTTATTAATATTTAGTTTAACACCTGTATATCGGTTGGACTGGTCTAACATATTATTGTATTGTGTGCGAGTGTAACCCGAGCGTGCTGCCGCCATCGGTCCCTCTTCATAGCACCCATTGCACGGTCTAACCCGCCATCGCCACTCGATACTCCTACTCCTAAGGCTCCTCTGACCCTTACCGTTCACGACCACACGCGCCCTCCGTGGATGCTACACGACTACATCTACCATCAGACACACGCTAACATCTAATCTGATATCGTTCATTTTCAATATAAACATATTGAATAGGCTGGGTTCAAAACAAAGTGTGATGTTGGCCGGAGCACACGTGTGGTCAACAATTATTATATTTGACACGACGCCAACTAACAATTCCTCCGCTTACGTACATTTACTATTTATTAACAAACTTTATTGTATACATAGAAGGATCATTTTGTCTTTGCATTGAATGAAATATCAATTATATCTGTCTATATGTCGAAGTGAACTAGGCTACACTTAATCGATCTTTCTTTTACAACTATCTAGTTAAAAGTATTATGATTCATTAACATTGGACCACAAATCGTAATTAATTATTAATAATATTTATTCAGGTAACAAAAAATGGAGGTCGCACGCTGTTCAACTAAAGAAATGATATACAAGCGGCCTGATATGCTGAGAAAACAGGATGTATATGTCATACAGAGTAAATAATTGTCTCTTTCTGATATGTAGTTCTAGTCGTGACCAGGTGCGCGCAACCCCCTTGCAACATGCTTAATATAATTTTAAATAAACGAAATAAACTAGAACATGTCCACTTAAACAGCTCACTTATAGTAAACATATATTTATAATTAACACAATTAACGCACAAAAATCATCCCTTAACTATTCATTATGTCAGTTTTCTATCAGAAAGTTGGCAGTAGGTTTATCAGTACATGCGTATTGCGTATAGTATTACGTCAAAACATTTTATTTATACGAATGTTTGCAATTTAATATCATTTCCAAATTCGGGTTCGAAATGTAAAACAATTGAGATAGACTATGCGACGACGAGGGCGTGTTCCGAGAGCGCGCGAACTCTATGGTCGCGCGCACTCTAGGGTCGCGCGCCGAGCGCCGCCCGCTCTCGGAACACGCTCACAAGAAACAGACTACAGCTAGATAATAGACAATTACTAAATGTTCATATAATATACATAGTTATACATAAATCAACAGCGGTGAGGTTGCTCTGTTTGTAACAAGGTGTAAATATGAGATGGCGATAAAAAGCACCAAGAAGTGAATATATTTCATCTGAGGATATTACTATAAGATATTTTTGTTATATAAACTTTTTACGTAAATATTTCTTTTTAATAAACTCTTATTTAGACTATATATATATTCTAATTGCGTATTGTAAACTGTTTCGAACAATGTAAATTGTATATTCATATGAATCATTTGTTACTTTTGCGTAGTTCTGAGGTAGGAAGTTCTGATTTCGTACAGTCGACCGAGGAAATGTATAATCGACATTAAACATGCAATATATAGAAATTTCATTTACAAACATTTAAAAATTCGTTCAACATTATACAAAAATCACTCCATCCCCATATAACATCTAGCAAATTTAGTGTTCCTCTTCTGAAATACCCCTAAAAATAGGTACCTATATAAACATTTGAGCAATCAATTTCGTCTCTCCTATTTTTGTATAAATATTAAATTCAATGATAAGTTAATATTAGTTCGATTTGAGAGTAATATTTATATTAATAACATTATATAGAAGCGATCTGAAAAACGTAATGCATGATGATTTGAAAAATAGACGAATTGTAACTATTAGTGAAAAAACTAGTAATGTAAGAGCGAAATGAATACGCGTCCTCAACACCGTGTTACGTATGAGAGATAGTGTCCATCCGGCACTGCGTCCACGTCGCGTCACCACGTCATCACCACGTCATCACCACGTCACCACGTCACTCGTCACGCGTGCTTCAATCGAGATTCGGGCGCCTACGCCAGCGAGCAGTCGATCTCGACGATGTCCTTGGGCACATCCACGAACTGGTACACGAGGCGTTGGCCGTCCACCTTAGCGAGGATGCCACGCTGGTAGTAGTAGCGCAGCGCGCGCCCCATGGTCTCGTAGTTCATGTCGGGCTTGTTCTTGTGCAGGCCCCACAGCCGTGACACCGCCTTGGAGTCCACCAGTTTGAACACACCCTTCTCGCGGTTGGTCCACTTGATGAAGCGAGGGCAGTACTCGCGGTCCTGCAGCAGCTTGAGCAGGAATTCCCACAGGTACGTGGTGGAGCCCTCGCGGCTCTTGCGCTTCACGCCGGGCGTGGGAGGCGCGTCGGTGCGCGGCCTCTTCTTGGGCTTGAGCTTGTTGTGGTGGTGATGCCGTTGGTAGTCGCCGAAGTCGAACACGGAATAGGGCAGCTCGTCATGAGGGAGGGGCGGCGGCGCGGGCGCGGCGAAGTGGTGCGCGCCGCCGCCGCCGCCGCCGTACCCGTAGCCGTATGCGTCGCGCTCGTTCACGCCACCCACTGCAAACAACAGAAACGGGTGGTCACACAACAACTTCTCAAATAATTACAATAACTTACTAAACCTGAGGCAAATACAAATGACAACACAGCAGGTGCTTGATTGGAGAAGTGGCATATCTGTCCTCAATTTTCCAAGTTATCTATTTAGTTTACAATTTTAATATCGCCTAAATTATCTACTCGTATTAGATGAGTTAAATGTTTAGGCAACATTTTGTTACAACTTATGGCTAAACAATAGTGAGACTAGAAGGAGGTTCCATTCTCATGTGATTAGGGCACTCTGTTGTCTAAACTAACTCTGGTATTTTGATAACAATATTTTACATTGTTTTAATTTTGAAGAGTGTTAACTCTATGGAACGTCCTGTTTCTTAGCCAAACAATGGCCATTACCAACAAACAAACTGTGGCAAATAAGGAATCATTGACCACAATTCCATCACTTATTATGAAAGTGTGGTCGATTTATCGAATAATGTATATTTTATTGTATTAATGGTCGTATATTGCAGTAATAAAATAATAAATTTCCTATGAGCAATGAAATCGAATAGTAACAATGGCGATACGGTATCGATAGGGGTGTAGCAACAGTTGATAATACTAAAATGTTCGGATCGGGAGGATGCGGATGATGTTTACTGTTATCAAATTCAATTATTTTTATTAATTACGATGATTTATGGCCTTGTTGTGGTCCACTTTTATAATGTAATGGACAAACCCTGTATTGTAAAAATGCTAGATTTATAAAAATTGTTTTGTGTATGGTACCAAATTCTCTCGATTTTTCTTTTTATTTTAAAGATAAAGTATAGAAATGGCCCAAATCCTGTTGTTTAATACGTCTGCACAGCTGCTGTCGCGTCAAACAATGCGAGCGCGTTAGGTGACGATAGCACAGACTGATAGTGCCGCGATTGCGTCAAGCGGAGCCGGCGCCTTGACCCGAATGCCTGCGGCCGCCCGACCGGCCCACTCGCCTCAACGTTTTCCTCCTCGGAAAAATAAGCTTCTGCTTAATGTTCTAGAGAAGAAGAATGGAATACTAGTAAATGTGAGAGCAGTAGAGCTTAGTGGTACAGCAGAACTGGATATCTGTGCTGCTAACTCGCGTAAGTTGAAGGCTCTGAGCTTTCAATGGCTGAACGCCAATGAAGTGATTTGTAGCAGAACGGTTCGTTCGCTTTCCTAGACACTGACATAACATCAAAGTCAGTGATTCTTAGGAAACAAAATAAAGATATTTTTCGCGCTGCTCGACCGCGTAAGTCCGATCTAAAAACTTCAAACCGTGGGCCATAAATTTCATCTGGCCGCCTCAATAAAACAGTTGTTTGGTTGCGATTAGCCCAATTCGCGGGAAATGATTTAGCTAACACTAAATAAAGCATTGCTGTCTGTCTGTACGTCTCGTTAATTGGTTTATTCTGATAGCTATGGTTATCTTTGTTTAATAGTAGATTTTGTAACGCATGTACACATTTTTTATAACGGCAGTTACGATGGCCGCGTACCACTCACGAACTCATTTTTGTATGACAATTATTGTAGATTATTGTTCATGTAATGTTCTACGTTTTGTAAAATTCTGAAGCTTATAAATACCTCGGAGTAACGTCGGATTTTCCACTAGTCTGTTGGATAAGGAAGTGAAGAGCGAACACCTAGTTTTTCTGCGAATTTTAGCGTCGTAGTTGTTGAGTTAGAGGCACATTTCGGTGTTCGCATAATAACGTTGCGTAAATTATGTCGGATTATGTGTTCCAGAAGTTTTTACGGCCTCATTAACTGCAGTTCCCTTTCTGTGGTTTTTCGCGTTGGCCGATGAGTGTCCTTTCTTTAGCAAGAACCATCACCAAGCCAACACGTGACAATAACGGTTATGTACTAAGTCAAGTTGGGGATAACACAGTGATAGCACTGTATAACAGACCACAATACTAACTTGTGGTCAATAATAATGAGTTAATTTAATGATTCAATTGTGCCACGCCATTCTTGAATATTAAACAGGAATATGGGGAAAGGCCCTAAACATGGACTTTTGCTTCCAGCGATTAAATATGTGACAGCGCGAGTAGTTCTTACTTTAAACTGTTGATCTCCCATCGGGAACGTCCAATTACTTGTTTAATGACACCGGAGAGGATGCGGAAGTGCGTTTTAAAAGTTAATTATTTTTTATGAGGAAGTAGCATTAGGTAAATGTAAAATGGAAGCTTTTGCGGTTGTGACATAATGTATACGCGAAAAAGTAAATTAATGTTATGTGACAGAGTGACAGTGGTTTTCCTTCCGTACAATGCACGGAACGGAATGACTGTATTTAACAAAGTAGGTACGTCTAGTTATTATTTCAGTGTATTTTCAATAAGTTGAAATTCGAACTTGAACTAACTTAGCATAGCTGCCTACTGAGATAAAACGTGTTATACATCTACGTATATATTTTAATCGTCGCCTGTGTGTTGTGCGTTGGCGCGATTCGCCATTTTCTAATATTATCTAACTGGTATGTATTTTCGCGTGGCTTATCTCGCGGTCGTTGACCCTGCGCACCAGCACGTGTTGTAGACACATACCTAATGTTTCTTTTTTTGTCTTAAGAAAGTACACCAATTTTCACTTTTTTTTTCATATTCATTGAGAGTGCTTGTTTAAATGCATATTTGTACTTATTATAGGGGAAGCCTTTGTTTACTATGCAATATTAGGTATAGGCTTTTGAAGTGGTTTCTACGAGTACATCAGGTGCGCGGGCAACCAGGTTAGGTTAGGACTAAGGTTGGTTAACGCTCGCGCATCGTCGTAATCCTAATGGACAAACCCAAATTACATAGTCTAATTCATAATTATTGATATGTGAAATTATTCACAAAAACCGCAATTTTACGCTATTCGGAAAATTTCATTTAAAATTCAAAACGATTGAAGGGAAACAATGTATAAATAAAGGTTGAAACGTTGACCACATAACCTAATTGGAAATATTACGGAAGTATAATTACAGAATTTCAGTAATTACAGATAATTGTATATAATGTTTATCAGCATTTTGATTATTGACTGATAAGCAGACTAAACGTCGTCGCACCAAATACTCCTTTGTTCAGTAGCGTTGGACGTGGTTGATTAATCAATGAATGCATATCAATGAATTAAGTTAGGATTTCAAATTGGATAAGATACGAACGATCGTGTTGATCTCCCGAAATGAAGAGTTTAGAATTAGACCAGCAAGTGGAGCGAACGCGTCCAACGGTAAAACTAACGAATGGAGGTAACATAGTTACCTGTTATTTATAATTTAGCGTTCCTCGAACACGTATCTCATAAAATCCCTCGCGAGCATGGGAAGCTAACAAGACGCCGCGTAAAAAACCCGCATTTTATGCGCGGCGACTCTATTTATAGCGCATGCGCTGGACGCGCACCGTGAAAGCATCCTACTGGTTGCGCTGCAAGATCAAGGTTACGTCGCTTGTGCAGTCTGTTGCAGTCTTAGAATGTCATCTTCACTTTGCTAGTTAGCAGTCCTTCGGAGCGAAAAGAAAATTTATCGAAAGAGCACCCATTCTAAAGTGAACCTTACACTAGCTGAGAACTGGGTGCTATTTGCTATAAGTCGCTTACGAAGACGGATTGTTTTGCCCCCGGATGCGAGTATGCGAACGTTTAGGTTGATGTAGGGTGTGGGGGGGGGGAGACGGGGAGGAGGGAACCGGTTGCGCCCGCGCATCCCGCGGTCGCGATAAATGGGTTACCCCACAAACCTCTTGCGATACAAACACGCAACGCGCCGCGACCGATCTGCGCCTGCGCTGCTCTTATTATGATTTTCAGAGTTTTTGTTCCACATTATAGCGAGGGGAAGTGGAAAACGATAGTTATGTTTAATTAGTGCGCCATTTGTGGCAAAAAGCTTGTAACTGACGCAAATGTGCATGAGCTGGATGCAAAGTGCCTTTTTTCTTTGTGGTTTGAGTGGCCACCTAATTACTTGTCCTGCGTAGCCATAATTCGAACTCGTAATTATAACCTGCTATGAACAAATGAACTTGTCTATAGTATATATTGTGGTGTTCTTGTAATGTTTAGGAAGTGACAAAGCTTTCAGTACTATCACAGAGCCACATTCCGCTGACGTCAATCCGCTAATATGTAAACACCTATGACGATTTATCAGTTTGCAAATTTGCTATTTTTGCTCGCGATAAAAAGAATTAGAAAGATTAGATAGCGAGCTGAGAACATTTCCTCAAAGCAACTGTTTGGTAAACGTCGCGCGTCGCCACGAATCATGAAAAATAATAATGTTTTTATCGCTTTGTGTTTCAGGCGGAAATGATAAGGTAATCAGTCGTGTGATGGGATTGCATCGGCGGTTGTAGCCTGTAGTGTGCAATGTCATGTTTCTTTCAGACTCATATCCTCCCATAGTGTGTCTGACAATGCATCTAGTTTTCCTGTGCGACCGGAAAGCGTGCGTGCGCCTAAGATTGCGCGGCGAGGTGCAGCGGAGCGCGGGCTGCGCGGGCGCCGCCTCGCGTCGGATGCGGCGGCGGCAGCAGGCAATGACCAGGAAATGACGCCGCCGGCTGACCTTCACACACACGCACACACGCGCGCCCTGCGCCCGCGCATCCCCCGCCTCCTGCAATGTTGTCCCTGTCCGTCTACTACGGGATTTTGCGTTAACGCGCTGTGTATGCGCATCTGTACATGTACAGTACATAGAGCGCCGAGCTCTTGTAACAACAAAGCTGGATCACTTTCATCCCGGTAGATAAATTTCACGTGTCATATTATCAGACGTCGTACGCGCAGCTTTGTGATTGGTTCATTAAAAAGCACTTCACCAGTTCTATTTCATCTCGCTTAATAAAGCAGTTAGTTGGGATTCCTATAAACTTAACTAATTCATGAAAAGGTTTATTTTTATTGGCGTTATTACTTGTTAGTATGAGGTTATTAAGGATGGGATCAAGTTATTTGATATGGATAATATACTAATAAATATATATAACTTAATGACTATCATTGCCTTTTAAAAGGTTATAAAAATCTATCTAATAGAGAGACTTGCCTTATTTTCTTTTGCAAAATGAATTTTACTATATATTGAAAAGCATGAATACTGATGTGGAGTCGGCTTATTATCAGTGGTATTTGACTATGTGTGATTGTGAAATAGCCTTCGTGTGCGCCTGCGCCGCGCAAACAGCGCGCCTGTATAACCAACTGTACTGGAATGACGACATTACAGTGTCTTTAATATTTATGCTTATTTATTCACAATTATATTTGTCTATCAAATAGGTTATTTTTAGGTTTAAAGTTATAAGTTTTTGATGATAAAATATGGTTTAGAAAATACTTTAAACATCATAATCCTGAGATATTCTAACTTATGTATTTATCATTAGATTGACGTCTTATGTAGCATTGAATTAAACTCCTGTATGTACAAAAATAAAACACATTATAAAAGTACCAAAAGGCGGAAGACAGATCATTTAGAAGTGTAAAGTAAACACGGAACATGCGCACTTGAATTCTCGCGAATTCATTGCGAAATAACATCTGTGCAAATTAATGGCGGCCATATATTACGACATACAGTTTCAGTAACGTGTATTTAATCTGATTTATTCGGAAACCTTTTGCGGGAGGATAATAGAACTAAACAGATTGTCTATGGCACATTGTCAAATCATTATAAATCTCACCGCCAGAAGAAGTCGAAAGTGTGGTTTGAAACTGTTTTTCATTTATTTAAGTAGGTCACTAATATGATCCGTTTTTATAAAATTCAATTTTATTGGTTGTTGGCACGTGTTACAGGTTAATTGAATAAAGCCTAATAAAATCAGATAATAATTATTATGATAACGACGATAACTCAGTATATTTTAGTGAAATTGAAAAGCTAAATGGTTTTAGTACTAAGTACTTAATATTTCTATTAAAAAAAAAAAACAAATGATATCAGAACAACGCCGGTTTTCCTTATCTGCTAGGAAATCGTAGACTTCTTAATTCATTGTTTTAATAAACTGAGGCTCTAGCAAGAGTATACCAGTATTTAGAAAAAGAACGGCTCAAAAACTTTGAAAATCTCTTATTCTTATTATTTTGAGTGCAATTCAAGTTGAAGATTTGCCAATATTTTCAATATTCATTCCAACAACATCTTTATTTTTATACTAGCAGCGCCCCACAACTTCACCCGCGTAGACCAAATCAAATCAGTCCAGACATTTCCGCGTGAAAGAGTAATATTAGTGTGATTTCCAAACGATATTTTTGATTTAATTATTTAAAAATATGTTAGTGTTCTATGTTCCACAGTATTTGGGCAGATCACTATGTACGTTAGTTTCGTTTGTTCACGCCAGTTGTCGTTCATTATCTAAATGGGAAGTTCCTACTTATCTAAGTGACATTTTTGTCTCCTACGCGCGTCGGGACTACGCTGCATAATTATGCTTTTGGGACCTGGAATGTGATAGAAAAGTAAAAAGCTGGATCTATGTCTTTTGATGAGGTGAAAATTGCAATTAGTATTATTCCAAAGCTGCAATAAATATTATGTAGTCTATTTGTGAAAACGTAGATAAAAATCTCTTTCGATGACAGTTATAAATTTAATTATCAAATTCGATAGAACAAGTTGCAAGATCACATCTATAAAGTAGATAAAGCTGTAATAATTCACTAGCTCAGATAGCAATTTGGCTCTATTACATAATAAGCTATATAATCTTAAAGTTTATCGGCGTGTAAACGCGGAACGTGAGTGGTGACATTATTGTTCTCAGCAGTGACATTATTTTACCAGGAATACATAACTATACTAGGTGTAATAAAATGGTGAGTTGAGAGGTGATAGTGTTATCATGTTTAAGTTTATTTTTTGTGCGGCTGTCGGGCGGATGCCGTTATCAGTGCACAATACGACGGTTCAACTATCTGTTTATTTAGGCCGTTAATACGAATGCACTCGATATTGTGTAAGGTCAGTTGAGACGTTTTGACACTTACAGCTGTCAAAATTAACGCGTAGTGCGGCGTGGTTTCTACTGCGATATTTGAGTCAATATTTGTCTTGTTTTATTAACCTTTTCTGTGGATATTTTGCAAGCTGATGTTTGACGATTTCCGTAGGAAGGAATTGATAACTAAACATTTCTTTGCAAATAGCTAGTGCTGACAATGCTAATCAGTAGTTATATTGTTTCTGTCGTTACTAAAACTAATTTGTCCCCGTGACTCGTCGTTCACAATGACATACAACAAGTGTTCCAGGTACAACAATAGAAACGATTTGACAACGTACTTTTGACTTTTATCGACTTTCCCGCGCAAGCTGTAAAGTAATGCAGTCATGTAGTGTAGAAGTGAAGCCACCACATAGCGCGAGGAGTCATCGTTCATCTTGTTTGTCGATGCTACTATCGATGACTATTATTGCCGATACGACCTCAACCTATAGTTTGGGACACGGCGAAGGTGATCTGGCGTGGAGTTCGTGCACCCCGCTTACGTAAACACATGCAACTGTGAAAACATTTTTATTTTAATATTGATATAATGTAAGGGCGCGTTCCGGCTCATGTGTCAACTGCTGACGCGTTCAATGATCATTGTTTTGAGATGGAACGCAGCCAAACGATATTTTACGTCGACAGTTCTAAATCTCTGCAGGATTTTGGGATTTCCTATATAATTTATTATTTATATTTTAGTCAGCGAACAAATTTCCCTCAACTTTTACATAAAATAAAACATTAAAAAAATCATGTTATACCTAATTTAAAAGAGGGAGGGTTATAAATCGACTTAAATGGGTTTTTCCTGAATACATGTAACAACTATGTTGTGTGTAATGAAATATGTACGATTATAGCAAATGCAATGATTTGTATAAAGTTTAGTTTTGTATTAAGTTTGATCTTACCATCGTTTCAGTTACAGTCAATTTTTAGATAGTTAATGTACAAAAAAACCCTTATAAAGTTTCAAATGAGACAACAATAATATGGTTATTCTTAAATTGGACATTTCTTTGTTGTTTTTGTCATGTTCTTGATCATTTGATCAAACCTTTTGCGTACAACGACGTCGGTTAAAAATAAAAACTGTTCACTGAATTTTTCCTGTTCCTCATATAAAAATTATATCCAAGTTCTAAATGCAAACGAATGAATATCGTAAAACCGGCAAAACTTTGCTGTGCACGCTTGCTGAGGAGCGGTAGGGGGGGAAGGGTGTAAGGAGGGGGCGATAGACGTGGTCGTGGGGGGGAAGAGGGTACAGGGAGCGGCGAGGGGGAAGGCGCGCGGGGGGCGCGTAGCTGCAACTGTTTGCGCGCGGCGCAGCGTGGTCAATGACACGGCGACATTGCATCAACGCGCGAAGGTCACCCCTCCGCGCTCCGCGCGCACTCCCGCGCCCCCCGCCCCCTCCGCTCCCTCTAACGCGTCTCGCAAATTCCTGCACTTCCTTGCAACAGGACGCCATATTGGATCAATCATTCTAGTTCCAAGTCCTGCAAGTCTTTGTTGTGTGGCGATAGATTGTACCTATGTATCTTTGTGGAAATTATATTATCCACCGGAAAAGACTTATTAACTGATAAAACTATAACTTCTAAATTTTACACGGAAACAAGTAATTACCCACCTATTCATTGCTAAAATATCTTTCAGTACAAGGAAAACTAAGCAAATAATTGTAGCTTTGATGTTTTCCACTAGCTTAAACGACATTTTCGGGTTGAAATGAAGTTTTCTCTATCAGGCATGCCCGCTAAATAAAAAATCCATGTTCTATGTAGACTGGTAGTATTCATAATTGTGCGCGTTTCCTTCCCAAGCCTGAGTCATGATGGTATGTATATAAAACTATATGAAGTAGGTAAATATTATGTAAATGTATGCACACAACTACACGGTAGTACAAAGACACTCGTACATACGTTTGTTTACTACAGTATATAATGTAAAGCGCAGGTCAGCGCTGTGAGGATAATAAACGTGATCCGAAACTTTATTGTTTACAAAACTTTATCTTGGACTTTATAATCTATGGATATGCTCAGCATAGACAATAGTCCAGTCATGAACTTTTTTCAAAGCGTTTTCCTTGTAGAGGACAGTTCTTGATCAGGACTTGTAGTTTCCTTGTTTCACCTTAATTAAGATACTACAACTAGTTTTGTTTCCATGTAGGCCAATAGCAATGTTTAAAATAATTTGTTTACTACTTATGTCTTAATTTGATTATGATTTAACCGGATGTTGACCCCGAAAGGTGCCACTAATGACCTTTAGAAGTTACAGAGGTACCTACCAGAAGCATTTGAGGGCCCGATAAAAAATGTTGCCTATAAAGTTACCACCGCCCGTGTGACATTGTGGTTTTTGACCCTAGCCGTGTTCGTTTATTTTTACATTGAAATGACGAAAAAGTCATGCGGTTGAAGTTTCGAGCTGATGGTGAATTGGTGTAAAAAAGAGTTTATAAGAAAAGTATCAAGACTTGGCGGTCTTCAAAGGACGTATGTCGTGAACTAAAATAAAAATTATACGATAATCGCAAGTTAATAGTGTAGTTTGAAAGCTGCTATATTATATCATTAAATCACCTGGGAAACAATACCAAAGTAATAGGAAGGAAAACATACTGAATCGGTAAATAGGATGGACGCTCATTTATAAATAGCGATTAATATCTATTATTTACAACTATAGCTGCATCAGACGAGTTATTAATAAGTCCAGGCTGCAATTAATTTATTATCCGTAAACAGAACTAGTTGCGCCTGCGTCGGTTGCGTGACGCGCGCGAATTTTCGCCTTCCGCTCATCTCTAATATCGATTTCCGGTTATGAGGTATATCCGGCAGCGGTTATGGCCTGAATGCATATTGAAATGTACTTGTATTGTTCTTGTGGCTCATATAGTAGGTAGCGTGATGATACTACTCTTGTACCAACTGTTACAGAATACCAATAAGCGTTTATCAAGTCTTTCAATTATAGCGAATCATCTTAGAATTTGATTCATATTGATTTATTATTGTCCAGTTTTAAGGAGTACGTTGGAGTTAATAACCATTGCAATTAGTAACACCATACTACCGTGAAGACCTTGGTGTCCCAAATCTTCGACCGCTCAAAATCTCCATGCCAAACCACGAGGCGTGAACAGAATCTGACAAGAAACTTGACAACCAATGACGTTTCCCGTTGACATAACAAAGTGTTTGTTATGAAATTGGTATAATTATGTGCTATAAACATTTTGTCGTCAAGACGATGGCCATAAAAAGCGGGTTGAGGGGCGCACGCGGCGGTCAAGGCCCCGCTGATTTCCATCAAACGTGTTGCCCAACGCGACCCTGACTCGGGACCAATCAGGCCGGAACGACGTTTTTCACTTAATTTATCGATTTGTATTGTCGTCCGAGTCCGAAACTATTGTTATATGTAATTGATTGGTAGAGGCGTCGACTGACGTAAACCTGCCCGGCGCGGCGTAGGGCATCGTGGTCTGATAGTCCTAAGTCCCACCCGCGTGAGCGACACCAGCAATTAAGACGAACGTTATGGCAGCCCGTTATCTATGCCACGTGTCTAATATTTAAGTCTCGTTTCAGCAACAGATAAAACTGTGATTGTTCTGTCGCAGGTTATCGATCAGGAAGTCCATTATGTAACCGAGTAACGACGACGTGGAAACCTGATGGCGTCTGATAACGAAACGGTCACACGTAAGCTTATATTACGAAGCAGAGAGTTTCGAAAAGAGTCCGTCGACTAATTTTAACCGTCCCATATTCCCACGGTGGCGGCGGCGTCCAGCATTGACACCGACGCCAACGTTATTATATGAAAGCCACGGTTTTGCAATGTTACTATTCCGCGGAATCCGTCGGTTTGGCACGGGGCATGTGGGGCGCGCGTAAACAGATTGCGAAATGCTCGATATCGGCCAGTCGGAGGAGAGCGCTCGGTGCAGCGGGGAGCGACGCATCTATTTATGCAGCGCTATGCGACCTAACACTGACCCGGTTAGGCTCGCGACGCATAAACACAAGGAGAGCGAGCGCGAGCGCGAGCCCACGGCGGACCCACCCGCCGCGCGATAATCGACCCGGTTATGGAGTTATGCTATTTAGAGTGGCGGCCTGACGGGGGCGGCCGTGGTCCGTGAAGGGCGAGCCTTTTGCCGCTCCGCCGGGGACGAGCGGATAATTTTAAACAGCCAGGAAACCATCGGAGCGAGTATGTAGGCCGCCTGGACACGGCGCCCCTTCTGTTTTTATACCTATCGTAAAAGAAGCGTGCGAGCTTTCCGGACAAGTGGAGCGCTGAGATTCCATAGCGCAGAATTAGGTCGCGACTGATTTTCCGAGTTTACGATTCGACGTGTGGCCGCTATTCCGCGTATCGAGTAAGTAGGTATTTCGGAAGCGGGAAGATGGCGGCGGTTGCGCCACTCGGCTCGAGATGCGTTGCGAAACGCGCGCACGAAGCCGCGTGTGAAACGGAACGCGCGAAGGTGACGCACGGCCGCACCACCGCCACCGCTTGCAAGTGATTCACTGCTTCCAGAGCTCCTGATAACTTGTGGTTACACTGAAAACTCATAGCGGGCTACAGGTCGCCTGTCACGTACGCACCATGAGCTAACGGGGGTTTTGTTATGGTAAATTCCGGGATGGTAAGTGGCTCCTTTCGCTTTCGGCGGCGCGTGCGGCGTGCGCTGCGCAACACTCAAGGTCGCGGGCCGTTCAACTCGGATGCGACCGCGCGGTTGCGACACCGAAATATGTAATTGTAGAGGAGTCGAGGCGCGTTTGGCAGCGGCCGCGGCGCAAGTGGGTCGCCGACGGTTGCGCAACCGTTTTTCGTACGACAGATGGCGTGCGTCGCGTCTTCCTTATACGGCGACGGTACACGGCGCGATTAAAAACAAAGAAACCTCTTTTTAGAACTAACGTTTGTTTTGATCTGCATTTAGAATAAGTCTAAACCGCAATCGCGTTGTAGGTAATTGTAGCCGTGATCGCACAACCGAGTTATTTGGTGCCGTCGCTCACTGCTTAGGATTTATTTGATGACGTCATAACTGCTTCAAGAACGAACACCGAGAGAATTGAGACTAACTGGAATCCAACTGCAGAAAGGATAAAGACAGACGATGAAAGCATAATGATAATGAAGAACATCTTCAACAAACCACTCTATCAACAGAGTTAAGAAATGTTAGAGATAATGAAAATAATGACTACAATCACTGGATGTGCAGTTGTTCCCCGGCTCAATAAAATAAACGCAATACTTATCTGATTAAGGTAAACAGTTCTTATCAGGTTCGCGAATCGCGAGTGAGTCCGAAAGAAAGATCGATTGGCCATGCCATCACCGAGCGCACACAGCTCTATACTATACGACGGCGAAATATATTTGATACTTTGAATCAACAGCTTTATTTCAGTTCTTTATTGACCTATTTTACTAAACAACCTTACACGAGTTTCGAAGAATTTAGAATATGAAGTATTATAAAAAATACTAGAATTTCAACAGGCAGGTAAAAGTGTTGTTAACACCGCAGCGGCCGCTTCTCTCGTGTGTCACAGCCACAGCGTGTCGCGTGATGTAAGGTAGTAAATCCATTTTGGAAGTTCGCGAATGTCAATAATAACGTTCCGGTCCCCCCAGCGGTCGGCGAGGCGAAAATAGTCGCCAACTATTAATACGAGGCGAGCGCTAGCGCTGCACTGCCCTTGAATCGGGACGATCACCTCGCGCACACTCCGGCGCAGGCGCACACCGGCGCGCGCCGACGTTAGACACACACACTCACACACGCGCGCAAGCGCTTATCGCGATGCAGCGCGCTGCACAATACACACCGCCATCATTTTAATTTCCATTTCGTTTGCAAATGTCACATTGACATCTCTATGTTTGTTTCGCGTTCATAATGGTTGAGAAGCTACAACTGCATCTCTCTTAAGAACTTCATAACATTCAATGGGATTCGTGCGATTTAATGGTGTTCCTAAGGTCATCTGGAACACGATGATATATTGATAGTGCATCGAAGTAATTTACCAACTGACTGAATGTATGCAAAGAGATCGTAAACTCTTGATTAAACTGGGTTTTTAATACTTGTATTAAGTAGCTATTTACATATTATATATTATCATATCCTGTCCATAGATCGTGATCTCGCAACCAGTAAACGGATACGTGTATAGATAGCGAGCACGACGCGTCCTACATTTAAGTTATTTAACTTTGATTGAATGGTCTAGATCGATGGTTAGTGCTAATGTTGGTATTGCGGTATAGGTGAGAGACCTCCAAAATACAAGAGTTGCTCAAACATGCATTCCGCTGATCGCGCAAGGATACTTCCACGATGTTGGAGTGATGGAGTACAGAGTACAGCGCGTATGGTACGCCGCCCGCATAATGTGACGCAACTCGCGCAACCAAATCGCATTCAAAAATCAACTCTCGATATTCGCACGCATATGAAAATCGCGTTTCGTGCTACCTACATCAGCTCAATTTGGCAATTGGCAACATCAATTCAAGGTTTCTTTTGTTTTAATTAAGTTAGTTGTTTCAGTTAGACCTGAATCTCTCGGATTCTTGGATGGTTTGTTAAATTTTATCTCTGAAGATCAGGAAAGATGAGAAATTATGTGATAATTGTGACTAATCTGTATACCGCCACAGCATTCAAGTCTTAATGATAGCCTCGTGGGAAACACTTTTTTTTGTGAGATTTGCAATACTAATAAGATTGAATCAGTTGTTGAACGGAAATTTACTATGAACAGCAATATTCCACTAAGGTCCTAATTTGAGTGAGTGATTGTTTGTAGAAACTGGTTGATTGAATTCGAACGCGGCCACATACTCACACAATCAGGTTTGGACTGCCCAATCCAAGTAGGAAGGTCGCGTTCGTTTCGCCAGAGGCTGACAATGGCGCCGGCACCGCCGCTCTTGCCCAATATTCGCGTTTGCAACACCGAAATTTCGTGTGTGCCGCATTACAGCAATGGCCGATTTACGGCTCACACCTACCTCTGGCATGATACCACATACCACTACCGCAATAGCATATCATTTTCCTTTCAGTCTTACGAGTAGCTTCAATTATTTATGCACTATTATTTTCAGGATGAGTTCTTGGTAAATGAATCAGAACCCATTGCATAAGGTAATATTAGACGCATTGGGCTAGAGACTTCATTCATGGGTCGTTATCGCGACTTATTGTAACAACAAATTAGTCAATGTTAGGTACGCGAACAAGGATTTTCTTGTGCGGTTTTGCCTGATGTTTTTCATAATATTTTTCCTTATTAACATTTTACAGCGACACAACAATAAATACGTAAATAAACAGCTAGTGACGCTTTTCTAAATAATTACAGTTGCACATAGTTTCCTCTATGCTTAGGATTTAGCTATTATATTTAAACTGAATTCTATAATATTTTCCTGGATTTAATGCAATCGTTCTAACCGTAATAGATCACATGTATAGTAGGTACCTATTCAAAGTAAATATTTAAGTTTCGTATTTTTGCTGCTAATTATTATTAAAGAATTCCGTTTAAAGTGGCATGGTCTCTACGAGAACGTGATAATGAAAAGTGTTTATTGTCCATTTCCTTGTGCATCGTTATTTCGACTTATCGTTAACATAATGCCTCTAGCGACGGTTAACTGTGTCATTCCGAAGCGCATTATAATATTCTTAACTATGTTTCGGTACATCCGTTCACAAGACAAAGGATCCTAGTCGGGGAATTTGTTGTACCTAACTACGAGGCATTTTTAAAATACGATACAATCGAAAGTGGTCACTTCGCATGCACCGGCAATCGTCGCAAACGACGCGTCTCGCATACTGTTTGGCGGTAGTATAGTTTTTTGCATCTTTATATTAGGAGCACTGACCTTGCGCAATGTCAAATAGCTGAGGACGGGCGTGGAGCGCCAACTCGCGATAAATGCCCGATGCAACGCCATGCCAACTGGTTCCGTCCGTCCGTCACTCGCTTCTTTCGTTTTTGTGTCATGGAAACCGGCATCTCTACACATCTATCGATTTTAAACATTCATACTTCTCGGAACGTAGGTATCTCAGAAGGAAGTGACGTTTCTAAGGCATATATTATGCCCTAAGTAGCCTTGGATAACCTAATGCAATGCATCACAACATTATCCGCGAAAAGTAAATAGCGATGACTAAACGTACTTCCCGTGTTTTTGTGTCGTGATTTAATACCGTTTCGTCCAGTTCGAGCAGTTTAAAGTACAGCGAGGTATTTGTGTAGTTAGAGCTCAGATCAGATGTCGACAGTTTGTAACGGACGAGGGGGTGGAAGGGATTCCCTGCAATTAATCGCTTTGTTTTTTGAAGCTGAAAACGGGCTTGCACAAAGTATTCCGTGTGTTTTTCTTGAGAATTGAAACAATTGCGAGGTGAATTACTGCCGCAC
Organism: Ochropleura leucogaster; assembly: GCA_958449745.1. Lineage (NCBI taxonomy): Eukaryota > Metazoa > Arthropoda > Insecta > Lepidoptera > Noctuidae > Ochropleura > Ochropleura leucogaster. The sequence goes on from OY288203.1 coordinate 575,013, forward strand.
ATAAAAATAATTAATTTGTGCATTTAACGATACACTTCAAAGTTTGTAAAGAAGGCCAGTTGGCAAGCAGCCAGGGTGCAGTTTACACGCCCCCGGAAGTGCCGAGATAAAGCTGTGCACTGCATACATTTAGATAACGTCCGATGTGCTCGTTTTTCATAAAGACATTGCCGAAAGGTGCAAACCTGGAGGAGTTCAGTGATAATACGACAGTTTTATATTCTTGCTCTTCATTGCATTTGTGTTGGTATAAAGTAATTATCACGTTATGTTGTCTGCGCAGTAACGCTAGTCATTCGTCACTAATCTAATGAATTAGTATTTATTCCTATCAATTAGGTATAGATGCGAAAAATTCCAGTAAATTAGACGAGTTATGTTTTTATGCAAGAGTTGATAGGTAACCACGACACTATCACAGACAGGGCTCATTAACTGGTAAACAAGAGTGTCGTACCTAAACAAACATAGTCAACCAACTTGTGGTAATGTTATTCAATGAATTTCCTTTAGTACGACATAATTCTGAGAAGCTCATAGTTGCTGGTTTATTTGTATACTCGGGCTAAATATAATACTAGTATTCTAGTGAAACGATAACACTTGTTGTTTTCTTCTGACTTCATTACATGAAACCACCTAGTTTACATGAAAACTGCGTTTTTCCCGACAGAATTAAAATGTTTATGATTCGACAGAAATAGCAAAACATTTTAATATGAGTACAAAACGGAGAATCACAACAGTATTTAAATTGTAAAGTATTTGAAAGTATATGCGAATAATTTATCAAGTGTCAAAACGAGTAGGTCGCGGTTCCCCCGAATTCCCAGCGCGTATGCAGCTCGTAAGGTGACCTTCCGGGAGGGGCGTTCACCGCGCGGTCACCTACAACGTTACATCGCAACTCTTAACAATACTACACTATTCTCTATTTTTAATAACAAGTGCTTCTTTAGCTTTTTTCTCGAGTGGCAAGTGTCATTGTGGATATCAATTATGACTATTGACTGCCTACAACTTAAATAAATATTGTACGACGTGTTGCTTTGTGATTGATTAGTCCGAGACCTAGTACCCAAATGCATTTACACAAGTCTCTTTAAAAATGATTGAACTATACATAATCGAAGCTTATGAGGCACCGTTGTATATCCAGTGAACATTCCATCTGTGTGGCGGCAGACATACCTGGTGGTCGGGGATGTGCGGTGGCGTGGTGCTGCAGCGTGTTGGCGATGTTCTGGTGGTGCTGGTAGAAGGGCAGGAAGGGCGCGTGGAAGGGCGCGGGGGGCGGGGGCTGCAGGCGAGCCTTCAGCTCCTCGGCAGACCCGGCGCCGGACGAGGAGGACTCCACGTCGGACACGCCGCTGTCCGCCGGCGAGGGGGGGAGAGAACCTGCGGACGAACACACATCAGTCAAGTTGTTAATACAAACCTACTTGGTAAAAGGAAGAAGTCAGTTTATCTTTTGTAACGAGGAAAGTATACGGTTTACAAATGTACATTAGGGAAAATCTAGACTTGCTTCGAATAGCTCCCTCTCACATGAGGAAGCGATTATCATATAAACATGTAAGAGTTTATGCAAGCTCCCATTCAACCCTCTCTGCAGGTTGCATAATCTAATAAAATATAATGAATCTCACGAGATGCATAACCGTTATTGAATTACATTCCTGAAGGACCATCATCCTATCTAACGGTCACCTGACTTGCATATATTTGCATCTTGCAACCCTGCAAATGCGATTAATTCCAAGGGGTCTTTGAAGTCCAACGGTCACTTTATGAGATTAACCGTTAGAGAAGCGAATTTCTCAGATGCATTTGCGTCCACCTGTGGGAATGGTCAGCAGTGGGATCGTCGCGAACCCGCCGTGTTTAGATAACTCACAATTATGCAGATTTTTTACTATTTAAAAGGTTACAATAGGTGAAGGGTCGTATTTTTTTGCATTTCTAATGCGAAGTTGTTTTGGTTTACAAAAGGGTAATTTATGGCGATGCAGTTTGTTCCTCTAGGGTGTTTTCTTGTAATTATCTTCTTTGAATAAAGTTTAGTTAATTTTTTTTTTCTTAACTGAACAATAGATGGTCAGTGTGACCGTTACTTGAGTTGCATCTCAGATTAATCATGTTTTGATAAATATTTTTAGCTTTGCCATTCGAGACGAGCTTTTCAAGATGTAACACTAACCAGAGCAGAGTATCCTTTCTTGAATGCAAGAGATTATAAGAATCCTTTCTTGTCAAGTAGCATTCTCCTATTATAGAAAAAGTTGATAAAAAACTTAATCTGTGCATCGAGTCAAACTAGCGAAGGGACGAACTTTCTCATGTCCGGGTCCCTAAAGTTTGACGCGTAACGGTTGTCCGGTATTTAAATAATATAATCAACGAACAAGTAATAGTAGAAAGCTGTTTATTCATATTTCCTCGTCCATTGAAACTATGACTGGTATAAAGTGACCATTTGACCGGTGTTCGGCGGCCGCTGTCCACACCCCTTTGTGCGCATTGTTAACCCTTCAATGGTACAATGCATGGGAATCGGGAAGCGGCTCGCGAGGGCCCGCAGTGACCGCCAGCCGGTCACTGCGACCATTTAAATCGAGAATACCTTCAAATTGGATGAAACAATTATAACTAGTTTATGTGTTCGATCTTTGAATGTTTGTTTTAAATATTTTACGGAAAAAACGCGAATTTGTGATGTAGGTACGTTTAATTTATAATTACCTATGTATGTAGGTTGCCGTCATCGGTATTTGTTATTTGTTATCTAATTTTATACTTAAAGGTAAAGGGAAAACGTTATAAACTCGTTTGATTACTATATCCTACTAAAATATTTATTTAATTAAATGCCTTATCTATTTTGATCCTCGAAAACAGGTAAAATGTTTTTCCTCCGGTATCCATATTTAGTAATCTAAATATATATTCGTAATAGATAAAATGGAATGTTAGTTTTAATTAATTCCGTCGCCTGCACGTTGGCACCTCCGGCATGGTGGAAGTTCCCAAGCTTAAACAAGAAGCATTTGGCACCCCATTCCGGTTGACACGTCTCTTGGACACACGAGTGACCAACGGCCATACATGGGACACGGAATACGAGCCCATTGTGGCAACCCTTTCATCTCGCGTATCAAAATAATAATAAATTAACTATAAATAATGACCACGGCCTTACAGTCCGGGGGTCGCGATTGTCCGGGATCTGGTCTACCGGTCGGCCAGGAATGTGGTCCCATTAGTAAAATATCACAATGTGCCCCCTTCCTTAATCGGGCTATCTTTATGGAGTGACCGCTCTTCATGCTCCTTTGTGTAAGCTGGCGTTAGCCCATAATCCATGGAGCCCAGTCTTAGACGTCGCCATTTTTTTGCATATGAATATTATTGTGTGGTAAATATATATCTTATGTAACGGATCATCGGCCACCGCTTAACGCCTGATGTATGGTGATGTATGGTCAGCTACACGTGTGAGAGAGGTGACTTCCCTAGCGCTGATAGTTTTAGTGATTTATTGAAGTTAAGACTAAATTACTAGAAAGACAATGGTTACATCATGCTTCAATCTGCATTGTTCTGAATAATCCATTGGTTTGCTCATTATTGTAGATGTTACTTGTGTTGAGAAAGCAAAGTCCAATAATGCCTTAAACGCTACGATTAACATAGCAATCTATTAGGCGCAATAATTCGCTAGTCATACCAACGACAAGAAAGAATAAGTCCTATAAGGTCCTGTTTTGTAACTATGGCATAAGTTCAAGATTTAAAGTGATGCTTCCATTTGACGTCTAACTAAGTTTATCAAACGTGTCCCCTAACTTATTATTAAGGAAAGAAAAAGCTTGCGATCGTACGGAGTAACTGAGCGTCTCTTTGTGCGCGTCCGATGTCACACGACTCCTTTAAGATGGTAATTCAGCTTAGAATAACATCACAATGACGTTATATCGTTTAGACCAGTTCTCCACAACGACACATAAGCTTAGGTACGTGGGTACATCTGTACCTAAGGACCAGCCACAAGTACTGCTCGGTAATGGTACTGTGTCTCATTGGTCATTCGAAATTCACAGTATCAGATACTGCTATCTAAATACAGGAAAAGAGTGATTACTTTATATTTAAACACTCTCCTTATCAGTTATATTACGTAAAATCAAGAACTAACTGATAGCTTTATATGTTGATCAACAGAATCATGAAATCATAAAATGTTCCAAGTGGCAAGGTGCTATGAACCCAGCTCATATAAGCAGATGACGACAATAGGCATGCATCCTTTGTCGCATGTGAGCCATTATAATTAACCCTCACAATATTCGTCGATTGCAAATCGAGTCCACACACAATACTAATACCGACAATGGGTTGCGTTCGCGCACCCACGCGTGACATTCTAATTTCAAAGTGTCAATAGCTCCGGAAAGCCGCCGTGGGGCAAATTGAAAAGATGAAAGGGATACAGCTATACTCGAAAATGAGACAGCATTCGAGATTAGCGCCTATTGTGATGGATGACGAGTCGATTTCGCACTGCAAGGTGCAATGTAACCCATTTTTGCGTAAAAACTCGGCATTTTGGAAATGTGGAGAGTGAGTGGCGCAACGTGTGCAACCATCTGCGAGTTCAATTGTTTGGTTAGGATGTTGCATGTTTGGGTAGACGGGTCATAGTGGCCCACCGTGCACCGGCCGCATTGTAAGGGTTGCGCTTTCAAAGGTGCCGATATCATTTAGGATTTCGCGATTTTTTGTTGCTACTATTCCAAAAGTATTATTATGTCAGTTTGATATTCAGTTCGTGAACATGTGTCAATGTGCACAGCAGATTGCATATCACTTACGTCCGAATAAATTCTGAGCACATAATAAAACGCTTATTCATATCTCCCCAAATCGTTGGAGTAGCAGGCAGCATACAAAATTGCGTTTGTGCCCAAAAACAAACATTGTGCAACAGAAAGTGACTGAATCATGACATAATCCATCAAATACATTGCACGTTGCGTAATTACACTCCTTTGAGTAACCCTTTCAATAAATATTATTTATTGTTCGCGGCACAATCCGCCCGCACGCGTTGGGGGGTTAAGTGCACATTTTGGGTCAAATGTGCCCATGAGAGTTGGACATCTGCGCTAAATGACGCCAAAGGGGTGGACAGAGAGAGAAAGTTGTTTATACAAAATGTAGTAACAGTGTGGACGATATATCAACATCATGAATATACGATATAGTATTATATTACAGATTATGTTATTATTTAGAGCCGTGCAGATTTAGTCATAAACAATTAGGTTTATTTACGATCGGCAATAATCTATAAAAACTTTGTTAGTTTTCTAATTGGGTCAGACATTTTTTGACCCAGACTGGAGCAATCAGACGTTAATTAAAAAACTTATCAGGCAAACGTCAACATTGGTAAATATCAAACAGTAGCTGTACAAAATTCGGGGAAGTTTTTATTAAAAACTTGCTCTTAGAATTTTGATGAGAATTTTTTTACCAAAGTCGTCTGTGCCTTGAGCTACTTGACGAATAAAAGGGTTCACAACAACGAACTTATGAAAAACGTTGTCTAGACGTAACGATTTAAACTATAATTTGAGTACAATCACGCAAACTAGAGTGTTAAGTGCTATAAAATTAGCACGTTCACAATGAAATAGTTATAATCATCCAAATATGTAGTTAGCAGGAGTCCCTAGCGGGTGTCACGCTGTCACGTCGTCTGGTTCCGCGTGACGCGCCGCGCGCCGGCTCTCGGTGCGTCTCCAAGGCGCGTCGGGTGCGTCGGGCCGCGTCGGGCGGTGCGGCCGCGTCTGGGCGACGCGGGTGTGCGTGTGTGCGCAGGGCGGGCGTCTCGCCGCCCGGCTCGGTCGTGACATTGGGCGGGCGGATCAGCTGACGCGTCTATCGATTGCCGAGCCGCCACTTCCTCTTTGTTCTTTATGAATTTTTCATGGAACAGCCTGACTGTCGGCGTCGTAAGTTTTGTTATGACGCCTCTCGTCACACTATTCCATACTTTTGTTTGGAAACTTTTGGTATTTGCATACTTATTTATTTTCTTAAAGGTTTGTTTCAGAGTTCATGTTGGCTCGAATGAAAAGAAACTGTTGATATCAAATGATGTCCCAGATAAGTGAGCCGAATCGTTGTCGGTTGCTACTGTCATGTTCATTTGGATCTAGACTCGTAGCTACAAAAAAGGGAAAATTGAAAAAAAGTCCTTTGTGGCTTTGACTTTAATTTACATCCCATACCTACATAAGGTATGCAAGATATTTCTAACATTATAAATAAGAGCATTAAGTCAGTTCAGTAAATAAGCTGTGGTTGCTTTACTGAAGTCAGGTGGAGCGTGCATTAGAGAGGCCTACATATACTTGGCAGGATTTATACACTCCTAGTACATATGGCGTCTGTCGGCTTAACACAGACTCAGCTTTCAACAGAATACCTAACTCGTCCTAAACAGAATACTTGAGCAGGCTTCGTAGGTAATGTTAAGCAAATAATTGAAATGTATTTCGCGAGGTTTCTATCAAGTCTTTAGATATATTACATGCTCTGATATGTGAGTAATTAATTTAAGTTAATTCTAAGAAAGAAAATGACAAGTGACAACGCCTTTTAAGATATTCGAAATTCAAACTGTAATTCTTGGATGTTGATGGATTGAACATTTGAAGAAGGAAATTGTCTTTTCATTTTTAATAGATAAAGGAAGAAATATTTTACATTTTCTTTTTTGTTTTTTAAAGAATTATTTCCATAGTAACCAGTTCAAAAGCTAAATAACTAGTTATATATTTGCGAGAAATCCCGTAAATTAACCCAGCATGACCATAATAAATAAATGATTGTTAATTCTATTAATAAGACTGCGCTGCACGATAAATAGCCCGTTTTGGATTTTGTAATGACATCTTCCCTGTGTCAACAGGAAATAACAATTGTATTTCCTGTATTTATGAACAACTGAAAATACTAGTTTTAGGTTTTCTGAGCACTGAGGACCGTGTCACGTAAACGCTAATTGGTAATATAATGTCATAATCGTGCATATTCATCAGGGACTCACACGCTAATGAGAACAACTGGTTTTATCGAAATTCCCAGCTATTTTCGAGATTTATTCACACAAAAAGTAGGTATTATTTGAGAATAGCAGGAAGCTTAAGTATACGTCATCAGAGGATTACAAGTGTAACGATTAGATAAGCCTGTTAGACCAGTCGCATCATCCGATACGTTACTGATAACAGATAAACTAAGTGCAAGGAGACTGTTTTTGAATGTGACTGAACTTAGTACTTCTTAGTTCCATGCATTACATCAGTAAAAACAATGGTTTGAAAAGCTAGAAAAACGTGGTTTGATTCTGATTTTCTTTTGTACAAAATCAGGTAGCGGTCCATGGTCCCTTCTAAGATACAATATCGATGAAACAAGACAGTAATTAAATTACACGTGGCAAGGGAAATTGAAATTAATTTCATATGACATAATACCGGTAGATAGGGCGCTGGTCCGCTCCGGAAATTACTTCCCGACTCGACAGTATTGTCCCTTCGATATCTGCGTCAGTATACAGAACACGACACAATATTCAACTTACGTAACTTACTACAGAATTGGTGAAAAGGGACATTAAATTCGGTAGGCATAATGTAAAATTAATTGAGTATTATTTGTTGAATTAAATTTAGATAAAACTAAGTATGAATGTAAAAAAAACCGAAAGTCATAACTGATAAAGGATTTTGCATTGTGATTAAAGATTACTTTCAACAAATAATACCACCGATAAATTAAATAATAGACCGGTACTTATCTGTATTATCTGTCAATGATTTAGGAATGACGGCTACTAACTAATGTGCTGAAAGTTTTGTCGCTAAGCCAATACACTCTCGCATTTGATTCATGTAACTGTTCGTGTTCGTGGCCCGACCGTTGGGCTCAAATACTCATGTTTAATATCTAATGTAGCAGTCTGTAATTTCCGTTGTGAGCCAATATAAGATGTGCGCGGTAGGAAATGTCGAAATATGTAAGCAACAGCCCAAATGTTGGTAATTAATTACTAAGTAACCTGCGACTCGCTTTTTGTTTTGTGAAGCATCTACATAGAAAATAGCAGTTTTTAGAATGTGCTTTGAATTTCATTAGTCAGGTGCTTCATTCATAAATAAATAAAGGAATACGTTTTTCAGGTGAATATAAAGTTGTGTTATTTGCAATCGTTACGAAATCTTATTCCAAAAATAGTTATCTACTGAGGATATATAAGTTTGCTTTTAGTGATAAGATTTCATTTTTCTTTTCCTGTCTTATGACGTAAACTACCTTTTAGCATTCCTTGTTTCTCACTAATGGCAATTAACAACTTATTGATTGTGTTTACTGCACGTAACTTGGAATTTGCATGTTCAAAGGTAATCTGTGATGTTTTCCTCCACCTTCACGAATGTAATGTTACGTTAGTTACACTGCCGTGACATATCACATACTATCCTTACACTATATGTCTACTTATAAATAATAGTAAGCACGGACTGTGATACTTGGCCTGGGGTGGAACAGAGATGGTAGCTTTTAAGTTATTTTTTTCTGATGAAATTATCAAATAATTCTCCCACTCTGGATGGAGTAGGGGGGAGTTTTAGACTTGTATTGACTAAAACCTTTCCATGTTCCTTCTTTTGCCATTGTGTTTCGGGGTCACGGTATCTCTTTAAGGTGCGCGCGGCACATTCGCGCACCGTCGACACCACCTGTCGTCATTAGACGGACGGATGGTGATCTACCCGTTGCTAACCGTCCATTGACCAGCGTGATAACTCCCATCACGTGGCTTCCGAAGGTATGGTGCCTTGCGGTGGCTGTTTCACCAGTTATCGAAACCTAATCTGTGAGCTGCGGTAGGTGTAGAAACCTGGCGATCCGCAACTTGTACATATACACTAAATCTAACTAGCCTGTAAGGTGGTTACCTGTGTTAGGTGCTGTATAGAGATGATGCCTGGCGGTGGGCCCCGGAGCCAGCAGCAGCAGCGCCCGGCTGAGCGAGCTGCGCGCGCTGAGCGGCAGACCGGCTGGCTCACCGTCCACTGCAACAGGAGGACACACTGTTAGGGCTAAGGCTCACAAGCTACAGAGTCTAGCAAGGCTGGGTTTTTTCATTAGCTGCTCTTATACTAACAATGGAAATTAAGGGTTGAAAGTCAAGTCGTTCAACAAACTAAACTAGCAAAATTAAGTCTACGAGATTCAAAAAACTAATAGTCCTTTATAAGAAAGCGGAAAGTTAATTCCGCGTTGTATTGTGAGTCATTCGGATGGGGTTCGTATTGATCAACCGATCGTTTATTATAAGTTACAACATTCAGCGGACCTCTCCCGACTCTCATTACTGCGAACCTCTGATTCACACAAAACACAGACAGGTAACCCTTAACTTTAAACGCTGACGTAAAAGTAACATATTTAACTGAAAAGGGCGGAGGCGGAGGGTACGCTTTATAAACGAAGACAGGTCTGACGCTAAAGGGTTTAGTATTTAACGTCTAGAAAAGACAACTTGGAAGCTCGTTTATCAAAATTTCTTCAGGTAAAACTTGTGGACGCTACCCTGGGGAGGTAGCGGGCGTTACGCAGAACATTCTAGAGGTACTTAGGTACGTAGGTACAGACTGTGTCTAACCCTTTGTTACAAGCCTCTTCATCATTTATGTATGTGGAATAATGTTGAACGTGTGGAGGCCTACTTGCTCTCTTAGAAAAGATTCGCAGACGAGATTTGTTCAAATGACGTTCAGATTTTTTGCGTAGTGTGTTGTTTTAATATTTTATTGGTGTGGCATTATTCGACTATGTTAGTTCCAAGCTACTGTATTATGTGCGGTGGAAACGGAAGAACGAATTATTTATGGATTGATTAATGCAATTAAGCTCTGTTAATGTGAAGATCGTGGATAAGATACCGCAGTTGAATCTCAGTATTAATTCAATTAGTTAAACTTTATGTGCTCTGGTGTGAATGTGGCTTTAAATGTCGGACTGCGATTTGTGACTCACACAATACATAAAACTACCCGTGTCAGCTACTAGTTACTTTAGTTTAACGAGTCTCGTGGACTGATAGATACGTTTAGCTACTTCATTTGTTTTACAATCAACAATGTTGTTGAAGTTAATGTGTGCATCACAAGCGCTTGTCGCCGGAGTTACTTTTTAACAATATCGGTAAAACTTAGAGATCAAATAGTTAAGAAGTGAGACGACCCAGTTCTTCAGAACTTAAGAATAATTTAATATCGAGTTACATCCGAAGTTTAGATCATTAAAGAGTACTCGAGAACTTGCCGGAGGTCGCATGTTCCAGGGAAATTACCGCAAAATCGATATAACATTGTATATAATCTGGCTACATCCGAGCCAGACGCTTCCGTGCGCCGACCTTGGGCCCCCGCAACCCCCTTCAATTATTCACGGACCCACCTGTTGTCTCGTTCTACCCCCGAGCGAGCACTGCGCATGTTTGACGCAGAGAGCAGGACGGATGGCAGCTTTCCCTTTCCTTTTTCAGGTCGAAGTGTCTAGACGGAATTTGAACTCTTTACAGCCCGGCCACATGTGAGCCGGTGTGTGATAGCAGCTATCAGGAGAATGCAAATGGTTCCAGTTCGGTAGTCACGCGACGCGCTGCATGCAACCACGATTTATGGCAAGTATGCAGCGGCCATAGAGAATATAGCGGCTATGACACAGCCGCTGTCGAAGACTCACTGCTCAGGGGATTTACAGCTTATGGTTTTAAGTATTCGAGGATTTAGCATGGATGGCTAAATGTCAGAGCATGATGTAACTAGTTTACAATCTGAATAAAGGAATGATGCAACGTGTCGCAGTTCTACTTGTTTCAATTTAAACCAGTCTGCTTAGTAATGCAAAAGTCTTGTAAATGACACCTTAGGTATGTTACCTACTATATAATTGCTACTGAATGATAGCGTTGCTTTCATTACATATATTCGCACACTGCACGCGACTCCGGTATGTTTTCCTCACGAAACAGATTGATCAAACCGCTAGTGAAATTCAAAACAGATGCATTGGAAATAGTTTCAAATGAGTTGGAGTCCGTAGCGGAATGGGTACAAAGCTCCGGCTGCTCTGAGTACACTGAGTGGATTAGACGCCGGCGCGCCTTTGTGGGGTTAACATCTCGCAGTATTAGCCGAGCGAGCTCTAAACACATTCCGGATTTACACATTGAGAATACATTCAGTACATAGAAGGTTCCTGAACACAATGTCGGGAGAGGGAGACACATAAAACAGAATACATATCAGCCGCTTATCGAACGAGATAACAATAAAAACAGTATTCGAAAACAGCGCCACGTAGATAGCAGAACATAAACAACATGTAAAATATACATTGACAGTTTCGAAGAGGATTCAATTAATTCCGTTAGTGTAGCGAACCAGCGAGTGCAGAGGGATGGGAGCCGGGTAGTTGAGATAGAGGCGGACGCCCGGACGCCCGGACGCCCGGACGCCCGGACGTGACGACGCCAAGCTGCATTATTCAGCACCAAGGAAGGCGATGCATACTACAGCCATTAAATGTTCAGGTTCGATGAACTCACTACATTTTTTAAGAAGAAAACAAAAATATACCTATTTTAATCGACTGAAATAGGGCAAAAAGAAGCCATAGCGAGCTGTACCTCGGTATTCGTAGACCCAGATGAATACGTGAGCTTCTAGACCTTCTTATTTTAACTGTAAAGTTAGTGGAAGCCTCTTGTTTCTGTTCGCCCCTTTCAGCTTCAGAAAAGATTCAGTTGAACGTATGTTCAATTTTCAGTGAAGCAACCATCAAAGGAACGTTTGTGTCAGAGATACACACAAGCAGATTTATAGATAAAATGTCACCATTTACCGTCCGACATTATAATCACAAAAGCCCCACTTCGTCCAATCTCCCACGGCAATTTCAGAAATTGAATAGCACATATTTGTTCAGCCAATATTGAATACTTAAATAATTAATATTTAATCAGCGGCAGATGTTATTGAATATTCAGGTACCTACATGGCAATCAATATATCTGTGTAACTTGTGCGGTTCAGAGTTCCTCCACGCAGACGGACGTTCCGTCAATAAATAACACTTTGGGTCGCACCCACCAGCCACCCGCGTGTGACCTAGGGCGCCTAACACTTGCCTAGAATAGGAAATACCCTGGAATAATACCTAGGTTTTACAGTTTCATATATTGTGAACGTTGGTATACCTATGCTGAGCGTTGACATTATTAGTAACTATCTCTAGATGTTTCTAATAAATACATAGTTATTATACATACATAGTAGTTTCAAGACATGGTAGCTGCGTTGTAAAAGGAACGAGACTAGAATTTGGTGAGAATCTCACTAGAACCGTCTCATAAACGCGCAGACATATCTTCATTACGTTCAGAACAAAGTCTGAACATGAGAGCAAACAATTCACAGTAAAGCTGTAACCCTGTCTGCTGCAAACCTTCCTTTGTACTTTTAATCATAAAATGTTAATACAAAATATTATACATGTAGCAGAGTCGGGTCAAAAACACGAGCTTCCTACAAAAAGACGGAGCTAAAGGGAACGTTGCACCGGAGCACAACATACCGAGCAGCGCTAGCGTGGAGCTTCGAATAATAGAGGTGCAGGGAGGACCACCCCGTGCATTCACCTGCAGGGAGGCAGCGAGGGTGGCCGCGGGCACGCCAGGGGAGGCAGGAGGACGCTGCATAACTTATGCAAGTTTGTTAATATTTCAGCGCAGCAGGAAAGTAAAAGTTGTGCTCAGTTGGATTAAAGTGAACTTGTGTGTTGTCTCTTTATGAATAGGGGAACGTCCGCTGTGGTTCTACTAATTAGACGAACTAATTTGTTGGAATTACTTCAGTTTTCAGCTAGAAACGTGATTATTTAGGTTTGGCCACGATAAAACAAGTTTTTCCAGGTATATTCATGGAATTATTCCTAATTGGTTTTCCCTGTGGTAAAGTGGAAAGATTGGCGGTTGATATGACACCTTTTTCTTTTACTCTTGCAAATGATTTTCCCTGGCCGTTTGAGGCGAGTATATCTCGGGTACATTATTAAGACATCCGAAATACAAAACCTGTTTTAAACATTCTTTAATCATTTTAATATTAGACAGACGTATAAAATAATTTGCGCCTCTCGTAAAATGTGTCCCGCGCGCGCAAGTTCAAAGCGCATATTTCTTAAATGAAAGTAAATCGTCGGTTTTAATTATTTCCTGTCGCTTTTTACAAAAATATATGAAAGTTCACCCGGTGTTTGTGCAAGTGGCATTTCTTTGTGTTTCGATTTAAAAATAAAATTGCTAAAATTGTAATTGCTGTATGCAGATGTTGGGAGCCAAGTGTCGTGACGTGGTGATGCGCTGGGCGCTGGTGCCGGGCTGCGCTGCGCTGCGCTGCACGCTGCACGCCACTCCGCCGTGTCCGGGACGCGCGCAGCTATCAACCAAAATATTTGACACGGGCGTACCTCGTTAAGGGACGTACCACTGCCACTCACTAACCGAACATCATAAAAGACGTAAACAAAATTCTTGAATGAAGTAATCGCTATTTATTTGGAACACTGCGATCTTTTGAATGTTAAAAGTACGATTATTGTATTCCTAAAAGGCTAGGCTACATTTTGAGATGGCTAACGTCCATGCTCTTGGTAAGTCAGTCCGGATTTCCCGTGACTTGTGCCATTCGCGGCGCGGCCGTAACGAGCGGTGTAATGGCGGGCTGCCAGACGCTGCAAGCTTAAAGCTTACTGCTCTCCTGACTTTGCACTTCATTGAAACATACTGGGTGTCCACTGTCCGTAACCCTGCGGTGCTTTTCCCTTTTCTTATGTCTAAGATATTGTACGTTGAGAGTCAGAGTCACCGGATTAGTGTTTTGCATACAATTTTGCTCATCAGTTTCCGAGATGGCTTGATACTAAAGTGTTGTCGTCATCGTTTGTGATCCTGTTATGGTCACCGACAGGGAAGTGGTTGGTAACACAATCAAATTAAATACACGTGGTTTGGGTGACGTCAACCAGAATGAATACCATGACACCCAATGCAGGACAGATGAGCGATGAAACAAAATGGTGGATTAAAGTCATGATGGGATTATTGCTGTTAAATATGGTGTTGATGAAGATGTTTTTAAATATTTGAAGGATTTAAAAACCAAATCCTTTAAATATTATAAAATCGATGATTTGTTTAGTGACAAGTTATACACATATCGGTATTACACACTTTTTGGAGCTAAAAATACGCATACTTAGTTATTTGTATGTTGCAAATACTGGTTTATTTATAACGAACGTCATTTCTTTAGGTATATTGTGTTCCCAAAGCTTATGACTCGTGACATTCTACCACAGCTGCAGTCGAGAAGGAAAATGCCTCATTTATTACGGAGGCATACACAAGTTCCTTGGATCCGTTCATTTTAGACATCGACTCCCAACATATTACTACCCTTATTTCAAATTCATGATAATCTGTTTTCGCGAAAAGTTTGATCGTCAGTGGACGTCAGGTCATGTCTTTTTATTTTCAACAACGAATCCTGTGGAAGATTAATCCAACCTAATCTCTTTCGTAAACGGGTTCATTCAATAATTCAGGCAGATTTTACTGATGTTATTTAACAATAAAATGTACACTAGCAACATTAGCAATGCAAAGCAAATGGAGCTCTGTGTGCCTTTGAATAAAGGTACTTTGTCATTGGCATTTGGTTTCGGCAAATCTCTAGCGAGATGTCTGACGTCAGAGTAACATCCGGGAAGCTATGCTATTTCAAACGCGACTGTGTCCAGTGTTGTGACCCCTGGGGCTATTAAAGGCTTTAGTTAAGAGAGCTCAAGTTATACTGGGTAACGTGAGTCCATGTTATGAATGTTACTCCTGTCTGTGTAGTAGCGTGTTATGTACGTGTGTGTGTGTGTTTGTGTGTGAATAAAGAGTTTTTTTTAATGACTCACTGAACTTCAATGTGTTCAATATTAACCAAACTGATTTGGAAAGCAAAGTAAATTGTAAATATTGAACTGCTAATATCAACAACACCGTTTTTCTTTAAGAATATTTTTCAACACATTCTCTTGAAATAAATCTATCGTAGTTTTTAAACCCGGAAAACAGCGAGCTAGATGTGAATCTATTACAAAAATAAGATAAATGGTCTATTTTCCGGCAGTTTAGCTTTTCTTTTCATTAGTTCATGTCAAGTGACGACAGATGTCACTACCGTTAAGTTTCCGCATTACGGACGGTGAATTATTTAGTTATTTTAAGTATTTTAATTTATATGGTCTTTGTAAACCCAGGTTTAAAATAAATTGATCTAGGTATATTTTAAATTCATTATGTTTCCGTGTTTAGCAAATGGTTTACAAATAGCCCTTGACAACAACGCAAATACATTGTTGAACTGCTTATTTCGATGTTCCTCTTGTTTGTGAAACGAGAGATGCTAACGACTAGATTCATTGCACAAATCATTTGCGAAAGACGAATAATAAACGAATATTTCTAGGTAGAGCTCGTTTTCCTTTGTTACTACATTTTTCTTAACCAGTGCGTAACATTATACTAATACGAACATAGCGAAACATGATTAGGACTATGTATGTCGAATTAGAATCGATTGTTTTACCATAAAATCGATTTCGGTATCGTCGCCTGCGCTATAGATCCTTGATCGCCGCGTTAAATTTCTGATCACGGCTGCGTCTGCGCACGTATACGAAACCACTCGTTCTTTATAGATCTTTCGATAGATATAGCTTGTATGGA
The DNA here is from genome assembly GCA_958449745.1 of Ochropleura leucogaster. Classification (NCBI taxonomy): domain Eukaryota; kingdom Metazoa; phylum Arthropoda; class Insecta; order Lepidoptera; family Noctuidae; genus Ochropleura; species Ochropleura leucogaster. The sequence continues at coordinate 590,938 of OY288203.1, forward strand.
TTTGTTTCGTCAAATTAACTTTTTATTTTAAATGTTCATGTTTGTCATTTATATTAACAAATTGAATGTCTTTAAATGGCACGTTTATGTCAATACTTAATTGTAATTAACACAAATAAAATAAAAATAAATCGTAAAAACTACTTGATAGATCATAAAGCTCATTTTATGGCGATAGTTTGCGCGTCAAGCTGCGTGGAAGGGAGTGTAGAATCAAAGATGGCGTCGGAAAAGCGCGGGCACTTTCCCCGCGCGCGGGAAACGTAAGAAAGTGGCGGTCGCGCGCCGCGAAATGGAAACTGTCGCGATTAAAGCTGATAACATGTTTATCTGCCGACTTTAATAACTGACTGCAACCATTGGACACACATTTACACCGATACAACTTGGAATCTATAAAAAAGGCGACTTCAGTCTTGACAAGTTTATCTTGACATGAGCTACCTTTGTTATAAATTTTCGAATTTCGGGGAGAGAAACCAGTATAATTTGAATATTTTACAGCGTTATGTCAAGATTACTCAGTAATATTATGTGGTATGTCTATGTTACTTTTGCATAAGTGTTTAGAATTACATTGTATTTTCAGGTAAAGTGACTTGTAGACTGCATCAGAACTTGCCTTTGTCTGTTTCATTTCTGCCAGAGTTTTTATTCGTTTGCTTGCCAACTATAATAATAATGCTTTCTTTTTTAACGATGATTCAACTTCCATTCAAGCGATACAACTCAATTTTGGTATGGAATGGAACTAGTAAACAATAGATATTGTCCTCTCGTTTGAAACATATTACATGAAATTGAATGCGACATGCGTGTGGTTACGCAACCAAGTCGTGAGTCACGGAGTCAGCAGTGACCGCGGGACGAGCTGGTTGCCGAAATGTGACACTCGAGAGATTCAAATCGGTTATTTCTAATAGACATATTTGGCCACAGAATTTATCCAGATTTAAGAGATTTGGGGGTGTTCAAAATTGATGCTACAATTTAGAGAGAATGATAGACTATAAGCGGTATCAATATTGTCACTAAATAGAGTTTTTGTGCAATAATGTTAAATTTGTTTATTTTCTGAGTTGAGTTTTAAAAATGTTATCTGTAGTATAAAACAAAGCCCTTATCGTCAACAAGACAGTCGCGTACGCACGCTGAGATACGATCACAACAGTTTATTAGTGCGGCCGCTAAGTGGGTCAGACGCGAAGGGCGAGATGCGCCCGCGCCGCGCTTCCTACGCCCCACACAACCGCGCGCGCCGCGCAGGCGTGCCCGCCGCTCACTAGTGCTGCGACACGACTCACACGACCTGCTCCTGGTTCCGGGACTTACGTATTTTATTGAAATGATAAACTGAAATATCATGATATTTACTTCTTCCTTTATTTGAAGACTAGAAAAGAGTATTTATTCTGTAGTTATTCAAATGTTGCCAGTTTGATACTGATCCGTTTTTTGTTGTTCTCTGGCTAAAAGTATAGAAAAGTAAAGAAAGAGGTAAATAAAAAAAAAATCTAAAATTTACTCTGAAATACCTACTCTGCAAAAAATATTTTTCGTTCTACGGGAGAAACTTTTTAATCACAAGGTTTACAAGATATTTTAGCTCAACTTCAGTAGACATATTTACATCAATGGACAGCTGATACAATACAGATAATACAGGCGATTCCGTTTCGCAAGCCATTGTCCATTAGTCATGTCCTAAAAGTTTGTAGGTACGTTGCGATAGATTTTTTTGGGCCAACCTTGTCTGAGGAAACAACAGGTCGGAGTACGTGCAGCCTCGGACAGACGTTAATTCGATTCACGGTCGCGGTTACATGTAAACATACCTTTATAATTTGTTTGTTTTTTGTTTGTCTACAATCACACGAATATTGGCTGATTGCGTCGCTACTGTTTCTTAATTAAACATTTCACGCATCGTTAGAGTAACAGTGTTACCTCGCTTCATGCAAATCGACTACTATGAAAGTTGCAAAGGAAATGCGTAGAAACGGTAGCACTTAACGTTTGATCTTGATTACCTACTTTGTAAAGGATCTAGATTTGCATGCATTCTCCACAACTAAGTTTCTTTATTTACCATATCCATTAGTAAAGTTCCAACATTCCAGGTCAAACAATAAATCCTAGATTAGGACCCGCCCTTTATCAAAACGATGTCAAATTAAAAACAAATAATAAAATCTGTTGTTTATCATATCCGACGGTGTATTGCCTTAGAGTAGTTCGCTGATAAGATGCCACTACGGCCAGATAAGCTTACTATCTCGATTACGCGCGATACTCGACGTAGGAAATAAGAAATAGGGACAAGGATATTGGGTCGCTATAGATATAACTTTGTTTGTTTCGTCAATTACAACACACGTGTAAACCGTTACACCACACTTCAGTGGCCTGATTAAGTAGCCGGAACGGGTGGAAAACAAAACGGAAAACCGTAAAATGTGTCATCGAGAACGAAACCGCGCGTCACTACGTCCGCCATGTTTAGTGGTGCAGCGCGCGAAAGTGAGATTTAACGCGAACGGTGCATCGGAGCTCCCTTGACCCGGTTGCGCCCCCCCCCCCCTTCTACCCCGCGCCCCGCACTACGATAGTAAACCGAACACATAGATACTTCGTCTAGGCGAGCAGAGAACTGCATAGTAACGACACGCGCCGCCGCCGTGTGCGTGAGCGCCGAGCCTGTGTGCGTATTAATAGAACGTTCTGTTGCCAATGGAAATGTTTTTCAGGGATGCGATTAGCTTCATTATCAACATTTTAAGATTACGACACTATTTGTTTTTTGGGGAAAACATTGGGTCACGATATGTGGTTTAATTTTTAAGGTTAGGAAATATAGTAGTGAAGTAATCACCGGTTCGTGATAAGCTAGAGGAAAAGATTTCGAACCGGATCTATTAGTGGGGTGCGTAGCAGGTAGCAGCGCGTGGGCGTGTTGTACTTAACAATATCGCAAACGATCTGTGAACTTTACATTGAAATATATTGCTCTTGTTCTAAATGTTCTAATGACATAACACCTATAATATTTTGTTAATCGCCGTTCTAACCGCTACTATTTTGCCCTTCATTCATAAATCAAGAATGACCTCAGCTTGTTACAAATAAAACCTTTTTTCCTGTACCTAAAACATATTTAATGTTGACTAGAAAACCGGAAAGCAACAATTACCCGTACATATATGAAAATTCAACAGAATCTGTAGTTAAATAAATAACACCTAAAAATGCCTCAGAACATTGTGCTACTTAAAAACTGTGTTAAACAATTCAAAGATTAAGTACACACAAAAAGACTACCGCGAGGCTTAGCTTGTTCTGCAAAGACGCGATGACATAATTAGCGGCACAAAAACCGTCGCAAGAAAACCGGTAAAGAGTTATACCGGAAACATTTGCCAATCTCTACAGGTGGGCGGTCGGATACAACTCGACGAGATACGAAATAGTTGCCACACTAATACGTCACCATAGCCAATCACTGATCTGACGAAACTTTTTTTTTTATGCAGAATTAAGTTAAGAAGTAGACCGTTTTATCGTCAAATACAATGCAGTTAGACCGCTATTTAAGCTGCAGTGACCTTTACGGATGCAAGGCGGGCGAAAATTCTCTTCTATTTTCAATTTCGCCTGTGAACATACACAGTGGGTGGTAAACTTTATCCTTTACTGCAAGTTAGTGTTTTAATTTTAGTTCAAACTCTCTCTTGCTTGCTGCAAAAGCTCCATGATATTGTAAGTGACGAGATAATTTTAACTTTTCCTAAATATGAGGTTCTCGGAGCTCGTAAACTGAACAGTGAATGGCTCTCTCTGTTAAGATTGTTTTGTTTGTCAATCTGAAAATAAAATTTAAATATTCCGGGTTACAATTCAATGTTGTTTATTTCTGTGATAAATTTTGAGAATCACTACATCAAAAATATCCCTAAGTTATTTTTAGTACATTTTCGGCGATGGCTAGTAACTGTATGAATTAATTAAAAAGGTATAAGTGTCGGCCTCAGCTTTTCGGCAGCCGTTTTCCTGTTTACTTGCGCCCGCGCAGCTGAGTTGTAGGTCGCGCCGTTGCGCAATCTCAGCCGTAATTATTATTTTCTTTCGGTGTTACGATACTGTGGTCTGTGTAACAGGTTTTCAGCCAAAAGTCGTCAAACGGAACGTTGAAAACTCGAAATATAGTTTTGTACCTGTCCTTTGAAGTTAAATATTGGCAAACAGTGAGCTGTGTGCGGTTCTCCGGAAACTGTAAAATACCGGCATTGCGCGCGCGCCGCGGACAAACAAACAAACAGCAGATACTGCAAACATCCACGCGAGCACATTGTTGTCGCGGGCCGCGCGGATGCTTCCTTTGCCTGTTTTGATAAACTCGTACGCACAGTACGCACGGTACGTACGGTACGTGTACGGCACACCGCACGAGTTGTTGTTTTGGTGTGAACAAGAAGTTACCTTGAAACGCTTTATCTGACTTAGTAAATGGCTTTTCTAGAACTTCCTCCGGTTAAGGACACCGACCAGCGAACTATTGAGGTGGTAGACTTAATAATAGCTATATTTTTTGGTCAATAGAATAGTTTTGGTCATTAGTTCTGAAATGTTTTAACAGCCGAATTCAATTTGTTTAATTTTTAAGTTTTTTATATATTTACACTAATTTTAACTTCATGAAAAACACATGTTCTTAATGTACTTATGATAATAATACTATGTAAAACATACCAGCAATTTTAAATTGTTGCATAGTTTAAGTTATAGTATATATAGTAGTATATAAGTATTACTATTCGAGTAAGATTGTTCTGAATCGTGGTTATCCTTAAGTTGGCGGCTGGCTAGGAAGCAGCTCGGCAGCGGCAGCGCGGCGGTCGGCGCGGCGGCGGTGGCTGCGCGCGCGCCGCGCGACATTGACATACTTGTCGGTGTCGTAACCGCGATGTTTGCGGTGATTGTCTACTGGCTTTTTTATTTCGTGGAAATATACGGTTTTCGGCTCGCCACGGATTAATATAAATGTGGAATAGTTGAGTCAGATATGTTGTTTTTCGACTAAAGCATAGGAAATGTAGTCATAAATTATGCGTTTTTAACCATCAATGTTTAGGCAATTCTTTCTAGGTTCAACGATGACTAAGCACTCCGATGACCTATGCAAAGTCTGCGTTAACAACTCACGAACAAAGAATGTCGTATCATTTCTGTTGCAATTATGTATTTTCGTTGACAATTCGGTCAAAGCACTGAATGTTGAAGTGATGCCGTCTTGATTGTTTTGTCGATAATCATCTTTCATGGTGGCTAAGTGAAGCTCTTGAGGAGATCAAGCCAGTTAAGACTGGTGGTTGGGAAACTCACTCCTAGTTTTAATATGTCGACTGTTAGGGGAAATACGACACATTTTTAAAAACAAAAACAAGTAGTGGAACATCCTGTTTCCTTGTTTTGTACTTACATTAACTAACTTTCAGGTAAACATGACTCTTAATAGAGTTATTGATTGTAATATATCCTCAACTGCTGTTCAATTGTCAAATTTATAGCCTAGACTGGACGTGTGGTCCTATTTCAATTTTTTCACATGAACCGTGACTCACGAAGCTGCGCAAGAGTTGCGTTGGATGATCTTAAGAAACAAACATAAGATTTTATGATCAGAAGCTCACAGTTCGTGAGTGTAATGTAATCGCAAGTGAACTCGAGTGCGGAACAACAGTCGAGAGGTTCTTATAAAAAATATTTTGAAACGGCGTTGTTGTGGGCGTTCAAGGTGTAGTGGTGTACAGTTAGTATCGTGCGCGTGCGTCGGTTGCGTCACTGGCGCGTTGTGCAATGTGTGTGTTGTAAAAACGCCGGCGGCCGCGCGAAATGCCCTGCTCTGTGAACCCCTATGTGTCATTAAGGCTTGGTTTCGAATGCGCAAAATACTATTCGCGATTTTGACCAGGTTAAGGTATTACACACCAATGAGCTTCAACTTTTGATGTTACATGAAAATAATTTCTACATTTTATTATTATGAGCAGGTAAAAATACCTTACAATTTTTTATTGTACAGCATAATGAGAAAATCAAGTTCTTATCCCAAATTATATTTATATTTCATAGTATCATTGTAGTTTGAAAAGGTTTACTTCAAATTTGTGTTGCCAATGTAAAAAACAGCAATATTATTAACGTTTTAAAAGCCAAAACATTCGATTTCCTGTACAATAAAATGTCAGTTGCGTGTCGCAATATCCGGCGCCGAATGCCATTATAAACGGGCAGGACTATTTGGTAAGCACAAATATTAATCATTTACGGGCAAATTAAGTTTAAAACTATATCTGTACAGATTCTGTTGAAATTCATACGTACCTACATATCCAAAATTTAAGTAGGTTAATGACCTTATATATCCGTAATTGAACAAGACTTGTATATTGCTTACAAAATTCAAATTAAGGGATATTGCATTGTGTCGACGTTTGTGTTTCACGCGCGCCTCAAAGAGTTGTCAGCGAAGCAGAGGGGCTTGCCAGGGCCTCCGCCTGCCGGGGTCGCGGTTGTTTGAAAGAGATACCGCAGCCCCGGAACATAAAGGGCAATAGAAGGAACATGGGTGGGTTTTAATCAGTAAAAGTCTGACACGAGTTATTTGATGATTTCCCATCCCAAAAAAAGGGATATTGCAAAAGAAACATAATCTTTATGAATATAATAAGTTTCATACATTTGAGGGTGTGAATGTCACCGTAGGTACCCTTTTCTCCAACTATGTTAAGTGACACCTCACTCACTTCCAGTGTAACGAGACCCGACTGAATATCAGTATTCTGACACAGCGATCGCTATCTGATAAGCAATCACGGGGGAATACCGATATCTTTCCTAGCTCGATGTGGTCAGTCAGTCGATATTCGGGTTCTTGACGTTTTTGCAACCTTAACTTTGTTTTTTTAGGGTTCTGTACCTCAAAAAGAAAAAAAATCGGAACTCTTATTGGATTACTTTGTTGTCCGTCTGTCTGTCTGTCTGTAAAGACGCCTTATCTCGGTAACGCGTGAAGGGATTGAGTTGAAATTACCAACGTATAATAAAATCTGTGGTCCCTTTGTGCTAAATCAACTCTCTAAGTCTACGCAGTCAAAAGATATGGCTGGTTATGCCGCACGTTTATACGGAACCCTGCGGAAATGACAAATGTTGACTATCTCTGCATGTAATGGCATTTATGAGTGTTATCATATTTATTGCGTTACGTACAGCTTAAAATATTTTCATCTCTACACAAAAATAGAAAATTTTCCGCATAAAATCACAATTTCACCCGTAAATCAAGTTGATTTTACTGAACGAAAATAAATCGGATCGATAACTTATTATTTATAGATTGTGCGTTATTTTATCGTCGGTTAATATGTAAACAATAGTTGAAACTAATTGGGGCTAAGGACGGCTCGTCGAAATTATTTTAAGTACGAATGCTTCGGCCTAAGTGTTCTCATTTTGTTAAGAATGTCATAATTGTAGAACTTTCTTTTAATAATTACGAAATATGTGAACCTTTTCGAGTGAAATATGGCCGTAAATTAGGTCACATCTGACTTTAATACCTGTGACTTAAAGTTTGAACATTTCAGGCCATAGCCTATATATAGGGCCTAGCTATTAATCGATGCAGCCCACCCTAAATGACGTCAAACTAATAATCTTTGTAGAACACGTATCAGTGGCGGTTATTGAAAACTAACTGAACCCAAACAAAGGTATTATCTGGGTCAAACCCCCACCTAGAACTGCGCACCAATTAATATGAAAAGTTTCAGTTGAAATTTATTGTTAATCAAACACAAGTCTAGACGGTACACAAACAATGTATGTTAATGAGTGGCTCCCTTACCCCATGTTCAGACATTCTACTGTTTTCTCTCACAACATGCCAATTTTCATTGTACCGTGAAGGTAGCGCACCAACTCAAGCGATACGATAAACAAACTATTACAAGCCACGTTAAAGGGACGTTGGAAACAACTAGATAACTCATAAACTCAAATAAATAAGACACATTGCACTATGTTGAAAATAAAAGAGAAAAATGCGTGTTGGAAGGCTGCCAGTATTTTGGCGAAGTGTCCGTTGTGTTGTGTGTACTGAGACTAGCCGACGAAGCTTTTTTAAAATAGTTGACAACAAAACAAAAATGAATCGTTTACATTCATTCATTCCTATTTTGCTGACTGTATGTATTATACATGCGTATGTACTGTCAGCGAAAGAGAGACGAGCCTGGTTATCTATCTCTTTTACTAACTGTACATGTGTTGGTGAATACAGAAATGCTTTGCAAATCTATTTGTAATTAATGAAGTCCTGCATCGGTTTCTGTTAGTAATTGCAATAAAACTTAGCAGTTTTTATGGTTGATAGTGTAAACGCTTTTCAATTTATTATTTTTTGTGGTTAGCTAACGCGTCGCTCATGGTATAGCACTGGCTTATTAAAGAAGCTTCTAGTCCTAAACATAGTTCTGTCTAGTTTCCATTATTATATTAGTTTGTCTGCGTCCCAAGCTAGGCCCCTGGCCCACCCCACCCGGGGACCAGCAAAAAGTCGGGTTGCCTAAAAAAGCAAGGTCTCTGTGGTTACATGTTTTGCTGACAACTATCTGGACTAAGTATGTACTTAATTGCTATGAACTCATCTGTAAGTTTTTTATTGAGTTTATTTTTGAATACACTAAGAATTTCAATTCTCAAAATAAAATTATTATTGAAAAGTGAAACCAAGGCCGTTTTTATTCCTGAAATATGCAGATGTAAAAGTATTATCCAACTAAAAGGTTCTATATCTGCAACGATTCGCAGAATGGTCGGCGACGGGTCGATAGGAAATCTACTCCTAAACCAGCAAGGAAAGAACTAAGTGAGCTTTTCCAAAGTTCACATTTATAGCATTACAATATATTTTCCTTTTAAAAACCGCCTTTAATCTCCAAGAAGTATCTCTAGACGTCTGTCTAGTTTTTTGTCGACAATAAAATTAAAAATTCATACGATTACGTGAACAGAAGATAGCGTCTACATGTGATACTGATAATAATGTTGGCATACACTGACTACTTCCTTGTATGACGCAGCCATCGTTTGAACACAGATGTTACCGAGTATATTAAGCTAAGCCGAGCTATTAGTAACATAGGATAGCATGCTAAGCGAATTATAGTTAGAATACGGTGTATACAAGTGTTTGTGTTGTGTGTCGAGACATGGTGTCGATGGCTAATTGTCGGCACGTGCGCGGGCGCAGTGTGTCTGGCAGCGTGGGCGCACCGCGCAGGCCGGAAGCCGCGCGGTGACATCACAGATACAGCTCGCTCTGACTGCTGTTGTGATGACCTGAATGAGACCGAGGCGAGGTGGAATGTTTGATCTGTAACGCGAGTAGCGACCGATTTGTGATCAGGGGAAATAGAAAATACATTGGTCGGGTTGATTCCTCTCTAACTGTGTATTTGTTTGGTCTATAGGCTGTGTCTGTCTATGAAAAAACATGGTAACATTGACCGTATTACACTATTGCATACAAAAATGCCGTCGGGTTTCCCGCATGTTATTGTGCTCACCTTCACTGTATATTGTAATCTATGTATACTGTATAGGTCACGTCATACTCTCGCGGGCGTTGCGAGGCGCCATCCGAAACATATCCACCGAATCTACCTAAAATATTCATTGCATTTTGCACAAGATAAGCTGTAACGCATGTTTGAGCACGTGTTACCGCACTTGTGCGCAAACGTGCTGCTTTTGAGCTTCCCAGCATGTGTTGTGACAGATGACGGTGATCCTTCAACTTGTGCCACTGATAACAGCTGATAATAGTTATATTTTCGCCGACTACTACTTTTTTGGCAGTTTTTTTGTCAGTGCGGAAATGAGAATCACATTGAAGTGACCTTGAACTATTGTTATTTTGCACGTTATGATGAAATTACATAAAATATCGTATCTCGTGTGCTTTCAGATTATCCACTAGGCGTATTTTATGCTGTGGGCGTAAGCAGCGGTGTGTGTAGAAGTTCAAATAACCACTGCATTTTGTATTATATATTTTTTGTACTACCGCGTTGGTGCTCAATAGGTGCGTTGAAATAAAAAAAAAATATTCCATTTATTTATGATATCGTAGTAGGTATTTTCCATTTAAATAATGTTTTGTGTAAATGTGCGTTGGGCTGTTTACAGGTCTTCCCCGGTTCAGCACAAACGCAGTTTATTAATATTCATCTAATTGTATGCTTGTGCATTTATCTAATTATGTGTCATAATAATTTACAAAAGCTTTTTTACATTCCAGTCGGGCTTCAAAATTGAATAATTAGTACCTAACCACTTAGTTTTTTCAGTGCCAGCACTTCAATACTAAATATTTAAAATAATTTGCTACAGATGATATCGCAGGAAATATCTAATGGGGACAGGAAACAGTCATGATAAGATTTTATTTATAAAAACAAAGTGTTTATCTCTTAAATCTTGAGTTTCAGTCCCGAACGGGTCGACAATCATCAACAAAAAACTGTTTTTTCCACAGAGACATTACTACCGACTTTTGGCAATGCTTGCGAAATCGACAACAATTTGTTTGTTTAAAAATACAGGGTTAAGATGTTTTTAAACAGAGGAGAAAGACGAACAAAGGTAACTAAAACGTTTTAGAGGAAGTCGAAACTAGAAAGCCATTATAATAATAAAAAAAAAACATCTGCAATGCAATAATAGACAAAAGAGCGTAGCGGTACCGTTGCTAAAACCGAGCACAGTCGTAAATTTGCCAATAAAAAACATTTTTTAACCGTGGAATGCAAAAAAACCGCGAAAAAGTACCACTTCATTATACGAATGCGAGCCTTTAAAGGTTTACAGTTAAGATCATTTTTTACTAGAGGGGGTGTGCACCCGCTACCGGCAGGTACGTGTTTTTTAAATGTGTTAAAAAAATTGGGTTAACTTTTTTATGTGACAGATGAAGCGAACAAGGTAAGCGGTGTACTGTTACGGAAACCACAGCTTTTTTCCTGTGCCTACTACCCTATTAACTTAGTTTTTGCCTCCGCCCGTAATCGGTTCAAATGTTTTAGCGCACATGTAAATGTCTAAAGATAAATTTATGCGCATTGGGCCTATAAACACGTAATGATTGGTTGGAAATATGTGCGCGCGGGGATAGCAAGGGGCCCCGAAGTAACAGTGGTCTCGCAGGTCGCCAGTCTGTTTGTCCGTATGTGTTGTGAAACCTAATAGCCTTGCGTCGCGGTTGAAGGCCGGCCAAAAACTGCGCGCGCGGCCCCACGCCCAGATGTGCCCGATTTAAAGAGCGTTGCACGCATAAATACATAACAGATAAGATTAAATGTTTGATAAAAAATATCGATACAGACGGCAAGACGCGCCCGTTAATTTATTGCACTAATTTGCCGACGACACGCACCCATTCTGCCTCTCAAGGGACGGCCGTTGATATAAGTGTTAATACGTTCACGTACAAAAAACTAACATCTTTGTTTAGTTAGGAAGTTATAAAACAGTTTATTTTATCAATAGCCGCTGGTTTGGTACGTTTATTTATTTTTGAAATTCTAAAAACGGATGCGTTCACGTCATTTGAATACTAAAAGTGCATTTTTTTAAATCCAGCCGCGAGCCGAAATCGGTTTCGTGGTCGTCGTCTCATTCTTACTTCATTATTTGCTATAGTGTGAATGAGATGCACAGTTTGCAGGAAGCTATTCAAAAAAAGAACAACCCTTCCTTACCCTTTCGGGACATTCTATTGTTTACATTAAAACGAAACGTCATAGGTAGTTTTTGCGCTCTTTAATATTGGACGCAATCTCTTTGATTTTAAAGTTTATTTTGTGTTGCCAGTGATACTTGCATTGCATATTTTGGATTGGTGTAGGAATTAATATAATTCAAAATAGTTTTTTTTTCTTTGTTCGAAACTTCTCGGAACAGGTAGCTGGCCAGTGTTTTGATTGGACATTATAATAATGATAATCTTTAGGTATTAGGACGAGACGACATGTTTGTCTATGCTGTGCCAATAATAATTATGTTTCTTTTGGGTATAATTTATGCAAATATTTGTAAGAACAACGACCTTAGTGATCTCCGGGTGTCGTCTACCGACTACCAGTAACACAAGTTCTGACTTACCAAGATGTTGGTGGAAAAATATAAATATCGATAAAGATTTCTTAAAGAGATCAATGTATTTTTATTAGGGAATTCTGTTGTAAGTGGTTAGTATTTGTGTGCGTCAAAGTCATCTATAACCATTGCATGTGACATTAAAAATGCTGATTATGTATAAAAACGGCAGTAGCTTCCAACCCGATCACGTTTGCGTATTGTTTACTGGTGGATGCGCGGGCGCATCCGGCGTCGCCGATCGCGTATAAATAAGATTTTTTACGCACCTTTCACTTCCGACCTGCGCCTGCGCCTGGGCAGGTATCACACATTTCTCCCATAAGGGCCTGATAACCAACATTGTTTGGCAGCTGTTTAATAAAATTGTACACAGATTATGTTTCCTGGTGCATCCTTTCTTTTTGAATATTCATGGGAAAGTTGCTCCCACGCAGGGTCAGCTTTTTTTTGAGATTCGTAATTTTTGTAAAGAATTGCCTATTGAGTTTGCTCACAGTGAATTCGAGTTTGTCGCACAATGGAAGCTGTGTCATGTTTTGAGGAGTAATTGATCAGTAAAATGGATGACTCATTGGCAAGTCGTTGCCTTTACATATTCACGACTTCACGAATGGTCCGAGTGCTCGAGTGCTCGAGTCCTCACTTACAGATCTATATCTATTCGATACGGCGCGGCGGTTGTCAGGTCGGCATTCGGCCTATTTCCTTATAACATTTGCGACGATTTCTACAAATTATGAGATGAAAAATATAAATCTAGTTATAAACGTCGAATAATTTAGGTCGCGACCGTATTCCAATATGAATCTTGGAAAATACAAAATGGTAAACATACAAGATATTTGTAGAGTGGCAGTCATTAATTGATTGTGTTGTACCGACGTACGTTTATTATTTGATACGATTATTTTTCAAAGTTGATAGGAGAGTCTTGTCTAGTACTAGACTAATAAATTGTAGACATAAGTAATTAATCATTTGACAGTAGTCGCTTAAAAAAGTAAATGAAAGTAGTTCGATGTCTATGGTAGTCATAGAGTTCCGAATTTACAGTTTCTGTTTTTTTTTTTTTTAAATTAATGAAGATTTCTTGTGCCTGCATATTAACCTGTACCTACACGATGAGCACATAATATATTTATATGCATTATTATAATTAACGCGTGTAATAAGAGTCAGGTAACGCGATGCAGCGCCATAGTCGGAAGCGCGGGCATCGAACCCGCACTAGCGCGAACTGGAGTGATGAGCGAGCGATTCGTGTGTTTTGATGACAATAAATGTAATGCAATGCTATGTTGTTGTAACATTACGGCACTTACCATAAAAGGGTAAGCAGAAAGATTATCCTTTTTGCCTTATGTTGTTTTTCAAAGATGTATCAAACAATATAATATAAGTGGGCCTATCCCAGATACCGCGGCACCGGAACGTAAAAGGCAATAGAAGGAACATGGGTGGGTTTTAGTCAGTACAAGTCTGACATTCCCCCCCAAAGTTATTAGATTAGATTTCCCACCCCAAAAAAAGTGGGCCTATCCCCAGTTTCATTTTAAAGTTCCTAGAATATTCTTTATAGCTTAAGGAAATAATGCGTGAAAAACTTAATATTGTGTAATATGTTACAATTCCCGTCGGGTGTTAATTAATTGATTGATTGGTAAAATCAACTGATAATTATATAATTTTCCGGAAACCGATTACGTTTTTGAATGGCGATATTATTTCACTAATTTACCATGAGGATATGTGTTTAGACCATACTTAATTATTCAAAACCAATGAATTGTGTTCCTCTTTAATGACTTAATTCATAATTAAAGCCATTTGACGACACGGACAAAAGGGGGCAACTCTATTTTTGGCACAGCACACAATTTAATGTGCATTATTATAAAACAGCAGTAGGTATGTGCATGCACAATTATGCACAAATGTGTTTTCCGTGATGTGTCAATGACCCCTATTCGTGTTAGTGCAGTGCGCACGGTGCACGGTGTACGTGTTATTGTCAAGACCATTTTAGCTGATGCCAGATCATTTGATCGACTATACACTACACTACCTACTTTGTTTATGAAATTCTTGCTTACACAGACACGCTCAGTTCACCAAAGAATTATGTCATTTCCATTTTAAATCTAGTTTTCTTGAATGGAGATATTGAATGACAATTTTCTTACAAGTTTCAGATGAATATTTAATAGAATTTGGTTGAAAACATCGCGTAGTAGGCGATAGTAAACAGTGGCGGTACAATAAGCTATTGTTTAGAAGAATGCTGCCGGATTCATGTGTGTGGATTCTATGTATGTATGTATTCTCACGACACAACCCACGGTGGCTTGGGTAGAGTTACAAGTCTCTAGAAGGTAATTGTCCACAATATCCTAACACAGCAGAACTTCAGTTACTGAGGCCGACGAGAAAAAGAAAAGAACATGTGGGTTATGTAAATGATTACCGTATCTAGCTACTGCTATAACACCCCAATTACAATTAAAACCATTTATAGAACGTCAAGTATTTTAGACTTTATTCTCAGCAAAACGTTGTTTATATAAACTTTGCATAATAAAAAAGGCTGCCCCTACGAAAATGAATACCTAAAGGTTAGGTAAAAGTTGAGTAAGAAGTTGCCAAAAACATAATCATCCTTCTTGATGACGATATTAGTTAATTTCAAAACTATTATTCATAAAAAGACTAATACTTAATTGGCCTAAACGACCAGTATGATGACAGGGGAAGAGGAATTTAAACACAAATAATCATGACTATCGAGAGGTACTGTAACTTATGTAGACACACCCATATTATTTAGTCCTACAAAACTGCTGCCAGCTACCGAGAAATGAAAGAACCTTGCTCGACCTGGAAATTGAACCCAGGACCACATACTTAGCAGTAGAAATAGCAACAACAATACCAAAGCTGTTCCAAACAAACAAGGCCTTAAGGAGCTGCATATACTCATAAGGAATTGAAATAAAACTAGGTGTTAATAACAACAAAATACATAGAAAGAGGAAGGAACCGTAGGTACAGCAGTTTTGCAGTAATGAGCGACAGTTCCTTTGAGCAAGCGGATCCGGGGAGGAAGGGAAACTGTACGGCAGAGAGATGATTCATATAATCATGGACGGTTGCTCTATAAGTGCTCGTTTTTATGTCCTGTGTGGGGAAATGCATAAGAAGTTCTTCGCAAATATTCTTCAAAACCGTTGCCTAATAAGGACAGTTCTGTTTACGATATTTTATTAATAGAACTTTGGCGCTTTCTTTAGTCATTTAAAGGAAAAAGTGAAATAAAAACGAAATGGCGACTCTTAGTGACCTACAAATCTATTAAATATAATAACAAGAGATCTTGGAGAATACGTTTTATACCATCGGTAGGTAGTAAGTTCCCTAGTACCTAAATCTAGGGTACAATTACAATTTAGTCCCAAAGTTGCGAGAAGACGTAACGTTTCGGCCGGCACACATTTTGTTATATAACACACCAACAAAAACATGTCTGGTGAAATTCTTTTCCCTGTATAAGACGTGGCTCACGAGGCCCGGGGTCCTCACGCTTCGGGGGCCTCAGGCACTGAGGTAACACATGAGTCCTAGACGAAAGTAATGGTCTAAGATCTAACAATGATATGCTTGTTATCTGTGAATTTATGTATTTGATGGGATAATCTGCATTTTCATTTTATGTGGTGTTAGTTTTTAGATCTTGAGATACCACAAGTAACTAAGTATCACGTCTTACACCGGTAACGATGTTAAGGCGCAAAAGGACCAATAGTAATTATATAATAACAAACACATTAAATATACAGGTGTTATAAAGACAATACACAATTCAATGTGAGACCTAAGTATTCAGTTATCGTTGCAAATGTAAAATTATCGTAACCGTGCAAGGTATACGAATTATATTATTACGGAGGTAAGCGGAAATACCAAATCGAATAAATCTAAATGTGAGCGTATCATTATGTATTTTACGGGAATAATATGAATGTTCTAAAGCTCAGATTTGTGTCAAAGCTGCCCGAGATCGATACCCAATTCAGCATTTTTTGACAAATGAAACAGTTCAGTTTCACGACTCAACTATTTCGTTTATGCATGCATTTCAGATACCATATATGACTATTAACTTATGTGTAAACGTAGGACTAGTAACATATTAATTATATTGGATTCGTAATGAACAAAGAAAGTATATAGCAATAAATAATGAGTATTGTAGTAATTCAAATAGATGCGACGCAAATGTTTAATTGCGCCGCCCCACCCCCGCCCTACGCGCTGCACGTTGCGCTAGGTCAGGGCGGCGCACCAACACTTACATACAAACAGCACTATTTACTATAAGTATGCGTATCTTTTCAATATAACGACTATAAATTGTATGCAAAATGGAGTCGTAGCAAGGGCCGCGTAGCAACCCGTAACCGGCGCTACGGTCGTAGCTCGTAGCACTTTCTTTCATATGTGACGTAGCGGTTTGCGGAAAAATCTTTTTTCTAGACATTTATTTCTCGCTTATAATGTTATTATATGTTATGTCATTTTAATACAACCATATCAACTGGTAAAGTTAAAATATATGCTTAGTTTATTTAATTTATTCTGATGTCTTTAAATTGGTATTTGATTTGTGATTGTTAAGATGTTTCCATCTTTCCTTTTTTTGCTTGTTATATTTATTTTATGGAACCGGCTCGAGGAACTTTTTGCTTTTCCATAAATTAATGTATTTTCACAAAGAATAACAAATATATTTGTGAAGTGGTATCAGTAAAGAATGGTGGCACTTACTGTATCTCTTCATGAGTGACTTCTTGTAAGCCTTGCCCGAGATGGCGTCGTCGCCGGGGCTGAGCCGGCCGGCGGAGTCATCGGACTCGGTGCCAGAGTCCCGGCCCGAAGCCAGGTAGTCCTGTGACTGCCTCAGGATCATCTGAGTCCTCACGTAATCTGACGGATCCGCGAACGAATGTCTAGCGAACTCGCATACAGAAATCTCTTTGCGAACAGTCAAGTCTAATGGGGCATCGTCTTCCTCTGGTTCTGGTTTCGGAGAAGGTTCCTCAGGGTAAGCCTTCCTAGCAGCCAAGGTGCGAGGCTCGCTCTCCGCGCTGAGCGCCCTGCGGTCGGCGGCCGGCGACCGGCGTGTCTCCGGGCCGGCACTCGCCGGACGAACTTCCACAGCCATCATATTTAATTATTAACACCAAACACCATAATCACAAGCCCACAGTTTGCAGTTATGTCATAGAGCGTAATGTGTTGTGTTGCAACCGCGCGCCGCGTCCGCCGGCGTTCGCGTCGTATTACGGACTGATGTCCCAGTTTCGACGATGAGTTCCACTGACTTCGTGAGCTCGCTTCGGCCGCGCTCGGCCGCGCTCGGCGGCGCTCGGACACTTTCGTTTTCGTACTGGCGGCGGCGCGAGTGTGAGTGCGCCACACAGACGCGGCCGTGGTGTACTGGTGTGGCGGCGTGTGTCTGTGTGCGTGTGTATTCGCAAAGCTTTTTCCACTTTCGTCGCGGAGCTTTCCTTCATTTCCCGAGTTACCCAACAGGTTTTCACTGTTTAGCCGACTTGATTAATTAGCGTCGCTGGTTCGACGCCGGTCTCGTTTGCGCGCGATTGTGTTCAGGTAATGAATTTACGAGGAAAATTATATTACTAATTAATTTTTGTTTGACCCAATACAGGTTCTGTTGTTTTTTTGCGAGTTCTTAATTACTTATTATCGTTCAAGAAGTTGTTCTTATCTTTTAATTAAAGACGGAACTGTGTGTGCGGATCAAATAAATGAACATTAAAGACAGAGTCAACACTAAAATAGCATTATTTCACAGATCATGAGTTAAATAACAATTTATAATATTTATCATGAACCGGAACGCTTGGACAATCAGCAATGTTTTGCGTAACACACCGCGTAAACAAATTGTGTGTTTTTTTTATCTAACGCTCGGGGCATTGACCGACTTTACAAATAAAGTTGCGCGCGCGGCGACCACGTGACACACTGACATCGCCAGCATAACCTGAGCCACCGCGCCGTGCGCCTGCGATCACAGTTCAGGCCACAGCGGGGGCTGTGAGTAGTTACGAGGTGTCAAGATACACTTGTGGTTAATAGATAGGGTAGTGCCTACTATGAATTTAGAGCCAATGTCACACGTTCGTCCTAAACAGATAAATGTTGGCTATTACCGACCGCGACGTGGAAGTGTGACGCATTATTTTGGCATAATTATAGAGGTGCGCCCGAGTGTTGTTGGGAACGTTGTTATTTTTGTGAGTGTTGCATTGTATTTAGTGGCTACGCTTAAAATAATACTGGAACAATAATGTCTAGAGATTATAAATATCGAACACATCAGAGTTCGGAAATGTCAAATTTTCAGCGACATTAATCAGTTTTGAGCATTTTCAGATAATTTTATCGAGATAACCAAACATTATTACTTGTGATTTCAGCAATGCTTACCCCCGAGGCGCGCTGGGTGGCATAACTAAGTTACTCGGCACACGAAACGATTCGCTTCCGCATAACGACATTATGGACCGAAATATCACTTCGCAAACATCGCTGTGATAAATACAGGGACACGGTTATAAGCCACCCTGGTTTGTGTATTCTTAGATCTTACGGACAGGAAAATATTAACGACTAGCTTTTGCCCGCAGTTTCGCTCGCGTTAAATTCGGGGTAAAACAGTTTCCCTGGCGCCTTATTGATTTGTAATAGCAACGCTAAGTTTTCCCCTTTCTTTCCTCTTTCTCCCTCACATCCCACTTTTTAGCCTATGTTCGTCTCCTGGTTCCCAACTATCTCTGTACCAAAATTCATCGAAATCGGTTTAGCCATTAAAGTGTGAAGAGGTAAAAAACAAACAAACTCACTTTCGCTTTTATAATATTAGTAAGGATTATATAATGATGATGATGATCAATAAATAATGCATTATTTAAAACATGCTTACAGACTTTGATATTGGGGTAGGCAGGCAGAATTAATGGGGAACTATTTATGCTTCATTTAATTATTATTTTTTAGAAACGTTTATGTATCGTTTGTTCATTTTGATTTAATTGGAAGAAGTTTAAGTAAAATCGATAACATTTGGAAATAATTTAAAAAAAAACTCATTCAATTTGTCGGAATAGATATAAAACATGATTGCAATTACATCAACAATACATTTTATCAGTTCTGAAAATAACTGAAATTAAGTAAAAACGTTATGCCGATAAACAGTAGTATTATTAGTTATCAAACAAACGCGAAATCATATAGTTTCAGATGATATTGAATTCGCAGCCACTGATAAGAATATTATAAACAAAGATTCAGTTCCCTTCGAACAAGATAACGTGCACAAAACGTGAATTCCTGAAAAAAAGGGTATCTTTATGGTAGTGACATTTCCTTGTTTACGCCAGGTTGGGCCGACGGTGGATTGTTGTCAAATCGTGGAAAATTTGTAAAAAATACTTTTAAGGCTAAGATTTTTTTCCTAATATAGTAACTCTTTAATCAGAACAAAACTCGGAAATGTTAAGAAAAATAAATAAATGCATTTATGGCTGCAGGATGTTCGAAAGGGATACCACGGCCCCAGGACGTTTGCGTCAAAAAAAATAACAGGGATGAATTTCAGTCAGTACAAGTCTGACAGTCCCTTTCGCTCCGCCCAGAAGTAAATCATGAACTCATTGCAACTTTGATTTCCTAACTCGTTTGACGTTTTAATACTGAAAAGCCTGAAATAAAAGGGTCGTTTAGTTCCAGAACTAATTCAGGCCACCCCATTCCAAGCTTTATGTATGTGCGAATAAAAGTCCGGATGATATCCAAACAGGAACACGACCAGAGCCCAATATCATGTCCTGGATACGGGCGAGTACTTGAAAACAGCCGCCGCACTGTTCAGCCACTAGCCAACAGGCTAGCGCCAGCAGCTAGCACACAAGTACACAACGTGACGCGAGCGCGACCTACTTGCCGGCAGTACTTCATTGATAACGTAAGAAAACATTGAATGAGATTTGAATACGTTGAACAATGCCTGAAGACCTCATTTTAAAACGTGTGACGAAGAATAGGAATTTTCTTTATTCTTCTTTTGTCTAAGGAATCACTTTTAATATAGCTATTCTTTGATTTGTCTAATTTTAAACATCTTACTATTGTTATGAGTTTTTATTACAAGTCATGTCCCCGATGGGGCTTCCCATCGACAAATACGAATTGTTGTCCCGGTTTTTTTTCTTGGTGAATAAATTGGGGACAAGAGTGAGTCTGATTCTCTCACCGAGGGTTCCGTCCAAACTTGTGACTTAAACAGCCATATTTTCACAGCACATAAGGACTACAGACTAGAGTATATGGTTTTAATTTCAACTCGATACTTCCACGCGTTCCCGAGATAAAGAGTTTTGACAGACGGATGAACAACAAAGTGATCCAATCAAAAATCCAGCGCTGTGAGCTTGTGAGGCTTTTCTCCAAGTCTTACACGTGTAACCTAAAAAAATATAAACTGAAACATGTTTTTTGATGGAAATATTAATACAATAGTTAACAATTTAGGCTTAACCTTATCATTTATTAACATAAATGGCAAAAAACATATTTACCTATCGCTGAAGTTTTCTTTTTATTTGTTCAATAAATGTGAGGTTTGGAAAAACGTATTACAATTATTATGGAACTTTTTTTGGTCATAGTTTGTTAGGGAGAAACATCAGCATTTGCTTAGGGATTTCTCAATTATATTGGGGTCGGTTTCCAGTCTAACCGGGCGTCAGCGGATGCAGTTGAATACCAGTATTTTACTTGAAACGACTTCCTATCTGATATCCATAACCCAGTTATCACTTGGTAATTACCCCTCCCTTTTTTGAAGATGGGATATCATTAAATAACTTCCCCCGCTTTGGGCGGAACGGGGTGGAGTGTCAGACTTGTACTGACTAAAACCCACCCAAGTGCCTTCTATTGGCCTTTATGTTCCGGGCCGCGGTATTAGTTTCGAATAACCCGTAACGGGTAATATCCCCTTTGTAAGACTGACTGCTGGTTATGAAGAAGCATATCTATTAAATAAAATCGAGCTCTCTGAATGTTGCAATAAAATAACATAAATGTAGGTACTTGTAAGTTGAATCTAAGATGGCGGTGTGTTATCAGTGGCAGGTCAGGGGTCTCGCTATCAGATCGCAGATCCCGGCCATCGACCCGGCTTATGTAACTTAACATCACATGTGTGCTTAACCAGTCATCATCATTTGTTATCGTCATTTGATAACACGAACCTCTTTCCTGTTATTATTAAATCAGTTAAAAATTTATTTCATTTTTTTTGTTCGCGAATAGGAAAACCATGATTATTGCCGTGTGTTAAATATAACTAGGATAATGGAATATTTTGCCTTGTTTATTGAAACTATGTCCTGTACCTACCTGTTTAATAATCTATTTAATTGATAGCGAAATAACAAATGTGTTTTTATCCAAGTGTGACCGCAGGAATCGATACACGTGCCAGGATAATACGAAATATATCAAAGTAGATCCTGTCTGGAGGCACTAAACATATAAATGATATCACATTTTAGGGATGTGCTATTATATTTATATCCGCGACGGTTACCATGCTAAAATACTGGAATAAGGCTGCACACACAGTGTCATTACTAAGATGATTGTTGAACTTTCGTGTATGAAAAGTAATTTTTTGTCTGACTTCCGAAAAATGTTTCGGAAACTTTGATTATTCATAGAAATTAACGCTTGACCAAACACAATAGCTTACAGATGTGTAGTGCTTTCAAATATACGAATAAAGTTTTCTTGCACTAAGTTCTTTTTCTTTACGATTTCCCTTCACGACCATTCAAATAAAACATACTATATTCCTCCTTCTAAGAATGGTCTACAAAGTAATATCAATCTAGGAGAATGTGTGTGAGCCTACAATCCGTCACGGACACAGATGATAACGCTAAAAGATTGGCTCCACTCCATCGACACCGTTTGAGCCTGGTCCAAATGTCGCGAACCTTTGGATATGTCACTAATATTTCATCTATGTACCTACTTGGTTAGGCAGGGAAAGTTATTTATCTAGAGGCGAACACGTAATATTAGGGTTAAAGGGGTTTCTATTTCTGGCAGAAACAAAATTCGATAACAGTGTGTACATGAAAAGTGAGTTCTGCAAATGGTATAAGAAATACACGAAAATAATGAATGTCGAAGATACCGCTTCTCCTGGAGCACACCCTCAGGCAAGGTACGGAGCGACATCACAACCAACACGACACATTAGAATCCTCTCCTTTCTACGAAACATCCCGAGTGTTCGTGTACCACTGAAACTAGGTCATCTGTAGGGCGCTGAAACAGACACAGTGTACGTGAGGAACATCTACAATTGTCAGTCTGTCCGTAACACCGACCTCTAAATTTCAGAGGTCAGACGAACCCGTTAGCGAGGCGTAATGTCTGCGCTGTGACAAAACGTAAATTGGGATGATATTAGTAATAAGGGGCAGTGAGAGTAGCCGAGTGCCAGCTACCCAACTACCCAGCTACCTACCCGGGTGCGGCCTTCGGGCCTAGACGGGTATTTATACATTTTTGATGCCTAATAGTTGTTGTTTTAGGAACAAACTAGGGCCTAGATTTTGGCTCGTAGTTTTGAAGGTAATTATTACGAAACTTGAATGCTGCAAGGCATTTACGTTCGCTCACAGTTAATGTATTCAGGATATGGGTAAACAAACTAGATTTCTAACTAGAATAACCACCAAAGTATGTCTAATACATTTAAGAATGTTAAAGACAATGTCGACTCGACCTACAATAAGAAAGAAGAATCTAACAGGAAAACTTCAAGAAAAATCTCTTTTGAACACAAGAGTTGCATACAAACACATAATTCATAAAACTATCTCATTAACACACTTAATTTTATGATATTGGCTCACTTTACGTCACTATTATCTATTATGAGCTTGTTATATTAGGCGCATACTCCGGTAGCGCCACCTATTGGCGTAACATTCCTTGTCGCTCCCGGCTGGCCTATAAACCCGACCATTCGAGTCACGGTCATTAAAATAACCAACGGAACTTGCAATAACGAGAAAATAATAAAAAAAAAACGACGATCGATCCAACGCTTAGATCATCAATCTCTCTGCGCTTCCTGCGGCGCCAATTATGTGCGCGTGCGACGGTGACAGCAGCATTGGGGAGGAGTCCAGGAGAGAAAGAGAAGAGAGATCAAGGAACGAGATGCCTGGACAAGGGACGGAGGTGTTGCAGATCTTGGCTCGTTCCGAAACGTTCTAGATGCTAATATTTCTTGAACATATTTTTCTTAGGAAGTTTTAAAATACTTTAAAGAAACAAAAAACTTTATTTTATAATCGTATTCGATTCCAATAGAAACAGGAATCTGCTATCTTGACAGATTCTAAGAAGAACGAGCTGAATCTGTAAATTTGAAGTTTATTTTGGTTAACGCGTCTCATTTATTCTAAAATTGTAAAATGTTGAAATGATGTTAGACAGGTAAATAATAAATATATTATTATACGTAGATATTATCGAGGTAACATGGAACATACAATGATTCTGTTGCGCTTTATTATCAAGAGGAATTTTCCCTACAAGTAACATTATTGATTCAAAAATATTATGGTTACAAAACAACACGCTCATAAAGTGATAAAATGAATGTTTAATTTCTTTTTCTAACACGAAAATAATGTAAATATACCTAAAAAGTGATTTGTATGGCATTAAGGCTTTTTAAGGAATTAAAACAAATGATTAAGAATTTTTGCAAACTGCCGAAAAACAAATAAATTGCAAAAAATATCATTAAAAATATCACAATAATACATTTCCGAACGGTTATCGTTGTACAAGTGCAGTCGTTGTACGGATTCAAGGCTACGCCGAGTGCGCCCGCGCACCGCACACCCGTACACCCGCACGCGCGCACGGTCGCACGCTATGCACCACGTACACACACACGCACCGCTCGCGTCATGGATGCGCTGCTAACGGCAGCACAATCAAGGGTTATGAATAGTAAAGTAGCTCCCACCTTGTCTGTTATCAGCGCTTATCCGTAAGAGCAAACGAGATAGCATCACCTTCCTCCGTTCCGCAAACTAATGGTTTTTGCATCCAGATATTTGTCCATTAGTTGCTTGGGGTAGCTATTTGTAAAGTGCTATTCGGGATAAAAAGGGCATTTTTCCTTTTCTTTTTTTGAAAATATAATATATGGCAAATTATATTTTTGTAATGTTGGTTCCTGGTAGAAGTCTAAATCTCTGAAGATTTCTTCATATTTGGAAGGTTGTTAACTCAAGCCTAATTAATAGCAGTAACTAATTGGTGTATTTAGGTAAGACTTGACAACCGTATTTATAAGAACTTGTACGATATAAATTGATGGTTGTATCTAATTTCTAGGTAATGATTAGTCTTAGACGTGGTATCTACACAACGCGCGAATATTGGGGACTTGATAACAAAAAAATAACGTCTACATTTTCTCTTTTTGTATTTTAATTATAAGAGCTACCCTACCATGACGTTTTAAGGTGAAGATTTCTTGAGAACGGCCAAAAATCAGGTTTTTTAACGCAGTGTATCTCTTAAACCATACATAATTTTAATCACTGAAAAAAATATGATATTTTTAAGGCTTTTTTGCATACATTGATGGAATTCAAATTATAATTAAATATACTAAAATGTGTAAAAAAATATTCAAACACACCTCTAAATTCTCTTTTAAAGCAGTTTATCTCTTCAATATTAATCGTAATTATAATCAAAAGTATACAATGAAATTTCCAATGCCAAACTGCGTTCAATGATGGATTGTTTTTGATTGAATAGTTAATATTTAATTTTATACAAATTTATTTGTATTTTTACGACAAACTTATGCAGTAAAGTCCAACGTCAAAATGTATGAACAAGGTCAACGACATAATACTGCGCCTTAAAGCAGAACTTATTCCACGGAGGGAAAGAGACAAAGCTTTATAGGGTGTCTAGCCCCATCTCATTCCCTCAGTGGAATAAGTTCTGCTTTAAGAAGTCATGGTAGGTCTACAGGTGTTGCTTGAAAACGGTGCTGACAAAACTTATATATTAACTATATATTTAGACAACGAATTTATTTCCGTGAATTCACCACCCATACCTAGTTATTTAGTATCAGTGATTTTTGTAATTCCCAACATTTCCTAATTAATGTAATATTTATTTTACACGTATGCAAACATAAGCATTTAGGACAAACCCAGGATAGGCGGACGATATTATGGCGACCATACTTATAATTGGCATCGATTAGCACAGGAAGACTGGTCTATGGTTGGTTTTTATTTTTTTCTACGCGTGTATTTTTAGCCTGTGTCCGGCTAACCGCGGGAGTGTTATCCTAGGCTGTACCTGCGTTTGTATTCAAATACGCATGACTATGGATGACCAGATATCTATCTATTGAGTGTGCTACAAGGAAACATGAAGCTAATGGCAGTTAAATCCATATTTTACATTGCACCTGTTTTGTCACATCTGAATGTGGCGGAAAAAAAATTAAGAGGAAACTTTTTGGTTTATATCATTTAATTATGTAACAAAACTACTAGGCTACGTAACTACTTAATAGAAGGGGATTTTTTTACTTAAATCCGTGTCCGGAAAACTAGATTTTTGTATCATAGATCTATTTGTTTCAGTTTACCCCTTTATTGTAATGATGATATCATTAGTCGTTGTTTCATAACTGCGTGTTAAAACGTAATTACCATATTGACTTAATAACACTGCCTATTCTATATAATCCTGGTAGCTACCTAATCACCTTATCCAGTAGTGATCGCGGACAGACAACAATATAATAAAACAAATAACTATGAAATGTTGTCCAAGCACTTGTGCCGTTTGTGTCTGTTCGCCTTGGCGGCAAACACTCGTCGCAATCTGTCGATAGCTGTACCCTTGGGCTGCTCAGCCAAGATACGAAGACAATGCACTTAGATCCTAGTAGAGCTGATAAGAGGTGTCTGGAGAAATGGAAAAGTTTTACAAGGAAAATTGAAGGGAGGTACTAGGAAAGCAAAGTACGACAGGAGGACAATCATCGATGAGATCACCAAGGAAAAAAACGTTTAAGATTTATGCTATCCACATAAAACTTGGGCCACGGATCAAACAGGAAGCAAAATATCTTATCATCCAGGAAAATAACCCAAACGAACAATACATACCGATTGAGAACACCGAACTAGGACATATACAAGTACAATATTAATACGGCCATTATTTCCGCGAAATAGTGCTGAGTCTGCCCCCATTCGCGATACACTTACGATATTGTACCTACCATGAGAGGCTCGAATGTACCTGTTCCTAAATGATGACTATCGAAAAAATCGTGTCATTTTCGACACAAATTGCTCGGAGTAAAGCGTCCGCGTTGTGTACAGTATGAGTGATGTCCCAAGATTTGTGTAAGTAATATCTTGTACAAGGTTATATCGGAGATCTAAGAGTATAGATATTGTTTGTTGCTCAACACTATCTCACATAAAGATTTTGTTCAAAGGTTTCAACAACTTCGAGACATCACGGAATTAGGCACATTTACAATTATCTTAATTATTTATCTTCATGTGGTATTCGGATTCCAACCTCCTAAATTGTAAGGAAACGTTGTTTGCTTTAATTAAGCCTTGTTTATGACAAAGTAATCCACTTAACCCGAAAATGAGGGGCCAATAACCCTGAAATTGGCTGTAAAACCGAACTGTTATCAATTATTTTGTGTTACGTTTAAAATAAGTACTAGGTTAGCAGTTCTAAGAGCAGGTTTCCTAAATATAAGTCAATGCAATCAGCACAGTTCCAAATAGCAGTAATAGGAAACACTGAGGAATAATAAAGAGGTTTCTAACAAATACCTACTACCTACATAATCAATTTTATTTAGAAGGTATTAAGGGGAAAAATCCAGGAGGAAGTGGTATTTATAGAAAACGTTTCTGTAACAACTTTGTGGAATGGCGTCGATCGCATAAATGATGTTGGTCTTATGAAAACGTTCCACTACTTGACTGGAGAAAGTGAGATGTATTAGTACGAGTTGGGATTATTTCATTATGGCTTATGAACATTATTTCGCACATATGCACACACTGCAAAATATGAATAAATGGTT
Organism: Ochropleura leucogaster; assembly: GCA_958449745.1. Lineage (NCBI taxonomy): Eukaryota > Metazoa > Arthropoda > Insecta > Lepidoptera > Noctuidae > Ochropleura > Ochropleura leucogaster. The sequence goes on from OY288203.1 coordinate 618,446, forward strand.
ATTTATTTTTAGATAACTTTTTGTACCCTACCACAATGTTCAAAGTAACTGATGAAAATATTTACAAACCTACTGAAAAGCTACTCAAAATACAGTAAATTTACAATAATAAACCCAGCTTAATTTCACTACCTCTAACCAAATATCATGGAAATCCACCAAGTAATAGCATAGCTAATAAAAACTGATCACGATCTACTAATCTCATTACGCGAAGGAGTAAAAAAGATTCGCACGCACTGCGCCCGCGCAGCCGCCGCGCCGCTGCCGGAGGAATTTTCACTTGCGAGAAAAATATAGAGAGTGAAAACGGTAAACAAACGTGATGCCGTACTGTACGGTCAGAGGAAAAACTAACGACGTTTTGTAGTGTTTGTTTATTTTAATGGTTGTATTTTAAGGATTGTTAGGTAAGAAACAGAATATATTGGGATCAAATAGTAATAATTAGGTTAAAGTTATTATGTCTTTTGTCATTATCAACACTGTTACACAAATTTCGTCTGATTTCTGAAGTATATAGGTACTGTTGCTTGGTGTCTTTAAAAAGAATTATAAGTTTTTATAAAAAAGCGTCGCTTCAATCCAGAAATTTCTTCTATACCGTGTGTTTATACACATTGAAACTAACATACGCAAACGGCTAGACCACTACACTAACTAGAAACAACTACATGCACACAGAGATATTTGTTCCGAGCGGGGATCAATTTAGATGATTAGTGAGTTAAAAATCTTTGATGCTAAACCATCTAGACTAGATGAGCGCATCTAACTTTCAAACCTATATGCTGCTGCTCCACTAGTGTACCAACCAATAAATCTCTCATAATATGTCACCAGTACAGCTTTTGTCGTGTAACATTGGCGCAGTTTTTGCGCCTGCGCATCGGATCAGCGTCCATCAGTGAAAACGAAAGTGGAAACTGAATGACGACATTGTTCTGCGGTGAAAAACGCGAGCGTGCGAAAAACTGGGGAAAAGCGGACCGAGCCGCGGCAATTAGTATAGCTAGTTAGTCACGATACTGTCGATATGGGCGGGTGTTGTTGGGTGGTGGTAGCTTGTACATTGTTGTACAGTTCAAATATAAATGATTGGCGATGATTTTCTTTGGACTGTTTTCTAATGGTTTCTAGTAATTCTACCCCACTTTTTGAGCTGAGCCCACAATTTTGGTTCCTTTCTGTTGCTAGGCATTTCTTCTCAGATAAGAAATAAATATTCTATACTAAAAGGCACTTAAAGATTTGTCCGAATCAAAACGATATTCCTATTTATATTTTTCGCAGAACTCATTACAAGGAAGCAAAAAATGTAGCCTACCTATTTAAAATTCGCTAATGAGCCAGCTATATTTATAGTCGATAAACAAATAATTGTGTAGGTGTTAACATAAGGATAACGAGGGCCATACGTTCCTAATTTACCTCAGGAGGTCCTACGGGGCTACAGTAAACATGAACGATGTAAAACGATCTTCGTGAAGTCATGCGCGCCTAGTACTTGTGTCCTCACAGACATACATAATTTAATTATTATAATACTTATTAAGTACTAGCAGAGTATTGCGTTTAATATAAATTTATGTTACCATTTACACTGTACGATTGCTTAACAAATATAGCTAGACGTTTTCAAAGAAAGTGTAAAACTACATTTCCTGCCAATATGATCAATATGTTTGTATAATGTGTGTTTATCTATAAATTATGTTATTGTATAATTATCTATAACTATTATAAAATTATAAACTTAGTACGTATTATAATACGTACTAAGTTTATAATTTTGAATGTATTGTGTGTTAATCATATTATATGAACATATTTAATTTAAGTTTTTTTTATGTTCATGGTTTTGGAAAATCTTGCAATCGCATAGTAAGGTTTGCTGTAAGATAAACTGTAATATGTATGGTGCCAGGTACCAGGAATAGTTTCACAAAATTTTAAAGCCAACGGAGATTGTCCGTAAACGATATTTCAGCGTCAAGAATCCTCTAAGCTTTAAGTTCTTTTATACTTCTTTCGTTATAAGAATTTAATTTAGTTTTTCGTCCTAAGTGGCGAGGTAAGATCCCACTGAACAATCTGGGTCCAAGCTTGGAGCACGTGGAGCCGCAGAGGAATCCTTACTTAATATTATAACAGCGAAAGTGAGTTTGTTTGTTACGTCTTCACGCCTAAATGACCAAACCGATTTTGATGAATTTTGGTACAGAGATAGTTGGGACCCTGGAGACGGACATGGGCTAAAAAAAGTGAGAAAAGGGGGAGAAAGAAGGGAGAAAAGGGGAGAGAAAATAATTCTATGCTTGTTATAGATAGCCTAAAGTAACTATGCCACGTGAACGAACTCGCGCGAAGTAGTAATAATTGTGGGAAGCGATCGCCAATATAAATTTTCAGCAAATCAAATCAGTGACTTACTTATCACGAAGAAAAGAATCTCAGAAATTAGAAGTCTCAAATTTTGCATGGGGATCCTTTTAGGATGAGGGTGCTTATTAAGATAGCATTTTGCAAAATTCAACCCCTATGGGGGTGAAACAGGGTGGCAAAGTTTTATGGGAGAACGATTCCCTAGCTAGATGGACTTGAAATTTTGCATAGACATGCTGTCATGAAATTAAATGGTTATATACGTATATAATCACGCTACGACACTAAGGGGTTAACACTGGGTGAAACCGGTCGTAATTGCCACATATAACTTCTTTCCGTCAGTTTTGCTGTATTTTATGAACTAAGGAGGCTTCGAGTTAAAACACACGAGCGATGAGAACGTGCTTAGTTGAGACCTTTACTGTAATACATCATCGTAACATATAATAAAGCGATGTTAAAAATACTGTGTGTACTTATACTGACAACAAAACAAGTACGCTTTGTCCCAATATCTAAGAATATTGTTAAAATACTTTGGCTTTTTTATATAAAATACATACATTAATAATCATAGGTCTATTTCTACCTAACTTCCCAACTCCACTCGACTCAGGCCCAAAGTTTATTTTATATTAGAAATAATATCTCGGGAATTGTGCCATGTTCTCCGACTTAGCTACAAGGTCACTTGTCAAGGTCTCGGTGTCTAGACTTCTAACAGCAGACCTAGGTCTATTAGACACCTAATTACTGTAAAGTCCTGAGACCCTTTGTTGAGCCTCCGACTTGTTAGTAACCTAGGGCTTTGTGATCGAAACAAGAAGTATAATTGTGGATCGGAGGCCCCCGCACGACATCGTGACGAAAGATTTTATATCTACTATATAAAAATAAGTCGGGTTATCCTTCCTGACGCTATAACTCCAGAACGCACGAAAAGGCAAAGAAAAGGTAGGGTAGGTAGGGTAGATAGAACTTGATGTTTATGAAATAAAAGCGTCTGAGGTGATGTCAATTTCCTTCGAAACGAAAGTTTACGACTCGGAAAAATGCTATGTTCATGTCAGGCTTACACTTTCCGGGCTTGCGAGTTGTTCGACAGAGATACCGCGGCCCCGGAACAAAAAGGGCAAAGGAAGGAAGATGGATGGGTTTTTTACAAGTAAAAGTCTGGCAATCCCCCCCCCCCCCCCGTTTCGCCCAGAGCAGGGAAAGTTATTTGACGATTTCCTATGCGAAAGAAAGGGCTAAACATTCCACTATCCTAGAATGGATTGTCGAGTCTGTATCCCAAGTTGGATTGAACAGAAATGTTTGACAAGCATTCCCTTATGATTTCAAAGTCTAATACGTCTGGTAACTTGTAATGAATGTAGAAACAGGAGTCAATGTATATAAATGAGGCAGTAAATAGATGCTCAGCAAAGTCTTGACAGACAATTGTTATGTGAACGTTAGATTCGAACCTAATTTGACTAATTGAAACGATGATTGATTAAGCAAAAGGACAAAGGTATTAAAGAAAAGTATTAGGAATCGTAGATTCGTAGCAGTTCATTTTATTGCTTACTAGGAAAAATCTATCATATAGTATAATTTATCAGTTGTAGCAATAACCAGAGAATGATAGCTGCGTACGCGCAAGAACAAGTACAAGTAGACAGTCCCTCGGACGCAAACGCAATACGAAAGGGAAACGTAATAACAGGCTGGAACTGTTTCAAGTTTAGTAGTGCAAGTGCAGCGGCGCAGGCGCAGGCGGCCGGCGCACGAGTGATAGTGCGCCGCGACCGGTGCCGAGATAACTTGAGCTAGGTTGGTACTGTAGCTAGTCTTTGTGTAATTTAATAAAGCTTTTATGTTGACTGTGTCATTTGCAGGAAATTTCTTTCTTGAATTGTCTGCTCTGATTTAATTAAAATATTATGCATAATACTGTGCATAATATTTTTAAACAAAAAGAAACAAACTCTAAAGAACCACAAAGTTATCCTGAAACATAAAATCTTGCCAAATGAAAAGGAAATTCACCTAAAAATAACTTGGCATATCTCAAGATAGACGCTATCTACTTACAGCAGTGTGTAGCGAGTGCTATAATGTCAAGTTTCCCTCGACTAGCCGTCCGTGCAACCAGAATGCACTTTCTTCCTACACACACACAGACACACACACACACACACACAGCGCCATCCCGCCGTTGCACATTGTACAAGTGTGCTCTGTGCAGTTTGCATTTGCACACAAACAAGATAGACGCACATCTGTGTTAGTGAGGTGTGGTAAACGAAAGTTTGAATGGAAGTCATACTATATGTTTTATTACTGTTTCTATACTTTACTAAAATATTTATCGTTCCGACTGAAGCGGGGAAATTGCTAGGAAAAGTGTACAAACTTCGTAGATTTAAAAGTGTGCATGTTTTCGTTGCGCTGTCTCTTTCTGTTGTTGTTCACGTGTCGGTGGATGTGGTAGCGCTGTGTGGAGACGTGTGGAGGCAGATGACGATAGTACGTCGCAATGCGGACTGCCTGACTTCTGGTGAAGATGATTTATTATGGAGTTATGAAAAAGTTTTAGTATGGACAGCTAGTCCATACTAAAACTTTTTCATAACTCCATTTGTTCAACGCGGTTTCACCCACGCTGCTCAGCACCCGTTGGTCGTAGCGTGATGTTAAATAATAATGTAAAAGAATTTTCCAATTCCAACCAGTAGTCCCTGAGATTAGCGCGTTCAAACAAACAAACAAACTCTTTAGCTTTATAATATTAGTATAGATTACAGAAGTATCAAATCTAGAGAAAGTTATTACTCTTTATTTGTCTGTTAGGCTTATTTTTTGAGCAGTCAAGAGTATGACTCGCTTTTACTACCTCCTCCTCAATTACTCACATTTGGTAAGTTCTATAATACCTCCCTCTACTCCCGAGCCAGTAGTTTTCGGTTTCACGCCATGGCTACGCGTCAAGTTTTTTTCTACAATAAGTTAGTCTGCCCGTGACCAGGTGCCTCCGTTTCAATGATTGCTGGCGTAAATGTCAGAAATAATTAATTTTCCCCATTGGTGCGGCGAAGACGGGTAATTATATTCGAATAAAAACTACCTTTATGTATGAAGTTATAACGGGATCGGTCGAAGATTGAAGGGTTCTGATAAATGAGAAACGGCTATTTTAAGTAGCCATTTTGAATTTAGTAACTTAATTTTAGGTCTCGAACCTAGGTATAAAAATCTAATATCAGCTTTCTTTAATGTAAAACATTATAATGAAAATATGTTGTATAAAAGCTGAGTAAATATCAAATACATCACATTAAAAGCTATTTCGCTTTGACAAACATTCTCATCGAAGGACATGCGGAAATTAAAAGTTTCATTAAAGTGATTGCGTAAAACTTTCCGTGTAAGCGTACACACAATACAATGTGTCTACTTAATACTAAGTCGTATTTGGTTGGTTATTGAACAAGTCTAGGTAATAACTTTTATATAAGTAACAGGACCTATTTTTTCTAATAATAGTAAGTGAAAAAAAGTTGTGTGAGTATCCAAAATACATAAGATACGTAACAAAATATCGTAGTTACAGTTTAATAGATAAATAACGTAGAAACATGTAGTGATGGTAGTTATACATACGGATACATTTGAAAGTGTCCGCTCGTTCTATTTAGCCGGTGCATCGCGTCCTTGCGACTGCATTCCCACGCTTCGCCGACGTTCTATTACGTGCGCTGGTATTCTCGACACCACACTATACTCGTTTTTATACTTTTTTGAATTTAGATTATTGGTTTAGTTATGGTGCAGTTTTATTTTCTAGATGTAGCTTTAATTTGTTGTTGTTTACGAGGATAGAATTTCTAGTAACTCATTTAGAAATTGATTTAAGAATTCCACACACCTAATAATTCTCTTAATGATTAGAGAACAGTAATGAGATAAGCGAATTTTTCCATTCAGTAATAAAGTCCGAGAAATCATTGAAAGTGACTTTACATCAATAAATTTTCGTGAAAGGTGAAATTTTACATTAAAACGTTAATTATTGTGAATGGCAGCTAACATTTGCAACTAGAATAGTTGTAAATATTAAAAAAAAAAGCATCTTTTTACGCCTATTGAGTCTGAAATGACTACTAATTATTTAAATAATAATAATTCCGCATTGGAATCTATTCGCTCATACCTGTTCTAATTTCAAATAATTGTCATATTTTAAGTTATTTTCCTAAAAGTGAGGTACCGAGAATGTCTGCCTGCTCGAATATCGTGCCTATTTTGAGCCGCAAATAGTGTGCAATCCTTATTTATTAGAGGTGACGATGATTTCACGTCCAGCGCGCATGCTAGCCACTGGAACTTACCTGGAAAGAGAAATACTCACATAAGTATACGAAAATTGAGAATAAAAGCGTAAAATGTCAGAAATATTAAATTACAAACACACAGATAACATTGTGCGTTCCGTGTTCCGATAAAAAATAAAAGGAAACACATAGCTTTTGGTAATCATACATTTTTTGGGAAACACAAACAATTTGTTGTTTCAATTAAAGGAATTCATTTGGGTGCCGAATATACCTACAATAATAATAAAAAATGTGTTTTTGGTAAAATCTAGGCTCCTACACCTATTTTCCTCCCTAGATAAGCTGTTATAAATACATCACAATATTCCCAAGTTTTTTCATATCCCTATGATTGAAGTTTGCAGGAAAAAGGTCTTATTTGTAAAAGGTTGCGCATTTAGAACGAGTGCCGCGGCTTAGAGTAATACCTGCCTAGCAACGTGCGCTTACCACTCATAACGCTTGGAAAATACATATGTACTTATATAGCATATGGCAATATTCTATATATTTTCAAATGTAAATTGAATATAATGGATCTACTTCTATCCTAGGATATGTTTAGGTTCCAATCATCAGTAACAATCAAATGAACAACGAGTTACAAAAACACACTCAAATCATACTTATGTATTCCCTACAGAGCAACTAGCTTGTTATTTGGCCACCTATTAATAAAGACACGCTACCCGACTGTCTAACGGGACTTAAAAAAGCCCCTTCGTTGCGAATACTTGCGCGGGTTCCGCTAAAAAATCCCTCACGTTTCCTCAGAACTACCAATTTATAGGAGCAGTATCGCGTGACCGACAGTGAAAACTGCATTTCTTCGGAGAAGGAGACAACACCATTCATCACCGTGTTACAGGAAAGAGACGCGAGATATGCACGCCAGCGCAATTTACTATCTAAAAGCGAATGTTTTTCTCTGTGTAAACAATACAAGCGAGATCTACCCAGTCTATGTTGACCTAAAAAATAGGAGTGTGGGGAGAAATGGCGGATCAATTAATAATGGACAGGAAACGCAGAATTTAATTAATATGTAACCGTTGTAAGCTATTGGGTTCTAATTGATTTAATAATCTTAACTTTATTGAAATAGTATCAATTAATGTGTTAGTTGCAAAAAAAAAATCGCAAAGGTTAGAAAACTATTCTTCAATATCAGGATAAGTTCGTGGAAATTATCAATATTCATAGACTAGCGAGCTTTCGATTCCTTCCGAATCAAATAAAGATATACTTTCGAGAAAATTTACCAACCATCAGGAGTTTCGAAGAATAATTGTATCAGAAGTAAAAATTCAGAAGCCGGAAATTGTTTCTCAGAATCAATGACATCGATGAAAATATAATTCATTCGAGGAATGAGTAGGTCTTTGATACCTTCTGCAAACAATATAGCCTAATAAGGATAACTTGTTTCTGCGAACAAATATATCCTTTCTTTATAACAGCCGGCAAGAGAAAATATTATTTTTCCATATTAATATTTATTGATATACTTAACCTTACGATGAAAAGCTAAATCACTTCCTGATTTCTTTAATCTTCTATCCTAATTTAAGATCATGTGTTGCACACACGCTGACAAGTTTGACAGGTGTCAAACTGTTAAACGTCAACGCTAACGTTTGACAGCTCGTCGGTGACAAGCCCATCGGGATGCTGTCGAAGCCGTCAAGTGTTCGACAAGCGGACGCGGATACACGCTGTCGTCGAAATATTTTAAAACGTTTGATTTTTTTTATTTTTGTAAAAGTATTTGCGTCTGTTTTGATTTGAGATAAAAAATAACAAGAATATTTTTAATAAACTGTTGCTGATTGAGGATTTCTTTGACGCGTGTAAGCTTAAAATATGTGGTCGATATTCATGATGGCCGTTAACGTGGTTTCAAAAGAAGTGGATCATTACTACATTGATATTATCTCTAAGTAAATGCCTTACTAGTAAATAAATACCAGGTGAGAAAACAGAAATTCCTTCATATCCTGCAGTTAGTTAGTATTGAACAAGGCTGTACAAATATTTGCTTGTTCCCATCCTTAAAGTTCTTGTTAGACCGGAAACAGATCAGGTATTGTTTGCGCATTCCCCCGTAAGGTGGCGCTAGCAGTTAATTAAATACCCTCATTGCAATAAGTGCGTTCCTGCAAACTGTTTTCCGGTTTATGTAGCATATAATCGGCGTTTTATAGGTGCCTACATGATTTAATTTTTTGAGTTTAGGGAAAAGCTATAAATATAATTTATTGATATGTCGTCATCGTGACCGTCTCAGTGAGTCTTTCCAAAGCTAAAGCCGTCAGTTTACGTCAACTAGAGATAAATCTCTTCCATATCATGTGTTCTAATTGGTCGCACTCACTCATCGCTGTTATTAGTCGTAATTATCATTTGACAATCTTTACGCTATTCTTTGAGCGGGGAAAGTGGATTGGTAGAATTTTCTTGAAACTTGCATATTTATTTCGATATTCAACTGTTTTCTCACCAAGATTTTTTATACTGTCATTTTTGATATGCATGCATCTTATAAGGCTAGGCACTAGGATAGACAATAATACATTTCTAAGGTTTGATTATTCTTACCTAACGTTTTGCCCCAGTAATATTCCACTATCCAACCTCAATTTTCAAATTCAGTACCAAGAGGGCTTCATAAAAACAAGTTACAAGATTTAACATTTTACTCATCGTAATTATTAATCAAGAATTTGAGACTGAGCGGAGCTAGTAATTAACATGGAATAATTTCGTCTAGACTAGTCCTTACTATTTAATAGTTCTGGTATCAAGGCGCTTCGTGTGAGTCTTGCTCACTAAAACATTCATTACATTTTCATGCAATACCTAAAACACTGTTGTACAGTGAACAGTTGCTAGGACGTTAGGGAGGTGGTCCCTTTACGCGTTCTGATGTGGCTCAGAATAAATGGTACATATAGATAACAGAAAAAAAAACATATGATTGACTAAAACCTAAAAAAAACTGTGACTTATCAATATCAAGGAGGTAAAAATACTTTGATACAGTCCTGTTCAATAAATGACGTTAGTAAAATTAAGATTGATTTCATAATAGTAAGTTTCTATCAGAAAAATAAAATAAATAAATTTTGTTCTCATATCTTCTGGCAGAAATTTCTTAAGAAATCGGCAGTACCTTTGTACTCAAATTTTATGTTTTTTTTCTTGTCTGGTATAATAAATAATTAAATAAATAAATAAAAACATTTCCCGAAGGAATTTGACGGTTAAGGTTTTAAATGAAACAATAATTCGTTGTATGTTCTGAAATTATCTAATATATAAAATTCTTGTGTCACAATTTTCGTTCCCATACTCCTCCAAAACGGCTGGACTGATTTGAACCAAATTTTGTGTGCATATCGGGTAGATCTGAGAATCGGCTAACATCTATTTTTCATGCCCCTAACTGAGCAGCGGGTAAAACCGCTGGGCACAGCTAGTGTTTTATAACTTTAGGATTTTATACTAATATTCACCGAGCAGTATGGTGTATACTGGTCACAGATACCCATGACATCATGACCACAATTCTCATCATTTTCCTCATTCTGCAACCGCTTGCGTAACAAATGCTCGCGTAGAACAAATTGGGTTTTACGTCACTATTTAAGCTTTTTTATCGCACTAGTGTCCCTCAGGGTGCTACCATTGTTTATGCATTACGACCTTGATTGTAAGTGGTTACTGTCCTTCGTGACAACCCTACGGTTCCTAGGAATAGTCGGTATTTTGTAGACTTTATTTGGGAAATAATTGTTTAGTGCAGGGGTCGGCAACCCACGGCCCGCGGGCCGCATGCGGCCCGCGGACGTCTTCCTTGCGGCCCGCGAATGTTTCGTAAATAAGTTATAGTTATTATCAAAATCAACGCATTAAGTAAACGCGCCTTTTAACCCCTCTGCTCGGGCATCTTGTGGAGACGGGGCCGGAGCTCCAGTATGGTTTCCGCGAGGGGCGCTTGACGTCGGATGCCATCATGCGTGTGAGAGCCCTCACGACGGGGCCTGCAGTGTCCAGGGGTGAGGTTGTCGTGGCAGTGTCTCTCGACATTGCCAACGCGTTCAACACCATGGCTTGGGGCTGCATCAGGGAGGCACTCCGGTACAACCGGATGCCGACCTACCTTCGTCGTGTGGTCGGGGCATATCTGACGGACAAGGCCTTTATCTACCCCGGTCGCTCTGAAGAATGGAACCGGCGAGACATGTCGTGTCCCATAGGGATCGGCCTTGAGGCCGTTCCTGCTTTCCTCCTCATCGGTTACAACTGGGTGCTCCGCGCCTACCTCCCTAGCGGCGACACGCTGACGACACGCTCGGCCTGGCACAGGGGGGTCGCACCAGGCGGCAGCCGAAACAATGACACGCGGGGTTGCGATAGTCGCGAAAAGGATCCGGCTACTGGGTCTTGATTGCACAAATCCGAGGAAATGGTCTTTCATGGTCGCGGGAACACGCCACCGTCGGGATCCCAGTTGGTGGTATGAGGGGTTCGCATCGGTGTCGGGTCGACGATGAAGTACCTGAGAATCGTTCTCAACAGCCGGAGGATTTTCGTGGAGCATTTCCGACGTTTGGCTCCCAAACTCGAGTGGTCTGGGGCTGCTTTCAAGCGGCTCCTGTCTCTGATCAATCTGAGGGGCCTAACTAGACACGGAAGTTTCGGGAGGTTCCTGCACATAATCGGGCGGAAGGAAACGCCCGGGTGTCACCATTGTGACGATCGCCCGGAGGACACGGTAGAGCACACAGTGGCGGTCTGCCCCAAGCGGTGCCGAGCTAGAGGCGATCGGCGGCGGCGGTCCATTCCCTCTAGCGTCCGGCCCTGGTTCAGTCCATGGTCCGGAGCGAGAGGGAATGGCAAGCGGTCACCTCCTTCTGCGAAGCAGTCATGCTAGTGAAGCAGTTGGTCGGGCATTTGAGGAAGAGAACCTCAAACCAACCCAGCCGCTGTGGGAGACGCCCCGGGCACCGTATACGCGGGCCTGTGGACGGTGAGCAATGGGTAGCTCACCGTCCGTCCGTTTCGGCGACGCGTTAGTGTTTCGCGCGCCTCAAAGAGATGTCAGCAAAGCAGATGGACTTGCCAGGGCCTCCGCCTGCCGGGGTTGGTTGTTCGAAAGAAATACCGCGACCCCGGAACGTAAAGGGCAATAGAAGGAATATGGATGGGTTTTAGTCAGTACAAGTCTGACACTCCCCTTCAGAGCGGGGGAAGTTATTTGATGATTTCCCTACCCCAAAAAAAAATTACGTGTACAAATTAAATTCCCTATATTTTAACAATTTTCAATGGCTTATATTTTTTTATGGAAGATGACCAATTATTATGAGCAGCTATATTGGGCTTCTTGGGTTTATGTGAGTAAAATGACTGCGGCCCGCCTTTAGTTTAATTTGTCACCTTGTGGCCCTTGCTTGCCAAGAGGTTGCCGACCGCTGGTTTAGTGTGTTTTATTGTTGCTGATAAAGGTTATATAGGACGGAATTAGCAGGTTTCCTGGCTTTACTTGTGCTTAGGATAGATATTATCCCATGAAAACGTATTGCTTTGGTGAACAGTATTCTATCTCCTTACCCAGATCCTGCCTGCAAACTTCATGAAAATCCGTTCAACTGTTAAGTAATATACAGTTAAGGGACATACAGACGGACAAGAATTACTTCTGCAATTTATAATTTCAGTGTGTACCAAGTTTCGATAGTGAACTTTTCTTGTATGTATAGCCAAATCCGAAACTATGTGGAATAGCGAAATTTCAAAGGACTCTTGAGCTCGATTTTGATTAAAACTAAAACTGAATCACAGGATTTAAAAAAATATTGATGAAAAGAATCAAATCGGTTGATTTAAAAAAAAACACGTTGTGAAATTTTTGTACCATTCTATAGCTTCTATAGCGATGCTAATAAGGTTCAATTTATAGGAAAAGGTTAAATTTTAATAAACGGAAAATAGTTAATGTTTGAAGTATGACACAAAAGCGAGGATTATACTCAGCTGTGAAGACAAAACAGTTAAATATGATGATGGTGATGTAGGAGAACAGTTTAAGACGAAACTCAAAGCATTTATTAAACTTAGAGAGCCTTACAGGCACTTTTTAATGTCAATGTAGATATTGTAGTTGCCCGTTCCTAGGCGTAGAACCTCTATGGAGAAGAATGAGAAAGTAAATCCATGGATATAGATGAACACATGATCTAAAACAACGATACTTTCGAAGTTACATCAAAACCATCACGTACCTAAGTCAAGTCATTTTCAAAGATAATGTATCAGAACATATACCGCTATGTACATTAGCTGTATTAAAATTAATGAGCCCATGTTCTCAGCATATATAAGGTCGGTACAATATTGATTTGTGTCCTAGTTCTAGGTGGCTAGGTGCTGTTATATACCTATGTATGTACTACGTATATGTGAGCTCTGACGTCTACATAAACACATACATGGCTGGTATAGTGAGCATGTATACGTTGTATGACCAGTTTGACTTGATAGCGCATTTTGCAAATATGAAGCGCATTTTTTGCTGAATTGTATGTAGTTATTTTTAACTGACTTAAAAAAGGAAGAGGTTCTCAATTGGACAGTTTTTTTAGTTTCTTTCTTGTCAAGTGTGTGCCGATTTTAAAATTTAACCGATATCAATTTTAACTTTATTGTTTCGGTAGTTTATAAGTTATCCTACTTTTGTATAATTTATATCCTACTAATATTTTAAATGCGAAAGTTTGTGAGTATGGATGTATGTTTGATCCACGAAAAAACCACTGAACATATCTAGATGAAATTAGGCACAGAGGTAGATTATAGTCTGGATACATAGGATATTTTTTTTTCGATATCACGCGGGCGAAGCTGCGGGCGCCAGTTAGTCTTCTATATTACATACTAGCTGGCGTCCGCGGCTTCGTTAAATATGATGTAAGGAAACTGCTGTGACTTTTTCCCAAATATTTCAACAGAGTTTTTTCTCCTCTTACTATAGAATTGAATTGAACATGTCTGTATGGAGAGCTACCCCTATTTTTTTCATATTTTCACATGATATTTGTACAGTTGTTTATAGAAGATACCTACCCTCCAAATTTCAACTATGTGGTGCTAACAGTCGCGGAGTAAAATGACTGTGACATACGGACGGACAGACAGCTAGCAATTTGGCTATGGAATCCTAAAAACAGTGCCTGCATAATATATTACAGTCTTTGCAAAGATTTACATTCTTCCCATCTCTTGTAGCAACAAAATTCGCGTAGTCACACACATATTATTTGAGATGCGATATTCGTGAATCCCAAACACGTTACGTTATCTAAATATTAATATCAGGCAGCTATTGACATATTTATTGTAGTGACACGCGTTTGCCGCTAATATCTCTTTGATTTTTCTTTACGTAGAATATTATATGTATTTGTTGAGATTCTGTCGTATTTTGTTAGATTAATGTGTGACTAAGTCTAGCCTATTTGTAATAAAATATTCTATACTTCCATTATTTTAAGTGAAGTCTTTTATCGTCCACAAGTAATAGCTATGAAATGTAATAACTTCATTTCTTTGCCAAAGGTCACCGACAAAAGCGTTACTTCCTACAAAACACCTACATGAAAATCAACAGTAGCAAAAAAGGCTAATTTCACAAAACAGTGAACATTACAAAATCGCCTAATAATACACCTGAAAAATCAGCCCCGTCCCGCGCACACACTCACAGGGGTGCTAAGACGTGGGTGTGCAGACAGGCCGGGTGGCTGTGTGCGCGGCGGTGGGTGTCGTCTGGGGGTGAACGGCCTCCCGCCGACCTTCAGACGCGCGGGGTGGGGGCAGGGGGCGCCCGTCTAGGAAGCTCCCCACAATAGACCAACATTGTAATTAATACATAATGTGCCGTTTATGCTCGAGATTTGGGACTAACGATCGTTATTATGAAATTGATTGGCCCTTGATTTGCTGACTAACGGGTGAGTCTACAAGATTTAATTAAAAATTATGACTGAAAAGTGGTTGACTAAAGATAGATGAAGGCGATAGGGCCGGGTGATGTAAGAGGGCACAAATCAAATATACTTGAGTGCCCATAATGAGTAATTGTTCAAGTTTTAATAGCTCGATGGTAGAAAAACCCACCACTATTTGATAATATTTGGCCTATTTAACCCGGGCCTTTAAAATCCATAGCCGAACTAACAGCTATTAGAGCATTGCTGATAGTGTGTAAATGTACACAGGGCGACACATCGAGCTTTAGATTCCACTGTAACATGGCCTCGCTTTGTATAGATTTTCCGTACAATGAGAGATCCGCATAAGCTGGTCTTGTATCTGGTCATCGTGTAAAAGCTCCGCGTTTCATGTTACTAAGCTGCCTCTCCCACGCCGAAGGAAGGCTGGAAGGTCGCACAGTTAGCACTTTCAGGTTATTTCGACGATAACACTCAGGTCTAGACCTTATCCTAAACGAGGTTGCCAATTTTTAATTAAACTAGCCTTATTCACATATTTGTAGACAAACAATTCTTATCTAGAAGCACGCGATGTTTGTTCATTGAATATTTTAAAAAGCAATTTTCTTTTAACGCTTCCCCGAGAATATTGTCGATGACAACTTTTACCTTGTCTATGGTCCCAATTAATTTTGTGTTTATAAAGAATTTTTAACTTCTGGTTTTGTTGGTGTTAGCTATATTTTGGAGGCTAATAAAAGAGGCGAAGTAACTCGGGTAACGATTTAATATATATATATATATATATATAATAACGACGAAACTTTGTGGTGAATTTGTCCTAGTTTCAAACCAATAATTATTATTCGGAGCTTTTCAATACAGAAAGCTTTTTACTACTACAAGTGTAAGTAGTTAGAACGATAACGGGAGGCAACAAGAAACTAGAAGATATATACTATACATTAACTCAACGCCTTATCCCTTATAGAATCACTTTTTTGTCCGACCGTCTCTCTGTCTATCAAAGCCCTTTATCTCGGGAACGCGAGAAGGTTAAGGTTAAGTCAGTCAAGTTAGGGTTAAGTTAAGGTCTATAAGTTGAAATTAAAACCTCAATTCAAATCTGTGATCCCTTAAAGTTCTAAAAATATCAACAATCCAAGTCAAAAAATATGAGCGCGATTGCGACTCGCTTTTGGAAGAATTTTTATATTTTTTCATAATCAAATACCAAGCCTGTAATACCCGAAGAGATAAGCAGAAGTATTACTTATAGTACACGAACATTTCGCTAGTTATGTTTAAGTCTTATCACTTAATATGACGCTTGCCCTATTGACATCAACGGGGTGCCAATAGATTCTGTGGCTGCTATTGAGAAATTCCTGATGGAAATACCTGTCTGGGAATCGAACGCTGAACCTCATGTTGAACAGTCGCGCTACACTGTAGAAGGTAGTCGATTAAAACTTTTGCCTATCTATAAATATAAATCTACCTACTTTCAAACGTGTGAACACCTATCTCCAACTCAAATTCAAAGCATTTATATCAATTAGACCGTTACAGGCACTTTTGAATGTCAAAAAAACAAAAAGTTAAAGCTACAGTCCCAGTCACAAGGCATAATAACTTGTGAAAGTACTGTAGTTGCCCATTCCAAAGCATTGCTCTAACGACCCCAACTTCCCTGCTTACCCACATTCATACGGTAACTACTCTCATTTCATACAACTGAAACTTACTTAACGTAGGTACTTAACTTCGGGTTCGGAAATCATTCGTATTCTTTCGTCGTTTCAGAGAAACCGATCCACAGACGAACTAAAGCTAAGAACTGAACTAGTTGCTAATGGCGCTATTAGTATTCCCCTTTTAACTTAAGGAAACTAGGATACTAAGATTCTCAGGAGGAAATCTTAAAGCTTTTACTTTACGATTGATTTATCTTTTAACAGTAATTGGTCTTATATACGTTTTATGATGTTATTTATTTAAGCTTCGATTGGTTTAGGTGTTTTAGGTTTCGAACCTCAAAGGGAAAAAGGTAACCCTTATAGGATCACTTTTTTGTCTGTCTGTCTGTCAAGGCCCTTTATCTCAGGAACGCGTGGAGGTATCGAGTTGAAAATAAAACCATAAACTCAAGTCTGTGATCGCTTTGCTTTGTGAAAAATCAACCCTCTAAGTCTACGCAGTCAAAAGATAAGGCCATTTATTTCAAACTAGCTTTTGCCCGCGGTTTCGCTCGCGTTATATTCGGGGTAACACAGTTCCCCTTGCGCCTTATTGTTTTGTAATAGCAACGCTAAGTTTTCCCTTTTCTTCCCTCTTTCTCCCTCACATCCCACTTTTTTTTAAATTGCCTATGTCCGTCTCCTGGTTCCCAACTATCTTTGTACCAAAATTCATCAAAATCAATTTAGCCATTAAAGCGTAAAGAGGTAACAAACAAACAAACACACAAACTCACTTTCGCTTTTATATTAGTAAGGATTTGTACGGAACCCTCGGTGCGCGAGTTGATTCACTCCTGTTTTTTATAACCATGACCTAACTCTAGGAATTTCTTTTTTACAAACATAGAAAGTCACATATACAAACTGGCAGACCCGGAACTACTAAACTATCTGTAGGCCATAAGAGTATTTGATCAGTGTGATTTTCGAACCTGCGACACGCAGCGCAGCAGTCAGTCGCTCAGCCACTGAGCTAACCGTGCTGTCTAAATAAATTACAGGTAGGTATGGGTTTTTAGGCAGAGGAGTATCTACTATAACAAACAAAATGTTCAAGTCTTATGTAATAGGGGGTACGCCTATTGCCATCAACTGGTAAATAACGACCCCGAGGCTGCTACAAAAAAAACTAATGGAAAATCCCAATAGCACATAGCCTAACTCGGGCATCGAACTCGCTCATACTCAGTAGGGCACGCTTGCGACCACTAGACTACTACACAGTCACTGGTTATATACTTACTAATATTATAAAAGCGAAAGTGAGTTAGTTCGTTTGTTACGTCTTCGCCTAAATGGAAAAACCGATTTTGATGAATTTGGGACCCTATAGACGGACATAGGCAATTTTTTAAAGTGAGAAAACGGAGTGAAAATGGAAGAAAAGGGGAGAAAAAAAAAAATATTTTTCGATCATCGCGCTGGTTTAAGTTAGCCCAAAGTAACTATGCCACGCGGACGAAGTCGCTGGTGGAAGCTAGTTTATACTAAAAGAAACAGACGCTGAAAGTCAAAGCATGGTTTGAACAAAACATGATAGATTTCCACTAGAGCGAGGTATTTTTAGAGTACAGAATTAGCAAAAATATTTCTCAATACAACATGAATAGAATACTTCATTATTAACTTATTCTCCTCCCTGCTTACACAAAATCACGACCTGAAACCTTTTAATATCCTGTCCTCATTTCCTAAAGCATTAAATATTTACATCGCGCCTAAACAATGTAGCAAGTTTATTTATCCTGTTATATTTGTACAAGTTCTTATTGTTCGCTGAATCCTTTACCGCCAGCAACAGTTCTGCCGAGCTTCTAAGGCTTGTGTCGCTATGTTACGTAACAGATAGGCGGAGCTTTACGTAACTTGTGCTACCTATCGCTTATTAGGATGTATTGTCCTGTTCCTAGGCTCCTAGTACTTTGTCAATGAATATTAGAAATAGGTTAACTGTGTTCGTTGAAACTTTTGTAACAATCTGAAATCGGATTACACTTTCTAGATTTTCCAGTTCGGGGCTTGGAAAATTTTAATGGAATTCACAATGTGTTGGTTTTAAACTAGAATTTCAGAAAGTTTCGAATTCTCAAGACTATATTAACGCGAAACGAAACGTCATTTTGGTCAGTCGGAAAGCTTATGAAACCCTGTTTAATTCGATCAGCTTTTCAGAAAGTCGAAACTATGCGTTACTGCCATTCAACCAGTTTCGTTAAGACAGTGTATTGTAACTTTACCAACGAAAGGCACCGGTAACTAGAACCCTAGCACATAATTATGGCAGCCTGTAATTACAGGAACTCGGAGTAATAACAGATATTTCGTCGAGCACTTGAAGTTGAAGCTGTTTCCATGTAGGTAGCAACAAGTCCTCGATATACTATCTATATATGAAGTTTATTCTAGGTATTATAATATTATAAACTCTCTGCCAATATCAGATATCTTTGATGTTATAGAGAGCCACCCAATATCATATACATATGTGTTGCTGATAAGATTGTTACGCCAATTCTTCTTCCACACAGTTAAAAGGCTAACAAGTGGTAAGGGCGTGCCTTTTGGGGGCTGTCAAATGTAAGCACTGTGGCGGTGTCGCCCGGAGGATACGGCACCAACACCGCTGTGTGTAGGGGCGATCGGCGGCGGCGATCTCTGGTTGGCACCAACTTATGGAGCAATAGGGAATGGGAAGCGGTCACCTTCTTCAGCGAAAGTAGTTATGCTAGCGAAGGAGGTGGTTGGACGTTTGAGGAACATCTCCAGCCGCCGCGGGAGATGTTCCGGGTGTCGGGCGCCGCGACACGACTCCCGGCCACCGTAGACGCGGGTCTGTGGACTGTGAGCAATGGGTAGCTCACTGTCCGTCCGTCTACTGACGAAAAGCCATGTCAACGGCGCGCTTGTGTTCCACGCGGGCCTCAAAGAGATGTCAGTAAAGCAAAGGGGCTAACTTCTACACGATACCTATACATTTCGCCCATGAATCCATAAATCAAAGGTGCGCGACTTGGGTACGAACTCGAGACATCTGACTGTGCAGTCCGAATGCTAATTCACATTTTGTTTTGACTGAGTCAGTCTTGGTTTTAAGATTTTATAAACAAATTGATTTTATGTTAATGCCTTACTTTATTGTATCACATATTACGCAGGAAGTAGATATAGACTAATTTATTTTGCTGATGTTAAATTCGGGTATTTACCTACACAAAATGGTGTGTTTTGAAGAGTCGGCTATTCTAGTGCATAATAATCTAGGTCTGACTGTCAAGTTACATTTTTTGTGTGTGTCATTCATAAGTCATGACATAACGGGGGCCTGTTGGTCTAGTGGTTAGTGGCCCTGACTGCTGAGCCGGAGGTCGTGGGTTCGATTCCCACCCAGGACAAACTTTGTGTGATGAGCATGATTGTTTTTTCTGTGTCTAGGTGTGATTTATCTATAATATGTATGTATTTATAAATTATATAAGTATGTATATCAGTTGTCTGGTTACCATAACACAAGCTCTGCTTAGGATCAGATAGCCGTGTGTGAGTTGTCCGAAGATATTTATTTTATTATAACGTAAAACCGACCTTTTATTATGAATAAGGTAAATAGTCAAAGCTTTAACCCAAAGCTTTTAGTCACTGTGATAAGGAAAAATGCAGTTAGAAATTGATAAAAGGAAAAGTCCAGGAAATACTTTTAAATAATCCTTATATAATTTAAAGGTCATTTACATATACAAAGAAAGTTCACAGTAAAAACTATGGAGGATAGTTTCCTCAATATACGTTATAACCGTCTGCTTAGCTTTTTCCTCGCGGCTTTGCTCGCGTCATATCGAAAAAAAAAAGTATCCTATGTGTTTATCCAGCCTATAATCTACCTCTGTGCTAAATTTCATCAAGATCCGTTCAGCCGTTTTGACGTGAAAGAGTAAGAAACATCCATACATGCATGTATCCTCACAAACATTCGCATTTATAATATTAGTAGTATTTTTAGATAGGTAATCATCAAATGACACACTTGTGGTGACTAAAACCCATCCATGTTCTTTATTTTGCCCTCTGCGTTCCGGAGTATCACTTTCTAACAACTCGCAGCCCCTGCAGGCAGTGGCCCGACGGCTTCCTCAAATTTGTCAATGATATGATGGGGCCGGCTTCAAGTCTTACCGGATGCCGCTGAATACCAGTATTTTTCATGGTGTGACTGCCTATCTAACCTCCACAACCCAGTAGGTACTGGGTAATACGATACCTCTTGGTAAGACTGGTTCTCAGACTATTGGGCCTTGTAGCGGCTGTCAAAGCTCTTCATATGACAGCCAGGATTAATGGCCTTACGTGCCTTCCGAGGCACGGAGGAAACTCGATGGTCATCCATCCATGGACCAACCGAGGCAAGCGTGGCTTACAAGATACCCGAGAGGCTATCTTTATTTAGCCACGAGCTTCACATACATATTATATGCCTTTGTAATGTTAATTTCATAGTAGAATCTCGCAATTGGCTCGAGGATGTGGTTTTAATTTGTCTGTATCATATATATGTTTATGTTGTATATTTACAAGCTGTCAGTCAGCTTGGTGCCTTGTTAAAAAGAAAAAACTTTGTTTACGTCAGTTGTTTTGTACCTGAAGGTTGGTCGAAACAATTGAAGTCATAACCATTATATTTCAGTACGATTTCACGCCATCGCGAATACCCAGAAACATATTAAAATATTTGTGTCCTACAGCTATATTTTCACAACATATTTTAGGACATGTCTAGAATGCCTAGGCTACAAAACCTAGACCGGGCAACGTTATGTACAACATTATGTACATATATGTACTAACATTTACATAAATTATTATTCCCAAGACTAATTCGTCCTGACCGACCAAGGACGCAACGCCGGGAGACCTGGAAGGACCAACCGCATCAATCACAACTATAAACCTTCAGTCCATACACTTAGAATACAATTTCAAACGAAAATTGTTACGAGTTATCGCCTTATTGATATTGGGACGACTTAGCTTTGAAAGCGAAATTTATACCTGATAGTGCCCTTAAGGAAAACGACGGTTAAGTCCATCGCGTAAGGTCTGAATTCAAACGCTTGAATGTTCAGTTTGAAATGTAAGGGACGGGTGGGTAAGTTAGAAAGGGATAGCGATGTCCGTGGTGGTCCGTGACCTATCCTACTGACGAATGTCGAGCCCCGGAACATCGCATTTTAACAAGTAGTCTAGACAGCTGTGCGTGTGTGCACCGCGGCGGTGTGTGTGTGTGCGTTCGTCAGATAACGAGATTGTTTCCAAGTGTGCGTGTCTTTCAATAGCTGATGTGTACGTACAAGGCGGTTGTGCGTCTGTGTGTGTAACGTTAAGCACGTCTGATTCCTTACGAATGGCGCTTCAAGTTTTTAGCAAAGGGATGTTTATTTGACGTCTTGTAAGACTTTTATCGCTTGCCAAATTGATAGTTGTAGTATCTCAAGTGTGGGAGCCTAGTGATACATGTCGGGACTTAGTTCTACGATAGATCCCGGTGGGATAAGTGTTTCGTAATAGATCCAAATTAAATATTGTATTGTTTGTTTGCTTGTTTGGTGTAGTGGCCGCAAGCGTCGCGGCTGAGCATGTGGTTCTGGGTTTGAATCCCGGATCGGCCCGTGTTAGTAGATTTTTTAACCAAGAGTTTCTCAGTGGCAGCTACGAAGTCTAGCTCTGTCTTCGGTTGATGGCAATAGTCTTTATTACTCGTCTCTATTACGTACCAGCTGGCGCCTACGTGATTATTTTTTAATCTACTTCTGTGTCAAATTTCATCAAGATCCATTCAGCCATTTTGACGTGAATGGGTAACAAGCATCTGTACATCCATCCTCACAAACTTTCGCATTTATAATATTACTAACTGCGCCCGGCGGCCTCGCCCGCGTGATGATAAAAAAGTATCCTATGTACAAAGGATACTTTTTCCAGATTATATTGTACCTCTGAGCCAAATTTCATCAAGATCCGTTCAGTAGTTTTTTTCAAAATCAAAAGTCATTTATTCAAATTAGGCTGATAATCAGCACTTTTTGAACGTCAGATTACAAGAGACAGTCCCACAAAAACCAGTGTCCTTCGAAAGAGGATCAAACATCTATACTCACTAACATTCGCATTTATAATATTAAGTAGGATTGTAAGATAGGATGTAGGATATGGGACATGTAACATGACTGTCGAAATGTCGATGATACGTCACAAATCTGCTTAATACTTCGAGGATTACTGTCGTGATTATTTTTTAGTTTCACAGTCCAATTCGCGCTTTGTTCTTAAGTACTGTCTGTTCACACATACATACAACACACACGGACTATTTATTCGTATGACGTATTAACATTATCTTGGTTATACTTCAAACAAATTCATTATTACAAAACCTATAGCAATGAAACGAACAAAATGGCAAATGTAATATGTTTTGTAATATTTTTTACGTAACACGAGGAAAACTAGAAATAAGGAAAAGGGCGTGGCCTCAAGGACGTCTGGGACGTTCGACATGGAAACACAGGGCGCAGACTAGCAGGTTCGATTCTCACGTCAGGACTATTTCGTAATCTTAGTTGTAAGTTACTTATAATTTTTGACGGCACGCTTGGCGCAGTGGTTGAGTGATCAACTGCTGCGCCGTGTCGCGGGTTCAATTCCCGTAAGGAACAAATATTTGTATGACCTGCAGATAGTTGTTTCGGGTCTGGATGTTGGTGTATGTAAGTTTAAATGTTTGTAAACGCACCCAAGATTTTTTTTTGGGGTGGTAAATCATCAAATAACTTCACCCGCTCTGGGCGGAGCGGGGAGGAAAGCCAGACTTGTATTGACTATAACCCACCCGTGTTCCTTCTGTTGCCCTTTATAATACGGAGCCGCGGTATTTCTATTCGAAAAACCCGCAACCCAGGACCATCTGCATAACGCTTCAGGTATTACAAGCGCGACGTTGTTAAATATACAATAGCTGCTTCAAAGGAAAAGATTTTCAATCGTAATATTGTTAAAGAAAGCACAAACTTATTCAATGTCTAATACATGTTTCCGCAGGATAATATTGTTGTTTCAAAAGGCCTGACCTTCTCAAAGCCTTCTAGTTAATGTAAAAGAAAAATAACATGGAAACATTTAATTAACAGAGGCTCTAAAACCTTACCCCATAGCCGAAACAGACAACACTGCATTATATACACACACAGAACACAAAACCTCATGAACACAGACACACCACACTAAACACACACTTACACACTCTCTACTCTACACACACACACACACATTTTTGGGGATGGTTTATGCAATTCGCCCTTGCGGAGGTGGTGCGATGAACTTCGTCCGGGACGTCCGCAACCTTCGCTGAGGTGAAACAAGGGGTATGTCGAGGGGGGGGGGGGGGTTGCAACGCCCAGGATGCCCGAAATTAGGGATGGCTTATAGCTATATTTGTGCACACAAGGCTTAGCGGGTGGGGTGGAAAAGTTTTTATATTTCATCAAAGGGGGTGTTGCATAGATGAAGTGTTTTTGGCATCCATTTTGTTGGTTATGTGTTTTTGGATGTTTGTATTAAGGGAAACAAGAGAATAACGTGGAAATTTAAATGCAGGTTTCAAAATAAGAATAACATTATTTTCATGTAAGGGACGTTTGTCTAAATAAAAAATAAACTTTTTTAAATCGAAATGCATCAAATTAAAATACTACACTAAGGTAGTAACAACTATTTCTAATTAAAGACAAAAAATATTCCAAACACGATAGTTAGACTCGAAAACCCCAACTATCTACACGCAACCTCCCAATTAGTAAGACAAAAGTAAAATTTGCTACTATTTAAATTTAAAATTAAATAATGACAAGTCTAGGCAGCGCTCTGCCTACTCCATCCCTGCGTGAACGTGATAATTGTGCCGCCGCCGTCGTTACGCTGATTGACCCTATTATGGCCGTGATTTTAATAATAGGCGACTTTCCTGTGGAATATCACGGCCCGTTATATAACTGGGTTAAGCAGAAGGCTCGTTCTATTTAGAAGACGCCTGATTGATAGCCGGATGGCGCTGTGGGGCTGTGCTTGAAACAGTTATAAGTTAAATGGGTGTGATTGGTGATAAGTGTGGTTCTTAAATTGGTTCCAAATGAGATGGAAAACGGAAAAGAAATCTTATGTAAAGTTATTAGCATACGTAAAATTCGCTTCACATCGGGCGAATTGCGGCCAAATGCAAACCTATACAACATAACATAACATTTATAACAAAAAAAAGTAAAACTGCTTTGAAAACCATATAGAATCTCCCTATTTAGAATTAATTGAAATGGATTATTAATGGCAAAAATAAAATACTGTACTTAATATTATAAAAGCGAAAGTGTGTTTGTTTGTTACGTCTTCACGCTTACATGGCTAAACCGATTTTGATGAATTTTACAGAGACAGTTGGGATACTGGAGACGAACATAGGTTAACTTTATTTAAAAAAAATTAAGAAAAGATGGAGAAAGAGGGAAAAAAGGGAAAACTTAGCTTTGCTATTACAATAAATCAGGCGCTAGGGCAAAAACTACATGTAGCAGGTACCTGCAAATCAGGAAAGAGAAACTGTGTTACCCCGAATTAAACGCTAGCGAATCCGCGGGCAAAAACTAGAACTGTTTATTGTAAAAAAAATTACACAAGAACTTTTTCATGATGAAGATTAATTACGAAAACATTCTCTAGCAACCGTTTCCGTTATAGATACTTAATCAATATATAAACAATATAAACACTTTGAACTACAAATACCACTAACATTTATTAGAAAAACAACATAAAAGGCTTTCATATACGGCCGCCGGTCGTCCGGTCGTGGGTCCATAGACCCTCGTAGCACCGCGTAGAGGTGTCCTCTACGCGGTGCTACGCGCTACGTAGCCGGGTGGAAGGTGACAGGGTACAGCGGGTTCACGAGTTCACGTCTCAAGGGAGGTTTGGAGAACTGGGTGCTGTAAGTACATTTTAGGTTTTGTTTTGTAATACAAATGAGCTATGTATTTGTATATATGTTTGTAACTTTTGAAGTGCACAGAGTATTATTTTGTTTGGTGTACTATCCTTACTAATATTATAAAAGTGAAAGTGAGTTTGTTTGTTTTACTTCGTCACGTCTTAATAGCTACACCGATTTTGATGAATTTTGGTACAGAGATAGTTGGGACTTTGGAGACGGATATAGAATATATTTTTTTAAAGATTGGGTTATGAGGGAGAAAGAGGGAACAAAAGGGAAAACTTAGCATTGCTATTACAATAAATAAGGTGCAAGGGCAAAAACTACAAGTAGCAGGTACCTGCAAATCAGGAAAGGGTAACTGTGTTACCCCAAATTCAACGCGAGCAAAACCGCGGGCAAAAGTTAGTATTAAATAATTTATGGTGAACTAGTTCAATTTTAAATGAATTCTATGATATTGCCATTCTATAATCAAAGCACTTGTTGAATGAACTGTGGATATATTTGCATAATGAAATACTTTACATAGTTTGCAATCGCAAAGACGGGCCTGTTGGTCTAGTGGTTAGTGGCTCTGACTGCTGAGCCGGAGGTCGTGGGTTCGATTCCCACACAGGACTAACTTTGTGTGATGAGCATGATTATTTGTTCTGTGTCTGGGTGTGATTTATCTATAATATGTATGTATTTATAAATTATATAAGTATGTATATCAGTTGTCTGGTTACCATAACACAAGCTCTGCTTAACTTGGGATCAGATAGCCGTGTGTGAGTTGTCCCAAGATATTTATTATTTAATGCTGGCTTTAGTTTAACATGCTTCCTTATTTGCTAAGTGGATAATACTTCAGCAAAAAAGCTTTTAATTTTTTTTAAACCAAATGAGCAATAGTACCAAATGCACACATAATAAATTTTAGGTCTAACAAAATAAAACTCAAATAAAAGCATTCTCATAAATTGCAGCATCCAAAGCTACATAATACGAGCACAGTCTACAACAGTGCGGAGAGGACGTTGTGGAAGGCTAGGGCGGGCGGCGCGTCCTTCCGAGGGCGGGCGGCGACCCGGCGCAGCCTGTGCCGCCGTCCCTTTGATCCTGAGCTTTTTGGCTATTAGTATTTTGTTATGGAATTGATTGACATTATTATTTTTGGTAAAATTAATGAGTGAAATAATCTAAACTAATATTATAAATGCGAAAGTAACTCTGTCTGTCTGTCTCCTCTTCACGCCTAAACCACTGAACCGATTTTAATGAAATTTAGTACAGATATAGTCTGGGACCCGAGAAAGGACATAGGATAGTTTTCATCCCGGAAATCCCCCGGGAACGGGAACTATTACCACGCGTACGAAGTCGCGGGCAAAAGCTAGTATATTATAAAAATAACATATTTTCGTTCGTGTGTTAAGGTTATTGGTTTCCGTGACACATAGACAAACAGTATGTTTCTTAGGTTTTTTTTAAATATATGTTCAAACAGATGGAACATTTCTTTGTTAGAAAACAAGTTCTACAAATTATGTGTTTTTTATTTTAAAATGTTACTATTGCCCCGAGGTACAGTTTAGAGCAGCATGTTGCGATGTGAAAATATCTACATTACTACGCTTTTTCTAAATAAAATATTAATAATTAACCTTCCAAATAAAGCTTTTTAGAAGCTGGTGGTAACCACGTCAAATTCAAAATCCACCGTGTAGTTTATAAGATGGAACCGCTCACACAGATAGACAACACTTGTTAAAATTTCATGAGAGAAACAAAAAATTTTAAAATAAAAAACTAAACTAGCACTCACGTTATAAAACATTATTTAACAAAATACACCACCACTCAAAACTTATTTAAAAGTTGCATCAAATGTAGACATAACCGTCTATCTGTTAGTGGAAGGCTAGGGCGGGCGGAACGTCCTTCCGAGGGCGGGCGGCGACCCTGGGGCCACTGGACGCGCGTCCTTTTGATCTTAAGGCTGTATAACAGTCAATTCTGACCGTTTTCATATTCACAGATTGGGTAATGGTAAAATGTATTAATGTTTAAATATCAAATTCCAAACATCACGCTTCACAAATGTTTTGTAGGGTAAATAGTACTTCTCGTCATTAATGTCGTCTCGTTTTTTGTGGAGGGTAATCAACAAATAACTTCCCCCGCTCTGGGCGGAGCGGGGGAGAGTGTCACACTTGTACTGACTAAAACCCACCCATGTTCCTTCTATTGCCCTTTACGTTCCGGGGCCGCGGTATCTTACTCTGCTCTCTTGTATAGCAATAATGCTATCAACCTGGGGCAAGGTCGGAATACAGTCTACTATTGATATGTTCCTTATTTATGGATTACCTCTAAACATATTTCCTAACTCACCAAATAAACTTAAATGGCCCACACTAGAAATGTCTCCTGTATCGTGGGTGCGTTTAAAAACATTTAAACTCACATACACCAACAGCCAGACCCGAACCAACTACCCGTAGGTCATATATTTGTTCTGTGCGGGGATCGAACCCGCGACACGCAGCGCAGTAGTCGATCGCACAGCCACTGCGCTAACCGTGTCGTCAAACTTAAGCTTAGCAGCAGATTCTTTGGTGACTGAACGATTTTCGATTGAATTTAGCAGACGAGTAAGTCGTGAGCTGGTTTACGAAGTACTTTTAAGTAGAATAATTCTAGTTCCACGTGTATATCAATTATATATTAATTACTAGACACGTTTTATACAACTTCAATATTAATTCAGCCATTTATTTTCCCTAAAATGTTAGATAGAGGTGTATATTTGTATATCTGTATACAACCACATTTCACCAGTAATTATGTGTTAGCGATGTATTAATTAACCAGTTCACACACGGTAATTATTTTAATCAACCACGGCACTTCAAGTCTACATTTTAGATATCTTAGAAGACTTGTATTTTCTAGGAACTCATATTTTAGTACATATAATTATTTTACAACTTCAAGCTGACTTGAAATGGAACATTAGGTAAGTATAATGCTTAATGACTCGACATTTAATAACATGTATATCTTAATTAGACTGTATTTACTCCCGAAAGGTATAGCAAGATGAGATCATCATCTGCCTAGCCTTTTCCCAACTATGTTGGGGTCGGCTTCCAGTTTTACCGGATGAAGCTGAACATCAGTATTCTACATGGAGCGACAGCCTATCTGACCTCCACAACCCAGTTAGTACTGGGTAATACGATGTCCCTTGATAAGACTGGTTGTCAGACTTTAGAGACGTTGACTACGTGTAACGAGTGTCAAAGATCTACAATTGACAGCCGGGACCAATAGCTTAACGTGCTTTCCGACGCACGGAGGAAACTCGGTATGTATATGTATTGTATTGTATAACGGGCTGGTGTCCGCAACTCCACGTCTGAGGCGCGAAAGTGGGATATGAGGGAGAAAGAGGGAAGAAAAGGGAAAACTTAGCGTTGCTATTACAAATCAATAAGGCGCAAGGGGAACTGTGTTACCCCGTATTTAATGCGACCGAAGCCGCGGGCAAAAGCTAGTAAAATATATTTAAAACATTATAAACCAAATATCAGACTGTCACGTGAAATAATAAATATGTACTTATTACACTATTAATATCTTCAGCAAACGAGTGCCTAACGTAGGTCGTATTGAACCGGGACAAGTGGAAGTTAGGGCGGGCGGCGCGTCCTTCCTAGGGCGGACGGCGACCCGCGCCTATCTAAAGTCGTAAGGTTTTAGGGGAGACATGGTACTCAATTTGTTTTGTTTGTCACATGAAGGGTGATTTTGGAAATAGGGGCGTGGTTGCAGTCTGAGATTATGGCGAAGTAAATAGGGGTAGTAAAACAGTTTATTTTGTTTCTTCGGTATAGTTTGTTTGAGTGACTTTTCGTTTGACGTCGAACTTATTTTCTTTAAAGTTTTTCTAGAGTCGTGTTATTTACTAACTTTGTAAGTAAAGAAAACAAAAAACTGAAATCGCTTTTCAAGTTTGACAGGAAAACAACAATCACTGATGTAGCGACCTCAGTATTGAATATAAATTTGTAACAGCGAAGTGAAGCAGGTAAACAGTCGGTAAACAACTGAAAAATTCAGGCGTACTTTAGTGTAGGAATATATGAGTGTATGTGTGGTTGTAGTACAAATTAGTAGTATAAATATTCTTAGCAGTATCTCCAATCAAGCACACACGGCAAAGTGCTAGTCGGAAGAGCGCAAGAAGGGTTCCCTACCATTAGTTATAAAAAATAGTGTTTCCATAAAAAACTTCTCCATTTTTTGCGTTTAAATATTCAGTGGAAATTTAAACTGTCTAACTATCGCAATTCATGAGATGGCAGGTGACAGACGGACAGCGGAGTCTTAGTAATTGGTTCCCGTTTTACAGTTTGGGTACGAAACCCTAAAACAGGTTGCGTTCTATTAAAATGCAAACGTGATGACGTGATGTTATGTTAACTATGTAATTATATAATTATTTGTTACCTCACTGTTGGTAACCCTACTGAAATATATCTATGAAATGTTCTCCAGCAGAATCCAGCCAGACGCGCGCCTACAAGGTCCGGTCGGAAGACAAGGACGCGGCGTCCTGCCGACTCGAGCAGGTCGACGCACCCAGACGTAACCTGCAACGCACAGCCTGCACGGAACACTTCGGCTGTCCACCAGAGATGAGCGAGCTAAGCGGTGAAGCTACGCTATAAAACTAGGAGCTTTCCTTTGACGGCTGCGCAGAATTCCGCCCGGAACAAATATTTGTATGACCCACAGATAGTTGTTTCGGGTCTGGCTGTTTGTGTATGTGAGTTTAAATGTTTGTAAACGCATCCACGATACAAGAGAAATCCTAGTGTGGAGCGATGTTTTTTTTTTAAAATAACGTACTATAACCTGCAAGATAGACATGGAAACATTGTACTAACTTAGCTTAAGTAATGTTTATTTAACGCTGAATGTCTCACTTTTTTTTCGTATGGAAAATTATCAAAAAAAAATCCCCCGTTCTGAGCGGTGCGGGGGCGTGTCAGACTTGTACTGACTAAAACCGACCCATATTCCTTTTTTTGCCGTTTATGTTCCGCGGTATTTCATTCGAACAACCCGCCACCCCGTCAGGGTTGAAAGGGTCAGCTGAAGACTTTCTGTGTAGTCATTTAAAACTAAGACGAAGTACTTAATGAAATCAAATAATCTAATTGAGTAACTATGTCTTGTTAGTATTAATGTCCGTTAAATTCGAAATCTTATAGAAACTATAATAAATCTAACCAATAATAAAAAACAGCTTTCTACTGTATAAGAGCCAATAAGTGAATAAGTAAGGGATATTTCATCCTTTGATGATGTCTCATACATCCATCGCTTAGCTTAGCATATGTCTAGTGGAAAGCGAGCCTTGCCGAGGTCTGGGCGGGCGGGCCTCTCGTCTGTAGGAAGGCAAGGGCGGGCGGTGCGTCCTGAAGTTCGTCGAACGGTAATAGTACATAATGCCTGCATTCGTGTCTGGTTATCTTAAAACTCGTAATACGATGTGGCGGACGGTATACGTTTTGTTACAGGGTTTGCTTGTATTTTGACGTATTTTTTTACAGTTGTTATGTTATGGATTGGTTTTTGTGTTTTCTTTATAAAGGTAGACATAGAATGTGTGACGTAATAATTAAGTAAGATTACGTTGGAAATATTTCAAAATACACTATTTTTATCTGTTTGAGACCCGGAACTTAGAATGAAATACCGGAAACAAAACATTTTTCCGGAAAACTAAATGGCGGTTTTTCTATAATTCATAGATACTTCAATTTGCACTTAAATAGAACTAAGACAGTCAATATAAAGACACAAAATCTATTACCGACACAAATTCTAAACATAACAATTGAAATACAGATCTCACATTTTGCACAAACAGCCCAGTAAATCGTTATCACATAAACATAAATAAAGTAACATCCCCAATGCTACTTCAACCTTCCCCGGCCTACGCGTCGGCCCGGGAGGGTAGCGCGCCGCATTCGACCTCTAGACTGCAGTGTCGATGCCCCGGCCGGCAACAACGCAAAAATTAGGTGACTTCAAGGGGATGTTGCAGATGGGATGAGAAACGTTTGGCTGGTTTATGTAAGGGGGTGTTAGTAGGGGCGAAAAATATACGTTTTCTTATAATTGTATAAGGCTTTTTTTTTGGGTTGGGATATAATCAAATAACTTGCCCCGCTCTGGGCGGAGCGGGGGTGAGTGTCAGACTTGTACTGACTAAAACCCAGCCATGTTCCTTCTATAGCCCTTTATCTCTTTCGAACAACCCGAAACCCGGGATTGTATAAGGCTAATGTTTCATTTTTTATGAATAAAGTTAGTTTCGAAGCGCGTAGAAAATATCTGTAGTTGCTTCTAAATGTTTTCCTACCGCGATGTAAAAACGGTTCGAAACCTGTATCAACTGCGGAGCACAATTTAAATATTAATGTAAACAAACATTTCATAAGAACTGAGAACTTTTATGACAAAACTCGTGAGTATGAATCACCGGACAGACAACTGTAAAAAATACTATTATATTCTGTTATTTGTTTATGCTTATAATTTGTTTTTAGATTATGAACGACTTTTGTTTCGTTCATCTACGTCATCAAGAGGTTAAAGAAATTGATTAATTGACAATCAAGCTCGAAACCGTTCAATTATGGTATACTAGCTTTTGCCAGCGGCTTCGCTCGCGTTAAATTCGGGGTAACATGGTTCCCTTTTCCTGATTTACAGGTACCTGCTACCTGTAGTTTTTGCCCTAGCGTTTTATTTATTGTAATAGCAAAGCAAAGTTTCCCTTTCTTTCCTCTTTCTCCCTCATATTTAAATCAGTTTTTTTAGATAGCCTAGTCCCGTCTCCATGGACCCAACAATTTCTCTGTACCAAAATTCTTCGAAATCGGTTTAGTTATTTAAGCGTGAAGACGTAACAAACAATCAAAGTCAATTTCGCTTTTATAATATTAGTAAGGAAGTAAGGATTGCAACATATTTATTCTTAAAAAGAAGGTTCTATCTTCGTTTTGTGTCTGAATTTGTGATACTACCCTTGAGCCTGTTCGCTGAAGCTGAGGAATAGAGTAGAAGGTTTGTAAATTCATGCTCTAAAGAAGCTGACAGTTCTAGTAAAATCCTATTACGGCTCACGGTTTGCTTTTGAATAACTATATGTATGTGTCACTACATTAAGTCCATTTTTACAAGTAAACTATATAAAGTAAACGTTAATTTTGCATAATGATTAACTAGTGTACTCCATAAATAAATATTTATGATGCAACTTCATAAAATGACAATGTAAAACTTGATAATGAATTAAACAAACACGAATGTTTTCTGGAGCCCAGAAATATTGAAAGTTAATGTCGTGTGTCATTAAGACTGATTTTATTAATGAGTGTTGCAATGTAAACCGTTTATATATTTGTTTGCGCCGCGCGTAATAAATGCACATTCATTAATATTATTTTCTTTTAAGTTCAGTACATATTTTAATGTTTTATTTACTCTGCATATTTAATTAGTGAAATGAGTGTAGTCAGGGATTAAATCATTATGACAATTCTCGGTGCCTACTTACACTGGAGCCGCTACTTAATACATATGATGAACAGGCAAAACCTAGTCAAGTGTCTTTGAAAAAAGTTAAAATCATTACACCAAATCATCTTCACCAAACATTGTTACCTAGATGATGTCATGATTTAAAAAAAGATTTGTTATTAAACAAAGTTAAATTACTCATCAAAATTTAAGTCTTCATTAATTGTTTCAAAGGTTGTTATTTCATCAGCATTATCTTATAAACATAGTTAGATAAGATAGTTTTATACAACCCGTTTATTTTCTCTGTCATGGAAAATCCCGCACCCTCTTTCCCTCCATTGCCACGACACTCCACAAGAACCCTACTAATGCCGAAAAGGTTTAAGGGCACGTAAAAACGCCCTTCAGACGAATAGGCCGTTACCCCGGGGACGCCCTTCAGTGACTGTCAGTGTGTGCTTCAGATGCACTTGTCTCGAACGAGGGAACTATGTTCTTGTGTGCGTTGGTTAGTCGCGCTCGTGTGCGATCGTGAGTCGCACACAATCGCACACACTGTGCGTATTGAGCATCGTGACGATGAGAATTTGGTAGGTGTGTCTGTGTGCGAGAGAAATGTATTTGATCATCGTTACTAGAATTATCTAAGTGGTAGTGAAATATGGTTGAGCGCGATTACAAGCTGTATTTTGATTAGTGATAAACTATGACTTTTGATTGATTACCGCGTTTTGTTGGTTTCCCAATATGTTGCAATTGATCTTGAGCTATTAATGACATTTATTTTTAGTATTTTCTCGTATCTGTTGTTATGTTTGAAAGCGGTCATTAAAATATAATCTTGTAAACGATTAAATTACATAATAGCTAGCAATGGACATTATATGTCAATTAAATGAAGGAAGTACGACAGATACATATGTCGATAGCTAGCAATACAAAGGGGCAAAAGAATTTAGCACTCTAGGACCTAGTAGTTAGTGTATAATTTGACAAAAAATTCACCAACATACGCTCCGATTGTACGAAGGCAGCAGATGACCTTAACAGGTAGAGCAGCGTGCCCGAGCATGTTAATGTGTTGCGTTCGCGATTACCTACATAACTTTGTGTTTCTTTATCTGTTATTGTACTCTTACGCTGTGGACTATCATCATGCGTGGACTGTGGACTACAATACGTAGACACACGTACAAAAAGTACAAGAGAAAGACTGGTAAAGTATACAACCGCCTGTATACAATTTTTACTTGTGCATAAAGTTTGAATAAATAAAAAAAAATACATACAAATTCTGACAGTTCTAATTTCAAAATCTGTCTGAAACCGTTGAATCGTTGGATTTACTCTTACCACGGGAAACACTCACACACACTCACTTAAGAGGAGTCACTCACACTTCCCGAATATGGCGTTTCCTTGGCAACATGCGAGATTGAGTGTCTCAAAACAAAATTGTTTTTTTTTATTTTTTATTTAGATTTTTAGGAATTTGTTAGTGTTGTATAGGCAATAAAGTGTTATATTTATGTGGTCAGCTATTTATCAGTGATTACAAGCATGTGGCAGTAACCTCGGACTTCATCAACGCATCACTTGCAATTAATTGAATGTCTTCATTGTAGGAGCACTTCTTGCAAACCTTGATTCTATTACTGAAATATGGTTTTATTTAATTGTAATATGGCCTCCTTGGCGTGACTTTTAAGTGAATTTATCTCTTCTAAAGTCTATTTCGTCGAGTGATGTGGAGAGGCAAATTGTTAAAATTAGGTGACCATACAAATTGTAAATGGTGTTCTTATATAATTTCAGTTTTATCTGTGATCGACCACTTAAATGTATTATTAACGTCATGTATGTGTATGGTAATATCATAGCAACTTATACAAACCGTACTAGACTACAAGCCCTCTGACTCAACACGAATTTCAAAATTTAAACATTCCTAGACAAGAATAAACAACCTCAAGTAAATTCCGTCAAGCACCATCAGTAACTCATCACTAAAAATAAAACGTCATCAGATAAAGAGATTCAGCGAAGACTCACAAGCAAGCGGAGGCGTTTAAAGTTATTATCTATGCGGCCGACCTCAGTCGGGTATCGAACCCGCGGCAACTAGGTCAATGCAGCACGCGATGTCATACTCTGTCGCTGACTTGGCGACGCGGAGCTACGAACTGAAGGTGACGACGATGATAAATAAATTAAACGTGGAACGTTTTCAACAGTTACGAACTAACATTTTCAAATGATCATTCTAATGTTAAATGTTTTTTTTTTAATATTTTGACAGTTAGTTTTTTAAGAAAAGAATGTGGTAAATAATATTTTTAGACAAAAAGGTTGGATTTAAAATGTTTTTTTCGTAGTTTTATTTTTTTGTTGCACAGTTGAGGTGTTATTATTTGTTTATGATAGTTAGCGTAAATATTTAAATAGTATTTGATAGTTTGCTTTATTGTGAAACGTATGGCTACACTGCAGGATGTTTTTGAAGCGATTTCTAGCGTATTCATTAGATTTGCGGTTGGTGGAATAATAAATCAAAATGGTAAGATTTCAAAAGATTGCAAAGACCTTGAGTTAAAACTGCTAAAAACGCTAATCTTTAGATCTCCATTTTCATAAGATTTCATTTTTGGATTTAACACGGCACCACATTACTTATTCTTAGACTAAAAACAGTTATATAGCACGTTCCACAAACACCAATAAAGATATTGATCAATAAAGTGCGTAGATCGCGATAAGATGTATCAGGAAGCGACTCTTGCGCATGGCATTAGAGAATGGAGTCAAGGCTCCGTGCTGCGCGCCAGATTATTGCGAGAGGAGCCGCGGTATAGCCACGTATTCTAACATCATAAGTATGTCGGCATTCATTATAATTAGGAATGTTCTGAGATTATTTAGGAAGAATATTTGTACGTTTTCTTCATATGGAACTGTGTAGAATTAAATTGTTTTTTTTTTAATACGTTTCCTCCACACTAGTAATTGCTCCTGTATCGTGAGTGCGTTTACAAATATTTAAACTCACACAAACATCCAGACCCGGAACAACTACCTGTAGGGTTTAAAATATTTGTTCCGTGCGGGAATCAAAGACCCGCGGCACGCAGCGCAGAGGTCGATCGCTCAGCCACTGCGCCAACCGTGCCGTTTAATATGTTTTTATTAGCTTAGCAATTCAAATATTCAGTCCTTTAAAAAAAGGTAGGTACGTAAAACATAGTGTATCGTGGAAAGGTTCCGCGATGGGTGGGGATTTTGGGGGATCTTGAAAACTTGACGTTCAAAAGTGCTGATTATTATCAGCATAATTAAAATAATTGAAAATTTTAGTAATCTTTTCATTTCTGGTTAGTTAAAATTTTTGACCAAATTTTATTTATTCATGTAGGACATTGAAAAAACTAATTCATATTTCCTACTTAATATTTGTTATGCAAATACAAATATCTTATTAAATAAAAATTAAAGAAATGAATTGTCTCATCCTTCCATTTATGGCTCTATGTTTTTCGCCTTTTATATCGCGGAGGAGAACACAGGCCCAAGAGGAGTTAATGGCAACAATTACTTATATAACAAGTGGATAACGGAGTGCAATCTGTGCCCGGTTAGCGGGCTCGACGTGACGCAGCTCCGCGTAATTGTCTCATGATGAGAGGCTGGACAGTTCTAGCGAAGCCACTGCGATTTTATTATTCTGTAATTGAACTGTTGGTAGTTAGTACTAATCTTATAGTTTAATTGAGAAATAAACTGTTTCGTTCTAAGCGGTTGGGGATTTTATACGTGTACTAACTTCCGCCCGCGACTCCGTGACTTTGACTTGCGTGAAGATCGAAAAAAAGTTATTATTCTCTCCCCTTTTCTCACTTTCTTCACTCAAAAGATCTGTACCAAAATTAATCAAAATCGGTTTAGCCATTTAGGTGTGAAGAAGTAACAAACACACAAACTCACTTCTGGTTTTATAATATTAGTAAGGATTATGTCAGTCCGTCTGGTCCGATTGTATCTTAAATGCAAGGCAAGTGTGTTTTTTCATTAGGGTCACACAAACTAAGGGCTAAAACAATAGATCAAGATTTCCCCAGAATTTTCAAATCTATGACAATCATCGTGTCTTTTACCCCCGTAACCTTAGTTGATGCAACCACCAACCAGTCACACCAAAATCAGATTTTACAATCCCAAAGTATTGCAATTTAAATTCACGTAGATTCACCAAAATGCAATTTGCATTCGTTTTGAAAACATAAGCAACTTGGATACCAGATGGTTTTGAAAACCATTGTTTTGTGACGCAATCGCAAAATAAGATCAATCGTTTGACGTTCATGTACTAGGGCACCACAAGTCAGGAGAAGCTTGGAAAGTATATTTGATAGAAACTCTATGAAAATGATACAGCTTCGAGTACTAGGGCAGCATAAGTAGGTAGGAATTAGGAAAATATGTCGAGAAAATACAACCTTGCTGAACATGACATTTGATCTGATTTGCAATTGTTTTTGCTAAATGGATTGCTAGTGGGTGACTGGATTTTGTGCGCAAATAGAACAAAGGCAAAATACTCTACTTCCCCGCATTATATGAACGAAATTACAGACGCAGTAAGAAAATGAGTTGCTTAATTAATTAATCATTCATGCAGTGAAATAAGGAAATTAAATTTAAGTGTCAATGTATACTTTTGATTATAGCAACGCACTTTATCATTAGATATAGACGCCAAAAGAAAAAATAGCTTGTATTCTCATTTCTTATATGATGATTTAGTACCAAACTACAAAAGATTGAATAACATTATCTATTGAAACCCTCCCGACCTATTTATTTTCCAATACCCTTAAAAACTACAATTCGCGACTATTATTCTTTCCTATTCACCGAAAAATAATACCAACGTATAAAAATTAAAAATAAACAGTACCCACCCGCCCACTTCGCCTCCTTCTCCCTTTCGAGAACAGTCTGGTTGCCATGGCAACCGGTCTAGACTCCTTGTTACCTAGCCTAGATAATCGTCTGAATTACATATTGCCTGTAGGCGTTACAGCAGTATCGGAGTAGGGAATGTTATATACATTTTGTGAATATGTTTTGAAGGTATATAAGTGAACCTATTTTGGAAGTATTCAGAAATTTGGGAAACAACAAGGTTATGTATTTGTTACCTCAAGTTTACCCAAAGAAGGAGTAACGATTTATATGGTTGCTGAAATATATCTACAAAATGTACATGGACATAATTTATATTATACACAAGATACTAAAATATTCAACAGTTTTCGCAATTTCTGAAGTCTGGTTGCCTATGAAATAATTAACATAGAAGCTTTATTTCTACTAATGATCCCAAACTTTAACTTTGCATTAATTGATAGATACGTATTTAATTTCTAAACATTTATATTGTAATGTACAGGACCTATACTAACTACCCAGGCAAACAATCCATACTACCTAAATTATATTACATTACTGTCTCATTTTCTACTTTTATTTCCCACCATCATATATTATAACCTAGGTTACCACATAAAATAACTGCGGCAATATATTGGTGTTAAACAATTTTCGACACCCAAGCAGGCAACGACGCGGGTAAAAGCTTCTCATTAAATTTATACACGTGTTTGGGGCCGGGGGCAGTCGGCAAGACACATAGGTAAGTATATATATTGTGTCTGTTCATGTAAAGTTGTGCCGGTCTCGGAAGCGGAGCAGGCAGACGGGCCGGCGGACGGCATGCGACCGGCTCAGGATAACAATGGACGCCTTGTCGTATGTCATTGCCAAGGTCGGTCTACTAATCATTATGTGTACACATGCAGATTATGTGTAAGTATACGTCTTTGGTCTGGAGCTATGTCTGTTATTTCATACATTTAAGTATGTGTGTATATTTAGCTAGTTTTCAAGCTACAAACTCAAATCTTGTAGCTTAAAAGTTTGCCTCCATCAAACAATTTTAAAAGAAAACCTGGAAAATGTCGGTTTCTAAATTACCTTGTTATTTTATAGCTACAGACTTTCTTTAACGACAAGTTAATGTAACACAGAGCCCTTAACAACGAAGTTAAGTGCCTAACTAGACAACATGTCAATTCCAAGAACTAGAGAACACGTAAAAACCATTTATTGATGACATAGGTAATATCGTTACAAAGAAATCACACAATAGCAGATCTGTCTAAGTGGGTACCTATTTATCTACAATTTTTCAGAAGCCTGGAATTGTAACAACCATTAACCAGGAGTTATTATCTACTGGGTTGGCAACCGCTTCATGTACAGTAATGGGGGTCTAAACTGGCTGCTGCAGCAGAATCGTAATCCTTACTAATATTATAAAAGCGAAAGTTAGTTTGTTTGTTCGTTGCGTATTTACGCCTAAAAGGATAAACCGATTTTGATATTTTTTGTACAGATATAGTTGGGACCCTGGACACGGTTATAGGCTTAAAAAAAGGGAGAAAGAGGGAATAAAAAGGGGGAGAAAAACAATTTCTTTTCGATCATCACGCGGGTTAAAGTTAGCGTTAGCCCAAAGTAACTATGCCACGAGGACGAAGTCGTGGGCGGAAGCTAGTAGATTAATAATATTTAGCTGTATCCCGTTGGACTGGCGACTAATCCCAAAGTAGTTAGAATATGGCAAATCATGATTTTCGTCCGAAAAATCAAAGCATTACATAGTACCGAGTTGCTTGTTTCCGTCTGAAGAAGAAAGGAAGAGTGGCAGAAAAAGGGAACGCCTATACCTAACACGACACGCGACTGATTCCTGGCTAAAATGATGATGATGATGATGAGTTTGCGTGTGAAGTGAGACAGCTAATAACTAAATTATTAATCGCATGCATTGTGTCGGTGGGAACTACGGCGATGTGCGGCGAATAATCGATCGAATACCACCGATAAACAATGTCGTAATGTCACCATCGATATGGATCGCGATAATGTGTGTAAGAAAGCATTAAACATATATTAAAACATCATGAGTTGGTTTGTTACGTCTTGACGTCTAAATGGTTTTGAAGAATTTTGGTACAGAGATAGTTGGGACCCTGGAGATGGACATAGGTTTTTTTGTTATATGTAGTAAATGAAGGAGAAAGAGGGATTAAAAAGGAAAACTTAGCATTGCTATTACAATAAATTAGGCGCAAGGGCAAAAACTACAGGTAGCAGGTCCCTGTAAATCAGAAAAGGGGAACTTTGTTACACCGAATTTAACGCGAGTGAACCCGCGGGCAAAAGCTAGTGACCTATATTTCCCATACCATTTTCATTATGACTAATATATAGATACTTTTATATTAATGAACTCTTGGAACTGACAACGCTCATAGCGTTGAAAATTTCAATTAGGTGTATCGTAAGTGAAAACCAGGACTTAAAACGGTAGTGTATATCTACTTTATTCGTTTGACAGAAATTCCTCGATGTTTATCATCAGACTAATATTAAATAGTTTCAGCATTCGTCATAGGAACTACTAATAAATAACCACTTAATATCGGACAACATAAAGACGTGTGTAGTAACAATACGTACATTTTCTAGCAGCCCTATTTCAAATCGATATAACAGCAGTAATGAGAAAATTCCCGGGATTCCACAAACTTGTGTCGGGACTCGACAGAACGTTTCTATCCGACGCTAACACATATTGCTGGCAGACAGACTGGAAGTAAAGCTGATAGAATTTGGTAATAGGGTAATATGGCGCAGTCCTTCACCGCTTTGACGCATTATAACTGCGAAACTAATTCTGTCCGTCCGTGTGTCCGTCCTTTTTTTTTAAACGTTGTCCCACACTAGGATTTGCTCCTATATCGTGGGTGCGTTTACAAACATTTAATTACACATACACAAACAGTCAGACCCGAAACAATCTGTAAACCATGCAAATATTTGTTCCGTGTGGGGATCGAACCCGCGACACGCAGCGTAGCAGTCGATCTCTCAGCCACCGCGCTAACCGTGTCCCTCATTTGCTCTCACGCCTTTATTGTTTTATTAATCAACGGATTACAACAAATCTTGTTGTTCCATAACATAGGTTAAGATTTAGGATACTTTTTGTCCCTGTGGTACGTTCACGTTCAAGCGAAATCGGGCTTAAGTACAAATCGGTGTGACGGTTAAGAAAATGTTTGCATACCGACTTACTTACTTCTCAACTTGCCTCTTTAGTAGATGTTTGTGAGACTTTATACATGTTATCTTGTGTATGACGTTGAAAAAAATTGCGGTTTTCTTCCTTTATTATAAAACTAGCTTCTGCCCGCAACTTCGTCCGCGTGGCATAGTCACTTTAGGCTAACGCTAAGTTTAAACCTCGTGATGATCGAAAAAAATGTATCTTTCTCTTCCCTTTTCTTCCCTCTTTCTCCCCCTTTTCTCACTTTAAAAAAAAGCCTATATACGTCTCCAGGGTCCCAACTAATCTATAATAAGGGTCTCTGTGCCAAAAATCATTACAACCGTTTAGCCATTTAGGTGTGAAGACGAAACAAACAAACTCACTTTCGCTTTTATAATATTAGTAAGGATCTAACTTTATTCTGTCTATATTTCCGTAAGTGCGCTTAACAATATATCTTTTTCTTGGTTATGTTTCATTGTTTTAAGATTTAGATGAAACTAGCTTTTGCCCGCGGCTTCGCTCGCGTTAATTATCGAGGTAACACAGGTTCCCCTTGCGCCTTATTGATTTGTAATAGCAACGCTTAGTTTTCCCTTTTCTTCCCTCTTTCTCCCTCACATCCCACTTTTTTAAATAAAAATTAGCCTATGTCCGTTCCCAACTATCTCTGTACCAAAATTCATCAAAATCGGTTTAGCCATTAAAGCGTGAAGAGGTAACAAACAAACAAACTCACTTTCGCTTTTAT
The DNA here is from genome assembly GCA_958449745.1 of Ochropleura leucogaster. NCBI lineage: Eukaryota > Metazoa > Arthropoda > Insecta > Lepidoptera > Noctuidae > Ochropleura > Ochropleura leucogaster. The sequence continues at coordinate 660,482 of OY288203.1, forward strand.
AATATTAGTAAGGATAGGGCTTCATATCAAACAGTTCATTGTCCCTCAAGAGATCAACCTATTTCCTTAACTCCATTTATACTAGTTATGCGTAATGATAAGAGCTTTCACTCGCATTGACGTGAGGGCTCATTCAATTGACATTCATTAGACTCTGACTTCCCGGAATTGGTTCGCGTTGATTTCTTGTTCCTATTGTATCCATACAATATCACAAATAGGTTCAATAGTGATATTTGTATAAATAACTCTGTTATCTATATCTATACTAATATTATAAAGCTGAAGAGTTTGTTTGTTTGTTTGAACGCGCTAATCTCAGGGACTACTGGTTGGAATTGGAAAATTCTTTCTTTTTTTATTTTTTTTCTTCGGCTATATAACATCACGCTACGACCAACAGGTGCTGAGCAGCGTGGGTGAAACCGCGAGGAAGAGCTAGTATTTTTATATTTGTACAGTCCATCCAAAGGTTGGCTGGAATATATCGCTATCAGCGATAAGACCGTCATTGTCACTATAGAATTAGCAATTTCCTTAAAACAGTTATGTTTAACTTTTGGTGAGCAATCCTTACTATTATTATAAAAGAGAAAGTGAGTTTATTTGTTACGTCTTCACCCCTAAATGGCTAAACCGATTTTGATAAATTTTGATACAGAGATAGTTAGGACCCTGGAGACGGACATAACCTGAGATATTAGGGGTAAAAAGGGGAAGAAAAGGGAAAACTTAGCTTTGCTATTACAATCAATAAGGCGTAACGGCAAAACTACAGGTAGCAGGTACCTGTAAATCAGGAAAAGGGAACTGTGTTGCCCCGAATTTAAAGCGAGCGAAGCAGCGGGCAAAAGCTGGTTATTTTTATTTTATTCTATTTTATTGGTTAATAGAAACAACCTGTTCTTATTTTATCAATCATCTGATATAATATCACACCTTTAATACAAGCAGGGATAGATAGCATAGCTAAGGAACATCCATAGCCCGCGCTTATGTTTAGCTTTTACCATCAACCAGGAATCTAGAAGAAGCTAAGAAATTCGTGATGGAAGTTTTACCAACCTGGGAATCGAACTTAAGACATCCTAGTTAACAGTAGCGTTTGCAACGTCCAGATATTCGCAGTTAATCATTTGCTAATGACATTTATTAAAATGAAAGATAACTTTGAATATATTTATACCTGCTTTAAAAAGTACAAATTTAAATAAATGTTAAACTTTATACAGGTACCTTTCCTCGACAGTTTGTTACATAAGACATATATTTACTTATAGCCTTTCCTCCGGGTCTGCGGGATGAGGGCTGAGGGCTGAGGGCTGAGGGCTGAGGGTAGACAAAACTTCCCAGACGGCCATCATCATTACTCCAGTCTGGAAACTGGAGTTAATCTGTCTGTCGACGGATGTTTGTCACCTCATTTATTTGACGATTTTAAAGCTTACTTTTTTATATGTAAATAGTAAAGGGAGATAATAAAATCATTGTTCGCCTGTGGGTTGAGTGTCGTGTGTTGTATGTTGTATGTCGTGTGTCATGTGTCGTGTGTCATGTGTCGTGTGTCATGTGTCGTGTGTTGTGTGTAGTACTGCTATCCTATTAAATATTATAAATGCGAATGTTTGTGAGGATGGATGGATGTATGGATGTTTGTTACTCTTTCACATCAAAACGGTTGAACGGATCTTGATGAAATTTGGCACAGTTGTAGATTATACTATGGAATAACACATAGGATACACATTTTTATTTCGATATAACGTGGGCGTGGCCTCGGGTGACAGCTAGTGATCTTATAATTTTGCTAACGACAATTTATGAAGTAGGTAATGTCTTCCTGACAACACTTTATATTATATAACGTGTTGTATATAACTTAAAGAACACTTTATATTCTGCGCACACGCATCGTTACCCGCGGGTGAGGTGCCAAATACACGCAGCTTTAGGTGACCGCCAATACAGTATGGCGGACCATTCATATTTATGCTAATGTTATTTTAAATATGGATAAACAAAGGTCATTCATTGATTGGGTTACGTAACAGTTTCTTAGTAACAGTGTGTTGACGACAAACTATGTTGAACCACATCACAATAAAAAGGATTTATTTTTCTTTATTTAGATTGGCAACACTGCGGTTTCGTCAGTTTGAATAAATAATGTTGCTGTGCCTAATAGCTTTGGCCCGCTTTTGAAGCTTTATTTATTTACTAAGTAGCGGTGCTGCATCCTGCATCCGAACTTGGATACTTTTTGCGGACTTAAAACTTTGCATAATGCACGTTAGTTTCTTTTTTTTTAGATATAATTTAAATATATATTTTTTTTATATTAGCACTAGCTACGCTCCGCGGATTCACCCTCGTTGACCGGAATCAAAAGTAGCCTATGTTTTTAGAGAATAAGCTACATACAAAATTTTATCCTAATCCGTTAAGCTATTTGAATTTAAAGGATTAAGAAACATACACAGATACACATATTAATAAATTATAACCTTTTATCAAAAACTCATCTCATTATTTTTTATCCAAAACTCATCTTTACTTTTTATTTTGGTCCAAACTATACTTTAACAAAAATCTGTTTTATAATTTCATTATAAATGAGTTCCTATTTATGTATTTTTTTTGTTTACTTCTCAAAGCGTCCTGTTGCTTAGTGTTGATTATAGCACCGTGTTGATAATTTTTTTAGACATTTCCAGAACTCGGTTCTTTTTAGAAGTTATTTCAGCTTATATAACTGAATTTCATGAGGCTTCCGGCCACATCGTGACTTGAGATTGTTTCTCAATAACTCACGGACATCCAGGACCATATAAATAGAAACAGCTGGTATTGTATTGATTACAAAATGGTTTTATAAGTATTCCTTCATCAAACCATTACTTATTTGCAAAGTCTATTGTTAAAGGCACGCATAATTATAAGTGGGTCAGAAATCAAATCGGTTATTAATTTTAACTGCCTTTGTTTAAGAAAATTTTGTATGGAAACCCATTATAAAAATTCTCAGACTGAGGCAGTTTTTTAATAAGGCAGAAAAGCGTTCTTACTTAAGTGGATCAGTGGATTCAGACTTCAGTAAGTCCATACAGCGCTTTAACATAAAATTCCATTTATTTCATCTCCGTCATTAATTACTAATGAACTGCATTTTAACTTTTTTTTTCTGCAAATGATTTTACTAAAAAGGATCGCGTTCGTGTCACCGTCTCCGTCCGATCGCTCTTAGCTACACAACCTTAAACCTGCCATCACCGCACACAAAAACAACCTTTATTGATAGGTCATTAAGTGTTACGTCAAACGCAATTACGTGTTTATTATACAAAGTTGTTTATGCAGTGGGATGAATAGAAGTTAGACCTTAGTCCGTCGTGATAAGGTTGAAGGTGATTGAGTTGCGGTGTTGTTTTGAGCGTAACTAGGGCGGGCGCCTTGAGAGCCGCATTTACATGACACGGCCTCGCACGGTCGCTGATCTCCTGGCCTTACTGCTGTAGCATTGCACGCCGGCTGCGCACCGCAGTTTCCTTCCTCACCATTATCTATATTTCCTATCCACGCCAACTGACAAACAAGTCTAATCCTTGTTTTGAATGCGTTTCAATCATTGGCTTGGAGGTATGCCAAAGCGAACGAGCTACTATATCTCTGTCTTGTTCCTAGTTCCTATTGTCTTGTACTGCGCATGAGTTGCATTCTGCAATTAAATATTAAAAAAAAAACGCTCTAAAAAATTCTGGAACAAGACATAGCAGTCTGAAGATGGTAATATGACCCTCTAAATAACTGTTCTATTTATAGCAGTGATATTGCAATCAAAGACTCTAGACAGAAGTTTCTAGATGTTCCAGGCAAAGATTTACAAACAACACTTGAACATGTACTAAAATGGAGCAGAATTAGCAACTTATCAAAATCAATTCAGATGGAAGTTTGCTCACAAAACCGATTTAGGCCATGTTCTTGAGAAAATTCTCTTTCCACTAAAGAAAGGAGAATGGGTGGTATAAGGGACCTTCAGACCAGTCGGAAGATCACACATTGGTTTCAATTAGCAAGTGTTTGTGTAATATTCGAGAGCTGTCTGGTTGCGCCACCCGACACAGACCTTGGCGCGTTCGCTCGCCACTAGTTCATTATATACTGCCTCCCATATACTACGGTATTTGCGCTGAGTTTGAGGTAAATAATCAATTTGCTACTTGATTTAAAAGCTGGTCTTTGTGGGTAGAAAGGAGAGGACCTTGTCAAAAGATGTGAGGACCACAAGCTAACATTACAAAAATACTCCTAGGACTAATATTTGTAAGGCAAGAGTTTGCTAATAAATAAATTAGGTCAGTATTTTAGCAGTATTCATAATAATTGATACTGTTTACTTTTCCTAATGTGTATGACCCAATTTTAAATAAACGTGGATGCAGAAGATGACTATGAAATACTCAAATCTATGGAAAACTATTTGCATGATTTTTTTTTTACTTTTTCATGTGCGTTTTTTTTGTTGTTGTTATTTAGTTTACGCCTTATAACATGGGTACTTATACCTTCGGGGATTATAAAGCGTGGTTTAATGTTATGTTATTTGAGCCAAGTAGCTAAGTTAGTTACCCATCTCCTAAACAAACTGTATAATGCCTAGATAAATCCTTGTTTTGCAAAATAAATTCAATGTTAATGAAGTGCGCTTGTACCAGCATGACTGCAAGTCATGTCAGCTCCAGTGGCCTTCTGCGCCCATATGTGGCATATTTAGAGTGCATGCGAATTCTTGCGCCTAGATACGTTGAGTGACTGAACTGGTATTATTACGACTGTTGGGTGAGTGGACCTGGCAGTGGAGTTGGTAAGAGCAATATGAGAGAAGAAACTTGAAGACTACATAGCATACTAACTCGCCTGTAATTAGAATTGTACCCTATAGTACACCTTCGTCAATTATGTTGAAGTTTAATTTAATTCATCCATCATGCAGCCAAAAATTTGGAACCCATGGCTATTGACAGCGAAAATCGTCATAACACTATGCCTGTCTTGGGAATCGAAACCAGGATGTCACAGTCAGCAGTCGACTTAAAGACTAATTGACTTAAAAACTCCTGATAAGCATAATTTCTGATAAGTAAAGGGATCTAGCTCGTAACCTAAACTGAAAACAATTTAGAAAGTGAAGATTATGAAATATAAGAGAATGGAAATTGACAGATGGCTATTTATGGACATGCAAACCACAATATGAGGGTAATTAGGCATTACGTCACCGATAGAAAAACAATAATTTATTTTGGGGATTTATCTGCCACTTCCAAAAGCATTATATTTATAAAATACGTATTAAGTGGTAGTGATATATTTGTACATCTACCTGTGACTGTTACCAACAAATGTGTTCAATTGAAATATATTAAATTCGAGTACAAATTAACACCTTAAAACATAGTCAGGCACGCAGAACGGTCATCAAAAATGGTGAACATGCAAATATCTTAGTTATATCACGCGAACCCTAATTAGTATAAAACTAATTCCACCATACTAGTTTTTCACCATAGACAAGATCCATAGATCGACCGGTTCACCTCACTAAGTGGGACAGGATGCAGGCTGCGTACGCGCATGGTACACGTACGTGTGTGTTAGTGTGTGTGACATACCCACATTAGCGCACTAGTGCGTTATGTAACAGATTTGCGGTTTGTGTGCATTTACCGACATGATTAGGCCGATAAATTTATTTATATGATAAATACTCATATGTTTTGCATTTACATGTTCTAGTTTTAGCGATCCGGTTTGCTCTGAGTTTATTATATTATATACTTATTTACTACTAAATGATTATTATTTGTCGTGACTCTTGTTAATAATTAATTTGACGTAATAAAGATATTATAACATTAATAGTGACGTGATTGTACATAGTTCCTACTTCAAATACATTATAATTGCAATCGACTATTTATAATTTTATATACTCTTGTTTGAGAAGAAGCGTTTGCTCAGTAGTAGACTGGTTTAGTTTAGTGTTGTAATACTTGTAATCGTATTTTTTTTGTATTGATTATAGGCAACTACAAAATTAAATTGGATTGAAGTAGGTATACTTTTTATTACTTTTGCACAACTTAATATCGATTAAATCTAGATCTCAATACACAAAAGAGTTGAGCAAACAAAAAAATACAAATCTCTAATTATTGTTTAATCAAAATGCATTCAAAATTAATCATAACAGCACAAGTGCATCAAGGTGAAAACGCAAAAAAGAGCTATGAAAAGACTACTGAGCAGCGTAGTTAGTTCGCTTTCCGCGGCGCGCGCGCAGCCCTGACCTACATGGTTGATACGTAACCAAGTGCAATGAGACACAAACACATCGGATAATATTACTTTCGTTTACGCGTCGCCGTAAAATTCGCGTAATTACGTAAAAAGTGCGTAATTTCGCAAACTTCTGGTTTTTGGTGTTGGTGTTGTAAAGGTCCTGATGGGGTCGAAGTACATGCCTATATCTGGGTGGGTGAACCAATACGGTTTCTGTAATGTGTAGAAATAACGTAACAAAACTATACAGAGTGCCTTGGGATTAAGAAGAATCATAATTATCGGAGGGTTCTTCTTTTTGGGCTACTTAAATATTTTTCTTTTCTAGGCACTAGCGGGTGCGTTCATAAATATTTGAATGGGATATGGTTTGACTGGGTTTCTCAAATATTTGTTATCTTTGTAGCGGTATATCATAAATGCATTTTCTTTAGTAAGTTTGCTATCCAAATATTAAAAAATAAAACCTGGATAGGTTCCAATTCATTAGACTTATGCTATTTTGAATTAAAAAGCATTTATTTGAATGAACAAAAGGATGTACAAGGCGTAATAACTTGTGAAAGTACTGGAGTTGCCCATTCCAAACGTAGATCTCTATGGAGAAGAATGGGCAAGATCTTGACTGACTGTATAATCCCTACATCATTCATGTAGAGATTATACAGTGAGAACTATGTAGAAAGACTTGCACACTAAGGGTGTCCAGAGTAAAATTTGACTTAGCGTTGCTTATTTAAAATGTAACTGAAAGATTACACTTAGGTAACTATAACATGACAGGGAGCTATCTATATATAGAATCAGATTGTTTTAAAGAAGTCTTCAATAAGTTAGCTGGTTAACTAATCAAGTTCAGGATAGAGTTTCCTAAATTATTGATTTAAACAAACTTGGTCGCTTATAAATAGTAACCCAGATTTTGATATTTTTGCTCCGGAATCGGTTTCAGTCACCGAAATACCAACTATTACAACATCAGCAAACTCGTAAACAAAACTATTTCTATAATAAAAATAGCTATAAGGCAATTACGTGAGTTAATTGCAGGTTTATAACCTAAAGGAAGAAAGACTGCTGTTCCTATGACCTTCAAATACTTGCTCTTATTTCCCGATAAGCCAGTTATTTCCCTAGCCATGCGCGGTGCGTGAAACGCCGCAGTTTTTCAGGCTTTCCGAACACGGCACTTAATCTTGGCCCAATAACCGTAAAATATATCGTGTACGAGTTATTTTAATTAGCCCTTACCGTCGGGAATTCCGGCTGGATTATATGTGAACTTACCTGTAAGAAAGAGAAATGGAATTAATATGTGGAAGCGGGCATTAGGTCATTCTATCGATTACGGTGGAAAGGTATTTCACGGTCGCATAGCTCCGGAAATAGGTCGATTGTGGGAGAAGGTGGATCAGGTCAAATGTAGAAGCAGCTGTGTTTGGCTCTGTCCACATTTTTCTTTTTAAACGTTGCTCTACACTAGGATTTCTATAGTTTTTCATTGTTTGTTTTTCACGAACAGTCAGAACAACTACCTATAGATTATACAAATATTTGCTCCGTGGAATCTAACCCGAGACACGCAGCGCAGTAACTGAACGTTAAACCAATGACTCGGCTCTGTTAGTGCTATTAATCTAGTCAGCACTGGAGATACTATGATCACAAATACTTTTCCCAATCGTGTGATTGTTTCTAAAGACCCATTTTGAATCCCCGTTTAGCAAGTGATCCTTTCAGACTAAGTAGGTGACTACAACGGTCTCTATAAAAATAACGAGCTCGTTATCATAATAACATTCTTGAAAGTGTGAACAAAAAACTTCTTACATATCCCATCGTTCCCAAATTACACTAATAATATAATATTTCTTAAATCTAAAGTAAGCAACATGCAAAGCATTATTTGAACTAGGCAACAAGGAAAGCTTGTGCGTTAACACCCGTTTCGCCAAGACTAGGTGACACCTAAACGGTTGCCTAGTATTAACGAGAAAGGGTATTATAGTGCAGTTGCAACAGATACTCCAATAACTCGTCCGGTCCTACGTTCCTTCTACTATAACATCACACTAATATTGGCAAAGGCGAAAGTTTGTATGTGTGTGTATATGATTGTTACTCCTGCACGCTCAAACGACCAGACCAATTTGGATGTTATCCCTGTTTTAACACATAACAAGGGGCATGAGCTAGTTCTTAAATAATTCAAAGTTATAATGACTACATCGATCTATGCAGTTACGTCTAAACTCATTATCATACAAATAACACATTTCTGTGACCTATAACAACAAGAACGATATATTTCGACACGTGTTTTTTTGTCCCGAGGCAGATTCGGACAGGCCATGTGTCATACCACGGATAATTGACGGGAATATTAATGGCTGATGTTAAACGAAGACTACACAAGATGAGCGGAGCGGAGATGTGCGACGTTTCTTAGGATATGCTCGTGAATCAGGAAAATCGCCAACTTGTAGCTACTAAGAAGACTTTCTACAACTTGGGTTTGTTGCCAAACTTTTTTGCTTAATCAATCAAAACAATTATTAAGAGTTATCGTAGCAGATTTGGATTTCCGAAACTTTTATGGGCTTTTAGAAAATGGAGAGTTCCGTATTTTATATTTTGTTATTTTGAATCCTGTCGTTAAAGCTAGCAGACACAATATTAACATTTCTTAATAAATTGACTTTAAAAAACCAAGAAATAACACGAATATTAGCTAATTAAACGCTACACAACTACATCACCTGTCAAATTTGAAATACTACGCATTCCGAAACAGCGTCAGAATTCCCCTAATTCATTAGCGTTAAATTCAAATGGCTTGTATTTGACACCCCTAGTGACGTAGGGGCCGAAGGTAACCGATCGCAGTCGATGGGCCGGAACGTGCAAAAACTTGCGCCCGCGCACCCATGCTACGCTACACGTGGTGGGGTATCAGGTGCACAAATACCGTTTGGATTCCGTATACATTTATGATACTTCTTTAGTATTTCTTCAGATTTTATGAGTTAAGAACCGACTTTGATATATTGATATATCGGCGGAGTTGAAACACACGAAGGGGGGGACGAGTAAGCCTATGTTTTAAAGGGGGTATGTTGATATCCTCTTACTGAGCTGTGAAGGTTAGATAGGCAGTTGTCCCATGTAATATACCAATATTCACATGCATCAGGAAGCCGTGGAAACCAAAGCTGACTTAGTGATTTTTAGGTTTATAACTGTGCTAGTATCAAATGGGCATACATAAAACCTAAGTACCTATAAAATGGATGCTATTTATGGACTTGCGTTATCCAAGGTTCGATATCCGGATCCTACAAATTGTTACTGAGTGTTCCCATCAGGAATTTGTCAGTAGCAGTTGATGTCAATAGGGTCGCCCCCTATTAAATGGGGCTTGAACATAACTGGCGAGATGGGGGTGTAGTACAAGGTACACAGGTGAAAATAGTTCGTTTCTGTTTGTTTAGGGTTTAGACGGCGTACCTAAGACCAAAGTTAGAAAATACAATTTCGTGTTATTGTACCTAATATTATCGGATAAAGTTCAAAAAGTTTCAGTATCTAGTTGGCTTAAAATATCCGACTCGCTTAATGGATGGTTTGGTAGACTCATCTAGAAAACTCTGGTGCTGGGAGAATACAGAATTACACCAACTCGGAATATTCCACCAAAACATTATAACAGTGTATTTTCAACTAAGTAATTATGGATGTAAGGTCTGTTTTTGGAAACACGTTTGGCATAACAGATAATAGCCCCGTTTAGGACTGTTGGAGAACCCTAGAAACGAGCGATAAATTTCGTTCATCCGGGGTATTGAATGCCCCGCCCTGAGGTAGCGAGGTGCGTTATTTTAATAACCCTACATTATTGACTGGCGCCATGACACGCCACTGACACCAAAACAAGGGTTTTTGCAAGATGCTTTTTTCTTCTTACTAATTTTTTTGAGCATTATCTTACTGGCGAAATGTGGTTGTACCATTAGGGATACCTCTGCTGAGCAAAAGGTCTTAGATTCGATTCTCAGAATACCAGCCAACTGAGACTGGATTTGTGACCGGTTATTGTCAATAACCGGTTAGGCTCGCTCCAATTGGCATCAAACTAAGTTCAACCCTAACACAAAAACACTACACTTGTCCTATAATTAGTATCTATTACATATAAGGTCCAAGTCCTAGGCGACAGTCGGTTGATTTTATTTTTTGTATAAATCCCGTTGAACTACTGTTAAACGCGCATTTACTATACAAATACAACATCAGTACCTAGTTGCCATGGACTTTGTAACTATTAAACGATAGATTAATATTAATTACAAGTGTTTTTAATGATTAAACACAAATGATTTATATTTATCCGTAATACATAATCGTCGTACAATAATACATAATATTAATCAGAATTTATTATATATACGTCATAACTGGGATTTCCCGATGTTTTGCTATTTTACATTATTATACAATTTTACCGCCAAGTTATGGTTTAAATGACTCAATAAAAACGAAATACAACGACAAGCAGCCGATTTTTAGGAAAAAGTAAACGTTATAACTTTTCCTTCCTAAAACTACTTTTCAATTTTTTGCTAATATTTCGAATTAGTAGTAATATTTTGGGAAACCGATCATCACAGCATTCATATATAGATTTACTGATCATTGTCCTGATAAGGCAGAAGCGGGGATTAACAATTAGTAATTTGCTAAGATACAACTTCGGTTTTGGTTTAAAAAAAAATCTCATACGAATATACATTCCGCTTATAATGAGATACATAGAAATAAACATGATATAATGCAGTACAATACAAATTTCCTTCAGAGTATTAGCAGCTATAATGTATTTACATGTTTCTTTAACTTATATTTAAATGTATTCATGTTGTCGCACTCTTTAATATATTTTATACCCTAATATGTCGTATTTAACCCAAAGGTTTACTGGTACTTGTGGCATTAAGTCTATTGTATATGAAGTTTAAATAAATAAGTTAATAAATGACGTCATTTTAAGCCAGACATTACAAAACAATAACAGCCAGGATTAGACACTAGACCAGTCTAGGTCCTCCCAGGTGTGGCGCATCCGGTTTCCGATACACATTCAGGCTTACTATCTCAGTGTATGTTTCCTAGGGTTTATAACTTCCGTAACGTTATTTGGCCTAAATCTGGCCAGGTTTACCTGTACTTAAACATAGTATTTATATAAATGATGTTTATTTTGCAAGTAGGTTTTCACAAACACTTTAACACGTCTTTTTTAAAACTAGATGAGGCCGGTGTTTCGCACCCGACTGCTCTGAGAAGAAACAGCCGAAACAAACTCAGAGGTCATAGTCTCTTTTGAAGTCCAGATAAAAAATCTTGGTCAACTTACATGAGGACTATGCAGATTAGTGTCTGAAATGGTATTTTTAAGAAAGCACCACACAGATTTATATAAATAAACATGAAAAGGATTGTTTGTAAAAGTGATTTCAATGAAAAATAAAATCGCGTCATCCAATGCCATAGTTACAATAATCCAATAAATAGTATTTTCTATCGTACTGAATTTCATTAAATGTTTATATTATCATAATATGTCAACTAGTGCAATTTCCGTTTGCTCGCTCTTCTGCAATTCATATTAATTTCAAATAAACTAGCTTTATAAATCGGTAAACGTCCGATTATACAATTTGAATTATTGATACACCACTCAAATCAGAAAGTATTCTAAAGTAAATCATTACCAAAATATCTTCGTACAATATTCCTAAATATTCTAAATGTCTCAATATACTAACAATAATATCTTTTCTGGGGGCAACATCGTAATACTGCGGACTGATTGATGACCACAACCTGTCAAAATGCTACTTAACGCTTCCCAACTCCTAGATGTCTTTAGGATTACGCCAAAGGTCATTTACCAGACTCATTAAAAATGTAGAAATTATAGAGACAAACTCATTATGTGGCTGTATTTCCAATGCTTCGTTTCATTAGTCAGTAAATATAAAAAATATAAAAAGCAAATATAAAAAGTACAATAGAACCATAATCCATATTGCGCTACTTAGGACTTTGTTGTAATAGCTGGCTTAATACCATTAACTAGTCAATCATCCAGACTCCGATTAGCCACCTCTGATCTTGGGGCTAAACTAGTTGACATTTTATCTGCGGCATAGGTTTTATGTAATGTCAATAGGGTAGTTGACACCACCAATCAATTAATATACTTTTTATGAGCTGTCAAAACACACTTCCCTCATAGATTTTGTATGAGACTCGCAACCGATGACGTCACTAAGTTGTCAAGTCAATGATGCTACTATTTATTGATTTAAAAGCAACTAAAAATCGAATTTTAAAGTTATTTTGAAATGAATGGAGTTCTCAGGTCTAGAAAAAGGTTATCTTTCAGAAAAAATGTGTTTTTAAATTATTGGTTAATGGTGTCAACTAGCCAATTCTGCGTGATAGAAAATCGAAACATATTGACAGCAATTGCCATTGTAAACGACCTCTGGGAACCATACCAAGCTTCTTCAATTGCGACTGATGACCGATAGGACTAAGGGCATTCAATTCTATCAATACTAACGTTGTCATTATTCAGTGGGAATCCTCCTTAACCCAATGATTGATCGAACCGATTCGTTAGACAAATGTGTCGCAGTTAATAATATGGTTGTGATACCTTGCGCCTGCGCCGCTTCTGTGTATGCAACGAGTAGCTTAGCAGGAACAGTCACATGGACGAATTTTGGGAGAAAAAGGGTTGTGATAAAGGAGACGTGGGTAACGGTGCACATAGAGATGCAGCATCCTAAGCCGGAGATAGATCAGAAATCCGTACCGGAAAACTTATTTCAAGGATAAAAAAGAGGAAAATAGACCATAATTATGATACTCAGACAGTGATTAATATGGACGTAGACGATCAGACTTTAGTAAGTAAAAGGAATACATTAAATAGACGACACAGTCACGGTACTTCCCCCAGTCCTAGACTAATATTTTCGGATATAACTAAGGTAAGGTATAGAACGTTAGTTATATGCCACTGATAACAAATAATAATGTTTAACTTTATCAACAAATCAGTGACCACCTACCTACACATAGCGGTATTTATTGATTCAGTTATTAATTACCGTATTACCGTAGCGAAGGGGGTTTTTGAAAGTGTGGTACTCAATAACCAACTAGGGGTATGCCATCGCCCATCCTACAGCAGGGTTCGGGGCAAGATTTGATGAGTAACAGTAGACAAGGTGTACTCAAGATGTATGTATAGAAGCTCTCAGCTAAGTCAACCTGCTCCTCATCCTCACTATGATCTAGTAACAAACACTAAATTAAATGATAACAAACTCCTTGTTAGCAGTAACAAACCGGTGCACAAGAGAACGGTGTCGCGTGCACTTGTGCAGGACACTGCGCACACACACGTCGTGCATGCGCGTGCGCTTGTGCGCGTACATATGTGGTCGGTCGTCATTGACACGCTTCAGGTTGTCGTACTGCCTCAAGGAGCTGTGCTTAGAGTCAAGTGTACAGTCGGTAGGAGAGCTTGTTATCTCATCGAAATATGTAGGTTATTCAGAAGTGTCAAATAATGGGTGTTGCCCTTGGAAGGGTAAGTGCTGTTATACTGGGACGGGGCTTTTTACACTTCAATTTAAATGTTTGTCTGTTGCCTGGTTACAAGTAACATAGCAGAAGAATATAGATAACAAAGGTCCGTTCGAAAAGTTAAGCAGAAAACACACTGCAGCCGCGACAGTTTTATTCCATTGGCATTCTGGCAGGATACTGATAATTATCAATCTATAAATAAATCATTAATTCATTTATATACTTCCACAGTCTCATTTACTTCATTAAAGAAGAAACAAGATTTGCTTACTCTCAAATCAATGCAAATCAGTTAACAGTTGCTCACAAGACTGTACCACTCTATACAATTAAGGTAATATAGTTTCATTGGTTTCCGCCGACCGTGTCCACCTCCTACTGCCTAGCGTACATTATACCCTGGTACCTATATATTATCAAGAGCCAGGCTACCTGGTCATTTAGACCCCTTTGATGGCAGGTAAGAAAGGACCGCGTACACAGCGCAACATTGTAAGTGATAGTATTTGTAATGGAATCTCGCTAAACGCTTTCGTGTCACGGACAATTTAATTCAGCTTTGTTAGAACCTATGTTTAGAGGTAGGAGGCCTTTTTCCTGGAAAATTTGCGGTGCTTGATGTGACTCGATATTAAATGGTTTTCATTAAATACTTGCTACGCAAAATATGACAATACGAAGCAGTCGCAATTTGAAATACCTGAATAACTTTAGTGTTACAAAACTATCTAAGCTAGGCTAATTAGGGATTCAGATACAATAGTGAATAGACGTGTCATTAACTATGCATAGACTGTAAGAGTGGTCTATGATCAAATAAGTACAACCAACTATTCCAGTCTAGCCACGTCCTGCCCACGTGCCCAGATAGGTCCAGAACTCCACGAGCCTGTTTATTTACGTATAACATACATTTGTAGGTCACGGTCGCTCGGAACTTCGTGAAATGTCCGTTGCCTGCTATCGGATTCCGGGAATACTTTGTTCATAAACGTTGTCGGAATCGTACATAATAACAACTCATTGGATTTTCCTCCAGTGACGCGGATTGTTAAAAGTGTTAGGTGGAAGTTAGGCAACCGGTTTCTACTTTAAAGGTCGATTAACAGTACCTAACTGATTAGTTGTTTAACACTTATTGCATCCTCTCATAGATGGAGTCAATTATAGGAAGCACGTAATGAAGCATTTTGTAGAAGGAAACTCAAATGTAGGCTTGCTGTTATTTTTGGCAGAATAAGTGTTAGTAAAGCTGATTTATTCGTCGCAATTTCGCATAAAGTATGTTATAAATTCTTTAGTAAATACTGACAGAACACTAAATAGGTGTTTAGGGACTCGTAAAAACTATTCTGAATATTTTTCATCCTAGAAAAAATAAGATAGAGCCTTGCTAGCAACTAGTTAAAATAAATGGAACAAAGCTTAACAGGTGAAATCGGTAGAACTATGGCATCCTTTTATCGGCCTAACAATGGCGTGGGAACATGCGTAGGTTTCAAAAGCAGCTTGCACACTGCTCTAAACCTACGGTTCTCCTTAAATGGATTTTTAAGACTTGCAAAACACCAATTATGTTTGTTCACGATACTCCTTTTAGAATTAGATTTAATCATAAAATTGCAAGTGCAACAGTCCCTAATTGTACAGAAATAGGGCTACCTCTTTTGGACAGACTTAAAAAAGGAAGAGGTCTTCAATACCAAAACAAGGAAAAAATAGCAGCTTTAAAAACAGAACGGTTCCCAACGAGCCAACAAAAACAAAAAGAAATTATTCTTAAATTTTTTTTGATGATTTGAATTGCTTCTCAGAACAAAAATAAACAATACTTGTTATTAGTTGGTAAATCGCTCTGTTTAATCACACGCCCGCTTGTCTAGTACCTATTCGTATCTCAAAACGTCCATTCTATAAGTCTTTCAAATCTCTTTACACATGTATGAAGTAGTTTGAAGAATCTATTTACAGCTATCCTCAAATCTAGGATGCTGCGGAACATTACTTATAACAAGACCGTTATTAAGTATTATGAAACTTATTTTCCAAGAGATATTAATTTAGTCTATCAATTATTCATATTACATTCTAAACTACGCTACTGAACTTTAGAACATCTTAATTTAAGTTTCGGAGAATTTAATTGCTCAATTGTGGGTTTTTCTACCCTGGAATTCCCTCCATTCCAATTTCATCTCACATAAGACCAATAAATCCGAAATCTCGTCGTCTGCGCGTGCGTTGCTAACAGTTCTCAAGGAGACGCGCGCGGATGTGCGCTTGCGCAACTGATACGTGCCGAAGTATGCTCCACTTCGATCGATTTGATATTAATAGGCGGACGTCCGGCTTTTAATAGTTTTAATAGACACCCCAATTACCGTGATCTTCGCGCGGGTCACGAATACACGAGGCGAGTCCTTGGGAGTGAACGGTAAGAAAGGTATCGATCGACTGGCGTAATCATATTATTTATTGGTAATTGTGTAATTTATGAGAGGGAAGTCATTTATCTTTTCACATTTATTTAGTGTGACCTATATTTTAATGGCTTCCGAGTACAAAGTCGTTTGCAATAAATCAAAGCGAGTCATAAAAGTTAATGAAAAGTAAACTATTTAAACCTCAGACAGATTAATTTTGTAACCCATATTTAATTCCTTGTATTAGGTACTCTATTACCCACAAAACAACAAGGAAAGCAGAGCAACCTCTATGGTAACGCATCACAAACGCACGCTCCATCTCGACTGACATAACACTAGCACATGTGAGGCACACACACCCGCGGCGCTTGCGCACATGGCACACAAGCGCACTGTTTGCGCGCAGTGAAAACGGGGTCATGGTTGTACGCGCACACATGCGCACGAGTGACGCACGCGGTGCACCGTGCACTAAGGATTGCGGATGCGGTTGTCAAAAATTGACACTATTTGAAAATCAGTGCAAAAATTACGTTCTTGTGGGGAAAAATAGTGACTTAACCAGTAAAGATAGTCGTGTCCTGACAGGTGACCTTGCAACAACCTAGGGGTCAAAGTAAAAACCCTAGGACGAGGATAGCTGAGAGTCTCTTTGAAGTTGAAAGACATAGGAATTTCTGAGGTCATCTGGTTATCTAGTACATTTTCAGTGCGTACCTTACCGCCTTACCGGTGACAAATTGACATCCTACATAATTTATTTGTATATTTTGTCCCAGCGTCTTTTTATAAGATATGTTAGTTTTTCTCAGTGTCCGGAATACGAGGGGAATTTTATAATGTCCGGAATATCCAAACCGCCATTGGAACCATAGAATTAGCAATTCTTGTAAAACCGTTGTGTTTAAATTTTTGGTGTGCTATAAAGTATATTCTATTATATCCAAAATAAACATTTCCTTAGGAAAATAATTAAAGTGGCGTTTGTATTGATATTTTAAGCAAATGTTCTGCAACAAATCTTACTTAAACTTAGAAAAAAAATCGCTAAAATTATGTTTTGCCTGATTCCAAAGATAGTAAAATCCGGAAATATTTCAAATATCGGCAATATTCTGCGGAAAACTTTTGTATTGATCCCCAGGTTAGTTGAGTATACTACACTCACAATGCTTTTAATGTATCAGGACGAAGTAAAAGGAGTTAGGATAGATTTACGCCCGGTTCCAATAAACAGAAAACGATTCGCTTTGCTTCCGGATTGTAGTAGGTATTTTGACATAAGTTCTATGAGACGATGTCAAAATACAACTATCCGTAAGCAAAACGAATCGTTTTTGTTTATTACAACGCCGAATACCGAAGCAGGTGGCATTCTGTGGGCATCCCTCCCATGAGAAACACCCGTTAGTTATGTATACAATGTTTCCAGTGTATGCAGAAGCTACAAGGTATCATGACAACAACCGTAGTAATGAGTTCTGCAGTTGAGTTTAGAGTTATTTTAAAAATGAGGGTAAATGGCTCCAGCTTTGTTTGGCGTGTAATTACGAGTTGTTGTTTCAGGTTATCACGTAGAGCGAGTGGGGGGGGGGGCTCTTACGTCGGAATACTGTGACGTTAGCAGAATTATATTAGAAGAGGAGAATTCTAACAAACTAATAAGAGTTTATAGTAGGACGTAATATATTATTTCTTAGAAGTACTAAACCGGAATGTTAAACTAACAAAAAATTAAAGACTACTGAAACTGGAACATTCAGTTCTTATTTTTGTTTTTAAAACATGGATGATGGGTGAAGTAATTTTATTTTTGCTTATAAAAGTTGAATTAATAAATATATAAATAATTTTCACTTTATCACAATTTTGCTACCCTCGTCCCATTCTATTTGTGGTCGGCGCAACACGTTTTATTTTTCATTCTCCCCTATTCTCCCCTTCAGTTTCCCTTCAATACGGAGAAACGTCTCGAAAATACGAACCATCATCATCTGCCTAGCCTTTTCCAACTATGTTGGGGTCGGCTTCCAGTCTTACCGGATGCAGCTGAATACCAGTATTTTACATGGACCGACTGCCTATCTGACCTCTATAACCCAGTTAGCACTGTGTAATACGTTACCGGAATTATACTCTTTATAAAACGAATACGAACCATAAGAATTAATAAATTCTAAATAAAGTCCTCAAGAGTTAAAAGTTGTATAATCCAAAATTTCCTTGTAATATACCGCTGTATCTTGTAAGGAAGCAAATACCATGTTGCGAGGTCGGAAGCGAATTAGTAGGAACCGCCGAACGTTAGTATACATCGATAACCTAGATACACTAGATTCATTACTGTAGGTAGGCACATACATGTACATAATATAATGTAGAATCAAGATTGGCTAGATTCTAGGAACCTATTCCTACTCATATTCATATATTCATACCAACTATGTGAGTCGTTCGGGAGGCAATAAAGATGATGAGAATTTGAGAAAAGATATAGCTATATCTTGTGGTTTTACTTGTCGGACTACGGTAACACGTTACCTTTAATACTAGATCTTAATGTACTTATTGAATAATATAGGGATTAAGGAGGTATCCTAAATTTAAGTCAAAAAGTTGGAACTTTAACGTAAAATATCTCTATAACTAGGTGGTTTCCGGTTCAGGTATTATAACGGGGTGGAGGGGGGGGGGTACTGCCTATCTAGCTTCGTGAAATGACTAGCTACATTTTTGCGGTTAATATTCAAGTGACACCTACTAATTTGTACTTTCAGTTTCTGCCTCAATACGTTTATTTATTAACGACTTAATTGTATAAATATAACTAAAAAGTATTGGAAAGTAAGTTTCCAACCAATGTGTATAAAGAAAGATAATATTTTGAAAGAAAACTGCGATAGGTCAGTTCCTTGTCCTCTCACACAAATACTGAATTTCTAAAAAGGACTTTGTCTAAACACACTTAGAGAAACATTTTAAACACAAAAGAAGTACCTACTCAATAGAACAAATAGGATTCATAACATAGAAACAGAAAGTTTGTGTTCTTACAAAACATAACGTTACGACTGTTATCCCCAAGGGACTCGGCAGAAGTATAAATACAATCAAATTTTGCGAGATTTTTAGAAGCAATAAAATGTACCACCCAGTTCCCTTCACCCAGTACTAGAGGTATTTAGTCGTTCATGCTCTCTGTATTAGGTGCTACACGATTCTACTTCATTATTTTATCTACAGCGGCATCGCCATAACCTAATAATTAAAATAAACATCCCTAATGAACGCCCTGGGAGTGATCACACAGTCCCCTAGCGATGACGTCACGCGTCACTGTCACCTTGGTGTCGCGGCTCCCACCTTGACATGGAGCCCTAGTTCCCCACATCACGTTCTAGGAAGATACTCCAACAGTAATTAGGTACCTACTATAAAATGATTAATTCCCAACGTTTTCCTATAGTTATATTGACGTATTATTTTTATGAAATTGCAGACATTTTGGTGTCAAGGCTTTTTTGTTGGAATTTTGAGCAGATGAAATAGAAAGGAACTGGATTGTAAACAGGAAATATGTTTCAAATCAGGAGAAGAATAAAGATCTCTTCTAACTAAGCTATACTGTAAAACCAATACGTGTTAAACATAATATCTTTATGTACCTACAGCTTAAGCAAATATAATTCCATTCTGTAATATGCCTTGTTTGAGATAACGACTGTAAGATTAAGAAAGTACTAACTAGCTTCGCCCAGCTTAACTAAAATTTGTACATATAAATATATAGATGTGTGCCCAAAGGAAGTGCGAGGTAGGCTCAAAAAAAAGATGGACGTGGATTCGCTCCAGCAGGATTGGCCAGGGGAGACAAACGCAGAGAGAATTGGAAATGAATGAGCCTTGGCCCAACATTGGGAAAAAATAGGTTAAAAAAATACAGGTGTGAGGATAAATAAACATGGGAGAAGTCTGTTATATATAGAACGAAAGAATGAATAAAGTAAAATCTGAATAAAGTCAAGTTTATAGGTAAACATTTCATTAAATCAAAGCCAGAAATTTGATAATTCTCATAATCTCATAGTCTGTTGGATTCTTTAAAGTTGACATTGTTTTTTGCATATCTAAGGAAAACAGTACAAGGATCTCCATTACGTGTTAACATCGTATTTTATGTACCTACCTAGAGTTTATTTAATCAAATACAATTCCATGCTCTTCTAAAGAATGAACAGAAACATTCCATGAATGTACGCAAAATTATAAAATATACATTTTTGTATCTAACTTAATCCAAAACGTTGACATAACTACCTAGTTATGAATAACTTATGGCAATTCAGTCGCAGTTTATTTTTTTGCCGAAAAAAACCACTTCAAAGTTCGGCCGCCTCTTGCGGAAAAAAGTGAAACTTCCTTAATTCGGCACTACATTTGTAACTTTGGTCCCAGAGGGCAAAGCCCTAAGTGCTTGAACGGCGGCGGTTCTACCAAAAAGGTTCTTTTTATTTAGTGATAAAACTTTCAAAGTTTTTTTTCGTTTCATTAATACTTATGTTGCTTTCTAAACGTACCGTTAGGTAGGTACCTACCTACTGTTAAATTTGCTCGGCGCTACTGTAGGACATGAGCTTTTGAGTTCGATTCCTCGTTGAAGTATTTCTCTGTCAGAAACTGATTTAATGTTAAAATTATTTAACTTCTGTTTAACTACTAGTTTCCATTTAATGTCTGTGCATTTGTTTATCCGTCAGTTACTTGTTAACGACATGTTTTGTATCTGAAACATCTACTAACTTTCCATCACTATAATATGAAAGTGATCATTACGAACCTGTCTGTGCATTTAGTACGAAAAGTTATATACAATAGAGACAGCTATATGTTATGGATAATTACCTAGAGTGGTGTATGCTCTCATATGCACCGCAAATGGCCACCGCGGCCCAGGGAGTCCTTGTATTTGAAAAGGAAAAAATAATTTAATAGCTTAATCTAGTCGTTGGATGAGCTGTACAAATATATACCAATGATCCACGTTTGCTCAGGACTGAAAACGTTAGAACATATGGAGGAGACGATTGCCCAGATGAAGCTGTCACTAACCAGTAAAATAGAAATATAATGTACTTTTGAGCATAGGGTAAACCTTTGCCTAACAGAAGATTATCATTTTTAAAGTAATTTGTTCAAAGCAGCCATCATTATTTTTTGCTGATTTCGAACTAACTTTAGCTAGATACTTCTCATACAACATACCTATAAGTACTTTTTACCAATTATCTATATTTTTTATGAATCATAAAATAAGTTGAAGTTTATTAACTTTCCCGTTTCACGTTTGTGTGTATGTACAGTACTTATGTACGCAGTTTCAGATAGATTATAAGGCGGGGAAAGCGGTTAGATGTGCCTACTACCGTCCACTCGGTGCACTTGCGTCGCTTTCGCTTCCGGCCGCGCGGGGGCGCCACTGACCTACTGTGCTGGAGATATATCTCAGCGCGTCGTTTTGCCGACTAAATTAAATGTCTGAAGGATTGTTGGATAAGGCTTTTTGCTAGTCCTATTACTGTTGAGAAAGAAGTGTTAGGTATTAGAATTTTCTCGAATAAAATATTCGAATCTCCTCTCCGTTATTTTCACAAATTCTAATTTCAACAAACACTAGCCCCATGTCAATAATGGAGAAAATCGGTTACAATACTAAATTACCAATTTTTTATTTGGATTTCTGCTACCTACAAAACATTATATTAAACAGATGGAGTCTGCCTACCTAACTATTGCGGAAGGGTGTAAAAGTTTCCTTAACGAAGGCTTCTTGCTCGCCCCGTCATTAAGATATTTTGTTTAAGAACTAATTTTAAATATTCTAGTTACAGAAATAGTGAGGGTAAAAGACTGTCTCACATGTTTTTTTCTTAAATCCAAGATTCTAATGATAAATCATTTTTACTTTAAATACCTCCCTAAATCAGCACAATGGTGTGAGTCCTACCAGAAACCGTGATTATCCACCCCAAAAAAGTCCCATGGTTTACACCCTAGTAGGTACGTTAGCAAACACCGACTCACTTTTATAAAACGCATTATGCTTCTCAAAATCGATTAGATATTATAGATTTTACATCTCAGTGAGATGCGAGTACATCGGTACATACCTAGGTATACTGGTTGCCTAGTGCCTCTACTTAGCTTTATAAAACTTTCTCGTGCCGGCCGGCCTAAACGTTTGACGAGGTAAAAGCGGTAAGTCGTGAAAGGAAAATCGTCGGTACTTCCTCGAGCGGAAATCGAAAGTGGATTGTGATCGCGAGGAGAAAACTGCATAGACGGAGGTAGATAGCTAATGCATTAGACGTTGCAACTGCACTTTGGGGAGTAGTGACATCTATTATCCATTTGAGGAATTATTATGGTTACCATATGGTGCTGCCATCTAGCAGCTAATAGTAAAACTACCAAGACAAGTATCTTTCATCATAGTTCTGCTATTTGCCACTAGATGTCACTATAAATAAAAGTCGCTACTCCACCCCTAAACCTTATTCTAATAAGTAATAAACTCACCTTTACCTCCACCAGCATCATGCACCTGCGGCTTCCCGCTCGGCATCCTCTGCATCGGCGACGCGCTGCCGTAGTTCATACTCGTCGTGTTGTAATCCGAGCTGATTGGTTCTTGCTTTATCCCGCTAGGTGATGCCGACAGCTTCTCAGCCAGCAGCGGATTCTGGGAAGCGATATTATATCGCCCATTGTTGATATTATTTGTTACGGCATTGTTGATGGCACTTGTGCCCGATCTCAACAGTTGTTGTAACCGTTGTTGGCCGTTGTTTGGCAGTGCTAATTGACTGTTTTGTTGGTAGTAGCCTTGAAGTTGGCTGCTGGACGCTGGCGATGATATGTTGTTGTTTTCTTCTTGCTGGAATCGAAGAATATAAAATTATTATCAGTTAATGCTTTGTATGGATTAGAAACAGCTACAAACAATAATACAATACGAACATATAAGCATCAGGGTCTTATACGCCAATATTTTCTGTAGACGGGGTGGAATTTAATCAAACAGTGACAGTGAAAAACTAGTGGAAAAACTTAAATATTGCTTGAGAGTTACTGGCTGTAAGGCACTGGTTTCTGTCAGCTTGTCGCATTACCAAATAATTGGGCCAAGGCCTTTTCCTATGTTTTGGTGTAAATTTCGGCTCAGGGCCTGATGGTTTAATAAATCTCGCTCTTTCGTTTTGCAGTTTAGTTAGTTACACATTGCACACCTACAAGCAAATGTGATACCAACACCAGACACATAAAGCTACTTGGTCAATAGTATTTTAAAAGAAATCTCACCTTTATTTCAATAGGCGGTACAGAAGACGCGGTGGCATTCGTTAAATCCGTAAAAAACGTTTCAAAGTTGTCGAAAGCGGACTCTCCAAGTTGCTTAAGGATATCATCAGGGTCGGCCGCTTCGCCGGTGTCGGGCTCTAGCGTCAGTCCCCCGACGATGTTGGTGAGCTCGGCTTGCGAGAGGTCGCCAAGAGATGTCGCCATCTGCTGCAGTTGAGCGGCCGCTTGGCCGCCGGCTGCGACTACCGCGTCCTGGAACTAACACATGTTTTTTTGCATATATCCTTGTATAACGGGGAGGCTGTGATGTTTGTGTACCTGCCTCTAATTGAATTTAAAAAATATACTATTTTAACTAGCAGGCTCTAAGACTTAAATTGTTAGTTAAGTTATGCCTAAAAATCGCAAGTATTGGGTATTAATTGGTAATATATAAATAAATAAATTAAGAATCTTTACAGTGCTCCAGTTCTCTTTTTATCTTCGAAATACGTTTCATTTTCAGTGTAGATACTTCTCCAAAAATAACTTGTTATGTTTGTCTCATTACAAAGTGTAACTTGGAGTGTATTACCTGCAGGCAATTGGAGAGGTCAACCATCCTGCCCTCATTCTCGGCGGACCACCATTCGTCTTCAATAAATGGCATCGCCAGCGCCTGTCCCGATGGCGCATGCGTCCCCGCCACCTTTATCACGGTTAACACTAGGTGGCGCTTTCACACCACTCACACACGCGAGCACTCGCGAACTATACACAAATATAAATAGTCCAAAAATGTATTTACACTAATAAATTCGTTCAAAATGTTTGGCAGCTTCTTGGACGGAACGTACATTATTCGATGTAGGTATTACGCGAATTTTAGGTACTTAGTTACGGGGGAACACATATCGGTTTGTTTGTTGTTGCCGTTAGACGACAGATGACTCTGCTTGTTCGGCTTGCTTGTCCTCCTCCCGGCCAGGTTACCTCACTCCTCGTAATCCACTTCTCTTCAGCAGCGACCTGTTAAGATTACGAGCGTAGGCTTTCACGTCTTAACACTGTTCGCAAATAAAACAATTGAAGTGTTTGCTAGAGTCAGCATTCAAAAAAGAGGGGAACGTTAGTGATTATGTTAGTAAGTTTCAACTTAAGAGATTACTTTTAAGCGGAGAATTTCAAGGGATGTATTTTAATATTGAACAATAAATATGCAGCACAAAAAGATTAAAGAATCAAGTTAGCCAACGCTTAACAACAATATAATTTTAGTGACAAAATTTATTGCTGAGCGGGTTAGTTTACTAGTTTTGCTATTTGCCACAAGATGGCGCTGTTCTGCAAAAGTATGTAAAAATTGTGGTTACATCAAAAGTTCAGGTTAAATGGATTTTTTTTCTTTTTTCAGCTGGATTTAATGTTAAGTGTTGTAAGTGTGACGGTGGCGATGCGCCGAGATCACCTGGCGACGTCCCGGTGAATGTCAAATCTGCGTCGATACAGCATAGAGGCAGCGCGGCGCTCACCCTTCTTGCGCACACGCTCACGCCGCTCTGTAAAACAAGTATACGCAGGAATATTAGTGATGATTTACCATATGTTAATAACACAAGACAT
Source organism: Ochropleura leucogaster (assembly GCA_958449745.1). NCBI lineage: Eukaryota > Metazoa > Arthropoda > Insecta > Lepidoptera > Noctuidae > Ochropleura > Ochropleura leucogaster. Next base: position 685,876 of record OY288203.1, read on the forward strand.
ATGTCACTTAAAAATTAAAGACAGTAGTAATATCTACTTATATCTATTTGAAACAGACATTTGATGACCTATTTAAAGTAGTAGGTACAGCAGATTAATAAATCATTCACGGATCGTTTGCGCATCACGTGTAGTGAATAGTACAATAAATCTAATCTGGTGTAGTGACGTATGTGCCAGTCAACGAACTTACAATACGCGGCTATTTTAGGCGACACACACCTAACAAATAATAATTGTTCTCCTACGATAACAACTAAATTTGATGTGCATAGGGATATTTTTTTAGATATAAATGAAAATCAAATCATTTCTTTCAAATAGACCATTAAAGGCACATGAAATAATCTGGCAGCAACACCAGTTGTTGTGTTTATGTGAAATAAGCTACATTAAAGTAGTAGTAGTAAATTAAAGTCGTATGTCTATGTCGATCAGTTTCGCTATGCCATAAAAGATAGTCATTCGAGGCTCGTCGATCGAAATCGGGTATAAGTAATATAAGGGCAGTTCCCAAATACTAATTGAAACATGTTAAAATTATGGGGGAATACTTTTTTTTATAACCACTGAGCCTTTTTGCTTTGTTGTGTATGTATCTACTAACAAGCCTACTCTACTAATTGTCATTTTCAGATTATCGTTCTGGAGGGATTAATTAGGCACATCTTGAAACGGATTTAAAGGGTTCAACTATTCACTAAACCAGGGTCAAAGATCAAAGAACTTTTAATTACTTATTTATCTTTTACACCTGTATAAGTTGCGTCATCTGATTTATCTTTAGAATTAACTGACCATAAAATGCTTGGAGCCACTAAAAGAAAACAAAGAAAAAAGTTATTAACGTAACAAACATAAGACGTTCTCGTAATCATATTATGCTGAGCTCACAATGCACGGAAGACTGCGCGCGCGTCGCGAAACAAAGAAATGCAGCCAATCAACGCGCGCCGTTTGTAAAAAGTGAACAATGCTAGTTCAGTCTTTCACTATAATTGTCGTGTGTGAAGCAAAAAGAATTACTTTTCTTTTCTAAACGCTTCCTTGTACCGCTTTCTTCGTGCGTCGATTATTTTTCCAGAATAATTAATGCATTTTCAACTGCGAATACGTTTTAATATTTAGTAGATGTTATCTGGGTTATGTTAGAAGCTGATGATTGCGTTCTAAAATACGAATTTCGTTTGGTAATTGCCCAAAAAAAATGCTTTCTCTTCTAATATTTTATTTCTGTAAACAATATAACACCCTTGTAAAGACGTAGAGGTTACATATTATTATGAGTACATACAATGCAAAAACCCTTGGAAAAGTTAATTTAAACTGTCGGCAAATTGAAAAACTGCAATTCTATGACAATCGTATGATAGGGTACATCGAAGCAGTGTGTCAAACCGCCAAACGAATAATTTTGACGGTACTTGCAATAATTTTGTACCATGATGTGTATCGAAAAGAAGATTACTAATAGTAGCTGCTCCATGTAATATACCTAATGTTGCATTATTCATAGCTTGCCTATAAATAAGTAGGCAATTAATAGGCGACAGTGAGCAAATACGCACTGCTTTGATTAAATCATAGGATTAGAGGCACACTCACACTTCAAATACGAAAGGAAAGTTTATTGCGCCGATATTGTTCAGATGTTTTTTATGAATAATTCAATAAGTATATCGATATTTAATTATAATTGTAATAAAATATTGCACCAGAAGCGTCACCAAATTCGTGCATAGTTCCCCCTCCATATTAAGAATTACAACGCCATCTAGCGTCGAATAGCAGAAGTTTTATTTTAACAACGTCATTAATTTTCAGCTGAATTAGACCAAAAATGGAGCATATTCATTCTCGTCTTATAATTCATCATAGATCATTCAACAGTTACAAAAACAACTGATTGTTATTTTCATGTAAGGCGTTACATGACGTTCATTTTATTTTTTTCTTCATAAGGCAATTTACTAATAAATTTTCCTGTATAAATAGCCTATTGAAAGATTTATAGACTTCAGTGAGACGCAACCTTGAATCATTTACTTCCTATTGCATATTGCTCTGAGGACCTTGCATTGAGTTGGCGTAATTGCGACGAGCTAACATCTTGCTAATACTTATCTTGTTTACACAACCTGTTGTTTGTTTTGATGTAGTGAAATAGCATTTAATGAAATAAACATATTATTCTAATATTGTATTAGAGGTAAGTAATAGTGTACATAATGTGACTTTGTTAGTTCGTTTCGTTTCAATGCTTACTGTTATTAATGAATTATTGTAGTTTAAGGAAGAACCTTCAGCATTCTACCACGCGATCAATATGACTGCAATGTCAATAAAAAATGTGCAATTATAATAATTTACTTCGAGGTAATTATTTTAATTATTGTTTCCAAAACCGTTTCCGCATGGTCGAAGTATTTAAGTTTAACCAAATCCAATCGAAATAAATAATGCGTTTGTAAAAACAAAAAAAAACGTACGAATAAAACATATCAATGCTAATATTCCATTCATTGACTAATTTAATCCAATAATAAAAAATTAAAGTTTTTTTAAAATCTTTTTCCGTATACGTGAAACGAAACGTTATACTCTCCATATGACATTGACATTTTGGCAACAGTGTAATAGTCTGTGGTCCGCTTTGATGTTATTGTTTTGCTTGCTAAAATTTTGGGATGTCGGCGATAAAAAGGGAAAACAGATCTGACTCTTCTACTTCAGAGTCAGAAGTTAGTGCATGTAGCTCAAATTATAATCCTTTAAAGGCTCTGTACTCTGAAAAAGTGAAGATTCCCGTCGAAACGGCACCGTTTTATGAAAATATTGATCAATTTGAAGCCGCACAGGTAAAACAAGAAATAATTCCTGTTGGTAAAACCGAACTAGTGGTTAAGAGAGAGGAAGAGAAAGAAAAGAAGAAAGTTGAGGAGGAGAAATGGTTAGAAGAAAAGAATAAACAGCGGTTTGCTCAGTATGAAGGTAAGATTTTGAGGTTATGTTTGCACTTTTGAAATTTTAGCAAATGTTGCTGATTGTTAGCTGTAGAAGTGAGATAGTATAGTTACAAATAAATTATAAGTATGCCTTTTAATTAATATTAAAAGTTTGTGTGTTATCTATTCATGAAGTGAGAAAGTCACACAGTTGATCGGTTTTAATTATTTGTTTTACAATTAGTTTTTCGCAAACTTATTCCACTAGCTTGATTCGACAGCAACATTTAATATATGTAACTATACTAAAAACAGAAAAGTTGAAAATAACTTCTTCTCTAACTAGGTGGCACATAGCAGAATAACATTGAAAAACTCGGCTGCTAGAACACACACATTCTAGTATTATTCCTTAAACAGTTTTATATTATATTACAGAGTGATGTTCTTTCTTTATCGTTTGGTTAGGTTAACCTAACCTGGTGTCAGAGTTTTTGTGCCTCTGAGTTGGCTCACCATGCAGTTAAAAAAATATCTGTCAGGCATGGCAGGCTGGTTTGGTTAGTTTGCAATGTTTTTGTTCATCAGTTGCTACGTGTAAGTGGTAAAACAATACACATGAATCTAAAAGATTAGAAGTGCGGTATTGTGTTTGAACCCAAGGCATTAGTCTGGGCAGTCCAACCGTCATATCACTACGAGTTAGACTATAGTGAGTTTATCCAGCATTAACGGAATAGAACATTACAGGTTCATAAAAAGTTGATAATTTTTCAATGAGTACTTCAATCTCCCGTAGTTAGAAATGTTTGTTGCATGAATTTAATATATTTGTTTGATCTAGAAATAAGAAGGCTTAGACAAAATATTTCTTGATGAATAAATTAAAAAACATAAATTCTTTACTTATTGTGTAATTTGAATTTTAAATATTATGTTCTGATTGGTTTTACAAAATAATATTTTCTTGAAACTGAATACCTATAGATCTAAGATGATGATATTTCTTTTAATAAAAATGCTTCATATCTCTGGTTCATGATAAAAAATAAATTGAAACATTTCCTAGAATTATTAATGTTATGATGTTCATTTTCCGACTTTTTAAAATTCGGAAATAAAAATGTTTTAAAACTTTAGAGAACAGTGTTTGCATGAAGATAATTATTTTCCATAAGTCTTGCTAGCAGCGGTGCGCAAACACATTATTACCCAGACCCGTGAATACATAAAATAACATAAAACCATTTAATAATATACCAACATGTCACACAATCAATCTGTCATCCACCTTTAAAAATCTGTCCCTTAACCTGTAATGATCTCATCCATGCCATCTCATCTTCTGTCACTTGGAGCCCAGGTCGAGGCGAGGTCAGTCTAGGCCGCGCGTTCAATGCACGCGGCTCTATGTCAACCGCGGCCGACGAACTCGCCCCCCGCACCTCTCCTGCCGGGCCTACCCCCTGGATAAGCTAAGCAGCCCACCCAAGCAGTTGTGGGACTTCGAGTATTTGAGGATCAAGGGTCGATCCGTTTCGAGTTTGAGATTAGCGAATCAAGAGTTATAAGCTTAAGAACCACTAAAGTAATGTTTGATTGTGGTTGAAAAGATTTTTTACCTGCAATGGCTTATATCAAAATCGGTTTGTTGCAAAAAATCAGAGAATCTCCAAGAAGCTTTTGAAGACTAATATTTTCGTTCGAATCATTTATTTAAGCCAAAGTAAATATAACTAAGATTGTCGCATCCTAAGCATCCCAAGCCATATTTCATACTATTAAGTCGTTATTTTAATCCACGTATAACTTTGACATCTCACGCATCTATACTGCGAGTCGTAAATAACGAATGATGACCCTACATAGCTTTTCGCATTACTGCCGAGCTAATCCATAATATCGGACATGTCTTACAACTAATAAACCTTATTTTAAAGCTGAGTCATAAAAAACTGTCAAAACAAAATTAAATGACTTAATTCTTTGTCTCATTACACGTTTTTGTTTCAAGTAAACATACTCGTACAATCATATTCTAAAACTGGTCCTAACAGTTAAGGCACTATAAGGACCATGTTGTCATTCCCAACGAAGTAGCATCCAAGCGCCAATAAAATACCATAATAAAAATCCTTTTATTACCGTGAATGGACGTAACGTATCCAGGTCCGCATAGTCAATGACTTGCTATCAACAATGGCATCAGCTCATTTGCATAGCGCCCATGACCCGCTGCCCCGGCGGCCTTGCTTACATAAACCTTTTTTTTCATCCACAATTTGTTTTGGCTTAGAACGAGTGGTTCGCATTACGTCAGCTGGTTTTCCGCAGCAACTGATTATGCGAATCCGTTTAGGGCGGAATGACTTCGATTAAAACGAAGTTTCATGATGGATTCTTACTATATACTTTGAAAATTAATTAGAACGTTGATTTTGGGAGAGCTTTCTTTATTTTTGTTGATTTGAATCCAATCTGTCGCCAATAGACAGTTATAATAATTAGGTACTCGGTTATCGTTCTGTCCTCATTTTAAGCTCAAATTGTTATTAAAATACATGGATCATTATTTTAGTTAAACAATAAAGATAAACCATGGTAATTTTTGTGTCAAATTCGCGATGTAAGCACCCTTGTGCGTTAATTAAGAAACTTAAAATATTTTTAATGAACAAAACACATAGGACCTAAACACGCGATCGCGTGATAATTTACCAATTATTTTCCCGCCAAATCGACAAAAATGACGGCGGAAAGTGACAGATACAGCGCACCATAGATTAAACACAGCTGGCTTGTAAACTCCTTGTTCGCTTCTATTATCGGCTACTTTTGTGCAATCGTTAAGCCTAATATAAGCGTAATGGTAGATTCTAGAGTATAATTATTGCAGTCGCCATATTGTTTTGCAATACTGAAACACGGTCTGAACAATCGTGCACATTTACATCTATTGAGTCTATCTAAGAAAGTGCTTGTTCGAAAGCAGACTAACATGGACGTAAATGTAGCTTAGAAATACTTTTGTTTTGACTAATATGCACTTTAAATACAATTTAGATATTCGAGCCACACTACATTATGGAAAAAGGTCTTGATGGTGTATTATAGTGAACTCCACAAACTTTGTTTATGTGTATGCTATGTTTTGGTGCTTAAAAGAAAACGAAGCTATGCATATCTGATAAGTACGTTCGTAGTCTGAAAACGAAATAGAAAACCACGCTGTATTTTGCAGTAACTTGTATTCCACGGTAGATGACATATGTATAAAAAAATGACGATTCACAGCCAATCGCTCCATCACAGGACCGACAGATCGTTACAATTGTCGAGAATATCTGAATAAATCGCAATGCATTCATCTAGATGCATCGCCGCAACGTAACATCGTTCGCTAGACTTTCGCGTGTACGATTGTTGCATAACCGCTTTCCACATGAGTGGCGTTCGCCGTCTCACTCGGCCTGGAGTCTCGGTCGTTGACATGCCATCCAGAGATTTTGCGCCTAGGCCTGTTGGCACTGGACTCTCGACGAAAATTGAGGAGCATGTATTGAGGCGAAATCAGCTAACCGCAAACGAAATGGATTTCATACGAGTCGAGTAATGCTTCAATCTGCGCTGCTAAAACTTGAGATTGACTCCAAGGCTTGCAAATAACTTTATTCTAGTAAGTTCGGGACCCAAATAACAAAAGGATTTACAACCTTGCGTATTCCGAGAGCGTCGCATTTGGTTAAGTGTAGATGAACTTTAGTACCCGTGTTTTCCCTCTGAATCTTTGTTACCATGTACTCGCAACAAGCTGGGAATATTGAACAGGAATCCCAATTATTTTATCAATTATTACTTTGATCTTTAACACGCGGGTGTTTTCAAAGAACTGCGCCTTCGCGTGTAACCTTATCTGAACTTTAATAAAATAATTTCAAGAACACTTCCATGAGTCTTTTTATTTATGATATTAAACTAACAACGATATTCCTGAGGAAGGATCGCTTAATTATATTTATAGGCTGATGAAATGTTATCTTAAAAAGTTGTGTTGCCATTCGAAATTATTCTTATTTTCACGAAACGTGCTAAGAAATGTCGATAAATAATTGTGTCATCCGAGATAACAGACAATAAAATGTGGAGATTGTATGTTATGACTATAAATGAGTAAAGGCGTTTTAATTTAGATTTTTGGCAATTAATTTGGCTTTGTTAATGTAGCAGTATTGGCTCGGGCGGGATGTTACACAGGTTAAGTCCTTTAGAGTAGCTAGACAAATGTTTAAAATCAAAGAAACTTTTCTAAATACAACTTTAGTTAACGATAGCATTAAAACAAAAGAAAAATCAGTGACGCTGGAAGTTAGAGTGTTATTAAGTAAGTTTCTATTGATTAGATGAGATCCCAAATTTGAAATAAAATTCGTCGAAACAAAACTATAAAATACAGAGACAATTTTGATTTCATATCAATAGATTTAAAATGGGGTGTGCAAAAGAAGGGACCGCATTTCCAAGAAAATTATAATTGTATTAGAAACCAAAGAAAGCAATTACTTGTATTACTGTTTACGAATTATAAAAGGAGATAAGAAATAGTTGCGTGCTCTGTTATCTATCACGCTAAGCCAGCGGACTGCGCGTGCGCGCCTTGCTCGACACCGGCGTTCTCAGTCACACTGTTATCGTCGCCAGCAAATCTGTGTGTTATAATTAGGCACTGACTAGTATCTTTACCAATGAAAGAGGCACGACATGGATGAAACTTCAAATGATCAAGATGAAAAGCCCAAGCGTAAAGTCGTAGTACCGCACGGACAGATTGCGTAAGCAAATAATTGTGTTAAACGCATAAAAGTAAATCGGTACGTCGCCAATAAGCGGCGGAACGGAACGCAAACGGAAGTGATGCAACGGCACGCGTTTCGGCGCGCATCTGTGTAAACATGGCGCGCTTTTCTGAATGGCGCGATGGCGGGTGGCGTTTCCCGCGCTCGGCTCGCGGGCGACGACCCCGGCCGTGCGGTCAGCGCCCGGGGATAGTGGAGTGAAAGTAATTCGCGATCGGCGACCGCTCGCGAGCCATGCCGTCCTGGTACCTCCGACGCCGCCGCTGCATAGATTTGTTGATAGTTTACGGTTTTTTTTTAATCTGTTGTTGATGAATTGATGACTTTGGTTAATGGATTTTGTTTCATTTTTAGTTCTTGTTTGTTTTGGTTTTTGAAATATACTTCTGAGAGTAGGAGACGCCTTGTTTGTTATTGCTTGCATGAGTGTCTGCAATAGAACTAGTTCAGCCTGCAGGGCTATTGTGTCATATCAATAATGGTACTCGAGTACTTATTAAAATGCAAAGGTCGGTTCCAATTAAGGTAAACCATTTAAAACTAATGCATTACAAATGGTTCAATTGATCATTCATCATCACGCATTTATTTTATCGATTGTAAACTCGCGATTCGACTAATTTCAGTGTATCGATAGTAATCGTCTCGTTTCTAACACGATTCTAATGAGAAACCCGTTTCGCGTAGCCGCTCTTGATTTCATTTAGATAGTCTATATTTAGAAGCGTTTATCAATATATCGTAATGGTCATATTTAGTTTCACGAATAGTTGGGAAAAGTAGCTGTAATTGCTGATAACATGTCTATTTTTAGCTAAGAATTTTTAACAACTAAATCAATGTTTTTTTTATCCATCACAACACCGCGTATGTGACTTAATATTGTATGCTGTTATATCGTAAAATATTTTAATATACAGCCGCTACTTTTTGAGAAACTGAATGTTTAATTAGTTACTTAAATTAAATAAAAAAAAACACCGAAAATAGTGCGCCAGTCTTAATATGTATAATCATGATTGTACCGCAAAAGGAAGAAGCGGAACCGTTGTAGAATCACTTTGTTCTCCGTTTGTCAAGACCCTTTTCTCGGAAACGCGTGGAGGTAAACGAGTGAAATTAAAACTCTATAGTAAAGTCTGCGGTCCCTTGGAATTGTGGAAAAATGGCAACACAGTCAAAAGAAATGGCGGTTTATGTCACAAGCTTGTACGGAACCCTCGGTGTGCTAGTCTTACTCGCCCAGTTTTTTTTTTATCTGCAAATATCAAGACCACACTGCCTCTCCTTTAATATGCAACCTGCTGATCTGACTTTAAAACCTTGCAATTTGAATTTGAATTTTCTTCTTTCTAGAAATTCTAGAAAAACACAAACAAATAAAAATAAGTCGTACCTAATAAATAGATTACTCGCACCTATTTCTGAACCCTACAATGACATGCGGGCAGGCAGACATTGACCAAACCGCTGGGTGAGTGCACGCATTGCTGTCCGTGCACGGAACGAGGTGACGCAAGCAACTTGCGATATTTTTACAGGTGTCATATTTGTGTCGCGCTGATAACGGGTGCGTTGACTTTTTCTTCGGCATTGTTATCGTAATACACTAATACGTACTCTTGTCGCTTATAATCAATAATAGGTAATATTTAACTAAGTGGAATACATTTTTTATATATTTTTAGAAAGCATGCCTCATGGCTTATAAAAGGCGCGAATAGAATATCAGTAACATAACACCTCAATACACTTTTTGACATTTAAGGATGCAGTGTGGAAAATGGAGTGTTAAATTGCTCCAAAAGCTTTCCCTCACTATGAATCATCTATTGTACACATATGCAGCGTTGGTACCTCAATTAAATGTTACTATACCATTTAATTTACGGTTATTTTATTTACAGGCTTGGTTCCAACGAAGAGAGAGTTCAAGGCGAGAAATGTGCTCACTCGCATGGAGGCTATCGAAGGTCCCCTCGCAATGCTGAAGGACTGGGTGGACAAAAGACGGAGAGTACAGGTAAAGACCGTAAAATGTTACACAGTTTTTTGCTACCTAATCTGATTAAAGAATTATTTTTTCATGGGTCGTGTAAATTAACTTCACTATTAAAAAAAACAAACGAAAAAACCTATAAAATAAAGCATAACTGACAAAAAACTAGATTGTCGAACACCATTGGCGTGTCGCGTGATCTAAATCTGTGACTTATTCATTTTTAATTCGTGACTGGCCGTATTGTGATCTAAATATCCCGTCTTCTACAATGTCTAATCGATAACAAAAAAGCCGTTCGTTTCTATTTCGAATCCTCCTCTTCATATCCACGCTTAAAACTGACAATAACGAACTAGAACGCATAACTCTAAAACGAAAATGCTTTACAGCCAATCCATGTTTAGATCGTGTGTCATAATTCTGGGTCCTTAATGCATCCTTTGTACATAACTGGCTGCTTTCCAACGCGGAAGCTGCGCACGCGCTCTTTGATGACTGATGGCTTGCCCAAAGCCGAAATAGTACAAAGCCCTTTCTAGGGACTGGAGATTGCGGAACATTAACTAGATATTGATGGAATAAGCTGTGGTGGGCAAAAGTACGTCGGATACCGAAGAAGATGCTGTGAGAATGTTTGTTCTTGAAGATAACATTTTATTTTCACATAATTTTATACTCAAACAAGTATTCAAGCCATGTTTGATAAATATTTCAGCAAGACTGTACTGTCTGCTCTACTTTCTTACGAAAACAAGTAAAGCTATGAGTACAAGCTAAGTCAATACCAGGTGCATTGTATGTAATACGGCTAAACACTGCTTTGCTAGGACGAAATTTACCGTAATCTTAAGTTTAGAGTTTTTATCGTGATTTTGATCAAACGTTTACGCTAGATCTCATTGTAGGATCTCAATGTAAATCACATTTAGATTCTGATTGTGGTTTTGGGTCTTAAATTAAAAATGCCGATGTATTTCAAAGTTGTTGTTGAAATTATTGACAGATACATTGGTATTGATTGTTTGAAGAAATATTTGGGCAGCAGACAATTTAGATCACCGAGCTAACATTTGGAACTAACTATTTTTTGGAACTGGCACTCAAATAAAAAAAAAATGTAGTTGTTTTCTTAAGTAAGGTTTGTCCTCCTAATCTCCGGAAGAAATGTATTAGTCTAATTAGAAACATAACTTACATATACGCACAGAGCGGGGGAAGTAATTTGATGATTTCCTATCCGCAAAAAAGCACACCGTTCAATAGAATTAGTGCCACGTGTAGATTATACGTAATTTCAACATCACAAGGGCATCCCAGTACAAAGTGCTCCTACTTATTGTTGCGACGCATGTTACACCGAGTTGCCTTGGTACCTCCACTGATTAATTTGCATTTGATTTAATTAGCTACGCAGAGCACTTGAAGTCATGTAAACGTGCCTTTGATAGAACGGTAATTGGAAACCTATAATTGTCTTTTCTATTCTTGGTTTAAGTGACCCAATTAGGCTTAGCCTTAAGCTAACTTGGTGACACTTCCCAGGATCTTGCTGAAAGCAGCTGGTGACTCTTACCCCATAAACGTACCAGCGACAATAGGAAATCGTTCTGACACTGTCAAATGATATCCCATTATACCAAAAGCAGTCCGGATATCCCTTGCAAAGCGAGCTATCTAGATTCTTAGCAAAATTAATAGTAGGAGCGGTTGAACGAATATGGTTTCAGTAGGGCATACAGTCGGTTCTAGAAGCGCATGTGCTGAGTCACGTCGTCTAGGAAGAGCCTTGCAGTTCGTCCGTCCGGCCGGCGTCTGCGCAACGCGATTTGCAAGTTTCTATTATTGGTGCGGTGCAATGCGTGGCGTCTGGCGTACGGAGCGCAAATAAAATGGGAGCTCGTCGCCATTTTTTAAATAATATTTTTTTTTATCAAACTCGTTTTATGGCATCGGTGTTGGTAAAATACTTTGTATGGATAAATCACAATTCACGAATGATTTTATGATTCATTAATCCTCCCTCTTTTGAATCATACTAAATGATTCACGAGTTATTTTTTTATTCATTTGTATTTTTATTTATTTAAGTGTTTAGTAGGCGAAAAACAATATTAAAATGAACTTTATTTTATTCATCTTAAACATGTTTTTCCTTCGAATTCGGTCAGTTTATCTGTAAACGAGGTAATTATAGTGATTACATAGCCCTTGAAGGGTTTAAGTAAATATATTCAGATATAGGTAGTATGAAGTTGTACAAATTCGTTTCCTTATACAAAATACATGCGAACAAATCGTAATCATCGCTTTGAGCCCTTGTTACCTTGAATACTAATTACTTGATTATTTTAAATATCTCTTTGTGTGTGTTTTCAATATAACTGAAAATTTTATGAAACACTATTTTAAAATCGTTTTTCTTTAAAATGGGGTCGTTTGAATGGTTGTTGAAAGAATACTTACTTTGAAAACAACAAATTATTTTTTTACTCCTTATATTGTTCCTTTAAAGACGTGTGACGTCCTCCAAGTCGTTATCCAACTGGGCCTTTTTGCGGATGGGAAATTATCAAATAACATCCCCCGCTCTGGACGGAGCACACACTCCCCGACTAACCAGTCGGGGAGTGTCAGACTTGTACCGACTAAAACCCGCCTTGTTCCTTCTATTGCCTGTTCCTTATATTCCGGGGCCGCAGTACCCCGGCAGGGTCCAACTAGGCCTGCGTATTGAATTACATTAACAGCCCAATCCACGAAGAGGGCTTGTGAGTCCCTGCATTGAAAACAATATAGGGTGACGCCGCTAATTGTTCTCTAAAGGTCAATCGGTCACCTCAAATGATCTAGTTGCTCAGTGTCAACCGCACTCAAATTTAGTTCAAGTGTATGCAGGTATTGAGAGGTATGTGGCTGGTTGCGTGGGCCCTAAGCTAAGTTAAAAATATTCATTGGAAGTCGGGGTCTGAAGGCCAGCTCACGGCTGTCGGCTGTCGTCGACACAAACACTGGCATTACTATATGTTACGCAGCATGCGTGATGCACGTGGAGGTACCGACACCAAAATAAGTAATAAAGAATAATATTCATTTGGCCCCGGTTAACGCACACAAAAAAATCAAGTATCGTGGTTAATGCCCCGTTCCAATAAACAAAAAACCGGCCAAGAGCGTGTCGGGACACGCTCAGTGTAGGGTTCCGTAGTTTCCCGTCCGTCACAATAAGTGTTCCCAGTTATGAGGCCAACAGAACAATTCGGTAATACCCGATCCAATGTAATAATTTTAAGTACCTACAGCGCCATCTCTCGAGGAATTGGGTTACTAATTAATACAAAGACGTGCAATTTCGGTGGTAATTTTGGATTACGTTAACCGATTTCAATAATTCTTTTTTTGTTTGAAAAAAGATACGTTCAGGATAATAAAATATGTAAACAAAGTTAAAAAAAATGCTTGCATATACGATTATACTACAAACTTATCCAGAAATTATTTTGTAAAACTTTTTGTCTTTTTTGTACAAAAACTGTTGTGTCAATCAAGTTCAAAATAATTTTCATAGAAAGTCCTTATACAGTTCTACTTTTCAGATTTTTTTCGTATTTTTTAGACTTATGGTTCAAAAGTTAGAGGGGGGGGGACACATTGTTTTTTACTTTTGGAGCGATTATTTCCGAAATTATTGACATTATCAAAAAATGATCTTAGTAAACCCCTATTCATTTTTAAATACCTTTCCAACAATATATCACACGTTAGGGTTGAAATTAAAAAAAAAATCACTTCCCACTTTACATATAGGGTGGCTACCCTAATAAAACATTTTTTTCAATTTTTTATTTTACCACTTTGTCGGCGTGATTGATATACATATTGGTACCAAATTTCAGCTTTCTAGCGCTAACGGTCACAGAGATTAAGCGAGGACGGACGGACGGACGGACGGACGGACGGACGGACGGACGGACAGACAGACATGGCGAAACTATAAGGGTTCCTAGTTGACTACGGAACCCTAAAAACGACTCGTTTTACTTACGGATAGTTGTATTTTGACATAAGTTCTATGAGACCTTTGTTAAAATTTAACTATCCGTAAGCAAAACGAGTCGTTTTTGTTTATTGGAACGGGGCATAAATCTGTAGTTATAGGTACTCTTTTAACCACGATTCTTGTGTGAATAACATTTCGAATTAAGAACATCTTTACTTTTTTGTTTTCGTCGATTAATAAAAAAAAAAGGATGAAATTTTTTAAACGCTGTGGTTGCTGCCACAACGCATCCAATGACACGGGTCATTGGTAGCGTTTAAATATTTTCATCTCTGTCGTAGATATGCACCCGTTTAGACGTGGCTAAGAACAAGAGATTTAGGCGTAGTGTTGAAAGGAAACGTGTTATTTGATGTCCAGAAGCCAGATTATTTAAAAAAATAAGACAAACGTGTATATTATCAGCTTATAATAATTGTTTAAACATAGATATTTAGTGCTTTTTTTGACCCGGCACATAAAGATACAAAGGTAATCGTGCTCATCTTGGGCTCGTCATAATATGTAAATACGATCATGAAACGTCGTATTTTACTTTATTTGCGGTTATAAAATGCATAATTTTCGTGATTTTGTCTAAAGTTCAGGGTTAATTTGTGAACCGACTGACGTCATGTTACAGGAACGTTAAAAAACCTACATTTTTAATCTTTTTAACTGAATGTAAAATTTGTTTTGCGGACCGTACAGACCGGCGGCGCGGCGGGACCTTGTTGTGATGTCAGTTATCTCATGGCCATTTTTGTGAACGTGTGTGCGTCGCGTGCGCATGTGTGCACACGTGCGCACGCCTGCACAGCAGTGTGCGTGCCGTTAACAAGGGCTTGCTAGGACGAATCGGGCACGATACTTCCTAGTAGATTTAAGACATTTGTCTATTCGATTTCGGCAGTGCTCGCCTTGAAGGCAACTCTATTGATTGCTCAGTTAGAAGCGTTACCATGAAAGGCTACAAGAGCGCCTATATTTGGCACAGATTTTTTGGTCCAGCTTTTTTAAGTTCAGTTTTTCTTGAGATTATTTTCGTGTTATACATTTACTGTGGCTGTGGCCTTTACGGATTGCGAATCTGTTGATGTTATAAATAGGTATTCTTGCTTGAAACATAACGACTGGTTTGACAAGTAGTATAGTCTGGAAAATTTATTCAAAAATTGATATGTTTCACAGAAGGTCGAAAGATTTCAGTTTGTAGGCAGAGGTCCCACCTCTATCAATAATTGAAGGTTCGAAACTTTAGGGTCTGACATGATAGTTATTAATAGAACAATCGATAATAATGGTTGTGTCTATTTACGTGTTCAATTAGCTATTCAGGGACAACGGTCATAGTTCTAGCGAACAGGAAATAATATTGATGTTTTTTTCCTGAAACCTACTGATTATTCTGATGTAATCTCGTTCAATTAAACTCTGTTGTAGAAGGTTGCTGCTTGCTCTATTATTACTAAAGATGGTATTTTGTGTTAACTAGGGCTTGAGAAGGAGAAAGAAGTTAATAAGTAACCACTATAATGCAGTTGTGAAAGACATTAATTATTTATTGTAAGGTAAATTTGACATCTAGAAAAAACTAGTGTGTTTCTTGGATAAAGGAGGGTTAATTGTTCAGTTAATGAAACTCAAACTCAAATCATTTATTTCAATTAAACCGTTACAGGCACTTTTAAATCTCAAAAACATAAAGATGAAGTACAGTCCCAATCAAACAAAAAAGATCTATGCCAAAGCATAGATCTTAATGAAGAAGAAAATAAAATGAAGCATTTGCGCAAGAATGAGGTAAAATAGAACGGCAAAAAAACCGGTCAAGTGCGAGTTGGACTCGCGAACCGAAGGATCCGCACAAATTTGCGACACAAACTGCCATATCTTTTGACTGCGTAAACTAAAAGGATTAATCAAAACTCCAAGGGGCCGCAGGAGCGTAGAACCTCAGTATCTGGTACTTATTTCAACTCGATACCTACACGCGTTCTCGAAATAAATGGTTTTGACAGACAGACGGACAACATATTAATCCTAAAAGGGTTCCGTATTTTCCATTTAGGAACCCTGAAAATGAAAAAAATAACTAGTGTAGGCAGGCAGGCATAATCATAGTAATCTCCTTATGATTACGATTAGCTCATATCATAAGCTCAAGTTAACTCATTAAGTTAAAATTGATCGAAGGATAACGTCTTAGCTAACGTTTTGATAAACAAGCTTTATTACCTAGGCGGAAGATATTATTGTAGGTAAGTAATAAGTATGCAAATATGTATAAAATGCCTAGAATAAATATCAGGTGACTCTGTCCTGTTCAGCCTAGGAAAATTATATAGGAAGTACCTTAATGCAACTTTTCTAGTCATTTGTTAAGGATAATGTGTATTACATATTATTTCCAGTGGCAAATAATTCTGCATTTATTATATAGCCGATTATCCCTTTGATAATAAAACATAAACCGGACAAGCGCGGATCGGACTCTCGGACGAGGGGTTCCGTATCATCCTTACTTATATTATAAAAGCGAAAGTGAGTTTATGTGTTACCTCTTCACGCCAAAATGGGTAAATCGATTTTGACGAATTTTGGTACCGACATACTTGAAACCCTGGAGATTGACATAGGCTATTGAGAAATGAGGGAGAAAGAGGGAAGAAAAGGGAAAACTTGGCATTGCTAATACAATAAATAAGGCGCAAGGGCAAAAACTACCGGTAGCAGGTACCTGTAAATCAAAAAGGGAAACCGTGTTACCCTGAATAGTTGATAAATAAATATCGAAAATATTCCAAGACAAATACTATTTCAGATATTTTTATATTGATATTGTCATCTTTATAGTTTTATCTTTACATAAACTAGTTGTCCAGCGGTTTCACTCGCTGCTCAGCCCATAAGTGACGAAGCGCGATGTTATATAGCTTATAGCCTTCCTCGATATATGGGTTTTCCAGCACTAACAAAAAAAATTGAATTTGAACCATTAGTTACTGAGAAGAAAAACTGAAGAGTTTGTTTGGATGAACGCTCTTCAGTTTTTAAATATTATGATTAAAATATATACAAATAAAATGATTGAAACTCACTATACCAGTTGTTGTGCTGTCGGTACACGTTGCTGTTCACCCCGAATTGTGAGCAATGACAAGGTCGTCTACATTCAAACTGAGGTTAAAAAAACCTCCGCACACTGCAGGCTGTATGTGCCAGTGGGTTTTATTTAACTGACGACATGAAAGCAAATACTGCGTAGGAAATAGCTCGAAGAACTACGTTCTAAAATATTTTATGATGAAGGGTTAAAGCTTTATAGATTCATGAAAAAAAAACTCTTGGGAGACATTATTCAGGAAGAAAACAGAAGAATATATTTGTGTGAAGATCTATCCCTGTTAACGAAAAAACAGTTTTTTTTTTATGTAGGTCCACTCGCATTTCAACTCGCTGGGGTTGTTTTACTGCTTAACCGGTGCTGTGGTGACCTCAATAAATTAAGGCCTCCAGCCAGGGCTTGAAAAAACAGTATCTTTATTTTTGTTTATCTATCTACTCAGTTAGGGTAGGTGTCTACTTATTAAGTAACTTATTCTTAGAATTCACTTAGGTACCTGATGACCTTAGCTAAGTTGTGGGCAAACCGCAAAAACGCTATTCTAAGAATTACCTAATTAGTGCAAAGGTTTGGAGACCATAAAAAGTTCGATATAGGAAGTAAAACAGATCCAACCATAGACATTTTCGTTTGTTTTCAAAAACTTATTGTAGGTGTCAGGCTATGTTAAATTACCGTATCTGTGTGTCGATTTGTTCTAGAAATAACTAGGCTCTAATAACGTGATTCCGCATTTTATGATGTAATTGACAAGTTTATTTATTATCTTGCTGTACCTATATTATTTAAGCGCATTAACTTTTAATCTTAATTACATAATTATAGTTAATGATCATTTGTTCAACTTACATCTCACTAACAGCTCCCAGTCGATCATACAGTTGATACGGTCACTTATATCGCGCCATATCTGAAAATAAAAATTTATAAAAATTAAATAACAAATATAAAACTAAACAATATCAAATTCAATACATGAAACAGAGCGGCTAAGCGTCAAAGCACACCTCACTGCCTCGATTCATTATCACTCAATTTATCTACAAGGTTTCTCTTCAAAAAGAAACGTATACCCTAACGATAAATTTATGGTTTCAATAATCATTTAGTTTTCAAGTACGCGCCAGGCAAAGGTATGATGCATTCGGCCTCGCGGGTAAACAGACGCTAGATAGCGCTAGACAAAGACGGTGCGAGGTCATGAGCGTAGCCTTGCGCGGGTGCGCGCGCGCACGCTTCCGCCTGTCGACGGCCGAGGCGCACTCGAAGCGCAGTCGCCGATCGACCGCCGACGGTGACGGACGTACAGGTTGTCCCGCAGATCTTATTATTTTAATAAATTGAATGAATAAACTAAGATATATACTTAACTATTCACTGTATTTTTCTAACCTTATTCGAAAAATTTAAAGACAGATATAATTATGTAAAATATTAATTTCTTAAATTACCCAACCGCAACACCCTGCCATACCATTATATTACTAGCCATATCAATATGAACTTCCTAGTAAATAAAAGCTATTATGATGGAAAAACGAGCTTACAAATGGCTTATACATAATCATGATGTATGTTTCATCTTCCCACGCATATGCGTAGTGGTTGCAGCCTCAACATGTAAAGACAAAGACCGATGGTGTTTACAGTTAATACATGTACAGCATGGCCTGAACATTTGCGAACAGCGTAGGTCTAATATGCAACATGATTAATAAACCCATTGTCTTTCTAAACCATTACTTTCGCCGGGAGCCACGGGAGATTGATGCAAATGCTGGGGTCCGAGAATGCCGAGATTGAATGTGCAAAGGTCCTATTACAGTAATTTTACGAGTAAGTGACCTGCAGATGCTAACTCGACCTTTGCCTGCATAGCGGCTTTCCCCAATGATTACAGCAGAAACGTCTGAGCTAACTTATAGTAAATGAACAGAGGTACATAATGTAATGCGTTGATTAACTTCAGAACTGCGTCGGCTTTTCCTGCAGCCATTTTCCTTGTCAATTAGAGAGAATATATTCAACTATAACCTCTACTGCTATTGGTTTAAGAACCATCAGTCATTTATTTCAGGATGACCATAAGTCTGCTCTTGTTGGTGTCATGCCATCTCAGCTTAAACCGAGTTTGTCGCATTATTTGTATAAGCAGCCGAGTGTGAGCGAACCGTATTATGCAATGTCGAAGAATTTTCCAACACAAATGTTAAGTAGTCTTAGAGCCTTTTGGGTAACTTTCAAAAGGTTTAGCCCAAGGCAGGAATGCACAGACGTGTTTAGACTTAGCGGGTTTTACATAACTTTTACTCTCAGGCAATGTACGAGTGTGAAGGAAATTGATGACTTGAATCGGCATGATTAGAATCTTTATGTACAATTTTACGGCAACAGCTTAGTCTTAATGAATTGTATGCTAAAGGCTGTCTGTAAGGTAAAGTTGTAAGCTTGTTAAGCGAAATACCAGGGGACGTGTTCGCACATGATATCGCTGAATCATCAGTGATTGGCGCAATTTGCATCTTCATTGCGTTTGCGCACACCTCATGTGAAAGTTTAACAGCACAATGTATGACTGTGAGATTTAGAAGCTGACTAATGTCAGAAGACGAGAAAATTGCGCTTGTAATGTAAGATTGTTATATTGTGCAATAACTTTTGAAGAGTGTTATTTTAAATTAAATTCTGCTTTTATGTATTGTTACTTGTTAGCGGTTATTTAATTTGCTTCTGTAAATCGTGAGATTTAACTCTGAAGTGTTATTGATGAGCTCATGTCTTTCGAATGTTTTGCTTCTTTCTAAATTTAATACGATTTAGAAATATAACATTCACTTTTTAGACAAAAAAAGGTGTCAATAAGGAAAAAGTTGACTATTATTTCTTATGCAATCATTTAGCAAAATTGCTACTGTGGATTAGAATTGTTCTTAATCGTTCAGAAATTATAATGCACATCTATGGAATCGGTCGAACCGATTTTGGACGCTGCTCTGGACACGACAGTACCTTAAAAACACTGATATATATCCGGTATTTAGCCGGCTCCCAAGTTGTGCATATTAGTTTATTTTATCTTATTCACTTAACAATTTCCCTAGTCATCTCTGACTTTGAACCAATCAATCAAATAGAGACTAGAACAAAAGTATTGTTACGCAAAACGCGTCACTATTACGTTGCAGTGCGCTTGCGCCCGCGCCGCGACCTCGCGACAACTGTCATGGCCGGCGCCCGCTCACGCTTCCTGCTCTATGCACTTCTACGATAATATTGTTTTGATTACGATAAAACGTATTTGTGGACTAGTGTGTGTGATTCTTGATAATTATGTTATTGGTTCTTTCTTGCATAATTGATTGCGAAGTGCACTTGGCTCTTTCAATTTTAATCACAAAACGTAAGTTGTAATGTATGCTTAAAAACTTAGTATAGCAGCTATACATAATACGGAAAATATTATCAATTAATGTAATGAAATGAAATCTCGTGATGGGCCAGAGGTTAAGCTCTCGCCTCTCATGCATGAGGTTGTAAGTTCAAATCCGGGCAAGTACCTATGTGACTTTTTCAATTCAAATGTAGTTTCTAAAGTTTACAGACTTCAGTGAAGGAAAACATCTTGTGGAAACCTGGAATTTTAATTTATGTATGTCTTAAATCCAACCCTTCTTGTGCAAGTGTGGTGATCAATGCCTACTTTATATGAGAAGAGGCCTCTGCCCAGCAGTGGGACAGTTTTAAACGAATATTTTACGTTCATTTATTGTTTTATTAACATATAATTTCATTTTTAAATATTTCTTAAAAAAATAAAAGAAAAAGATTTAAAAATTTAAAAATAGTAGCCCACCGGTATCGGGAACAGGTTCCAATAAGCGGATATTATTATTAATAATGTAAGATCTTATACAGAAATAGTCTGACGGAAACTTTCAGGCGAAAAACAGGAAATAAATTAAGAAAATGGTTTAAAAACTGCTCGTAACTAAGGTCATTAATTAGCATTAATTTGTATATTGCCAAAAACGGCCCATTAGTCGATTAATTACGTGTTTGTTCTTGGGATATTTCATAAACGGATTAAAATACCAAATTATCATATTGATAGTCTAAGGCAGGGGTCGGCAACCCGCGGCCCGCGGGCCGCATGCGGCCCGCGGACGTCTGCCTTGCGGCCCGTGAATATTTTGTAAATAAATTATGATTATTATCAAAATCAACGCATTAAGTAAGCGCTCCTTTTTACCCCTCTGCTCGGCAACACCTTGAAATGTGTCATAGGTACTAGCTGATATTCTCAAAGCTCCTATGAATCCAATTTAATGATCTTGTTAAATGCCATTTAATTTTGACGAGTTGAAAAAGTTTGCTAAGCAGTTCATTACAATTTTTCAATTAGGTACAATTTTTCAATTGTCAATTATAGAAAAAATAAACATGCCGTTCGTCTCACAGATGAGCATTTGAGCACTATTCTACAGCCAAAAATACCACCCCGGGACCCAATGGCTTGCACGGCAAAGCCTGGGTCCTGGCCTAAGATGCTTGCATGCTTGGAGAGGGGCCCGTTCCCAACTTCGTTGGAAGACGGGGAAGCTGGTCCACATACAGAAGCGGGGCGCCCTGCGGACTCTCCGTCCGCATTTCGGTTCATCGTGCTGCTCGACGAGGTGGGCAAGCTCTTTGAAAGAGTAATTGCAAACCGCCTCGTCGGGCACCTTGTGGGGACGGGGCCGGATCTTGCGGAGCACCAGTATGGTTTCCGCAAGGGGCGCTCGACGGTGGACGCCATCATGCGCGTGAGAGCTCTCACGACGGGAGCTGCAGTGTCCAGGGGTTACTGCAGCGTCCATTACCAACGCGTTCAACACCATGCCTTGGAACTGCATCAGGGAGGCACACCGGTACCACCGTATCGGCCGACCTAGCTTCCCCGGTCGCTCTGAAGAGTGGAACCGGTGAGACATGTCGTGCACACTCGTCCTGGTATAGGAGTGGTTGTGATTGCGATAGTCGCGAAGAGGATCCGAGCACAAATCCGAGGACATGGTCTTTCATGACCGCGGGAATACGCCACCGTCGGGATCCCAGCTGATGGTATGAGGGGTTCGCATCGGTATCGGGTCGACGATGAGGTACCTGAAAATCGTTCTCAACAGCCGGAGGATTTTCGTGGAGCATTTCTGACGTTTGGCTTCAAAGTTGCTGCGGTTCATGGCCTTTTATGGGGCCCCGGTATGGGCGCGTTATTTAAGGCAGCGCGCCGCCCACTACTTGTCTACACTACTTGTCACGACTTGTCTGATTGCCACCGTGGGATCTGGAGGCGATAGTCCTCGCGCGCCTGTACGAATGGCGCGTGGAGGCATTACAACGGGGGAATCTCTGCTGACGCGGTAAATTACCGCCCAGCGGACAGACCTCCGGTGCGATCTCATGGTGGCGTGGAGAGAGCGACTGTCGCAACCCCGAGCAGGGCACGTCACCGTAGTGGCGGTAAGTCCCCTGTTTGAGGAGTGGCTGGAGAGGTGCCATGGCATCCTCACCGACCGCCTGACGCCTACTGCCTGAGTATTGTGCGAATCAAATTCCCTATGTTTTAACTAATTTCAATGTCATTTGTTTTTTTTTTATGGAATATGAACAATTATTATGAGCAGGTATATTGGGCTTCTTGGATTTATGCGAGTAAAATGACTGCGGCCCGCCTTTAGTTTAATTTGTCACCTTGTGGCCCTTGCTTGCCAAAAGGTTGCCGACCGCTGGTCTAAGGTCATACTGATAGGCCTATTACGTTCATTTATCAATTTGTTATAATTTTTCATCCTTACTAATATTATAAAAGCGAAAGTGAGTTTGTTTGTTTGTTTGTTTGTTTGTTTGTTTGTTTGTTTGTTTGTTACCTCTTCACGCTTTAATGGCTGAACCGATTTGGATGAATTTTGGTACAGAGATAGTAGGGAACTAGGAGACGGACATAGGCTAATATTTTTTTGAAAAAAGTGGGATGTGAGGGAGAAAGAGGGAAGAGAAGGGAAAACTTAGGGTTGCTATTACAAATCAATAAGGCGCAAGAGGAACTGTGTTACCCCAAATTTAACGCGGGCGAAGCCGCGGGCAAAAGCTAGTTATTAATAATGTAAGATCTTATACAGAAATAGTCTGACGGAAACTTTCAGGCGAAAAACAGGAAATAAATTAAGAAAATGGTTTAAAAACTGCTCGTAACTAAGGTCATTAATTAGCATTAATTTGTATATTGCCAAAAACGGCCCATTAGTCGATTAATTACGTGTTTGTTCTTGGGATATTTCATAAACGGATTAAAATACCAAATTATCATATTGATAGTCTAAGGTCATACTGATAGGCCTATTACGTTCATTTATCAATTTGTTATAATTTTTCACGGTCTCATAATGGACATAGAATATTTGATGTAAAAGGCCTGCATTCCTAATTTTGCAGTTATTTATTAAAGACTCACTTAAATGACTTTTAGTTATTAATCATCCAAAAACTTCCGGAATATTATTTACTGAATAGAACAGTTCAAATAGTTATTCAAAACCCAGTATGTGATTGTGAGGCCTATAAAAATGCTAGCCATTACGAATGCAACAATAATATCTATAAGATCATGATCGAGGTGTTAATTGAAAATGCGGAAATTTCACACCTATCATAATTTGTACGTTCAATCAAAATAATTGAACTGACCAATTAATATTATTAAGGTCACTCAGAGCAGTTATCCAAAAATAATTATTATTTTGACAAGGACAGTGCTACGTTTTCTGTAACCTTTGGAAATATTATGAACCGTAATTTCAGTATAATTTTAGTTAATTTATCTCATACATTCATGAAGTAAATAAATATAAATAAATAAATATCTTGGGACAACTCACACACGGCTATCTGATCCCAAGCTAAGCAGAGCTTGTGTTATGGTAACCAGACAACTGATATACATACTTATATAATTTATAAATACATACATATTATAGATAAATCACACCCAGACACGGAACAAACAATCATGCTCATCACACAAAGTTTGTCCTGGGTGGGAATCGAACCCACGACCTCCGGCTCAGCAGTCAGGGACACTAACCACTAGACCAACAGGCCCGTCGTCAAATCTGTATGGTTTTCCTTTTACGTTTCAGCTGACTAGCGCTTAAAAGCGAATTAAAATGGCGGCAGTGCTACTACGACTAGGTATTCTACTACCACTGATGTTTTTATTCAAACACTACTGCGTCTCTAAAAGCATTGATTCATTAACTATTTATATTAAAATTGACGCGGCGCAACGTGAATACTACGTCTTAAAAATTATGTTATAACTGGCTCTATCATATTCTTCTATGCATACGATTCCTTTGGAGGCATTATTTATTTATGAATTGAATTTATTGTTAATTAGCTTTCGCCCGCGGCTTCGCTTGCGTTAAATTCGGTATAACACACCAAGCAGACCTGCAGTTTTTGCTATTGCACCTGATTGATTTGTAATAGCAACGCAAAGTTTTCCGTTTTCTTCCCTCGTTCTCCCTCATATCCTACGTTTCAATTCCAATTCATCAAAATCGGCCATTAAAGCGTGAAGAGGTAACAAACAAACTCACTTTCGCTTTTATAATATTAATAATGATTAACAGTATCATCGTAGGTGACACTTTTGTAAAAGAAAAAACTTCAGTCTCAAGAAAAATCCAAAGAGCATTTCCGTTAATCACTTTTGTAATTAACACCCATTCACCCATAACTCTTTGTGGTGGTTACTTCCTATATTAAAATGATATCGTGAGTGAGAATTATATTGTTGAGTTTTATTATTTTGCTTCGGCTCATTTTTCGTCGTGCAAACTGCAAGGACATACGGATGTGGCCAAGTTGTGGTGTAAGTTTTTTTTTGGCAACAAAGGTCATTTTTGTTGGATCCTAGCTCCATAGTGAGTGGAAAATTGTGGTCTTGCTTATGAAGTAATTAGGTTAAAACAAGTTTTTTTTACGATAGACCCAAAATTGTAAGATTAGGCTTTACGATTCTTTGTTGTGGTTTCCCGCATCTTTTGTGGTTTATTTAAAACGGTATGGTAGACCGGTAGTGTCAGTTTGACTTTCCAAGGTCTCAATTAGTTGATTTTAAATTAGAAGTGTTTGAGCGTATTTATGAAAGTATGTATGTTTGTCTAATTATTTGGCACGCTTCTCAACTTAAATCGTTTAACGGAATTCGACATTATGGTGTTTTTGAATTCCTCTCAGTTGGTGGAGAGTATTAGGGTAAAAAAAATATGTCGAGCCCATTATAATATACCGACTGGCTCAATTTTCCCAATAATTCCAAATCTCGACTATTCAAGACTGTTCTTGTTTTTTCTTTTAAATATTTTTGGCATGTTGCGTATTCTAATTAAAATAAAATTCTTACTGAGCAGTTTGTTACTGAAACTAAAGGTAAAAAGACACTTAGCCGCGCCAAGAAAATCGACGGCGCCGAACAAAACGTTCTAATTTCATCCTATTCGACGCTGATAAGTGTGCGTTCACCTTTAAGCAGCCTAATGTCCTTGCTACAATTTGATGGTCAAATCACGCCAAAAACATGTTTTGTAAATAATGGCAAGGTTACATAACAGCATGTTTGACACTGCTAATGTGCCTGTAATACATAACGCGACAATGGCATTGCGCACGTGCCGCTAAATATTAGCAGAGGGGTCTTAAGTGCACTTGATCAGTAGCCGGAGGACTTTTTTTCTTTTTATGATAACTGCCTTTGCTACATCGCCGCGTAGAGCAGAAAATTACGTACGGCGATGTTGTCGGAAACGTTAAAATTCGCGTTATTTAAGGGCGGGCTTGCTGAATACCGTTTGACTGAATCACACATTTAAGATATCATAAAATAGTTTATGTGCCCTCTGCTGTAGGGCACATACCTGGCAGACACACAATTTTCCAGTTTACCATGTAAACAAGATGAGAATTCACGGAAAAAAACGCGAGAGGCTATTCTTATCCAAATAAAAACAAATACACCTCGACCTTTACCCAGCGAGTAGGGCCGCAACCTTGAGACTTTGTTATCATCATGTTTGTGAGGTTTTTTATCATTCGATAAAGGGCTGGCCTTGTCGAATGTCGAGGAAGGCCGCTCATTCGATTCCGGTATTTTTTCGTCTGGATCTTTATGCACGGCTGAATTTCCGCCTCCGTTTTCCTTCCTACCTCATCGACAATGCAGTTCTACTGAAGGTCTGTGGTTGAATGTTTTTTTTGTGGGTTTTGTTTTTACAAATGCACGGAAATTTCGGGATGAAGCTGCGAATTATAAGCAAATTAAAGGAACGTTAAAAGATTCTTTTGAAGTTAATCAATCAAATTAGTTAATTTAAAATCAGTTTCAATTACCTTCTTAAGTTATTAATAAGGTTAGCTTATCATGGTCATGGTCTTGAATTAAAAGTCACGGTTCTCCATCGATATTCTAACGACACATGATATTTACAACCGATGATTACGCATACATCGACAGACGCAGAAAAAACTAAAAAAGTCAGCATTATCGTCAACAATGTAGCGAACCGTCCATTGCCATCAAAGTAAAATTTAAATGATCTTGATTGAGTTTTTGCGCCTTCACGCAGTCTGTTGGAGCGAGACGTCGAAAGAAATCATCGTCACGTGAACAATGCGCCTCAATGCACAGAGTGTACCAGGCATTGTTTTATTTTTCACGCGAAGGTCCCGAATCTGAAGAAAAAACACGGAAGTCACGGTCTTAGACTCAGGTTTTTTGAAAATAACTGTTCTTTATCGTTAAGTATTAACTTTGACAAACAATCCGTTTTTCAAAATAAAAGGAAACTAGTTTTCTTAGGTTCCCATCGTGAAAAACCAAGCAATATTATTGCCGAAATAAACTAAAACGAGACTGGCGTTACCTTAAAAGTAAAAGTCAAAACCAAGTAACAACCACAACACAGTAACTCACAGTACACACAATAACGCAATCACAAATAAAGGCAGGTGCCCACTGTGACATGACGTCACATCACCGAATTATGCCGAACGAAACAAAAACACCGGCGTCAGGTGCCCGTGACCGTGGCGGCTGCGCGCGCGCCGAAAACGAGAGTGCCGGATCTGGAGCGTTTGCGCAACGTGACACCGCTTCGCGTCTTTCGCGGTTTTGACGAATTGTGCTAGGTCGTGGGATTTTAATCTAGATATGTGGAGTCTGCTCGTCATAAAGACATAGTATCAGAAATTAGTATTTATATATGACAGGGAATGGGACTAATTCTAAAACTGTTAGGCTTTCTACTAAAAGATGATTCAGCGGAAGATTTTCTAGGGTAGTTTAGAGGTTTGCTGTTATGCTCTCTCGACTTAACAAGGATGTCAAAAGCGTAACGAAGTTGCCAGTATTAAAAAAGATGACAAGCATTTAAGCAAGAGATCTTATGTTGTCAATAAAAAAGAAAGTTACGAAAGAAATGGCCAGCTAAGTATCACGGTGCTTATGACATGTTACATCGTCGCTACATTTCGGTTGCTATTCATTAATGACAGATGTTATTATTGTTACAAGTTGTCGTGAAACGAATATTGAGTGGCCTAGCTTCTCAACTCGCACTATTAGTGAGGCTGTTGTAGCTAGTCAGTGTTAGATTAGGTAAAAAAAAAAGAGAAAGATAGAACTTTTGAAAAGCTCACCGGTGGATAAAAAAGCTGTGTTTCAAATGAGATATCTTATCAAAGCATTTAATTTTATACTTGTCACAAGTCGCAGTTGTCTGCACTTACAGAAAAAACTCGAACCTATTATTTTTTTGCTACATTTCAAAGTTGTTACATAAGTGCGTCCGGTTGCGTTTGGACCGAGACAGTTCTTTGACGTTTCGGCTTTGACACTGACCTTGGGTAGGAGATATCCGTTACGCATATCAGTCAATCACTATAGAAACAAAACCGACTTTGATCCGGCTTACTGCATTTTGTATTTGGATTGAAGCCTTAACTATTTATAAAAAAAAATATATAGATATGACAAAATTGTGAGAGTTTTGAAAAAACTTGTTTTTATAGTTTGAATTCTTGAAAGTACGGTACCTATACTGCCTTTGATACTGTAGTTAATAACAAAAAAAAACTTCCGGGCAGCATTCCACAACCATGTGTCAAATGCACCGTTCAGAATCAAAAGTTAGCAGTTGTAGAACCACTTTCTTAGGTGTCAAAACGCGAGCACAACTGGAACGTCCACACGTCTATAAATAAACAGTTTTATTATCCAGTATTACCTGAACGAGGCATGCGAGTAAATACTAATCACATTATCATACCTTCACCTTAGCTGCCGCGCTACGCTTCCGCGTGCAGCGTCACCGCTCACTTTCACTGCAGCGACGTGGGGGTACCGACTGCCTGCCTCTGCCGCAATAGATACAGCATCGTAACTTAATCCACTAATATGTACTCTATCAACCGCTCGATAAGGTGCAATTTTCAAGGTCGCTCATATCAAATTTTTCGAACCGCCAAATAGGTAATGGAGTAAATTGGACTCAATTTGTTGAAGAGTAAAGTCCTGTTTAGGTTGATGGCGGTTAGAGACGGCCTCGCCAAGGCCGCACGTACGTCGCACAAGTGTCTGTTTACTTTCTCTAGCGGTCAATGGTCACAGCTTTGGGAGATGGCGGAATATTTGGAGACTGCTCAAGGTCGGGCAGTCTTCCTCGAGCCATGTGACATGACTCTTCCGACTAGACGTTAAAGAACCTACATGTATTTCGGCGTCCGATCTCCTTGTACTTCTTATAATTTTAAATAGGTACATATCTTAATGTCACGTCGTGTACTTTGCATCGACTTAGGTGAGCAGACACTTAATTAAATAAACCTTGGATATCCACGTATGTTGCAGAGACAACCATTAAGTATGATCTTTTAAAGACTGTCCTTAATCAAAAAGTCCAAAATTTGCCATTCAAAATCACATTTGCCCTTACCATATCTGTCACAACATTCAATACCGAATATAGATCACGAAACGACCTTTTTTCAAGTGTTATTACAAAAACAGCCTTAACTCCTGCGACCTATATACTAAATGGCGAGAAACAAGCGTCATTGAACTTTGCTTCGTATGTTTTGGCCTTAGACGCGTCGCAGTCAAGGATGTATTCGTTTATATTATTGGCAAGGTCACGCAATATTTACCAAGTATGGTTTGTTTGTGTTTGACTTAGATTATCGGCGATTTTTCATCGATACCACGGACGCTCTTTATAACTGTATTTACTCAGTTGACTTTAATCTCTAGCTAGAATGGTTAATTTTCGATAAGCAGGTGTGGTCATAAATATTATTTCACGATTGTCGTCATGCACATTCATAATTATTTTCAAGATGAACTTCTTATAGAAATAAGATGTGCATATTCACTAGCAAACAAAGTTTTAAGGCAATGTGTCTCAAAAACTCAAAAGTCAACATTACGCGGGCACCAGGGCATTGATACATTAATAACTACCCAGGAAAACAGAAAAAGTAATATAAAAAAAATATGCGTTAATATTTGAGACGCTATGAAACATTTTAGGTTTATAAACGTACAAATTTGCAACTATCGTTTACCTTTTTTTATTAGTAACCTAAGTATCATAGCTGTTCTTCTACAAGTAACTATAGCTCATCAATTTATCTTCGCCCAAGCCCTGGCCACTGATTAACGGTGATTTTTTGGACACGTTGAGTATACTAGATACTCCAGGAACCTGCTCCAAAATATTCGTATAGTCACTAACTTGATGCTTCCAGAAATGGAGAAAAGTTTGACAATCCATCCAGTCTGTCGTGCCTATTACTAGACTATCGTAAAGTGAGACGACATCTTGTCTTTGTATCGTGTGTCTCTTTCACACCCACATACATGTAGCAGCATATATTCTTCTGTTACATCAATTAAGTCATACTAAAACCGTTTCACTTATCACGAGTCTATAATTATATTTATTGGCGATTCTCTTATAAGTTATTGTCTGTTATCGCTTTTACGATGTGTTCATTTATAATTATTATGCATTCCTTACTCTTAGATATTTTGTAATTTGATGCACGATCATTGGCAGCATTTTTCCCCGGCCGTGTTCCTGTTGTGTTATGCATCCCTGGTGTTTGCGTTTCTCAGTCTTAGGTTTTATCGCAATTTTAAGGCCGACTAGTACTGTGAGTGCAAATGTACTACATTAAATCATATTTCACCGATACATCTCGCACAAATAAAAAAAAAAACAAGACCAAGACCTTCTATTGTTTTTTAATCTTTATTTAAAACTGAGTATTCGAATGTCTTTGCAAACCAGCCTGTCATAGGTTTTAACAGTGTTATCATACATACATTTTAGGAAAAGATTCAACGCGGCGCAATAGCTCAATACAAAAATGTTGTCCCATACATTATGCCCTTAAATGAATTTTATTATTGATTTCTCAAGTTATTCGTACAGGTTTCATGTCGATGTCATAACATTAATCGGTTTCTATGCAAATCCCTGGTAAAACTTTCCTATCTAATATCAGTATAGCGACAGTTTAGATTAATCGCTTGTGTTAATATTTATACATGATAAACAGCTCGCGCAATCGGAACTTGTACGATAATTTCATAAATAGCAAATTAGATGTTTTCAGTTTTATGACGATCTTATCATCCAATCAGCTAAATTTTGTAAATCTCAATAAGATGGCAGATCATTGTTATGTTTATCTAGACAACTGCTAGGCACATAACAGGCAAAATAACCAAAACCTTCGATTTCAAAAAGAGTTTCAATAGATAGATAATGTTTACTTTGCACATTCTTTTTTACTAGACTGGGTTCGTGTTTCATAACTGACTAAGAAGAAAGCAGTCAGAGAGGTCATAGTCTCTTGGTCCAGACATAATCTTGGTCAAACCACATTTTGCGGATGGGAAATCATCAAATAACCTCCGACGTTCTGAACGAGGGGGAGTGTCAGACTTTGTGTTGTTGTCAGTACCTTCACAAGTTATTATGCCTATTTGAAAGCCTTTTGTTAGTCTATTTGAAATAAATGATATGATTTTACTAACTAAAACCCACCATTTTCTTTCTTACATATATTCCGGGGCAACGGTATCTTAAATGGGCAGGTCTCTGTGAGCCTTTTGAAGAACAAACGACACAGTTTAACGGACCTAGTCAGACAATGGAAACCAGAACAGATTGAAATCTAAAAGTTAGTACTTCTATTACTTTAATAAGTACTATTCTAGGTTTTGAAGGCAAAATGCCATCATCATTATAAACATGGAGATGAGTTCAATGCATGCGTGAGGAGAAACGTTGTCCAGAGGTGCTGGATCGCATATCACGTGCGCTTTCACTCAAGTTACGTGTATTTAGACTACATTACCGCAGTACAGATGTTTGTCTAGCATCACTTTACATCACATTTAAGCTTTAAGGGAACTGCGTGTGAAGGCTGTTACGGGTTGTGATACCCCGATAATAATGATTGTGTCTTTGCTTCTACTTTGGACGCTCTTAATGTGGTCGTTTTTCTACATCGTTCTCGCATATTTGTATAATCTCAACATGAATGTAGTTACCATGATTTTGTAAAAATATTGTGACTTAAAAGAGCATCCATGGAGTTTCATGCTCATTCTTCTCCGTGGAGATCTACGCTTTTATTTTCACAAGTTATTATGTCTCGTGACTGGGACTGTAGCAGCATCTTTTTTGATTTTATGACATTCTAAAGTGCTTGTAATGGTTTAATTGAAATCAATTCTTTGAGGTTGAGTTTTGAATATTATCAGTTTCCAAGTTATCAAATATTCATTAAAGTAGTATTCAAACAATTATGTGGGTAGTTTTGTTCATGAGTACCTAAGCTATGTTAACTTAGCGCTCTATAGACCTCGTCGTAATACTCTTAATATAACACTTGACCTCACAACTACCGCTAAAAACCTCTTAACACTCAAAGATAAAGCCATAAACAAATCATTACGCAACTACAATGAGTAATAATTACTGAAATTATGATACTAAGTAATAAATTACCGAAAATTCGGCACATCCCTGATTGCGATCGGCCTCACATCTTCACGGCTGCAACCTTCACGTTACGAAACGAGAGCTTTTTCCTTCCGTTCGAGTTACAGTGGTTACTCCCACATTATTATGCTTACTGCTAGCTCTATTGTAATAGAACGTAATGTTAAAGGAAAAACGATCGGAATAATGAACCGCATTTGCATAAGTTAAGTTTTGAAGTACAAGAATTAGAAAATTTTCCGATAGTTTAGAAAATAGACATGCAACCAACGTGTGACTTGAACATATAATATGAGTACGTCATTAGATGACTTGGATACTATATTTAGATGATATTGCGTAGTTAGTAGTAAATGAATTTGCTAAGGACAATGACCGCAAGGTAGATCACCGGCCAGTTGGTCCGATGACATACTGAGATCATGAACTTGGAGAGAATATCAATGGCTTTAGGTGAAGCTCACTACATGACCTATAGTTGTACAAGGTGTAACTTAATAAACACAACACCTTTCGTGTGTTGGGAATCTCGGACCATGACAACATATTTTTTGTCTTGAAATTTACAAAAAATACTTCTTTCTATAGCTTACGCTACCAGCTGATCAAACTGTATGATGCAATTAAATAAAAGTTATGAATTGCAAAAGCTATAGAACAAAGACTGGTCAAGTGTTCAGTTACATGGTCACCACACGAAAAGTCTTGTTTAAAAAAAATACACTGTATAAAAAGAAATATAGGATAAACACCAGTATAGAGTCAATACACTTAGGGAGGGACTTGCTAACCAGATGCGATTATTTCCTACGTTATTTTTGTTCCTCATTTTCTAACAGCTTTGAAACTCCATAAATTGTCCATTACGTACAATTATCAAGCCGGCCACGCGAACATTCCATATAAACGGTAGGCGGCCGCATCTGCCAGTGGATTCCGCACAATCGCCAACAATATCACTTTGTTGAAAATAGACGAGTTACGTAACAGACTGGGCAGTGGGCAGTGCCCAGCGCCCTTCGCCTTGGCGACACAGAGCCAAATGTCTTCGGCCCTGACGGAGAACTACGCATCATCAATTTGACCAGTCTCTTCCTGGGATGTCCGATCGTTTTGTTGTATTTAGTCAACTGGGAAGTGCATTATTATAGTTGTTTGTGAGATGATGCTGTTTCCCTTTTATATATATTTTGTTGAGCCAAATAGCGCTATATACTGTGTTTTATGTGCAGTCAGAATGATCTAAACTATTATTATTGTCCAACATGTGTAGTGCTTGCGATTGCTTCACAGCAACAATTCAACTCTACCTCTTAAATAGCGTCATTAATCATAATTGATCAGCAGGAACTAGGTCACTCCCTGCTAGAAACATTGACCGAGTAAACGTTTCATGTTCAAATGGGATAACACACACACATTCACATTCTGCACGCTGGCTGCTCTAAGCCCTTATCAACACATCAAAGCACAGTCCACCAAATGAACCAACAAGTGTCGTGAGACGAGGGCGTCCTCCCTTCACCTGCATTCTGCACTTGATGCAATTTCCCGACCATGATTGTTAAATTGCATAGTCCTCTTGGCCTTAGTTTACAAAATTTCCGGAAGATTAGGCAGGACTAGGCAAGTTTTGATGAGCTAGGTCATGTTCAAGGCATCCCTTACAATTGTGTTTAACAGTCGGACGGCTCGACTATGATTGTTAAATTGCATCCTATGATCTTCCTGGATAACATCCGCTTAGCATTGATCCTGTCCAAGGTGGCTTTTTTCCTGCACTTCAAACATTCGGGATGGAAGTGCAATCGCATATTGATGGTATTTCTTCCTAAGTTTAAAGTTAAGCTGAGCTCCTTTACCTTGAAGTGTGTAAGTAGCACTGACTTACAGTTGGACGGGTAGAGTCAGAAAAGGGCGGTCTGAAAAGGTCACAATGAGATCACCATTAAATAACAAGGCCCCAATTTCCCTTTCACTTGAGCCAGGGCTTTGAGAAGCTTTTATTTATTTAATTACTAGCTTTCGCCCGCGGCTGCGCTCGCGTTAAATTTGGGGTAACACAGTTCCCCTTGCGCCTTATTGATTTGTAATAGCAACCCGAAGTTTTCCCTTCTCTTCCCTCTTTCTCCCTCACATCCCACATCCAAATCGGTTCAGCCATTAAAGCGTGAAGAGGTAACAAACAAACAAACAAACAAACTCACTTTCGCTTTTATAATATTATATATAAGTAAGGATTTATGTACACAATACAAAAAAGAACATTATAACGAAACTTAGAGGACAAAGGCACGGTTTTTTTTTAAATTCACCAGCCTGCTTGTATGGCGTTCATATTGTCAGATGAAAATCTTTGCAGCATTTTCCCTGCTGATGGAAATTAGTGACGTAATATTCCATGTGTGTGTACTTATATGTTGTCTGTGTATAAATATTGGCAGGTGCTTGCCACAGGTATTGTGCACGCCACTGGCGCACCTGTCCGACACTCTCGAGAGTGTTTGTGCATAAAAAATACACATTTATTTTTATGACTATTCATTACAGATTATGCTGAGTCAATAGTAAACGATAATTGATTGATTTCCTCATATTTTTTTCAAATTTGAACTTTAAGCCATCTGTTTATGATGTCTATTGTGTTCTGTATCACGAAGTCAAATGTAATTTTTTTATAATACAGGCTTTATTTAACACTTCAACAAGCCTGCATAAGGCATTAAAACCAGCACTTAACATAAGGTCGCAAAAGTACCGAGTGACGTAAGCACACTTGCCGGCAGAGCAGTGCCCTCTGGCGGCAAGAAGCCGACCTTGGGCCCAAAGCAACTTTCAACCCGGAAGCCGCCGCGTCATTCTAGCTGTCACGTTAAAATCGCTGAATTTTATTTACATTGCCCTTATTTGGCGCAAGCTCGATATATGGGGCGTTCAGACGCTGTAATGGATATTTTAATGGGTTTATATATTATAGTTCGTGCCCTTTGTGGCGGGACTTTATTAAACGTTGACCTTCATGACCTGAGGGGAATATCACACTTTATCTGGCTTCGTATTTTGTTAAGTTTTATGTTTATTTATAGTAAGACGGTAAAGCATCATATCAAAAGCAACTTACGCCTAAAACCTTAGTCTTAAAGCCTGTTTCATCTAGAGTAAAGATTTTTTTCAATGCTGCGCCTTTAATATTTACATTGTATAAAAGCTCCTATTGAAATTAAACGGTCTATTTCAGTATGTCGTCTGTTACCGGGTACATTTCCACTCAATAAAAATATTTATTCTGTGACCATGCGACTCGCGTGAACTCTGCTCGTGTTTGTGTGCCGCGGTGCATTCTGTCTGCCTCACAGTTTCACCTGGCTGACTTCCAATCTCATGGAGGAACGCTTAGACTAGGAATCGGTCAAAACGTGGCAATAAACACAAAAGTTCGTCAACTCTATGACCTTACATTCTG
Source organism: Ochropleura leucogaster (assembly GCA_958449745.1). Lineage (NCBI taxonomy): Eukaryota > Metazoa > Arthropoda > Insecta > Lepidoptera > Noctuidae > Ochropleura > Ochropleura leucogaster. The sequence goes on from OY288203.1 coordinate 721,415, forward strand.
GTATTGCAATTGACAGTCAAGGTCAATTAATTACAGAATTTGTTCCAAAACATAAATCTTTGTTTTATAAATTCGTGATTCCACACACGCATTCTTCTGTCACCTTGTCATTAACGGCTTTAAAAAACACCAAAAGCCACAGAGGAGGAAAAATCAAAAAGTTTCCATACGATATAAGCGGCGGACCTTGGCGCGGTACTTACGAATTAAATCGGCCCCCGACGAGGCCACCTCGCCTTCCGCAACAACACCGCGTATTTGTTCGCTACTGATTGAATTATAACACTTAAATGTGTCTGTATCCCACCTCGTTGTGGTGATTTAGCAGATTTGTGGTGATAACGATTGCATAGAAGAATATCTCTGGAGGTCGGTATTCGGTAGACTCTCAATGTGTGGTCTTAAATGGTGTCAATGTCACGGTATCCTTACTGACCTCACCTGTAGTTAAGCCCGCCGTGCACCGCGCCATCTATCACAACGAGCTTGTCATACACGTACTACATGTTACAAATGTTATTGTGTTTACTTTCCGTTGGAAAGAATAAAACTGCCATCGAAAGAAGGCTGGAATGTTCTAGAATTCATGGCTCGTAGAAAAGGCGAATTGAAATGGCAAACTTCCAAGAGATTGTAATAAAGAAAGACGCGCTTCCCGAATGTACGTGTACGTGTAAGTGACGCTCATGACGTCATGAACAGCCTCCTACCCTACATTGGAGGACTTATTTACATTTATATTCGTCCCTGAAAATAGGCTTATCTTATGGAAATACTAGTAACCGCAGGCTTCTAGGGAATTGAGTGATCTAAATCCAAAACCATTTTGGGGCGTTATTCATCGGTGAATTCTCCTAAGAAAACAGGTTTAGTAGAAACGCTGAATGACACCCTCATTTTCAAGTAAAAGCTACAAGACAGATCAGATTGAACTGGTAAAACAATCCATTATATCTGGCTGAAAATGAGGGCATTATCAAGAACTCTTTAAACTTCAAACTAAACTCACCATAGAGCCTGTTGGTGTATTACTATGCTGGAAAGGTTTCCGTGTAAACACATGGGGCAGGGAGTCACGACGCGCTGTCATGCAATGTTCCTTCTGAAAACAAAGAGTACACAAATTACTCATCAACCTGTACAAGGTCCTTCCTCTTCAGCGTCCAGTTAAAAACATTTCCAACGGTATTTTCCACATAATTTAAAATGTGAGTAATTCTAGTGATGCTATTTGTTGTTTTCTATTTAAAAGCAACCGTTTTTTTTATACGTCTGATGGACCGACGGGGCATGTTAGCGTCCCATAGGATAAAAACAGGAAAGAAGGCGAATATAAATATGCGGTGTTTGTTTTTGAGCGAAACAAATTGGTTGTATTTACTTTTATTGGGAACTCGCGCTACAGTACATATTATAAATTTGTGCTAAAGTATGATGGAATATGGTAGTGTAACATCGTTTAACGGCTCAGTCATACGTTCGACCTTCGCGAGTTCGAGCTGCTGTATTTTGTGGCAATTATACTTTGTTTTCATTTCTTTTATTTCTAAAATGTTTCTTTTTTGTTCCCAGATAATTACTCGCAATGACAGATGCGTACGAGGTGTCTTACATGCGACTGTGGTGGCTTTTGACAAGCATTGGAATTTGGCTCTCAGTGACGTCCTAGAGATATGGAAGAAAAAACCAGTCAAAAAGAGAAAAGGGCAGCCTGCAATGGGTAAGAATATTGGCAATTTAACTGCAGAATATTCCAAATGAATTATTGATTGTTTTGAAAGCATATTCCCACCTATACCACTATATTTCTCTAAACAGGTACACCGGTTCCCAAAGGTACGGCGGCAACAATTTCCTCAGTTCCACAGGTGACTGAACGTCTTATTAGGAAAGGTTTGTTGGAGTGCACGCGACAAATACCACAGATGATGGTGCGAGGCGAACACATAGTGCTAGTCAATGTATTGGAGCGATGATCTCTTGTATTTCATGCCAACCTGGTAGCTCAGATTGCGAAGCCGTTTTTTGTATGACTTTTGCGAGCTTTTTATGGCAGACGTCGAGTTAAGTTTTTTGTATTGTTTACTGCTTTAAATTGATACTGTAAAACCTATACGCTTCTTGACTTTAAGAGTTGTTTAAATATAATTTATGATGGTAAAATATTTACCTCGAGTCGCTAGTTCTAAGGAAAAAATAAATAAGACGTTAAATTAGGTATGTTATATTTTTATAGACTTATAATAACGATCATAAATATGCAATTATAATATACAATACTGTATCAATGTTCAGATACATTTAAATGTCAGACGTTTCACAAGTGTTCACTTATTTAACGCATCTCAATATGAATGTAGTGCTGAAATGAGCTCTACCTAAACAAAGTTATTTTTACCATCAAAAAAGTTTGTATACTTTTTTGAATAACAATAAAATGTTCACACTGGCATTCCCATGCGTTTCCAATGTCCCAGTATTGTCAGCGCATAAAATAAAATAATATCCACACAATGCTTGTTTTGAGGAACGTTATTCGATTTTTGAATGATATTCCATGAGAACGAGCCGCTATTGAAATTATGAACATTACATTTTAATTAGACTTTTTTTGAGTTTCTTTTCAAATGCGTTTCCATATTATCTCGAAGAAGTATTATTGGCTTACAAATGAATGAGTGGTGTACAACGTGTGTGTTTCCACACAAACCACAGTGTCCGTAAATTGCACGTTTTCCATACGTAATTTGGAAGACAGGACATGCTATTATAACAGGACTTCACTGTTACAATCCTTTGGCAAGATCCCGCACGGTTATTAGGGCAACATGACAATGAAGGGGAGCACCGGAGCGGAATCGTACCTACAGGAAACACATACGCACTATCGAACACATCACCATAAAACACTGTTGCTTTTGTACCGAGTTGTCCAGAATTTGTAAACATGTAAACGAGACACAATACAAACATATTATGTTGTTGCTTAATCATTTATTAGAGCAGAAATGGGTCTAATTTGGATTGTTTCAACGTCGTGTGGAGGATTTAGGTTAAGTCTTATTGGGTAGACAAGCAAATGTTGACCGTTGGAATTTTGAATTTTTGTGATAGAGATCAGAATTCCAATATGGAATACGCAGGAATTGACGTAGTCTTCTAGAGTCAAGTTTGCAGTTTGTAAGTATGTAGGCATCTACATAAATGTACGTATTTGATAAAAAAAAGTACACGCACAGTTACACTCACACATATAATTAATGTAAACGTGCATACGATACACTCATTAGTCACAGGCTACAAGCTACCAGGATCCCACATGTGCCAAGACCTATCTGTTCTCGTACGGTAATTTGCGGGCAGAGCATCCCAGGTTGGTTGACACGGAAGCGCGCACGCATTGTGCGCAACAATAGTTTCCCCATTTTCCCGCGGCCGGGGAACGGCCGGCGTGACCGCGGCAAGTCCGTCGACCCCGGGACAAGGGACGCGGGACGCTTTTCGCGTGCGCAAGCGCATTGCTACCGAAAACAGAGGATTTTTGCTACGGTAACTAAGTTTTATAAATCTCTAATTAAGCTGGTGGAAAATTACAGGTTATTAATCCACTGATTGTGTAATTTTCACTGATTAATTTAACGGAGAATTTTCAGTGAGTCGATAAGTTTTAGTGTTCGCTAAATCATAGCTACATTCTACTTTGCTTACGCTTATGTAAGTGTGATTATCGTAAATCGCCACGTGCCTTACAGCATTTATATACGTCTTTAAATACATTTTAAATTAAATGTTAATCATCGCTGAAAGAAAATTATGTAAAACTGCCTGTTACAGATACTTTAAAAGCTAATGGCAAAGTTAGTTTAACTCGAGTTTTCATAATTCCATTTATTAAAAGCATTAATAAACTTTCTTACACAGAAAACAATTTTCGAACAATTACAAATAATGTTACTTTTATTTCACTATCATTCTTTGAACAAACCATCTTCTATTACAGGATTAGCTGCCTAAGTTAAATGTAAAACTGTGGTTATTTCTTACAGTTTCTAAAGTGGCATATTAATTCTAATTATGGAATGGATAGAAAACTTGAATGCATCAGCTGCTAATCCTGCGCAGGTTGTACCTGTCGACTAAATAGTACGGGTTAGGAATGTTTCACTTTTATCGAGAAATAACTAAATGTGGAATTAAAACTTCATGATGTTTCTACTTTGGGTGTCAAATGCACAGCTTGGTAGTTTATTAGAAGTGTTTGATTGGTGAAATGGCAATGAACATAACGCTTGGAGTCCTGGAATAACGAGGGTACCTACAGTAAACTCACATTTCGCAAAATATCTTTAAGGCCCATGTAACTGTATTATATGGGGCTAAAGGGCGAGCACGTGACGGTAAAAGGGTACTATATTTCCAATATTGGATTGTTCCAGTTAATTTTTACTTAAAACAGACTACAGGAAAGACGCCCGAACAACTCATAAAAAGTTCACAATTTCTCACAAACGGTGACGTGACGTAAAGAATCTCGTGTGGCCAGCAATGCATCACATCTATTTCTGTTTGAAATCGATGAAGAGACAATGGCCGACCGGGGCGACGCACCCTGGCCCGCCGCCAACAGCCAGGAGGGTAGAAAACAATCATCGTCTAAGACCTGCCAGCTGGTAAGACTAGGTAAACATGTGCTACGAAGATGTGCACGTCTTATTTTGATACTTTCTGTTCAAGCTCAGGTACCGGCGAAGCTAGATGTTTATTTATTTTGTCTTTTCCGATGGCACGGTTTTCCGCCTTTTTATGTACCAATCACTATATGAACATAAACGGTTATCGGTTTGTTGATCGTTAATGTGCGTCTTATTTGTTAAGAATAAACAGTTTTTCCTTGTATCTGTTTTGGCTGTTGGCGTAATATTTTGTAAATTAATTTTGCTGTGTGGATCTAATTTGATTGTTTGCATTTCAACTTTGTTATATACATCGCCTGGTGTAATCGATAGTTTATCAAGCAAATAACTAGGTACTTCTAAATTATCAGCTTGAAACATACTCGAGTGGTTGTAGTATTTTGTTCCTAGGTTGACATAGAAATATTATTTAAACAAACACCTAGACAATCAAGTGGCTTGTTTCCTACTATTTACAAACATTTGCGCCATTTTTATTGGTTTTCTTCGAGGCAAAATTCGGGCGAATCCTGTTTAATGAACTAGAACATTAAAGTATCGTTTTGCTTGTATTATTCATTAATTGTGGTTGTCAACCTTCGCGCCGGTGACCTTAGACGACAAATTTTAAATGGTACGCGGAAGTGGCGACAGCTCTTGAACGTTTTGACAACAAATTAATGCCGTTTGTTTATATATTGTTTATAAATAAGCGAGGACGTTGTATAATAGTGATAATGTTGTATTAGATAATGCGCGTGTTATGCTTGTAACCTTGCTTGGTGAAGAATGGTCTGTTCTTTATCTGATTTATCTTCAGACTGTGCACAATGGGTCTTGGAAGCCGTTTCGCACACGAGTCGATGCTCGATTGGTTCAAGTGATCTACATGATTACGTTCGCGGATTGGTAATTGCTACCCGTTTTGACTTCCATTTCAATTTTCCAACCTCTTTCCCGCCTGTGCTGCCCTAGTACCAAAGAGGTCTTTATCATTCAGATATTTTCTTTTTCCTATTTTCCAAATACCGTTCACCTCTCAGTGCGAAGCCCCTTTTTCTTTCGTACAAATAAATAGGTAGGTAAATGCTTTTTGATGTAAACAACGTGGTCGTCCAAGCATGTGTATAATGGAGTGTGGGCGTAGAAGTAGCTATTAATAGCTTTACCTTTGAACAATAATATTATCAGATATTTGATCACAAGTTACTGACTACAGGAGATGTAATTTGGCTTAATATCATGACATGAAGGTACATATCTCCCTCATGTCGTGATATCGAGCCACGTCTTCACGTCACTCTTTGTTATACACCCACTCGAGATATTAGATTCAGGGGAAAAGCTTTATAAGGAACATACACAAATTAACAGGTACATTCGGGCAAAAACTAAAAGTATCTAAGGATCGATTGTAGCAGTCTTTTGTAGTTTCAGCACCCACTAGACTTCACTAGAGTGAAAAAATTGATGTCACTATAGTCTTAGCTCATCATCTACAATTTGATAGTAATCCTTACTAATATTATAAAAGCGAAAGTGAGTTTTTTTGTTTGTTATGTCTTGACGCCTAAATTGCTAAACTGATTTTGATGAATTTTGGTACAGATATAGTTGAAAACCTGGAGACGGACATACACTTTTTTTTTTAAACTGAGGAAATAAATAAGGCGCAAGGGCAAAAAGTACGGGTGACAGGTACCTGCAAATCAGAAAGGGGAACTGTGTTACCCCAAATTTAACGAAAGCGAAGCCGCGGGCTAAAGTTAGTTGTGAATATCGATGCAATCAATTATTCCACGAAAATTTTCGTGTATAAACTTTTAACTACAAACTCACAATGAAAACTGAAAGTAAAACCGCCAACATTGTCAAAAGGTCACGCAATTTAGAAAAGCCTGTTGATTATACATTTTGTGCTAAAGGTCGTTAGTGGTGTCCGTAGAGACCATTACAAGATGATTATCTGGAGGTGAGAGATCGAGCTACGTTATGCAGATTACTATGATTGTGTGTTTAATGCTGTAAGTAGTAATGGTGAAGTGGCTTATGGATAACAGTAGCCATTATCTATGCGTACGGTGTTTGCCAAGCTTACTGATGTCTGCTAAATTGTAAGGGGTGATTAAGGAGTCTTCAAGTTGCTGCGGGTTGTTCAAAAGGTATACCGCTACCCCGGAACACTAAGGTGAAAATAAGGAACATGGATGGGTTTGAAGATTTCCCATCGAGAAAAAAAGGGGTCGTCAAGTTAAAACGTTCGCGAGAATTAGTCCAAAGGGTCCTATAATTCCCGAATAAAATATGTTTAGTAATAAAAATATAGTGCAAACTTTCACCGGAGAAGTTCCGGCGTTAGACGAGGGTGGGTATAAATAGCGGCGGTTGCGCAACGCGGCCGATGCACTGCGCGCACGCACACCGACACACACAGGAGATTAACGTTAACTGCAGTTTAGCGGGCTGAGTTTTAACTGGATGTTTAACTTTTCGAAGAGCCGATTTTAAAAATAAAGGAGGAAGAGAAATTATTAATTTAAAGCAGCATTTTCTGCTTATGACCCAGAAAAGAGAAAGAAGAATAACAGGGGTCCTAAAATGGCTGGTTTAGCAGAATTATAATAGGATAATAAAATGAATTACGTTAAAATTCTTTAAATGGTCATAGATGCAGTTATCATTGTGAATTGACACCTTTTGACCATTTTACGAATAGTAACGTAATTCACATTATTAACCTGTTATGATTTTGATCAAGTGGCCATCTTCGACCCTCAGGAATGTGTTCCTCTCTCTCTGCTTTGCCAAATAGGTCCATTCTAGCATAATTTCAGTTAACGAATGCTTGACGTTGATTTTCATCTGGAGTTTTAAACTTTTCCTCAATGTGGGTATGGATAGTATATCTTAAGTTATAAGGCTTCTTTTGTTAGGCGCCTTTGGGTCTTTAAAAGATGATCTTCATTTGCACAGTCAGAAACCAACACCAGTATATTTCTACAAGATCAAAAACAAGTATCTGTTATAATAATAACGTATATGACACGTTAAATGTATCGGCATTACTAGTAAGGCGAACAGGTCTCGACAAGGCGACACTTCCGCCTTATATCTTGGCTATGTATATGTATTATATGTGCGTCCAATGTCGTCCACTATTCTTTTTTCCAACCTTGGTGGCTTGGTGACTCGGCTCCAGCGTGTAATGTTTAAGAAATTGGAATGTAAAGAGGTTCTAGAGCTAGTACTGAGCCGGCAGTCGTACATGAAGAATTTATTAAATACTGCATGTTATGTATGTTGTCCTGGTACTTTTTTTACGGATGGGAAATGCTCTGGGCGGAGCGGGGGGGGGGTATCAGACTTTTACTGACTAAAACCCACCCATATTCTTCTTTTTACCTTTATATTGTGGGGTCGCGGTATCTCTTTCGAGCAACCCGCAACCCCGGTAGGCTGGTTTCAGTTTACTGAAAAAAAAAATGCAGATGGGAAAACACTACCACTAAACTACCTCCCTGATGTTTGATTTGTAACATACGTTTTAAATTTGAAAAGGTATAATGTAACTATAACTAAGTACCAACAAAAGTATCAAAACTAAAAATCCAGTTAAAACGCTCGTTAACTGTGCGCGGGCGCACCGGCCGGTGTTCACTTTACTCTTTTTGTATTCGTTCTTGCAGCTAACTTGGGATTGGCTTGACCCATTTACCGCAAATAGACGCAGCCGGGATTCAAACGCGCGCCCAAACGACACGTGGCCGGCTTATGGTATTCGCGTTTTAAAATACTGAGCGCCTCGCGGATGAGTCAGCTAAGCATCCGTTTTAGAGATTTATATGGGCTTATTGGATCTTTATTATTGGGAGAAACGGTATTTGTTGGAACAGTTTAGTTGGTAAATTGTTATATGGGAGTAGGGGACGTTTGGTTAAACAATAATTTAAGAGTTATGTAATTCCATTGGTGGGTTAGTACTACACTAAAGTGCACTGTTTTGCACTGTTTCTAAATTGTGTGTTGTACATCTAAATTGTGTGTTAATTTCGCGGTAATATAATTCCCATTTCTTGATATGCAAGTACCTGCTACCTGTATTTTTTGCCCTTGCGCCTTATTAATTGTAATAGCAAAGCTAAGTTTTCCCTTTGCTTCCCTCTTTCTCCCTCATTTCTCACTTTAAAAAAATAGCCTATGTCCGTCTCCAGGGTCCCAAGTATCTCTGTACCAATTCAACAAAATCGGTTTAGTCATTTAGGTGTGAAGACGTAACAAACAAACAAACTCACTTTTGCTTTTATGATATTAGTAAGGATTATACAACACTAACGTCTTGATCTCTGCATTTCAATCTGCAATGTTTTTGGATTTTAGGTGAACTTTATAAACACCAACCCGGTTACCAAGATGGTTTTACGTTATAGTCACCAAACGATCGGCATAAATATGAATTAACCCAAAATTCGATTCATCTCTCTAAAACCGTAAATCCCAAAATAATATTGGCCAAATCTCAATAATTTCAGTTATAAAAGCTAGATAAGCCTTCAAAGGACTCTTTCCTTTAATTAACGATTATTTACGACTTCGCTGAGGATATTTATAAATCGGCTATATGATCCTGAAGCCGCGGTATCGTTTGATGGAATACCTTAACTTGACGTACTTGCCTATTGGGGTCACGGAAATTAAGTTATTCCAGTTGTGAGGCTTCCCGCTCCATTATAGCACAGTTATGTTTACTTTTATTTTGGTTAGAAGGAAGCAGGGGGAAGTAAGTTGTGTAATTTCGCCGAATTTTCTTGAAGAGAGAAATATGTAAGTTTTCATTTAATTTGAATCGAAGCCCCCGCCTCTTCTTAGGGTAAAGTCGGGATAGATACACCCGGAGAATAGATGCCCCGATTGTAAGTACTTGATTCATCGCTTGAAGCGGTTGCTTTTTTTCATTTATCGATAAGATTTTCCAACTACATACTAAGGGGACCATGTATTTTGTCTCTGTGCGAATGCAAGGTGTGGTCAAAGTGTTCTGGGGATATATGCCTTGCTTTTCTGCGTATCCTCTTTCCTAAGTGTAATTTAAATCCTTACTAATATTATAAAAGCGAAAGTGAGTTTGTTTGTTACTTCTTCACGCTTTAATGGCTAAACCGATTGATGAAATGTACAGAGATAGTTGGGAACCAGGAGACGGACAAAGGGTAATTTTTATAAAAAAAAAGTGATATATGAGGGAGAACGAGGGAAGAAAAGGGAAAACTTAGCGTTGCTATTACAAATCAATAAAGCGCAAGGAAAAAACCGCAGGTAGCAGGTACTGTGTTATACCGAATTTAACGCGAGCGAAACAGCGGGGAAAAGCTAGTAGACTATAAAGCAAAGGTCCGAAAAAGTGGCGGACTACAAACTACTCTAGAAATATCAAGGATAATGTCTTTTAAATTTCATCATTTTGTAGGTAACGAACTAAAGTACTTGCTAGTTTTACGAATAAAATATTTTGATTTTTGTACTGGTAGTTAAACAATTATTTCTAAAGTGTGGCTTCTATACAGACTTTAACTATTCAGTGGTATGCTAAAGGTTAAGATTATAAGAAGAAAGAGATTATATCGTCCATAGCAACAGCCAATTTACGCTAACGAGCAACGACCCTCACGAACATAATAAACTACCGAATGATCATAAAACAATCGATTTAAACTCGAGTAGTTATCGAAACGTGAACGGTATCATAGTCGATACAATTAGCGGGTAGTAAGAAATCGATCACGCGAAATACAGCGCGCGCGCATGCAAGTGCTACTCAGGGCCGATACCCGTCTATACTGTTCCATTTTTTTTATGGAACTGAGTGACTAGGATAATAGTAAAGAGACCTTGTTGAATATTTTGATAATTATGGAAACCCAGACGACATTTTTTTTTTCAAATCCAGTTTTTTTCAGTAAAAGCACACAAAGACACTTGCAAATACTTCACCAAGGGGTAGGTCAATGTCCGAGTTGATGTCTATCTTTCGTTTGGTAATGATTAACTTCCTATCATTTCACAGGTTAGTTCATTTTTAAACATTTTTTTTTATTATTTAGATAATACATAAGCAGGTACACACACATAAGGGATGTTACAAATGGTTTAACTAAAAGTAGCGTTTACAGTGTTGGTTACTAAAGAGACCCAAATTGGACAGTATGAATATCACTGCAATTGCAGTATTGCTAAAGCAATACATATACATACATGGAATTCCCTTAACCTGACCAAAAGCTTCGTGAATATAGCACCAATAATATCATAAGTATGAATACAAATGTTCGTGATGAGCCAGCCCGCCCGTAGCGTCCCGTAAACAAGATAATTGCTAATTAAGTCATTACGTATTAATAAATTACTAGCTCAGTGACCAGAGACGTAATTAGCTTTTCTCCAGAGTTTACGACCGTTCGACTTGGAGATTACTGACTCTAGAGCTAGTTGATATATATTGGAGAATGTAACCGTCAATGACGATGGAGAACGAATGGATGAGTGAATGGATCATCTACTCTTGAATTAAAAAACAATAAACTTTTTAGTGAGTCATGCTGTTAAAGCGTAAAAAACAGCCACTCACCTCGCGGGGATAGTCAGGAGCAGTGCTAGAACCTTCTAGAGCTAAATTGCGGGTGGCCAAATCCTTACTAATATTATAAAAGCGAAAGTGAGTTTGTTTGTTCCCTCTTCACGCTTTAATGACTAAACCGGTTTTGATGAATTTTGGTACAGAGATAGTTGGGAACCAGGAGACGGACATAGGCTAATATTTTTTTGAAAAAAGTGGGATGTGAGAAAGATTGAAGAAAAGGGAAAACTTAGCGATGCTATTACAAATCAAGGAGGCGCAAGAGGAACTGTGATACCCCGAATTTAACGCGAGCGAAGCCGCGGGCAAAAGCTAGTCAAAAATAAAAGACATTCGCCCCGCTTAAGTTCGGCGATACAACTCGACACTAAGTATGCCACTATAAATGTAATACATGATCTTCACAAGACAATTCTGTATCGATTGGTGTGTCCCATTCCCAACAGTCACTCTTTTTTTTGTAACAGAACTCTCTGGTCAGAAACTTTGTTTGTTCCACGCTATGATGTTAACCTACAATATTTGTAGTGGCCAACTGACACCTCTTAATACATCAACCAACGAATATGTACATAAAACATAATATAAAATAAACAAGTCATAATCATTACGTATCACAATAATTACGTAAAACCGATAGTGTTAGTCGTTTAATCTCTGAAAGCCGTCATTATGAAAGAGCTCATAATTGTAACTTTTACCTGCGCGCGCGTCGCTTACGGAAATAAAGCCAGCGTTATGATTATGCCAGTTTGAATTACGTTCACCCGTTGACAATTATGTGAAAATTTTATGAAACAAAAGTTAATTGTAGGGCTGTGTGCATAGATGCGGATATTTAAGTTAATTAGAATTATTTAAATTTTTATGCAGTTTTAATTAGAGTACTGTAGAGGTTTAATAACATTGTTTAAACCTTCAACAGTACTGGCTGGTTTGCTATGAGATTCAAATAATCAGGTTGTTTAAATAGAGAAGAGAATAGCTTTAAGCATCTGTGTCATGTATTAGTGAAAAGATAAATAAAAAATTTAGTCTTTAAGTATTTTATGATTCCTTTAATTACGAAATTTCCACTAACTCCCTACTGAACAATATCTATTCGTCGAAAAATGTGTTAACAGATATTAAACATTAGACTTTTAAAAACAATCTACACAACATAAATATACCTACATAAGTCTTACAATGGTCAAGCAAAGAGTTTTTAACTCTTATTCAATAGTCGATATCTCGCTCCATTTGGCAAAAAGACGTATCAATGCATCAATGTATTCTTCAATCCGTCAATGGACACCACAATATGGCCGCATTGGCCAGCATGCGCCATTGTGTACAGGGGACCATTTCTCTTACGGCGATTGTGTCACCATGCCTTATGCAAGCATCTCTTGGAACCCCATGCATATTGATAGTGCGGTAATAACACATCAACTGTGACACTAAGAAGTGAAATGAACTTTCTGTCTAAGGTTCTGGGTTCTCAGAACATTATTATTCAGTTAGTTGTACCCACGGTTTCGCCCGTCGTGATAAAATTGTCCCTGGGGAACATATTTCACATCGGAATTCAAAAGTAATCAGCATCCTTACCCAGCTGCAGCAAGCAAATCTTAGAATGTATCACTTTCCATTTCTTTAAAGAAAAGTTTTGACACCAAATCATCACTGTCAACCAGGCTATAAAACATCGTGATTCAAATTTCCCCTTCATTCAACATCGCTAACAACTTACCCCGATAAAAATCAGATTAAAATCTGCAGATCTAGACCGAATCTAGATTCAGTTGCATTGTGCACAGCGGCTAAGTTGTGCGCGTGCGCCTCGTGACAGAAAGGCTTGCTTTCACTCGCGCTTCCTACCCGCGATTGATATACAACACGACATCGCTATTATGTACCATTTGTTGTGTTTTGTGCAAAAAAGGTTTTTTTGTACTTAATTGTCGAGCGGTGATAGTTTTTTAATTGATGCAAAAATATTGGCATGTATATGGTTGTTAGTTAACTGAACACGAAATTGAAATCGTGTTTTAATGAGGGAATTTACGAACTATTTTCTAAAACCGCAAGGCTCGCAACATTTAAAAAAGTTTTGACCATAAGGTACTGTATGTTAAAGAATATGGTCCCATAATACTAGAACAAAGGCTCATTACAAGTGCGACTAGAGTCGGTCTGGAGCAACGCGCGCGCAGACGGATAGACAAGTCGCATTCCTAGATGAATTACAACTAGTTAACATCTAAACTGTTGCGGGCTCTGTGCAAACCCAGCAAAGGCCATTTCACCGCGCCGAACGCGTTATCTGCGATCGCCAGTACAAAACTTCGTATAATAAAGACGCAAACGCGCCCGTAACAACAGACGGGCGTTAGAGACTCGCATGCGCCGGCGCAGTGAAAGTACTTTCGCGCGCTCGTTGCCCCGGTCGTCGAACTTGGCGAGGGAGAGAGATAGCGCTATACGCGGGAGCGGGACAGATATAGTTTTCTGAGGAAAGCCGTGAAAAGCGGCCGGGTGCGGGGTACGCGAAAGTGCGCACCATCAGGAAATCGCCGCGATCGTAAATGCTGAAGTTAAATGATTTTTATGCGTCCACCTTTACGATGTCAATAAAAGGTTTATTGTTCGTGCACTATTATTCGCTGCGGTGGCGGTGAACTCGCTTTTTTTAAGGAATTTTCCGTGTTTTTCCCCGTGTTACCCGGCGGCGTATCCTCCTCTGTTTGGGACATAAAAGTTTTATTGTGTTTTCTAAGACTCGTTACGCACGCCAGCGAAATTTGTAAGACTGAGTTTATTACATGACATGTTAGTCATAGATTTACAATAAGAATGAAAGCGTAGCGTTTGACAAAAGTTTGTATTTATCAAAATCCTTAGTTCTGCTCTCCTGTAAACCTATTATCACCAACCACCATGCAAAGCTCTAACAATCTCTAGTATAGTGATAAAGGCAATCACTACACCAGCAAATCCTTACACTTCATTATCAATTCACACCTCTTTCTATTCACGCTCAGCCCGCCAGCATCATAAACCACAGAATTTCGTAGTTTAATTAAGTACATTTGGTGTGCAACTATCTCTTTGCCATTGCATTATCAGTACTAGTTAGTTTACAACGTGATTTCTTCCACTAAACATGGACAGATCTTATCAAAATGTTCTGACGTGTGGTCTAAGTGATGGCCTGTTAGCGTAATCAGCGTCTGAAGTTTCCATTACTGGGGACACAGGATTCTGTGAGACAGGGTGGGCTGTCCATCACACATGCTCAGTACGGATTAATAAACGTCAGAGGTCTTCGAATATATGTTTTCTGATATGCCGTTTCCTTCACTAATGGCCGCTTAAAACAATTATTACATTAGGGCAAACGATTTATTACTTTGATTAATTAGGTTGAATTATAAATATCGAAATTGATTGATGATGTGTCGAGATTGATGATCGACGATAAAAGAATTAAAAGTTGCTTATAGTTTGACTTAACATTCCAATCGCAAATTCGAGTTTTGTGATTTGGCATTGTTTTATTAGGGATCTGTAACTCAAAAGGAAAAACGGAAACCTTATAGGATCACTTTGTTGTCTGTCTGTCTGTCAAGGCCCTTTATCATGGGAACGCGTAAAGGCATCAGATTGAAATTAAAAAATATATATATCTTGGGACAACTCACACACGGCTATCTGATCCCAAGCTAAGCAGAGCTTGTGTTATGGTAACCAGACAACTGATATACATACTTATATAATTTATAAATACATACATATTATAGATAAATCACACCCAGACACAGAACAAACAATCATGCTCATCACACAAAGTTTGTCCTGGGTGGGAATCGAACCCACGACCTCCGGCTCAGCAGTCAGGGCCACTAACCACTAGCTAGACCAACAGGCCCGTAAATCATACACCTACTCCTGTCTGCGATCCAAAAATGACCGTCGTCTACTCAATCAAAAGATAATAGCTGTTCAGTACTTTCCTTAGTTACCTACAAGTTTGCACAAACCCTTGGTGCACGAGGCCGACTCGCACTTGTTCGTATTTCCTTCATATTCCTTCTTTTGCCCGTGTTCCGGGGCCGCGGTATATTATATAACTAGCTGTTCCCCACGGTTTCACCCGCGCTGCTCAGCACCTGTTGGTCGTAGCGTGATTTTATATAGCGTATATCCTTCCTCAAGAAATGGACTATCCAACACTAAAAGAATTTTCCAATTCCAACCAGTAGTCCCTGAGATTAGCGCGTTCAAACAAACAAACAAACTCTTCAGCTTTATAATATTAGTATAGATTGGGGAGCTCACAATAGTTGGAAATCACGAAAGATATTTCGTAAATGATAGTGTAAGTTTAGTTATAAACAGTGAAAGCTTACAACACTATACGATATTCTAATATTTATATTAATATTTCTGTTAGTTTATAACAATCTGAAAATATTATCAGTACCTACAGGCACTGTATCCATGTTTTGCAAATACCAGTATGTCTCCTAGTAGGAGTTCTAGAATATTCTTCAATCCAACAGTCCTGTCGCTTGTAACTTGCGCAAAGTCACTCGCATTCAGTTAATTGTTGCCGCGGAGAGTGAAAGTTTAATGTGTACTCGAATTAGTTTTGTTTTCGTTCACATCGGCGTATGTGGCGTTCAGTAATTAAAATGCTTATGTACTGTGTATGGAGAATTGTAGATGCAGATTTGATCTTGTTGTTGTAATATGGAAAACTTGGACTGCTATCGTAACTTTGAACTACTAACTTCGTAAACACCTCCATTCTCTATTATCTAACACCATTTCGTTCAAATGTTGTTGGGCAGTTGTTTATAACTTAGGAAGAAAGAAAAGAAAAAATATTATTTAAAGTTAGCATGCTTGATTTGTCTTTTTTTTTTGTCAAAAAATGGGCGACATATTGGTATTTGCATCTCTCTACATTTAACTACAAACTATAAAGTGCATAAACTTATAATAAAATATGTATAAGTATCAAAATGGTAAAGTAATTACAGGCTGTCAAAAAATTCGTCTGCTTCGCTGCCAACAGGAAAAGTGCCCAGAAGGCTGGCAGCATTAATACATTGGATGGCAAGGCAATTTTTTTAGCCAAAATTATGCAGTCCTCTGTTCACGAGAAGATTCGACCACTAGTGGTTTGTTGTTTTTACTTACTTTTACCCAGATTGTATGAAATTTTATTTATATATAAAATCATTAAATCTCAGAAACTTTATTAAAATGCAAAATTGACACAAGTTCGAAAAGTTTGTATGAGAGAACGTGATTCCGTGGCAGAATTAACTTGATACATTACATAGACATTAAAAAAGACAAACTTCACAAAGTAAATAGAGTATAATATCACACCACGAAACTAAGGAGCAGCGGGTGAAGCCGCTGGGCACGGTACATTATACATAAATACTTAATATAAGTGATTGTATGTTTTGACTTCGTTCTCCCTACCACAAAAGTTCACTACATCTAGTAGAAATTTTACGTCAAAGATTAAATAAAATCTCTCAAAATTCCTTCAACACATATATCATATCAACACATATACACAGTATCCTGAACTGAACTACTAATTAAAATAAAGTACTGGATTAGCCTAGGCAACATGCTGCGTGTCAATCAACAATACTGTTACTCTAGCATATTTTTTTCCATTATTCAACTAACGATCTCCATCACGAGACATTTTAAGGTCATAAAAGGTGAATAACCTCCGAAGTAGGCTCAGAAGCTTTTAGGGAAAACGCTGACGACACCGAGAGGACTTTACTGCGGTGTCAACGTCCTTGCGATCATTGTTACGACATGAACACTCCGCTTTCCTGATAGCTACGTATTCGTGGGAGGCTTTTAGTATTTGAGAAGATAGTAAATGGGAAGAAATCGAGCGATACTGAAGGACCATTTTTTTTAGTCTAGGAAATCATCAAATAACTTCCCCGTTCTCCCAGGGGGGAGTGTCAGAGTTTTACTGACTAAAACATTTCCATGTTCCTTCTATTGCACTTTGCGTTCCGGGGCCGCGGTATCTCTTTCGAACAACCCGCAACCCCGGCAGTACTGAAGGACCTGATGCCAGAAATACGTGCCATTGGTCAGGTATTTAGTTGATGGTCGTTTGTTTTATAACTGTTTTTGTTTCTGCATTATATATTATATCTATATAGCAAGTCTGGTTCTTCCATACTCGTCCATTACTGTTTATTTCATCAAACACCTCCTTTCTTGCCTTATCTAACCTTCACACAGTCCATCCATATTTTCTTTGGGTTTCACCTACTTCTATACCCATTCACATTCATAATCTAAACTTAAATAGATATAAAACTTGAGAGGTGTCAAGGGATACCCAGATGGAAGGAAGTTGTTATTTATGTACAAAAAACCTGTATACACTCAACATAAATAATCGTCGCGATACCACACTGTTCAATGCGAAATAGAAAGACGAAACGAAAATAACTGGCTTGCTTTTTATGAGAGAGAGAGGGAAGGACATAGAAACACGCGCATGCCGCACGGCTTACAGCTATAGCAAAAAGTGTCGTTACAACTTTTGGTCTTTATTTTTTACTTTCGCAACACGCGATAAGGGACTTCTTTCCAAAACTTCGTTCCAATAATAATTACGTCATGGTTGTACCTACAGAATGACAAACCGATCTAGCGCCAGTATTCGAAAATATTTACATAAACAATAATCCAACCTACGTATCTACTGTCCCAACACATTACCATCAAAAACAGTCTGCTGAAGCCAGATACCAAAAGTACATCCACATTAATTTGTTACAAACATGAAACTATCAGCATATAGTTCTAGCTAGATAGTTCAGCTCCTGCCCTGATACGCAATGGTACGCGTACTCTCGGCCTTGAACCCTCCCCCCTTCCCCCCGCGTATCGATCCGTAGTACTACGCGACTAACCTTCGCTGTGTTACGCAATAGGGACGCAACGACTACGCCATTCATGTAGCACGCTTGGTTCCTGGCTACCCCGCTATGGACGTAACTTTTACATGTTTATCTTTTGAATCATTGAACCAGTAACATTTTTATTGACGTTTTTCCTGTGAAAGCTTTATGAATTTCTGCAGTGAAATATCACGTTACATTTGAAAATGTTTTGTTTTTTGGGTGGTTAGGATGTTTCTTTAAGAACCAACTAGTTATCCTAAGGCTAAGAAGGTACTGCAGTAATGTTTACCATGCTGTGAAATTGCAATATTGAAATGTCGAGCTCTGTGACTAAATATTGGTCATAAATAAGATTATACTTCAATTGTAACTAGTAGTATTATGAGTACTATATGTCTTGAAAGCTGTTTGGCCACTTCACACATACATAGCCTAAATTCCTTCAGAAAAACTTTTCATCATTTAACAAACTGTATGAACTTGTTTGACGTAAAAAGATTCGTACGTACATAGAGTGTCGTGTTCTCTAAGTTTTCCCCCTTGACACAAAAATGGCGCATTGCAGGAAACCGAGTTTCGCATTGCGTTTCAATTTCGTTTTACTACAGAATGAGATAGGCTCATCCTATTATTTACTAGATTAATAAATAAAAAACTTATTTACTCGACTGTATTCATCGTATCAAAGTTTTAATTCGTGACTTTACAGGCATGATTTTGTGCCTGGTATTTTTGCTACGAATAAAAATACACCTATACGTACTGAAATTAAAACTCAATTTTACTTTCACGCTGTGTTGGTTTCAGTGAATTTGGCTTTCTATACTAGTTTTTCGAATTTCAATTCTATTTATAACATAGTAAAGTATATATTCGAATAAAGGGGAAATCGCTGTCGTTCAGTATTTTGGACCTAACATTACGTTAGGCTAGGTTAGTGAGAAGTTCTTTGGCCGCGCCTGAAAGAAAGTTCATGAAGACAGTGACCCTTCGCTTTGTGAAACACTAGAACTAAAGTCTTGATTTTCTGATAAACCATATTAACATCACACAGATGTTTAAAGACCGCGAAAATTAAACGTAATGAATTTTTAAAAAAGCGCGCAGGCTTTTGAAAATTGGGATGAACAACTACTTCAACTTACTGACCGCCTCCGTCGCAATACAAACGTAATAAATAATTTAATTAAATAAATTCTGAAAGACAATCTTTTATTTTGAAGCAAACATTTTTCCGCATTATTTTGATTTATTTTTGGTTGTATTTATCATTTGTTCTTAATGTGTTTGACTCACATTCTTATATTATTTTTAGTTAAGTAGCCTGATTTTGCCCACTCCTGGGAAAAGACCCTCATTCCTTGCCTCTTCCCGCCAATTAACGAGGAAGTCATCCAAGGGCTCCCGCCATCTCATCCTCGGTCTGCCGCGAACACGTCTAGCTGTCTCAGGGCTCCAGTTTTATGATATGTAGGCCCATAGTTTTGCCGCTTCGGACACAGTCCCAGTCCTATATAAGTCTTGCAGCTTTATGAGCTACGTCAGGACTTTGAGTTCTACAGTAACTCACTTTATGATTTATTATTCTCCAGCATTTTTTTACAACCAATCAAAAATAATAAACTTAAAACAATAATACCATGTCATGCATGTTAAAACAAGATCCAGTTGTTTGATAAAAAGCCTTTTCATGTCTTCATTAAGATACTACGATACAGCTGTAGATCGTGTAGATCAATTAAATTAATTAATTTAATTAAAACAACATGACAACGCATTGAAATTAACCGTATCATCGTCAATGATATCAATTCGGGGATTTTAACTAAATATTTATGAGAAATACTTGTTAACGATGCGATGTCCCGATTACCTGGTTTCTAAGTAATATGTACGTTGTACAAGTAATGTTTGTGTAATAGGTAACTATTTGTTATCTTTTTGTAATCAGTCTAGGTAGGTTATACATTGTCCTATATTGTTCTTACTGTGTCTATGTTTTTGTTACTTATAGTTATACATAATTATAGTATGCGTTTTTATTTGTGCTGCAGGTTTGAGATTTCCAATTAGATCTTTTTTTTGCGAATGGGAAATCATTAAATAACTTCCCCCGCTCTTGTATTGACTGAAACCCATTCATTGCCCTTCTTTTGCCCCTTGTGTTCCAGGGCCGCGGTATCTCTTTTCGTGTGTAATATTTAGATGGTGTTCTGTAACTTCATTAAAAAAAGGCATGATATTATGTATGTGTAGGTTGATCCAAAATAACCACCATCCTACATTTACTTGAATGAATTCCTACAGGATCTCTAGTTAAAAATAAAACCTTCGACATCCACTTTAAATGGCGAGAAGTCCCAACAGGAAATATTCCCAACACCTGAGTACCAATTTCTTTTCTATAAATATTCTGGTAGGAAAACCAATAAGAACATTGACATTAAAACTACTTTTACATGAATTTAGTTCAGAATCAATATTTATTAAATTAAAGTAACATTGACGCAGTTACTAGTTAAGGACTCTCAACAAGAAAAAAATATATCTTTACAGGAATTAAATCTGTTGATGGTGATGTCACAGGCGTGGGGGTGAGAGTGGGGTGAAAGACACGTGTAACACCCCCTTGGGGTGAGAGCCCCCAGCCCCTTTTTATATCATTAGTTGAAAGTAATCAGAGATGTATTGCCACTTCTCGATGTTTATTCAATACGAGAATGTTTAGTTTACAAAAGTCAAAGGTATTTGGTAGGAAGATATTTTATTTGAAGCTCGTAAATATAGCTTGCTTGAGTCACTTCGGTATCTATTGTAATGTTGCTTTTTCTTTAATTATATTGTCACTACTGTCAGTTGGCCCAGCACTGAATTATTTATTGGTGGGTGATGATGTTGTCGTCAATAAAATTGCTTCGTAGGAAAAAAAAAGCGATATAAAATCATACAACAAATATGACCAAAAATTATTTAAGCCTGCGATAATGAGCTCCAGTAATTCCTCAATCAAACGACGAACCCAGAAATAGTCAAAATTCGATAAAAAAATGGTTATGTCGAAACCTACTTATATTTTGTAAGGTTGCGTCCTTACTGCGGCCGTTCTCCGCTATCCACTCCGCTTGGCCGGGCACATTCTTCATTGATACACGTGGATCACCTCCCCCTCTTCCCCTGCGTGGGTGTACCCCTCACTCCTCCCCCGCACTCGTACCGATAGTGTAAAACAAGGCATTGTTAGTTGATTCTAATAATTGTCGATAAATGTTATCATTTTGTTAGCGGAGATAGACAAAATAAGTAATTGTGTTTGATAAATTACGAAGGTACTTTTTCCTTCCTCCAATTGTTTGTTTTGTCTTTACTTTTGTTTAATGCTGTAGCAAATATTTTTGTATACCTAGTAAAAAGGGTTGGTAAATATTATTGGTGGATCAAGCCCGCTTTTCATTGAAAGCTTTAACACTTTTTGCGCTGGCTGATTTGCCAAACCAACACTGTTATTGTTATCATAACAAACACGTGATCTAATCTACTACTAACCTCATGAAGCTCCCTATTCTCCCCTAAAGCTCCTATCAGTAATAATATTAAGTTTTTAAGCCTCTAATACGCAGCTCTACCACGAGCTGAGATGCAGTGGTTCAGAGCGGGCGCGTTTCCCCCCAGCCCTGGACTGGCACGTGTAGCGTTGCCTAGCAATGGCATGTAACTCCCGAGAGGACACAGAAGAGTAACTACGAAGTGTGTGCTATCGTTAATGCGAGGTAGGTTTGATTGTTTTCAAAGCTAACAGGTATATGTACAGTCAGCGTCACGATATGCTAACCACCTTGAAAGATTATTTTATGCAACTGGAGTAAGTAATTGATGCAGTCTATTAGTATTGTATTGTACTTATGATATAAATAATGTGTAAAAAACTCGTAACGAAACCGAAAAGCACTTGTTTTCCTCGTCATAGTGATATTTGTTTTTGCTCTGGACCATACATGTAGACCTTCTAGTTACGGAGTAGAGTAATCGCGTCTTTTTTTGTGTAACTTCCGCAACTCCTGTACTATTCAAAGTTGAGAGCATAACTTTAAGTCATACTGTAAAACTTGATTGTTCACCCTAAACAAACGTTTTCCAGCCTTATTTTTTACGTAGAGTTACTTTGTTTCAGATTCAGAATGCTTAATTGACAGCTTTATGAAGAGCCGGTTTACACCTTGAATATTTCGTAAAAAAAATTAAGAACCACGTACAAAGGTGGCTAACTTCTTACCATCAACCAGATTCCCGGCAACTACTGACAAAGAAGAGAAAAATTATAAATTTCTTTTAAGTTTTTAATATTTGATTTAACATTATATATTTAACACGCGCTCGTTTTCATACTCCGATGTCACTCCGTGGACAATAGTGTGGGTTATACGTTTTATAAGTTTTTTAATATAAGTACTTTTTGTTAATATTGTAATGTATAACTGTTTTTTGTCCCAAATAAATAAAATAAAAAATAAATAAACACGAAAACCAAAGAATACTATTTATATTACAAAAATACAGTTATTTAGTTAAGTTCTCCCAGTGGACCTTCTACACATTATCTGTTTGTAGTGCCGTACTCTCGGATGTTCCAGGAACAGGGGCCCGAGCCCCCTCAGGCGCTTGTTCCTGGAATCATCCATTAAATCGTAAATGTAAGTTCGTTTCCCTGGAAACTGCCAACAATTTATTAATTTCTCTAAGAGAACATTTCAAGAGTAGTATTCGTAAAAAATATTTTAATCAATTTCTATTTAATGTTGATTTTTGCATGTTATTTTCATTATCTTCCTGCCTATACGTACGGCCAAACATGTACGGATAGATTACAGACCGGCTGCGGACACCGGACGTTCACAGATAGGGTGGCGAACCATACTTTATAATAAAGTATCATACTTTATTTTTGGTAATTATACTTTATACTTTTGCATACAAATAAAGTATGTGGAAATACTTTTTTTTCAACCTTTGCTGTGATGCTTTCACTGAAAGGGTTTTTTTAGTAATGAATCTAAAGAGGCGAGAAAAAAGAAATAGAGTGTCAATAAAAATTAAAAAAGAATTGTTATTTAATTTAAATTTTGATTGTCGAACAAGCTTTAAAATATTTAAAGTTTAAAAAATGTTAGCTAGTGCTAAAAGCACACATATATGTTTTATAAAACAATAAAAACTTTTATTTTTTCGTTTTTTTTTTTCAAAAACAAAGTTGGCTTCCTTACTCACAGATAATGTCCTGGTAGTTCTTTCCGTCTTCGATCTGATGTGACATCACTTGTAATCGGCACAGCGATTTTTTGACAACTGCTCCCCTGACAACCGTCACGCATTTTACTTCCCTTTCATTACTATCGAGAAGGATTGGTTTCTCACACACCTCTCCATTTGACAATATTTATATTCATTATTTATAAAATATTATGTCAGAATTAATGACAGAAAATACAAAAGTGTCACTTAATCTAAGTGTTCGGAGTGAAAATTGAATAGACATTTTGTCAAATTATACGTTCTAATATTAGTTTAATAGTAACATTACAATTTTATTCAATTATTCTTAACCTTTTTCAGAAATTAGATTATAATAGTCGCATAATACTTTATTGTTTATTAAAGTAGTTGATTAGATTCGGTTCTAATTTTTTTCGTGCGAAATTTCCGAATATTCATCAAAATTTTAATAAAATTCTTAGTCAACAATTACATTATTATAATAGTAATAAATTCACTAGTATTGAGTTAAATATTTTCAAACAGTTTTCATTTAAACAGTAAATCGATTCCGTACAATAAGTCCAACGCGTAGTTCGTAGCAGCCGCCTACGAAACCGTAGCACACCGCTACGAATTAGCTACGACGGCGCCTGTGCGTAGCAAAGTACACTTTTGACATTTAGTTAGTATAAATTTTATATTTCCTGTAATTCCTATAAAATGACGTGTAATTTAAAATTGACAACAAGACAGACTTTTACCCTCATTTACAGTGTATAAATAATTCAGGGAGAAAACAGTCCTTGTTACAAGAACATTGACTAATTTTAAAAGAATAAAGCACGTACGTACGTAAAGAGTAATGCATGTATGGCAATAAAATCCTTACTAATTTTATAAAAACGAAAGTTTGTTTGCTTATTACGTTTTCACGCCTTAATGGCTAAACCGATTTTGATGAATTTTGGTAGAAAGATAGTTGGGACCCTGGAGACGGAAATAGGTATATATTTTTTTTAAAGTGGGAATTGAGGGAGAAAGAGCGAGGAAAAGAGAAAACTTAGCTTTGCTATTACAATCAATAAGGCGCAAGGGCAAAAAATACAGGTAGCAGGTATCTACAAATTAGAAGAGGGGAACTGTGTTACCCCGAATTTAATCCGAGCGAAGCCGCTAGCAAAAGCTAGTAACTCATATTTCCAGACGCTCATTGACCCAATTTCTAGTATACTTCTTAATATATTATTAAAAAGTAATATATCACGGTAATGCACTATAATAACCCCACTTAACCATCGATCGGCAGTTCAATGCAGCTGGCTACTGTCGCTGAATTATAAACTACAAGTCGAACAACTAGTTAGAAAGTAGGGCAATGAAACGAAAATAAACAATGGAACATCACAGCATTCTCAGAAAGGGGGAAGAGAGAACCAGTCTAGTTGAACTTTCAAACCTTGCTGAACTAGCGGGAGTTAGTGCGAGTTTTTATCACGGACCAAACCTACTCGGTCCCTGTAAAGTAAACTTAAAGGAGATAGATTTGACGGGCCTGTTGGTCTAGTGGTTAGTGGCCCTGACTGCTGAGCCGGAGGTCGTGGGTTCGATTCCCACCCAGGACAAACTTTGTGTGATGAGCATGATTGTTTGTTCTGTGTCTGGGTGTGATTTTTCTATAATATGTATATATTTATAAATTATATAAGTATGTATATCAGTTGTCTGGTTACCATAACACAAGCTCTGCTTAGCTTGGGATCAGATAGCCGTGTGTGAGTTGTCCCAAGATATTTATTTATTGGTAAACGCTCATAGTAAGAAAGATCCAGGTAAGGTAATGTCGGTGAACAAGAATATCAATTTAATCAAACTATGACTATAAATACGTAACGCACGATGAATAATTTGAAATGAATATTTATCATGGAAATCAAACGATAATCAGAATTAAAGAGTAATATTTTTGGTAATAAATTACGAGAGACTATGTTTTGTTTCTTTTGGTCTATATTTTAAAGTTTAGTAATTAAGTATCCTCAGCAAACGATTTCAAAACTGAAAAAAATATTTTTAACATTTGATTTTATTCATCATCGAGTTTTTTGGTCAAACACATAATAATCCTTACTGTCTGACTAATATTATAACAGCGAAAGTTAGTTTGTTTATTTGTTACGTCTTCACGCCTAAGCGGCTAATTCGATTTTAATGAATTTTGGTACAGAAATAGTTGGGACCCTGGAGACGAACATACGCAATTTATTTTTAAAGTGCGAAATCAGGTAGAAAGTGGGAAGAAAAGGGAAAACTTAGCTTTGCTATTACAATAAATAAGGCGCAAGGGCAAAAACTACAGGTAGCAGTACCTGTAAATCAGGAAAGGGGAACTGTGTTACCCCGAATTTAACGCGAGCGAAGCCACGGTCAAAAGCTAGTATAATATAATGACGGATGACGTGTGTCGGGCACACCACTGTCTGGATGGGTCCGTAGACATATTGTTTCGGGCTGTTCTCGTCCGATTAACGGCGAGTTGTGTGATTATTCACCAGCAACTTTACTTGAAATAAAAACTTGTGGAGTTTTTGATTGCGTCCTACAAGTGTTGCCCGACCCAGTTCTCGAGAGGCCATGTGACGTTGTACTGGGATCAATCTATCATCACTGACAGGACTATTGTCACCAATAAGCCTGAAATAGTGGTGACGGACCAATCAGCGCACCGCTCGCCACCGTCACTAGTAATAGTGACGCATGACGACAATCTCGTGAAAGCTGAGAAAGAGAAACAACTAAAATATCTTGACTTGTACACAAGGTTCGATATATGGAATGTGAACTCGTTCATTGTGCTGACTGTCGTTACGGCCAATGGCCTAATGACCAAGAGCCTCACAACCATCTGTAGAAGCTCTCCTTAGGTGGTTGGATCAAGGGCCTAATTCAGAAAGCAATACTTCTAGACGCCGCATAATGAGGACATTCCGTCTCTGGAGGCCTAACCACCGGTAGCTTGGACCCTACTCCCGATACCGGCGGATCGCTATTTTTATATTTTCTAAAAAAATATTAATTATATTAAAAGAAAAATTATGCACGGAAACGTTAAAAGATAACGGTTTTTTTATATTTATGTATTTGATTTTTAATCCGCCGTCGATTTTCGCAAATATCCTTTGATTTAATTGTGTCATTTATATTTGCCACTAGATGGCGCTAGTTCATTATAAGAATAAAATAAAGTTTACGCCAACGCGATTACGAATAGGCATGGAAATTCGTAAGAGGCTTTTTGGACCGGCCGGCCAATGATATGCTCCGCCCTACCATCATTCCTTAATGAATCACTATAGTCATTCCTAAATAAAAAATACTTTCCCGTGTCAGGGATCAAACGCAGGACCGCACACTTGACAGTTAAGCTTGCCATCACAAGACCAACCTAGTAAAATATAGTGATGTAAATGTACCAATAATTATGCATTTCTCTGACCGAATGTCTCATAGAAAGTGAAAGAGTTACAAGTTGTACGGCAGCAGTTTCTACCGAATCACTTTCCTTTTCTTCATTAATAGAGTTTATTGTAAACATATTATGTATTTATGAGATTTCTTCTATTTATGTGTTATTGAATTGTGATTAACGTTTTTGATTTGATAATAAACTTATATGTTGTAATACAAGAAACATTCTATTGATTTTTAGTAGCAGTTGCTTTTATGGTATTCTCATTAAAAGTTATGACTTAATTTTGGTTCGGAGTTTTCGCATAACACTGGTTATTTCTTAGCACTTACCAATAATACATACGTATCACACCTTTTCTACATCATTAAAGGCTCTACTGATTTTTCTGTAATTTCCAGTTACGAGACCTGGATTGGAAAGACATTGAATAATTTTATCCCAGCAGTACGTTCCCATAGGATAATTTCCAACCTACACACGAGCGAATCCGCAGTTATAATTGGGTAATAATAAAGTACTGAACTTGTACATACATATCGAGGAGACCTTTCTAGCTACATACTTGTGACTTTATCGCCTAGAATGCGCTTGCGCTGTGTGTCGTGTAGGAAAACGCCTCGCAGGCAGACATATGACGTAACTGGCACGTCTCACAGACCTCCGCTTACATAACGGAGACCTCACGAGGGTCGCGCGCTACGCTCACAGCCAGCATAGCACAGCACAGCCTTGACATGTGTCAAAATGGATTTTAATTATGTGATTTAGTTTATGAAAAATTTAATCAACGGTGATGTTTTTCAACTCTTAAGTGTTATTTAACTACTTATTCTTAATTTGTTTAATAAGGTTTTTACTGTATAGGCAATTCTGTGCTGTAAAAATAAAATAGTATGCGTGTACGTTCTTGTATAAATAAATTCGCAATTATAAAGTAAAGTAATTTAAGTGCGAACGATAGCCCTTGAAATCTTCACGTGTAGTCAATGGCCTAGATTTTTGTAGCATGATACAATGTAATCAGCAAAAACAATGTTAACAGAACTAATACATTACCTCAAAATATTCATCCTTGACATTCCAAAACTTTTAACCACTTCCAGAACCGTTCGATTCCAAATCCAAAATTCAAATTCTGCACTTTATGTGTCAAAAAATCACAAACGTCAGAGCGCGCGCGTTTTATTTTTAAACTGGCAACGCGCGACCTCAGCGCTTGAATGTAGTGCCAATGTCACAATATCTAGGTCTATGTCAGCGAGTGGCCTCATGCCGCGGGGATATGTCTGCACGTTTTATGGCCTTATTTGGCGCTTTTCGCGGGGTCACTGGGCTTTTCGGTGATCGTGTGCTTGTGAGTTGGTACACCTGTTCTAGTGGGTGAAATTACACTTTAAACTTAACTTTCCAAGGATAAATAAAGAAAATTACACTGATGGCCACTGCTATTTTTTTTTTGTTTGACCTTGGCTAAAAAAGGCATGTAATAAATAATTTTGTTACTTAATCATAGATATAGAATACACTGATTTTTATTTATTTGCAGAATATTTTATCAGAGCAAACTTTTTGGCGCCAATGTCGTCACCACGTCGGCCATGTTTGTCATAGTAACGTGAATCACATCCCTATATCAACATACTATTAATAGTCAATGAAATAAGTTACATGTCAACAAGAATGTACCCACGCTTGTTAAGATTAAATACTACGTTCTACTATATTTTTAAATAATTTTGTGAATTAGTTAATTTGATTTGATTGAAGGGTACCCACACACGAAGGTTCGTTTTAAACGGCGGTACAAGTATCCCATGGTCAATTTGTTTGACTTAACTATTTAATAGATAAACAATATTTTAATAACAAATTAGTAGTTGGCTCATAACTGCAGTATAAAGAACAGTGTTGTCAGATACAAAAAAAATCTACATTATAAGATCTTAATAATTCAAGGCAATGTTTGTTAATCAATATTGACAAATAACTCCTCTAAACTCATTTGGAATAGTATACAGTCATAGAATTCATTTGTTTTGTATTGGATTATTCACTAGATGTCACTTGAGTGAGAGCAGTCGTCAGCGCAATGTCTTATTACAACAAGCTGCCAAATAGTGTGGCGCAATCATACGTAACCGTCTATAAATGTCCCGAACAACTCTCAATAAATCTATCTTTATTATTCTTTTAAAACAAATGAAGCAGAAAAGAGAACAAACCAATTGAAAAAAAAAAACAAACTATGATTCGAGGAAAATTGTTCAGTAGCTGTGGACTAAATCCAATTTCTGAATAAATATCGAACATAGCAATTCAGTACAAACGAATAAATTTCGTAAAATACAACTAGTGCTGTGGATTCTGTTAAATTGCGTAAATCGCACTCAGCGATTCACACTAGACTAAAATATTGCAATTTACTTCAATTGCGAAATAAGTTATTAAGTCAATGCTAAGGTCACAACATTAAGGCTATATAGCAAACTTTGTATTAATTGACATAGATTTTTTGCACATTAGACTTCAATACATATAAAAACAAATAATAGTAATGATTTGCATGTTGGCTACACCATATCGCCTGACCAATATCTAAAATATCAAGGCTAACTGTAATCTTAAACACATACATTTAATTGCAGTTTAAGTTATCTTTTTAACCTCGAAATCGTTCCCTGAAACCTAATTTTTAATGTCATTAACACGATTTACAGATAAAACGGTCGATTCGATAGTTGATAGTGTACTTGCATCGATAACTGCGGCTCGTGATGCCCGGCCCTGAGGGTAACCTTGCTTCTCTCTTGCTCACACTCATAGCCGCTTGCATCTATTCGTCTCTGTCTAACTGGATGTTTGCAGTGATAACTACCGGATTCCGTGCGCGTGCGTCGTGATCTAAACGAATGAGTTTGATGTTTCCTCCAGTGATGAAAGGGCTGTTTGTATTGGCGTGGGAAAATATTTAAATTGTGACATTTCTGGTTCGTTTCGCGCAGCTTCAGAATAAAAATGAGCTAATAGCAAACCCACATTTCGCCAGTAATGTTTCAATCCCATGTTGCCAGCCCAGTGCCACACACGAAGAAGTTCCTACCACCTCATATATCTTGTAATAAAGCCTTGGCTTGGAACATTTTACTGAAATGAGATGTATATACTTACAAATTTCATGGTTTCATTGCTCAATATACCAATGTTTTTATTATTTCCAGAAGAATTTATATACGTAATGCAATAATACAACACAAAATAACAAATTGACGTCATAACACTACCAATAAAACCGTCACCTGTGCATATATACATACATATATTTTGGTAAGATGTTTCCAGGTTGCAAGGCTATCATTGCATCGTAGCGTGACATCTTTATTATTATTCGATACCAACTTACAAGTTTAGCAAAGCTGTAGCACTGTATATTTTCCTGGTAGTGCGACACGTGTGCTGAAGATAAATGCAAAGATTTTAACTTCCAAGGTATCATAACAACGACGTCACAATGTGATTGATAACAGTGTTTTCTTTTGGAAAATCAATTTGCGTAGAATTCGTCCAAAATT
The DNA here is from genome assembly GCA_958449745.1 of Ochropleura leucogaster. Taxonomy (NCBI): domain Eukaryota; kingdom Metazoa; phylum Arthropoda; class Insecta; order Lepidoptera; family Noctuidae; genus Ochropleura; species Ochropleura leucogaster. The sequence goes on from OY288203.1 coordinate 751,960, forward strand.
TTACAGAAATAGACAGAATAGACAGGCGAAAAATTAATAAAAACCAAGCTTGTAAATGAGGTGACGGGCGGGCCACATGTTATGGAGCCCCTAGGATAAATGGAGCAAAGTCCTAACAGAATGGTACCCCAGAAGTGGAAATAGATAGAGGCCATCAACGCATACGATGGGAGGACGAATGTAAGCCCACAAACCTGGTAAACCCTGTAAGTCGAGGTTTTACCATTTTTTTTACAATAATCTCTTTCCAGTGTGGGAAGGATATAGCGCTAGACGTCATATATTGCTCTGTCTCAAACCCTCACAGGAATGTCTTTAAAAAAAACCTGCTTTGAGAGTTGCTTTGACCGTACCTAGGGTTTCCAAAATAGCCACTTAAGCAGAATCATAGTAGACCCCCTACAATATGCTCATTTTTCGCCCCGAGTTGAAAATAAGGTGTCAGTCACTCGTACACAAGTTGTGTGAAGATTCAACTGCGACAATAGCAGATATTTACAATAGACACCAGCATTTTATTATGTAAATGAACAGTAATGTTGAACAAAATATCGCAACAATACATAGAAGTGACAAATTGCTGGTCTATGTGCTCCACTGACCTGTTTCCCTCAATAACTTGTACTCTGATGTGACGATTAAGTTTCGCGAATATTAATTATTTTAATATTGATAATTACGTTGTTGGTTTCATGAATGTATACATTTATATAGGTCCCTTTTGTATTAATTATTTGGAGAAGGTGGATTTTCAGGGCTTTTAGGGCTTTCTTAGGTATTATCTTGTGCCAAACTCGTCGCCAAATTTTAAACCGACTCAATTTAGATTGTTATCGACACGCTAAGAAATAGAACAGTCTTCTCATAATTTCAATCGAAAATGAATTCAGATAGAGAACCTTATTTATTAAAACATTTGTCACTGGATCATTGGATGTTATTTTACATTTGCATTTATTGTGCATTAGAAAAATAATGTTTCTGAACTAACATATACGGCTTTCAAAGAATTCGTAACTTAAATAAGAACGAGTCGCCACACAGACACAACTCATTACGAATGATGGTGGTCTTTCGTGGCCGACCTGGAAATCCTTGAACCGTCTCCAAACCCAAGTGGGAAGATGTTACTCTAACCTTGTCAAGTGGCTATTTCAGATTGGTGTCGTTGTGGAATCCTAAGCTCGCAAACCACGCTCTCTTATCTTGCCCTGTTAGCCAAAAAAACTTGCACCTGAAATAACTTCTGCGCTGCCACCTCTACTTTGCGTTTTATATTTTGTTAGTCCAAAACTTAATTCAAAAATAAAGTTTTCCTATAAAACAAAAAAAGAACAAAATAAGTATACTTTCGAAATTCGTTGACTTTTGGTAGATTTATCGCCAAAAACCGAAAACCTAATACAACAGTCCACATTGTTTCTTGGACAAATTTCACCCCGTCCGCGTCCCTACCACCCCACACTACAAAGACACGTCGGTTGACATTCAAGGGAATTAGGACAACCAATTATATTATCTGCCGGCATGCCCAAATTGGACCAAGGCCGTGAGTGTGAGCAGATAAATAATGTATGGCCGTATTTACAGCGTTGTGCGTGTATGTCATATGGTAGATAAACACTAAACACTTAGGCCTGTTTGTGTAGAGTCATTAGCTGATTAGAATTAGCAGGGTTATAGCATGATCTGCAGAAAGCTTTTGTTTGTAGATATAGATTTATTGGCGAGTTATTTTGGACATAATCAGAGCAATACGATTTTTATTGATATATATTTGCCTAATCAAATTGAGGAGGAAGAGGAGTTGTGGAAATGGAGGCAAAAAAAGTAGTACAAACTTCCCCCCATGAAAAGGATTACTCATCCTTACTAATATGTATTATAAAAGTGAAAGTCAGATTGTTTGTAACGTCTTCACGCCTATATGGCTAAATCGATTTTGATTAATTTCGGTACAGAGATAGTTAGGTCCCTGAAGACGGCATAGGTTTGTTTTAAAGAAAAAAAATCGAGATATGAGGGAGAAAGAGGGAAGAAAAGGGAAAACTTAGCTATTACAATAAATAAGACGCAAGGGCAAAAGGGAAAAGGGGAACTGTGTTACCGCGAATTTAACGCGTGCGAAGCCGCGGACAATAGCTAATATGTATATAAACAAGTAAATTCAAAGTGAGTATATTTCTAAAACTCTTTTTATTCACACACATTGTCGAGCCGAACAAGACCATCATAATTAAATAATTAATCAAACAAATACATTAGCGAGTATCTAGGGCAGGTTGCACAACCGGCCAGTTATTGTTTAAAATCAAAACGGTCATATGCGCAGACGCAGCGGCTGTCGCAACGCGCCCTAAATTATCATACTTTGTGCAAGTGCAGCGAAACGCCGCACTACCAGGCGGTTCATAGTAATGATAATGACTCATTTATGTCATCTTTACATTGTTTTATTTAAGCCATTATACTACAAAGAAAATGTTATTTTAAATTTAATTAATGACATTTATTTAAAAAGTATATAAAACATGTTTAAAGAATTCATGATTACACAGCTGCATTAAACTTTAATGTCAGATTAAGCAATGTAGTTTTTAAACCTAAAATAAAACACGGCTCATTTAATACTAATTACTAACAATAATTAACATTATTCTAATGGCTTTTTTAACACCAGGCTGACTAATATCGTAGACGCCGCGATTTCGATGCACTGAATAATAAACGCAATCTTGATATAATGTTACAAAGTCTCTTTATTTAATCCAAACACGTGAGCCTCAAAAATAGGAAATAAGAAAACTAAATAATGTGTAAAAATAATAGCTGATTATATATTAAATCTGACAAGTCTTATGTGTATCAAAAAACTGTGCCAATAAATAAAAATACACTATTTACTACAGCGTGCGTAATCCATGAAGCTGTATCAAAATGAGTTCAGTAGTTTTGGAGACACGCACTAAAATAACTCATAATCCGGATTTGTTTACGCGGTTAAAAATATTGGAGGCGCCAATGTGAGCGCCTGCGCGTGGGCGCATCACGTGGCACTTCAAGGTAATTAATCTAATCCAATGAACGTGGATTATCGTACGTACATGCAGACACTTGGTACTTCAGGACGCCTGGCTATGATTTCCCTGTCTTGTAAGAGGAATATGCAGCATTTAAAAGATCAAAAAAAAAAACTAAATCAGGCCATGATGACAGGTGTTTCGCTAAACAATTTATCTACCTTTATTTTTATCCGAGGCGATAACCTATTTGCGAATTAGATCGACCTAAATTCTCGTGCATCATCTATCCTGCTTCACGTTCTACCATCCACTTTATAACCAATAGGGCCTTGATTTTGCCGCTTTTTGAAGGTAAGGAGCCAATTCGCATCATGCTGTGATGTTGCGAAAAACTGACCTTATAGCTTGCATGGTGGTGACGTGTGAGCCCCGCCACACCACGCCACGCCAACCGAGCCACAGTATAAAAAACCTTCAGTTGAAACGTTTAAACTTAACCCAGTGATCATGACATACTTTTAGTGATTACGTACGGCTGTGGCGGTGTGCGCGCGAGCATATTTCGACCACGAATTTTCGCCCGCCTTTTTCTCGTTTACTAAATAGGTCGTTTTAGTAGGTCGGTATTTATAGACGGCCTTTATATTATGGATAAGGGATTAAAGCGTAAGTATCGAGTGGAACAATGACAAATAGTTTTGAGAACAATGTAAGGTTTTCAGGGGTCGTTTCAGGTGCCCTCGGCACCTTTTTACGAGTTCAAGGCCATACTGGAGTTTTCAGTAACTTGACTTAACTTTTTCAGAAACAAAATTGTATCCAATTTTGTTTTCACATCTTACATATAGGTACTAAGGCTAATTGAAGTCCAGGTTTTCACGTATCTGCTAAAGCCAAATAATAATTTAAAGAAAAAAACACATAAAGGTGTTTTTAAATATCTCAGTAAAATAATAATGTTTAAATTGATTCGGCGAAGGCGGAAAGAGCGGACGCCAGATAGAGGCAAGGCCAGCCGTCAAGGTCCACAAAAAGAAATAATTAACGAAATTAGACTCTATCTGTGTTAACGTAGAGTTGTTAATAGCGTGATTTACCTGTGTAGTGCAAGACAATAACTTGGGTGTTTTTAATGCAACATTTTTCAGTAATAGGTAGAGATCAAGGTTGCTTTGTGGACGTGTACGTAGCTAAGGTCGGCGCACACGCAGGAGTGGGGGGCCACTGAGCAAGCTGGTGGATTCCCAAAGTGTTAAATGGACTTAACTTTGCTGCCAAATGCTCGAGCTATGACTATGAATTGGTATGACTAATTCTATAATTTTACCTGTATGAGTACCGAAGCTGTTTATTAGCCACGACATTTTAATCACACTGAATTATTAAAAGAAAATAAGCAGCATGCTTGAGTGATCGAATTAGGGATGTATAATAAGAAATAATTTTATAGCAGTGTCCATAGAGCATAGCAACTAGTTCAATTAAAATTAAATAATGTTGCCAGTAATTTAATAAGCCTATATTTTGTCTCATGAGGAGATCATGCTAATTAAATGTATGTATTTATTTTAATGCTTTGTTTTTATTTTTAAAAATACATCTTTATTTTTGGTCTTTATTTCGGGCTAAAACAAACACGTTAAACTTAAATAAAATGTCCTATTGTTTTTTTTCTAGTCTCCATGGCAACTCTGTCAACAATATGGTTTTGTTCTCTCTGGTGTCTAAAACACACATTCTATTATCGTAAGCACACTAACAAAAGCTTATACTTACATGAAAAAGTAAGACTGAAATTGTATTATGTACTTTTTCTTTTATATTTTACATATTCAACGTCATCCACTGAAGTTTTGATTCTACCATGAGCATTTTTTATTAATTGATTATAGTTACATTTACAAGTGTACGACCATAGCAATTAATACATATGTTTATTAAGAAGTATATTACATATGCTTATTAATACATATGTCTATTACTATTTAGTATTAAACGCTTCCCGCTGTCTGTCTGTCCCTATGTGTGCTTAGATCTTTAAAACTACGCAGCGGATTTTAATGCAGTTTTTTTTTTATATAAAGAGTAATTTAAGAAGAAGTTTCATATTATTTAATATTAGCATCTACATTGCACCCGTGCAAAGCCAAGCCGGATCGTAAGTTAAAAATAAAGCACAAATACAAAACACATCGTCTATAGTATAGTCAAGGCTTTTATTTCGGTACCAGGAAATTATTTACAAATAATACAAGAGGGGGGACAGAAATAGAACAAGTGACCGATATGTCTGTCCCTCTCTTGCCTTCACTATCACTGTACTGGTTAATGATTGATTGTCTGTGTGTCAATGCCGAATTCGGGTTATATGTAGATGTTGGGGTGAGGCATTGAATTGTTGAGGCTACTTAACCAAGAGAATATGTACTTACTAGAATTGTTATTACTTGGTAGGTGGTTGGTATAGATAGGTCCTTCATTTTTATCATACTCTATCATCATTTTGAGTCACCTAGTATTTTTAACCCATATATTAATACAAGGTATGAGTTATAATGTACATACAAAATTTAAACAAAGCCGTTAAGTCCTTTGAGCATGTAGAAGTAACATACACATGTTCGCCTTTACAATATTAGTGTGACAATATGATGTCTACTGATTCCAAAATCAAGAATTCATTTTGATCCCTGAAATCTTTACGATTTTCCGCGCCATTATTCACAAGGAAAAAAACATGGCTGACTTATTTTTCGCGCGCAAAATCTCATTCATCATTTTCTTTCTTCTTGCACCGTACACATGGCATTGGCGCTGTCTTATAAAGCCATAGCTACTCTATATGCTAAAGTAGGTCATGGATGTCTCCAAAATTCATTGCACACTCAATTAATGAATGAATGGTTTTAGCACAGACGGTTGATGAAACAACCAATAGGATGTGGGAAAGAGATGGATGTATTCAAAAGTCAATTCATTGCTTGGTTGTCAAAACTTGGTTAATATTTTGTTTTAAAAAAGCCGGGGTAAGTGCAAACCAGCAAGGCATAAGATAAAAAGAAAGTTTAGCATGAAAGCGCTACCGATGGAATCTGTAACAGGACGTAGGTCAAAAAGCGCTTCAGCCACACAATAAATTAAGCTACAAAGTTTGTTTCATAAAAAAAAATATTCATTGGAAATGTGACTTTTATAAAATGAATATGACATTACAATTTTGAACAGATAGAAAAAACCCAAAGTGAAATTTTTGCCAGGCATGAAAAAATGTCTCCGAAAAGATTGATGCACACTGTATGTGTATTTGCAGTGACACAAATGAAATATGAATACATCGACTGGGAAGAAAACATAAATCTAAAACTGCATCAGACAGACAATTTTATCATCAGTAACGTAGAATAAAACTCGTGTGTGCAAGGCACCTTTAAAACTTTCGTTTGATTTCGTCATAATTGGACTAAAAGCTATCAAACTTCATTAATGACATCACATTCGTAGTACCTACTTATACTGTAATCTTCGTTAGTATCAAACAAAAAGTCCATTAGGAAGTGAATTATCAGAGCTATCTGTGTAACAGCTGCGAATCGGGCTAGAGCCCACTATCAAACTAGGCCAAGGTCGCCGAGGCAGGCGCGGATGCCCGAACACCAGCGGATCGTGGCCTCCGAGATAGTGCTACCAGCCCCCTCTCGGGTACTCGTGATGTCAGCTTACAGGGAGATGCACAGATCTAGTCGTTGTGGCTGCGCATCGCGACATTTTTGCGCCGATGGCAGCCGAAAACCGGCGAAGGTTGACGAACATTTCGCGCGTATCGACTGACGTTTGTTTTTATATCGTCAGCGCGCGAATACGTAACTCTATGAGCACTTTCTCTGTTTTTCGTTTATGGTCTGTAGAATATAATAGATTTACTCACGCTTTCCTTGTGTCTGTATTTTTTTTTTGTTCGGTTGAGGACGATTCTACAATTCATTTATAACTGTGTGCGGTGGTGTCATAAGTATTTTTAGTTGCGCATAAATATTTGAATTTACAATTTAATCAAAACAAGTTTCGAATGATTTATTTAGATTATTCGTTAAATTCATTCTTATATTTCTCGAAATTGAGCTCTGTTCTGAGAAGTATGGTAACAAAAAATATTATTAGAATTACCAGTAGCACTGGAGCCATTGTAGCACAAATAATATACTTAGAAACTTATATAAACACGCAAGCAGTAAAATTATTTACATCATTTGTACAAATTGTATAAAATATTTACATACTAAAGACCCCAGCTAAAGTTATCTTGTCTTAGTAGGTTTTCGAAAGCTCGTCTAAAACTAATTCCCAATAGGCGACGCTGAGGTACAAAAATAAAAAAATACGTCCGAATGCAAACCTAATGTTTTAGAAGTCGGTTAAAATGTAATGTGCCGAGTTGTAAAAGCTACTTTCGAATAAAAACAAGTTAATTAAAACAAAAGCTTCTTCTTTCTTCAAAATGTTTACTTCTTCAGTCACTTTGTTTTTTATGACCGCGGCAATGAAATATGGACTATAAAACATTATTTTATTCTGTCCACAGATAATAAAACAAACCCTTTACGATGGAGTTATTGATAGATTTTTTTTTTAACATTGTAGCATGCATGTCGTAACCAAAGAGTATTTATTGCGGGTAAGTTTTTATGTTGGCCATTAAGCAAGCTGTAAAAAATCATTGGGTAATGACAACCCTTTACTCAGGGTTGCAAGTGAAATATTAAACAATGTACCTAACAATAAAACAAGTTTTTTTTGGACTTTTTCTTAGAGTTTACGGTACTTTTTTAGTTGTGTAGCAGTTAATACGGTATCGCTGAATAAGTAACAAAGATACTAGTTTTTAAGTTTAATACAGTGGCTTATTTTGATTTGATATTCGTAGTTTAGTTTCTATTTTCCTTTCATATAAAAAATGCAGTAAAATAAAGACTGATTTTATTCAATTTCTTCTTAACCTTTTTCCAAAAACTTTAGGAACTTTGGTTAGACTGGAGCCCAACTTCCAGTCTGGATATCAGTATTTTATGGAGTGCCTATGATATGTAACCAACTCCAGTGTTTCCCCATCACCACCATAGACACGACAGATCACCTGATCACTATGATTATCAAAACATATCGTAATCGGTAATTTACGAGCGGAATACTATGGCGATATACCAATATCGTTGATAGCTTATCAGTTGATATCTACTATACATAATACTTACATTTTATAGTAGATTATATCTGTGCGATTGCCAGAACATTAGCGGCCCTTAACCTAAAGTACATATATTCATAAATTATTAATGAAATCTTGAAAATGACAGATGTAAAAAAAACATGGTCTCACGCCAAACTGGTATGTTATTTTTAAATTCTGAGGTACTAGGAAGTAATCTAACAACTATTTAAAGACGATAAAGGGCTCTTAACATCTAATCAATTAAAAATTCAAAAAAAATTAAAATAAATGCGAAACTACGAGTACCTACACAGAGATTTTATCTCAACTATAACTGAAATACCGCAAAACAGTTACTCACAGCTTTGCTATTTTTCCCACGTCATTAGAATCCTTTGGGACCTAAAAACTAACATCCAAATTGAACATCAACGCAAAATAGGGCACACATTAAAAATATAAGCTTATTGATCACCAGCTCGACCCTGCGCCCTACATACTGACATTAATCGCAAAAAAAACAATAAAATATATTGGCGCCAAGTCCCACTCTCTCGCGAAATAGTTGGAATTGGGACATTTGGCGCCAAGGTCGCTTGTTCCCATAGCAACCCACTTTCTTCCCGGCTAGGGTTGAAGAAAAACTAATTACGATGAAGAGGGTTTCACAAACGTAAATGTTATCAAGAACGGCGAAAATGGGTTCGTTTTTCCGAGTTTGAATCGGTCTGGCTTGTAGCTAAGACTTGCTGTAAACAAAAGCTCAATATTTGAAAGGAATAGTTTACACAGTTTAAAGAGGTTTGTGTCAGTTTTGATTTGTGTGTCTAGACTGCAACGCTACTAAAAATAAGTGAGACTCATAGGCTTGTAAAAACAACGTCTAAATAAAACATGGCGTCACGTTTACCAAAAATCTATACAATGTAGTTGTGTTGGTTTAATCCTACTTCAATCATAATCCATTATTTACACTATCTCAAAACTTTAAACCGGCGAATTTATCAAACAATGATTCAAAGGCTAGTTTTTATCCGCGGCCATTTTTACGCGCGTCGCGGCTGCGCGGGCTCATCAGCGCAATGTGTGTCAAGGAAACGAATGTATTGGAGAAAAATTCGCGAACCTTGACGCCGTTAGATTAGAATTAGGACTGTCCGAGTTTATTTATTTTATTACACGCGTTAAAAAAAGAAATTGCGGCCCGTGGGCGACTCGGGAATAAAATAAACATGCCAAAGGAAGGTCAATTGTTTCAGATTGAGATTTTTAATCATGTGAATCTAAATTCTGTTTGAAATCGCAAGTGTTTACAATAAAACGCCTCGTCTACTACTTTGTTTTTCATTAAAAATGTAAAGGATGAACTGGGCACGTAAGTGAAAGGTATTAGAATGCAAACATGCATGGAATTACAATATATTCTGACCTCATCGATGCTACTTTTTTAAAGATAATCATTATGTTACTGTAGTTTGTTTGTTTGTTGAATCTAGAAAACACGAATATGTTTTGTGCACACGACCTTTAGCAAAGGTATTAATAGGCTAGAGAAAGTAAAGAGACACGCTTATCCTCAAATACGAACACCAACATTATACTCTAATCGCAAGAACAAGAAAAGCAGTAGACCTACCATCTAATCACCAATATCTTAACCAAAAGGTCTTTCATCTCCTCAACTGTCCAATATTAGACGAGGCATCAACTATTGTTTCTCATCAAGGGTCACAGTTCGCCACGATAGCGACCAATAAAAATATAGTTCGTTAGCCCCGACTCCACAAAACAAACAACTAATTATATTTAGCCACATTAGTCGTAACAAAAGTTCTGTTTTAGTAGACAATGTTACAAAAACTGTGATCAATATTCATGTGGGAATTGATTTAACAATGGGAGGTGTTGAGGAAGAACTTCTGTAGAAATGAAATGAAGAAGTTGGTTTCTGTAAGTATGGATAACTAGTTGACGCCCGCGGCTTCGCCCACGTGATGATCGAAAAAAGGTATCCTGTGTGTTGTTCCAGACTATAATCTACCTCTGTGCCAAATTTTATCAAGATCCGTTCAGCTATTTTAATGTGAAAGAGTAACAAACATCCATACATCCTCACAAACATTCGCATTTATAATCTTAGTAGGAACGAATGCATGCCTACTTATGTTATTTTTATTGATATTGTTAACAGAGAGGATTCTACCAATTTATGATATTTTAAAAATCAAAGGTGAAAAAAAGAAAAAAAAGTCATGTTAATTAAATATATTTGTACCTAAGCCTCTGGGCAAAACATAGAGGATCTACCTACCTGTCTGTAACGTCCCACACGTTGTTACTTGACCTATGTTTAGTAAAGCATTCTGATTTTGATTTTGGATGTAAGGACCTTCTTTAAATATAAATGAGTCCGAAATTTACCGAATACAGCTAATTAAAAACTAAGTATAAGACATGTTTTCAATCGTTCTAATTACGTTCCAAAAGATAAACACAACTCACACCCATTTCCTTTCGTAATGATATTGTTTAAATGATTCCAAACATGAGTTTCCCACAAAACATGCTTCCGGCCATCAATGTACGAAATGAAACACGAATATTTATAGCCCATAGCCCATGGGATTCGCTGAATAAAACTTTTATGCCTATCATCAGACCGTTGAACCCGGTCGATGCCATTTAAATTAAACCTACACAATTCTTCTTCGCTTGGGAAAATATCAGCAGTATTTTCGGTAACTACGTCAGCAAAGAATGCGTTCTATTATTGTTTAAACACTGAACTTTAAATTAATTGAGTTGAAGTTAGAGCTACAACCTTTCCGGGTTACCAAATAATCTATGATGCACGTGGCTTCAAAAATACTCTAGTACCACTTGATAGAGCTTATCTATTAAAAGAATTAAACTGTATTCATAGCAATAAGACGAACCATCGATGGTATTAAAATATATCCTTACTAATATTATAAAAGCGAAAGTGAGTTTGTTTAAATAGACTTTAACTCTTTTTATGAGAGATCATAGTGGTCGCAGAAATACCTGACTGGTTAATTCTAGACCCTTATTAGGAAGAAGAGAAGAAGAGTCTTCATTATATTGTTTTTTTTTAAACATAGGATGTATAAAAAATTTACCTCGTCTACGTAATCGCGGTGACGTCCATTTGAAATCATACTTTCACTCTCTGCGCGTCGCGTGCGCACGTCTATGCGGAAGCAAGCCGGCGCAAGCGCAATGATTTATCGCTATCTTGTGAATGCTACTGAAAATGTTCGAATTGCATTCGTTATTTATTGCTAATGCGCCATTCCCTTGTCCTTTCGATCGGGCTTCGATATTAATTTAAAATTAACTGAGCAGACACTTTGCTAGAAAGCGTTTTGAAATAAGCTACGAATAGGATAATGGATGGATTGGAAATTAAAGAAACGCATGCTAACAAAACGTTTGGAGAAAAATAAATGCTTTCAACTCTAAACAAATAAGTTAAGTGTAGGGTGACGATGGTGGCCGCAGTTTATAAAAGTGGAAATATTCTAGAAAGACTAGTAACATTGAATATAATTTAATCTATTAACTAAAAAGAAAAGCGAAATATAGCTCCAAAATACCACTACACATGAACATTCGTGTACCAAAGACCCCCCATTTCGCAATAGATGAGCTAACTAAATTAAAAAATAAAAGTTATTGTTAACAAGAGAAAGCAATTTCACCATTATAAATGTACATGTGATTCCATCGTTTGCTTGCAACCATTACTCGAAAGTATAAATTAAATTTTGCAGTCGAGTTTAAATCTTAATGTCTTTTACGTAAGATTCGTTATCGTGTGAGATCGAGTTTTAGTTGCAATTGTACCGAATGTTAATGATGGCTCGGAGGATGACACGCGAAGTCGAATGATTTTGTCTTTTACAGCTTCGAATAATGCCATGTACTCAGCCTCAGTCGAAGAAGCTGCTACTGACATTTGCCTCTTTGTATTCCAGGTTATTGTACAATTATTAAATAATTTAAATAAATAACCCGTTGTACTTTTTCTATTATCTCGGCCTAGGCGGGGGAGCTTGCCGCCTCACTAATAAGTTTTTAGCTGATGTTAAACATTACTCTTTTGTAGTAAGAAACTCATGACTAGTTAATGACGAGACAATAGTTGCCTGAAAAAGTATTGATATCTAAATGTGTTTTTAAATGGGCAACATTAAGAAATCTTTAAAAAATCTTCAAAGAAAACTATTAACATGTATTTGGTTTTAGTATTAGGAAAATATCAATTATCCAACTAAATTATGCTTAAATTCAGGCAACTAGCAGAAGATTCCTGGAATGCCACAATTAATGGTGCAGAAGCAGGAAGCAGTGCTGAATTAGCGTTCAAAATTATAGCTAAACATATTTTATGGCCTAAGACCGCACAACACAGACCAGCGCTGCGTGCGCATTGCCAAGGCAGTGAGCCTGGAACTCCTACTTCTAAGGCTAGGGAGAATTAAAAAACCGAATAATGTTGTACAAAAGACAGTAGATACGCGGTCCAAAACGTGTGCATCATCAACAATATTTGTAAACCAACCACTACTTTGGACAAACCTTGCAAATAACGCCAATGGAAAATACGTTGTAGAGAATTAGAGACAAGTGAGAGGAGCCAAGATATCGCCAAAAAAATAATTTCTAAGAAGAAAATCTGTTTTTACGTCCCACTGTTGGGCAAAGGTCTTCTTCATATCCTCTCAGGTACTCTTCACCTGTGCCACCTCCAACCAGTTTTCGTGATAGGCGTCCAGATCGCCTCTCCAACTCCTTCTAGGCTGCCCATCTTTAGGCACCCATCGCGTTGAGACCTCAACTCGCCGGTTGATATGAATGCGGCTCGAATTACCTGTGCAATCCCATTTGAGCCTTGCAGACTTTTTCCTACAATTCCTATTTGCGAGCGCAGCTTACATCCAGAATGCTGCGCTCCATTACAATCATTCGTATTTTATTGGTGCCCTTATTTTAACTAAATAACAAGACTAGAAGAGAATCACAATGTCTTGTTCACAAACCCAGTTTTGAAAGGTAAAGCTAAATCTGTCATAAGAAATATCGTTCCTATAGAACTTGATAGAAATGTTTACGATGTTGTTGCGACTTTATTTATAAATGCCAAAGATATAATTGAGTGCAATATCGTTAGGCACGAGTTTTCCTTTTGAAACCTTAAATAGAATAGAATAGCAAAATCATTTGATAGTTTTCCTTCAATTGAAACTGAAACTAGATACCACACGAACACATTTAAACGTTTGGCTGTCCTAAGTTAGGTGTGTCAAATATTACCAGATTATTTGACATGAAAAAGGATCAAACTTTCTAGAAAAATTGTTGCCTCCCTCATAAAGTATAAAGTTCTTCGTATCCCTTTATTTCCATCCCATATTTTACAACCTACAACACTGTTCGCCTTCAATTGGAGTTAGCAGTTTGCTGAATGCTCTTGAAACAATCAAGCCCACGTGAACAGATGAGCAGTGCTCAGATAAACACAAGGCCGGTGCCGATAAGCTATCGATAGGGCGACATGTTCCGTGATTTTATAATACGTGTAATTGTTTGTTTGTTATTGTGTGTCGCGGTTGTAATTCAAATGTCAATCTTTTCTAGTTGGGGTGTGTGATAATTTGGGTGGTGAGACAAGGAAGTAGATTTCTGCGAACTATTTTTGTTTGTATACTCTACCTATGTATTGCTATTTGAATTGCAAGGTCTTTGGGAAATTTTCCGGTTCAACGTCAAAATTTTCAAGCCTTGCGACTTAGATAAACTACGACTTGCTCTATATTTGTCGCAAAAGTTTTCCAAAGCTTATAAACGTACAGATTCTAAAGGCATTGAACCAAAAGGCTCAACAACTCAAGTGCTACGTTTAACATGTTCACGTTTCCTGGTAACAATTTGACGGTAAGTTTTGGAGGTTAAAGCATTACTCATCGCTAAGAAAATGGCCGCGTACTAAGAAGTTATTTATTGTGCAATATTTCAAATTTTCAACTGAACACTGCAAAATTGGTTTACAAGACTGTTCATGAAGAATAGAAGGTGAACATGCAACTTTTAACAATGTAAAATTTCACGGGATTAGAACCTTACCGGGTCAAAAAATGACGTCATCAATATAATGCAGAATTAGATTGAAAGTTCAGCACAGTCTAATTGACAACAGATATACAAAACAAACATGGTAAACAACTGCCAAACTTAACTTTTACTACAAAAACAACATTCACTTTCAGTCACAATCTCACAACACACACAAATAGATGTGCTGAAAAAACTCAAAGAGCCGCAGTTTTTTGGACAGAAACATTTTTATAACTGCGCAATAGGCACTTAGATAATACTGCACAAGGTCGCTTCGTACAGGTATAGTAAGCGATTGTCCACAGGTTTTAGGAACATTATGAGTAATTGCACTTGTGGCCAAAAGTCAAGATTGCTCTCTAAACGGTGTTGCCACACTATCTTAAAAATAATGGCAAATTAGGATTGTAGCACGTAGTTTCGATTTTGTTTGGAACGTGTATCAGTGTCGGTTAGACTACTGTCAATGAAATAGAATCTGAAATTCGTTTTCGTTGCATTCTAAATGTGGTTTGACGGGGTTTGATGATCAAGTGCAAATGTCAATAGAAACCTACGATTTAAGCTTGAATAAGGCCTTGATTTACCGTGATTATTGGTAATACATCAAGAACTTAAGAAGCATACCAAAACTGCGTAATAGCGGTAACTCGGCAAGGCGTAATATTTTAGCGTTTACCGCCTACGAACTGTCATACTCTCCCGGTATGGCAGATCTGTCTAAAATATTCTCTTTTTTCACTGGCTCTGACAATGGGATCAAAGGCTTCCCTGAATTTTCAGATCTTATATTCAGCTTCAGTAAAAATATAAAGAATTATATTACATCACCATAGGTACGATAAAAGCCTTTGTAACTAGAAAAGTAAGTATTTTCTAAGGGTTCTGGAAAGTTTAATATTTGTAGCCGCAAATTAAAATAAATAAATGCTGTGAAGTATGATGTTGGTAGACTATGATAGATTGGATAAAAACAAAACACCTGCAAAATTTCTAATTCCAAAAAGGTAACATAATAGGTAAACATTTTCCTTCCTTCAGGAAGGTCCTTCAGAATGTTGACCTATCAAAGAACAGCTACATAGAATTCTGTTTTGTTTCGATTCATACCAATGAAATGAAAAACATACTTTGAATAAATTTACTGTAGTAATACCTAATATGGTAATAATGTTGCAAAGCGGCGAAAGTTCTGATAGAAAACAAATCACTCGGGCGATTTCACGCGGCAACTTATCGCACTCAACAGATGAAACCTTTACTGCTTTTACAATAAAGACAGATAGAAGCAGTCATAAACAACAATGCCTACTATTATGGTAACTAAACGTAATGGATTGTCAATTATGGGCCTTGATTGGTCAGCCATGCTGCAGTCAAGTTGTTTGGATCCAATGTGGTCAAATTATGTCATGATTTACGTGCCGATTCAATTCAGGGCCACGATCTTTTGTGACTAGTGTAGTCCATTTTCCACTACATTATATAAAGTATTGCCATTCTAAAAAAACATAGTATATTTACATGCAAAACTATTTGTCACAAAAAATCGGAGCAACGAAAGTAAACGTGCTCGCAATTCTGAGCTAGGAGAATATTTTTACTTTCAATTTGTAAATGTTTTATTTTACCAAGATCTTGGGCCTAAATGAAAGTTTCTTATAACATAACAAGCCATTCTTAAATGTTTATCTTTAAACAAATGCAGGTTTTATCTCTGAAACATATTTGTGATTTTATTTTCCTGATTATTTAGTAAATTACGCTTGGGTCTTATCTTAAAAGTTTGTATAAATTGTTACTAGTGTTTTGGAGTGTTTTGGCCTTATAAGATTAAGCTCACCACGCTGAACACGCGTGAGTAAAATGTTTTGTATTATTTGTTGTATTACGAACTGTTTGATTTTGGTAAAATAACCAGAAACTAGGTCCATAATATACGCTTTACCACACAAAAACAAAAGTTAACAAACGATACTCACCAGGTCCAAATCGCAATCCAAAGGTTCACTGATCCGTCCACATGCACACAATAATATAAAATCAAAATATTACAATAAAATCAGTTTCATCCGAAAGGAAATGTAACGGAATTCCTTAAAAACACTGGCAACACTCCTGTCACTGTCAGATAATTTTCAAATTGAGAACACACACAATTTCAAAATACAGTTCCACGCCGAAGGTTGCGTTCGTAACGTGTTGGAGAATAAGTGGCGAGCGTGGCACGTACGTCCGCTCGGTGCGGCGGCCCACGAGTCACTGAACTGCCGCACAACCGCGCCCCCGTCAACCGGTGGATGCTCGCGTATATTTTTATGACTGCTCCAACTAGTGTTATCATTGTCAAACCCTGAAATGGTTGTGGATTTAAGAAATTGGGTCAAGCGGTTAGCGCTGCGGAACGAAAGCGCGGAGAGCTCGTTCAATCAATTGATTTAGGGGTTCCTCTTTTTCACCGCAATCGCGACTGTCAGGACCAGAAAGGACCAATTACATAATAGGGCCATTATTTATAGTTTACAAAAAGGAAGTACGGTTTGTTTTATATTTTTTCCTTATTTACTTGTCGAAGAAATGTTTCTGAGCGTTCATTATCAGTAGACGACAAAGCTTAAGAAAATCAAAATGATGCAACACTATAATATGCATATATTTGTCAAGTGTTAAGCATTTCTCATTTTTGGGTAATTTTCTGTATGGATACAGAAAATTACCCAAAAATGAGAAATGGATCCATGGTTATAAAATAAACTATAAAAACGCCTATAATGGCCTAATTGAAAGAAACGCTTTGATCTTGATTAAATTCGAATCATCATAATTAAAATTTTCCTAAAAACACAAAAAGAAAAACCTAAAAAAATATTTAAAAGTGTTCAGTCATAATAATAACCATAGCCTTTATTTATTGATTGCACCTATAATAACAATAAATAGTACAAAATTAACTGAAGCCTCTAAAAAGATTAATGCAACTTGCATCGTTTCATTCATAGCCTTCACGTTATTTGTGGACGCACTTTCGAATCGCAGTGTGTATCATAAATCGCGATATTTACGCAGTTTTATGAAACGTAATAACACCAATTAATGTCAACAACTGGCCAACCGATCGCGAAAACTGACGAGAAAATGGAAATTCCCTAATCAATCATTTTAGAATTCGTTTGTAACTTTGTATGCAACGGTTTCATAAAAGAAATTCTTCTTGCAGCTTTACTGAAAGATAAATACATATCTTAAGGTCATGCCTGGCATGAAAATTCGAATTAAAAGTTTATTTAACCCTGAAAAAGAAAATATATCTCGTATGAAATTGAAACAACCAACCGAATTCAAATAAACACCGACTAATCTCAAACCAATTAAAATGAACACCACCCGATTCGTAGCGAGGACACCCGAGCGGCGCCGAAGAGCATCGACAATCAACGATCTCGCCCGAACGCTTCCGAAGCGGCCCGAACGTTCGCGGCCGCCAGCGAGGTCGCAGCGCGGGAAGCGCGTCATTTCAAGGTGAATTCTTTTCCCGCCAAACTGCGTCACACTGACTTTGTATTGTAGTGATACTATTCATTAAAAAAATAACAATATGCCGCCTTAAAACAATTTGCTATGTGATGCTCTTGGAATTATAAGATACTAAAGTCCTCAAGGGGGGCAAACCTGAATCACAACTACCAACAAGCTCACTGAAGTCAATGAAAATCTTTACTCTTCTACAGAAAACCTTAGTACAACCAAGTTACTCAACATAATTATTTGTTAAAAGTACAATTTTACAGTTACGAGAGCAGAGTACAAGATACTTATAAGATAGACAACCTGCAATAAGAACGGAAAAATCTTTTGTTTCGAACACATTTACTTCTCCTTCCTTGATTGGGTCCGATACTTCAACAAGTCCAATATCAAGCTACTTCAGTTGACCGGAGGCCGGCAGTCACTTCAGAGTTGACCTTTGCACCCACCCCTTCAGTTATAAATGGCGTGGTATCATGGCCGCTCACCGAACAAGGCCTATCGATTGGGTTCCATTCACCCTCAATCACAATAATGTATATTTTTAGTTCAGTAGGTACTTCAGTCTTTAGTTTCATTCACATCAAAAGTAAAGCCTTTGGAATAATCAATTACCTTTTTCTGTGGATCTGTGAAAAGCTGAACAAGGGTTAAAAAAGCGGTGAAGGCTCTTATAGTTTCTTTCTTCTCTTCTTATTATAGCTTCCATTAAACTCATAAAATTATAAGAAATACTGTTGCTTTTATTAAAATAGGCAATTATGTATGATCTTGAAATTAATTCGGGATGACAGATGCACACGACGCTTGTGAATCTTCGAATTTGGAACAACAAAAAGAAATTAAAAGAGTCAGAAAGACAAAAAAGATAATAAGTGAACAATTTAATCTAACCAAAAGAACAATAAAAGGGCATAATAATCAAACATTGCACATTATGATAAATCAAAGCTGTCCAATATTAGCATGTCTATGCGTGACCACAGATAGCATCAAATTCTCGCGTTTATCTCAGATCCCATCACTGGCCATCATCATCAGGCCCAGGGTCGCAAGGAGGTCGGTACGTTTCGAACTCGTTGCCATGTCATTAAGACTCCTTGATTAAAAGAAAAGTAAAGTTCAAAGTCATGAAGAGAATTACAACTTTTTGCAGATTTAATTAAACTTTTTGCTCAAATGCTAATCTTTATAACAAGGAAGGAAGAAAGAAAAAGTAAATGGATTACTTTTGTAATCAAGGGATGGGCCAGTAATTTTCGTCCCTTGTTTTGGCATTCAAATCAATATTTGACCGCATTAAGTCAACGCTTTTCCGAGAGCAGAGAAAAATATGGCCATACGATATGTTTTCTTCATTACTAAAAGTTAAGGACATAATTAAATTCAATTTAATGGCGAAACGGCCATGTCCGCGACCAACAATGCTTTTACCAAATTATTTAAAAAATATAGCGATTCTAAAGGCCAGCTCCGACGGCCTAGGCATTTTTAGGCAAACGTATATCCAATTCAATTCACTCCATACATTTTAAGGCTATTTTTGTACTTGTACGTGTTTGCCAAACGTCAGGTTATATGTGCGTGCAGTTGCGAATTTAATTACGAAAGTTTATCGCACCGGGAGCCTTGGCAAAGGTCGCGGCATACACCTGAGGCTCGTGTGAGCTCGTGTGAGGTCACCATTATGTGGTACGCGTCAACGATCAAATATTAACTAATTTGACAGCTATTGGCAGTTTAACTGGTCGTTTTTAACGTGCGAAGAATTGCTAGTGCAGTTTTGTCGTGGATATCGGTCCTGCTTTAGGTATTGATCAATTGCGATGTACTGAAAAAGGAAAACCTTTTCTTTAAGTTTTTCATTTTAGCTTTTGAAAATGTAGGACAAGGAAGCATTTGGGGACAATTCTAGTTAGTAGAGAATGCCTATGGTGTACCTACTGTACATGAAGTTTAAATCAATAAACTAAAATCTGCGACAAATACATGAAAATTACAATATCTAAATCTAATTTCCTTAGAAAAACACCGCCATTACCGTAAGTAGGTTAAAATTAAGGGGAATTTAAATAAAAATGTGTTTAAGCTTTCATTGAATATAAGGCAAGTATCACATAAATAGACGCTGTACGAAATGCTTTTTTATTTTGTTCAGTAAATAATAAACGATGTGTAACATCATGAACTCGCTTTGTTCATTTCGTTTGAAACGATCAGATGCGTTAACTATTAAAAATATGTGTGCAATGGCGTGTCGATGTTACTAATGCGGAATTGCAATATTTTATCGCACTGTCGTATTAGTCACGATTATTAATAGTCGTAGGCACATTTTATAGCTACATATCTGCTGATTTTTTAAATTTAATAAGCCTATGAAAAGTGCACACAAAACATACGTAATGTGACATGGTTAACACAAATTTAAATATCGAATGATTGTGTTCGTCGAATGTTCATTTTAAAATAATATCTTAAAATAAAATAAGAATGAGTGTTTACTTGCAAAAAACATATTCCACTAATTTATTTATTTATCTGGTCTGCCCAACGTAATTATGTAAATAGGTAATATATAATTGATAACTCGCTGTTAGTTGGTTTAGTTTTCTATTGTCTTACAGGTTTTTGTGGACATTTTACGAGTGGAAAGCCACTTTATTGGCCTAGATCAGACTGGCTTTATCTTAGAGATATTGATTTCATAGAGCTAGGCGATAACTCACAAATAGTATTTCACTATTTTCGCTTTCTTGTGTCTGTAATTTTGTAAAACTAAGACTTCATATTTTTTAAGAAATTGTTTATATCAAAACATTTTATTTTACATAGGCCTACATGGGCACTTATAAAACGTCAAGAAAAGGTGAACGGTTTGGGTTGGTCATTTCTTATGGAGAAAAACCGGCAAGAAACTTCGTAGGTACTCTTTAGACTATTTTGTTTTACCATATTGTTGTTACAGTGTTAGTACCGACAATAATAATATGAGTCGAGCTACACGATTAACTGACAAATGCTTGCAGTGACTGGACAGGTCCATTCAGTCTGTGTGGTGCTTTCTTAAAAAGACCATTTCTGACACTAATCTGCATAATCCTCATGTAAGAAGACCAAGATTTTTTAAGAAATTGTTTATATCAAAACATTTTATTTTACATAGGCCTACATGGGCACTTATAAAACGTCAAGAAAAGGTGAACGGTTTGGGTTGGTCATTTCTTATGGAGAAAAACCGGCAAGAAACTTCGTAGGTACTCTTTAGACTATTTTGTTTTACCATATTGTTGTTACAGTGTTAGTACCGACAATAATAATATGAGTCGAGCTACACGATTAACTGACAAATGCTTGCAGTGACTGGACAGGTCCATTCAGTCTGTGTGGTGCTTTCTTAAAAAGACCATTTCTGACACTAATCTGCATAATCCTCATGTAAGAAGACCAAGATTTTTTGTCAGGACCTTAAAAAAGACTATGACCTCTGAGTTTGTTTCGGCTGTTCTCAGAGAAGTCGGGTACGAAACACCGGCCTCAGCTAGTTTTTAAAAAAGACGTATAAAAGTGTTTGTGAAAACCGACTTGCAAAATAAACATCATTTATCGTTTAATAAGCCATTGCTTATCTTTCAAAACATATAATAAGATAGGTATAAAGTAAAAAAGTATTTGGGAATCTACAATTGTCCACTCATTCACAGGGAATCGGAAAAAAAAGAATCTATTCAAGAAATAGGACAAACATAAAAAATACTATATTAAATAAGTGATACAAATGTTGCCAACAATACTGTAATACTAGTTAAATGTAATATTCTGAACATAGGTGTGTAAATATGTGATTTGATAACAATTGTAAAAAAAACCCCTATAACATACTCATATTTGTGCCGTTTATGAACTACCAAACCGCATGCGCAAAAGGAACCAGAGTCAGACTTCTGTATCTTCAACCTATTCCTTAGTTTTGTAATAAGAACACGTTTGATGTCATTTTTAAATTTTCCATCGGTCAGTTCTATAACTGATGTTGGCAACTAGTTATGAAAGCGTATACTGTTTTTTAGAAATGACTTGCTAGTTTTTGTTAATCTGTATTTGAGTAGTACAATGTCATGTTTACTGCATGCATGGAAGTCGCTTTTAATTTTGAAAAGCCCTCGGTTGTTGCGGACATTCCTTAAAACAAACATTCTAAAATATAAAGTGAAGGGAGAGTCAGTTTATTGATCTCTTTAATTTTTGCTCTAAAAGACTCGTGACTGACTCTTTTGTAATATGAAACAAAGAAAAAAAGCACATTTTTTTAAATTAGTCATTACCCCACACTAGGAATTTCTTCTGTATCATGGGCTTACAAACATTTATTTAAACTCACATACATAAACAGCCAGACCCGGAACAATTATCTGTAGGTCATACAAATATTTGTTCCTTGCGGGGATCGAACCTGCGACACGTAGCGGAGCAGTCAATCGCTTAGCCACTGCGCCAACCATGTCGTAAAATTAAGATCACGTTGTGGGACATTTGATAAGGAGAACTTTTGACATTGTTTTGTTCCCATTCTGTAAAAGTTATTAGCTGCGGAACATTTCAAGAGAACGGTTAAACTCTTGTAGACAATTAAAACATGTATCATTTCTATCTATTTAAAAAAAAAATACGGAATGTAAATAGAATTATATCCGGTAATTTGGCCTATATATAGGATCTTAGGATACGCCCATCTTAACTAGACACCCAGAGTACATCGATAAATAGGAAAGAACAAGATCAGCAGCTCGTCCACGAATTACGTCAAACATTTCTTGAATATGCCTAATAGGATAGCACCAATTGAGGCAATAATATCTCCTAGAAACCCATCCATTTAACAGAAAATCATATGATGAAATGTATAATACTCATTGCATAGAATATCGCTTCGACAACCCTTGGACTTGTTGCATCACATCTTGTTGGCAAGTCCTATATAAGTTTGTCTATAAAAAAGATCGCTTTTACCGATAAGATTGCCCACTGTGTCAACTATATAAAATTTGTTTTGTGTCTCTTATGACACTATGCAAAATATAGAAAGAAAAATCTAAAAGTCATTGAATCATAACGAAATTTTCTGGATTCGGGCAAAAATCGAATAAGTGATGCGCTTGCGCAATCATTCAAATAGATTTTGGACACGGATTCACAAATATTTGTAATCGTCATTTCTCGGGTTTATATCGAATGTAGATGTATTGATTAAATTATCTTCCTTACTGGAATAATAAAATAAAAATAAAAATAAAATAGCCTTTTTTAACAATCTTACATCTAGTTACACAAAATTTACTTAAAAAGAAAGAAATGATAATATTTATTCGACATCGGTTTCCAGTTATTGTTTTGCTTTCGCATAGGCCCCCCCCATAATCTTCCACGTTTCACGATCGTGGGTTTTTCTTTTCCACAAACACCGCGCTCATGCTTTAATATCGTCGTCCCATCTTCGTATCGGGCGTCCTCTCTTCCTTTTCCCTTCTGGAATAATAACATATTACATAATATTATGTATATTTTGGAATAACCACATATCTACCTAACCCTTGGGGGAAACACACATTCGTAATGTTATACGTACATTGCAGAAATATATGAAATTAAATGTTTTGCAAAATATTGAGTTGTAATTTCGCGAAAAAGATCTAGAATTATTGGTATGGCCTGCTCCCAAACCTTTACTAGACACCCGCCCACGATCGTAACATCTTCAAAGTTGAAATATTTCGCATATCATTTAATCAATGGACGAAAGCAACGTCAAAATATTGTGAAAAAAATCATTCTCTAAGACAACGCATCTGCATATTATAGCACCAGCTGCCTGCACAGGTGGCAGTGCCCTCGTTTGGGCGACAAAGCCATTGCAACCTGTGCACATATCAACCTAGTCATCAGCGCTGACCCTGATCAACAATATATTGAACACGAATTCACGACTGTGCGAGTGTTAAGTTAAGATTAATGACCAGACATGGCAGTTATAATGCGATACCAACTGTGGCATGTTGGGCGATAAGGAGCAAAAATCATAGTGAATTTTATTAATATTTAGTGCTTTCTTGCGTGATTCATAATAAGCAAAAATATCATGGGTGTTGATGTGTATGTATTTAGTTCGTAACATAACAATACTCAAAAGATTTACCCCCCCCCCCCCCCCCGGAACATAAAGAACAAAAGAAGGAACAGGAGTGGGCTTCAGTCACTAAAAGTCTAACACTCCCCCCGCTCCTCCCAGAGTGAGGAAAGTTGTTTAAATAATTTCCAGCCAAAAAAAAATGTATAATATAATAAACGCAATCCCTACAAACTAAAAAAAAAGTCTTAAAGTCATCATTTCGCGCCCAAGAACCGAAAAGAACAGGCAACTAAAATATAAACCAATGATCTCTTTAGCAATTGCTGCCAAAAACACAATTGTCCCAAATAATCTAATAATAAACAATAAGTTACACAGTCGTTACACATAGCGTCCGAACGTGTCCACTCATGTGTTACGAAACGTTGCAAGTACGAGGCGTGAGGTGTGCTGGTGTGTGATCAACACGACTGCTCGGTCAACGTTGCCTCACTTCGATTGAAGTTCGAGGACGGTTTAGTTTATGGTTTAAAATTATATGCCATATCAACACATAACATCCTTGTAACCCCCGAATGGCTCTGTAAAGGGCTCAGCGGACAGACCACAGGTACGATCTCACGGTGGCATGGAGAGAGCGACTGTCGCAACCCCGAGCAGGGCACGCCACAATAGTGGCGGTAAGTCCCCTCTTTGAGGAGTGGCTGGAGAGGCGCCATGGCGTCCTCACCTACCGACTGACGCAGGTCCTCACCGGACACAGAAGCTTCGGGAGGTTCCTGCACATAATCGGGTGGGAGGAAACGCCCGGGTGTCACGATTGTGACGATCGCCCGGAGGACACGGTGTAGCACACAGTGACGGTCTGCCCTGAGCGGGCACCGCCGTGCTCTCATAGAGGTGATCGGCGGCGGCGATCTCTCACCTCCAGCCCTTAATTCGTGAATCCTTTCTTTAGGCTGTAACCTACATTGCACTGGCAACTGATTTAACACCTTGGAAGCTAAAACTGACCGCTGCGTTGCTTCCTAAATCAAATCCATTTCCAAAATTAAGATGACAATTAATGGTCCCGAAATCACTAAACTAGAAGAATAATGAGAGTTGTTCATTCATGGGCAAGTGGGCCCCCGGCACAATGAGTCCTAAGTGCCCGGGCCCATTGTTGTTGAAAAAAGTATGTTAAGCATTTGGACAAATACACAATACACAATTTGTGTCTTTAATAAAATTACCTATAAGTCAAATATTCTCTATCTAGTGAATTTCAATTTCATTACTCATTTCGTGTTTGAATTGTTACTTTTACTATAACTTATACTGTGGAATTGATAATGCTGATACCCGCTTCGTTAAAGACTAATTAAAACAATATAATATTGGTAAGCGTCTCTTGGATACCTCTCGCTTCACTCCGTGGACTAAAACTAGGGTCATGGGTGTAGAGGAACTAAGAACTTATTAGCTCTGAATAGGTACTGATCGACATTCAGGAAGTTCTAGAACTCGGTGTTAATATTTGGTGGCTATGGCCACCATCTAGTGACATGCCATTGATGTTCAATTCCCATTCAGATTTATTTTCAGTTCTCACACCCACCAAACCACATGACCGTTCAATGATATGTAGATATAACAGTACATTATTAACAAAGTAATATGAAATAAATTGCAAAACACACGTATCTGGTTTAAAGTCATACCGTAACCGCAGAGCCAGCGCCACAAGCCGGGCGCTGCGCGGCTGCGCGGCTGCGCGGGCGCTGATCTGCCGCATTTCTTCTTCTCACGGGCGCATGACTTACGCAATAGTTTCTATTGGCTATCCGCTATAGTTATTGGGTTCTTTTGTTACAATATTTTAAACTAGCTTCCACCCGCGACTTCGTCCGCGTGGCATAGTTACTTTGGGCTAACGCTAACTTTAAATCGCATGATGATCGAAAAAAGTAATCTTTCTCTCCCCTTTTCTTCCCTCATTCTCCCCGCTTTCTCACTTTTTTAGCATTATGTCTATCTCCAAGGTTCCAACTCATCAAAATCGGTTTGGCTATTTAGGCGTGAAAACGTAACAAAGAAACTACCTCACTTTCGCTTATAGAATATTAGTAAGGATTGCTCTTTTTTATCTTTACTCATTTCGGAAGCGTATCAGACACAAAGCTGAAAAACGGCCGAGTCCGAATCGGAATCACGCAACGAGGGTTCCGTACAAATTTGGAACATAAATGGCCATATCTTTTGATTGCGCAGACTTAGAAGGTTAATTTTATTACAGCTCTAAGGGACCACAAACTAAAGTTTATGATTTTAATGTCAACTCGATATCTCCATCCCAAGATAAGGGGTCCTTACAGACAGACAAAAAGACAACAAAGTGATCCTGTAAAGACGACAATGTAACATTATAAAAACACCGAATGTAATTTACTCTTTTTATATGTGACTAGCTTTTGCCCGCGGCTTCGCTCGCGTTAAATTCGGGGTAAAACAGTTCCCTTTGCGCCTTATTAATTTGTAATAGCAACGCTAAGTTTTCCCTTTTCTTCCCTCTTTCTCCCTCACATCCCACTTTTTTCAAAAAAATATTAGCCTATGTCCGTCTCCTAGTTCCCAACTATCTCTGTACCAAAATTCATCAAAATCGGTTTAGCCATTAAAGCGTGAAGAGGTAACAAACAAACAAACAAACTCACTTTCGCTTTTATAATATTAAAGTAAGGAAGTAAGGATTAAATGAATTTGAATTTGTAATCGTTCCGGTTTTTCCTTTTGAGGTACGGAACCCTAAAAATAGTTTTAGTTCTTGGTTAAAACTTATAGTGTTCGTTAGTCATAACGCTGCTTGATGATCTACTTCTAGTGCGCAGTGCGCTTGAAGTAGATCATCAAGCACTTCATATACCACGTCCACTAAGAACGTGTTTAAGTGAAGTTACTTGCAACGCGTTTATCACAGACAGACTGGAACACAGACCATATGCTTTAGTTCAGCTATAAACTTCACTAAAACCTACCTTACTACACCGCAACATGGGTTATATTGTAGTCAAGATTCAGAAACTTGTCTGAATGACTCATCATCATCATCTACCTACCCTGTTCTCTTCTATTTGGAGTCGGCACAACTCGTTTTCTTCTCTCATTCTTCTATGTTAGACGGCACGGCATCATTTATTCCTTTCTCTTTCATAACATTCCTTACGCGATATATCCATAATTTTTTTTTGGTTTCGAACAAACAAGCTTAAAAAATATGTTTGATAAATTGCAGTAGAGGAATAGTTGGACATAACATTAATATTCATTTGATACCTAAATAAACTTATTTTATTAATATCCTTTTAGTTCTCAGTTAAGAAACTCGGCTCGAAGGACCAGCTGTGCTCCAATAGAAAGTAGTCCCGGTCATAGGAAAGTGGTCCTGTACAAATAGACTGGCTAGTTAAGACGAAGGAGTATTACTAAGGTTGACCTTCATTCTAATGTTTTGGGCCATTTCAAAATTAGAACAAAGCGCATTCTTTGTTTAAATATGGTTAACTTTTTTTAATTGTGTGAATTTTATTTGAACAAATATTATGTCATTTCATTAGATAGTATAGGAAGGGGTGTAGGTAAATTATTATGTAACTAGCGGCCCGTCCCGGCTTCGCACGGGGGGACTTAAGATTTTTTACATAGTTTTACGTTTTATATGGGTAAACTATAAAAGGTAGACATATGCTCTCACAGACTTTTTTAAAAAGAATGTTAAGATGAACAATTCATCCATAGAGCATTTTTGTATAACTTTAACTATATGCCCAGCGCACGCCACGGAAGGCCTCAGAAACGACACTTTTCCTCCGTTTTTAAAACATTTTTGGTTACTGCTCCACAACTATAGGACCTAGCGTAATATTATATAGCCTATGTTACTTCTGAATAATGCAGCTTTCTAATGGTGAAAAAATTTTTGGAATCGGTCCAGTAGTTTTTGAGTTTATTCATTACAAACATACAAAAATACAAAAATACAAATCTTTCCTCTTTATAATATTAGTATAGATAACCTGAGTTTTCCCAGTCAAAATACTTGTATGCCAGGGTCAACTTATAAACAGATAATGGCATTAGTGACTGGAAATGTTTATAGTGAAAGTACTGATTTAACTATATTTATAGGAAATTGTTCTAAAATTACAAAAGAAGACATCAAAGACAGTGTAACTGAGTTGTTAAAGCTAAATTGTCGTAAAATTATATTGTGTGCTTTTCCATACTTGTATAAAACCTCGAACAAAAAAAATAATTATATTCACATGCTTATTCAGCATGTGAATATAATTATTTTTACATTTCTTAGTAGGTCACTATTGTGACAAACTTGTATATCTGGATATCAACACTGTTGTTGATAAACTTAGGTCGACACGGGGTAGTGTGTTTCTACCTACTAGTTGTAGACACAAAATAGCTAGGCTATTAGCTTATAATATTTACTCGGACATAAATATTATGTCTATGTTTTGTACAATTATTAACACTGCAAATATTAGTACTTCTACTAATAAACCTTTTTACAAGGAAGGCGGGGGAGTATTGTCGCTCACTCCGGCTCATTTAAACTAGCTAGTAAGACAACAGACACCAAGGTACCTTCTGGCTCTCAAATAGTTACATTTAAAAAAGGGGCTAAGCAGAATTCCTTGAAATTACTTCATCAAAATATTCAAGGTTTCTCTTCAAAACAACTAGAGATTGAATTGTTTTTAGAAAAAACTAAGTTTGATATTGTTTGTTTCACCGAACATTGGTTAAAAGATCATGAAATGCTAATTAATTATGAAAATTACAGTGTAGGCAGTTGCTTTAACCGTAAATCTAAGATGCGTGGGGGTTCACTAATCTTAGTCAAAAATAGTATTAAATTTAGAAGTCGTATTGATATAGTTGATCTATCGGTTGAACATAATATTGAATTATCTTGTGTTGAGCTAGATAAGCATGTCATAGTGTGTGTTTACAGGCCCCCAAATTATCAAAACTACTCGATATTTGAGTCAGTAATGGAAGATGCTTTGGCAAAACTTGCAACAGGTAATAAATCGCTAGTCATCTGTGGTGACTTTAACATCAATATTTTAGATGAAAATTCAAATAGCAGTAGATTTTTAAATCTTTTTAAATCATTTAATTTGTTGAATGTGTTTTCGGAGCCAACCCGAATTACTACAAATACCGCTACATGTATTGATAATGTTTTCTGTTGCTGCGACTTCTTAGATAAATCCATTGTAAATTACCTTCCCTCTGATCACAGCGGTCAAACCGTTGTTTTCGAGTCCTACACATCATCACAAAAAATTCAGATACAGTCTAGACAAATAACACCCAGCAATTTAAATAAATTTAACAATAATTTAATAAGTAATCTAGGCATTCCGGGATATGATATTAATAATGTAAATCATTTTTATGAGGAATTCTTTTCGGTTGTCTACTCAGAGTTCAATGATACGCTAAAAATTAAAACTAAATCTATTAGCCCAAAGTTTCTATTTAGTGATTGGGCAACTAAGGGTATAAGAAAAAGTAGGGAACGGCTGTTTGAACTTTACGGCCTTAAGCCTTACATCAACTCGGAAACATTCAATCACTATGTTGCTACTTACTCAAAAATGTTTAAAAACACCTGCAAGGTAGCTAAAGCCTTATTCATAAGCAACAAGATTAAATCCGCTGATAATAAAATTAAGACGGTTTGGAAAATAATCAATAGTGAAACTAATAGAAATAAAAAATATAATAATGATATAACACTAGAGTCTTCACGTGGTCTTCTAACCACAAAAAACGAAGTTGCTCAATAATTTGTGGATTTCTTTACTAGTATCCCAATTAAAACTACAGAAACGTTAAATTCCTCACCCTTGCTTTCTGTTGACTTATTAAGAGCAAACGTTTTACCATGCCCGGCTGAGTTTCAGTTTAAGCATATTAATCCCACTGTAGTCATTAAAGCTTTTAAACAAATAAAAATCAAGTTAACCGAAGACCTTTGGGGATTGTCTATTAAAGTTTGTCAAGCTATCATTGAGACTATAGCACCGTACTTAGCCTTAATATTTAATTTGTGTGTGGACCAAGGAGTCTTCCCGGACCTTATGAAATACAGCAAGGTAATACCGCTTTTCAAATCTGGGGACAGTAAAGACACCAATAATTATAGACCCGTATCCGTTTTGCCGGTTTTCAGCAAGGTGTTTGAAAAGGTAATGCTTAACCAAATGCTCAACCACTTTAACACCAATAAAATCTTACATGAAAAGCAGTATGGTTTCACCAAAGGACGTTGTACGACTGACGCCGGTGTCACCCTATTAAAACACATATTTACTGCGTGGGTAGAGGCACAGGATGCCATAGGGATTTTTTGTGACCTCTCAAAAGCATTTGATTGCGTGAACCACGAAACCCTGCTCTTAAAACTTGAACATTACGGCCTAGGGAAACTTGCCCTTAGTTTAGTTAAATCGTATTTAAATGATAGACAGCAGCAAGTACAAATAAATGGTGTCAATTCAATGGGTTTAAATGTAAAGATGGGTGTACCACAAGGATCGATATTAGGTCCCTTCCTCTTTTTAGTATATATAAATGATCTACCCCATTTGTTTAAAAACCAACCACAAATGGTGTTATTTGCTGACGATACCTCTTTAATATTTAAGATAAACAGGCGTGCCACAAATCTTGACGACGTAAATAATGCCCTAATGCAGGTACATAATTGGTTTACCGCTAATAATTTAGTATTAAATGGGAAAAAAACGAAGTGCATAAGATTTGCTCTACCAAATGTCAAAAACAGTGTGTGTGACATAGTATTGAATCAAGAGAAACTAGAATTCGTCGAAAAAACTGTTTTCTTGGGAATAACACTCGATTCAAAGCTACAATGGGGTCCGCATATAACATCTCTTGCAGGACGCCTTAGTTCAGCAGCATATGCTGTTAGAAAAATCCGTCAGTTTACTGATGTAGATACCGCGAGACTAGTCTATTTTAGTTATTTTCATAGTATAATGTCATACGGTATTTTACTTTGGGGACGGGCTGCAGACATCGAGTCTATATTTATTCTGCAGAAAAGAGCCATCAGGGCCATATATAACCTATGTAGGCGAGATTCTTTAAGGGAACAGTTTAAGGATATTAACATCATGACAGTACCTTGTCAATATATTTATGAAAACATCATGTATGTCAGGAAAAACTTGCATCTTTTTAGTAAAAGAGGTGACAGACACAATTATAATACTAGAAATAGGGACCAATTAGTTCAACCAGGTTTCAGGTTAGCTAAAGTAGACTCATCTTTCATGGGGTACTGTTTAAAATGCTACAATAAAATACCTCCCCACATTCTTCAACTGAATGAAACGAAATTTAAATCTTGTATTAAACGCACACTATGTAGGCAAGCATATTATAAGTTGGGGGATTATATTGATGATAAAAATGCTTGGCTTAATGCTAGTCCTGCTCCACAAGCATAGGGATAAACTCATTGGTTAGTATCCGAAGCTATAGTGGAAGCTGCAGAAGATTGTAAGACTATCTTTGCAATGTATAGAATCAATTCTCTAGTATTGTATAATTATTAAGCCCATATGTGAGTGCTATGTATTATCATTGACTTGACGAAGCCCTGGTGGTTGATAGTGTCATGCTCACTTAAATGTCTCACTGATGGTGGCGGGTGTGTCGGGTCATTTAGCTCCCTTCAAAATGGTCGAGCTGAATGGGGCTGATCCATACGTCATGTTCGTGAACGGGCGCTGTCAGTTGGGACTGGTCATTTTTTAGCTACCACGGTTCATTTTTAAACTTATTTAGATTTAAAATTAAATTTTGCTTTTTATTTACTCTGGACGCTCTTACTGTGCACGCCTTTTTACATCGTTCTCACATATTTGTATAATCTCAACATGAATGATGTAAACACGATTTTGTAAAAATATTATAATTTAAAAGAGTGTCCATGGAGTTTCTTGCCCATTCTTCTCCATAGAGATCAACGCTTTGGAATGGGCAACTACAGTACTTTCACAAGTTATTATGCCTTGTGACCGGGACTGTAGATTCATTTTGTTTCTTGACTTTCAAAAGTGCCTGTAATGGTCTAATTGAAATAAATGATTTGATTTGATTTGATTTATTTTTACTGTAGTTTTTAGTTTATTTTATTTAAAAGATTCTGTAATCCAGGTTTTTTAAAGACGGTGGAAGGTGAATAGATGGAAATTTTCTTGATAGCAATGCCGCCTTGAACTGCACACTTATAGTGGTCATACTACATACAAATTATATTCGCACGAACTTACCTTTTCATTCAAAAAGCTACACATACAGCTATAGATACATATAGCTATAGATATACTGTTGGTCTAACCTCCCCTCGATTTCACTTCATGACGCTTATAAGAAAACTTCATGTTCATTTATTTGCATGAGTCGTTTGATCAATTATAGATTCTTCTGTTGCTTGGCGTTTACAAGTACCATTGAACTGTCAGGGAGTTTGACAGTTAATCAGAAAGTCTCATGATTTAGATATTTTCAGTTTTCAATGTTTGTTTCATAATAGGGAATATGCAAGTAATGCAAAACTTTTATTTTAAACTTTCTCCTGTACCATTAA
Organism: Ochropleura leucogaster; assembly: GCA_958449745.1. Lineage (NCBI taxonomy): Eukaryota > Metazoa > Arthropoda > Insecta > Lepidoptera > Noctuidae > Ochropleura > Ochropleura leucogaster. Next base: position 784,668 of record OY288203.1, read on the forward strand.
ACAACGTGGTACACTTATTGTATTTTCTAATAAAGAACTTAAAATTCAAATAAAAAATATGAAAAAATATGCTGTATTAGATTTTTTTCCATTTGAGGAGCTAGTGACCAAATAATAACAGCCGCTCGGGTCGATCTTTAGGTTAAGCCGCGCTTGCCTAAGTTGGTCTGTGGATGGGTGACCACCCGCTGTATACCGGCTGACCTCCGTACTTCGGAAAGCACGTTAAGCCGTTGGTCCCGGCTGTCATTTGTAGATTTTTGACAGTCGTTACAGGTAGTCAGTGTCCCAAAAGTCTAACAACCAGTCTTCTAGGGATATCGTGTTACCCAGTTTTAACTGGGTTGTAGAGGTCAGATAGGCAGTCGCTCCATGTAAAATATTAGTATTCAGCTGCGTCTGGTGAAACTGGAAGCCGACCCAAATACACTCGGGAAAAGACTAGACTGATGATGACTTATTTATTAATTTATTATTTTATGTTGCGAGTTTTTGGTGAAACGGAACGCAAACTCAAAACGCATCGTCTCAGATAATGCCGGTGGTGACGCCAAAATCCATGTGTCAAAGAAACACTTTTATTTATAAAGTACTTTAATTTTCGCGTAGATGTTATGTTCGATGTTGATAATTTGAAATAATTGCTTGAATATATCTTATACAATTTGTATAATTATTTTATTAAGAGCTAAAATTAGATTCAAAAAGAAAATGGTGGTGAATGACGTCACATCATGGCCGCAAGCCGCAACAGACACAGGGGTTTAAAGTGTAGTAGAAAATTTTAGTTGTTGAAAGTAACTTTTAATGCTTTTCTCGGGATATTAGTACTGCTATTTAATGATAATAGAAAAAAAATACATGCATATTCCCTATTCCAACTAAATTATGGTGCACTCCCACAAAAGTAATTTATCAAGTTAACTAGCTTTTGCCCGCGGCTTTGCTCGCGTTAAATTCCGGGTAACACAGTTCCCCTTTCCTGATTACCTGCTACCTGTTTTTGCCCTTGCGCCTTATTTATTGTAATAGCAAAACTACGTTGCCCCTTTTCTTCCCTCTTTCTCCCACATTTACCAATTAAAAAAAATAAAAACCTATGTCCATCTCCAGGGTCCCAACTATCTCTGTACCAAAATTCATCAAAATTAGTTTAGCCATTTAGGCGTGAAGACGTAATAAACTCACTTTCGCTTTTATAATATTAGTAAGGATTTTCAGGTAGAAGTCCCAGGTTTCAGGTTCTACTAACTTTATTGAATGTTTCTGAAAACAACAGTTGCGGTGCCGTAACTAACCTAAAAAATATTTGTCACGTTTTTATTAACTTTACCTGTAAGTGGGTCAAATTTAACTTCTTATATTTGTTTACATAGCTAAACTTTGTTAAGCTTTGTAAACAAATAATGTACTCAAAAGAATCGTTTTTTATTTTATTGAAACCGGGCGTAAGTTGATTTCCATCCCGGTTTCCCATCTGGCTGAAATTTTGCACACATGTTTAGTTTGGATAACAATGCATATTTAGCGAAGTCACGTCATTCTAATCTTTCTAATATTGTGCCGTCGCTCTGTAATCACCGCCGAAAATGTATGATATCTTTGCGCACACAAGCTTTTGAAAAGTCTGGCAAAAAAAATACTCTTTAAATACATTAATTGTGACAATCAAATTGAAATAAGGTTACTAAAAGCATATTATTTAATAACAATAAAAAAATGGTTTGCTGTCCATTAGGTATTTTATTTTATTTATACTTCGTTTCCATAAAATTTTAATTAGGTTTCATTTTTTATTTGATTTTGATTTTTGTTAATTTTCATTTTATGTTTTGATGTAATTGTTTTTTATTTGGGACTGTATGGATCGAGTTATCTGAAACAAACGTTTTTTTTAATAACTCTTTTCCATGTAACTGCACTGCAACTTGTTGAAAATGATGTTCCGACAGAAAGTCTTGGGGACCCCATCTGCCCAGAATTTTCCAGACGTATTCCGTAAAATGCCCTCTGCGTCTACCTGACCGACTAGTTGACATAACTAAGATACGAAAATGTGGTTTTCCAAGGAGTGCAGAGTTCATACGAAAGTAGCTCTGGGTAAAACCCAAGTGCATTGATGAACGGCGTGCCTTGTCGTGCGGTGCGGCACGAACGATTTCTACGATCAAAGAAATTCTTACAACTGCCAGAAGAATCTTAAATCGTATCAAGTTTTAAACCTATTATATTGTTTTATTTTTACTTTGTGAAACCATCTATGTAATAAGCGTAGTTTTGATGATTTAAATAAATATATTTTAAAGTAAAAGAATTACATTAATTATTTGTCTTATTATTTTATTATTATTATTTTAAATCTAAAATTAGTCTACGTCCCTTTTCGAATTATGAATAAAAAAAGGAAACTCAGAAGAGAATGGAACTGTTATTAATAATTGTCATCATGAAAAGATCAAATCAAGATCAGAAACAGTCAGCAATCTTGCACCTTCTACAAACATCTAATGAAAGAAATATGCAAATGTAAGCACTACCAGCACCTAGTCATACTTTTATAATACCTAATGTCTGCTAACTTTCACTCGGCACCCCTCCTCCCTCCCTCCCCCCTAGCCCCCTCCCGCCCCTGCAGGTCTGTCCTAGGTTACGTAACCGCTGCATTGCTGCACAGATGGTGGCTATGGCCGCCGGTCGGCTTTCAGACAAAAGCTTTGCTTTTACACATTTTCATGGTAATTCTAGGTTGAGACTTGAGTCTAGGTACGGGTGATAGTAATCGTGTATTCGTAGCACACTACTGCAAAAACTTTCTTAATTAAGACACAAGGATTCATTATTTCATCTGATGCATAAAAGTTATATGTAACTTTCCTTGACGTAAAAAGAAAATTATAAAAATCCTTCGTCTCATATCACTATAATCTCAAAGGATCCTTGGAAAAGTGTAAGGAAGCCAAGTTTTTATGCGCCGCGGGAATCCTAGGCATCACATTAAAATCTAATCTGCATGGACTTTTCATAATCCGAACACAAAAACACTAACAATCACACACTCATGCGCATGCGCAGAGTGCAGTGTGGCATGGTCGCGCATGTGTGCGTGAGGTGCGCAAGAGCAGGCTTACATAACAGCCAGCGAGAGTGCATTCACTCTGCGGACGGGGCGGGAGGAGCGGGTGTTACGGCGAGAGGGGGAGGGGGGGTGCGCGAGAGAAATGCATCGGTGCACCGCGCACGCGCAACGTGATATAATACGTGACGGATTATGTCCGAGATTTGCGAGATCTAATGATACAAGCTGATTATAATTTAGATGTTTGTTTTAACTTCGGTATGTGCTGGATTTCTGAGATCTATCACACGATGTTGTACTATGGCGATAGTATTTTAGTGTACTAAGAAGATATTGCTAAATGACAAAAACATAATTTGGCCACACATTTCCCACTAGTGGACACGTCATCTATAGTGAGATGAAGTGGGCTGTAGTCCATCACTTACACAAGCCTTATCTCTAACTAGGTTTTGATCTAAATTCAACAATTTCATACAACATTACAATTGTATTTTGACGTTTGTTAGAACCCGTCATTTCCGTGCTAGGATTAATGAAAAACGTGCCGTGTATCGGCCACTTCCGGCACAGCCTGTTGAAGCCTATAGACGCAAGCTTATTGGCTGGTGGAGCTTGTAATCTTTGACCATATGGTCGTCGAATGAAGGGGCCGTTTTCCTCTCTCTTCTTGGAATCACGATGTTTTGTTACGAGATTTTCAGAATTTTCAACTGTAAACACAGCTGGAAAAACATTTAATTTGCTCCCTGTAACTTGTACAAGCTAGCATCAATTACCAGTAACAAAACATATTTGACCTTTTCAAAGTGCTTTAGTGCCCAAATTGGCTGTATTAACAGAATCACAATAGCAAAACAATTTATGTATAACGTTAAATATACAAACACCGTGAAAGAGCATTACCTGTGCTCTCAATCGTAATTCATATGAGTATAATGTATTTATACAAGTATTTATTAATATATACTCATATTTGCCAATTTATCTCCCTCATACAATTTCGACTACATTTCGTTCCCATATCGCCTTTCGCAGATCTGCTGACATAAATTTCTTACAAAATAAGCAGTACCTTTGTACTTACTCAAATTTAAAATAGTTTTTCTTGTCTTGTCTGCTGTGTGTACATAAATTGTAAAATAAACATCCACATCCAATCCAGATATTTGTTTGGTGCGGGAATCAAACCTGCGACACGCAACGCAGCCAACCGCTCAGCCACGGCGCCAACCGAGTCTTTAAAAAATAATCTCGCGATTTGTTTTTCAATCTTTTTTAATTGATTCAATCACACTTATTATAACATCAGTACTAAAACATTGTCGATTAAATACCTACTAGTAATAGGGAACCAGAATTACCTAAATCACTTTCTGTCACAAAACCAGTCGAGTTCTAATTAATATTAAAGGCAACTCAAATCGAATCATGTTGATATCACACAAACCTGTTAAATGGTTTACTACTAGAAATTGCAGCTGTGCACATTTGTGCATACTTAAGTACTGCAAATAGCTCAAGTAACTATCACGATTTTGTGAAATTAGATTCTTTTATCCTCTCTTCTTTGAAGGCTGTCACAAAACTTTATAGGGTGCCTTAACTAATCTTATTATTTTACCCGTTTTCAATGGTCTTGAAATACTTGAAATACTACCTGAAAATAATTTAAAGGGAAAATATACAAGTCCCTCATTAGACCTATTGTACTGTATGGGTCAGAATGCTAGGCCGTAAAAAAGGTGGATGAAAAACGATTGCATGTAGCGGAGATGAGAATGTTGAGATGGATGTGTGGAGTGACAAGAATGGATAGAGTAAGGAATGAGTATATTAGAGAAAGTTTGAAAGTTGCATCTGTTACAGAAAAAAAATAAAGGGAGTTGTCTGTCTGGGAACGGACGTGTAATGAAGAGGGACGAAGCATATGTGACTAAAAGAGTGATTGCTCTGAATGTTGATGGATGGAGAGGGAAAGGTAGACCAAATAAAAGATGGATGGATTGTGTAAGGAATGATATGGAAGAGAAATGAGTAAAGATGCCGTGACGTCTGCCAGGGGACAATGGAAGAAGAAAACGTGTTGTGCAGACCCCAAATAGAATGAGACAAGGGCAAGAAAATCACTGCGCCTAAGGAACTTTAAATAACGTGTGACTTATGTACTTTGTGTATATGTGTTCTCGTCTGCATAGTCCTCAAGTAAAATGACCAAGATTATTGTCTGGACTTTAAAAGAGACTATGACTTCAGAGTTTGTTTCTGCTGTTTCTTATAAGAGTAGTCGGGTACGAAACACCGGCCTAAAAACCTTGCAAAATAAACATCATGTACTATCGTGACTTAAATGTAGATTAATGAATAAAGTATTTGCAAGTATTACGTAAGAGAGCGGTACAAGAATACCCCATAATATTCACCACAACAAACCATCTTAGGTTGCATATCCAATCGCAGCAGATTAGAGATCAGATCGAGATGACTGCAGCGACGATCTGATAACGTGCTCGGAATCGCGACATTTGCAAGTACGTACGTTGCGACAGTCGCTCTATATATCGACGGGTCCTATTAGGCGTGTTGTGTATCAAGACTTATTGCTGTCCTAATTATTTCACACCATAATTTGCAATTTGGCGGACCTGTTGGTCTAGTGGTTAGTGGCCCTGACTGCTGAGCCGGAGGTCGTGGGTTCGATTCCCACCCAGGACAAACTTTGTGTGATGAGCATGATTGTTTGTTCTGTGTCTGGGTGTGATTTATATATAATATGTATGTATTTATAAATTATATATGTATGTAAATCAGTTGTCTGGTTACCATAACACAAGCTCTGCTTAGCTTGGGATCGGATAGCCGTGTGAGTTGTTGTCCCAAGATATTATTATATTATAATTTTTGACGTCTCCAATGTTAACAACTTATTAAGTAACTAGCCTTAGTTTTCTCTTTTCTTCCCTCATTCTTAACAAAAAATAAAAAGCTTATGTCCGTCTCCAGGGTCCAGGTACCAGGCTGTATCCCCCTTGACATAATAACATAAAAAACTATCCTATAGGTATTTTACACAAAACATGGCTATTCTTAGAAAGAAATATTAAACTATAGTATGATAATCATTGTTTATGAAACAAAAACAACTATAATATCCTATGTAGGTAGTAGGAACCTCTCGTTAATCCAAGGTAAAGACCTCCTCTAGAGGATTTTTTGTGTCGCTATTGGTAGCTGTATACATCCAATGTTCACCAGCTACTTGAGTTATATCGTCTGTCCACCGGACAGCTGGTCTTCCTCTCTTCCTAAAGCCTGTTTATAATGCCCAGAGCCACTGTAATCACCATCAGCAACCTTGGCGTAGTTTTGACATAATAATCAACCTTTAATTGAGTCTGCAAAATGGGGGTTGGTTTATTCCTCAGCAGAAATGGAAAATACGGAAACCAGACGATAGAATCGTGACTACTTAAAACAATATTAATGTATGACACCAAAACACTCCCTAATACATGTAGTCTCCAAGTTATAGCCGGGGGAACTTAAACTGAGATATTATTCAAGGATATCAATTGCATCTTGCGCCTGCGCTGATCAAAATTCAGAGTAGTGTCAGCCTGGCTGAAATAATGCATAACGCTGTATACATTAGGCAAATTAACGTTCACTGTAAGGAAATAACCTGAATATAGTTCTTTTTTAAAATCGCTAACATTATCATCGTTACTAATATTATAACAGCGAAAGTGAGTTTGTTTGTTTGTTACCTTTTCACGCTTTAATGGCTAAACCGATTTGAATGAATTTTGATACATAGATCGTTGGGAACCAGGAGACGGACAAAGGTTTTTTTTATTTTAAAGTGGGATATGAGGGAGAACAAGGGAAGAAAAGGTAAAACTTAGCGTTGCTATTACAAATCAATAAGGCGCAAGGGCAAAAACTAGTTTAAAAATAAATTTTAGTGACTGTTAAAAATCATAACAGACTGAATTTAACGGCACGGTTGGCGCAATGGCTGAGCGATCGACTACTGCGCTGCGTATCGCAGGTTCTATTCCCGCACAATATGACCTGCCGATACTTGTTTCGGGTCTGGCTGTTTGTGTATGTGAGTTTAAATAATTGTAAACGCACCTACGACACAAAAGAAATTCCTAGTGTGGGGCAACGATTTTTTTTAAAGATCGTTTTATTTATACTTATGTTTAGATTCACTTCACCATATTATTATGTTATACAAATCGTTTTGGTGGGTATTCCGGGATCTACACATATCTGCCCTGATGGGATTACTAATCCTGGAAACGAATCAGAACGCACTGAAACGTGCTGATTGTGTATTTCAAGAGAATTCTGTGGTTACATCGTAAAAGAATTTATCAAAGGAAATTGGGGGTGAGATGAATGTCCACAATAACTAACCAAAATCCTCGTAAAAAAAGGCTTTTGAAAAAAAAGTGTTTAAAACATTTAGTTTTATCAGTTTTTTTTGCGGATGGGAAATCAATACATAACCTCGCTCTGGGCAGAGAGGGGGAAGTGTCAGATTTGTACTGACTAAAATCCACCCATGTTTATGTCGGGGCCGCGGTATTATTTTGGAAAACCCCAGCAGGAGTTTTTCCAGTTTAACATCGAAAGAAAGGCACAATGTACTGCACCTATATAATAACTACTTGAAATGCATCGCGCGTTGTCGAGTGAGTCAACAGTAGAAAATGGATTATTGTGGTGCACCGTAATTACGCACGATTGTGACTTTATCATTATAATTTATATTCAAATTATACATAATAAAATACGCAATTAAACTTTTATAATTAGTGTGCTGTTTTCAATAAGGATACTTTGATGTTTTATCTAAACAAATACTCGTTAAATATTCGAATGGCCGGACGCGCGCTCATCCGTTTTCCATTTTGTAAAATAATTGAAATTATGCTTTTACGCGCTTTGTTCTAAAAGATTTTTAATATACGAAAAACGAGTGTTAATTGATTAGCTACAAATATATTAAGATAGATGCGATATTTTTTAAATGTTCGTTTACAAACATTTAAAATACACAAACAGCCAGACCCGAAACAACTACCTGTAGGTCATACAAATATTTGTTCCGTTCGGGGATCAAACACGCAGCGCACCAGCCTATCGCTCAACCACTGCGCCAACCGTGTCGTCGACCTAAGAAGCAATGTCGCAAAAAAAAAAATTAGTTTAAGAAAACTAAATAGATGTAGCCAGATGTTATCATTGACAGAGTTTAAGATATTACTTTTGAAACAACAGCATTTTGTCGCTGTTATACCATCCCTCGTACGTATATTTATTGAAAGGCTAATGTCTTATCCATCTTTTAAAATTCGAATTGTTTTTTTTTTAAGAACAATCTGCTCAGCCAGCCAGTGTTCCAAGCTCTGAATATGTTTGAGGATTAGTTCGAGTGCAGTGGGCAGTGGGCAGCAGCAGCCCTGCTCGCAGTTTTCCATAAGAAAGCCGCGCCGAGGCCGGCCACCGGCCGCGTTTGACGCTTCCGCGATATACAGCGTGCTTTTATTGTGAGCTCCTTCTAATTGTGTTTTATTTTGAGTGCGGATTTTCGATTTTGAATTAGTTTAGCTCTTTGTTGATGAACACTACACACTCAAATAAATTTTAAATACTCAACGAAATATTGTAATTAGCTATTTGACATAATATTTTACTTGATTATTCGATTTAAAATCCCTAAAATTTTAATAAAATAGTCAATCAAATATTTTACCATGAAAAAGCAAACCTCATGTTTTCAGTAAAATTCGAATTCTTTTAATTCTTAACAAAAGTTCACCAACTCCATCTCAACCAGAAAACAATATAAAACCTCTAAACAATCAGGAAAGCTCCCTAAGCTCTTGTTACCACAGCACCCTGTAGGTCGGAAAGCGCAGGCGCAGGTTCGCGTGTGCGCGTGCGTCGGTGCGCTCTAAACACACCAACACACGCTCACTTTCACTTGGCAAACTATTCCTAAGGCGCGCGCACATGGTGGCATATCTATGGAAAAAGCAATTATTGGAACTAAAAGGATTTAAGTAAAGTCTAAAATCTTTTTCACAGTCCATACTGATTATTTTCAGCCTGTCATATAACTTCCCACAGTTCCACAGTTGACAGGAGAGAATGGAAGAAATAATCTTGCTGCGGCAGCCTAAAGTAACAGAAGACAGGTTGGACGGTGTAGATGGTTTTTGGTGATGTATATACCACACAGCTGTACTAAACCGACCCTGATTATAAATGTGTAAATTACTTTTAAAAAATCTGGCAGTGTCGCGAGCAGGTCCCAAGCTATCGGTGATTAGGGAGACAGGGACCTCGTCACAATGCGGGCCGCTTCGAAGAGTACTACGTCCCGGGATCCAACAGGCTAAGGAGAGTAATTTTCATTACATGCCATTTAAGTTAAGAATACAATTTGAGCCTCGGATGTCTGGGAAATGTTTAACAATTTCATTGAAGTAAACTTTAAGATCAGAAACTTCGCATGAAACCTTTTACTTAAATAACCAACAATATTTTATAATTAACTTACAATAAAAAGCACCCATCAAAGTAAACTTAATGAAATTCTTAATAAAAACGTATTGCTTTCAATTAATTTTAATTAAATGATCACGAGTACACGAATTTACATGAAACAGATCCAATAACAATAAATGAAGTTGTGAAAACGAGAGAAAGTTCCCAAATTCTCAGTTTCCAGTAGATGTTATCAAAGTGTCACGTTACTGAGAAAAACGACTGAAACTTTATTTATCAGAACTGTTACTAAAGCGAAGATCTTGTCTTAAAGGTTTATATTGAGTTTGTTCAATTCCTTCTGAAAGTAATTGTTTATTCTTTAAAAGTCACAGCATTTTTCATTGGTTTTGAGAAGTACGTCCTAAGGACTGTTCTGTTCGCACACAGAGGCGCCTGGCAGGGCCACTGCCTCCCGGGTTGCGGGTTGCTCGAAAGAGAACCGCATTTATGGGTGGGTTTTATTCAATAAATGTCTGACACTCCCCTCCCCCTCAGAGCGGGGAAGTTATTTGATGATTTCCTACCCGTAAAAAATATTTCGGTTTTCCTCAGGTCATTTTATTTATTTGTTGTAATTTATGATTTAGATAAGGCCTATTCCTTACAAAAAATCTTCTTTTACACAATAATATTACCTATCTAACAGTCAATCATTCATCACTCCATCATGCCACTGCTCAAAAATGAATCACCCTATGTAAACGTGATGTACCTACTTGTCCTTGTACTCATTGTGGACCTCATTGTTCAAAACAAAAGGTGGACCGTAGACAGGTTGGTCTAAAAATTCGCAGTTGGCTACACATTTTTTTCACTGCAAACATTACAATATTTGCACATGTGGTATTGTGGTTTTATACTAGGAAATTAGAACGAACTCTTAGAAATTAAAACGTAGAAAATATGGCAATGTAAAATGCGTATTGGATAATTGCGGAAACTTCTTGTCACTACTGATCTTTTTATGAATATAAAATAGGCTTGCGTTTGGCCGCAATTCGCTTGGTGAGATGCGATAATCGGGCCTGGGGTGGGCAATTTGGCCCCTTGAAAAACATCAAATAACTTCAGGGGGGGAGTGTCAGACTTGTACTGTCTAAAACCCACCCATGTTCTTTCCATTTTTCTTTATTTTCCGGACGTCCCGCTACCACGGCAGGGTGGACCACTCTTGCTTAAATTAAATCGATCCACTCGGAAAAAAATATGTATCGAAACTTGTAAACAAAATATTTGTAATGTTTCTTAAATTGAGACACTTTATATCTACGTTTTCAGTTAATGTCATTTCTCTCTTGTGTCTCATATAACCCAAATCTGCTGTCAAATCTAACATCCAATTATCCACTATGACAAGTATATTCAACTATGAACAGTCTATTTAGAAGCTTCAGAAACCGGAAAAATCTAAAAAGTCTAGCAGGGGCCTACTTTAAAAGCCACAACACTACGTGATCCGTAGGATGAGTGTACTTATAACCTTCCGGGCAACTTTACCTCCCTGTGACGTCATTCCATATGACGTAAGTAATTTCACTAAGGTAAGATAATTTCAATTAATATTTGAATTATTTAAAAGTGTCCTAGATAAGTCACCATTGTGCACTAGTCCTGCTACACTATTAGAAACGTCGCTTTGTGTGCGTGCGCAAGATTGCACCGCTTGACTGTGTGGGTCTAATGCATCGCTTAGATTATATCATATAGAGTGGTTTATCTCTCTCGCTATAATATTATACGATTTACTTTTATGTTTGGTTATAGTGCCTTTACAAGCGGCTGAAGTGTTTAAAGTACTTACAAATCCACTTTCGATGGTTCGGAATTAACTTTTGGCGTTTTTGTTTTCATAGTCTATTTTGGTATTTCAGTATTTTATTCGTTACAATTTTCATCAGTAATTTCGGACTTTATTTTCAGAACCTTCCCAGATTGCTTCAGACATTTGTAAACAACGTATATTAGAGCCTAGCACATTCCCCTAGCATATCACTCACTGTCATCCTAGACAATCTGATAACATCTTCCACATTGTGAACCGTCGGATGCTTAGGACCTGGAACTAAACATTTATTTTCCGACAATGTGACTATGGTACAATAAATCAAAGTAGCGCCGGGGGGGTGTGCGCGCTCCATATGTTGCGTGCGTGCGGTGCGGGGCGGTGAAGGGGGACGCGGGGAGGGTGGAGGGGGTTGCGTTCAGCACAATGCGCCGCCGCAAAGACGTTCGTTGCTCCCGCGCAGGTCATCGACTCTTTCACCGGCGCTCGCGCACGCGACCCGCCACTTTCGCGTCGCGATAACATTGCTAGACGGACTTTGTCGATTTGGAACGAGACGGCTATACGTAACTCCTTGGCGTTAGACGGAGATGACACATCGCTAAATGACCGTAGTCCAGCAGAAAAATGTGTTTCATTAACGAAAGCATTGCGTGCGACCGACGGCAATAGTAACAGCTTTTTATCGTAGTCTGGATTAGCTAATCACATATCATATTCATTAATTATAAGGGCAAAAAATATAAACTTCTAAGGTGGAAATGTCAGTTGTAGAAGAGTACTTTTTTGGATTTTTTAACATGAACCATTTAAATAGCATAAAATTCTCAAAACATTAGAAATAAGTGGCAATTAAACTTAAAATATATTCGTCCATTTATTTATACGCAATGTGCATCCTTAAAATAACGCCGTCGGTTTATTTATATTTCGCCTTGTCAAGAAAATTCCAAAAAAGGAGCATTCACGCGGCTGATTCACAAAACCAACCATATATATAAACTATATCTCATGTAGGTATTAACTCACGAATCTCCTTTGTTATACAAAATGTCGAAAACATTTTTGCTTGGACAGTAATTGAGTCTTTCACCCTAAACTTTCTTGAAGTTATTAAACCGTGGTGGTTCAGAGTGCAAGAGCCGCATTAATCTCTTTACGTTCATTCTTATGTTACTTAATTGTTGTATCATTTTTTTGGTCTTGTGTACCTGCTTATTCCTTCTTTTACAGTATTTGTTTTATATTTTGTTTTTCTAGACATTTATCAATCATTTAAGCCTTGTCTTTTACTTACCCTATAAAAAATATGCTGTTTTTGAAAACGCAAAAGCTTAATTGATTTTTTGTTGGATTTCTAGTCTTTACATCTTTTGTTTTTAAATTAATTGCTGCCGAGCTTGACAGACAGCTTAGAAAGGGGTTTTATACTTAGTAAAGGAATTCGTTCAAAAGCTATATGTATAATACTTTGGAAAAGTCGCTTTTTAACGTTTTTATTTAGAATACTTACTAATATTATACAAGCGAAAGTGAGTTTGTTACGTCTTTACGCCTAAATGGCTATAGCAATTTTGGTGAATACAGAGTACAGAGATAGTTGGGACCGACCCTGGAGACGGACATAGGCAATTTTTTTTAAGTGGGAAATGAGGGAGAAAGAGGGAAGAAAAGGGAAAAATAAGGCATAGGAACCGACCGATTTGAGCAACTTAGGAACGAACCTAGGACCGCAGAAGCGTTTGAGACAAACGAGATACTTATCCAATACCATCCACAATGATCTTTGCAATAATCGTCATCAGCCTAAAACAGAATATAAATTGCAGTGCCTAAATCTTGACCATTGTCATCTAGCAAATATCATGGCGCAGTCAATAAATTTCGCACAATGTTATTTCAGTCATCGGTGAAAAGGCGAATTACTGCAAATATGCATTATGGCCGCCATCGGCTTTCTACAGATGATGCTAGGATGTCTTATAGTGTATTTATATCAGTTTTATATTATCCTTAGTTTACAAAACACTACACAACTCTATGCCTGAAAATATTTCGAATCAATGAATGTCGGTGCAATCCTATTAAATTTAAAAGAAAGTTTTGCATTCTATAGCAAAGTGTATACTTATATCAAATGAAAAACTATTCTAAAATTCTCAGAGTTACGTTAACAAAATCATAAACCAGATTTAAAATATGCTCAATATCTTTTCTTCCCTTAAACAACCCAGTGACGACAAGCTAATATAACGTCATGCCCTTGAGAATTTAGTGAAGGTGACTTCGTTTTTTGCGATATAAACTTAAGGAGAAAGGTCTAAGGACTTCCACAAAACCCCGGTGTTTTAAAGTCACAATTCCTACTGGCCCTGCGAGCACAATACGTGCAAATGTGCAGATTTCGAGCGGCTGTGCCTTTCACCGGCGGCCATCGCGGAAAGTGACAGTGAGCGCTGACGCGACGCTGACGACACGACCACGAGAAACGTGCAGTGATGGCGTCAGGTGTAAATGTGCTCCTACTATCTGGTCGACGAATTCATCTCACGCAAACTGAACGCTTGAGATGAATTTCTTGGATTGTCCTGGATGAGGCTGGCAGAAGAACGTGGTGCTCTTCACAAGACAAGAAATGCCTACACCCAACAGTGGGTGAAGTCGGGCTGTGGATGATGATGAAGCCGAATGCATCCACAGTTAAGTGAACTGCAGGAATTCAAATCTTTTACAAAGTTCGAAAGTTAAATAACGCTAAGTTCACCGCAGAAGGTTGTAATAATATAAATGCATGGGGGCTTTTGTAGAAGTTAAATAGGCTTATGTCTACGTAAAATACTAAAGCTGATGCCATAGGTAGCTAAACAAAACCACAACAGTTTCTCAGACTGCCTATGGCCCTAATGGCAATACATTTGTTATTTATCATTTTAAATACCTTCAAAGCCAGGTCTGAAAGGCCTACAGTTAGAAGTCTAATCTAACTATATTCCGAACCAAACAGCTTATTCTTATTCAAAGGCTTATTGACATAATTTAATGAGGATCACGTTTTAAGTTTTCTGGCTCAAACAAAATACATAACGTGTATTTACGCTAGGATAATATTTGGTCGAGCTTAACAGCAAAACATTTAATACAAAGGAAGTCCCCAGTAAAAGTTTGTGAAGCTTTTAAATAAGAAATAAAGTCATCGCACATTTTTATATACTAAATTGCAAAGAAGTGATACCATGCAAATGCTTTTTATCAACAAAGTTTCCTTGAAACCTCAAAAAGTTCAACAAAAGACTCTTTGTAACATTGAAATCAAGTGAAAAAAGTAAATCTTAAAAAAGTTCTCTTAATAAAGATTTAGGTTTTTTCACTGCACGATTCAGGTCATAATACTTAGCTGGTTTTAAATTTGCGATGTGAACAAGGTGAAAATTTCACTTGTGAAGAACCTAATTCTTTTTGTTTCTCTCAATGCCGTATGGCTACTAAAATATAAGACAATGGCGAAACAACACTGTGTCTATGTTAATTACTGCAGCTAGGTATTAGTTTTAACAATCGCATTGAAATGAGTATAAGTTATCCTAGCTTAACCTTCTGAGTTTCATAAACAATTGGTTTTATCTAACCATCGAGGTCTGAAACGTTCTGACCATAGACGAAGCGTGAAATGGTGAACCACACGCTACAGTGCTGAAGAATAGATAAAACGAAGTAGCTAGCTATTTGTGAAATTAAAATACTAACTTTCTCTGACAGCTTAATAAGTGAAAGAATTATTATTGTTAAATACTTAATAGTTACGAATAATTAATTAATTTGCATAAGATTATAGATTTGTCATCCATTACTTACCTACTACTCGAAATCGATTTGTATTTTAATGCTGATAAAATCTTGCGGATCGTGACCATCAAATTAATATTTAAATAATTTATTTCAGAGCAAACTTTGTTTACGCTTCATTTAATCAGTGTTTTTAAACTGTAAAGCCCATTTATAAGAATGACGCAATTTATTTTTAATAATAATGTTGTGTCGGTACAAGTAGGTAGGCAGTATGTTCAATGAATCGCCCGAATTTTATAAATAGTATACTTACGTTCCGTTCCGCCGAAGGCATCAGGCAAAGGTTTGCTTGGCTGTGTGCGCGAGCGCTCTACGTGCCGACCTCCCTTGGCGGCCACAACGTAATGCTTTTATGTATGTATTTATTTAATTTATTCTCCAGCGTGTGTGTGCGTATGTACTCACATTCGTATTTTAATGTATGACCGCTTTAATAAATAAACTCATCAGAGTTTTTGTATTATTTTAAGGCGCATGTTCAAACTTGAACAAACACTTTTTATTTTACCATCGATTGCTCGTAGCTAAAACACGTAAAATAAAATAAAATAAGAATCTAAGATCCCTGTGTGCGTTGTAATTGTTTACGTTAAAATACCTAATTATAGAGGTACAATAAGAAGGCCACGATTTGTTTCATTGTTTTATACAACCTATACATAGATAAATACCAAATAGATAACGAATAGCATTGGTTTGTTCTGTGTGAAAAAGAGCCTCCACAAGGTCGACGCTCGGATGCACTATGATAGCCAGTAATCACCACTAATTCCTTGTATTTTTAAGCATTTCATAATATTTTTAGTATCATAATATTTCAAATTCGTAAAGCATAGATGACAATCGCATATAGTTCGAAGGCCACACGGCCACACAACTCAATAATATTTCAAGTGCATTAAGCATTGGATTATAATTTGCCTGGCCGCAAATAATTTGCACGTTTTGTTACACTGAATTACAAAAAAATACAATTATCGTTATTTGTACTGCTACTTACTTTGTAAGTCTATGCCATTAAATAATACGAACGATAAAAGCTCTAACGAATTAAGTATTAAAAAACGAAGGCCGTCACACATCAATATTTATTTATTAGGTAACTAGGTACCTGGGCCGCACGTAATACGCCCATCGCACAGTTATCGCGACCTAAAAAAAAGTTGCAAACTTTAAAGTTGACAGCGCGCGAAAATGCAAACTAACGCACAATATGGCGACGATGAGCAGGCGCTGTTGCGCAAATGTGCGAGTGTAAAGAGTTTTGCTCGGTGTATTATTTATTGATTGTTGAAAAACAATGGCGGGCGCTTGCTGGCAGTGAGTCAGTAGGTCAAGGGTGCGCTGGCCTAGTTACGCAGTGCCGCGCGCCGAAATTCGCGGGCTTACCAGTTGCTAACCTCAGTCACTAGGGAGGGGCTAGATGCCTAACGCGCTTACTTTTTTTTGCGTATTTCAAAAGCATATACTGAAGATTTCTGACTTGCATTTGAATGGCAATAAAGTTGCGATAGAAGACGTTCTTTTAATTGATCTTTTTAATAACTGCGTGTATATGGCACATATCTAGAATGTTGGCTTACTGAGTAGACGCAACTAAAATTTAATTTTATAAATGTTTTTTCCCAGGATTTAACAGAAGAGTGATTTAATTAAGTAAACTACTGACGACAACTTGATCATGAAGTTTTTAATGGAAATGACATACTTTTACAGTAAATCTAAATACTTCCCTACTTAGTGCATAAAATTATGAGTCGATCAGATTACTTCCTACAACATGCTCTTTATCAATAACAATCTGGTGCCATCTGGTCAAGACATATTTAATCACTGGCTTCATTACTGACGACTCTTTCGACCTTCATATAAGTTTACAGTAAATTATGTACCGAGTGCAGTACACATTTTATGTATTCGGACTTAGTCACATCACTAGTAGGCTGGATCTGTGTCGCGTCTCCTTACGTAAACCCAAGTTTAAGGTCGCCTGGTGGAGTCTCATGCCTCTTGGACTAGTCTTGTGCCCTGAATGCCAGTCACCCACATCACTAGCTATGACAACACACCACCCGCGGCTATGCCACTGAATCGAACCTGCCCATGTCCAAATCAGTACGATCACTATTTGTGGTTTATTGATAAATTAATTTCACGCTATACATCCTTGGCAGTCGAGGTTGTGAAAGTGAATTATTGTTGAAGTATCAAACAAGTTCTGATGATGACTCAAATAATAATCGTCCAATGCACATAATTATTTTTCGTGAAATAACATTTTAATCAGCGCCATCTAGGGGCGAGTAGAAGTACTAAATTTCCTTAACTACTAGAATTGACCAAACAACATTTTGGTGCTGTGGTTGTTACTCTTCGACTTAACTGTAAAAGCAGGCTTAAAAATATTCTTCTTTTTGTTATTTATGGATGATTCAGAGAAAAGAATCCCTGTGCTGTGCTTAGGACCAAAGGGATCTGGGAAAACTACGTTACTAAAGAAACTGCAAAATGCTGAAGGAATCGACAATACATACAGCCCTGTACCAACAATAGGAACGAATATTTATGACATTTATTACTTGAATAAACACGGGAAGAAACAAATGATATCAATCAGAGAGGTGGGCGGAGAGATGGCGCCACTTTGGCACAACTATTTAGATGGTGTTGAAAAAGTAAGTGGTTTCTTGCATTAATTTTGTTCAACAAACACAATTTACCATTTAAAAAGACGAAAACACTATGGTCCGAAATCTTAGGAAGTTAGAAGGATGCAGAATGTTAGATGAAAGAACAAAGTAGTTTTGTAATAATAGATTTCTCACAATTTCAGGTAATTTACGTAGTGGACACATCGAATCTGTGCCAGATATCGGCAGCTGCTGTGCTGCTCTATACTTTACTGGCTGATCCGAGGCTCAAAAGCGCTAAGGTACCTACGCAATCCACTAAACCGTTGCTCATAAGCAAACGATCACTACAGATACTCCAGGAATATCACTAAACTGAACGATCTTGCAACTAAAATACCATCTTCAGAGGCGGACCGTGAGTTTTGTGGGGCCCCAGACTAATACTATATAGGGGCTGCTTATTAAACCAAGTAATTACCCTTATTTCAAAAATCTGTTTTCTATAATGATATAAAAATAGCCCAGCTTTTTAGTAGTTTAGTGTTTGGTAAGGTTGCTTATGGTATAGTTGCCTAACTTTCCAATTACAATGCTTGTTTTTTTTTAATTTACAATCGTCTATTGTTTTAAATGGCCTCGGGGGCCTTCACCTTCAAAAGGCCCTGGGCTACTGCACAAAAAAGACCATAGGTATATGTATAGATCCGCCCCTGGTCATCTTATCTATATGAGAAAGCGATCGAGAAACGGAACACCACAAAATTGCGTACACCTATTTCTGTGAGTGCAATAAAATATTCAGTGTATCACACTCCTAATACGCCACCTCCTGCTACGCCTTCACTCGGGCAGGGGAAATAGACCGTAATCCACCACGCGAACCCAGCGCAGTTTCGTATACGTCTAAGCCAATAAAACATTTTTCCTTTTTTTTCCATTCCCAGTTTATCTTAGTCCTGAGCAAGATGGACGCTGCGTACCGACAGATGCGCAACGAGGCGCTGCTGATGCTGCAGCACACGCGTCTGAGCACGGAGCTATCCAACGCCCCCATGCTGCTGGAAGCTTCGCCCCTCACCGGAGAAGGCATGGATCAACTGAAAGCGGTGCTGTGTGATACCAAGATTGTTAGCACTTTTTAATTAAACTGGCAATACTATGTGGTGGATGAAATTAAATGTGTGTCCTAGTCAACTTATTGTTTAGAAACAGTAAGGATAGGCGAACCCAATGTCTTTGATTTTTCTAGGCTTCAACTTTCAATTTTCTGACCGACACAATTAAACCCTTTGAAAAAATTGCTTTGAGTTTGACTTCGTAAATTGAGCTTTCTTAAAATCTGAAAAAGAAATCTAATGAACTAGAACTGGCTACCATAATAAATAATGATATATGTAAAATGATTATGTAGGTACATAATTATTTTCAAGGATCTACTTTCATTTTTATTTCAATGTTTTCATTTATTTTATTTAATAATTTTGTACTCAATAAGACGATTTCTCAGTACTCCAATAAATTATTTTAACAAAAGATTAATTAAAATTACTCATATTTTCTGTTGTTTTGGACGGATGTCGGGATGCTGGATGGAAAATATGTAAGTACTATAATAAACCGTGTCATTACGGTTGCATCATTTATTTAAATCCCGCAATTAAAGAAGCAGCATGACTGCATGACAAAAATAACTTCGCATTCAGCTGCTGTTCTGGTTAGTGCCTGTCTGAATGTAGCGCAATGATTGTTTCTGACTCATTGAATTTTTGCATAGCATTTCATTAGTGACATTCACTGTTCTCCTTTCTTGTTCAAAAGTGAATAATTCTATCTCTTTCTTCAGAACAATCAAAATGTCACAAACGTACAAAAGTCGTGGTAAACGGAACGCATATTTTGACATTTATTTATTTACTTGTGTCATCTAGGTACGGCGTATAGTGGCTTTTTTTAATTTTTTTAAATGAAAATAAAATAAAATGGATACGTCTAATTTGTGTAGAAGTTGTATGAAAGAAGTGGCTTCGTGGGAAAAGGAAAATTTTGATCCTAGAGCTGTGGAGATGTTCTGTTTTTGCACGAATATCACGGTAAGTTTTTGCCACTTTCTGCAACTTTTAATTTTATTTATTAAATTTATATTATAAGACTCTCTTCTAAATGTAACACCGCTCTTTGATATACCTTACTAACTACATTACTTCATACTTAATCAAATAATTGATGCCAATAATGTAGGGAAACTTTTCATCGCTTTTGCTTTTATTTTCGTTTGGGTAATTAATATTGGTGTATTAAAAACTCTCAAAAAAACATTAAACCATAGATTAACAATCAATTAAAATGTAAACTACATCATCATCCGCCTGCCCTTTTTCCAAGTTATTTATTTTTATTTAACAAAAATATAAATTGAAAGATATTATTCTTAAAAAATAACATTATAATTACTGGTGTTTCAGATATCAGAAGACGATAAACTACCAAAACAGTTCTGCTATGACTGTATTATCAAGATAGAGTCAGCGTTTACATACATCACAGAGGCTCACAAAGTGGATGCAACGTTGAAGAACATCATCTCAAGAACCAATACCAGCATCATTGTAGAACCAGAGACACACTCTAGGCACATAGACAAACTCAAACTCACTTTACCTGACTATAAAATAAGTGTTTCCGTTGACAATTATGATGAACACATACTCTTTGATAATATAGACTTACCAGTCAGTGATACAATCAACATTATCCCTGAAAAACCTTTAGAAGATATAGAACTTATTCAAAATGTTACTGAATTGGAAGACATAGAAGATATCCATCAAGAAACTGTGAAAGAGAAAATAAATGTAGAAGAAACTAAGAAGAATGTTTGCCCTGTTTGTAGAAAGGCTTTTACATCCAAAACTTGGTTTAATAAACATATGAAAAAGGAACATACAGAACACACATTTTCTTGTCCACATTGCCCAAAAAGTGAGTATATCTGAGAAGCCACAGTCACATTATTGGCGAAAAACCCAGGGTGTTTTAATGAGAAGCTCACTTGAATATGTGTAACTGTTGATAGTAATTCTGTAGCAGTTAAGCAAAGCATATTTTAGACAAGAACTTTTAACTGACTGATAAAAAAAACTAGTATATAAATTATAAAAAAATAGGATATAAGGAGGACTTCCGACTTGATGATATATGATAATGCTAAGTCGTTCTGCCTCTAACAAGCTTTTTTGGAGAGGAAAGGAGCTTATGGCTAAGTATTAAAAGTCACTCGGTCTATCTCTAACTTAAGCTGAGCTTGCCTAGGTTGTGTGACCGCCCATTAAATAGTGTGCTTCCTTCATGCCTCGGTTAGCACTGTTGGTGTGCGTCCTGCTGTCAATTGTAGATCTTTGGACAGTTGTTACAAGTAGTCTGAAGCCTGAACATCTGGAAACCAGACAATCATTGTTAGCAATCACGTTTGGGGCAGTGGTTGAGTGATTGATTGCTATGCTGCATGTAGGGGTTCAATTCTCACACAGAACAAATATTTGTATGGCCTACAGGTAGTTGTTTTGGGTCTGGCTGTTTATGTATGTAACTTTGAATGTTTGTAAGCACCCACGATACAGGAGAAATTCCTAGTGTGAGGAATTGTTTAAAAAATAAATGGGTATCATATTACTGAGTACTAACTGGGTTGTAGAGCTCAGATAGGCAGTTGCTCCATGTACGATACTGATAACCAGCTTCAGGTTGCTTTGACAGCTGATATAGTTAGGAAAGAATA
Source organism: Ochropleura leucogaster (assembly GCA_958449745.1). NCBI lineage: Eukaryota > Metazoa > Arthropoda > Insecta > Lepidoptera > Noctuidae > Ochropleura > Ochropleura leucogaster. Next base: position 806,348 of record OY288203.1, read on the forward strand.
ACAAGGTGAAGAACCTTAATGTACAAAGAATAAAGATGATTTTAATTTTGGCAGACTTGTCAGTAGTGAAAACCATTAGGTTTTCACAATACAATAATTCGGTTTACACAATAATTCGGACGGTGATATAGTCATAGTTAAAATAGCTGAAGTGAGTGTAAACCCCGAGATACTGCCAAGTTTAAAAGGTGTGCGAAAGTGGTGGTTTTCCTTAAAAAAATTGAAGTTATACTATACATCTGATGTCGTGTTTTGGCATGCAAATTGATGTGACTGTAGTGATATCCCCAAATTTATAGTTTAGTTATTATAGATTGGCATTCACTGAGAACAAATCTACACTACCCACTTTTCTTTGTTTCCAGCATTCTCCAAAGCGTCTCTCCTGTCCGACCACGCTGCTTCACACTCTGACGAACGCAAGTTCGCTTGCGTGGCATGCGGCAAGCGCTTTAAGCGACGCAAGCAGCTGGCGTGCCATGCGCGTGCGCATGCTGACGCGAGGCCATACGCCTGCGATAAGTGTAGTATGAGGTAGGGTTTATTGTAATTGGTTTTAAATTGTTGGTGATGTACACGTGGTGGTCGAGTGTTCGAATCCAAACAGGCGCTTTACTTCATGTTTATTTATTGATTACATTAATAAGCCATCTATTAATCACGTGAGATCTAGGCAGAGGCGACGCTAGACCAAATGCGATCGTCAGCGACATCAGCCTTGCATCAGATTATATCATACCTAACTCCAGCCAGTTTCCGTTTTATTTTCAGTCTTTCAGTTCTGTACCTAAACAGGAAAAAACTTAACCCTTACAGGATCACTTTGTTGTCTGTCTGTCAAGACCCATTATCCCCTTTGTGACCCTAATCAAAACATTTTTCGAGGCCCCCTTATGCGCGAGGCCGTCAGCGGTCGCCGACGTCGCCGACGACTAACGCCGCCACTGGATCTAGAAGGATATACGGATTTTTGGATAAAAATCAAATTTATGTATTTTTAAGGGTTTTTAATGCATAAGGTAGGTATTGGTATTTTTTTGGGACCTCATGCTTTTTACCCCACTTGATTTGTAAAAAAATTACTACGTAAAACTGTAAACTATCTCGTTAGTAGTCACAAGCCCGACCGCTGAGCAACAGGTCTTGGGTTCGATTCCCAGAACAGGCCAAGTGTTAGTGGGTTTTTCCAAGAAATTTCTCAATGGACAGAGCAACGGAGCCTGGGTTTGTGCCTGGTTGATAGCATTAATAGGCGCTTTTCCTATTACAATGAGTTTGTTATTTTATATGTTTAGAGAAAAGCATTTGTCTTCGCCTTCTTAAAAATGTTGTGTATGGGTGGGGGCGGGCCTTTGACATGCAAAATAGGGTTTACGCTTACTTATTACGCTAATGTCAATTAAATTCATTCTTACAAGAACAATCATGCAAAATAGCACTCTGTACTAAATTAATATTGGTTATATAACACTTGACAAACAAAATTTCTAGATGTTTGAAGCAGTTTGTCAGCGTGTCGCCAGTTAATACCCAATTGATACCAAATGGCCTTACTCTTGAGTCCACTTTAGAGGCGCTAGTATTAACCTAGCTCTTATCTCTCAATAGCGCCTTATAGCAATTGGGCAATAAAGGTCGCAACCTTGAACTCAAGGTACTACAAACCTGTAAGTAAAATGACCTTGAACAAGACATTCCGAAACAAATCTATGATTTATCCTAAGATATGTGACATAGTGGAAAAACCCCACACAAATATTTTCTTAAAAAGGGAACTTTTCCTCTTAAATGTTCCATCGGTAGTCAACACGATTCGTATTTCGACATAGGAACGAAACGGTCGTAAAAGTTTTATTTTTAATACCAAAATGACCTTGATACATCCGAGCTAGAAACGACCTTGGCCTCGAAATAACTAGTTTGGGTGACCTTGACCCAGTTACCTACATTTTGGGGCAAACTTGACCCACATGACATAACGAGGCCGACGTTATATCACAAAATCATGGCCGCCCGGCGTTTAGGAAAGATAATTTTGTTTTATCGAGTTGATACGGGCAGGATAGGTAGACATTTGGAAGTTGTAGTGTTGGAAATTTGGGATATTTTTATCGACAACAGTTACTGTATTCAGTATTATGTATCGATAAACGTGAACATGAAGAAGGACCATTTAGACCTAATTATAAGTTGAGCTTCAAACTTTTCGGTGACATGTTTTTTTTTAAATTGAGCTAATTAAGGAATAGACAACAGATATCGATACATGGCATATCTTTGTAATAAGTAATTTGTCGTATTACAGGTTCAAAATAAAAAGTATATTGAAGTCCCACATGAAAGTACATGACGGCGATAAGCAGTACTTGTGCTATTTCTGTGGGTGGAGCTTCGCGCAAGGTGAGGGCCACTTACTTTTTATAGTTCCAGTATTAAGTTAGGGAAAACCTTAAGTTTTAATTGCTTCTGTATTTTTTATTTAAAACTATTAATAGGAAGGTACAAAAAGTACAGGGCCACTATCACGCGTGATAGGCGTGTAGTCGGGTTGGGTGTGACAAGTTAACAAAAAAAAAACAGTATCATTCCATAGCATGTTGGTCACACTAGTGTTACCCTCTTTCTACTAATGCTATCATAAACTAACTACTAGTCTGAAATATCTTAGCATAAAGAGCTCGGAATCTGGAATTTTGCCCAGTAGTATCAAAAAGTCGGCCTTCAGTTGGCGAAATGTAGGTTTATAGCGGTTTACTTTACAGTTCACCTCAGCCTGAGTGTCACCTCCACCTGGATGTGGGCCTGTATACAGTCTACTACATATTAATTCACCATTACCTCCCTTACCTACTCAACACTTACCGTAGCTCAACACTGTACCTACCTAATACCAACGAAACGCTCATTCCGTGCCGGGATTGCGGGTTGTGCCGATGTTGCGGGTTGGTCGAGAGATACCGCGACCCCGGAATATAAAGAGCAGGAACGTAAGGGAGGGAACATGGCTGGGTTTTACTCACTCAAGGTCAGGTCTCACTCCCTCCCCCGCTCCGCGCAAAGCGGGGTAGGTAAGTTATTTGATTCTGAACTGTAACATCATGTTAATCAGTAAAACCGGCCAAATTTCGTATACGACCTCTTAAACTATCAGTTTGAATGTTACCACTGAAGGTCGTCGCTACTGAGACCTACCTCACTAAGCTCTTTTGCATATCGAAGATCATATCGCTAGATTTCATAACCTTATTCGTCAAAGTACCACACACACTAGTGCATTCGTCAAAATAATAATGTTAATATTTGATTAGGTATATTAGTCTCTTGTGACCCACAGACTGTATTTCACACATTTTGTTTTTATTTTTTTAACTTATTATCTTACTTACTAATTAATATAATATTGTGAAAGTTCCTACCATACGTGATATATTCTGCAATATAATTTTATTAGTTTTAAGTCATTTTGCTTCGCCCTAACAGGGTCATGCACTCACTAGTTAAGCCTAGCGTGTAACTTTTTTGTATATTGTGCATTTATTGAATAAATAAATAACTAGTTTACTTATTAACTATTAATAAGACCGACCATGTTTTCCTACAAAATTTTTAATTTACCCCAAATACTTATGTTAATTTTCGTAAATTCCCTCAGCCGGCAACCTCGAGGTCCACATGCGTAAACACACGGGCGAGAAGCCGTTCTGCTGCAACGAGTGCGGGTTCCGCGCGGCCGTGTCGTCCAACCTGCGGCGCCACCAGCGGCAGCACCAGGCCAACAGGACGCACGTCTGCAAACACTGCAACAAAGGGTTCTACGACGCCAGTGGGCTGGTCAGTAAAACTTTCTTTTTATTAAAAAGATAACCCTCCAAGATTATATACGAATATGAATTCTCACATCTAGCTAGCTGTCTTAAGTTTCGCTATCATCCTTGTTTTGTTTTCTCTGTGGTTATACCCACCGGCCTCCTCTCATTTATTGCCCTCTCCCCTCTATCTCACCAACCTGCACTTGGCGGAATGTAATCTTAATGTATACTATCAATCATCTATGATCTAACTTTAGGTACTCAGCCAAATACTTCGAGTATTACAAGTGTGATGTGGGTGCTACGAATGTCTACTGTTACTAGATGACAATTAATTTCACTAATAAAATGTTTGTTTCTGTGAGTCCTTAGGCCCGTCACGTGCGCACGCACACGGGCGAGCTCCCGTACCAGTGCCCCGGCTGCGCGCGCGCATTCGCCGACAGCTGGAAGCGCAAGACGCACCTCATGCGCGCGCACCGCCTAGCGCTGCCGGACATACCGCGCATGAGGCGGGATGGACGCACTATACATTGAACAACATTATTCATTTCTCATTGTTTGACAATTTTCAACAATGCTATTAATTTAGTGTGAACGAAGTTTTTGTAGAACCAGAACGTCTGTAGCTGTATTAACCTAAGGATTTTCAGTTCCAAAGAGAAATACCAAAGATATTTATTTTTAAAGAAAATTAAATAAAGAAATACTGTTGTATTAAAACATATTTTTATTAAATTCTATACAAGCCAACAGTCAACAATCATATAGGGCATCCCTGAAATAAATCACTACTGGAAGTACATTCTTGGATTATTATCTACAACAAAATCATAAGATCTGTACACACTGCGGCACATTTCGAGTGAGTACGGTTGGTAGTTCAACTATCAACAATAATGATTAGCTATGGTCACATAATCATGGAGAAAACAAAATCAAAAATTCATCAAGAAGTTTTAAAACAGTGACGTTTTTAAAGGCATACAATTAATTTAATAATATTTGATTTCAGACTATTTACAATTTATTAAACAGTTAGTGATCACGTAAGTTTAAAAAGTAATCTAAACAAATCTTAATGGCGAAATCGCGAGAAACATCAACCAATCAAATTTGAGCATCGCCAAATAAGTAAGGCTACTCAAATAAAATGTCCTACAATGTGTACAATGTTTCACAGGAAGAATATAACACCTAGTCGAAAAGCACCAAAACTACTAGTTTCTAGAGATTACATTATTTGTGGGAAGGCATACGAAACAACTAAGCATTCATATTATGGCACCTGTTTACCCTTTCTGGAAGTTGTGTTTTCACAAAACTCAAACTCAAATCATTTATTTCAATTAGACCATTACAGGCACTTTTGAATGTCATAAAAACAAGAACAAAAAAAAATGATGCTGTTACAGTCCCAGTCACAAGACATAATAACTTGTGAAAGTACTGTAGTTGCCCATTCCAAAGTGTAGATCTCTATGGAGAAGAATGAGCAAGAAACTCCATGGACACTCTTTTACACCCTTGAAATTAGTAAAGATTTTTTAAATAAAAGAGTCTCAATGTTTAAATTGTTATAGGCTGACTGATTAACTGAGACCATGCCTGAGGAACTGCGCAGTATCAGAGTGGTGTGGTGACGTGATGATTATACTCAGTCATTGACTGTCTAGCGTCAAAACCCTTCCCACAATCCGCTTTCCGCAGTCTCAGCTAAGCGGTCGGCTTATGGAATTAGACCCTCACGTCACACACATCCAGATGTGTGAGCTGACTTTACTCAGTGTGAACGTTATTCGCGCTACAAGTATAGTGAGAGCACATCTGATAGTTTAAATCTTTGCAGGTAACTTTGACAATAAAAACAAAAGCTTTTGCCCTGGGATTAGTATTAGATAAAAATGTAGATCCTATTTGGTGTCTGTTAATAAACATCAAGATTTGAAAATGGCATCCACATAAAATTGTGTAAAAATGTAAGAATTTAATGACATCTATACATTTCAGTGTACGACAGTTGGGAATACATTGGTTCTTTATTATTTTTAAACATCTCTAGCAATATTCTAGCCGTATTTTATATAATTTTATAATATTCATGTCAGTCCCTACATATTAAAACCGATGGTTTTACCACGTAATTCTTGTTACATATTCTTTTAAAGAACGCCGAAAGTGTTTCGACCTAACAAGTTTTGTGTATGTGGTATATGCCTACTCATTATCAAGTCTACCAACCTATGGTATGACCAGCTTGTTCTATGATAGTTGTTTTCACACAAAAACCGAAATATTCCTTCTCAGATTATATACATAGACTGTTTAAATACTACACATACATCATTCTGGCAATGTGTAGAAACAAATACAACAAACACATCTGATTCTGCCTGTAAACATTTGTTTACCTTTCATAATTTCTTCAGTATCCATATTATACATCCCCTTGCTCAACCATAATGCCTATCATATTCCTGTACAAGCATACACAGCGGTTTCACACGGTGATCTGAACGTTCTGCACGATGTTGGACCACTCCACCTTTGAAGGCACCAGGTAGAACGCGGGCGCCACTTTTTGTCCGCAAGGGCATTTACAACCTGGAACAAAATAATATAAGTGACACCATTGAAGTGATAATTTGTGCAAACTCCTGTTTGATAGCCACAAACTGCGAATTTGAACTTTTAAGGTTGACCAATAGGTTCTATATTATAATGTAAGTGCCGTTTTATTTATTAATTTATAATGCAAATAAACCTTTCGGAGTTAAGGCTCTAAATGATGGTATAGATAGGGGATTTTCAAAGTAGGGGGCGCGCCACCCTAGTTATTTATTTTATACAAACTTGGTAACTAACATACATATACCTATACTCGCTTAAAAAATAGTAATAATATTAGCGAAAAAGAAACATGTTTTTTTTTTCAAGTCATTATAAAATTATTACAATATTTTATCAGGCTTAGGTGGGCACGGAATGTTTTGTCCTTTAAAAAGGGGGCGCATTATGAAAAAGTTAGGGAACCCCTGTTTTAGGAGGAGAATGCTGCCAAACAGACGCACAAGCACGAAAATGTTATTTTTTTTAATATGTATATTTATTTATTCAAACATATTAGTTATACTGACCCATAATCCAGTTAAACGATCCAATCTTGTTGTGACACTTGGGGCAGTGCAGCTTGCCCTGCGTGCAGTGCGTGACGTCACGCATCCACGCCATCGGCTCCACGAACCACATGAGGCGGCAGATGTGGGGCAGGTCCGCGCGAGCCGCTATGGACGCGTCCACCAGGTGCGGCGAGCTGTACTCCTCTAACCCCTGGTGGAACATTATGATTTAAATAAACACTTTAAGATCAGAGCAGACTAATGTAAAACCCAGTTGTTTGTCATAAACTTTGCTTGTTTTTGGCCCAAATATTCATAATTTCCAAAAAATAAATGTGCCAACAAATAGTCGAATTTTATTGTTGTATTGTGTAACGGGCGCGTATTTTGCGTGTGGGTGTTAATATTATTCGATCCACCCCAGCTCCACGAGAAAAGTCAGCAGCGCCTTGGTGTTGCTGACGATTTCGCGAAGAGTATTGTATTGTATTGTATTGTATAACGGGCTGGTGTCCGCAACTCCACGTCTGAGGCGCGTATTTTGCGTATGGGTGGGAATATTATTCGATCCACCCCAGCTCCACGAGAAACGTCAGCAGCGCCTTGGTGTTGCTGACGATCTCGCGAAGAGTACCTGGGTTACCAAAGAACTTTGCCCTGTGTGCCTGTGGGGCAACCTCTGGTTTATTATCTGGAATTTTATTGTTACAAAGTATTCAATTCATTATTTTATGTGTAATGTCAAATTGAAATATAATTATTCTGGCGAAAATCTATGGATATACCTAACCAGGTACTTTTTCGCTGTCCTTGGGCTGGCTGTCTCTGTCCAGGACTGCTTTCTTTATATTTGTAGCATTGCATGTCCATGAGAAATTGTGGCTAAACGTCACCTGACTAGGACCCTCGTCACTGTCACTGGGTTGGCTCTGGCTTGTACTCTGACTCTGTCCAGGACTGCTGTCCTCATAGTCCACGCTTTTCATTTCCATCAGTTGTGATGCAAGGTTCTTCAGCTTCTCTATGAGGATTTCTCCATTCTCGGCAGAGTTCAGACCTGTTAGCTTGCTTGGTGGTGGTCTTATACCTGTAAAGCCAAGAAATGTGTAGAAATGACGACACGGTCAGCGCAGTGCAGTGTTGCTGAGCTGCGTGTCGCGGGTTCGATTCCCAAACGGAAAAAATATTTGTATGACCAGCAGATAGTTGTTTCGGGTCTGGCTGTTTATTTATGTGAGTTTAAATGTTTGTTAACGCACCCACGATAAGGGAAATATCCTAGTGTGGGGCAACCTTTTAAAACGGTTTTAATTTAGTCGCTTATGGTACTGTTTTAACCTCTCAAGGACCGCCTTTATTTACGTCAACTATCCGTCAAGCACCGCCGGGCAGGCTCTTATCGTAAGCGTAATCTCTTAAGACTTATCTTTACTACAAATACAGTTTTAAATCGGTCGGGGTTTGGTGGCACAAAAGCCAGCAGGGCTCAACAGTAATACTGGCACGTTTTTGTGCCACTAGAGGGGGCTCTAGAGGTTAAACAAATCTTCACATATTTTTATACTAATGGCAGTTATACAATGTACTACACATAGGCAATGCTGTCATGAATGGAAATATTATGCAGTCAGTTTTATCAGTGTTTAGCAGTTGTACAGACACAACACTTTGCTCACATAATAATAGCAGGTGCCATCATTAAGTCGAAATAAAATCCTGACTTTGTTGGGTGGCACCTGCTCTTATAAACGAGATTAACATTTAATTTATAGATTTCGTTGAACTCTTTCCTTACCTTTCTTTGCAAGTTCCACCTTAACCTCTTTAGGTATGTGCGGTATGATGTTGCTCTGGTTGGCGACAATACGCCTGCACCTCTTGCAGCGGTACACAATGGGGTCGGGTCTCTCCTGTACCAGTCCAGGGTCCGGCTTGACCAGGTCCGCGAACAGCTGGGGCAAGATCTTCACTGCAAATAGTAGCTTAGGTGAATTTGTGAAAGCAGTGAAAACAGTTGGACCTTAGAGCATCGCTATGTGGGATGAAGGTAAAGTAAGTTGATATGAGATGCAGGTGGATCATAGCAGAGTTGCTGTGGTCATGCATGGCTAGGTCCTTATTCAGCACTAGACATATTTATGCCAAGATCACAGACTAAAAAATTACAAAGAAAAACTGTCTTATGAGTTCCTATGAATAAACAATGACATTCATAGAAAAAAAAAGTACAATAAAAGCATTACCAGTTAGGCAGTGGCGGGCGAGGGGCCTGGATGGAGGGCAAGCTATCGACTTTTGATATGCGCCCCCCCCCCCCCCCCCTCTTAGTGTTTATGTGGTTGTTAGGAGTCATATTGTTAAATTATATATAAATTATATTCGTATAGTTAAATTGCTGCTCAATACTGCTCTAGTAACACAATAAGTGTAAATTATAGTTTAAAAAAAAAACTATTACTTATTTATTTACCTTTCACGTATGGGATTAAACGTTCTACGCGCCATCTATTGGTACCGAGACTCCACGCAACATCAAAGTTCTATCTCATAACGTAGGTTTAATAATTCGTAAAATAATTCAATCGATGGCCACTAGATGGCATATTACAAATTATAGATTTGTTGTTTTTTAAGCTTATGAATATAATTATATTCAACGTTTAAATCTCACTAATAAATTAATGAACATCTAATTCTTTATTTTGCTTTTCAGCTTTTCCATTCACAAAGTCTGAAAGTATAAATCATGCAAAATGACATACGAAATAACCATTAAGCATTATCTGAAGCGGATTTTGATGCGTTTTTTATACCAAAAAAAGTTTGTTACGCTCCTTGAAAACAATAGAATAAACATACCTACCTACTGGGTCTGTACAAGAAATCATTTCTTGTGGATTCATTGAATATACGGTGAATTATAAGTTATCTCAATGTAGCATACCTTTCAGGCGCCAATTTCCGAATTCACATTTTAAAATTAAAATCACTAAATCAGTTAATCACTTAACAAAATCGTAGGTTGTCACATCCCACCAAAAACATTAACCACATTACTCAGTAATTTAAATAGGTAACATAACTAAATCAAAACTCCCAAACTTAACAAATTAGACAAAAGAAACAAAATAATAACAATTGTCATTCGCAATTTGTTGCACTTGTTCTTGCAACTATATTCAGGTCGGTCATCGGATGGTTCATATGCGCGAACTTAATGGACAAGCCAGGCTTTACTAGCCCCTATAAATCGCCGTACAAGTACCTAAAATTTATCAATGAATTGTATTTAACTTCTATACAAATGAAAAGCCCCATTGAAAGCCAACGAGTGCGAAAGAGACGCGCTAGAGCGAGAGATCATTGCGCGCGCTTTCGGTAGTGTTGACATGTCACAAATAGCTCCGACAGACACGATTGAATTTTGTTCGAATTTGATGAATGATTGACTGTAGTGAGTCGTAGTATTTTATGGATCTGGTAATGTAAGCGCGCGGCAAATTAATTTGCGTGTATTTAAAATATTTTTGTTCGTGAATGTTTATGTTAGTTTGGGTACAGTTAGGTAGTAGGTTATATAACTATTGGTCTGATTGGTGTTATAATTTAGGGCAAGCCTGGCTTATGGGCTTCTATTGGACCTTCGCCCCTGCAGTTAGGCAGTATACTGTATAAACTGGTGTCCAACTAAGTGCCCAGTGTTGTGGCAATAATGCTCTATGTTAGCAAAAGAACAGTAATCAATAATCTTCGGGATGTCAGAGACTGATCAATTAGCAGTGAGAGTTACCTGGCAGTGCAACTGAAGCTCTGAGAGTAAATGAGAAAGTTATCAACAAGAAAAAACAACATTAGTTACCTTCTTTCAGTTTCTGTCCTCCTAACTTTAGGCGGAACTGCTTGAACCTGGGGTCATCTCTGTTGATAGTGTAGCCCATGTGCCCAAACAGTTTGAGTTGGGCTACAAAGCCCACGTTTGGGCCCACAAACCGCCTTTTACTCTTCACCAGAGTGAGGGCTTCTTCGTAACATAGACCATACTTCTCCATAATGAAGCCTATAACTACAGCAGCTGAACGTGATACACCAAAGTGACTGAAATCAAAAACAAGGAAACATCATTTAATAAACTCTTGTAATTTTAACACAAAGTAGGTTTTATTTCATTTTGTGTATTTATTTTTCAATCAATAACTCAACAACAGAGTTACCATGAAGGCTTTTTTTGCAGATGGGAAATCATCAAATTACTTCTGTCGCTCTGGGTGGAACACGGGGGAGTGTCAGACACATACTGACTAAATCCCACCCATATTCCTTCTATTGTACTAAATTTAAATTATAATCTTTTATGGTGGTCATGGGAAGTAAAATGTAGGCTCATATATTATATTCACTCAGTTGTTATCAATTACAAAGTAATAAAAACGAAAACTATGATGAAACAGTACTCACCAATGCACAAAGATTGTCCCTCCGCTTCCAACAGCTTGTCTAATGAACTCATTGGTCTCAGGCAAGTGGCTTATCAGATCCTCTTTAGGCACATCTGCCACTAAGAATAACAATGAAAGATTATCACACAAATTTTCATTATAAAACATTTAGTTTGTGTTATCAAACTCCCTTACTGATACTGTAATTACTGTTGCTCTGTTTAGTGTTACTTCAATTAGGCAAAAAGTCAGCTTAAGCCTGTCTAACAACTTACTCTTGACATAACCAAATATGAAGTTTGCTCTCTCCAAAATAGTCCTGGGTAGTGGCACCACATCTATTGTAAGGATGTGGCTAATTCCTAATTTCTCCAGTGTTTTCTGATCACGTGCACATGCCAAGTTCCCTGAAACGTGTTTGGAGTATGGGGTCAGTTTTAAAATGTTTGATGTGTCATATATCTGTGTTAGTCTTAGTTTAAATCAAGACTTCAGGATAAAACTTGATAATTGGTACAGAATTTCTTTGTTAGTTTCGATATAATTGTAATTTTATTCAAGACATTGGTATATTTGGTCATAATTTTGTGTGAGAAGCTAACCTAAATACAATCGTTCGTCGATGAGGTCCACACTGACATCAGTAGGCTCTTGATCATCAGGATCATCATCTTCAGCGTGAACCACAGCGGCCACGCTTCGTTTAGCCATCTATGAACTTAACTGAGTGCTGAAAAAGCATACGAAATTCGTTATGGAAACACAATCTACAGCTTGTAGCGTCTAAACGTTAATGTCGTGAATATTAACCTTTGAATACCTTTGAAATCTTTGAATTTAAACATACCTCAAGTCAGAAAATCAATACCCACTCGAAAAATCAATACATGCGCAAGTTGCGCAGACTTTTACATACAGCTTTGAATTTCGCTCAACAACTAAGCATGACTTATTCACAGTAACTGAAATATGAATAAAACTTGTTTTCATACAATATAAGTTAAAAAATGAATAGAATCATTAGGAAAACGTGGAATCATCAAAAAACACCCGCGAATTTTCTAATTTTGACATTTGGTATGACAAATTGACATTTACGTATTTTGTTGATAACACGTTTTGTTGTTGCTTGCTATATTTCGTGCGTTTTACTAAAATGGTCAGGGTATGAAGATAAGAAATATTCTGATGAGAGGCATATTCATTATTATTCATTGTGTCGTTAGGTCTTAGAGAACTGATCGCCGACGTCAAGATTTATCAAATCAAATCAATCAAATCAAATCATTTATTTCAATTAGACCATTACAGGCACTTTTGAATGTCAAGAAACAAAATGAATCTACAGTCCCGGTCACAAGGCATAATAACTTGTGAAAGTACTGTAGTTGCCCATTCCAAAGCGTTGATCTCTATGGAGAAGAATGGGCAAGAAACTCCATGGACACTCTTTTAAATTCTAATATTTTTACAAAATAGTATTTACATCATTCGTGTTGAGATTATACAAATATGTGAGAACGATGTAGAAAGGTGTGCACATTAAGAGCGTCCAGAGTAAATAAAGAGCAAAATTCAATTTAAAATCTAAATAAATTAAAAATGACCGTGGTAGTTAAAAAATGTCCAGTCCCAACTGACAGCGCCCGTTCACGAACAAGACGTATGGATCAGCCCCATTCAGCTCGACCATTTTGAAGGGAGCTAAATGACCCGACACACCCGCCACCATCAGCGAGACATTTAAGTGAGCATGACACTATTAACCACCAGGGCTTCGTCAAGTCAATTATAATACATAGCACTCACATATGGGCTTAATAATTATACAATACTAGAGAATTGATTCTATACATTGCAAAGATAGTCTTAAAATCTTCTGCAGCTTCCACTATAGTTTCGGATACTTATCAATGAGTTTACCCCTATGCTTGAGGAGCAGGACCAGCATTGGGCCAAGCATTTTTATCATCAATATAATCCCCCAACTTATAATATGCTTGCCTACATAGTGTGCGTTTAATACAAGATTTAAATTTCGTTTCATCAGTTGAAGAATGTGGGGTGGTATTTTATTGTAGCATTTTAAACAGTACCCCATGAAAGATGAGTCTACTTTAGCTAACCTGAAACCTGGTTGAACTAATTGGTCCCTATTTCTAGTATTATAATTGTGTCTGTCACCTCTTTTACTAAAAAGATGCAAGTTTTTCCTGACATACATGATGTTTTCATAAATATATTGACAAGGTACTGTCATGATGTTAATATCCTTAAACTGTTCCCTTAAAGAATCTCGCCTACGTAGGTTATATATGGCCCTGATGGCTCTTTTCTGCAGAATAAATATAGACTCGATGTCTGCAGCCCGTCCCCAAAGTAAAATACCGTATGACATTATACTATGAAAATAACTAAAATAGACTAGTCTCGCGGTATCTACATCAGTAAACTGACGGATTTTTCTAACAGCATATGCTGCTGAACTAAGGCGTCCTGCAAGAGATGTTATATGCGGACCCCATTGTAGCTTTGAATCGAGTGTTATTCCCAAGAAAACAGTTTTTTCGACGAATTCTAGTTTCTCTTGATTCAATACTATGTCACACACACTGTTTTTGACATTTGGTAGAGCAAATCTTATGCACTTAGTTTTTTTCCCATTTAATACTAAATTATTAGCGGTAAACCAATTATGTACCTGCATTAGGGCATTATTTACGTCGTCAAGATTTGTGGCACGTCTGTTTATCTTAAATATTATAGAGGTATCGTCAGCAAATAACACCATTTGTGGTTGGTTTTTAAACAAATGGGGTAGATCATTTATATATACTAAAAAGAGGAAGGGACCTAATATCGATCCTTGTGGTACACCCATCTTTACATTTAAACCCATTGAATTGACACCATTTATTTGTACTTGCTGCTGTCTATCATTTAAATACGATTTAACTAAACTAAGGGCAAGTTTCCCTAGGCCGTAATGTTCAAGTTTTAAGAGAAGGGTTTCGTGGTTCACGCAATCAAATGCTTTTGAGAGGTCACAAAAAATCCCTATGGCATCCTGTGACTCTTCCCACGCAGTAAATATGTGTTTTAATAGGGTGACACCGGCGTCAGTCGTACAACGTCCTTTGGTGAAACCATACTGCTTTTCATGTAAGATTTTATTGGTGTTAAAGTGGTTGAGCATTTGGTTAAGCATTACCTTTTCAAACACCTTGCTGAAAACCGGCAAAACGGATACGGGTCTATAATTATTGGTGTCCTTACTGTCCCCAGATTTGAAAAGTGGTATTACCTTGCTGTATTTCATTAGGTCCGGGAAGACTCCTTGGTCCACACACAAATTAAATATAAAGGCTAAGTACGGAGCTATAGTCTCAATGATAGCTTGACAAACTTTAATAGACAATCCCCAAAGGTCTTCGGTTAATTTGATTTTTATTTGTTTAAAAGCTTTAATGACTACAGTGGGATTAATATGCTTAAACTGAAACTCAACCGAGCATGGTAAAACGTTTGCTCTTAATAAGTCAACAGAAAGCAAGGGTGAGGAATTTAACGTTTCTGTAGTTTTTATTGGGATACTAGTAAAGAAATCCACAAACTCTTGAGCAACTTCGTTTTTAGTGGTTAGAAGACCACGTGAAGACTCTAGTGTAATATCATTATTATATTTTCTATTTCTATTAGTTTCACTATTGATTATTTTCCAAACCGTCTTAATTTATTATCAGCGGATTTAATCTTGTTGCTTATGAATAAGGCTTTAGCTACCTTGCAGGTGTTTTTAAATATTTTTGAGTAAGTAGCAACATAGCGATTGAATGTTTCCGAGTTGATGTAAGGCTTAAGGCCGTAAAGCTCAAACAGTCGTTCCCTACTTTTTCTTATACCCTTAGTTGCCCAATCACTAAATATAAACTTTGGGCTAATAGATTTAGTTTTTATTTTTAGCGTCTCATTAAACTCTGTGTAGACAACCGAAAAGAATTCCTCATAAAAATGATTTACATTATTAATATCATATCCCGGAATGCCTAGACTACTTATTAAATTATTATTAAATTTATTTAAATTGCTGGGTGTTATTTGTCTAGACTGTATCTGAATTTTTTGTGATGATGTGTAGGACTCGAAAACAACGGTTTGACCGCTGTGATCAGAGGGAAGGTAATTAACAATGGATTTATCTAAGAAGTCGCAGCAACAGAAAACATTATCAATACATGTAGCGGTATTTGTAGTGATTCGGGTTGGCTCCGAAAACACATTCAACAAATTAAATGATTTAAAAAGATTTAAGAATCTACTGCTGTTTGAATTTTCATCTAAAATATTGATGTTAAAGTCACCACAGATGACTAGCGATTTATTACCTGTTGCAAGTTTTGCCAAAGCATCTTCCATTACTGACTCAAATATCGAGTAGTTTTGATAATTTGGGGGCCTGTAAACGCACACTATGACATGCTTATCTAGCTCAACACAAGACAATTCAATATTATGTTCAACCGATAGATCAACTATATCAATACGACTTCTAAATTTAATACTATTTTTGACTAAGATTAGTGAACCCCCACGCATCTTAGATTTACGGTTAAAGCAACTGCCTACATTGTAATTTTCATAATTAATTAACATTTCATGATCTTTTAACCAATGTTCGGTGAAACAAACAATATCAAACTTAGTTTTTTCTAAAAACAATTCAATCTCTAGTTGTTTTGAAGAGAAACCTTGAATATTTTGATGAAATAATTTCAAGGAATTCTGCTTAGCCCCTTTTTTAAAATTAGCTATTTGAGAGCCAGAAGGTACCTTGGTGTCTGTTGTCTTACTAGCTAGTTTAAATGAGCCGGAGTGAGCGACAATACTCCCCCGCCTTCCTTGTAAAAAGGTATATTAGTAGAAGTTCTAATATTTGCAGTGTTAATAATTGTACAAAACATAGACATAATATTTATGTCCGAGTGAATATTATAAGCTAATAGCCTAGCTATTTTGTGTCTACAACTAGTAGGTAGAAACACACTACCCCGTGTCGACCTAAGTTTATCAACAACAGTGTTGATATCAAAATACACAAGTTTGTCACAAAAGTGACCTACCAAGAAATGTACATGCTTATTCAGCATGTGAATGTAATTGTTTTGTTTCTTTGGCGTTTTATATAAGTATGGAAAAGCACACAATATAATTTTTCGACAATTTAACTTTAACAGCTCAGTTACACTCTCTGTGATGTCTTCTTTTGTAATTTTAGAACAATTCCCTATAAATATAGTTAAATCAGTACTTTTACTATAAACATTTCCAGTTACTAATGCCATTATTTGTTTATAAGTTGACCCTGGCATACAAGTATTTTGACTGGGAAAACTCAGGTTATTACTTAATAATTTACCTACACCCCTTCCTATACTATCTGAGAACATTACAGAGTTAGAACAATCATGACTGTCATGTATCTCAGTCTGTACCACTTGTAAATTAATTTGTGACATATTAGCTGCATCTTGGTTGAGGATACAGTCTGGAGGCAAATTCGCAGCCTGGGATGGGTCCTCCATTACCTCAGGCTGGACAGTTTCATGGTTGGAAACTGTCTGACAACTACATTGAGACATTACTAATTCGTTTGCCGCAAGAATATGTTCTCTAATTTGGTTCTGAGAACTCAAATATCTACTGGAAATGGAATTAAGTGAGTCCTGAAGTACCTCTATTTCAGACTGCAATTGCTGAGTATCTATATTATATATTTTAATACTATCTTCTAACTTTATTTGATATTTTTTTAACTTGTTCACTAAATCAACACGTTCTTTTCTCAGTGGAATGTTTTTGGAAAAGTGTTTATGTTGTTTTTTAAATTGATAACACTTTTTAATTAGTCTATTTAACTTAGCATATTTCTTAATTTTCTTATTGCTTACTGAATAATTTTGTTTCAGTAAGGAATCTTCAGTCAAATCAATAGTTATTAAGGAAGGGGAGTTACAATTACTATTTAACAATTCTTTATATAAGCGGTTAGTTTCAATAACCTGAGTGCTTTCTCTTTCTCTCTGTAACTTTAAAATACGACTATCGGCATGAATTTATTTGCGATACATCGCAAATCGATTGTACCTACGTCTTGATAGTAGAGTCTTGACTGGCTATGGAGATTGCAGTGCAGTGCGCTGCTCACCGCTGCTGTGTTTCAGCCCATGGAATTATTACATGCATAATGGGCTGCGCCGATAAAAACAATGTTGAGTCATGCAGCAAGTAGGCTACGGAATACGTTCAAGGAGTCAAAGCAGCTCCTTTCCACTTGTCGCTCCACTTACACATGCGACAAGGTAAATTCCGGATATTTTATGGCACAGTTTCTTTTCATTATGGCCCCGTTGAAGACATTCTCTAAGCGTCACGTTCACCTACGTATTTTAGAGAAATGGTATAGTTTTGCGGAAAACAATTTGTGAATACTAAGCAGCATGTTAATATAGATTGTTTGGACAACTTTCTAACATTAATGTCTTTAACCGTGGATCCCTGTTTGTTTACCCATTTGCATACGAAAAAGTGTAATAGCATAAAATATCCTTTTTAGCTTGAACTACAGTTATTTATTATTGTTCAGTTTTGAGTGAATGTTTTCAAAATGTTATAGTTGTATTCGTTTTTTATAAAATTATAACCGTCCAAACTCTTGTTTACACCTCTATGTGTTGAACTGTTGATTTAATTATATTACGTGAGTTTTAATGAAAAAAGTCAATTTGATGAGATTACATGAACATAGACGGTTGCATTGATGATGTTAGGTCGATAATATTATAACCCTGTAAAACCATAGGTACTTACTTGTTAATGTCGGAATTTTTATTTTAATAAACAACCAATTGCAAAAAAAAAATAAGGTGCAGTAACACCTTTATTATTTAATCTTCAAATATTATATTCCCATATTTAACACAGTCAGGAACTTTTGGTACCTATACGTTTCCAAAATTGTAAAAAAAAAAATAGTGATGTTGCGAATTCTATCACGCGCCTAAAAAATCATTAAGCACCGTACCAACTTGATTAAGGAACACTGATTTAATTGTGTAATAGATTAGTAGGTATACGGGGTATGGTACTCAGCGAGCGAGTTGCGTGTCCATGACTCTCGACTCGACCTCCTGACTTCCTCCAAGTAGACCATAGGTCCAAAGTCTAAGCAAGTTGCACAAACGTTTCGATAAGTTTGGACTTTGGAACCAGCGCGGCAGTAGACCCACAGTCTTATGCAAGGAACCTTGATGTTGGTTACCTAATAATGACAACCAAATTGCTAAGTGTGTAGACTAGACTAGGTCATAATGTATTGTATGTAATAAGTTTTACGGAAGTCATTTGACTAAAGCATTACCCTGGTGACTGTCTGAAGTAAAAGTACGTAAATTATTTAGGTCTTAAATAAGATAAACACTGTCTAATCGTTTCTAAACTAGACATCAGCACGATTACATCATGTTAGCCTTTTTTTTTAGTTTTTTTATTCGGGTGGAAATTCATCAAGTAACTTCCCCCGCTCTGGGCGGAGCGGGCGGGCGGGCGTGTCAGACTTTTACTGACTAAAACCCACACATGTTCCTTCTATTGCCCTTTACGTTCCGGAGCCGCGGTATCTCTTTCGAACAACCCGCAACCCCGGCAGGATCTAGTTAACCTTACACATTGTTTTTCTGTGAATGTCCTATATGTTTAAATGTAGATAGTATAATAATCTTTCTACTAACCACTTTCGATGATTTTTTTAAACAAACCCCTTTCAAAATATTCTAGATCTAGGCTGTTCTGTTGCAAGACCTATCAGCGCGTCCACTTTCTTATAGTAACAGCCTTGGACTTCACGCGTGGTGTTACAACTCACAATGTTATAATGTAATCATAATTTCGTGGTCGCATACGAAATCATTTAAAAGGAAACCCCAAAGATATTACCAGTAGGAAACGAGTTTTCGCCTCGTGCAATTATTATGACATTTCTTCTATTGGGAACAGTAAATGAACAGTGGAGTGTGCCAGCCTACACTAACGAGTAGTATAGTGGCTCGCGACAGGTTTAAAGTTTTATATTTTTTTTGTATTTCAACATCACTGCTCTCGGTGCAGGAAATTGGCATAGTCCTTAACGTACAAAACCCGTGATATCTACTCACCCATACTGAGAAGACAATCTGACTAAATGAATCGGACTGAGGTTCACGGCTTGGCATTTTAGTTCATATGTAGCTAGACGTAAGTCTAATACATACAATATGCATATTCCATTTGTTGTTTTATAAAACTTTGCCCCACACTAGGAATTTCTCCTATATCGTGGGTGAGCTTACAAACATTTAAACTTACATGCACAAACAACCAGACCCGGGACAACTATCTGTAGGTCATACATATATTTGTAACGTGCGTGGATCGAACCCGCGACAAGCAACGCGGCAGCTGATCGCTCAGCCACTGCGGCAACCGTGTCGTTACGTTAGTATTATATTATCTGTGGTGTCGTGTATTCAAATATTAAATACCGCAAAGGAAAAACTCCCTTGCGATGCCTTAAGGTCGATCTCTAATCATTGTAATTTGTGTCTTGTTACTACTTGTTACGTATGAGTTCACGTTGGCTCCTATGACGTTGCTTATGTGCGCAGGCCTTTATGATACCCATTAAAAGCTTAAGCCGTTATCTGAAGTTTTTTTTAATTATTTATAATGCGGCTTGTAAGGTACTTTCAAAATCGAAAAAAATGCAAAGCCAATTACTTTCTTTGCAAATAATAATACATAAAATAATTCCATAATTGTAGTAATAACATGTAATGCAACTGTTCGCTTTGCCAACGTATCATAAATCGTTAATAATGGAATTGGCAAGTTGGCACAAATAGTTTGTGCCGAATTATGTTGGACCACACATAACTGTAATTAATCTGAGACCGTAGTTAGACAAATAGACAAGTAGGTAAACAAAATATATTACTTTTGCCCTCGACTTCGCTCGCCTTATCACACTTATCGCGGAAATTATCCCACGAGAATGTCGTAAATATAGAATACTAGCTTCCGCCCGCGATAATTTCCGCCTGGCATAGTTGCTTTGGGCTAACACTAACCCGCGTGATGATCGAAAAAAAATGTCATTCTCTCCCCTTTTCTTTCCTCTTTCTCCCCCTTTTCTCACTTTTTTTTAAATTATATTATGTTTGTCTCCAGGGTCCCAACTATCTCTGTACCAAAATTCATGAAAATCGGTTCGGCCATTTAGGCGTGCAGACGTAACAAACAAACAAACTCACTTTCGCTTTTATAATATTAGTAAGGATGACGATCAGGGATGACATGGTATCCAATTGGTGAATTTCAGAATATTGAGTTTTGAAAATTACCTCGTACATAGTTACTTTCTAACCTACAAACTTTCATACATACAAACTTTACTTTACTGAAGCTAAAATTAACCAACGCCTTATTTATCTATCCGACGGGCCTGTTGGTCCAGTGGTTAGTGGCCCTGACTGCTGAGCCGGAGGTCGTGGGTTCGATTCCCACCCAGGACAAACTTTGTGTGATGAGCATGATTGTTTGTTCTGTGTCTGGGTGTGATTTATCTATAATATGTATGTATTTATAAATTATATAAGTATGTATATCAGTTGTCTGGTTACCATAACACAAGCTCTGCTTAGCTTGGGATCAGATAGCCGTGTGTGAGTTGTCCCAAGATATTTATTTATTTATTTATCCGTTAAATGGAATGCCAGAGGTTCAATCTCTGATAAGGTTAACAAACACGAGAATTAAAGATGAAGACAAAAACTTTTAATTCACTACACAAAACGTGGGTTGTGCAATCACCAGTTTACTTGCAAAATCCTTTTTAAACCTTGAAGCCAGAAATCACAAACAGAATTAAATATGAAGATAATCTCATTCTCATCATGAACTTTGCCAATTAGCTATTATATATTTCGGAAATAATCATTGCTTAATATTTTGCATATAAGTACATTGTAACATTTGCACATAACTGTTTTAAGGAAATGAAATTGCATATGGAAGCTTACTTGATCGCATTATACTAATAAAGTAATCATTGCTTATTACTCCGAACCCGGAATTATATAAGATACGTAACTACTGCAATACATTGCAATGCGTTAAAGAGTAGCAAAATGCAGCGTTAGGTATATAAAACTTATTTCTAAGCAACACAAAGGTAGATTAAAATTAGGTAGTGTGCTTGTTCACAGATTTACCTTACCCATACTTTCAACGATTGTAACGCTACCCGTATGCATGTCTGCTTGTAACCATTTCACGCCGTAATCTGTGAAAAAAAAAGCCATACAGATACTACAACTTGGTATAAGTCACAGCTTTTATTTCACCTACGAATTGAATATTTAATTTCCAAGCTCCGGAAATATCTGAGGGCAAATTGTTGCCGATAAACCTTTCACGAGGTAATCAAATCTTCACTTAGAATATGTCTGTGTCATTGCACTGTATAGGGTGATTGCGCCGGTTAGCGACCAGTTAGCTTGGTTGCCCACTGAAGATGAAGAAAAAAAAATGTTGTTTACACTTAAAATAGTATATGTTAATGTGAATTTGTCCCAAATATAATGTAGTTTGGATACAAAACATAAAATAAAATACATTCATACAAAAATATTTATAAAATGCTGAAAAAGTGAAAATATAGCGAAAACGTCGGTTTACGACCATTTTTATCAGTTTATGACCACCAGTGAGCTGGTTTGCGACCGCCCTATTATAATTAAAAATATGCCAATAAAACAATTATAATCGCTTTAAAAATACTTTACTTTTTTGCCTTTTCATTAAAATAAAAATTGGTAATCATTTGGTATAATGTTTTCTTATAATTAAAAAATAACAATCTTACATTTTGTAGAGACTTAGTCACTAGTTGTAATAGAAACCAAGCGCGTATGGCTTCTTCAGTTACTCTCGCTCTGGCTTTAATAATTCCTTCGGCAGCACGGCATGATATATCGGGATGGCGTTTTAGGAAATTTGAGTACCAGGTTTGCCCCGGACGATCATCCTTAAAAGGATTCTTTTTTCCGTTATCTTTAACTATTTTCTGTACTGTGTCCAACAGCTCCTGTTTCTTGACCGGTAATCCACATTTTGCTGTCCAAAAGCCGCTCTTTAATTTGTTTCTCACCTTCTATACCCAATACATCTGATCTGGTCTCCTTGTCTCGATTGTATCACACCTCTTCCCACTAAAGCGATCTTGTATCGTGGTCCTTGGGCTCTGATACAGTCTACATGTTTCTCTTATTCCCTTGTTTTCGGATATCATCGAGAGCTTTTTTCAGTGCTTCTTCTGTGTATTGGACAGTCTTTTTCTTTTTTTTTGTTGACTCCAAATTATTTGGGAGATCCATCTAAAAAAATAAAAATAAAAGTTGTTTGCTTTTATGACTAAATTTTGCTTTAAACTGAAAAATAGTAATATTTAGTTTTTGCGGACCTGTAACAAATAATTATGAAACGGACATTTCAATAACTAAAGAAAATCAAAAAAAAAAATCAGACGTGATAGCAAACTCAGTGAACTTTCACACTTATTTCTGTAAGCGGCCGTTATTTCTCTCAAACTAAATTATGTTGGCCGGAAACCGGTGTCTTTATTTCGCCTACTTTGGTTTACGACCAGCTGTAGCGCCAAATTTTGCAGGCAAATTAAACAAACTTCTTACAAAGAAACTGGTGGTCGCTTACCAAAGAACTACAAGAAAAACCTTTTACAATACTACATTCAAAATTGTAACAGTCCTTTTTGAAGCATTGGGATCATATTAATCAAAACAAAATAATGCTGATCGCATCGGTTTGCGACCATGTGGTCGCTATCTAACGTTTTTCATAAATAACCATTTCGGTTACCGACCACTTGATTTTATCTTAATAATAAGTTTTAATAAAGCAAAATACAACTAAATGAGAACCCATACTTATCGGTTGTACAATTTAACATGTAACTATTGTGTAAAACATGAAATAAGTATCAAAACTTACCTTTGAGCGCCGCGCGTCGTGCTATTTTTTTTACAAACTCGCGGTACTTCCACTCACCACGAATCAAAACGCGCACTGAGCAATATTTTTTCGGCTCTGGGTTAACCCATTTGTTTCAAACTTAGCAAATTCTTATTTCATAATCATTTATAAAGCACGTTAAATTTATTTTTTATGTATGTTACCTCAACAAATACTATTTTCTTGATTTAAAGAAACTTAGTCCGTCAAATGGTCGCCTACTGAAGGTGGTCGCGAAACCGGCGAAACGACCCTACGTCATGAATCATGCGTCATCCTCCATTGCATTGCCACTTGATAGAGACGTTTTCTTCTTTCTGTGTTTTATGTGAAAACGTGCTGCAATGTGCTTTATCAGCTGTACCTCCCGGTATGCACCACGGACCATAGCCCCCTTGGCCACTGGGTAAAACTGTGCCACAGTATCACACCCATTCCGTGTCAATCCATAACAATGAACAGCGCTTGCAGCCATTAATTATTGAGTTCAGCGTTCTAAATCTTTATCTGTATACAAAATTATTTCGGCTCATTATAACTCACTTTCAACCAAGGTCCTACAAAAAAACAAAAAGCAATCATAATTCCCAATTGCTGCAATTAATAAGGCTGCGTTCAGACAAGCGCATTGCGCAGGAGTTTCTTCACCGTGTATTGGGAGCGTGTTACGTCACGCTTCTTCGTACGGTGGGCGCCCGCGCATGCTCTTTCACTATAACGTAACATGAGGAAAATGTTCTGTCACTGTGCTATATCGGACGGGGTAGTCTACGTTTGGTACCTAACCTAACTATTGATTTGGACAGTTATTTCGTTTAAAATGAAAACAAGTTAAATAAAAGCTTGTAATATGAACCTTTAAACCTAAAAAAAGATATTACGACTCTCGGCAACCTATAGGATTCAAGTAAACTGTTTTTTTTTTAAAGTTTTATTACATTTGACATAGTAATGAGCTGAGTCATGCTTGATGATCCTTCATTGATTACTTACAATAAAAGAAGACGACACGGTTGGCGCAGTGGTTAAACGTTTCACTGTTGTTGCGGGTTCGATCCGCGCATAGAACAAATATTTGTATGACCTACAGGTAAATGTTCCGGGTCTCGCTTTTTGCGTATGTGAGTTTAAATGTTTGTAAATGCAACTACATTACAGGAGAAAATCCTGGTGTGGGCAATGATATTTTTTTAAAGAAAACCTTATGTGGTTTTCAAGTAGTTGTTCCAGGTCCAGTAGCTGTTCGTGTATGTGAGTTTAAATAAAACTTCCATTATTAACTTATTCATTGTAGCGTCGAAAACTCCACCGAATGAGTTTGTCATCATCTTCCCCTAGAACATAGCCATACTATACCTCAATGTTCAAGGTATTAGGTATGACGCACATATTTTTTAACCTCCCGTTAATATCGCAAACTAACTTTTGCCTGCGGCTTCGCTCGCTTTTAATTCGGGATAACACAGCTCCCCTTTTCTGATTTGCAGGTACTGCTTACTTCCTATAGTTTTTGTCCTTGCGCCTTATTTATTGTAATAGCAAAGCTAAGTTTTCCCTTTTCTTCCATCTTTCTCCCTTATTTCTCATTTTAAAAAAAAAAGCTAGGTCTTTTAGCCTATCTCCGTATGTTGTACCAAACTTCATCAAAATCCGTTTAGCCATTTAGGCGTGAACACGTAACAAACAAACAAACTCACTTTCGCTTTTATATAATTAGTTAGGATAACTAGTTAAATATGAACGTACTATAAGTACACTTCTGTTTACCCTTTGGGAATCAAGCGTCATGCTATGTTGTGTGAAAATGTATCGTGTAGTTTGTCTATTTGTAGTGATACATGGCCGAAGATAACGCAGTGATAGTATTATGTAAGTCGGCGTGCGCGTGCGCATGCTCCGGCGCCGGCTGGTGGGCCGCGACGGACGCAGTGGTAGAGGCATGCGTTCAGGGTGCTACTTCCTATGCTATTTGTGAACGGTAATTATTGGGTGTAACTCCTGCTGTGTGTGTGCCCTTACCGTCGGTTTACGATAGTAAGTCGCTCATAATTTATTGGAACGGAGTTCCTTATAGCGCATTGCGAAAGCGAAAAGTTAAGAACAAAAGTTGTAACGACACTTTTTGCTATAGTTGTAAGTCGTGCGGCGTGCGCGTGTTTCTCTGTCTGACTCTCTCTCTCTCATAGAAAGCAAGCCAGTTATTTTCGTTTCGTCTTTCTATTTTGCATTGAACAGTGTGGTGTCGCGACGATTATTTTTGTTGAGTGTATACAGGTGTTTTACCCGTTCCATCCGGATGTCCCTTGACACCTCTCAAGTTTTTAATTTTAAAAGAGTGAGTTACTAATTGCGTAAGAAAAAAGTACACCATCCTTTTGAACATGCTGAATGAGCCAACTCATTAACAGTTCGCACCTGTAATAACCTAAGCCTGAGACGATTACAGATTAGTTAGGTCTTAAGAGATAGGTAGAGATGAAGTACGCTTAATTTCACCAATCGTCATTGGCTACGAATCCGCGCACGGTTTTGCTAGTGAAAAACATAACAACACTTTGTCCAACCAGAGAACTGCACCCAAAATATCACACTCAGCAGCAGCGCTTTATAAATGCTTCCTCTAGCATTTAAATGATAATAAACTGACTTTACTTACATACATAACATCACGCCTGAAATCCGGATGGTTATGCACATTCTGTGGCTGCTCGGGTGATATACCTTATCGAAAAATCCAATATTACTTTTGGCTGACCTGTGAATCGAATCCACGATGGTCAGCAGTGGCGCTTGGCACCTCTAGACCAACGAGACATCAGTTTTTTTTCTGTTAGTTTTTGCCCCACACTAGGAATTTCTTCTGTATCGTGGATGCGCTTTCAAACATTTAATCTTTTAAACACAAACAGCCAGACCCGGAACAACTATCCGTAGGTCATACAAATATTTGTTCCATGCGGGGATCGAAATAGCAACACCTATCACAGTAGTTAAAAGCTTAGCCACTGCGCGGACCGTGTCGTCGAAATGTTGGAACGAAGTTCCTTATCGCGCGTTGTGAAAGGGGGCTAGACGGAAAAAATTCTTACGAAAAGTTGTCACGCCACTTTTTGCTATAGTAAGCTATTGTAAGCTATGCGGCGTCGCATGTTTCTCTGTTTGTCTGTCTGTCTCTCTCTCTTATAGAAAGCAAGCCAGATATTTTCATTTCTATAGGAACTTCGTTCCATCCGGGTGTCCCTTGACACCTCTAATTTTTTTTAATTAAAAGGAGGAATAATACGCGCAACTCACATTAAACTCACATGTTTTGCCTAGTAGGGGACCAGGGGTAATTGTACATTCAGCTCTAATTGTACCTCAGCTACTCACTAAGAACTAGATAGCAATTACAGCTGGCGTAAGACACGAGGAATTGCAATAGCAGAACAAGGAAACTCAGAAGTTTACAGAAAGATGATGCAGTGGGAGAAAGTGTCGGTGTCACAGGAGACCAAGTTGACATGGACAGCGGAGTGGGATTCATTTGCGTCAAGATGGATAGACATATGTCGCGGATGCTTGAGTTTCTGTGAGAGGATCGGCGATAGACTTTTGAACCGACTTCTACAGAAAATAGGAGGTTCTCAATAAAGCGCATTGAATGGCTTTTAGTCAGCAAAAGATACACTTCGCCCCGGTCCACCCAGAGCGGGGGAGGTGACGATTTCCGATCCGAAAAGGGGCAAGGTGAAAATTGGTCTTCCATCAGGGAGTCGGTAGCACAATTGTTTACATGGTACTTTCAACATCCCCATTTTCCAGCCGTCATTACAATTTATTTAAAATTAAATCTTTTGGAACCGATCACCTTGTCTTCCTTTTCCATACTTGTCTATTTCTCGTCATCTCACACCACCATCTTTCCAGCCACATGTGGCTTTATTCATTGATTACTTAATTGCAGTTGCGTGAGCGCATATTTACTACGTGTCTCTGCAGTGGCCGGCCATTGTGTGAACAGTGGGAAGCCGCTTATGTCGTAGTAGTTAGTTGCTGTCATTAAAACCCTACAACAGCATGTTTATTAGTGCATATAATTACTTTTGTAAGTGCGATATGAGTGGGTATTGACTATTTAATTAAGGCAAAGTCCTAGGAAATACTTCACTCTGTGAGAGGGATCGGCCGTAATCCATCACGCGAGCATAACACAAATGGTATAATTGTTCTTCTTAATTAATAAAGTATTCACGCGGATTTTTACATAATCTTCTCACAGTTTTATGTTTACCATTGAACACGTACTTTACAATGACCCATAGACAAGACCAGCTATTTCCCCATGTAGCGTTTTATGATAAATACATTTCCATACAAAAGAACAATAAATAATCGTCCACAAACATATTTAATTCGTAACAATAACATTGAACATTATAAGGGTTCGAACACATCTATGAACAAGTCGGTACACTCAAGCAGTGTTTTTTTTGCATTAAAATAAAGAGTTATCTATGATAAAAAAAAACCTTTGACCAATCAATTTCTGTTCGAAATATACATTGAAAAAATCGTAGAACTGGGACCCGCATATAATTGGATACATATTTGCCTAAATTTATTAGGATATTTTTTATTAAAAGTAAAATTACGGGTTTGTATAATCAGATATTTGTATAATTTACCTAACGAAAAATCGTTACATAAAGTTGCTCCCTGAGGTTTTGGTTTATTTAGGTATTGGGTTTATTACATCTCACGGAGTATACAATTAAGTTTCGGGGTCGCGTGATTGTTGCAATTAAAAAGTGCGTTCACACACAACATCTCAACTGTAATTAGGTACAAATATGCATTCGAATTTCCCATAATTGCACAGCAGAC
Source organism: Ochropleura leucogaster (assembly GCA_958449745.1). Classification (NCBI taxonomy): domain Eukaryota; kingdom Metazoa; phylum Arthropoda; class Insecta; order Lepidoptera; family Noctuidae; genus Ochropleura; species Ochropleura leucogaster. The sequence continues at coordinate 834,701 of OY288203.1, forward strand.
AACTAATCTAAGTAATACTAAGTCCCATAATTTGTATTCCACTATAAAGTCTTACGTTCAAAATACATAACATTTAAAATGCATAATTAAGTTCTGCTAAAATAATTATACCTGGCTCCATAATGCTAGTAGTACAATGATGTGCACGCGCCTTACCACACGCAACACGTACAAATACACATTAACATAAGTCTGGGCACGGAGGTTCCCATTGCTTTCGTTTGCTCTCACGGACATTTAAATAAAAACGAAAGCTTTCTCTGAATGACACACGTACTTTGATGAACATTACAACTCCTGTAAAGGCTCCCACGAGTGGTTATGGTATAGCAGAGCTACATTGAGTTTGTCAAATTACGGTTCCTATTATTATCTGTCCGTGGTATTTCGTCCTGAAGCCAAAGAAGTAACTCGTTAAAATAACTGCAATGTCGGTATAGCCGCTCAAAAACCTCAACATAAATGAGGTTATGGTGGTTATATTTATGGTCAAATCTATAAAAATATCATAGGTACATGCAATTCATCTGTAAATCACTACAATAATCCACTAAAACAATCAAGTCAGTGTAATACAAACACATAAAATAAAAATTTAAATTAATGTCATATCAGTCAATTCATCAAAACAATTAATTTTCATTTCGAGTCAATCAGATGTAACATACGACTTTTATATTAATTAATGAGTCAGTCAATAGAATCACTTGCTTAACAAGAGACGTTTAAGCGCACTCTGAAACCCGTCAGTAGTAGGTATAACAACAATTAAATTGACGAAGCCAAGGGCATAAGCTAAATAAGAAAGAAAATCCCAAACGACGACACGGCACGGTTGGCGCAGTGGCTGAGCGATCTACTGCTGCGCCGCGTATGTGTCGCCGGTTTGATCCCCGCACGGAACAAAACAAAACAAGTTTGTCTGGCTGTATGTGTATGTGAGTTTAAATGTTTGTAAACGCACCCACGATACAGGAGAAATTCCTAGTGTGGAGCAAAGTTCTTTTAAAAAAAAAACTTTTGAAGGTTGTAATGATTAAAAGTTGACATTTTATATAGTAACTATAATGGAATAGGCTAAAGTGTTTTGCGTTGAAAATTACCAATGTACTATCCATTTTGTTTTTGCTAACACGTTCAATCACTAAGTACTTAAGCTACATGAGCCGCGCTGAGGCAAATGTTAACCTATTGAACGAGAAGACTTCTCATGAGAACTCTATTACCTAATCAGACCTGCGTTTAGTTAAGTATTGTGATTATATTAAACTAGCTGTGACATGCGGCTTTGTTCTGCCTTTATACACGAGTTTCTATCTTGTAGATGATGACGATATATTGATAGATGCAATTCTCAAGAGCAGTGCTTTCAACATTTCTGTAATTTCTGTAATACTCAATTGATCCTAGGATTGATGTCCTGAAAAATCTGCCTGTAATTTTTTTTTTTCAAAAAACATTGCCCTACACATGGAATTTCTCCTGCATCGTGGGTGCGTTTACAAACATATTGTTCATAACATATTTGTTAAGTGCAGGGATCGAACCCGCGACACGCAGCGCAGCGCTCGATCGTTTAACCACTGCGCCAACAGTGTCGTCAAAAAATAATAAAAAAATATTATTTTATAATAAAAAGCACAAAAATAGTGCTAGTTACGGATATACAATAAAAAAGTGGGGGTTTCTGTTACCTAAGCCTCGTCATATTAACTGTAGTTAAGATAACGGTATACCAAATAATATTAAGGACCATATTCATAAGTACACAGGTATTAACCTCTTTTATTGTGACTGTAAATCGCAGCAACCTTGAACGATTGTGGAGGAGCTGGCGTCAGTCCTAGCGACCAAAGAATATTCGAATAAAAATATCCATCTTCAGTTATCAAACACAATACGAATAAATTCTTATTTTAAAAGATGGGTTGTCAAAAAAATCTTGTTGATTATGAAAGTTTTTTAAAAATAAACCCAATGCTTTTTGCATGATTATGATTTTTTTCCCGCGTCAGACATTACATTAAAAATAAATAACACATGTTTTACTAAATGAAAAATAGGTATTCAAATATTTCAATTTATTTATTTTTTATCTTCGTACTATCCTTTTAGATGTGATTTTGGATTTAAAATCACCAGAAATCATATATGTCTCTTAAACATAAGATTTTCATCAACTTTAATTATTTGTTAGTAGATGGGAGTATGGGAGGCCAATTGTCTCCAATTCCCACACTGCTGCACCGCCTGCGTTTCCTCGTATTAAGAAATCGATGTCACGAACAATGCTTATATAAAAATTGTGAATATCTGTCCTTACTTACATACTCACAGCCATACATACACCACACTGGTCAACTGGCCTACTTGAAATAAATGCTTTTGATTGATCACTTTTATATTAAAAATAAATACTATATAATTTGCACTTTCAAAAAAACAAATATAATTTACAATACAAGTATTCCATAAGTTAAGGTAAATAATGTTGAATATTAAAGTTGCAGCCAATACCTAAGCTAAGATAACTTAATATCTTGTAATTATAGATATTATTTATGATGGAAGATTATTTTTATATATAACGTTGCCCCCAACACTAGGAATGTCTCCTGTATCATGGGTACGTTTACAAACATTTAAACACACATACACAAACAGCTAGACCCGAAAGAACTATCTGCAGGTCGTACAAATATTTGTTCCGTGCGGGAATCGAACCCACAACACGCATAGCAGCAGTCGATCGCTCAGCCACTGCGCCTACCGTGTCGTCAAGTGGTGATTAGCTCAAGAGCCTTTTACAGGTCCAACGAAGAGGCTCATGATATGACTTGCAATATAGAATACGCTGTAACCAATGAGAGAGCCAAGACAACTGGCAATCACGTTCAAAGTAATTACTCATCCTGCCGGGGTGGCGGGCTATACGGGGATATACCGCGGCCCCGGAATATAAAGGGCAATAGAAGGAATATGGGTGAGTTATAGTCAGTACAAGTCTGACACTCCCCACCGCTCCCAAAGGGGGGAAGTTAATTGATGAATTTTTAAAATATTGAATTTGATTTAATTTATATATCTGTGTATGTGTTATAAAGTTGTACTAGTTTAAGCTTCCTATGGATCTATGCCACCCGAAATAAAGTTTATTTATTCATAGCTCCATTATCTTTGCAAAATATGAGAAGAAGCTTGTAGAACAAAACCCGCATTACACAAGTGCCCTGCGCAAGATTCGATCTGATCGCACGCACTGTTTCGTCAGGGGTATTGTCCCATTGTGGCCCATTGAGACACGCCATTACTACACATTTCTCTTCCGTGGTGTATGTTAGTTTATATGTCGTGGTGTATTTCAGTAATGTTTGTAGAAATGGGTACTTTATCATTGTCACCTGGGCCTCCATAAAGTGACTAGTTTTAAGGGAACATTACCAAATCACAAATACTGTTTGTGATACCAATCTAACATCGTTGTGGAACCTTGGATTGCCTTGTTTATCCACGCAAGAAAACCTAAATGTGCTGCCGAAATTTAAAACTATTTTTTTTCAATTACAGAGAGACTAGTTTTAATAAATCCTTTGACAGCGTGAAATGATTATAAAAATTACTAAAATTTTAGAAATCATTTTTTTTTTACCAATTTCAAGAATTTTACGTTTACTGGAATACTACTGTAACGGGACTTGTCTATGTGAGGGTAGATTTATATTATAACAATACTTGAGTGAACGGTCCATGGACAAGTCTTGCTACAGTTGAGTTTCGTTGTGTCATTTTATGTCGTTTTCTAACCATTCAATGTCACTGTTAAGATGTCAAATAAAATTGTCAGTGAACAAGTTGACGACATGACGCAGTCTTGAACGAGGCACCGGCAGGCTAAGTTTAAGGTTAGTAAACCGTGATAATATGTACTGAATTGTGTCTGATTTTAATAATAAACATTGTTATTGCGTTGATTTATCTATCGTTTCAATTCTATGATTCCCTTCTGAGGTAAATTTACATCTCAGAAGTGGGATACGCGAGACATTCTGTTTTGTGGTGAACCACCCCACGAGCTCGACCGCCGATAAATAGAACCATATTCGTTTAAAAACTGAAAATCAACGCAATTACAAGAAGAAAAATAAGAATGTGTGTGTTGTGGTATAAAATAATGACGTTGTGAATACCGATTTGGAAGATTGAAGCGGATGCGAATAACGGTTCTTTGTTTAAAAAAAAAAAAAAAATTGTTAGGTAGACATTTGATTGAAATATCAGTTAAAAACAGTAATTTAGTATGATAATCGGCGAGGAATGTTGAAATCCCGTTAAAATCATCAAAAGTTCTCGTGATTAAAACAGATTAAAAAAAAAAGTAGCTAATTATTCTCCTTTTTTCGTAATTTATCAACTTTGTTGAGGTACCTACTTTGTAGTAGGAATAATTTTTTTTATAGAGAGCTGTATTCAACACCATAACTAGAAATAAATAGAGGAACCCTAAATGTGCTGCCATTTTTATGATGCAAACAGATACATACTTCAATGTTAGACCAACTAGTGAATACTTGTAAATCTTTTTATATTAATTACGTACGTTATATAAGAAATACTCATGTCAAAATATATCAAAGACTTTATTTTGCATAATACATTAACAAAACGTTCTGAGTTCCAGGAAAATGAGTGACAAAGAACTCAATCTAGAGGAAGATGAGACTGATGAGAGGCGCGGTCGTAGCTGCAGTCGCAGTGGTCGTGGTCGTAGCCGCAGACGCAGTGGCCGTCGCCGTAGCTGCAGTCGCAGTGGGCGTGGTCGTAGCCGCAGTCGCAGTGGCTGTGGTCGTAGCCGTAGTCGCAGTGGCCGTGGTGACCAACGACGAACACAGGGAGCTCAAGGACGCAGCCCAGCTCGTGATCGACGGCACAGCAGGGCGACACATCGTCAGCTGAGAAACCGAAGCACAAGCAGCACGCGAACGCTGCTCGAGCAGGAACGCGAGCTTTCCAGGGAGAGGGAAAAATTGAGAACCCTTGAAAATCAGGTACGAAGAGAACGGGAAAGATTAACTGAACGGAACAGATCATTTAAGCGTTTGGAGACGCTTGAGCCTGGCCCGAGCCATCGTGGCCAGACCAACACTGGCGATAAAAACTCTCATCAGTTCCGTTCCTTAATCACTCCCGCGAAACGCATGCCCAGTGATGAACCACGTGAAACACATGACAACAAGAAGACTAAATTTATGACTACAGACCTGTTTGAAGATTTTTTCTTAAAACTGTTTAAGTCTAAGGCAGGGGATCGTGAATCGTTTTCGAGTTCAACTATGAGTAACGTTATTCCTGATTTCGATCCCATGTCAAAAGAACAAACTATTAATATCTGGCTCGATAAAGTGGATGAATGTTCTGAAATTTATAATTGGAGCGATAAACAAACGGTTCACTATGCCCTGCCTAAACTTACCGGACTGGCTAAGACATGGTTCCAGGGTTTACCCTCTATCAAGCATACTTGGCTTGAATGGAAATCGATGCTTAAGGAATCATTTCCTGCAACCGAAAATTACGCAGAGCTGTTGACAGATATGCTTAATAGACGGGTACGTCCTGGAGAATCTTATGAACTTTATTATTTTGGGAAAGTTAATTTACTGAACAGATGTAAAATATTTGGAAAGCAAGCAGTGGATTGTTTATTGTATGGGGTTGAAGATCGGGGAGTTCGTGTAGGTGCTCAAGCAGCAAAATTTGATAAACCAGAAGATGTACTTGAATTCTTTAAAACTATTAAATTTCATAATAGAAATCAACCAGATTTTAACAAAGATTTTAATAGGGACAAACGCCCTACCCATACTTCAGTAAGCAATAACGCGTTAAAGAATACAGATAATAATACAGCTTCAAATAAAAACAGTGGTGCAAAAGGGTCAATTAAATGCTTTAACTGTCAGAGTATTGGTCATCCCAGTTTTCGGTGCCCTAAACCAATAGTCAAGTGCGACAACTGTAAATTTATGGGACATGACAGTTCCCACTGTCCTAAATTTAAAAATCAAAAGAACACCTCAGGTGATAAAGAGGTTCTCGAGGTTTCTTACACCGAAAATGGTAATGACAAGTACAAAGTAATGACAAATATTAACGGAATTGCTACAGTGTGCCAGTTGGATTTGGGTAGTGAGGCAACACTAATTCGTAAAAATAATGCGTCACGATTAGGATTGAATTGGGAAAGCGTTGATGGCCCATATTTAAGAGGATTAGGGAATATTCCATACCTACCACTAGGGCGTACTTTAGTGAATATAGATGTGCAGGGTATCTCGGAAAAGGACGTCGAAGTGCTTATCGTAGATGACCACTTAATTAATTATGACGTTCTGCTTGGACATAGTTTCACTGAACGGCCTACACTTAAAATAATTAAAACTCCAACAGATCTAATTTTTGAGCGGGTAGGGCAGGACGTCCATTCTAAATTGCATCTTTGTACAATTTGTGATGTTACAGTGGACATCGGTGAGATGGTATCTGTCCCTGTAAGGTCAAATGTTGCTTATACCGGAAATATCTATGTAGGTGGATCAGTAAGAGGTTGCGCGGGTTATGAGTACTATCTGTTACCGGGAGAGTATGAAGTTCATAATAATGAATGCAATTTATTAATTCAAAATATTGGTGTAAACCGGGTATGCTTCAAAGAGAACACTCTCATTACACGCGCCCAGCTTGTAGGGTCGAATCATTTAGACTCATATGTTTTAAGTGTCGCAAATGATTTTAATAATCACGTCTCTGTTACTCCCAACTGCGGAAATCAGCTGTCGGAAAATCAAAGCCGCCAATGCATCAAATTACTTGACAGATACAAGGACTGTTTCTCTACCGGTATGCACGACTTGGGCTTCACCAACGTTACGGAAATGGAAATTCACCTCAAGGATTCTACCCCTGTTGTTTATAGGCCGTACCGGTTACCTTACTCTGAACGTAAACTGGTTCAGGATATGGTCACTGATATGATCGAACATGGTATCGTGCGAGAGTCCAACTCTCCATATGCTAGTCCAATTGTCCTAGTCAAAAAGAAATCAGGTGAAAAGCGTCTCTGCGTTGACTATCGCGCCCTTAACAGTCGCACCAAAAGAGACCACTACCCCCTGCCGAGAATTGAAGATTTGTTGGATCAACTCTCAGGACAATCTGTGTTCACGTCACTTGATCTAGCATCAGGCTACCATCAAATTGCTATAGCTGAGCAATCCAAAGAGAAAACTGCGTTCGTCACACCCGACGGACAATATGAGTATAATCGTATGCCCTTCGGGTTGGCAAATGCCCCTGCAGTTTTCCAGAGAGCGATCCACAAGATTCTCAGTAAGACCAAAGTCGGATATATAGTTATATATATGGATGACATTCTGATACCGTCAAGCAATATTGAGGAAGGACTCACACGCCTCGAAGAAGTGCTAGCCCTCCTACGTGAGGCAGGGTTAACCCTTAAGATGGAGAAATGCCACTTCTTCCAAGAGCGCATAAATTTTCTTGGGTTTGAAATTGATAAAGACGGTATCAGACCTGGAATCCAAAAGGTTGAAGCGGTATCCAAGTTTCCTGCTCCCCAAAATCAGCATGAGGTGAGAAGGTTCCTTGGACTCGCAAGTTTTTTTAGAAGATTTGTGAAAGGATTTGCAATAATTGCTAGGCCTTTGACAAATCTTTTGAAAAAAGACACACCTTGGAGCTGGGGAACGGTGCAAATGGAATCCTTTGGGTCCATTAAAAAGCACCTAACCGAAAGACCTATCCTGGCTTTGTACAACCCCAATGCCGAAACCCAATTACACACTGACGCGAGCAAATTCGGGCTGGCAGGAATCTTATTACAAAGAAAAGATTCCGATCCCTGGCGGCCAATAGCATATTTTAGTTGCCAAACGTCAGCTGATGAAATGAAGTTGCACTCATTTGAGCTGGAGACGCTTGCAGTCGTTTGTGCTTTGAATAAATTCCGCACATATCTCATTGGCATTAAATTTACTATCATAACCGACTGCAACGCCTTACGCTCTACTTTCACTAAGAGAGACCTTATACCTCGCATATCTAGATGGTGGATTCAATTTTTAGAATTTGACTGCGATATCGAGTACCGTCCTGGTGAAAGAATGTCACATGTTGACGCACTCAGTAGGGGTCCAGTATCAATGCCATCGGAAGATATTCACATTCTAGACATTATGTCGATTGGCACCGAGGACTGGATTTCTACGGTTCAGTCTTCAGACGAAGAAGTCAGACGTATCAAAGACGTTCTAGAAGACCCGGAAACCTCTAAGATAGCAGGTATCCATAAGGAATACACAATCAAAAATGGGCGAGTCTTTAGAAGTTTAGGTGAGGGTGTAAATAGGTGGGTAGTTCCAAAAGGGGTACGTTGGCAACTCCTAAAATCAAACCATGATGATGTAGGGCATTTCGGTTTCGAGAAAACCTTGGAACGAATAAAATCACTCTTCTGGTTCCCGAAGATGCGAAAATTTACAAAAAAATATGTAGCCGCGTGTCTTGAATGTGCTCACCACAAATTTCCATCGGGTAGCAAAGAGGGATTGCTTCACCCGATCCCCAAAATAGAGATACCGTTCCATACTCTACATGCGGACCACCTAGGTCCGTTTCCTCGAAGCAAACGAGGTTACACATATATACTCGTTATAGTCGACGCCTTTACCAAATATGTTAGCATTTCACCGGTTCGAAGTACAAAAACCAAAGAGAGTATAAAAGCATTGAAGACTCTCTTTAGTTACTTTGGGTCTCCCACGCGGCTCATAACGGATAGAGGCACTAGTTTTACAAGCAAAAAGTTTAAGGCGTTCGTGCAATCGATTGGTGCAAAACACATCCTCAATTCTGTTGCTACACCGAGAGCAAATGGACAGGTCGAACGGTACAACCGGACGATTCTTGCATCTCTTGGGTCCATGGCTCACGGTAAAGATAAAAATTCTTGGGACGAACTTCTGCCAGACATTCAACTGGGGCTTAATACTACGGTTCATGACGTGACAAGAAAAACACCTACAGAGCTACTGTTAGGTAGGACGGTGGCAAACCCGAGCCAAGGTATATTAAACGACGTAATCGATGACATAGGGCAGAGTAGTAATCAAACTTTGGGAGACATTAGATCTGAAGCGAGTGAACGAATTAAAAGAAATCAGGAGAAAAATAAGAATCGGTATGACAAACACAGGAAAAAGGTCACGAACTATAAAGAGAGCGATTTGGTTAGGATAGCAAGGACAGTAGTATCGGCACCGGGCCAATCTAAAAAGTTAGAAGCGAAGTGTCAGGGTCCATACAGGATAAAGAAGGTCTTACCCAACGATCGATTCCTCGTTGTAGACACCCCTTTAACTAGAAAAGGTGCAAAGTACGAATCAATTATTGCTATTGACAAAATGTATCCGTGGTTAAGTTTTAATGCCCCTGCTTGCTCGTCCAGCGAGGAAAATGACGATGAGAGTGAAATGAATTAAAATGAATTATTATATAATATTCAATTTGATTCTTGAACGATAAGATTAGTAACTTAATATTATGTATGTACATCGTGTGATTTAGAATGATTGCGATGTTTTGGATAGATGGCTAGCATATGAACTTGCTTGCCAGTCCTTTAGAGACGTTAAGTGAGGGTGCTTTGAGTCGGGCAGGAATGGCGTTGGGATTCGCCGCCCATGAGTGGCTCAAAGTATCACTGCCGATAACGGAGTAACGGTGAAGGGAGTAGCCTTACTTCGCTCGGCAATAGATATGATTATGAATTAAGTGAGAATGTTTTGTTAAGTGAGAAATTTTGGTATATGAACTTACCAATCCCTTAGAAATAAGTGAGGGTGCTTTGAGTCGGGCAGGATTGGCGTTGGGAATTGCCGCCCAAGAGTGGCTCAAGTATCGCTGCCGTAGACGGAGTGATGGTGAAGGAAGTAGCCTAACTTCGCTCGGCAATAGATTGAGTAGAATGTTTGAACTGGGCAGGATTGGCGTATGATCTCGCCGCCCACGAGTGGTTCAAGACATTGCGGCTGGAGTGATAATAATATGATAGCGAAGGAAGTAGCTGTCACATCGCTCAAGCTATAAAATAAGCGGAAAATATCTAAAACATATTTTTTATTTAAGTTATCTAGAATAGTTATGTCCTAAGAATCGATCACAAAACTGATTTTATATTGTTGTCAAAATACATATGTACAGATTATTTTTGTTAGTATATTGCAATTATATTGAAGATTATTGGTTGATAATTCCAATGTATAAATTCACTTAAACCATCACAAGCGACTTTTGCAATAATTAAGAAACGAAGGGACTCGTTCTTGAAGGATGGCCGACTGTAACGGGACTTGTCTATGTGAGGGTAGATTTATATTATAACAATACTTGAGTGAACGGTCCATGGACAAGTCTTGCTACAGTTGAGTTTCGTTGTGTCATTTTATGTCGTTTTCTAACCATTCAATGTCACTGTTAAGATGTCAAATAAAATTGTCAGTGAACAAGTTGACGACATGACGCAGTCTTGAACGAGGCACCGGCAGGCTAAGTTTAAGGTTAGTAAACCGTGATAATATGTACTGAATTGTGTCTGATTTTAATAATAAACATTGTTATTGCGTTGATTTATCTATCGTTTCAATTCTATGATTCCCTTCTGAGGTAAATTTACACTACTTAATCCTTTTAAATAATAGTATTAACTATCTGCTATCAAAGTCCAGTCCAACAGTTTTGGAGATTAAAAGGAACAAACAGACAGAAAGCTATAACGTTACGCTACGTTTTACGTATGCATTTAGTAAAAAGCTGTTATTTTGAAATTACAGTCACTCATTTCAATTTAATTTATTTTCAACATTAGGTAGGTACTAGCTGTCCTCCCCGGTTTTGGTTGGTGGGTACTAGCGTGATGTTATAAAGCCTATGTTACAATAATAATGAAGCTTTCTCATAGCAACATATTTTTTGAAAACGGTCCAATATATTTTGAGTTTATTTGATAAAAACAAAAAAAAAACAATTCTTTCCTGTTTATAGTAATAGTGTTAGTGTGTATTTCGCGGATATTAACATTTAAAAAAATCAAAATCATTCATTTGCGTAAATAAGGTACAAAAGATTGATAAGTAGACCAAAATTATCTCTTATTTTGCCTTTAATTTCGGCTTTATTTAAAAACAGGGTGATATATTTTTATTTAAATTAACTAATTATAATCATGTTGTCATTAAACCGATTAAAGTATGATTCGATATTCTTGACTATCTCTCCTTCCAACATCTCAAGTAGTACAGAACTGATTTAGGCAAGTTACACATGATCCTATCCCAACTGCTGCGTGACGCTGCGAAGGATTTGTTCAAATTCCTGACCTACGTTATTTGAATAATTGGTAATTGTTTAGGATACGACGGGTGTAAAAAGACCCTAAAATTTGACAACACGATTGACGCAGTTGCTGAGCGATCGACTGCCGCGCTGTGTGTCGCGGGTTCGATTTCCGCACGGAACAAATATTTGTATGGCCTACACATAGTTTGGGTCGGGGTCTGGCTGTTTGTGTATGTGAGATTAAATGGCTGTAAACGCACCCACGATACAGGAGAAAAAAGTAGTAGTCGTCAACCTCACAAGCATAGGCTTATTACATAAGAAAGCTAGGCTTCTTAGAAACCCAATACCACAGATGTTCAGGCCCACACCACCACCACGCAGTAAATGCTCTCGATGACACAAATGATATGATCGCACAGTTCCTAGCTCGGGTTACTTCCGCGCTCTCGTCCGGTCATCATTGACGATTGAGTAACAGTTGGACTTTCATTCGTAATATTGATGTTATATGTATATTTGCAGTAATGCCTACCTACCTAATCATCAGCCTAGTCTTTTCGTTGGCTTCCAGTCGTACCGGCTACAGCTGAATACACATTGGCCCAGTTACATGGTAAGACTGGTTGTTAGACTTTCGGGCCACTTTAAATGGCATCTGACTGACTGAGTTTAGTTATAAACAACTTGTTCGTTCTACAGCATAACTTATCGATGCGCGGGCTGAGCATGGTAAAAGCTGCTTAACCTTGATAATGGACGCGTGCGGTTGTTATTATAAAGCCCTACCTAGGGAAAGAGATACCGCGGCCCCTGAACATAAAGGACGAAATAAGGAACATGGCTGGGTTTAGTCTGTAAAAATCTGACACTCCCCCCCCCCCCCGACTTCGCCTAGAACGCATAAAAGGGATACCTAGAGTTTTTTTTTAATACCACATCAGTTGTAGTGCAATGTAGACAGTTATAACAAAAACATAACCTTAGTACTGCGAGCCTCATTGTTGAAACTATGGCATTCACTGTGTGAAGGAAAGCGGGTCAGAATCCTTAACACATGGCATAGAGCTAGTGCTAGCGGCATGGTCAGCCTATAATATGCCAGGTTGATCCCCATACATGTTGGATGACAAATGCTGAATACCATTAATACTATTTCGCCATTCGTTGTGTTATCACCAAAATATCGTGCATCACAATGACAGCGTGTTAGTCCTATTTTGGTGTTGGTGAGATTTGTGTATACTGTCCATTTTCGAGATATCTGCAGCAGGCGAAACAAGATTACTGGAGCGGACAGGCAGCGAAGACGCAGAAGCAGTTTAAAAGCTGTCGTGTGATTATCAGTGCAAGCCCTATTGAGGAAGAATGCGTGATAGGAACACAATGGCGAATTGTATCGATCAAAAAGCGCCTGTGGACACAAAAATAAGATAGGCCAAGGGAGCTATGTCCGCAGCCGCCCCATGCTTCGGCCCATATAACACAAGTGTTGAAAGGGCCACGGGAAGGTTGGAGGGATTGTCCATATTCGAGTGGTTCTTAATATCGACGCTATGAAATACAGCATGATGTGCGTGCATTTTTTCGTAAGTATTTAGCTAATCGTCAATTTTACGTAATTCGCTGGAGCTTGTCATCACTGTATACGTTTTGATTTGTCTTTATTTTCTTTACTTTGCGTCATAGTCTAGAGATTAAAGATCCCAAGACAACCAGATCAAAACCTGTCATTTTAAGAGTTCGTAAACTTCTTTTAGTATAATAATAATAATAATAATATAATAATAAATCGTTTATTTATAAAAAGGGGGCACATATACAATAAAATAAAGCATTTAAACAAACAAAAGAACACAGTTGCTTAATTGCCTGAACTAGGTTGGACCTGTGTTTCAGGCTTAAAAAGAGCATTAATACTAATTTCAAATAAATAAATTAACAGTAATGTAAAATTAAAGTATCATAAATGAAAAATTACACAAAAATAAAAATATAAAGTAAGTGTTTTATTTGCAGACAGCAAGTAAATCTTCTGTCTGTGCATAAGTTAAGGTTTGAAACAATTCAATTATTATTTTTTTACAGCTATAATAGTTTAACTTATAGATACTTAGTTTTCTATTTAATCTATTGTACAGAAATGGGCCTAAGAACGAGAAAAATCTTTCCACAAATGCGCGTTTGGAGGTTGTATTAATCGTGCAAACAATATCATTCCGTCTCTTGTTAGTAATGTCATCATTGTATGTGAGCTTGGTGTGCTGTTTTAATACTAAGTGCGTAATGAAAAGCTGGCGAACTGTCAACACCTTGCAGGATTTATATAGTTGATCTGTAGGAAAGAAGAAGGGAAGGAAGTTTGCTACCTTTAAAATTGCTCTTTGAGCTCTTTCAAGAGGAAGCAAGATAGTTTTTATGTATGATAAATGAAAACAAACATTATAAAAGAAATTCAGTTAACTTGAAATTGTGAATACATACATTGATACGGGTAACTAGTGCATTTTTTGTTTCTTTGTGAACCTTCCTCCTTCCTCCACTTTATGACGAAAAATTTTGGTCTGCTGCAGAACCGTTACAAGTCGTGATTATGAAGCAACAAATATTTCAAGAACAACAACAAACTGAAAGGAGTTACTGTAACTTGTAAAAAGTTTCCTCAACGTTACAGAGAGCGTCGTAATAAAACCCAAGAAGAAGTCATTTCATTATCCTTATATGCACATTACGGATATGTTGTATGGACACAATCTTCAGATTTGGATCGAGTGGGCAATAAACATGGCTGATTAATGCGTTGCCCAATGCAGGCCGCGGGCGAGGTCACAGTGTAAACTAGTTGCACTCATAATATTTACCAACACTCGTATGGGGAACCACAGTTTCGCAAATTGGCAGAAAATTATATAATCGATGCTGTGAACTCTTCTTTATGTAAGAATAAGCTGATCTTGCAAAATGTTAGATTAACTGACGATTTAGGACATTAGTGTTTTAATTTTATTCATTCACGCGTCAATTGGCAAAAGGCCTAGTGAATGTTTGAGATGTGACCTACTGACAAATACTTTAGTGCTAAATGCTACACCAGCTAGTTATTACTCGAAATATGCTTCATTGAATACTACTGAATGGGTCCTACAAAAATACCATGATATCTTATTGCAGTTCTTATTCCTGTGTGAGAAAGAGATGGTGCTAGACACCCTGTATAGCTCTGTCTCTTGCCCTCAGTGGAAAAAGTTCTGCTTTAAGACGTCATGGTAGGTTAGCTGCATTCGCAATCATTCAAACTATTTTCTAAAACAATAGAAATCACACATGTACCTCCCAAAATATTCTAAGTACGAATACAATACAAAACATCAGTAAAGTCATGAATAAAATATTTGCGACCTAAAACAGTGACCTGCGCAGGCGACGACCACCAGCTACCGTTACTGACAAACATTTCGACTTTCTACGAAAAGTCACGACCAAAATCCCAAGACGATAAGGAAAAGGAGTCATGCGAACAAAGTATCAGTCTCTGATAACGAAGCTAACAAGTTTAACAGCAACAAAATCTGTTCTTGTAGATACGGCACTAATATTTTATTTTTGATTTTGTTTGATTCAATAGAATATGAAGAAACACCAAGCCAAAGTCGACGAGCTGAGCGATTGACTGCTGCGATACGTGTCGCGATTCCGCGGAACAAATATTTGTATGACTTGCAGATAGTTGTTTTTGGTCTGGCTGGCTGTTTGTGTATGTGATTTAAATGTTTGTAAACACACCCACGATACAGGAGAAATTCCTAGTGTGGGGCAACGTTTTTAAAAAAAAAAAACTGTCATGTGGTAGATCGAAAAACAGCCGACTTTGGTCCTGCCTGATGAAATGATGACTAGACGTCATTGCATCTTTCAGCCCTAGTCTTATGTTACTTGGGGTGTGCACGCATGTTGTCGTCCATGTTTTCCAGTTCGCCGTCACAGGTGGATGTAAAGATATGTCACTCGATGGTACGGTACGAATTTCGCAAAACTAATCTTCTATGCGTTTGATTTTGCAGATCGCAAAATGGCACTTTCTACCATCAATTACGGTGGTCGGCTTTGTCTAGTATGCCATCCAATACCATCAAAAACTGAGAGAATAGGAGTGGGCCAGCATATTCAAGCTATTGAGGGTAACAACTGATACTAGAGCAATTAGCTTGTTAAAAACAACTTTTTTTCTGGTCTAAATATAGTCAAGTTGTTTCGCAAACCACTTGCTAAAAGTTCCTTCACGACCCAGATTTAAAATTAAACACGTAAGTAAAGCCTAATTCTAGTTCGCTGGTAATAATCACCTTGTACAGACGCCTGCAAATCAAGCTACTACAATCTGTCAGATTTCTTTGATAGATTTTCGACTTTATTTCTAAAGAATTAAGGTTCAAGGTTCATTGGGAAAAAATGACAGTTTCGGGTAGCTTGACCTGCAGGCGTCTGTACTTCGGACGACTTTCGTAATACTTTAGAAAAATAACTATAGTTTAAAATAGTTATTATTGTTGCAAGAATGAACACTAGTGTTGTAATGTAAATGAAACGTGTTCAACACGTCACGGTGACGGTGCACTTCTGAGATATTTTGCATCATTTTGTGACGTATGTGTTATTGCTGTCTGCTACGAAAGATGCAAAAGTCAATAAATGACTATGTTCAGTATGCCCAAACATGAATGATTTGATTTACGCTAAAGATTACACGCCTATTGCATAGGTTACTTACTATCTAGCAAACTGAGTCATTATTTGAACATACGACCAGGGGCCTAAGCAGGGGCCTAGTAAGATCATTTTGGTGATCTACTACATAATAAACTTGTCAAAATCAACCATTTTGCGATCAGTGATCGACCATTCTGACACTATTGTAATAGCAGACCTAGGCCCCAGTAGGACCTCATCATTCTCCTGCCCTTATCCCAAATAATTTAGAGTCAACGTAATTTCTTCTTCCATACCTCTCAATTCGTTGTCATCTTAGTAGTTCTTCTTTTTTGTCCTACGTTTCTTCGGTCTATCCCTCTTAGGTGTCAGTCGACAGATGTGTCGTCAGCTGAGAGCGCCGCTCGTCTACTCTAGCGGACAAGCGATGCTCTGCCCATAGAGCATCGCCCTCCCCCTTCACCCCCTCAGCTTCGCCGCTTCCGAACGACCAAGCAAACGTGCGATGTCGTGTGACAATTGTCTTATAGTCATATAATATTCGTACTCAAAACTGTTTAGTTTTTAGGTACGAATGTATATGAGCGAACGTGTGATGTACATCGCACGGTCGTACCTAAAAACTGTCATAGTTATCAAAGGAAGCATTTCACGCTCATTTCAGATACTCAAACAGCCTGTCCTGAAATGGTTTAATGTAAAAGTTAATTAAGCAACCAATACCTCCAACATAACATTACATCAGATAAACTTAGTTATCGCAATATGACATCAATACATACACACAAACTGCTATATAATTTTTACTAATTTCACCATTCTTATGAAATACTTGGGGACTAACCTACATAGGTTTTTATTACTGGTTTTAAGTAAGCAAAGGATAACAAGTGTCTTTATTATAGTTAGTGTGTCGATGGTAATCTTAATTAAGTTGACTCGGGTAGTTCTGCACCGAGGATGTACAAAAATTTTGGAGCTTCGGTAACTACTATCACTTTGACATCAGCTTGTTTTGTCCCACTGAGCAAAAGTCTCCCTGTGTTGTTCCAGTCTGGTTTATCTTTTGCCTCCTCCAACCAATCCGTTAGGAATAAATCTAGATTGTAAATATTACCAATTTCTATAAACTTATGTAGTTACTCTACGCAGACAAAGGCATGTCGTATAAATGGTAATTTTGCAAGTTGGGTTTTACAAACACCACGTCGATTTTTTAATCTAGATGAGAAGAAACAGCTGAAATAAACTCAGAGGCAAATAGTCTCGTTTAAGGTCCAGACAGAAATCTTGGTCAACTTACATGAGGGTTAGGCAGATTGGGGTCGGAGATGCTCTCTGGTCTCGTCAAAGTCTGCGCCACCTTTGTAAACATGGTTGGGAACACCGTGGATGTTAACCTGCTACACCCAGAGTTTTAAGGTTGAAATTAAAACTATATACTCAAGTCTCTGGTCTTAAAGCTGTGAAAAAAAAAACCAATCTCTAAGTCTACACAGTCAAAAGATATGGCTGTTTATATCTCAAGTTTGTACGGAAAGGGTTCCGTACAAAATTGCGACTTACGGTGGACGGTGCGCGACTCTGACTCGCACTGGCCCAGCTTTTTATAATCATCATCATAAGCTTATAACAGCCCACTTCCAGAAATAAGCCTTTACATTTAAATAGCTGAATCCTCAGATACCCTAAAAATCTTGGTCGACATTTAACACGGCAAGCTTATAGAAGTAAAGCTTGTCAGTTTGCTTCACGATATGCAACAAAACCTCTGAGCTCACAAGCTGTGCTGCGTTTAGTTTATCATTCATTACTGGTTTCTGTCGTAAAAGCTCTCAGTGCCAGTTACCGTCACTTTTGAAGTCAAATATGTAATTGTAATAATTTTGTTCCGAATGCCTTGATCTACAGTTTTGAGTTCTTACCTAAAATTCCCTTTATATGGACACCGGAATACGATGTACGTCACGTCAGGCGCCCTTGAGACCTCAGGTCAGTGGGACAGTCTTGTTTAATATGTTTGTTATTAAACATATTTTAATTGTAACAAGTTAACTAATAAGTTGGCCAATATACAAGTGGCTCAGCGGCACGCATCGGCCGCCCTACAAGGATGCGGCGCTCACCTGCGCGCGCGCCGCCGTCAGTGAAAGTGCCGCTGTAACTTCGTAACGGCGTTATGTCACCGCCTCGCGCCTTCGCAGTCGCGCCCCGACTATGACGCCGCGCGCGCACCTTTAACACCATCCAAAAAAATATTCCGTATTTTGAGGCATATGTGATCGTACTAACAAGCATGTGCGAGTGAAACTTTGAAAAATATAATTAAAAATATTTTTTCCAAAATGTCTCCCCTAGTGATAGTTTTGTTAAGTGCGTTAGTTTTAGTAAATGCTGTTGAACTACCCGACAGCAGGGAGAGTGCGCGCGAGGAGAAGTTACGAAGTGCTTTGATCGACGCTTTCCAGAGCATCAAGAAAGGATCCGCTAAGGGCGGAGTCGATGAGGACCTGGCTTCCGACCTGATCGGTTCTCTCGCGAAGCCTGCTCCTCCAAACTCGAGTCGAAATGATAAATCTACGACAGAGGATGCTTTTGACGTGTTTTCGGACGATGACGGGCTTTCGTTCGCCGACTTCAGTGAGATCAAGACTGAAGCGAAACAATCGACAACAGAGAAGTCTCACAATGTGCAGCACATCGTGAAGACGACCACCAAGCCCGCGGAGAAAACGACCTCGAAACCGAACAGAGATGTGTTGAGTAAGCTGAGTGACTCGATCCTGAACACTGTGAACGAGTCCAGGATGGCGCTGCGGAGAGACAGCGTCAACATGACAGAGCTGATGGGCATTGAGAACATGCTGCGCCTTTTCGACGCCGACATCGTGGTGCAGCAGTGGGCTGAGCTGCAGAAGACCATCAGCGGGGAGTGCCGCGAGGACATGCAGGACTACGTCGACGGGCTCATGGAAAGGCAACTTTGGGCGCTCAAGAGTAAGTACCAATCTTAAAATGACAAATATAATTAAATCGCCGCAACAAGGTTAATGCATGCGTACTATTTATAGATTTTGGTTTAGAAACTTAATTTTAGTCTTAGTGTGTGTTGCAAGCATACATAATGAAGTATAATTATTTTTCACCACTAGTGATATAATGTCGTCGGGGGGATCTGTGCATTACACAAGATATACTTTTACCGAACACTGTGCAAATAAAACGTGTGCTAAGTATCGTTATATAAAGTCAGAACGATTACTTTGGTATTTAATTTTGAATAAACTAATGCGATTCGCTTTCCAATTTCAAAATCAAAATACTTAAAATTTTCTATTAGGTCGCTAGCTTTCTATTTGACTAGGAAGATTTTAGTAAAATTTGTGATGAATGAATTAGCTTAAAAAAATAACATATAATATGAAGAGCTTTTATAACTCCACAAGAGGTAATTCTGGTCACATATAACTATATTACTACTATACTAAACGCCATACTCTTTCAAACCAATCATTCGATGAAAGATATATCCGAAATCAAACAAAGAAAATCCCTCCATATACCGATAAGCTTCCATTAAACTTTTGATACATGACAAAGAAACTTATTTTTCTTTTTTTTTTGCGGAAAGGAAATTATCAAATAACTTCCCCCGCTCTGGGCGGAGCGGGGGAAGACTGACAGAAACCCACCCTGTTCCTTCTATTGCCCTTTACTTTACGTTCCGGGGCCGCGGTATCTCTTTCGAACAACCCGCAACCCAGTGACAATGAAGCTTGCCTTAGCATTAAGCTGTGTGTATTTAATTGTTTCGTAACATTAATTGTTAATTATGATTTACTATCTGCTGATGCTTTAATGGTAATACGTAGTTTAAATAGGAGATTAAAGTTAATGAGAATTGAGACAGCGAAGTCAATTTAAGCGTGTATTTGCGTAATGTATGATGCGTCAGTATGCAGTCATGCAATTTAGTAAAAGAAACTCTTGGTGCGATATTTGTAAAGGGTTTTTGGCTATATTATCTCGAAATCATCATCTGCCTAGCCTTTTCCCAACTATAGTCGGCTTCCAGTCTTACAGTATTTTACATGGAGCGACTACCTATCTGACCTCCATAACCCAGTTAGTACTGGGTAATACGATACCCCTTGGTAAGACTGGTTGTCAGACTTTCGGGACTGACAATCTGTAACGACTGTGAAAGATCTACAAATGACAGCCGGGACCAACAGCTTAACGTGCTTTCCGAGGCACGGAGGAAACTCGGTATGTAACGGGTGGTCACCCATCCACAGGCCAACCTAGGAAAGCGCGGCTTAACCTAAAGATCGACCCGAGCGGTTGCTATTATTTAGTCTCGAGCTATATTATCTCGAAATGTAATAAAGTATTCGTTTTTAGGGTTCTGTACCTCAAAAGTAAAAGACGGAACCCTTATAGGATCACCTTGTTGTCCGTCTGTCCGTCTGTCTGTCTGTCTGTCAAGGCCCATTATCTCGGATACGCGTAGAGGTATCTGTTGAAATTAAAGCCATATACTCAGGACTGTGGTCCTCTAAGGCTGTGATAACATCAATCCTCTAAGTCTACGCAGTCAAAAGATCGTTTGTCGCAAGTTTTAACGGACATAATATGTAACCCTTTTTATGTGGATGGGAAATCATCAAATAACTTCCCCCGGTCTGGGAAGGAGTGTCAGGCTTGCACTGACAAAAACCCACACATGTCCCTTCTATTTCCCTTTATGTTCCGGGGCCGCGGTATCTCTTTCGAACAACTCGCAACCCCGCAACATATAACCCTAAGCTCAAGATTAGTTAAGATGGGAACGAAGTGAAAAGTTCGGCTGTCTATATCTTAATAATACTATATTTAAAAAATATCATATGATTGCTTTGATTTCGAACTTATTTAGAAACTTATAAATCAGCTAACGCAATCAATTTAAATAAAAGCTTTATTCTTGCAAATGAGATGAATTAATTATGCTTCACTCTGCTTTTTGTTCACTAATCGCAACAGTAGACGCCACAATAATTATTTAAATATTGTGTTGCAATCAACAACTGTTTCTTTGTGACTTCCGTAGTCTTGAAACAATATAGTGAATTAAGCAAAGTGATAATAGTTTCTGCTAAACACCGCTGAATTTCATTGAGATCTAGATGATTCTTAAAACTGTTTAATCTAGGCCACTCTAACGGATGGACATTAGCAAAAAATACAACAAAACAATTTGTTGTAGACCAGACCGAAGTTTTTTAAACACACCGTACCGACTGCACGGAGTTGCGTAATGAGTTTTAAACCGAAATCTAGTATCTGGGTCACTAGCGCCACCAAGCGGAGTTAATAAGATCAAAACGGTTTGTTTACTTGCACAACAGATTTCTTTTTTTTTACTTCATTATACTTAAATAACGGCTTTTGCCAAAATCGTGCTGAGATAACCATTTATTTTTCAAGCGAGAGTAGACTCTACGCTCCATAAATAAAGTGTTTATTTTAATTTAAACTGTTGAGGAAGAGACAGAGTGTGCTATGGCGAAATTGTGCATGAATAGGCATAAGACGAGAATATTTTCGTGAGGAATGTTATGTTATATCACTTATTCATTCATACGCAAATGTATTTGAAAAACTTCAATTTGAAGCTTTTAACATCGTGAGGTTTTGTTATTTACTCCTCTGCTAATGAATTCCAAAATTGAACAGACCAAGGGTGAAGCAATCGAGAATGTCGAGTATTTATTGCAAAAAACCAAGGCTTTCAACTTACTTAATTAAATATATACGCTAAACCAGCATTCTTTATCAATTGTTTGTCCAATTCATCAAATATGTGGTCGCCATGGTCGCTGTAAGTACTAGCTAATACTTAGCCGTGTTATACCACCTCACGTACAATAAACTTATTTACTTGAATCAGAACAAATAATACGTTTCCGCCATTCTCATGGACAGCAGATTTTCATTATAATAAATGAACAAACATCATCCACTTACTGAGTTCACGGTCGCTAGTTAGTTTTCTTACAAACTAAAACCAGAGCCAAAAATAAAAAGAAAGAATGTCTATGGTATTTTATTCTTTTTCGTTTTGTCTATTGAAAACTTTATGGTGTCATATCCTATTCAGCAAGTTTCGGACTCATTTATGTTTCATATTTTTGTTGTATTACGAATGTAAAATTACATATTATTAGTTAAACCAAAAAAAGAAAGAAATGCATGAAGTAACAGCATTGCGGAAGTTATAAATCATCAGAGGGTAACGTAATATTAAGACCAAGTTAGATACTAACTACAAGTGACTGTAACTTAGGTTTCACTTATTCCACACGCTAACTTCACAAAAATAAAAGAAAAAATAGGCAATTTCATGCACGCTGTTCATAAAACTTTGCTTAACTATTTACTTTAAGTTTCCTTATCTGTAGTTTACACGCAAAAACCATTAAAAACACTTTTATTAAGTTGAAATTTTGATGCATGGCCTTAAAATGTCATTTTTAAAGAGTAGTACTAGCGAGCCTAAGTAACGGTTGATTTTGCCAGCGATAACGTGAATGGAAAAGTCGCAAATGTATTGTGGCGAATGGTTTGACATAAGCTATCGAAAAGCTTATTAGATATCAACTCTGTTGTAGAAATACGAAACTTTGGAAGTAGTTGTCAGTTGTTTTTGTATTGAACCAACCTGCACAATACGGCTCAAGATTTGACAGTGATGACTATTACAGCTTATAGAAATATAGAAATAGAAATATAGAAAATATATTCAACTTGGGTTCGATGACCGGATTTAAATGCCTTGTTGGAAAGAAGCGGTTTGATAAATAATAGCGGCGGTTTAAGCTCAGTCATTAATATTTCGTTTGTTAGTTGGTGTAATTTATTTATGTTTAATACTTTGTATATCTGACAACTTTAACAAATTTATTTCTTGATATCTTTTTGCATGCCGCATAAATAAGTGTCCAAGAATCTTACATACTTATATTATACATGACACAAAAACTACTGAACGAATTCCGATGAAATTTGTCAGACAGAGTTTAAAACCGAGATTAACACATAAGTTACTTTTAAATCCGGTAGAACGATACCATAGGACATACCGAACTTACGTCAACGCCGCGGGCATCAGCTAATTGTAAAACCATACCCAAAGAAAACTGCCAGGCTACGTGGTTCTAAAGATCTCCACCCAATATTCCTGTCAGACACACCCTGCAACTATCATATCATAACATATGACGTATAAATTCCGATACATTTGCAACGACCAACGTTACACCACAATCGACCTTCATCAGCTTTCCTACACTGCACGCTGCCCGCTGTCCCAATACACCATCTTTGATTTGGCAATGCGCGCGCTTATGTAACGATGGCCGATCGCTGTCTCCTCGCAGCTAATGCCCACTTGATTGTATAGTATAGTCATGCTTGTAGTTTGTGTTTTGGCTTTGTCTGTTGAATTTGGTTAATTGAATAGTGGTCAGCCGATTTAGAGTCGGTCAAAAACAAATTTCTTTAACCCTAATTAGTTTTATTCAGAGAGATGGATACAGTAGAAATGTATAAAGATCATATTTTGCAAGCTATTTGAAACAAAAGCTTGTAATCTAACAAAACTTATTTCAAAGAGCGGTTACGTTGGATGATCAGAAGATTAGGGTTCTTCTGGCCCAAATCAGATCTCTGACTTCGCTGTTCCCTGCCTCTGCTCTCCGGTCTCCCTCCAAGGGGTCAATGCCATCAGTAATCAGCACTATGCGCGAACGCAAGTCCGCACGCGATAACAATCGACACCCAATGTCAGCGGATCTGCATTCTCATGGGCGCAAGATTTGTACATTACTAAATTACAAGGTGACATTGTCCCTCTCTCTTTGTTAAAGGTGATCCTAGGTTTAGTTTGCGTTGGTTTTCGACCTTTTCCCAAAATTTGTTGCATTTTTTTCAGGCTGTTGGGACTAGGGCCTCTTTGCCGGTGAATACACATCATCAGTCACACCCTCATACAATCTCTCTATCTTTAATTTTAATTTTTTAAGTTAGAAAATATCTTATTAGGAAAAGGTTTAGTTAAAAAACGATTGTATATTGTTGTTCCACTAGACACAGTGTCATTTAAATAATGTATGTACTTTTTTGTTGAACAATAAATAAATACGATAAGAGTGGAATTAACACCTTGTTTGTCGTAAAACACACAATTACACACTTTCTTTTCTTTTCTTTTTTTTTAAAGAAACGTTGCCCCACACTAGGAATTTCTCCTGTATCGTGGGTGCGTTTACAAACATACAAAGTCACATACACAAACAGCCAGACCCGAAACAACTATCTACAGGTCATAAAAAAAATTGTTCCGTGCAGGAATCGAACCCGCGACACGCAGCGCAGCAGTCGATCGCTCAGCCACAGCGCCAACCGTGTCGTCAACATAATTGAAAAAAACTACCTTACACCTTGTCATGGAACTTTGTATTCAATAGATAAAAGCTAAGTTAAATCAATTTGAATCCGATCTGGTTATGAAACAGTATGACATTTAATTTATGACTTGGAGATCTTTTCATAAGCAAAAGTTTATACACAGGAGATTATATTGGTCTTTTTATTCAACCAAAAACCACAATTTCTAATCTAGACAATAAAACATAATTAATTTATAGTCAGTTGAAACATGGCGTGATTAGAAAACATTAGTATTTTGGAGTGTTACCTTACATGCACTATACTGAAAAAAGAAAGTGAAATGTCAAAACATTTATCACAAAAATTCACACTGTACTGTTATTTCCTCGTGTAAATGGTTATTCTGAAGTACCTATAACATGGCCATCGATTCTTAAGATCATATTGTTGTTTACTAAACACGCTTTTGCTCCATTTTCTTATTTATCCCTTCTTAGTAGCTTTGATACACAATCTAATAACAACAGTTGCTTTGCAGTCAAACAGCAAACTAATATATATCACAGAAGTTTCACTCCACCTGCACACCTGGTAGACGGAAGCCAACGCTAAAAAACTGGCCAAGAACGAGACAGACTCGCGCATTGAAAATTCCGTACAAACTTGCGACATAAACAGCTTTTTCTTTGTCTGCGTAGACTTAGGGGCTTAATTTTTCCTATGCACAAAGTAACTACAAACTTGAGTATATAATGGTTTTAATTACAACTCGATAACTCCACGTTTTCCCGAGATAAAGGGTCTTGACAAACAGAACAGATGGACAACAAAGTGATCCTATAAGGGTTAACTTTTATCCTTTTGACGTACTAAATCCTAAAAACGATTTTGTAGAGCTTTTTCGCTTGTTAGTCTTTTCCTAAAACAAGACCTTACTCGAACATCCGTTACTGTTGTTTAGTTGATAGGTTTATGCGGTTTCCATCCCCTCTAATGGTTCTTACTCTATGGTATGTCACATTGACTTTCACGGCAGCTGTCGCGAGTACTTCAGTGAGCCTTCTACAATTCCTTGCTTATTACCACAGTTATCGTGAACCAGCTAACAAGTAGCATTGTACTCACCTCGTGAGAGATGCCGCCGCAGATCTACGACTTTCATCTCGATAACATTGTCGGCGTTGCGTAAGGTCGCGGGTTCACTTCCCAGTCCGGTCATTTGTTGTGGTATGCTTGAATGTGATTGGCTATTGTTTGGTTGATGTTGTTGTTAATATTGCTTGTTCATTACGGCTTTCTGTAATAAAGGAAATGTCTGAGAAATGTCTGATTTTCTCGTTAGACGTTGAGTCTTGTTAAAGATTGTTTAGATTTGAATGCTTTATGAACTTAGTCAGTGGTGTGCAGCTCATACTGAAAGCATTTCTTTCTATCCATAATTCAGGAAAATAAAAGACTCGGAAGATAGGATAAACACATCTTTTTGTAAACGTGTTCATAAAGACCAACACTATTAATATTGTTTCAAGTGGAAATGAGACTTAATTTTGTATTGTGTCCCTTTGCACACGTTATACAAATATTTATTAGTTAAGAATCTCAACACTAATGCAAACATGGGATACATTCCTTGTACACAATATTGTGGCGCATATTGACAATCATATTAGTGTACACGTTTACAAAATGTTATTTGAGAGGAAATCGCAACTTTGTATAGAAGATCTTCCATCAAATATTTGAACAAGAACAGTTGTTTTAAACCTTACTGCCATAAAATAGTTAGCATTTAGAATTTTATCAATCAACAGTTTTTTTATGGATTTTAAATCATCAAATAACTTCCCCCGCTCTTGGCGGAGCGGAGGGGAATGTCAGAATTTTACTGACTAAAAACCCACCCATTATCCTTCTTATGTCCTTTATGTTCCGGGGCCGCGGTATCTCTTTCGAATAGCCCGCAACCCCGGCAGGATTAGACCTTATCGTTGATTGATAATCCTTACTAATATTATAAAAGCGAAAGTGAGTTTGTTTGTTTGTTTGTTACCTCTTCACGCTTTAACGGCTAAACCGATTTTGATGAATTTTGGTACAGAGATAGTTGGGAAACAGGAGACGGACATAGGCTAATATTTTTTTGAAAAAAGTGAGATGTGAGGGAGAAAGAGGGAAGAAACGGGAAAAGTTAGCGTTGCTATTACAAATCAATAAGGCGCTACCGAATTTTACGCGAGCGAAGCCGCGGGCAAAAGCTAGTCAACGATAAGGTCTAATTTTGCATTTTACCAAGCTTACAACTAACAATTGATTTAACGCAATACATAGGACATTTCATGGCCACCATATTCAAAACACATTCCCCATTACATAAGGTCACATGCGACTAGAAATTAAAGTGGCAATAGTGATGTGCAATTAATCGCAAGTTGTCAAAACTATGTCATTGTCAAACTTAACGTTTGTAAGAAATTTAATAGGAAATGACACTGTTCATACATACATTATTGTGATTCATCAATGACCTTTCGAAAGCAGTCTCTTTGAAACTAGGTATTAATGTAGCAGTTTTCAAATTAGCCAGTGTCTTCAGAGTAAGTCAGATAAGGTCGTTGCATGAAAAAATTACGCAATTGACCCACAGGTTTAGAAATAATAGTAATGCACACGTAACTTTTAACGTAATATGCTAATTATCATTTAAAATATATTTAATATTATTACGAAGATAAACCAACTAGGTTAGTGACACAACTTAAGGGCTTTGGATTGTCTTGACGGTTCGACAGGTTTTCTTAACTTTGTTATGTCCTGTACTTCTTATTATGTAGACTCCTTATATTCCTTAATTTTTGTAATAAACTAAAATTAGTATACAATATTTGTTTAGATCTGAAATCAAATTGGTATCTTAAAATAACTGGCGACATGCTTGCAATCGTCGTGAAATTTCATAATCCTGTGAAATATTCAAGTTTTAAAAATAAAATGCGTCAGCCTGACTTAGTTATTTAAATTTACTCACTATACTTGCAACACACTCGACATTTGACGTCGCTGCGACATGCGACGCGGGCGATCCTGCGCGTGAGCAGAGTTTGCAACCGTTTCGTCACTTGTTATAGCTAAAGCAATAAACCCGATGGATCAACTCGTGGTATTTGTGCAAATTACTTTATTATTTGTGTCTTTCATCTCAGTTTCATCAGAATTCATAATCATCATAATGACTACCACGGACTGCATCTCGTTTGTCCAAACACCTTTTATTTCTCAATTCTGACCTGAAACATCACGTTATTTTTCACGTCTTTTCTTTGACCATTTCTTGTCGCTTCACTATTTCTTTTTCTCCTTTTATTACATGGAATCTTTTGGGCACAACTCAATTTCTTTTCTTTGATTTTAATCTCTAATTATGCTGTGGACGTCGTTTGTCGTGGTCATCAACCATCTACCATATAGAGAGATAGTCTCTACAAATGTAAGGCATAAACATGCCTTACATTTGTAGAGACTATCTCTCATCTATAGAAGCCTCACTCATCCCAATATTCCATCCTTTATCGTACTGAGTTTGTGAGGATGTTGGATTTCAGTGACATTCTTACCCAGATAGTATTTAATCTGTATTAACACATAGGCTACATTTAATAAGTACCGGTACCATTGTCCATCAACGCGGGCAGAGGCACTGGCAACAGCTAGTTCTAAATATCTTACGACACAAGAAAACCCTGAACTTATCAGTTTACAAACTATTCGCCTCGGTAAGGTGAGGTCTTGGTCAACCTTGCGCCGGCGCAAGTTACCCTTTATAGCAGTGCGCGAGCGGCATGTCCTGGCACACCTACCGGACAGTCACTAAACCGGACAGGACGTAGTACAGACCGATAATTTCACTTTCTATATGTGCTATGAGCTTGTGTCAACAGTTGTGCGTATCTTTGATTTTCTTGGTGGTTTTTCTCCGATAACTCTTCGTACTTTTCTTTTCTGGCAGAAGGACCACGACAAATACTATTACTATCAATAAGGTTATATGTACGCTTTTATGTTGATATTTTATGTTGAAAAGAAGATAATTTTAGATAGGTACCTACTAATTTTCAAGGCTATGTTTGTTACTTCTTCACGCTCTCCATCTATCTATATGTAGACCGATTTGGATAATATGTACTATATAGATAGCTTACACTTAACACATAGGCTACTTTTCATCTCTTTACTTTTGCTGGAATTTTATTTTTAATGAAATTGCATAAGGCATGATTTCATAAAGCTGATTTCAATTTTATGTAATTTAGAAAAACACACTCAGCTTGGTTTGAAACTTATTTTAATTTTTTAACATCGCCTCTGAAATTAAATCTCTATAAATCCTACCCTTAGCCTATAGATAACGACATCGGATAGCCAATGCTGGCAACACTTTCTACTATTTGTCCATGGTTTCCTTCAGCTCCTACTGCGTGTTAGGGAAAGTGGTTTGAAAAAGACATTTTGCGTAGTGTAGTGCAAGGACCCTCATTAGGATCGTCGCACTTCGTTTAGTTTCGTCTACGTTAACCAATTAAATCAAATCAAAATCTTTTTTTTTCAGATCTTTATTTTTATAGTCAAATTTTTATTTCACATAGGCCTACATGGGCACTTATAAAACGTCGAGAAAAGATGCACGGTTCGGGTTGGTCGTTTTCTATGGAGAAGAACCGGAAAGAAACTCCATAGTTACTCTTTTAAAATCATTTGGTTTTACAATGTTGTTGTTACAGCTTTAGCACTTAAGTATGAGAGGACAGCGTAGTGTTAGTATTCAACTAGTATTAAAACACCAAAATGATTGTTAGTGTTAACCATAACACTGCATTGCTAATAATAGTCGAATATTTAATTTATACAAAAATAAATTGATCAGATTAAGAAAAGTCAAGAATACTCACTTAAATATTCTTCTTGTCAGACAGAAGGTTGCTTCATCATTGTCAATGATCTGTTTGCATATATCCTTCGCATTTCAACTTTAAATTATTGGCGTTAAAGTCTAGCTGATAAACAAATATTATCTGTGGGCACCGAATTACATTAACTAAGTATATAAATGGGTTAGGAAATGTTCTTGGTTCAAACGTTTGCTAATACTTGTAGCTAGGAAGTAGTTGTTGAAAGCTTGTTAGCTTTCAGGGTGTATGATTTATTGCAGACAACTTAAAATATGCAATATTCGAACGACGCTTTACAGAAATGCTGTATAGTTTAGTTTATTCAGGATAATATTTCAATATAATTTCCGGAACGCCCACAAGCTTGTACTTGAAAGCATTTTCTTTTATTTTATTTCGCCACCAATTCTAGTATTCATTTCATGCAGTATTTGAAATCATTACAAAGTAAACAAAAGTACCAATCACTTCTCCTAAAACGTGTTATTTAAACAAATTAAAAGACAATGCGTGTGCGCATGCAACCTTCACCGCTGCCCATCAGCCATCATCATCGGCGCTAACGAAGACGCGTGGGAACCATTGTGTGCGCACATGACATGGGTCGAGGACCTACCATGTGGATTACCCTCGCTGACTAGTTGTGTTGAATGGCATATATATACATGAGCTCTGTTCAGATGAGTGTGGCATCTACATCATACGCACAGTTTTACTAATGTCCAGGAAAGTTCTACATCATGTAAGCATTGATATTATCCGCGAGTTCGGCTTGAAACAACCCTACAACTTCGGTTTAATACACTATAGGTACCTGTCGGGTCAAGGTATCCGAAGAGATAAATTACCCTATCACGTCCATGCATTCTCCATGAGGCAGTAGGCTATTTACAATCAGTCAACTGGTCATTTGTGGTTTGTTAATGTTATTGTAGCTACATCATTGTTATTTTTTCTTTATTTTCTTTTTAATGTGAATGTCAGTTTTTTGGTACTGTTATGCTGGCAATGTTGATGAAACGCGATGATTACAATCTGTTTGAAAAATTTGAAATAATTTTACTTGATTATCGTTTGAATGCATGTCACGGTCACCAATAACTCAATATGAAATCGATAGGTTTTTTTAAACGTTGCCCCATACTAGGATTTTCTGCTGTATCGGGGGTTCGTTTACAAACATTTAAACTCACATACACAAACAGCCAGACCCGGAACAACTATCTGTAGGTCATAAAAATATTTGTTCCGTGTAGGGATCGAACCTGCGATACGCAGCGCAGCAGTCGATCGCTCAGTCACTGCGCCAACCGTGACGTCATAAGAACGATATCGACAGAATGATATGGACAGATAGATATCTCTGTCTAACTCCGTAGACATAACAAGCGTGTTATTATATTACACAAAAATCCGAATGTAGTATCGCTGAGCCTAGCTTCTACAACCTCCCCTGCAGTCACTGCGCACGCGTCACTTGGTTGCGCAACCGGTTGCTTACGTGAGAGGAGAATGAGTAACCAGTTAACCGCTCGCTCACGTAACCGCGGATGACCGGATGTGTTGCTACGGTATTGTCTTAGCACGTGGCTCTTATCACATAGCTGCAGACTATTCGAAATAAGTGGATTAAGGCTACTGAAGGAATGTTCACCATTCGTCTTTACCATTAGGACCAGTATTTTGAAAACTCGGTTTGTGCTTCGAACTTCTCTGGACATTTTTAGCCATCTGTGCACTTCCATTTGTGGCAAAAAAGTTGTCTAGTTTTTTTTTTAAACGTTCCCCCTCACTAGGAATTTCTCCTGTTTCGTAGGTGGGTTCACAAACATTTAAACTCATATACACAAATACCCAGACCCGAAACAACTATCTGCAGGTCATACAAAATATTTGTTCCGTGCGGGAATCGAACCCGCGACGCACAGCGCAGCAGTCGATCGCTCATCCACTGCGCCAACCGTGTCGTATAATCTCTGTTATGTGACACGGACAAGGCGTGGCCACGGGTACTCCAAGAATTGACATTTAGGAAAGTTGAACATTAAAACTTATTCGTACTTACACGAAGAACTCTTTTCCAAATAACTATGGGCGTAAATGTGGGTTACATACTTGTTTTGCGGCCCTGCTCCGCCTCTACCCAGTAGTGGGAGGATCGTGTTTTTGACATCGATTTATCTGTGCCACCATGCTACATGTGAGCTATTGCAAATCAAACAAATTGCCATATTTGGGTAAGTTTAGCTCACGACAAGAAGTTGGTTTTGACAGCTGCGCACTTGATGCAAACATCAAACATAATGGTAAATTTTCATAAGATTGAAGTTCAGGATAGGAAATTGGTGACAGCTTCGCATTTGATGACCTTGTAACTGCAAAAGCTCGAATATCTATTCAAAATTCGGCTATACGAACTGTCGGAGAATTCACATAGCTGAATTTTGTAGTAAATATTTTAAACAAGGAATTCTATAAGTTTGATTAAGAGCGATGAGGAGACATAAGACATACGTGTATAGGAAATAACGACGGCATGGTTGGCGCAGTGGCTGAGCGATCGGCTGCTGCGCTGCGTGTCGCGGGTTCGATTGCCGCACGGAACAAACAAAATAGTTGTTTCGGGCCTGGCTGTTTGTGTATGTGAGTTTAAATTAGATGTTTGTAAACGCACCCACGATACAGGTGAAATTCCTGGTGTGGGGCAAAGTTATCTTGAAAAAAAAACAAGTACAGTCAAGCACGCAAATGTATTTCATAACAGGGATCTTCAAAGTAGACTTTGGATACTAATCAATCCAACTACTAATCAATATTTTGGATTTATACAACAACAAAATGGGAATAAATTCTGTTATTTTTACTTCATAATACAAGAATGAATCACACGAAAACCAGTCAAGCCACTCCTAAAATAATTCATAGTAATTAAACCGAATCTAAACCAATAATAATTAAATGAGAAAGTTCCATGGAATTATCTTCGGACAGTAGGTCAGCTCGCTAAACAAGGACAAACATATGTGCCCGTGTACAAGTGCGACAGGGACGGCTATATCCACATAATGACGTTACGTAAGGTGTCAGGTTCGATTCTCGCGCGTTTAATCGTTTCTGCGAGGATAATGCGCGTTGCAAAATGTTTGGCTATGTTTTGAAAGTTAGAATATTAATGTCATTGTGTGGCTCAGTTTATGATGAACTTAAGTTAATGGTATAATATGGAATGTCGTTCATTACCTAATATGGGGAAATTATGAGAGAGAATTTTTGTTTGCTTAGTCAGGTTTTACTTGGTAATCGTTTCGTCAATATGTGATTGTTAAATAAATGCCCCACTGCTAAAGTATGAGTCTACTTGATTTTTATTGTCAACAGGTTCATTGTAATCTGTATCTTTTCACAGCTCTCTAATTTAATTTAATTATTAATTTAACTGATTTTTTTTAACCCAGGGCAGGCAGGGTAGATACCGCGGCCCCGGAACATAAAGGGCAATAGAAGGAACATGGGTGGGTTTTAGTCAGTAAAAGTTTGACACGGCCCCCCGCTCCGCCTAGAGCGGAGGAAGTTAATTGATGATTTCCCACCCCAAAAAAAATAATAAAGGGCAGGCAGGGTGATCCTTACTAGATTTACTTTGACTTGTGACGTTTCTTGTCGGATAATGTCGGATAATGACCACCTTACCTTTGCCCATCAAAGCTTTATCATTATAGTACAGACAGCTTCAATATTCGTCGATATCCTATACGTAGCCATCTTTTCCTAATCCGTGGAATAGACACAAACTGCGCGACAAATCGGCCTATTACATAACTACGACTATTGCCGACCCACTAACCGAGTGCTTACCATGCAGGCAGCATTGATTGGAGTTGTACCACTTACGAGGAATTGTAATGAACGACTCTAGGAGATCGCTTATTGGCTATTTGATGTTTCTTCCTTATGGGTTCAGCAGTAAACTGTACTTTTCTTTTGATGTGACTTTGAATGTACCTCTTTTAAAAACTACATTTAGAATAATATATTTCATCTTACTTAGTTTGATAGACAGACAGATTTTAAAAAGACCCATCGTTACACCCTTGCCAATCTTTCGTTTGACGCAGAGACCTTCAAAGTGCAGCTACTACTGATTATTGCTTACTAGCTGGCGCCCTATGTGTTATTTCAGACTATAATCTACTTCTGCGCCAAATTTTATCAAGATCTCTTCAGCCGTTTTGACGTGAAAGAGTAACAAAAATCCATACATCCATCTTTAGTAGGATTATAATATTAATAGGATTACTTACTGACATAATTAATTAAAGGTGTAATTTTTAAAGAAACTAGTGACTGTAAATTATGTTTGGAATTAAATCATTTCTGACACAAGTACGTGTCACGATATCTAAAGTTTTAATTGTTAAAAAAATATATAAGTACACCCAGAACAAGATCGATATCTTCCAGAACTATTTATATTGAGAATTATATTAGGACTCGCATATTTTTTTATACAATATATGTGTGGTTTACATCTGTGGTTTACATGAGACGGAAATTGTAACTTTTTTGTTTGCAAGTTGTAAATGAAATGATACCAGAGATTAGATTCGCTAGCTTTATTTTATATAGGTGCAAGTAACTTGTATTGTTTACTGTGGTTCCGCTCGTGTGAGCTTTAAGTCATAAAATCAGACACAAACTACATTAATTGTTATAAGATATGTGCTTATATTTAACAATGGGTTGTAGAGGTCAGATAGGCAGTCGCTCCATATAAAATACTGGTAGTCAGGTGAATCCGGTAAGACTGGAAGCCGACCCCAACATAGATGGGAAAAAGCTAAGCAAATAATGATGATACAGACTAATTACTTTTAGTATTACTAGCTTTTGCCCGCAGCTTTGTCCGCGTTAAATTCGGGGTATCTATCACAGATCCCCTTTCCTAATTTACAGGTATATGCTACCTGTAGTTTTTGCCCTTGCTCGTTATTTATTGTAATAGCAAAGTTAAGTTTTCCCTTTTCTTCCCTCTTTCTCCCTCATATCACAATCTTTTTTTTTTAAATAGCCTATGTCCGTCTCTCAGGGTCGCAACTACCTCTGTACCAAAATTCATCAAAATCGGTTTAACCATTAAGGGCGTGAAGACGTTAGAAATAAACAACCAAACTCACTTTCGCTTTTTTAGGATAAGGATTTTGTAAATGTAAACCGTTGTCTTATTCTGCTATTTCTAATCAAACAATACACTTCTTGAAATTGAATCATGCTTTAAACCATCTCGGGCCCTGGGTTTGGTACGCACTAGAAACTTCAGCTTACTTACCGTGACATTTTGATCCATATTATTAAGGATAAACATTAACAAATAACAATTTTGTAAATGCCAACTACGAAACATATAATGACCGTAAACTTTATACTTTCAATAAATAATATGTTTGAATATTAATAACATCGCGAAATCTTTTCAATAATAGTATTCATGGACCATTACAACAGTTTAGTATTACGACATCGAGACTGAGTGTTTTACATGAAATTATTTATATTATAAGTCGAAATAGTTAGGAACTGAGTGCACCAGAGTAAACATTATTGTTTGAAGCTTGATGAAACATCGTGGGCACAAACCTAACGCCGATAAGAGATACCGCAGCCCCGGAACATAAAGGGCAAAACTTTTTTGTAAAAAATAAAACCGTCTTCCAAAAAAAAAACAAAGTAGAAAATAATTTTACTTCCGGAAGTCAGTGACTTTGTTTGTTTCGTTGATTTTCCAAAAAGTGAATAATAACTTTACTTCCCATAGTCATATTAGCTAGTTTGAAAATAAATTAATGATGTTCAGGTACATTGATACAGAAAATCATTTCAAACTATTGTTTTTTTTTCAGTTCTTGGTTAACTTAATGACACTGTAAGCTATTCCACTGCATAATGCCTCTATTCACAGTTCATCAAACAAAAAGAATAAAGAAAGTTTTCGGTCGCCATGTTGTTGTCTCGTGGTCGACACGGCTCTGTTACGGTTGCATCATTACTTTAAAACAATATGTCTGTCTGTCTGAACCGAATTTTATGGCCTTACGTCACTTTCTGAGTATGGTCATGTGGTTACAGTTGGGAGGCCATAAATGATAGATTATTATGGTCATTCTTGACGTCACTTAAACATGTTTGTGACATTCAAAGTTCTTTTAAACTAATTACAGACTTCATGTTTTTTTGAAAAGGTTGAATTCAATGTTGAATACACTTTCAAATATCACACTCAAGTTTTACCTCGGTTGTTAGTATGTATTAGTCGAGTCACGAAATACAATTACATTGATCTGAAATTGTCCACACACCCTTGCTTCTGCTGACAATACATTTTTACGACAGCAAAACTTAATCCTTTGAAATATAAACATTCATTTCCTTTTAAAATATTACCAGAAACTATAGAACGCCACCTACTATACTATATACTACAGTTATGTAATTGCAGTTAAAAACAAACAACTCTTGCGTTGTAAGTGGTCGGGTTCACATCACTCAGTAGTCATACGTCAGTCAACAATCCATACGCCACCGCCAGTGTGCACTCACCTTAACATCTCAACTTTACCAATTTACCGACGACGGTAACATTGCCAAATACCGACGTTTTCCGACAACTATTGAGAAATATTAATTACCGCTATTACGTGAGATTACTTCGGCCTATTACCGGTCATTATGCCGACTGGCAAGGGGCAAGCGATGGTGGAACACCTCACGCCAGTAAACGACCTTGTCGACTTATGTAAGGTCAGTAAAAGTAGCATCTGTTGCATGAGAGATTAATTGCAGATTGAACCTACAATGTTAACAGGTATGATGTAAGTCTTTTTTGTATATTATAGTTGGATTTTGTGCTGATTTGCTGGTCAATCAATCAAAAGTCATATATTTAAATTAGGCTGATAATCAGCACTTTTGAACGTCACATTACAAGAGACAGTCGCACAATAACGCCCTGCCCTTCGCCACTTCCTAGTGTTTTAGCTGGAAAGAAGAAGTGGCGCAACAAACTCCCCAGCAAGCAGGTGTTTTTAACAGCTGTTCATTAAGAGTCTTTTTGTACCAAAGTAGTTCGTTTTTTGTACTGATTTGCTGGTGTTTAAACAGCTGTTTATTTTTTTACTTATATACCTAATTTTCAGCTATAATGTCACATAATTATTAACTTATTAGATTCAGATCATTGCGGGCAACTGATTACAATTCCAAATGTATTAAAAAAAGTAGCTAAGATGGATATCACTGTCAACCCAAAAACTAAAAGTCGCCTAGAAACTTTTAAAAATAAACTTTCAACTAAATTACCACTTTTGTCAACTAGTGATGACCCCAATCAAAAATATAACAATTTTTTTAGTATGTATTGCACACAGTTTAAGACCACGTTTGTTCCTAAGACTATCTCGGTTAATAATAACGCTTCTTTCAATGACTGGGCCACCTTTGGTATTCATAAAAGTAGAAAACGGCTTTATGAGCTGTATGAAGAGCGAATTTGTATTAATACTGTAGAATTTAATTTGTATGTTAAGAATTATTCTAAAGTTTTTAAAAAAGTTTGTGCTATAGCTAAGTCACATTATTTGAGTTCAAAAATTAAAAATAGTAGTAACGTAATTAAAACGACTTGGAACATTATTAATAGCGAAGCAGGAAGGTCTTGCAAGCGAAATAGTGACTACAGCCTTGCTATCGGCGATAATATCATAAAATCAGATACTCAAGTTGCTACAGCGTTCGAAAATTTCTTTGCGGATATTCCTGTATCGACTACTAAATCGCTAGACTCGTCACCTGCTGCTGCAGATGCTTTACTAAAGGAAAATGTTCCATTCCATGATTCCGAATTTAATTTTCAATATGTCAATTGTAATGATGTAATTAAAACTTTTCATATGTTAAATGTTAAGAAGACCGCTGATCTATGGGGTCATTCTGTGGACGTTGCCAAGTCCATTATAACCATTGTAGCTCCTTCATTAGCTGTTATATTTAATGATTGTATTGACCGTGGTGAGTTTCCTGATCTAATGAAAAATAGTAAAATAATACCATTGTTTAAATCGGGTAGTACATCAGACCCTACTAACTATAGACCAATTTCAGTGCTACCAACATTTAGTAAAATTTTTGAAAAAATAATTTTAGATCAAATGCAAAGATTTTTCAATAAACATAAGTTATTGCATAATAAACAGTTCGGTTTTACAAAGGGTCGTTCAACTACTGATGCCGGTGTTGAACTTCTAGGACACATTTATAATGCCTGGGAAGATAAATGTGATGCTTTGGGGATTTTTTGCGATTTGTCCAAGGCTTTCGATTGCGTTCTCCATAAAACATTAATCAGAAAACTACACCACTACGGAATCCGGAACGCCTCTCTGAATCTTCTTACGTCATATTTGAGTGGTAGGATTCAGAGAGTTGATGTAAACGGGAAAAGATCTCCCGGATCTGTAGTAAGCATGGGAGTACCACAAGGGTCCATTCTTGGCCCTTTTTTATTTCTTATTTATATTAATGACTTGCCTTACCTCATAAAGGATAATCATGATGTAGTGTTGTTTGCAGACGACACTTCTCTTTTATTTAAACTAAAACGTCAGCAGCTAGCTACTGACGATGTTAATAGCGCTCTGGCAAAGGTCGTTAATTGGTTTAACGTTAATAATTTACTTCTAAATGAAAAAAAGACCAAATGCATTAAGTTTACGTTACCTCATGTTAGACAAGTGGAAACTAGTGTACTAATCAAGGATGAAGAGTTGAAACCGGAAGATAATACAGTGTTCCTAGGCTTAACTTTGGATGCTAAGCTTCATATAGATAAGTTGTCAAAAAAGCTTAGCTCAGCAGCATACGCCGTTAAAAAAATTCGTGATTTGACTGATTTAGAGACAGCCCGTTTAGTTTATTTTAGTTATTTCCACAGTGTGATGTCGTATGGTATTCTCTTGTGGGGCCATGCCGCCGATATTCAGACAATTTTTATTTTGCAAAAGAGGGCAATTCGTTCAATGTATAAATTAAGTCCTAGACACTCCCTCAGAGAAAAATTTAAAGAGATTAACATACTTACTGTGCCCTCTCAGTTTATTTACGAAAACCTTTTGTACGCGCATAAAAATATAAAATTGTTTAAAAAATACAGTGATATCCACGACATAAATACAAGGAACAAACACAAATTTGTTGTTCCTGCAACGAGGCTCAAAAAAATAGGAAGTACTTTCACATGCCAATGTATACGTTATTATAATAAACTGCCAAGCGATATTCAAACACTAAGCCTCAATAAATTTAAATCTTTCATAAAACATAAACTATGTCTCAAAGCTTACTATAACATGAATCATTACCTTGAAGATAAAAAGGCTTGGGATTAAGCTGCTCCAATTTAATTTACTCAGTGAGTGTCAAAATTTGCCTTTGTTTCACTTATTTATTGTCTATTCCTTTATTTTATATACTTTGACATTAATATTTACTTTATTTTTACATTCTTTTTATTATTATGATTAGTGACATTTTATTTTCTTATTATTTTCATTTATGACATTTTATGATTTCATTATGATCTCATTAATTATTTATTTTTTATTTGTTTATTGTAAATGTGAGGACCATGTGGATCATTTCTTTTATTTACTTTGTTTTTTGACGAAGGTCTGGCAGTTTGAGTGCTATAAGCGACCTACACAAATGTCCTTTTTTTGGTATTGTTCGTCGTGTCGTTGAGCTCCTTAGGTTATGAGTTGAGCTACACGATAACTGACAAATGCTTGCACTGACTGGACAGGTCCACTCAATCTGTGTGGTGCTTTCTTAAAAAGACCATTTCAGACACTATCTGCATAGTCCTCATGTAAGTTGACCAAGATTATTTTGTCTGGACTTTAAAAGAGACTATGACCTCTGAGTTTGTTTCGGCTGTTTCTTCTCAGAGTAGTCGGGTACGAAACACCGGCCTCATCTAGTTTTAAAAAAAAATGACGTGTAAAAGTGTTTGTGAAAACCTACTTGCAAAATAAACACCATTTATCATTTATCATTTATCATAACAAGCTGCGCCAGAACTAGTTAGAACTTGTTAAAGTCGTCTTTGTTGGATCTCATGTGCACGCATCTTCACAGAATTTTCCCAAGTTTGTTGATCTGTCTTCCAGTTTAACTAGATGTGGTTGGTGTCTCTACCATTACATCTGACTGGGTGATAAAGAGAAACTCCATGGCGTCGATAGTTCGGGGTCACAGGTCAACTGGTCTACGAACATTTAAGATAAAATAAGCATACACGAAAACTTTCAAGTAAAACTGCTAAAAGGTTTGTCGGGTATATGATGCAACTTGAAATCCACGATATTGAATCAAAACTATCTATTAAACCTACCCTTCATCAATTTATCAAAATCATAACAAAAATTCTCCATTTCACTGCCTGGGGTAATAATCGCAAGCGCGCCAGCTAGGCACTAGGTCATAGATTCGATTCCCAGATCATGTCAGCTGGCATACGTGTGTCTTAAACACAACTGGTATATCCTCTCTTATCCAATAGTAAGCGTAAAATTATGTTAGATTTCAAGTTGTTTTTTTAATTCAATGAGAGTTACAAATTTTCAAAAGTGGCACAGTGATCATTCCTGGGCACTGCATTTAAATTCAATCCTTTTTAAGAATCTTCCTTGCTCTTCGGCGTTGAATGAAACATCAATAATTGCTACAATTTTAAGGCACTTTAAGGTAATCAGGGTACAAACAGAGTGGTGTTGCCTTGTGTTGAGGGTCAGTTTCTGCGAATCAGACCTTCCCTTTTTAATGATAAAGTTTAAAATAGAACTGAGTTTTTGGATTTTGTTCCGTTTACTGCTTGCAAAAATTTGAACAAAGCTTGAGCTGAGTCATGGTACGAAGAGAGACAAGTTTTTTTTAGGAATCACATAATATAAGATAACTTCCCCCGCCCTGGGCGGAGCGAGGGGGGAGGTGTCAGATATTACTGACTAAAATCCATTTATGTTCCTTCTTTGACCTTTGAACAACCCCCAACCGCGGGCAGGGGCTATATTTTATATTTTAGGGCTTCTTCTCTTCTTGTGTTATTTTGTGAGAAATGAGCTATTTATTTTTTAATTGGTTGTCTGATTATCGCTATCAGCGATTGAAGCGCCATTTTAACCGAAGAACAAGCATATTTTGGTACACAATAAATTATATTCTTTCCCATGTTTAAATTGATTTCAATAAAAATATATAACTATTATTGACTTGAAAACACTGAAGAGCAGTTAGAGAGTATATAAGTCTTTAAACTGACATGGTTACTAACATTATAATTAACACTTGAAACGGGATATTTACCATGTTTATTATTAGTAGTTATTGCGGGTGGAAGTTACCCGCAATAACTTCAGTTTATCCGTGATCATGGCGCTTGCAACATCGCCGAAATATCGGAAACTCAATATAAATAATAAACATGGTAAATATCCCGTTTCAAGTGTTAATTATAAAGTTAGAGAGTAGTTAGAACTTGTATTGTGTGTTTATTTTTGTTCTCAGATTCTTCATAAAACCAACTTAGCTGAAATAAATCAACATTCTCTTTTAACGAAAGCAGGCACAAGCCACAGATTACAGAGTATTGTAGGAACTTGAACCCGTGTACCGTGGTTGAACTCGGGCGGTCCCGGCAATCAAGCCTTACTCTGCCTCACCGCGTTACCGCCCACGAAGCATTTACTTCCGTTTCATTAACTTCCGACAAACGTAACAGCTGGATATCAGCACTGCTTATTTATCTCTCACTTACTGAAAAACCCTGTAGACTCGAATATTATTATTACCTCGGTATTTAAAAAAAAATGGTCAAAGATTTGCTCTCTATACTTTGATATTTTGTATATATTTTAGATATGTATTATTTTATATTGTATATTTTTATTAGTATGTAAGTTTTTCTATATTGATAAAGTATCATTTGTCCTGTCGCAGTACTGCTGAAAGAAATTTCTTTATGAAATAAGCAGTACCTTTGTGCTCTTTCATTTGTATTTATTTTTCATAATGTTTTTTTTTATGTTTTCTGTATACATAAATTTATAAATAAATAATCATATTATTTTTGAAATCAGTGTATTTACTTTAATGTTTTACAATGCCTCTACGGTAAAACAGATTTGTACAAAAAATTGGCACTGAGTAAGGACATAGGATACTTTTGATCCCAGTATGTCGTTCCCTGGATACAATTTTCTACCTCCACGAGTTAATTAGTCATGGTTAATATTAAAATAGAAGTTGTATGTAAAACGTTTGTTGAGCAACAGTTCAATGTGAACCACTCCAGGGTATTTAAACATCTGATCAAAAATCTTTTGATTGTCGATAACAAGCGCACTTCCCCTCATTACGTAATGTTCCTATCGAGTGAAAGCGTCAAGGATGGGGTCTTTGCCCCTAGTTCCCTTTCACGCCGTATTAACGCTTGTAATCATGTGCTTAGAGGTCATTATGGCGTAACGCCAGTATGCATGCTTCTCATTACTACTGATTTAGTGGTACGATTTGTACTCGACTTTCTTTTTATGTTTCCTACTGGTTTTGTGGAAGAAAATTTTAAAAAAATCTTAAAGTTATGACAGCGTTGCAAACTATCAACAATTTTGCTATGTTTAATTGATTACCTAGCTCTTGCCCTCGGCTTACCCGTATAGACGTCGAATTACATCCCAAGGGAGCATAGTACTGGGATTAAACGAAGCCTATCACTGTGAAAATGTCATCAAACTCAGCACAGTAGTTTAGCGTGAAAGAGGAACAAACATCTCACAACCTCTTGCATTTATAATTAGTAGGATATAATCAACCTCATTAAATTATCGCGAATATCAATCGTAATACTAAATTGGAAATTGTAACAGTTTTCACAGGAAAAACTTAACCACGAACACTTGTTATCAATAAACCTATTGAACATTCCAGTTAACTAATAGTTATTTATTACCGGTTCAAGTTGTTAGATAACAGACGACAGCTAACTTTACGATTGACCCGAGTTACGACAGCTTCCATAACTAATTCCAAATCAATTGATTATTCCAATAGAATTCGCAAACAGTCCATTGAATGACATATTTACTTTGTCGTAGAGTAAAGTATTAACAAATATATAAACAAAGCATCGATTACGCATTATAAAATCGCTTTGTCATGACAACTTTGCAAATTTTTTTTCCCTGCTTACCTTCCAACCTAGATAAATAATACGTATAAGTACGCGACGTTAGTATCATGCTGAAATTCACGCTTGACTGTACATCCTTCCCAATTAATTTGAGATCAACAAATCATATCTTCTCCAATCATAAGTCTCCTCTACTACATATTTGAATACATAATTAAACTTTATAAAATAGATGTCAGCATTAAGCAAATAGTGCTTGCGCTGTGAGCATTTTTTTTTTTCAATTTGATAGCAACCTGTAAGCCATTTTTTTTTCAGAATCAGAATTATTTATTTGTGAAACATAGGTGAAGAACATATATACATTAATCATACATGTCAAGGTCTTAAATAGATAAGTGTTGCACTATGCTTTGTCATTGTTGACATACAAATATTGAAGTCAGGTTCATCAAAGTTAACAAAATTTTCTATCAATTTTATACAAATACATTAACATAATCAATTTAATAATGTCCACTACAAGAAAGAAAAACAAAAAACACACAGAAGAAGATCATAACAAAAGAACATGCGAGAAATTATTCGTCCGTTACATTAATAATATGAATTAATAAAATTACAGAATTTAATCAAATAGTCATCAAAAATTAAAATAGTCATCCAAGTCAACATTAATAATATAAAATTACAGAATTTAATCAAATAGTATTATCATTAAAATAGTCATCCAAGGTATAATAACATTTCTCAACTAATAACTTGTGAAGACACTTTTTGAATTTCTTTAATGGCATACATTTTATAGCATCAGGTATTTTATTAAAAATTTTTGGTGCAACACCAAAAAAGCTCTTTTTCATTAACGCAGTAT
Organism: Ochropleura leucogaster; assembly: GCA_958449745.1. NCBI lineage: Eukaryota > Metazoa > Arthropoda > Insecta > Lepidoptera > Noctuidae > Ochropleura > Ochropleura leucogaster. The sequence goes on from OY288203.1 coordinate 878,307, forward strand.
TACATTTCAACGTACATAGTTTTTTTTTAATTTCTCCTTCAATCATAATATATTCAAATACCCATTAATGTAAAAAAAAATACTGTTTAATCCCAAAACCACCTACCAACCAGTAAGGTTCATATCCAAATAAAACTAACGAGACGACGTTAACAAAATAACCATCTTCAAATAGGGTCACAAAAAGTAATATAACCTCATTTTTTGTGTCCTACATGGGGTCATTGTGCTTAACAAATATTTATGTAGGTCGGTTACTTATAACTTCTTAACCCACATTCCGTCCCTTGCTTTAGTTTTTTGTTTATTTCCTGATAAGATGATAATTGTAAAGAATCCGTGATTTAGATCCCGGCGGGATTCGTATCATTAGTGATATGAGTGCCGCTGTTAGTATTTTTTATGTGGACAGAGTTTGATTTTGTATTAGTTAAATAAGGTTATTTTTAAAACATTGCTTGCTGACAAGTCCTGTTACCCTACCATGATGTCTTATAGCAAAACTTATTCCACTGAGGGAAAGAGATAGAGCTATACAGGGTGTCTAGCACCATCTCTTTAGCACACAGGAATAAGAACTGCTGTAAGATGTCATGGTAACCCTACTGTTCCTGATAAAGATGTTTTGGAATATTTGTCTTATTTTGTTGAGTGATTTACCTTTGTGAGAGTATCATACGTTATCTTTATGTTATTAGTAAGACAATAAATGTTAAATTATATAAGAGATTTCCTATTCCTTCAACCTCACAGTTTGATTAACTCCTTCATCAACCATCATCTGCCTTTGCCAACTTTGATGAGTTCAGCTAACAGTCTAACGGATACAGCCGAATACCTGTATTTTAAATGAAGTGACTGCCTATCTGACCTCCACAACCCAGTTATTTCACAATTATGATAATACCAAAGAATTCCTGGTAAGACTGGTTGACAAACTGTCGGGCCACTGACTTCCTATACAAAGATCTATAAACGGCAGTCAGGACCAACGGAGGAAAATCTACACGTGAAGGGCCATCCACATACAGCCTAGGCAAGCGTGTTTCAACCTTAAGATCGACCCTAGTCTCTTACTCTTTAAATTCCTCTTGTAGGTATCTTCATAAATAAAACACAGTTACCAATTAAACGCCTCAACACGATGTCAAAATCCTTAAATTCCTTTCACACTTCGTAATCCTTCACCAATCTTGACCCTCACAAATATTAAACAAGTATTCTGATACGGCACGAACCTCACATTCCTCCATAGATTACAGTATGTTTCGATCACTAGATTCACTGATGCGTTCATTTCGCTCTTCACCTTGTTCAACAAAAGGTTACGGACTATTACAAAACGTCTGGTAATTTTGCTGGCGATTCGTTATCGAATTGATTATAGTTGTAAATATGGATTACAATCTATTTGATAACAGTTTTTGCCTGGCCTTTACTGGAAAACTAGTCTAAATAAGTACATAATTAATCTATGTTAGAGTTAATTCATCGTCCGAATTTCTTTTGACTTTAATCCAGTTAAAATATCACAGGTCAGTGCTTCCAATAGAATAGAAATCGGATTGATTGGATTCCTCGTTGTTGCCAAGTTTGTTTCTTCCTCAACTATCTATTACTAGAATTGTAATGTTTGTCATTAAATCAACGTGACGCTATAATAATGGTTTGCAAAATATTATACAATAATTACTTAGTGAAAGTAAACCTACCATTAAAATTAATTGTCTTGGCATTTCGTTAATGATCTGACGTCATACAGCGCTTTTTGCAAAAATAGAGAGTGAGATACATTTGAGAACTACTGAATAAAATTACGCGAATCCGGCATGCTTGCTTCGACCGCCCACTACCAGGAAACAAGATCAGATGTTAAACAAACCGCGTATTGAATGCTGTTGCAGATTAATATCTTACTAAATAAAATAATAACAAATCAATGGCTTCTAAGTCCTTATCCAAGTAGATAATTTGCTATGTCCTCCTACAATAATAAAGTTTTCAACATGGACGTTGTTTGTAAAGTTTAGCATTATCCTAGCTTTTATCTTCTAGGTTGAGAAGAAAATAAATGGCAATTTGCGTCAAAATTAACCAGTCAGCAAATGTAGCTTTCAAAATAAGTAATCTACACCATTACAGAACTACCAAACATAATTATTCAAGTCTAAAACCCCATATCGCACTATACAACAATAATAGTCCATTATAATTAATTCCACAACTATAATCTAGTACGATCACACATGATCACGCCGGTGCGCCAGGGCACGGGCAGAGAAAGTGCGTCCCAGTAGTGTTGTGGACGTGTTGCGCAAGAGCACGCCGCCGCTATGACAATGTCGCGGCGCAAGACACAAGCGGTCAAGTTCAGTCCCCAATTAGTGCTGGCTACGTGGGGTATCAAAAATATGGTTTGATTGGCTGAAGCAAGACAGGAAAAACATGTCTAAGCTCCATCGAATTTCTCAATATCATTTCTCAATAAATCGCATTTCTTGCTTCTAAGCGTACTGCATCAATCACTTTTTACAAAAACCTATTTGTTTCTTGCAAAAACGTCGTTGAATAACGTTACCGTACTCGTTTAGGTCGGTTATATCTGATACACTTCTAATGTGCTCCACGGAAAGCCGTGCAAACCCAACAATGATTTGATTGTTTAACTCAGAGCTGCCGAAATTATTGCTCTCCATTTATAACATATATATTTATATGTATAAAGTACTTGTGGTTTATAACTTGTACGCCTCACCAAATGGTAAGGTATCTTTGGTTCTACTACTAATTATTTCACACATCTTTTTGAGCTTTGACCCCAGCCCACCTTGACCCCGCCCGCTACCGCTCATCGCTTGCACCCCACACACGTCACCTGACGTCCCGCTAACAAGTGCGCGCGCAACTCAAGGCGCAGTGAAACTTATTAGCACCTGTTATGTGCCGTTATTATTATTATTATTCACTTTTACTCTATGATGCGCGCGCAAATGTTTATTGCAAATTACGTAATTTAGTAGCAGTTGCACGTGCGTTACTTAGTTTGTTGTTTGTTGCTTTTTTGACGGATTTTCAAAAGAAGTTATTTGGGAACAAAAGTGAGAGTCTTAAGAAACTATTATTCTGTCTTATTGTTTCGGTCGGGTTTGTTCTCTATCTCAAACAGTATCTCACAATATGCACATGCGTCTCACGGTTCTTCTCGAAAAAAGTATGTTCTCACTTACAATCTGGGCCATCTGACAAACCTCTTTTAATGCGTCCTCGTTCATATATTTGATCATGAATAAGGGCAGACAGGGAGGTTCCTGGCGTTCCTGATATAATCGGGTGGCAGGAAACGCCCGGGTGTCAACATTGTGACGATCGCCCCGAGGACACACAGTGGCGATCTGCCCAGTCTGGCGAAGCCTTGACCTCGTAGAGGCGATCGATGGCGGCGATCTCTCGCGTCCGACCCTGGTTCAGTACATGATCCGGAGCAAGAGGGAATGGAAGCGGTCACCACCTTCTGCGAAGCAGTAATACTAGCGAAGGAGGTAACCGGGCGTTTTAGGAAGAGAACCTCAAACCAACCCAAAGCGACGGAAGAGCCAAGAAGTTATTTGATGATTTCCCATCCGCAATATCTATACTAATATTATAAAGCTGAAGAGTTTGTTTGTTTGTTTGTTTGTTTGAACGCGCTAATCTCAGGGACTACTGGTTGGAATTGGAAAATTCTTTTAGTATTGGATAGTCCATTTCTTGAGGAAGGCTATAGGCTATAACATCACGCTACGACCAACAGGTGCTGAGCAGCGTGGGTGAAACCGCGTGGAACAGCTAGTATAAAAATAAAGGCGGACAGGTTGCAAGTACTACGCCACTATCTTATATGAAAACGTTCACCAACTGTACCGATCGAAAATGAAATCGCGACTCAAAAACACCAAAGAAAACAGAAGCTTTCACATTCGTATCTCCAAAAATATTCATTGGCTTTTCTCTTTTATCATTCAGAAGATAATGTGGTTGAATAATTTCGAAAAAAATGTCTTACTTTATATTATTTCTGAATATGTTATTTTCTCTGAATTAATGACACTTCGAAAATTGATACAGTGTGTGACAGGAGAAAACGCAAACATATTAAAAGATTGGCCAAGACCGAGTCAGACACGCGCACCGAGGATTCCGTACAAACTTGCGACATTAACTTTTATTATTAAAATTAAATAAATTTTTCGGTTTTTTCACAACACAAAGGGACCTTAGAGTCGAGTATATGGTTTTAATTTCAACTCGATACCTCCACGCGTTCCCGAGATCTCGAAAGGTTCTTGACAGACAGACAGACAGATTGACGGACAACAAAGTCGGATCCAATGAGGGTTCCGTTTTTCCTTTTGAGGTAAACCCTAAAAAGAAAACCATCAACAAAAAGATCACTTTAATGGTTTTCAACAGTATCCATTCTGTAGACTATTGAACCACCGCACCACACAAGGCGGAAGAACAATCAGCATGGCCGATTAAAATTGTTTCAAAAACATATAAGGAATGAGTACATGATCAACAACAAGTACGTACTACCATACCAATGTCATGACTGTTCGAAATTCAAATAAATGTCGATAACGCGTCACGTCGTCATTGCGTCAGCGCATCAGCTAATCGGCGCGCGCGCAACTTGACCGTTACTATCGCCGATGTTACCACACCTCCACTTGCACTGATTAGAAACCTCTTAATTATAACAGACACGCGCTCTCGTGAACTCCGCTAAAATCCGGAATCGAAAATCAATCGGAAAGACACGCACTTTCTTCATTTTAATGTGCAACTTATGTATCTATACCCAGATAACCCATTTTTGTTCAAAACTTGGTAAACTCAGGAAAACTAGACAATCCTTACTAATATTATAAAAGCGTAGGTAAGTTTGTTACTGTTTCACGTCCAAACGGCTGAACGGATCTTGATGAAATTTGGCACAGAGATAGATTATATTCTGGAATAACACATCGGATACTTTTTTTTTTCGAAATCACGAGGGCGCCAGCAGCTAGTATGGTATAAAAAAAAACACAAAAACTATTAGTTGCTGTAAAATTAAGAATTACAAAGTCTTCTTAAATCATTACGTAGATTGCTTTACTAACTCCATCAAGAAAGACACATGCACAAATAAATCGATTAAGCACAATGTCATTAAGCTGTCCTAAATATGCAGCAACAACTCAAAGTGCCAACTGCAGTGAACTGTGAGGAAACGTAATGCGAGCCCATCAGTTTCAACAGCTCACAGAGGTCAGCACCGGCGCTCGCGCAGCATTCCAAGTAGCTGCCAGTTGCAACTGCAGGCGATTGCGACCAGTTGGGACATGGTACACTTAGATAGTACGTGAGATGCAAGTTGCGGTTCTAAGATATGCGGCGACGGGGAAAAGGAAATGGGGAAATGTCAGTTGTATGATAGAGGGTCTGGTTAAGCAAGTTCTAGACGATTATGGTGAATATCCGTCTGTTTGTAACCATTTCACGTCTTAACGAGTTCGATGAAATTGGGTTTCGATGTTTGGTACACAGGAAGACCATGACCTGGGGGTCTAAAATGACCACTTAAGCTGAATCATAATAGGTTAATAATAAGAATAACGTTATCATTCGTCAAATGGTCCCAAAGTCGAAAATCACAATACGAAACTGCGTCTGTAACAGTTTTAATTTTTTTTATGAAATATCTTCTAATATATAAAATTCTTGTGTCACAGTTTTCGTTCCAATACTACTCCGAAACGGCTGGACCGATTCAAACGAAACCTTGTGTACATATCGGGTAGGTCTGAGAATCGGCCAACATCTATTTTTCAGACCCCTAAATGAGCAGCGGGTGATATCGCTGGGCACAGCGATGGATGTGTGAAAGGATCTTGAGCAAATTTGACATAGAAGTAGATTATAGTCTGAAATAACACAGAGGATACTTTTTTTTCGATATCACACGGACACGGGCGAAGCTGCGGGCGCCAGCTTTATGATTCTGCTAAAGTGGTCATTTTTAGACCCCCTGGGCTTTGACAAAAAGTTCTTTCAGTTACATACTTAGGTATATAAATTGAACTAGTACATGTTTTAAAAGAGTTAATCATCTTGTGATTTCAAAATCGTCCATCAGTCTCTATTTCATCAACGAAAGCCTCATATAAATCTCAAGCTTGCTTAAACGGAAACTTAATTAAAGTTCAATTCTTGTTCTTTATTCTCCACATCAATTACAAAAACATTTGTTACAAGGTTTAATAAGTACAAAGGCAAGCCTAACAATTTAAGTGGGTGGTGGTGATACGGTCTTAGCCATAACCTCACGCCTGTACTCTGAGGAGGTTTCTTCAGAGGTGCACACGTTACAGTCACATTTGACCAGGCATGTTTAAGTACCATACGGACCTCCCGGGGTAGGGGGCTGTTCCAATAAGATACCGCGGCCCTAGAACATAAAGAGCAATAGAAGGAACATGGGTGAGTTTTACTCAGTACAAGTCTGGCACTCCCCCCCACTACGCCCAGAGCGGGAGAAGTAATATACAAAATCAAAAGTCATTTATTCAATTGAGGCTGATAATCAGCACCTTTTGAACGTCACATTACAAGAGACAGTCCCACAAAAACGCCCTGTCCTTCGCCACTTCCTAGTGTATTAGCTGGGAAGAAGAAGTGGCGGAACAAACTCCCCAGCAACACATCTATCTGTCTGTCAGGTTAGAAGAACCAGATTTTATACAATTCCGTTTATCACAAGGTACATTTAAGAAATTATTCATTCATGCAAAAAATTACCTTGAGGACGATAAATAGGTACTTATGTGATATATTTTGATAATTAGACCACCCAAGATAAAGTTCAATAAGCAGCCATACTTAAAATTGTTTTCAACAGTAAATCTTATAGTAATTGTAGAGTGTAGGTACAGCCCAACTTTGTTCCAAATCATGGTTTCAAATATAAAATTTCGTAATAGCAAATAACTTTAAAATAAGGTTACTTTATATACTGCAATATATTTAATTAGTTGTGGTCACATAACACAAGGTCGTTTGTTTATTTATGATTATTAATGTATATTTATAGATTGATCTTAAAGCGACTGTCTCGCAACCTTCGTGAGCAGATTAGTGTAATATCAGTCACTAATTATGATGATATCATTTGTCAAGAGTTACATCTCTTAACAAATGATATTGCTGTTAATGTTGCGCTTCTCAAGGTTTTTTTTGGCTAAAATAAAGAAAAAGCTACTACAGCTTTTTCCGAAAAATAATAATTTAATTTTAGTTACAAATGATGATAATAAAATAATAATGAAAAACGAATTATCTTATCTACATCTACACTAATATTATAAAGAGGAAAGATTTGTTGTAGTATGTTTTTATTACTGCATATAGGACTACTTACTAACAGCTTAAACAGAATCTTAATTTAAAAAATAAAAAACCATAGACCTCACGTATAGTAAATGTTACGACTAGGTAACTCAAAAACGCCTTGATTAATTCCAAAAATTGTTCAGACATTAGAAAGCTGCATAATTACTGAATAACATAGGCTATATAACATCACGCTAGTACCCAAAAAAAAGACGCGGGTAAAATCGCGCCGGACAACAAGTCCTTACTAATATTATAAAAGCGAAAATGAGTTTGTTTGTTTGTTACCTCTTCACGCCTAAATGGCTAAACCGATTTTGATGAATTATTGGTACAGAGATAGTTGGAACTCTGGGGACGGAAATAGGCTTATTTTTATATATTTTTTTTTAAAACGAGAATTGAGGGAAGAAAAGGGAAAACTTAGCTTTGCTCGTACAATAAATCAGGTGCAAGGGCAACAACTACAGGTAGCAGATACCTGCAAATCAGGAAAGGGGAACCGTGTTACCCCGAATTGAACGTGATCGAAGCTGCGGGCAAAAGCCAGTAATTTATGTTCAGAATTTAGCTACAATAATATTCATCGTAAATTGTGTTTTAAGTAAATTTCTTTTTTAAATGTAAACACAAACATACAGTCGTTTTTATTAAAACCAACTACATATTACAAATGTCAGATTTATACAGACGTTTGCGCAGCTGAATCAAAATGAACCTTAGAGTGGGGTCATCGACACGTGGCGAGTATCGACTCACCTTGACATAGATCTCGATACTATTCACTATTCCATTCTGATCGACTCGAACTTTTTACCGCGACATTACTTGTGTTTATTTTGTTTTGTCTTTTATTTGGAATGAGACAGGTCTATTTATTGACGAGCAACTTAAACATTCTTTTCTTGAAGTACTATAATTTAAGATTGGAATGTTATGAATAGAAGAAGTACGAATCTAATGTGTCTGCCTATGTGCAAAAACTAAAAAAGTTTTTATTTTTGTGTGTTCTATATTTCATCCCTTCCACGGAAACGTCATTTTTATTGCATGTTTCGGGACACAGAGTCCAGGATAGGGGTTAGAACACAGTTTTGAGCACAGCTTCATCACACTCAAATACAAATAAACTTTTGAAATAAACTTCTGAAATACATATTTTGGAAATTGAAGTGTGGTGAGCGAAGCCTTTTGAAATACAGTTACCCAAGGCTCAATTATTAAAACGGTATCTGTTACATTTTTTTATTTAATTTACATGAATCAATTGTCACGGTGAACGCAATGTAATAAACTAATTTTGTGTTAGTTTAAAAAAAAACCTATTCATGTTCATAAATATTTATTAAGTGTACAGATTATTTTTTGCTAATATGTAGGAACCTTTAAAAATCATTTTACATTTGATTCACAAAGCTTTTTTATATACAATCTAGTTTCAGCAATAGCATCTTACCTGGTCTACAGGAAAAAGCATTGTAATAGCAACAACGGAAGTGAGAAAACATTCCCTCTTAGTGATAGATCATCTGCTTGTGATACATCACAACGGATATTGTGACAATATCCGGCCTTTCTTGTTAACGCGATGTCTTAAGATCAAGTTTGTACTTTATCTCAAGGAAAGAGAGTGCTTTATGGTATGTCTTCTTATGTAAATCGGGTCGGTGTACCTGTCTTTCATAGTTGGAATAAGTGATCCTTACCAATTTGTTGTTCGTGCCTTCAGCAATAATAATGAAAATAATTTATTATTATGTTTTAAGACTTTGTTTCAAAAACAAAGTATTGCGAGAGCTCACATATTTTTAAAAAAAAAAACGTTGCCCCATTCTAGTAATTTCTCCTGTATCGTGGGTGCTTTTACAAACATTTAAAATCACATACACAAACAGCAATATTTGTTCCGTGCGGGAAACGAACCCGCAGCGCAGCAGTAGATCGCTCAGTCACTGCGCCAACCGTTTCGTCAATATTACTGTTTCGTTGCAAAAATGCTCGTATTAGCAAAAAAAATGGGATAATATAACACAGTCGGCATGATTATTATTTGTCATCGGATAAAAGTAATAAGTAGGTATTGGTGCTTCCGGAGTAAACAAAATATGACCTGAATATAATCGATACCGACAATTACATCGAGGTCAATGGTGAGGCAATGTAACGATTTGCAATATGTGTACACTGTACATACGTCCGCGTTTATTTACTCCAATTTTTTGTGACGAACTTAAAAAAGGTCATTGATAACACCTGGGGCACTTACAGGAATAAACAAAAATACCTACAAAAGCTGCAATTTGCGAAAGAGACATCGCGGCCCCGGAACGTAGGGCAATGGAGGAAACATGGGTAGGTTTTAATCAGTACAAGTTTGACACTCCTCCATAGCTCTGAGCAGAGCGGGGACAGTTATTTGATGATTTCCCATCCGCAAAAAATAAAAAGGCAGTCCTTTTATCAATATTCCCACACACTCTTTTAATGACATAAGAATCCAAGGCTGCAAGGCTACACAGGCCTGTCCTTACACGCCAGAGTCCCAAGGTTCCCGTTACCTGCACTGCACTGGGCATAATGCTCAATTTACTGCACAAGATTGGAAAGCGCACAGCTGCAGCTGAGGTCAACCGCTCTGAAACTATAGGAAGCTAACTCGATCGGTTATGCACGTAATAAAGGTGTGCGTTACAGCCTACGCTGGGTGTACGCAAGTTTGTGCGCACTAAGTGGTGTCTATACGTATTTTACAAGCTTTTCGCAAAATTAGGAATTCATGTGCTTATTTATATTTTTCAGCGACTTTCTAAGCAAATACGAAAGAAAAATACTCGTAGATACACATTGTTTCGACAAAATGTTTTGTTTACGCTGCACTTAAGACATTCTTATTAATTTCCCACTTATACAGGAAGTAATATTTTGGAAAGTGTCGCCGTAAACCAAAAGGCTGTTGTATTCAAGGCAAGCCCAAAGAGCCTTGCCAGTTATTGAAATAAATAGCCCGTGTCTTAATGCCGGAATTACAGAGTTCATCTTCATTGACATATGCAAGTTAAAAGTCACCGAAAGCTGCAAAACATATTTCGTTTCGCTTCCATCTCTATACATTTACGAAATTGCAATATTTGTTAAAGACAATCTGTCTTAGTTTGACACACTTAATACTACTACTACTATACTACACTTTTCTCTAAGAGTTGTCTAGGCATGTGCCTTAAGATTTTTAATAAACCACCAAAAACGTTAAAAAGGATATCCACAACAAAGCATTTTAAATCTAATCTAAAAAAAATCTTAGTTGAAAAGGTATACTACTCTATGAGTTTTTAGAGGATAAAAAGTTAAATAAAACTGTCCGATCTATATATGTTATTCTATTTTGTATTTTAAACGGTTTCTTGTAATTAATTTGTACGCCTTGCAAGGCAAACCATAGTGAGACAACACAATTATTTATACCATATATCATGTACCTATGTTTCACAAATAAATAACGTTGACTTTGACATCTTGCGACAACTTCATTATGTGATAGTTTGACCCTTTATTTTCAGAAATATATTTAATTCGCCTACATTAAATTAATCAATTAAAACACATACAAATGCTTTATTAATTGATTAAATTATAGGATAGTGATATTGAAAATGGGTTTTGTACCCGTGTGGGTTATTTGTTTAGTTTATTGTTTTATTTATTTTCGTTTTAATTAATACTGTTTTGTTTCATCTTTTCCAGTGGAGGACGCGAGCGGGCGCTACACGTCAATGTTCTACTGGGGCAACAACTACTGGACGGGGTCAGCAGAGCTGTGCGACATACTCAACGAACAGCATTCGCCCATCAAACAGCGCAACAGTTAGTAGTTTCAAGTTATTAATGTTGTCGTTCGTCTAGTAGTGAACTTATAAGTCACAGTTTCCTTTTTTGAAGTTTTGATCAGCTTTTTTACTCAAATTTTGAGGCTACGTGGTTTCGATTCTGAAGAAATGAAATTCTAAAATCATCACATTTTTCTGCCATAGGTAATATTTATTTATAAATATATAATTATAAAATTAATAAATATTATATTATAAAATAATTTATAATATTATATTTATTAATTTTAATAAAATTCAACAAAACAAATTTTATTTAAATATTTAATCCTTTCGTAATAAAATATGATATTTATTAAAAGATAGAATTGATAAGTAAGTATGCCATGTCTCAGAAAGACGTGTTTGTCACGTTGATTCATTACAAGCGTTTGTTTTTTTTAATTTATATATATATCTTTACCCCACACTAGGAATTTCTCCTGTATCGTGGGTACTTTTACAAATATTTAAACTTAAACAACCAGACCCGGAACAACTATCTGTAGGCCATACAAATATTTGTTCCGTGCGGGAATCGAACACGCGACGCGCAGTGCAGCAGTCGATCGCTCAACCACCGCGTCGTCAGATCGTCAGTTTATTATTATTATGTTAGTATGTCATAGATGTTAAGATGTAACAAAGACATTTCCTCCAAGTAGTTAACCAAATACCTCTCTAGTAACTGCGCCATTGTTAGTACCACGCGTGTCAGTAGCCGCGGCACTCACTTAAATAGGCTTTGTATTGTACCGCCAACTGGTTATCTTTGTCGGTACTTATGAGGTTAGCACATATTTTAGCACGCGATGTGCAGTCAGATAACTGTGGTGGCTGTCAACTTTGTTTGCCTATTGAGTTATTAAAAATAGTGATATCAGTTAATTTTTCATCAATCTGAGTATTGTTAAAAGGGCCAATGATTTGTGGACTATTTATTTTTCTGACACTCAGCGACACTCATTGCTTCTGTGCTCCCTTGGTTTATCACATCTATGGATGTTATTTTAAATTCTTGCCCGTAATCACACACCCTCGCATTTTAGGTTCAGAGGCATCCTTTAAAACCCTGTTCTCTGTTGTCACCTTTTTAAATGTTTGGTCGTCATCCTTACTATAATATTAAATTATAATTGTGAAAGTGAGTTTGTTTGTTTGTTACGTCTTCACGCCTTAATGGCTAAACCAATTTAGATGAATTTCGGTACAGAGATTTTTTTAAGGTGGGAAATTATGGAGAAAGAGAGAAGAAAAATGAAAGTTTTGCTTTGCTATTACAATCAATAAGGCGCTAGGGCAAAAACTACAGGTAGCAGGTACCTGCAAATCAGGAAAGGGGAACTGTGTTACCCCGAATTTAACGCGAGCGAAACCGCGGGCAATAATAGTCATATATAAACATTAAAGTAACAAAAAAAAACTATGTCCAACTGCTGCCATATCTATGAAATGATCGGAATACTTGGTTATTGAATATAATTATCGATCAGATAGTGGCAGCAGTCATTAGCAGTATCAAAATGCCACTAATTAAGCAACAATCGCCACGAGCCCACGTCAAGCGAATAGTAATTAATTTAAGTCAATACTTAGTGTATGCAACTGCCTGCAATACTACCCGAATGACTCCACGGAATATGGCGACACGATCGATTCCACTCTCGATCCTAATCGATATGCAGTATCGATAATAGACCACAGAGTTTATGTAATCGAGTAATTGTAGAAATTGTATCTGTGTACCGTGGAAATAATGTGCTTTTTGTAGAAATAGATATTGTTTTTGGGTGATTTTGGTGATCATTGTGTTATGGTAAAAGTTTATGGGGAAAGTTTAACATTTTTGGTTTGTTCTGTAACATGAGTGAATTATTGTAAGAATTAATACAACTTACTAATATTATTAATAAATGCGAATGTTTGTGAGGATAGATGTATGGATGTTTGTTATTTTTTCACATCAAAACGGCTGAACGAATCTGGATGAAATTGGGCACATAGGTAGATTATAGTCTCGAGTAGGATACTTTTTTCGATAGCTCGCGGGCAAAGCCGCGGGCGCCAACTATTTAGTGATAAAAAAGGCAATACACCAAAAATAGCCTTTATATCACCACGACAGGCTTGAGTATATGTTTATTAGAATATTATTTAGTATATGATGTTCATTTAAACTCGATACCTCCACAAGCTCCCAAAATGAAGGGTCTTGACAGACAGAAATACAGACAGTCGGACAATGAAGTATAATTATATAAAGATTCCGTTTTTTTTTTTTGAGGTACGGAACCCTAAAACTCATGTTGCACCTGCCCCAAATACCTGATGTTAAATAAGGTTAGGAAACCGAACATTCTTTGACAGAATTATCAAAATAACAATAGGCACTTTTCGTTTATCCAACTAATCTTCTGCAACTTATTACTCAAATCACACACACAACGCACGCGACACGGTTGGCGCAGTGACTAAGCGTTTGACTGCTGCGCTACGTGTCGCGGGTTCGATCCCCACACGGAACAAATATTTGTATGACCTATAGATAGTTTTTCCGGGTCTGAATTAATTAAATGTTTGTAAAAACACCCACAATACATTAGAAGAAATTCTTAGTGTGGGGCAAAGTAAAAAAAAAACAAAGAAATAACAAATGACGAATTTGTATGTTAAGCTTCTTCTACAATTACGTGAACAAGCCAACCAATTATTAAGAAATATTCGTACAAAAACAAGCACTTACAACGTTATTACCTCTCAACACTCACACCGGGCACTCTGCTCACTGCACATTGTACTGGGTCAAGGGGTGTTGACTTACGTCACTTTCTACCAACAAGCGCGGCCTTGTCTCCTGCGCCCGCGCAGCCAAACGAGAAACTTCCAAAAACCGATGGCCCCAAAGTAGGACTCCGCTAACTGAGTCAGTGATTATAAATGCGATTGGTTGTTATTGCATTCAAGGTAAATTGATATTCTTGGTAATAAAATTCTTGGTCATCGAAACATTTTTCTCGGTAGAACTTGTCGCCCCTGTCCCATTCTACCAGAGGTTGATATAACCACGTTTTCTTCTTTCATCTTCCCCTTCTTCTTCTTTCTTTCTCATCACAGCATGGTCGGTTGTACTTGAAACTTCTTTTTATGCTTGTTTTGACTAATTGTAATGTGTCATGTAAAGTGTTAGTGAAAACGGGCCCGACTGGTCCAGGTTACAATATAAAAGCTTGAATCAATAAAAGGCTGCATAATATTAACTAAAACACTGTTCCATTAAATATCTGTGAAAACGGAAGCAGACATAACACTAGCTAGTATGTTTCATTATAACTATCAATGATGAAAATCTGAAAGCATACTATGTACGAATTATACAACAGTCTGAACTTTTAGCATTCTATTTCCTTACAAAAATAGCACATTAAACTGTTAATTATGCAATCCTTACTTATTACTTATTACTTATTTACTTATAATATTATAAAAGCGAAAGTGAGTTTGTTTGTTTGTTTGTTTGTTTGTTTGTTTGTTTGTTTGTTTGTTACCTCTTCACGCTTTAATGGCTGAACCGATTTGGATGAAATTTGGTACAGAGATAGTAGGAAACCAGGAGACGGACATAGGCTAATATTTTTTTGAAAAAAGTGGGATGTGAGGGAGAAAGAGGGAAGAGAAGGGAAAACTTAGCGTTGCTATTACAAATCAATAAGGCGCAAGGGGAACTGTGTTACCCCAAATTTAACGCGGGCGAAGCCGCGGGCGAAAGCTAGTTCTAATGATAATTTTTGAAACTATTGCAAGATTGTTGAGTTCATTAGGTACTGATTGCTTTGACAAAGGAGACATTGTATGCACATAGATGTTGCGCGCGTTGATGTCTTTTGTATGGCGCTGCGGATGCGCACATTTTATTGCGTAAATGATTTCCGAATCTAGGCTTTTAGGTTATAAGAACATGGGTATTTATTCAGCTCAATAGATTTATGAATCGAAAGTACATTAATATTCTGCGTTGTTTTAGTTTTTGCATAATTTATTTGGACGCATTTTGACGCATTCTTAAGTTTAGTGCGTAATATCATTTTGCGAAATAATATTATTCTCTCTAAATTAGTGGTTCAAGCTTCAATTTGTTGGTTTAGATTACTATGTTTGAATAAATGTGAGTAATTAAAACCCCATCTTTGTATTTCCAGAGACGATTCGCTCCCACATCTTCAACGACTGGCGCGAGGACCTGTCGATGGTGGGTTCCGGGCCTCCCTTCGAGACTGCCTTCTACATCGCCAAAATCACAGTCACCACTAACTTTACGGAGATCGTTAAAAATGTAAGTCTGAGTTATTTGTTCAGAATATTTCGTAAAAAGATTCCTACTTAATCTGTTCGTTCTATAAAGCTCGCTTGCGTATGATATTGAGACTGACTATGAACAGAATAATATCATACGCATTTCATGATGCTCATTCTAATGTTAGCCATCAAATGTCTACTTAAGA
Organism: Ochropleura leucogaster; assembly: GCA_958449745.1. Taxonomy (NCBI): domain Eukaryota; kingdom Metazoa; phylum Arthropoda; class Insecta; order Lepidoptera; family Noctuidae; genus Ochropleura; species Ochropleura leucogaster. Next base: position 894,082 of record OY288203.1, read on the forward strand.
TTTTGCAGAATTTTCAAACATTCTCAATTCGTACCAAGGTCAATCTATGTATCATCCACCATCTACAACATCAGTTTTCTCCCCCAGCAACGCACCCTGCACCTGGGTATGTGCCTGCCCCGCTCCTGCACGCGCGCCGCAGTTTCCGCATTAGTGGCCGGTGCACGCGCACCGCTGTTGCACCACAAGGTTATAGCAGTGCGGTCACCACAGCACGGCGGGTACACCTACTTCGAAGACCCCACCTTCCAGGTGTTACTGTGAGTGCCAAGTACACATAAGCCATAAGTTTCCATCTCAAGTTGCCTCTGGTGCAGGAGGAAGTGGTGGACCTGTGGAAATGTCTTGTACTTTTTTATATTTGCTACACGATAACTGACAAATGCTTGCACTGACTGGACAGGTCCAATCAAATCTATGAGTATCTTTCTTAAAAAAAACCATCTGAAACACTAGTCTTCATGTAAGTTGACCAAGGTTTTAGTCTGAAACTTAAAAGAGACTATGACCTCTAAGATTGTTTCAGCTGTATCTTCTCAGAGTAATCGGAAACGAAACACCGGCCTCAACAATTTAAAAAAAAATGTTTTTTGTAAAACCTAAATGCAAAATAAACATCATTATTCCTACGAACAACCTCTTTAAATGCCTATCAGCTAAACGATGTCTGACCGCGTAGAAAAACCTAATTTTTAACGAAAGTTCTCTTCTGGTTGTTACAATACAACTAAAACAAACTACTCACTATGTATTGAACACTCGCTTTAGTAATAGCACATAACACGATTGCACCATAGAGGTCAAGCAGGAAGAGATAACATTACACGTTTACTTATCTATGGATACCAAAAACAATTCTTGCGAATATTACTATTTGCGTTAACAGTTATCATCGGTTGTCTACTAGCTAATACTTATCTTACTTCACAAGAAAACAATAAACTCTACAATATCACGACAGTTTTTCTGGAAGGGTTGCCCGATTTGGGAACTGAACCTTATGCTCCACAGTAGCACTAGCAACCACTGTACCACCGAGTGAGTCAACTTTACAAGGAATTTATAACAATAACGGGTATCTTATGTTTGATATGTTTATGTCCACTTAAAGTATTACATTTCTTATGAAACGCTAAGAAATATAATAAACTCACTTATGTAACCAACGCAATCGAGTTAATAACGTGTTAAAGCCGAGCATTCGCTATAAAATATTACCTTTCAGTAGATTCTGCAATATGTTGTAAATCTAGTTGGTGGTCTGACTGATATTCTAGAGGACTAAAACTATCTGCCTATTTCATTTTATGATCATTTTGTTGTCCGTCTGTCTGTCAAGGTAAGTTATCTTGGGAACCCTCTAGTTCTAGTCAAAATATATGGCCGATTATATCAGAAGTTTGTAAGAACCCTCGAAGCGTGAATCTGGTTCAAAGGACCTGATGTTCCACGCTACTAACATACTTCTCTGTTTAGCCATTTGAAAAATACAAGAGTAGTGTAATTATTTTTACCATCTAAGCAATCTAACGAGGCTTCGCGGTAGAAAGAAATACCGCGACCCCGGAATACAATGGGAAAAACCGCAAAAGAAGGAACATGAATAAATTTAGTCAGTACAAGTCTTACCAAATGAAAATGAAAATTCCTTTAAGTGGAAGGGAGTCCACTTAAAGGAATTTTCATTTGATAATTACTATCCGAAAAAAAAGATTCTGACGAAAAGCGTTGATGATTCATTCATTACATATTAAACATTATATTATGAAATGGTTGACATTAAGATATTTCCTAAGGCTTGCCTCAGCATGGCGGTTTATTCCACTTTCTACCAGCATGTTTCTGTGTCAGGCATTCTCGCTGTGACGTCACGCGGTTCTAGACTAGACCAGACCAGACCTTTGAATGTGGTGTGGCAGCCTTTACGTAAGCAACATTATTACTTGAGCAATTTTGGGAATAATCTTGTTTTAATAGTCTTTAACGTTTGATGATAGATAAGGAGTTCGTGGCTATATAATAGCAGCCGCTCGGGTCGATCTTTAGGTTAAGTCGCGATAGCCTAGGTTGGTCTGTGGATAGGTGTGGTTACCCTCGTTACATACCGAGTTTTCTCCGTGCGTCCGAAAGCACGTTAAGCCGTTGTTCCCGCCTGTCAATTGTAGATCTTTGACACTCGTTACAGGTAGTCAGTGTCTCTAAAGTCTGACAACCAGTCTTATCAAATGACATCGTAATAACCAGTACTAACTGGGTAGTGGAAGTCAGATAGGCAGTCACTCCATGTAAAATACTGATATTCAGTTTCACCCGGTAAGACCGGAGGCATAGCCGAGACCCCAATATAGTTGGGAAAAGGCTAGGCAGATGATGAACGTTTGTTGATAAAAAAGGGATTTGTTTTTGGAGCTGTTAAAAAGTGTGAAAACAGACAAAGCGATGCGCAATGATCACCATGCCTGGCAGTTCAGAGGTAGTCGATCAAAGTTTGTGTTAGCAGACTGGAGAACACTGTACTGCTTTGCATTTTATTTACGACGCAAATAAATCTGCTAATTTTTTTTCTGCGTTTCTTAGGCATCTTTATATATTAAATATGTACTGCACAATTAAGCTACTACGGTTTGGTGTCATCGTCGCAAGCGCCGTCGGCATCGTCGCAAGCGCTGTCGGCATCGTCGGCATCGTCGCCGCTTAGCAAGAGATCCTGGGTTCAATTCCCAATTCGACCAAAATGCTATCAATTATTTAATCATAAATTTCTGATTAGCAAACACGGAGTTTTGACTGGTTGAATGCTCGCCTTCTATTACATGTGATTTAAATATAACTGGAGAAATATGAGTGTGCTATTTGTTACATCTCGTCCTACCCCTAATGGGATCGCTGGCGAGATGTTAAGAAATGTATTCACTATTAATTACATTATAGATAGCACTTTAACTCCCACATACCACGACGAGTACAAAACCACAACAAGCATCAAACTGCAGGCTGGTTGCAAGATGCACAATCATCTAGTTTACAGTCTAGAATTCACAAAATTAATAGTTCCTGTACTTGTCTATTTCTGAAGACTTATCATTCTCCTGCATTTAACTGCTGTCAAACTTTATACGAAATGAAGTGTAACCACAGTTGATTGTACCCGTCGGGTGCAGTTAACTAATAGTTAGTATTATAACAGCGGTAGTTATTTCAAACGGTTCTACGTTTGTTTGTCACGTTGGTAAATTCCTGTGTTTCGTCGAACAACTGAGATAATAATATAATGATAAAATTAACTTTAAGTTTTTAGATCAAAATGTAGTTCGGCGGGTGTGGCCTTAAACAATATATTTGCAACGTTTGCTTTTCTCAATACAAGTTTCACTTTTGGACAATTTCATAATATTGCCAATATACAGCGCCCTTTTTGACTTTTGTCATCAAAGTATTAATGGTATCAGCGCTCTATGTGATGTGTTTATTAGATTATGTTGATATATGTATATGGATACATCCCTCCGTATTTGCTGGTCGTCAAGAAGAAACATTACTGGGTTTTAATTAGTAAATGTTATTTAAAGATCCAGAAAAACTTTTTATATAATTATGTGTCTTCCTGTCTACCCTTTCATTTATTTTGGTTTATGTCATTCGTTCTTGATCTAGTCAGTTCATAAAGATTATCTTATGCTTTTTTCTAAGCCGATTCTCCATTAAAAATAAACATTTACTTACTTTCATAAGTTAAATAAAAAATGGAAATATTTATTTCCAGAGCGGTATCCTGCTTGGTATCCATCCTGCTAATCGCAGCGTCGATATACGACGTGAAAATAAGCAACGAAGTGCGCAGACGCAGACAGCGCGCTGCCAACATGGCCGCCAACATCGCCAACGGAGGCACCCACAGCGACCTGAAGCTTGACCTCAACGGCCTTGACGATATCACTGTTGCTAATGGTAAGTGCCAGAGGCCCAGAGCAGGTGTAATTCATGGTTTCTTGAAGGCGTCACGATCTCTTGCTATGCATACTGCTTGCCGTTGACCAGACACCGATTTTAATACTTGTAATTTTTGAAACCAAAGTACTAAAAAGCTTTTATTTAAACCAAATCTATATTTGCTTAAATATCTTTGGCAAGATTTGGTGCAAGCGGGCCCTATGTGTTTGACTGACGTTGACGGTGCCGGTTTTAACTTCTTGTAGATTATCTAGCTTATTTAGTATGACTACAGCATTTTAACTGCTTATTGCACAGGCAAGTCGATGTACAACGTGAACAACAACCTGGCTATGAGCAGCAACACCTCGGAGGAGCGCCTCACTGCCGAAACTATCTCCGTAGATGAACTCAAACTCAGTAAGTCATAAAGTATGTCTGGACGTTCCGGTAAGCAGAACGTTCCGGAACCATCCACACAGGTATCTCTATTTCATTTTGGCATGTATTTAATGGAACCCTACGTTATTGTTATATTTGTTTCCCTCGCAATAAGCCCCTGTGATCTTAGAAATTAATTATCACTCAAGATCAATTTAATACTTTTAAAAACATTCCTTAAATACCTTCCTTAGACTTCCTGATTTTATTTTTAAATAGTATCACCTAAAACATGGCTGTTTTGAGCATGAATATATAAGTAATTCATTTCTTTCGTACTTTTAGTTTAAATTGAAGTAGATTTTAATGCATGCTAGCAAATTAAATCAACGCCTACACGTTTACAACAAGCATTGTTACTCATATACAAGCTAACGTGATCATATATTCTTGCAGGCGTGTGGTCAGAGCTGCTGCTGTCGTTCTCCATGAAGGCGAACATCCTGCAGATCTTCGACCAGTCGGTGGGAGCCGACACCGTGCCGGTGGTGCACGGCCTCAGGTTCTTCTCAATGATCTGGGTTATATTTGGACACACTTGCATCGTTGTTTTTAAGGTAAGCTTCCATTAATAGCTGCATGTAGTCAACTAATTTGTTACATCTTACTCGACTACAAAGACTCATTAAGAGGGAACGGGGGTTGGAATTCTTCATACAATAATAATTTTAGAGCAATCCGTCTGTCTGTCTGTCAAGACCCTATATCTCGGGTTCTTGTGACGATATCGATATCAAATTATACTCAAATCTGTGGACCTTGGAGCTTTGAAAAAATCACCCCTCTAAATCTAAACAGTCTAAAGATATGGCCGTTTATGTCGCAAGTTTGTATTCCTTGTTTGGAGCCCTTGATACGTGAATCCGACTCACAAACTGTTGGCTTTTTTTTATAGCCATGTCCCTGTCATGACCTTTTTTAAAGCAATTAATTAGTTGACCCTCGAAATATATACCGCTATTTTTACCGCCATAGTGAGAGGACTACTAGACAAACAACAAACAAACAAAAATCACTAAACTACCCGACTACATGGCTTGAAAAAACATTCTCATACTCGACTTACTACTCGACAAAACTTCTTATCTAAAGTCCTAATTTAATTTGAAATAATGTATTCCAGTACGCGGACAACACAGCCCTACGAGCGATCCTGGAGAAGAGCTTCTGGTTCCAGCTCATCATCAGCGCCGTGTACAGCGTTGACACGTTCTTCTGTCTCGGGTATGAGTTCCTTAGTAACAACTTATATAACAGGCTTGTGTTAGTAAAAATAAACATAAGTCCATCGTACTACAGTCACCCGCTCTCCTGTTCACTGTTGTAACATACGTATAATATAATATATGTCATGTACTCTATATCTTCTGCAACTTATTACTCAAATCACACTCACAACACACGCGACACGGTTGGCGCAGTGGCTGAACGATCGACAGCCGCGCTACGTGTCGCAGGATCTATTACGGCATGGAATAAATATTTGTATGGCCTGCAGATAGTTGATCCGGGTCTGGCTGTTTGTGTGTATGAGTTTAAATGGTTGTAAATGCACCCACGATACAGGAGTAATTCCTAGTGTAGGGCAACGTTTGTTTAAAAAAAAAATACTGTGTCCTCAGTGGTATGCTGGTCACGTTCCTGTACTTCCGCACCAAGTCGAAGGGCAAACTGGACCGCCTTGTGGAAGGCCACCGGAAGATCACCTCCGGAGTACTCCAGTTCCTTGGGCTTATTGGATACAGATTTGCCAGGTAAATTTTTAACTAAAATCCTACTAATATTATAAATGCAAATATTTGTGAGGATGGATGGATGAATGAATGGATATTTGTTACTCTTTCACGTCAAAATGGCTGAACGGATCTTGATGAAATATGGCATAGAGTTAGATTATAGTCAGGAATAACACATAGAATAGTTTTCTTCGGTCATCACGCAGGCGAATCCGCGGGCTCCAGCTAGTCTATGATAATTATTATCGTCGTCATCATTTCTTTTGCCATCTTACCATTTCCTTGCGTCACTTATCGAGATGCTTCCAACAAACTTATCAATATCGTCAAGTCAAGGTTTCTATAGCTTAACCAGTTAACCTCAAGAAGAGGAAAACATAACAGATTTCTTGAAGCGTCAACCAACAACAATAGGTTAACTTTCTTTTGGTTTCAGACTGACAGCGCCGTATCTGTTCATCCTGGGCGTGGTGGAGGTGACGATGAAGTGGTTCGAACACAACGCGGTATTCGAGCCCCCCGCAAACGACTACGACACCTGCCCCAAGTACTGGTGGAGGAACCTGCTCTACATCAACACCCTCTTCCCCGTAGAACAAATGGTGAGTTTATTAAAAGTTATTTTTAATGTAACTTGCATTTTTGTCGAGAGAGAGGTCGAGTAACGTCCGCCTACACCGTGAACTAATCTAAGATTAAAAGGACCGGCTAGTATAAAAGACATTTAATCAAGTTTAGATCCAGTAGAAATGCTGTAGAAACCATCTTTCACTTGACACATCATCCCTCGAAACATTGTGCTCACTGGACATATGTGATCTTCAACTTCTGCTTCACAAACTAAGCGTATTAATTGAGTTGTTATTACATTACAGTGCATGTTATGGAGTTGGTACCTGTCCGATGACACTCAGTTCTACGCCGTCAGCGCCATCTTGTTAATTCTCGCTACTAGGTGAGTTTAAAACTCTTTGACAATTATTTTGTTCGTCTTATAAACATACGGTTCAAGATCTTTCGCATCGAACGCATTCTATTATCCTACGATAATTTCCAGACAGGCGCATAGGAGCAAATTTAGAATGCCAATGTAAAACAGATTAATTGCAACATTTTTTAAAAACAAAACAGTGTCTTATTTTTTTAATTTAAAAATACTCCCAAACCGGTGTTCCTTATCCTTTAACACTTCACTCTGTTTCCGCAGCCATTTCAAGCTGTCAGCCTCCTTAACTGGGGTGCTGTTCATCTCGTCTCTGTTCACAACTGGCTACGTCTCCTGGAGCAACGACCACATCCCTAACAGCGAGGACCCCTTCACGCAGTTCGACAAGGTGTACGAGAAGCCCTGGACCCGGCTCGGACCCTACCTCGTCGGCATGCTTACTGGGTGGATACTGTTCAAGACTAACTTGAAGATTAGGATGACCAGGGTGAGTGTGCAACAAGATACTTACATCAAGAAGTAGAGAGGAGCTACAGAGAAGGAGGTTCTAAAGATAGAAATTCTAATGGCGCAAATTGTAAACTTTATTTTTCTGTAGTATTTTAATTCTTACAAAAGCTTATGTTCATGGATGTATCCCCAGGTATGGGCATCAGTGGGCTGGGTCGTTTGCACGGCGACACTACTGTTCCTGATCTTTGGACTATACAAAGCGGAGCTAGGCGTTCTGTCAGCCGCTGTGTACAGCGCGCTCTCTCACTCGCTGTGGGCCGGCTGTATAGGCTGGATCATCATCGCCTGTTCTACTGGACATGGAGGTAAGACTCCTCTCGAAGGTCATAAGAATTAACTAAATTGAATCGGATGGATAAGTTATGGTGAAGATCAAAATAGTTCGTCCAGTGGTTGAGTAAGCCACGCCTCGAAGAGCCAGTACTCAAGAAAAGGGTTTTCTCGACTTTTGCAAGTACATGGGTACGTAGCCTTAGTGAAATAAAATATTTAGATTTTTACTTTTGACAGTCATTAGACTAACTAAATAACATCGGAAGGGCTGGATATTTCCTCGACAAAGTCTGCTTTTTAAGATGTTATCTTAATTTTTGTTCAATAAGATCTTCTTGGAGTGATAAGACGTTTTCATTACTAGGATGGGGTTATATTTGATGTTGTTATTTCTCGTTAGGTTGGGTGCGTCCCCTGCTGTCAGCGCCCGTGTTTTACCCGGTCTCTCGAGTGACGTACTGCGCGTACCTGGTGCACCCGGTGGTGCTGCGCTACGTGGCCATGCACCTCACGCACCCCATCCACATGGGGGAGCTGTTCGTGGTGAGTACATCTACAGCAACCAACCTTGGAACTGCTTCAAAGTCTGGATCTAGCAGTAACTGTAAATCCTGCAGGCGTTTGATGTTCGCATGTTTATCCACCAAAGCCCATAATTATGCTACTAAAGCCTACAAATAAGTTCCTTAGGTAGTGATGTCAGATTTTCTTATATCTACTAGATAATCTCACAGCTAAAATTGGCCGGCAATCCTGCCTGTATCAGAGAGTTGCCCAAAACATAATTCCCAAATATTTTCTTAATAATGTAAATTTTCTCCAGTTCATCCTGTTCCTGGGTCTGACAGTGATATCGTACGCGTTGGCGTTCGTGATATCAGTAGCGTTCGAGGCGCCCATCGTCACCATGCTGAAGATCGTCTCGCCGCAGCGGAAGCCCCACAGAGTGTGAACCAACCCTAACTTAAGACACAGAGACTTTAACTGCCTTAGCCAGTATCACCACCCCCAATAAGATCCCGTTAATAATTCTGACAGAAAAATTCAAATGCAGTACCTATGTTTATTTTTAGTTTGGTCTGAATCAGTTTCCAAGAGACAAATGTGCCGTGGAGTGGTGGTGAAACAGGGCCTAACTGACCTACTAAAGGCGGATGGAATTAATACGTTAAGTTACATTGCGCAGGTCTAATTGACCTAAAATGTTTATATGCATTCCGTACCTGCGCAAGAGTCGTTTCAAAATGTTGTACAATATTAATTGTCGTTGTAGGACGATGCTTCGCTACCTGTTAGTAAGTGCGAATGTGATTTTAGTAATCTTTTTGCCCGATTCCTATTTACAAAAACTGATTGAATATTTGGCTAGTTTTTTGTCGTTTGAGACAGAACACATATAAAAAAAATGTACAAATGTAAACGTTTTAATATATATTTTACAGAGAGATTATTCATCACTGGTAATTTACTAGGAATCGGGCAATAGTGTATAGAATAAGTTTCATTCCATTGTATATTTACATAGAAATGTTTTGTAATAATTTCGCCTCGAGTGGAGGCAGTCTGACTGAACACTGTTGTGTAGTATGTTGATTGTATTTACTGAGAGTTGGTTATGTAAGTTTATGTTTAGTACTTGAGTAATTCAGAATCTATTCATCATGACAATTGAGCCAAGAGTTACGTTTAATTGAATTCTCATGCCCAATTCTGGGTGATACTGAGGTAAATTACTTAAATCAATTTCTAGGATGATTCTCAAATTTCTTCTTTGATATGCCCTTTATGACTAGGATAATTTTTATCTTGAAGAAGGTCAACTAGATCCAAGGTGTAAAATAGTTATTTCGAAAATTCTATCCTTATACCTGTCGGACTGGCCAACGCCTAAAGTAAAAGATAAGAAAAATACTTATTTCTTTTTGCAGAAGAGCATCCGAGTGAGAAAGTCGCTGTAATAAAAATGAAACCTGGTTAAATTCTATTTATTATTCTTACAAAAACTAGTAACAAAATAAACAATCTGCTTTAATGAAATGTTAAACATAAGTCCGGTTCGCATAATGTTTCGGTATGACGCTTGTATATACTTATTCTTATATACATAGTTACTAGGCTAACAGTATCTAGAAGCGTCGTGACCGGCTCTTGGCTTTAAGTATCTTGAGGTCCTCGTCTGATCTCTTCTTCGCTTAGCTTGTTGATAGATTGAGTACTAGATAGTCAGTTTGTACGAAAATCGTCAAGAATATTGACTTGAAGAACTACCGGCGCTTTTTCAGGTGAACTTTAGTTGATAAAAATCTGTTATAAACAAAAATTGTTGTGTAACGATTTGCGTAAACTTTCGCTTCGATCTGTTTAACTCAGTGCATTTGGGCGTGGATTTAATAAATGGAATCGCAAGTTTACTCCCGACCAACTTCTAATCCCTAGACCGAAGGCTTAAGGGTCCTCTCTGCGCTAAACCTGGCAAGCCAGTACATGATCTACCCTATTCCTCATTATCTTTATTAAATAACTTCTTCTGAACAAACATAATTAATGTTATATTACGATAAATATGTACATTTACCTATGTACCTAATAATGTAAATAGGCTGTAAATATAAATAGTTGTAAGTTTTTTACCGAATATTATAAATAACTAAATATAATTTTGATTACAAAATAAGTCAGTTGTTTCTCTACTGTTATGAAGCGCAGTCGGACAGTCTTCGGAGGAGGCCGCAACATGGCATCTCGACTAGAAGAGAAAGCACCAGCGCTGCTAATAAAGTTACCATCGTTGTTCCCGCGAAGTACAGCCACTATGAAAGAATGATACGAATTAGTTGCTTGTTATCAGTTTTAGTAACATAATGAAAAATATAAACCATAACAATGAAGAGAAGTTGGTGGTGTAGGTAGTGTTGTACCCAGTTTACAATTTGATATTGAGAACAGTTAAAAGTTTCTCAAGCTCTAAACTTCAAATCATTGACCAGATGATGACACACACTAAAACTTAAACCAACAAGGTCCAGTTACAGATAATAGAATACTCACAATACATAAAGTAGTTGAGCACAGCGCTGAGCCCACAGACAGCAACATGGTCCGCGCTACTGCAGCATGTAGCAGCAACATGCCGTAACATAACCGACTCAGTGCTGCTATTGATGAGCGGGCTAGTATGCGGCGAAACACACCTGGTAAACAACAACGATTTTATCATTCAAGCTGTTACAGGATTCTGAGAGCATTAAAATACAAAGGTATAGCCGCATTGAAGTCCTTTAACACTTACAACATATGTACTTCTAAAATAAGGGAAATTTAGTAAGCAACGGGAAGCAAAGAATCCGGGAGAAAGGTCCCTCATCTTGTATAGAGGTAATCAAACAGAGGCGAATAGTAGCTTGGCCCCTTAAAAACGATGACGCACCTTGAAATTACTGCATATAATCGGTAAGTAACTTTGATCCTTTACAGTTTACTTCCATAAGATCGCTCAAAACACTATCGCCGCCACTTGACACCTAGCAAGCAACAATGATTTAAACGTTTTAAACTAATCAATCAAAACTCTCACCAGCCATATTAGTGGTACCCATCAAGACCGGCCACAACAGTGCGATGGGCCACGTGAGGTGGAGCCACGCGGCCAGCCACGGCAGCCCCACCATCGGCACGGCAGATGATGTGAACATGAACGATATGGACGCTATCCAGAGTAGAATTGATGTTACCTGGAAATAATTTGTTTTAATAAAATCGTTTGACACTGTAATATGATAATGTATAAGTGCAAAACGAATATTTATAGTCATATATATATAAATAGAAAATAAAAAACCTAATTTGACATTGTTTAACTGTTACAATTGTAAAGTGAATAAATAGCATTTCATTTACTCCATTAATTGCAGGGGTTCCACGGGGATGTCTATTATAACCACTTTTACTCGACTATTTATAATGTAATAGACAGATCTTAGTTAATCATGTAATAGACGTGTCTCTTACTTCATTTTGAACTTATTTACCTTTGAAACCTTCATTTTCCCATTCATCATATGGATCAGCCAACCTGTGAATACGCCTATGAAGTATGGGGAGACACGCGCCCACGGGCGCTCGATGATAGCGGCGTATGCTCCAAATGAGTTCGAAAATCTAAATAAAGGCAAAAAATAGATTTAAATAATACATGTTTGGGCATAAGCTAGTTATTGTATGTTATGCTTCAAGAATAATAAGGTTTCAGCTTCAGCTAAATAAAATATTTAACACGCGGTTTATGAAACGAAAATACCCACGGTCTATTCAAAATTAAACATAATGCTGTTTAAAATGGCTGTTAGTCCAATCAACCAATCAGAACAGTGGACAAGCTCTTGATTTTTTTCTCTTCAGACACATTGCTTTAATTTTTGCTTCAAAAAACAAGCGTAAAAAAATGCCATGTTGACTTACAACTTCCCATAGTCAAAGTAAGCAGCGCTCGCATCAGCAATAGTAGCCGATAACATGGCGAACACCGTAAAGACGGCCGAAGCACGCGCGCGAATGCTCGAGGACGCGCTCAACGCGCACAGCAGGGCGCCCAGCATGTGCAGCTGCGTTTCCGTCGACAGGTACCATGAGATTTGCATGCACTAAGACAAAAAATAAATAACTGCCTATAGTGTGTAATATAGTTTTGCAGATGGTGTACCTTGTGGAAAACATAGGAAAACACAGGTCCCACATTTACCCAGTTATTACAATCCTAGGTAGGGCAAAGTGTTATTAGGTTTTATCACGACTCTCTAGCTGAATGATTTCTGAGTCTCATACTGATACAATAGCGGGCGAATCAGTTAGTATTCACAGGCATAAATGCAGGGCTGCCACTAAAAATTTACCATGGAAGCGAGTATAGTGTTATTTAGATCCACATGCAACTTAAGTAAAGTTATGATGTGCTAATAATAAGTCATAATAAAGTAAGGCGTATAGACCTGTTCCTCAGCAGGATAAACTGTGGTGATGTAGAGGAAATTCCTCCAACTGTGCGCGCGGCAGTTGTGTTCGTCTCCATCCGGCAACGTTAGAGTGGCGGTCTTGAATGCAGACTGTGCTAACACCGCTGACAGAAGAACTGCGTACGCGTAGGATGGAAGTAACCTGGTCGAGTAAAACATATTTGAAGCTAATATTATAAGGAATAAAGTACCCAAATCCTATTAAGGCTTAAAAATGGTCTAGCTAGCAATTATCAGCAGTTTTAATGGTTAATTCGTGTACCGTTTTAATGGAGGATTGAACCAATCAATAAACGTTGAAAGTAATTAAAAACCAAAAATTCTAAAACAACGTTTTTATTTTTAATCTAGATTCAATCATCAAAAATATAATTGAACTAGACGTCTTTAAAAATAATTGCCATATATTCGACTTAACAAGGGAAACTAGATACAGACTTTTCATTTTTGCAAACGACAAGCTACGAACCTAATGACCCTGTTAGTAACGAAGCAGACAAACTGCAGCACCTGCCCGCAAGGGCCCTGGAAGCCCACCAGCTCCTTCACGGTGTACTGGCTCTTCAGGAAGAAGAAGTGGTGCGCGCTGAAGAGACCGCTAGAAGACGAGGATCATTGTAGGTAATCAGATCAACAAATATAAATCAGGTACTGTAAAGTATTTTCAGGTTTCACACACATATTCGTTTTTTTCATAAATGACTCCAAATACTACTGACAAAATAAATACACGGCTCATGTGAGCCCCAAACTAGACATTTGGTTTGTTTCAGTGCTTCGCAGAATTTTAGTAACTGTCTATTACTTGTAAAGAAAATATTTTAAATATAAAGCTTGTTACTTTGTACTGAAGATCCTGCATTCAATCAAAGCTAATTAAAATATCGCTCAAACCTACAAGATTGTTTATGAAATATATTAGGAATTGATTCCTCACGTAGCAAAAATAGAGCTAATTACCTCACGTAAAACAATGTATCGAAAGCTATTGTTCCCGTGGCGATTATTAAATAAACATCGCTCTGTGCATTTATGTCGCCGGCGAAATCTGCAAATAAAAACATTACATTAATAACCAAAATTCTCAATAGGTTTCAAAGCAAAAGACAAAATGAAAATCTGACCTGAGATATACTCGACAATTACAGCGACATGCACGAACATTATCCAGAACGTCGCTAAAACTCTCATGACATGTATCAGCGACAGGTCCTTGTTCGCCGTATTCGTGTTGAAGATCCTCTTCCAGCAGTATGCCAGAGAGAAGCACATCAGTAATCGGCAGAAGATATTCTTCTTCTTGCTCTCGGTGCTCAAACTCGCGAACGAGTTGTACTTCTGTCGGGGGCACGGCGGCAGGTTGTCGAGCTGGCGCGGGTTGCTGCACTGCTTCCTGTACTTACCGCATCGTTTGCAGCTACCCAATGTTTTTTCCGCACAATTCACGTCCAGCGTAATCGTGGGAGCTTTACATTTCACCAAACTCTCCACTGCCATATAGTGCGAGCTCACGTGTTCGACGCCTAACGCCTCCGTCTCAGTCTTCGTTTCATTATCTTGCTTTAATTCTTTACCTCCTTTTCTATTTGGATCTGTATTGTACTTTTCTAAATCGAATGTCATCGATTTACTGCCATACGGTAGACATTTGAACAGATCTAAGTCTATAATCGTAGCGATGATAATCAAAGCTACGAGGACTGTTGTGATGCAAATCAGCAGCACACCAGCCCTGTCTGCCGTGATGTCGTAGTGTTCCTGCACGCGCCTGGCGCTGGTGATCTTCGCGACACGGGACGACGTCTTGTTCGTTTTCAAGTTGTCGTTGATCATGATGGAGAAGTTGATGACAGACGTAATGTCCCGAGGTGAGCAGGAATACGGCATGCAGAGGCCTAAGGTTATGCCGGTGGACTGAAAAACACAAAAATATTAAATCTATTTATTTATTTATTTATGTACACACAAAACATTATATAAAAAAGTACATAAGGAAAAAAGAGCACAAATGTACTATAGCTAACAAAACTTAAGCATTTGTTTAGTAGTTTACCTTTATCATGTTGGACTTTGTGATGTTGAGTGTGACGCCCAGGGTGGTGTAGGCGAGCCGGTATGGCGGCCAGCTGTCGGCAGCATACTGTGGTCCATCGTCGTACTGCACCATCCATCGCCACTCATGGGTTTCTATACCAAACTCACAAATTATTTGATGAAGAACTGCTTCGAAATAAATACCTAGCTACTGTTTTTATTGATATTTACGTACCATCGTCAAAGTATTTCGTTCTTTTTATCGGGTTGGTCTCCTCCTCGAAAATTTCTACTATTGCGCTTTTATTCGTCGCAATTGACAGATCATCCTGCAAATATCAGAGGTAGATAAAATGAACGTAGTAAATATGGTATTAGGTAAGTCATTTTGAAGTTTGTTCGTACCAAATCCAGACATTGCTCTTTGGATCCCAACCAAAATCGATTTCCCATGAAGAGTCCAGATCCATAGCGCCCTGATGCATCGAGAGCTGAAAGCACATTTATTTATTTACACAAAGATCCGAAGCTAGAAAATAAAGTTTAAAGGGTAACCGTGACATCATCACCATCCTCTCCATGCCACAAATGGAGGATGTTCAGATGGAAATGTTTTGTTTTGTGACTTGTTAAATGATCGTAAGAAAATCTATTAAATCTATAAATGTCTCTAGCTTTTTCTTTTACTATCCTACACTATATTTGGTACCTAACTACAGCACTGTATCACACCTTCTGTGTATCCGCCAACACTGGCAATACATTCAAAGACACTGGTAAAATCAGTACATAACCGAATATCTGCCTAGCAACAGTCACACACGTAATTTCACCTCACGAGTTTTTCCAGCGCAAGATAACTCTCACTGAAGTCATGCTGTGTGATCTCACGTCATCTTGGATAGTGCGTTAGTTAACTGTGTCTAGCTGCGTCTTCATGTAGGTACTGACGAACAACCAATTTGATTTGCAGGCCTAAAGATACCGAGCAGCGCCAACGTTAAGTAAATTAAATTGTGTAAAAACTATATGATAAACTTATCGTTGACTTAAGTTATGGTCTTTACCATCGCTTACCCTACCACTTTCAGCCTTACTCTTTAGTACGTCTGAAAGTGGTACTGGTGAATAAAAATATGTGTGGTAATCGGTTGCGTGGGATGAGGAATACGAAGAATGTCTTGAGAAAAGTTTGAGTATGTGTGGTACCAAAGAAACGATGGATGTTTAAAATATGATATGGGTAGAATGTCGGATGGTAACTAATAAAGTAATGAAAATGAAGACATTGCTGCGTCGATTCCAAATAAATTGAGATAAGAACAGACAAATGCAATGTTCAAAACCCATTTTCAACATGCGTCACGTGCCCTAGCGTATACTATTACACACAACAAGCAGAGTAAGTAGCTAGCGGTTTTCTGTTTAAATACCAAATTACTAGTTCGACTGTACCTATGTTTTGTTGACACCGCGCGTGTTCACTGCGTCGATTGCGTGCAGTTTTCTTTTGTTTTTGCTAATAATGCGCATAATTTTTGGTTCAATGCCTAGCTGGGATAGACAGGTTTCGTTAAACACCGTATGACGAAGAGTTGTGGATCTTTTCACCAGAGTCATGTAAGCGGAAACACGTGGAATGATAAATAGTAGGTAGCAACAATGTGTAGTAGCTTAACACCGAGAGGGACAGGGTCGTAAAATGGATGGTCTCTCACAGAAGGTGGGGGCGATGCATGCAGATGCAGTAAGCACTCTTTCTCTTTATTGTGTATTTCATTATCATATATCATTACCAGGCTGTAACAGTCCACTGTTGGACATTGGCCTCTCTCAAGGCACGCCACTTAGCCTGATCTTTAGCTACACGCATCCAGCCGATGCCGGGAAGCATTCTACACTACGCGTCTATGTGTTTTTAGTGGCTAATTAATTCAGGATGTGCACCTACCTATCTGTTATTGCAACATGTCATTCAACAATCAGTAATATTTACATATGTTGTCGTTACAGTTTCTATTTTATTTACGTTTCTAGCATAAACAATCCATTTTAGTATTTACAATCGTTACATCTATTTCCTAGTGACAACAATAGAAGCACCCAAAACAATTGCTTTTACTATTGTTTTTGTAAAGACAAACAACAACTCTAGCTTGTAAAATGTTGTCATCTACATTTAGGCAACGCCACTCATACATATTCGATTGCGATAATAGGTAATGCGTTATTAAGACAAGCTACTTGAACGAGCAGTGAACGTTCGACCAAGCTGGTCGAGCGTTCACATTACCACGAACAATCGAAAGTTGATTAGTGGTCACGCCAAACACTGCTAAAATCAGTTTATTAAAGTGTCTATAATAAGGAAATGAAATTGTACCGGTGGTAAATGATACATTGGTATCATGTTTAAGGAATCAATAGTACATTGTTGTGTAAAGGGCTAAAGACCAAATTTAGAACCTAGTTTAGAATAGTTATGCTGGGTTTTTGGCGCCGTTTGTTACACTAGTTTTCACCACGATTTCGAGAAAATAAAACGAAATGTAGGTACAATCTGCCGAAGAGATCGTCGCTTTTACTTAGGTACATTTAAAAAAAAATGTTTTGTTATTTTGTTTTGTGAAACAAAAATATACGATTATTCTACTTATGAATAAATTCTTTTTCATTTTTGTAACAAAAACGATGACGGACTTTTAGAGCAAGCAAAATGAAAAATAATTAATGACACGTTCATCAAATAGGCACATATATCCTTACTTGCTAGCTGCTAAAAAGAAACTTATTGAAAAACCCCTGAAAAATTATAATAGATAATAGAAGACCACGTATCCGGAAGACCGCTCTGTTGGGTTGGTCGTAGTGACGTTTGTTTTCAATTTTATTTGTTAGAATATAAAATATAAAAACGTTGCTAATACATGCAACTGTGCATGTATTAGCAACGTTTTTGTTAGGTATCTTTAACAGTATTGATCCAATAGGTATTTTAGGTACCTACTCTGAATGTCTACTTATATCATGGAAAACCATAAAACAGACATTCTGCAATTTTAACATACAATTGTTTGTTCCGTACGGGAATCGATCCCGCACAGAAGCCTCAAACGTGGCATCAGTTGATTCTTAACATTGGCCGGAAAACATTCAACAAAAGGCATCTCTTCTATTCAATTGAGTACCTATCACCATACATACTTAAGCCGTAGGTCGATCTAAATCGCCATAAGTATACATACTTACTGATTGTATTGCATGTATATAAGTAGGTATGCGATCACTTTCTTCAGGAAGACTGAAGTGTCCCACGCTATCTTTAATTTGATGAAATAATAAGGCATGGTGAGTGCCGTTAACTAATGAGCGAGTAGTCAGAGGAGTCAGTGACCATCTCAAAACGATAAGTAAGGTATAGGTATGGTTGCGGGTTGTTGGAAAGAGATACCGCGGCCCAGAACGTAAACGACAAAAGAAAGAATGGGTGGGTTTTAGTCAGTACAAGTCTGACACTCCGAAGTTTGATTGATGATTTGCCATCCCAACAAAAAAAAGCTATAGGTAATGTTCCTGCTCCGCATTTTCTATTTATAAAAGACTAACTTTTGCCCGCGTTAAATTTGGGGTAACACAGTTCTCCTTGCGCCTTATTGTTTTGTAATAGCAACGCTAAGTTTTCCCTTTTCTTCCCTCTTTCTCCCTCACATCCCACTTTTTTTAAATTAAAATTATGTCCGTCTCCTGGTTCCCAACAATCTCTGTACCAAAATTCATCAAGATGGGTTTAGCCATTAAAGCGTGAAGAGGTAACAAACAAACAAACTTACTTTAGCTTTTATAATATTAGTAAGGATGTTTATTTTTGGTCTGAATAGAGAGTTAGATAGCCCGGCTTCGGATACTCTCATCCAAAATAAGCCTAAAGTTTTGGCCGAATCGAGAGGTTTCTAACAAACGACAAAATTGAACTAACTGTTAATGTTTGCTAGAAAGCAATGGAAAAGAAGCGCGGGGGCAAGCGCTTCGAATTTTTTTTTTGTCAAGTTACGAGATTTAAGTTTAATAATCATCTCCGCATATTGTTTATACCTACCCATCTTCCTTCCCAACTAAGTATGTCGGTCGGGTCTGCTTTCAATTTCAGCTGGTGCCACTGAATATGTACCTACTAGGAAATTTATTTTTTATTTTTATTTATTTATTTTCGGATACCAGAGATCCATAGTGTTAGTAGCACGCCTTATATCTAGTGTTAGTACATACATAAATAAAACAATTGGAGTATGAGTCACTTTGTACAGAAGATGAAAGCCAGTGAATCAAGCAGTCATCCTCTCCACAAAGTGCCTCAAAAAAGGGGAGAACAGACTCTCAGTTACTGTTTTTAGAATGCTGTTGTTACTGGCCCGGGATCTAGCTGCCACAGACGCTATCTTCTTCCGTACGACTGCGTGAAAGCCGTCAGTACGGTTCTGTGCAAACATCTCTGACGCACTACAGAACCGGGGCAATCTCAAGAGCATTCTAAAAACATTGTTGTACTGGACGCGCAGGACATCTAGCGACCTTTTGGTGTAGCTGATCCACAGACCACCCGTATACAGACCTTGACAATATGCTTTAAAAAGTGTTATTTTGACCTGGTCCGTACAGCGGGCGAATCTACGAGCCAGCATATTACCGCGGACCGCTAAAGCCCTGCGCTCTCTCTCAATATCCACATTGTCTTTCAGATCGTCGGTAAGCATATGTCCCAGATACTTGAAATAGAACAGTTGAAATTCCTAATGGAAATAACTTGATAACACTGCCCCACCTGGGAATCGAACCCAGGACCCCGTAAGCAATCGCGCATGCGACCAACAGAGCTAAAAGAGATATCTTACCTACCTAATACATTATGTATTAGATGTATCTGTTTACTTTTCCATAACATCTAATTATATTACCGTATTCTTATTGTGTTCATTATCTCATTGTGAATGCCGTTAAATGCCGGTACTCACCGTTGTATGCCCAAGCCTTGCCTTCTGTCAATTCTTTGAAGAAAACCCCAAGTTCGTCCCAGCACGTATGGTCGACCAAAATATGTATTCCGTTTGTTATTTTGGGCCAAACTACTGCCAAAAATGTCGGATCATAGATATTAAACAAGTTGTCAAACACTTCTGTTCTCGCTAAGCGCTTCCCAACTCGGCTCAATTCTTTCTTTGGGTTTTGGGTCGACTTGCCGCATTCAACCAAAACTATGAACACTAGTACACAACACACTATTAACTTGAACATTTTGCTAGCACATATTAATTCGTGTTTGTTTCTATATCGCATATATGCGTGCGTGCTCTACAGACACACGTTAACTAATGTTCAGTAACTGCGGCCACTTGACTCGCCTCTAAGCTTGTTTACAAAAACTCAATGCGATTTGTTAAGTGTAAATAAACATACTATTACTAGCAGACGGCCGTAGTTCTACACAATATATCGAGTCTCAAAAACATATTGTTAGTTTTTATAAACATGTGTCATTTATTTTACTAATCTTGACTTCACATGGTTTGCTCCAATGTTTGATTTTGCCGATAACTGCTCAATTATTACTTTCTCTTTTAATCAAGATGTTATGGAGTAATTATAACGGGGAATTAAAAGCAATTAGAACAATTATGTGGCGAGATGAATACAACAAACAAGCGGCGGTTCTCAGCGGACACACTGTAGGCCGGTATTGTAAGTGGACGCACATTTGTGAGGCAAATCACTGCGGAACTAATTGTTTATGCGTGTTACTAAGTCCATCAAATTAGATACACCATCAAGTAAACTTAATTTATAGAATCTTTAAAAACGCCTAGGTCGTCGGTTTTGTCAACATTCATCTTTTGCTAATAGAATATTGTAAGGAGTTACGGCGTTATCTACAAGGACCTCGTAGTACTTATTTTATATTCCACATGTCACCTAGTGACCGCCACGCTCTGTTTCTTGTTATAGCTTTGGTTGTGAGCAACAGAAAGTGCTGCAAGATGAGGTTCAACTCCGCGTAAGATCGTATACAATATTATACTGAAATTTTTTCTGAGTAAATTGGTTTTTTTAGTCCTTGCGTCCGTTTGACTTTGTCCTGATCACCGAGAAGTAACAAGGACACTGTTACCAGTCATTCCTACCCATTTTTTAAAGATCATCAATTACATAAATATAAGCTGTTCCTTTATGCACTTGATTTGGTTTAGCTCTGCATAAAACTCGCTCAAAATGTTTAGTTCAGGTGCACGATCCATGTCGTGAGTGAAACCTCAACCAAATGGCGGTACTGTCTTCTTGTTCCGGGCGCACAGAACGATGATATTGTGTTAATTAAATGCAAATAAAAGGGAAATGCTTGCAACCATTACTTTCTTTCGCTGGCGTCGATTACTTTCTTTAGGCGGAATGAAAGAAATGAAACAGCAATTGAAATGTTAGTAATTACATTTATTACCTGTCAAAAAGACATTAGCTTACAATTATTTTATTCCATGTACTTAGTAAATACAATTAGCTAGATTTATTTCTTTATTACTGATACTGCAAATCATGTCACTGTAGTAGAAGTCTCTGATAGGGCGCTCTTCACACTCACACACACGAACATAGGAGGACGACGCACGACACTGGATCTTATGTCTTAACGAATATGGTTACATCTGCCTGAGCCGTTTGTTTGGCCGCTGGCCGTCGTTCATGAACCCACCCTGCTGAGAATCAAACTATTATTGCGATTAGAGAGTATTCTAAACAAAAACAAGGTAAAATCAAAATTAAATGTACAGTATCCTGTCGTAAGCAGATCAAACATCGATCTATAGTAAGAGACACGGGTGCCAGTAACAGAACGACGCTCAACATAGACGAGCTTGTATAGATCAATGTGCGACATGCGACCGCAAGGTGCTGTATAAAGTATGTGCCAATATTGCTAGTAGATACATTTTGTAATCAAATAATAAAAAATGTACCATCTGGATACATGCAACCAAAAAGAAAAATAAAGCATTTCTAACAAATAAAAAAGCAAACTACAGGTATTATGCATTTGTTAGTGTGTAAATATGTTCTTTATTCCCTATTAACACTAAATATTTCATATAGCCCTTTGGTTGTTTGTACGCATATGGCACAGTAAAGGCGTGGCATTACCTTGGACTTAACTGGTGTAATGTTTCTACAGGTAGTTCTGAAAAGAATGCACAGAATGTGTTAATGCAAAGAGAATTGCAGAGTTGGTGTGTATTCTGTAGTTCTTTCAGTGTCTCGTCATTGTACTGCATTTCTTTGCACATCTTTCTATGCACTCGTTTCTATGAAATGGTTATGAGCATGCAATGGAAAAAGCTTTCTTAAAAATTATTGCAAAAAAATACAGTTCGAAAGATGTCAACGTAATAATTTGTATAGTAGGAGGGTAAAAAAATATATAAAATAATAATACATATCTATATGTTGACATCTACAACATGAAAACGACACTATAATACAACAAAGGTTCAATGGAAGATCTGTACATCCAAACTAAAAAGCTAATTCTATTCAATTATGGGCAGATTTTTCAATCGCCAGTTAAGTTTTATCCAACAAATAAATCTGTCATTTTCAGTTTTTGTATGGACACTGTCAGAACGTCTCTTTAGATAAAAGTTATCTAACGATTGAAAAATCGGCCCTTAAACTTATAATAAAATACTTTTATAATGTTGTGGGTGTAGACTGGAATATCCAACCATGCTAAAAAATAGACTAGGAGAATATAAGAGTGAAGCAGTGTCGCTAACATGCCGCAGAAAATAAAACATGGGGTTAGGCACTAAGTAGTAAGCAAATGAAGGCCAATCTGAGCAAGCAGTATATTTGTTGAACTAAGCGTCGTTGTAGTAGCATTATTTCTACGGACTAATGCCCCGTTCCAATAAACAAAAACGACTCGTTTTGATTACGGATAGTTGAATTTTGACATAAATCTCATAGAACTTATGTCAAAATACAACGATCCGTAAGCAAACGTGTCGTTTTTGTTTATTGGAACGGGACATAAAACGCATCAAAGTTTCCTTCTTTAGCTGTTTTGTGTTCTGGGGCTGCGGTATCTCTTTCTAACAATCCTGCAATCCTGGGTGAGTAAGTCTACGATCTTCATTGACTTACTACTCTGCGGGGTCATTGCGTGACTCTCTCAATCCAAATTCAGACAATTCAACAATATCTGCTGTCAAATTTCAGCAACACGACATTCAATGATTGTCATTCAATATCTTATGGGTTATGATAGAAAGTGTTACGCAATTGAGGTGCGGGTAAGTATAGCTAGTTGTGGTGAGTGGGTGTGCATGCTTACCGGGCGGCCCATGAAGCCCTGAGGCGGCATGTACGTGTTGACGGGCGCGAAGCCGCCGCGCGGGAACTGCACGCCGCGACCACCGAACCCACCGCGACCGCGGGCACCTGTGGACAATCATATCATTACATATGGCTGCTAAGGTTCTCCTAAATAAATAATGATCAAAATGGTAATAGTTTTTCTCAGAAAAAGTCAATTTCCTTGTCATATTTAAGCAGTTGAAAGATATAGCTTCAACTCTCAAACAGACACGAGTCGTTCACAGTTCAAAATTGTCTGTAAATGGCTTAATTGAAATAAATGTTTTAATTTGCATAAAGGGTGCAGGCTTCCAACACAGTGCTATACAAGTGTCCATGCAGTGACTACAGTAGCTAACTACAAGTACTACGACAACAGGTATAATGTGAGAAATGCAGACACCTCTGAAGTTACCTCTAAAGTTGCCCCCCCTCGCGTTGTAAGAGCCGCCGCGTGCGCGGAAGTTGTTGGCGCGGTTGCTGTTGGGGCTGGCGTTGGTGTTGCTGTTAGCGTTGTTGCGGTTCTGCTGCTGGTTCGGGTGCTGCCGCTTGTTCTGAGGACCATACAGGGAGTTGTTACATTTTATATTAATGCTTTTTTCCCCACTATAAGGGTATATCACGAAACTAGAATAAAAAATCCGATCCATGTTGCACTACATTATCACTGCACCTGTTTTTGTCTCAGTAACTGATAGTTGAACTGAATGATCAAACTCACCTTGGATTTCAGTAACAAGTTAAACTAAATGCTGGCATTTGAACAGCTGGACACTATCTGTCACACTGGTATGTGAGTAGAACACGACAACGACGCTACAAAAGACCTTTTTCTAAAAGTTGACTTGAAATAAATTTGTTTTATCATCCTCACCCTGCAGTTCCAGTTTCAATTGAAGGTCACTTAGCTCGATTTCTTAGCAGCTCTTCTCCGGTTGCTAGCTACAACTCACCTTTCCATTCTATGGAGTTCCTTGCCCCACGGTCTGATGGCGTCCCAACCTACCCTTGCCAATTAGCTACCTCCATTCGACTAAGTAATTATACTTGTTTACTTTAACTAAATTGAGTTATGACAATGAATTGCACGTACATTATGGTTTACCTTGTTAACGTTGGCGGCATTATGCGCCTTCTGCTCGTCCTCGTCGCGGTACTTGGACACGGTCACGAGGAAGCCGTTGATGCGCAGCTCGCGGTCCAGCTTCAGAGCCTTGTCCACGCAGTCCTTGTCTTGGAATGTAACTCTCACTGTGGAGCAAAATGTTCACATTAGTTATTTATTTATGATTCCTCTCTTCTTTGGCCTCTCTTTGCATGTGCTCAACTGTCTTTTATATGCTAGATTCATAAACATACGACTTATACCATGGCGGTAGCCAAAAACTACAGTACACAAGATATTTCTGTTAGTGAGTATGTAGCTTATAAAATTTCACAATTATATCCGGCTTATTTCCTTAACCTCTTCAAATAAGCTTGATCTTCAAAACTTGATCTTCATTTACTCTGTTCACATATACAATTGTGGCGAACAAAGCAATGAAAAGTAATGCTAATTTATAAGTCCTTATTGGGACACTAGCTGGAAAACAGATATGATATCTACTGTGTTGCTTCTAGCCTAAAAGTTAGGCGAATGCTCATTCATACGCCTAACTTTTAGTCTAAGCGTTATAAAACAAAGAATGATTTAACCTTACTATGTAAACTTCGTTAAGAAAGCAAGTAAAGCCTCCCCACCCCAGTGTACACCCCACGTGGTTTTTACCGTCTAACCCCTAAATGCCGCGGGCGGGACTCTCTCCCGCCCTACTACCCATAGCGAAAAGTTAATAAGATTCCTTTCCGCTTTTACGTAGGACTTGTAAGTTGTATCACAATAGAAGGAAATCAGTTTTCTGCAAGTATTACTATTTATCAAGTTCAATTATAAAGCGAGTGCAATAAAGAAATATAAGTGTCGAAATGAGAACCTCCGTTAATTTTTATCGGTTAAAACATCAATGGATTCCGTGCCACGTGGTCGCCGGAAGGTATCAAATGTTTAATTGACGTATCACTACGACAACACGCCAGACGTTACCTTGTCCACATGTGCTATGACTAATTGCGTCTACTATCAATCAACCGTCGTCGCTATCCCAGCGCTTAAGGTTCATACTTCTTGTGATGTACATAAATTGATTTTTCGAGCCTGTTCCACAAATGTATAACTAGATGAACAAAATCACCCCAACGCAACGCCGACCCTCGAATTCGCAGACGTGGGGAGATGACAAAGATACGTATAACAGAAATACGTCGACGGGACGGGACGCACGTGTGTTTCAACCATTTCGCTCATTTTGTCGGCGGAACTACTGAACTGGTTTAATGCCAAAGGTAACCGAGAACGACATGATAAATTGCGGTAATTTTCTTTCCTTAAAATTTAAGTTCTAAATCGAGGGCCACGGCGCTTTATAATTGCCAGATTGACGAGAAAACAAAGCTACATCGGACATTGAACTCCGACAAAATCTTTATTGTTTTTTTTTTAAGGAT
This sequence comes from Ochropleura leucogaster, assembly GCA_958449745.1. Classification (NCBI taxonomy): domain Eukaryota; kingdom Metazoa; phylum Arthropoda; class Insecta; order Lepidoptera; family Noctuidae; genus Ochropleura; species Ochropleura leucogaster. The sequence continues at coordinate 919,911 of OY288203.1, forward strand.
TCGCATGACAACAAGTTACGAGCCGACGCTCATTTGACATGGTTACGTAACTCATTCAAGTACGTACTACTTTGTACTCAACCAGTGGACCTTGAGAACTATCCTAAACCTGTAATACGGTCAGTAAACGTAACACGCCTTAAATTGCCTTTTTAGTATTCTAATCTAAATGGCGGGTCAAATTTATCATAATTATATTGTATATTTTATCTTTCTTTTTATCAGACGGTCAATCATAGTATTCACTAATCAATTGTTTTGTTATTAATTTAAAAAAAAGCTTAATATATTGTGCAAATTACTGAAGTTATCGTTGCAATTAGACCGACGGATGCTACAGAGCGATAAGAATTCGTAGCTATACAGTTTCCCCCTCGCGTTCGGTAGCTAACCCTCCAGTGCGACGCGAAGCCCATTTGCATATTCTACTGTGCACACAACATGGATGCCAATCGCATAATAAATCAATAGACGAAGCATGCCGCCGGCGCGCGGCGCCGCGGTTTGCTCTCAACGCCAGCGCGTCCACGGGAAACGTCAATAAATTCTCGATATACTATGTAGTACACACTGAGTGGTGTACCTTGAGTTCGGTATGAATAGAAGTGGGTAGGGACGAACCCTACTTGTTCCGAAGACGCGACGAACTCACACAATGAGAATTTAACAAAAGATTAAGTGTACGTTCACTTGTAATCTTTAAGATTTTCAATAAGCAGGTTTTTATTGTTAGAATATTTCACAACAAAATAAACAGGTGGCACAACGCAACTTGCTACATTTATTGTAGCAAGTTGCGTTGTGCATTGGAACATTTGTGCGTACGCGAGTACGGGGCAGTTAATCGATATTTTTTCTCCCGCGCCGCCCCTTCACCCTTCTATCACTCTCCCCTTCTGTAGCGCTAATGTCGATGTCGTTTTATTGTGCCGGGGGTCGTTACCCCGGAGCACATTGTCGAGGCGGACACCGGGTAGTGGATGTTACTCGCGCACCCCCGCTCGCAGCCTCGACATTTACAATTGAGCTAAATTGGGCACAGTGAGATTATTTTGAGCTTCTTTTGTATGCCAAAAACATTCCGTTGTTTTTATTTTTATAAAGAAATGTAATACAGGCTGTATTTTATTCTTTATCTGACTTATAGGGGAGAAACTTTTCATATTTCTAGATGATCTGGATGATGATATTAAAGAAATGATATAATACTGGCTTTTGCCCGCGGCTTCGCTCGCGTTTATATCGGGGTAACACAATACCTCTTTCCTAATTTGCAGGTACCTGCTACTTGTAGTTTTTGCTCTATCGCCTGTTTTATTGTAATAGCAAAGCTAAGATTTCCCTCTTTCTCCCTCATTTATTACTTTAAAAAAAAATGTTAGCCTAAGTCCATCTCCAGGGTCTCAACTATCTCTGTACCAAAATTCATCAACATCGGTTTAGCCATGTAGGCGTGAAGACGTAACAAACAAACTCACTTTCGATTTTATAATATTAAAGTAAGGATTAAGTTAAGGAAAACATAGTAAAAATTCAATGTAAATGGTCACTTACGTATTTTGTACTTGGTCTTGCTGAACTCGTGTATGTGTGCGACGTCGCCACACTGCGAGAACAGCAGCTTCACGTACTCCGTGCTGGCCTCGTACGGCACGCCCACCAGCACCGCGGTCTCGGCGCGGGACTCCACAGACACTGTGATCTTGCTGCCGTCGATCACCGTGCCTTCCTCGGACAGTGCCTGCGTTCGAGCACAGTCGTTAGAGATTGAAGAGAGAGAAGATTTATCTGTTTTGTATGTGGTACAATAACCGAGTGTTCCCACTAGCGAAAGATTAACACAACATGTTTTTTTTTTAATTTATTTATTTTCGTGTTTCGCCAGTCGCAATGCTCGGTAATGGAAATGAATTGATTAGCAAATTGAACCTTTTACCATTTGTCTTGTTTGGTTTGGCTAATCAATTGGTAGAAAGAGATGAAAACTATCTCATCTCCGTTTGTTTGAGGTGCGATTGAATAGTGTTTTGGTTTCAGTGTAATAAATGTAAAAATAGTAGGATTGTGCAAGACAGATTTCATGCAGTTTGCATGACATGAATACTGAATATCGATCTTAAATACGAGCCTTAATATTTGTTTAGCCATGTGTACAACTTTGAAACGTGGTTAATGTCGATCACAGAATACACACTACGCAGATAGTTTATTTTGCTATCACAGACTGTGTACTACGTCACAGTTCCCGCTATTACAATGAGTAAATATAGAACTAATAAACGATCCCTAACTTGTACATTCGACACGCCCCGCATAAACAAATAAGTCCCATTTACAAGACATTCTTCGGATGTCGCGACAAGTCAACTTCCTTGTGATATTTCTTGTTGACTAATAAACGGGAAATGAGCTAGTGCGCTCTGTAACTTACTTCACCACTTTTCTTCTTTAGAAGAAGATTTAAGTAATGCAGGGGAGGTAAGAGTAGTTTGAAATATGCGACCGTGTCTCAAGAGTCAAATAGTAAATTCAAAACGATGAACTGCTACCCTACTACGACCTCTTATAGCAATTCTTATTCCGCTGAGGGAAAGAGACAGAGCTATACAGGGTGTCTAGCACCATCTCTTTCACTCAGTGGAATAAGAATTGCTATAAGATGTCATAGTAGCCCTTCTGCACCAAACTAGCTGTTGCAGAATTTTAAACTATCATCGTAGATTGGGTGTTCATCTTGTAGCCTTTCCTGAATTATCCCGAAAAGAACTGTTACCGAAACTATAATAAAAAGATCCCGATTATGGAAACTTACATCACGAAGTAATAAAACGCGTATATATTTCGAAACCAAACATTTTGCCGGTGCCAACAGTTGGCATGGCAACGCGCGAGGTAGGCAGAATGTTTAGTCTGTCAGAACGCGAGTGTGGCGAGGCCTGTCGTTATGGACTTACACAGTATATTTAGCATGTTACCGCTCTGCAATACATCTGGAGTTGTACTTACCAGCAAGGCTGTGCAGTGAGCTTCTTTGGTTTAAGTGTAATGAGTAGTGAGCATTGCTGTTTAATTATCAAGTTGATGACAATACGGGATGGTAATTTATTTAATTTTCAGATATATATGTACTTGTCTTGTTGTTTCCTTTTAAATCATAATCCCTATCTGCTGTCATAATATTACAAGCATAGAGTAAAATTGTTTTTTTTTGCAAGTAAATTTATTAAAAAGCCAAATTAAAATACATAATAATGTTAACTTAAAAAGTTTAACATGCTTAACAAACTGCAACCTAACAAGTCCTATATGCAACAATAAACTGCTGCACACAAAACTATGAGGAGGTGCCTCACACCTGAAGCCCACTGCAACACACCTGAAACTTACCATCCGCCACTGCAAGTTTACACAAAGACACGTCACATAAAGACATGAGTATTGTCATCAGCTGATCTACTACATCACAAGATATCAATCAGTAATTCTGAGCTCTACTTCTTTAGCACAAAGCTGCCAAACAGATGCATCAAGAGTAGAAGACCAGCCTGTTCTAACATTCAAATAGTCCACTCATTTTGCTCATGACTGAGTTAAGTGGCAAAAATTCTGGATATACATAATTTGGAAAAAAATTGTCTTAGCCATAAATACAGCCTCTTTCAGAAGCAGGCTAATAAAATTCTAATATCTACTTAATCACTTTTCAGTATAAAATATTATTATAAAATGTTAATAAACTTTTGTTTACCTTTTCCAGAGACTCTTTGTTTTTGAATTCGACTATTGCCGATAATGTCGGAGTTGTGGTCAGTTCAGTTACAATGATTGGACCACGTCTAAAAAGAAAGAAAATTTGTCTCATTAATACTCCGTACAGTAGAGCCAGTGTTGCTGTATTCTGAGAGCAGCTTGCTAGTTCCTCAAGAACACATCACACTTTATCATGTACTAATCAACTTCAATAGGAAATACAAATACAGTGATTCATTTAACAGTTTATGACAATTCAAGGACTGATATTTGAATGTTGGCAAATTGCTTGTTTCAGTAACTTAGCTGACATTGTGAAACGGATATACTCACTTGACATTGGTAACTTCTCCATGTTTTGAGAACAACTCCTTGAGTTTCTCCTGGTAGTCGAACAGGTAGGTCGACGGGAGGTTCTCAACGAGTATTTTACCAGACTCTACTTTGTCTTCTTTCTTATCATCGCCGCCGTCCCCCTCAGCGTTCTCCTGGCTCTGATCGGCGTCCCCTCCCTCGGCGACGCTGGCGTCACCTGCCCCCGACTCATCGCCCTGCTCCGCCTGTTCAGCGTCGCCGTTGTTGTCTTCGGCCTCCACGGGCTCGGAGGTCTCCATCTCGGGAGCTTGTTGTTCCTCAGCGGCTTGGGCGGCGGCTTTCGCCTTCGCTGCCTGGTTTTTAGCGCCACGGCCTTTCTTCTGGGCTACCATTATGACGATCCAGCTGTAATACACACAAGAACCGACTCAAGCAACCAGGCGTGCGATCCGTCACGCTCTCAGTGGCGACGTTTCCCGCCATGCCATATCTATTTTTTACTAAAAACTTATCTACACACTTGGCGCCTATTCTCAGATCTCAAGGGCGCAGTTACTAAAGCGCGAAACATCTTAATACGCAGAAACGCAGAAAATTCAATCTTATTTAGCAGATGCGCTAATTTTAACTATGTGTAACATCACAGATAACGGTAAATACATCATAACAAGCCATACGCGCCATGAAGCATGCCTTTGGTTCGAGTGGAAAATTCACGAATCCGAAGCGTTACCTCGTAATAACTTGTTACAATAGCATTTCGCAAACCTAGTTAAACATTTCATATTAAGATTGAAAGTTTTACTCACCAAACGCGAATTTACAAGTAAAATCAATGATATCACAAATCCACAGGGAAAAGACGCCAAACTATATGCAATAATAACACGAAACCGGCATCACGCAAGCGCATCCGCCATTAAATAGATTTTAAAAAGTGAGGTTAGTGGTGTTGGCGCACTAAAAAAATATTTCTCGAACTATTCAAGGTGTATCCGAACGGATCCAACCTTCACGAAAAATCAATAAAATATTTCTCCGAGGTCCCCTTTAGACGATCAATTGCAGCCTAAAATGTTTCCACAGCGGTTATTTTAGTTATGATACGAAATGGACTGAATTCTACCCCGCGTGTCAAGTTGATTTTTGATTTCTCCGTTATTAATAAACTTCATTCAAGAAAACAACAAAAAGCTTTTTAGTTTTAAACTGTTTGACAGCCAATCAACCGTAAAACTCTGCGCAAAACATGATAACGCAGTCACGCAGGGATGAGCTTATATTTTCACACGAAAGCGTTGCCAATTAAAGCATTTGACAAACTATATTTGTCAGTCCTTTTTTAATAATGCTTTAGTAAAAAGTATAAAAAAACTGGTAGTGAGCTCCTCCCTCAGTCCTCTCTTTCGCTGCTCTTAAACTTTCGGCGTTGACTAGCTAGCCCTCGCATGCTGACTATGGATATTTGGTCTGTAAATGTAGACTAGGCTTTATATTAAAATAAATATTAGTAATAAAGTGCTTTGCTACTTTCTATTACCAACAGTTAACATTGGCACCGAGAAACGGACATCCTTGGTTGGCGTTTTCTGTAGGTTTTTATTTAGAACGTACTTCGGTGGTTGGCAGAACCGTTTTTTGGCATTCATTTGGCAGAATGGCAGCTGCAAAATATAACCTCAAATAAAAATTCGCTGCATGTCTTCACGTCGTATCATGTGTTATTACATTTTGTTTTACAAACCATTATCAAGTTAAGTAGAATACGTAAGCGAGAAAAATGAAGTCCAAGTCATTTGATTTGAAACCAAGTGTTGCCGAAAACCATTCGCTCACAGACAAAACTGTAAACTTTGTTGGTCTTTATAAATCTGTTACTGATTCAAATAAAGTTGCTGAAAAAAGAAAATCTGATGAAATGTCCACCAAGGAAACGGGAAGAACTAAAGCAGTTACCCTCAAACGTGAATTTCACCTCAATAAAAACAAAAATCGGAATAAACAAGAGCCCATAGACATATCGCAAATTCACATTGATGGCTCTAGTTTAAACCAAAGTTTGCCTCGGAGCAGTCCTGTTGATGATACTAAAGTTACTTCTACTCCTAACACAACTGGCAAAAATCAATCAGTCAAATCCATTATGAAAACAAAATCTCCAAAAGACCAGTCTTTCGATAGTACCATGTCTAATGGATCCAGTAGCAAGACTAAAAAAAGGAACAAGTCCGTCAGCTTCATGCTGGAGGACCACGAGGAGGTTGTGGTTAAGCGGACCAAGTCTGATGACACTAAAGTGAACAACAAACCTGCAACCACAACTAAAACTGCTGTTAAAGACAAAAACAAAAATCTTAAAAAGTTTAAAAAGTACCAACAATCTGAAAAGGAGAACAAAGCAGCTGAAGTTAACAGTCTAAACATGGAGGTGGACAGCACAAAAAGTGTACTTGAGAAAAAACCAGCAAAGTTTAATAAAAATAAGAAAATGCTGGGAGAGTCACCACCAGGCGATGCACAACGGCAAACTCAAGAAAATAAAGAGAAAAAGAAGAAGCTCAAAAAAGTAAAGAAAGCCAAATCTGACCAAAGTACAGAACCAACAGATGTAGAAAACACTGGTGACGTTGCATCTGAAACTAAAAGGAAAAAACTAAAAAAGAAGAAGGTGAAGTCCCTGCCTGCTGACCCCACTGAGGCTGAAGGTGAGCCAGCTTCTAAATCCCGTAAGAAGGATGGCAATCCTGACATAGCTGAGGACCTGGAGAATCTAAGTATTGGAGACAATGCACACACACTGACAAACTTGCTAGATGAAATGGCTGTCGTTGACAAGGACAAACGTAAGAAATTGAGACAAAAGTTCAATAAGAATAAAAAACCTAAAGGAACTCAAAATTCCAATATAGAAGACTCAGAAAAAAGTGAGGAAGTCAAAGAGAAAGTAAAATGGAAGAAAAGGAAATGGAACAAGGATAAGAAGGGGGATGGAGACGAGGATAGCTTGGCTAACACTGTCATTGTGGAGAACCTGCCCATCTCCATTGTGTTGATCTATAAGAAGTTGCTCACAGAGTACTTTGTCAAATATGGATTGATTAGGAAGATTGGGTAGGATTTTTTTGAACAGCCTATGGAACAATCTTTAAATAAGCAGAAAACTAATAAGAAATTCTAATTTTCTGTATTTCAGTGTTGTTGAGGTATACCCTACAGAAGAGTCAAAGCCTGTTTTCACTACAACCCTCAACTTCTATAGTGAAACTGCTGCTGAACAGGTGATTGAGCTTAAAAAATCATTATAAGGGTGCTATATCAGTTTGTGTGGCTCAATATAACCATTCATTATCACATTATTTTGTAATTAATACTATTTATTTGTTTATGATTGATATATCTGCCTATGTCAGTTGTAAGCCTCCCCCAAATCTCTCACTGTCATTAGCTGTTGTTGTATATTCGCCACCTGCTATGGCTTTATCTCATCCAAACTTCTTGGTGGCCATCTTCATTTTTGTTTCCTGTGTCTAATGAACCAGTACATTATATTTCGACCACTGACTACATGCCCTATCCATTCCCATTTTAGCTTTCTGATAGTTTCTGTCACATTCTTTGTTTTAGTGTGTTTCTTTATATTGGTGATTCTTATCTTATATGAGAACCTCGAGTCTGTCCAACATTGTAATAAAGTCAAATACTTTACAAAAAACGTCTGGCTCCACAGGCCCTACAAGAAAACAACGAGTACATCGAAGGTAGCCGCGTTCGCGTGAAGCGGGCGCTGCCCATAACGGACACGACGCTGGTGGTGCGCTCATACGCCGAGCTGACGGACCAGGCGCTTAGCTCTACCTTCCACGGCGCCGGCAAGATTAGGAGCATACGACACCTTGTTAAGGGGAAGAAGACCATGGGTAAGCGAAATTCGTACTGTGCCTCGGAAAGCACGTTAAGCAGTTGGTCCCATCTGTCATTTGTAGATCTTTGACAGTTGTTACAGGTAGTCAGTGTTCCGAATGTCTGACAACCAGTCTTACCAAAAGGTTTCGCATTACCCAGTACTAACTAGGTGGTGGAGGTCAAATAGGAAGTTGCCAGTAAAATACTGATATTCAGCTGCATCCGGTTAGACTGGAAGCCAACCCCAACATAGTTGGGAAAAGGCTAGACAGATTTTTTGATGATTGATGTTGTTGTCTGGGAGACAAATAGGTACAGCACGTCTTGCTGTCTCTTAAATAGTTCAATACGTTAGGATCATTTCCCACGGCCGCAGATTAGAGACAAGCGAATAGAGCTAGCAACTTAAACCAGGTATTTCATATGGTATCTACCACGCTAGCCACTTTTCCTCAGTGTTAGAAAAAGCGTCTTAAGGGGATAGAAACAGCATCTGACTTAATAAACCTGAATTGCGTAAGAGTATATTTTGCTGGTAGCCTTATAAATACATGTCAGTCAAACCAGACTTAAGAGTTGTGTTACCAATCTGCTTATCTCTCAGGTGATAAGATTGGAATGCATTAAGTGAATTTTATCGTCCATTTATTGATCTCTATACATAAAATTAAATAAAATATTATAAATATAGTTATATTATAAATTTAAATATTTCTTATAATCATAAAAAAAAAAACATTTAAAAATATAAAAATAGTAGCCCACCGGTATCGGGAACAGGGTCCAAGCTACCGGCGGTCAGGGCTCCAGAGAAAGGAACCTCCTAACAATACGAGCCGTGTCCAGGAGTACCGCTTTCTGTATCAAGCCCTTGATCCAGCTGCCTAACGAGAGCCTCCTCAGGTATTGGTCGAGGCTCTTGGCAATTAAGCCATTGGCAGATACGACTATCGGCACAATGATCGCTGAGTCCACATCCCACATGTCGACAACCTCGCGAGCCAAGTCAATATACTTGATTTGCTTATCTTTCTCGGCTTTCACGAGGTTCTCATCATGCGGGACTGTTATGTCAACAATCATTGCGCGCCGCTCTGATCGATCCACCACCACTATATCAGGCTTGTTGGCAACAATAGTCCTGTCAGTGATTTTCTTATTATGATGGTTATTAATACAACTTAACATTTTGCCTTTACTTTCTTTGGGCAAGCATAATTGTACACAGTAAAATTTATATTTTATTATTCCATTTACAGCAACAGCCTTCGTCGAGTTCGATGGACCTCAAGCGGTAGAACGGGCAATCAAGACCTCAGGTGACGCTAAAATTGGTGGGAAGAAGATACATCTGTCCAAGTTCGAGATACGCCCCAAAAAAGTGAAGAAACCGAAGAATGATGGAGACAGCGCCGCTGACGCTGACAGCGAAGATTCTAACTAAATTACTGACTAGGATATTTAGTATTACTTTTTTATATTATACAGTACAAGAAAAGTAAATATAATGTAAATGTGGGACCTAAATGAGTGTATTTGTGATAAAAGATTGATAAAAGCAGCATTCAAATATATTTAACACTGCCATGATTTGAGTTTTAGAACACGACGGTTCGATGTTCGTGTATAAATTTATTACATTGACAAAATAAATCACCTCATTATGATGAATCTTCGAATTATGAAGAGAATCGCAAAACATGCAGTGTGATTGAATGATTTGTTGAAGTATCGTCGTGTTTTGCCATTCGTTTCGGTCTTTTTATTTTAAATTTAAAGTTAGTAATTATACTGATAAGATTTTAGTATCTAAATAAACCAAATTTTATAATATTTTGATACTTTAATAAAGCTGTATGACGTAAATTGTCTTTAAATGTTGAATAAACTGGCGGGTACAAATTTAATTAAACAAATGTGAAAAAAAAATGTATTACTTAGCATAATGTGTTTTACATAGAATAAAAAATATATATTTATGCGATTTAATATTCCATCGCGTCAGTTTGAAATAATTGGATGCATGTAGTCCGTTTGGTGTGTATAAAATCAAATTTTATGTGTTTTAATCGCGTTTTTTTTTTTGTTTTCAATAAGTACTATAATAATACTATATTTTGTTTTTTAATTATGCCTAATTTTGTATACAGCCCATTTTATAAAACCCACACAATGTTGAAATGGCACTAATAAAAAATAAACTCAAAAAGCGAATCTTGAGATAGTAAATTGAAAACCAGCATGGTTAGATATAATGGCGGTGCCTCACCCTAGGGCGGTCGTCTGTAATGTAACACATCAGGTTCACTTGTTTCTGTTCAAAATCGAATCTATAACATTACAGGCAAACGGCCCCGGTGCGGGACGCCTTCAAGAGATAATTATGTTGTGCGTGACAAATATTATTAAATAAACAAGCTCGTTGAATTTAATACTGTTTTCATTTAAATCCATGATATGTGACGGTCCGACCGCAAAAAAATGCACCGGAATAATTTTCCGTTTCATTTTTACCAGCAATAAAACGTATGAAAAACAAAAAGCTATGTTTCCGCCCGGGATCGAACCGGGGGCCTTCTGCGTGTTAGGCAGATGTGATAACCGCTACACCACGGAAACGATATAGATGTAGCCCAATTTGTGAAACGTTAGCAGAGTATTTTACGTATCTTACGAAAACGAGTTTTTAATGAACCTTGTCTCGTTTTCAGGCTCCAATACATATAAAAATTCTAGCAGAGAAAAGGGATTCAACATATTATTTTGAACTTTTGGTCAAGAATATTCTGACCCATGATTATAGAAAATGGAATTCAGAAGAAAAAAACAAGTAATATAAATTGAAACAATAATTTATTGTGTTCTTAGAGTTATGCTTTAAAATTAATTATACTGTATACACAAGATACTTAATCGTCCGACATTAATCTACGTCTTTATTACAATTAATAATTTACAATAATTAAGAATAAATTACATTTATATTTCGTCACGACTCGGTTCCAACTATATCATACAAATAATACTTTTTAAAACATACATTATTACTATATATGTATTGAGATAATATAAAAATATTTTATTTATTTCAGAAAAATAACATCCATTTTTTTTTGTATCTTGCAATCATTGGTTTCTAAGTTGTCTATGGTTAAAAATCGCTTTATTAATCGGGTCCAGTCTGTTTGGGACTATAATTAATACAAATCTAAAATGAGAGGCTTTGAGTAGGTAGGTTGTGCTAGGTTTCACAAAACTGCTTTAGTTTATTATCTTCCCAGTGCAGCATCATGATATGCTCACATTCAATAAGATGAAATATTCCAATGTTGCTTAAATATTACTTAGGCTTGGGCAATTTTATAATAATCGTGAGTTTTTTTATGCTGGATAAAATGATTTACTGATTCTTATAAGAGTACAAAACCAATTTGTTTTTAGACATTATAGATGTGTTATTTGATTTTGTACTCCTTTCTATGTTCAATATAAAATAAGTGTGTGTTACTTTTAAAATTGTATCAACTAACTAATCAGTTTTGGCAGAAGTTAGAATAAATAATTTTCAATAAATTATACAATAAATAATGATAAATACATTCCGAGATCGTGAATCATATCGATAGACCTTATTCCGAAAGACGGCTATAACAGGAACTGGCAACTCACATCAATATTCAGACATAAATGTTTATAGAAAACTTTACCTTAAAATATTGATCGTTTTCTTAGGTAGGATAGATGAGATGACAAAGATCAGGTTTAACACAGAATCTCCATACAATTTTCTGCTTGTCTTGTAGGCCATCTACAACCGGTCAATCGGTCGCTTCGATGTCAAGACCAGTTTTACGCTAAAAGTTCCTTTGTTCGAGTTCCTTGTTATAGCGTCGCAAATAAATCTGCTTGTTCAAAGTCCCAGCTGATTATTGACTAAGGTAAACCAGCTGCTGAACAGCGTCGCGATAGAAGCTCATCATCTTACATCCTCCAGGTATCCATCACAATCCCCGATAGAATCGTTCACACTCCCAACTATAGAAAGCCATTCTTAAAATACTGTCTCACATTTTGTCCTTGTCCACATTATCACATTTTACACTGAAATAATTAACTTTACACTTGGTTTCTGGAACTGTACAATTGGATTATCTAACCAAACCAAATGATACTATGAAACTTTCATCAGACAACAATATTCAGTATTGTTTTATGTATTTGCTGGATTTTACTCCACTTCTACTGAAGTTGTCAGAATCTGAGAATTTAAGTTTTCGAGATGCCGCGAATGTCGTTAGCCGAACGACGTCGTGTGTGTCGGCTATACTTAAAACTTCATAGTAACATCTCTGGTGTCGGCTAGATCGTAACCAACTGCGACATTATTATAGTGCACATTATATCGCCATGATGATAGTGAAGAGCTACGCAGCGCGCGCGGCGTGTGTGCCGGGCATCGCGCACGGATCGGGCACGAGTCGCACGTAGCGCGCGGGTCGCACGTCGCGCGCGGGTCGCACGTAGCGCGCGGTTCGCACGTCGCGCACAAGTCGAGCTCGTCGCGCGTGTCGCACAGTTGGCGCTGGTGCCGGCCGCGCCGCTCGGCTAGTCGTAGCCCTTCAGCAACCCCTACGGGTGCCGCTGGTTCGGCACTGGGATGCTGGAGAACAAAATTTAGTTTAATTTTATCACTATACAAACATTAGTCAACAATAAATTGACTAATAGGGATTTTCTGCATCAATAAATATTTGCCCAGAAGAATTTTGTTCTCAGAATTCTTTTGCAATATGTATTAAAGAAGTTCAATCTTAGTTGGTTTGCTTACCCGTAAAACGCAGGAAAGCTGGTATCAGTATTAAACTGAAAGTTGACGGGCGTCTTGGGTGAAGCACAGCTATAGCTCAGATAATCATCAGAGGCGTGGAGCTGTCTGTTCAGGTTTGGCTCAGAGGCGCTGCGCGTGATCTTGGGCATGGCTCTCAGCATAGACTCGAGCGAAGCCAGGATCTGACGAAAGAGAGGCCGTTGCTCTCTGTCGAACTTGATGCAGTCTTCGAACAAGCGCTTTAGGGCTTGTGGAGCGTCTTGACGAAGGCGACGGGCGTCGGGTCGAAGGTTACCGCGACCTACCAGCCAAAGGATCTGAAAAGATAAATGGTGAATTCGTCCAGTTGCTTGGCTTAAGGAGACTGATATGTAGTAAACATGTGTGAATATTGCTCGCTGTTTGGAGTAGTCACATGTCTAAAATCCCAATACACTAGCGCAGTCGTTTAAGAGCTTCTTAATGAACTTATCACTTTTAAGCCGTGCTATTAAGCTTGCCTAGGTTGGTCTGTGGGTGACCACACTGACTACCTATAACATGCCGAGTATTACCAAGGTGCCTCCGTGCTTCGGAAAGCACGTTAACCCTTTGGACCCGGCTGTCATTTGTAGATGTTTGACAGTAGTGATAGATAGTCAGTGGCCTTGGCTTACCAAGGGGTATCGTATTACCCACTACTATCTCGGTTTTGGAGAACAGGTATTCAGCAGAACAGATATTATCAGAGTGATGATGAGTGTCAATCAACTCTTTCGCCGCAGTCAATTTGCCTCGGTCATGGCATGTCATTTGACTTGACAACGCCAGCTTCTTAACTAGATGATGTGTGTTACCTGGTCCTTATTGTTAAATTGCGCGTACGGCAGCTCTCCGGCCATGAGCTCGTACAGCACGATGCCGTACGCGTACACGTCGGAGCGGAAGGTGTAGGGCGCGGGCTCGTCCATGCGGATGACTTCGGGCGCCATCCACAGGATGGAGCCCGTCGGCTGCTGCCACTGGATGCCGCCGGCTGTTGATGTGTCTGTCAATACCATGTTATTTTTATTATTTGTTACATTTCAATTATTTTTTTTAACTAATACAAATTAGTATCTTTTTCCCACTTTCTATAGTATTTGAGCAAAAGTTCCAGTCGAATTAAAGCTGAGTATATTGGCTCTTTAAGTCGGGATATGCATGTGGGCTGATTTGAAGTGTTTGTACTTTCAGAAAGGTTAGACGGTGACGTACGTCCAGATTTCAACAATTTCGTTTAACAAGAATAGACTTGGTACAAGGTAATCCACTTTATTATTATTGAAGTTGTAATACTCACCAGACCACCGCACTTTAGCCGTGGCCAGACCGAAATCTCCGATCTTCACAGACCAATCGTCTCGCAGGAATATGTTATTCGATTTTAGGTCCCTGAAACATGAAATCCGATGATAAACAGAATTTTAACATGGACTGAGAGACTTCAAAATAGTATTTTTTTTCTTAGCTAGGTTCAAAATCATGTCTCGGGAGAAAATCAATCCTTAAGGCAGGTAAAGCAGCAGACGATCCTAAAAAACAAGCTACATATCTCTCTTTACTATATCATCTATATGAACTAGTCGAGAGACTGCTGTTGACTCGAGCGCACGGGCGTCATTGACCCAAAGTTGAGTCTGGAGCAAGGATTCAGAGCCAAGTCTTGCAGCAAAATAGGTCTCACACGGGTGCGTCACGTGGAGTACGCTACACGTACCTATGTATAATGTTCTTGGCGTGCAGGTAGTCCATGCCCTGCGCGGTCATGCGCGCGACGTCGATGAGGTACAGCAGCGGGAAGGGCGTCTCCAGCACGTGCAGGTGCTGGTACAGCGACGAGCCCTCGCACCACTGCGTCACGATGGCCAGCGACGGCTTGGACACGCAGCCCATGAACAGTAAGATGTTGCAGTGCCGCGTCTTGCGGAGCACTGCCACCTGGGGAGGGGAAATATGGTGATGAACAAGGATAAGGTTAGATGTTGGTGGTGTGATTTTCTGAATATAGTTATAATGTTAAGGTGCAGAGGGAAGCGAGCGACGACTTCCAGGGAACCAAAAGCATATAACTCGATAAATGTTTCAAATAACAGATTATTCGTGAATAAGTGAGGGCTGTCACATTGAGACAAGTGTTAATGTTCTATGTATGTCAAAAAACATAAAAAGTTTAGTAGACAACCCTAACAATCGCGAAAGACTAAACAGCTAAGTTATTGGTTATCTTTGTACTGCATCAAAAGTGAAAGCAAACCTATAAAGAAAGCCTGTGGTATAACAATAGTCATTACCTCATTCTTGAATGCTTGCAGCTGTGCGGGCGTGGGCGTCTTCACGTTGAGCGTCTTGACCGCGACCGGGCCGTGCCAGTGCGCCTTGTAAACCGTCCCGAAACTGCCGGAACCTAAACAAACCAGTATTTTTAAGTACCAAAGGATAACATTGAAAAGTCAGACAGATTTGTTTGATCAGACAGGTTTGAAATATTTTGTTAAATTTTTCACGAAGAGCATATTCACAACCACTCGATTACAATCGTGCCGAGAGTGTAATCGATAAAATTCCTTCAAACGCTATTCACAGATCCGGAATCGGTCAATTTTGACATGTCTGCACAACCGTGTTACGATATGAAGACGTCAATCATACAGACAGAAAATAAATACCCGGTAAAAATAATATATTTTTAACATTAAATATTCTAACACAAATTTCTTTTTGCTAGTATTATGCACTGCACACGGATCCGTAAATTTCGTTTTGCCGGTTTGACGATTGGATTACAAGAATATAGACTAGTGTCGATTATCGATTACGATTGGATTGTTTGTGAATAGCTAGTCTCGCGTAGTGGATTATAGAGCGGGTAGGGGCAAAAGAATACAATATTATCAAACATTATAACCATAAAAACTCAAGAGGCTGTGAAAATGACATGTGCTCGAAAAATATTCGGTAAGACCAGTTTTTTTAGTGCAAGTTCATTACTAAGGGAGTCGGGATGTCTTCTATGTGTTGCCTTACCTATCCTGGCCCCGATGAGTATTTCATCAGCATGTATGACCCAATCGTCGTAGCTTTCTCTGGGCGACAGCGCGTTCTTCCACGACTCGTCGGCGGAACGCGCGCGCGGTCGTCGAGGCCGTAACGTGCCCGTTGGAGATGCCTGCAAAATAAAAATATGATTACAATCGGCCGAGTGTTCCGTACTAACTTGCTACATATGACTGCATAGACAGCTAATTATGGTTTTAATTTCAACTCGATACATTCACGCATACCCAAGATAACAGACGGACATCAAACTTATCCTATAAGGGTTCCGTTTTTATTCTTTTGGGACACGGAACCCTAAAAATCTTTTTGTATACTTTAATAAAAGTAATTAAAGAAGATCTACAAGCTGATATCTTCTTTACGAATTGGCAGGAAGCAGCGCAAAATCGTGATCGAAACCATGGAGACCTAGCAGTAGAACAATAATTTGAGGCTAGTTATCATCTCTAACCTTTTCCCAACTTTTTTAGGTCGGTTTCCAGTCTAATCAAATTCAGCTGAATACCAGTATTTTACATGGAACGGCTGCGTACCAGAAATCCACAACCCAGTTAATCCGATACCCCTGGATAAGACTGGGTGTCAGACTTTCGATTTTTCTTTCAGAGAGTACAATTCGGGCTAATAATTTAAAAAAAAAGTGTGTGTGTCAGCTCCGACGCACGACTGGAGTTTACTCCTTAAGTACGAGTATCTAACCATACGCAAAAAGAGTTTATTCAACTAAAAAAAGATTAATATCATATGAAAGGGTAAATTCACAAATTAATGAAAAAAATAGCAATATAAATACATCGACACTGATAGAAACAAACAAGCCCAATAACATATAGTATATAGGTATCGGTCGGTCCCCTATACAGCATACCATATGTACGTCTTAATACACTCACAGCCAAATTAGAAAGTTGCGTACTAAAGGCGCGCACCAAAAACGTGACACATTTTCGTTACTTTAGTAGGTTTTACCCCTCGGATTTTTCTCATACCGGGCGCCTTATATATGAAAATCGATTCTTAAGGAGTAAACTCCAATAGGAACTGTATGAGGCCAATTTTAAAGTAAACCCTAAATGAAACAGTTTGTGACCAACCTGTGTACTCTGGCTATGCTGTTGGTCCACTGCCTTGTCCTTATCGTCCTGTTTGTGTCTGCCCGACGTCAGGTAGTTGGACGACTGCGGTGAATTGTTGTTACACTGTGACTATAACAAACACAACGTTAAATCCTTACTAATTTTGTAAAAGCGAAAATGAGTTTGGTTGTTTGTTACGTCTTCACGCCTAAATGGCTAAACCGATTTTGATGATTTTTGGTTCACAGATAGTTAAAACCCTGGAGACGGAAATAGGCTAATATTTTTTTTAAAGTGAGAAATGAGGGAGGAAGATAGGCAAAAAGGGTAAAACTTAGCTTTGCTATTACAATAAATAAGGCGCAAGGGTAAAAACTATAAGTAGCAGGTACCTGCAAATTAGGAAAGGGGAACTGTGTTACCCCGAATTTAACGCGAGAGAAGCCGCGGGCAATAGCTAGTAAATAATAATTTATTGCCCAAATAAAAGAAAATACATAACCTGGTGTATATAAGTCAGTTCTTTTTTAATTATATTATCACCGGTCTAAACTTTTTGTAAACTTATTCAACTAAATTCTAATCAGTACTCAAATGATTTTTTCTTATTGTTAAGGGGCTCCCCACACCGGGAGCATTCGTCTGTTATGTTATGTTACAGTTCAGATTCGACCATTACATCATGTGTGAATTATTCGATTATCCACAAAATCAAATCTTGGTCGGTGACATTACAGCGAGTGCTCCCGGTGTGAAGAGATTTTTGGTTAAAAACATGTCTAGTTTTAGATTAAATTACAAGGGATTCCCATTTCCATATTTTTACATATTTTTTTTTGTTGAACACTAGGAATTTCTCCTGTATCGTGGGTGCGTTTACAAACATTTAAACTAACATACACAAACAGTCAGACCCGGAACAACTGTTTGTAGGTCATACAAATATTTGTTCCTTGCGAGAATCGAACTTGCGACACGCAGCGCAGCAGTCAATCGCTCAGCCACTGCGCCAACCGTGCCGTCAAATATCAACTAACCGCGTGGCTTCACGCGCAATTGCGTGCAGTTTCTACGCATTACTCACTGTCTTCATAACTATTATAATAATTGGCGCTGAAGAAAGTTAACTCACCACATTACCTATTAAACCAGGCGGTTTATAATTTCCGGTGAGTAATGTTAATGTATTAGTATGATATGACTATTGAGATAACGTGTAATTAGACCATTACATTGAAACAAACACAAACGAAGAAACAAAAAAAATAAGCTACAGTCCCAGACACAATGCATAATAAATTAAATGATAAGTTTTTGATAGGTATTTATTAATTTTATCATTGAAATTCACTCACCGCGTTTTTAATTTTGTCTTTATATATTTATCGAATGTCGTACCATTGTAATTATGTTTGATGAATGTTTTTCTGATCTAAATTAATATACAATAGAATTAATTAGACACAAGCTTGTGTCTAATCAATTCTATTGTATGTATTTAATGTGTGATTTTAATTGAATATGTTTACTATGAGCTATGCCTGTATTATTTTATAAAAAAAAACCGGCCAAGAGCGTGTCGGGCCACGCTCAGTGTAGGGTTCCGTAGTTTTGGTGGTAATTTTGGATTGCGAGAACCGATTTCAATAATTCTTTTTTAATTTGAAAAAAGATACGTTCAGGATAATAAAATATGTAAACGAAGTTAAAAAAATGCTTGCATAAACGATTATACTACAAACTTAGTCCACAAATTATTTTGTACAACTTTTTTTTTTTGTACAAAAACTGTTATGTCAATCAAGTTCAAAATAATTTTCATAGAAAGTCCTTATAAAGATCTACTTTTCAGATTTTTTTCATATTTTCTAAACTTATGGTTCAAAAGTTAGAGGGGGGGGACACATTGTTTTTTACTTTTGGAGCGATTATTTCCGAAATTATTGACATTATCAAAAAATGATTTTAGTAAACCCCTATTCATTTTTAAATACCTTTCCAACAATATATCACACATTAGGGTTGAAATTAAAAAAAAAATCACTTCCCACTTCACATATAGGGTGGCTACCCTAATAAAACATATTTTTCCAATTTTTATTTTACCACTTTGTCGGCGTGTTTGATATACATATTGGTACCAAATTTCAGCTTTCTAGTGCTAACGGTTACAGAGATTAAGCGAGGACGGACGGACGGACGGACGGACAGACAGACATGGCGAAACTATAAGGGTTCCTAGTTGACTACGGAACCCTAAAAACTAGCTGGCATCCGCGGCTTCGCCCACTTGATGATCGAAAAAAGTAACCTATGTGTTATTCCAGACAATAATCTAACTGTATGCCAAATACGAGCCGTTCAGGCGTTTTGACGTGAAAGAGTAACTACAAACAAATCTTTCCTTTTTTTAATATTAATAGTTTCGAAATAAACAAGTTTGTCTTTTTTTATAGTATGTAGATTTGAAGACAATCGTATAGCCTATCAAACTGATTTATCGGCAGCTACCAAAACATTGTAAAATATGCACTAGCATATTTATGCTCTTACTGATTAAGAGCCCGACTACGCTATCAGCCGATAGAAAGTCTAAAGTCTGCAGGGACTCTAAAAGAGACGTGGTCTCTGGGTTTGTTTCGATGTTCTTTCTCAGAGTGGTCATGTGAATTTATGTTTGACGTATAATCGTTTAAATTCAACATACAAAGTAAATATCATTCTTCGTCCTAGTTTTGTGGACTTTTATCTGGAAACCGGTATAAAACCCTGTATAATAACCCTGTTTCATACCTGGTTATGCTTTCTCTGATGTTCGGCGAGGGTCATGGGGCGCTGCACCATGTTGATGCACACGTTTGGCGCAGAGTTGGACCGGTCCTGCTGGTTCAACGAGCGCGGGTGCTGGTGCCTGTGCACGAGATACAAGGTTAGGGATGGTCATTGGAAACGCAACGTTAACTGGAAGATTTTCTAAGCTAATATACAGTCGCAGAAAATGGTATATCACAGCATTTTTTTTGTATCACAAATGTTTGCAAGTGGATTTCACTTTCAGTCAATTTTAAGCATGATTAAACACACAAAAACACAATCTGATATCAAGAGCAGCGTTGTTTAGTATCGCGTTTTAACACCGCTTTTTAGAAGCTACTGGAACAAATATTTTCAAAACTTCATTACTTATTGTGCAGAAAGTTACTAATTATAAATAGCAGGTTAAAATTAGGTACATACAAACTCATTAGAGATATAACTGAACTATAAACAGGTGCTGATCTCCTATTAGTATCTTACAAAACACCAGAAAATCTAGGAAGAAGGAAAGGTACAACTGAGAGCTAAATACAAAGTACAATTTGTTTGTGTGAGGGCTGGAGCAAATCTGATGAAACTTTGAACTTATAGTTATAATTTCGGAAGCGTCTGCTGCAACAAACCGCAGCACAGAACGCAAGGCAGCAACCGGTTTCTGCATGTATATGAAAATGGTAACATTCCATGGAAGCATATAGGTAACTTCATTGGCTTTTTTATTTTGAGTATACACCACCCGCATCAGTTTTGCGCTAGCTTTGAGCGTATGTGTCATGTAGTGTAGTTGTGTAAGTGTAAGCGTTCGATTGCGTTCACAAAAGCAAGCGGTGCCAATCTAGTGACTGATATTCACCAGTGGACATCAAACTCCTTCAGTTTCTTTGCTGGAGAGATAGACCTGTTACATCATGATATTGCTTAATAACTCGACTTATTTACTATTTATTGAAAAGCTGGAGAATCCTACAAGGAATGGATAAATTATTTGATATTTTGACAACCATAATAAAACATAATTATAATTAAATCACCAAGTGTTTCACCCTAGTGTTTCACATTAGATACCTACTTGACAAATTCAGAAATTTAATCTGCCAGATTAATTAGCCGCTACTTAATAGGAAGACATGGAATGGGCTATGAAAATGCAATACTTATTTCAAATATGCTCTTGAATGGTAAAGGTGTGTAGGTGTGGTAGAATACTGACTTGCTTTGGTCGTTCCTGGCGATCATGTGGTGGTAGCCGAAGTGTGGCGGGAAGTGCAGGATGCCAGCTTGTGTCTCCGGGTTCTGGGCCAACAGCGCTGCGTAGTACGTGTCTGTCATACGCACCTGGAGGCAGAACAGATGGTCTTTAGTATGACAGAGGAGAGATTTAATTGATTTGGTCCACCATGTTGCAGCAGAGAACAGTCAATCACGGCCTTTAAATGTCATAGTTCGAACCTCTTTTTCGGATTACTCAGCTGCGCCCGCAGTATTATTATACCTAATAGCAGCATGAACTTGTTTGTTTCGGGGATCCCCTACAATACCACTTAATCGCTATTTTTGCGAGTGCACGATAAGGATCAGCAGGCCTACTATGACGTCTTAAAGCAGAACAAATTCGACTGAGGGAAAGAGACAGAGCTATACAGGGTGTCTAGCACCATCTCTTTCACTCAGTGGAAAAGTTCTGCTTTAAGATGTCATAGTAGGCCTACAGTTCTGATAGAACGGAAAAATACCGTAATACCGTTGCGTATGACGATGCAGACATCAATCCTTATTTATTAGTATTTTTCAGTTCTGTCTGAACTAACCGTAAATCGTAGGAGACTCGGTTGTAGAAAAAACGTGAATGTGTCTCGTTGCTGCACAAATATTGGACAACTTCTTCAAGGATGACGATGCACATAGATCTGCTATGCTTGTAAACCCTTGCAGGCGAGTGCAAACGTGCATTTGATATTACGCCACAGAGCCCCATAGGCTTGCCTATATTTGCCAGACATAACGCAAGCTCACGTATCTGTACACACGTTTAAAGCTCTATGTAAGACATATATTAGAAACTCCCAATGCATGAAACCTCAATACCTGATGACAAATACTGGGCACTTTATCTGCGCATCGCTGGTGGAACTTGAAGTTGCACTGCGAGCAGTAGAAACCGTTGAACAGAAGTCGCCTGCAGCACTCACAGAAGGCCAGTGTGAAGAACGTCTTGCGGGTGAACTGGTGCGATATGTGGGACATTATGGGCAGCTTGTCCAGTGTGCGTACTGTCACCTGAACATAGAAGATCATATTTTAATGAATGATTAATCTTAGTTACATTAACATCACCCTACTAATAGAAATATTGATATTGGAAACCTGAAATGCATTGAGCATTGCTTTTTTTTCTTTTTTTGGGGTGGGAAACCATCAATTAACTTCTCCCGCTCTGGAGCGGAGGGGAGTGTCAGACTTGTACTGACTAAAACCAACCTATGTTCTTTCTATTTCCCTTTACGTTCCGGGGCTGCAGTATCTCTTTCGGACAACACGGAACAACCCGCAACCCCAGATTGCTTCATAATCTAAACAACTTGCTTTGCTCTTATGGTATTTGAAAATGTTGAATGTTGATATGCCTTTCTATTTATTTCATTCATTGGCACTCTATACTATTTGATTCTTGGCAATTCTAACCCTCTAGGAGTCTAGATACAAACTATAACTCAAATTATGTGTGCTACAAGCAGATGTAGGGTACAAATAGAACCTATATATAAGACTTACAAGAGTAGAAATTAAATTCTAAGTATAATGTGACTTTTCAGAGTGAATCTCCATAGATGTATCCCTATTCAAAATAGACGTGTAGGTCCATGTCAACAATTCTATTTTAGGGTTTAACACATAAAATTGAACATAAGTAACAAGGAAGGAAATTAATTACAGCAGTACAAAACAATGTCTGATAGTGATGTTATTTCACTATCCTCTCAAAATATACAGGGTGACAGGCACAATGAGGAACAAATGGTTACCACATATTGACTACATCATTCCTCCATCATCCCCCATATCAAAGATTTTCACTGTTTAAATTACCAAGCAAAACCATTACAACACTGGCATCACTAAGATAATCTTTTTTTTACACCTGAAAACAATGTTTTTTTAAGATGATAAGGACAGCTTCATTCTGCCCCAACCCAATAAATTTAGAATGATGATGGCATATATCTAATGGCAGGCATATTTTTGTAACAGTAGCTTTTCTGAAATAAATTTAATAGGTTTAAGTATTACCAATCAGTTTGTGTGACTATTTGAGATACCTCATATAAGAATTCAACTCACTGGAGGCCACATGATTACTTCAGGTGAGACACTTACTTTTACCACAATTTTTTTTAACATCTTTTTTACAATTTAGTTATTCTCACAGCCATTCATCATCTTCAAATTTAGAAGCCTGGCTGGACGTGATTTAATACCAGTATTTTACATGAAGTGTATTAAGTGTCTTTAAACCCAGTTTAACACATTTGTGGACAGTATTATCCTACAGGTTGCAGCTACTGAGACACTACTTTTTTTCCTACATTCCCCACAGGTGTATATATATATTTTTGTAAATAATGTAATGAGAGTACAAAAGTCGTAATTATACATATGATGACAGAACAACATGCTGTTCTTTATGATAGTATGAAAAATTGGTTGTCGTGTGGCATACTAATTTTATGCAAGTAAAAACTGATACGTCCACAGGAGTATTTTCGTATCACTTTTAGCTATATAGACACTTATGGTTGTTACTGACCACAAACGCATAGAGAGTGCATAGAAGTTCATTTCAAGAGCTGATTCTTACACAAATAATGCTAGACTGCGTCTACAAATCTTATCAATCTGGTCTGGTATGCTGGAAGAGGTGTCTTTATGAAATCAGCAGTACCTTTGTACACTTTTGTCTGTATGCGTTTTGTGTGTACATAAATAAATAGGACTGTTTAAAAGAAAAATAGACATGTGACTAAAAGAGTGATGGCTCAGTGGCTCTGAATGTTGATGGATGGCAGAGGAAGGCTAATGAGAAGATGGATGGATTGTGTAAGGAATGATATGAAGGAGAAGGTGTAAATGATGTTGTGACATCTGACAGGGGGGAATGGATGAAGAAAATGTGTTGCACCAACCCCAAACAGAATGGGACAAGGGCAGGAAAATTATTGTTGATGAAAAGAAAAATAGAAAATCTGACTGTATCAGGAATTTGCACAGATATCAATGCAATATCTGTCTGGGACACCAGAAAGTAATCTTATAGTCCACTGCCTGCAATATGTACTCTTTTATAACTTGGGAAAGGTTGACTATAAAAAGAACCAACCTTCAGTTGCACAGCAGGCTGCAGCCTGATTGTGTCACTGACTTACCATGGTCAAAACAAAACAAACAACACTGGACTGACCTCCTCCGCGTCGATCACTGTTATATCGATGTCCCACGGTATCACTAGGTTATTGCCTGTCCGCACCACTTCGCACATCTCACACGTCAGGTTGCGCAGTTTCAGCGCTTTCGAAAGCGCGTCCCGCAGCGTCACACCTTCCTTCACCTGCACACTCGTCCGCTGCTGGTTCGGCAGGTGCGCCCGTAGGAACACCTTCGGCTGCCGCGTAAGAGTATCGAACTTTTTACTGTCATCCTGCAAAGAATACTCCTCACTCCTGTCCGGCGATTCACACTGCAGCAATTCCCGCAAAGTTCGTTCTCTCAACTCCAAATTATGCAACTTTGACGTCAACTCCTGGTATTCCGACAAATACAGCGACGGTGGATGCTGGAAACCAGCGAATTTTGCATTCAGAGCGTCAATGTTTTCACGGGTTACGTTTATGATGCTTTGAATGTTCCTAATTTCATACGTCGGGTCCGCAACGTCGTCACTATCCGTGGACGTCGACATATTATCACTATTGAGAGATAATGCAGGTATATTTCCATTAATTTTTCTTGAACAATTTTCTTTCTCTCTAGTAACTGCCATTTCTTTTCCTATTATTTTTTTTTATTTTTCTGCGCACACTCGCGGCGCAAGACAAGAATATTGTTGCCATAATTGGTGTACATTATTTTGTACGTTGGTCACACGATTAACAGGTGTGGTGTGGTCCACTTTACTTAATACTTTACTACTTCTGCCACTAACCGCCCTTTGCATAAAAGCTGGCTTCAATGCAATCATCCAGCTGAAAGACGTCCAGGGCTAGAAATAGACCTTCCTACGTTTCATTAACCTACCCTGTGCTTCTCTTATCGAGGACCTTCACCAGGCCGTTTTTGCAAACCACAATACGCCACTTCGACATAAATTAGCCCAGGGGCAGTAATAAGAGAGGGTGTTGCTTCAGTTGCTTTGCCACCAGCTTTATTTTCGAACTGATGAATACCATAAAGTCCATAAACTGTAGAAGGCCTCAGCGTGGCTTGCCTTCAGCTTCAGCAGTCAGTGTCAATGTCATTGTCATTATGTACTTGTTAGACAGCTGTGTCGTCATGTTTTTGTTGATATTTTTTTAATCTTGTGTTTATTCACTGAACACTCCCTA
Source organism: Ochropleura leucogaster (assembly GCA_958449745.1). Taxonomy (NCBI): domain Eukaryota; kingdom Metazoa; phylum Arthropoda; class Insecta; order Lepidoptera; family Noctuidae; genus Ochropleura; species Ochropleura leucogaster. The sequence continues at coordinate 945,275 of OY288203.1, forward strand.
ACATGCTTAATCTTGTGTAAAATAATATTATCAATACATAACTGGATGTACTACATCCACACAAATATTGAATTCCAGTGTAAGTTTATTGGTACTGTTTTAAAATCATTTTATTTGTAAGAGTTTATTTATCTGTGAAAAGAATGTATGTACTTACAAGTCTAATTTAAAAATATTATTATAACCCGGTATTAAATGCCTGGGTTTTTACAGCAGTGAAATCACTATAGATAATCCGCATGATTTCAGTGGTGCAAAGATGAGCGACAGTAACAATCAGTCCCGGCTTGTGTCATATGAACAAGTGAAGTCCATTATAGACTTCATGGCACAGCATGTAGAGTTTGCATCAGGCAACCTTCGGTCTCTGGAAGCCAGACATACGTCCAAAAGGTTATGGGAGGAACTCACTAAGATGCTTAACAGCTGCCGAGGAGGAACTAGTAAGACATCTGATGGATGGAGTAAGGTTAATAAAATAATATACAATGCCAACAATTTGTTTTTTCACCTCATATTTTATTGACTGCTATTTAATTTGAACCCTACTCAAAGAATAAATAAATATCTGAATGATAAAAAAATATAAACATTAAATTGTATTTTCATTATTATTTTGGCACAGTCTAGACAAGAATTAGATGCTGTAATTTATATTGCAGCATTATTTATAAGCTTTTAGATGCAACTTTTCAACTGTATTTTACAATTTATTTAAATAACTAACTATACCCGGTTTGCTTTTCAAAGCACCTTTTCCTTCTTACCACCATCTTATTTTTTTCTATTTAAAAAGGAGGTTTTTTTCATTTGCTATAACACATTCTTTTTTCTGATGGGAAATCATCAATTAAGCTCTGGCCAGTGTGGGGGCGGGGCTCACACTTTTTCTGACTACAACCCATCCTTGTTTTTGCCCTTTCTGTTTTGGGTCAGCAGTGTTTCTTTCGAACGACTCACAACCTGGTAGGCCACTCTGCTCTGCTGGCATTTCTTTGGGTCGAACACACCGTCAACACAGCCAGTTGTTACCATATGTGATGTTGAGCTATCCATTACTCACTGTCCACAGACAAGCGCAGCTTAACTAACAAATAACAACCGCAACAAAAAATCTATTGGGACTAGGAAGTTAAGGATTCATTTTTTGTATATAATAATATATTGTATAGATTAGTTTGTTAAATATTTGCAGTACTGGAGTGACTTCAAAAACAAGCTAAAGAATAAAGTATGGCTGCTAAACAAGAAGAAATCAGGTTCTTCTGTCAAGGGCATCAGACCCCTGACGAAAATGGAGAAGAGTGCACTTGCTATACTAGGCCCTTATTATGAGAAGAAGAAGACAAGGTCAGCATTTCCTGAAGCAAATTCGGTAGGTATGAGTTTGTTTGTTACGACCTCACGCCTAAATGGCTAAACCGATTTTGATGAATTTTGGTACAGAGATAGAAGGGGCCCTGGACATAGGCTAAGTTATTTAAAAAACAAAAAGTAGGACATGAGGGAGAAAGACGGAAGAAAAGGGAAATCTTAGCATTGCTATTACAATAAATAAGGAGCAAGGGCAAAAACTGCAGGTAGCAGGTACCTGTAAATCAGGAAAGGGCAACTGTGTTACCCCGAATTCAACGCGAGCGAAGCCGCGGGCAAAAGCTAGTTCAATATAAATCCTCATGTTGTAGGCTTTTTCCAGTGCATTATTCATAATCTATTATATGGAAATACAAGTAACTGTAGATAGTTTGCATACAATAATAAACAGAACTCTCTCTGCAATACTTACTTCAGGTTCAACTAAAGTTATATATTTTTATTTTCAGAATAGCTTACACCCAGAAGTGAAGCTTGAAGCCTTTCACGACACAAAACATGTGGATAGTTTTAGCAAAACAAATGGTGAATCAAGTGACAGATTGTCAGGTAACACTTTCAAAATCTAAAAGATAACTAATTTTCAGTGACTTGAAAGATAACTACAGTATGGCCAACGAGAAGCGATACCAAATGTAAACAAAACCCATGCTAAAACCCCATCTAAAATAGCCGCCCGATTGTTGGCGAACCCGCCATGTTTTTGCCAGGAGAACGAGACATTACGACAAAGGCACAAGATAGAAAGAGCTAAATATTAGATTGTCAACGCCACAGTTGTTCTTTAGGTTAATGACCTTTCGTATCGCTTCTCGTTGGCCGTACTGTAGGTACTTGTTCTAAATCTCATTTTTCTTCTGGTAGGTCCTAATACAATTTGTTTGAGAAATAAATCAAATTAAAGCATTTATTTCAATCAGACCATTATAGGCACCACTTTTGAATGTCAAGAAACAAAATGTAGCTACAGTCTCGGTCACAAGGCATAAGGTGCATTTATGTGTTATTGTACAATTTGTAGCTCATCATTTATTAGTTTGCAGATCATCTTGACACACAGCAAAAAGTTTATTTCAAAGTCATTATAAGTTCTTAATTTAATATCTTTAATTAAAAATGATCTACTAAATTGAACACCTGATATTAAAATTATTAAAAATATTCATATTTCTAGTAAAAGTGGTAATTTCAGGTAACTGAGTTGTATTTCTGTGGACGATTTTGGGCAATAAAATTTAAAATGACCCCTTAACATAACATCACGCATGTAGTCCCGAACGAGTTAGGCAGAGGTATACCTAATAGTACACCCACATTTTGCCAGTTACCTATGAACGCCATTGTCACATATATGTGACAAGCAAGCACGAGCCTTAGTTGCCAATGCCCTCACCTCACGCTTGAAACTTTTTTTGTTAAAAAAAGTTTCAAGCGTGAGGTGAGGGCACGTGTTCCTTTAAGCTCTAGCATTCAATAGCTTAAGTCCTTTGTAGGGGTAGACGGTGGCTTGTATTAAGGATTTCCTGATGGGATGGAAATCCCAATAGCATTTTGCCCGACCCAAGAATCGAATCAAGGACCTTATGCTCAGCAGTCGCACTTGCAACCACTTGATCTACGAGGCAGTCTGCTTTAAATGCTTCCCAATTACAGGTGGAGATGAACAAAGTAATGAAAGTGCAGAATCGTCTGACGGAGAATACGTACACGACAATGATTCTCATGAACCTGCTTTTCAGAGTAAGTTTATGTACCAAATCGTCAGAAATCATCATATTAACCAATAAACTTTCCAAACTGGATAACCTGTAGCTACACCACAGTAACCTCGTCATGTTCGGTCTCCTAAGAAGCCGTAGTCTTATCGTGACAGGAAAACTAAGCACGCAGGACATAGGGAGATATCAGGTACTCGCGCATGCGACTAAACTAGGCAACAGGAAAATGGCCCAGCATATCAAATCAAATGCATTTATTTTTGCAGAATAAAAATAGATTCGATGTCTGCAGCCCGTCCCCATAACAAAATGCCATAAGACATCATACTATGAAAATAACTAAAATAGTCCAGTCTTGCGGTATCTACATTAGTAAATTGATTAGGATTTTTCTAATAGAGATAGAGAGAGATAATTTAGAGATATAAGCTTTTATCTTCAAAATAGAGCCATAAATAGATGGCTCTATTTTGAAGATAAAAGCTTATATCTTTCTCTATTCTTACCAAGCTCTTTTTACAGACCTGTACCCAAAATGGCTAATAGAAGTAGAGAAGAAACGGGCGGACGCAGAGTTATTACGAGCCAAGGCAGAAGAGCAGCGCGTTGTCGTCGCTGTTAAGAACGCTGAAGCAGCGCTGTTGCAGGCTGAAGCCCTGAAGCGGTTGGCAGACGCTGCGAGCACACAGGCCGAGGCTGTCATGAGGATAGCCGCTGTGATGGAGATGAGAGGGCAAAGGGACATGTTGGCTTTGTGATTGATGTAGGGATGTGTGATGAATGGTTGTTATATGTTCAGATTTCCGAAAATCCAAGGGGAATTCTAAAATATCTGGAGTTTCCTTCAAATGTTTGGAAGTTTCTTAAATAAAAAATTAAAAACATCTGATCTGGGAGGGCAATAAAAAAATATGTGATTTTAGTGAAAATACAAGCTAGTTAAATTTTGTCAAGACATTCCTATTATTTTTTTGCTTTCTATGTAGGAAGTTCCTTGGATACTGAAAATTGTAAGAGTTAAATGTTTGGAAATTAAGAATTAAATTTTGCTATTATGCATTATAATCAAGTATGAGAAGGACTGTATTGTTAAAGTGTACATAAGTAGAGATTATAGCAATAAGAATGTGCTTTAAGGAATGTAAATATTATAACTATGTTAATTTATAACTATTGTAGATAGATCTGGTCAAATGAAAATACTAAATAATGTGAAAACTTTATTTTAAGTAAACCAACTTAATGAAAAGCAGTTTATTACAATACTCAACAGTCAACACAATCTTACAGTACTTATTTACATTATTATATGTTATATGTTTATTATAGCTATGGTATGTTACAGCATCTCGAAATCATCCCTCTGAAACAATAAAAATATAATGCTACAATTTATATATCAGTCTTGGAAGACAGACAGAGATATGGGCATTGTTATATTTAGATATCCCGAGTAAGATTGACTTTCACCCTTCAGTTTTCCTGAATGAAAAAATCTTAATACAAGAAGCATATTATTTTGAATGGGTTGCCTAATGTAACTTAATAGCTTTTTTAAACGACTTATAAAAAAGTTAATTTTTGTTCCCTCACTACTTTCAACTGGGTGAACCGATTCTTTTTTTTTTAGTGCTGGAACTTCCCCTGGTTGCATTTAAATTTGAATATAGTTTTTACAATGGCTTCCACTTAAAAACCGTGCAAATCTGTAATTTACTTCCGGAAGTCGGCGGCGGAAAATCGATGTATCAAACAAAAGTCACTGACTTTTGGAAGTAAAATTATTTTCAGTCATTTTATTGTGCATAAGTTTGTTGAGACCATATTCTCTAACAAAATCAAAATTTATTGAAAGTACAAAGCAAGAACAAGGAATTGTTTTGTTGTCTATCTTTAGTCTCAACTATGGGGTTGCCAGGTATAAATAGGTCAGTTGATACAATGTATGCATACTGATCTGTATCCTTATATTAAAATACACATCATTTTATTAAAAACAGTTTAGGTTGTCAAGTAAAATCAGTCAAGACTTACAATATAACCAAGCAACCTATTCATAAGACCACTAACTATACTTACTACCCAAAAAAAAAACAGTAAACTAGAGTATGATCCGTAAGAGAACATCAGTTCTTGTACAAATGAGTATTCATTGTTATTTAATAATTGTAATTCCCAAATATGGTATTCTAATGACCAACCAGTATCGTTATTGGCTCAATTCTTATCTTCCAATGTACTTCCACACTGTTCTCACGACACAAAAGTTAAGAGAAAAATGATCTTAATTTAAAACTCACCAAGTCATTGTACTCCATAACATGTCTCCTGATAGCAGACCCATCTACCCACGTGACAAAGTCCTCCAGAGCTCTGGTAACAAGGAACGCTGGGTCCTTCACAACTTCAGGTCCCACACGAACATGACCCTGTTCTATGTACTTTGTGGCTTCCTTCATGTTCTCTGACATTTTATCTAGAAAAAAACAAAAAGAAATATAAATGTTTAATAACAAAGTACAAATTTCTATTCTGTGCATCAGAAGTGTCGTACACACACATACAACCTGACTTGCGAATTGCATTAAACAATAAATTTAGAATTTCGCGAAACCTGGTGCTTATTTAAATAATAAAAGTTTAATACTCACTTCTAACCATAACAGAGGGCAGTCTTCGTCTGCAAAACGAGCTCGCAGACACGGTGTTGGCCAGCGCCAGGTCCCACCGCGTCGGTATCAAACCCATCTGATATAGCTTCTCTAAGAGTTGAGCACTTGACTCGGTGCGAAATTCATTGCTAGCGTCCAGATCTTTTATCTTATTTGCCAAATCACGGATCTCTCTAGACAGCTTATTGTACCTATTATATAATGATTTGTTATTATAGCATTTTATATTACTTTCGAACATTAATAAAATTAATCAAAATCATGGTTTACTTCGTATAATCTTCGCGTTTCTGTATATGATATTTTTTCATAACTTTGACTTCATTTAAATTGTTGTCGACTTTCCATGATATAAAGTCAACCTTTTTAAGCAATTTCTGTTCATGAAACTTTAATTTTCGCACCATTTTTATTGAGTTTTCTTGTTGTTTTGTTACAGTCACGCTGTCACAGTAAAATTACTGAAAAACACGACAGACGACAGAACAACACACGTGCGAATGTCTGTCAACGTCAACCGTGACAATCGTGTCAATTTGACCCAAGTGAAGTGACACTGGAGTGCACGAGTGTACTATCCATTACATATACTATCCTAACCCGTTTTTTTGCAAAATTGTGGCGTCTCCTTCCACAAACGCCATTAAATAAATAAGTCAAGTCAAGTGTACTAACCGTCTACACCGGTTTAGAAGTCAGTGGTCTACTCTCACATCTCACCACAGTCTTTCAAGAAGAAACAGTTTCGTTCGAAAACAGTTCGATACTTCGAAAAAGACCGTATTCTTTTTTTATCTTTTTTGCCCAGTTGTAATTGACCCAGACCAGACCCAGGGTCAATTAGGCCCCTCTAATGTAATAGTATGACATCATTACAATAAGACCGGCCAGTGCCAGATTGCATGTTGATCACTAGTACATACATAGTATAAAACTACCTCGCTTTCCGCTGTCTGTCTCGGCTCTTAAAAACTACGCAACGGAATTTGATGCGGTATTTTTTAAATAGATACAGTGATTTAAGGGGAAGTTTTATATGTTTATATTAATACCTTCATTGCACGCCAGGGTGGGTTAAAATATATAACATACGTTTGTAATGTAACAAATATGACTTACAGAGTTATAATAAAAAAATATCAATACAACCCTGATCTTTCATTTCACCCCAAAAAAATGTTCGTCTGCAATGACCAATGTATGTATACGATGCTGTAAGTGCTAGCCCGGACTCTGCCTGACAACGATGTGAGCCGCTTGCACACTATGGCATGAAAATCTTGGCCTCCGCAAACATAGGTACCCAGAGGCACTACAAAAGCGGGGCAACAAGTAACAACATCCTAAATCCATAATTGTATTATTGCGTGTCCAATGTGGATTGTATAAATTAATGATAATATTATGGATTGCGATCTCTACGTTGATTAAAGAAGCTATGACCTGACAACGACAGTTCCTGAACGCAACAAAGAGTGTCAAAGAAGTCTCTCTCTCTCCGCGCCTGCTTCTTTCTTTGTCTGTTTGATTGATTGAATTGAATCTGAGATCGAAGAAAAGAAAAGAAAACAGTTTACTTTTTATTCTAATAGATATTCAATAATTGTTTATTCTACTCGTAATTGTTAAAAATGGGTGAACGGTACAAAACTAATCCTGGTGATTTCACTGAATACATACAATCAGTATTAAAACTAGATGCGTTAGAAAAAATGACCAACGATTTGGATAAAGAGCTTGAAGATTCACAAAATATTATGAAAGAAATAAGATCGATGTACGACTCAGCGTCTACAGTCGTAGAGCACACTGAAGAACCCGCTAACAATGAATTGCGGCATGAAAACATTTCCAGATTCTTGGAAACCGGTGTTCCGAAGTTGTTAATGCCTGATATGGCTGAGGACAAAATGGATATTGATGTTGATGAAGCTATTTCATCATTGAAGAGCTACGCCGAGCGTCTAAAGGAGTCATTAGTCGTACTAGAGCAACGGCCCCCTAGGCCTACAGGGATGATCGACCTTGATCTAGATCAGTATGCACAGAGTCTTGACCAGCTCGGAAAACGCTTGGCGAACATCAAGTTAAACAAAACTGATGATGCCAAACTCAAGAATGCTGAACTAGAAGCCAAGTTGCAACAGCTATGCATTGATGTTGGCATGTTTACTAAGGTAAGAATTTAGAAATGGCATAGTTCATAATTTCGAAATCCCCAAAAGAATGAATCACAGTTCTATTTGCACTCTTGTAATGGCTCATTCAAAACATAAATTATATATTTTATAATGTTACAAGTAATTTCCATTGAAGAATTGTGAAGGATCTGATAATTATATTTGTTTTTTCTTGCAGTTGATTGAATCTAAGAAAACTCTAAGCGAAAGTAACAGGAATTGGTCTGAGAGTCGGCATGATGGCTGTGAGATGCAGTATGACAATATTATCAAAAAGCTGATCTCAGATCTAAATGAGGTCATATATTTGCTGCAGAACAAAGTGTAAATCATTGAAGAATGATGTTTTATGAATGGATCTCCTTTACTGTTGTATAAGCACAGCTTTTTTGTAACTTTAGGGTTTAAAATCCCAAATCTGTTCTATCTACCTATATTATACAAATAAATATTTTTTTTTTGTTAAAAAATGGTCTTATAAATCAAAGTTAAGTTATTTACTTTAAATTAAAAATATAATTTGTTATGTATGTTTTATGCTAGTGTTGAAACTAAATATTAGGTGTGTGGAATGAAAACAAAATAGGTAAGTGTTTATTAAAATGTTTTTTAACAAAGACTCCAACATTACTTGAATCTTTTTTCAGGCTGTTTGTTTGGTGTTTTATTTTGATTCTTGAATATTAAGTTCTGTAATATGGGCCTTGTCTTTATACATTGTGATAGGGTTGCCATCCTAGTAGTGACTTATTTCCAAAGAAACAAAAAATAATAATTACCCAAAAGAGCTTTTTTAACATGGCATTTTTATATCACTCTGGATTTTCAATCAGCCTAATACCAATAATTGAAATTCTTATAATAAAGTGCCTATGTAAATGCAAGCATAGTAACCTTCTGAAAAGGATAAGGGTGAGCAGGTAGTCACCAAAATAGGTTTTATGTTTATTTAAACATCACACCTAAAATTGACTATCTTATATCATATTATTTGGAAACAAGATAGGTAGTGAGAGTGTGTGCAAAAGTAAGGGTCCAGTGAAATTGGATTATTGTGATTTTTATAATGTAGTTTATAAAGATTGATGTTTTGGCTAAATGGCCAAGTTATGTACCTAAATACTATAGTTCTAAAAATAAATATTATTCTCTTTATTCTACCTATTTCAATAAAATTCCTTGTAACAGCATCACTTGAGACAACTCAATCAGTTAGGCAATACTTTATTTTATTGCTTTTGTAATTGTCAGGACAACATATTTTTTTTCTAGTTACACTCCTCGTTTTCTTTATTAATACAAATGCACTTGTATGAAATTGCTATGTGTTGCTAGTGGCAAATAAAAGTCGGTTATTCTGGTTGTATAATTTATTAAGTTCATTCACAAGTGATTTTGACAGCAATTTATTTTTGTCATAATAAAGTTTATTGTAAAACAGTGTTCAGTTCATTGTGGGAATTTGTAAACATAAAATGTTGTAAAATAGTCTAAATATAATAAATAAAAATATTTGTTTCTGTGAAGTCAGTCAAATTCATAAATTACAAACATGATGAATAAAGGATTAAAATAAACAATACTGTCTTAATTTTAAAACAACATTTACAACAGCTGTCAGATCTGTACCTATATCATTAAGTGTAATATCATGCTTTGTCATTAGCTCATTCTAGAGTCTTCGTCATGTAATTTAATTCTCTTTCGATCAGTATCATGGTCTACACTGTTCTCATCATCAACTGTTATTTTGTCATCTTTGGATGGTTTCTCATCTGCTTCTAGAACTTTGAGTCTAATGTCACATAGAGTGGCTCCATGGAGGGTCTTTATAGCCTCCTGAGCTGCTCTTACTGAGGCATACTTTGCAAACCCAAATGTTTTGTTAGGGAATGTGGACACATCTATGAGATCCCCAAAACGACAAAAGGCATCTTTCAAAATTGAGACAGGGGGAGGGTGGGGCTTGAACACTAAGAAACATCTCTGGGCTACCCTACTGTTACTACTGGCCAGTGGCTGTGGAGGGGGCAGACTGACACTGCAGAAGTCAGATTGGTGGCTGTCAGCTTTTATCTCTCTCAACCCAGGGCCTGATGTAGCAGCTTGTATCAAAGTTGATGCTTGAGCTATAGCAGCTGCAAGCTGAACCAAATCAGGATTAGCTGTGTCCATTGCATTTTTAAAGCTGTTAACAATACTAGAAAGGTTATTAGCTGCCTTGCTTAGAGGATTATCATCTGGTTTTACAGAAATGATTTCTCCTGAAGGAAATTCAAAATTATTTAATCTCTCAACAGCATAAGTTGCTGATTTTTCATCTGAATATGTAATGGTTGCCTTGCAGTATCCATTGAAAGAGTCAGATGTGTATTTACAAGAAGTCATTCCTGGGATAATGTTAAATAGCCTGTCTATATACTTCTGTGGCACTTGTGGGCTGCAAGTCACACATACCGTGTCATAGTCCTGAGGTTTGGATTTAATTAGTGAACTCACACTATCTCTTTTGTGCATTTCTCCTCTGGCATGAATGTAATGGTCACTGTAACTATCTTTAACAATACTGGAATTGCTAGAGTGAAAGCTCTCAGTAAAATTCTCAATACTATTTCTACTTCTTTTCAATTCTTCTTTAGGTGTTGCAAATATTGCTTTATATTTCCTGTCACACCCTTCAAATGCCATGGCTGCATCAAAGAATGATGTGTAATTGACATAAGCAAACCCCCTGCATTCATCTGTGAGTTTGTCTCGCTGCAAGTGGATTGTATCTACTTGACCAAATGTTGAGAAGTGTTGCCTCAACTCACTCTCAGTCACTTCTTTATGTACTTTGATAAAGAGACGCTTGTACTTGTCTTCGTTGGGGTTATGATTTTCATTTTTGTGTGCAGCTACCATTACTCGGACAGGTTTATTACTGTTTAAAATAGTTTTTAAGTGCATCTCTTTTATAGCAGCCGCGGCGGAAGAAGTCTTAGCATATTTAATGTACGCTATGCCCTTGGAATCACCGGTGGCGCGGTCCCGCGGCATGTGAATGTCTTCGATCTGTCCGAACGCCTCGAACACCGGTCTCAAGTCTTCTACTCGTAACTGTTTGTTGCATACTACGAATATCCTCGAGTAAGGTGGTTTATCGTCATTGCGGTCGTCGTTTCGCATACTTTGGTTCCAATTGTTCATGATCACAGTCTAACGGTAAATTAGATCAGTATGTGGTCGTCAAAGTCGATAACAAAAGCAGTCTGTGAAAATAAATAGTCTCACGTTAGTCGTTTTATTGTCTCTTCATGTCCAATAATTAAAATCACCAATCATTTTGCCAAAACAAATAATCATCTCACGTATACCGACAATACACAAAAGATAACTAAAAAAGTTCATTCAACGGGTTGGGTTTAGTATTCAGTAGCAGGCGGAAAAGGTAACAAAGGATTGAAATTGGTAGGGTTTAAGTTCCCGATTGTAATGCTACCACTATTTTTCAAAGGAAATGTATTTTAGAGAAATTAATGAAGAAAAATGTTTCTAACCTCAAATCAAATAAAAAGCGATAACGGAACGTAAAAATGGGCGATTGACAGCCATATATATACCACGTATTGTCTATGGTGCAAAACCAAGCGATTGCAAACGTAAAACGGAACGTAATTATTAATGTCATCTGTCATTGTCATTCGTTTGTTCATTCCGTTTCTCTCAGAGTTGCGTGAATGTGTTCCTTGCGTTTTGTGTTTTTCTCATATTAAGTTAGTTAGAGTTCGGGACTTGGGGCACCCCGACATGGACAGGTTAGGTTCGAAGGGTATGGCGGGGTCTGAAAGACCCCGCCATACCCTTCGTGTTAGGTTACTTTAAACCCTGAACGCAGAAGTAGGAGCCCCGCGAAGCGGGGCTCCGTCGAACCACTTTGATAGGTAGTAATCAGTGATTTAGGCATTGCGTTTACATCAGAGTGGTGCCAGGACACAGAGGGCACCTCCTTCCTTATGCTAAACGATACCAAATTTCTGGAATACACTTTTTATGTGACAATGACGAGTTTTGAGGTTAGGTTACAAAAATGGGTTTTTCTCAAGAACGGTGCATTACCTTGATATGGGAGTGGTACCGGGGGGTAGGGGGCACGACCCCCCTCCCCTCCCCCCCACCACCCGCTCCCTCCGCCTGCTACTGAATACTAAACTTTACCCCATTCAACTTCAACTCATTGCATTGTTGTAATTTCGTTAGCACAGATTATCCACAAAATCTCAGTCTACAAGAAAATCACTACTAGAACCACATAGACAAATAAAGGTAGATTTACACTCGATGCATAGAAAATTCATGTGGTTTGTTTATCCGAATTAAAGTTTTCGTTCTGAAAGGATCCAAGGGGGAAATTCGTCAAACAAAATAAATCAATGACAGAAAACGAACTGTCAGTTATCCGTCATTAGTGGTTGTGTATTTTGTTTTCCTTTCCTTACATGTGAAAATACAAATACAACGCAATTAAAATGAGCTGAATTATATTTTACTTTTGAAGAATATACCGTAATACCTGCAGCTAGGTTCTTGAAAACATAATTATCTCATCGCTCAAGTAGTCTTGCTGCTCATTAAGAAATGTTTCACAAAACTGATAGCTGCTTACAGTCTCGGCAAAGATTTTTCAGCAACGACGATTTCCAAGATGAATTGAACAATTTGTTCAATAAAAAATTCCAGTTTCGCTTCCACAATGACTGGAAATTGCCAGAGAAAGAGTCGTGGTTCTCGACCCCACCATGGAAAGTAAAGCAATTAGAGATATTGAAAAATCGATTAAATTTTCACAAAAGTCAATTGAATGACTTCAATATTGAGGAGTGGAGCAGTCATACACGACGCAGAAACCCTGCGGGTGAGGTTGGCTGGAAGATCAGGTGTCTGATAAATCCAGAGTTCTTAACACAGGCATGGACGAAATTCTACGAGTGTGCGTGCACATACAGCATCATTCCGGCGGAGGCGACACTTGAGAGGAAGATGGTGTCGCTACACTTGTGCGAAGCTCCTGGGGCATTCATCACATCTCTGAACCATTACCTGAAGTCAAATCACCAGAATATTGATGTGAGTCAGGGTAGCAGCCAACAAATGCTAACAATTTTAACAACAATGTTTATTGTCAGCATTTCATGGTACCTATAAGGTGTTTCTATCATTATCTGTGTTGAGTTGAGTAGCTTGCATGTGTCTACATAATGAGTATGTCCAATTTTGATGACCACCTGTTCACACATCATTATCATAATTAAATATATGAGTACCAAACATTAGCTACTAATTCCATTAATTAAATTTTACTAACAATGACATCATAACACCCTATCAAAGTAATAAGTACCTGACACCCTAATTAATTACCATTGAAATTAAGTAATTTGTACATTTCCAGTGGAAGTGGGTGGCTAACACCCTCAACCCCTATTACGAGGGAAACTCTCCATCCAACATGATCAGTGATGATCGGTTCATGTTCCACACTCTGAACAACTGGGACTTCGGGGTGGACAACACTGGCAACCTCATGGACTGGGAAAACTCACAGGCCATCATCAGGAAGGCCAAGTCCTTGGGGAAGGTAGGCCTTTTTCTTAACTAATATTTGATAGCACACACATTTTGATTTTTGATTTTGACTGTCAGTCTATGATAATCCTTTTACTGGGCCACATATCTCTACATCTCCACGATATGAAAATGACTTTCTCTGTCCACAGGTGCTATTAGTGACAGCAGATGGCTCCATAGACTGCCTGCAGAGGCCTGATGCACAGGAAGAAGTGACCTCCCCCCTCCATTACTGTGAGATCATCACTGCCCTGCAAGCTCTTAACACAGGTGGTTTTTGTTATTGATAAAAATATAATCAAAATATTTTTATTTCACATAGGCCTACATGGGCACTTATAAAACCTCAAGAAAAGGTGCACGGTTCGGGTTGGACTTTTCCTATGGAGAAGAACCGGCAAGAAACTCCATGGTTACTCTTTTAAAATCGTTTGGTTTTACATAATTTAGCCATTAATTGAATGGGTACATAAAGTACACTAACAATGATTAGATAGTTTACTGTTTTCAATGATTAAGGTGTAGAAAGAAATGAAGAGATCATCAGTATTGTAATGTACAACTTTATTTATGATTTTTTCAGGTGGGACACTAATCTTCAAACTTTTCACATTATTTGAACATTCAACAGTGAGCCTTCTTTACCTTGTCAACCATTTGTTCAGTGAAGTGAACATTTACAAGCCCGTCACCTCGAGGCAAGGCAACTCTGAAGTGTATGCTGTTTGCCTCAAGTACAAGGGCATGGCCACTCTGGAGAAGTTCCTCCCCACTCTGAAGTCTGCTTATGGATCAGATGTATATGGAAACTTTGCTCTATTCCCCCTTGAAGCTATACCAGAGACATTCCTCAAACAAGTTGAAGAGTGTGCTTGCTACTTCTGTTCTATACAGTGCCAAGTTATTAATAATAACCTCCAAGCCTACCTCATGCAGAAGAACATTGCACTCCACAGAGATATCAAGAAAATTCGAGCTATAGTAGCTGCAGAATTTATCTGGCAATATGATCTGAAACCTTTGGACAGTCAACAAGAGATCTTGAAAGGGATCCTACATGAGGAAAACAAAATCAACATGAATCCTAGATATCACCGAGGCTCATATACTGAGAGGCAGCTGTACACTAAGATGTCTCTCAGAGAGAAGCTTAATAATTTGAATTCATTCCTTCAGGCAGAAGTCCTGTCCAATCCATTGATTTTAATAAATGAGCAAGTTAAATGGATGCAGTTCTATGACACAAACTCAGAACTAAATCTAATCTTCACATATGGTTGTCCTTTACAGAAAATAAATAGCTCAAAGTTTATTTTTGTACCTATTTTTAAGTTATACCAACAGATTTTAGCTGAAGAAGAGTTTAAGGAGATTATATTTTGTAAAGATGGTAAATGTATGGATAACAATAGAGACTATGGACTGGAGATAAATATGAGACTGTTGCTGGCCGAGTTTGAGCACCTGGAGAGTTACCACGTGTTTGAGAAGAGGTGCTTCAAGATGTTAGTGCAGAGCTTGCAGAAGTTGGAAGTGGGACAGACACTGCTAGTGCAGAACATCAACATGCTGTCACACTTCAATGTCAGTGTCATATACATCATCACCAAAAAGTGTTTTGAAAAGATTGGCTTCACATCCCATAATACTATTGTGTTGAAGAACCTAATGAACAAATCTGCACTGAGCTACCTTGAACAGGTGGACAGCGAATGTGATCGAGTAAGGAGTGACAGCAACAAGGATGTGTTGAACTCCCTGATGGTGCAGACAACCAATGTTGGTGACTTCTACAACAGCATTGTTTTCTACAATAATACATTTTACCGGAACAAATGTCTGGAGTACCTCACTAAGATTGAAAAATTAATCTAATCTATTCTGCATTTTTAACTGTATGTTGTATGTACTTGAAGACTATTTTTTAATATGTTTTTTATTGTTATAAATGTTCATGTTCTGTAAATCCTATTTTACATACATTTAAATAAATCTTAAATGTTGTGTGAAGTTTGTAGAATTATTATTCTGTAAAAACTTACCTTCCCTTGTGATGGCAAAATGCACATAAATGGGAATGGGTTGGATTGGCGCTGGTTTTTATATATAGAAATAAATTGTGATATTCACGGTCGATCGTAAGTCGAAACTATTTCCTGGCGTTTTTTCTAAAAGTTAGCAGAGGGAGGGGGGTGTCAGGAGGCCCAAGTACAGAGTACTTTTATTCTGTGCCCATGGCTCCGGGCGGCATCCGACGGAGCCAAGAGGTGGTGAGTAGAGGCAGCAGCGTCAGGTCAGATTTATTATTGTCAAACGGGACCGAAGCCGTCATTTATAGTGAAAACAATGACAATCCAACAACTGCAACTGGAAATTATGGGACATATTTTATGCCATTACAAGCCATCGAGGCGGTAGTTTTTTTTTTGGGTAGGGCCACTCGCTGTTCAACTTGCTCAAGTTGTTTTACTGCTTAATCTGACTATCCTGTGGGACCCCAATAAATTAAGGCCCCCAGAAATGGCTTAAAAACTAAGTTATTAACTAAATGACCGCTCGCTAAGGGTACCTCCTGTGGGGTACGGACCTCGGCCCACAACCCTTGTTGCCCTCCCTCAATGATGCCCTAGTCATTGAGGGAGGGCAACAAGGGTGGTGGGATCGATTATCGTACATAAATCGTTAAATAAATAAATTGATATTTGAGATCATTCATCATCACATGCATAGACATTTTATGTATTTTCATTTCTGAACGATATGATCAGTGCGCGCGTCTGTCTGTGTTTCTGTTTCCATCAACTGTCAAATCAAATCAAATCGAGATTAATTCAAAATAGAAAATCATTTTTATATGATTACAAAATATAAACATAATTTAAAACTGTGCGAAGTGATAGTCGAGAGTTATCTACTTATGGTCGCACAATAAACACATACAATGGAAATAAACGAAGGTAAATATTCGCTTGTCATAACCTATTTGCTTTAGAACTTTAGCGGTATTTAGAAAATCATTGTTTTGCTTCATTAGGATGTGCTTGGTTATTACAGGAATTGTAATTTGTAGATAATTAACTTTGTTTAAGGCAAGACAACTCATACCAGCTATCGAAACAATGATTTCAGTGGCTCACCAATTTGGGCGTTTGTAGGTTATAAAAACAGTTGTAAAGGACTGTTAACTACTAAAATGATGTAGTTGTGATAATATGTCATACACAGATAATCATACATTGGTATTACAAATAATTAAATAATTTGTTGTCATATTTTATAGGTAGGTACATTTATCTGCATTTGTGTTCAACCAGCAAGCATTGTTGTTTTAAATGGTATTTAAATGCATGAATGTTTAAAGGCAATCTACTATATTGTCGAATATATTTGTCCAGGCACAACTGCAGATGATCTGTGGACCCCCTACAAGGAGTTAGTCTCTGTGGTGGAGGGCTACTTGGCACATGAGGGCAAAGGAGCTCCATATGCTGTTCATACATTTGAGTCAGTACTGAGGCGGCACAAGCAAACATTCTTGTCTTTGTTTAAGAACCCTGTAAGTTTGTTATTTTATTTGTTTTGTTACTTACAAAAACTTTTGCTATTATTGTTATTTCACTAATGTTAAGCCAAGTTCACCTTGAACTTGGATCCCAATCATAATTTCATAGTCCATATTTTGGTCCAGTTGGTTTTTAAATGTAATGTATTACTATAAACTATCCATTTGTTATTACCTAATAATTAAATATAATCATAAATTCTCCAAAAAACACTCCACTAGTACAATAATAATATTATCTTAAAACAATCTGTAAACTTTCAGGCAAAGAACCCATCAAGCCGGGATGAGATAAGGCGTGGCATCACAGAGGGTGTGATCCTTCCCAGTGTGGGGCGGACACTCCTCTCTAAAGAACTTGTAGACGAAGCTGTAATCATATCAGGTTGGTTTATTATTTTGTTAAAATTAAACATTAATATAGTCATTTAATCAAATTTAAATTATATACAAAGTAAGAAACTGTCACTTGACTTTTCCCTTATATTCTGCAATTTCCAATTATTTCTGAGTTTGATTAGTGTTTGTGGAAGAACCGATGAATTTTTCTTTATTCTGATGAAAGATTTCATTCTGGTTTAAATAATAATCACCAATATTATCAAGCACTTACTGCTTCCCTCCAACTGTCTAAGTATTGTATTGTATAACGGGCTGGTGTCCGCAACTCCACGTCTAAGGCGCGTATTTTGCGTATGGGTGGGAATATTATTCGATCCACCCCAGCTCCACGAGAAACGTCAGCAGCGCCTTGGTGTTGCTGACGATCTCGCGAAGAGTACCTGGGTTACCGAAGTACTTTGCCCTGTATGGGGCAACCTCTGGGCAGTGCAGAAGCACGTGGGCTGCTGTTTCGTCTACCTCCATGCAGGCTCGGCACAGTGGGCTGTCTGTGACTCCTAAGACAAAGAGGTGTTTATTAAAAGAGCCGTGGCCAGTAACGGCTGCTGTGATTGTGCGCAGCTGTGGTTTTGTCATCCGAAGCGCCTGTTTAGTGAAGCGGCCGTCGATGCTAGGAAGAGCTTCCTTGGCCTGCCTGCACTCACCGTGGTCCAGCCACAGTTTGTGGTGTAGTTTTTTGGTGCGTTTCCTTACCAGTGTACGTAGGTACCCAAATGGTAGTGGCACGATAGGTGCGGGGCCCACTGGTACCATGCTCGATCCCCTTCTAGCAAGTTCGTCCGCAGCGTCGTTGCCTCGGGAGTCGCTGTGTCCTTTGATCCATTGGATAGTTATTTTGTTGAGATTACCAACCTTATTTAGTCGCTGGTGGCACTCATGTATTAGCCCACAATTGACTGTTTGGCTGTTTAGTGCTTGCAGTACAGCCATGCTGTCCGAAAGTATGCGTATAGAGTGGCCCTTAACCTTCCTTGCCATGATGGCTGAAGCGGCTAGGGAGATGCCCATGCATTCTGCCTGAAACACCGTGTTGTGGACCCCCAGAGGTACGGCTATGTGGATGTTGAGGTCCTCTGAGAAGACTCCGGCTCCCGTGCCCGTACCTGTTTTGGATCCGTCTGTGAAGATTCTTACCTCTGCGGGGCATAGCCCTTCGCAACGGTGGTCTTCATGGAGCTGGATTTTGTATTTCTTATCGAATACGAATTGTTTAGGTATCCGATCGTTTATAGCTTTGGCTATTGGGAACTCGTTGTAGAACTCCTCCAGTACCTTGGTATGCTGTGTATATTTCTTACCCCATAGATGAAGTGTTTTGAGACGTAATGCCGCCGTCGTTGCCTCCTGCTGAATGAACAGGTGGAGCGGTGGAAGTTCTAGCATGGCTTCAAGGGCTGCAGTTGGAGTAGTCCTCATGCAGCCAGTGATCGCCGTGCAGGCAAGCCTCTGTATACGTTGAAGTTTAGCTGAGGCTGTCTGACTGTCTAAGTAATGCAACAATGAACGAAGTAGGTTTTCAGCGATAATCACGCAAACTGTCTCTAGCTGTCTCCTTACAATGCCGTTGTAACACCAACTCCACACATTATGGAATGCAAATAAATGAATATGCCAGACCAGAGTCAAACTACAGGGTCTTCTTTCCCCACTGATTCTTCTTACCCCACTTCCTTTTCTGTCCCCTTTGATAACACCTGGGAGTCCACACTGACACTAAAACGTAAGACATTATTCTGTAAACTGCAATACTAATTTGCTTGTTGTTTTCAGACATGTACAATGTAAGTGAGTACCTATCACTGGAGCTGCTGCACACGGCGCAGCGCCAGTCCCCGCGGCACCCGGGGCTGCCTCGCGGGCTGGTCGCCGTGCTACTGTACTACGACGGCAGGAGAGCGCTCGTGCAGGCTCTGAAGGAGCTCGTCATGGCTCGCGATGGCGTGTGTTGGTGAGTATATAATTTGGACTCATACGCTGAGTTCTGGGCAGCGAAAGTGTTAACCCGTCGCGCGATTGCTAACAATGTAGGTAAAGTGCCTCAAACGTCGAGCTATTTTGAATGAATTTTTGATTTTGGTTAGACCTTCGGAAAAACGAAGATTTCATAGTTATATCGATAATTATATATTACGAATACTTCGTAATATACAGCGTGGCCAGTTGATAGGCGTCCAAAAAAAAAAATTAGATGCCTTATGCTAAGGGGTACCCAAATTACCCCCATGTATGTTCCGCGATTATTTGTAGTTTAGGAGCTAGAATTTTTTTAAGTACTATTTTCAAAATTCTCACCTAACATTGGTTTTTATTTTTTATGTCTTTATTCCTATCATTTTTAGATATTCTTTTTTGTGGAAACTATTAGCGATAACAATAGCTACCATGCAAAAAAAAAACCGTTTGCCTAGGCATTGTAGAACTTACCACAAAATTAGTCCAAAGTTCAAAATTACCATTAGAGTTCGATAATGAAAAATGTTCAGAGCTTAAAAAAAAATAAGTAAGGGGTGCCAGAGGTTTCTAAATGATCTTAAAAACTTCTATGGACCTTCAACAGACAAAATCGGTAAAAAAATATAGAGCTTGATCGGGGATTATTTCCTGTAATTAGCGTTGATAGCAATAAAGGTATTTTTACAGTTATTGTTATAATTTGATATTTCTTTATTTTTGCCACTTTTATGATAAAAAAATACGGTAGATAGTTTACAAATTTTATTAAAACACGTTACAAAAAGTTTTCAAAGTGCCGCCGTACCACAGAAATGCACAATCTACATCTACCGAGGAAATTGTCTTTTATTTGTCTAAAGTCTAAAGGCTTCTCTGTTACTTCTTACAACATTAAATAAATAAATAATAAATATCTTGGGACAACTCACACACGGCTATCTGATCCCAAGCTAAGCAGAGCTTGTGTTATGGTAACCAGACAAAGTTAAAAAATCACACAAAGTTTGTCCTGGGTGGGAATCGAACCCACGAACTCCGGCTCAGCAGTCAGGGCCACTAACCACTACACCAACAGGCCCGCCACATTTCCCGCTTCTTAAATTTTCCGTTTTAGCTCTTCCTCATTGTTAGTGTCCCGTGCGTACCATTACGAGCCTGGACGGCAGCTCAATTGGTGGTGGTAAAGTAATTGGTAGTTCACCGTTGAAAACGCCGGACCACATGTTCACACTGAAGTGGTGTTGAAAATTTTATGGTCTTACGGAATGAGGATTCTCGATAGCGGACTATGGAGAATCCATAGCCAGACCGCTGTCCAAGCTCGATAGAGCCACCTACAAAGAGTTCTTGAAGAATTACCAATATTGCGGTCAGACGTTAACTTAACACTGAGACGAGACATGGTTTACAACTAAAAGACAATTTCCTCCGTAGATGTAGATTGTGCATTTCTGTGGTACGGCGGCACTTTGAAAACTTTTTGTAACGTGTTTTAATAAAATTTGTAAACTATCTACCGTATTTTTTTATCATAAAAGTGGCAAAAATAAAGAAATCCCAAATTTTAACAATAACTGTAAAAATACCTTTATTGCTATCAACGCTAATTACAGGAAATAATCCCCGATCAAGCTCTATATTTTTTTACCGATTTTGTCTGTTGAAGGTCCATAGAAGTTTTTAAGATCATTTAGAAACCTCTGGCACCCCTTACTTATTTTTTTTTAAGCTCTGAACATTTTTCATTATCGAACTCTAATGGTAATTTTGAACTTTGGACTAATTTTGTGGTAAGTTCTACAATGCCTAGGCAAACGGATTTTTTTTGCATGGTAGCTATTGTTATCGCTAATAGTTTCCACAAAAAAGAATATCTAAAAATGATAGGAATAAAGACATCCTTACTAATATTATAAAAGCGAAAGTGAGTTTGTTTGTTTGTTTGTTTATTTGTTTGTTTGTTTGTTACCTCTTCACGCTTTAATGGCTAAACCGATTGTGATGAATATTGGTACATAGATAGTTGGGAAACAGGAGACGGACATAGGCTAATTTTTATTTAAAAAAAGTGGGATGTGAGGGAGAAATAGGGAAGAAAAGGGAAAACTTAGCGTTGCTATTACAAATCAATAAGGCGCAAGAGGAACTGTGTTACCCCAAATTTAACGCGGGCGAAGCCGCGGGCGAAAGCTAGTAATATTATAAAAGCGAAAGTGAGTTTGTTTGTTACCTCTTCACGCTTTAATGGCTTAACCGATTGTGATGAATTTTGGTACATAGATAGTTGGAAACCAGGAGATGGACATAGGCTAATTTTTATTTAAAAAAAGTGGGATGTGAGGGAGAAAGAGGGAAGAAAGGGGAAAACTTAGCGTTGCTATTACCAATCAATAAGGCGCAAAGGGAACTGTGGTACCCCAAATTTAACGCGGGCGAAGCCGCGGGCGAAAACTAGTAAAAAATAAAAACCAATGTTACGTGAAAATTATGAAAATAGTACTTAAAAAAATTCTAGCTCCTAAACTACAAATAATCGCGGAACATACATGGGGGTAATTCGGGTACCCCTTAGCATAAGGCATCTAATTTTTTTCTTTGGACGTCTATCAACTGGCCACCCTGTATAATTATCGATATATGTTATATCGATATATGATGTTTCCAGAATCCTTATGAGTTTTAAATAAATTTTAAAAATAAATGTCTAAAATATGAAAACCACTCACAGCGGTTCAAACTTTGCACCCGTGTGCAAATGCGACATTTGTGGCACAAGTAAAACTTTGCACCCAGTGTGACACTTTGACGCGCGAGGGGTTAAACAGTGATGAGGGGGATATGCTACATTATATTGAAAAAAAAATAAAAAAATGGTGTCACCTATGATTGTTATAAAATTAGGCACAGTTCATAGAAAGCAGGTAACTACGATAATAAAAAATTGCTTAGAGCAAGGAATAGAGTAACCCACCCACAAGATGCTCTCACAGACCTCATACTGAAATTATACTTTGGAATCTCTGTGGTTTTTACAGAGAATTCGAAAGCGTCATATGCATTCAAGCCTAATGTTAGTGCATTAGGAATGTTTAAAAAGTTGGTCCACCATTTTTTTTTAAGAACGTTTGCCCACACTAGGAATTACTCCTGTATTGTGGGTGCGTTTGTAAATATTTAAACTCACATACACAAACAGCCAGACCCAGAACAACTATCTGTAGGCCATATAAATATTTGTTCCGTGCGGGAATCGAATTCGCGACATGCAGTTTAGCAGTCGACCGCTCATTCACTGCGGCAATCGTGCTGTCAATTATGTTTATGTGATCACCATAAACTAACTCAAGGCTCACACTTACGTTATTGCTACCAGGTCAATAAACGCCCGCGAGGAGATTATATCCTACGTGTCGCGCTATGTGGAACAACTGATCTCGGACGGGTTGCTTGGAAACGCGCTGGATGCGCTGCGCCGCTTCACGCTGGAGACCGAGATGGAGCTGCTGCAGAACAACCGCGCGCTACCGCCCGGCAGGCACCACGCCACTCTCGTCAGTACTATAGAGACCACCAGGTATATAGAAGAAAGATCTACTATAGATTATAGATAGGGTCTAAGGATAGTTGTAAAAAAAAAACAATCCTTTACAAAGATAAAAACACTTGTTATTATTTAAATTAAATTTATTGTTTGACAGAAAACTTCTAGCAGGCGTAGTATTCTCAGCGTCAGCACAGAAAGGACTCAACAGAGACATTATTTTAAGACTGATAGCAGAGGTATGTGAATATTGTGATAACTAACTTGATGGGCGAGGATATGATATTTATTTTCTGTAATGTTTATTAACTATTACCTTTATTTCGTTTAGCAAACAACGTCGCCAACTCAGGGACCAACAGGCGCACTTGATGAGATTTCGCTTGGTTTACAAATGGCTCTACTATATGCATTGGATTTATCAGTATTGCACAGGTAAAAAAAGTGTTTTTTTTTAAACAACCCAGTAAAATGGCTACTGATCATTATTTTCACATAGTTATGCAAAAATTTGAGTAAAAAAGCATTGATGTGTAGTTGTAAAATCCTCTAAAATAAATAAATAAATTCCTTTTCTAACCAGACGTGAAGATGGCGAAGAGTTAGCCAAGAAGCTGCCCCTCATTCAAGACCCAGAGCTGATCTCCGTTCTCCTAGACGAGCTATCAGGGTCTGCAGAGCAAGGCAGAGGATCTGGTGTGCGCGCACTGTGTCAGCTGTCACTAGGACTAGCTCTAGCGGCGCTGAAGAGGGCGCCACAGTCGTTACTGCGCAGGACCAATGCGCCGCATCTGAAATGCGAGCTGCTGGACCAAGATGAGATGCTTGTGGATGCAGCTATTGATGGGAGGGTTAGTAAATTCATTACAAACGGTTTTTGTCCAATATGTGCCCAAAAAGCGTCCTAAACTGGGTCTTAAAACAAATTAAAATGTAAACGAAAATGTCAAAGTGTTTGGACAAATTCTGACTTTTCTTTCATATTTTACTTATTATTGTACGCCCAAAGGGAGGTACATATCTGTTCACAAATTATTTATTGACTCCAGCTGTATTATGTACACTTTCCTATGGTTAGCATGGATGGTTCTATATACTTCTATCGACTTGTTTCAGGTGTTCGAGTATTTAGACGAGGCTATACTATCCACAGATCTGGTATCGAAGGAGGAGTACTATCAGCGCCGCATCCACACGCTCATCACAGACTTCATCGTGCTCATGCACTCCAAGCTCATGGAGATGAGGGTCAAGTAAGTTCATTGAGTGATTTTTGTCCGACAGTGGAATGACAGCTAAAATTTTAATGTTGCCCCTGGTTCGTGAGCCTAGATTGTTCTATTCTATTAAGAAGAAGATTATGTTAGGCTAGAGTAGTTATTTAATTGATTACATTGATTTGTTTTCACCTACATGTAAAATAGTATATATTAATGAATATAATCTATACTAATATTATAAAGCTGAAGAGTTTGTTTGTTTGAACGCGCTAATCTCAGGAACTACTGGTTGGAATTGGAAAATTCTTTTAGTGTTGGATAGTCCATTTCTTGAGAAAGGGTATAGGCCAGGGGTGGCGAACCTTGATGAACCAACGTGCCATTTTTCCTTAATAAATGTTGAATGACGCCACAAACGTGCCATCAAATAATTTTGACTAAGTGATTGTATTAGGAAAATAATTACTATCAATTCGAAACTTTTTTTACTGACTAGTAGAGTCATCGCCAAACGGTTTGTAAGCGAATTAATTTTATTCATCTCTGAAAATAATGAATCGCTCCGGCGAGTTATAAAATGATAGTAAGATAAAAATATGATCAAAATTGTTTGCGTGCCCAATTCGTTTTGTCGCGTGCCGTCTTTGGCACGCGTGCCATTGGTTCGCCATCTCTGGTATAGGCTATATAACATCACGCTACGACCAACAGGTGCTGAGCAGCGTGGGTGAAACCGCGTGGAACAGCTAGTATAAAATAATAGTAGAACTAGAAACTGTTTTAGGTTACCAAGGCCGTCCATCATTTCCTGAAAATAATTTTAATATTTAGTTTTTATAACTAACAATTAGAGTTTTAGTTCAAATCAAAATATTTTCATTTAGGCGCTTACCGTGACAAAAGGAGCACGGTTCGGGTTGGTCGTTTCCTATGGAGAAGAACCAGCAAGAAACTCCAAGCAATGTTACATGATTGGTCGAAATGAACATCCAAGATAAAAACTAGGCTTTCAGTTTGATGTCCAAGTGTTTGTGCAATCGGGTACCTAACGATAGTTCCTCCATCGTCAGAGCCGACGAAGCCGCCCGCGCGGTGCAGATGTACACGTCCGAAGGCCTCACACCGCCGGGCGGCGCGGCCGGCTCGCGCACGCGCCTGGACGCGCTGCTGCGCTGCGTGGAACGGCTGTACGCGCGCGACCCCAGGGGCCTGCGCCACGACTACTGGCAGGCCTGCCAGGCTCACCAGCACCCGCACACGCAGAGGTACGTCATACGTCCTTACTTTAGACGTACGTGCTGATAATGAAAGTATGAACAAGTACGTGATTGTTCTCATAGATCTGGTGGTCGCGCGGCCACGCTGTACAAGTTCGTGCGCCTGTCGGGCGAGGTGGTGTGCGGCGCGCTGCTGGCGGCGTACCTGCGCGCGCTGGCCAGCCTGGCCGTGCCGCGCCACACGTGGGCGCTGCTGGCCAAGCGGGACGCGCTGTCGGCATACCATCTGCTCACCGCACTGGCCAGATATCATAGGTTCGTAGTGTAGCTGCAAAGTAAAGCAAAATGACACATGACTTCAAACATATAGGTATGAAATTTATAAAAAGATAATAAAAGCGAAGAAAATGTAGCTGTTTCTTTTCGAAGAAATCGTCAAAAAGTCGAGAAATCAGAATATCAATTGTCGATTATTGTGTTCATTTTGAATAAATCTCTTAATCTTTTACGTCAATGAATGGATAAAGAACAAATGTGTATGTTGTCCAGTAACCTGCGCGCAGACCCGGCTCCTTTCTCGGAGCACGTGCACTCGTCGTCGCTGGGCGCGTCGGCTATCGTGACGCCGGCCGCTAGACCCGGCAAGATGCTCGTCAGGCAGGAGGAAGTAAGTGTGCTCCTGCTAATGATTTGTGGATAAATAAATCCGCCGCCACTTATGGACTTTTGGTCCGTTTGGTGAGACAAGACAAAAGTTTCAAAAACATCTACATTCTATGCATTTATTGCGTCTTTTCTATCATTTTTCTACGAAAGCAATGTTTTTACGTTTTGATTGAAGATTAATTACAAAAAGTAATTATATCACTTTTTCCAGGTGGAAGCACTGATAGCCGCTTTGAAGTTGATAGCAAGTGTAGCGCGCGAGGACCACGCCGCATGCGCAGCTATATGTGAGAACCTGCAGTGGGACGCCGTCAACTGCATGTTCGGTAAGTATGTTTGTGTCCACAGCTGGACAAAGATTATTATAGTTTGTTTTGGTTCCCATACTGTATACACTTTCTCTTAAGTCAATACCCAGCTCTTTGTTTTCTGAATATGTAGATAATACAGTATAAGATTTATTTACAAAATAAATATCTATAGTGAACCAATGAACTGTTATTATGTACAGGTCTGATCTGCTGTCACATTCCGCTGCAGTTGAAGGCAGAACTTTGTACGACGTTGGCTGCACTGGGTGGCACTCCTGCTACCGCGGGCAGGGTGTGGGCAGCACTAGAAGCAGCGCACTTGGTATCCACGACCAATGACAAGAGAGCACTCAATGCTGAGTTGCAAGAGGTGGGGAACACTTGATATTTAAAGTCCTCAACGATGCCGAAAGGTACTGGGACCGTACTTGCGAATCTGTTAGTTATTAGTGCGGTTTTTATAAACTCGTATTTAATTTGACTAGCACCAGTCCATACGGCGAATATACACATGTTTTGACCCATAAATCGTATCTGGCGCTGAACTTGGTAGTGCGTCAGATGTGTTTCGCCAAAAGTCAATTGTATTTTGTTTGACAGCTTCTTCGGGTTTTCGGAAGATGCCACTTCACTTCCACTATACCATGCTCATATTTTTGTATATTCATCTAGAATTCTAGAGTGACGAATCAAACAAGTCCAAACTCGATGGGATTGTGTCATTTTATTACGAACTTCCTATGGCCACCTTCCAGCTCCATCATCAGACACGTTTCGAAGACGAATCAAACATTGTCAAGCGATATACATTTATGCGTTGTAGTTTCATTCTGTATCAGTAAACTATTAAACATTTTAAAAATAACTACTTTTGTTTCGGTCCGAAAAAGTATCAACGTTTTTCGAGTCGCAGCATACGTATATGTACACACTTTATTATAGGCATTGACGTTTTTATTTTCCTAAAAATGCGATACGCCCGTGCGTCCACGTGCGCGTCTTGGCGCGGTTTGACCTTTCGAGTCGTGCGTTCAGAGCTGAGATTTTCATACGATTTTGAAGTTTCAAATGTCCACTGGATTTAGCACACACGTACCTAGACCCCATTTTTAGCATTTTTTTCTAATTATTGCGATGATAAAATCGTGTTTGTATGAAAATGTTATATGAGACTACACATTTTTTTTAAAGCCATCATGGAGATGAATATATAATCTTTTATTTGATATCATGACAACCAAACTTTTATGATTCCTTGTGCATCATAATGGTTCCCGAAAAACAAGTTATTGTTGAAAATTGTAAAAGCGTCCTTAAGAAATCAAGCTTCGAACTGGAATGACACGTAAACACATTCAATCGTCAAATTTTAAGTGAGAATTGTGTCAATTTCGAGCGAGCAAAGAACACGTCCTATTCTCCAAATTATTAGTTTATTAAAAAAAGGCAGCGTAAAAAAAGTTGTTGACAATAAATAACAATACCAATAACTCAGTTATTTGTTATATATCGCCGGCGCCGCGTCTAATAAATTTACAATATTTTTTTTTATTTTGGGAAATATATCCAGGCTAAACAAAATATGAAAATACGGTATCAGTTTTTATTTAGCTTCGTAAATTGGTGAATAAACATTAATTTCAACTTATAATATTATTTGTCGATAGGACATTAATCCCATCCCTACGTTTTACTAAAGATACGTTATACATTTGTAGCGTGGCGCTGGGGGACACATCGCGTATTATATAGATGGGCGTCGAAAAGGTTAAGAAAGATTTTGCACAAGTCATTGACGTATATAATAAACAGCGTGGGGCCAAGAATATTCCCTTGCAGGACGTCATATTCGGTCTGTTCGTCCTCACTCACCATCGTACCAATTTTGACTGCCTATTAACAATTGCTAAGATAGTCTTTAAATATGTTTAGTGATAAACCTTAAACTCCAATTTTTTCTAGTTTTGATAAAAAGATTGGGACAGAGACCGTATCAAAAGCTTTGGATATGTCGAAGAATATACTATAACACTTTTAGCTATTGTCTAGTTTATTAGCTACTGCTGCACTGAGGTTAGTAACAACATCTTCAGTTGACACACCCGGTCTAAATCCGTAGTGGTTATCCGATATACTTAGTTTTCTGACATTGTAGACGTCCCTATTCCGCGGCCGACCGTCACGCGACTTGTCACACGAAAAAGTTTGAGACGATGTAATCAAAGTTTCGCTTTAAAAATAGTTGTTTCCCAGCAATAATTGATGTACCGTGGTACTTTTTAAAATTAAAATGCTAGATTTGGATATTTTTTTATATAAATAAATAAATAAATATCTTGGGACAATCACACACGGCTATCTGATCCCAAGCTAAGCAGAGCTTGTGTTATGGTAACCAGACAACCGATATACATACTAATAACTAATTTATAAATACATACATATTATAGATAAATCACACCCAGACACAGAACAAACAATCATGCTCATCACACAAAGTTTGTCCTGGGTGGGAATCGAACCCACGACCTCCGGCTCAGCAGTTAGGGCCACTAACCACTAGACCAACACGCCCGTGTATATATACAATTGGTTCCCACTTGTTGGGTCTCGGGCTCGGATATAAAACGGATGTTCCATTGGAAGAGCATTTTATATGCAGAGCTATTCAAACCTGTCGGAAACGAAATAATAATTCATTACATGAAGAATTAAAATCTCGATTTGCACGATTTGTGCGTGTCCAGGTGGAGTGTCGTATCGAAGAGTACCCGCTGTCGCGCGCCTTCCTGCAGCTGCTGGACGCGCTGTGCGCCGCCGCGCCGCTCCCGCGAGCACTCGGTGCGGGCGCGCGCGCGCCGGGCCTCGAGCCCTACGTGCAGCACGCGCTGCACCGCCTGGCGCTGCCCGCGCCGCACAGGCCCTACGCCAAGCCTACAGAGAAGTGGCAGGTAACTCACGCGCCTTCCTGCAGCTGCTGGACGCGCCGGGCCTCGAGCCCTACGTGCAGCACGCGCTGCACCGCCTGGCGCTGCCCGCGCCGCACAGGCCCTACGCCAAGCCTACAGAGAAGTGGCAGGTAACTCACGCGCCTTCCTGCAGCTGCTGGACGCGCCGGGCCTCGAGCCCTACGTGCAGCACGCGCTGCACCGCCTGGCGCTGCCCGCGCCGCACAGGCCCTACGCCAAGCCTACAGAGAAGTGGCAGGTAACTCACGCGCCTTCCTGCAGCTGCTGGACGCGCCGGGCCTCGAGCCCTACGTGCAGCACGCGCTGCACCGCCTGGCGCTGCCCGCGCCGCACAGGCCCTACGCCAAGCCTACAGAGAAGTGGCAGGTAACTCACGCGCCTTCCTGCAGCTGCTGGACGCGCCGGGCCTCGAGCCCTACGTGCAGCACGCGCTGCACCGCCTGGCGCTGCCCGCGCCGCACAGGCCCTACGCCAAGCCTACAGAGAAGTGGCAGGTAACTCACGCGCCTTCCTGCAGCTGCTGGACGCGCCGGGCCTCGAGCCCTACGTGCAGCACGCGCTGCACCGCCTGGCGCTGCCCGCGCCGCACAGGCCCTACGCCAAGCCTACAGAGAAGTGGCAGGTAACTCACGCGCCTTCCTGCAGCTGCTGGACGCGCCGGGCCTCGAGCCCTACGTGCAGCACGCGCTGCACCGCCTGGCGCTGCCCGCGCCGCACAGGCCCTACGCCAAGCCTACAGAGAAGTGGCAGGTAACTCACGCGCCTTCCTGCAGCTGCTGGACGCGCCGGGCCTCGAGCCCTACGTGCAGCACGCGCTGCACCGCCTGGCGCTGCCCGCGCCGCACAGGCCCTACGCCAAGCCTACAGAGAAGTGGCAGGTAACTCACGCGCCTTCCTGCAGCTGCTGGACGCGCCGGGCCTCGAGCCCTACGTGCAGCACGCGCTGCACCGCCTGGCGCTGCCCGCGCCGCACAGGCCCTACGCCAAGCCTACAGAGAAGTGGCAGGTAACTCACGCGCCTTCCTGCAGCTGCTGGACGCGCCGGGCCTCGAGCCCTACGTGCAGCACGCGCTGCACCGCCTGGCGCTGCCCGCGCCGCACAGGCCCTACGCCAAGCCTACAGAGAAGTGGCAGGTAACTCACGCGCCTTCCTGCAGCTGCTGGACGCGCCGGGCCTCGAGCCCTACGTGCAGCACGCGCTGCACCGCCTGGCGCTGCCCGCGCCGCACAGGCCCTACGCCAAGCCTACAGAGAAGTGGCAGGTAACTCACGCGCCTTCCTGCAGCTGCTGGACGCGCCGGGCCTCGAGCCCTACGTGCAGCACGCGCTGCACCGCCTGGCGCTGCCCGCGCCGCACAGGCCCTACGCCAAGCCTACAGAGAAGTGGCAGGTAACTCACGCGCCTTCCTGCAGCTGCTGGACGCGCCGGGCCTCGAGCCCTACGTGCAGCACGCGCTGCACCGCCTGGCGCTGCCCGCGCCGCACAGGCCCTACGCCAAGCCTACAGAGAAGTGGCAGGTAACTCACGCGCCTTCCTGCAGCTGCTGGACGCGCCGGGCCTCGAGCCCTACGTGCAGCACGCGCTGCACCGCCTGGCGCTGCCCGCGCCGCACAGGCCCTACGCCAAGCCTACAGAGAAGTGGCAGGTAACTCACGCGCCTTCCTGCAGCTGCTGGACGCGCCGGGCCTCGAGCCCTACGTGCAGCACGCGCTGCACCGCCTGGCGCTGCCCGCGCCGCACAGGCCCTACGCCAAGCCTACAGAGAAGTGGCAGGTAACTCACGCGCCTTCCTGCAGCTGCTGGACGCGCCGGGCCTCGAGCCCTACGTGCAGCACGCGCTGCACCGCCTGGCGCTGCCCGCGCCGCACAGGCCCTACGCCAAGCCTACAGAGAAGTGGCAGGTAACTCACGCGCCTTCCTGCAGCTGCTGGACGCGCCGGGCCTCGAGCCCTACGTGCAGCACGCGCTGCACCGCCTGGCGCTGCCCGCGCCGCACAGGCCCTACGCCAAGCCTACAGAGAAGTGGCAGGTAACTCACGCGCCTTCCTGCAGCTGCTGGACGCGCCGGGCCTCGAGCCCTACGTGCAGCACGCGCTGCACCGCCTGGCGCTGCCCGCGCCGCACAGGCCCTACGCCAAGCCTACAGAGAAGTGGCAGGTAACTCACGCGCCTTCCTGCAGCTGCTGGACGCGCCGGGCCTCGAGCCCTACGTGCAGCACGCGCTGCACCGCCTGGCGCTGCCCGCGCCGCACAGGCCCTACGCCAAGCCTACAGAGAAGTGGCAGGTAACTCACGCGCCTTCCTGCAGCTGCTGGACGCGCCGGGCCTCGAGCCCTACGTGCAGCACGCGCTGCACCGCCTGGCGCTGCCCGCGCCGCACAGGCCCTACGCCAAGCCTACAGAGAAGTGGCAGGTAACTCACGCGCCTTCCTGCAGCTGCTGGACGCGCCGGGCCTCGAGCCCTACGTGCAGCACGCGCTGCACCGCCTGGCGCTGCCCGCGCCGCACAGGCCCTACGCCAAGCCTACAGAGAAGTGGCAGGTAACTCACGCGCCTTCCTGCAGCTGCTGGACGCGCCGGGCCTCGAGCCCTACGTGCAGCACGCGCTGCACCGCCTGGCGCTGCCCGCGCCGCACAGGCCCTACGCCAAGCCTACAGAGAAGTGGCAGGTAACTCACGCGCCTTCCTGCAGCTGCTGGACGCGCCGGGCCTCGAGCCCTACGTGCAGCACGCGCTGCACCGCCTGGCGCTGCCCGCGCCGCACAGGCCCTACGCCAAGCCTACAGAGAAGTGGCAGGTAACTCACGCGCCTTCCTGCAGCTGCTGGACGCGCCGGGCCTCGAGCCCTACGTGCAGCACGCGCTGCACCGCCTGGCGCTGCCCGCGCCGCACAGGCCCTACGCCAAGCCTACAGAGAAGTGGCAGGTAACTCACGCGCCTTCCTGCAGCTGCTGGACGCGCCGGGCCTCGAGCCCTACGTGCAGCACGCGCTGCACCGCCTGGCGCTGCCCGCGCCGCACAGGCCCTACGCCAAGCCTACAGAGAAGTGGCAGGTAACTCACGCGCCTTCCTGCAGCTGCTGGACGCGCCGGGCCTCGAGCCCTACGTGCAGCACGCGCTGCACCGCCTGGCGCTGCCCGCGCCGCACAGGCCCTACGCCAAGCCTACAGAGAAGTGGCAGGTAACTCACGCGCCTTCCTGCAGCTGCTGGACGCGCCGGGCCTCGAGCCCTACGTGCAGCACGCGCTGCACCGCCTGGCGCTGCCCGCGCCGCACAGGCCCTACGCCAAGCCTACAGAGAAGTGGCAGGTAACTCACGCGCCTTCCTGCAGCTGCTGGACGCGCCGGGCCTCGAGCCCTACGTGCAGCACGCGCTGCACCGCCTGGCGCTGCCCGCGCCGCACAGGCCCTACGCCAAGCCTACAGAGAAGTGGCAGGTAACTCACGCGCCTTCCTGCAGCTGCTGGACGCGCCGGGCCTCGAGCCCTACGTGCAGCACGCGCTGCACCGCCTGGCGCTGCCCGCGCCGCACAGGCCCTACGCCAAGCCTACAGAGAAGTGGCAGGTAACTCACGCGCCTTCCTGCAGCTGCTGGACGCGCCGGGCCTCGAGCCCTACGTGCAGCACGCGCTGCACCGCCTGGCGCTGCCCGCGCCGCACAGGCCCTACGCCAAGCCTACAGAGAAGTGGCAGGTAACTCACGCGCCTTCCTGCAGCTGCTGGACGCGCCGGGCCTCGAGCCCTACGTGCAGCACGCGCTGCACCGCCTGGCGCTGCCCGCGCCGCACAGGCCCTACGCCAAGCCTACAGAGAAGTGGCAGGTAACTCACGCGCCTTCCTGCAGCTGCTGGACGCGCCGGGCCTCGAGCCCTACGTGCAGCACGCGCTGCACCGCCTGGCGCTGCCCGCGCCGCACAGGCCCTACGCCAAGCCTACAGAGAAGTGGCAGGTAACTCACGCGCCTTCCTGCAGCTGCTGGACGCGCCGGGCCTCGAGCCCTACGTGCAGCACGCGCTGCACCGCCTGGCGCTGCCCGCGCCGCACAGGCCCTACGCCAAGCCTACAGAGAAGTGGCAGGTAACTCACGCGCCTTCCTGCAGCTGCTGGACGCGCCGGGCCTCGAGCCCTACGTGCAGCACGCGCTGCACCGCCTGGCGCTGCCCGCGCCGCACAGGCCCTACGCCAAGCCTACAGAGAAGTGGCAGGTAACTCACGCGCCTTCCTGCAGCTGCTGGACGCGCCGGGCCTCGAGCCCTACGTGCAGCACGCGCTGCACCGCCTGGCGCTGCCCGCGCCGCACAGGCCCTACGCCAAGCCTACAGAGAAGTGGCAGGTAACTCACGCGCCTTCCTGCAGCTGCTGGACGCGCCGGGCCTCGAGCCCTACGTGCAGCACGCGCTGCACCGCCTGGCGCTGCCCGCGCCGCACAGGCCCTACGCCAAGCCTACAGAGAAGTGGCAGGTAACTCACGCGCCTTCCTGCAGCTGCTGGACGCGCCGGGCCTCGAGCCCTACGTGCAGCACGCGCTGCACCGCCTGGCGCTGCCCGCGCCGCACAGGCCCTACGCCAAGCCTACAGAGAAGTGGCAGGTAACTCACGCGCCTTCCTGCAGCTGCTGGAGTTAAATCACGCGCGAATGGGCAAGCGTAATTTGAGACATTCTTAGGTTCGTTACAAACTATGCAGGGTGGCTGGAATCAACTGGAAAAGAGTTGTCGAAAATGGAGTTAAGTAGCGTTGAATTGCTCTTCAATTCAACGCTACTTAACTCCTATGTGTCACAGCTGTGGACTGATGTAAACTGATTACTATAACATAGTTCACGAGTGTTGTTGTCACATGCTTTATGTAATTGACAAAGGTGATTTTTCGGAACAGACTCGATATCAAATAATCCCAACACTTTATCACTGCCTTTAAATGCAACATACTACTTGTACACAGATGTTGTCTCTATGCTTCAAACTGTTCGCTCGCTGGCTGGAGTCGTACGAGCCGTCCCCGAGCGACTTCCCGCCGGTGGGTCGCGAGCCCGACACCAACCCGCCGCCCGGGTTCCGCCTGCTGCTGCAGCTGCACACCAAGTCCGAGCTGCTGCGGCTACTGCTCACGTCGCTGGATGAGGCGCAAGATCTGCTGGACAGGCAGCCACAGCCGGCCAAGGTGACTGCTGTTTATAGTGTTTCATATTGTGCTAGGTTCCTAGTACTTTCTGTGATGCTGGTCAAGAGCTGATCGCTGAACTGCCTAAAGACTGACTTCCTTGAATATTTTGATTAAAGCTTTGAACATCTGTAGTGATGGAATATTCCGTTATTTATTTAAAAAAGGAAAATGTCATACACAAAGACATGAAAATACATAGTTCAATCTACCATTATTCAAGACACTCTTGAATAATGGTAAATGGAAAGGGTTTAAAAAGATAAATATTTCAGATTTATTGTCTAGCTGCTTGTTTTATAGCTATAATAATTCATGGATGTAATGTATATTTCCCAGGTGTTCGTGGAACAGAGCCTGATCAGTATCCTGCAGATATTGGAGCGTGCGTTGGCTCTGGAGCGACCGTTACAAACTGCGGCCGCAGACGCCGGCCGGTCTGTGCTCATAGTGCCGTTGTCCAAGCTCATACTGGGTAAGTTAAACTATCCCTGACACTAAGCAAATAGAGCAATTTAAGGAGTTACACACGCTTATAAGCGAGATATTGAGTCTTCTTGTACGCACGGTTGCGATCGGACGTGCTCGTTACTGACCAGTCGTTGGCTCAAAGCTGGGGGCAATGACCTCTAACGTTGTAAAGTGTGTGAACTGTAACATTGTTATAAATGAACTGTTAGCATTCTTACGGAATGTTCTGGGTTATATGGACGAACAGAGCATACACCAACTGTGTACTACGTCTTTTACGGCTGATGACATAGTGAAAGCGAAGTCAATGTTGTTTGAGTCGCTTCCCAATGCTAAAAAAATGCCACTCAGGCGAAAGGATGGGAAAAAGAAGATGTCACGAGATTTGGATGATATCATCAGGCTTATGACTATCACAGACGAAGAGCTAATCCCCATATTCGTCGCGAAAGAACTTCATAAGTTGCCGCCTGTGACCTTTGATCACGTAGATGTGACGCGACTCCTAAAGGATATATTGAAACTGCAGAACCAGCTTGGTGCGTTGGAGGAAAAGTTTGTAACAACAGAGAAGTTCAATTCGTTAGAGCAAGAAATTAAAAATTTGAAACATACATCGATGCGGGATATGTGTTCATCGAATATTAATGTGAATAAAAGACGAGGAGCGTGCTTACAAAGTAGCCCTCCCGATAGTGGACCTATAGGTCTTCGATATATGCCTAATAGAACGTCAGAAACAGCTGAGAAGTTCAACGACCGCGCAACACTTGCAAGTCATTCCCCGATAAGTGGTAGTGGCGAGGAACGTTCTATCTCCTTCTCGCAGAAGCTAAAAGATGCGATAGGCGCTCAAAGACATGTGGAGGCGCGGGCGACGACGCGGGTTTCGAGTGGTGCGAGCGAGAGCGGCCTCGAGCCGTTGCAAGGACAGCGCGGATGTATGGTGATGAGTGGGACGCAAAACGAGCAGCGGCGCGTGGAGGCCGAGGCGAGCACCGCGGTTTCGCACGAACCGGTTATCGTCGTGCAGGCTGCGTTAGAACGGTCTCCAACCAGCGCCAGTCCGTCAGAAAACACGGCAGTGGAATGTCTTTCTACTTTTAACTCAGAGGTGCCTTCTTGTTCGAAATTGACAGCGAGTTGTATGACCGCGTCGGAAGTACAAGTGGTTAGTAATGAAGAGGTAAGGAGTAATAACACGGAATGGACTTTAGTGACACGGAAAGAACATAAACATTATAAATTGATTGGACAACGGGGTTGCGCAGCTACATCGCCTGGTGGCAAATTTAAGGCGGCGGATGTAAAAATACCTCTGTTCATATCAAATGTGAGTGTAGAAACAAGTGAGCAGGATATTATTAGTTATATTAAAGAAAAAACAAACGAAGTAGTATCGTTAAAAATGATAAATATGAAAAAGTCTAGGAGATACAATGCATTTAAGTTGTTTGTTTCGAAGAATAAACTAGAACTGTTTTTAAATGACCGTTTGTGGCCTGACGGCATAACATTTAGGCGCTTTGTGAGGTTTATGTATCGTAACAAGCAGGAACCAGCTGTTACAGAATGACAATGATTTTTGTGGTTAAGTATAGATTGAAAGTTAGTTATAGTTTTTAAAATATTATTGTTATGAACAAACACCAAAACAAGTATTCCAAATTTTTTAGTTTTAACTGTAAATGTATAAAGCGCTCAATTGATAGTGTAAGGGACATTTGTGAGATGTCAGATATAGTGGCCCTTCAGGAGACATGGCTTCTCCCGCATGACATACCTTTATTAGGAACTATAAGCGACGATTTTGAGTATACCGGTAAATCGTCAGTGGATACATCCGCGGGTCTGCTTGTAGGTAGACCATATGGGGGAGTGGCCATTCTTTGGAGGAGGGGTCTTTTTGAAACCGTTTCCGTGCTGGAGTGTGCTAGTTCTCGTTTGGCTGCTATCAGAGCTACTGTCGGCGGTCGATCGATTATTGTTATGTCAGTTTATATGCCAACGGATTCGCCTGACAACTTACCTGCTTTTACAGACGTGTTGGGTGAGATTAGTGCGATTGCCGCTAGCGGAGATGTTGAAAGCCTATATATTATGGGTGATTTTAATGCGCACCCTCAAGAGCTATTTTGTAGGGAATTGTTAAGTTTTTGTGCTGACCAATCGTGGATTTGTGCCGATATAAGAAAGCTGGGCAGTGCGGCAGATAATTACACTTTTATGAGCGAAGCCCATGGGTGTAAAAGATGGCTTGATCACTGTGTTGTGTCACTTTCGGCGTGGCAAACCATTGTTGAAGTAGGTATAAAAGAGGACGTATATATGTCAGATCATCTACCGTTATACGTTGAGTGTGATCTTAGCATGGTAAGGCCAAAATTTACATCACTGAACAGTCCGCGCTCTGGAGTAATCTGGGGGGACAGGGATGAATCTCAAGTTTTAGAATATTGTAGGCTGTGTACTGATAAATTGCGTGACATCGACTTTCCTCAAGAGTTCTGCAGGTGTGCGTATGGGTCATGTAATTTAGTAGAACACAAAGCTATTGTGGATGGTTTATATAGCAAAGTTGTTAACATATTAACCACCGCTGCAGAACAAACGAATCAAACGGGTAGGCATAGGTCAAAGAGAGGGAAAGTGCTATGCGGTTGGAATAAACACGTGCACGATTCTTACCGAGAGGCCAGGCTTAAGTTTGACATATGGGTACTCAATAACCGTCCAATATCTGGTCAAATTTATGAACAGATGAATGAGGCACGCAAACTGTTTAAGGGACGCCTTAAGTGGTGCCAAAAAAATCAAGATCAGATTAAAATGGACATAATAGCCAAACAGAGAGCAACGAAAAATTTCGGGAAATTTTGGAAATCCACAAATAAGTTAGATACTAGGCCTGGCCTACCGGTAAGCGTTGGGGGCGAGGGAGATCCACAGGGTATTGCCAACATGTTTAGGAAATTGTTTGAAGTGCAGTCTCCCCTTGGTCCCTCTGGTCAGATATCCAAGGCTGCGTCCGCCAGTTCGGGAGTGCAACCATTAATTTATGTTTCAGCTGAACAAGTTAGAAACGTAATTAGGAATATGAGTAGAGGTAAATCTCCCGGGCATGACGGACTCAGCATCGAGCATTTCAAATATGCGGGTGTTCATTTACCGAGGCTCCTGTCTCTGCTGTACACAATGTGTATTAGTCATGCCTACCTGCCAGCTGATCTTATGAGGACAATAGTAGTGCCTATAATTAAAAACCGAACAGGTGACATCTCCGATAAAGGTAACTATCGTCCTATCTCTCTTGCAACTACAATTGCCAAAATATTGGACAGTATTCTTGACTCATGCTTAAAGGAGTATCTGCATATGCATGATGCACAGTTTGGTTTTCAGTCCAAGTTATCGACAGAGAGTGCTATTTTGAGTCTGAAGAATACTGTCCAATACTATACTGATCGCGGAACTACGGTGTATGCGTGTTTCCTGGATCTCTCCAGAGCCTTCGACCTCGTGTCGTATGATGTGCTGTGGAGAAAGCTGGAGGACAGGAATATTCCGGTAGGAGTGCTTAATGTTCTGCAGTATTGGTATGCAAACCAAACTAACAGTGTGAAATGGTCAACAGCACTCTCTGATCCATATAGGTTGGAGTGTGGTGTGAGACAGGGAGGTCTGACCTCTCCTAGGCTCTTCAACCTATATGTGAATGATCTTCTGGCCGGGCTCAGTAGTATGCGTGTTGGATGTAGCGTGGGTGGTGTTACCATTAATAATATCAGCTACGCGGACGACATGGTGCTGTTGGGCCCGACTGCGGGATCTATTAGGGAGATGTTGAGAGTATGCGAGAACTATGCAGCTACACACGGGCTCGTTTATAATGTTAAAAAGTGTGAACACATGGTTTTTAAGGCCGCTGGTAGGGTTACCGACTATGTACCAAGTTTCACTTTAAATGGCTTGGTTATAAGGCGAGTACATAGTTTTAAGTATCTGGGGCACATACTTACCGACGACCTTAAGGACAATGTGGACATAGAGAGGGAGCGCAGGGCACTGGCGGTCAGAGGGAATATGTTGGCGCGCAGGTTTTACCGTTGTACTAACCAGGTTAAAATAACCCTTTTCAAAGCCTATTGTCAGGGTATGTACACGGGAAGTCTGTGGGTCAACTTTACCAAAAGATCGCTGGAGGTCCTGCGCATCCAATATAATAATGTTTTCAGAATGCTGTTGGGGTTGCCCCGTTATTGTAGCGCATCTGAGATGTTTGCGCTGAATCGGACTGACGACTTTTATGCGGTCATTCGGAAAAAAATCTCGTCCTTGATAACGAGATTGCGGGACAGTGACAACAGTATTCTGAGGACAGTGGCGGAGAATATCTACTCTCCTATTCTGGTACGTTTTGTGGGGGTGATGAATGAGTGAGTTTCCTTTCGCTTGTTCATCGTCCACATGAAGCGAGCTAGGGGTGGGTATAGATATTAATTATGTAAGAGAGATACTTAACTAATTTGTTACTAACACTAATTATAAGAATTTTTACTAACATGTTGGATCTTGTTGTCTGATAATAAAGAATTTATTATTATTATTATTATAAGCGCAGTGTTCGCTTTAAAACTGTCGCATATAGCTATGTACTCTCAGGTATTCAAGTTACTCGAACGTTCGTTCATAAGTAGTGTCCAATAGATCATTGTCCAAACCGCACGTCGTTTCATTTAATATCCGAACAAGCAAACCTCGACCTTAACACCTAAACATATGGTCCATAATCGAGCCGCATAACCAGACCTCGCTGCCGATATCGCCGGCCGCCCGAGAACAAAGAGATCGCGATAAGACGACGAAGTGTTCGAGTTATTTAGTGCTAAGTGTTTGATTATTAAAACTTATTAAGTTCATTACGACTATGGAAGTTGAAAAAGCATTGAGTATTGTGGAAAACCTTGCACATACTTTGAAGAGGACCCAGATTAATTTAAAGAAGACCCCAAAGGCTAGATTAGCTCAAAAAAACTATATTGAAGCCCGTATTAAATGTGTTGAAGATTATTGGAACGAATATAAACAAGCTTACGGTGAAATAATGCGAAGCGTACCGAAGGAGAAGCGTGACATAATACCCTACATAGTTAACGAAGAATATTTTGAACATGAAGAGTTGTATTTAACGTTGATGACTGACTTGAAAGATTTATTGGTTTGTCAACCAGTTAACGTTAGTGGTTCGTCGCCTGTGCCTAGTGATATTCAACAAACACGTCGATTTCGTACGTTAGAACTGACAGAACCAACAAAACAAAAGACAAGTTCAGTATATGTTCGAGAGAAGTCATTTCACGCAGCAACTAATATGGAGAACAATAAAACGTGTAAAATGTGCAAAGAAAATCATACGCTTAGCCATTGTAAGGAGTTTGGTAAACAATCACCAACACAAAGAAGCGACTTTATCAAAATCAACAATTTGTGCTTCAACTGCCTTGCACCCGGACACTCTGTGAGGTATTGTCGCATACCAATAAGTTGTAGAATATGCAAAAGACGTCACCATTCACTTCTTCATGAAAATAAGGAAGAGAGCACCACAAAACCAACCACAACGGGCAACACTGAAACCAAACAACCCGAAGTGACATTACATGCCAACATGGAGAAGATTGAAGAAACAGAGAAGGACATTACAATGGTGACATCACACGTTTCTACAAAACAAAGCACATCGTTGTTAGCAACTGCAATCGTAAAGGTGACAAGTGAAGACAATTATACAACTATATTACGAGCTTTAATCGACCAAGGCTCACAAGCGAGTTTTATTAGCGAACGAGCAGCACAACAACTCATGGCCAAGCGATATCCTATCAAAGGTACAGTTGTAGGTGTGGGATCAACGAGAGAAGATATCAAACAAGTAGTTCAGATCAATGTAAAATCAAGATGTGAAGATTTCAACTTGGAAGTTAAAACATATGTTATGTCAAAGCCACTGACTACTAAAATACCATCCCGCACGATAAACACAAGCTATTGGCCTCATCTTGAAGGACTAGTCCTGGCTGACCCTAACTACTGACAGCCAGGGTCTATTGATTTACTGCTGGGTGTAGATGTGTATGCCCAAATTGTACAGAACCAATTAATCAAAGGTCCGCCGGGGTCACCATGTGCACATAAAACAAACCTTGGCTGGATTTTATTCGGAAAGGTGGAAGATAAATTACAACAAACAGAGTCGGTTCTTGTAATGCATCATCAAATAATAGGAGAAGATTTATTGAAAACACTCTGGGAGATAGAACCAGATTCGAAGAGGACATACACAAAAGAAGAAAACCAATGTGAAAGTTTCTATGAAAGTACATACAGAAGAAACAGCAATGGACAATACGTTGTGAGACTCCCATTTCGTACCAATGAACCAAAATCAGCGGATGGGAATACGAGACAAATTGCTATGAACCGCTTGATTCAACAAGAAAGGAGACTTCAAAAGGAACCTGAACTAAGAGAAGAATATGACAAGGTACTTGAAGAATATCTAACAATGGGACACATGGAAGAAGTTCCTAAAGACGAGATAAGCAACCGATGTGTTTACCTACCACATCACGCCGTAATTCGAAGTGATAAAGAGACCACGAAAGTCAGAGTTGTATTTGATGCGTCATGCAAGGGAAGTAACGGTATATCCTTGAATGACGAGCTCATGACTGGCCCGGTACTCCAAGAAGATATGCGAAGTATAATAATGAGATGGCGGATGCACAAAGTGTGTTTTGCTAGTGACATCATGAAGATGTATAGAATGGTACATGTTGACAAGAAAGATACAGACTACCATAGAATATTGTGGCGTGGCAGCGTCAGACCCCATCTTGAGCCAAACAGCCTACAACCTGAAGTCAAGGACTACAGATTAAAAACAGTTACGTTTGGTACAGCATCTGCACCTTATCTTGCCATAAAAACGTTAGTTAAAGTAGCAGGAGATGAGGGTGAACAGTATCCTGAAGCTGTCAAAATTATTTGTGAAGATTTCTATGTTGATGACCTGACATCAGGCTGTGATACAACAGAAGAAGCAATTCGTATTAGTAATCAAATCATTACCATTCTAAAGCGAGGAGGCTTTGAACTTCAAAAATGGGCGTCCAATGATACCGAATTTCTTAAATCTATAGATGCCAACAAAATCACTACAAAGGCTAACCTAGACTTGAAGCTGGACGGCACCATAAAGGCTCTTGGTCTGTCATGGAATCTCGGCAGAGACGAGTTCAATTACCAATTACAACTAGAACCTCTATCATCGGATCAAATAACAAAGAGAACTGTTCTGTCAGACTTACAAAAATTGTTTGATCCACTAGGTTGGATAGCACCAGTAATTGTAACAGCAAAAATTCTAGTACAAAGATTGTGGCTAGAAGGAATAGGATGGGACCAAGAAATAAGTAAAGAATTTAAAGACCAGTGGAAGTTTGTTACAAAAGATTTAGAAAATGTCAATCAACTTAGAATCAAACGCTGGTTGAATACCATTAGCACTGATAAGGAACGAATAACGTTACATGGATTCTGCGATGCATCTGAAAAGGCATATGCAGCTGTGTTTTACT
This sequence comes from Ochropleura leucogaster, assembly GCA_958449745.1. NCBI lineage: Eukaryota > Metazoa > Arthropoda > Insecta > Lepidoptera > Noctuidae > Ochropleura > Ochropleura leucogaster. The sequence goes on from OY288203.1 coordinate 987,942, forward strand.
GCCGTATACAAACGAGGGAAGGTAACATCAAGATAAATCTCATTGCATCACGAACCAAGGTAGCTCCTGTCAAGACCATTACACTACCACGTCTCGAACTGAGCGGAGCTACGCTGCTAGCTAAATTGCTAACCAAAGTGAGTCAAGCCATGAGAATCCACTCACACAATGTGTTCGCATGGACTGACTCAACCATAGTATTAGCGTGGCTAGTTGGAGAACCAAACCGATGGAAGCCCTTTGTCGCAAATAGAGTAGTCGAGATACTAGAAAACCAAAGCAGTAGCCAATGGTTCCATGTGCAGTCGGCACATAATCCAGCCGATATAGCGTCAAGAGGAACGTCTTTATCAGAACTACAACAGAAAACGTTATGGTGGAACGGCCCTGCCTGGCTTACAGAAGAAAACATAGAATTCACCAAACCTTCAAGGTCAACCACAGATTTAGAAAGAAAAAAACCTATACAGTCATACGTAAATGTAACAAAAGGAGAAGAGAAATTCTTAAAATTTGAAGAATACGATACACTAACGGAGTTATTGAGAGTAATAGTACATTGTAAAAGAGTCTTAAATATGAAAAAATATCCTGAGAAACTGATTCAAGAGATGACAACAGAAGAATTGCAAAATGCTTTGGAATATTGTATAAAAAGAGTGCAAGAAGAAGAGTTTTCAGAAGAAATTAAAAGAATAAAACAAGGGTTAAATGTAAAAAACAGTAGCAATCTGAAGTCATTGAACCCATTCAGAGATGGTTAAAATATCCTCAGGGTGGGCGGAAGATTAAGAAATGCTGACGCCGATGAGAACCTAAAATATAAAAATTTTAATATGCCTCCTAGTAAGTGGGCATTAGCACGAATTACAGACAAACACCCTGGACAGGACGGAATAACTCGAGTTTATACATTACGTCACAATGGTAAACTGACACGGAGGTCAATTGCAAACCTATGTGCGTTACCGATTAGTACTGAGGACTAAATTGGTTAGCTGTCTTTGTGTGCACGCCCAGGTTTATAAACTTTAGTTATAATGTTTATTTGTTATTATTAGGATAAGTCAATTTATTATTCATGTTTTAAGTTTCAAATTTACAGTAAATCGAGTAACAATAACTTGCAATTTATACTTGTTGAAGATGCATGTTTAATAATGTTTTGTAATATTGTAATGTAAGGTAGCATGTTATTTTTTATTTTTTCGAAAAGGCCTGTAAGCCCTTTTGGTGGGCGGTATGTTCGCTTTAAAACTGTCGCATATAGCTATGTACTCTCAGGTATTCAAGTTACTCGAACGTTCGTTCATAAGTAGTGTCCAATAGATCATTGTCCAAACCGCACGTCGTTTCATTTAATATCCGAACAAGCAAACCTCGACCTTAACACCTAAACACGCAGAATCAGTAGAAAGCTGCTGATCAGAAACTGATTAAATATATTCCACGCAATAAAACCGAGAAAGACATCATTCATGTCGTTTTGGTATGCTTATATGACAAGGCTTGAACTTGGATGAAGTAAATGTGCCATCCGCTGGGGTGTTCCGTCTCGAGAGCTGCCAGTAGAATCTTGGCTGCTCCGCTAATGTCAACTTCTAACTTTGATTCAACATTTTGACTAACGGAGTTTCCTTACCACAGCTCCCGAAGGTCCGGACAACAACTGCCGCCTGGTGACGTGCTGCAAAGTGCTGCAGCACGTGGGCACGCTGCCCGCTGCCGCCGCGCGCGCCGCCGCGCTGTTGCTGCGTGCACTGCACGCGCCCGCCGCCGCGCGACAGCTGCTGGCGTCCATCGCGCACAGGCACGCGCTCGCTGCGGAGATCAGGTGTGTACTGGTTGTATACATACTGCTGCCGCCGCGCGACAGCTGCTGGCGTCCATCGCGCACAGGCACGCGCTCGCTGCGGAGATCAGGTGTGTACTGGTTGTATACATACTGCTGCCGCCGCGCGACAGCTGCTGGCGTCCATCGCGCACAGGCACGCGCTCGCTGCGGAGATCAGGTGTGTACTGGTTGTATACATACTGCTGCCGCCGCGCGACAGCTGCTGGCGTCCATTGCGCACAGGCACGCGCTCGCTGCGGAGATCAGGTGTGTACTGGTTGTATACATACTGCTGCCGCCGCGCGACAGCTGCTGGCGTCCATCGCGCACAGGCACGCGCTCGCTGCGGAGATCAGGTGTGTACTGGTTGTATACATACTGTCGCAGCAGCACTATGTATCACGCATGGAAGCGCTCAATGCGGACATCAGTCCGATGTCCGTTATAGTGTTTAAAATTTGATTAGTCCGGCTTCTTGTCCAACTAGATGCAGCCGAACACCAGTAATTTACACGGAGCGAGTAGCCTTTGTACCTTTATATAGCATTTTCTAATCGTTGATAAAACTGATTATTAACTTAAAAAATGAAGACGATTTTTTTTATATATTTTTGTCCAACTATTGAAAACCGACGTTAATATATAACTACAACTTCGAAAGAAAATACTACTACAACTTCTATTCAAGACTGCGTAAAATACAACAAAGTTTTGTCTTCAGATATGGCTTCGTAGAATGCCTAGAAGCTGAAGAGTGGTCAGAGCCCGTGGTGCAGGCCGAGGGCGGCAACGCCACGGCTGGCAGCGAGCCCGAGCCGAGCAACCACGTGCGGCACGCCAAGGAGGGCGTGCTTCTGCTGCTGCAGCACGTGCTGCCGACCGCGCCGCCCAACCTCGCGCACTTCCTGCTGGGCTACAGCCTCACGGACGATGTGAGTACGAGGCGTGACCTAACATAAGCCTATTAGAAAAATTTGCTTATAAATTCACAAAATGTTCTAAATTTAGTTATTGAATTGAAACAATACTTATTATTTTATCACTGCAATCTGCCAAAACAAGACCATTAACACTTTCACTGTCCAGAAATCAGCGTATTTTTATTTTGGACTCATACGCTGAGTTCTGGGCAGCGAAATTGTTAATAAACCACATAATTACCAATAACTCACTGATACTTTTCAGTTTTCACAATAATGTCAACTAATGTGTCGCATTGACAGGTGAGTCGCAGTCAGCTGAGTGAAGCTGGCGCGTCCGGCTTCCCGCGAACCTGCCTGCACTCCATACTCGACATCCTAGAACAACACATCGCCTCCCACAATCAACAACACAGGTATGCCATGCAGCAAGTTATCAATTCAACTATAAAAAATATAGTCGAATTGACAACCTGCTCCTTTTTTATGGTTTTTTTACCTCAGAACTTTCAACTGGGCCGATTATTTTTTATTTGAAAATTAGTGGTGCAGTCATCCCTGAGAAAACCATTTCAGTTTTAATTTTATTTTTTTAATTATAAAGGACGATAATGCAATAGGCCCGAAGTCGGTGGCAAAAAAATTGATGAATCAAAATGTTACCGACTTCTGGAAGTAAATAAATTTTCGGTCTTTTTAGTGTTTTTTTGGAAGTCGGTTTTTTTGCAAAAATGTTTTAATGATACAAAAAGAACGTTACTAACATAAAAATTGCAAATAAAACACCATCATGGCCACCATGGTCATGTATCGTGTTAGTAGAACAGTAATAATTTAGTGATGGTATTAAAAAACGTCATTTTGCTTCCGTATTTCATGACCGTGGTTGCCACTAATGGTACTCAAAATCAAAATCAAAAGTCATTTATTCAAATTAGGCTGATAAACAGCACTTTTTGCACGTCAGATTACAAGAGACAGTCCCACAAAAACGCCCTGCCCTTCGCCACTATTGCACTATGAGAAAAATATCAGCTACTGATGCTGTTTGTACGATCAAATAGCTCGAATTTAGTATCAATAGTAAGAAACATAATTCTTGCATAGAAAACAAATTTTGATGTAACGTTGACAGGGAAGCGAACAATTTAGTGGAGAGCTGCTACCGCCTGGTGTACTGGCTGTGCGCGCGGCCCAATACGTCGGCTCCCATCCTGCGCTTCCTCAGGACTAGGGACTACTTCCTCTCCAGACATGTTAAAGCGACTGTTGATCTCAAGGTAAGTTAGATTCGTTTATTTTGTTATCAATATATTATGTCTTACAGTTCGCAGAATACAATGTGATTGTTTCCGAGAAGTATCTCCAGATGAATGAGGTCTTTCCAGGATAATTTAAGTAAAAAAAAAAATGTGAGCCGTCACGGGACGCCTGGCAGATGTGAAACATCGACATTATTTTGTAAAAGTAATATGCAGAAAAGAAGATTGTGATAGGAACTAAATGTCATTGAAATTCTGTTTCATTGTGGACTTACCAAAAGGACATTTTCGTTTTCGTGTTCATCATCGTTTATGAATTCGAGGATCGAAGGCACTTTGAATAAAACTCAATTACTGGCCCCGTGTGGTAACCCATCCATTTCCAAACCTTGGCAAGGGTTGCTTACCCGGGACTGGACCGGGCCCGTGTGGTAACCCATCCATTTTCAAACCTTGGTGAGGGTTGCTTAATCTGGCCCGTGTGGTAACCCATCCATTTTCAAACCTTGGTGAGGGTTGCTTAACCTGGCCATGGTAACCCATCTATTTACAAACCTTGACAAGAGTTGCTTAACCTGACTCTCGTGTGGTGAATAAAAATCTAATCAGCGAGAGAGATGGCCTAACGCCGGATCGAGTGGGAGAGAATCGCACAATCGATTGCGCATGGCGACGCGTCGCCACACCGTACACACTACTGCATATAGACTGTATATAAACCATCATATAGCGTGGCGACGCGTCGCCACGGCATGCGTGCGTCGCCACGCCAGAAATCGGTTTTACGTGCAGCTATATATGTTTCACGTCAAAAATAGAATATTAGACTAGGACGACCAGTAAATATTATAGTTAAACTAAATTCTAACAAACAAATTCGATTTTTATTGTGTGGGTTAACCTTATTTCAAATTAAAGGTCATAAATTGACCTTTGATTTTGACTGATAATCAGCACTTTTTTCAAGTCAAATTTCTTCAAAAACTTAGGTCTGCAGAATAACCTATTAGAAATTTAACTGATTTAGAGACAGCCCATATATTTACCTGTATGGCCCATTTATTTATAATATGGAATCAGTAATAATAACTGCAGAACAACCACGAACAACTATCGAAAATATATTATTCAGGACGGGACTGTTGTGTGTGTCGGGCATGCCTCCGTCCGTGTGACTCTATCAGACATATTATTTGTGGGTGTTCTCGTTGAGTTGTCAGACGCTGTAGTGTATATGTGTACGTGGTGTTGCAGTGCGCGTCCGTGGTGAGCCTGTCGGCGCGCTCGTGGGTGCTGCGCGCGTGCGCGTGCGAGGCAGACATATTACTTGTGGGTGTTCTCGTTCAGTAGTCAGACGCTGTAGTGTATATGTGTACGTGGTGTTGCAGTGCGCGTCCGTGGTGAGCCTGTCGGCGCGCTCGTGGGTGCTGCGCGCGTGCGCGTGCGAGGCAGACATATTACTTGTGGGTGTTCTCGTTCAGTAGTCAGACGCTGTAGTGTATATGTGTACGTGGTGTTGCAGTGCGCGTCCGTGGTGAGCCTGTCGGCGCGCTCGTGGGTGCTGCGCGCGTGCGCGTGCGAGGCAGACATATTACTTGTGGGTGTTCTCGTTCAGTAGTCAGACGCTGTAGTGTATATGTGTACGTGGTGTTGCAGTGCGCGTCCGTGGTGAGCCTGTCGGCGCGCTCGTGGGTGCTGCGCGCGTGCGCGTGCGAGGCAGACATATTACTTGTGGGTGTTCTCGTTCAGTAGTCAGACGCTGTAGTGTATATGTGTACGTGGTGTTGCAGTGCGCGTCCGTGGTGAGCCTGTCGGCGCGCTCGTGGGTGCTGCGCGCGTGCGCGTGCGAGGCAGACATATTACTTGTGGGTGTTCTCGTTCAGTAGTCAGACGCTGTAGTGTATATGTGTACGTGGTGTTGCAGTGCGCGTCCGTGGTGAGCCTGTCGGCGCGCTCGTGGGTGCTGCGCGCGTGCGCGTGCGAGGCAGACATATTACTTGTGGGTGTTCTCGTTCAGTAGTCAGACGCTGTAGTGTATATGTGTACGTGGTGTTGCAGTGCGCGTCCGTGGTGAGCCTGTCGGCGCGCTCGTGGGTGCTGCGCGCGTGCGCGTGCGAGGCAGACATATTACTTGTGGGTGTTCTCGTTCAGTAGTCAGACGCTGTAGTGTATATGTGTACGTGGTGTTGCAGTGCGCGTCCGTGGTGAGCCTGTCGGCGCGCTCGTGGGTGCTGCGCGCGTGCGCGTGCGAGGCAGACATATTACTTGTGGGTGTTCTCGTTCAGTAGTCAGACGCTGTAGTGTATATGTGTACGTGGTGTTGCAGTGCGCGTCCGTGGTGAGCCTGTCGGCGCGCTCGTGGGTGCTGCGCGCGTGCGCGTGCGAGGCAGACATATTACTTGTGGGTGTTCTCGTTCAGTAGTCAGACGCTGTAGTGTATATGTGTACGTGGTGTTGCAGTGCGCGTCCGTGGTGAGCCTGTCGGCGCGCTCGTGGGTGCTGCGCGCGTGCGCGTGCGAGGCAGACATATTACTTGTGGGTGTTCTCGTTCAGTAGTCAGACGCTGTAGTGTATATGTGTACGTGGTGTTGCAGTGCGCGTCCGTGGTGAGCCTGTCGGCGCGCTCGTGGGTGCTGCGCGCGTGCGCGTGCGAGGCAGACATATTACTTGTGGGTGTTCTCGTTCAGTAGTCAGACGCTGTAGTGTATATGTGTACGTGGTGTTGCAGTGCGCGTCCGTGGTGAGCCTGTCGGCGCGCTCGTGGGTGCTGCGCGCGTGCGCGTGCGAGGCAGACATATTACTTGTGGGTGTTCTCGTTCAGTAGTCAGACGCTGTAGTGTATATGTGTACGTGGTGTTGCAGTGCGCGTCCGTGGTGAGCCTGTCGGCGCGCTCGTGGGTGCTGCGCGCGTGCGCGTGCGAGGCAGACATATTACTTGTGGGTGTTCTCGTTCAGTAGTCAGACGCTGTAGTGTATATGTGTACGTGGTGTTGCAGTGCGCGTCCGTGGTGAGCCTGTCGGCGCGCTCGTGGGTGCTGCGCGCGTGCGCGTGCGAGGCAGACATATTACTTGTGGGTGTTCTCGTTCAGTAGTCAGACGCTGTAGTGTATATGTGTACGTGGTGTTGCAGTGCGCGTCCGTGGTGAGCCTGTCGGCGCGCTCGTGGGTGCTGCGCGCGTGCGCGTGCGAGGCAGACATATTACTTGTGGGTGTTCTCGTTCAGTAGTCAGACGCTGTAGTGTATATGTGTACGTGGTGTTGCAGTGCGCGTCCGTGGTGAGCCTGTCGGCGCGCTCGTGGGTGCTGCGCGCGTGCGCGTGCGAGGCAGACATATTACTTGTGGGTGTTCTCGTTCAGTAGTCAGACGCTGTAGTGTATATGTGTACGTGGTGTTGCAGTGCGCGTCCGTGGTGAGCCTGTCGGCGCGCTCGTGGGTGCTGCGCGCGTGCGCGTGCGAGGCAGACATATTACTTGTGGGTGTTCTCGTTCAGTAGTCAGACGCTGTAGTGTATATGTGTACGTGGTGTTGCAGTGCGCGTCCGTGGTGAGCCTGTCGGCGCGCTCGTGGGTGCTGCGCGCGTGCGCGTGCGAGGCAGACATATTACTTGTGGGTGTTCTCGTTCAGTAGTCAGACGCTGTAGTGTATATGTGTACGTGGTGTTGCAGTGCGCGTCCGTGGTGAGCCTGTCGGCGCGCTCGTGGGTGCTGCGCGCGTGCGCGTGCGAGGCAGACATATTACTTGTGGGTGTTCTCGTTCAGTAGTCAGACGCTGTAGTGTATATGTGTACGTGGTGTTGCAGTGCGCGTCCGTGGTGAGCCTGTCGGCGCGCTCGTGGGTGCTGCGCGCGTGCGCGTGCGAGGCAGACATATTACTTGTGGGTGTTCTCGTTCAGTAGTCAGACGCTGTAGTGTATATGTGTACGTGGTGTTGCAGTGCGCGTCCGTGGTGAGCCTGTCGGCGCGCTCGTGGGTGCTGCGCGCGTGCGCGTGCGAGGCAGACATATTACTTGTGGGTGTTCTCGTTCAGTAGTCAGACGCTGTAGTGTATATGTGTACGTGGTGTTGCAGTGCGCGTCCGTGGTGAGCCTGTCGGCGCGCTCGTGGGTGCTGCGCGCGTGCGCGTGCGAGGCAGACATATTACTTGTGGGTGTTCTCGTTCAGTAGTCAGACGCTGTAGTGTATATGTGTACGTGGTGTTGCAGTGCGCGTCCGTGGTGAGCCTGTCGGCGCGCTCGTGGGTGCTGCGCGCGTGCGCGTGCGAGGCAGACATATTACTTGTGGGTGTTCTCGTTCAGTAGTCAGACGCTGTAGTGTATATGTGTACGTGGTGTTGCAGTGCGCGTCCGTGGTGAGCCTGTCGGCGCGCTCGTGGGTGCTGCGCGCGTGCGCGTGCGAGGCAGACATATTACTTGTGGGTGTTCTCGTTCAGTAGTCAGACGCTGTAGTGTATATGTGTACGTGGTGTTGCAGTGCGCGTCCGTGGTGAGCCTGTCGGCGCGCTCGTGGGTGCTGCGCGCGTGCGCGTGCGAGGCAGACATATTACTTGTGGGTGTTCTCGTTCAGTAGTCAGACGCTGTAGTGTATATGTGTACGTGGTGTTGCAGTGCGCGTCCGTGGTGAGCCTGTCGGCGCGCTCGTGGGTGCTGCGCGCGTGCGCGTGCGAGGCAGACATATTACTTGTGGGTGTTCTCGTTCAGTAGTCAGACGCTGTAGTGTATATGTGTACGTGGTGTTGCAGTGCGCGTCCGTGGTGAGCCTGTCGGCGCGCTCGTGGGTGCTGCGCGCGTGCGCGTGCGAGGCAGACATATTACTTGTGGGTGTTCTCGTTCAGTAGTCAGACGCTGTAGTGTATATGTGTACGTGGTGTTGCAGTGCGCGTCCGTGGTGAGCCTGTCGGCGCGCTCGTGGGTGCTGCGCGCGTGCGCGTGCGAGGCAGACATATTACTTGTGGGTGTTCTCGTTCAGTAGTCAGACGCTGTAGTGTATATGTGTACGTGGTGTTGCAGTGCGCGTCCGTGGTGAGCCTGTCGGCGCGCTCGTGGGTGCTGCGCGCGTGCGCGTGCGAGGCAGACATATTACTTGTGGGTGTTCTCGTTCAGTAGTCAGACGCTGTAGTGTATATGTGTACGTGGTGTTGCAGTGCGCGTCCGTGGTGAGCCTGTCGGCGCGCTCGTGGGTGCTGCGCGCGTGCGCGTGCGAGGCAGACATATTACTTGTGGGTGTTCTCGTTCAGTAGTCAGACGCTGTAGTGTATATGTGTACGTGGTGTTGCAGTGCGCGTCCGTGGTGAGCCTGTCGGCGCGCTCGTGGGTGCTGCGCGCGTGCGCGTGCGAGGCAGACATATTACTTGTGGGTGTTCTCGTTCAGTAGTCAGACGCTGTAGTGTATATGTGTACGTGGTGTTGCAGTGCGCGTCCGTGGTGAGCCTGTCGGCGCGCTCGTGGGTGCTGCGCGCGTGCGCGTGCGAGGCAGACATATTACTTGTGGGTGTTCTCGTTCAGTAGTCAGACGCTGTAGTGTATATGTGTACGTGGTGTTGCAGTGCGCGTCCGTGGTGAGCCTGTCGGCGCGCTCGTGGGTGCTGCGCGCGTGCGCGTGCGAGGCAGACATATTACTTGTGGGTGTTCTCGTTCAGTAGTCAGACGCTGTAGTGTATATGTGTACGTGGTGTTGCAGTGCGCGTCCGTGGTGAGCCTGTCGGCGCGCTCGTGGGTGCTGCGCGCGTGCGCGTGCGAGGCAGACATATTACTTGTGGGTGTTCTCGTTCAGTAGTCAGACGCTGTAGTGTATATGTGTACGTGGTGTTGCAGTGCGCGTCCGTGGTGAGCCTGTCGGCGCGCTCGTGGGTGCTGCGCGCGTGCGCGTGCGAGGCAGACATATTACTTGTGGGTGTTCTCGTTCAGTAGTCAGACGCTGTAGTGTATATGTGTACGTGGTGTTGCAGTGCGCGTCCGTGGTGAGCCTGTCGGCGCGCTCGTGGGTGCTGCGCGCGTGCGCGTGCGAGGCAGACATATTACTTGTGGGTGTTCTCGTTCAGTAGTCAGACGCTGTAGTGTATATGTGTACGTGGTGTTGCAGTGCGCGTCCGTGGTGAGCCTGTCGGCGCGCTCGTGGGTGCTGCGCGCGTGCGCGTGCGAGGCAGACATATTACTTGTGGGTGTTCTCGTTCAGTAGTCAGACGCTGTAGTGTATATGTGTACGTGGTGTTGCAGTGCGCGTCCGTGGTGAGCCTGTCGGCGCGCTCGTGGGTGCTGCGCGCGTGCGCGTGCGAGGCAGACATATTACTTGTGGGTGTTCTCGTTCAGTAGTCAGACGCTGTAGTGTATATGTGTACGTGGTGTTGCAGTGCGCGTCCGTGGTGAGCCTGTCGGCGCGCTCGTGGGTGCTGCGCGCGTGCGCGTGCGAGGCAGACATATTACTTGTGGGTGTTCTCGTTCAGTAGTCAGACGCTGTAGTGTATATGTGTACGTGGTGTTGCAGTGCGCGTCCGTGGTGAGCCTGTCGGCGCGCTCGTGGGTGCTGCGCGCGTGCGCGTGCGAGGCAGACATATTACTTGTGGGTGTTCTCGTTCAGTAGTCAGACGCTGTAGTGTATATGTGTACGTGGTGTTGCAGTGCGCGTCCGTGGTGAGCCTGTCGGCGCGCTCGTGGGTGCTGCGCGCGTGCGCGTGCGAGGCAGACATATTACTTGTGGGTGTTCTCGTTCAGTAGTCAGACGCTGTAGTGTATATGTGTACGTGGTGTTGCAGTGCGCGTCCGTGGTGAGCCTGTCGGCGCGCTCGTGGGTGCTGCGCGCGTGCGCGTGCGAGGCAGACATATTACTTGTGGGTGTTCTCGTTCAGTAGTCAGACGCTGTAGTGTATATGTGTACGTGGTGTTGCAGTGCGCGTCCGTGGTGAGCCTGTCGGCGCGCTCGTGGGTGCTGCGCGCGTGCGCGTGCGAGGCAGACATATTACTTGTGGGTGTTCTCGTTCAGTAGTCAGACGCTGTAGTGTATATGTGTACGTGGTGTTGCAGTGCGCGTCCGTGGTGAGCCTGTCGGCGCGCTCGTGGGTGCTGCGCGCGTGCGCGTGCGAGGCAGACATATTACTTGTGGGTGTTCTCGTTCAGTAGTCAGACGCTGTAGTGTATATGTGTACGTGGTGTTGCAGTGCGCGTCCGTGGTGAGCCTGTCGGCGCGCTCGTGGGTGCTGCGCGCGTGCGCGTGCGAGGCAGACATATTACTTGTGGGTGTTCTCGTTCAGTAGTCAGACGCTGTAGTGTATATGTGTACGTGGTGTTGCAGTGCGCGTCCGTGGTGAGCCTGTCGGCGCGCTCGTGGGTGCTGCGCGCGTGCGCGTGCGAGGCAGACATATTACTTGTGGGTGTTCTCGTTCAGTAGTCAGACGCTGTAGTGTATATGTGTACGTGGTGTTGCAGTGCGCGTCCGTGGTGAGCCTGTCGGCGCGCTCGTGGGTGCTGCGCGCGTGCGCGTGCGAGGCAGACATATTACTTGTGGGTGTTCTCGTTCAGTAGTCAGACGCTGTAGTGTATATGTGTACGTGGTGTTGCAGTGCGCGTCCGTGGTGAGCCTGTCGGCGCGCTCGTGGGTGCTGCGCGCGTGCGCGTGCGAGGCAGACATATTACTTGTGGGTGTTCTCGTTCAGTAGTCAGACGCTGTAGTGTATATGTGTACGTGGTGTTGCAGTGCGCGTCCGTGGTGAGCCTGTCGGCGCGCTCGTGGGTGCTGCGCGCGTGCGCGTGCGAGGCGGGCGCGGCCGCCGCCAGCCGCCAGCACGCCGCGCTGTGTGCGCTGCTCACTGCGCTCACGCATACAGCGCATCATCCTACACAGGTAACACTTCATCAAACACTGTTATCATTAATATTCTTCTGCCCTCGTCACAATCAAACACTCTTACTAATATTATATAATTGAAAGTGAGTTTATTTGTTTGTTACGTCTTCACGCCTAAATAGCATAGAAAAGTAGGAGTAAGAGGGAAAAAAAGGGGAGAAAAATGTACACATCTGTGCTTTCATCGACTACTTATTTTCAATGCTATTTACAAAACATATTGACTTCCAAAGGAGTGGGAATGGTGCCTACTCCGTCGAACATTAGAAGAGTTACCAGTGAGCGTGGAAGCAGCGATCGAGCCACGCTGGGAGCTGTTCCAACCGCAGCAGTTACGACAGGCCATCGACTCCTGCGATCTTCCCACAGGTATAAAAGTTATACAAACTACAGTATTCTTGTAAACTCTTGACTTCGTCTTTCGATCTAGGGCTAATGTAGACTATTGCTTAGTTCTGTCCATTAAATAAACTCTCACTTTGACAAACATGTTTTGAATCGCCTTTTTTCTCACAATAATTGAGGTCCATTAATATTTATCTTTTCTCAAGTATCTCTATCTATAATTATACGACTGTTGTGTTCAGGTCTAGGTGGCAAGCGCATCAGTGTGTCGCGGGTACATGCGTTATTAACACGCGAGCTCGCAGCATTACATGCCACCGCGCCGCAGAGAAACCTCGTTGCCACTGAGATACAGAAGGTAAGATATTTATCTCCGAACTTGATTGTGTGTAATGTGTCATATTACGCTATTCTAATACTGTTTGACTACATACGACAGCATTTATAGAAAATATAATTTATTCTAAAAATGTTTTATTGGCGTCGTTAGGTCCTCGACTACGTAACGGAAGTGAACAGACAGCGCAACCTGGCGGCGACTCTCACACACTACTACGACTCGTGGCGCCAACTCACTGAGATCCTTTTCTGTGTGGCGCCTCACGACATACTCAGCCTCGAGTCGCGGAAGAACCTGCTCCTCAACATATTACAGGACCTTTTAAACAAGATTCCGCCTTCAGAAGTACTCCCGCAGTTAGGGAACTTGGCCTCAGGAACTGTGCTACTCCTACTAGTCAATCTACGTCATTGTTACATCCTACAAAAAAGAGAATCGAATCAAAAGTCATCTGAATTCGAAATGAGCTTCTTTGGACCCTCAAACCAAATCATGCAGACTAATTCGCTAACTCTCAAATTCATCCTACACAAGATTCTATCATGGATTCTCGTGTCGGGTGGTTCCACACAGAAAATGCGAGTGAATTTATATGGAGCCCTGTTAAATTATTTGAACATTGTAAACTTAAAGTCAAGCGCAGCAGACCCAGAAGACGATAACATATCCAATACATATGTCAGTAGACTAGATAGTTCGAAAGCAAGGCCGAGCCGCGAAGAATCAGCTCTCAAGTCCATGGTCATAGATGTGATCAGTGATTTCGGTGAGAACCTGTGTTCCATCGTGTGCGGCGACTGTATCGGAGCTGGACACGATGTGTGCCGCATGGTGGCGCTGGCGTGCCTCGACACGCTCATAGAGATCAACCCCAGGACCGACTGGATGAACACGCTGACCAACCAGGGCTATCTGAGGAGTTTGATTGACAGTTTGCTGCAAGATGATGAGGGGTTGAAAGAGGTGAGTGTGTTTTGTTATATTTAGTTTAGGTGTTACATACAAAATAATATCCTATTTGATTCAATAAGATGGTGTCCGATGAAATACCTCTGCAAGTTTTGAACTTAAACTTTGATTACTAAGATTATTATTTGAGTTATTTTTTTGTCTTAGTATGTTCGTATCTTAAAAATAAAATGTTGTTATTTTGTTTTAACAGACACTAGAACCAAACCCCAAATCCCTGCGCGTCCTGTACGTGTACGAGTCTAAGATGGGCCTGCTCATAAAGCTGGCGGGCACGCGCGCGGGCGCGGAGACCCTGCTGGCACAGGGCGCGCTGGGCTGCCTGGCGGCGCTGACGGCGCTGGCGGCGCACCCCGACATACACACGGGGTACGGCAGCCACAAGGACACCGAGTTTGTGCCCTCCGTCGCTAACAGGTTACGAATTATTTTTTTTTATCCGGTTCTTTCTAATTTGTTTTTGTTTAATTCAAGAAAGTTTAATGGTTTCTCCAGGACTAGTTCGGCTCGTTGTCTCGGCGTACAAGATTTCTTACAAGGTCGTCCACGAGTATTGAATTCGCCAGACAATCAGTACTGAATAGAAATGTTTTTTGGTAGGTTCCGTCAGATCCTCGTCCCGGCGCTGTCCCTGTGCGACGCGCTGCTGACGACGTTGGGTCCACAGAACCACAGCTGCGTGCTGCACGTCACGCACGCGCTGCTCAGTCACGTCGAGTGCATCGACGCTGTGCTCAGGTCAGTGTGCCGTTTATTGTACTTCTGAATTTATACATTATGTTGCTTTACACTAGTCTAGAAGGATATCCTGCTATCCAGTATGTGCGGAAGACATCAGATAGGTAGTCCATCCATGTAAAATACGAGTGCATCCATCTTGGTTCGATATAAAGCCAAGCTGGTCCAAATGTAGTTGGCCAACTACTAGGTCGCCGGCAAGCCATAATCTAGCGCTATGAATTTTATCTCAAAACACACGTTGGAAATGCTTTTATGCTGCCGTCTACGGCATCGATTTTGTACTCCAACACCTTTAACACTTTCGGGGCTATGCGTGGATATGAGATATGCAAGATATGGATCGAAACAATATTTGTTCAGGCCTGCAACCCGCCTACTAGTTGCCATTACACAATTTGGTTATGTCAGTACGACAATAAATGAAAACATTGACAATACTAGTTCATAAGAATAATTCATAGTAAAAATTTTGAACAAACTAAATGGCATTAAAGTGGAAGCAAAATCGAACAACCTTTATAAATAGGTCACTAACCTGTGTATGTATGTACGTGCAGCAAGAGTAAAGAACAAATCCTGAGTGACGTCTATGCGGCGATGTGCAACGGGCCACTCACTGCACTTTCCCCGCCCCCGCGTCTCACTTCATACCACCAAAGGGACCCAATAACTCATTTGTGCCGGTCGTTAAGCTGTCAGTACTTTTATATTATTAGATACATCGTGTAGCAAATATTAAAAATGTAAAATAATTTCCTGTGACTAAACTACTGGATATATTCAAATGATTTTTTATAGGTAGACTGAGAACGTCTTGAGGTATGCGTAGTTTAATTTATTGTCGTATTATTAACCACTTTGTATATAGCTAAAGAAGATTTATGGTCATGCATGGAACCTAACTAGCAAGATCAAAACCAAGTAGGCTTTAAAAATGTTTTTAAAATATAACAAAAAATAACGAGAAAAAGAAGTGTTCAAAACTATAAATAGTCCCTACTGACCGCTATCGGCCACGGCGGCCATCGGCGCAGGAGATATAGCGCAGGCACAGGTGCCCTCTCTGTTCCCTCACTCTCATAAACCGATGAGTTGGCGGAAATGTCCAGACAAAGATCAGGAGCAGGACCAACTGCTTAACGTGTTTTCCGAGGCATGGGGGTATGTCCCCGCTAACTCTCAAACCCCGGCTTGCTACTGTGAAATTCCTAATCGAAAAAAAGCCACTGTCACCTTTTGTCCGATCCGGGAATCGAACCCACGACACTGTGCTCAGCAGTCGCGTTTGCGGCGCGAAACCAACTATACAGATTTTCTGAGAGCTACAAAGTATCCGTAGATACTCTAGTAAAGACTTTACTCTGCAGCATCGTGCAGATTACGTTAAAAAAACCGTCCACGGTTCACATACACACCACCACAGTAACACACATACAAATCAGCAGAATTATAATAAAAATAAAGATGTATATTATAAAACAGAGCTTCCTCTCCTCTACCCTTTTGCTGTGCCCTACAGGGTCCATAATGATCTCATTATTATAAACTACCACCTAAGTACACATTATGGTAAAGCAATAAAGATATTGATTGAGTATTAAGTACATACAGGCAAAGTGCTAACGCTGCGACCTACTTTTCGCGACGCGTTTTAGTGATTTTTATATTTATAATCATTTAGTTGACCAATAGCTGCCGAAACGCTATCTATAAACTCGGATTAGCATCCAACGGAACCTTCAGAAACTTTTACGAATGAAACTGAAATATCGTAAAGTCTGTGGTTTTTCGTCAACTCACATCCAACAACTCAACTAACTAACCGGCTACCTCTGAACCATACACCGTTCCTTTTCAATCTTGAATATAACCACAGCAGGAAATTTGATAAATTTAACCATCCAAAATGTTTTTGTCTAAAAATATAATAAAATTGAATGAAAAATGAAGCAAAGCGTAATGCGTGTAACGTTAGCGCCATAGAAATATTTAGTGATGGGATGTGTTGCTATGATGGATAGTCGATATTTTTTTTATAGAAAAATAAATTAATTTTTTGTTTCAGTTTGCATAGCCTTTAATTAAAGTATAGGACATACATTAGGGTTCAATTTTATTGAATTGTGCGTTGAATCTGAAACAGTCAGAACTATCTGAATCGTTACTGGGTTCGTCATCTGACTCTGTTATAGATATAACTAACGATGACTCCGTGACGTTATCGATATGGATCCACGGTCCCAGTCAGAAATGATGTCCCTTTTTATTTTTAGCCAATTAATTTAGTATTACGGTCAATATATAAAGCTTTAGCAACTCGTTCTACAACTTAGTGGTAAACATATTCCATTATTTGTAGTCCTCTGTCAAAGTAGTTTCGAAGGCGAACAACAAACTCTCTTGCCCGAGTGCCATAATATTTTTTTGTGCGCTTGGACATTTTAATAAAATCACAACAAAGTAAAAAAACGTATGCCATGTCTCAGAAAGACAGCCTATGCCACGTGGGTTTATTACAAGCTTTTTTTTATAAAACGTAAACGTATTTAATAAAAAAAATGAAAATTTCTAATGTGGGTGTCCCCACGGAAAGAATTAGGAACTAGCAATTTTTCCTGTATCGTGGGTGCGTTTACAAACATTTAAACTCACATACAAAAACAGCCAGACCCGAAACAACTATCTGCAGGTCATGCAAATATTTGTTCCGTGCGGGAATCGAACCCGCGACACGCAGCGCAGCAGTCGATCGCTCAGCCACTGCGCCATCCGTGACGTCAAAAATGTATCCTTTATCTTTAAAACAATATCGACTATCGCATCTTACCAGTACATCACTAAATGTCTTGTTTGTACAGTAACAGTGCAACTCTGTTTGTTTGTATGTTACATACCCTTTCGATTAAACGGCTGATGGGATCGTGTTGAAAATTGGCAAATAGATAAATTTCAATTTGGGAAAGGTCTTGGTCTATATTGTATTATGTACATATTCCTGAACAGTTTGACAAGTGTCATTAAAATAGAACGTCTATAAGGCAAGGCAAATCGCAAATCTAACGTGTACGAAGTCGCTGGTAAAACCTGGTATTCATAAAATCCGTTTCTATTGTATAGAGCGGCTCACCCGAATTCTCCCGTGGAGCTTCTGATCGAGGTGGAAGCGATCACGTCGGTGATAGGCCGCGCCTCCAACCGCGAAGTGTTCGGCGGCGCGCAGGTCGCCGAGCCGACCGCACTGCAGCCCAGCGCCGCACCAGCCGCGCGAGTGCGCTGCCTCATGCTGGCGCTACTGGCGCGCTTCCACCGGCCCGCCAGCGACCTGCCCGACCACACGCAGGCACGCCTGCTGTACTACAAGGTAAACAGTTAGCTGCCTCATGCTGGCGCTACTGGCGCTACTGGCGCTACTGGCGCGCTTCCACCGGCCCGCCAGCGACCTGCCCGACCACACGCAGGCACGCCTGCTGTACTACAAGGTAAACAGTTAGCTGCCTCATGCTGGCGCTACTGGCGCTACTGGCGCTACTGGCGCGCTTCCACCGGCCCGCCAGCGACCTGCCCGACCACACGCAGGCACGCCTGCTGTACTACAAGGTAAACAGTTAGCTGCCTCATGCTGGCGCTACTGGCGCGCTTCCACCGGCCCGCCAGCGACCTGCCCGACCACACGCAGGCACGCCTGCTGTACTACAAGGTAAACAGTTAGCTGCCTCATGCTGGCGCTACTGGCGCTACTGGCGCGCTTCCACCGGCCCGCCAGCGACCTGCCCGACCACACGCAGGCACGCCTGCTGTACTACAAGGTAAACAGTTAGCTGCCTCATGCTGGCGCTACTGGCGCTACTGGCGCTACTGGCGCGCTTCCACCGGCCCGCCAGCGACCTGCCCGACCACACGCAGGCACGCCTGCTGTACTACAAGGTAAACAGTTAGCTGCCTCATGCTGGCGCTACTGGCGCTACTGGCGCTACTGGCGCGCTTCCACCGGCCCGCCAGCGACCTGCCCGACCACACGCAGGCACGCCTGCTGTACTACAAGGTAAACAGTTAGCTGCCTCATGCTGGCGCTACTGGCGCTACTGGCGCTACTGGCGCGCTTCCACCGGCCTGCCAACTATCACATCTCTCATTCTCATTATTTTTGTCTTTTCAGATCGTGTGCAACCTCCTAACATACGCGCGTAACATTATGTGTGACGATTCGGGTCGAGCGGTGAGCAGCGTGAGCGTGGAGGGCGGCGCGTGCGCAGGCCTGCTGGCGCTGCTGCAGCACTTGGTGCGCGCGCATGGGGACCACGAGAAGCTGCTCGCTACAACAAGACACCAGTTGCAGAATCTGCCTACTATGAGTCTTGATGGTAACTGCTCTAAAAACTGAACGAAATCATTCAGTCTTTATTTTAAATATAAGAGTCTTTATGTATATATTAGAAAAAAAAAACTTGAAACCTATTTATGATCATCTTCTTTATCCTATTCTTATTTAAAACACATGATTCTCTTTTAGCCGTGTTTTTGGAGTTTACTCGTTAAGAATCGATTTTCATATATAAGGCGCCCGGTATGAGAAAAATTCGAGGGGTAAAACTTACTAAAGTAACGAAAATGTGTCACGGTTTTGGTGCACCTTTAGTGCGCAACTTTCTAATTTGGCTGTGAGTGTATTAAGATGTACATATGGTATGCTGTATAGGCGACTATGCCTATATACTATATGTTATTGGGCTTGTTTTTCATTAATTTGTGAATTTATCCTTTCATATGATATTAATCTTTTTTCAGTTGAATAAACTCTTTTTGCGTATGGTTAGATACTCGTACTTAAGGAGTAAACTCCAGTCGTGCGTCGGAGCTGACACACACACTTTTTTTTTATAAATTAGACGTAGCAAAGTAGTGTTTAATAGATTGTTTAAATTGGTCCCAGACATGCGCAAGTTGGTCCCGGAGCCGCCCATGTCGCAGTCCCCGGTGGAGGTGCGCGCGCGCGCGGCGGGCAGCCTGTCGGTGCGGCTGCGCACGCGCCGCGCCGAGCTGCGTGCGGCCGCGCTGGCGCTGGACGCCGCGCTGCACCTGCTGTGGGCGCGCGCGCGGCTGCTGCTCAGGGTACATCTGCCCACCGACGACAATGATAACTGTGAGTAGTCCGTGTCCTTGGTGAAGTTACGCTGTACTCAGAACTCGTAATAAAAACATATATCACTACACTGGGTATGAAATTATTTAACTAATGAATAATCATTCCCTCACTGTTCAAATTTATCACTCGAATCAGCGTCGAGAGCTGAAATTTCAGCGATTCTGAAGTAAATTATTTAAGTGATGCTAACTGCTGAGACAGTGATGCTTATATCAAAAAGAGGCGAACGATGTCACGTTTAAGTATTTGTTACTGTAGAACAAGTTGAAAGTTTACGTACAAAACTAAACTTTAATGTATATTCCAGCGATGTTGAACACGTCAAGCGCATGGCGCGGCAGCGGCGACGAGCTGCCGGAGCTGCGCAAGGAACTGATCGCCGTGTTCAACGACCGCTTCACCGAACAGCTGCTCGACACGGCCAAGGTACGCACTGACAGCGTCAGCATCACGAAATAATGAAGTACACTAGTAAATTCGACATACTCCTTCATATGTCGCCTTTACGCAACCAGCAACACATTCAAAAGCATTCATTTGACGTGAATTCCTATGAACTGTAGGCCTACCATGGCGTTTTAAAGCAGAACTTATTCCACTGAGTGAAAGAGATGGTGCTAGACATCCTGTATAGCTCTGTCCCTTTCCCTCAGCGGAATAAGTTCAGCTTTAACACGTCATGGTAGGGTAGCTGCTATTTCTAATTAGACAATTTGACTGTACTTTACGAGTTTTATATCAGGAACCGTTTAATAGATGGCGGTACTTGTACCGTATTATATGTCAGCCCAAATGGAATAGTACCGGAACATTGAAGCATGTGGGCGCGACCAAGTTGCTTTTACTTAGCAATTCACGAAATTGTAATACCAGTGTTACCTAAAAGAACATTGGCTCTCTTCGCATAACCTATCGATCTTTTCTTTGGTTTTCCTCTCCTTTTCCATTCATCAGATTTTAAATGTATAACAAAATCTAAGGTTGTTGCTCTGTAAAGAGAAATTTATTCTTTATGAACATTACAAGTCATATTTGCAAAATCACCTTATTTTTACACTTACGGTACTAATAGCTATTATTTACTTACCTGTAAAGAGCAACAACATTAAAAGCTATTGTTTCAAATATTAATCCTTTTACAATCGTAATTAAAATTATTTTACATAAGAAACCTCGCTAACGATATTATTGTACAAAACCAGAAACAATTTTTCTATAGAGGATTTCCGTAATGAACATAGAGTAAAAAGTGCTGCCACCACAGATAATACTTTAACGTATGTCAAATTAATTTTGTGTAAAAGGGCTTCATTTACATGTATACTAACTTTGATGTTATCTTTCTAGAACCAGCCTCAGGTCCAGCGCGGCTTCCTGGAGATCTTAGTGAAGGACATCAAAACCATGATTCAGTTCTCACCGCTCTGATAATTATGTTAATATTTATGTTTACTGATTACGTTTACTTTAATATAACTATACGAAGTTTGTCACGTTGGCTAATAAATAAAATTAGTTTTGTAATTACATTTTGTTGTTGTTTCTTTGTCATTTCCCGTAAAGCACGTTGCAGACTAAGGGCTAAGCTAAGTCGGTTTAGCTTAGCTCGCATAGACGTAGTTTTTGATACTTTTGTATAGACTGCAAACAATGTACTTAACTATGAAGAACTGTGTCAGTTATGCGAGCTAAGCTGAACTAAGTTTAGCTCTTGGTCTGCAACCCTCAAAATAAATTAAATAAAGTAACATTCTTCGAGCTATTTAATGGTCATCATTATTCTAAGCAATCAGCCATATCAGTTTGTATCCACCGGATCCGACGGGTTGGGGCATGCAACCAAACGATCCGGCCAACCCAACTGATGGACGACTAACCATTCATCACGGCTTTTCGAACCAAATGATCCAAAAGATTACGGTCATGTAAAGTTTTCTACAGACGCTCATTCGACGCAAGACTCACTGTACGTCCTGCCGAGTTTGCGGGTTGTTCGAAAGAAGTACCGCGGCAACCCGAACATAAGGGCAATAGAAGGAACCTGGGGAGGTTTTAATAGCACATGCATGATCTTAATTCGATGGCGGGATTAAAAGCACTATTAAAAGCACGAACACTAACCCAATAACAAATAAGTGAGGATTTATATAAAAATATATAAACGGAAATAAAAATAATTTTTAGCAACCAGATTGCGCGCCTATCGTGTCTATCTAAATATATTTTATTTTTTTATTATAAATATTATGTTTACTTATAGTTTGAAAGCTTTTGCCATGTTCCTTAGGTATTACATTATATAAAATTCTCGTGTCGCGGTGTTTGTTACAAACTCCTTCGAAACAATTGGATCGATTTGTATGAAATTTTGAGTGCGTTTCGGGTAGGTCTGAGA
Source organism: Ochropleura leucogaster (assembly GCA_958449745.1). NCBI lineage: Eukaryota > Metazoa > Arthropoda > Insecta > Lepidoptera > Noctuidae > Ochropleura > Ochropleura leucogaster. The sequence continues at coordinate 1,009,727 of OY288203.1, forward strand.
ATCGGCCAACATCTATTTTTCATACCCCTAAGTGAGCAGCGGGTGAAACCGCTGGGCACAAGTAGTATCCTTACTAACATTATAAAAGCGAAAGTGAGTTTGTTTGTTTGTTTCTTACGTCTTCACGCCTAAATGGCAAAATCGATTTTGATGAATTTTGGTACAGAGATAGTTGAGCCCTGGAGACGGACATAACCTATTTAAAAAAAATATTGAAATATGAGGGGTTGGGATCCTGGAAACGGACATAGCCATTTTAGGCATTTTAAGTCGGAAAAGCAGGGAATAAAAGGGAAAACTTTTGATATTACAATAAATGAGGCGCAAGGGCAAAAACCACAGATAGCACACAGGTACCTGTAAATCGGGAAAGGGGAACTGTGTTATCCCGAATTTAACGCGAGCGAAGCCACGGGCAAAAGCTAGTATATATAAAAGAGAAAATCACATAGCCATTTTAGGCATTTTAAGTCGGAAAAGCAGGGAATAAAAGGGAAAACTTTTGATATTACAATAAATGAGGCGCAAGTGCAAAAACCACAGATAGCACACAGGTACCTGTAAATCAGGAAAGGGGAACTGTGTTACCCCGAATTTAACGCGAGCGATGCCGCGGGCAAAAGCTAGTATATATAAAAGAGAAAATCACTGACGCATTCATCACGAAATCTCAAATACTACAAGTGTTAGGTGTCTCATATTTTGCATGTGGGATCATTTTAAGACGAAGGTGCTCACTAAGACGGGATTTTGTAAAATTCAACTTTTAAGGGGGTGAAACAGGGTGGCAAAGTTCGTATCTTGCATCTTTTTAGTAAAAGAGGTGACAGACCCAATTATAATACTAAAAATAGGGACCAATTAGTTCAACCAGGTTTTAGGTTAGCTAAAGTAGACTCATCTTTCATGGGGTCAGTACCCCATGAAAGATGAGTCTACTTAAAACGCTACAATAAAATACCTCCCCACATTCTTCAACTGAATGAAACGAAATTTAAATCTTGTATTAAATAAACGCACACTATGTAGGCAAGCATATTATAAGTTGGGGGATTATATTGATGATAAAAATGTTTGGCTCAATGCTAGTCCTGCTCCACAAGCATAGGGATAAACTCATTGGTTAGTATCCGAAGCTATAGTGGAAGCTGCAGAAGATTGTAAAACTATCTTTGCAATGTATAGAATCAATTCTCTAGTATTGTATAATTATTAAGCCCATATGTGAGTGCTATGTATTATCATTGACTTGACGAAGCCCTGGTGGTTGATAGTGTCATGCTCACTTAAATGACTCACTGATGGTGGCGGGTGTGTCGGGTCATTTAGCTCCCTTCAAAATGGTCGAGCTGAATGGGGCTGATCCATACGTCATGTTCGTGAACGGGCGCTGTCAGTTGGGACTGGTCATTTTTTAGCTACCGCGGTTCATTTTTAAACTTATTTAGATTTAAAATTAAATTTTGCTTTTTATTTACTCTGGACGCTCTTACTGTGCACGCCTTTTTACATCGTTCTCACATATTTGTATAATCTCAACATGAATGATGTAAACACGATTTTGTAAAAATATTATAATTTAAAAGAGTGTCCATGGAGTTTCTTGCCCATTCTTCTCCATAGAGATCAACGCTTTGGAATGGGCAACTACAGTACTTTCACAAGTTATTATGCCTTGTGACCGGGACTGTAGATTCATTTTGTTTCTTGACATTCAAAAGTGCCTGTAATGGTCTAATTGAAATAAATGATTTGATTTGATTCGTATAGCAGAACGCGATTCTTTGGCCGGATTGACTTGAAGTATGGCATAGTCATAGAAACTTTCGCGAAATTAATAGACTATAAATCATCACGCTATGAAACTAATGAGCTGAGCAGAGGGTGAAATCGCCGGGCACAGATAATTCCTAAATATTTTGTTCCTTATTAACACTCGCTTTTCAGTCCAAATTATACAATATACAAAATTTTGCCCGCGGCTTCGATCCCGTTAAATTCGGGGTAACACAGTTATCTTTTCCTGATTCGCGGGTACCTGCTACCTGTAATTATTGCCCTTGCGCCTTGTTTATTGTAATAGCTAAGTTTTCCTTTTTCTTATCTCTTTCTCCCTCATATCTCAATTTAATTAATAAATTAAAAAATAGCCTATGTCCGTTTCCAGGGTCCCAACGATATCTGTACCAAAATTCATCAAAATCGGTTAATTAATTATATAGGTATTAGTAAGGAAGTAAGGATAGGCCGCGAGAAAAGAGTGGGATATGAGGGAGAAAGAGGGACGAAACGGGAAAACTTAGCTATTACAATAAACAAGGCTATTACAAATCAATAAGGCGCTACCGAATTTAACGCGAGCGAAGCCGCGGGCAAAAGCTAGTGATATTATACATTTATGAGAAAATAACATTTTGTATGGCGGCAAAGGTGAAAACTCAGTCTAGACTGAATCAAATCAGTAACGTCAGAGAGATTTTTACGTTAGCATAGATAAATCTGTCTAAACTGATTTAACTAAAAGCGAAACTAATTTGGATAAGAATAAAACAACACCTACCTACCTAATTATTTGTTTTTTGAAAAAGATTAAGCTAGAACTACTGGTCGAACTCCGTAGACTTGTTTTTTTTTATAATAATTTCAACTTGATACTATCATTCGTTCCTGAGGAAAAGGGTCTGACAGACGGATGGAAAACGAAGTGACCCTTATTAAGGTTTGTTTTACCTTTTGAGATACAGAATCTTAAAAAAAGTTTCCAAGGGTTCCCTGATGTCGGTATAGTTACACGGTGTAACAGTCCAAACTGGAAAACGAATCCACAATAAACAGATAGCCTTCTGAAAGAGCCCCGTCTTCCCTGACTCAAAACGTTCTTAATTTAATTCTCTGACTATAACTTAGAGCCATAGCAATTAACCCTGCTAAATAGACCCCAATGCTGCAGCCCCAGAAAAACGGAACGAAGCGTTGCAGAAGAGAAGTGCATCGAAGAGTTTGGTAGGTACATAATTACATAACACCATCTATCTCAAGTACGTAAGTGGCTGAAAGGTTATTATGACCCATTTCAGTAGTTTGTGTACCAGTGTCGGATAAAGCAAGCATGGGGCCCGTAGCAAATGCTATCGAAGGGCCCTTGAACTACCAGATAGGGACCTCCATCCCAAATAATATTTTGCGGCGTGCTAACTTTTCGAATTAAGTTAAAAATTACGGTTATTGTTATATAGTTTTAGATACCACCATCCACCTATTGGCCGGTTATCCATTGTAGTGACAGGTGGTAGATTAAAGTTTCTTCAAAAAATTACGCCTAAATGGAAGTGGGTTGGTTAGAATATGCGGGGCCCCATTTTTGCGCGGGGCCCGTGGCAATTGCTAGGTACTCTTGCTACGTGGTTAGTCCGGTAGGTACCTACTGCTTAGTACCTAAGTAGTTTTTGAATAAAACAAAATATAAGTAGAATTAATAGAAGTTCAATTATAAGTGTACGCAGTCACACTGAAGTTTAAAGATTGAGCTAACAACAAAAACATTACAAGCTCGGCGTCCCATCGAGTCCGCCGCGTTCCACTCCACAACAACTATCAATTTAATTGGAGAACCGCGGGCAGCCTCTTTACCCCGCTTAACTTTTCGATTTACATTCAAAACGGTCTTTTAAAAAACACAACTCAATAACTACAAGTCTAAACCCTTGTTCGATGCGTACTTTAGAAATCATTCGGCTGTAAAACTTTGTGGCTGCGCTGCCATTGGCGCTCAGCCACGGGGTGGAGTCGCAGACCACGCCCGGCGCCCGCCGCGCATGCTAAACGCGCTTTAAACCCCGTTTAAGCGGTATTTTGGTCCAAAACCACAAGAAAATGTATGTAACATCGGTTAGGGGTAGGGCGTAGCTAAATGAAAAGATTTTCGCGATTCAACGACTATTTTGCGAATATGGCGGACAGTAATGTCGAATGCGCGGGAAAGTGCAGGTTGTTTATAAGTTAGTTTTGATAATTGCACCAAGATTACTCTTGTATAATTTAAATATACGTTTGGATGCTTACATAAAATTATATGCAAATTAAATTATTTGGGACGAAAAATTAATACAATATTTAAGAGAGTTTTGAACTTTTTTATGACGCTATGTAAGTTTTGAGCGAGGCATTATAAAGTGACATTTGTGCAACAAAGTGTCGAAAAATGGATTCCCGAATGCAGGACAGTCACAAATCGTTTTTAATCAAAGATCTGCTCGGAGATGTGCTGAGGCCGGGAGCAGCAGCAGCAATAGGTATGTCGGTGAAACATTAATGAAAACATTAAAAATCATGAGATGAAAAACCTTTATGGTTGATTAAATATGCATACTATACAATCTTATAACATTTATGATTTACATTTAATAATGCGTCGTGCAAAAACTGAACCATGGTGAATGACGTAAATTCTGGACTTGCTAGTCACTTATGTATTTGTAACGTAAAATGGAGAAGTGAAAATATCTATGTTTTTTGACGTTCGTTTAATATTAATTAGGGACATAACTAAAGCAAATATTAATGAAGTTTGAAACTAAAATAATTAAAAGCTTATAAAACATTCAAACTCTGTACGAAATAATACGTAGCGGCGCGCGTAGCAGTTTCGTAGCACCCGCGTAGCGGCGGTTTCGGCGTCCGTAGAATCACAATGTTTCTAAGTATAAACGTTATCATTTCGCCCCTTGAATGTGTGTAGTAATATGGACATTGAACCACCCAGTCAATGACAGCTGTTGGCATGCTAAAACGCACTATCTATACCTACATTTAAGAATTTAATTAACAACTAATATTTTTCCAGTATTTTAGAGTTCGTGGCTATAGAATAATAGCTGCACGGGTCGGTCTTTAAGGTAAGCCGGTCTGTGGTGATTACATACTTAGCACAGTACATTACTCTGACGGGATAAGTACCTACTGAGTTTCTTCCTTGCCTGGGAGAGCATGTTAAGGCATTGTCGTTTGTAGATGTTTGAAGTCTTTACATGTAATCTAGTCAGTGCGCTGACAACCAGTCTTACCAACGGGTACCGTGTTACCCAGTCAGTTTTTGGGGTTTGTGAAAGTCAGATAGGTAGTTGTTCCAAGTAATATGCTGGTATTTAGCTGCAGACGGTTATCTTTGTGATTTATTGTATCTGCATTTGCAGTGGGAATTCAACATTGGATATAACCAGTAAAAACTGATATTATACAGCGTTTCGATGCAAACATAATTATTTAGAAGAGAGTCCGGCCGTCAATAAAATCACTGTTTCTTTTAATTTTTAGGGTCCCGTACCTCGAAAGGAGAAAACGGAACCCTTGTTGGATATGTTTGTTGTCCGTCTGTCTGTCTGTTAAGGCCGTTTATCTTGGAAACGCGTCAAGGTATCGATTTGAAATTAAAACCATATTTTCAACTCTATGGTCCCTTTGTGCTAAAAAACAACAACAAAAATCATTACTCTAGGTCTATGCAGTCAAAATATATGGTGGTTTATGCCGCAAGTTTGTACAGAACCCTCGGAGCGTGAGTCTGACTCGCTCTTGGCCGGTATTTTTTTAAGTTTTTCTCTTAAATTTTTACTATAATAGTAAATGATTTTTTCGGAGTATTAAGTAACCAGTACAACAGATTTAAAAAAAAGTGTTTTTTCTGAAGTGTGTTACGCTGTCAAGATACTCTAGCGTCGCAACAGTACAGTATAAAAAATCGGCCAAGAGCGAGTTGGACTCGCGCAGGAAGCGTTTCGTAAAATATAATGTTTGTTGTATGGGAGAATGGGAGCCCCCTTTAAATATTTATTTTATTCTGTTTTTTAGTATTTGTTGTTAAAGTGGTGGCAAATAGATCATAGTGTGAAAACTATCATGGTTCATGAAATACAGTCCGGTGACAGACGGTCGGACGGACGGACAGAAAAATCTTTGTAACAAGATCAAGAAAACATACAGGTTTCCTAATTATCTTATTTTACTGTACCGACTACAGATTTCATTCTTTTCGGATGAAAAATAATCAAACCGATGGCCTACTTTGTGTTACTGATCACCATCACTTATGGATTTATTTATTTATTAAGGATCTCCAACAAAAGATACACACAGATCATTTAACTTAAAGTATGGACAACAATAGTATCACGTAGGTGCACTCCTTCACTTACAGGAGACCACAGTATGCACAATATAATTAACTGTAAGCTAACAAAATAAACATTATCTAATACACAAAAAATGAAGTATTATTGAATTATTGATGTGACAGAATCAGATGTGCTTGCTATCACATAAACAAATAACTGTTTGTTAACAAGAATTACACACGAACACTCTGGTAGAAGATTAACTCCATATTAAAATGGAAAGCTCTGTTAATTATTGTAAATCAGTGGTGGCCAACTTTAATAAATGGGGTTTAGATCTACCTTTTAAGGACGAAACCGTCAGTTACTTCCGAGACAGAAGTTGACTAGATTTTTGGTATTGGGAGTCACCACTGAACACCGCAAAAACGAAGAAGCTATTGTTACAAACATTTTATTAATCTAACTTAGCTTAGTTATTAAGTTGCAAATATTGTAACAAGTTATATTTATACATAGTTATAAAACCGACAACCCCAAACTATGCAGGGGGTTTTATTGGGGCTTGCAGATGGGAAATACAAGTAAGCTAAGGTGAACCAGCACACTTCGCTACTACATCACATCACATGAATATGTAACCACTAGTGTGAAGACTGTAGTACATCATAATAGCATTATTACCAGCCTACGTGTCTAAGTGTGCGCGGCGCGAGTCTAATAAGCCGCCATTTTGCAAGTATGCGCGCGCCCTGCAGCGGCATACATTAGTCGAGGATAGGCCGGGAGTCACAGCCAGGACACGGGCTATGCGCTCTTGCGACGCGCGTCATGCGACACCTACTACAACCACATAAGCTATTTAAAGCAAACTGCGAGTTAAGGTGCGGTCAACTAATAAATAATTTATTTCTCAACACAATTGTTATACTGAACAGGAAGCTTGTAATCTAATATACAAGGTAAACATTTGCGAAAGACTGGTGCCTGAAAAAGGCACAAAGTACAGGACCTGTTTTATGAATCACAAGTCTGTGAGCCTACACAGAGTCTTCACTCTTTAGATTACTTTAGAGCTTACTCTCTTTACTTACTGCGTCTTGATAAATAATGCAGATACTGAAATATCCACTCGAATTGACCGCGACGCAGTTTGTGACGCGAAGGAAAATTACACGCGCGCTTTTCGCTTCACCCAAGTAGTAGCTCCCGAGGGCGTGTGCGAAGCCTTAGCCGCGAGTTAGGTTGCGGTGCATGCATTAGCTACTAATAAACAATCTCGACTGCGTAACTAGCCGTCTTTAATGAATGTTTCATGTGTCACCGCCATTTTCACGACATACTCGTCAGGAGAGGGGTAATCAGGGAATGGTGGTGACGAGGTCGCTACGTACTGGTGAATATAATATTAACGTTTTATTTTTGCTTTATACTAATAATGCAGTACGATAGAGGGATATATGTATCGCTCAGTTGCTGGGTTGAGGAGGTGAATAAGCAGTCGCTCCATGAATAATACTGGGATTTAAATACATTCAGTTAGGCTGGGAACAACCCCAATATAGTTTGGAAAAGGCTAGACAGGTGATGAAAGACAAGAAATGCAGTCTGACTAAGCTTAGCATAAAACTGTTTGTGTTTGAAGTAAAAAAACTATTTTCATGACATTCATTTGGTATACCCACAGTACACCATGGTCCATTGTTTTTTTTTAAAACCTAATAATTAGCAAGGAATAACATAACACATTAACACATAAATATACAAACAAAACTGGTGTGTTAACTCAGAGGTTGAACTTTAACAATAACTATGATACTTTAAGTATAAGTTTAACTATGAAAGTTATTCAAACATGATCAACTTAAAACTGGCCGTTCTTTCCACGGTATATAATGATGTTTAAATCGTGTATGTGTGGAACCCGAACGTGACTTTTCTTTCTTGGGCCACGCTTGGTGGTCCTCAGCACCCTCATGCCGTAACTATTCCTCGAGACTTAAACTTTATCGATTGTTAACGACCACTTATCGAACTGACCACTTCACTGAAATATGCTTTTACTAGCTTTTGGCTACGGCTTCGCTCGCGTTAAATTCGGGGTAATACAGTTCCCCTTTAACGATTTGCAGGTACCTGCTACCTGCAATTTTTGCCCTTGCGCCTTATTGATTTGTAATAGCAACGCTAAGTTTTCCCTTTTCTTCCCTCTTTCTCCCTCACATCCCAATTTATTGAAAATAAGTTACCCTATATCCGTCTCCTGGTTCTCAACTATCTTTGTACCAAAATTCATCAAAATGGGTTTAGACATTAAAGCGTGAAGAGGTAGTGAGTAGTACCAATTGTAGTGATATAAGAGCCAGTTTTCGAGAAAGTATATTGAAAAGCATATATATTTACCTGGGTTAAGCGTGAGTATGCTACAATGAGTTTTATAATTTGTATATGCTTTATTTCCTTACTTGAAGAATCCTTATCATTTGTCTTACCTAGTATTCCAAAGAAACGACATCCACCAACCCGCCGCCGGGTAAGGCCATCCCCGATTACTTGAAACTACTACTGTCAAAGATAAAAAAAAATACTTTTTATTCAATAAAGCAAAAATAACAACCTTTTACAATTCAAGTTACTTACAAATAAACCGTAGTAGTAGACACTTTTTGTTTAGTGTTTATCCGTCTCATTATGGATAGATCTCATATATAGATCTTTAAATGAAAGACGGGACCATGTGCCTAAAAACGTTATTTTTTAAGAAATGATCTATGCAATAGATGACCAAACATTGGCCGTTGTTAATCTTAAGAAGCTCGCCTATTAAGGTCTCTGCACACAGCCGGCGCGGCGTGACGGGGCGCGGCGTGGCGGGGCGGCGACGCGGCGCTGGCGCGGCGGCATCGGTCACACTGCGGGCGCGATAACGTCCCGTCCCGTCGCGCCCATTCACGCCGAACGTATACTGTTTTTATACTGCCTATGCCGCTCGCGTCCCGCCGCGCCCGTCCCCGCCGCTTCTGACTTGTATTCCCGCTCGGCGCGGCGGCGGCGTGGCGCGACGGTCACCGTCGCGTCGAGCGGGACGGCTCTGTGTGGCGTCGTCCGTAATATCTAGTACATTACAACTGCTCAGTGTCGCGTCGCCGTCCCGTCCCGCCGCGCCGCGCCCGCTGTGTGCAGCGACCTTTACTGTAAATTTGGCCTAGAGCCAGAGGCTCCTTAATGCACCTTCCAGAAACACGACGGATAGTCAATTATTCTCAAGTAAAACTACAGAGCAGTTCCACAATATATCTTTACAACCTCATTGTTCTGTTAAGACACACAAGTTAGGTCCGGAACGTTGTTTTTAATAATAACTAGCTGGCGCCCGCGACGTGATATAAAAAAGGTATATTATGCGTTATTCCAGACCATAATCTGTGCCAAATTTCATGAAAATCCTTTCAGCCGTTTTGACGTGAAAAAGTAACAAACACCCATACATCCAACCATCCATCCTCATAATCATTCGCATTTATAATATTAGTAGGATATTCGGAGATACTAATAGTATTCAGGGTACACTTCTCTTTCTTCCTTTTCATTTTGTTAGTGCCAACCTGGTTTTTATGTCGCCCATTGGCTTTTGACTTGGCTTTTGCAGTCGAGTAATGTCTGTCAGGCAGGCTAGTTTTGTTTCCTCTAGATGTTATCCTTTTCCGAAAAAGTGATAATTATACAATTCGCATATGAATCCGAATCCGAGGACCGTGTCTTGGGGTCGAATTTGAAACCTATGACTTTAAAAGTCCGACGGGCGGTACGCGCAATGGTCCACTGAAAGGATCAAATGCGGAAACCGGACCCCCCCCCCCCAAGAAAAGGAATCCGAATGAAAAAGATGAAGAAGTCCGACGGCTTAGCACTAGGCTGTCACTGACGATTATTAAAAAAAAGTTCAGATACAGTGTATCAAACCATTTCTCCATAAGGTCACTTAAAAGTTGGTATCAAAATGCGTTCTAAAATCAATGATCGCTAAGACAACTCCGCACAATGCCGTTGCATATGCTCTTGAGCGCAGCACGCCGCCACTCACCGGCGCACGCGCCGGCCACGCGCCGCGTTCGAGCACCGATTGACTCGCGCTCTCTACTCAAATTAACGACTTTTCATTTGTTTTGTCCAATCAAATTCGTGCTTTGTTTGGTTTGTTCATGGAGAAGGGAGATGAAATTATAAAATCTTGTGATGTAGTTTTCTCGTTAGTATTATTGTAACTATTTAATTCTATTCAGGTGAACAATCCTATTTAAGGTACATTAAGACTGACTTTTTTTGACAGGCGTTTACCCTGGCTGGAGGTCCTAATTTTTAAGGCATCCACAGGACTCGCCCGGTTAAGCAGACGACAACCTCCTAGGTTGAACTACGAGATGCCACTCCTAAAAAAAATGACAGGCGTTGGCTGTCAACCTTTATCTTTACCTGGTCTATGAGTTTGTCGCCTTCAATAGCGTCGAATTTAGGCTCTAGGGAAAGCCATCACGGTGGATCAGTCAATGGCAGTGCTGTGTCCTCGTGGCGGCAATCGCGCCCCCAAAACCCAAATGATTGGAACATGGATGTTTCAGTCAGTTCATGTTTGATACTCACTTCCTTCGCTTTCGATTTTGTCGACTACTGTGCTGGCGCAATCTTCTTCTGCTGTTTGTATGTGGTGTCGTTCAGCCCATGCAGAGGTAATGAAGACAGTTCCGAATGAAACCCCTCGGGTCTCAGTGGTTAAACCGACCTGGTGCAATGTTGTACCCTCAGGCAGGCATAGCGCCACCAAAAGGTAGCAGAGCGGCGGCTAGCTCCATAAAAAGATTTAAAATGGCCTTAGATACACGACAGGGTGTCGTGTATTTCGCACGAAAATGACAAAAGATTTCTAAACATCATCAACTACCTGGACTAGGCAGTGGAAAAGGAAGTGGATGGTAATGATAAAAAAATCTCACGATGATAAGTTAGTTTTGTCCATCAGCTTTAAAAATAAGAGAATCTACATAATTATAATTTAATATTACAGCCTAATTATTATTTAACTAAACAATTTTTGTTGTAATACGGAATAGTATTTTAGTAGAGATTTTAAATTCGGTTTGCAATAGTGTGATTTCGAGCTAGCCTCTTTTATACAAGTTCAGATTCAAACTTTCTTCTAACCTTGAGTTCGAAATTTTGCATTTTGTTAAACAATTTTAGTACACACTAATTACGGAAAATAAATCTTCTAGCAAGCCTGCGAAGGATATATGTGTAAAAAGTGTGCAACAAAAGAATAATGGAATACTAAACAAAGCAAATACCTATTTCAAATATCAGGATATACGTAGAATAACTTATATATAATTTTTCAGACTATCAAGAAATCAGACAGAGTGACAGAAGATATTTGGACAGGGTAACTTGATTATTACAAAGACTTTCTTGATTTTTCTTCGTAAATAATTATTGATAACCATTCTGTTTAATTGAGAAATAGTTATAATTGTTGTCTTATTTTATAATCTAACAACCTTTATTGGCGCACTTTTTTTACTTAAGTAATATTGTGATGGCTATAAAAGAAAATAAGTATCTTTGACAATCAAAGGCTATTGATAGTAAATTGGGCAATTTGTCATTAACCGTCATTACTACGATTGATATAAAAACGTTAGCTTTTCCTCTCAGCATGAATTGTAATTAACTGTTTATTACTGATCACTTCTTAGAATTTATGTTCGTCAACTTCAACTTAACTTAATATCCTACTTTAATATAATATAAATAAATATAAATATCTTGGGACTACTCACACACGGCTATCTGATCCCAAGCTCAGCAGAGCTTGTGTTATGGTAACCAGACAACTGATATACATACTTATATAATTTATAAATACATACATATTATAGATAAATCACACCCAGACACAGAACAAACAATCATGCTCATCACACAAAGTTTGTCCTGGGTGGGAATCGAACCCACGACCTCCGGCGCAGCAGTCAGGGCCACTAACCACTAGACCAACAGGCCCGTCAGATAGATAAATAAGGCGTTGGTTAATTTTAGCTTCAGTAAAGTAAAGTTTGTATGTATGAAAGTTTGTAGGTTAGAAAGTATCTATGTACGAGGTAATTTTCAAAACTCAATATTCTGAAATTTAGAAATTGGATACCATGTCATCCCTGATCGTCATCCTTACTAATATTATAAAAGCGAAAGTGAGTTTGTTTGTTTGTTACGTCTGCACGCCTTAATGGCCGAACCGATTTTCATGAATTTAGGTACAGAGATAGTTGGGACCCTGGAGACAAACATAATATAAGTTAAAAAAAAAGTGAGTAAAGGGGGAGAAAGGGGGAAGAAAAGGGGAGAGAAAGACATTTCTTTTCGATCATAGATCGAGTAGCCGCGGGCGCCAACAAGTACAAAGAATTAAAAAAACCTATCCGACTCGAAAAGAGCGCATAGGTATTCCAATGACATTATTACCAATATTACCATATCAAATAAGATAAACAAAATATAAAAAAATACATATTAAAAAAAAATTACCGAGATTATCACCATTTCTCTAAATTCGACTTTTATAACGACGCGGCATACGCCTACGATCGTAAATGGGGTAGTTTCCAGAGTCATACATTCTATTTAGTGCATCTTTTAGAATTAGATTATTCAAAAATAAACGATTTTTTTTTTAAGATAATTATAGGCCATTAAAGTTATGCGTGTGTGACGTCTCTCGTTGTGAAAAAATGCAAATAATAAATATAATAATTTACAAATAAAAACAATCGTTCGTTGGTGTTCTTATAAAATTACATTGACTTTAGGTACAGACGCCAGCAGGTCAAGCTACCCGAAACTGACAATTTTTCCCAATGAACGTTGAACCTAATACTTTAGAAATAAAGTCAAAAATCTATCAAAGAAATCTGACAGATTGTTGTAGCTTGATGTGCAGGCGTCTGTACTACTTGGCAGTAGATTTTGCGGTGTTGCCATGGGTAAAAAAGCTCCCCACGTTTTTTAGGTTTTTTTAACTGTTTCGTTTAACTGTTACTTGGATGAAGCACATTTGTTAAAATGTTAGTAGGTAATGGTCAAGTAAAAGTTAATACTTTTATTGATGAACAAACTGGATGTAAGTAAGTAATCTACAAACTTGGCGGTTATGACAAAAACAAATCTCAAGGTAAAAAATAATAATATCAACATCAAAACTTTGATTTGATCGAATTTTGGGTTTATATAAATAATAAGAAGTCTTTACCTATGAAATTCCCATTTTGTATGAAAAAATTTAAACGATTTTTTTCATGTATTTTTTATTTGTTGTGTTTGATTGAAGTAATCACCCATGCAATCAATGCATCTTTGCCAACGCAGTGGCAGTTTATTGATGCCCTTCTTAAAGAAATCAGCTAGACGGGAGGCAACAAATTCTTCAAAGGCATTTTGTACTGCCTCTCGGGTATTGAATTTTTTTCCCGCCAAGAAGTTATCCAAATTCTGGAAAAAGTAGTAGTCTGTAGGCGCAAAGTCTGGTGAGTAGGGCGGATGACGGAGAGCTTCCAACCCTAGTTCTTGCAACTTGGAGACCGTCTGCTGTGCAGTGTGAGGTCGCGCGTTGTCGTGCAGGAGCAGCGGAGACGAGCGATTGACCAATACTGGTTGGAGATGTGCCAGCTTCCCCGTCATTGTGTTCAGTTCTTCACAGTACACATTTGCAGTAATGCTCACCCCGTTTGGGCCTTTGACCTAATAAGAGTAAGAAGCTGTGATGAATCACACCGGCGCTGGACCACCAAACAGTGACCATCACTTTTCTAGGGGTAAGTTTTCGTTTAGTTAGGGCATTGTTTAGGTGCTTAATTAACCAGGATCCAACCAACCTGCTGAGCGCGTGCGGTTATCAAACAGACTCCATTTTTCATCGCAGGTAACAATATGGTTCATTTTTTTTTCATTTGTGTGTCTGTTGAGCAGTGCAAGGCACGTCTCGACGCGTACTTCGCGCTGGCGATCATTGAGTTCGTGGGGCACCCATTTGTCAAGCTTTTTTACCTTGCCAATTTGACGCAAATGGACCAATATTGTTTTGACGCTAACGTCGAAAGCTGCTGCTAATTCAGCCGTAGGTTGTGTATCATCAGCTTCCACAATCGTTCAATCGTCAATTCGTCATTGTCGACCAAAGTCTTCGGACGATGTCCCGCGAGGTTCATTTTTCAGGTCGAAATTTTCAGAACGGAAGCGAGCAAACCAAAAACAGGTCGTGCATTGGTTTGTAGTGTTAGCTCCGTAAACGTCGTTGATGTTGCGTGCCGCTTGTGCCGCGTTGCTGCCACGACAGTACTCATATTCCATAACTAGCTGTTCCACGCGGTTTCACCCGCGCTGCTCAGCACCTGTTGGTCGTAGCGTGATGTTAAATAAATAGCCTATAGCCTTCCTCAAGAAATAGACTAACCAACACTAAAAGAATTTTCCAATTCCAACCAGTAGTCCTTGAGATTAGCGCGTTCAAACAAACAAACTCTTCAGCTTTATAATATTAGTATAGATTACTCGAAATTTTAACGTATCCATGATGACGAAAAAGATTGAAATGCGATGAAAATGTAACACTAATCAATAAACAAATGACTACTTTTGGAAAAACACCATATTTTTAAAATAAAATTAATTTGAAATTAGAATTCTTAGCCAAACAAAAATTGTTTTGATTTGAAATGGTCAGTACTGCAGAACGGCAATTTCATAGGTAAAGACCTAATATTAAACATGGCAAACCTACTTTATGACGTCAGCAAGAGCATAGCTGTAAAACCATAACTAGATATAGTAGGTAGAGCCTGGAAAACAAAAATGTCACTTAAAAAATAAAAAAAATATTTAAATAGTCCTTCTTTAATCATGTCTTGAAATATGAGGTCGGCGATGGGACGAGCTTACCCAGTTACATATACGTGAAAAATCCGGGCACGTGCGAGTCGGACTTGTGCACCGACGGTTCCGTATAAACTTGCGACATAAACGCTAACTCCGACTGACAGACAGACGGACAAGAAAGTGATTGAATAAGGGTTTCTTTTTTCGTTTTGAGGTACGGAACCCTAAAATGAAAGAATATATCGCTCATTTGGAGAAACATCGACGTGATTGCTATTTTTCAATTTTTACTGAAGAGTGATTTTTAAAGTGTTTTTTTTTTTACCTACAATTCCTTCTTTGTTTTGAAAAGATTCAGAATAATGCGGAGAGTGCCGCGAATACATTTTAATATTTTTTTGATAAAATAACTGAAATTGATTTAAAAGTACGCTGTCATTTTTGTGAAAAATAACATTGACTTCGATGTTCCTCAAAATTAGTGGCATATAACACTCACCTTTCGGACCAAAACTGACCCAATAATACAGCTAATTTAACTTTTACACCTGCAGGTAGTTTTTCATTTCAATCGAGGGAGTTTTCTACGAGATTGGTCGACAATCTCGTAGAAAACTAAATAAAAAGACAAAAGAAAATACGTTCTTGTAAGATATTTATTGAGATGTGATTCTCCGGGTCTCCTGGTCTCCTGGTTTGAAGTGATTGTCGTCATTATGAGCTCACAATTGACAGGACAACCCTTACAATAACATTAATGATTGTACTGCAACTAAACCCTCTTGATAGTTTGGGAATCCAATACCCAGTTTCCGAGTAACAGTATCTAACCAACTAAAAACAAGTACAGTATGGTAACAGTCATTGAATTGGTCAGTTCATGGCAATCGGGTCACCTCCAATTTTAAGTCTTTTTTTTGCGGACGGGAAATCTTCAAATAACTTCCCCGCTCCAGGCGGAGCGGAAGGGAGAGTCAGACTTTTACTGACTAAAACCCACCCTTGATGATTCTAATTTTACCCTTTTTTCTGGGGCCGCGGAATATCTTTCGAACCAGCCGCTCTGCCTTGCTGACATCTCTTTGAGGCGCGCGTGGAACACGAACGCGTCGTTGATACAGCATGTCACCATTAGACGGGTGGACGGTGAGCTACTCTTTGCTAACTGTCCACAGAATCTACGGTGGCCGGGAGTTGTCTCGAGCCGCCCAACGCCCGGGGCGTCTACCGCGGTGGCTGGGTTGGTTTGAGGTTCTCTCCCCCAAACACCCTGCCACATCCTTCGCTAGCATTACTGCTTCGCAGGAGGACGCTACCTCTTCCCATTCCCTCCGGACCATGGACTGAACAAGAGCCTGACGTCAGAGATCTCCGCCGCCGAAAACCTCAAGAAAAAAACCTTTATTACTAAGTTACTGAAATCTGTCAATATTCTCTGCATAATATTGTAGTTCAATTTAGTTGAAGATGATCACTGAAGTAAAATAATAAATAAAAGAATATGCAACTTTACAAAAAATATACTAAGCAATTTTACTCCATTTTTTCTGATCAAATATCAAGATTTTCTGGTCGCTGCTCGGAAGGCCGCAGGGGTGTCGATGTTAAAGCGCGCAGCGGGACATCGCTAATTTGTCACGCGTGCTATTTACATTGTCGTCGGGGGTCGAAGGGGCTGGGAGCTCGGAGCACCTCACAACATAATGGGTTGAAACCAAAAATATTGTTGTTACCTTTTGTTTATAAAGTGTTTGTTCAAACTTTAATAACTAACTACCGACTTCCCGAAAAATTAAATCAAGTGACGTATCAAACACAGGCGGCATGAGTGTTGCATGTCCCGGGTTAGCCACCGGCACAAAAACAATATTTGTACGACCAACAGATAGTTGTTTCGGGTCTCGCTGTATGTGTAACCCAAACTTGAATAATTTATTTCAATTGGGCCGTTACAGGCACTTTTGAATGTCAGAAACAAAAAGATGAAGCTACAGACCCATTCCAAAACGTAGTTCTTTTTGGAGACGACTCTTTTTAATCATAATAAGTATTTTTACAAGTATCCATATAGTAGATGTCGATAACGTACGTACATGTGAGAACGATATTTTATCTATAATATATATGTATTTATAAATTATATAAGTATGTAAATCAGTTGTCTGGTTACCATAACACAAGCTCTGCTTAGCTTGGGACCAGATAGCCGTGTGTGAGTTGTGCTAAGATATTTATTTTTTATTTATTAATATAGTTTAACGTGCACAACAGCGTCCAGACTGCAAGTAGAAATCAATAACTCAAAAATAAACGCACCGACGATACAGGAAAAAACTCCTAGTTTTATGATTATCTTTCATGTCGGCATGATTTCCTTACTTTTTATGCGTCCCAAAATGTAAATTTAGAATGATGATATGAATTTACAAATATTTCTGAACCA
This sequence comes from Ochropleura leucogaster, assembly GCA_958449745.1. Taxonomy (NCBI): domain Eukaryota; kingdom Metazoa; phylum Arthropoda; class Insecta; order Lepidoptera; family Noctuidae; genus Ochropleura; species Ochropleura leucogaster. The sequence continues at coordinate 1,027,202 of OY288203.1, forward strand.
TATAATGCTATTGTGTAAGCCGTCGGCCGACGGGCGTGCCCTGAAAATAGATTGCTTATGATTGTACGTTGAACAGTACAGTTGTACATTGCAGTGGTAACTATTTCACTGGTTTTCAAGCCAGTGTATCTACTTAAAGTGTTTACTTATTCTATAAACTCTAAATTACGCCACGTCAGCTCAAGTTGCCCATGGGTATGCGATAAACTGTATAATGATCACTGATATAGTTAGAGCTAGTGGCTAAATCATAATTTATTTTATTACTTTACTTTTACTTTATATTCATCAGTTTTTTACTGGGTTGCTGCCCAGCCAGATAGTCGCTCTATCTAACCATTCAGCTGAATCCGGTCAGACAAAATCAAAATATTTTTATTTTACATAGGCACTTATAAGACGCCGAGAAAAGGTACACGGTTTGGGTTGGTCGTTTCCTATGGACCCTGCAAGAAAATGGATGGTTACTCTTTTGAAATCATTTGGTTTTACAATATTGTTGTTACAGCGTTAGTACTTAAGTATGAGAGAACAACGTAGGCATAGCAATAAGTCATTGCTTACAAAAGTTAACAAGCGCCTAAGAATCTACAAGGCCAACAATATCCACTCATTCACAAAGAATTGGTATAAAAAGAATCTATACAGACAGGAAGCTGGACGGAAACTGTTCGGAAAAGGCTATGCAGATGACGTTGAATGATATTTTTGTGCAAGAAGAAAACGTGTTGCGCCTATTCCAAATACCTAGATTGAGGCAAGGGCAGCAACATGATAAAAAACTGTATGGAATTCTTCCAGGACTTATATGAGGTAAAGAACAGATCTGAAGGGCTACTATGACATCTTATAGCAATTCTTATTCCACTGAGTGAAAGAGATGGTGCTAGACACCCTGTATAGCTCTGTCTCTTTCCCTCAGCGGAATAAGAATTGCTTTAAGAGGTCATAGTAGGGCTACTGTTCATTGTCAAGATCACTACTTGATCCGATCTTATATAAGATATTGTCACGAGAAGAAGTGTCATTTCAAGTCCCATTTTTAAATGAATGCAATAATTTTAGGGAAATTTTATGAAGCATATTAACATTTCTACCAAAAGATAGAGTTTTTGGGGAAAAATGAATAAACCAACGTCTTCATTTACAATTGTAATGTCGTCGTTCATTTTACGACGGGCTTGACTTAAAAAATTAATATCTTTACTAATAATATAAAAGGGAAAGTGAATTTGTTTGTTTTGTCTTCACGCCTCAATGGCTGAACCGGTTTAGATGAATTTTGGTACAGAGATAGTTGGGATCCTGGAGACGGACATAGGCTATTTTTTTTGACTTGGTAGTTTGAAGGATATATTTCATTATGCTCGGTATTATCCCAATACCTAGCAAAATGAAATATTATTCTAAGAAAATGAAGTAGGTTTTAATTCAAACTCGGACCAAATATTAAAGCTTACAAAGTATTAATAATCCTTACTAATATTACAAAAGCAGAAGCGAGTTTGTTTGTTTGTTTATTACGTCTTCATGCCAAACTGAGAGGTCTCAGTCCCGCAGGATCCTGGTATTTGCGGGATACCGCATATTTCTGAAAGTCATTGAGGAAAGAAAGAAATCCTGTATCATTCATGCATCTAGAACTAAAAATGAGTCAAAAATAAAATATTGAGAGATTAATGAACAGATATGTATAATAAAATAATAAACATTATAATAAAGAGATAGTAGGTGGTTAAGGCATTATTTTAAAAATAGCTGCGCATAAAACATAACACGTTGAAAGTCTTGTCTGCCAAACAGGTTCTGACTTTACTTGCTAGCAGCAGAAAACGCTCGTTCTGCGTCCACGCTTGTGGGCACAACTGTCATTAAAGTGTTGTAGGCGAACTGAGCGATGTGCGATAATGAGATTAACGTTGATTCTACGATCTACGTGGTGGCCTCTCATTAAATTGTAATCTTTCTATAAGATTTATAATTTCTGACTGAAATCTTTCTCAAGCCGAATCAGTTCGCGCGCTTCCTCGTGCTGAAAAGCACATGGCGCTTATCGTTGCGCAGGCCCGCTAATCCCGCGGGATCCCGCTCGATTTATGTGCGGGACTGGTCCCGCAAAAATTGTGCGGGATTCCGGTATTTCGGGATCGTAGTATCCCGATATTGCAATCCCTATCTGTGACATATCTAATATTATGTCCTCTAATTCCTAAAGTAAGAGAAAGAAAATGTGATAAAACTAGGTTTGTAGTACGCATAGACAACTTTAAATAAAAATTGGTTTAAACTAGATTTCATATTTAGTTTTAGAGATATGGAACTCGTTTGGAACCCCATAAACTCTCCTAAGATGTCATGTAATTGACAGTGACACTTATTGATTGCCCATGGCTACAGAATAATTAATAGTAGGTACTACGTGGTGGCCTATCTAACGTCGTGCCCTAGACACCAAACCTGTGGGTCGATTTTAACGATTTTTATTCCAATGGATTATCTTAATAAGCTTCTTCTGGCTACATAGTATGTAGTATAGTAGAGCCACATTTCGCCGGTATCAACCCATTGTTAATTTGCCCGCCCCGGGATCGAGTCCTCATCTCATCTCAGCATCCGCACTTGCGACCACTATACCAACGAGTCACTTAATGTTAATTAATATTATTACAAAAAAGGCAAGGTGTGTGACTATATTGCTGTCAAGTTTATATTTCAGTTATCTACATTGTACATAATACGATATTTTTTTTTAATAAATCTCTTAATTTAGGTATTCTCTGACTTGACAGAAGATTCATGGGAGTGTGTTACTTTATATTACTTTAAAACCACGTAACATAAAATACGTATACGATAGAATACAACATTTTAACGATGTTTTCGTAGAAGATACTCATGCGGAAACATTAAGACCTCTTGACATCGCGGGGAGGAGTGCACGCTAAAACATATTTATGCGATATTATAACGAGAGAAACACTCGAGCCGCTCTCCACGCCCGCCATATAACAAGTAATCGTGGTACGGCCACGCCATTAACAACGGCGAACACAAAAGTTTAGCGAAAGAAAATCATATGAAAAGCGACCACCCGGCCTGAATGGCCCACGCCTACTCCTTACCATTTTCACGCAAATTAAAAGACACAAATGCACCCATAGACGCGAATTTCCCGTGCGCGCTAAAACACACCATTCACAGACGTCGTATTCAATTGCTCGAGAGAGAAACGGAACGCCCCGAGGCATTAATTAGAGCAGAAAACTCGTGTCTATGGCCGTTCCTTTTTTAAAACTGAGGTCTTTATGCGAGCTCCCGCCTTTGTGAGCGTTCCGTTTGTGCTCGTGGGTAAGTGTCAAGTCTTAGTGTCAAGCGATGCTTTAACCTCTTTGTTGACTATAAATTATGGGAAATCTTCATTTCACACAAACAAGCGAAGTAAATTAGTGTAGCCATCTGGGTGAACATGATAATAATCATTACGTTTTTGTCCCCAGGCCATCCTCGTAACGACGAAGACCAAGATACCTTAAGACGCAACTCGACGGCTAGTCAGAATATTGAAACATCTGACGCTGAAGACGACATTTCCGTCGGTGACAACAGAAGCGAGACATCCACACCAAAAAAGTCACAATTCTCCTTTCCCGACGAATATAAAAAGAAATTAGATGGAGAAGAAACAGAAAGGTCGTCGCCGTTAGAGTACAATTTGAATAATCAAACGAATTACAGTTCTCCATTCAAAGAAGATGAGAATGAGTATGAAAACAAACCGGAAGAACGAATGAAGTTATATGATACCAGTCTGTTCCACTTATACAGGCCAGATCGGGGTGACAAGAAGGATGAAAGGACTGAAGGTTCTGCGTATGAGCACATGGCTGGATTGTCTGACAGCATTTATGGCAGGTCTATGGACTTGTCGAAGAATTCGTTCCAATCTCAGCTATTGGCCGGCTTCGCGTCAGTAATCGCGGGGAATACACAGAGGGAGTCGCAAGAGCCAAACGGTAATTGTTTTCAAACTTAATCCTTACTAATATTATGAAAGCGAAAGTGAGTTTGTTTGTTTGTTACGTTTTTAAGCCTAAATGGCTAAATCGATTTTGATGAATTTTCGTACAAAAATAGTTGGGACTCACTCGAAAGAGGGAAGAATAGAGAAAACTTAGCTTTGCTTACAATAAATAAGGCGCAAAGGCAAAAACTACAGGTAGCAGGTACCTGCAAATCAGGAAAGAAACTGTGTTACCCCGAATTTCACGCGAGGGAAGCCGCGGGCAAAAGCTAGTAAAATATGATTTTCATATACCACATAGTAACTGCTTAGTTTGTGTCTCACCGACAATGTTGATTTTGTTTTGTTTCTTTTTATAAATAAACTATGTTAATTAAAAAAAAATGTCCCACACTAGAATTTTTTCCTGTTTCGTGGGTGCGTTAACAAACATTTAAACTATACACAAATAGCCAGACCCGAAACAACCTATAGGACATACAAATATTTGTTCCGTGCGGGATCGAACTCGCGACACTCAGCGCAGCAGTCGATGGCTCAGCCACTGCGCCAGGCGTGGCGTCTAACTTATTACTAACTTTCTGTACCTATTTTATTTGCATTTGGATAAATAAATAGTTACGGCGAAATAGGCTTCAGTGATATAAGGTTTTGCAATAATTTTGTAGTTTTTATATTCGATTCGGGGTAAGTGTTGTTGTTGTGTTGTTGGCTTGAAGTTAGGATAACGTTGTCCCGTTGTTGGCAATAGTTTGTTACAAAATATTTATGGGGAATAGTTTACTATACATGGGATTAAAAACATGACTGGCGAAATGTGGGTAGGATTATATACATGGGCGAGGTGCACCTCTAACTTTGTCTTCGGGGAACTACAGGCCTAACCGTCTCCTCCGACCATACTCCTCCGAAACGGCTCGACCGATTCTTATGCCCTTTTTATGCATATTCAGTAGGTCTGAGAATCGGTTAATATCTATCTTTCAAACCCCTCTCCAGAAAAACAGCAGGTTAAACCGCTGGGCACAGCTAGTATAACATAACGTTGCTTTACATTTATAATTTTGTTTAGTGTTAGCACTAAAATTGACATATTCCTCATTCCTTAGATCGTCAACCCGGCAGCCGGCCGACTATATCGTCGAACTCAAGCCGCAAGCCGCGCCGACGTCGAACAGCGTTCACTCACGCCCAGCTCGCGTACTTGGAGCGTAAGTTCCGCTGCCAGAAGTACCTGAGCGTTGCTGATCGCGGGGATGTGGCTGAGGCGCTCAGCCTTAGTGAGACGCAGGTCAAGACATGGTATCAAAATCGTAGGTAAGTGATACTGTTTGTGATATTCATATTTATGGAATTTCGTTGCTATAAAATTAGGAACAAAACGCTAATTGACAAAAATAAAACTTTGTTGGAGTTTACTCCTTAAGAATCGATTTTCATATATAAGGCGCCCGGTATGAGAAAAATGTGAGGTGTAAAATCTACTGATGAATGACCTCGTTACGGTTTCGGTGCACATGCACCTATGGTGTTTTTGAATATTACTAGATGGCGCTTTATGAAATTTGTCGTCCGTCAGTGATATTTTTGTGCTAGGAGTAAACTCCAGTCGTGCGTCGGAGCTGACACACACCTTTTTTCGTACACAACCTGATCGAGATTATTAAGCTTGATTAATATAAGTACACTAACGTGAGTAACGTCTGTAACTCTGTATTCTCCAAGATGTGTTACAATTACGCCATTCACTATGAAATAATTCGCGTTCAAGACTATTAAGATCGAAGGATATGTTGGTAACCAACATAGGCTGAAATGTTAGTTATTTAATTCACATTTTAATTACCAAATTATTTTTAAGCAGAACATCATTCACTAGATTTTATATCACGCGACTTATTAAATATTTTTTCTTTTCAACTAATGGCGCCCAAGTGGGACTCTGATAATTGAGCGTAGAACAATATAGTTCCTTCATAAAAACCAGGTCTGTGTTTATAAAATAATTTCACGTTTCGTTATTTTTATGCTGTGTGACGGACTAGTCGCAATTATTCACCTCAGTAAATAGCCTTATTGGCGCCCAACAGTGTTAAGATGTTGAGCGACAAAAGGCGTTAAAAAAGTCCACCATAATAATATCAACAAACAATTCTTACTAATGAAGTACTAGCAATAACAGTATGTTTAGTGAATAATTTTAAATGCGGTATTGTGTTTTACATAGAACGAAATGGAAGCGCCAGAACCAGCTGCGCTTAGAACAACTGCGCGCGCAGGCGGCAAGCGGTGAGCGTGAGCTGTCAGCGCATGCGCTGCCCCTTGCGTGCGCTCTGCTGCCACCGTATCCCGCCTATATGCACTGTCACCTATGAGCACCAACGATGGTTGAATTTGGCATTCTAAAACTTTCACAATAATAACTCCATCTGCAGTGACTCGTCCTACGTTGTCACGGTCGTTTATAAGATGTATATATTCTATACAATATCTTAATTAACTTGCAGCCCGAACTTTATTTATGCTTTAGTTTCCAAACTTGTGATTCTTATCTTGGTTATTACTAAACTCATCTAGATAATAGGCTAGTTTCCAAAAAAATATTATTAGTCCGTCTTTTAGATTATTCAAAAATAAGGGACACGTATTTTTTATTTGTAAATTAGAATAAATATAACAAATAATATAGGTCATTAAAGTTACGTGTGACTTCACGCGTTGCTGTATTTTTTCGCAGAGTGACGAGTAACGAATTTACAAATAAAAAATACGTGTCCCTTATTTTTTAATAATCTAAAAGACGGACTAAATAGAATGTAATTACTTTGACACCGGAAACTACCCTATTGCAAAGATTCAGATGCTTTAGAAATATTATTATCTTTTTGGAACTAACATAATAAAAATTGAATCGTTTCTTGAACTCAGCTCATTGTCATATTGAATACTTATGACTTATTGCCAAATTATGTAAAATAATAATGTATGTACTTAGATAATTTGCACAAAGTTGTTAGTAAAATAGCAGTAGGCTAGTGTTTAGCTTAAGACACCACCTTAGCTATAAGTTGTAAATTTTAAGTTTATACTGTGCAATAAAATTGTGAACTATTTCGGAGTATCTTTTTGTTTATAGATCATCGTAAGTGAGTAAATGTGTTTCACTAAGTGGTAAATAAGCTCTGAAATTATAGTTGATAGACAGGTAATATTTCTTGTTATAAGTACATTGATTTTGGTAAGCTAAGATTCATATCGATAATCAATTCCAAACTCACAATAGTGTATGAGGAGATAGAAAAAGAGTGTAATTCACATTCAATCTGCTGTAATTTGTCACAACAAAGCTTTTGTAAATATAAATATCTTTTCGAAGTATGTTTTCTAGTCGCAATACTATTTGTATTGGAGTGATACTGCGTCAGTCGGCTTAGTAAATGTATGAATAGGTTACAAATACAAATGATTAATGTTATACTTAAACCTGCTGTACTTACATATTGTTTGAAGTTTGTATTTTTTATTTTTACATTTATTTTCGAAATACATTAGAAAGTCAGGTACCTCAAACTTGTATTAGTAATCAGGTGTAAGTATTTTACATTTTAGTTTATATATATTTTTTAAATTAGAATTTATTTTAGGTTGGTTCATTTATTTCATATTAAACTAAAATGTGTCTGCTTTATTAAGCGGCCAGTTTATATTAATTAGTTACAAACATAAATAATGATTTTAATCTTTCTACTTTTTTTTTAACAATTTATTGTGATAAATGAGTTTGTAGAGTAAGTTTACCTGAATCTTTGTTGTTGCGTCCTATTATTAAGTTGGAACTTAAGTCATAGCTTTAATGTAGAAATAACAATCTCAATTGTAAATAAAACGACCTTAAATCACCCACAGCTTTTCAATCACACTCCATTTCTGAACCCACCATTCAATTCTGTGCGAATTATGCAAATGTTTTGGCGCCATTCCGAATCATGGCTGCCAACCGCTCGCAATTTGCATCTCTTAGCGAGTTGTTAACATTTGAAAGGAGAACACAGCCGCTACATCGCTCGTAACATTAAGTGCAGTAAGTATATGCGCTGAACTTTACCTAGCTTTAAAGCGCAGTAACGCTTTACAGTCTCCAAGTTCCTCGAGCCGACAACTTTGACCGGGTCTCAGTCACATTTACTGTCCAATTTATTCAAACAAATGCTAATTTGTAGCTTTTCGTTTCAAAATTGTTGATTATTTATCCGTCTTTATTTCAGATTTGAGCAAACGAGGGTTTATTAAAGGGTGGGTTCGTGTAATTGGGCTGTTTTGATGTCGCGGGGGATGTCGCGGGTGAGGGGTGAAGGGTGAGGGTAATTGAAGTATTTTCCCGACGTTTGGAGGGTAGTTACGTTACCCGAGGCTGAATGGATTAGTTAGCGCGGCGAGATAACGATCTGTCAATGATGCCTGTATAATGGGCGGTTTGTATTCTTTTATTAGGCTTTATTTGCTGGAGATTATGTTCGTTTAGTTTGTTTGTGTTTTAGCACAGATTATGTATGTTCAGTGGCTTGTGGAAATTCTATTCCAACATAAATGCGATGATTACTGTCACGGAGTTTACAATCTGTTATAACGAATAGTAAGTATCTCCATTCATGGATTAACTTGAGTACAGATATCATAAAACTTTGTTAGTGGTGGTCTTCCTCCACAGCGCTTTCCTTTTAGACCTTTCCATAAGGTCATTCTTCTAGTCCAGAACTCATCCTTTAATCTTGCGACATGTCCTGCCCACTTCCATTTCAGTTTTGGAGCGTATATGAGAGCGTTTATTGCTTTTGTTGTGTTCCTTATTTTTAATGTGTTCACTAATGAAATGGGCAGAAGAAAACATAAAAACGGCTGCCTTAAACTGGATGAATTCAGCTCAAGATAGAGATAATTGGGCTTCTTTGGAGGAGGCCTTTACCCGCGGAGGTTCTTGTAAGTTAAATTAATACATACATAGTATAATAAGATTAAGAAAGATAAGTTAGGCTTTTAATTTATTATTATTAAAACTTTGTAAGCTTTAATATTTGGTCCGAGTTTAAATTAAAACCTATTTAATTTTATTCTTAGAATAATAATAATAAATAATTAATTCTTTATTCTCAGACAACAAGATCCAACATGTTAGTAAAAATTCTTATAATTAGTGTTAGTAACAAATTAGTTAAGTATCTCTCTTACATAATTAATATCTATACCCACTCCTAGTTCGCCTCATGTGGACGATGAACAAGCGAAAGGAAACTCACTCATTCATCACCCCTACAAAACGTCCCAGAATAGGAGAGTAGATATTATCCGCCACTGTCCTCAGAATACTGTTGTCACTGTCCCGCAATCTCGTTATCAAGGACGAGATTTTTTTCCGAATGACCGCATAAAAGTCGTCAGTCCGATTCAGCGCAAACAAACAAATTCATTATTTTTTATAATAAAATTAATTAAAGATATCCTTCAAAGTACCACGTTTCTATAATCATCATGAACACTTTCAACTTGAAGATCTCTATATTCGTTCTTTAGAATGTATTCTATTCAGGTCAATAAGCTCTACAAATACTTTTTAAACGTAATAGTAGGTATTCTTTCAAATTGAACTATGTAGTTGAATTTATTTTATCTCATTTGCAAATAATTCTTCGAAAACCCAATGAAATGAAATCTCTGAACAACTACTAAATATTATCGCTTCATGCTTTATCGACCAAAGCATAACACAAGATTTTTTCTAATTAAATATTGTTTTTACGTCGTAGAACTCAGAGAAACCGTGTCGTTTGCTTAGACATGAATATTCTATTCTATTTATTCTCATTTGTTATATTTATAAGTAAAATAAAAACTGAAGGTGAATGGTTATCAATTTCCACGCGAAGTCCTGACGACAAGGTAGATATTACAAACACAAATATCCCAAGACGATTCATAGAAGATTTAGATGACGAGGAGTGGCACATCGCACATCTCAGGACAGCTGCCTTCGACAGCAGGAGAGCTTGCGCGTCCGATACTTTTGCAGATGTAGCCCAAAGGTACAGGAAAATGTTAAAAGAGGACGCAGCAAGGGTCAATTATGTGTCAGCAGACCCTCTTACTGTGAACCCAGACGATTTAATTGAACAACCTTGTGAAATAAAAGACGAATTTGCCGATTTAATGAATAAGGCGACCATGAAAGTAACATCTGCAAACTTTGGTGAACCCACAACTGTTTCACAAAACGTAACCTCTGCTAATACAACAGACGCGATGAAAGTGGCCGATACGACACCTAAATTAGACTATAAGGCGACGACAGTAGAGTCTAAAGAAAAACCGAAGAATAAGTTAGAGGGTAAGCTGAACGATACGAGACGAGCCAGTGAGTACATGTTTAGCTCCGTGGAGTACTACGATGAGTCTATCGAGTTCGACGCCAACATGTGCCCGGATGCTGTGGACATCATCTCGTTGCAGATAGATCAGCTCAGAAGTTACGACTTGCAGTGTGAGCAGATAGTTGAGTGGAGGAGCTTAGATTAAATGTTTCTTAAATGATAAATGATGTTTATTTTGCAAATAGGTTTTCACACTTTTACACGTCTTTTTTTAAAAACTAGATGAGGCCGCTGTTTCATACCCGACTACTCTGAGAAGAAACAGCCGAAACAAACTCAGAGGTCATAGTCCTTTTTAAGGAGCAGACAAAAAAAACTTGGTCAACTTACATGAGGACTATGCAGATAGTGTCTGAAATAGTCTTTTTAAGAAAGCACCACACAGATTGAGTGGAACTGTCCAGGTAGTGCAAGCATTTGTCAGTTACGTGTAGCTCAACACATAACCCAAAGAGCTCAACGATACGAGGAACAATACCAAAAAAACGCAATTATAGGTAGCTTATAGCTCAAACTGCCGGATAATCGTCAAAAAGCAAAGTAAATAGAAGAAATGATCCACATGCTTACATTATTGCAGTTTTGTTGTGAGTCATGGAATGACAAACAAAGTGTGAATGAGATCTATTACTTATTTTAACCGGTAAAATTGAATTTAAACAGTGTCCGCATGGCGGCAATCTATCACAGTCCATAATCTAAATGGTTCTGCCAATACTTTCACTGATCTTTCCAATATAAGTATACTAACGTCATCTGTTGGTGTAAAAGTACTTTCTGTTTGCAAGTTTGGAAATCAGTCCGTACACAGGCCACGTGGCAATCCGTTTAGCTTCTCTGTAAATCTTACAAGCCTTGGTCAATAGATGGCGTTGATCTTTCAGCTGAGAACTAAGGGTAAATGTTACTACGGTGCTGCTGTAGTAAGTATTACGAAGTATTGATAGATGGCGTTAAATGTAGTAACTTGATACTTATCAGATCGTTGAAGCAGCTTAAAAATGTAGTCCTGTTGTGGATAGACAAGGTAGTTTTATTTTGGTTTTTCACTTTCAAATCTTACTTATTTTATTACGCCACATGATAACAAGTAGTTCTTAAAAAGTTTCTTCAATATATATTACTAGCTTTCGCCCGCGGCTTCGCCCGCGTTAAATTTGGGGTAACACATTTCCCCTTGCGCCTTATTGATTTGTAATAACAACGCTAAGTTTTCCCTTTTCTTCCCTCTTTCTCCCTCACATCCCACTTTTTTCAAAAAAATATTAGCCTATGTCCGTCTCCTGGTTCCCAACTATCTCTGTACCAAAATTCATCAAAATCGGTTTAGCCGTTAAAGCGTGAAGAGGTAACAAACAAACAAACTCACTTTCGCTTTTATAATATTACTAGCTTTCGCCCGCGGCTTCGCCCGCGTTAAATTTGGGGTAACACAGTTCCCCTTGCGCCTTATTGATTTGTAATAGCAACGCTAAGTTTTCCCTTTTCTTCCCTCTTTCTCCCTCACATCCCACTTTTTTCAAAAAAATATTAGCCTATGTCCGTCTCCTGGTTCCCAACTATGTCTGTACCAAAATTCATCAAAATCGGTTTAGCCATTAAAGCGTGAAGAGGTAACAATTATTATTTAATATAATAATATTCTTTTTTCGATCATCACGTGGGTTAAAGTTAGCGTTAGCCCAAAGCACAGATAATATCCCAAAGTAACTATGCCACGCGGACGAAGTCGCGGGCGGAAGCTAGTAGGTTAATAATATGAATTACGTTACCATCACTGCGTCTGTGACCATTTTAAAATTTTCAACGTAATTCATATTATTGGATAATAATATGTTTTACGTTAAATTTCTAGGAATAAAATTCTTATTCTAACTGCTAACTAGACCCCCAATACGGTAGGATTTTTTTTATAAATTGTAGTAAACACCTAATGATTTTCTTTTCATTTAACATTTAATTTGCCGATGACTAAGCTCACTTCCGCCGTTAGCCGCAAGAACCAAGGGAAGGGTACACATGTCTGCAAGTAAACTCCGTAAGCTTGCCACTACCACAGATAATATAATACTAACGTACAGATACTCCATCTCATACAAAGAAACGCGACCACCATAACTTGCTCATTTCTCCGGGCTATCCGGGCTATTTTTTTTTTACTCACAACGGCGCTAGATGGTGCTTGCAGCGATAGCTCAAGTTCAGTTTATTTTACAGAGAACCAATAGATGGCGATAAAACCAAACTATACTTTTGTACTGTAAACTAAGGTAGGTATATAGCCCTTTGACCTTGAAGCTTACGTCGTCAGTCACTCGGCAATCGCCATTAATAAATTCACGTTCTTTCATGCCTAGTATTATATTATCTGAGGCGTGGGGTATAGCTACATGTTTTTCGGTAGACTGAGGTATTTGTTAGGTTCAGCGTAAAAGTCAACGCAAATTTTGATAATTAGGTATCAAGTATCTAAGTCAATCAAAGTTATTTATAATATTGAAACAGCGAATAAAGGAGCTCGTGGCTAAAAAATAGCAACCGCTCGGGTTGTTCTTTAGGTTAAGCTGCGCTTGCCTAGGTTGGTCTGTGGATGGGTGACCACCCGTTACATACCGAGTTTTCTCCGTGCCTCGGAAAGCACATTAAGCCGTTGGTTCCGGCTGTCATTTGTAGATCTTTGACAGTCGTTACAGGTAGTCAGTGTCCCGAAAGTCTGACAACCAGTCTTACCAAGGGGTATGGTATTAGGTACCCAGTAGGTAGGTACTAACTGGGATGTGCTCCTCCTCAAATTGTGGAGGTTAGATAGGCAGTCGCACGGCGCTCCATATAAAATAGGTACCTACTGATATTCAGCTGCATCCGGTTAGACTGGAAGCTGACCCCAACATAGTTGGGAAAAGGCTAGGCTGATGATTATAATATCGAAATAGGTAGGTAGCTCTTTAAATGATATTTGCTGCAAATTAGATGATTTTAAGCAGGGAGTTATTTTTTAACAGACTCAGGAGTGTGTAGAATATTTTTATTTTATTTTAAATACAAGTTGTTACTTAACTAAGTAGGTAGTAATATTTGTATGTTGTGTTGGTACCTACAAAAGTAGATAAGTATACTTACCGGCTCGAATCTTGGTCGCTAGACGAAAGAGTGCGGATGACCTTGCGTGTTGTACAAAAAAAGAAATGAAAATAAAGCTAAAACGCCTCTCCAATACTATCTACGTAGGTATTTTTAAGTGATGTAGGTATAGACCTACATCACTTAAAAATTAAAACTGTGATAAAAACCTATCACTACTATGCTTAATTAATAATACCTTTAATATAATTAATAAAAGTACGTACCTACGCTTCTACCTACTCGATATAAAAAAAACTTAACTTAAATTAACCAAAACTCGGTACCTACCTATCTAAAAATCTATGCGTACCTACCTACTTTACCTAAAAAGATATTAAATGTAAACTATTAATAATTCGTAATTTGAACGATTACCTATTTAAACACTACCAAAATAACTAATAAGTACCTATTTTATTAAATAACAACAAAAGAAATCTAAAAATAAATTATTTAAAGACTTAAAGTCGCGGTGATAAGCATTGTCTGTCAATAAGGCCGAACACTCTGAACGTCTATTCGCATCAACAGCCAAATATTACGGTAACCGCGTCGAGCGCACACAAAACTAATCCTTATGGCATGATCCAGTATTCATGCGCGATGGCTTATTAGCGTATTTCATGTATAACTTTGGTGTTTCTTTACCGATATATATGACTAGCTGTTCCCCACGGTTTCACCCACGCTGCTCAGCACCTGTTGGTCATAGCGTGATGTTATATAGCCTTCCTCAAGAAATGGACTATCCAACACTAAAATAATTTTCCAATTCCAACCAGTAGTTCCTGAGATTAGCGCGTTCAAACAAACAAACAAACAAACTCTTCAGCTTTATAATTACCGATATATATGATTATTTTTTTATTGTATAGGTAATAATGTTAACTATTTTTAATAAGAGATGAGTGAGAGTGTTATTAAACGTAAGAGTAGACAAATATAATCAGAAAGCTCCGAACTGCTTAGCTATCGGGAGTTACACGTGTTATTGTGAGTTAACCATTAAAGATAGACATATGCTGTCGTATGATTATTTTTTATATAATTTTAAGGAGAATATTTCCGTCATACATGATTTCTGTATAGCTTTAACCATTAAGGCTACACACGCGACAGAAGCTTAAAAAATGGAGTAACTTCTCCCGTTTTCCCAACATTTCCCTTCACTGCTCTGCTCCTATTGATGGTAGCGTGATGAAAAGTATACTATAACCTGCCCAGGAGTATAAAGAATAATTTGACCAAGTTTCGTTAAAATCCGTTTTTGTTTCTATAACGATCATACAGACAAACAGACAAAAATATTACTGATTGCATTTTTGGCATCAGTATCGATCACTAATCACCCTCTGATAGTTATTTTGGAAATATATTTCATGTACAAAATTGACCTCTCTACAGATTTATTATAAGTAGGTATAGATAGTTTGTATTTCATAATATTTCATTCTATCAAAATAGGTATGGTAAATGGTAATATTGAGCTGTGTAGTAAAACTCAGAAAATGAAAACAACGCCATCTATTCATAGAAATAACAGTAAATGAGTTACCTAACCACAACGTAGTACAAATTGTTCTCACCAGAGCCAACACCATAATATTATTTAGAAAAATCATGGAATTTGGAACTAGGAGCCCATTATTCCTGTTTTTTGTGTTATGGGGATTTTTAAAAACAAGAACATACTTCTTCCATGGTCAAATTTAAACAGTTACACAAACTTCAAAAACAAATCGATACACATAACGCCATCTATTGATATTTTTTTGAACTACTTTTTATTTCTTCGCAATGAGACCCCATGCCACTACTAATGCCTCTTAGGACTGTAAGGAAGGCATTAGGAAACCCTTATGTGGCGCGGCTTTTGTCAGCATCAAGGTTTGTGGGCCGACGCGCCATTTTATATGGCGTCTCGCTTCCGATAGCAAGTTTATGGTATGAGTATGTTGTTTGGTTCCTGCTTTATGGTTTGCCCTTTTGTATCTGTGGGGCAGGTTCCTCGAGGGAGAAACGTATGAATTTGTGAATGACCTACACATTCAGAATTCACACCGTCACAGATTTATACCGAAGGTGAATCATTCATGAGAAATTATTGGGTAAGATTGTTTGTTTGCGTAGGTTGTGTGTGCTTAGTCAATTTAAATTCAGTTGGGCCTGAAGCATTTTCGTTTACTGATCGGCAATTCAAATATGTTTGAACGATGGAGTTATTTATTACATCAACCTGTATAAAAACAGTTAATGCAGATCTTTCAACTGTACCGTAACTTTCTCGTACAGAGATCCACATTAACTGGTTTTGTATAGGTTGATGTGTCGTCGTGTGTACAATAGGGGTACATAAAAAACAGACCATATAATTTTTTTTTAAAAAATCTTCATAAATCGCCAAACATGTTGACGTCGGGAGGGTGTGTACGCCTCAACTGCACTCATCACATGACGACGAGTTGAGCAACCAATCCGTATACTGGTTCCATCCCTTCCCTCTGCTGTGCGCCTGGTAGCTCGCCTTCGAAAAACACGTGAGGTGACGTGTCGCGACGTGTTTCTCACACACGGGGGACAGGACATGTCGTGTACGTACGACACACACGTGTCGTGTGTTTGTATGTGTTGATATATGTCTGGCGAGACAATGAGGGATGGGCTTTTGAAATGTGGAGGAGTAGGGGTTGTGAAGGTCAGGGGAATTAGGTCAATGTCCTGTGCTTAAATACAAATAAAATTGCAATGTAGTTTCTGTTATTAATTAATTAGTTTTCTGACTGTTTTTTACTGGCATTTTACAAACTTTAATGTAAAAGAACTTTTTCAAATAAATGCTAGATTTTAAAAAGCTCTTGTATACCTTGTTTACCAGTTGTTTTTTTTGTAATTTAATTTTCAAAATAGTTTATTTACTGAAAAAACAGTAAAAACATGTGTACACAGTTGCTTCTAAGCTATTTATTACAACAACTGCGTCACCAATTGTGTCAGTTAGCATCTGCTGTCAAACTAGGAGCAGAGCGCCTCAAACCCTCGGGCCTCGAGTAAGGTAGAGCAGGTAAGCTTCAAAACAAAAGAAAATATTACACCAAAAATATGCTGAACATTAAGTTATAACTAAGCTAAATAAAAATTAAAAGGAATATGTCCTCTGGGTGTGTAAGATGAGAAAAATGAGTGTGTGTATGTGAGAGAGGAGAGAGTGTGTAGAAAATCTAGTAATTTAATTTAGTAGATTAAAAAAAAACTGTGATTTGAACTTTTGAATAGCATATACCAAACAAGTTGGTTTATAGCTACTTTAAGGTAGTGAGTAAGCCTTTCGTTTCGTCATAGGATAACAAAGCCACTGAGACGCGTATTTTTACAAAGTATTTTTTTAAGGAAGTTATTTCGTTTTTTTTTTAATTTTTATTTTAAGTAAGTATAGAGTTATGTTAGGAATGTTAACAATACTGGCAAATACATAACCTGCCTTTGTTGAAGCCGGTATACTATAAATGTATCGTGATACTTATTACTTATCGTACCACAATAGGCCGATTGGCGAGTTCATACTTCAAAATCAACATACCAAATTGTAATGGTCTCTTTTCAACTTACCCATTTATTTGCGGTGCATCCCTTTCACACGAAATTCTTAGGGGTATGCAATTAAACATCTTCCTTACAAAAGGTTTTATAAGGTGTATACAAATTTGTTTAAAATACTCTCTAAAATAAGGCCATAAAGTTCATAATTGAAAATCAGCATGAAAAATTGAAGTGATAAGGGGATGGAATGGTGTTGGTTCTCGTTTCATCGGATAAGGAAAAATGCGGTGTAACCTGTATGCATTTGAGTTGCAATTTGTATAATAATTGAGGAGGTGTGTTTGTTCCAAGGATAGATGTAGCATAAGCAGGAATTGTGCATAACATCCTGGTGGCTTGTGGTCTCCTAGTGACGAACGCCCTTTAACACGTGACGTCATTGGTGTTTTCACACGGTTCGTTCAGTTGTATCAGATTTAACCAAAGGTGTTTCCGGTTATTTTTTTTTCGGCCGTTAATTAACGGTTTTGCACTTTTTACCCAACTGCAAGAAGTCCGAGTTTAAACTTGATATTGAGAAAAGGATGTGCTATAAGTATGGGGACAGCTCACGCGATTTGTGTATGAAATGAAGTTTAGTTGACCTCTTCGTGATTCCTGTTACCCTAGTAACTCGTCCCTCTTCGAAACGTGACGTGTTCGCACCAGTGTCGCTTTCTTATCTTTATAACAATACCACAGTGGCGCTGATTATGCGGCACATAACTTTTTACAATGGTTTAAAAACAATGGTTTGAATAACTGCATTTTGCCAGTTTCGAGACTAATCTTACTTAGGCTACTGCTTTTTGGTTACTGAATTGGTTTTCTAATCAAATATTGGCATGTTTATCAATAAATAACTGAGTATTTTTTTACAAAAATAACATAGGCACCACCATAAATTACACTACTAATTATTACAAAGGCGAAAGTTTGTGTTTGTATAAGCATTCAGTCTGAACCGATTGATTTGATTGAAATTTGGTATGTAGATGGCTTATAATTAGCACGTAGGCTACTTTTTATCCCGGTCTTCCCTAGTGAAACCGCAGGGCACAGAGTATCTAATAAAGATATCTCGGAGGTAGGTAATTACTTGAAAACAATAACGTGAACTACTGTGTTATTTCTGCCCAGGTTGTGGGGCACAAGAAGAAACATGGATGTTTTAGTCAGTACAAATCTGACACTCTCTTCTGCTCCGCCCAGACCGGGAGAAGTTATTTGATGATTTCCCATCCGAAAAAAAACCCACTGTTTACCACCCGTCAATCCTAGCGCCTTAGTACGAACAGACCTGAGAAGTCGATACTGCATTTTAGGAACGCGTAGCGTGACGTCACTTTCTATTTGACGTCACTGACTATCGACCAGTGCAGTCTAGAGTGACTCTGGCTGAGTTTTTGAATTGGATGTGGAACTGTGGCAGTTTTACTTGTTAAAACGTGATGATATCAACACGAATATTAGTTGTACAACATGCTTCTTGTGACGCGGAACTAACTCCGTCAGTCAGTACGGTCAATCATCATCTGCCTAGCCTTTTCCCAACTACGTTGG
This sequence comes from Ochropleura leucogaster, assembly GCA_958449745.1. NCBI lineage: Eukaryota > Metazoa > Arthropoda > Insecta > Lepidoptera > Noctuidae > Ochropleura > Ochropleura leucogaster. The sequence goes on from OY288203.1 coordinate 1,045,907, forward strand.
AGGTCGGCTTTCAGTCTAACCGGATGCAGCTGAATATCAGTATTATATATGGAGCGACTGCCTATCTGACCTCCACAACCCAGTTAATACTGGGTAATACGATACCCCTTGGTAAGACTGGTTGTCAGGCTTTCGGAACACTGACTATCTGTAACGACTGTCAAAGATCTACAAATGACAGCCGGGACCAACGGCTTAACGTGCTTTCCGAGGCACGGAGGAAACTCGGTATGTAGCTCGGGTGGTCACCCATCTACAGGCCAACCTAGGTAAGCGCAGCTTAACCTAAAGATCGACCCGAGCGGTTACTATTATTTAGCCACGAGCTCCTCTTCTAACTTATTATCTCTCACTAGCTGTTCCCCGCGGTTTCACCCACGCTGCTCAGCACCTGTTGGTCGTAGCGTGATGTTATGTAGCCTATAGCCTTCCTCAAGAAATGGACTATCCAACACTAAAAGCATTTTCCAATTCCAACCAGTAGTCCCTGAGATTAGCGCGTTCAAACAAACAAACAAACTCTTCAGCTTTATAATATTAGTATAGTATAGATTCAGAGGTTGTTCCATCTTTTTTGTTTAAATTATTTTGTGATGTAATAATTCTATGCTTACACTGGTTTTATGTATAGTTTTGTGACGCCACTAAGTGGTTTATTAATAATTATTCTTCTCACATTATGGCCACACTCGCAGTTTACAGGATTCTGCCCTGTTTGCAAGCACTGACATTACTATCGCAGTGTACCTCCAGTTGACTCCTGATATCCTAGTATTCACCGTATGAAAACACGTGGCCTCAGTGCGGCCTCGCAAACAGGGCAGGATTCTGTAAACTGCGAGAGTGCCATATGGTGAAATTGCTATGTGAGAAGAATTATTAATATACTACTAAGTGGCGTCACAAAACTATGCATGACAAGCAGTGTAAGCATGGAATTATTACACAAAATAATTTAAACAAAAAAGATGAAACGCCTTACATTCAAACACAGTATTGGTAAACGGTCATAGCTCTGTGGCATTGTGGCATATAACCACGGACCATCTTTTCAGTTGTCGCATGTCGGTTAGTGTAAGACTGTATAGAAAGTTTACTCACTTGTAGAATTTGTTAAAACAATGTGCTTATTTATGAATTTTGTTAATCTTTTACATTAATAAAACCAACAATTTTAATTATGAAATTCTGTATAAAAGCACTTCACAGAATTTCACGGCACTGACCTGCCCCATTTAACACTCACTCATAAACAATATGTATAAATAAAATGAATGAATATGGTACCCTTTGTATGGTACTCTGCGAATAAATAGGTTATAAGAATTTTGAAAATCGGCCCACAATTGACGGAGATTATAGCGTAAGAAAATAAAAAAAAAACTCTATACAAATTGTTTAAGAGTTCGAATATGCTTTTAGTAAGTTTCAAACAAGGCATCCTCTAGAACGACCCCTGCCTCGTGTTCCTAGGCATTGAGTACTAGCACATCAGAAGTTACTTGGAGGTTTACGTATGAACAAACCTGTGAACACATAGGGTTCCGCAAAAGGGGCGGGGCGGCAGCATTCTACATGTCCGTAATATTTCGTAGTGTGTACGCAAAAAGACACGTGTTTCACAACACACATTACTAGGAGATCAAACTCCAACAGGAGTTATTTGAACTTAGGGTAGTTCCCTCTATACCCTGCGATACCAGTAGATGCCAAAATTATTCAAAGTCAACATTTTGAATGTAACCTAAAGGTTTATAAATACCAGAACCGCATTGTTTCCTTTTTTGTCAATGACTGCTCATGTATGAATTCCCCCTCGAACGCAATGACAAAGTTTCCTTGCTTGTATAAAAATGTACTATTTATCAACAACACATAATCGCAGCCATTGCATCCGCACCCTATGTATTTTTATTTTTAATAATATCAGAATATTTTTATATTTAAGTCAATATATCAAGAGTCAACGTGAGTATGGGACAACTCTAGGGCAAGTTTAATTATTAATCTCAAGTATAACAGACGACCTTAACACAATTAAAGACGCCTTTAACAAAATAAAATTATCAACTTCACTCACAACACTGCGCATCAGCTGAAATGCGAAAAAGCAAAGCGTCACGTGAAATGAGAACTACGAACTTTTTTTTCTCTTACTGCATTTGACTGAATTTAACTCAATCAGGTGATGTTACTAGTATGTTGAACGTTTGTGTACGTTTAAGGGGCGCACTTTATCACGGCTTCCACCACTTTTTGGCACACAAACTCGAACCAGGAAGATGACAATACTCTACACGACCGGGTGTTAAACTCAAATTAAAATTAATGTTTGTTTGTTTAATGGTTTGTATTTTTTTGAGTTGTTGCTGTTTGCTTAACTTTGAATGTTTGCTTAACCTCTAGAGCCCCAGCGGCACAAAAACGTGCCAGTAAACAAGTATTACCGTTGAGCCCCGCTGGCACAAATATGTGCCATGTGATTGTTTTGCTTTTGTTTTTCTAATAGATGTAAGTCCCTACTAACATTAGTTTTTCAGTTGTGTATTGTACTAACCATATGGACTTGGTCTGAAATAAAAGAATTTTATTTATTTATTTATAGGCGGACTTAATGCCACAAAACATTCTTAACATAAATTACCAAAACATGGCTACTATTTTATTTTTCCCTAAAACATCCCCTTCTTTACTATATGCCATGCATACAATAATGTGTTTCTTGTGTAAGTACTTTGTTTGTTTTTATTCATCACACAAACCTGTTTGTAACAAAATATTAACATGGGGTGGGTAACACCCCTCTATAGTATGTGCAACATGGATAGGGATTCGAACTCCTGTTGCATTCTGAGCACGTGGTATTGTAAACCCCTAACACGTGACGTAAGGAAAGCTACATTGTGTATCATAGGTGTTTTTATCATGATTGTTTTAAAGATTTCTTTCGTTTTTAACACGCTTTTAAGTTCTTATAGCTTTGCAAACATGACGTTTAATTTGGATGACAACGCCGAGTTAGCTAAGTGACGGAATTTTAAATTAAAAAAGTGGACTTCCAAAGAGAGTGAACTATGCAGTTGTTTGATGATATGATATGGGTGATATGGTATGGATATCAATTACAAGGGTCTGCCGAAAAAAAACGAGGAAAATTGTCAAAAAAGTTTTATTTTTTAAACTTTAACTTTATTTAAGAGATACGGACTTTATAACTAGGTTTTGATATAAGAAGATCTAGTAAGTGCAACAAATAAAATAATATTTAACTGCATTTATTTACATACTTACCAGCTTCCGCCCGCGACTTTGTGCGCGTGACATAGTTACTTTGGGCTAACGCTAACTTTAACCCGCGTGATGATTGAAAACAAAACTATCTTTCTCTCCCCTTTTCTTCCCTCTTTCTCCCCTTTTTGTCACTTTTTTAGCCTATTGCGTCTCCAGGGTCCCAACTCTCCCATCTCTGTACCAAAATTTATCAAAATCGGTTTGGCCATTTATGCGTGAAGACGTAACAAACAAACAAACTCACGTTTGTTTTTATAACATTAGTAAGGATTTACAGGGGCGTGTCATGGCAACATGATCTCAAAAAACTACTGGTACTACAGAAAACAGAAGGAGCTACCTGTTATTTTAAAAATAGGGGTGCATTGCACAAACACACAGACGGTGGTACACTACATACAGGGTTACTAACTTAGGTGGAATAAAGCGCCCTCTGGCATGTGATGTAAACATTGTTCTGAAACACGTGTTTCGTTGTTACTACCTAGGAACCTAGGAATGAACGGAATATATTTTTTAATACACGTAAAAAACACAGTTGGCGTAATACTTTTACAGAACGTTAGTTAAGATTCAAGCATTACTTTTAACAGGTTTCAAGACATTTGGTTGGGACTAAATAAATGTATAATTTAAACAACGTGTAATAAGTTCGACACTTCTATTATACTGGCGCCCAGCATGGGTTTATTTAATCAATAGAACTTAGTTTTGTAATTGCGCATTCGATGTTCAACTCGACTTGAATATCGATTTTATATTCGTTTTCAGGGTTTTTTTTTATCTATCGTACTATGTTTACTATTTTTCGCACTTAAATTAATAAGTTCCCTACCCATTTGTAGTATATTAATAAAAGTAATGTGACAGTATGTCAACATTAAAAATTTGCATGTGTGATTTTTCTCTGTTTTTAAATTTTAGAACCAAAAATGTACAAACTATAAATTATAATTGTAACAGCGTTACAGTTATAATATACTAGCTGTGCCCAGCGGTTTCACCCGCTGCTCACTTAGGGCTATGAAAAATAGATGTTAGCCGATTCTCAGACCTACCCGATATGTACACAAAATTTCGTTTAAATCGGTCCAGCCGTTTCGGAGGAGTATGGGAACGAACGAAAACTGTGACACGAGAATTTTATATATTAGATATTTATAGTGCTTGTTATCGGTGCCAGTAAAATATTGAACTACCTATGTCTCGTTGAGTGGGTAAATTAAACTTTTGCAGTTTAAGAAATTTTATCTAATTTTTGAAATATTGATGTTTCAATTATATGCCTGGTGTTATATCTGATTCTATTTTAGGTAAAATTTCGTTGATATTTGTTAGAAGTTCAAAACAAAACCGCACAAGGTCAAGGCCCCTATGCGTTAGGGTGGAGTCTATCCTTCTCTATAATTCATAGGATCATAAATTAAAAGTAAAAGCAATCATCGTTTGTCAGTTCACCCGTTACATCTATTATCCTCGTCAACATTAATGATTAAAGAATATTAAAAAGTAATAGCAATAATTAATTATTATTGTTAGTCTTCGCTTGTATAATTAATGCAAACGCCATCTTTGTTTGGCATATGTTGGCGTTGCTGTTGTTACGGATACACTAAGCGTGTAGAAGCTGCGGCACCAGGAGATCAGGCATTACAAGGAGTGATCTTTTCAAATATATTTGCTTAGTTCGCACAGCACTTTAGAAGTTGCAGCGAGTTCAGTACTGTCAGTGCGTCACGTGTTTAGGTGCATTTGATACTAGGATATCTGAATTCATAGGGAGATAAGATCACCCTAGAAAAGTCTAGCTAGAAAGTAGTCTCTCCGTAGCTAGTAGGTAACTTAAAAGTAGTCAGACGTAAGTAATTTATAATTCATCCTACTATAATATTATAAATGCGAATGTTTGTGAGGATGGATGAATAGATGTTTGTTATTCGTTCACGTCAAAACGGCTGAACGGATCTTGATGAAATTTGGCACAGAGGTAGACAGACTATAGTCTGAAATAACACATAGGATACTTTTGTTTCGACATCATGTGGGTGAAACCACGGGCGCCAGGTAGTACTTAATATTGAAAACAGAGTAACTTGCGCGTCACTAGATTTGCGACCGCCCAAAGCATAGCTGACTGGTTACAGTGACGCTAGCTGGTGAGGCCACGTGTTTCCGAACATTGGGTACTAGGACATCAGACGTCAACAGCAGCTGCATCTTACGTCCCGAACAGTGATCTTCACAAAAATGTTTGCAACCGTAGGAAAACACTACGCTATGCTACGCGACTATACTACGCTTACATTCCACATGAAGCAAAAACTTATATCGGCCAATGGCTTCATAGCCTCAACCAACATTCACCACCACCAACTTCCTTTACCAGGCCCTCGCTTGGCACCTGAATCAATGGCTTTATTATGAAAGCAGAACTTTTAGATGGCGTATTGTTAAGAAGTTCCTCCCTTTCGAGCCCGAGCATTCGATCCATAACAACGTGTTCTTGAAAGTTCTAATAGGTTCTTATTAATTAAATCACGCCAAGCTGCATCTTCTTCTGCAATCCACTCATCTTCTGCTTCCTTTCTCCTTCAAGTCTTTGTGGGTACTGGTAAGACCATAGTTGTACGGTAATACAATTATGTACCAGTAGGTATCTGATGAATTGATGTTAATTGTAAATTATACGTTTCGCATTGCTGACTTAGAAATTTCGATGTGCATAATGTCCACATATTTCTGGGGATTCTAGGCACTGCTTACTAATTTGCCATATTTTCATTTTGTGCGAGCTACCATAGGCTGTTGATTCACCATTATATTGTCTTTAATTGATAAACACAATGTAGGTACATAAACACAACACACGTAAACTTTAACAGTTTCTTAATTTTAAATGGAAAACATGAACATTGGCATGCATGACGGCAAAATTGTGCTGCTTTTTAAATTTTGAAAGCCAGCATGAATGGTTTCTTGACATTCTACTCAAAGGTTCGAATTCCAATTTCGAAAGGGAACTCAGAACGTTGCAGAAATGAAGAAAAAAGTTTGTGTTGAAACTTTGAAGGACCTTTTAATGAAGATATAATGAGGTAAAATCTCATGTTCTCTTCTCTGTTCATAGAACTTGCTTATTACAGCCTTGCTCTAAGAGGTGGAGGGAGGTGTTCGTAGGTCAGTGTGTGTGTTCGTGTTCGTGTGTCAGTATTAGAAAACTCTCTGTCTAGTCTAGGCTGCATGCATCCACCGCGAAACTATGCCAGTGACGTAGCATGAGCGTAACATCATACCACGAGTCACTGCAGATCGTCGGTCGATCCATTCGTTCATTTAATACCAGGGCGGTAGGATTCAGAAAGAACTTTTTCAGATAAACGATTTTTTATTGTTTTGTTCAGTTTTGACTCCTTGCAGACTCGCATAAAGGTATTGTCATCAATATCGAGCCAGGCTCAATACAAGGAAATATGACAGATAGGAATGTGTGCGCGTGCAAGACCACAGCACTTTGGAATTGAGTATTGTTAATCATTAATTGATTCACCAAAAAAAAAAAAATACTTTAAAAATCTTCGATTCTCAAACATCAAATAGGATTAAGCCATTATTTTTGGTTACGCACCACTTGATTATCCCTGCACAATACATGGAGTTTTGTTTATTTGAACGCGATAACAAAGCTCCACTTCTGAATAAACGGATGGATAAATTACGAACAAAAAAAAATTGAATAAAAATCTCAAAAATTTGGGTTCAAAGCCGTGGGAACAAGCTGGTTGTAACACGTTTCGGGTAGCCATGGTGACTAGGACATCAAAGAGCACCAAGAGTTAAACTTGTATGGTAGTCCGTTATGAATGCGTGTGTAAGTTTGTTAGTCCTGCCCGCTTAAACGTCTGAACCGATTTGGTATGCAGATAGCCTAGCTTTTTTACCTCGTACTATGTGGGTGTTACTGGGGTCTCAGCTAATTGCTCATTATATAAATCATTTCCTGTTTTCTCGGAAGGATTAAATGGAAAATAATGTGTCTGTATTTATATTAGGTCAATACAATTTCGAAATTAAATAGTGTGTTTTGCATACAAATGTACCTATAGGTTGTTTTTATTATGCTAATATTTAGTTACTTACGTGCAAATATTATACTAATAGTGGTCAGATTTACATGGGACTTTTTAGTTGAGTGTCTGGAAGTTTCAAATAGAACAAAATGTTGGTATAAAGTTTCGCGTAGCGATGTTATCATCATTGTACAAAAACTAAAATATGGTATTTATGAATGATTGAGTGATTGTAAATATCGTCATAGTTTACTTTCTAATGTTTGTACAAAAATCGCGTCAATTGTAACCTCACAAGGAGTTCATCACTTCATGAAACATGTAGTCTCAGATAATGAAAAAAGCTTGTAAAAATAGGATAATAATCCTTTTGCTCTATAATCTAAGCATGTAGTGTTGTGTTAAGGGGTTGAAAAGCGGCAATGGCGAGAGCACATCCCGTTTTAAGAGGGGCGAGTTACTAGGAGATCAGGAAACACGAAGAGATAAGCTAGTACACCCACAACGTCTGAACTTCATGACGTCATACTTTAACCCCCGTTGCAACTCATCTCGTTATGTATTCATTTTCCTACAGCTGAGTTGTCAACCAAAAATGATCATATTATGTTTTTTTTTATAAATTTTATGTTCAGGAAGATCTTCTGTGGGTCTTAAAAGAACACATGATGAAGCATTCCAATAACCACGATCCGAAAAATAATGGCAAGGCATTCAAAATTGAAATAAACCGTGTAAATCTATGCAACGCGGATGCAGTACTTAATTGTTGCTGTATGATATTTTTTATTTCCAAAAGCATTTTAGCTCATCAAGTTGCGGCCTAACGAAAGGTAGAAAAATAGTAGGTATTAAAAAAAGTTCTCTGTGAACACAACAACGACGAAAAAATAGCAAATAACCCTCCTGTCAGCAGTCGGGTAAAAACAAATTTACTTTATTGGAAAAACTATGGCATGGTACATGGAACTTCTATCCTTAAATTCTAATAAGTCCAGTTGTTTTTTGATCTCCTAGTATTCCGTGTTTTAAAACACGTGGCCTCACAATATTGCATACACCCCTCGTTCAAAATGCCGTCGCTTTTTTAAAGCGCTCAATTTTTTTACAGATGGCGTTTACTGATATTATAAATAAACCTCCAGTAAGAAAAAAGTATTTAAAACGCGTCTATATGCCCTACGCGGATGAAAAAATTTTTTGCAAGATACCGTGTATTTTGACACGGTGTTTGCAATAAATTTTTGTTCATCTAAAGTTAGGTAAATTCAACTATTAACAGACTTTATCGAATATGAAATAAGCTTTTAATTTCTGATTTTTGATAATGAGGCTGTTTGGTGGTGTCATGTCAGAAAAACTAAGGCTACTGCCTAAGGGCACGGTTGGCACAGCAGCTGTGCTGCTGCTGCGCAGTGGGTCGCGTGTTCGATCCCCACACGTAATATATATTTGTACAACCAATACGTAATTGTTCCGGGACTGGCTGTTTGTGTATGTGAGTATAAATGTTTGTAAACACACTCACAATACAAGAGAACTTACTGTGAGGGGCAGCGTTTTCGAGTTTTGTTTCAGAAATAAAAACACTTAAATAACAGTGTTGTATAACATAATTCTTTTTTTAAAAAAAACGTTGTCCCTCACTAGGTATTTCTCGTGTATCGTGGGTGCGTTTACAAACATTTAAACTCACATAAACAAACAGCCAGACCCGGAACAACTATCTGTAGGCCATACAAATATCTGTTCCGTGCGGGGATCGAACCCGCGGCACGCAGCGCAGTAGTCGATCGCACAGCCACTGCGCAAACCGTGTCGTCGTTAATTTGTGGGCTGATTTTCCAAAATTATTTTTATAATGGCAGGGAAATCGGGTCCTTTAAAATTATTTCGACTTGGCACACGAGGTTGTCGACATGTGGAATGTGGCCTCGGCTATTATCTCTCGAAGCTCTCCTTAGGCGGTGTGATAAAAGGCCTGTTTCAAAAGGCAGTGCTCCTCGATACGGTCCGCATTGTGAGGAAGTTCCTGTGTCTGGAGTCTTAACCACCAGTGCCTTGAACCCAGCTTCGTTTACCGGCGAAAACCTATTTTAAAATATATATTTCGTTAAGAAATATTTAAAAAGCTTTTTTATACAACTTGGTAATAGGATGAATGCCTTGAGCTTCCATATATTCACGAAGAAATAGCTGGTATTTGAATTTGATTTAAAGCTTTTGCAACCTCTGACAGTATTCAATGCCTTGAGAACCATTTAGCGAGTCAGCGGTGAACGGAGACGTTAAGAGGAGGGGTGAATCTGGTATGCTTCTATGTCAAGGTCATCAGTTGCACCTGGCAATGTGGACTCGCCCATTTATATCAATACTGCAGTTCACTTTTGGTATCCTAGTACTTAGAGTTGGAAAACACGTGACCTGAGAACCAAGATATACAGAACCAGATTGGGAACTCAATTGTTTTGATATTTTTGTTGGTGCCAACATATTTTGAGGATTACAGGTTATATGTTTGTATACTATGATTCGAGTAGAAAAGAGAAAAAGCATTCAAACACAGTGTGTAACGAAAAAGCGACAAAAAAGGACAACAGTCACTTGGGTGCGCTCAACGTCAAAATGAAAAAGGGACAAAAGTCCCTTTGGTGCGCTCAAGCGGGGTATCACGCCATGTGTTTTTAAACATTGAATGCTAGGGTACTAAGAGTCAAAAGGAGTAAGACCAGGGGCGAGTTTATGGGCGAGTCTTCTAACGTCAGCTACAACAGACAACCTTGTCACAATGATCTTTATCTTCTAATTGTGTGTGCAATATAGAATAAGAATCTTGGTATGAGGTTTAATAAATGTTGTTTGAAATATAAAGTACAAGTAGGCGCTATCTAGATAGCTGCATAAGAACGATAGCATTAAAATGATCCCCCAATTAAACTGCACGCAGACGCCATTGCACACTACACAGCCTGCCTCGCGCCTTGTTTCAAGACATTGAAAATAGTAGGACTTATTATTTATAACAAAAAAAGCAGAACCGAAGCAAAAAGTTATACAAATTGAGCACCCAGCTTTTAATAGACTCTTGCAGCCGTCTGATGTCTTAGTACCCAACCTATCATTAAAACGTGACGCATACCTCGAATTCCCACGGTCTTGACAGCGCCGTGTTGAAAGTGAAAAAGTTGGTTGAACTTCCTTATAAAATACATTTTTGGTAGATATTTGGGAACAGAAATCAACAAAACTTTACATCTAATTTAAACACTTCTTATTTTCCACGTAAATGGTCGTTTAGTAATGATAAAAAAATAAATCACACATGGCATGCCGTAAAAGTATACGGTTGTATTGGTGGTTTGGTTTTAATGATTATAACTCTGTAAAACCATATTTGTTACGATTGCAATTTTTATTTTAATCAAGAAACAGTCTAACATTGACCTGCAAATTGCAAAAAACATAAGTTATTTTAAATTTCGCAGACTACCCTGCGCGCTGCCACCATAACAAAGAAAGATCCACCTATTGAAATCGCAAGGGCCTAACACGTCAGCACGGCCACGTGTTTTTAAACATTGAATACTAGGATGCCAAGAGTCAACAGGAGTTGGCCTAACTTTAAGGGCGAGTCTAATATTGCTAGTGCAACTTAAGTGCATTAAGTGCAACTGACGACCTTGACAAAGTGACGTTTATCGCACTCGAATTCACCATCTTCAGATATGTGGGATGTTATTTAGTGTTTACTGTTTGCGTGCTTTGTTTATTACAATATTAGCTTTTGCCCGGGGTTTCGCTCGCGTTAAATTCGGCGTAACACAGGTCCCCTTTCCTGATTTGCAGGTATCTGCTACCTGTAGTTATTACCCTTGCGCCTTATTTATTGTAATAGCAAAGTTAAGTTTTTTTTTAAAAGTTAAGTCTTACACTGTTCGAACCAGCAGCCAATTAGTTTTTGGGGTATGGGTCGTATCTTGAGACCCACTATCTTGATTGAAAGTCAAAGACACCACAGGACTAAATGTATATTCATAATTATAAGTTTACAATCTTTTTGCATAGATCGACAGTGTCGACACGTCAGGTCGGAACCGTGTGCGTTGAGCGAGAGAGTTGGCGCTAATTCCGCTGCACAGATAATCTAATATCTAACTAGTGTTGTGACACAATCCGCCACAAATATAAAACTAGGGTTGTGACACAATCCGCCACAACCACCCCCCTACGGAGAAAATAACATGTTATTTATACACACGAAATAGAGAAAAAAAAAAGGACGTACATATACATATGGTAGACAACACAATCGGTAAAAACAAAAACTTAAGCTAAAGATCTAATCTATTCTTAAATCTAACAGTGCGACCTGACCGAGTGGTAACTGGCTGTTCTGTAACAGAAGGCACAGGCGACTGTGCGGCCTCGGAAGGCGCGGGCGCGGCAGGCTGTTGCGAGGCGATTGCCCGGGAAAGGTCGCTCTCTGGGTCAGGTGCAATATATGCAGGCTTCACGCGGTCAATTGTGACCGTCACACGTTTACCTGCAATGTCAATATCGATTAATTTGTCGGTCCGTGACATTACCTTGTAAGGACCCGTATAGGGCGGCTGCAACGACCGGCGAACGGTGTCGTCCCGGAGGAGGTCATGGGAGGCATCCTGGAGGTCCTTAAAAATAAAGGACGCCGGCCGCGTGTGTCGCGACGCCGGTATCGGACGGAGGTTCGCCATCTTCGCTCGCAAGACCGTCACGAAGTCGTTGACGTTGTCGCTGGTATAGGAGGTGCTGGATACCAGGAACTCTCCCGGTAGGCGCAGCGGCTCCCCATAAACGAGCTCGGCCGGCGAGCACTTAAGATCCTCCTTTAAGGCAGATCGAATGCCCAGAAGCACGACCGGTAGGGCTCGGTGCCAGGTGTCGCTGTGGCACATTAGAGCGGCTTTCAATTGTCTGTGAAAGCGTTCTATCATGCCATTGGCTTGAGGATGGTAGCCGGTGGTTCGCCTACGCTCGGTCGCGCCAACGTTCATGAGCCGTTTGAAGAGATCAGACTCGAACTGGCGGCCTTGGTCAGTAGTGACCGTGGTAGGAACGCCGAAGCGTGCAATCCAACCGTCTACGAATCGATCGGCCACCTCCTCGGCGGTTATCGAAACCATTGGCCAGGCCTCTGGCCATCGAGAGAAACGGTCGATCGCCGTTAGGCAATACGAGTAACCCCTCGATGTTGGCATAGGGCCGATTATATCTAAATGGACATGACGGAACCTAGATGATGGTGAGGCGAAGCTTCCAAGCGGCGCGGACACGTGGCGTGTCACTTTGGCGCGCTGGCAGTGGAGACATTCCTTTGCCCATGCGCGGCAGTCACGCGTCACGCCTGGCCACACGTAGCGCTGTGCCACGAGGCGTGCGCTGGCGCGGCCGCCGGGATGACTGAGCGCATGCAGACCGTCGAACACGGCGCGGCGCAGCGGTGATGGCAGGTAGGGCCGCGGTTTGCCTGTTGAGACGTCACACTGGATGGTGATGTCCGTGCCTGGAATTAATGTACGTTGTATATTGAGAGACGAGTCGGACAAAGTTTTAAGCTCGTCGTCGGCTTCTTGTTCTCGAGCCAACGCGGAATAGTCGTAATCGAGTGAGACGGCCTCAATGCGAGACGTATCAGCAACGACGTTGTCATCTCCCTTGACGTGCCGTATGTCGGTAGTGAATTGGGAGATAAAGGTGAGCTGGTTAAGTTGGCTGGGTGGCAGTTTTTCTCTACGTTGTTTGAACGCATATAATAAAGGTTTGTGATCCGTATATATTGTGGCGTGTTGCGCCTCTAATATATGTCGGAAATGCTGCACCGCCGAATATACTGCCAGCAGTTCCCTGTAATAAGCTGGCCACACTGACTGACTCGCCGTAAGTTTCTTGCTGAAGAAAGCAAGTGGTTGCTCGCCCTGGTCAGTTTGTTGCTGTAAGCACGCACCCACCTGAGTGCCGGACGCATCTGTGTACAACGCCAACTGGGCGTTAGGTACAGGATGTGCTAATCTGGTGACATGTGAGAGGCTGTCCTTGCATGCCTGGAAGGCGTGCTCCAGTTCAGGATTCCAGGGCATGGGCTTGGCTCCCTTGAGCTTCGTCGCCGTAAGGAAATCAATGAGCGGGGCTTGAGTCTCGGCAGCATTGGGCAGGAACTGTCGGTAGTAATTTATCATACCTAAGAACCTGCGGAGACCTTGAGCTGTTTTAGGCAGAGGGAAATCTTTTAAGGCTTGGACTTTTTCTTCCGGGGGGCTTATGCCTTCCTTGGAGACTTTATAACCGAGGAAAATAACCTCAGGTGCGCCTAACACACACTTTGTAGGATTGACCACAACCCCATAGTTAGCCAAACGTTCAAAGAGAGTGCGTAGGTGGTTACAATGCTCTGTAGCATCCCTGGAAAATATAAGGATATCGTCCACATATGGAAAACAAAAATCCAAGCCCCAGACAATTTCATCCATGAAACGCTGGAAGGTTTGTCCAGCATTTCTGAGACCGAACGTCATATAAGGGAATTCAAACAAACCAAATGGTGTTGTAATGGCAGTTTTGCACACATCAGCTGGCTCCACTGGTATCTGTTGATAAGCTTTGACTAAATCAATAGTACTAAAAATGGTGGAACCAGCGAGAGCATGGCCAAAATCTCCTATATGGCGCACGGGATATCTGTCTGGTACAGTACGGGCATTCAGCGTTCTATAGTCGCCGCAGGGGCGCCATGAAGAGTCTTTCTTCTACGCTAGATGCAGTGGCGAGGACCACGGACTCTTAGAGGGGCGCGCGGTACCGGCTTGCACCATTTCCGCGAACTCCTTCTGCGCGGCGCGCAGTTTGTCCGGCGCGAGGCGGCGCGGCCGTGACACCACTGTTGGGCCGTCGGTCGTCTTGATGTAATGCACTGTGTTGTGCTTCACCTCGCGATGGATACCGGGGGGTCTCGTGATCACTGGAAATTGAGACAAGATTTTATGAAATTCTGAATTTTCAATTTCAACAGTTTTTACACTAAGCTGATAAGATTTCGCTATGGAGGCGGGAGCAGTGAGACCAGTAACTCCACAGCGTAATATTTTGTTTTTGCAGTCCGGAAGTAGGTTGTAGAAAGCCATGAAATCTGCACCAATTATGGCAGTATCAACATCAGCTATGATGAAGTTCCATTTAAATGCACGGCGGAGACCAAGATTTAGTGTTAATGTGTGACAGCCATAAGTTTTAATGGAACTGCCATTTGCAGCACACAAGTTGTAGTTAGCATCTGCTACTTTGTTACCTAACAGTTTTTTAGGAAAACAGCAAATGTCAGATCCTGTATCTAACAAAAATCGGAATTTAGTCTCTTTGTCTACTACAAATAAGCGGCTACTAGCAAAACAATCAGTCGCCGCTGCTACGGATTGCTGTTGGTTTTCCGACCAAGAACATGGTTTATTACATTTTCCTGGTCTTGCCTTAGCACCGAATTTTTGGTGATACCAACAAATAGGCTGTCGGGCCACCTGGGATGCAGATCTGGACCTAGGTTTTGATTGAGACCTGGAACTAGAACGATATCTAGAATTGGAGTGCCCTGCAGTTAAAGTGGCCACCTGACGTGTAAGCTCTTGAATCTGCACTGTTATGGCAGCAAGGTCAGGGGCACTAGATGGTACCTGAGATATGGCATGCACAGAGATGGGGTTGACTTCTAAAATTTTATCAGCCAATTCAGCAACTTTGTCTAACGTGAGATCCCCTTGCGCAGTCAAAATGGCTTGCACATTTTTGGGCAGCCGCTGGAGCCACAGTTCTCTGATAATTTTATCATCTGTGAAGGTTTTCCCAGCTAGGGACTTAAGGTGACGAAGAAACTGGGTTGGCTTTCGGTCACCAAGTTCCTCACCTGATAACAGTTGTCTGACCTTTTGAGACTCGGAGGTGGAAAATCGTTTGATGACCTCCGTTTTGATCCACTCGTACCGGCCACCTTTAGCAGGTGGGTTGGTCACAAGGTCCTCAACCTCGTGTGAGATCCTAGAGTCGAACTGTGAAACAACATAGTTATACTTAGTTTCATCAACAGTAATCTGACATAGTACAAATTGTGATTCAAGGTGAGCAAACCACCCAGCGGGATGCTCCTGCCAAAAGGGTGGCAGTTTAGGACGGACTGCATATGCTGCAGGGTTTTGAACACTATGGGTGTTTAGTTGCGCCTGCAAGTCCGCATTCTGTTGAATCAGTTTTTCATTGTTAGCCAAAATTTTATTGAGTCTCTCCTCAAGTTGTTGATTCTCCATCTTGTGAACTGACTGAATTAATAATGATTAATTATGAGATATGTTCAATTAATAGTAGCAGTTGCCAATCAGTCAGGTCACTTAAAAATAGTACAGGCAACTTAAAACTAACAGGTGTTTACCACATAAATATGTAAACCCATAATAATTATAAAACACTTAAACGTTACCAAACTTATTGCAATAGAGTGCAATGCCTTGTGAGTTAATGACTGAATAAACAAGTCATAGCTAGTAGCCAAACACATGCAGAAAAAGATTACCGAAAATATGTAAACAAAACATGAAAAAAATGATAGAAACTCAAACTCAAATCATTTATTTCAATTAGACCATTACAGGCACTTTTGAATGTCATAAAAACAAGAACAAAAAAAATGATGCTGCTACAGTCCCAGTCACAAGACATAATAACTTGTGAAAGTACTGTAGTTGCCCATTCCAAAGCGTAGATCTCTATGGAGAAGAATGGGCAAGAAACTCCATGGACACTCTTTTAAATCATAATGTTTTATAAAATCATGGTTACATCATTCATGTTGAGATTATTCATAATGTGAGAACGATGTAGAAAAACGAGCACATTTAGAGCGTCCAGAGTAAAAGCAATAATTATCACGAGTTTAAAAGAAGAATTAAAACAAACCGTGGTAGCTAAGAGATGACCAGTCCCAACCGACAGCGCCCGTTCACGAACATGACGTATGGATCAGCCCCATTCAGCTCGACCATTTTGAAGGGAGCTAAATGACCCGACACACCCGCCACCATCAGCGAGACATTTAAGTGAGCATGACAATCTCTCAACCACCAGGGCAACCGTCGAGTCAATAAAATTACATAGAACTCACACATGGGCATTACAATTATACAATATTAGGAAATTGAGTCTATACAATGCAATGATAGTATTACAATCTTCTTCAGCTGCCACAATAACTTCAGATGCTGATTAATGATAGTTAGTTTGCCCCTATGGTTGTGGAGCAGGACCGGCATTGAGCCAAGCATTTATATCATTAATGTAATCCCCTAACTTATAGTATGCTTGCCTACATAGTGTGCGTTTAATACAAGATTTAAACTTCGATTCATTCAGTTGTAGGATGTGTGGAGGTATTTTATTGTAACATTTTAAACAGTACCCCATAAAAGTGGAGTCTACCTTAGCTAGCCTGAAACCTGGCTGAACCAGTTGGTCCCTATTTCTAGTATTATAGTGATGTCTGTCACCTCTTTTACTAAATAGATGCAGATTTTTCCTAACGTACATGATGTTTTCATAGATGTATTGACAAGGTACTGTCATGATGTTAATTTTTTTAAACAGTTCTCTTAGAGAATCAGGCCTACGCAGATTGTACATGGCTCTGATGGCTCTTTTCTGCAGAATAAATATAGACTCAATGTCTGCAGCCCGCCCCCAAAGTAAAATACCGTATGACATTATACTATGAAAATAACTAAAATAGACTAGTCGCGCGGTATCTACATCAGTAAATTGACGGATTTTTCTTACGGCATATGCAGCTGAACTCAACCGTCCTGCAAGAGATGTTAAATGAGGACCCCATTGTAGCCTTGAGTCGAGTGTGATTCCCAAGAAAAGAGTTTTATTGACGAATTCTAGTTTCTCTTGATTTAATACTATGTCACAATCACTACTTTTGACGTTTGGTAGAGCGAATCTTATGCATTTCGTTTTTTTCCCATTCAATACTAAGTTATTAGCAGTAAACCAATTATGGACCTGCAATAGGGCGTTATTTAGGTCGTCAAGATTCGTGGCACGTCTATTTACCTTAAATATTAAAGAAGTGTCGTCAGCAAACAACACCATTTGTGGTTGATTTTCAAATAAATGGGGTAGATCATTAATATATACTAAAAAGAGGAAAGGACCCAATATAGAACCTTGTGGTACACCCATTTTAACTTTTAAACCCATTGAATTAACGCCATTAATTTGAACTTGCTGCTGTCTATCATTTAAATACGATTTTACTAAACTGAGCGCAAGTTTATCTAAACCGTAATGCTCAAGTTTTAAAAGCAGGGTTTCATGATTAACGCAATCAAATGCCTTCGTAAGGTCACAGAAGATTCCTATTGCATCTTGTGCCTCTTCCCACGCAGTAAATATATGTTTCATTAAGGTGACACCGGCGTCAGTCGTACAACGTCCTTTGGTGAAACCGTACTGCTTTTCATGTAAGATTTTATTGGTGTTAAAATGGTTGAGCAATTGATTAAGCATTATCTTTTCAAACACCTTGCTGAGAACTGGCAAAACGGATACGGGCCTATAGTTGTTAGTGTCTTTACTGTCCCCGGATTTAAAAAGCGGTATTACCTTGCTGTATTTCATTAGATCCGGGAAAACCCCTTGATCCACGCACAAATTAAATATTAAGGCTAAATATGGTGCTATAGTCTCAATAATGGCGAGACAAGCTTTGATGGACATACCCCAAAGATCTTCGGTTAATTTGACCTTGATTTGCTTAAAAGCTTTAATAACTGATAAGGGGTTTATATGCTTAAATTCAAATTGAATCGGGCAGGCTGGAACGTTAGCCTTTAATAAATCCTTAGATAGCAAGGGTGAGGAATGTAAGGTCTCTGTAGTCTTATGTGGGATATTGGTAAAGAAATTCACAAATTCCTGAGCAATGTCATTATTATTGCTCACGAGGCCACGTGAGGTTTCTAACGTAAAATCATTTCTTGGTTTTTTATTTCTATTTGTTTCATTGTTGATTATTTTCCAAACCGTTTTTATTTTATCATCGGCTGATTTAATTTTGTTGCTAATGAATAAAGATTTGGCAACTTTACAAGTGTTTTTAAAAATTTTGGAATAAGTGGCGACATATTCATTAAAAGTTTTTGTGTTGATGTAAGGCTTAAGGCCATACAGCTCAAACAATCGTTCCCTACTTTTCCTAATACCTTGTGTAGCCCAATCACTGAAAATAAACTTTTGGCAAATAGTTTTTGTTTTTATTTTTAAAGTATTATTGAACTCGGTGTGCACTACTGAAAAGAATTCATCATACCATTTATTTACATCGTTTATATGGCCCGGAAAACTTAACTTGCTAATTAAATTATTATTAAATCTATCTAAATTACTGGCTGCCATTTGTCTAGTCTGTATTTGAATTTTTTGAATTTTTATGTTGGACGCGAAAGTAACGTACTGGCCGCTATGATCTGAAGGAAGGTAATTAACAATGAATTTATCTAAATAGTCGCAGCAACAAAATACATTATCAATACACGTAGCGGTGTTTGTGGTAATTCGGGTTGGTTCTGAAAACACATTTGACAAATTAAACGATTTAAAGAGACTTAAAAATCTACTGCTATTTGCGTTTTCCTCTAAGATATTGACATTAAAGTCACCACAGATAATTATTGGTTTATTAAATATGAAAACATACCTACACCTGGTTATGACTTAGCCTTAAACGTAAAGTTACTTATTTACAGCGGTATTTGTAGCAACATGCATGCACTGGTTACTTCAGAAGCTTTTCCGTGAATCCGCGATGCAATGCCAGCCAGTGACGTTTCAGCAACTTCGCTACTCCCCGATAGGTGGCGCATTTGCGCAACTCACGCACGATGGGATGCAGGGTCGTTGACCTCGAAGCATTTTAGTTAAAACATTCACGAAATCCTACAGCGATTCGTATGATGGTAAAAACTGTTCATCACTGATGCACTAGGAACCCAAAAACACGCTGCAATCTGCTGATGCACTTTCCAATTTCCAACTCACGAAGAGGAGCACGTGGCGTGCCTGGGTGAGCCGGTAGGTATCTCTCGACGATTTTCACGATTTTCCCGGCGGTTAGAGGTAAAACCAGCCTGGGAACGTAGCGGCGTCGTTTGATGGAGTAGGCTGAAGATCATAGCGTGGCTCAATGCAGAAATCCGGTTCCACGTGGTGTACTGCTGCTTACTGGTTTCGTGTTTGCATCACGTCGGGGTCACCAATTTGGGGTATGGGTCGTATCTTGAGACCCACTATCTTGATTGAAAGTCAAAGACACCACAGGACTAAATGTATATTCATAATTATAAGTTTACAATCTTTTTGCATAGATCGACAGTGTCGACACGTCAGGTCGGAACCGTGTGCGTTGAGCGAGAGAGTTGGCGCTAATTCCGCTGCACAGATAATCTAATATCTAACTAGTGTTGTGACACAATCCGCCACAAATATAAAACTAGGGTTGTGACACAATCCGCCACAAGTTAGATAGATAAATCATTTATTTGATGCAATAAAAGACACAATACAAGAATTAAAATAAAAAAAAACATCACACAGAAAAAAAAATGGAACACGTTAAAAAAAAAAAGTAAGGTAGACTGAGTTAAATCGACCCATAGGCATTTAGACATCACATAAATTTACTGAGGTCGCCCACTAATGGGCGGTGTGTGTCTCAAAATTGCACCAAAAAGGAGTCCAGCATAATGCCATATGCAATTCTGGTGCCGTAGTACAAAATGCACTGAGATAGCGATATTGGGGCATTCAGGCTAGCGTGGCTTACGTCTTAGTGACGTCAAACACTATCGATGTGGACAATTGCAGTCTAGACTTCAAAATCGACTAGCTGGGTTCACTGGGGCG
The DNA here is from genome assembly GCA_958449745.1 of Ochropleura leucogaster. NCBI lineage: Eukaryota > Metazoa > Arthropoda > Insecta > Lepidoptera > Noctuidae > Ochropleura > Ochropleura leucogaster. The sequence continues at coordinate 1,066,243 of OY288203.1, forward strand.
GTCTTTCTTGAATTGGAGATAGTAACTCGATTATGCCTCTTTTGCAATGGATACTGTGTAGAGGTTTGATAACGAAGATTTACACAATCATATATTTTGTCCTTTATAGAAAGTAAGTAGAAAATCGTGTGTCACCATTAAGATCATCAGAACTTAGCCACATATTCAAATTGAATAGTTGTGTTGATTACCTTTTATCCGCCTAACGGCTGGACTGATATCGACGAGATCAGATTTTTAGACATTGATTTTTATATCGGTAGTATGTTCTATGTGCGAGATTCCAGAAGTCACCGTCAAATGCCATACATATAACATATTTAATATTTATACCTTTGTCGCTACGAGCTACGCTGCTACGACGTAGCAGCATAGCATATAGAATATTACTGTGATTCCACATTTTAAATAAGTAGCTAATTTTTATTTAGTAATGCAAATAGAAAAGTTGTCTGCGGAGATGAATATTAATTGTTATCTAGTATTGTTTTGTTTATCAAGTAGGTTTCCTCAACCCCACGTCTAAGGCGCGTGTTTTGCGCACGGTGATTGTTAACTTTTGGTAAAAAAAAAACACAAATAATAGAATAATTATTTTATTTTTAAAATCGATTCTCAAGGAGTAAACTCCAAAAATAAATTTACTTTATTGAAAAAACTACGGCATGGTACACGGTACTTCTATCCTTAATTCTAATAACTCCAGTTGTTTTTTGATCTCCTAGTATTCCGTGTTTTAAAACACCGAGATGCAGTCCCTTTTTTTAACGCGCTTAATTTATTTCCAGATGGCGTTTACTGATATTATAAATAAACCTCCAGTAAGTTCGGGTGTCCTAGTATGCAATGGTTTAAACACGTGGCTTGGTATCGTTTCTTCTAAGGGCGGGTTGCTTCAGCTATACTTGAGTCATGGGTAACGGTTAAAAATGGCGCTAACTTTCGTTAACACAATAAATGGGTTGTTTCACAAAATGGCGGCATTATCATAATGCATGCGCTACCCAATAGTTAACGTGATTTTACGGGATATCGATATCGATATTTATTGTTGTCGATTTCAAAGAACTTTACCATGTCAAACATAATGGATTCTCCAATTCATTCATTTATATTTGACGATTGTTCATCTGGTGTTGATACAAACTGTGTAGAAAGAAAGAAAAAAGTATTCAAAACGCGTCTATATGCTTTACGCGGATGAACAAAAATTTATTGCAAGATCCCGTGTATTTTGATACGGTGTTTGCAATAAATTTTTGTTCATCTAAAGTTAGGTAAATTCAACTATTAACAGACTTAATCGAATATGAAATAAGCTTTTAATTTCTAATTTTTGATAATTAGTCTGTTTAGTGGTGTCATGCCAAAAAAACCGGGAGAAAAAAAAAACAATCTAAACCATAGTTTCATAGCGATTAAATACAAAAATACTTTTCGTTCTGTTATTTAATATTTCCGTAAGTGTTATGAAACCCATGTAAGCCTATTTGAGATTTAAATGGGAATTTGTCACTGCTGTTCTCGGTTGTTTAACACCTTCGAATACAATGATAAAGTTTTCTCACAAGAATCAAAATCATCTTGAAAATATATATATAACTTAATCAATAAATATAATTAACTTCACTTCTTGAACTCGGTCACAATTACACACCAGGCTGACCACGCACGCCAGGCTCGTAGACGCTAGAGTTTGCATAAATCCGGCCCTGTGACCGGCTGTACTGAGGCCACGTGTATTTTAACATTGAGTACTAGGGCGTCAGAGTTTAACTGGAGTTACGTTTATGATAACCTAACCTAACGACATTACAATATGGCTCGTGGCCAAAATCAGAACTACTGTCGCCATCTTATTTCTGATGGTACAACTTTTTTTTTCCGACTTACGGAGGGAAAATTTTCTGTTTGTAAAACCAAATCAGATAAAGCTCCTTATTTAAACAACAGTTAAGTAACAGACCACAGCTGACAATAAATGATGATAATGTGGATCAGTATGGATCAAAGAGTAAAATTAAGCTATGTCGTAGCAGTCTGCATGTTGTAAACGAGGTCATGGTCTTCATGTGTTCCTCGTCGATATCAGTACCACCGGTAAGTCGGCAAAACGTAACAAACAAAGTATGTATTTATGTATATCGAAACTGTAAATACTAATACGTTAGTAAAAACCTAAAACCTCCTTTTTTCTGAAGTTTTGTAACAGTTTATACTGACCAGTATGCCAGCCGGAATTGACAGTTCTTTTGTTGTGGGATGTGTGATAGTACCACGATCAGTGGCCGCAACGATCAGATTTACTAAAGAAACCATATAGGTAAACGTCGCGCACTTAGCCGCAACGGCTAACTGGCCGCCCACCAAGCCGGCACGACTGGTCGTTGCGACCAACTTACGTATAGTTTGCTATTAGCGCTCGCGCACTAAATCTGCGACCGTCATCAGTGTGGGTCGAAACTATGATTTTAGTGACATAGGGGTCAACTTGTTTTTATTTGCGTTTTCTGAATGCGAATGGATAGAACTCATCAGCCTCAATAATAAATATCTCTTGACGTTTTTCTCTAAACTTAATAGTTTAGGCAGAAAAATGGGTTTTGTGTTTTTTTTTGTATGGAACGGATCAAATAAAATCAAATTCCTGCTAAGTAGCGTTAGATCCCGCTTTGCAACGTTATTTTTCTTATACCTTGTGTCATTCACTATCATTTGATGCTATGAACATTTGCATAAAGTTGCAACTCTGCCCAAAAATTATGATAAAATAAATTAAAAAATTACATAGAATAAAAAGCTTCATTTTTATTTTCGTACGTTCTTTTAATTCAATTTTAATATGAAATACAATGACAAAGATAAAATAGTAAGACAAAACACGAATTAATACAGGTAAGTACTGAATCAATAACAAAAATACAATCAAAAGATCTCATATACGCTTAGATTGGTAGGTACTCGTACTAATATGTCATTTTTAAAAGACGATACGAATGTGCTGTTTTAAGTAAAAATGTATACTTACTTAGGAAAAAGGCAAATAGTAGTAAAATGTACGTAGTAGTACAACTATTTTCATGGCCAGTCTAGTTCCTGTGAGGCTTCAACAATCGGATGGCACAATTGTTTGGGAAAACGACCGACCCTTATCAACACTCTATTGCCGTCCGATTATGTTTAAATATACCAAAGAAACGCAGTCAACAGTGGTAAGTACAAAAAATAGCATAGAAAAAGAAATATATGAACTTCAGTCATCAAGATTCAGTCAAGTTGAAGTAACGCATAAATTGATCATGACGATGATAGACGGCAAAATTACTTCATATTTGTCAGAGACATCATCGTCTGTCTGTGATATTTGCAAACCAAAACCGTCCGAGATGAACAATTTACCATCGAATGCTTAAAGAGAAAAAAACGAAGATATGTACCAGTATGGATTGTCATCTTTACATGCCTGGATAAGAAGCATGGAGTGCTTACTTCACATATTATATTTTTACTACATCCTTTTTCTGCTTCATTTATGTTTAATTTCCTTCTATAAATTGTCATTACTCTTTAGTTGCGTGAGTTTAAAAAATGGAGTTGCAGGGGTGATGATAAACAAAAAATGACGCTCAGAAAGAGCGCTATACAGCAAGCATTTAAAAGTGAAACCAGTTTACTCATTGATATCGTCAAGCAAGGAGTAGGCACAACAAATGATGGCAAAACTGCTAGAAGATTTATTAGAGATCCACCAACAACAGCCCGCATAACAGGAATTAGTTTAGAGTTCATTGAAAGGTTTCACGTGATTCTTCAGACTGTGGCATCTGGAGAGCGCGTGGATTTTACAAAATTTTGGAATATTGTAATGATACTGCTAAATTATATGTTAATTTTTGGAGTTTACTCCTTAAGAATCGATTTTCATATATAAGGCGCCCAGTATGAGAAAAATCCGAGGGGTAAAACGAAAATGTGTCACGTTTTTGGTGCGCAACTTTCCAATTTGTCTGTGAGTGTATTAAGACGTACATATGGTATGCTGTATAGGCGACTATACCTATATACTATATGTTATTGGGCTTGTTTGTTTCTATCAGTGTCGATGTATTTATATTGCTTTTTTTTCATTAATTTGTGAATTTACCCTTTCATATGATATTAATCTTTTGTCAGTTGAATAAACTCTTTTTGCGTATGGTTAGATACTCGTACTTAAGGAGTAAACTCCAGTCGTGCGTCGGAGCTGACACACACACTTTTTTATATCCATGGTATTATATGCCATCCAGTGTTCACAAATTGTTGGTACACAGGGCTGACGTAATTAAGCATTTAGGTGCCTGCAATACCTGTCGGTAAACTGTCGGAAGAAGTAGCAGAGGCTCGCAATAAAGATTTACGGAATTACAGAGAGAGCCATTCTAGAAAATTAAGTAGAACGGCGACAAACGAAGATATTTTACACAATCTTCTTTTGCCGTCTGATCCTAAGATCACAAGTCTAAGACTTCAAATGAAAAGACAAAATATTATGGTTCTCTCTCCAAAAGTCAAAGAGCTTCTGATGAGTTTTCAAACAGAATCCGATTTAGATTTTATTGATGTAAATAATTTACAAGATAGTCCTAGCGATAGTGAATAAGATTTTGACAGATTGTAAGTGTACTTATAGATTTTTTTTGTACGTATTGGTGTTGTATATTGTTAGTCCTAATTAGTTGTATTATTGTGTACTTTTACTAAACCTTTACTATGTACCTTTTGTAAGTAGCTTTATTATGTACGTTTTACTACGATTTACCTTTTTCCTAAGTATACATTTTTACTTAAAACAGCACATTCGTATCGTCTTATAAAAATAACATATTAGTACGAGTACCTACCAATCTAAGCGTATATGAGATCTTTTGATTGTATTTTTGTTATTGATTCAGTACTTACCTGTATTAAATCGTGTTTTGTCTTACTATTTTATCTTTGTCATTGTATTTCATATTAAAATTGAACTAAAAGAACGTACGAAAATAAAAATGAAGCTTCTTATTCTATGTAATTTTTTAATTTATTTTATCATAATTTTTGGGCAGAGTTGCAACTTTATGCAAATGTTCATAGCATCAAATGATAGTGAATGACACAAGGTATAAGAAAAATAACGTTGCAAAGCGGGATCTAACGCTACTTAGCAGGAATTTGATTTTATTTGATCCGTTCCATACAAAAAAAACACAAAACCCATTTTTCTGCCTAAATTATTAAGTTTAGAGAAAAACGTCAAGAGATATTTATTATTAAGGCTGATGAGTTCTATCCATCCGCATACAGAAAACGCAAATAAAAACAAGTTGACCCCTATGTCACTAAAATCATAGTTTCGACCCACTGTGTCAATGCGGCCCGGCTGCGGCCAGCCATTCTCACTTTCTCAGTGTCTTGCGGACAGTTCGTCAGTGAACACGCTTCGTATCCGAATTTACAAGACTGGATGTATCCAATAACGTCTTTTGTTGTTACAATTTTTCCACATCAAGTTTAGGCACACAATATCGATGTCCAACCTGTTCGAGCTCAGAACAACAACTACAAATGGCCGCTTTAAGATCAGTCGTGGTCGTGGCCGCAAACTAGATCGCAGCCCAACCGTACCTTCTGCGACCAAGGTTAAGGCCACGACTACGACCAGTCGTGGTCGTGGTCGTCTAGTGCGCGAGGTGCTTAAGGTGACGGTTGGCACAGTGGCTGTGCTGCTGCTGCGCTGTGGGTCGCGTGTTCGATCCCCACACGTAATATATATTTGTACAACCAAAACGTAATTGTTCCGGGTCTGGCTGTTTGTGTATGTGAGTATAAATGTTTGTAAACACACTCACAATACAGGAGAACTTAGTGTGAGGGGCAGCGTTTTCGAGTTTTGTTTCAGAAATAATATCCATTTAAAAACACTTAAATAACAGTGTTGTATAACATAATTCTTTTTTTTTTTTTCAAAAAAAATGTAGTCCTTCACTTTCTTCTGTATTGTGGGTGCGTTTACAAACATTTAAACTCACATACACAAACAGCCAGACCCGGAACAACTATCTGTAGGCCATACAAATATCTGTTCCGTGCGGGGACCGAACCCGCGGCACGCAGCGCAGTAAGTAGTCGATCGCACAGCCACTGCGCCAGCCGTGTCATCGTCAAATTGTGGGCTGATTTTCAAAATTATTTTTATAATGGCGGGGAAATCGGGTCCTTTAAAATGATCTCGACTTGGCACACGAGGTTGTCGACATGTGGAATGTGGCCTCGGCTATTATCTCTCGAAGCTTTCCTTAGGCGGTTAGAAAAAAGGCCTGTTTCAAAAGGCAGTGCTCCTCGATACGGTCCGCATTGTGAGGAAGCTCCTGTGTCTGGAGTCTTAACCACCAGTGCCTTGAACCCAGCTTCGTTTACCGGCGAAAACCTATTTTAAAATATATATTTCGTTAAGAAATATTTAAAAAGCTTTTTTATACAACTTGGTAATAGGATGAATGCCTTGAGCTTCCATATATTCACGAAGAAATAGCTGGTATTTGAATTTGATTTAAAGCTTTTGCAACCTCTGACAGTATTCAATGCCTTGAGAACCATTTAGCGAGTCAGCGGTGAACGGAGACGTTAAGAGGAGGGGTGAATCTGGTATGCTTCTATGTCAAGGTCATCAGTTGCACCTGGCAATGTGGACTCGCCCATTTATATCAATACTGCAGTTCACTTTTGGTATCCTAGTACTTAGAGTTGGAAAACACGTGGCCTGAGAACCAAGATATACAGAACCAGATTGGGAACTCAATTGTTTTGATATTTTTGTTGGTGCCAACATATTTTGAGGATTACAGGTTATATGTTTGTATACTATGATTCGAGTAGAAAAGAGAAAAAGCATTCAAACACAGTGTGTAACGAAAAAGCGACAAAAAAGGACAACAGTCACTTGGGTGCGCTCAACGTCAAAATGAAAAAGGGACAAAAGTCCCTTTGGTGCGCTCAAGCGGGGTATCACGCCATGTGTTTTTAAACATTGAATGCTAGGGTACTAAGAGTCAAAAGGAGTAAGACCAGGGGCGAGTTTATGGGCGAGTCTTCTAACGTCAGCTACAACAGACAACCTTGTCACAATGATCTTTATCTTCTAATTGTGTGTGCAATATAGAATAAGAATCTTGGTATGAGGTTTAATAAATGTTGTTTGAAATATAAAGTACAAGTAGGCGCTATCTAGATAGCTGCATAAGAACGATAGCATTAAAATGATCCCCCAATTAAACTGCACGCAGACGCCATTGCACACTACACAGCCTGCCTCGCGCCTTGTTTCAAGACATTGAAAATAGTAGGACTTATTATTTATAACAAAAAAAGCAGAACCGAAGCAAAAAGTTATACAAATTGAGCACCCAGCTTTTAATAGACTCTTGCAGCCGTCTGATGTCTTAGTACCCAACCTATCATTAAAACGTGACGCATACCTCGAATTCCCACGGTCTTGACAGCGCCGTGTTGAAAGTGAAAAAGTTGGTTGAACTTCCTTATAAAATACATTTTTGGTAGATATTTGGGAACAGAAATCAACAAAACTTTACATCTAATTTAAACACTTCTTATTTTCCACGTAAATGGTCGTTTAGTAATGATAAAAAAATATATTAAACATGGCATGCCGTAAAAGTATACGGTTGTATTGGTGGTTTGGTTTTAATGATTATAACTCTGTAAAACCATTGCAAAAAACATAAGATATTTTGAATTTCGCAGACTACCCTGTGCGCTGCCACCATATCAAAGAAAGCTCCACCTATTGAAATCGCAAGGACCTAACACGTCAGCACGGCCACGTGTTTTTAAACATTGAATACTAGGATGCCAAGAGTCAACAGGAGTTGGCCCAACTTTAAGGGCGAGTCTAATATTGCTAGTAAGCAACTAAGTGCAACACGACCTTGACACAGAGACGTTTATCGCACTTGAATTCACCATCTACAGATATGTCAGACGTTATCGAGTATTTATTGTTTGCGTGCTTTGTTTAAGATGGATTTCAAATATTGTGATAAATATTGAGCCATTCATGATTAATTTCAGCTTGATTACCAAATTGTTTTTCTAATTGATAAGTAGTTCTTGGGGAAAGACTGACTTTAATACGTGCAAATATTATTAAATATGGTAACGGTGTTAGCGGCGGTGAAAAATCGTATCTGAGATATTTCATCATCCCACAGAAACACCACATTTTTTGGGATCAAAGCTATACTTTTAAGCCGTTTTAGCGTGAGTACAAACACACACATACAAACTTTCGCCTTTACAATATTAGTGTGAAAGTGTGAAATTGTTATACCTACCTACGTATTAAAAAAACGCTGTATGAGGTTTAATAATGAGCACAAATTCAATAGCTCTCTGATCAATTACTGCCCACCTCATTTTAACTACACGACTATTTAATTGTTATTCTTATTATTTTGAAGGAAGAACCTTAGCAAAATTTGACTCTTCTGGTGTATCTTTGATAAACTTTGCATACTCTTGCCGCCCTCTGATGTCTTAGTACCCAACGTGAAAACGTGATGCAACCCGCAGACACAGCGCTACGGTGTGTAAAGTAAAAAGGTACAATTATTATTTTTCTTCTTCTTCTTCGTGTCGCTGGCACGACTGTTTTTATTATATTTTTGATTAGAAGTTGTTTCGGCTGCATGTTCTTGGGCCTAGATTTGAGTTATTTCAGAATAAAAAATGAAAGCTTTACATTGGATTTAAACACTTTTTGGAGAATGGAAGAAAAAAACGTATTGCGCCAACCCTAAATAGAATGGGATAAGAGCAGGAAAATAATGATGAGTATGTTCCTAATTTCAAACCACAAGGTAGTCGACGCCGCGGGAAAAAACACATAAGGCGCTACGACGTAGCAATTAGTTACCAAAAGTATCTTCAACTACGTTGATTTAATTTATTGTTTTAAATCCATTTCACTTGATATGGGGTTTTTTTTTCGGGTTGGTAATCATCCAATGACTTGGCGGGGGGGCATGTCAGACTTGTACTGACTAAAACCCACCCATGTTTCTTCTTTTGCACTTTACGTTCCGAGGCCGCGGTATCTCTTTCGAACAACCCGCAACCCCGGCAGGCGGAGGCTCTGGCAAGCCCCTCTGCTTTGCTGACTCTCTTTGAGGCGCACGTGAAACACGAACGCGCCGTCGACACGGCCTGTCGTCAATCGACGGACGGACGGTGAACTACCCATTGCTCACCGCCCACAGGCCCGCATCTACGGTGGCCGGAAGTCGTCTCGCGGCGCCCGGCGCCATGGGCGTCTCCCGCGGCGGCTGGGTTGGGCAGATGTTCTCTCCCTCAAACGCCCGGCCACCTCCTTTGCTAGAATTACTGCTTCGCAGAAGGTGGTGACCGCTTCCAATTCCCTCTCGCTCCGGACCATGGCCTGAACCAGGGCCGGACGCGAGAGATCGCCGCCGTCGATCGCCTCTACGAGGGCACGGCGGTGCTCCGCCCACGCTGGGCAGATCGCCACTGTATGCTCCAACGTGTCCTCCGGGCGATCGTCACAATGGTGACATCCGGGCGCTTCCTCCCGCCCGATGATGTGCAGGAACCTCCCGAAACTTCCGTGTCCGGTGAGGACCTGCGTCAGGCGGTAGGTGAGGACGCCATGACGCCTCTCCAGCCACTCCTCAAAGAGGGGACTTACCGCCACTATTGTGGCGTGCCCTTTGATATGGGGTTGAGCTTGCTTAGTGCACTCGTCAACTCTCTTAAAAGGTTGGTTCGAGCGCAATTGTTCAGTTTCATGGTCCGAGAGATCACATCTTGCAAAACCTCACGTCATGCGTTTATTTTATTACACCTTGTATAATTATTTTTTGTATTTAGTTCTTATTTTTTGAAATTATAGGTACTTTACATTTTTATAATCATAAATTATACTATACGTGAAGTGGCGCATACCCCTGGACTTTACTTCTCTATGCTGCAATTTCTGTGTATCTGAAATTCACCTTCAGGTGAATCGACATGGTATTTATTTACAGAAAAGCTGCTCAAGTTTGAATCAATCGCCACGTGTTTTCAAACCTTGACTACTAGGACACCAAGACACAACAGGAGTATAATACAAACTTTAGAGGCGAGTCTATTATTTCCTGTTGCAAGTGTGCAACAGACAACCTTGACACTATTATAAACTGCACCTCTCGCGAACATGCGCACGCCGTACTTGCTGCCTTGCCACGTGGTTTAAGGCACTGAATACTACGACATCATAAGTTACAAAGAGCTTTTACGTCGTCAAATGTGAAAATTACCAATTTTCCACGAAGAAAGAAGATCAGTCCCAGTGATATAACGTCTGTAGTCTGATAATAGAGTTTTTATACCTCAAAAAAAAACGCAACCCTTATTTAATAGTCTGTTCGATAATGATGGTGTAGTACTTTTTAGACAGTAGCTACAGACAGACGATGACACTACGACAGTGTGCGCTAATGTACCTACTACAATGAAAGTGCATGAAATACTTTCAAGAATATATTTTACATATTATTTCACCGATACACTTCACACAAGAATAAAAAATCAAGGCTAAAACGCTTATTACACCACCCGATATGAAGGGCCCTGCATCCAGGGTGGGCGTGTACCCTAGTTAGTGCGGCGCTTATTACACTTCTCTGCGAATTGGGCCCTGAGTTTATACGCGAATATCAAGAGAGATAAACGTATTGTCGCTGTCGCCATTTTACATTATGCCGTCGTCAGTATCCAAACTTCAAAAAATTGCTGTAGCAGTGACAACCGTGCTCGCAACAACAAATATTAAAAAAAGAAAGAAGAGAAAGATCTGGGTGAAAGAGTATTTGAAAGACAATTTGAACAATTGTTGAGTTTGGTGACACCTTACATACAAAAGCAAGATACGGTTCTAAGACAAAGCGTGAGTGCTAAACAGAGATTAGTCGTTACATTAAGATTTTTAGCTACGGGAAACTCTTACCAAGACTTAAAATATAGCACTTTAATATCGCAACCGCTTCTGTCTCAAATTATTCCAGAAAAATGCAGAGCAGTTTACAAATGTTTGAGACATTATATCAAGGTAAATAAAACAATTATTTAAGTATGTAATTATATTTAATATTTTTTTTTAATTTCTTCGTTTTACAATTATAAACTCTTTCATTAGTTCGCCAGGACCTTCTTTTACAGGCAACGATCCTGAGTTTTCATCTGCGTTATTTACATTGGGAAGGTATTCTAAAATTTGTGTATTGTTATCAACAGTAACTACATTGTCAAATGTTGGTTGATGAGGCAATGGTGAGTTCGACAGTTGAGTTTGGTTCTGTGGTGATGGTATTGGTTGGCGGACCGACTGTCTGTGGAAACGAGGCCATGGAGTAAAATGTGAAATTGAATGATGAGGTGATTGAGTTTGGCTTGTCGGTGATGGCGATGAATAATTTGATGTCGGTGAAGGTGAGATAAACTGTTTCTGACGCTGGTAAAAGCCACTATTGTTAGGTATAGATTCATGAAATGGATTGAGAACGACGCACGAGGATTCGGTTAGTTGATCAAGTTTGGCGTGAAACAAAACATCTGATATAATTTTTTGTGCTATTATCTTTTGACGTTTGTTTAAATCTTTTACTCAAAAATGCATGTAATGTTGTCATTATTTTGACAACCTTGTTAGAGCAAAGTCGACCTTGCCGTTCTGTTTCAAGGAGCGGCCGGCAAAGTTTTGCTGGCCGCTCTAACAGGCCGGCAATGTTTTGCCGGCCGCTAATTTGACGTTTCAACGTTTTAATAAATCAATTCCAAAAAGATTTTATTTAAAACAGAGCTGTTTGTACGTCTAAAGGTAAAAAAAAAAAGATTTAAAAGATTTTATTCCATATTAGGCTGTATAATTCCAACTACCATTGATAAAAAAAAAATAAAGAAGTAACAAAATCGCGGTTCAGCGAAAATTTTGATTTATTTACTGACTTTTTTGCTAAAAATGAGCTCTCAAAGCGAAAATTCTTCCAATTCAATGTGTTTAACACCGCCAGACATTAAAGATGAAGCTAAATTAGTGGTTGAAAATTTGATACCGCTAAAACTCAAAGGAAAAATATAAGCTTGCATATGAAAAATTTGTGCAGTGGAAAATCAGTAGGAAATCTAAATCTTTATCCGAAAATGTTTTTCTTGCGTATTTCAATGATCTTTCCAACAAAATGAAGCTTTCGTCTCTCTGGAATATCTATTCAATGTTAAAGTGCATGGTTCTGCAAAACCACAATTTGAACATTAGAAAAAATTCTAGTTCATTAATATATTTTTTATTTAAATTACTTGCTAGTTTTATTTAGATTAGGTACTTGCATTTTTGAGTAAAGCACTATACAAACCTTGGCCCACAATGACTGCTTCGCTGGTCACGCTATGATTGCCTCGAGCTAGCCTAGCTACGCTCTAGGCCTTTCAGCTTGGCCATCATTGCAGCCCTTGCTGTCCTCGCTGTAAAGGCCTCGACCTACGGTCTCGGCCTTTATCTCAGCTCATCCATCAAGTGCTGCACGCGTCGGCCTGGAGCTGCGCTACGCTGCGCTGTCGGCCATCATCAGCGCGACCAGCAAAGTAGTCATTATAGACCGCGGCAGTAATGTACTATTACATGAAAGCCAATTGATCGTCCATATACCTCCCATTCTTCGTCTTTTTGAGCCATTATTCTTTCTGCCGATAAAAGAATATTTTCTTGTTTTTGCAATAAAGTATCCTTTTTCTTTCTCTTCCGTAACCCGCTGCTAGAGTTTGTAACACTTGCTGTTTCATCTTCTGATGATGACTTCTGTAACAATAATAGGAATGTTTTTAAGTATATATGGATGAATGGATAGACGTTTGTTACTCTTTCACGCAAAAACTACTAGACCGATTTGTATGGATTTAGAACTTAGGTAATTTATCACCAGGAATACCACATAGGATACTTTCTATACCGAATTTTTGAATTTTTTTTAAGGGAGCGCTATAATAACCGAAATCCAAGCGGGCGAAGCCGCTGGCGTAAGTCTAGTACATTGTTTTAAAAATAAAATTTTCTTTCAGATGCCTACGACAGAAACAGAGTGGAGGGAACTAGCTGAGCAATTTGAACAAAGGTGGAATTTCCCTCACTGTGTTGGATCATGCGATGGGAAACATGTTGCAATTCAAAAACCTCATGAAAGTGGCTCCTTGTTTTATAACTACAAAGGATTTTACAGTATTGTTCTATTTGCTGTGGTGAATGCAAACTACGAATTCATGTACGTAAACACAGGCACTAATGGATCCGTCGCAGATGCATCGATTTTAAGTTGTACTCCATTTTATCAGAAGATGATTAATGACGATTTAAATTTACCACCACCTTCTGCACTGCCAGGCACTGATACCGTTGTACCCTATGTATTCCTGGGTGATAATGCATTTGCATTAAATACAAATTTTATGAAGCCATTTCCCTTTAAAAACATTGATTATGAACAAAGGGTCTATAACTATCGATTGTCACGAGCCAGGCGAGTTGTAGAAAACGCATTTGGTATACTAGCGTCCCGCTTTATAGTGCTAAGGAGACCTCTCGATGTAGACCTAGATACTGTTGATGCTATAGTTATGGCATGTTGTGCTTTGCACAATTATTTGAGAAAACACGAAACAGTATATATATATAAGTCCGAATAATGTTGACCGTGAGAACATAACAAGTGCGACATTTCATCAAGGAGATTGGAGGTCTACTACCGATGGCTTGACTCCATTACAACACAGACACAATAGTCAAAGGAATGTTGAAGCTGTGGCTGTACAAGACAAATTCAAGAATTATTTCACTACTGAAGGAAGAGTCGGATTTCAAGATAGAATGATAAACGTAGTCCCAGTATGATATTGTAAAATACTTAATTATAGATAGTTACGTTTGAAAATAAAAATAAAATGTCTACATATTTTTTTTACTCACCTCATTTTCTAAAGAGTCAGTTACAGTACGACAAGATTCCGTTCTTGAACCCAGAAAATTTAAAGCGTCGAAATACCATAGAGTTGGTACGTATACCTCATCTGCTCCTGCGCCTGTATGCTTAGAAGCCTGAACCTGAAATCGATTGTATAAGAGATTAGATTGATATATAAAAATACCTATTTCAACCGAACACCTGCAACCCATACTGCTGCATACGGCTGCAGGTCTATTTGACCTAGCAGACCCTGGTGTCAGAGTTTTCAGAAATCGCCTAAAAGCTCCCGACGTGATTTATGTAACTCATATTTATACTCACCTTTTTTAATTCTTTTGCATAACTCGTACGCATATTTTCAATCTTCTTTTTTATTGTTTTTACGGTAGCATTTTCGTCAAAATTCTTATAAATTCCCAATAAAACTTTAAAGGCTTCAGCTCGCATGTCTTTATTCATGTAATCTTTATGTATTTTTTGCCATAAATACGGCATGTCTTTGTACATGTCTAATATGCACGATAAAACTTCCTTTTCTTTGTTGCACGCCATGGTAGGTATTAGAAAATTACGCGCCAATCGACGGAAAGAACAGCCGCTTCGCGCTTTTTTTTTATTTTTATTTTTTTGGATGATGTCGCAGTTCGAAAATAGAAAGTAGTAAGTAAAAAGAAAACATTAAAAATTCTATTTGTAACATAATGCGCAACTCGTTAAAAACGGAGAACCAAATATATTTATTTTTTGTTGACGCTTGGGTAACTAGCATGGAACAGATTACACTTTTCCCGGTTTCTTTCAAAAAATTTAAGACAGTGCATATGAATGAAACTTTCAAGATTATAATACAATTTATTTCAAAAGCTTTCAACCTGCACTATTTAAAAAGATTTCGGTTGACTTCGTAAATCATCCAAATAATATTCCGATATGAATACTCTAAGCCTAGCCACTAAGGTCCTGTAGGACCATGCTACGCACTAGTCGCGCGGTAACTGAGCTACCTAACCGCCCTAAACGTTATTACATTACCCAATCTGCAGGGTGCTTAGGGAGCTGGGCAAATCGGGATGACCCGATCGCCCTTAATCGGGACACTAACTCCCTAAGTCTTATTACACCACTCTTAGATAGGGTTAGGGTCCCTCGAAATTGGGTGGTCTAATAAGGCCTTTAAGCCCTTGTTTTCTTTTTTTAATCTTTATTTAAATATTCGAATGTCTTTTTTTTTTCTTTGATAACCAGCCTGTACTGTCACTGGTTTGCACAATGGTATCAAACCTTTTATAATAATCTATCTGTCGGTCGAGACTCTTTAACTCGGGTACATGTAAAGGTTTCGAGTTAAGTTTATTAGAGTTAGTACCTACATAAAAAGTACTGCACCATTATTATCGAAGAAACAAAATTCCAAGCATTACAAGATCTCCATGGGATCTGGAGGCGCCCACTTTGCCAATTGCCTTAGGAACTTTAAAAAGTAGCATATTGTGAATTTTTAATTTATTATTTTAAAATGTTGTTATATTTTTTGCTTATGACATGCTATTATTGACAATTAAAACTGAGAGGTGAATGAAGACAATGTTTTTTTTTATGATAATGCCCGCTGTACCACAGATTACTTATATTATTTTAGTTGGTTCAACACAGTCCGCTCAAAAGGGTGTTTTTCGTTTCACGCAAAATATTGTAGTTAAGCCCATTTTTTTTTAATCTACTTCTGTGCCAAATGTAGGATAACCTGGAGGACCTGGTATTGTATATCCTTTATACGTGACGTAGGCGACTGTACATTTTTGTATTTATTTAGTGTCATAGCTTTAAAAAAACAGTTACAGTTAGTGTATTCAGGTCTAAATAATGTTTAAAAGCTTTTTATTTTGACGTAACACATAGATTAAGATTTAAAACACGCTGATTATGTACTTAATTAATGTACACTCTGTTTTTATTAAAATACAAGTAAGATCCACCGAAAAACAAAAACAGTTCTTACAACAAGTTTTATCAATGTAGACTTGTAGAGCATTAAGCACGCCCCGTATACATCGGGGGTGTCATGGCAACTAGATCATAAACATTGAGTACTAAAGCAACAGAAAGCAGCAAGAGTTACCTGTTATATTATTTTAAAATAGGGATGCATTTCACAAACACACGGACAAAGCATAAACTCAGTTAGAAAAGTTGGTATAATAAAGCGCCGAGCATTATGAACTAATGTGCTGGTCTGGGATAACGTATTTCATTCTGATACTGAGAAACCAGAAACGAACCTGTAGCCCTACTATGACCTCTTAAAGCAATTCTTATTCCGCTGAGAGAAAGAGACAGAGCTATACAGGGTGTCTAGCACCATCTCTTTCACTCAGTGGAATAAGAATTGCTATAAGATGTCATAGTAGCCCTTCAGAGCTTTTTTTTACAAGCTTTTATTTTTAACTTGCAATGTATGTATCTATGTAAGTTTGTTCGGGGGGAATCTTAGAACTCAATTTTGACACAGTTATCTTCAACCGATTGAGCTGAAATTTAGCACACCTATATGACGTCGGTGACAATGCAATATTACGGTACCATGGAGCTGGTCTGATGATGGAATCGGAAGGTGGCGATAGGAACTCCTCAACGAAACAAGATAGACATGCCGTGTTTGGTGTCCCCATATTTGTCTTTACATGTGTTGTATGCCTAGGCGGTGCCCAGGGTCTGACGATGGAGCCGGAAGGTCGCGATAGGAACTCCTCAACGAAACAAGATAGACATGCCGTGTTTGGTGTCGCCATATTTGTCTTTACATGTGTTGTACGCCTAGGCGGTGCCCAGGGTCTGGTGATGGAGCCGGAAGGTCGCGATAGGAACTCCTCAACGAAACAAGATAGACATGCCGTGTTTGGTGTCGCCATATTTGTCTTTATTCTTATTCTTTATTGCACACAAAACAATAATAAACACACAAATTACAATATACAGCTTATGTACAACGGCGAGCTTAACCCAGAATTGGGTTTTCTTACAGCAAACAAGATAGACATGCCGTGTTTGGTGAAAAAAATAAAATAAATTTAAGTTACTGATATTTTGTGTACGTAACTGGTACCGTACATCAGTGCCTCAAGCTTTTAAATTTTACATGTGTACAGAGCATGTGGATAAAGGAAAGTACAATCAGCAACACTAAAGTATATAAGTAACAGTAAGTACTTAAAAGAGACTTGTAAACTTAGGAGTGTTGCTGATTGTACGCGATGTAACTTAAATTTGTTTTTTGTTTTTAGTTCCCGTTATTTCAGATTACGTTTTTATGGGAATAAAAGCTTGTTTTTTAAAAATCCTTTTTTTACTTCAATTTTATTTGTAATACATGTAAAATGTTAGCAATGGCTCTATGCTAAGAGTAGGCTAAGTAGTTCTTAGCATTATAGGCACCGATCTTAGGAATGTCACCCGAGACTCAAGCATTACTCAAATCTAGTTTCAAACCATTTGAATTGTGGAAATAAGTTTTTAGTAACATAATTATATGGTTTGAGTGTGAGTATTTTATACGACCCTCAGTTAGTACTGTGTTAAGTATAAAGTTTTGCCATTCCTGCAGTTACGTAAATGTAAATATGTGAAACGCCGAAGTGTTTGATTTTTTGTTTCTTTTAAAGAAAGATTTTATAAGTCAGCGACAAAATCTTCCCTTCCGACCTCAAAATCATACCTTTCGTTGTTTTTGTATGACAGAAATGTATGTTTAATATAATTTCAGTAGTTCTGCAGTTTTCAGGTTATAGTTTGGAAGTTTGAATAAGTCCAGTATAGAAAGAGATGGATGGCACACATTCATCATGAACCTTAACGTTAAGTCACGTTTTGCGGGCTATTGGATACTAGGACATCAAACAGCACTAGGAGTTCTTGTTTTCTTGTGCCATGTACATACATAGATACACGTAGCGTTGACATAGTATAGTAAGAAGCTCCCTAAATAAAAGTTTGAAATATACGATTATAAAATGGTAAGTAAATTTTGTAGAAATATATTTTTTGTATTGTTTATTCATAGTAACTTATTAAATTTCAGGATTAGAGCAAATTTATGAATTTAGATGATTTAACTTTGGAATCTATTCAACAATAGTAGTCACGTCGAAAGTTTAAATGAGAACTTCCAAGTTGCCCCACCATGGGCGCCATTAAAGTTTTGACAAAACTTTATTCTCGTTTTGCATGCAAATAAAATACTAGCTTGTGCCCGCAGCTTCGCTCGAGTTAAATTCGGTAGCGCCTTATTGATTTGTAATAGCAACGCTAAGTTTTCCCGTTTCGTCCCTCTTTCTCCTTCATATTCCACTCTTTTAAAAAAAATAGCCTATGTCTGTCTCCTGGTTCCCAACTATCTCTGTAACAAAATTCATCCAAATCGGTTTACCCATTAAAGCGTGAAGAGGTAACAAACAAACTCACTTTCGCTTTTATAATATTAGTATAGATTTTTAGTACAAAACATTCTAACTCACAAAAGTATTTTTTCTTCTTCTTTAGCTGAAGTTATATTTAATGAAAGAAAAAGTATTTATTTGACTTTCACAGGACAATAATGTCTCTTTGACTTTATTGTAAATAAATAAAAAAAAAATATTTTAAAATTTATTTTAAATTCAAAAATTCATTTATATTTGATAGAAGTTCGTTAGGGTGGGGTGAGAGGGGGGGTATAGCTGCACAAATTGTGTGGCAATTTAATATCCTTTTCCTTCTCTATCATTGAGAGATACCATAAATTAACAGGAACAGCAATATTTGTTTATCAGTTCACCCGCTCTGCAAAACGGTCATAGCAATACCATACAATCTTTTTCTGTCATTGGTAGATACTGCATATTTAAATTAATAGGGGTATTCCTTGGTCTTAAAACGCTCTTAAAATATGTACTTCCCAAGGCATCACTACCACACGTTCGTTGCCGTTGCCATGGATACGCGAAGCGTGTAGAAGAAGCAGCACTAGGACACCAGGAATTACAAGTAGCTATCCAGTTATCATCTTCTGTACAAATTATCTTATGGCGTATAGCTAGATATATCACAGTTGCAGTTAGTTCAGTTTTGGCAGTGCGTCACGTGTTGATACTAGGACATCTGAGAACAGAAAGAGATTATTATCACCATAAAAGTCTAGGTATTCAATTTCTAGATATATTAGTGCATATCAGCGAGTCCTGTAAAAATCAGAAAATTATTTAAAATTAAATAAATCTAATTTGTTTTCACATTACATTCATATACCATCCCTTTACATAAAAGATATGTTATTAAAGATATACTATTACCACTAACCGAGCAGAAATTCAGACTTCTCTTTACACAGATAGGAAATCATGAAATAAATTCCCCGGAGCGGGGGGAGTGTCAGTCTTTTACTGATTAAAACACGTCCATGTTCCTTCTTTTGCCGTTTATGTTCCGGGGCCGCAGTATCTCTTCGTACCACCGGCAACCCCGGAAGGCGGTGGTTCTGGCAGGCCCCTCCGCTTTGCTGTCAACTCTTTGAGGCGCGCGTGGAACACGAACATGCCGTGATACGGCTTGTCGTCACGAGACATCATACAATAGTTCTTAACACCATTGATGCCGCACCTAAACACAATCAAACTTCTTCTAAAATTTCGAGTTTGGAGTTTGAGAACGGATGGACGATAAAGTTACCCATTTCTCACTCTCCCACGGCAGCTGGATGGGTTTGAACAGAAAAAATCAGGTTTGGACGCTAATTGAAACAACCGTGTTTCATAACTTTAATTAGAATATTTTGATGGCACCCATGCTGGGGCAACTCTACAGTTGTACTTTCAGTCTTTTGACGTGACAGCTACCGCTTAGATTATTTCCAACGATTTGAAAAAAGGTTTAACTAGCTCTCTCCAGGGGTTTTACATACATAGAATATTAAATAATAGCTCCAAATTTTAAACACAACTGCTTTACAAGAAATGCTACTTTTGTGGTAATATTAAGGTAGTCTGGACCGCCATTGTGGTGCAGACTACCTTTGAATGTAGGAGGTGAACAAAAGAGGGTTCATGGTTATTAAGCATGAGTATGATAAACTTTCGTGAAGGCTTATGTGATGGGTTCTAGTTCAGGCACGTAAATATGTAACTTTTTCAATACATAGCGAGGAAACGACCGAAACGTGGATTTGCAATTAATATTAGGTAATCGTCAAACCATCTTGAACAAGCGTGGTGATCAATGCTTAAACACTCTCTGATTGCGATTTTCTCAGTTGTGGGACAGCATTAGGCTGGCATTATGCAATGCTTTGTGTGTCCAAATTAATAATGCGTTCAGGGTTCTGTTGCGACTGCCACGATTTTGCAGCACATCGGGGATGTTTGCTGACGCAAACACCGGTAATTTTAACGCAGTATGGCGTAAAAAATCCGCCTCGTTGCTTTGCAGATGCGTCGTAATAGCATCCTGCACTCAATTGCCGCCCTGGGTAGACAGCCCGCTTGTACGTACGCACTATTACGCACTAACGCAGGCTAAGAGTTTTGTCACTAACAAACTGGACCCTGTTGTCTTTATAATAAATAAAAATAAATGAATTATTAATTTTAAAATTTTCAAGAAACGGAGGTAATAGTCGATTTCTATCTTCGATCAAAATTTCTATTAAGCTAGTACTTTCATATAATTGGCAATATTTCATCTTTTGCCTGATTTGTACCATGTTGGGCGCCAATAGAATCTTATTATGAATACGTTCAACTTGTAAATTACTCAAATCCTGATAAACAGTGTAAAATATTTTGTGTTTATAATGAGAGTGTATCGAATTTTAAAGACTCATTTATTATTAATGGACTTTTCTGAAATAAAAGAATTTTATTTATTATGTAATATGCTTAACTTTAGCTGCCTGAAGCCACCAATAACGCTAATGGTCGTCGCCGTCTTCTGGTCAAACTTAAATTTAAGAAAGACGCCTTGTTGTTTTATTTTTGTTTACGGAACCTAGCCTTCGTTTGATTTGCGACCGCCGTTTATACAAAACCCAGCCGACTGTGGTTTCAGCAATGTAGCCGCAGTGAGGCCACATGCTTTCGAACGTTGAGTACTAGGACCTCTGAAGTCAATAGAAGCTGCATCATACGTCCCGGTCAGTGAACTGACCTTCACAACGGTTTTTACAAACTGTTGGAAAACTAGCTTTAACAATAACAACATTCATGGTTTGACCCCTTTTTTTATTTGCTCTTATTGGTGGAAAATATACAATACGTGGCGTCTCTTATCGAAATAAGTATTATATTTATAAACAACAAAAGCGAAAATTGTTTTATTCTTCTCAACAAACCTTTTCATTTGATACCTATGTCATGGGTATGTATAAAAATAAATCGTCCGCTGTCATGGGAGTCCACCATATTGGATTAAGAATAACGTTACATAACTGGCCACGCATTTTCATTAAAACTAAACATGTATGCAAAAGTTTAGCTCAATCGGAAAGTGGATGATTAAATTTTACATAGTTCGAAGTAAAGCAAATAAAAATGTGTTATGAAATTCCCATGAAATGCTGACTACTATAAACTTCTTTCCCCCTTATTAGGCGACTAGAACAGCTACATATAACAATTGCATGTTTTAAAGTCAAACATATATACCTACTTTCGATACATTTTTCTACCTCATTCCGAATCAAATGAGCCATCGCTCATATTAATTATAGCTTTATCAAGAACTATCTTTTGCCCGCGGCTTCGCTTGCGTTAAATTCGGGGTCACACAGTTCCCCTTTCCTGATTTGCAGGTACCTGCTACCTGTAGTTTTTGCCCTGGCGCCTTATTTATTGTAATAGCAATGCCAAGTTTTGCCCCTATCTTCCCTCTTTCTCCCTCATTTCTCAATCTTTTTAGTGTCTCCAGGGTCCCAACTATCTCTGTAGCGAAATTCATCAAAATCGGTTCAGCCGTTGAGGCGTGAAGACGTAACAAACAAACTAACTTTCGCTTTTAAAATATTAGTAAGGAAGTAAGGATTAACACGTTTTTGAACTCGTTGAGTAGCCTCTGTTTAGTTTTTATGTATTACACGTTATTCTCACTGTTGCATTTTTACATACATAGTTATTTTTATAATCTTACTAGCTTTTGCCCGCGGCTTCGCTTGCGTTAAATTCGGGTTAAACACAGTTTCCCTTGCGCCTTATTGATTTGTAATAGCAACGCTAAGTTTTCCCTTTTCTTCCCTCTTTCTCCCTCACATCCCACTTTTTTTTTTTAAATATTAGCCTATGTCCGTCTCCTGGTTCCAAACGATCTCTGTACCAAAATTCATCAAAATCGGTT
Source organism: Ochropleura leucogaster (assembly GCA_958449745.1). Lineage (NCBI taxonomy): Eukaryota > Metazoa > Arthropoda > Insecta > Lepidoptera > Noctuidae > Ochropleura > Ochropleura leucogaster. Next base: position 1,088,649 of record OY288203.1, read on the forward strand.
AAGCCATTAAAGCGTGAAGTGGTAACAAACAAATAAACAAACAAACAAACTCACTTTCGCTTTAATAATATTACTAAGGATACCCCAATAAACTTCAAAAAAAAGCTTCAAAGATCGGAAACGTGGTATTATGTGACGACCCTAGTCTCCAGTCTGTCTACTCTAGACTGCATCCAATCGCCAGTGACGTTACATTATGACGTCATCCCAGGAGTCGGTGCATGCCGTCGTTCAATAGTTTCATTCATTTGGTACTAGGGCGTTAGCATTCACTAAGAGCTATAATTAATTAAATGGCTTGTCTTGCATAAAGCTATTAGTCCGGTCAATTTAGACATTCGAAGTTACATAAATTCCCACCAAGCTGAAAATCGGTAAGATTGTTTAAAATATCATTAAAAACAAAATTTGAAAGTTCCCCATCTTTCCCCTGTAAGGAAAAAAATATATTCAAAGTCAAAGGTCAAAAAATGAGCTTTTATGATGATTACAACTTTTTGAATCGTTATATCTCAAAAATGGTGGCCCTAGAGAAAAGGTATTAATTTTTTTTGTAGATAATTTTATGATCTACAATTTTTGTCTGAGGTATCCTTACTAATATTATAAAAGCGAAAGTGAGTTTGTTTGTTTGTTTGTTACCTCTTCACGCTTTAACGGGTAAACCGATTTTGATGAATTTTGGTACAGAGATAGTTGGGAGCCAGGAGACGAACATAGGCTATATTTTTTTGAAAAAAGGGGGAAGAAAAGGGAAAACTTAGCGTTGCTATTACAAATCAATAAGGCGCAAGGGGAAATGTGTTACCCCAAATTTAATGCGGGCGAAGCCGCGGGCGAAAGCTAGTTTTATAATAAAACTAACCATTTTGCTAAAAATTGTGAAAAACTATTTTTTTTACCTTTGACCTTATCTTTCCCCTGTAAGGAAAATATTTTATCAATATTTTTTTTTCCTTACAGGGGAATGATGGGGAACTTTCAAATTTTGTTTTTATTGATATTTTAAACTATCTTACCGATTTTCAGCTTGGTGGGAATTTATGTAACTTTACTCTTATTTTTTGGTCTAATTTGACCGGACTATATTGGCTAGGGGGAAGAATATGGACATGAGAGGCTACGGAAGAGTTAGGCCTAGCAGACCAGATGTGAAATAGTATGTATAGCTTTGTTATAGCGAGTAGTCCTCAAACATTAAAACGAACATTTGGCATTTTTAGTTTTGTTTTTTTTTTGGCTGATTGTAGTCCCTTTTTTATTCATGTATTGTCATCGAAATGGTAAAAGATAATGAAGCGTAAACTTTTGAATAAGAAGGATCACAAATATCGAAAAAACTCGTCAAAAAAATGACATACAGTCGAGACCGTGGGAACGAGGTGGTTACGTCACGTTTCTGGAACCGATAGTTACTAGGACGCCAGAGGGCACCAAGAGTTAAAGTTAGATGTTGGTCCATGAATTTTATTTAAGGATATGTATTGAAAATAATATAATTTTTTGCATGCCAAATAGTAAAATTATAGTATAATAATAGATTTTTCAGATGAAATTCGGTATACTACCCATATTTTCAAATTAAAATTCTATGAAATTCTACGTAGCCACATTTTTAAATGAAATATTAAAGTTTAAAACCGAATGTGTTGGAGAATAAAATATACAAAAATGACAAAAATTTTAGTGTTTTTAATTTAAAAGTATTTTTTTTGTACATTTTTTCCAAAACTGAGAATATTTTAAAGAGAAAAAAAACCCGTTAACTGCGAGTCGTACTCACGCACCGAGGCTTACTTACAAACTTGCGGGTGGAGGACAAACTTAGCTTTGTCTTTTGAAAACTATTGTCATCACACATCGACATAGGTCGCGGTTAGTTTACCAACTGCAATTAAGTTTGTTATACTTATATTTTTTTGTGATTTATCTACAACATTACGGTTTGTGGGGTTTCACCTTAACTGGTACTTTATGATATTGCTTCTTGCCAATATTCTTGATTCTAGGTCTACGCGAAGTACCCTATAGATTCGGATTCTCTTTGCGAATGTTTATAAAATGCAACATGTAATAAACGGCTATATCTTTTAATCGCGTAGACTTATCCATAGGTATGAGTAATGCCTGACCACAAATTCTCATAATTTTATCTGTTCTACTTTAAATAAATAAATTTATTTAGACCAGTAACAGTATTTGGTGTTAATTTTTACTCGATATATCTACGTGTTCCCGAGATAAAGTGTCTTGACATACAGGCAAACAAAGTGATTCTACATATAACTTATTAAAGTAGAGATATATTATTATTTATTCGAAAAAGAATGGTCAAACAGGCACAATAGTTGCACATAACAAACTTTTGAAATAGCTTGTTATTTATGTAAATACTTGACATTTACGTATCTTCCATATTACCGCTATTTTACGATACCGCGACAAAACAAAAGTGAAAAAAAAAGTAATAAAATCTTCTCCACAGTTCAAACCATTGAATCTCAATTTAAATGAAACAGGATTATTGGTCCTTTATTTGCCGAACAATCCGTGCCATTTATGGCACCTCATTTATAAACTTGATTACAGTGTGAGGTTGTTGAGCTGTTGAAACATGATGGCGGCGTGAGCACGTCACGTTTTGAAGAGGGGTGAGTTACTAGGACATCAGAAGACACGAAGAAATAAACTAGTACATCCATATGTTTAAACCTTATGACGTCCTAGACCGCTACCCCCTTTACAATCCATGTTGGAATATGTTCACACAAAGCTCTTCCTTTTCCCCTAGGTTAATTATAAACCTTAATTGGTCAGCTTCATTTAACCTGCTTAGCATTTTCCCAAACTACATAATTATGTTGATGTCGTCGAAGCTGATGCAGCTGAATACCAGTCTTTTACATAGAGCCACTACTAACTTTGTATGTATTTAAAAAGTAAGGTAAAGTTAGACTCATCTTTATTATAAAAAATCGATGCAGCGCAGAATCAAGGATTGTTGCTGTAACTTTACATAGTATAAAATTAAGTCTTAGTTATATATTTTAAACTACACAACGGAATTTAATGCAATTTTCATCAATAGAATATCATATGAGTATATTCGTTTCTATTGATAAACAAAATACAGCTTACTTTTAATTACACACATTCTCTGTTCTTTTGTATATAAAGTTGTCGGATCATGAGCAAAAATTTGCATACAAAAACAAAACCCAAATATATACCGTTATTTTCACCTTAATTGAACTAGGTACCTTAATTCAAATTACTGCTCTTGATCTTTGATCGCCTAGTATTGTGGCATAAAACACGTGGCCACACTTACCAATACTACTCATACGTGACATGGCGCTGCCACTTTTGTCACGCCCTTTTCATTCACAAAAGGCGCTCATTGATAATGAAAACGTAAATCTCCACGCTATTTCTGATATTCTAGTATGCAATGCCCAAACCCACGTGGCATGGGGACCGTTCCTTGTAGGTTAGACAAAGCTTAGTGGACTCATTTATAAATAAGGCCGAAGTAATTCAATATACATTTTGCCTAAAATGTCTGTATTGTGAGTATGAAAAGGAGCATAGTATTGTGCATATTTTGGAGAATTGGAAATATTGCGCACTAGCTGCATCTTGCGGTTTTACCTGCATATCCTTACTAATATTATTAAAGCGAAAGTGAGTTTGTTTGTTTGTTACCTCTTCACGCTTTAATGGCTAAACTGATTGTGATGAATTTTGGTACATAGATAGATAGATAGAGTTGGGAACCAGGAGACGGACATAGGCTAATTTTTATTTGAAAAAAGTGGGATGTGAGGGAGAAAGAGGGAAGAAAAGGGAAAACTTAGCGTTGCTATTGCAAATCAATAAGGCGCTACCGAATTTAACGCGAGCGAAGCCGCGGGCAAAAGCTAATAAGGTTATAATAAATCATCATCACACTCCAATAACAGAAAATCTCATTGGTTTGGTTTGCACAATCCTACCCAGTTTGTGAGGCAGCACTGCGACCACGTTTTTCCGAATATTCGTACTAGGACATCAGGAATCAACTGGAGTTGTGTTAAAGATAACACAGCTGTTATCAATAGTACATGTTTTGGCCTGCACTAACGCTGTCAGTTCTTTCTGGTATCACATTTTCTTTTAAAAATAAAGTGAAGTACTTGGGTTTCAAAGGAAAGTTTAAAAAAAAGGTACATATCTTCCTATATAGCACTGTGACCATTATAGTCCGAGAGCCAGTAACAGATTTATATGACCAAGTTCCTCTCAAGTGATAATTAGTAAAACGCATCAGATAATCGAACTATGAAGCCTCGTGAATGTCAGCTGAGGCTCGGTGGGGGGGAAGAGCAGTTGTAACCTCCCTCGCTTGAAGAAAAAAAAAATTAATTCACTCATTTCCTCTCGGCTAAAACTTTATCAAGTTATAGCTAGCCCAATACCTCAACAAAAAATATAAGTCAGCTGGCTATAACATAGTGCATTGTACGTCAGCTGATGGCTAGATCATGGGAAAAAAATCTTCACTTTCAGTGATATCCTCTCGGCTAAAAATTTACCAGCTGATAACTTATATGTAACTATTGATAAATATATACGTCAGCTGGCTGTATCTCGGTGGAAAAATCGTCAGCTGATACTTTGAAGTTCGTTACGTAGAAGTTAGCCAGAAGCATTTACTGACTATTTAAAGGCATCAGCTGACCAGGTTTCCCTCGACTTATTGATAGCTGATTTTTTTTATTTATCACAGTATTATTTTAAAATCAGCTCACAAATTTTCGTGTGGGAGGAAATGACGCCTCATTAATTATTCTTGTTATTTTTAAAGATTTAAACAACACACGCTAGCATAGCATAAACAGTATTAAGGTATGCTTGGAGGGGGTTAGTTGTGCGCATGCTCGGGGTATGAAGACCCTTTTGTTGAGGGCATCGACCATGTTTTTAGAAGTAGAAAAGAAGGGGACTATTATACGTTTAAAATAGACGAGCAAAGTGCAAACGTTGTCTGACGAAAAGAGTATTCTGGAAACATTGTTGCATCTGTGAAAAATCGATCAAAATGTCGAATGTAACGCCTTCTTGCGTTTTTTTGCAAAAAAACAAAATCTGCTTCTAATTTAAAATCGAACAGTGAAGAAAATCTTGTTAAGTGTAGTGCTATATTGAGTGTTCGAAAAATTAATAAACTCAGTGGACACGAGGCTGTACTTCCTACGGAAAAAAACAATTTTCAGCTGTATCACAGTGAGTGTTATAGACGATTTACGGCTTTGTCCCCAAAGTATCGCAAAATAATACCAGAAGACGCACCTACTGCAAGATTACAGTATGTATAAAAAAAAAACCTTTTATTTGTTAGGTTACGATTTTTATAAACATCATGAGTTTACCTGGTTCTTTGGAAGTCAGTTACCAACATCGATAAATATGAGTTTACCTGGTTCTTTGGAAGTCAGTTACCAAAATCGATTGATGAAATAACTATCCAGCCCGAAAAAGGTAACATTTTATTATCATATTAATGATATTATGCTAAAATACGCATTCTATTTTTTTTTTACAGATGATGACGATGAAAATATAACAGCAGACAGCTCTGACAGTGACTCGGACAATGAATCAGAGAGAGATGTTTGTCACTCAAGCCAAAGCGGAGCCGAAAATGATTAAATAACATTGTCATTTGAATTGTAATTTGTCATATTTTTTTATAATAAATATTTTTTATCAAGTAACTAGTTAATTTATACTAAGCAAATTGATTATTGAAATATTGGAATATATCTAAAATTATATGATTATATACTTTTAAGTCTAAAAATATTGATATGGAATATTTTTATCATCTCAGCACTCATATTGGAGTGCTATGCCGAATAATTAAAAAGACGTCATTTCCTCCCACACGAAAATTTGTGAGCTGATTTTAAATATAATACTGTGATAAATAAAAAAAATCAGCTAGCAATAAGTCGAGGGAAACCTGGTCAGCTGATGCCTTTAAATAGTCAGTAAATGCTTCTGGCTAACTTCTACGTAACGACCTTCAAAGTATCAGCTGACGATTTTTCCACCGAGATACAGCCAGCTGACGTATATATTTATCAATAGTTACATATAAGCTATCATCTGGTAAATTTTTAGCCGAGAGGATATCACTAAAAGTGAAGATTTTTTTCCCATGATCTAGCCATCAACTGACGTACAATGCACTATGTTATAGCCAGCTGACTTATTTTTTTTGTTGAGGTATTGGGTTAGCTATAACTTAATAAAGTTTTAGCCGAGAGGAAATGAGTGAATTAATTTTTTTTTTCTTCAAGCGTGGGAGGTTAAAACTACTCATCCCCCCCACTGCGCCGCAGCTGACGGTCATAGGGCTTTATGATACTGTTGTCTGATGCGTATCGCCAATTATCTAACGAGAAGAAATAATTAACCAAATTTGCACCTGGCTCTCGGACTATTAATCTGCTATACAAAAAATAAACTAGGTATAAGTCCCAGTAATAGTTAGTATGTGAAGAGTCTGTAACAGAAACTAAAGCTACGCCGCGTCGTAGCACTCGTAGCTCGTAGCACTTCGTAGCTTATCAAGATGTTGTGTAATAAAATTGTATTCATAAAATTGTGTAACATAATACTTATATCTTCTGCAGAGCAGCATTGCTGTGTTTCAGTTTCATACCAGACTCTTTCTCTGTGTTAGGAAGCCTAGTGGCAGATAAGACAGCAGAGACTTAGGCGCGTCGCCCACACGACCAAGCGTCGAGGCGCAGTCGCGGCGCGGGCGCGTTAGGCGCGACGCCCACACGACATTTGTAAAGAAAATCTCACATCAGAGTCACGCCCGCCGCAACGAGATTTTATTTACAAATGTCGTGTGGGCGACGCGCCTAACGCACCCGCGCCCCGTCTGCGCCTCGACTCTTGGTCGTGTGGGCGACGCCCCTTAGAGTTAAGTTCGGTCACGTTTGATTCCACTACATTGTTGCAAGTGTCTTATCTTTACAATTAGATGAGGACGAAAGGATTGCAATTTGTGTGTTTGCATTTTAATTAAAAATGTATTATCGTCTCAACCAATCTAATATTTACTACAATAACACCATAACTGAATAAGCATTGTCTGTAGACAGAATGTAATCTATTTTATAAAAAAATCTGGGACATGTTGAATGTCATTCACAATCGCTCGTTCACTAAAAGTGGCCGGCCCATAACACTCTAGATCCTGCATACCTTACCTCACTGGTTCTCACTGAAGGTGATTTTCATTCATGTGCAAGGAAAGCAGCAGATTGAAAAATTTTACATTCTCCGTAAAAGCTTTTGGCAACTTCTGCTATCCTAGTATTCAATGCCTTAAACCACGTGGCTGCATGGTGTGCAGCGCTTGCTTGCGTTAAATGGGGGGTGCAGTCTTTTTAACTGTGTCAAGGTCATCTGTTGCACTCGCCCTTGGAGTACGGCAACGTACTCCTGTTGACTCTTGGTGTCCTAGTATTCAATATTCCAAAAGACATGGACTCTGTTCGGGCGATGAATAAGATTTAAGTGCGTCTTTATTAAATGAAATCGATGCGGCATGCTTAACAGCGAAAAAATATACAATGAAAATATATTCTTAATTCAACAATACTCAATATGTTATTTTTTTATTATTATTAAGTAACGTAATCAAAATCGGTTTAGTAGTTTAGGTAGTCCAGGCTAGGAACAGACAAAATATTGATTTTACATAAAATCATCATCATATTTATATGATTATCAGTCCTTAATCATCTCCTACTTCTCCTCCTTCTTTTGCCACACTCTCCGGTTCTATTCATCGAGGTGTTTACTCTGCTGTTTACTCCATTTTTTATCTTTGTAAAACTTAGGAAAAATACTTATTATAGAATTTAATTGAAAACTTTGATGGTAAACAACACTGCCAGTCACACTGGTACAGATAGGGCACTACCCTGAATTAAAAACTTACCTCCAGGTGGTTTATGAAACCCTAGTATTCTGTGTAGTGAAACTCGTGGCCTCACAATCTATCTATCATACACACTTTCGAACTACCGAATCTAAACTAATCTTCAACCGATTGAGCTGAAATTTGGCACACCTATCTGACGTCGGTGACAATGCAATATTACGGTACCATGGAGCTGGTCTGATGATGGAATCGGAAGGTGGCGATAGGAACTCCTCAACGAAACAAGATAGACATGCCGTGTTTGGTGTCCCCATATAACTGTGTCAAAATTGAGTTCTAAGATTCGCCCCGAACAAACTTACATACATACATACATTGCAAGTTAAATAAAAGCTTGTAATAAATGCGTAAGTTTGGACGGGTAATTGTTACTCAATCACGGCAGAACGTTTGAACAGCCAAGCACGAGCGCGCTGTGTAACACTAAATTATAATTATACGTATTTTAAATCGATAAACAATTATTCAAAAATATTTTAGTTAAATTGTTTGCAACAAGTACCTATATTCAGTTTATCCGCCTGTGAATAATATTGCAGAAGTAGACCTGCAGGTAACTTCTGATGTCCTAGTATTGAAGGCATAAGAACACGTGCCACGTACATCGTTCTGGCTAGAGGATGCCTTGTAGCTAGGCAAAGCCTGGGCAAGATCATTGTCATTGTTGGAAATTTTTATGTATGATTATGGATTTATTTATCTTGAAGGTTTTTCATGGGATTAAATGCAAGCATAGAATTATCGTATCAATAAATATTTATTTGGAACAACACACAATTGGAAGAAAAATAATAGCATTACTCGCTAGGCTCCGTAGGCGTCGCGCAGTCGTGATTTTGCATAAATTTCGCCCTATTGGGCTGTTTGGGGGCCGTATTGTGACCATGTGTTTTGAACATTGAGTACTGGGACCTCATGGTTCAACTAGAGTTACGCAAAACATTGTAGCTGGCAGCATGGTAATTTGGCGTGTAGTGAAAATCAGAAAAATGCAGAAAAATCAACTTCCAACACAAAAATTTGGTTAACAAAGTTTACTTCCGAGAGTCAGTGGCAAAAAAAAACGATGAAACAAACAAAAGCCAGCAACTTCCGGAAGATAAATAATTACTATTCTAATTTTTGTTTTTTAAATCTTTTTTTATCAAAGGGTACGTACCGTACGCAAAGCTAGACGTGGACTTGAGGTCACCTACTCGTTATATACAATACAGGGTAACAATTAATATTCATCTCCGCAGACTACTTTTTTATTTGCATTACTAAATAAAACTTATTTAAAATGTAGTCGAATGCGTTCCTCGTCGTATAAGTCCAGCCGTTAAGACGGATAAAAGGTACACAACTATTTCACTTTTAAATTTTAATATTGTGGATAAGTTCTGATGATCTTAATGGTGACACACGATTTTCTATTTACTTTCTTAAGGAAAAAATATAAATTATTGTGTAAATCTTCGTTATCAAACGTCCACACGGTTTCCGTTGCAAAAGAGGCATACTCGAGTTAGTATCTCCAATTCAAGAAAGACCGCAGCAGTGAATCCGGCTAGTCGATTTTGAAGTCTAGACTGCAATTGTCCACATCGATAGTGTTTGACGTCACTAAGACGTAAGCCACGCTAGCCTGAATGCCCCAATATCGCTATCTCAGTGCATTTTGTACTAGGGCACCAGAATTGGCGGCTGGTTCGAACAGTGTAAGACTTGGCTTTAAAAAAAACTTAACTTTGCTATTACAATAAATAAGGCGCAAGGGTAATAACTACAGGTAGCAGATACCTGCAAATCAGGAAAGGGGAACTGTGTTGAATTGTATTGTATAACGGGCTGGTGTCCGCAACTCCACGTCTGAGGCGCGTATTTTGCGTATAGGGGGAACTGTGTTACGCCGAATTTAACGCGAGCGAAGCCCCGGGCAAAAGCTAATATTGTAATAAATCCGTGATAAACAAAGCACGCAAACAGTAAACACTAAATAACATCCGACATTTATCTGAAGATGGAGAATTCAAGTGCGATAAACGTCACTTTGTCAAGGTCGTCTTTAACTTAATGCACTTATTTGCACTAGTAATATTAGACTCGCCCTTAAAGTTAGGCCAACTCCTGTTGACTCTTGGCATCCTAGTATTCAATGTTCAAAAACACGTGGCCATGCTTGATTGCACACCCAATTAGAAGATAAAGATCTGAGATTATCTGTTGTAGCAGACGTTAGAAGACTCGCCCATAAAGTTGGTCTTACTCCTGTTGACTCTTAGTACCCTAGTATTCAATGTTTAAAACACATGGCGTGATACCTCGCTCGAGCGCACCAAAGGGACTTTTGTCCCTTTTTCGTTTTGACGTTGAGCGCATCCAAGTGACTTTTGTCTCTTTTGTCGCTTTTTCGTTACAGTGCGATACGACTTCATTAGTAGATTATTAACCAAGGGGATAAAGCAGTGTCTTCTGTCGTGGGTGACGATTTAAATCGCGAGTGTAACGAAGGACTCGAGGTTTACTCCCGAGCGTAGCGAGGGTGTTAAAAACTTAAATCACGAGCGAAGCGAGGGATTCAAGACGAGTCCTGAGTGTAGCGAGAGATTTAAGTTTACCCAAGACTAAGACAGCTTTATCACCGAGGAAAATACTCTACTTTTCGTACCATTTGCGAAAAAATTAACACAGTAATAATATGAGATAAGCATTTATTAAAGATAATGATATTAAAAGTAAAAGTTAAGATTCGAACATTGGTCCAATTATTTATAAAGAGAGCTACAATTTTGTTTGGTACATTTATTGTTGATGAGTATGATTGCGGCAGCATTTGCACTGATGGAATCCGACAATACACTGTCACTGTCGCTTTGATTTAACAATGTATTTTTAAAACATTAACTTATTTATAAAAATAAACTTAACGTTTACCTATGTATTTAAGGAAAACAAAATCGCGGCAAATTCCTAGACTAATATGTTTTGTCGGAAAAGCAAAGGCATCAAGCTCATACAACCTCGTCGGTTTTGGTAATTTTATTTAATAATCATAACAGCATATTAATAGCGTGTTCCTTTTTAAAAAAATATGCTTAATGCTTTATATACCTACAAACTCAATGGTGTAAACACAGATGTAGTTCAGTATTAAGTATTCCAATTTTAAATCACATTCTCTCCCTAGGGGATGAATGAAATTCAGTACAATTTTCTTTCCCTGTTTTTGACAGATTAAAAATGACTATTGTTATGTTCGCTTTTTGTGGCATAGAATGTCACTTTTTTGAGCAAGTGGTACGAAAAATATATTTGTTTCTTTCTATTCGAATATTCTCTCTTTTCTACTCGAATCTTAACTGAACGAAAATTACTTTTTTGTACCACTTGCTCAAAAAAGTGACATTCTATGCCCCAAAAAGCGAACATAACAGTAGTCATTTTTAATCTGTCAAAAACAGGGAAAGAAAATTGTACTGAATTTCATTCATCACTGAACTACATCTGTGTTTACACCATTGAGTTTGTATATAAAGCATTAAGCATCTTTTTTAAAAAGGAATACGCAATTAATTATATGCAGTTATGATTATTAAATAAAATTACCAAAACCGACGAGGTCGTATGAGCTTGATGCCTTTGCTTTTCCGACAAAACATATTAGTCTAGGAATTTGTCGCGATTTTGTTTTCTTCAAATAGGTACATAAACGTTAAGTTTGTTTTTATAAATAAGTTAATGTTCTAAAAATACATTGTTAAATCAAAGCGACAGTGACAGTGTATTGTCGGACTCCATCAGTGCAAATGCTGCCGCAATTATACTCATCAACAATAAATGTACCAAACAAAAGTGTAGCTCTCTCTATAAATAATTGGACCAATGTTCGAATGTTAACTTTTACTTTTAATGTCATTATTTTTAATAAATGCTTATCTCATATTATTACTGTGTTATTTTTTCGCAAATGGTACGAAAAGTAGAGTATTTTCCTCGGTGATAAAGCTGTCTTAGTCTCGGGTAAACTTAAATCTCTCGCTACACTCGCGATTTAAATCGTCACCCACGACAGAAGACACTGCTTTATCCCCTTGGTTAATAATCTACTATTAAGCATACTCGTAGATTACCAAGGATAAACAAGGTGATGAACATTGATTACTGTTAGGACCAAGACGTGCGTCAGGATATACAAATGATGGTGCATTTGATCTGGTTGTGCGTTCCCGTTGTGTAATTCCTCCATGAGGGTGAAACCGTGGATGAAATGAAGTATTATAAGTCGGTAGTATAAATAATACGCTGCGTTTGCTACGAACGGCATCGTTGTCTTCGTAGCAAATGTAGGCTTCTACTAATTTCCAATTAGTCACAGCTACGGTTTCCGATGGCGACGTGCCGTAACATAATAGGGTATTTTACTCCATATGAAAGAAATTCTAAAAATATACAATTCAGATAGCTTAGGCAACAAGCAATCGGAAAATGTTAAATTTAATTAATAAAATAACTGAATAAATTTTTAAATTGATTTCAAAGTTTTCACTTTTTTTAGTCTGTTGTTTTAAAGCGAAACAGTGTTCGCCATGATTAATACGTCATAAGGTCATGTAAACAAAAAACTGTCAACTGAGCAACTATTACTATTTTTGTATTATAAAACTTTACATTTTACTAAAATAGTAGTTATACCATGGAAGAAATAAATACTACCATATAATAATACCATAAACTATAGTGAAAAAATACAACTAAACAGAAAGACTAATAACAGCGCATTTGTTTACATAACCAACTGACGTCATGACCACAGAGTAACATGGCGTCAAGCGTTTTTGTGATTTTACGCGCGAAAATAGAAATTGTAAAATTGAAATGCAGTTTTATGGCACTTATCGATTGAATATTTTTTTTTGTTTTTTTTTTGGTGGTTTACTAGGACCCTAGGATTAAAATGAGATACTTTTTAAAAATGGGTGTAATACCGTATTATTAGGCATTCACAATATTGCTTTACTATTTGAATCAGATTTTCTTACCTTATCTCTCTTTTTGCAGGGTACGGGTTATATTGTTAAATATAAATAAGTTAATGAAACAAAACAAATAAATAAATAATATAATCTTATTTCAAATATTATAATATCAAAATTAATTAAAAACAAAATGTGATAGTGAGTTACAATTAGTCGCATCTTAAAGTTACAGAGACTGAAAGAAAGTACTCAGGTTATAGAAACAAACCGCTTATATACAGAATTGTTAAACAGTAATTGTAACTCCCCTTCCTTAGTAACTATTGATTTGACTGAAGATTCCTTATTGAAACAAAATTATACAGTAAGCAATAAAAAAATTAAAAAATATGCTAAACTAAATAGATTAATTAAAAAATGTTATCAATTTAGGAAACAATATAAACTCTTTTCTAAAAATATTCCACTAAGAAAAGAGCGTGTTGATTTAGTAAAAAAGTTAAAAAAATATCAAATCAAATTAGAAGACAGTATTAAAATCTATAATATTGAAACTGAGCATTTGCAATCTGAAATAGTGGCACTTCAGGAATCACTTAGTTCCCTTTCTAGTAAATATGTGAGTTCTCAGAACCAAATAAGGGAACACATTCTTGCAGCAAATGAGTTGGTGATGTGTCAATGTAGTTGCCAGTCAGTTTCCAACCATGACACTATCCAGCCTGAGGTAATGGAGGACCCGTCCCAGGCTGAGAATTTGCCTCTGGACTGTCTAATAAACCAAGAAACAGATAATATTCCACAAAATAACTTACAAGTGGTACAGACTGAGATATGTGAAAGTTGTGAATGTTCTCACTCAGTAATGTTCTCAGATAGTATTGGAAGGGGTGTAGGTAAATTATTAAGTAATAACCTGAGCTTTCCCAGTCAAAATAATTGTATGCCAGGGTTAACTTATAATCAGATAATGGCATTAGTAACTGGAAATGTTTATAGCAAAAATACTGATCTAACCATATTTATAGGAAATAGTTCAAAAATTAAGAAGGAAGACATCACAGATAGTGTAACTGAGTTGTTAAAGTTGAACTGTCGTAAAATAATATTGTGTGCTTTTCCATACTTATATAAAAAGTCAAACAAACAGAACAATTACATTCACATGCTGAATAAGCATATGCATTTCTTGGTAGGTCACTATTGTGACAAGCTTGTATATCTTGATGTCAACACTGTTGTTGATAAGCTTAGGTCGACACGGGGTAGTGTGTTTCTACCTACTAGTTGTAGACACAAAATAGCTAGGCTATTAGCTTATAATATTCACTCGGACATAAATATTATGTCTATGTTTTCTTATATTATTAACACGGCGAATATTAGTACTTATACTAACATACCTTTTTACAAGAAAGGCGGGGGAGTATTGTCGCTCACTCCGGCTCATTTAAACTAGCTAGTAAGACAACAGACACCAAGGTACCTTCTGGCTCTCAAATAGTTAAATTTAAAAAAGGGGCTAAGCAGAATTCCTTGAAATTATTTCATCAAAATATTCAAGGTTTCTCTTCAAAACAACTAGAGATTGAATTGTTTTTAGAAAAAACCAAGTTTGAAATTGTATGTTTCACCGAACATTGGCTAAAAGATCATAAAATGTTAATTAATTATGAAAATTACAGTGTAGGCAGTTGCTTTAACCGTAAATCTAAGATGCGTGGGGGTTCACTAATCTTAGTCAAAAATAGTATTAAATTTAGAAGTCGTACTGATATAATAGATCTATCGGTTGAACATAATATTGAATTGTCTTGTGTTGAGCTGGATAAGCATGTCATAGTGTGTGTTTACAGGCCCCCAAATTATCAAAACTACTCGATATTTGAGTCAGTAATGGAAGATGCTTTGGCAAAACTTGCAACAGGTAATAAATCGCTAGTCATCTGTGGTGACTTTAACATCAATATTTTAGATGAAAATTCAAATAGCAGTAGATTCTTAAATCTTTTTAAATCATTTAATTTGTTGAATGTGTTTTCGGAGCCAACCCGAATTACTACAAATACCGCTACATGTATTGATAATGTTTTCTGTTGCTGCGACTTCTTAGATAAATCCATTGTAAATTACCTTCCCTCTGATCACAGCGGTCAAACCGTCGTTTTCGAGTCCTACACATCATCACAAAAAATTCAGATACAGTCTAGACAAATAACACCAAGCAATTTAAATAAATTTAACAATAATTTAATAAGTAATCTAGGCATTCCGGGATATGATATTAATAATGTAAATCATTTTTATGAGGAATTGTTTTCGGTTGTCTACACAGAGTTCAATGATACGCTAAAAATAAAAACTAAATCTATTAGCCCAAAGTTTATGTTTAGTGATTGGGCAACTAAGGGTATAAGAAAAAGTAGGGAACGACTGTTTGAGCTTTACGGCCTTAAGCCTTACATCAACTCGGAAACATTCAATCGCTATGTTGCTACTTACTCAAAAATATTTAAAAACACCTGCAAGGTAGCTAAAGCCTTATTCATAAGCAACAAGATTAAATCCGCTGATAATAAAATTAAGACGGTTTGGAAAATAATCAATAGCGAAACTAATAGAAATAGAAAATATAATAATGATATTACACTAGAGTCTTCACGTGGTCTTCTAACCACTAAAAACGAAGTTGCTCAAGAATTTGTGGATTTCTTTACTAGTATCCCAATTAAAACTACAGAAACGTTAAATTCCTCACCCTTGCTTTCTGTTGAGTTATTAAGAGCAAACGTTTTACCATGCTCGGTTGAGTTTCAGTTTAAGCATATTAACCCCACTGTAGTCATTAAAGCTTTTAAACAAATTAAAATCAAATTAACCGAAGACCTTTGGGGATTGTCAATTAAAATTTGTCAAGCTATCATTGAGACTATAGCACCGTACTTAGCCTTTATATTTAATTTGTGTGTGGACCAAGGAGTCTTACCGGACCTTATGAAATACAGCAAGGTAATACCGCTTTTCAAATCTGGGGACAGTAAAGACACCAATAATTATAGACCCGTATCCGTTTTGCCGGTTTTCAGCAAGGTGTTTGAAAAGGTAATGCTTAACCAAATGCTCAACCACTTTAACACCAATAAAATATTACATGAAAAGCAGTATGGTTTCACCAAAGGACGTTGTACCACTGACGCCGGTGTCACCCTATTAAAACTCATATTTACTGCGTGGGAAGAGGCACAGGATGCCATAGGGATCTTTTGTGACCTCTCAAAAGCATTTGATTGCGTGAACCACGAAACCCTTCTCTTAAAACTTGAACATTACGGCCTAGGGAAACTTGCCCTTAGTTTAGTAAAATCGTATTTAAATGATAGACAGCAGCAAGTACAAATAAATGGTGTCAATTCAATGGGTTTAAATGTAAAGATGGGTGTACCACAAAGATCGATATTAGGTCCCTTCCTCTTTTTAGTATATATTAATGATCTACCCCATTTATTTAAAAACCAACCACAAATGGTGTTGTTTGCTGACGATACCTCTTTAATATTTAAGATAAACAGACGTGCCACAAATCCTGACGACGTAAATAATGCCCTAATGCAGGTACATAATTGGTTTACCGCTAATAATTTAGTATTAAATGGGAAAAAAACGAAGTGTATAAGATTTGCTCTACCAAATGTCAAAAACAGTGAGTGTGACATAGTATTGAATCAAGAGAAACTAGAATTCGTCGGAAAAACTGTTTTCTTGGGAATAACACTCGATTCAGGGCTACAATGGGGTCCGCATATAACATCTCTTGCAGGACGCCTTAGTTCAGCAGCATACGCTGTTAGAAAAATCCGTCAGTTTACTGATGTAGATACCGCGAGACTAGTCTATTTTAGTTATTTTCATAGTATAATGTCATACGGTATTTTACTTTGGGGACGGGCTGCAGACATCGAGTCTATATTTATTCTGCAGAAAAGAGCCATTAGAGCCATATATAACCTACGTAGGCGAGATTCTTTAAGGGAACAGTTTAAGGATATTAACATCATGACAGTACCTTGTCAATATATTTATGAAAACATCATGTATGTCAGGAAAAACTCGCATCTTTTTAGTAAAAGAGGTGACAGACACAATTATAAAACTAGAAATAGGGACCAATTAGTTCAACCAGGTTTCAGGTTAGCTAAAGTAGACTCATCTTTCATGGGGTACTGTTTGAAATGCTACAATAAAATACCTGCCCACATTCTTCAACTGAATGAAACGAAATTTAAATCTTGTATTAAACGCACACTATGTAGGCAAGCATATTATAAGTTGGGGGATTATATTGATGATAAAAATGCTTGGCTCAATGCTGGTCCTGCTCCTCAAGCATAGGGGTAAAGTCATTAATAAGTATCCGAAGCTATAGTGGAAGCTACAGAAGATTGTAAGACTATCTTTGCAATGTATAGAATCAATTCTCTAGTATTGTATAATTATTAAGCCCATATGTGAGTGCTATGTATTATCATTGACTTGACGAAGCCCTGGTGGTTAATAGTGTCATGCTCACTTAAATGTCTCGCTGATGGTGGCGGGTGTGTCGGGTCATTTAGCTCCCTTCAAAATGGTCGAGCTGAATGGGCTGATCCATACGTCATGTTCGTGAACGGGCGCTGTCAGTTGGGACTGGTCATTTTTTAACTACCACGGTAATTTTTAATTTATTTAGATTTAAATTGAATTTTGTTTTTTATTTACTCTGGACGCTCTTACTGTGCACGTCTTTCTACATCGTTCTCACATATTTGTATAATCTCAACACGAATGATGTAAATACTATTTTGTAAAAATATTATAATTTAAAAGAGTGTCCATGGAGTTTCTTGCCCATTCTTCTCCATAGAGATCAACGCTTTGGAATGGGCAACTGCAGTACTTTCACAAGTTATTATGCCTTGTGACCGGGACTGTAGATTCATTTTGTTTCTTGACATTCAAAAGTGCCTGTAATGGTCTAATTGAAATAAATGATTTGATTTGATTTGATTTGATTTGAATTCTAAACTTAGTTATTTCATTAAGTTGCTCAATCAAAACTTATTGAGAGCACGATGAAATTTTAAATGAACGGATTGACAGTGCACGGAACAAATATTTGTATGACCTACAGGTAGATATTCTGGGTCAGGCTGTTTGTGTATGTGAGTTTAAATGTTTCTAAATGCACAAGCGATACAGGAAAAAGTATTTCTTAGTGTCGGGCAATATTTAAAAAAACCGTTACAAAATAAAATAAAATTAATCTCCTCATAAATAATAACAGTGACGATCTTTCAAAATCCTGCCCTGTATGCGAGGCCGCACTGAGGCCACGTGTTTTTAACATCTAGTACTAGGACATCAGGACACCACAGGAGTTACGCTACGATAAAATGTACAAAGATGTTCTGGCGCGTGGCTAAAACTGGAACAAGTCGTTTTCATCACACGTCTACTTTTCAGATTGAGTGAAGAGCCTAGTTTTTTTTTGGAGTAAACTCAATTAACGAAAAGAAACTCAATTTTAAGCTTCGTGTGTAAATATATATCACAGTTACTTGTGCGTTTGAAAAACGCTGAAATGTTCAGAACGCTCGCTACTAGAAATAAATTTGTACAATATGGAATTATTTTGTCCTAGACGAAGACGCTTATTTGTCGTTAAAGGTTACAATCAAGTTACAAAGTGTTATATTTCTTTTTAGAGTTAATTTATTTTTAAATTTTTAGGTTATTTTATAAACAAATAATAAAAGCTTGTTTTTGAAAAGGTTTTTTTTTCTTTAATTTTATTTTTATGAATCCAATTTAATCTTTACGTTTAGAGTATGGTCGTTGCCGGTGCCCTACTAAATTGAATTTTGCATACCCGTTAAGTTTGGGTGGCTATGCATTCTTAGCTAGGTCACGTCTGCGACATTCTAATCTTCCAATTGTTTAAAAAATAGGTAACTAACTATGTACTGAATTTGTTCGTAAAATAAATAGCTTTCACACTTCCATTATGACGCCAAACACGTCCTAGAGATGGGTGTCACGTTTTCCGGGATCGTTGGATACTAGGACATCAGAAGGCGGCAAGAGCGTAGAAATAGTTTACCAAAGAATGCACATGAAGTTTGTTTTCGATTTACTTCGTTCAAATTTTTAATTTTAAAATATAATTTAACACTAAATCAGTAAACAATACTTAAATAATGGAGCGCAGCATTTTAGGCAACAAACCTTACCTACCACACTGCACTCTAAAACAAAAATAGTAACGTTGCTTAAAAAGCCTTTAAGTTGAAGTGTTTCTGGGTTCGCCCCGTCTATCGCGTCGGCAGACCTCGTAGAAGATGATGGAACGACAAGCTGGACAAAACCAACGATCAGTGGTTCACATTAACCCTGGAGGGAGCGCACCAAGTGGAAGTCACGGGTTGTAGCCTAGGCTCAGTAGTGGAATGATGCAGACACCCATGTTTGGTGTCTGCGTTTGCATTTTACGAGAAGATTTTTACTGTAACCATTGCGTGCGGACACGATTGTTGACCGTGGGAAATCGATGCTTTCGTCACGTTTTTAGGAAGCGTTGGGTACTAGGACATCATAGCATGGCAAGAGCATACAAACAATTTATAAGGATGCATCAAAAGTATCACATTTGCGTTGGTTCTGCTTATTTCAAATTTTCGGAAACCATGTTAAGCTGTTGGTTCGAGCTGTCATTTGTAGATCTTTTGGCAGTCATTACGGGCAGTCAGGGGTTCGAAAGTAGGAGAATCAGTCTTCCTGTATTTAAAAGTAGTTGGTAACCGGGTAGTGAAGGTCAGATAGGCAGTCGCTCCTAGTATAGAACCGACTGGAGCGAGTTTTTAAGATAAGACTGGAAACCAACACCAATAAAATTGGGAAACGTTAGACGGTGATTGGGATGATGTTGCAGAAAGAGTGAGTCAATGTTTTATATATATATATATATAAGTAAGTATAGTATAGTAAGGATACGGACTTACCTGGTTATTTAATCCTATCTCATAGTTTCATCAATGTTGTTGTTACGTACATTTTAAACACTATGCAATTATTTGTATGGAAGCAGGGCAGAATACGACACTAGTAAACTTAATTATCCTTTAACGTTTGTTCACAGGCCTCCAGGCCTTCACCTGATCACGGTTTTGAGAGTTGTGGTGATGAGATTGAAATTCGGCAAGGATGGCACACACAAAAATGTAACTCAAAAAGTAATTTTTACGATAATGTGCGTTACCTGGGTCCTGGTTTTTCCTCAATTTTCCCGTCAACTTTTTTGCTACTTTACTCTTTTTGCACGTTGCAGCTTGCACGAAATAAACATCTGAACGTATTTTGTGGCTTACATAGTTTTACGATACCTGAGCGTGTCCATATCTTGCATCTGCAGTTTTTTTGGTAATCAGATTATTAAACTGCTAGCTCCTATAAGAAAGTACAATTAGCACATAATGCTGATGAGCAATATGAACAAATCGGTATATAAAGAGTAACGAGCGAGTTCATTTCTTGGTCTGAGGGAGATATCAAGACGCAGTGATGGATAGAACAGGCGATGTACGCAAGTACACTTAAGAAGTTAGTTTCCTATTAGAAAACAAGAGCTCAGTAGAGTGTTTTGTTGTTATCGTGTCATTCAGTGGTGAATATTTATTAAAATAACACAAAGACATTCAAATATTTACGAGTGACACTAATTCTGACCTCAATTTCAACTCTTCATTAATGGTTTTTGGACGAGAGATACCACAATTTTGCCAATATTACGTTTGAACTTGTAATAAACTATGAAACACTGGAGAATATCACTAATTCAGAACTTCATTACAAAATTTTGTTGATATTACAGTGGCTGAATAAATGTCAAATATTTCTTAGACGTGTCAACTGACTTTTTAATTGCCAATTAATTATAAAGAGCGGCTAATAGTCGACGGCAAACCTCATCTTTCTGAGATTTTTCTTTCTTTTATGCAGAAGAATGGAAGTTGGAAATGTTCACATTCGCCGCGGTAGCTCTTTGGTATTTTCTGAAGTCCTAGTACCAAATGCCTTAAACCATGTGGCAAGGCAGCTGATGCGCAGCATTCCCGTACGTTAGTTCAAGGTCGTTTGTTGCACCTACCAATATAGTATTAAACTCACCCCAATAGTTGTATCATACTCTTGTTGACTCTTGGTGTCCTAGTAGTCAATCGTTCGAAAACACGTGGCCTCAGTTCGTGCGCTTCATTCATTCAGCTTTTTTGTAGAGAACTTTTCACACTGACAATCTTTTGCTTCAGCTTTTAAATAAGCTGTTTTGATTGACTAATCTAAAGGCTACTACACACAGTGCCGGCGGCAGGGCCGCCGGGCTTGCCGCCAGCCAGGCCGCCGCGCACCCGGCGGTCGGCGACCATAGCCGCCGGTTTTGCTACACAAAGGAACCGCCGCTTGTATTGCCGGCGGCATACCCACTCGGCATAAACCCGGCGGCACTGCCGCCAGCACTGTGTGTAGGAGCCTTTAAATATCAATTTATCAAAGCTATTATTAAGATCATTCAAATTAATAATAGCTTTAGGGCCGATTTTTCAATCGTTAGATAACTTTTATCTAAAGAGTAAATGTGACGTTTTGACAGAGTGTCCATACAATAACTGTCAATATGACAGACTTATTCGTCGGATAAAATTTAATTGGCGATTGAAAAATCGGCCCTTAAAGATCTTACATAAAAATCACGGCGCGGAGGCATAGATTTTGGTTGAACTACGGAAAAATGAAGGTTTTTTTTTCAAAATCTCCAGCTAAGTTTTTATGTTCTACGTGAACACTGAAATCAGGAATCTACTAAGATCTTACTATGTCTGAATACTACTAAGCTATTAGTAACATTTTTTGTCTTGTGGGAAAAACTTTGATCTGGACAGTAGTCAATTAATTAGGGTACCCCATATTTTTATTACTCCAGTCACTTTTGGTGCCCTAGTATACCACGTTGTCAAATACAATATTGCATACACACTACCGACCTGTATGGTATCGCCGCCCCGCCTCTTTTGGTCACGCCCTATTTATTCACAGATTTACTACTATTTCCAAGGTAAACCTCCCAAAAATATCTGATGTCCTAGTATTCAATGCCTAAGAACACGTGGTATAAGCGACGTTCATATAAGATGCCTTGTAACTGAGGCAAAGCACAGTCGACTCTTGCATGCTCGATTGTGTTTAAGAAAGAGGTTTTATTTTGCCAAAAAATATGTGTGGGCGATGATTGAAAACAAACATAGTACTAGATTCTCAAAAGGTGTGTGTGAGTCCAATCATCAATACAAATCATAAGAATTTTCATACTGTTCATACTATTCACGCTCAAGTAGCCGTGATCCAAAAACTGTTGCCTGTTTTTAAAATATACAGCAAGCAAAGGCAGATTTGAAATAGTACATTTTGATTCAAGTGAGGAAACCAAAGCGGATTTAACGCATAAGCCGCCAGGCGAGGGAGTTACAGAGCCGAGTACAGCAGCTACGGAGAAATAAAACAACAGAACAAACGAAATAATCACCTTATTCCTCTTCAATCTAGAAGGTTAATAGGGTGATTGTTTCGTTTATTCATTTGAACACATATAAAATTACATAAAAAAAATAGTAGCCCACCAGTATCGGGAACAGGGTCCAAGCTACGGGCCGGGCGGCGGTCAGGGCTCCAGAGAAACGAACCTCCTAACAATACGAGCCGTGTCCAGAAGTACCGCTTCCTGTATCAAACCCTTGATCCAGCTGCCTAACGAGAGCCTCCTCAGGTATTGGGCTCTTGGCAATTAAGCCATTGGCAGATATATCGGCACAATGATGGCTGATTCCACAGCCCACATATCGACAACTTTCCGAGCCAAGTCAATATACTTATTACACTAATCGAGTATCGACAGGATTATTATTCTGTCGTACAAGATTTTTATGAAACCCGTTTTATATTCAAGATTCCTTTTTCACACTGTATATTTAAGGTTATTTATTGTATTTTAATTAGAAATAATGCTCCTCACATTTTAATTAAGCCATTAATAAACGAAAGTCTCACTAAAAACCACCCATATAATCGAAAAATCCTGCCCTGTTTGCGCGGCCGAACTGAGGCCACGTGTTTTATACTAATGTATACTAGGACTGCAGGAGTAAACTAGAGTTACGTTAACGATAAAGGTGTACTTGATGTTTTGGCTAGTGGACGAATTCTGAACTAACACCGCTACGCGCCATCTTGATTTTGCAGATAGATTAGAGAGGTTTTTAACTTAAGTTACGACAAGATAAGTCTCATTGAAATTTATTAATTAACCTTACAGCTCCAAGCCTTGTGTGGCTGGCTATTACAATCAATATACCGATTGAATGTTGTGCAATTACGAGAACCAAAAGCACGTCAACTAAAACTTTGACTAAACCTGTGAACTTAATAATGGGTCCCGACCTATTAAAAATAAGCCCGGCTCCAATTTTCCCTGATCCTGTTTGTTTCTTTTAAGTTTTTTACAAGTACCTTTATTAATTTATACTGACTTACATACCTACGCTCAAATAATATAACCCTCCTATCGGCAGTCGGTAAAAACCAGACAGTGACTTTATTTAGTTCTTACTTATAAAATAATACGAGGTAGGAGGTAGCGACCCGACCTTCACCTTCAGAGGGGCACACAGACGACCCCTGTGTCATGTTCACACGATAGCTCCACCTGTTATCTGTTAGCCTAGTACGTTGTTTCTATGAACACGTGGCATTGGCGCTATACGCACTGGCGACACAACAAACAAGTAAGCAGTGTTTGTAGATGTGGAGAATGTCAGTAGCGACTTTGATAGATTTAAAACTAGCTTATGACCCGTGGCTTCGTTCGCGTGTATTTGGGTAGTGTCCCATTGGATTGTACTACCACAATCATTCTACATAATAAACTATCTGTGTGACACAAATTTCATTAAAATCCATTCAGTAGTATTTTCGTGAAAAAGTTACAAACAAACAGTCACAAACTTTCGTATTTATAATATTTAGATGTAATAAATATACAAACTAAGTAAAATAAATAATTATGTTGATCCTTTAAGTGTTAACGATGTTGTTACAACCTTGAGTTTTTAACTCTACGTGTGAATGGCAGAGCCATCTTGTATCAAGTAGTGTCATAGCAGTGCACTTTATAAAGCGAAGCTCCTGACATCACCTGCTGTCCTGGTAGCGAATGTCCCAAAACACGTGACGTCACGGGAGCATTCCCTCTGGCCCGCACAGACTGACGGGAATTTATTACCGTGCTATTCTGGACACAAAAAAAGGTTTTTATGTTTTTTCGTACAGACCTTATTTCAACTAATATTATGAACTAATGTAAGCTAGTCAATAGGTAACTCATAGTCATATTTTAAAAATATGCAAAAGTCACTTGATCTTATGAATGGATTTAAATTGAATTGATATTATGGAGTTTCTTGCCCATTCTTTTCCATAGAGATCAACGCTTTGGAATGGGCAACTACAGTACTTTCACAAGTCTTGTGATCGGGACTGTAGCTTAAACATTTTGTTTTTTTGACATTCAAAAGTGCCTGTTAAGGTCTATTTGAAATAAATGATTGATTTGATTCTAACACGGATGCACTACAAACGTAGAACACGGATAAAAATGTCCTAACCCACGTGGTTAGGACATTTTTATCCGTGTTCTACGTTCCTGTAGGATAATTTTATGCATCACGTGGGTGAAACCGGTGACAAAAGCTTTTAATGTAATAATAGAAGGTATAAAATTATTTGTTGCGTTTGCTACGTCGTAGCTCGTAGCAACGTAGGCTTTTATTTATTCATTCAGTTTGCTACACCTACGGTCTACGACGGAGCGGGACTAGGCTTCTTTAGAACAACACAGCTCTTGACTGTTACAAATTATAATTAAAATTTCAGTGCAGTATGAAGAAAGATATCATTCTCAAAATTAAAACAATAAAAATAAAACAAAAAAAGAATTAAATATTCATTTACACTTCCCTTAAAAATTTAATCGTAATTTAATGTCTACTTAGGTCATTATTATGTCACCTTTAAAGTAAACTCCGGGTGTTTCGCTCGCGTTAAATTCGGGGTAACACAGTTCCCCTTGCCTGATTTACAGGTACCTGCTACCTGTAGTTTTGCCCTTGCGCCTTATTGATTGTAATAGCAAAGCTAAATTTTCCCTTTTCTTCTCTCTTTCTCCCCATTTCTCACTGTTATTGTAGAAAAAAAGATAGCCTATGTCCGTCTCCAGGGTCCCAACTATCTCTGTACCGAAATTCATCAAAATCGGTTTAGCCATGAAGGTGTGAAGAATGTGAAGATGTAACAAAAAAAGGGGTGTGTGTACTTATGTACACGCGTTAGAAGTTTGACGTACTTATAGAAAAATAATTATAGGCTAATATTTGAATTTTGTCACCATAATCAATATCAGTTCAGCACACAACACTTTCTCGTTCATGTTTACAAACACGATCAAGGAAACAACAACTGACAAAATACAACAACCTCAATGATTTATATTGGTTTAATACTATCTAATTTTTGACATTAAAAAAATATTGATTCAGGATATTGATGAATATTTAATTGAGGTGCCAGGCTGTTTATCGTGACATTAGAGATCCTGCCACACTTAGGCAAAAAAACTGATAAAACTCCAAAAATTTAAAATAAATAGACACATTATTTTATGGAGTTTTTTGAAGTTATACTTCTTTTGGCGCGATGGAGAAAAATGATGAGAGTGATTTGCGCGTGCACAGCGACATCGTGAAGTTAGTTATAGGTGTTCTAGTAACTATGTTCATGTTGTATATTCTAGTATTTTTATATTTAGAACACGTGTTTCATAATAAATAAATATTCTTTTGGTGTGTTTTATTAAGCTCAAATCAATTTCATATTCCAAGCTACCCTTGCCGAGGTTTAGAAATGGATGGGTAACCACAGGGGGCCAGGTTAAGCAACCTTTGCCAAGGTTTGAAAATGGATGGGTTACCACACAGGGACTGGTTAAGTAACCTTTACCAAGGTTTAGAAATGGATGGGTTAACACACGGGGACAGGTTAAGCAACCCTTGCCGAGGTTTGGAAATGGATGGGTTACCACAGTGGGCCAGGTTAAGCAACCCTCACCAAGGTTTGGAAATGGATGGGTTACCACACGGAGCCAGGTTAAGCAACCTTTGCCAATATTTGGAAATGGATGGGTTACCATACGGGGACAGGTTAAGCAACCCTTGCCAAGGTTTGGAAATGGATGGGTTACCACACGGGGACAAGTTAAGCAACCCTTGCCGAGGTTTAGAAATGGACGGGTAACCACAAAGGGCCAGGTTAAGCAACCTATGCCAAGGTTTGGAAATGGATGGGTTACCACAGGGGGCCAGGTTAAGCAACCCTCACCAAGGTTTGGAAATGGATGGGTTACCACACGGAGCCAGGTTAAGCAACCTTTGCCAATATTTGGAAATGGATGGGTTACCACACGGGGACAGGTTAAGCAACCCTTGCCAAGGTTTGGAAATGGATGGGTTACCACACGGGGACAGGTTAAGCAACCCTTGCCGAGGTTTAGAAATGGATGGGTAACCACAGGGGGCCAGGTTAAGCAACCTTTGCCAAGGTTTGGAAATGGATGGGTTACCACAGTGGGCCAGGTTAAGCAACCCTCACCAAGGTTTGGAAATGGATGGGTTACCACAGGGGGCCAGGTTAAGCAACCCTTGCCAAGGTTTGGAAATGGATGGGTTACCACAGGGGGCCAGGTAAAGCAACCCTTGCCGAGGTTTGGAAATGGATGGGTTACCACAGGGGGCCAGGTTAAGCAACCCTTGCCGAGGTTTGGATATGGATGGGTTAGCACGGGGGCCAGGTTAAGCAACCGTTGCCAAGGTTTGGTAATGGATGGGCTACCACAGGAGGCCAGGTTAAGCAACCCTTGCCAAGGTTTGGAAATGGATGGGTTACCACAGGGGGCCAGGTTAAGCAACCCTTGCCGAGGTTTGGAAATGGATGGGTTACCAAAGCTTTTTTTCTTTGCACCAAAGAAGTATAACTTCTAACGCGTGTACATAAGTACACACACCCTTTTTTTTTATTTAAAATAATCGATCTTAAAGTCTAAAAATGAACTGAATTAAATTATACATTCGTATTAACATCGAATTCTTCTTGATCACGTTCTTTATACATCGCTTTTGCCATTTTGTCAACAAAAGTGCCAGAGAGTAAAATAAAGGGCTAAACCTGCCAAAATGCAGGTTCCTGCCACGTATGGTCACACTGGATACCACCTAGAACTAACTTCACACTGTCGCTGTAGTAAAAAATCACTCTCATCAATTTTCTCCATCGCCCCAAAAGAAGTATACTTAACTTCAAAAACTCACTTTCGCTTTTATAATATTAGTAAGCAAATAAGGATGAAGACCATTTTGTTGAAAAAAAAAACGAAAAACTCTTTGAAAAAAGAACAGCCGGTCAGTCGGAGTATAGTAAATATTTCACGTAATGCGATCCAGTCACAACTTCCCTGCATTGCCTTTAATATGAATTGAAGGAACACCAATCTGCGATGGAAGGGGGTGCCACGCATACATTGACGTATCGTAAAGCCATTCATTGAACTATCCCCCCAATCAATGCATTCTTGTTTGTGTGCACTTTCATTGACACACACAGACAACTTTCGTCAAAGTTTTGCATCTCTGTCTACGTAGTGGTCACTCGTATTGTCAGACAAACTTTACTTTTCACTTCGGTGTGAGCGCTGCTTGCAAAGGTCTCGTGTCAAATACGGTATGTTTTATTTAGTTCTCACTTTCGCCACTTGCATAGTTAAGTTTGTCGAATATTGATTTACGATGCAGTGAAAAGCTTCTAGTAATTTTTGATGTCCTGGTATTGAAGGCCCATAACAGCCATCTCTACTGACGTGCTTTTCCCACGGTTAGTTCCGTGGAAATAACATAGAGGGCGTTTTAACTTGTTTGATGGTTTCTACTTAGGGCACCTACGTATTGTCTTTTTTTATATTATTGATTTTGTGTACTTACTATAGATTAGAGAATGTTGTAGATATTTTCTTTACTTATTTTTACTATTTATTATCGTGAATATATCTCATGATTCCTTCATGTTGCTGTTTTTTTTTTGAAAAATATATACTAAGTTTTACTTTTTACATTTATACTTTAACTTTACTTATTATACACTTTTTTATCTAGTTATATCCAATTTATAAAAAAACAGGCTCCTTTCCTGCCTCTTTTTCAAATATATAATTTATATTATTCTGTTTTTTTTTTAAAATAATTATAGTCGAAACTAGTTTAGTTGTAAAACCCGCACATCTATACAGACCCTTATTATCAAAAGGTGGTTGATTGAGTGTTAGAGCTCTCCTGCTGCTACCTGTTGTCCTAGTACCTTGTGCTTCGAAACATGTGACACCGACACTAACAAGATGTTCCCGTAGTGATTATGTAGCAAAAAACTTAGAAGATATTGTTTGTTATAAGGTTTTTTTTTATTTTGATTATTTATATTAAATGCACTATATTTTATCGTTAACCGATATTTAATAGAAAAAATAGTACATTTTGATTCAAGTGAGGCAACTTTGTTATTGCGGCCAAGGCGGAATTAACATGCGAGCCGTTCATGAGTGTACAGAGCACGAGGCGAAGGTGTTATAGAGCCGAGAACAGTGACAAATTAAGGCGTGGATTAAATGACGTTTTTTAATACACTTACGGATAAATGAAATAACGGAACGAAAAGTGTTATTGTCATTATTCGTTAAGAAACGATGTTTTTTTTTCCAATTTTTTCTTCTCAAGCTGAAGAAAAAGAAGAATATATATATATATAAATCTCGTGTCACAATGTTTGTCCTCAATGGACTCCTAAACCACTTAACCAATTATAATAAAATTCGCACACCATATGCAGTTCGATCCAACTTGAGAGATAGGGTAGGTAGGATATGTAGGGTAGGTAGGATATGTAGGGTATGTAGGGTAGGTAGGGTATGTAGGGTAGGTAGGGTATGTAGGGTAGGTAGGGTATGTAGGGTAGGTAGGGTATGTAGGGTAGGTAGGGTATGTAGGGTAGGTAGGGTATGTAGGGTAGGTAGGGTAGGTAGGGTAGGTAGGGTATGTAGGGTAGGTAGGGTATGTAGGGTAGGTAGGGTATGTAGGGTAGGTAGGGTATGTAGGGTATGTAGGGTAGGCAGGTAGGTAGAAAGGTAGAAAATTGCATTGCAACGCATGCCGGGGCACAGCTAGTCTTTTTAGTAAATTTTTTGACATGACAGTCGTGTTTTTTAATATTTTTTTTAAGCAATTTATTTTATAAAATATGATCAAGGATTATTTGTGATAAACACAATATATGTTTTCTAAATATGAAAGCATTAAATTAAGACTTGCTCTAAAAAAAACACACACAAACAACACCGCCGGCTATAGGAAGCATATGAACAGTTATTTATTGTTATCCGTGGAGAAATCAGAAAAAAAAAGATAGCTTTTGTAGCAATAAATGAGAAAAATGCATGTTTGTGAAATCCATTGCATGTTAAACTTAATCGTAGTGCAAAATAATTAGCATGAAATCCTTACTAATATTATAAAAGCGAAAGTGAGTTGGTTTGTTTGTTACCTCTTCACGCTTTAATGGCTAAACCGATTTTGATGAATTTTGGTACAGAGATAGTTGGGAACCAGGAGACGGACATAGGCTATTTTTTTTATAAAAGAGTGGGATATGAGGGAGAAAGAGGGAAGAAACGGGAAAACTTAGCGTTGCTATTACAAATCAATAAGGCGCTACCGAATTTAACGCGAGCGAAGCCGCGGGCAAAGGCTAGTAAAATACATATATATATGTATATATATATATTTATATATATATATATTTGTTATAGTAGGTAGTCTTTTGTAATAGTCACGCTTTTTATCTAGGATCTGTAAAACGGGACCTACCTGCTTGAATTTTTCTACAGTTTGGTATTGGCAGCGCAGTACGTCTATTTTTCGCTTCATTCTTTTACTATTCAATAAGCTCATACCAACTCATAACATTACAAGTGCCACAGTTTGTAACGTGTAACGCGTGTGTTGCCAGCGGTGCAGAGTAGCAATAGTTCAGTAATAGTTCGATGGCTCGCCGATACTTGGAAACTAAAATAAATGTACACCCGAGCGACAAATTGGCTGTGGGTTCCATCTTCTTAGCGTTTTGGCAATCTAAATTGAGTTTGCTCAGAATTTGGCCACATTTGGCGCCGAGTTTGGCGCCTTCAGTAGCGTCTATCAGTTCTTGTAACGAGCCAAGAACAGGATACGCAGGACTCGAGCTATTTATGTAACTAGCTTTTCGCCGCGGTTTCATCCGTGTTCCCGTTGTTGCTTACCCTACTGCGCAGCTGCCCTGAGTAGGTACTCGCAAAGTCTTTCATGATACTAAAAAATAACGTAGATTTCTATTGGTAAAATAATTTTCAAAAATTTGTCAGTAGATCCAGAGATTACTCATAACTATATGTATATATATACATACTGTATTAGCTATACCTATATTATATAGATTTCGGAGCTACGTATAATTAGCCAATACTTTTCAATAGATATTTACACTTTAGAATGGGAAACTACTGCACTCTCACAGTAATTGTGCCTTGTGTATACAAAATTGCCTATATCTAGCCTCCTTGAAGTAAATGCATTGGTTTTGATTTTCTTGATTTCTTGGTTGTAAACACACACAAATAGGAAAAGCTCGTCCCATAATGGAAGATGTTTAGCCATTTTAAAGGTGGTTTGAGAAGAGATTTAAAGTACCTGCTACAGATAATATAAAGACATTTTTTTCATAACAGTATCTCAATTGTATACACACTGTCAATCACAAAACGATGGATTTTTAAACAAATTGTACGAAATAAGCGGTTGCTCAGCTTGCCAGCTATGTAAATAACGCGACGAATGTTGTTGAACTGTCGAAATTAATAGCATTGGTATTTGTAAGTGTGTTGCGCAATTGCTCCGCTAGTGGTTTGTTTTGAGCCAATTGGAATACATTTCATAGCAACATAAATTATGTTTCAGCAACCGCTGGTTAAAACGCATTGGATAACGGAAGCGTAAGATGTTATGGTGCAGCTTAGGAGAAGCTACACTTAGCTAACAGTGGACTGCAACGATGAGTTGATACCTGAAGGGCTACTATGACATCTTTTAGCAATTCTTATTCAACTGAGGGAAAGAGATGGTGCTAGACACCCTGTATAGCTCTGTCTCTTTCCCTCAGTGGAATAAGAATTGCTTTAAGACGTCATAGTATGACATCTGTTTTCATGTTGTGTTAATATGCTGTCCTTTTTTTATATAACGTTGCCCCACACTAAGAATTTCTCCTGTATCGTGGGTGCGTTTACAAACATTTAAACTCACATACACAGATAGCCAAACCCGAAACAACTATCTGTAGGCCATACAAATATTTATTCCGTGCAGGAATCGAACCCGCGACAAGCAGCGCAGCAGTCCATCGCTCAGCTACTGCGCCAACCGTGCCATCAATTGGGTATTAACACTTTGGTATAGTAACATAAAAAAAACAAAATATTTTTAAAACAGTTTCCATTGAATTTTTCAGCAAGGCACAGAGTGCCCATATAGGTTTATGTGAAGTTAAATATTTAAATATTGACGCCGACGGCAACATTAAGAACCATATTTTCGTGCGGCTGTACAGAGCACCTCAGTCATAGACGTCGTAAACTCTGCGCGTGCGCACATGACCGGCACGGGACGCTTTCTACGCCTGTTGTACTACGACTGTAATGTTTGAAAGCTTTTATATATTTATTTACAGTAAATAGCTTTAGTTGTAGGTAGGCTGTTATTGAACAAACGTGGGTTTACCAAACGAGGACTAGAATCATATGGATGAAAATAGAGACTAAAATACCTAAACTGACCAAATAAATAATTGGTGATCATGTCAAAACATGGGTATTATTTTGAAATATGAAGCCTCTATCGATCTGCGACGTTGGTGTACGTTTAGTGTAAGTAAACACTTCTAAAAGGTACAACTTTGCTTAGCTGTCCGGATATTACAAGCATGATGTTATACTACGTCAAATCTAAACATTTTTCATGACATTCTGGTTAAAACAATTTGTTTCGATGATTTCTTTTGTTTTTTATTTGCATGACTATAAAAATATTAATTTAGTTTTGTTTTAACCCGAATGTGGCAAAGCCAAAAAGAGGGTATTTTTTTATAACGGAATGTATATACTTTTAACATATTCAATTCATGTTTTAGATCACTGAGTTGTTTTCATTTTTTAAAATGTTGTTATTGTCTGCAGATTCTTAGACTCTTGTTAACTTATTATTTTACTTTACGTTTTGTAAAGTAAGCAATGACTTATTGTCGGGTCTACGCTGTCATCATACTTAAGTACTAACGCTGTAACAACAACATTGTAAAACCAAATGATTTTAAAAGAGTGGTCATGGAGTTTCTTACCGGTTCTTCTCCATAGGAAAAGTGCCTATGAACAATAAAAATATTTTGAGTTGATTTGATCTGCAAATGATATATTTACTCTCGCGCTTACTTTTTTTATGGATGGGAAATTATCAATAAGTTCCCCTTTTCTAAGTTTCAGACTTATACTGACTAAAACCCACCCATGTTCCTTCTTTTCCCTTTATGTTCCGGGGCCGTGGTATCCCTTCCGAACAACCCGCAACCCCGGCAGACGGTGGCCATTGCAGACTTGTCCTTACCAAGGTTAGCTTTCTTGTAAATAAACGTGACGTCAGTGTTTATTACGCCACGATATTCCAGATGTTAAACTAGTATCTTTGTAGTTTAATACAATTTCATATTATCTAAATGCGGCAATTGAACCTGCGACCCTTACACGGTAGGCGATCGCCCCAATACCGCCACTGCATTATTTAGGTTATCGCTATTAATAGGCTCAAATCATCTGCCTAGCCTTTTCCCAACTATGTTGGGGTCGGCTTCCAGTCTAACCGGATGCAGCTGAGTATCAGTGTTTTACATGAAGCAACTGCCTATCTGACCTCCACAACCCAGTTAGTACTGGGTAATGCGATACCCCTTGGTAAGACTGGTTGTCAGACTTTCGGAACACTGACTACCTGTAACGGCTGTCAAAGATCTACAAAAGACAGTCGGGACCAACGGCTTAACATGCTTTCCAAGGCACGGAGGAAACTCGGTATGAAACGGGTGGTCACCCATCCACAGACCAACCTAGGCAAGCGCGGCTTAACCTAAAGATCGACCCGAGTGGCTGCTATTATTTAGTCGCGAGTTCCTTATTAATAGGAGCAAATGTAGCATAGTTATTTTATTTCGCGTCTTATCAGTATTATCACACAGCATCGTTAGTCAGAGTCATCATCATCATTCTCCCGTCTTTATCCCTATTTAT
Organism: Ochropleura leucogaster; assembly: GCA_958449745.1. Taxonomy (NCBI): domain Eukaryota; kingdom Metazoa; phylum Arthropoda; class Insecta; order Lepidoptera; family Noctuidae; genus Ochropleura; species Ochropleura leucogaster. Next base: position 1,122,211 of record OY288203.1, read on the forward strand.
TTGGGGTCGGCTCAGTATCATAGATAATGCTATACTTTTTGTATATCTAAATTGAAACATAGATCTTCTCACAGTTGGTGTCTTCTTTTTCTGTTCCGTATTATTTCCGCACACAGTATTAATCAATTTTGTAGTAATTTAGGTTATTTTTAGCATGTAACATTGTATTAGTCACTATTTAAAAAACATTAAAAACGTGGTCTATGATCTGTGTGCCTGCCAATGTTCTGATGAGAATAATATGACTGTAATTACTTAACCATTTTGATACTTAGACATTTTTTTTATTATTCATATTTTACACCTCTTTTTTTAAATCCTTATCCTTACTTATATTATAAAAGCGAAAGTGAGTTAGTTTGTGTGTTTGTTACGTTTTTACGCCTATATGGCTAAACCAATTTTGATGAATTTTGTTTTTTTTAAGTGAGAAAATGCCAAACAGTTTTAAATGTAATGACAAAATGGTCTAAAAGTAATGAAATATGTTTCTAAATCTTATAATATCAAATGATTTAAAAAGTAGAATAGAATATATTTATACAAAGATCAAACAATTGGCACTATAAATACAATTGAAATCCTGGAAATAATGTTGGTATAACAAAATTAGATGCCTGTACTAGGTTAAATTAAACGTGTATCACAAAAGTATTCGCAATTCGCATAATATAAATTATACATAACATTCTTAACACATTCCCACGTACATCTACCACCCAGATAGCAACAACCCTTATCGGCAACCAGAACATGCATACATTAGCCTGAACAGCAAATCCTTCTAACCATTACAGCGTGTTCTGAATTACTACATAGCACGTCCTCCGGCGCCGCCTGTTCAAATCTCCCAATTGAAAAACGTCGTTACACAGTGTGTGGCTGAGTCATCAACACACAAACATAATGGCTCAACTCAAATTTTATGATTTGGTTTCCCTTAGCGGTGCCTTTTGCGCGAAACATATTTGCTTTGGGACTTTTTTTGGGTTTAGCCTACTTATTTACGTGGGGCAAATGCCGTGGATTACGTACAGGTACATTATGTTTAGAGGCGGTAGGCTTAAAATAGGCTTTCTTGTTATGTGGTTTGACTGTGCTAGTTTTTTTTTTAAATAAGATAAAAGAAACGAATTCTCAAAGGTCAATGAATGATACAACTACAGTACCTTCACAAGTTATTATGTCTTGTGACCAGGACTGTAGCTCAACATTTTGTTTCTTGACATTCTAAAGTGCCTGTAATGTTCTCTTTTAAATACAATTTTTTTTGAGTTTAATACATAGGAAGGATGATACCTACGGAGTGCCTAAATATTTATATTTCACAAAACAAAAACAAATCCGTTTACAGCGTTCAAATATACAACAATATAAAACATACGTCTCGCTAATTTGTAGATCAAAGACGCAAACAAGATGGAACTAATTTTAAAAACTCATAAACCCTTTGAAATGTGCACCAATTGTATGTAGATGCGGCGAGCGGAAATATTTCCACGAAATATATTTATAAATATATAGGGCTAATTAAAAATAGCGCCGCCCAATGTCCACGAAAATGATATGACACGATTGAGTTGAGAACAAACGTATAGAATAGAAAAATACGCGACACACCGCGCGGGTTCCAGTCCATCCGACAACATTTCGCGAGCTGGTCGACAGCGCGCGGTTCCCGACTCCCGGCGCCCGGCGCGCGTGTCGACACCTTCCTACAAATTATATACAACTTTACGTCTTTTTTTTAAAGTGTCGTTATTGACACGAGTGTTCGTGGTGACAATGATACGGATTTGTGACGTGTCGCAGTGAATGGCGGCTCGCTCGCGCCGCGCGCTTGACGGATGACTTTCCCGCGCTTTTACATCAGGTGCGTTCATGTAACACTGATAGAACATAATTAACCGTATAGTTCGGTACGGACCCCTTCGGGGGCTCGACATTCAAACCTCCGCTGGCTCGGTACTGGCCCCGAAAGGGGTCGGACATTTAAGTCATATGACCTCCTCATTATTTTTGTAAATATTTTATTTTCTGGTTAAAAAATAATATGGGTGTGCATTCATTAAGATAGTAGAATAAAAATCTCATATGTAAACGTCATTAGAAGTTCTTTAATTATTGAGTAAGTTTCTTAATTAAGCCTTATAAAATCCAAATGTGTAAATTACGATCATCGCCATTTTGATGGCACTGTAGGTCGACGCTAAAAATCATAAAAAAGTAGGTTTTCGGACATTTAAACTCCATATTATTGAGCATGATAAACGTGTCCTTTTATTACGTGAAGAAATCATTCGTAATTGAACTCATATTAGTAGTGGTAATGATAAATTTTGAAATCTAAAGTCGAAGTTTCTCGCCAATCGTGCTTGTTAACATTTTTAATTCCACATTATATCATATATTCGCGAATAGATTCTATAACAACTGACACAAATATCATTTAAAATGTTATAAATAACATGACAATGCCCAGATCTTATCGTAATTTGCAATAATAGGACCAATAACACGTAATTTTCATAACCACTACTAAATTCACTTTCGAAATTGACGTCCATTTCTTTTTTTTTTTAATTTTGTGATGTGTAAATGCGATTATTTCAATCGATTATTTTCTTGTTAATCAATCAACTCGAATAATTAAATTAAGGAATATCAGAAATTGATAGATGTAAATAAAAATAATTTTGTAATACGTGTAAAATACTATAAATATTGATGATAATATTTTTTACGCCACTAAAACCGATTCAACAACAAACAGTACAAACTGATCTATGGCTAAATTCGCGCCAATTTTATTTTCAGATAAAAATTCAAATAAGGAATGCGCTCGCTGTTCAATTTTAAATTAAAATGTTTATTTGCTATTTTATTAATAATTTGGTTTTGTACCTACTATTTCAATGTGAATTGCAATTTGAAATAAATAAGGTTGAATAAAGAACGCGCCAATTATAATCTTGATGATTTTATGATCTCGTACATTAAAAAATCAGCTAAGATAAATTATATTTGTTCGACAAAATTGTTTGTAGTATAGTTAGATTGGTTATTTGATAAGCGTATTCATTCTTTCCTAAAACATGGCTCGTAGGCCAAAGTGTTCTTGGAGTGGAAGCCTTGGGGTAAAATGGCCTAGAGGAAGAGCACAATTGAGATGGAAACACGACACCAAGAAAACTCCAGGTTCAAAATGGGTCCATTTTGAACCTGAACTTTTCTTGATGTCGTGTACCGGGGTTTTTTTTGGGTGAGAAATCGTCAAATAACTTCCCCCGCTCTGGGCAGAACGGGGGGGAGTGTCAGACTAGTACTGACTAAAACCCACCCGTGTTCCTTTTATTGCATAACCCTGACACTCCCCCCCACTTCTTCTAGAGCGGGGGAAGTGAGGCACCACGGCATCCTCACAAGCCACCTGACGCAGGTCCTCACCGGGCACGAAAGTTTCGGGAGCTTCCTGCGCATCATCGGGCGGGAGGAAACACCCAGGTGTCACCAATGTGACGATCTCCCGGAGGACACGTTGGAGCACACCGGCAGTCAGCTCTTTTGAGCGGAGCACCGCTGTGTCCGGGAGGAGATGGTGATGTTTGAAGAAGAGAACCTCAAACCAAGCCTCCACCGCGGGAGACGCTACAGGCGTCGGGCGTCGGGTGTCTAAATCAATATTTTAGGGCCCCGATGTGTGCGGAGTCCCTGTCCGTCTAAAACAAGGCTCTACTGCGGGGGCATGGCTTTCTAGGTGCGGTACGGTATGGTTGTGCCGGCTTGGCTGCCTGTCTAGTTACCTACAGAATTAGCATGACCTCCTACAAAAATGGCCGCCATTTTCATACATCGTCGTTCAAGAAAACACCCAAAATCTTTTACCGCGAAACCGTTTGACAGGAAAATGTACCTTAAATCTTGGCGCATAAAAAAATAATTATAGCATTACAAAAAAGCACGTGCCAAAATGTTGTTGTCTGTCTTTTCTTATCGATTTCATAGATATTTGAACAACTATAATATCAATAGTAGATTAATATGCCATCTTCATAGGTAAATTCCTCAATGGTCCCAAAACTTTTTTTAAAGTTTACTCCATTACTATTATCGATTAGGTTGAATGCAACTTTTTAATCGTAATGATGAAACTTAGATTTACGGTCAGCACTAAGAAATGTCATGTTGCAACACAGTGTTTAGTATTTTTTGTCGAGATTTGTATCGTGTTTTAGTTTGAATTTATATGTAAAATGGCAAAAATAAGAATGCAGGTGGAATGTCACTGTTTTTATTTTGGATTTCCGATTTTATTATGAAAGGGTTGTCTTGTGTATGTGCATGATTTCCAGCGTTTTAAAAGTACCTAAGTTTTGGAAGGGTGTAATAATATGTATTTTACAGACATTTTACAATAGATTGATGCCGTTTTATCGACCTTATGAGGTTTTTGGAAGTATAAACCTCAAACTTATCATATGAAACAGCCCCTGTGACTTATTTTTAATAACAAAATTCAATGCTGTAAACTGATGAAAATTCTTGAATTTCATGACAATATGCGTCACCCCACCGATTCAGCTGATGTGTCATGTGTCAAAATCCTGTCGTGCAGAGTGGTTAATGACTTCGCACACATATTGATTTTATTGTCACATTACTGCAGTGGCTCGGGGCTCGAGCCATTGTGGCAAACTTTTTCGAATGGGGTGTCTTAGCATAAATCAAACGTTAAAAGCCATATTCCAAACAGAATTGTGTCATTTACAAAATAAACTGCTTTGGCCCAGTTTAAAAGACTTATTTGAGAATTAAACGGTGCTCGACGTAACATGAAACATCAAAGCGAGTGGGTTCATTGATTTTACGTTAATTTATGTTTAAATGGTTATTAGATAATGTCGGTAAGTGTGTGGAGTGGTGTTATTTTTCTCGTTTTCATGTAATAAGGTAAGTGAGGCGGCAGATATGAGCGGCCCGCCCGCTGGGGCGCACGTGGTCGCTGTTTGGACACAAACAAGTGAATTCTATTTTAGTTTTGACGTTTCGTAACAAATGTCCCCTCGGCCGGTGTAGTGATAAATGGCTGGTTCTGATAAATATGTTGTCTGCTATGGCTCTGATCATGTGTTGTTCTGTGGTTCGCGTGTGTTTCCTCTGTGACAAGTTCTCGTACTGCGATGTAAGTTTTTTTCTTATTTTTGTGTCTTAATGTTTGTGTTGTTTTCTGAAAGTAGTGATTTATAGTTGCCAATGTTACAGATGTATTTTAACTGTATTTACGATATGTACAGTTTTCGTATCTAAATAAATAAACAATAAGGTAACTGTTTTCGTTTATTCTCTAAAATAATTGTTGGTATGGCCTGAGAAAAAATTAAATTGTCTTCATATTTAAATGAAATTATCACGTCAAAACAAATTAGTTTTTTTTCGTTCTCGAGATATTATTAAAAGGGAGCCATAGTTATCCATGCTATCACTGTAAATGGGTGTTTTGTAAACATTTCACCGGTTTATTCTAAACTGTTTTGGTCGCGTCAGCTGATCGTGCTAGTCTAATAATGCTGACTCAATTTAATTTCAAATGAAAAAGTATGTTTATTAAAAATAATTTGAGAAATTAATAAATGAATTACGTAGTATTTTTTATTTGGTTTGTTTACATGTATATTGCCTGAACTCCCACTGATTAGCAATTTATATTTACATATATTACATTCTCGATCGCAGGTCTTCTCCTTCTTTTTCCCTTACTTTTCAATAGAAAGGAAGGGTTATGATTCTAGCAGTCTACTGCTATGTTTGTCTGTATATTTTTTTATGATATACCGTAACGCCTAAACTACTGAGCTTATTTTGAATAATGAGTTGTCAATTGTTCGTTATTACATTTATATATATATATACTAGCTGTGCCCAGCGGTTTCACTCGATGCCCACTTAGGGCTATGAAAAATAGATGTTGGCCGATTCTCAGACCTACCCGATATGTACACAAAATTTCGTTTAAATCGGTCCAGCCGTTTCGGAGGAGTATGGGAACGAAAACTGACACGAGAATTTTATATATTAGATTAACAAACTTGATACATGCTAAAAGAGTGGGGATCGTGTTTTTTTTTAAAATGAAACTTGTCGAGTAGAGATGTCAAATAAAAGATGATAACCAAGGTTTAATAAAACAGTACACAATTAAAAAAAATTGATGTATTTGGGTTTTACTCTCAAACTTTATTTTTGAAATCCACATATAAGAATTTAAATATATTTCAAACGTAAAGCACCGTTGTACTCGTTTCATAAAATATCACGCTTGTAATCCCGAAGGGGTCAGCAGAGGTGGGCTTAATAGTTTACACATAACTCAACAGTTATATCTAAGTCAGTTAATGGAATTGGAGGCGAGCCTAATACCATCAGCTAGGCACGACACCGGCTACAGACAACAACAATCGATAAAACACAATGCTACAATAATATGTTTATGTTTACGCAAGAGTTGTACTTATTGAACATTTTCGAAATATATATGACATAGTCGATCTTGACCTAACGATTAGCAATTAAAAAAAGCACTTTAAAATATATATGAAAAAGTGGAAAATTACTTAACTTCCGGAAGTCGGCGACTTTTGTTTGTTTCGTTGAGTTTTAAGCCACCGACCGGAAATAAAGTTATTTTCCACTCTGTAGTTTTTTTCCCAAGTCGGTTATAATTTATTACAAAAAAAGGTTTTATTCCAGCATTTTTAGTTATGGTATGATGAAATATCACATATTTTTTGTAGAGTATTCATTTTCTATTGTTACCAAAAGATTAGAAGATCATCCTTGGAACTATAAAATACAAAATATCTATAATAGACGATAACTCATCAACTAGCCAAGCAATATACATTAAATTGATATGGGAACATTTCGAAAGTATACCCTTTCGAATAAAGAATTACGAAAATCGGTCCACAGTTGGCAGAGTTATCGGTGAACATACATTAATAAAAAAAAAACTGTTGAACATAGAACCTCCTCCTTTTTTGAAGTCGGTTAAAAATGGAGAAAGTGACAGAATCATTTACCTATTTGTTAAGCATAGGTAATATCATTTAGGACCTTTAAACAATTAAGGTTCTCGCATTTTTTTGTAATTACTGACATTATAATAATTACAGCTGTTATAATAGACCTTCGCTAAAAAAAAGGAAAATTCAAAGTTTTCATCAACAATATTGGGATGGCATAAGAGTCAGTAGATAGACAAGACAGTGTAAGAAGCAAGCAGTCGGAGAGAATTATGACAAGAAGTTTTTACATGTTTTTTTTTTAGTTTAGGCACACTGGTCACAATCATACTGTTCTATCAATGACCATAAAGAACAAAGTACAGACAAGCTTTTTTGTCTGAAAAGCCTCAAGCCCATAACTCCACATCCCCATTCAGTACTATAAAACCGGAAGCCATCCCCATGGCCCTCATTCATCGCCAACCCTTTCTCGCCATCTAGAAGCCTAACAAATCAAACTACCCCACAATTGATCGCCACATTTCCGGGCATACATAATGCATCAGAACGATACAAGTTTTTACAGCACTTGTTTCTTCGTACCCCAGCCTTAATGCGTGCGGGGTACCCCACTACCCCGCGGGGTACTGGAGTACCCCAGCGCTCATTAAAGAGTTCGTTAGCTTTATCAGCAGCGTTTACGGGTATATCGTGTTTTTATAGATGTTTGAATTTGTTTAATTAAGTCTTACGAGCTCGTTTGGCTGGGGGTGTTGCTGATCGGATAGTTAACACTATACGGGGGGTGTTATTGATTGTTTACACGTGTGTGTCTTGTTTGATTGTTTGTTCATGTTTACGGGGTGTATTGTTTTAGAGACTGTCGCATAGTAGTCTACTTGAAAACGGAGAACTTATTTTTTTTAAATAAATTTTCTTTTAATTTTTTTTTTTGCTGTGTCTGACAATATTATATTCCTTACCACCTTAGTAAATAAATTGTGGAATGCAATAAATGACTTCATTATTTTGATGGTAATCCTACTTAATATTACAAATGCGAATGTTTGTGAAGATGGATGGATGGATGTCTGTTTGTTACTCTTCCACGTCTAAATAGCTGAACGGATCTTGATAAAATTTGGCACAGAGTTAGATTATAGTCTGGAATAACACAGGATGCCTTTTTTATATCATCACGCGGGCGAAGCCGCAGGCGCAAGCTAGTTCAAAACAAATGTGATAAATGTAGAAGTGAAAATGATTTGTCAAACGAAATTGTCATAATACAGTAACGACACGCCGATTTCAGTTTCAGGTTTCAGCTTCATTCATATTTACTTGTCCTACGCAAAACTTATAATTCTCAATCTAGGTTCATTTTAAGTTTTAATTTAAGATATTTTTTTCTCACAGCTAACTTAAAACTAACTTCCTTAGTAGATCTTCAGAAAGAAAGACAGTGGAAAACTTAGTAGATTAATTTTTCAATGCAGGCAAAGTGCATAAACTAGGATTCACTAAGTGCGCGGCTTATATGAATCCTATTGCAATAAGTTACCGCTACTGATACCAGTCGTACGGTACTTCTCCTGCTAGCCTAGTACCGCTGACATAATAATTTAATTAGCAGTAAGTAATTGGATTAACGATTATCCTTCTCGTTTAACACCACAGTTACTAAGACCTCATTATATCGTGGTGGTGGATGTTTTAAGGTAGTTTTGGATTTACATAATGTTTGATGATACTGAAGTTTGGTTTTACTGGACACCCATTTTCATCATTCTTAACTCGTTTTTAGGGTTCTGTACCTGAAAAGGAAAAAGCGGAACCCTTGTTGGATCACTTTGTCCGTCTGTCTGTCTGCCTGTCAAAACCCTTTATCTTAGGAATGCGTGAAGATGACTGAAATGTAAACTACATACTCAAGTCTATGGCCCCTTTGAGTTGTGGAAAAAAAACACATATCTAAGTCTACGCATTCAAAAAATATTGCCGGCTTTGTCGCAAATTTGTATGGAACCCTTGGTGTGCGAGTCCGACTTGTACTTGTCCAGTTTTTTATCTTTTCACACAATCCACAAAATGATTCTGTGTCGCTACCATCTTTAAACGATTGTCAAATAGAACGCCCTGCTTTAAATTGGTGCGTAACTAAACGGTTTAAGTGAATTGTGGTGCCTACATTTGGTTTAAAATTAAACCAACTCTCTGTCTCTCCGACAGAGTAAACTGTTTCTTACCATTCTGTTTTTATTAACCAATTTGCCATGTGATGTAACCCACCCTTTGACCAGCTGTGCCAAAATTAAACCTAGAAAATTAAACTTGAGAGGTGTCAAGGGATACCCGGATAGAACGAAGTTATTATTTATTATGTACAAAAAAACCTGTATACACTAAAAAAAAAACAATCGTCGCGACACTACACTGTTCAATGCAAAATAGAAAGACGAAATGAAAATAACTGGCTTGCTTTCTATGGGATAGAGAGAGAGAAAGAGAGAGAGACAAACAGAGAAACACGCGTACGCCGAACGGCTTACAATGATAGCAAAAAGTGTTGTTACAACTTTTGGTCTCAACTTCGTTCCAAAAAGTACAGTGATCTGAATCTAATGAAACTTAAACAATATGGAGGCTAAGTGTTCTCATATAATTTGTAATGACTACAATGTTACTTTTACATTGTAACTGAGTCGCAGATATCCTGGCAGACAAACCCGACATGGGTTCATCGAAACTTGCCATAAATCAGATTTATGACCAGGAACACATAGAGATCAATGCAGTTATCGAATCCTGGATGAATGGGGCTATAGGCACGGGTATAGGGGTCGAATAGATAACATAGCTGATCTATGATGTAAAATGCGAATTTCAGCACTTCTTTACAACCGAAGGTACAAACTAAAAAGCTCCAATCTTAGCGGAGATTAGCCAATGGTGCACTCTTACCGCCAACTTCCAAACTCCGGGCTGCTACTGTGAAATTTCTAATGGAAAAAACCTAATACCACTTTTTGTAAGACCCGGGAATTGAACCCAGGACCCCGTGCTCAGCAGTCGCGCTTGCGACAACGAGACAACGGAGCAGTCATGTTCCTAATTATAGACTAACTAGACTAAGCGATTTTTAAATCGATATGGATAGCTCAGTTGGCGAAGGTCAGGGACAATCAGGATCGACTACTGTTAGAGACAACGGTCACAAGAGTTTTATTAGTTTTAAATTTTTGTTTATGCCTATACGTTTACCAACATAACAACTATGGCTATGGAGCCTTAGAAATTTTTTTAACTTTAAGGCAAAGATTTTTCTGACAACTAGAGTGTACATTTAATGTTGTTCCACATTCATGCCCTAAATAGCCCCGCGCTACTGATAGAAGAAAATTTATCCCAGATCGCAAAAAAATCGTCCTAGTACTAACACTACAGTATCTATAAGAGTGAAAATAAAATCAGATTCTGTACCGCCCATGGATCTCTTACTAGGTTAACATGCCTTCGAAAGATATCTCTCAGGTATACAAAAACCACACAAGTTTTACACACCTCCTCAACAGGATATCTATATACCAGTCCAGACTCATTCGTATCTCTAATCACAAGCCGTGTCCAGTATATCTTCTGGGACATTATCACGGTTATTAGGTGTCTTACACGCGAGCCGCCGACCAAATTGCGGCGCCCTCATCGTTTCATTACCCGCCGCAGTGGCCAGCCGGCCTAATTAACTTACATAACATTTATGTCCGCCTGGTAAGTTTAAGGTTTTTACTTAATACAGCGCACCTGAGAGCTGCATAACGTTGATAATTAGTGGGGTCTGCGTGTTTTTTTTTTTCCATTTGGTTTTGTTTTGGTTAGTCAAGGCTTTTTATTGCATACATTCCGGTAGGTATTTGTCTGCCGGGGTTGCGGCCCCGGAACATAAAGGGCAAAAGAAGGAGCATCGGTGGGTTTTAGTCAGTAAAAGTTTAATACTCACCCCCGCTCCGTCCAGAGCGGGGAAAGTTATTTGGTGATTTCCAATTTCCAAAAAAGGTAGGTATTGTGTTGGGATGGATAAAACCCAGGACCAGTCTGGACTAGGGGCCCACATTAGCCTATAATGAATTGGCAGGCATGCAGTGAAATCTTTGCCCAACAGTAGGATGATACAGGCTCTCTATCAGTAACCTTATATAAAAGCATGCATTATTGAGATGCAGTTGGTTATTTTATCATTGTTCTTTTAGCATTCAACTTAACTTGACGCACCATATTATAAACTTAGTATATGAAAAGTAGAAAATTCCTTAGCTCTAAAAAATGCTACTGCTCTGAATGCTAATATTATATTTTAAGATACTTCATTAGGCTATTTCAAAAAGACCTAAAACCAAATGCAATTTAAAAACTGTTATTTGCTTAATTTCAGAATAAACAACAGCCATTATACAAAACGGCCATGTTTTTCTATAAATAAAAAGCCCAGACTGCGCTTAAGCTATCTGACTGCAAACTCGTTTACGATTCAGCTCAGAACTTAGCTGGGCTAAGTAAAGCTTAAAGCTTAATTCAACAAAGAAGCGACTGCGCTTCGGCAGACAGCGCTGAAATAAATCGTTCTAACATGCAAGACCAAAGGCAAGACAGCAGTCTACACCGGAGACTGGCTCCACTAAATTATTTTTCCTCATTTTTGGATTGTTGATAGATATTGTGAGGTTGGACTACAACGGTTTAATTAAAGTTAGTCTAGGCAGTTATTTATTTATTTGGATCTCCAACAAAGGATACACAATACTATGGGTTAATTTAACTGTGTTCCTTCAATTATAGGAGACCACAGCATGCAACTAGGTGTTAAAACAAAAATATTTATAGAAGTGAAAATTGAAAACTATTTGAAAATGATAACAAATCGGGAAAAGAAAACATAATGTCAATTAAAAAAGAGATATAGAAATTAAACGAATATATAACAATAGAATTAAAATTGATTCACATAAAAATAATAATTAATTAATTAATGTTTGTTGCACAATTGTTGTAGTGATCAAACCGGTCAGTAAAATGTACTTACGTGATCCTACAGAGCCTGTAAACCAATAGGGTAGTTTCCAATTTTTTTTATTAGTCTTTCTTTTGTTCAACATAAGAGACACTAATTTTTTTTTGTAAATTTTTACCAAAAATTACAAAGATACAGCCCATTTAAGTTACGTGAAACGTCACGCGTTGCTGCAGTTTTTTGCAACTAGTGACGTCACACGTAAATTTTAATAATATGTGTCCCTTATTTTTTAATAACAACCTAAATAGAACGTAATTACTTTGACACTGGAAACTACCCTATTGTGAAATGCGTAAAGTAAATGTTGATTAGTAAATTGGGCCATTCCAAGGTTGGCTGTTACAAACCAGCATATTGCTGTAAATTGCCACAACAACTTTCGAAGTTCAAGATTTGAAATGCTATTTATCCTGATATGTCCTGGTAATTATGATGTGGTTGTCACCATAGCCGTAAAAACCCTCCGCTGGCCCTGCCTTTTAATAGCCCATTACTATAAAGCTCATTCCAGACGGTAGACTTACATACATCCCACATATGCAAACATATATTCTCAAATTGAACTAAGTTCTGCACTAGAACACGGTTCGATATTAACGTTTTTTTTATCAATGGTAGCCCCACACTAGGAATTTCTCCTGTCTCATGGGTGCGTAGGTATACAAACATTTAAACTAAAATACAAAAACAGCCAAACCCGAAACAACTATTTGCAGGTCATACAAATATTTGTTCCGTGCGGGAATCGAACTCGCCACACGCAGCGCAGCAGTCGATCGCTCAGCCACTGCGCCAACCGTGCCGTCATCGACCTCTACCTCTTGTAGCAAAACTAGGAACGGGAAATTTTAAGGTGCCGACCACCCATAACGCGGTCACCAACATCCCAATAATTCACAATAATTCAAGCTACGATTCATAAATAACCTCCAGTAATATATTAAGCTGAAGTTACACGTGCATTTGTCAAAATATATCGTGTGTGATAATCATGCGTCCTTAGTACGGATGACAAAGTAGGGGCTATTGCAGCAACACTCGCTATTCGACCATAAATCTGGAGTTTGTGCGATTTATTGCGTGCACTCGAAATAGTACACGTCAAGCGAACACGCGCGAGTTGCGATTGTTTTAGTTAGGTACGTTTAGGGCTGATTTTTAGGGTTCAATATCTCAAAAAGATAAAACGGAACAATTATTGGATTATTTGCTGTCCGCCTGTCTATCTGTCTGTCAAGACCATTTGTTGTCCGGGGTTGCGGGTTGTTCGAAAGAGATACCGCGGCCCCGGAACGTAAAGGGCAATAGAAGGAACATGGGTGGGTTTTTGTCAGTACAAGTCTGATATGCCCCCCGCTCCGCCCAGAGCGGGGGAAGTCATTGGATCATTTCCCACCTGAAAAAAAAAGACCATTTGTTGTGACGTGTAGCGATTTACGCTTATACCTAATTCTTTAGTAAATAAAGGTAAGGTTATAGATATGCACATGTCACATAGATTTAAAAATAGGCATTTCTTTAAACTAATTAGTCGCTCAATACACTTGAAGTAACACACAAGTCTTTTTCTGATAAAACCCCCGTCAGTGAAGTCAACCTTACCCCCTCAAAACTGTTTATATCGGGAACGCGTGGAGGTATCGGTCAAATTAAAATGCACACACTTAAGTCAGTGGTCAATTCGTGCTGTGTAAAAATCTGCCTTTTAAGTCAACCCAGTCAAAAAGATATGGCGGTTTAAGTCGCTAGACCATGAAGCACGAGTGTGACTTGCTCTGGGCCGGATTTTTCAACTTCAAATAACTATAATCAGTAGCAGTTTGATATAAGTCAGAGTGACATATCCATATACATGACAATAAATTTAAAAGCTGTGAAACTGCCTCAGAAATGAGTTTACTGATTTACTATTTGTTTAATTATTCAAGTTTAAGTAGACCTAGTTTCAGAATGGTATAGAATACTCAGCTGCTTTTCGCCACTAAATAACTAAGCTACAATGACCATAAAAGAAGTAAATTTTCTGTTACAAATACAAATCTTCTAAAAAACTTTCCACATTTGCGAACTACCGGTCAAGCCATACACTACAAACACAAAAATGTCAATACAAGATAAGCTTTTTATTATCATAAACATATTTATAGCCACTAAAACTACATTTTCACTACTCTCCCTTTTTGGCACAAAATCCGCTGATCATAGACTTTTTTATCTTTGGCCGTCATCTTTATAGGTCCTGGAGAAAAGTTCACATAGAGATTATTTTGTCCGTTTGTCCTGACCAGGAGGTCATGATTTAAGGGAGGTCTAGCAATTGGGGCGTAAATTACGGAGCCCCTGGTGTGAGAATATTAGAAGTTCGGGTCGAACGGAGATAAAGTAGACAATGGAGTTCTAAAAATTAAATCAACTAACAGATCTTGCAATTGTATGGTTTGTTTGAAGATTATGTACTGATAATAATAGAAAAAACGAAACATTAATATATTATTTCCTTAAGATTAGGAAACAACAGATGCAGTACTAACTGGAAAAGTTCAACAATAGCCATTAATAATATTTTATTGTCCTATTTAAGATTATATAAAAGATAAGATAAACATGAGAATCACCCGGAAGTGCTTATTGAGGTAAACGACGAAAACAACAAAATGCTTACCATATGCTGATGTTGGCACTACGGAATGTTATGATGACTAGAACAGAGTCTGTTCTAGTCATCATTCTATTTTCAAATAAAACAGCCGATGGTACCGTTATTATTTATTTTTATCAGTTCAAGTGCACTCTGATGGTATTCAATCCTCATTTATTTCTGATTGATAGACCTTAAATTGATACGGAAACAATTTATGTGCCTTTTAAATGTTAACCTTCGTATCTTTAGTAAGCATACTTAGAACAGGAGGGAATGTTGAACTAGGCCTCCATGGGTTGCCACAAATGTGCACATGCATCTATAAATCTATACGTTACAATGAAGATCAAGTTCAACTGTTTAACACGGAGAAACTGATTCCCCTAACTTACTGAAGATACATTCTGATTTCTAAAGGGTTGGATGAAGGCCTAATCTCTGAAGTCAACGACCCCAGAAACGGTTTACCTACGTATTTAATGAGAAATCATCATATAATATAACACAACGAAACGACAACATACGTACGTGTATTTCTGTCACGTAGTCTTCATCGACGACGGACTACGTCACGGATGTCAAACTGCCCTAAGCACTTTTTGGTCTTCTCGCGATTAAATAATAATACCACAGTTATACTACGTGGAAATACTTGTATACGTACAACTTACATTTGGAAGACCTTACTAAGGTCAATAGATAGGAACCTGTATCATGTTTCCTTGCGTCGCAAACCACGTCACAGTACCTCGTGGCGTGCTCTGAACAACGACTTGCATTTGTTTATACCATATTTGCATAGTAACACGTTGCCAAGCGCTACGACATGACTGCAGTAGTCGCAATTAATCATTCTTTGCTTACACCAATTAGCCATATAGCCACGAGCTCCTTCCGCATAGCCCACAGTCTCCCAAAGAATAGGAGCCAAGTAAAGTCACATTATCTAAATGAGTTAGAAACTTCCGTGTTCTGTAGCCTCTCATTTCTCACCCTGATTTGTTTAGAACTGTGGTTCATATAATACTTCCATGGGGAGAAACCTGGCACAAAATTAACCGCGGCTTAAGTCAAAATAATTGTTTGTTAACACCGACATTAAGAGGCTGTTAAATCTTATTCTGGTTATATTTGAAGTTTTCCTGTTGGGGCTCGGTTGTGGCCCTTCTGGTTTAGTGGACTAGCGAGCACCCCGCGCTGTGGTAATAAAACAGGATTATTTTATAATTCTTTGTGCATTTTTGTGGCGTTTATATTCGTTAAAACAACTGAAACAAACTGAAATGGTTTTCGTCTTTTTTTCGCGTCGATAAAAATCATATTGTGTTAGTCCAGTATGTAGCCACCTGCAGAACTCTAAAATTTACTCTGCATTTGAAAAAAATAAAATTAGAATCAAAGTAACGTGTTGCAATAAGCAACTAGCTAAAATTTTCCGACATTTTGGCAATCAACGTACTTAATTTCTATTTATTGAAGTAAAGCCTTTGGTCCGAGTTTTCATTAAAAATTCAGGTATTTATCCGTATATTTATAGTCCCGTGTGGGTTTATTTAAATATTCGTTATTGCATGCACTGATACACCTTTTAGTGACACGGGCAAAGTTCGCGGTATCACAGCAAAGTTGGACCAAAAAGGTGTGAAACTACAAAACCTAGTGGGGCGGTGCGGCCGGCGCGGTGCTGTGGTGGAACTTTGGTAACTCTGCAAACAACTACTCCATACAGCGTACTCGTATTTGTACATTTAAACTTTCAGGAAACTAAAGTGTTATTTATTTATTCTAGATACTTATCATAATTAATAGAAGAGACGCACGTAGTACTGTATGTTTTATTGATTGATCGTCAAGTTGTCTTTTCACCGTGGAATACCTTACCCTGCTCAATATTATAAATGTCAAACTATATGAGGTAGGATAATTTTTGTACTAGTTCACGCTAAAATTACTGAACGGATTTGGATTTAATTTAGCACACAGATAGTTCATAACATGGATTGGCATATAGCATACTTGGAATCCCAGTAAAATAATCCCTTGGGTCAATTACCGAACTTCACGCGGGATTGAGCTAGTATTATAAATGCGAAAATTTGTAAAGATTTATGTATGGATGTTTGTTACTCCTTCACGCTAAAACTACTAACACGGATTTTGATGAAATCTAGCCCATAGGTAGTTTATAACCTGGACTAGTATATATGAAAGTTTTAATTTTTAATCCCGGTAGAACAATCCAATCGTAAACCAAACTTGACGCGCGCAACGGTGCGGGTATGAGCTAGTCTCACATAATATTAAACGTTACCTACGTAAAAATAAGTACTATATATCGACACGGTCGACCAGTATGAAAATAGTGATTCATATTCTGGCGAAAAGATTATCGTTGACCCGTTATGTGGAACTGAGAACATACCCTTACTAAGTAAATATGGAATCGAAAAGTCACGATATTGAAACTCTCTATGAATCTCTCTACTTATACGTATTTATATATAAGTATTTGTTTTTTGCCCAGAACTAACTGGGTTGTGGAGGTCAGATAGGCAGTCGCTCCATGTAAAATACTGATATTCAGCTGCATCCGGTTAGACTGGAAGCCGACCCCAACATAGTTGGGAAAAGGCTAAGCAGATGATGATGATATAAGTATTTGTTTTTAAATGTAGCTATTAATTTTGAAAATGTAACGCAACAGATTACCTACAGTACTGTTTCTCCTCCTTTTAAATCCATCCAAAAGTTGTTAAAAAAAACGCTTTTAGCGATACCCTATTTATAAGTTGTTTAATGTTATTCTCGTTATTTGTATCGTGTACATAATAAAGGATATTCTACCTATCTATATCACCTTCAAAAGAAAAAACTCCGTACATTTCTTTCTCTAACTTCACTCAGCCTGAATGAACGAATGAGTGAACGATTCCACTGAACTGCTCTCGTTCTAATTAATTAGTGTATCTAGTTTCCGTTCAGTCGCAGGTGTTATGTAGCGGCACATGTTTATTTGAGAGGTCTGTATTGGACATGTTGACGCCTGTTCGGTTGTTCAGACAAATAGTTTCAAGTTGAGAAGGAAATCGTTCGGCTGTTGCGAGTTAGGAGCGTTGGGATGTTTTTGTCTGAATGTTATTTACAATTGAGTTTGTACAGTTTTATAGTTGTAAAAGCAGGCTCGTTCCTATTTTAGCGCGTCTAATTTGCGCGGCGAGGGTTCTGTAGAAACTTGCGACATAAACGGCTATATAAAAGATATAGCCGTAAAATCAACCTTTTCTTTTCTGTTCTTTAAAAAAGAAAACGTTGCCCCACACTAGGAATTTCTCCTGTATTGCGGGTACGTTTACAAACGTTTAAACTCACATACACAAACGGCCAGACCCGAAACAACTACCTGTAGGTCATCCAAATATTTGTTCCGTGCAGGAATCGAATCCGCGACACGCAGCGCAGCAGTCAATCGCTCAGCCACTGCGCCAACCGTGCCGGTTAAGTCTTAAAAGGTTGATTTTTCACAGCACAAAGAGGCATACTTGAGTATATATAGTTGAAACTAGCTTTTGCCCGCCTCCCTATTTTAGGGAAGTGGGTCCAGTGTGCTCCAGGGTCCCAAATATCTTTGTACCAAAATTCATCAAAATCGGTTTTGCCATCTATGCGTGAAGACGTAACAAAACTCACTTTCGCTTTTATTATATTAGTAAGGATTACAAATTAAGTTTTTAAATTTCCCGAGATACAGGGTCTTGACAGACAGATCGACAGACGGACAAGAACGTGATCCAATAAGGTAAAAAAACTCTTTTTACTCCTTTCTTAAATACGCTTTAGAAAGGTTCCGTGTGATTCATAGATTATTTTTGCCACCGACTTCTGCAAGTTTATAAATTACTTTTCGTCTCTATAGTGTGTTTTTTGGAAGTCGTTATTCTTTGGCGGAAAAGTTTTTTATTTATTTATGATACGATGGTATCTTACACAAATTCTTATCGTTGAATTATTTTTCATTGCTACTAGAGATATATATCGTCTATATACATTTGAAGAAAACATATGTATTATAGAAGATAACTCATAAACTACCGAAGCAATATAGATTAAATTAATAAAGGGACCCCATCGGGAGAATACCCTTTCGATTTTAAAAATAATTTTGAAAATCCGCTACAATCGACGGAGAAATCGCGTATAAACATACAAACACAAGAAAAAAACCGTCGGATTGAGAACCTCTTTGAAAATAAGAAACAATAAAATCCATGCATAGATATTAGATAGAGAACATATTTCAAATCGATTCCACCCCTGCGAATGGCGGTGTACATATAACCTCGCAGAACTTCATAAAGTGGACAAGAAATGTTATTTGTGAGCACAATAAACAATTTCCTATTTATTTCGTCGCGCGCTTGACAACTGGTATGTAGCCTGCGATGTCAGATGTTGGTTCTACAGGCTGGTATGTCGTAGGCTTTTATGTTTTAATTATTAACTCTGGGGTACCTTTTCAGTGTACAAAAGGTACCTGTGTTTTTTCTAGTCTTTGGTTACTAGCTTAACAATCTAGTTCAGCTGTTCTTTTGTTTTCGTGTCTGATTTCGTTCACTATAAGCTGATTTAAAATATTTGCTCAGAAGGAGCTCTTAACATTACCATCATCTTCTCGCTCTTTTCGCGACACGTTTTTTTCTTTCATTCTCACCTATCAATTCATGGTAACGTTTAGTGATTCTAAACGTTACCATGAATCTTGATAGTTTCAAATAAAAAATCATGTTTGTTTTTTTTAATTTATTTATGGCAATAAAAAGTTTATGAAAGCCAACAGCCCAAAAACAGTTTATGCTCTTCTTATCTTCGTAATGGCGATGAACGAATGCCATCAAATAGCCTCAATTCCTTGCACGCAGGGAACCCATAACTCCCGCAAGAAATACTCCCTCAGCTGACATACCAAAAGTTTAAATTTCATTAAAGATGGAGACATAAAAAGTTTTTCCCTGCAGTTTAAATAATGAAAATACTTTCGTCAACTAGGTACGGGAACAGATGCTATGTATTCAAATGAGCACGAAACAAAATTCTAAGGCATAAATATTTCAGACGAGACTGTACTAAGTAGTTTTCGTGATAGAACGTTTCTGGCAGGCCATACATCTTGGCAGAGTTGCGTGACCGTGCCGTACCGCGCCGCAGTCCGTGCCGGCGCGTGCCGTGCCGTGTCGTGCCGCAGTGCCTATCTGCAGGAAGCTCTGACAGTTCTATGTAGTGCGAACTGCATTGTTGGAGCGCACAATGCTCGTAGATAAATGCTCACATGATGAAGTTTTCAGGCGGTTCGCGTAGTTTCGGTCTAGTTTGTTCACTGTCCGATTACGCCGCGAAAGAATGGGACAAAGATTGCAGCGCGCACGGAAACTATTTATTACTGGCCACTTTGTTCTGCTCGGCTTTGCGGGATTTTAAATTCCATTTTTGAGATTAAATGACAACTTCATCTTACAAAGCATTTTTCGTTTTGAATGGTAATTAAATACTTACCTCTCTGTCGTCCTTTCAGAAGTGAGTTTGTTACGGATCGTTGACAAAGCGACACACTTACTCTGGGTACAAAAGGTTAGCACCGTCTGACATAAATCGTGAACTACCCACCACACGTAACCCTAGCAAATCGGCTGTCACTCAACAAATTCACTCGCCCGCCTTCGTTAGCTAGAGTAGTCCTAAAAGAAAAGCTAGAACAAGACGGGATGAATAAATCAGGGATGCGACGTAAATCCCGGCATCCAGCCATCCCGGGCTGAGCGGGATTCGCGTCTCATTTACAATTTAACTGCAGAATTAATCTGACGGCGGAGTGAATCGACCGCTGGTCTCTCGATAAAATTTATTGTTCTTGTATGCAGTAGATACATGTCTACTGTCTTCGAGGTTTCCCAAATTGGGGAGAGATTTATTGATAGCGGCAGAGCAGTTGTGACACTAGTTGGGTTAGGGATACTTGGCTCTGTGTGTACATGTGAATGTTGGATGTGAATTTGCTTAAATATATACAGGTCTTGCTTTTGATCTGTCAAAGCCTGAGCCTAATGAAAGTTGTTCTAACATGAATTCCAACTTAGTACAATTTGTTACTGCGTTGTTTTGTTTTATCTCTTAAGTTTTCTTATAAATTTAAGTTGATATTCTTGAATGGATTTAATAATTAACGTATTTTATGTGAGGATAAAGGCCATGATTAACAACTGAACTTTGAAAAGCTTTTAATAACTATAACTTTTGTATAAACTTCCTAAAAGCCTGCCTAAATTTTTCATTTTCACTATGGGTTACGCTATCCATATTTTTTCCATGTAATCCCCTGCTTTTTAACAGTTCGACCGCTGAGCGCTTAATGCCGTGATATAAGGTGCGGGATTTTTTATCCCGGGGCGTTTCGGACCGCAGGATCAGTCCGGGGTCGCGAAGACCCAACACGCATAAATCTTTGGAGCTTATTTGTTGTGGAAAGTAGTCGGCTTTACGCCCTCCCGCGACGGAGGGTTACTGTAATTGATTTGTTAACAGTACTCACTTAACCCTTCGGGAGTCGGTGCGGCTTGTGTTCGGCCTACAGGTTATTATGTTGTTATTTCGGTTTCCTGTTTTTATTGCAAGTTGGGGATGAACACTAGGTGGGTATCTGTTTTATTTACGACTTCTGTCTGACTTTGTGACTTTGGACATGCTTTACGTGTGTAGTAAAGTTGAATCTATTCCGTTCCTAAAGTACAGAATCAGACATTTGCCGGGGTTGCGGGTTGTTCGAAAGAGATACCGCGGCCTCGGAACGTAAAGGGCAAAAGAAGAAACATGGGTGGGTTTTAGTCAGTACAAGTCTGACATGCCCTCCCGCTCCACCCAGAGCGGGGGAAGTCATTGGACGATTTCCCACCCGAAAAAAAAAAAAAGACATTGAAGAATAAAGAAAAATCACTAAAACAAAAAAAGCTAAAAAGTTATATATCCTGAATATAAGTCATTTTAGTGTTCCGTACCTCAAAACGAAAAAACGAAACCCTTTTTGGATCACTCTGTTGTCCGTCTGTCTGACTGTCAAGACTCTTTATCTCAGGAACGCGTGGAGGTATCGAGTTGAAATCATATGCTCAAATCTATAGTCCCTTTGTGCTGTGAAAAAAATAACCCTCTAAGTCTACGCAGTTAAAAGAAATGACCTGTTTATGGCGTTTTCTTAAGAAAGCGATAACTTACAAATTTAACCAAAACACATACTCCGAACCAATTGTCTAGTGGTACTGTTAGCATGGCAGCAATTCAGTAGGCTGTATAAATAGTTATATTGTCTCAACGCGGAAATGAAACCTAGCACCCTTCGCACAAGGCCGAGCCGGCTGCCAAATAATAAATAAACTGTGGAGGTCGTTCAACTAAAAATGTCTGCTTCTTTTTTACATTCGAAAAGTGGTGAAATAAAGAACGAAATTAATTACGTTTACTTAAGTGGAGACTGGAGATATTTAAAAAAATACACAATCATCTACCGGTTTCCTAAGTGCTGCTGACTACCTGTATTTTATCAAGCAAACTGTTGGACATTATTTTTAAGGCATGCAATGATTTCCGTGTCCAAGGGTCTTCGTTCGGGTATGTACAGATAAGCCTACATTGCTAAACCAATAAGATGGAAATTGAGAAGATTAGAGTGATTTCTGATTTTCTTTTCTGCAAAACCTGTAATTTGATACCCGTGGAATGCATAAAAGCAGTTTTGAAGACCGCCATATTGGATTTAAAATGACGTCCCTTAGACTAGATCTATACATTGTTTGCAACCCAAACTAAACATGTGTGCAATATTTCAGCTCAATTGGACATCGGAAAATGGTTCAAATTAACTTGGAAGGTGGTTTTTGTTCACAAGTGAAGCGAATAAAAGTGTGACACACCACTGCTTAAACAAAAACCTAGTCCAACAAAACCCAAACTTGCAAGTAACACTTTCTTAAAAACCTTTTACCACACTAGATATCCAACATTTCCCTGAAGCAGTTCTCGTTTCATTCCAAAAAACCCCGGACAAGCACACGTGACGTACAAGGTCGGCTGCCCCGAATTCCCTGACCACGTCAATATCTTGGTACGGTCTCACAGACCACTAGGCCGATTAGGGTCCCCATTACGCCGCTCATCGCCTGGAATATTATTTAATAGCAATTTTCGGGACACTTAGCCCCGAATAGGCGGTAGATAAGGTGATACGAAGGGTAATGCGAAGATATAGAGGAGGTGGAAGGGATAACACGCCGACATGCTTTCTGTCACTATTAATTTTACCCCTGATTACGTATTTACTTATAATTGAGCTAGATAATTTGTTAAGGAGACCGGATAGGTAAATAAATCGGCATGCCTAAACTAGACAGATGAACGGTGAGTTACCCATTGCTCACCGACCATAGGCCCGCATCTACGGTGGCCGGGAGTCGTCTTGAGTCGTCTCCCGCGGCGGCTGGGTTGGTTTGAGGTTCTCTCCCTAAAACGCCCGGCCACCTCCTTCGCTAGCATGATTGCTTCACAGAAAGAGGTGACCGCTTCCCATTCCCTCTCGCTACGGACCGTAGACTGAACCAGGGCCGGACGCGAGAGATCGCTGCCGCCGATCGCCTCTACGAGGGTACGGCGGTGCTGCGCCCAAGCTGGGCAGACCGCCACTGTGTGCATTCGTCACAATGGTGACACCCGGGCGTTTCCTCCTGCCCGAATATGTGCAGAAACCTCCCGAAACTTCCATGTCCGGTGAGGACCTGCGACAGGCGGTAGGATGGGACGCCATAGCAATTCAATAAGTTTTACTTGTTCTTCTCCATAGAAAATGACAACCAGAACCGTGCACTTTTTTTCGACATTTTATAAGTACCGATGTAGGGCCTATGTGAAATAAAAATATTTTGATTTTGATTGAGTACTTACTTTCATACAATGAATCATTTCCATACTTGATTAATTTCATTGAAGCCACTTCCAGGGCCCCGAGCTCCGCGTACTACGCGCATCAACCCTGAATGACCGGACGGGCTGCGTGATGGAATGACACATACATATGTATACCGCGGACCCGTCTGCGATCCCGCCGTAACTTACGTTACATCGCGTTCGGCTCGTCTGTCGGGAATTGAGAATACGATACGGGTGGGTTTGTGCGAGTGTGTATCGGTGAATGTGTCTGTTTTTTACATTTTCTTTATTTGTGTGTCACAAAAATACTAAACATATTGCGAAATAGTAACTCTCATAACGTAATATTATGCATTTGACATATCAATAGTAATTTATATTTACTTATTTATTTGTTCAAGTTACCAAGACTTATTAATATAGGTTTACAGAATTAAATACGTCATAATTCAAATATTTTAATACATGATATCACAGCATGTATTAAAATAGCATAGCGGTTTGATCGTCGGACTGCCAATTATAGGGTCGAGTTCGAACCCAACGCACCATCATCACTTGCTCCAGTGAAAGAAAACATCGTAAGGTAACCAAACCAGCATGTCTTCCTTGAAGACACGTAAAGCCAAATCAAAGATAAAGATTCTGACACCAGGTTCACCAAACCAACATCAGGAAAAAGAAAAGAATAAATAAAAACCACAGTACACCATACTTACGAATACAATAATGGCGCTACCCAACAGATTAATTTTGTAGACATAATGAAGCCGGGGATTGTAAATTTCTTACCAGTTACCTCACTTCAGTTTGATACGGAAAGTGTTACATAATTAGGGTGCAGATCTTCAAAGGCGTTTAATGAGAAACCAAGTCGGAACTTTGTGTTGGGTAAAGAATTTTGGAAGCGATTCAATGCGTAACTCAATAGTGACGAGCATTGAATTGCGATTTGATTGCGTTGGCGCTGCCTCAAAATTAATCTCATACTTTAACTTGGAGCTTAGCTAGACTAAAAGGGTATTTTTTATGTCGCAAGTTTGTATGGAACCCTCGGTGCGTGGCTAACTCGTTTTTGGCCGGTTACTCTAACTAAAAATACCTATCAAGTTGTACGTACCCATAAGTTCATAGGTACTGAAGGGTTTTATATCTTAACCAAACCCGAATGCAGGATGGTTGGCCATGACTTTCCAATACTCAGGTAGTTTAATTAACTGGACCCATTTTTGCATACAAGAATCTGCTGTGGGTTGGTTCTTGTTTTCAAAAATGGGTCCAGTTATGAAGAAGAGTAGACAATGACGTGATTCTTGTGTGAGATGTATCGGTAAAATATAATATTGAAAGTATTTCATGAGCTTTTATTGTAGTACCTTTTCACTCACATTATAGCACTTACAACATAGTAATTTTTGTTTTGTAAAAACTATTTTTGAACGAAAAGTAAACATTTCATATTCAACATTTACACGACTTACCCCCGAATACTGAAACGTCACTCAAAATTTAAGTCCCACTTAAGTTTAACAGAGACTCAGAAGTGACGTTTGACCATACAAAATCTAAAGTTTAAGAGCTGCTCAAATGTTAAGCAGCCCTCACATTTTGATTGACGTTTCAGTATTCGGGGGTTAAACTACTAAAGCAATAATTTACATGAAAACATAATAAAAAGATATAGAAACCTGACAGTTCGTAACCGTGTCCTCAGTTCCACACCCAGCTTTTCTCACCCGGCTCGTATCCCGATAAGAATTATCAAACGTACACAGGAGTTGAACCCTGACAAATGCTGCGTTTGTGTTCAACTCGGCAGAGTACGGTAGAATACGGTCAGCAACGAAAGTAGGTTTTGAATATCTTTATAGTCACCTGCCTAGCCTGTACGCAAGTAAGTTGGGATCGGATCTCAGTCTTAGATTAAGGTTTTTATTATCTACTAACTTCCACCCGCTACTTTGTCCGCGTGGCATAGTAACTTAGGGCTAACGCTAAGATTAACTCGCGTGATGATCGAAAAACAAATATTTTTCTCTCCCCTTTTCTTCCCTTTTTCTCCCCCATTTCTCACTTTTTTTTACCAAAATTCATCAAAATCGGTTTGGTCATTTAGGCGTGAACACGTAACAAACAAACTTATTCACTTTCGCTTTTATAATACCTATTAGTAAGGAATACCAAAAACAAAAACGAAAATATCGGATAAAGCTAGAAACGCAATTTTTAACTTAAGCATTGAAATTACAAATGTTTCAATATTACAGGGAAAATATTGTTGAAGAATAGTTTGGATAAAACTTGCAGTTAAAATAAACGTTGCAGTATTAACCAACTTTCGTTGCTGACCATACACACGAGGCTTACATAACTTTATGAGGGTCATTATCAGTGTTGCCACATCAGCATAAAAATGCTGGTCAGACGTGATGATGACAGGAAATTAGATAATGTAATAAAAAACATGGTTGCGGAAATTTTTCGAATTTGCTCACAAATATTTATTAGGTAGGGACGAAAATCACGCGTTTACAGCTCTTAAAATTAGATTATTAGACATTTTATTGACGCTAAGATAGTGTGAAAATATAAAAGCGTCGTCACTCGCGAATTTGTTGTTCTCAATCTTATACAAATAGTTATTGTCGCAAAGTAGGACAGTCTTCTAGCCAATATCTTGTTAGAAAATTATAAAAGAATGAATAAAGAAGCTATTGGCCACGGAACCATGTTTTATTGCGCGTTTAATGTGAGAACAAGCAGTCATGTGTAGGGTTGCCATTTGGAAATTTAAAGTCCGGATGAAAAATCTGAACATGTGGAAAGTCCGGATAGTATTTTGTTTCCTCTTCTTATATATACATTTTTCGTGTCTGTTTTAGTTGCCATACTCCTCCGAAACGACTTGACTGATTATTATAAAATTTTATACGTATATTTGATAGGTCTGACGATTGCTCGTAATTTATTTATTAAACCCTTAAGTGTTAAAGGTGACCTGAGCAGCGTGTATAACCGCAGGGCAGAGCTACTCTATATTTAAAAATGTTAAATTGGTTTGTGTATAGGTACCTGACAGACACAATATGACTTTCAAGAATTGGTTTAGAATGACTATGTGCAAGTTATTTAATATGACTAAAAGGCTCTAAAGGAGGTGCTTTAAGGATACAGGGACCGTAGGAATTCACAAACCTTTTTATCATTCGAAAATAATGCATCTACATCCCGTCCTCGTCCTAAATTCATTTTGTCTGGCTCCTTAATTCAGAAATATCCTAATAAATCCAATCATATGCTCATTCTAGTCGCGGAGACAATCTGGCGTCGGCTCGTAAATCGTAGCTAACCATGCGCGTGCGCCGATATCATAATATAGGGCAGTGACGTCACGCGCATTTTACTCCGATTTTCTTTTATCGCTCCGGTGTTAAGAAATCTGTGTTCTTGATGTTTGTGCAGTGTTTATTGAAATTGTAAAGTTTGTAAATATTTTTGAATTATATGTTAAGGAATTAAAAGAAAAATGGGATTGATAAATAAAGGAAGTGATAATAAAATATATAGTGTCTAATTAAAAACGCAGTTATTTTAGTTAACGTACTATAATTAATAAGCGTTTTTTATTAATGTAGAAATACAACTGGGAAACTGTTTGAACGTTTCTAAACAAATTATTATTTATTCTATTTAATTAACCCATTCAGTTTCTGATTGTGGCACCAAAGTTAGCGATGTATGTACTTGAGACCAAGTTGTAGTGTTTTTTTTTTAAACGTACTTCTAACGTACAAAGAAAACAATTTCACTAACCCACATCTAAAGTTATGTATTAAGTACCAAATTGAAATAAAAAAAAAAAAAAACCTAATTCTGCCAATAATACGAGTCTCAACAAAACTTACCGTTGCACGATGTCACCCAGTTTCTATTTAAATAATATATAGTTTCTATGAGAATTATGTAATGAGTTGTTTTAAGTAAGCATAAAATCTGCTGGAAGAGATTTCTTTATGAAATAAGCAGTACCTTTGTGCTCTTTTTTCCTTATATACTTTTTATATAATGTTTTGTGTGTACATAAATAAATAAAAATAAATTTTCATTGTAACCGCCTTCCAAAAAGAAGGAGATTCTCAATTCGATTAGAACCGGGCGGTATGAACTCGAGAACAGATACGCAGCGCGGGCAGGATATTCCACTTCTTGGCAGTGCGCATAATAAATGATGTAGAAAAGCGTTTCATGCGAATGGGTGGTCAGAGGAACTAAAGAATATTTTCCCTTCGTTGCCTTTATGAGACAACAAAAGAGGTACCGTGACTAGAACATAAAATCTTCATCATTCTTTGTGCGTACAAAGAATGATGAAGATTTTATGTTCTAGTCCAAATAGCATCTCGCTGTAAATTGCAGACAATCCATTATCGCAAGCTATACGTTGAAATCCTCATGAAATGAACGCTGTAGAAGTGACGAAGCCCGCGGACCTACTGGCCCAACAGTCTCGTTATCGCGTGGTGTCGATAAATCTGCCTTGTCTAATAAAAACCTCCGAGCAATACCGAGCTGGTCCGATTGTCCGGCACCTACCTACATACCTATGTAGCTGTAAATAGATTATATTATGTACCTATTCTGGATCGCTGGTTCATATAAATATTAGGCAATCTGTTTTAGAAATAGGTTTGTTGTATGATATTGTGTTTGTAGAGGTTAAGGAGACGATTGTTTTGATAGGCATGCTGCTGAGCGTGAGGAGGAAGGAAGGAGCTCGTGGCTAAATAATAGCAGCCGCTCGGGTCGATCTTAAGGTTAAGCCACGCTTGCCTAGGTTGGTCTGTGGATGGGTGACCACCCGTTACATACCGAGTTTCCTCCGTGCCTCGGAAAGCACGTTAAGCCGTTGGTCCCGGCTGTCATTTGTAGATCTTTGACAGTCGTTACAGGTAGTCAGTGTTGTCTGACAAACAGTCTTACCAAGGGGTATCGTATTACCTAGTGTTAACTGGGTTGTGGAGGTCAGATAGGCAGTCGCTCCATGTAAAATACTGATATTCAGCTGCATCCGGTTAGACTGGAAGTCGACCCCAACATAGTTGGGAAAAGGCTAGGCAGATGATGATGATGCTGCTGAGCGTGAGGTACTGGGTTCGATTCTTAGGTCGGTTATATTTTTAATAATCTTCATTTAGGGAAGTTACAGCCTTTTTTTTTCGGGTGGGAAATCATCAAATAACTTGGGGGGCATGTCAGACTTTTACTGACTAAATCCCACTCGTGTTCTTTCTATTGCCCTTTACAGAGGAGGAGGAGGAGAGATGTCAGCAAAGCAGGAGGCTCTGGCAAGCCTCTCTGCTTTGCTGACATCTCTAAGAGGCGCGCGTGAAACACTAACGCGCCGTCGACACGGCCTATCGTCAATAGATGGACGGACGGTGAGCTACCCAATGCTCACCGTCCACAGGCCCGCATCTACGGTGGCCGAGAGTCGTCACGCGGCGCCCGACGTCCGGGGCGTCTCCCGCGGGTCCAACTCATACCTTACGAAGCCTCTTAAATATTGAACGGCAACTAAAGTGATTACACCTCAAACAGAAAATATCGTACACTAAAGTGCTGCTTAGCCACAAAACACTTTAAAGAAAATCTTTCGTCTATTTTCTCAACAATTTAAAATTCTCCACAAGTGCTGCTAGCTCTGAGTATCTTCGTTAGTTGGAGCGCCTCCAGCAACGGATTGGCAAATATGGACACAGACTGGAGACGTGGCAGAATTGACAAACAGTTTGTCCAGTTGGTCAATGATACTTTTAAGAGAGTTATAAATCCAGTGCCACAGACTGGGTGGTTGTAAATCAACACGTTTGTTGCATTACGAGATCTATCAGATTTCTCGCAGGACTTTTGTATTGTGCGTTGAATACCTATAATCGTGTTGTTTCACTACCTTGCGGGAGGATCTAACGTGTAGTTCTTTAGGTATCAGAAAACTATATCTTTAGGAGACTCATTAGGTCTCAAACGCACCAAAGGGTAGGTGAGTTTTGAGATCTTTTAGGCCTCCAAAGTACCAGCTGAAAGTTCTTGAAAATTATGGGATTAGGATACAGATTATTTATTTATTTACCACTAATTTATACCTGAACAGACATATCCAATACGATGCTATAAGTCACCAAATAATACAACATACAAAAAAAACACGTTAATTAAATTAATACTTATCTTAACAAAAATAGTCGGAAACAAGTTCAAAGATAATAGAGTGTTTTGTGAGTTTTTTCTTCTTAACATGCTAATCATTTAGTTTTGGTATTTTTAACACCCTTGCTCGTAAAGCTGATGTAATTCCACTGGTTTTAAATATGTAAAGAGGGTCATAAAAAACGCGTGTGTTATCAAAGCAAATAGTTAAGTTATAGTCCATACAAATTCCATAACAGCATTATTTGCCATTTCAAATTTGGAACTGATCGCCGCCGCACGACTCCAGGCTGCTAGTGAGCAGCACGCTGTTACTATTTTTTTTATTTATTTATTTAAAGGGTTTTGTCGATTAGCGCTGTTACTATTCAAATTTCGAACTAATTCGAAAGTAGGCAGCGCTAGCTCGCTGTTAAAATGGCGGAGATAGCAACAGTGTGCATTCACAGATTGAGTTTATTTAATTATTTTTTTCTGTTTCCTCGCAAAAGTGTTAAAAAACGTCGTACGATATACGTGCGTATTGGTTATAACATGCTCGTCTCAATTACGCCCTCGCCTGCGGCTCGGGCTGAAATTCCGACTCGCATGTTATAACCATCTTAACGCACTAATATCGTAATGTACTATTATATGTTCTTGTATTGTATTTTTCTCACTGTTTGGGGTTGAAACTCTGGGACCGTTGGGTACTCGTGCCCAAAACCTTTTTGAGGAAATTATTAAAAAGCATAGTGGTTTTTTTTACGTTAGTTTCCTTAGACTAATTTAATTTATTAATGTATAATGAAAAATTTTGTTATGAAAAAAAAACTTCTCTTACCTACTAATCTGACTATCTTACTAATATTATAAATGCGAAAGTTTGTGAGTATGATCCTTTTTCACGTCAAAACGGCCGAACGGATCTTAATAAAACTTGGCACAGAGGTAGATTATAGTCTGCAATAATATAATAACATAGAATAATATATTTTTTTTATCATCACGCGGGTGAAGCCGCGGGCGCCAGCTATTAAAATATAAAAATGAATTCTTTCATGAAACAATTAATAAGTATATCTCTATCTCCTGCATATTACCACCAGCAATTACTTCAGTCGGGCAGGTTTATTACACTATATGTTCAAATGAACGAACAAAGGAGATGGCATTTTTCCGCAGATCGTGCGATAAAACTGTAATTGCTGATTACAACATTTGGCACCGCCTCGCTACTCTGTACTCCTGGTACTACAGTGTAATATTAACAGCGGGAATGTGCCTATGAGTAGATGGTGGATAGTGAACCGTTTAGATGATATTTTCGTAAGTTGCCCATTCCAGAATATAACGAGAAAATGGGTAATACCGTTTCTTGTTTACCAGTTTCATGTTTATATGAATAAATTCATTGCCTTGCCTTTTTTCTATCTGTCATGATGCTTACATACATATTTTACTTCCTCTACGTTCTTATGACCGGTTATATTCTTGGCACGCATTGACCTTTCTGAAGAATATCAGCTTAACATTTTAAAATCTTAAACAAAGGGAAAAAAAATTGTGTTCACCAAAAATACTGATCGTGCACCAAATATTCTTTCCTGAATTCTAAAAAAGTGCGTAAGTTAGGTTAGGTTAAAACTGCGACCCCCTACGGCCAGTAACGACTTGCATTAATAGAAAATGGATAAAGATATAACACTTTTTTATTGTAGTGCTGTCTTTTTCCTGATGCTCGTTATGACATATTTTAATTAACATATTTTGGTGCTCATTCAGTAAATTTGGTGCAACACAGGCAAAATGAGGTAAACGAAATGGGAATAAATTGAAGTACGTTTAAATACCATCCTTAAACAAATACATCAACAACTTCGGCAGCGTCCACTTATATGCAGTAAACATAGAAAAAACAATGGAAACCACCTCATAGGCAGCTATGTCAAACTCAAAATCATTGATGCACCAAATTCATATAAATCGTGATTATCAAGGAGGTACAAAACTCAACTGTCTAGCTAGAAGATAATTAGAAAAACTCTTTTTTTTTAATCGGTAAAAATCTCTACGCATAAGTAGAATGATACAGGAGCGAACGGTAATCGTGTATTTAGTTAAAATATGGAATCATGAATTAGAATCTCTCCAGATATTATTAAGAAACGTTCGTGGGACGCATCTGGAGGCTGTTCTTAAAATTGTCTGGGACCGCAGGCAAACGTGCAAACGACTGCATGTTGGACATCTCTGGTATATAGCATTTCAGCGCTGATCATACATAGGCCTCCCACCCTATCAGTCTAAGCCAGCTTTTTAAATGCTCTTGTCTACCTGGTGGCTTATGAGGGAACTACTCGTATCATGCTTAGCTTAGCTAAGGAACTAAAACAAACAATTTCAAGGCTGTTTATTATTGACGATGCCTAACCAAGTGCTAGGGCAGGTGTCCTTGAATGCAGGGCTCGAGTGTGCCAAGTGGATGTCCATCAGTTCTGCGATGGGCAGCATCTTGGACGCTAGCGCCTTCAGCATATCGATGACCTGGGGTCCCACCATCTGGGGTTTCGTGGAGAGGACTTCGAGAGACTTGGATCTGATCGCGAAGTTTACTGTGTTGCGGAGATGGTACTGTTGGGGATAAAGGTCATTTGGAGTTGAGATAATTAGTATAGTACTGGGCCAAGACGCAAGCCAGCAGAATCATAATGATTCCAGGTGCTGAGAATTCACTCTCTTGGTAATTGCTCCTTTGGATTTCTAACAAGTCGATATTATTGTTATAATGGTGCTTCTAAGTTATCAAATAAATAGCTTATTTTACAAAATGCTTTGGTAATAAGATGAAAATTCAGAGATAAAAGATATACAGACAGACCGACAACAAAGTGATCCTATTAGGGTTCCGTTTTTATTTTCAAAAACTTGTCATTTTGAATCCATTGTGCCAGTAACTTTAAACAAAAATGTTTTTGTTGAAACCGGTTTGGTTATATTAAAAGGGTTACCTGTATCAGCAATGCTATTCCAAGATGCACAGGTTTGATGTCAATCTCCTTGAGCTTCTTAACCAGGCTCCTCGGCGTCAGGTCGTCCAGCTGTCCTAGCTGAGCTAAGATTCGCGGGGTCTGGGAAATATACAAATTAACCGTTGATACACACAATCTGCAGTAGGTTAAAAAATAAACTAGCTTGCTTATTTCGATGATTGTATGTCTCCCTTTATGTAAGACATACAATCTTCGAATAAACTATCAAAGGTGCTTCTGGTAAGCAGAAAAGCCCACGTCGTTGATACAGGGGAATACCTGAAGAATAAAATAACAGAATAAACAACAGAATTACGTTTACTTATATTTACAACAAACTGCTCCTTCAGAACAGTAAATAACTGCATAGTATTTCAAGCAAAGGCAGGGGTTAACTACTCAACGTCGCTGTCTGTGTGGCCAACTACGTTCAACTGGAGATTACTAGTCAAATAGAATTGTTGCCAGCTTCATTTATGTAACGCAGAGTTTATTTATAAGATAGTTTTCTTCAGTGTAAGTTAGTTATATGGGGTGACCTATTCCTTTGCTGTCCTGTGCCGAGGCTCGCAGCCTGCAGAGGGGGTGTCCCTTAGTATCATTGGTTCTGACTAGATTTCTTAACTTGAAGGCACCTAAAAGTTACATTAGACCAGTTAACAATCTCAGAGATTGACCTGAGAAATGGCGGCATTCAAAAATACGGGGTCACTGGACCACCGACGCACGAACGGTTAGTACGCGCACAGTACATTATTCTGACCCCCACATAAACTATCCAAGTTTTTTTTAACCGACTTCAAAAAAAGGAGGAGGTTCTCAATTCGACTGTATGTTTTTTTTTTTTTTTTTTTTTTTTTTTGTGTTTGTTACCTCATAACTCAGGTCTGAGTGAACCGATTTTGATGATTCTTTTTTTATTCGAAAGCTGGTTGTTGTCGTTTGGTCCCATAAAAAAAATATCAAGATCCGACAAGTAGTTTTTGAGTTATCTTTAATAATACGTATTAGATTGACTTCGTGTACGTTGATGATATACTCATTGGTCGATTATATTTTAGAAGTTGTCGAAGACAAATGATCAATGGTATGTACTACTATGGTTTGGAAGGTCATCGCAGTAATTTGGTGATAGATCTTCAGTGATATACAACGGCACTCTTTAATAAATGACAGCAAATCTGCCGTGATTGCTGCAATCACATGTATAAGTATGGGTTTCGCCAAGGTAGGCAGGCGAGTGGGAGCAGGGTGACCGTATCCCCTCCCCACCCCTCACCTAGTCATTAAGAAACATAAACATCAGATCAAGTATCAGCTGTATCCCCTAGGGGATGATATGCATATGATTTCTGAATTGGTTTAATACTAAAGCATAATATAGATACTTAGTATTTAATCTATAGCTTGATGTGGAACTAAAAATTGTATCTAAGACGGGACTAAAGCAAAAAATAAAAACTTTTTAACCGTGTTTGCGTATTATATCATAATACTATAACTAAAAATGTTGAAATAAAAACTTTTTAGTAAAAAAATAAAACCGACTTCTAAAAAAAACTAAAAACTGGAAAATAACTTTATTTCCGGAAGTCGGTGGCTTTTGTTGGTTTCGTTGACTTTATTGGCCACCGACTTCCGGAAATAAAGTTATTTTCCAGTTTTTAGTTTTTTTTAGAAGTCGGTTTTATTTTTTTACTAAAAAGTTTTTTTAAATCTAGTTGTCGCTGTCATTTATGTGTATGTTTTTTTTTTAATCTTTGTTGGTGGTTTCTGGTGGTCAGTGGTCTGAAAGTCTGGGTTTCGGAGGTCCGGTAGGCTTCATGTACTTGCATTCAGCAACATGAGGTTTGATTGGTAGCCTACCCTAAAGTATTTGGGAGAAGGCTCGGCTAGAATGATGACAAAGATAAATGTTGAAAAACTTTTTGCAACACATTTTTTTTTGTGTTGTCAAAGCTTGTTTTTGTTTACATTCTATTTACTCTGGTAACTGTCCTTTAAATGACGACTTCCTTTTTAAAATTCATACTTGTTGATTATTAAGGAAAAGTCGCCAAAAGGCCTGTTTTTGCTAAATGTAAATCAGCCGTCACTAATCTGTCATAGCATTGTCAGCAAAACTTTCAGGAGTTGTCTATTGTAAATGACATTTGATAAGTTCATAACATAAACTTTTTAATTTAATTTGACTGAGTTCTGTTGTTGTTATTGACTTGAATCTTGACGTAGAATAGTGTCAACATTTAACAAAGAATTAATATTCGTTTAACTTGTAAAAAAGTTGGATTGAATCTTTGATGATTATTATACAAGTTTAATAAATCATCAAAGATTCTTTACCCAAAAGAACCATGGATCTTTGGCAAATATAATTATTGGAACGAAGTTCCTTATCGCTCGTTGCGAAAGGGGGCTAGACGGTCTCGTTTCTCTGTCTGTCTCTCTATCTCTCATAGAAAGCAAGCCATTTATTTTCGTTCTTCTTTCTATTTCTGCATAGAATAGTGTGGTGTTGCGACGATTATTTTTGTTGAGTGTATACAGGTATTTTTTGTACATCATAAATTATGACTTCGTTTCACCCAAGTGTCCCTTGACACCTCTCAATTTTTTTCTAAAATAATTAGAAAAGACGTGTAAATATGGATATCTTTTAGTTAAATACATTTCACAAAACAAGTGCACAAAATGTTTACTAACACATCTCGCAAGCCGTTTATGACGCGAGTAAATAACTCACACTTCGATGGAGTAAGTTGCGAATCTGAGCTGCGACTTGCGACATACTCACAGTGAACATGATGTCGTAGAGTCGCGCGCACGCGTGGAACACCTGCACATCGGCCATCTGGTCGTGCATGTCTCGGCTCTCGACGGTCATGTAGTATCGATGCGCCGTGTCGATGCGGTTCTGTGCGGTCGTGTTGTGGGGCAGGTCCTTTAGAAATCAAATAAGGTAAACTTAAACAAATGAAAACACACCTCGTATATTGTTGGACTGTGAATAATTGGAGATTATAAAGTATCTAGTAAGGAGATTCTCGCATTTGCTTGTATCGTATGGTGGGACGCTCTCAGGCTCAGTGGAGAATCTTTGTATGGGAAATCATCAAATAAGTTTTACAGCTCTGAGCGGAGAAGAAAAGAGTGCCAGATTTATACTGATTAAAGCCACCCCTGTTCCTTGTTTTGCTCTTTTTGGTCCGAGGCCTAGGTATCACTTTCGAACAACCCGCAACCCTGGCAGGCATTGGCCCAGACAGGCCCCTTTGCTCCTTTGAAATCTCTTTGAGGCACGACTAGAACACCAACGTCGCTAGACGTGCGAACGGTTAGCTACTCATTGCCTACCATCTCCAAACCCGTCTCAGGGTGGCTAGGGTGGTAGTTACTTGATAAGATTTGCCGAGAATTAAGTAGCGTGAGATTGACGAGGCCTACGTCCAGCAGTGGTCTGATGTAGACTGATGATGATGATCAGCTTGTATGAAATCCGTTGATCGCGTTCTACCAACACGTTTGCTTCTCCACGTCCTCCCAACGCGTGGTTCAGCGGTTTTGTGCGTGAATCGCAATCGCGTTTTAAATTTGACAAAGACCCCTTTGTGATAAATGGGTAACGTTTTCAGCGATAAACCATTGTACGCGTAAAACGTGATTGCTTTGTGTGTACGTTTGTTGCCTGTACAGCTTTGTTACAATTTTGTTATACAGTATATATTGCACCTATCTATGCTTACGATAAAGTCCTAAATCTGACAAAGCCTGTCCGCAACCAATAGCGTGTCAGATAGTTATAGTCGGCTTTCGACAAGGGAGTCTGCGACACCTCACATCTAGCCTACTCTCGAAATTGGTGCGAAACCGAAACATCATATGATGTGGATTTCATGAGAGAAGCCTGACTCCAAAGCAGAAAAATCCACAAAATAGGGGAAGTAAACTGACCGCTTTTGCACAATCATAGTAGGTTAATAATATCTATAATATAAATTTATAATAGTATCGATTGACGACACGGTTGGTGCAGTGGCTGAGCGATCGATTGCTGCGCTGCGTGTTGCGGGTTCGATCCCCGCACGGAACAAATATATGTACGACCTATAGGTAGTTGTTTCGGGACTGACTGTTTGTGTGCGTGAGTTTAAATATTTGTAAACGCAATCACGATACAGGGAAATTCCTAGTGTGGGGTATAGTATTTTAAACCAAAAATAAAATATGAATTACATTACATTTCCGTAAAATAGTCAAACAGTGACAGTCCATGATATTAACTGGTAGAGCCAGTTAGAGATCTCTATGTATATACCTAGCTACAATTATTTTGATACAAATAGAACACATTTACGTTCAGATTGAAAAGGTAAATATTTTATTTATCCGTGATCATGGCGTGTGTAACTGCGCCAAAATACCGGAGCCTCGTAGTAATTAGTAAATATGTAAATATCACGTTTCAAAGGTCATAAATAAGGCAAACATGTGTACAAAACCACCGACATTTCTATTTAATATTCCTGCCTGCATCGAGATATCCTCCTACGATTCAAAACACTCCCTAACAAAAAAAGCAACCCTTTTATTTACAACCATTGCTATAAATGAAGTATTCATATTATTCGTGTATTGTTGTCCGAAGCCATTGTTTCAGTTCGATGTGCATAAACGAACGGTTTCTGCGTTCGTATTTAACAGCGCAGTAAGTTAAATAATTTATAGACGACTCGTATGATACGCTACGTTAAATAAACTTTCCTTTTGTAATTCATTTACAACGTCATATTTGATTGAGGTCGATATTGTTTTTCAAAGTAACACAAATATTAGAAAAACGAATACGTATTCGATATTATTGTTTTCTTACCTCATTTTTTTTTCTTAAAAAAAACCTAGCCCCACACTAGGAATTTCTCCTGTATCGTGGGTGCGTTTACAAACATTTAAACTCACATACACAAACAGCCAGACAGGTCATAGAAATATTTTTTCCGTGCGGGGATCGAATCCGTCACACGCAGCGCAGCATTCGATTGCCCAGCCACTGCGCCAACCGTGTCGTCGGGTAAGATATAAATATCGGAGATAAAAGAAACCCAATCCTCATACCTTGGCAATATCGATGAGCTTCATAATGAGTGAGGAATAAATTCGTCTGCTGATCGCGTCCGTGCGCCGCGACCGGTAATTGTCTACCTCGCTGAAAGCAGACGTCGAGCGACAACGATTATTAGAAAATGTTCATGGTGTTTTTTTGGCTTTACACTGGAAATGTGAGTGAGTGCGCTTTCAAGGAATGTTTTGCCGGTTTTTCTCGACAGAAAACGCTCAACCCGAACCGTACACCTTTTTCTCCACGTTTTATTTGGCCATGTGATATAAAATAAATTAATTTTGAGTGACATGGGAAATCAGAGAATTACATACTATACCTAAATCATTTGTAAATAATGAAAATGTACTAATAAATAAGAAAATAATAAATAAATTTCTGAACAAATTTACACGTCATAATAAATAAGTAACATTCGTTAATCTTGCAGCACATATTTATTTTAGGTACTGCATCATATCGGTATCGAAGGTAACAAAAAAACTGTCTTCTTGTTAGCTTTGCAAGTTCTTCTCACGTCGTCGGTTCAATTTTCAAAAGCTGATTTAAACCCGAAACCATACTCTTTCAGTACATATAAGAAGTATGCGTTGCAGTACATTCCACCACACTCGAAAGAGATAAACTGCATAGAGGTCCATCGAAAGCATGGTGACTGGTTCTAGTTGAAGCGAAGTATATCCGATGCAATGTTTAAACATTACGGATCGCCGGCACCTCCCACACAGAATAAAAAATAAATTGCAGCCGCAGATAGTTGTGTTTGTTCCCACCCACCCAAATATTTATGGAGCCGAATTCTTTGTTTTCCATCCTCACTTCCAAAAATGGAAACAGCTCCCAGTCTGCCCATATGTGGTTCAATATCAATATTTTACACGTAACTGCCAACGAAACTACGCACCTATCGTAAGCCGCAGTAAGCCATAATGTCGTTCCGGACAGTTTCTATGGGAATTCGACATGAAATATAATGTTAACAGCGCTATACATATCCTGGATTACGCCAACGAAGGTTCGAGGACAATACTAGCAACAATATGTAGCTGCATGTACAAGCTTCGATTACCTGAAAGCTGTTGTACTATTCAACCTATAGGCTGAGTGTTAGAGCATACCTTGAGTACTCATAGGCAGACTTAATGGACCCTACTATACTACTAAAATAACCATTTTAACCTGATCTCTCTACTACGGTGTGCGATCCGTAGTAGAGAGATCAGGTTATAATAGTTTAGAATACGTTGACCTGCTGTCGTCTGTATTATGAAGTTTAAAAAATAAACATCATGATTGGAATGTCAATATAAAACAATCCTTACTAATATTATAAAAGCGAAAGTGAGTTTTGGTACAGAGATAGTTGGGAATCAGGAGACGGCTTCAATCGCGTTGAATTCGGGGTAACACAGTTCCCCTTGCGCCTTATTGATTGTAATAGCAAAGCTAAGTTTTCCCTTTTCTTAATTCTTTCTCCCTCACTTCCCATTTAAAAAAATAGCCCTTGTCCATCTCCTGGGTCCCAACTATCTCTGTGCCAAAATTCATCAAAATCTGTTAAGCCATTACGGCGTGAAGAGGCAACAAATAAACAAACTCACTTTCGCTTTTATAATATTAGTAAGGATACCAACCGTTTAACAATATACTTGATGACCAGCGACATGGTCCGGTTGAGATACACCTGGTTCTCCTTCTTCAGGTCGAAGAGCAACTCATTGTCGTACTTGGAGTCTTGCAGGGCTTCCACTATCGCCTTGGCAAGGCGCCGGTTCTCTTGGAATTCAGTCTAAGAAATGAAGAGCAG
This sequence comes from Ochropleura leucogaster, assembly GCA_958449745.1. NCBI lineage: Eukaryota > Metazoa > Arthropoda > Insecta > Lepidoptera > Noctuidae > Ochropleura > Ochropleura leucogaster. Next base: position 1,162,029 of record OY288203.1, read on the forward strand.
AGAGTTGTAATCTAATATATAAAATTCTCGTGTCACAGTTTTCGTTCCCATACTCCTCCGAAACGGTCGGACCGATTTAAACGAAATTTTGTGTACATATCGGGTGTGTCTGAGAATCGGCCAACATCTATTTTTCATACCCCTAAGTGAGCAGCGAGTGAAAATATATACTTCACACATCTAAGAGACGAGTTGACAAGTTTTGAGTAATGTAGCTCAAATTTAGGCATAATTAGCCTATGCCGCAGTGGCTGAGCGATAGACTGCTGCTCTGCATATCGCGGGTTTGATCCCCGCACGGAACAAATACTAGTATAACCTACATGTACTTAGTTGTTTCGGGTCTGGCTGTTTGTGTATGTGAGTTTAAATGTTAGTCAACGCACTCACGATACAGGAGAAATTGATAGTGTGAGCAAGGTTTAAAAAAAAAAAAACTATACAAACTACTCGCATGCGCACCAATCTAATGATCTGACATATAATGTTTTAGTCAGTCAAATTAAAACTGATACAGGTACGCTAGAAAGTGCATTTTTGAAGCTGTATTCCTATCTCAAGTCTGGCACGCGTGTGGATTGGTTCCTGTTTACGTAAATACGTCCAATTTAGTGTGAATGGTTAATGCTGTATACAATATTAATAAATAAAAAACACGTAGCCTTGGATCAACTGCCGTGTGCCTATCAATAAAACCAAGCGTTGGTTACAAAGTTAGCTTTTCTTGGGGATCTGAGGTGGATCGAATGATATCCCTACCCGTGCACAAAATGCGCGCCCTAGCGTGAAGTTGCGGACCAGCCCGTTTTGTGGCTACATCATACCACCCACCATGCAAAACCATGGTTTCAACATCACTATTCCACTAAACAAGTGCAATACTTTGATTTGTTAAAGGTTGCTAAACTATCATGGTAGGTCTTATTCTTAACAAAGAACAACAGCATTCACAGTGCAGTTAGTAGCTGAATAATCTAAAATATAGTACGACGGCATTTTTTGTAATTCCATGTACTTTTTGTAAAGAACGCTTGGCTGAATATAACTGTTCTTTTTAATTTTAAAAGCCTTATTTAACAGATACAGAAATAAAAAATAGTCCCTTTGTTCCGGAACCGTATCTGAAATGAACAAAGGAAAATGCATTCAGCAGCAATTAAAATAAATAAATGCTTTTAAGAACACGCTACAATGCAAAACCGTGCAATTTAGATCTCATAAAATGTTACAAAAAACGAACTTTAAAATAAAATCGTATAGTTTTTTATCTTGGCGGCATTTACATCTGTATACGTCCGTTATCAGAACATGCATTGTTGCCAAATTTCCGGAGCTGTTTTGCAATTCAGAGTGTGCAACAAAACAATTACGATTACCTCGGGGTTGGCGTAGGCAGCGCCGGCCGCGAATGCGAGGACCACTGCGAACAACGCGGCCATTCCCCACTGCAATATTCACTTTAACTGCCTATATTCATTTTATTTCTCAGTAAAAATAACTTCACAGAGAATATCTAACGAATGCTGCGTTTTTTTATTCACGAGGGATGTAGACGTTAGTGGCGGCGAGTCCAAAATGGCGGAGCTCCGAGGCACGTAGATGAATGTAACGCTGTTGGCGGTTGGTGGTACTCTCGTAAAACGTGATTGTTCATAAAATTGTACGACAAGTTAAGTGACTTCTATTTGCGTTCAGTTCGAATAAATTCTTGCTATATAATAAATACAAGGTTAAACGATTCTTATTGGCATCAATTTCTTGAAAGATTTTTTTTGTTGGGCATTTTGTTAATTATGTTATATTATGTACCTCTGGTTTCGTATTTCCCTACCTAATCATTTATTCTTTCCAAATCAACGAATTGTCAAGCAATCGCCCCTCTTTCATATCATAAAAGTTAAATAAATTGTAAGATTTTTTAACGAAGGTTTTATAAAAAAATTATTGTATTCGATCTAAATCAACATAGTGATGCAATTTTCAAAAAAATATATTTGAAAATTGCGCGCTTTCCCACAAAATTCAGTTTGCTGTTCCAAATTGAAAATATAAATTGCAACTACGAAGAAAGAACGTTTTAAAAAGCGTTTAAAACTGGTCGTTTATGATAGTTCGCGTTTTAACAATTTGATTGGAAAGTATATTTCAGTAAAAAACCCAAAATAAAATTAACCATTACAAAATGAACGATTAACGTGCGCGGATATAAACATACTTACCTTTCCTACATCGAACTGCAATAATATTAAAAATTGAATTTGTGTCGCGTTTTTCTCTTAAAATCTTTCCACAAATTTTTTTTGCAGAAGGAAACTTCGTAACTATACATTAAAAATAATGATCAAACTTCCGAAACTCTCAGCCCATTAAACGTAAATATTATAACGTTTTTGCACAGAAAAAAAAACATGCAAGTCACTATAAATTAACAAAATGACGTCTTAACTTTTTTTTTTATTATCTATGGAAGTTGTTATTTTTTAAGAGCAGGTACATTTGCATAGTTTAAATTTAGAACGGAAAGTTTCACCAGAAATGATCAATTAGGTGTCAAAGTTTGGAAATGATTTATATAGAGATTAAGGAGGGTTTGTTAAGGACAAAAAAGTCAATAATAGAATATTCAGTTTTAGGTGACTATTAGCTGTGTCCAGCGGTTTCACCCGCCGTTTAGCTTGTTATTGTCGTAGCGTGATGTTTGTGGTTTATTAAAATCATAACCGATATGGGGTATAACGGTTGGATGGTTTCAAATCTATAACATACATAAGTCAAAAATATTACTAGTATTTTCATTTTATAATATCACTCAGATCCAGCCTGTCCCTTGCTGTCCCTCAGCGACGCCCTAAGCCGAGGCTCGTACCCCACAGGGGGTGCCCTTAGCGTGTAGTCGCTTAGTTTGTAAGTTTTTACCCTGGCTGGAGGTCTTAATTTTTAAGGCACCCACAGGATTCGCCCGGTTAAGCAGACGACAATCTCCTTGGTTGAACTGCGAGATGCCATTCATAAAAAAAAAAAAAATAGTATTTTCATTTTATATTTTGTTTATTTTACAGACTTCAAAATCTCTCATTCTTTTAATTTTGTAAGTATCTCTTTATTTTATTTGTTTAGTGAGAATATAAGGGCCATGTCGGTTATTTCTCTTTATGTTTTGTTTGTTTTAACGGTTATCTCGCAGTATTGTAAGCGAGCTACACGATACCTGACAAATGCTTGCACTTACTGGACAGGTCTACTCAAATATGTGTGGTTTTTTTTAAGAGACCATTTGAAGTCTAATCTTTACGTAAGTTGACCAAGATATTTGTCTGGACCTTAAAAGACACCTAGACAGACAGAAAAAAAAACGTCGCTTAAAATTGTTTAATAACCATCATTTATCATTTACCAGTAAAACAATGTAGTGTCTATTCTCTCAATTTAATAATATTTTACAACCTCTCAAATCAAAAAATACCAAGTTGTAAACAGGATACCTAAACCAATCTAGAACCATCACCAACAAGATTGCATGGATGAAATACTCGGCGTACCGGCGCAGTGGCGTAGTGGCGTTCTGTCGTACTGTCGGCGTATCGGTAAATATCGGCGCGTGTCGCAATACTTTTACAGCCACCGTAAAACTCGGGATTTATTGCATTTACAATACGCCACTAGTATGTACGTGGGTTTATGGAAACTTGTTATATTGTGTGCGAGATTATTATTGGATAGATAGATAAATCATTTATTTGATGCAACAAAAGACACAATACAAGAATTAATATAAAAAAAAACATCACACAGAACAAAAGGAACACATTAAAAAAAGGAAGGTAGACTAACCCCCGAATACTGAAACGTCACTCAAAATTTAAGTCCCACTTAAGTTTAACAGAGACTCAGAAGTGACGTTTGACCATACAAAATCTAAAGTATAAGAGCTGCTCAAATGTTAAGCAGCCCTCACATTTTAAGTGACGTTTCAGTATTCGGGGGTAAGTTAGATCGACCCATAGCCATTTAGACACATATATATATATATATATATTTATTAAGGTCGCCCACTACTGGGCGGTGTGTGTCTCAAAATTGCACCAAAACGATTGTTAGTTGGCTCATACCACTAGGTACTATTTGATAGCTGGAAATTGCTATTGTATGGGAAATTAGCCGGTTCAGATTTGGTTGAAACCTTTTCTTGGTGGGGTGATTATTGAAATGTGTGTTGCTGGTTTCATGAACTTAAACTTAACAAAAAAAAACTATGCATCCACTTTTATTAAAACGCTTAACATTTTACAAATCCTATTTTAAAACCCGTCACATGGGTTTACCTTGTCCAACGATCTTCTAAAAGTTTTTTTTTTATGTTCGTAAGAAAATATGTTTTCTAATCAAATTTATACGACCCTAAATTATAAAGCTAATATCTCAAATTGTTGCAGCAGTTGGCAAGGAGACAGCTTGACTGGGTGCTCAAACTCGTAAAGCAATTTTACAATTCAACCTATAACTTGTAAAAACATTACCCCACTACAAGCACTCAGAAACGAAAAAAATACCCAATTTCTGTCACATCGACGCAGCTCGTAAAACGGAAAGATAAAAATTTACGCGATCCACGTAACACATCAGAAAATTGAGAAATTCTAGACAAAACTTTAATATTACACATGGCTATAAGTGAAACGTGAAATTTCAGCGTTTTCCCGCGTTCAGAAAATTTATCCGCGGCGGGATCACCCGGGAATGGAATGCCATTCGATTTCCGCGCACTTTTCCAGCCACTACTTTAGGGAGGGGGCTGAGGCGGGAGCGGGCGGGAAGCGGGGAAGCGGACATGTGAAAATGAACGATTGTTATCAATTAATTTCTTCAGTGATTTATTAAAACTATACGCCGTTTAATTTTGGAACACGAAGCTTTATTTCTGTTTCACTTATTTTTAGTTAACTACCACAAATGGGCCGCTGTAAACTAGATTTGACGAGGTTGTGAATTGCTGCTATTAGCTACTACTGCGCTTACTGGATGGAACTAAGTGCTCGTTAACGCAAGGAATGACTGCAACAATAGCATTATTTATGTCATTGAAGGTGTAAATCTGTATCGACCTAAATAATGCCTCTGATGTCGCTATCAACGTCACCATCTACTAGGATCAAACAAAGAAACAAATAGAGAACACAAAGCGAAAAAAAAATGACATATTAACACTTAATAGCGTATGCACCAAGGTATATATTTGAATAGCATTCCACTACTATGCAGTAACCTAATCTTGTTCAAGCCAAAGGAAAGGTCATTGGATTACAACCACCCAATAAATCAGTATTTACGGTCCATGAAACGGCTGAAGCCCAATATATCACGTTTAAAGTGGCCATGACTTCGAAGTACGATTAAAATGGAAACACAAGCAATCAAACATAAATTACTAAGTAATAAACTAACTCTCAGTCACCTCGAACTACGTACTTATAGATTACTAGCTGGCGCCCGCGGCTTCGCCCGCGTGATGATCGAAAACCTAAGTATTCTATGTGTTATTCCAGACTATAATCTACCAAATGTCATCAAGATCCGCTAAACCATTTTGACGTGAAAGAATAACAAACATCCATACATCCTCACAAATATTCGCAATTTATAATATTTTAGTAGGATTGTGGTCATAGGTCCCGTACGGATAGGCGCTAGCCTAGGTTGGTCTGTGGATGGGTGACTATCCATTACATACCGAGATTCCTCCGGGCGTCTCAAACCAGGCTAATCCATTTTTTCTTTGTCAATGGCATCTCTTAATTCAACAAAGTGGATGCCTCGAGTGAGGCCTCCAGCCAGGACAAACAACATTAAAGAAACTTTAAGCCGTTGGTCGCGGTTGTCATTTGAAGATCTTTAACAGTCGTTACTGGTAGGCAGTAGCCCGAAATTCTGACAACCATTCATACCAAAGGGTATCGTATTACCCAGTATTAACTGGGTTGTGGAGGTCAGATAGGCAGGCCCTTGATATCTTTATATAAAATGCAGGAATTCATCTGCAACTGGATAGAGATATTCCAACAAAGTTGGGAAAAGGCTAGGTAGATGATGCAGTTCCGTGCAACATTACCAGATAGAAGTTATGTTGTCACTTGAATAGGCCGGGCCTCATGTTTACTGAAGTTGTTTAAAATCCTTACTAATAATATTATAAAAGCGAAAGTGAGTTTGTTTGTTACCTCTTCACGCTTTAATGGCTACACCGATTTTGATGAATTTTGGTACAGAGATAGTTGGGAACCAGGAGACGGACATAGGCTAATTTTTATTTAAAAAAAGTGGGATGTGAGGGAGAAAGAGGAAAGAAAAGGGAAAACTTAGCGTTGCAATTACAAATCAATAAGGCGCAAGGAGAACTGTGTTACCCCAAATTTAACGCGGGCGAAGCCGCGGGCAAAAGCTAGTATAATAATAACTTACAATCGAAGCACACAGAACGCCACTTTTTCACTTCCACTCTGGGCACAACGGGGGGAGTGTGACTAAAACACTTCCATGTTCTTTCTTTTGCTTTTATGGTCCGGGGCCGCGGTATCTCTTTCGAACAACCCCGCAATCTCAGGCCACCGTTACTGTTAATAACTTACTGTCTAGTGTTAGTAACAATTACACTTCGCACGATTTTAATCGCTGTCCCGTTAATAAGGGGATAATAATCGGGTCCATAATTTGGAATTTGGATGGCACGGTGGGCGCATTGGCTGAGCGATCGACTGCTGCACTGCGTGTCGCGGGTCCGATCCCCGCACGGAACAAATATTCGTATGACCTAAAGATGGTTGATTCGGGTCGGGCTGCTGAGTTTAAATGCTTGTAAACGCACCGACGATAGAGTAGAAATAGTGTGAGGGAGAGAGAGAGTTTAAAAAAAGAATAATAATGGAAAACTATTATTAGACTAATTATAATAACTATACTAGCTTTCGCCCGCGGCTTCGCCCGCATTAAATTCGGGATAAGACAGTTCCTCTTTCCTGATTTGAAGGTACCTGCCACCTGTAGTTTTTGCCGTAGCGCCTTATTTATTGTAATATAAATGCTAAGTTTTCCATTTTTTTTTCTCTGTCATTTTCTCTCCTTTTTTATTTTACACTCTTTTTAAAAAAAAATACGTTTGTCCGTCTCCAGGGTATAACTATCAGGCCAACTATCCCTGTACCAAAATTCATCAAAATCGGTTCAGCCATTTAGGCGTGAAGAGGTAACAAACAAACTCACTTTCGCTTTTATAATATTAGTAAGGATTAGGATCTCTTGCTCCGAAGTTGCCCATAACTTAAACTCTAAGTAAAATAGTCAAACGCTTGCTGATTTAACATTGAATACTTAGACCGATATATCCATCGACATCACCCGCTACTCCCAACATCGTATTCCAAACCTTAGAAATGATATTTGCCAATGAGTATGCAGCGGTAAAAAATTCGCGGAGAATTGCAACCGCACGGCGATATCAATTATTTAGATGGCTCCTCAGTAATATGATGCGATACGATGCTCTTACGGGTGATGACAATGGATGCTCTCTTCTAACCGATGAGCAATAAATCGATTTTTATTTAATTTATTTACCTTGTTTTAGAAATCGTATAAGAGAACAAGTCTTATAAATACAACGAATAATTGTCGTAGAAACGGTCATCTCTCAGTTTTTCTAAGAAAACGCGAAAAAATAAAATTTATTTGTAAATCCTTCCTTCCTTACTATATAAAAGCGAAAGTGAGTTTGTTTGTTTGTTACCTCTTCACGCTTTAATGGCTTGACCGATTTTGATGAATTTTGGTACAGAGATAGTTGGGAACCAGGAGACGGACATAGGCTGATATTTTTGAAAAAAGTGGGATGTGAGGAAGAGAGAGGGAAGAAAAGGGAAAACTTAGCGTTGCTATTACAAATCAATAAGGCGCAAGGGGAACTGTGTTACCCCGAATTTAATGCGAGCGAAGCCGCGGGCAACGGGCAAAAGCTAGTGGTGTCATAAAGCTCTTAAAACTGTTAGAATATTGAAGAAAGAAAATAGTTATTATTGCTCATAGAATTATTTCTAAGGCGTGTTGAACACAAATTATGCTAACCTAACCTCGGTTTTTGACTTAACCTTATGTACGTAGGAACCGTCGAAATAACAAGTAATATGTCGTACATTGTCGCCGAAGTTTGATAGGGTTTATGACCTTAGGGCTTTTGGGGACTTGGTGGTTGTGTCTCTGTTATGTGCTAGATGAAAAATAAAGGTAGGTTATCACGCTTGTAATCCTCGAAGGGATACGCAGATGTGTACTAAATAGTACACCACATTTCGCTTCTTATGTTCGAAATTAAAATACGTAATTTTTTGATTCAGGAGGATGAGACCCTATTTTATATATTTATTTAACTTTTCTCTACACTTGGAATTTCTTCTGTATCATGGATGTGTTCACAAATATTTAAAATCACATACACAAACAGCCAGAACCGGAACAGCTATTTGTAGGCTATCTAAATATCTGTTCCGTGCGGGGATCGAACCCGAGACACGCAGCACAGCAGTCACTGCGCCAACCGTGTTGTCGTTGTTTAAGTCCAATGTATTTGTTTTGTTTTAATAACGGGCTGGTTAGCGCAACCCGTAAAGGGCAATAGAAGGAACATGGGTGGGTTTTAGTAGTGTACTCAGTAAAAGTCTGCCCGCTCCGACCAGAGCGCGGGAAGTCATTTGATGATTTAACACCGAGAAAAAATAAAAGAAAGCCCAGTAGTTGCGGTTGCGACCACTAAACCAACGTGGTCAGTCTTTTTTTTGTGATTATGATTTTTTCCGGAATCAAAATACTAATTTGTCGTTTAGGTGGCGGTTGGTTTAATACACAGGACTCTGCTCATAGTTGAAGTTTTATTACCAAATATTACAGTTAGGTTAAGAGGCCCACCGATAACTTTGTAGCTTTAGTTTGTCGTTATTAGCTTTAGGTGCATCTTAAGTTATAAAAACTAGTTTCGCACTTTTCACTTCCGCACAAAGACGGTACACCAAAACTTTTAATAAGTAACATTGTAGTAATGGACCTATAAACATCTACCGCTTCAAAGCACATGAATCTGGAAACGACGAGACAGTCCCTAAACTATTTTATGTCGCCACGCGAAGTCGTGAACAGTAAACGAGAGCACATTTACAAGGAAATAGAATACATCTACAAGCCGTACCCTGGTTTAAATGGACGTCACTCGGACAAGGTAATTTGAGAACATAGGCTATATATTAATACTTGACTGACGGAATAATTTGACTGACATGGCAGTAGGAATGTTAATAGATTTCGCATTTCGCGAATTCGTTTCTTGGAATTCTGGAAATGTGAAATTGTTCCGGGTTGTCAGTTGTGTGGGTGTCGTGTTAGTACATTAGTTTAAACTGATTCATTAGCTTGTATGAAATGATTAGCTGGACATTGTATGGCCAACCTAATGAAGGAAATTGATAAGTATTTAATAAGTATTACAGCTCCTTACTTGACGATGCCCGATGATGATAATAAATCGAAATATGTACTAGCATCTAGCATCATCAGCTTAGCCTTTCCCCATGTAAGTCGGGGTTGGCTGAATACCAGTATTTTAAAAGTAATAACCTGTGTTTTAAAAGTAATACACCTTTTAAAATGTAATAAATGGTTGTCAGATTTTCGGGAGACTGACTATATGTAACGTTGTTAAATATCTATAAATGACAGCTGGAATTAACAGCTTAACGTGCTTTCCGGCGACAATTCTCATGCTATCTTGTTAATAGTAGTATTGTAGTACCGTTATACCGATCATCTATTTAACGATATTAAAAAGAGTAGGTACGATAAATGATAACGCCCTCCTATATACATCTAAATCATAAGCAACTATCTAACATATTGAAAAGAAAAGTAATACGTTTTTTTCGGATTGTAATTTTCCTTTTTTGAGTTGTCTCAGTTTAGATTTGACTGTGCGATATGTAAAAAGCCTTTTACTAGAGCAAGTTATTGAAACAATTTTGTAGACTCTTAAGTCCCTCAAGCTATACAACCTATTCTATCCTTTATAAAGTTGCACAAGTCTCAAGGTTTTCTCTTTGGCAACAGTGGTAGGTGCGAGGATGGCGCGGGCGCAGAGCCTGCGCTGAGTGGCGGAGCCCTCCGCGCGACCGATGGGCAAGACGTCTGGCGGCCGGCCCGACCCAGGAGTGCGCGCACACAGGATTGCTAATAGAAGGTACCGTTCTCATTTCAAATAAAATTACAAATGAATCCAAGAGTGTCGTCGCTCTCGTTTCTCAAAGAAGAATATTTTAATATAAGTCCGCCCTAACATATAGTTGTCGAGTAATTTATATAACACTTTAAGAAGCAACCACGCGTAATGGCACACTAATGGAAGTAGCTGCTCGAGAATTCCAAAATATTTTTAATAATACGGTCGTTTCTCTCACTGCCCCAGATGGGCCTACATTCAAGTACTAAGTTAATGCTAGAGCACCCTAAGCTAATATAGTAGCACTTTTGTAGGATAAATAAAGAAAATTGCTGCAGGCGCAGAGCGGCACTGCTTCCCGCGCACCCCATGGGCAAGACGACTGGTTGTCGCCAAGAAGTAGCTGGCCGCCAAGAACTACTTCGAGCGAGCAGAATTACCAACAGAAGGTATTATTTACATACATAAAAGACTAGAATATTACTCTCAATAATAATCTTAAAAAGTACCATTTCTGAAATAAAGAGTGAACCAAATAACTCAAATGGAATAGATCTAAAACAGCATCAATGGAACATTCGTAAACAAATGTTCACAATATAAATAAATGTTCCGAGACAAACTCTAACATTTTACCATTGAGCAATAAAATCAGTTCAAACCAAACTAATAAAAAATATACAAGCTATAATAGAACACACCGCTCGCTAACGAGATATTAAAAATAAACACAATATCCATTAACAATGAAAAGTGTATGATACAAGTCAACAGACGTTTGACCGAGTTCCAAATATACACGTGATTCAGGCTATCATACAGACAGACAAAGATCTCTAAGCCGACGGCAGCAGTTGTTCAGACATCAATCTCCGGCTACCGACTTGTGGGTAGCGTTTGACAAGGCCGACACCTGTATTTATTTGACAAACTCCTTGAAGCAGAACAATGCTTGGTAAAGTAATGCTCAAACGGTTTGTTGCTTTAAAAAACAAAGTACACTTTGCGTTTGAGTTCAATCGAACGGGTTCGGAAAGGAAAACATGAGGTGTATCGCAGGGCTCTGCGTTAGGACTCATAAAGTTTGTTCGTAGTATCTTGTTTGAAAAATTGAGTCATGAGACATACGATTATTTGGGGATAACGATACCAAGCGATTTATTTAATTAACCGTTAGACGTAAACTGGGATTAAGAGGCGGTGTGTAGCACATTCATCACGTAAGTTTGGGTAATTTGGAGAGCGTCCAAAGCTTTTTCGTAAATATTGTCGACTGAATGGCTTTTTCTTTCATAATAAGACTAAAATGTGGTTAAGATTATGAAAGTTAATTTAATTAGCCGAACTTTGTACTTACTAACTTGATTTCTCACTCGTTACTTCTCTGTTAAATTTTGTAATGTTTAATTAGTTTAATCTCGTATCTCGTCAACTCGAACCTCGTTAAAACATTGATTTGCACTTCCCCCATTGTTAATTTTTCACACTTACTTTTAGTTTTATACTTTTTATGTATCCGGGATGTGATTAACGAGGATGCTGTCATTCATGTTTTCAAATGAGCACTCTGCATTCGTTTATTTTTAACGAATGAAAAATTAGGATGTCGCACGCGCCGCAATTATACTTTTCAGTTAGAGCACAAAATCTTAGAAAAAGATTTTAATAAACACTGTCTGTTTTTTAAAGTCACGGTGTGGCAATGAACACACAGTAGCAATACAGTCAGTGTCAGTCACCTTACGAAACACGATACACGATCCGTATCTTAGGATGTTTTTTTAAACTCACTCTCAAAACAAAAGAATAACAAACTTGTCTCCCCAATCCCGATTGACAACAGAACCATAACCTTGAGTTTCTATTAATTGAACATCTATTCTTATATCTTCAGCGGTTCCCTGAACTCCTGGTAGTTGTGTCCGAGTCTTTACTACGTTTGTACACAATTCAGTCGATTTCGACTAAATTATCTAGATTTAGTTTGTTACACGTGTTGAGTCGGCGTTTGCGCATCCAACGCGCGACGTAAAGATCGTTTCATTGATACGAGTGCGAAACTGCGAACCGTGGTTATTAGCGTATTGTTGTGTGTTTGTGTTTGTTTAAGATTTACTGGGATAAAGTTTTAATCATTTATTTGGTAAGTTGTATAGATTGAAACTAAATGTAAATATTTTATGTTGACGAATAATTTGACGAAGCTCACTTTGTTGTTCCGTGAAATAAAGAGATATTCCGCAGGTGACAGTAACTATACAATTTATATTTAGAAAAGCAAAATAGTTAAGGGGGTTTTCCACTCAATTGTATATGTGAATAAACCCTTAATTCTTTTTATTATATTTCTTATTTTATACTGCTTCAGTTTCTGATGCAGCATTTACTATCAACTTGACCTTCATTGTTCCAAAGTAGGAGAGTTTGTTTATCTCAGAGCTGTTGCATGTCAGAATAACACAACGCAGAACGATGCATTCTTGCCTGCGCTCAAGATACATTTATGTTTACCTCAAATAAATGGAATCCAAGGAATTTCTAATTGCAATCTTTGGGTTTTCCTGTCTGCTCTCCTCTGGAGTTCTCCAATAATAATAATAATGAATTTCTCGTACTGCCTATCTCTTTCAAATAATCTCTTTCGTAAACTTCAATTTCTCTAGCAACTGTTCTGTGTGTTGAAGTGCGAGTACCGATGCCTTCCTCACCAAATATTTGTGCGGGTCTTGCACTCCTCTGTTACCAGTATCCATTTAATACTATGTTTACCGCATTTAACTTGACAGGGTCTCTTTTGTTTGTTTTGTTCGCACACAAACATACAAATAGTCTAAAAGTTCCGGTTTTAACCAGCACCTCTTCCCCAGAGACTCGTGCGTGTCTTGGGGCCGAAGGGGACGCTGCGCGAGCGCGCGCGCAGGCGGCGTGTCCGCGGCCGGCAGCGGCACGGCCGCTTGGCGGCGGCGCGAGCGCGCCCCGCAGCCGCGGAGGCCCATGGAGATCCTCACCAGCATCTATGCGCTGCTGTCTGGAGGGGTGAGTTGTGCCTTGAATAAATGACACAAAACCTATGGGACATCATCATTGCAATATCTGCGTACTGCGGTTATTTGATCGTAAAACACGTCTAAAGTGCATAAATGTCCAAAAAAGTCGACTAATGCGGTGTATGATTTGAAGTTCAAATCTCGATTTAAGCTTTATGGGATTGGTTAAGAGTTATTAGTGTCACGAAAGATTAGGTAATGTTCATAATAATCTCTGTGATAGATTCCGAATGCTCTGTCGAGAGTAATGTATTCAGGAAAGCCAAAGCTCATGTTTGAATCTATTCCCTGTGAATTTTAAAAAGTTTAAGTTTTTAATCAAAGCCTACACACGTTGCAACCCTTATCCTAGTATACACATACTTGGGCTACATAGCTGTTTACCATAACCCTAGACTGCGCCACTAATTAACATACGTAAGACTGGTGTAGAGGCACGAAGACTGCGGGAGTCGCGACTTATCGCGTTGTAACGTAAAGTAAGTCGGCTGCGTTGTGGCTTCCTGCAACCACACGATATTATTTATATTGATGTTAAGGATAACTATTTGGTTTTTGTCTTGATAGTTATAATTGTGATAATGATGTCAATTCTGATGTCACAAACTAAACTGCTTACTACTGGTCTTAAAATCACGAAGTTTAATCGTGTCAAGCGACGTTTCCTTTTCTGATTGAAGTGACATAAATTAACTAAGTATATCACAGTTTAACAGTATTAATGATAGTTAAGTTACTCAATTTAGAAAAAATCGCAATCACACCTTTGTGAAATTGACATTTTTCCCTAAAAAAGTAGCGGTTGTCAAACCAAACCGAACTTTATTTACTCGCAACTAAAATAGTGTGGAATAAAATTTGATGTGATTAGGTATGCCTTTTTAATCTTGGTCTAGTTTAATCCAGTGTTTCATCAGAATCAGCACCATTATTTTCCGGTGTTTCCCTGTTTGGGGTTTGTGAAGGTTATGTTTTGTTTCATTCTATGTGATTATTGGAAGACTGAGCTATGTGCATGTATTCTGCGTCTAATGTCAATTAATGTGCAAAAAGGTTATAGTTTTCGTAATTGTTGTGCTATATTTCTTATGGTATGTGATCTATCAATTTAACTTAAAAACTTACCTACGGACGTCCGATTCACTATAACTACTTACTACTTGAAGCAAAATAGATTTCGTGTTAACTTGTAGTATATAAAATGAAGCAATAGTTAAAAACTTCATTGCTCCAATTTGTTACGCTCAAGAGTCAAGACCGAGCCATAAACATTAAAACCTCTTTGAATTCAAACAACGTAGATTACTAAGAGCTACCCCAATTTGCGCCAATTTTAGCACTGAACGTTTAATATTTACAAGAAATACAGTAAACATTGAAATCTAAGCTTTGGTATCATGTTTTCATGTGTTATTTTCCCGTGTGCAGCAAGGGGTGAACCCGAAGATTGATTCCATAGCATTCCGACTGCACTGCGGTGCAACTACCGCTGCGTTACTTGCGGCTAGCGCAGCCTTAACTACGCGCCACCTGGTGGGCAACCCCATCGACTGTATACACACGAGGTGAGAAAACACGACGTTTAGCTAGCATGCGGACCACGTAGTTCGCACTTAAAATGGTAGATGGCGTTAAACTAAATATTTGAAAGTGTGGGTTGTAAAAATGAGCGGAGTTTTTTTTGCGCATCGAAAAGATTTGTTTTATTTCTGTAATATGACTTGTATTGTTTTTAAAATAATATATGAGGTGGATAACATGTCCAGGTTTAAAATAGTGGTGCTGTCACGATTCAACAGCGGGGTTATTCATGATGAACTCATTAGCCAAAAATGTGTGCCAATTATTATTTTACAGTTAATAGTTTTATTGCCGTAATAAATTAAATTAGTCCACGAACTAAATTATAATTATGACAGTAGTTACGCTGTAAAACTGTATTTTCACTCTAAAACTGCTGCGAGAATTCTGTTAGGCTCCTATACCTATTCAACTGAAAAAAAAACGTAGTTTTTGTGTTTAAAAAACTGGGAATTTTGCAAATGGCACGATGTACGATGATGAAATGGTACATAATGTCCACATTTTGCCAAATTACTTTATTTATTTACCATACTATGTAGGGATTTGAAAAGCTACAGTAAGGTGCTGTTATATTCTGGAAAATTATAAGACAATCTTTCTGTAGCTATCGGCTGATAAACACTAAAATCAAAAAAGTTCAGTTAACACTTTGATTGCTCCAAAACTTCACTATCATTGGTTTGCGAGTCCTGTAAAACTTTTACAAAGGAATTGTCAACTTCTTTTTGTTTTTTTTTGTCGATGGTCCTATTCAAATACAGTTGGACCTAGTAGTGGCTAGCATAATGCCATTTATAAGATCGCAAACGTAAGAAGCAAGTCCAATAAATGGGTTATGTACTGAACAGTACCGTACTAAAATCATGCTGCCCGCCTTTTCCCAATGTTGGGATCGGCTTCCAGTCTCACCGGACGCAGCTGAACACCAGCATTTTACATAAAACGTCTGAGTCTCTGATGTCCACAACCCAGTTAGTACTGGGTAATACGATACCCCTTGCTGAGACTGGTGGTCAGACCTGTAACGAGTCAAATCTGCCATGCTTTTGGGAGCACGAAGGGGTGGTTGCTTAGCCACGGAACAACTTAGGCAAGCGCAGTTTAACCTTAAGATCAACGCGAGTGCCTGTTAATTATATCTAGACACGGGCTTTTCACTCACATCATAAGTCTATAATCTCCAAGTTATTTCTGGATAAACTAACCTTCGAACTGAAAGCTGATTCACAAAAGAATATCCAAAGCTCATATCCTTCTCATTCCCTCAGAGACATACCCGAAGATGTGTTGAACACCTACTGCTGGATCCACTCGACCTTCACGGTAGCGGGGGAAGCTGGAGGAGCGTACCCTGGCGTGAGGGGCGCGGGGACGTCCCCCCGCCGGTACGGGAAGTACTACCAGTGGGTTGCCTTCACACTTTTCTTCCAGGTTAGTGGGGTAAACTTGGTGAATTCTGGACTTTAAAAGTCATTCGTTTTTTTTTGTTTTCTTTAGTACTAGATGTTAATGAACCCTTTACGAAGTCTTGTCTTTTTCTTTTGTAACTCTACGCCAAAATTGTTGCTGGTTAACGAACTTCTTTTTCGGGATAGCATTCAAAACATTATGCTGATTACTGATACTGCATTAAATATTTACAGGGGCTTTGAAACATTTAAAGTAAAGTTTAAAAATAAAACTTCTTTTAATAAAAAGGTTGTAAAAAAATTGGATTTCTGATCTCCAATATACTTACTATAACTGTCATGAATCTGCCGCGACAAACTGTCGGCTAAAATATCAGAAAACTGGAGCCGTGAAACAATGAGACAAGGTCGCCGCAGGCTATGAAGGAGATGGTGGGACATACTAGATATGTAGGCTCCATTAGAGCTGAAAGGAAGACGCGCGGTTTTCTGAGAAATGGAAGGGGGTTTTTGCCCAGGAGTGGTTCTTCTAAACTGACAGACAGATCTGTTGCTGGGGAGTTTATCCAGCTACTTCTACTTTCCACTAGGAAGTTGTGAAGGGCAGGGCGTTTTTGTGGGACTGTCTCTTGTAATGTGACGTTCAAAAAGTGCTGATTATCAGCCTAATTTGAATAAATGACTTTTGTTTTTTTTTTAATGGGACAGAGCAGTCTTGCAAAAAAGATAGCTAGTGCGTTTCGGCTTTGTTTCAGGTACTTTCATATTTAAACTTTTTCCACGGGCATTTATGTGAATAAATATTGTACTATCCAAAAATAGGTACGAAAATCATCTAATATAGTATTTCTAACAGTCATAATGGTAAATAAATTGCTAAATAATATTGATATACGAGCAATAAAGCTAAGTGCTTGCTTAGTCTACGGTGAGTATAGACTATAGAGCAAAGTAAATGATTCTTTCTAGTGCGGTCATCGTGAATTGGCTACTTGGCGGGCCTCGGGATTAGCTATCACGCTATTGAAGAGTAGGAGAGAAGAGTATTGGCGGTTGGCTTTTAAACAATAGAAAATTTTACATTTTTAACATTTATCGAAACAACGAAATTAAGCACTAACACAAATAAGGGTTAAAAGTATATAACACATATTTATTTACAATTTTTAATACGTAACTAAGGAATTGAAACAATTCACTGCGGCTTAATGGAGGTCTAGGAAAAGGTTGGTTACTGCTACGAAGTGCTACGGCGTAGCCAAAGCGTAGCAGTGCAAGCTACGATTATTGACGCATTATGATTTTTGCATTGATGATAAAAATATTGTTGTTATTAGCGGTCACTTTCGCATATTAACTATACGCCTATTAACATTGGCTTAGCAATTGCAAAAAAAAAGGGTTTTTAAATCTACATCGTGATGTTTAATGGTCCCAAATACATAGTACATATTTTGTAACAACCTCTAAACTACATGATTGCAAAAATGATGAATATAAATATGGAATACAATAAATAACATTTTTTTCGGCAGTGTAGAACCTGACTTTGTTCCCGCTAGATGCCAAAAGGCTCCGAATGAGACTTAAACATAATAAGCAAAAAGTGGGTGCACTGTAAGTAGGCATCCTTTTTTTTACGTGTGGAAATCCTCGATGGATGTCCTCCGCCATGGCGGAGGGGCTGTCAGACTTCTACTGACTAAAACCACACGGTTTTCCTTTTCGTCACTTCTGGCTTGGGTGCGGGGACACAATCGCATTCTACACAATTACTAGCAGTGACGGTTTGCTTGCGGAAAACCCCTAGCTCAACCGTTTAGAGATAAGGGTCTTTTTTATGTGTACGTAGATTTCTTCTATCGTATTTTCTTATTTGTAATTCATATTACACTATATACCTGTTAAAACTCCGAATTACTGCTATGCATGACGGTCACACAAATTATTGCTATGACCAAGTAGCTAGCGTCCAGTTCAGACTATCGTCAGTACAAGCGTGTCCAACTACCAACATAATATAATATATATGGCGGCAAAACTAAAGGATTGTGCCGTGACTCCGTGACGCGGCTTCTAACTGCTGTCGATAAACTGAATGTCGACTAGCACCTTTACCTGGCTTCATTTGCATGCCAGGAAGTGGTTTTAGTAACAAACATGCAATTGATTGAAGTACATATTTTATTTTGCATTTAAATAAATAAAAATACGATTGTGGTAGCATACTAAACTTGGACCGCTTTTGTTTTAAAAACAAACCGACTTCCAAAGAAAGACTAAAAAGACTGAAAACGCCGCCGATTTTGTAGTTTTTTATTTCAGATCTTTTTAGTTCTGTTCTGATAATATAATGATATCTCAAATATTTTTATGGAATACTAGCTGACGCCCGCGGGTTCGCCCTCCTGATGATTAAAAATAAAGTATCCTTTGTGTTAATCCAGACTATAATCTAACTAAATGCCAAATTTCATCAAGATTCGTTCAGCCATTTTGACGTGAAAGAGTAACAAACATCCATAAATCCATCCTCAGAAACATTCGCATTTATAATATTAGTAGGGTTAATTTTTTAAAAGATAAAACTACTGAATCAATATAGATCAACATTATATAAGACTCTTTTAGAAGTCCTTTCGGTTTGAAAGTTGTTCCACAACATCAAATCGGTATCAAAAACACAAAAATAAACAAACAGTCGAGTTGAGAACCTCCTTCTTTTTTTGAAGTCGGTTCAAAATAACACAACATCATCAGATTGCGCCAGAAATCCCCAAAAGATTAGTCAGAGGTGTATCTAATACTACACACACAATTCGATTATTTTCAGTTTCTCAACTACTTTATTAGCCTTTTGCAATATAGCAATAAAATAATAGTAAAATACAGTTTCCGTTATTGCTTCGTTTTGAAGAAGTTTTGGTGTTCCGAAATGGTAAACGCGAGGAATATCCCAGTTATCTAATTTGTCACTATTTAAGATAATAACTTATAGATCAAGTCATAAACATTGCAGTTTTAGTAAGAAGCCACCTACATCTGGCAACTAACCTACCCAAAATGCATTCTTTGGTTTTTAATTTATAATTTAATTTATAACAAGTTTCGTTTCTTTTTGTCTTCTGATATATCCTAAAAAAAAAATAGTTTTTGTAGTTTCTTTTATTATAAATACATAATTTATCGTCCATTTATTGTTTTCTTTACATATAATTAAATTTTTAAATATTTCTTAAAAACAAAAAAAAATACATTTAAAAATAGTAGCCCACCGGTATCGGGAACAGGGTCCAAGCTACCGGCGGTCAAGGCTCCAAAGAAAGGAACCTCCTAACAATACGTTAAAATCAGCATGACAGAAATGTTTGACGCCAATCACGGCTAGATGTTTATTAAAATTAATAATAATATCTGTACACTCACCTATGTTCAACAAAAAATATTGTTTATTTATATAAGATATTTTATACAGAAGCTGTTTGTGACCTTTTTAATAAATAAACATCTGCTACTAAACATGGTATATCACTGGCATTGACCGCTTAAACTAACCAAGGGTTCATAAATTAATAACTAATGCAAATTATCTCCGCAAAAGTAATTAATTCCACTAATGAGCTCATTTACAATACCAGCGGTTATTTCAAAGTACGAGTTTAAATGTTTTAATTATTAATCTTATAATCTACCTTTGTGCCAAATTTCATCAAGATCCGTTCAGCCGTTTCGACGTGAAAGAGTAACAAACATCCAAACATCCTCACAAACATTCGCATTTGTAATATACTAGGACTAGCACATTATCATCATCTTCCTAGCCTTTTTAATTAAAGAAATTTGTTGACACACACAAGTGAGGTTATATTATAAACAAATATTGAAATACAATTAGCAAAATTAAATAAAAAAATAAAGTAGGACTAGTCGCGATCCTCAAACTAGACACAGCCTGTATATTGGTGGCCCAATATTATTGACATATTATGTACCTACAATGTGATGCAGTATAACACAGATTACAATTGACTAATTATAATTGACAAAATAAAAAGGAGTTTTTTTTTCAACTGTAGTGGGGTCTAACCGACCCCGTGTCACCGAATTCAGCAGAATACCAGTACATGGCGCGAGAGACTATCAGACCTCTACTGCCCAGTTCTAACTGGGTAATACGATAGAACTTGGTAAGTATGGCTGTCAGACTTTGAGTAACTTACTAGGTACCTATTACGACTTTAAATATCTATAAATGATAGCCGGGAGCAACGTTTTACCGTGCATAAGATAGTAGCATATCAATTTATGTCTTTAAAAAAACGCTTGGATTCGCGAGCTGATCCTGGATTCTCCATAAAATCCATTGTCGCCAGAATAAAAGATGTACGCAAAATTTCAACTTAATCGGTTCAGTTGAAACTAGTTTTTTTTAAATCCAAGATTTAACTAAAACAAACTAAAAACTAACGGACATAGGCTAAAAAAGTGAGAAAAGGGGAGAGAAAGTTACATTTTTTCGATCATCACGCGGGTTAGTTAAAGTTACTGTTAGCTAAAAGTAACTATGCCATGCGGACGAAGTCGCGGGTGGAGTCTAGTCTCCAAATAAAAGCGTTTATATCACGGAGTGCCTAATATTTAGGCACTACATTTAGGTGTTGCCTAGTGTCCGTGAAAACATGAATTGAAAAAAAATTATTCCTATTTTCACGACCTCCTGTAAATAACAAAGAAATTACGCCTAAAGATAAACCATTTCTTTTTTTCTTTCCAAACCACTGTGTAGCAATATCTTCGCACAATACCGTCTAACCAGACAGACGGACAAGTCCAATAAGCAGCGATTCGCATGTAAATCTGTAAGTATGTTAACGTCCGTTGTGTAGTGACGGTGTCCCGCCAGTACTTACGTACCTACTCACGTTTAGTGCCCGTGCACGTGCTACTTGTCTTCGCGTACCTGTAAGTCCAAGGCATAAGAGATAACGAGAGAGTTCTAATTATAATATTATTTAGAAACTTTACGCCTACAGAAGGTCCAACGAAATAAACATAAATGTGTAAAACGGTATATTATATGCATTTTGTGTACATGGCGTTTTTTCTAAAGACGGAGAAATTAAGTTGAAGTAACTTCAAAAGTCGTGTCGACGGCGCGTTTGTGTTTCAAGCGCGCCTTAAAGAGATGTCAGCAAAGCAGAGGGGCTTGCCAGGGCCTCCGCCTGCCGGCGTTGCGGGTTGTTCGAAAGAGATACCGCGGCCCCGGAACGCAAAGGGCAATAGAAGGAATATGGGTGGGTTTTAGTCAGTAAAAGTCTGACACTCCCCCAGCTCCGCCCAGAGCGGAGGAAGTTATTGATGATTTCCCACCCCAAAAAAAAGCAACTTCAAAAAAATGTTTTTAATATACATGAGATTGGCTTTATTCGACTGCTAATTCATTTATTTGTTTAATTTCGGGCATTTGCTCACCGCAACTGATGCTTATGAACGATTTGGAAAACCAATTTGCACATATGCATCACAGTAGGCTAAAATCAAGCTGTTTAACGTTTTCCCATTCTCACATTCTCTTAGCTAACGGATCATCTTTAACTATATTGGGTTCGGCGTCACTCTCCCCGGATTTAGCTGACTACGAGTATTTTACATGGATCGCCTATCTTACCTCAACAACCCATTTAACAACTGGGTAATACGATAGTCCTTGGTAACACTGGTTGTTAGCTGTAGCGACTGTCAAAGGTCTACAAACGTCAGCTTTTAACGGATAATTACAATATTTAATACATTATTATTGTGGTTAAAAATGGCATCAGGTAAATAAGATTTTACTAACCTCATCATCTGCCTTATATTTTCCAAGCGACGTTACAGTCGCTTTCTAATGACACTAATTGCAGCTAAACGCCATTTTAAAACTTAATGATAAATTATTTTTATTTTGCTAATAGATTTTTAGAAACACTTTGACCTGTCTTATTTTTTTTAATAATCGACTAGGCATCAACGTACTCTGAGAAGAAAAAAACTCAGAACTGTGCCTCTTTTAAAGTATAGATTATTATCGTGATTAACTTATGACGATATGGTTGGCGCAGTGGCTGAGCCATCGACTGCTGCGCTGCGTGTCGCGGGTTCGATTCCCGCACGATACAAATATTTTTTTATTTGTATTATTGTTTGTAAGCGCACCCACGATACAACAGAAATTTCTAGAGTGGGGCGGGCAACGCTTTTTAAAAAGAAGATAAAAAAGAAAAGAGCGTCTGAGACGCTAATCTGTGTGTCCGCATTTAAGTTTCTTTTCTTTTTTATAATAAAGAAATAACATATTTTTCATAATAAAGAAATAACCACAAAACTAAAAACAATTATTTATTTCGGAGAAAACACTCCACATGTGTCAAGTGATTCTACCATCCTTAAGGTAGAATCACTTGAAACACATCTCACATCTCAGTTTTGCATACCTTAATGCAAAACTGTGATCACAGATTTAAGTGAACTTTCGTGTCACGTTGTAATAAAATAATAATAAATATCTTGGGACAACTCACACACGGCTATCTGATCTCAAGCTAAGCAGAGCTTGTGTTATGGTAACCAGACAACTGATATACATACTTATATGATTTATAAATACATACATATTATAGATAAATCACACCCAGACACAGAACAAACAATCATACTCATCACACAAAGTTTGTCCTGGGTGGGAATCGAACCCACGACCTCCGGCTCAGCAGTCAGAGCCACTAACCAACAGGCCCGTCAAATAATATTCGTGTCACGCAAATTCCTTATCGCTAATCGCTTATCCGTTGCCCGGGTGGTACAATTTGACATCGTAGTGTCCATCTTTACATGTTTACTGCTCACCTGCGCAAGTGGGTCGCACGGAGTTGCCGGAGCTCGTGAGTGGCTGTGATGAAACATCCTTCATTTACATTATCTTGAGTGTTTTACTAATTTCAGAACACATATTGTTGACCGGTAAAGACGGGAGGTGTCGCTCCTATGAACTTTTGAAGGTATTTTAAAAAGTTCTGTAATTAAGTAGAAAGATGAATTGCTTTTATATGGAGGTAAACTTGGAATATCACACCTTTAGAAAGTTCTTATTTGTACTAAAAGTAAAAAAAAAACATAGAGAATATTTGAAGACTGTTGTTAGAATTCCAAAATACTTTCTCTCGTGTATATTTTACGTTAAAATAATTGACGTAACCAGTCCAATAAAATCTCCGAACAGGTATTTATTTTGAAAATAAACTCAACGTGTTTACAGTTTAGGGACCGCCCAAGGTAACATAAATAGCACGTCAATTGATGAAAACAAATAAAAACACATTAATTCTCAGTTTTTATATTCGTAAGATTGCTGCAATTTGTAAGCAAAGTAATCGGGAATAGCAGCAAGAGTTCAACTAATTAGATTATGTCTTGTTGCCGCAATATGTGTTCCAAATAAAATATGTGTTTGGCTGTTTGAAGCATATCCTACTATCCGACTATATAATATTATAAATGCGAATGTTTGTGAGGCTGAATCGATGTTTGGATATTTGTTACCCTATCGCGTCAAAACGGCTGAACGGATCTTGATGAAATTTGTCGCAGAGGTAGATTAAAATCTGAAATACCACATAGAATAAATTGTTTTTCGATGTCACGCAGGCGAAGCCGCGGGCTCCAGCTAGTTTTATTATAAATATTGCTGTAAGCGATGAGACCGCCCTTGTTACTATTCATATAATTAGCAATATTGCAAAGCAGTTACGTTTCAATTTTGGTGTACATTAAAGTAAATTATTTTCTACCATCTATTTTTATTGCTTTTGTTTTGGACACATTCGTGCCCCTTTTCGATAAATGGTAAAGAAAGTTTAAAGCATTATAAGTTTTCACATTTACTAACCATTCAATTAAAATACATGTTTTTAATTAGCCACAACATGCAATAGTTGTAAGACCTTAAATCGAGGTCTCATTAGAAATATTAGGTTTCTGTCCTCTCCCATTAACAATAACTGTGTACATACATTTGCTACCAATATCTTTAATACATAGTTAATCTAGACCTTAGATCAACGTATGAAGTCTCAAATTTACCGCAGGACCATGACAACTAAAAAACTATCCTCCATCCACTTTAGCATCCAGTAATTGAATGCACATCATTCAGCGACGGGATTTGCCTATCAAAATGTCACGAAATAGTGCGTCAGCGCCATCTGTCGAGCGCCGCAGTAATTACTGTGCGTCCAGTATTTGTGTAATAGAAGTCGTTGGTTTTACCCAACCGTACAGTTTGGCACTAAACGCATATGATTTAATGGATTTATTGTCTAATGAGCAAACTCGTTACGAATTGGTCTGAAATTCATATTATGTTGATGACTTGGCCTGGTAGTGTTGCAGACATTTTCATTCTAAAAGAGACGTGACTTGTTTCGGGATGAAAATGACGAAGTTAAAAGTAAATGCTAATTCAAATCTACTTATTGTTTGTCACAGGTGAAATGTTAGTTCTTATTATTAAAAATTAGCTCGCCGTAACATACTTTTAAGGTGTACAATATTTAATGCGTCTTTCAATATTTGTTTAACATTAAAATAATATATTATTCGAATTCAACGTTCATCATTGACCGTAATCATGCATTTAGTTGTCAATTCACAGTTATTTTACAAATAAAATAATAGATTCAATCATAAAAATGAAAGCATTATTAAGCATTGCTAAGTATCAATTTACTGGATCCGACACATCAATGATACAAAGAAATACAAGTTTAAGGTATTTCTCAATGGCAGCTAACTACGATTTTTAGTAAAGGTATCTATTTTAAAATAACAATATAATAATAATAAATTGCAGTAACGGTGTTAAGTACGTGGTTAGTCAGTTACACCGTTACTGCAATTTTTCGTTCATTTATATGTATAAAAACCAATAAATGAACGAAAATTGCAGTAACGGTGTAACTGACTAACCACGTACCTACTCAACACCACACTGTGCTCCAAAAATCACTATTGACGTCACTCAAAAATCCGCTAAGTTGAAGGAGGAACAAGCTAACTATGTCTGTCGTATTGGGCTGAGCTGTGGTCTAAAATAGCCACTATGTGGCGCACTGACAAACAGAAGGTAACGCGGCAGATCTCGTTGAAGATAGCGGGAAGAGCTGGTCAAAATCATCCACTAGTAGACCGTATCAGCCCTGAATCAAAGAAATTGTGACCAAACAGTGAAATAATGACCTGCATTATCTCATCACCATAAAAGTAAGTAGTGATGCTGGCGTAATTGTGAAGAATGCAATTGTGTCCCCGCATCTAACTAGAAGTGACGAGAAGGAATACCTTGTGGTTTTAGTCAGTAGAAGTCTAACAGACCACTCTGCCGCTGCATGGTGGAGGACATCCATCCAGGGTGCACCAAACGCAAAAAAAGGCTAGGCATTGAAAAGCCGACTAAAAATATCTACGAATGCCTGTTTTCCCCAGTTTCATTTTTCATAACCACATTTTTTCTCGTAAATTGCAAAATACGATGAAAAATACTTCATCTTGCCACATAACACCTGCAAAATTCGGATTTGCATAAACTAAAACTAGTACAACACCTTATTATGCTCGGAAAGCGAAACAGCTTTAAGTTTTAGTGCTTACACTCGAGAAGCAGCACGTGTCGAGTTAGCGAAATTGCAATACTTACGGCATACTAACAGCTTGGGATTTTGTTTAGTTTAACATGGAAAACTGTAAAGTAGGCGTTATTTAGAGGCACGACAGTACAGACGCCTGCAGGTCAAGCTACCCGAAACTGTCAATTTTTTCCCAATGAACCTTGGATCTTATACTTTAGAAATAAAGTCGAAAATCTATCAAAGAAAACTGACAGATTGTAGTAGCTTGATGTGCAGGCGTCTGTACAGTAATGTGTGCGTCTCGGGTCGCGGGTTTGATAAAGGCCGCAACAGACAAACATTAAAGATCACATACACAAACAGCCAGACCCGATACAACTACGTGTATGTCATACAGATATTTGTTCCGGTGCGGGGACCGAACCCGCGAATTGGCGGAGCAGTCGATCGCTCAGCCACTGCATCTACCGCGCCGTTAAATTGTTTGTTATAGAAAAACATGATATTACTCGATGGCCAAGACAAGTCTATTCGTGGACTTGATACAAGGTTAGGTACTAGCCTCACAAAAAAGAAAGAGTTACCGGTCTATTGTTATTAACAGGGTTGCATCGGCAGTGTTGTTGATTTGTGTCTGTGAATGTACCTATTTCCTCCAAAAACCGCTACTTTTAAGCGTATGACTGTTAACATTTTATCTTAGTCTATTATAGTGCTATTAAACTTATAGGTTACCACGAATAAGAATAGAATCCGTTAAAGATAAAAACAACTGTAGTGGACAATAGAAATATCAAATATATTTGCGATTAAAATGTGAAGACAGCTGAAAACATCGTAAGAGTTATAAATATTCATGACCGCTTCCTTCCCTAATATCTTTTTATTTCCCCTTCTTCCATTGAAGTAAGAACAGAACACAAAACGCGACACAAACTGAAGACGCACAACCTTATACTTACTGTAAACTGAAAAAACATTTTTTGGTCATCATCATCGTCATTATTTTCCTGCCCGGCGCAACACGTTTTCTTTCCATTCTCCCCTATCAGACGTCACGGCATCATTTACTCCTTTCTCCTTCATACCATTCCTCACACAACCCATCCATCTTTTCTTTGATCTTCCTCTCGCTCTTCGTCCATCAACATTCAGATCCATCACTCTTTTAATCCCATGTGCTTCATCCTTACTCAATGCATGCCCATAACAAAACTCCCAATTTTTCCTTTTTTTACATATTATTTTCTTAGTCATGATTGCGATAAAGCTGTTGTATAAATCAGAATCTTTCAAGTGACCCTACAATGATCCATATCTATAATGAGATTAAAATAAATGAAACATGTTATGAACGGAAATAAGAACGAACAAAAGAAAATATGGTCTCTGATTTATGGCGCCAATGAAATATTCGTTTGCTCACTTCAGTTTCAGTTTATGATCATTACACTCTGCGTTCATATTTAACATATTATTTATTGCGGTAAGTTTTCATATGCCACTGAAATCTTCAGGTTTGTTAATCTTTTCATTGTTTAAGTAATCAATTCATATTTTTATCACTGGACATCATTCAGGTCCAATTATTTCTAAGATATATCATATATTTATTTCCTTGTTATGTCAAATTCTTGGCTTAAGATCCACGTGCGCCACTCCCGCTAGTTAGTCAACATTAGTGATATAAAATATTGCCAAAATAAACATCAGCGTATGACAATTTGACGCTAAATAATAAACTTCTCAACTCATTCACACGGTACCCATAAACATAATAAATTATTACATTAAACTTCTATTTTTTATAAGAACAAGAAATATGGAAGAACATTTCAACACGTCCAATTTAGTTGTTCTAAGCGCTGAGATGTTTATGTCCGACCAAACTTCAAAGATTTATCCGCGTCCGTGTCACGTACGATTGCCCTTTGATTCCTACGTCTTGTTTCTGTATTTTAAATACTAACGTGTTCCCCACGTCACACGGTGCAACAAACTGTCCTGTCAGCTCCGTCGAATTTGTAAATCATATTCGTCACTGTAGCGTCACCTCGTCACGTCACGTCATGTCACGCAGTCGTCCCGTAAACGTCGCGCGCGGCTACTACGCGCACTTGACAACCTACGACACTGAAGCGTTGACGCAAATTAAAGCTTTCTAAAAACCATCACTAATAAAATATGAAGCCATTTTGTTTTACGATAATAAATTCAAATGTCGAACTCAATATTTATTACCGTTTTTATAGTTTGCACTGTAACTAAAGATGTTATTTTAGTAAATAAAATAAAATATAAAACGGACCGCGTCGGATGCGAGGCGGGAGCGTGTCAGAACGGTTCTCACGATCATCATAACCGTAACATATCTCTATTATTGTTGGAGCCCTTCCAATGTGTAACTATTATAACTACTTAGCGTTCGATCTGTTTAGCATGTGATGCACTGCGCGGTGGCACGCGTCACCGCGCGGCGCGGGCCCCTGTCGGCAGCCGCCGCCGCCGGGAGGCCGGGAGGCCGGGCCGGGCGCCGCCACAGAGGTGCTACTAATTAACGTGATTGCAGTGCGCGAGCGCGCCGGGGTGCCGCAACACGTTTCATCAGCTGACCTAATAACTTCAAATATTATGATGTTAATGTAGGCAGTGGCGGGCGCTGCACGCGCGTGCCGCACGCCCAACTTAAGTTTATAAATAGAATGCACATCGCCCTGTATGTATTTAACGTAAGGAGCTTTTTCAGCGAGGCGAGCCAGTCGCCGCGAACGTCTGTGCGCGCCGCCCGCGCCTGCCCCGCGCGCCGCCACGACCGCACAACGCAACTTTTGGAAACGGAACGCGAACTTTTTTTCTATCGAATTTCGGAAGTTTTTCGCTCGCTGTGGGTGCGGCGGTGCAGTGTGGGCCCCCGAGCCGTGCGTGCGTGCCCAGTGCGTGCGCGGTGCACGCGTGGACGAGCCGCTAATCACCGCAACGTAACCGTGTTTCAAAAATAAAACGTTGCCGATTCGAAACCGGAGCACCCCGAAGGTTAATGACAAAATAAAAAGCATGCATTAAAATTGTGTGTCTGAAAACTGTGGGCGATCGCAACCTGGATCCGTTGTATGTTCTATATCGACACGTGAGTCGGCCGCTATTTTGCTATGACGATACTGGTTGTCTTGTGAGAGACGAATTTATTTAATCCCGTTACCTGTACGTGAGCAGTAGGTATGTGAAACTTTCCCGTGGTGTATGTAACAGTTGTATAAGCAAGTGATTAGTGCAATTGAACCGGTAATTAGAGTAGTACTAGTAATTAACTCTCACCATGCAGCGCCGACGCTCTGTTGGTAGTTTTGCAACTAATCAAGGTGTTCGTTAGTTTTTGTTTACATTCCAGTTTCGTAATAACAGCGCGGTAGGAAATTAAATTACATACTCCACATTTCGTTTGGAACAAACATGTTCTGAAAACTAATATTGTTCTCATAAACTGCTTTATAAACACGAGTGAAAACAGAGCTTTCACTTCATAAAAGTTTTCTACAATAACAGTTTTGTTCATCTGAACGATTTTAAATGATTTGAGTAAAATATTGCTCTTGGTACCTTTTTTATCAGAGTTTTCTTTTTATTCATTATTCATTTGTAAAACTTAGCGAACTTTACTTTTTATATTGAAAACAAAAACTCATATAAACAAACATTCAAATAACATTACAAGAAAAGTTAGCTTTAAAATAAAACAATGACAATCAAAACTATTCCAAATTCGAAAAGGAAACTGCTCGCAATGTTTTTTCTCAACTCTCCATCGTAATACGGTATTACACCCATTTTTAAAAAGTATCTCATTTTGATCCTAGGGTCCTAGTAAACCACCAAAAAAAACAAAAAAAAAATATTCAATCGATAAGTGCCATAAAACTGCATTTCAATTTTACTATTTCTATTTTCGCGCGTAAAATCACAAAAACGCTTGACGCCATTTTACTCTGTGGTCATGACGTCAGTTGGTTATAAACAAATGCGCTGTTATTAGTCTTTCTGTTTCGTTGTATTTTTCACTATAGTTTATGGTATTATTATAATGGTGGTATTTATTTCTTCCATGGTATTATTACTACTATTTTAATAAATAATAAAATGTAAAGTTTTATAATACAAAAAAAGTAATAGTTGCTCAGTTGACAGTTGTCAGTTTTTTGTTTCCATGACCATATGACGTAATAATCATGGCGGACACTGTTTCGCTTTAAAACAACAGACTAAAAAAAGTGAAAACTTTGAAATCAATTTTAAAATTTATTCAGTTGTTTTATTAATTAAATTTAACATTTTCTGATTGCTTGTTGCCTAAGCTATCTGAATTGTATAATTTTAGATTTTTTTTCATATAGAGTAAAATACCCTATTCTGCAACTTTTAATTCCCACAAGTAAATTCTGCACTTTTTTTAGAATTCAATTCAGTAGAACTGTTCCGTTTTGGATCAAACCTCCCGTGTGGTGATTTACGACAAGTTGCGAAACGTTGCTCGATAATGCTCATAGTTCATCGTACGAGGCGTTTGGACAATGTTGACCCAATATCGTCGGGAGCGGTCTGCTCGGCGAATTACAATGTACCTCCTACATTAAACAGTAGCTAATCGAGACCATGCTTTTTAAATTAACCCCTCGCACGTCCGCAAACATTGCTTGAAAATGCCTCAAATGTCGAAGCAGTTTGTAGGTATAAAATTATTTTGGGTAGACGTTCACAAAAATTAAGATTTCGTCATTATACAGATAATAACACAATACAAATTATACCTTTTTGGATTCGTTATGAGTTTACCTGTTTATTGGTATACATATCTAATAAATTAAAACTAACCTGACTTCACAGCGACGTGAAATGTTTTTATTTTGATATTTTTTTTCACATAACCTTGAAACTTGATCACAATACACCGAATTCACACACATATTCACCTAAATAACACTATATTACGATAACAAATATGTTCAGGCATTCATATTACACCGTATTTTACTTCCAAACATATTATTTGCAAACAAAAAAAAATATTTCCGAACAGAGCCGCACACGCACGACTTTGCGGTATTTATGGTATTTATGGTACCAAATTAGGTTGTGATCAAATAAATGTTACTCAAGGACTGTATTACTTACTAAAAACCATATTGTGTTGCTAAATGCGAAAAAACGCCAAAAAGTTACATCCAATCGCAACCGATTCCTTATGAGCCAACGGGTGCACACGCGACGTTTGAAGCAGTTTTCCTTATGAGCACCCGGGTGCTCATAAGGACGCTCGAGGGGTTAATTATACCTACCGTGGAACACACGGCGTAGTTTTCATAAGATAATGTTAAAGGTGCTGTATGATATTTTATGAAATATTCGTGCTTAAAAATGATGTATGGCTTCTAGTGAAAATGTATTATGTTTTGTGTAGGTTGGGTTTAGACTTCATTACGGTATATTTGTCATGTTTTTATTTAGGAGATTTAATTGACGATGATATATTCCAATAAGTATCGGTTTCAAGTTGAAAAACTCGTACACATAATGCGTAAGCCACTTTCAAATATCAAATCAACGCCATGCTAACGAAGTGAATGAAAAATAAATAAATACAATGTTCTAAGGTCAAATAAATTATTACGAACAAACTAGAAGATACAAAAAATGAAAACATTAAATCATCCCCAAGTTATTTAACGAACTGAAATAAACATTTATTGCGTATCGATACAAGACAGAATGCGCGTTATCTTTGCGTCCACTGCTTTCCCGCGCTTTTCTCTGTCACTCATTAGCGAGTAATGGCGGCCGGTTGATGGCTCGATGGTTTGACGACTGACACCAAATGGTCATAGGTCTGTTGAAAATGTTATGGGTGTCATAACAAGAAGAAATGGTGGTAACAAATGATTTATTTGTAAATGCTGCAGTTGTCAGATATTTGTGTGGAATATTATGTTTCTGAGATAATAAAAAGTCACTATTTTGAGTTCCTCTTAAATCATTGTTTTATCGCCTTTTGACACCTGAAAATACGTTCAGGCTATTTCATGGATGCACAAGAAATAATAATTATCTGTTTGGCAAACAAACAAACAGTATAAAACTTAACACATTTTCATGAAAATAATTTTAGTATCGTAGATGCACATAAAATAAGATCTTATTTTCTCGTTATGTTCACGAAATATGCTCGCAATTTTTCAACGTGATAGCTTTTGCATTTACAATTCCACGCTCAGACCTTCACATTACTTGACTTACCTCGTTTCATAGGCTAAATAAGTTCTACCACACGAATTCTTTTATCATAGCAAAACATCACATTTGTAACATCCGAAGGGTTAGGCACACCTTAACATTTTCCAGTTATGTTTGTTTCTTTTCTCTTCCATAATAATTATAGCAAGTATCCAAAAACATGTTCTTGATTAACGGTTTATTAAACCTCGCCCCTTTAAGTAGGACATACAGCTTTCTGTATTTTACAATGATATTCAACGAGATTGACTAAAAATTTTTGGACATCATAACTCAGATTTAACATTGTCGCAGTATGTCAGTTCAAACAGAACGAAAAAATCCTGAATTTTATACTCTAAGTGATGATGACACGGTCCTATTTACAATGCAGCCAGTAATTAGTTTGCGCATAGTTTTTTTTTTTTTTTTGGTGTGGCACTAGTTGCGTCTTTGTGCCAATTTCGGGTAACAAAAGGTAGGGAAAAATTTAAAAATTCGGGGAAATAAGGATTTAGTAAGGTTCAGGAAAGGAAATAATTTATTCAATATATATTATATTAGGATAAAAAGGATATACATAAATATACAACAAAAAAAACTAAATTTTTATATCATTTTTCAACATAAATGCAGATATTAAACTAAAATATTCAATAGGATTCATTACTAAACAAGATACACAAGTAGGAAGAGGAACATTATGGGAAACAAGAGAACGGAGGAATGATGAACGATCATAACGTGAGCAGGAGAAGAATATGTGATCTAAAGTACCAACATCATCTCCACACTCACAAAGATTGTTATCCACAATGTGCAACTTAGCAAGGTGGAAAGGAGTACAAACGTGGCCAAGCCGCATACGAATTAACATGCTTGTAATGAGTTTAGAGCATTTTATTTTACAAAACCATGGTTTGGTTGGGATCGAAGGTTGAATTGAAGCATATGCCTTACCCTTTGCTTGAGAGCTTTTACTCCAAAGAAGATCCCAGGAATGCCGAAGATAGTCTTTAGGGAGGCTAACAAGATCATGACAGAAATTTTTATATGGGAAAACGTCACCATTATGCACTGCCTGTTTGGCCAACTGATCAGCTTTTTCGTTTCCTTGGATTCCGGAATGACTTGGAATCCAAGCAAATTGTACCGTGTAGTTTTTTAGTGAACATTTGTGCAACTGTTTTCTAATGTCAAATACAATAGGGTAAAAGGGTTTCATTTTAAATGTAAATTTTTCGAGAATTTGTAACGCACTTTTAGAGTCGCATAGTATAAGAACATTTTTAAGTTTCGCGATCAAAACATACTCTAATGCCTTGAACAGACCAAAGCATTCTCCAGTGAAGACTGAAGTTTCAGGCGGAAGTTTTACCATCTGTACAACTTTATACTGAGAATGAAATATACCAACTCCCACACAACTGGACCGTGTTTTGGATGAATCCGTAAAGATATAATGACAGTCCATCCAGTTTTCATCCATCGCGGCATTAAATTTTATGTTAGCTCCTGCATCACTTTTTTCTATGCCGAGATTATAATGAACTACAGGAGAGGCAAGTAATGGCTCAAAAATTTTGCACTCAAATATGGGAAGAGTAGGAGAGCTATGAATACTCGATGGTATGGTATTAAACTTCCTGAGGCTTTTAACTAGACACGGAATATCTTTGTGTCGCCAATAGGGTGAAGTTTGTATAAGATTATCCAATTCTAATAATTTTGAGTGAAGCAAATGGTCAGAAAACTGCATCGATTTAAATAAAAATCTTTCAGAAAGATATTGCCTTCTCAGATGAAGTGGAGGTTCTCCTACTTCTACCTGCAAGGCATTTAACGGACTTGACTTCATGGCTCCAGAAATGATTCGAAGAGCTTTAGACTGAATGCTATCTAACTTTTGAAGACCTTTTCTGTTACCACCTTCAAGTAAAAACGTTCCATAATCAAGTATACTGCGAATTATTGCATTATATAAAAGTTTAAGACTAAAAGGATGTGCCCCCCACCATACTCCGGAAAGGCACCGCATAATATTAAGTTGACGTTCGCATTTTTCAACCACAAAGTCAAAGTGTTGTTTGCCTGAAAGTTTCTTATCTAAAATTAATCCTAAAAATTTAACATGATTTTTCACAGGAAGAGTAATGTTATCATAGGTAACGATTGGGGAAGGAACATTACGTTTTCTTGAAAAAACTACTATAGTACTTTTTTCTATTGAAAGACTTAACCCATTAATTTGCAACCATTGCTGTAAAAGACTTAGGGAGACGGTCAAGGCATTACATGCATCCGAGATGTTATTGTGAGTAGTATAAATTAAAAGGTCATCGGCATATTGTAAAACATCAGCTGATTTTTGTAGGGATGATTCTAGATCATATGTATAAATATTGTAAAGCAATGGTGACAATACTGAACCTTGTGGAAGGCCCTTAAACACTGTCCTCGTTATTTTTTTATCACCGGAAAGAAGAGATATAAATCTGACCGATAACAAATTTATGATAAACCGTGTAAGTAGAGTGGGGACGTTTAAATTAATCAGCTTCCGTTTAAGGACAGATATTATTACGTTATCGTACGCGCCTGTTATATCTAGAAATGCGCCAACGACTGACTGGTTTTTTGAAAAGGCTATGCGCAGGTCAGTGGTGAATACACTTAAACTGTCGGTTGTGCTTTTTCCTTTACGAAATCCGAACTGACTGTCTGCTAGTAGTTGATTGCTTTCTATATACCACTCTAGACGATTTTTAACTAGGTGTTCTGCAATTTTGGTAAGAACTGATGATAACGCAATAGGCCGGTATGAGAGGGTATCATTTGAATTTTTATTTGGTTTGAGTATCGGCAAGATTTCCTGGGAACGCCAGGATTCTGGAATATTTCCAGAAACCATAACAGAGTTAATTATTTGTAAATAGTAAGATAATGTATCATCACTGAAATGTGAAAAAAATGAATACGGAATACCATCTTCTCCTGGGGCCGAGTCTTTTAAACATGTTAATACCCCTTTCAATTCATACATTGAAAAGGGAGAGTTCAAAGACGGATGATTGTCAATATTTAACGAAGTAAAATGAGGGTAAATTTGATCATACTCTGGAGCTGATGCAGGAGCTAGCTTATCCAGAAAACTATTAGTAAGAGATAAAGGTAATTGTGTGAAGGAAGCAGTGTCACTAAAGGCTTTTCTAAATCTTTTGATACTGCGCCAAACTTCTGACGGGCATGTGCTGGGCGATAAAGATATACAGAATGACCTCCACCCTTGAAGTTTTTTATCTCTGAGAAAAATCCGTGTACCATTAATAATTTCCCTAAGGTTGTCCAAATTTTCATCTGACATGTCTTCAGCATATTTTTGTTCAGCTTCCTTTCGCTTCTTTACTGCATCGGAACACGAAGAGTCCCACCATGGAGGCATAGGGATTTTGCCGGAAGGATTTTTTTTACAAGGGAAAACTTGGTCTGCTACTTCTATTACGCACAGCGCTAAAGCCCTTGAGCAAT
The DNA here is from genome assembly GCA_958449745.1 of Ochropleura leucogaster. Lineage (NCBI taxonomy): Eukaryota > Metazoa > Arthropoda > Insecta > Lepidoptera > Noctuidae > Ochropleura > Ochropleura leucogaster. Next base: position 1,197,766 of record OY288203.1, read on the forward strand.
CATTTTCTCCACCCTGCGTAATTTGCGGAAGCTCAGCAACTTTAGCATCAATAAGCGTTTTAAATTTACTCCAGTCTGCGTTCCCTAGTCTATATTTTAATCTAGGGGGTCTTTTCGGAATTATAGTGAAATTTACTGAAGAAGAAATTAACAAAGGAAAATGATCACTTCCAAAAGTAGAAGAGAAACGGGACCAAGATAAAGATGGAGCCAAACTAGGAGAGCATATAGATAAATCCACAGCACTATCAATTTCACCTACATTAGTTCTTCGAGTAGGTTCACCAGTGTTTATAATACAGAGATTATGATCGTCTATAATTTCTAATAAACGAACCCCCTCTCTTTTTGTCTCACCACTTCCCCAACACTGATGGTGGCAGTTAAAATCACCCATTACTAAAAATGGTCTATGAAGGGATGACAACATATTGTTAAGTTCTTGTAAGGCATTGATATTAGCAGTAGGAATGTAAATGGAAACATAAGTAGTTTTACCAACAATTACCCCAACAATATCAATAAAAGTACATGAATGAAAAGAGACACGAGAAAATGGGGTATTGTTTTTAATTAATATGGCCACACCGCCATATCCGTCAGCTCTGTCATTGCGTATACAAACATAACCTGAAATACTGAATAATTGATTAGTTTTTATCCAGGTTTCAGATAATGCTACAATGTTTGGTTTAAATTTATTTAATAAGTAAATTAGGTCAGTTTTTTTAGGAATTACTGATCGACAATTCCATTGAATTATTGTGTCCATCTTTAAGGTTTTTGTTTAGTAATAAATTAGTTAAGCGCTCCACGTTGTACGGTTCCAAAGAGATGTTTTTGCTTAATAACATTTTTATAAGGTCTATAATAACGTCAACAATTTGCTCATTCTCGTTCTTCTGCAGTTTATTATGGGATTCCTTAGGTAAAGCACACCCATTCACTAAAGATGGGGGTTGAAACTCCATAACAAGGGCGTTATGAGCGGCTCTATCATAACCCTGTACTGATTTGGGAGGAGCTCGCGGTTTCAGGAAGACAGTCTTTTTATGAGATGAAGAAGTTGAGGGTTTAGGTTTTGAGCTGTATATATTATTATTGGTGACAAGAGAATCATGAGATGTACGCGTAGTGAGAACATCTGCATAGGATTTTGAAGTGGCTGGGTGTAATTTACTTGCTTCTGCATATGAGATACAAGAATGAGACATTGTATATTTAATGTTTTTTTGCCTCAGAAATTCAGGGCAAGTCTTATCTGTAGCAAAATGGAATCCAGAACAATTAATACATGATGCAGAATCCTCTTCTACGGAACATGTTTCACCTGAGTGGTTTTGGCCACATTTGAAACATTTAGGGACAGCTGACCTGCATTGATTTTTTGTATGACCATAACGGCAGCATCGGAAACACTGAATTGTGGGATAAACATAAGTTTCTACAGGTAGTGCGTTGTAACACATATAGATTCTTTTTGGTAATGCTTGACCATCAAATGTAATAACAATAGTTTGTGATGGTTTCCATATGGGTGATCCATTCACTTGGACTTTATAGTTGAGGCGCCTGACTTTTAATATTTCACCAGTGCCTATGGGAGTTGAAATATTTTCTTTAACTTCATCCTCACTCCATTCAGATGGGATACCTCGGACCAAGCCCATCCGTGTAACATTATATGTAGGTAAAAAAGCTTTAAATCTGTTCAGAGGCAATAGATTACTACTCATAAATGCGTTAGCAGCAGTAGGGTTTGTAAAAGCTACAACACACTTATTCCTACCAATTCTTTTCACACTGCCAGGAACAATATTTTCAAATTTGTTGTTTTTAAGAAAATTCCCAAAAGCAATTGGGTGCAGAATGGTGCCACTGTTTTCAGTAGTTGTAATACGCTGAACATGAACTATGTAAGGACCTGTATCAGAGGCCTGGTACTCCTTCCTACCTACACCAACTGATTGACCAGTTGGTATTGCAGGTGGATCTGACTGAAGGGTTTGAGTGACAGAAATATCGAAGGGTTGAGACTGTGGAACTGATGTATGGTTATTTTTAAGATTATGCTCAGATTTAGTATTTAAAATGTTAATTTCTGCGCCGGAATTACAAATGCAATTACTTTCAACAGAAGAGGTTCCCTCAGGGATCGCCCCATGTCTACTCCGTTTTGTTTTATTACAATGTTTACAAATTGATTTATGTTTATGTGAGCGCCTTTTACGAGAAGCACTGACTTTTCCGGAAGTCGATGCATCTGTTTCCCTTCCACTTGCTGTGGCTACAGATCCATCAGTGTCCATACCACTTAAATCTTTGCTTGTAGTATTGGGAATTGTAACATAATTACTTACAGGGGGACTTAAGCCAAGGCCTAAATCCCCCACATCTAAAATAGGCGGGTCGTTCATACAACCCGCGATTCGTCTTCGGAATCCAGTTCAAAGGGATTATTATATACAAGTATTTACAAAAACTTACCAATAATCCAGAAAAATCTACACATACATTAAATATACACTACAAAGAAAATATCTATTTACATAAAAACCTTAACTGAACCAATTATCTAATAAAAATTAAATTTTAAAAAATTGCTGTGAAAAATACACCCGGTCGAACCGAATTTTCCCGCGCTTTTTCTTGCGCATAGTTTTGTTCTGTCATTGTCACAGACCAGCAACAAAAAGGTGCATCCAATAAAAAGGTTTGTTGCAGACGATATTAATCATACTGCTACGCCGTACTCCTGCACTACTACACACATTTATTTGAACGCAACACGTGTGACAATCCAGTACAGTCAACCATGGTAACTATTTATGTTAAATAGTTACCATGGTTGACTGTACTGGATTGTCTTATTGATTGGATAACAGCGTCTTTATACCGTAGCCGCAAGACTGTTTTTGCAGTTCCACTGCCCGAGATTGTACCTGCTTGCAAATCACTATTTCTCAGAAACGTATTTGCAATGAATTAGTGTCAACTTTGTGCAGTTCGTTGCTTCGGACTTTGTGTAGATCTATTTAAACGGTTACCCGTAGCTAAGTATTTATTTCGTTCGAAGAAGCAATGATTTATGCCCATAACGTAAATAGTTGGTGTTTCTTAAGCCGTCTTTCTTTTTTCTTTGACTAGGTGGCAATAGGTTCGCTACCTATATCTTGGGACTTAAACATAACTAACGAAATGTGGGTTCACGATTAGGCACACCTCTGATAGCCTTACGAGGATTACAGTCGTGATTTTATGTTACTAGGATACCAGAACTGAGCAGGTGCTGAAGTTCTGAACGTTTTTTATTGAGTTCAAACATGGGACACATCTAGATATCTTATCTTATTACTGTTATTAATGCGAAATTTTGTGTGGATGAATGTATGGATAGGTGTTTGATAGTCTTTCACGTAAAAACTATCAAACAGATTTGGAAAAATGGTATATAGTTATAACCTGGTTTAACACATAGGATACTTTTATCCCGGTAGTGCGACAATTACCAGACTACACGCGGGCATAACTGCGGGCATAAGCTAATGTATTCTATAACGTGAGCATGCACCTTAAAAGTAACTGTCTGTATGGCCTGTTGCTGTCCATCGTCAATAAAATCAAAAAATAAAAGCGATTTCGTTACTTCTCGTAGTAAATATAACCTATCCCAACGCTGGGCAAACTCCGGTGAATCTGTTATATCCAAACCTATAAAACATTCTCTTTTACAAAACCATACAGTAGCATGTCTATATTTTTATTCAACATCAATAAACTGCGAGTTTAACCGGCGCGCGCGCAACCGTTGTAAACTCTTGTTTTATTGGCCGGTTCGCTTGGAAAAAATACAAACTGTGAGGAAAGAAAACTTTGACGTTTATTTAGCGATGGATCACGTTCCTGTAGTGGGTGGGCAGCACTGCAGGCGGTCCTGTGTTGGGGAAACTTGCGCATCCTCAGAGATTAACTAGTATTTTTAAAAGTAGAATCATGAAAGTCATGAAACTCAGAAAGAGGCCATCATCGACGTTCTGTACGGTTCAAATTTATGTGCGCTACATAAAATAGATGGTGGCCTACGTCCCATTGCCGTGGGTACCACTTATTGCCGTATGGCAGCCAAGATTTGTAGTTTTTATGGTGGGGTTGTTTCGGAAAAAATCAGCCCCAACAGTTAGGTTACGGGTCGACTACCTAAATTTTGGTAAAGGTGTAAAATTACTAACCTGATTGATATTGGTTTGTTTCATCAGGAATTGCTCAGTAACCACGAAATCTAGATTTGTGTCCGGTAGACGACAATAATCTCGCTACGTTGGATAAGTGGAATCACGCGAAAGGGCCGCGTCTGCCTCTCGCGTCCATCATCACCATTTATTGTTTCATTTAACAATTGGCATTGTGTTTGAATAAATCCTACATTAACACATTATATAATTATTTTAAAAATCTTAAAAAACAATAAATAGTGAATTGAAGTAAAACAAAAACTATAAATAATATTAAAAATACTATAAATATGATGTCAATACATTGTAAATAGTCATTGTGTCAAATTATTATAAATCAATAAAGTGCAAAAAGTCTATCCGCGGCAGCTTCTACGAACACAAATTGCTGCACCATCATCTGTGCTGGTATTGTCATGTCAAAAAATCAAAATCAAAAGTCATTTATTCAAATTAGGCTGATAATCAGCACTTTTTGAACGTCACATTACAAGAGACAGTCCCACAAAAACGCCCTGCCCTTCGTATGTTTTACGTAAAGCCGGTAGGCTGCCTGTCCTGCTATGCCATGTCCTCCGGGCCGCGATAGAAGAGGTAGGCCTAAGAAAGGCTGGCTTCACGTCGTAAGAGATTATATGCGTACAATTGGTAGCTTTGAAGGCGTAAATATAGGAAGTCGGGCCCTATAACCGTTAGGGAGTTATAGGCGCATGTAATAACTCAATTTGGTTTGCATTGCGGGACAAAGACTCTACCCTATACACTGTTTATTCCTTTTGGGGATCCTTATCTCAAAAAGGAAAATGAAACCCTTGTAGGATTACTTTGTTGTCCTTCTCTCAGTCTGTCAAGACACTTTTTATCGGGAACGCATGGATTATTCGAGTTGAAATTAAAACCATATAGGTACCGTGGTTCTTTAAATGGACGCAGTCAAAAGATAAGTCCGTTTATGTCGCAATTTCCTACCGAACCTTTGGTGTGCGACTCCGACTCGAACATGGCCGGTTTTTTTTTCTTTTGAGGTACAGAATCCTAAAAGATGACATTTTTACATACTTTTTTTATTATGACGTTTGAAGGTGGTGTTTTATCAATAAACAAATGAAGATATTTTGAAACCTTGACATTGCACTTTAAATAACATACCACTGCATTCGATTCCTTTCGCCATTGTAAAATAAAAGCATCAAGGACAAATAATATCAAACAACATAAAACAAGAAGCTGATGTAAGACGAGCATATTATTGAGTAATGAGACAGAACGGCCATCCGACTGCGGAGACATTATCGTCGTAGGGTTTTATAGTCCCCACGAGCCACGAGCCGCTCGATCGAACTGCCTCATACCTATTCAGTTACTAAATACAAGTAAGTTATGATCATTGTATCCTATTAATATTCGTTCATTTATTGTTTTTTTTTACATAGAATTACATCTTTAAATATTTCTTAATAAATTAATAAAAATAAGCATAAAAAAACATTTAAAGATATAAAAGTAGTAGCCCACCGATCGGGAACAGGGTCCAAGCTACAGGGTCAAGAGCCTTCTCAGGTGTTGGTCGAAGCTCTTGGCAATTAAGCCATTGGCTGTAACGACTATCGGCACAATGATCGCTGAGTCCACATCCCACATATCGACAACCTCGCGACCCAAGTCAATATGCTTAAATACGAAAGTTTGTATGAATGTATGGATGTTTGTTACTCTTTCACGCAAAAACTACTGAATGGATTTTAATGAAACTTTACAATAAAACAGCTTATCCATCAGAATAACAGTTCGTAAATATATATCGTATCTCCACACGAGTGAAACCGTGGGGCGCAGCTAGTCTGACATATTTCGCGCATTCGTAGATCTTTAGAAGTCGTCATGGCTAGTCAAAGGTCGGGTAGTCTGAGCAGAAAGTCTTTTCTTACTAGTTTTTTTTTTAACAAAATAGGCTTTTTTGCCGCAACTCGCATGTTGTGAATCAATGTTGCCGGCCTAGGGAGGAGGACACTTGCCTAGAAAAAACGAATCATTAGTACTTCTTCTTCTTCTCATGCCTAGCTTCTGGGTTGTGGGTTCAGATAAATTACAGATATTACTGTAGATAAATGCGAATGTTTGTGAGAATGGATGGATGTTTGTTACTCTTTCACGTCAAAACGGCTCAATGGATCTTAGATTATAGTCTGGAATAACACATAGCATACTTTTTTTCGTTATCACGCGGGCGAAGCCCAACTAGTAGATCATAAAAAAACTTTATTTAATTAAACAATTTATGAAGTCGGAATCAAATTAGACAGGAGCACAGGCGGGATGCAAAAGAAATAGTTTTTCTCTATTTGTAACCTAGTTTTATCGACTTTTACCTGTTTCCAAGTGACTTTAAATAGATTTGAACCCGGTGATAAAATCACTGCCATGAAAAATGTCTTGATAAAACTACGATGCGAAAATACATTGCAAAGTCGTGAAATAGAAAGCTTAACTCAATATTTTAGTTTATTGTAACAACGAACGTTTGGAGTGCTTACAAAATTATGAAAAATAAAAAAAATGTTAACGTGTAATAATGTTTGTCAAAGGAGATGTTCGATTTTGGGCTAGGAATATGTACACCGCATAGATAAAAAGGAAAAAAAATATCGATTCTCATAAAAATACAATTAAATTAGTTAGAATAAAAGTACAGGTGTACTTAATCAATTATTTGAAAAGTATATTAGTGAGATAACCCTTTTTTTAAGGTAGCCATGTCAGTAGTTATGACGTTTGATTGATGACATTGACAGTTCTAAGCAAAGAGTATAAAATTATAGAGGGTACTTCTAAGTTTCGTTTACGTTTACTTTGAATCATCGTGTTCGTGAATGTTAAGTTAGTTGTGTTTCGGAGTTTTTAACGATTGTTTTTGTTTTGCGAAGCAGTTTACTATTACGGACCTTGATTGATTGTTTCTCTGTTGACCCTGGTTTTGTTATATGATAGTTTCTGATTCGTCAGTGATTTGGATCCCGTCGTATGTAGTGTTTTTTTTACAATAACAAGTTCAGTTTCAGGTATGTATCCTCTTTTCTTTGTACAAATGTTATTTCTTTGCGATGTTTTCTTACCTTGTTCATTATTGTAACATTTTATCTCAAATTGTTCCAGTTTATTGACAATGGCGTGCGTAAGGCGCACCTCGGTAATAAATGAGAATGAACAATATTGCGCTAAACCATGAACTAATCTAGCTGCAATAATAGGTATTACAAGATAAGCAGACGCAAACAAGTAGTATGCTCGGAGTTTGTGTTTTGTTTTTCTCGCAGTTATAAATAAGGTGACACACAAAACATCAATCAAATGTCATTGTCAAAATCACATTTAGCTTATTGCTGACCACCATATTTATTAGTAGTTGTGTTGCTCTCCTTGACCGAGTTAAATTGGATTTACATAAAAACGACGGCAAAATATAGGAAATTAACACAAAAAAACGTTAACTATACTGTATAGTGATATTTACATTAGGTGTACATAGAGCTGGCCCAAGCTCCATACATTTCTGGAACATCTCCTTTACAGAAATAAATATAATTCATTAAGTGTATGTTTCTCAGAACAAATATGTACTTAAGTTGAAAACTAACAAATGCTTGCACTGACTGGACAAGTCTACTCAATCTTTGTGGTGCTTTCATAAAAAGACAATTTTACACACTAATCTGCATAGTCCTCATGTAAGTTGATCAATATTTTTGTCTGGACCTTAAAAGAGACATTAAATTACATCTGAGTTTGTTACGGCTGTTTCGTCTCATTTGGGTACATAGCACCGGCTTCATCTAGTTTTAAAAAGACGTGTAAATGTGTTTGTAAAAATCTACTTGCAAAATAAACATGATTATTTTATCATTTACATCGTTAAATACTGATTAAATAAAAAAATATTATTTAATCAGTCTTAAAACTAATGAAAGGGTATATGTGTTCTAATAATTACTATTTGTATAACAGATTTCTAATCAAAATATAAAACTTTGGAGTTCAAAAAACGTATCGTTCACTGAGTTCTAACATACACCATAGTTTTCCTGGTCAAGATCTCCTTCTCATTTGAAATCCTACTAAAACACTTTCTATCTATGAATCTTTAGTACCCCGTCTTTTTACCTGCGGGGTCAATGACTACCCTCTTTCTTAATTGATCGGAACCGTCTCGAAATACGACTGCGCCGCCATTCACGACCAGACTCTTTTGTTTGTATTTATAGTTAGCTTGTTCAGATTAACTTTACGTTGGTATACTGACTGCTGAAACGTTGCTGAAAATTGTTGTTGACACAGAAATTATAGTCCACGATTTAAATTCAAAATTAAGTAATACAGATGATCACAGAATAAACGGTTGTAACAACTAGACTTAGGACGGACTAAATTGGTGATGTATATACTATGTCTGTACACCTCTACCCAACTTAGTTTTGTACTCTATGACAATCTTGAACCACAAATTTGAGTAAAAGTTCTTCTCTGTGGTCATTTTAAGCTGTGAAAATATCAACCCTTTAAATCTATGCAGGCAAAACATATGGCCGTTTATGTCGCAAATACAAGTTCGTACGGAACCCTTAGTGCCGGTACTTGGTTGGTCTTTCAGCTTTTGGTGTACGGAACCTTAGAAATAAACTTTTGTCCTATAAATCCAACTTTTCGGGAAATGGAACATTTTCAACTTGAAAGTTGAAATGCAACCAAGACTTTACTGTTGGACAATGTCCGCGTTTGGAATGTACAAAACATGCAGTAACAAAACAAATAGGTGAAGAAACTTTTGGAATTCCTGAAATGAAAGTTTACATTAATAAATGTAATTCGTGTTAACACTGAGAAGATTTAGACTATCTTTGCTTATTAATCTTTCCTCAACACAACCTTTCCTAACTTACCTTTTCTTTCTTCGACTTCCCCCGCTCTGGGCGGAGCGGGGGGGCATGTCAAATCAAATCAAATCATTTATTTTTTGCTGAATACAAAACATTGTCATCAATGAAATACAATCATACAATCATTGTCAGACTTGTACTGCCTAAAACCCACCCATGTTCCTTCTGTTGCCCTTTACGTTCCAGGGCCGCAGTATCTCTTTCGAACAACCCGCAACCCCGGGGTCAACTACACCCCTTAAACTTGATCAAGAAAATGCTCAGTTCAACTAATTCCATGTGACACACAAAACTCTTATTTGAATATCGTCTAATTATTTTTTCAGTTGACAAAGTAACCTCGTCCATGCTAATCAGTCGCTATCAGATTTGGGAAGCTCTTCACTTATCTTTGAGGATATCGGGCGATCGGGCCTGTGAAGCCTTTGTTCAAATTATGGGACAAGGATTCCTACTTTTAAAGACGGGCACTTAACTTTATTTTTAGAACTTTCGAGATCATTTAAGATACATGATGTTATGTACTGTTCATGAAGCCATCAACTTTAAACTAAGTAAGTCTATGATATGATATATAAATAAATATATCTTGGGACAACTCACATACGGCTATCTGATCCCAAGCTAAGCAGAGCTTGTGTTATGGTAACCAGAAAACTGATATACATACTTATATATTATAGATATATCACACCCAGACACAGAACAAACAATCATGCTCATCTCACAAAGTTTGTCCTGGGTGGGAATCGAACCCACGACCTCCGGCTCAGCAGTCAGGGCCACTAACCACTAGAACAACAGGCCCGTCAATATGTAAAAAAAAATATAGTAAACAACTTATTTTTGGTGTGAATCACGTTTTACGGATGAACTCTTTGTTGGGCACTCTAAACATTGCTCTGGTGGATGGATTGTATAGTACGAGGGTCGGGAAACTGAAACTCAAAGCATTTATTTCAATTACACCATTACAGGCCATTTGAATGTCATAAACACAAAAAACATTCTGCTACAGTCCCGGTCACAAGACATAATAACTTGTGAAAGTACTGTAGTTGCCCATTCCAAAGCGTAGATCTCTATGGAGAAGAATGGGCAAGAAACTCCATGGACACTCTTTTAAATCACAATATTTTATAAAATCATGGATACATTATTCATGTTGAGATTATACATATAACGATTAGAAAAACGAGCACATTAAGAGCGTCCAGAGTAAAAGCAAAAACAAGAGTTTAGAGTTAAGTTTAGAGCTGAGAGATGTAATATTATACTTGCTGTGCCCAGTGGTTTCACCCGCTGTTCAGCTCCTTTTCTAGAAAGGGCCTCTCTCATTTTTATGTACCGATTTTCAGACCTAGCCGCTATGCACACAAATTGGTCCAGTCGTTTTGGAGGAGACCGCGACACGAGAATTTTATATTTAAGATTAAAAATAGATTTTAAAAAAAATTGTGAAAATGTTGAAACTTTTATCCTCTACTAATATCAACATAGCTAAAAGGTTCCCAGGAGCTGAAAAATTATCGCAATAAAGGGGAGAATAAATGCCTTTCGGTATCGTTATGGGTACTTTTACGAACACCATTTCCCATAAAATTATGTCAGCCAAGTATGTTCACGTAAACGAACAACTTTTCCTGAAGACGAACTGATGGTTAAACCTTAAACCTAAATCAACCACAACAATTTGATAACCAACTATTTAACCTTGTAATTATAACGGCTACGCACTGTCTAGCTTAAACTCTACGATCATAGTAGATATACATTTAATCAAACGTTATATTTGCCTACAATCTAAAAGTCTTCAAAAACATCAAACATAGCAACAGAAGATTACAAAATCAGTAACTTTTCTTTATTAATTAAATGCAAACAAAACCTACGCAATGACGCAAACTTTACACGTTGACGGTACCTACCATCACTGAGCTATTAACTGTCTACTATTACAGGCAAGGGAAACATCCGCGAAACTGACATCACATACCATCGCTGTGTTACTTCCACCACATTAAAACAAGGAGATGTAAAACCGGCAATGGAACGCGAAACTATCGATAACTTCCACACTCAAATTGACGCACGAAATGTTTGCACTATATCCATAGCGGTTGTCAATTTGTTCCAAGTTCCTGGTATACAACAGTTCCAGTACAACACTTGCGTATTCCTCACTAAATAAATGATTAACAAAAAGAACTCCAGATACAAACCTTGGAGCGATGCTTACTCGTATTATAATTATTTACAATCGTAAATCGTATTAGCGAATGAGTCCGTTTATTTTTTCAATTTCAGTCAATGATAGACTTCAGTTTGCGTACTCGGCATATCGGCGTATCGGTAGGTAACTCAGATTGTATCGGTACACCGGTCTATTTTGGCATGTAGGAAGTTTATTATGTATTTATAAATGAAGTCGGTGTAGCGGAGCGTTTAGACTCGCTTCGATATTTGAAATTATTACGCAAATAATTGTTTAAAATAAATATGGCTGGTTTGTTTTTTCTTTTTCGTTGCTATTGAATCGAGGTCTGTTCAAGGAGGCTGGTGAGGTAGATTGATATAGACGGATGGTTTGACGACTGGTTCGACCGTGGTGCGAACGTTGCACGTCATCCGAGCTCGTCGATTTAACTTCTAATTATTGCGCGCCAGACGTAAATACAAACACATCAGAAATTACGATTCGTTTCCCCGAAAACGCATGCGTGCGGAAAAGATTTAGGACAACATTGCATTTTATTAGAAAATTGAATTTTACAGTTTTACATACTACCCAGTTTAAAAAAATAATTTAATCACTTAAATGTTAAATAGTATTAGTAGCAATTTAAAATGTCTCTTTTTGACATTTTTATAATCGAAAACGAAAACTTTTAGTCTATAAATATGTTCACTCTCTTTTTTTTAATATATAATAACTGAAAATTTGGCTGGTTATTGAAAACTAATCGATGATCGGTTTGTGAAAATCGAGAACCAAAATTTAATTTTCGGTGTGTACCGAAAAAATATAACGTAACTTAAATAACACTATTAATATTGTTGCTTGCGGTTGTGTTATTACACTTAACCAAGAGCAGATTTTCCATTTACTTTTTCAATTCATAAACTAAAAAGTATTCACAGACCGCGTTGGCACTGGCATGGCGATTAATCGTAGAGGCATTAGTGTCCTGAACTCCTGGCGGGTCTATTTCAGCGGTTCGCTCCAATGGCCGCTCCTGAGCAAACTTCATAACGTCAGCTGTCTGGCCGGGAAATCCCACACTATTCACGATGAGATAGATGCATTCAGATATTCAGAGCTATCTCGATATATTTAAAGATCGAAGTGTATATGCATATTCATACTTATATCTTTACTTGAATTCCGAAATGTAATCATAAAATGGTAATACATTTACAAACCCTGCAGGATTAAATATTTAATCGTGTAATTTTTAACAAACTTTTTATTAGCTTCACCTGTAAATAATTACGTAAACAAATGTAAGAATGTTAAATTAGACCCAGTGGTTTCCGATGAGTTGAAATTTTGATAGTGTAGTTTGGACGGCAATATTATATATGGTTAGTTGAGTGACGTTAATCTAAGTCCAATATGGCGGATAACCAGAAATGGAAAGACTAGTTATTGTTTACACATTTCCTTCATTATGGTATGGGAATAAAAGGAGTAGATGAGAAAAATATGAAGAAGTGAATATTTTTATAAAACAATTATTCGGCAGTGGTTCTGAATAAAGAGCTCCGAATCTTTGTGTATTAATTTATTGTTAGAATACAAGGAATAGCCTTAGGATCGTTTGATTAAAACCTTAAGATTAGATTCAACACAATACGTTACCTCATAAATATTAGTCACCCTTTTCACTGAAATTATGAATGATCGATTGTTTTCTGGCCTTCAGCTGTCAAACGATCAAGCAGAAAGAATCTCATTGACCAATCTGTTTCCGGAGTTCCGAAATATGTAACAGCGAAAGTAGCATCAAAATCACTTCAGCAGTTCCCAAGCGATGCGCGTGACACATACAGATAAACAAACGGACGGAGTATGTTGTTTTTGGCGCCAAACAGTGCGTGGAGTTGGTTTTATAAACGTGCAATTAATATTGTAGACGGATGCAAAGAGTTTGTAATCGTCTGGATTTCCATTCGTCTTGGTTCTCAGAAACTAGATAGATTAGTTTGAGCGCGAGATGATTATTATTTATAAGTCACGTGGATATGTTTTCTGAGAAGAATCTAAACACGAAACTTATGTTAGTTTTCTTGCAATTCATTGTATACCATTAAAAAAACATTGAGGGAACTACTCTGTATTTTTACTGAACTAAAAGTTTTTAGAAGTTCTTCTCTTCATTTTTATCTTATCTTGTAAGTAGTTAGTGTCGAACCTGGTATCAGAGCCTCTGACTTGACTCGACATGCCGTCGAGAAATATCTCTCAGGAATGCGTGTCTGTCATTTGCATTATGTTAAACGTTACTTACTGTTAATGGTAGTGCAGAGATAATTACTTGTTATTGCTAGTATTTATTAGTGGCTGTAGGTGTATCTAATTAGATATCATATTCATAACATCAAATTAGCTGTTAGTTGTGACAGTTTTCATTAAAAACTAGCTGTTCCACGCGTTTTCACCCACGCTGCTCAGCACCTGTTGGTCGTAGCGTGATGTTATATAGCCTATAGCCGTCCTCAAGAAATGGACTATCCAACACTAAAAGAATTTTCAAATTCCAGCCAGTAGTCCCTGAGATTAGCGCGTTCAAACAAACAAACAATTAGTATAGATTATAGTATAGATGTAGGTAATGATAATTAAACTGCTTTCTCTGTAGGTAGACCTTTTTTTCATTAATTTGCTAAAACCAACACTTAAAAATATCTACAATTATCTGTACTATTTCTGCGTACTATTTATTAACATTATAGTAATATTAAAGTAACTCTGTCTGTATGTCTGTCTCTTCTTCACGCCTTAACCACTGAACCGATTTCAATGAAAATTGGTACAGATATAGTCTGGGACCCGAGAAAGGACATAGGACAGTTTTCATCCCGGAAATCCCCCAGGTACGGGAACCATTAATCCACGCGGATTAAGTAGAGGAAAAAAGCTAGTTTTTAAAAAAAGCTTATTTGTGATTAATGTGATTTAGTCAGGAAAAGTCTGACAGAGAAAGGCTGCAGCAGGGGGGGGGGCGCTGCAGCCACAGTGGGAGGAGCTATGTGATGAGTCTCCATCCGAAAAAAACCCGCTTGGGTAAAATTGTAAACCTAACAAGTCTCCAATGAGCACAGTCCCTTACGTGTCTATATTTAGCGGGACCACACAGCAACACCTGACTGACACACTTCTGTTCTAATCTAGTTTACAATCACCTACTCTTAGATTATGGCACTAAACAATCGGATTTGTCTAGGAGGTTCATTAGAAAGATGGAATCCAAAGTGTCCATCGGTTTAAGTTCTGAGACCCTGACATAATTAATCGAAAATTGTATATATTTATTTTGATACCGATTGTCTATGTTACAGGTAAAATCAATATCATCCAAAGATAATAAATTGTGAAATTAGTATTTATAATTTTAATTCCGGTGTTTGTGCTAACATCTTGATAGATTAGATCTCTATATTTGTTACTAAATTGTTACAATTTTGCATTTAAAGTTTCATAAATACGATCTGTTTCTTTAAGTTATTATTTATATTTGATATTTATCGGTAGCAATGTTTATGATTGATGAAATGATGATATTTAAAGCACAAATAAGAATAACAAATGTTTTTGAACACGAAATGATATAAATGCCAAAAACTTCAACTTTGACGTTTGGTAGATATTCTAAAAGTTCCATTTTGACGTTTAGATATATTACAGTGGCTTTAGACAGACGGTTTTAGAAAATTGACTCTCCATCTCCCTATTCAGTTCCCAGTTCGGTAAGCCTCAAGTATTTATATCGGCCAACAGAATTTCCTCTGTATTTGCAGACGGAACAGATCTATCGTATATTTTTATAATAATAGAATGTGTTGCGAAAGCATTTGTTTCATATTTTTGTCATTTGCTAAAGCTCTAAACACTTGTTTTTATAAGATAAACAGACACTTTTGAAAATCAAGAAGATGAAGCTACAGTCCCAGTCACAAGGCGTAATAACTTGTGAAAGAGCTGTAGTTGCCTAAAGAGTAGATCTCTATGCACAGGAATGACTTTTTAGCTTTATTCTTTTTCTTACTTTTTTATATGTTTTGTTGTAACATTAAATGGATGATTTCTAAATCTTATTTCTATCATGGACCATGGTTAAATTCCATAATATCTATTATCATTTTGTAAGTCGACTCATTCGCTGAATGGTTTCCATTCGAAATTCTTATACAGAATCCCTTTTCACTGAAAACCAAAACACTCCATCCATTGGCCCCTTTTGAACGATGTTTATCGCTCACTCATTCATTCGTTCAACATGACATCTTTTGTATCATCACAAAACTGTCAAACGTATTTTTTCTCACTACGAACTGGCCATAAATATGTTTCTTCTTCCATTTTTGAAACGGCTGTGTTGCTACCATCTAAAATAAAATAACCCTTTTTAAGTGTCAAAGCATTTTTAAGTGTTTAAAATAGTGGGCTGAATGCAGATGGATTTAGGTGTATTCTCGCGACACATTAAGTTTTTATTAATGTTGTCACACACAAGTTTGGCATTCATGTTTTTTAAATGGCCGCCATTTGTAAACTGTTTAGTAGTTGGAAGTGAACTGTTTTATCTGTCGAGAAATATTGCAGCAATTTATCAATTAATTTTAAACTGTTATTTGGTATAATAAAGCTAATTTTGAAAGAAGAAAAACAGATTATCATTGTTACATTTAAAGGCAATCATAATGTGAATAGCGTTTGTGTGGGAGTTTATACAATTTCGTTAGTGTCTTTACGCGTTCAATTTCTAGACCATTTTCAAGTTATTTAACTTAAGTTATTAAACTTGCTCGGAGTAATATTGTTTAAGCGCTTCTAAGCCACTTCTTCCGCGCGTAGAAATATGTATTACCACATGATGCATCACAAACTCAAGAGAATTATTCTAGTGTTACCTATAATTCAAACCAAATTATAAAGGTTTCAAGGATAAGTATTTAAATGTGTTCAACCTTCTTATTAAAATACAAACCATAGGTGCAATCACTGTAACTATTGACCTTAATTATTTTCGAAATCACACGCCCACACAAATATTTACAAAATAATCCACAAATCAGTGTTGCAACCACAAACACATTTACTACCTCACCATCTCACTAAAAAGTATATTCAGCACTAAGTACTATTTTTAAAACTAGCAACACCACGCCACACTTTTTACGCGCCATACTTGCTAACGCGCGGAGAATAACCCCCGTAGAATAAATAAATGTAAATATAGGTAACACGGCATCGTAATTACCTCGGCCAGGTTAACGTGTGCTAGCACAATGTTTATTTGTCTAAAAGAATTATTTCGGTTACGAACTTGGCATTCGTTGTGCGGTGAGAATTAAATGTGGAATTAAATGAATTTAGGTTACGTGCGGCAGGTTAAGATTGGAGGGAAAAGGGCATTTTCTCAGAGCGTTCTCGGTGTTTTTAGGACTGGCAACTATTTGGCAAGTCAATATGGCGCTAGCATTTTTCTAAATCTGCTATAGGTGAAAGAATTCGTATGTCCGTCGGTAATTTAGACCCCATTTTCCTAAGGATATTGGTTTACTAATAAAGAGATAAGAACGGTCTGGGACCATTAGAGAGAAGAAGAAGAATTGAGAATCAGTAAAACAGATTACCGAAGACAAATAAACAGATTACCGAAGAAAAAATGCAAAAAGAAGTGTAGTTCCCCAAACTAGCGGTTCTAGTTAAAAAAATAAAACAACATGACTTAAGTATCTTTCTAAGTTTGCGGTTCTTACGTGCAACTTCAACATAACCTCTCAATATAGCAAGAAACAAACTATCTATTATAGAAATTAAAGGTACACGACCGTTTGTATCAGCCCATAGTTTGTACCGGAACATCGTAGGTACGTCGTTACGGCTCATTGTTGCATGTTTCACCGCAACTTGTTTTATTTTTCATGATGCGCTGTACTGCACCGAATTCACTCTTACAGTCGATACTAATTCTATTTGCCTGACTTAAGTTGCACGATTAGTAATACTTTAGTACTAATAGGAAGGAGAAATAAAGCATGTGTGAGGAATTTTGCTACGTTATTTAATTCATAGTAACTAGAAATGGCTATACGATATTAAATTAGCTTTCAAAATAGCTGTTTTAACATGTTTTCGCAATTGTGTAGGACTTGCGTATTAATTGATATAACGCTGACAACACGTAGACGTTGGCAATACGGTAGTGTCGCGTAGACGTGAGACGTGAAGTTAACGCAGCGTCTACGCAGTGTTTACGTTCACCAGATGCTAAAGCACACGCACAACTGAATCTATTTACGTGCACAAAAGCTTACAGACATAGATCTAAGGTTAAAGACTTCTTCGATAAACACTTAATAACGCTGTTCAAAACTCGTGCGCACTTCCTAAATATTGCTACCGTTCACTCGTAATAATCAGAAATGATTGGCTACTGCAATATTCTCAGACTACACCTCCGTTATTCACGTATATAAGTTTTAAATAAAGATATTGTGTATTTGTTCGCTGATCTTCAAATAAATAAATGTTGTGATAGATCATACCAATTTAGACTTTACTAGCAACTTTATAGTTTTCCTGTGAATTCAGAAACTCGGGTGAAAAAGTTGATGAAACAATTTTATAAGTGGTTCATCTTTTTTAAACATTTGTTTTATTGAAATTAACGATCAGATATGTTAAAAGTAATAATCTTGCAAGTGTTGTAAGTTTAGTTTATAATTTCAAACTTGTGTTACGCCCTGTTCACGTCCTCAGGCGTTATGACGCGATTTATTCTTCTCGTGTGGCACGCGAGTCGCGTCGCGGTTACTTCGGAGTCCTAAGCACGAGCGCGGTGTGAACGTAACATGAATAGGAATAATCGATTATTTTAGTGAAATTGATTGCAATAATTACAATCAGCCATAGTTATGTAAAAAATATCAAAATAAAATATGAAGTAATGGAGTATTTTTAATTTCGAAAGCGCGCTTTTGTTTGTTCCATAAATTGCCCAAGTGATGTGCAAATCCTGCCGGGGTTGCGGGTTGTTCGAAAGAGATACCGCGGCCTCGGAACGTAAAGGGCAATAGAAGAAACATGGGTGGGTTTTAGTCAGTACAAGTCTGACATGCCCCCCCGCTCCACCCAGAGCGGGGGAAGTCATTGGATGATTTCCCACCCGAAAAAAAAAAAAAAAAAAAAAAAAAAAAAAAAAAAAAAAAAAAAAGTGATGTGCAAATGTATCTATTTCATTTTTGCGTGAATATAACGTTTACCGCGATGATCTCCGAGGTTCTAGTCCTAGCACGAATACGATCTTGTGGCATACTCTAAACTCTTTCATTTGTTTTTAACCCATTTACTGTCACTACCTGCGTGCCGCGTGAGCGTGTATTTTATGGCCAAGCGGTAATTCTTACCGTAATTCTAATTGTAGGTATTTATATTCCTTTTACAACATTTTAATATTTCAAAATATTAGATTGTATAGTAACGTGGTTATCGCGGTACACGTGGATGTTCGGATATGGGTCAGTTTACGTTACACATGATGAATTCTTTTAGAATGGAACGCGATGCTTTACGATCAGGCATAATTTATTTAAACGTGTACACAAAGGTATAATACCCGCGTGAGGGATACTTCTATTAGTTTTAAAATTTATTGCGTGGTCAGGAAAACAATGAAAACTTTGTTTTTTAGGATTCCGTAACTCAAAACGGAACCCTTATTTATATAACTATACTTTGTAGCCCGACTGTCTGTCTGTCAAGACGATTTATCTCGGGATCGCATGGAGTTGAAATTAAAATCATATACACAAATCTGTTGTCGTGAAGTTTGTACAGAAGAGTCGGTGCGCTAGTTCGACTTGCATTTGTCCGGTTACTCTAAAAAAAACAATTTCATCATCCAACATGAAGTGCCGAACAACAGAGAATCGTATTTTATCTTGTTTTTTTTTTTTAAATATTTGTCCTTGATATATTTTGTGAAAAAAACACAAGCGGTGTTGCCATAATGGTCAGAGTCAATGATCTTAAAATCACTTGAGTGTAAGAATGATGTCATTTGGTATCTACTGCAGGTATTTAGCGTTGGCGGTCATTTTCGAGATGGTTTTTTGGCAGTCCTATAAATTGAAGATTTATAAGGCTATCTATCTATATATGTAGATGGCAAGTGTTTAACAAATAAGCTGTAGGTAATAATAGGTACCTCAAAAGGAAAAATTAACCCTTAAATAGATCACTATGTTGTCCATCTGTCTGTTTGTCTATCAAGCTCCTTTATATCGGGAACGCGTGAAGGTAACCAGTTGAAATTTAAACCATAAACTCAAGTCTTTTGTCCTGTAGAGTTGTAGAAAAAACCTCTCTAAATGTGCAAAACAACTCGTTTTGCTTACGGATAGTTGTATTTTGCCATAAGTTCTATGAGACTTATGTCAAAATTCAACGATCCGTAACCAAAACAAGTCGTTTTGCACATTTATATCGTTTTTGTTCATTGGAACCGGACGTTAGTCTACGCAGTTAAAAGATATGGCGATTTATGTCGCAGGTTTGTACGGAACCCTCGGTATGAGAGTCCGAGATGCACTTGCCCGGTTCTTTCACATGACATCACTTTTTAAATAGCATTTCGTGTAATCGATGAAGCTTGTGATACGGCCAACATTTGCCAGCTGCATCGTTGCGCCCATAACGTAAACTACATCGTTCTGCATTACTCACCGAACAACTATTTACTACTGTTTTGTTAGCTTATTGATTTTGCCTGATCAATTGACGGGGGAACATATTTTATAATAGGTTACTCAAGTAATGGGGGTCCAAAATGGCTGCATAAGCAGAATTATAAAAGTTTAATAATATTAATTACGTTACCATTAGTAAAATGGTCACAAAGTCACAATTTACAAAAATGTGAAATGTAAATGCAAAACTGCAACTGTGATCATTTTGTGAATTTTAACTTTATTCGTTAATGATAATATTATTCTACTAGCTTTCGCCCGCGGCTTCGCCCGCGTTAAATTTGGGGTAACACAGTTCCCCTTGCGCCTTATTGATTTGTAATAGCAACGCTAAGTTTTCCCTTCTCTTCCCACTTTCTCCCTCAGATCCCACTTTTTTCAAAAAAATATTAGCCTATGTCCGTCTCCTGGTTCCCTACTATCTCTGTACCAAAATTCATCCAAATCGGTTCAGCCTATTAAAGCGTGAAGAGGTAACAAACAAACAAACAAACTCACTTTCGCGTTTTTATAATATTAGTAAGGATGTTGATTTAGCCAAAGCGGCCATTCTAGACTCCTTGTTTTCGCCTACTACCCTTACCCTTTTTTGAACTATGTTCGGGAAAACTGGCACGTTGTAAAGAAAAAGGAAATAAACAAAACTTTAAAATTGAAATACAAAAAGTAGATAGCTACAGCTTAGGCGACCGTCTGTCAAAGTACGGCAATATTTAAAAAAAAAACTGATCAATAAAAGTTGCGATTCAATTGCCAGTACTTATCGAATTTAAGAAAAAAAAACCGTCTAACCGCCGTTCAACATCAAATAATTTTGTATTCATTACACTTTTTTTTAATTCGAAAGGAAAATCATCAAAAACCTTCTCCCGCTCTGGGTAGAGCGAAGGGAGTGTCAGACTTGAAATGATTAAAACCCATGTTCCTTCTTTTGCCCTTTGTGTTCCGAGGCCGTGAAATCACTTCCGGACAACCCGAGGCCTAGGAAGGCTGTGGCTCTGTGTCAAGTATAAAATCACAACATCTAACAGACCATCCCTACAGTACCTATAGAGGGATGCAGCTGAATACCCACACGGCAACACGGTTGGCGCAGTGGCTCAGCGGTTGACTGCTGCGCTGCGTGTTGTGGTTTTAATCCCCGCACGGAACAAATATTTGTATGGCCTACAGATAGTTGTTCCGGGTCTGGCTGTTTGCGTATGTGATTTTAAATGTTTGTAAACGCACTCACGATATCGGAGAAATTCCTAGTGTGGGGCAACGTTTTATAAAAAAATAAAAAAGTAAACAGTATTTTTCATAGAACTCCTCAATCTACAAGATAATAATAACTCCCCCTTGGTGTTCCTGATCATATAAAATAATTACATAAAATTGTGTCATAAAGCGTAATGCTGAATCACTATATAAAAAGGACATTTTTCGTAACTATTTTTCTCATTTAAATACAAGAATTTTACAAAATTGTCTTTCGAATTCATGAAGTATTTCTTTAAAGTCCTTAGCTTTTGTTCAGTGTTGCCAAATTATTTACCAGAACGTAAATAACTTGGGAGTTCTTCGCTAAAGTCTTATCATACACGGTTCATTTACTCTACAGCACGCAACGACTAGCTATAGCTTACAGAGTTTAGTAAGTAAGTCGCGTTATCTGAAACATTAAAAAAAAAACGCACATAGAGGGTTCCGTACACTACATAAACGGACATATTATTATCTGTTGCCTACGTAGACTTAGAGATAGGATTTTTCCACAACTATAAGGGACCTTTAAATAAATATCTTGGGACAACTCACACACGGCTATCTGATCCCAAGCTAAGCAGAGCTTGTGTTATGGTAACCAGACAACTGATATACATACTTATATAATTTATAAATACATACATATTATAGATAAATCACACCCTTTAACTTAAGTATATGGTTTTAATTTCAACTCGATGCCTCAACGCGTTCCCGAGATAAAAGATCTTAACAGACAGACAGACGGCCAACAAAGTGTTCCAATAAGGGTTCCGTTATTTCCTCTTTAGCTACAGAACCCCAAAAAAAAAACATCATAAGTCACAGGCAGCAGCAATGGATTCCAAAATTCGATTTGCACTAAAACTCCAATGCAGATAGCGCTTCGATAATAAAAAAAATATGCTATAAAACATAGAGAAGCGAGAGCGAATGTTGTCGGCACAACAGCGATGATAGGATTACATTATTCAGATGGGTAGAGTGTGCCGATGCCGACTACCCGCCCACTGTAATGGCGGGTTAAAAAATTATAAGCTAGCCGACGTCTTCCCCGGGTGATAGACAACATTCTTATGAGTTTTCGAGAGTGTGTGCTCTCGTTATGGGAGAGTTTTTAAATTGTGTGTCGTTGAAATTTTGTGGTGTGTTGAAAGATTAGTTAGCTTTTTAAGAGACATTATCTTTTGACTGCGTAAACTTAGATCGTTGATTTTTTCACAGTACAAAAGGACTATAGATTTGAGTACATTGTTTTAATTTCAATTCGATACCTCTATGCGTTTCCGATATAAATGGTATTTTCCGGCAGATAGACAGACAACAGAGTGATCCAATAAGGGTTCAAAATCTTCCTTTTGAGATACAGAACCCTAAAAATATGAAACCAAGTCTAATAGTGGACATTTTCTTTGGATTTTCTTATTTATTTTCTAGAGATGTAAAGAGAAAGGTCCCGTAGATATCTGACCACTATAAACTTCATTCCACCTTTTGATTATTGGTTGTCAAATTGCTCTTGATCATACCAAGACTAGCTGGTGCCCGCGGCTACGCCCGCGTGATATCGTTAAAAAAAATATCTTATGTGTTATTCCAGACTATAATCTACCTCTGTGCCAAAATTCATCAAGATCCGTTCAGCTGTTTTGCCGTGAAAGAGTAACAAACATCAATTCATCCTCACAAACATTCGCATTTATAATATTAGTAAGATTTGACTTGCCACTTGTCTAGGCCATGGTTTTAAAGTCCATTGCGTAATGGTTTCAAGTCTGCAATAGTATATTTGGCTACTGATATTCTATTCAATAAGAACCGTTTCATTCATACCATCTTATCTATTAATGAATGTTGAAATTTGGCCAACATCAGCATTCAGAGTAGTGTTAGAGCCAAAACAATGAAACTCATCAATACAGTAATAACTCTTAACCTAGTTAAGTGAAAAATGGCGAGACTGTAACGTAATAGTCATTACAACAGCTAATTCTTATTTAAATGACTATGTTGCACAATTTTGTACAAACGGTGAAATGGTTTAGTATGCAGGTGACAACATTACGTTATCTACCTACTCTTGAAACCGTCTTGGACACTGATTTTGTGATACATAACATGCTGAAAATTACGATTATTAGAAGAAAGTACTTGGTTACTTAAAGGTCCTGCGTCATAATAGTCTTTTGTCACAATTTTTTTATATTGGCGATAAAAAAACGTATAAAAGTAATCAAAAGTCATTCATTTGAGAATCTTCATGAATAAGTACGTAAAAAGTTTATTAATCAAAAGAAACAAAACAGAATTAAAATTGTCGGAGAGCCGGAAACTGAGCAGCGCCTGTATGTTGTGGCTCATGCATTATTTGAATTAAACATTCCACAGGGTAGCCCCAAAAATCCCGTTGGTCACCACTGCCTTATGTTTTAGCTAGGGCGAAGTGGCGGAACTGCCCAGAATCCTAAAATTATTCACACCACATAGTGATCAAGATGTCTATCTTGATCACTATGTGGTGTGAATAATTTTCTCTCCTCTTCTCTCATCTCCTCCATACCTACTCAAACATTTCACCGACTGTACCAAACAAACCCATTGCTTCATCCGAACATTTGTCGCTTGTGTGGGCAGATGAAAAGATACAGTAATTACGAGCAAAAGAGCGTATTTCACGTGCGGTAACGATCGACACAAACAGTTGTAGCCTAAGCCTCGACATTCATGTATCCGGCGGTGTTCCACCACAGAAGTTACACGAGATTTATTCCTCATTACAAGAGAATATTGTAGTTTTATAATGTCATTCGTGAGATTAGAAGCGGTCGCGTTGGGGCAGGTTATGAGGCTCTTCCCGCGGAAGTCTATTTGTGAGTGGGTTATGGTTAAAATCTGTGTTAACCAATGTTTTGTTTCTTCACGCGAAACGAGACCGCCGTAAAAATGGAAGTGACATAATTACGTATTGTAGAAAGATTTTACGGCACTATGTTTTATAGCAGAAAAAAAAAATCACTTTTTGTAGATAGAGGTATGCCTAAATATCTTCGAGAGAAGTGATCATTTGAGGAGGTCTTGGCTAAATAATAGCAGCCCTTCGGTGTCGATCTCTGGGTTAAGCCGCGCTTGCCTAGGTTGACCTGTAGATGGGAGACCACCCGCTACATACCAAGTTTCCTCCGTGCCTCGGAAAGCACGTTAAGCCGTTGCTCCCTGCTGTCGTTTGTAGATCTTTGACAGTCGTTACAGGTGTTAGTGTCCCAAAAGTCTGACAACTAGTCTTACCTAGGGGTATCGAATGCAGTTGCTCTATGTAAAATACTGGTAATCGGCTGCATCTGGTAAGACTGGAAGCCGACCCCAACACAGTTGGCAAAAGCTAGGCAGATGATGAGAAGTGATCATGTTTTGTGCATGATCTATATTGTAGTCATGCCTTTTATCAATACTAATTTATTCACTCTAAAATATTTACACTCACGCTTAAAAACCCAATAGTCTGGTTGCCATTGATCTACAAAGCAGAGTTTGATATTATATTTTTACAATACCGCGTCATTTCACAAATGCCTTGTCAAAATCAATTTTTTTTTTATTGTTTATTTATCATATTATAATTAAATTAATTACTAAATATATACAACCTATAAATATACACAAACTAATAATAAAAAAAATATATACAGAAAATTACAGGGCGTCAAAAAATTCGTCCGTATCGCCGTCAACAGGTAAAGTGCCCAGAAGGCTGGCAGCATTACCGCGTTGGATGGCAATGCTTATTTTTTGTGCAAAAAACAGGCCAGCCCTCTGGTCACGAGAAGAATCGACCAACCGCTTGGCGATTTCTCGAAATACTACATGGGCACTCGGACCCCATGGCCCTAGTGTTTCAACCCCAAACGGCTCAAAAACATAATTACCAATCAAATTGTGATATTTGCGCCGTTTGAGGTTTTCAGCACCTGCAGCAGCAGCTCCAGCGCAACCCACCGTACTAGGAAGATGGGATGGTGCAAGGGTGTCGACACAAGTTGCATCCCACATCAAAGATCTACCCAACTTCCATGGCATTATGGTCATACCATCTGGTCTCTTTCCATCGACGCGTACTAAGCCAGTTGGTTCTAAAACAGCTGGCACCCCGGCGGTGGCAAGAGCACGACGGATGAGATCATTAATGCAAGCGTGCCGAGCAATACGACCTGCGCTTTTACTGCAGGAAAGGCCATGGTGTCCGAGGCAGTCGACTGCTTCCCCACATTGACAGCGATGCGGAGCCCCACAGGGTGCACCCAATCGCAAACACGTAGCGAGCCGGAAGGTTGTGTCACCCAACAAAGTACCTATGTTAGGTGACGGTAACGCCTGTAGCCAGAGGCCCGATTCCCACTCACCCACAGCCAGCAAGCGGGCACGCTCAGCAGAATTGGTGGACGTATTAATAAGGTTATTCCGTACCAACCTGCAGAGCGGCTCATCCCACTGTCTCTGGGAAAACGGGTTCACGGGCCGATCCGAGTCCGGGCAAGCCATTTTCCAGGCATCCTCTGCGTCGGTCAAGCACGGCACTTCCGAGTCAACCAGGGAGAGAGCTAAAATTTTCCTGGTCAGCTTTTCAGTGCTGTGGACGGAAGACAGGAATAAGTAAGCTTACACTGGAAATTTTGCGGACGCCGAGGCCACCAAAACGAATTGGCAGGGTGGCTTGTAGCCACGCTCGGTCATCCAAAGCCATATTAAAAATGGCAGATACAGTATTGCGAATAATTTGATCAATTTTGTCCAAATGTTGTGGTTGCTTCCAAAGTGGAGAACAACGCAGAAAATACATAAAATTTGGACCAAAACAGCAATATCTTAACAGGGTGAACGCCGAATGCAAATTAATTTGAGATAGTCTGTCCGAAATATCAATAAAATGATTGATTTTGTTCTCGATGAAAGATGAAAAACTTTCTTCTAAAATAGGAGAACCTAGGAGGTGAAGGGAACTTTTTTCTAAAATTTTGATGTTTGGGGCTATTGCATTAAATTTATCTATAGTCAATTGTCTGTCGGTAATGTCAGAAAGGTAAATTTCGCACTTTGAGGGATTAAGGTCAAGGCCAATAGATTTAAATTGCTGTTTTAGTAGTTTCAGATCATTCAAAACAGTGTCAACATCACCTCCTAAAGTTCCATCGTCCAAGTACCAAATGTTAAAGGAGATCGACAGTTTTGGGCCAAAGTATGTACAGAAACGATATGTATATAAAAAAAAAAACTAGATTTTTTACTGATTAAAAACAACATGTAACAATAATAACTTTCTACTGGAATGAGCAAAAAATTATAATTTTAAATATGGTTTTTATTTTAATGTTCGTCTAAAACTAGCTCCGTAAACAAGCTGTCAGGTCATTTTAAGATCGTTCTAAAACTAGGAGTTCTAAAGATGTTAATAAAAAAACGATATCTATTTTGTTTTAGCATCTATCATGGACATTATAATCATTTATAAACGAAAAAGGACATTTAATGAAATTATTTTGGTTTTAGTAATAGTTATTTTTATATTTAACAAAAACTTCGTTTAAAATCGTGTGTCGGGCGACTGTTTCAAAACGAAAAAATATCGATATTTGTCAAAATGTCAATGTCTATTCACTCCCGTCAAATCCCGTCATTCGTTTTCGTACTTGTGCACTTAAGGGCCTATGCACACCACGTTTTTTAAACGCGCCGTCGACGCGCGTTTGTAGCGATACAGACGCGATACGCACGCAAGTCAGACGCAGCCTGTAGACCTTTGCACACCTGTATAAATACAGACGCGCGTGTGTAGCGATACAGACGCGATGCAAACGCGCGTGTGTAGCGATACAGACGCGATGCAAACGACGAATAATCCGGCAATCGTAAATTCCACAATATTGGCCGGTTTTGAATTTCAGTTATGAAGTTTTCTGTGTCGAAAGGCTCAATTTTTTTGTTCCAAAGACGTGCGGTGCACCAAATCGCTCGATTGCTACTAGCGTAGATTCACACTTCCCTTTCCCTCGTTGCGTTTGTATCGATACAGACGCGCCGGTGCCGCGCGTTTGTATCGATACACACGCCCCGGTGCCGCGCGTTTGTATCGATACAAACGACAACAAACTGCTCTGCAGGATAAAAACGCGCCGGCAACGCGCGTTCCCAAAACGCGCGTCGACGGCGCGTTTAAAAAACGTGGTGTGCATAGGCCCTAACTTGTTTTTATTTTACCTACCTAATTCCTTTTGTGTGCCATGCAATAATATGCTAATAGTAACGTATAACTATGTTTTTAAACAATTAAATCAATGTGACTATTTGATTATTGTGTTTAAAATGCATTTTAGCATTATAAATACAATCATTCTTACCATCTGCCGCATAACCTTACCTAGTGACCCAAAATCTTATTTTCTTCCTAATTCCCATAGAATCTTGAAAAAAATCTTTCTGATAATAATATGAACGTGTTTTATTTAGTATTCAACACATAAATTGTTACTGTTCACATTTGGCCCAACGATGTATGGGTTTCTGGCGGTCTCCTTTTGAATTTAATTTTTTGATTATGGGGTGAATAGCTAAACTGAAAATGACAGGCCCGAGAGGGTCACCTTGTTGGCAGCCAACTGCAGATTCCAAAACATTGTCCTTGAACAATAATTTTGATGGATGTCTATAACATTGCCACATGAAACCATAAATTTCGGGAAGTTCTTTTTTCACTTCAGTCAACAAAATGTCCCTGTTAACGGAGTTAAAAGCGTTTTTGACGTCAACCTTGAGGATGATCTCACCTTTTAAAGAATTTAAAAAAGAGGATAAGGCATGTACGGCACCTTCACAACCCCCTCTGGAACCAAAACCGAGTTGAAGGGGCTGGAACTTAGTTGCAAGCGATTCGCTGTAAAGCTTGCAACAAATTTTGGCTGCCATACGCCTGTAGGTGCAACCGACGGCAATAGGACGAATGCCGCCATCCTTTTTGCGGAGGGCACACAGATTGGCCCCGCCGGAGAGCATTAAGTTGACCAGAACCACAAGCTCCTTCAAGAGCGACTCACCAGCTTCCCCGGCGCCCAAACTCAACAAATCTTTCAGATGTTGAGGAGTCAAGCCGTCGAGGCCGCCGGCAGAACCACCAACCAAAATCAATTAGGTTAAAAAATCAAAGAATGGTTTACATACGAACAGGTAAACCACTTTAAAAGCCACTTCACGTATTAATAACATGTTTGTTTCTCTTTTAGCCTTTGCTTTGACTCAAAATGTATCTTTTGCCTTCATCTTTGATTCCTCTCCACCACAAAACGTTTACCATCAACATTCAAAGGTATTTCATCGTTGCCACCTGGATAATCTGCAACAATGTACAAAACATTACACTATGTCTGGTTCGTGGCTTAAAAACTCCGGGTATTAACCCACTTGTGAGCTAATTCGGGCTGCGCGTACGCAGCGCGGGCGATCCCGGCTGCGTCAATGCGAATGATTGATGATATTTGACAACTATGGCTACTGTTGCTGATATGATGTTTATTTCTTTGAATTAGAATCTTCTTGGTTCTTCGAAGAGGTGCTTCAACTTTTTTTTTAACATCTGGCCGTATGGTTTTAATGACCTGGTTTCCAAGCGACATTGGTGACGAAGGACGTTTACTTAAAAATATGGTGTCACTAGGTTTTACCCGCGGCTTCGGTCGCGTTAAATTCGGGGTAGCACAGTTCCCCTTTCCTTATTTACAGGTACCTGCTACCTGTAGTTTTTACCCTTGCACCTTATTTATTGTAATAGCAATGCTGAGTTTTTCCTTTTCATCTCTCTTTCTCAATCATATTTCAATATAAAAAATAGCCTATTTCCATCTCCAGGGTCCCAACTATCTCCGTACCAAAATTCATCAAAATCCGTTACGCCAATTAGTCGTGAAGATGTAACAAACAAACAAACTCACTTTGGTTTTTACGTTCGTGGTCGTTTTTTTCACAATAAATCGTACAAACAGTTTCTTGTGACCAAGTATTTTAGCTTCTTTTATCCTTTCTCTCTTATTCAAGAAAACCAAAAGCAATATTACAGTCTTTTACTCATGGTCGATGGGCCCTCTAATTTTAAGGGTAAGTAAAAGTATCCTATTAAAAGACAGCAAGTATTCTGTATTTTATACTCTTGTTATTACCTGTGTACTATCAGTACTGACACGTCAGTCGGTCAACAGCCAATGAATCTATGATTGTGTACTGTGTAATCAGTTAGTAGACACCGTCTAGTACTTAGTGATTAATCAATCATTTCACATACACAACTCATTGGCTGCTGATCGACTAAAACTCTCACAAGAGAAGCTGTACCTACCCACCTACTTCTCTCGTTCGTCTGTCTCGCCAAACTACACCGTTCTATTTGCAGTATAAACTGGTGAATGTGTTCCTTATTCGTTGCTATGTAAATATTAGCTGGAGAAGCTATTTGTGTAGCAGTTTCTATTGGAAAATTATTTCGTAGGATGGATGAAGTGTGGTACTAGAGTGTCTACAACCTATATTAACTGTAATTCTAATCATCTTCTGCCTTGCCGTTGGGGTCCATTTTCAGTCTAACTGGATACAGCTATACATGGAGTGACTGAATGGCCTTTTAGGGTTGAAACTACGTTAAACGGACAACCGCGACAGACACCCACCGCGTCTGCAAGGGCTCTGTGGGTATGTGAAGGATCCTATTACAGGTGCCTAAACAGTTCATTCGCTTGACCTCATATGACAGAGCGACACTGCAGTTCCACAACTTCTCTTTCTCTGTCGAAAGACATTATCACAAGCTTTTCATCAAACGTTATTGACTGAACAAGCCCACGCGTGTTACCGCTGGCGGGCCCCGCACGTGACCCCGCGTCTGGTCAGTTTTGTATGAAACCGGGTGTCCGTTTAACGCAGTTTCAACCCTTAGTCCTACACAACTCAGTTGGTACTTGTTAATACCATACAATTTGGTAAGACTGGGTGACAGACTTACCGGCCAGTGACTACATCTGTAATGTCTGTCAAAGATCTACAAAAAACAGGTGGGTCTAACAACTTTCCGAGGCATGGAGATAACTCGGTATGTAATGGTTGGTCACCCATCCACGGACTAACCTAGGTTATCGCGACAAACCTGGTCTAACTAACACTTGTGAATGGGAGTAGGTCTAATCCATCTACCAGGAGCGCAATGCGGGCTGGTGGTCACATTGAACGTTGTTTTCGTTTTCCCTTTCAAAATACTCGTTGTATGAACAGCTATGATGGGCCATAAGTAGCGCCATAACTGCCCAGTAATACGTGTTTATGATAACTCCAGTCTACACATTAACATAACAGATGTGATCGCGTTAACCTAAACCTAATACCGTTTGACGTCACAACCGCATTCAAAGCGAACACTTATCATAAAATCGGCTGTTCGAAATTGGAATGAAGTAAAAAGAAAGAAACTTTACTTTTGTTTATTTATTGAAGGTTTGTAGTGCATATTTTGAGTTATTTACGATATATTTTTTGTAGTGTATGGCGCTATATCTTAGCTAGCTATCTTAGAAATTGCTTTGAACTAAAGCAATTTCTAGGTAGATTATAAAGTCTCCCAAAACGCATATGGGAGAAGAAAAAATAGAATAGAAAATGATTTTTAAACATAAGTTTTCTCTTTACATTCCTTTTATTCCAAAGACAACTTTGTAAAAACAAAAAAACGTTCACCGGCAAAATTTACATAAAAAAACAAGTTCGATTTCCCGATATCGAACCGATATGACGTTACAAAATCAGCATTTCACGATTCGTATCAATCCATGAAGCGTGTATTGTATCGAGCCGATTGCTGATCTATCGCCCGCCAGTTGGCATCAGATCACACGCCGCAACTATGCCAGACTGCCAGTATTGCCAGTGATGCCAGTGATGCCATGTTGCCAGATATTAACGGATTTCTGACAGATACGTATGTTAAAATCTCTGGTATTGTAGTTCGTTGAACTCTTTGGTGTTACCCCAGTTGTTGAAATAGCTGGATTGTGTTTTGTTGATGTACGTTCTTAGTTTGTTGAATGGAATTATTGTTATTGCGTCGAGGGTTTAGTTTATATGTACTAGGTAACTAAGGCACGGCAAGAGTGATGGATCTGAATGTTAATGGACGGAGAGCAAGAGGAAGACCAAAAAAAGATGGATGGGTTATGTAAGGAATGATATGAAAGAGAAAGGAGTAAATCATGCCGTGACGTCTTATAGGGGAAAATGGAAGAAGAAAACATGTTACACCGACCCCAAATAGAATGGGACATGGGCAGGAAAATAATGAGGTAACTAAGGCAAGGCATAGAGTTTCAATTATCTCCTTTCTTTAACAATGGACCCAACTTAGAGTAGCCACACATATAACATAGCCACATTAGCTATACATAAATTTAAAAGAAGATCGTCACGGATCGCTTCTGTGTGAATATTCTTGATTTTTTGGCATTTTATGAACACGTTCAAAATTCATAACGTAATATTTTGGACAATAAGTATTTTCTGACGAGGGTAATCACAAACGGTTACTAGTCCTGAGTAACACATTCAAAACTTATAAGAAAACCTCAAAACATGACCAAGGTAAAATATAAAATGTCTGGTTGTGGATCTTTTTAAGGAGTTCCTGGCACAGCAACTACCCTAGCTGCAGTAACAGATCTTTGGTACTTTTAAACGGTTATTGTTAAAAATACTCATAAGTACCAGGATGCCATGTTCGTACAGGAGACCGTTATTGCACACGTTCATAAAGACAACTCATGTTTTGAACAGAATATGATGCTGCAGAAAAGATCGTCTCCATACAAAAGCATTTCGAAACAGTTAACAACTCGTATGATCTAGTTATTATACTCCCGCGAGGTAACTGTTTTGTTTTCAGATTTCATGTGAACGAATGTACAAAATTACAAGTCAGTATTACTCACCATTGAGCAATGGTATCCGCTGCGACCAATGAGTAGTTGGCCGTGAGTTTGGACCCATACTTACACTAGTTTTTGCTCAAATTATATCTAATAATTACCGTACTCAAGGCGAAGAAAAATAACAGTGCTAATAATGACGAATAGACAATTCAAATGAGGACATTAGAAAACACTTTTGAACAACAAACGTTACAAAGAAATAGAATTGATTGTTGTCTATGGCTGAGATAGTTCAGAAACTATTTAGTTCCAATTGACATCAGTCGTTTAATATCTGACCAACACGCAAATGTTTATCCCACTTATGTAAGTATATTTACACTAATATCTAATACCGTGGCTTTACTTACACTCTAACGGAACTTCAAACGATCAAACCTCAAGCAAAAGTACTCCAGTTACCTCAAGATATAAACCTGATGCTCTGACCTTCGTCATTGAACTCCTCGACATTCTCCAGCCAAGATCTCGGATTACTTTACAATGTCAGTCGTCGAGAATTAAACAAACACGCATTTAAACGCGGCCATTTTTTCTTACGCACTTCAACTGTTTATTTGATAGTTTTGTACTGGTCATTATGGCCGTCTACACTGTATTAACAGTAACACAAGGATAATTAGGTTTTCGTGAGTTCGGATATATTGGTTTGTGTTTGAGGAAAATCATTAAAAGTTTTTATTAGATTTATTTACAATTTTGTAATTCTTGTTGATTTTGTGGTGGCATAACAACTGTTTTCGATTCTTACGTTGGGATGCGATTTTTACGTGAATTGTTTTTTGTTTGTCCATATGAAACTTCTTAGTAGCAGCTAGCTAGAGTACATATCCAGAGTCTGAGACTTAACCCTTTCGCTGTTCAGTCCAAATTTTACCATACATTTTGGACTCATACGCTGAGTTGTGGGCCGCGAAAGAGTTAATGTTTAAATGGCGAAACGCTGCTAACCCTTCGAGGTTTTATTATTTTTTAAAGTTCCCCCACACTAGGAATTTCTCCTGTATCGTGGGTGCGTCTACAAA
Source organism: Ochropleura leucogaster (assembly GCA_958449745.1). Taxonomy (NCBI): domain Eukaryota; kingdom Metazoa; phylum Arthropoda; class Insecta; order Lepidoptera; family Noctuidae; genus Ochropleura; species Ochropleura leucogaster. Next base: position 1,231,182 of record OY288203.1, read on the forward strand.
AATTTAAACTCACATACACAAACAGCCAGACCCGGAACAACTATGTGTAGGTCATACAAATATTCGTTCCATGCGGGGATCGAACTCGCGACACGCAGCGCACCAGTCAATCGCTCAGTCACTGCGCCAATCGACTCGTCGTGGATTACAGGAGTAATGAGTTGTAAATTGTTATGTATTAACAATATATTAATTATGTATATATAGTTGATCCTTCGGTCAGAACCAGAGTTCATTAGAAAAGATAAAACTTTTTTGTTTTGCTTGTTCCAAATGGAATAAACCATAAAAATATTTTTCACTAGCTGGTCCTCGCGGTTTCACCCACGCTGCTCAGCACCTGTTGGTCGTAGCGTGATGTTATATAGCCTATAGCCTTCCTCAAGAAATGGACTATCCAACACTAAAAGAATTTTTCAATTCGAACCAGTACTTCCTGAGATTAGCGCGTTCAAACAAACAAACAAACTCTTCAGCTTTATAATATTAGTATAGATAGATTATTTTAAGACAATGTTATTTTCTTTACTGTCAAAATATTATAACCACATGTTATTTTCTAACTCTACAACATAATAATTCCGGCTGTCCGGTAACAAAGCGGGTACGGTATTACACACTACTTATGTATGTTCCGGACGTCTTCCGCGTAATGCCCGCGATACCATACAAGTGCGTCTTACAGCTAACACCTTATCGATTGCACACCTCACTGTCATTGTCTAGATAAACAACGGGAAATCGTAAAAATGTTGCCAGTTAAACTTAAGTCTAAGAGCTTATATTAGTCTCAGCAACAGTAATTTTGTTGTATTTCGATGGTAATATTTTTAACCATAAAATCCTTACTAATAAGCGAAAGTGAGTTTGTTTGTTTGTTACGTCTTCACGCCTAAATGGAGATGGACATAGGCTAAAAAAAGTGGGATAAGGGGAAAAAGAGGGAAGAAAAGGGGAGAGAAAGATATTTTTTTCTTCACGAGGGTTAACGTTAACGTTAGCCCAAAGTAACTATGCCACGCGGACGAAGTATAAGTATATAATAATTCATCAAAATCGATTTGGCCATTTAGGCGTGAAGACGTTACAAACAAACTCGCTTTTATAATATTAGTAAGGATGTCTAATCCTAACTTTAACCTGAGTAATCGAAAAAAATATATTTTTTTTCCCTCTATCTCCTTCATAGCCTACGTCCGTCTCCAGTCTCCTATCTATCTCTGTACCGAAATTCATCAAAATCCGTTTAGTCATTTGGGCGTAAAGACGTAACAAACAAACTTACTTTTTTATAATATTAGTTAGGATTATTGGTTTAGTTGCATACAATAGGTGGGAGAATGATGATGCAGACGTCTCTTGCTATGCATGAGTTTATAACTATTTCTATTACGTTTCCCTGCTGCAAATACTTTGAAAAGATTAGAATAGAATAACTAGAATGCATCAGCATCATTAATCATCCTCACACTAAAGATAAAGTGCATCTTTGGCACAAGAACACTCAAAGATCGACCACTCACAATGAATAGTTTCCATCTCATATACCGGTAACTCTAGAACTCCACGTCACTACTGATGCATCATGAACACTTTAAAATCCTAATGTTTAGATCTCAATGTACTTCGGAGAAAACTTGACCTAGTTAGACTGCAGTATGACTAAGGCATCCATCATCACGTAGTGAATCATTATTACCTTCTCTTCCTTCATCTTGTTTATGTTTAAGAGAAACTCTTACTCCAGACATCATCATATTGGTGTAAAGCAATTTATATAAATATCGGTATCAGTCTAATCAATTCATATATATGTATCAATTTATATATTTGTATATATCGGTAGGCAGTCGCTCCATGTAAAATACTGATATTCAGCTGCATCCGGTAAGACTGGAAGCCGACCCCAACATAATTGGAAAAAGTCTAGGCAGATGATGGTATAAGTACCCTTTTAGTTTGTTGTGGGAAATCATCAAATAACTTCCCCCGCTCTGGGCGGAGCGGGGGGGAGTGTCAGACTTTTACTGACTAAAATCCACCCATGTTCCTTCTATTTCCCTTTACGTTCCGGGGCCGCGGTATCTCTTTCGAACAACCCGCAACCCCGGCAGGCGGAGGCTCTGGCAAACCCCTCTGCTTTGCTGACATCTCTTTGAGGCGCGCGTGGAATATCAGTATGCTTATAGCCAATTAATATCATTTTTTTAGCTCAGTTCGTAAATCGTGGCTGGATTTGTCAGATTTTTGACAATTTGTGTGTGAAATTGTCATTAATTGTAGGGATATTGTCACATTAATAATGTTGAATTGTCACTTATTTATTGACCACAAATATAAACGATATTGTATGATCATTTGTCCGTGATTAATTTAAAGTTTGCCTATTTATTTTTGTCATAATTATTGTACTTTATCACTTTAATGTCCTCGTGGGATTTGTGGATCGGTTAGTAGACTAATTTTGATGATTTTTCTTAATAAATAGCATAGATTTCATCACTTATATTCATTTAATTGGAAAGAAAGAGTATATTTTATAGTAGTTTTGTGGGTAATTAATTGTTTTAGAAATCTTTTGACATTTGTTTTCATCATTATGAATAGGTATTGTTAGATCTATATTATGATATTTGTCTGTGTTTATTAAGGTGTGCATGTCCCCACTACATTTAGTCGCAATAAAGCATTCATAAAGCATACACGTATTTTAACTGACCAAATTCCTGCTAAATAAAAACCAACCTTAATCACATCTACATAGTGGTCCTTCGAGCCGGATTCATTACGAGAAAAACAAGTTATCGAAGATATCGGCCGGCCGGCGAGAACAATAGCGAGCCGCATTCCAGAGGTGATTAGTGAATAGAAGCAAGTAAAAAAAGTGCGATGAGTAGTACTACGGAATTAATTAACGTCTTAGAAGATACAGCTGCATTATTACAAAAAACACAAGTCAATCTCAAGAAATGTCCTAAATCTAGGTTGACGAAAGGTTATGTTGAAGCAAGAATAAGATGTATAGAACAATATTGGGCAATATTCAGAGAAACTCATCAACAATTAGTGAAAATAACACCCAAAGAACAAAAACAAACTTTACACTATTTTGTTAACGAAGATTTCTTTATTTACGAAGACTTATATCTTGTGTTGTTGGGCGATTTACAAGACCTTTTGTTGTCGATTAATGCAGCGTCCGCGCACACATCCACGTCATCGAAAAGCGATTCGTTTGCAAGTGTGAATAATGATCAACTCGTTAGGCTGCCGAGGATACAACTACCGAGCTTTAGTGGGAATTATGAAGACTGGCCTACGTTCCAGGACTTATTTATTTCATTGGTGCATGAAAACACGGCGATTAGTGATGTTCAGAAGTTGCACTATTTAAAGAGCAGTGTTACGGGTGAGGCGGAGACATTATTGAAGCCTATTCAAATTACACAAAGTAATTATAAACAAGCATGGAGTGTTCTCAAATCAAGGTATGGTAATAAAAGATTGATTATCAATTCAGTGTTAAAGAAATTATTTTATCAAAGAAAAATAACTACTCAATCTGCAAATCAAATAAAGAATTTGTTAGACGTCACAACGGATTGTTTGAACAATTTACAAAACTTAAATATGATAACGAGCTCATGGGATCCTATAATTATTTTTCTTGTGATACAGAAAATGGACCCTGAGTCTCATAAAGAATGGGAACAATCTGTTAGCACAAATGAAGAAGATAAATTACCTACCTGGCATGATTTGAAGGAGTTTCTACAATCAAGATACCGTACGTTAGAACTTATAATGTCAACATCGGGCACCCGCGAAAAGACTGTAAAAGAACGGTCACACCTTGTAACTGCTACAGCCACCACGTCATCATCGTCGGCAGAAAGAACATGCGTGCTATGTAAAGATAAACATACCTTATGCCATTGTAAGGATTTTACCAAACTGCAACCTGCTGAGAGATCTGAATATGTTAAGTCAAACAAACTTTGCTTTAATTGTTTGGTACCAGGCCATTCCGCATACAAATGTAAATTGCAAATGACCTGTCGCATATGCAATCGACGTCATCATACTCTTCTACACCGAAATAAGGATTCTGCTTCGGTACCATCAGAGGACTCCAAACAACCGAATGCATCACAGCACAGTGTAGAAGAGAAGGAGGAAATAGTCAACACTACGATCGCGTCACATCACAGTGCCAAACAAAGTACAAGTCTAGCGCTACTGGCCACGGCAACAGTTTTAGCAAGGAACGAGCATAATCACACTGTTGTTCTACGTGCGCTAGTGGACCAAGGTTCGCAGGCGTCATTCGTCAGCGAGAAGGCGACTCAATTGCTCAAACTAACCAGGCATACAGCAAGAGGAAATATCATTGGTGTGGGATCTACAAGAACCAACGTCGATCACGTGGTACAACTCAAGGTTGGTTCTCATTGTAATCCAAGCTTCGAGATCAACATACAAGCATACGTCATGAGTAAACAGTTGACCACGAGAATCCCCTCCAAAGCTGTTACTGCCACACATTGGCCACACCTAGAAGGGCTCAACTTGGCGGACCCGAACTATCACAAACCGGGTCATATTGACTTGCTTCTAGGTGTTAAAGAATATGCACAAATCGTGCAACAACAATTAATCAAGGGTCCTCCCGGTACTCCGTGTGCCCAAGAAACAAACCTGGGATGGATCTTGTTTGGAGAAATCAACGCTAATTTACAAGAGGAATCTTTTCTGGTCCTTCATCAGCAAATAGAAGTAGAGAACCTGTTGAAATCTCTTTGGGAAATTAATACTGAAAATAAAAGAAAGTTAACAAGAGAAGAAAAGCTATGTAAATAAATAAAATAAATAAAATAGTTTTATTGTGTCTCAAAATTTTTACAATACATGTAAGATGAAACATCCCCAATAAGTTATCGAAGATACTTGTGTTGGGGCGGTTTCGCTCATTCCCTTTATTATATCTATATTGAGACAAGAACTCATGCAATAAACAAACATTCAAGATAAACTAAAACAAAATGAAAAGTAAACATAAAGAAATCAAAATATTCCAAGCAGAAAAAATGAAGTATGCGAGTGTGTGTGTTTTGTGAAATGGTGGAGTTGTGTATGTGGAGTGTGAGTATGTGTGTGAATGTGAAAGTATGTTTTGTATGTGTGGTGCCTTAATGACGTTAAGTATTCTTGTTTAGATTCAAAGTGACACTGTGCTAGCTCATCCTGGATAAAATTAGTTCTGTTTCATGATAAGTAAGTGAATTCAACCAATTACTGATAATTTTTTTACAATCGTATGAAACTTTGGGATGGAATTTTAGTTTAGCATTTACCTTATTATAGATGTAGGCTGATTGAGTAGTGAATTGTCGTCTTGCAAATGCAGTACAAACCCCAAGGGACTGAGCTACTATGTCATTTCGTCTTTTCTCTTGGTAATTTGAATTTAGAGGAGTTGATTTATGGAGGTGTAATATCACGTTTAGAATATATAATTTTCTTACTGACAGTAAACCACTTATGTTATATAGGTCAATAGTAGGGTATCTAAATGGCTTAAAGTACATCACCTTGATGAGAGATCTCTGAGCTCGTTCTAAGTCGAGAAATTTTGTTTTTGCTGCTCCTCCCCACACAGGTAAGCAATAAGCAATTATTGGTTGCACAAGTGCAGTATAAATGTTATTCAGTGTTGAGGAAGGCATCACATGGCGAAGAGTTTTAAATAGCCATATAAGTTTTCTAACGCGCGACATTACGACTTCGATATGTGCGTACCAAGATAGACATTCTATGTGAAACAATATATGAAGATACGCATGCAAGAACAAACGAAGGAAGATACATAGTTAGGTTACCTTTTAAAACAGATAACCCCATATCGCCTAACGGAAACACAAAAGAAATAGCAAGACATAGATTACAACAGCTAGAAAGAAGATTTAAAAAGGCACCTACGCTAAAAGAAGACTACCAAAAAGCCATGCAAGAATATATAAAATCTAACTACATGGAAGAAATACCTGGAAAAGAAACCAAGAAAAACAAAGCGGTGTACTTACCTCATCACGCCGTTATCCGCGTCGAAAAGGAGACCTCGAAGACACGCGTTGTGTTTGATGCTTCAGTTAAGGGATCGAATCACGTCTCTCTCAACGACGAACTGCTTGTAGGTCCTCAGCTGCAGGATGATCTTAGAGATATTGTTATGAGATCGAGGTTATATCGCGTCTGCTATGCAAGTGACATACAAAAAATGTATCTGCAAGTCTTACTACATAAACAAGACGCCGATACATACCAACGCCTTTTGTGGCGTGAGGAAGAGTCAGATCCGATCAAAGAATACCGTATGCTTCGTGTCACTTTTGGTACAGCGTCAGCACCCCATCTCGCAGTAAGAACTCTTCATCAAGTGGCTGAAGATGAAGGTCAAAATTACCCAAGGGCTGTACGCATCATTAAAGCTGACTTCTATATGGATGATTTAATATCCGGTGATGACACTGCGGAGAAGGCCATACAGACAGCTCAAGAAGTTTCTTCTATACTACAAAAGGGTGGCTTTATATTATCAAAATGGTCTTCTAATTCTACCGAGTTTATGCAATCTATAGATGCAAATAAGAGAACAACTCGAGTCCACTTAGATTTAAAATTAGATGGAACAGTGCAAGCCTTGGGATTGATCTGGAATCTAGGAACAGATCAGTTTCAGTATAAAATAAACTTACCTCTGATGTCAGATAATGTCACAAAAAGAACAATCCTATCGGACATACAGAAACTGTTCGATCCGCTAGGATGGATTGCTCCGAGTTTAATCTTGGCTAAAATGCTTATACAGAAGCTATGGCTAGAAAAGGTTGGATGGGACGACAGAATAAGCAAACACCTGGAGGACGAGTGGTTGACACTTCGTGAAGATCTTGACGAAGTAAAAGAAGTATATATTGATCGATGGCTTGGCACATTAAGTATTGATGTGGGAAATATTGAAGTCCATGGCTTCAGCGACGCCTCCACGCGAGCATATGCAGCAGTAGCTTATATCCGAGTGAAGATGCGAGATGGCTCGGTGTCAACAAAACTTCAAGCGGCAAAGACTAGAGTGGCACCGCTACGAACTGTTTCCTTACCACGGTTGGAGCTGTGTGGAGCGCTGTTGTTGTCGCGGTTGCTTAAGCAAATAGAACACGCCATGCGAATCCCTGCATCAAACATCTATGCATGGACAGATTCAACCATTGTCCTTGCATGGTTATCTGGCGATCCCCCTATGTGGAAAACATTTGTAGCGAACCGGGTTGTAGAGATTGTTGAAAATGTAAACAACAACCGATGGTTTCATGTCTCATCTGAAGATAATCCTGCAGACATTGGGTCTCGGGGCATGTTACTAGTTGATCTGAAAAAATCTGATTTGTGGTGGAAAGGTCCAGCTTGGCTCTCTGAAACAGAAATAAGATTAAAACAAGAAAATGCATTTACAGAATTAGAAAAGAAAAGGGAAATACTAACAAATTTAAAAATAGAACTGGAAGAAAGTCATAAGATACAATTCAAGGAATTCGATAATCTAAGGGAATTGATAAAGGTGATAACCTATTGTAGAAGATTTTTAAATTTTAAAAGAAACGTAGAAAACACGGAAAAGGGTTTTACTACAAAGGAATTAGAAACGTCATTAATTAAATGCATAGAATTAGTACAACAAGAAGAATTTAAAGAAGATATACAAAGACTAAAATTAAATAAAAATGTAAAAGGAGAAAGTAAAATTAAAACTTTAAATCCTTACCTGGACGGAGATGGTATCCTCAGGGTGGGCGGTCGTCTTCGTAACGCAGACTTGGATGAGCAGGTTAAACATCCCATTATATTGGGAAACAAGAACGAGTTAGTGCCTTTGATTATCGCTGATGCACATGCCCAAACATTGCATGGCGGTGTTCAACTTATGTTAAGTTGCATAAGCTCCAAGTATTGGATTGTACGAGGAAAGGCCCTTATAAAATCCTGCATACATAAGTGTCTAGTATGTGCTAGACTCAGAGCAAGATCAAGAACACAGATAATGGGTGATCTGCCTAAAGCGAGAGTAACACCTGCTCGAACTTTCCTACATACCGGAGTTGATTTTGCAGGCCCGTTTCAAATAAGCATGTCTAAAGGAAGAGGCATCAGAACTCAGAAAGCATATATCTGTGTATTCATATGCATGTCAACCAAGGCCATGCACCTTGAACTTGTTAGCGATTTATCGTCTGGAGCTTTCATCGCTGCATTCAAGCGGTTTGTTTCCAGAAGAGGAAAATGTAGCGACCTATGGAGTGACCAGGGCCGAAATTTTGTTGGGGCCAACAAAGAATTGGTGGCCGCATGGAAAGAAGCAAATCTGGTTTTTGAAGGTGAGATATCAAACACATTGGCCTTAGAAGGAACACAATGGCATTACATACCAGCATACTCACCAAACTTTGGAGGCTTGTGGGAGGCGGGTGTGAAATCTGTAAAACACCATTTAAAACGCGTGCTCACCACCAACCTCACCTATGAGGAAATGGCCACAGTGCTGTGCCAGATTGAGGCTTGTCTCAATTCTAGGCCATTGTGTCCTATCGATGACAAGGATCCAGACTGCATAGAAGCACTAACACCTGGACACTTTCTTATCGGCGAAGCTCCTATCGTTGTACCGTCACCTGATTTTCAAGATACAAGAATTCATTCCTTGTCCCGATGGCAATACACCCAAAAATTACTTGGCGATTTTTGGCGACGTTGGCAACAAGAGTACCTGACACGATTGCAACAACGTCCCATCTGGTTAAAGAAAGCAGAAGAATTCAAGGTAGGGGAGGTTGTTTTAATAAAAACCGATGGATTACCGCCTGGCAAATTTTCTCTGGGTCGTGTTGTAGACAAACATCCTGGACAAGATGGCATAACCAGAGTCTACAGCATAAAGGGTGGCAACAGTGTTGTTAAGAGATGTTGTTCAAAGTTGTGCCCTTTACCCATTGCTACGGAGTAAATTAATTTATATTGGAGTAAATATTTTTGTTGTTAAAGTTTAGTTAAAGTGTAAGAATTATAAAAGAACTATGTCCTTTTGGTGGGCGGCATGTTAGATCTATATTATGATATTTGTCTGTGTTTATTAAGGTGTGCATGTCCCCACTACATTTAGTCGCAATAAAGCATTCATAAAGCATACACGTATTTTAACTGACCAAATTCCTGCTAAATAAAAACCAACCTTAATCACATCTACAGGTATGGTCAAAGTAGTGATGGTAATTTTAACAATTTATCACGCTATCGCCATTTAGTGAAATAAATAATGCCAATTTCAAAGAAACTTCTTTTTTGAGTCATAGGCCATTTTTTTTACCTTTTATTATTCATTAATTAGTATTTGGATATATTTTCGGAGTCGCTGTTCAAAGTTAAAATCATTTCATATTAACCACTGCGAGGGCATGTGTTTTTCTAAATTTAACTTCAATTTATTGGCTCTTGGTCGTCTGATTAATTCTCCAAAAATACGCGTAAGTACCAGGAGGGCATGTTCGCACAGGAGTCCGTTACTCACCTCTGGGGAACGGAAGCCGAGATGTCTGTTCATATGGAAATACTCCTGTGATTCACTCGTAACTGCAGATGCCTGCCATTGTTGCCTTAATTAGTCTTCTGGATGCTTAAAGTGCATGAATACTTGGTATATGTTGCACAATTTATGTGGAGTGTGTTTCAAAATCAAAATCATTTATTTCAATTAAAAAAACAGAATGTTAAAGCTACAGTCCCGGTCACAAGACATAATAACTTGTAAAAGTACTGTAGTTGCCCATTACAAAGCATTGATCTCTATGGAGAAGAATGGGCAAGAAACTCTATGGACTCTCTTTTAAATTTGAATATTATTACAAATCGTATTTACATCATTCGTGTTGAGTTTATACAAATATGTGAGAACGATATAGAAAGTCGTGCACATTGAGAGCGTCCAGAGTAAAAACAAAATTCAATATAAAATACTAAATAAATTAAAAATTTACAATGGCAGCTAAAAAATGACCAGTTTTTAAAAGCTTCTACATATTTTGTCCCAAGCACCGCAAGCTCGTTTCAAATATAAATTCCAGCCAAAGACATCTATACAATCAATGGTTATTGTAGAGTATAAATTGTTGTCAATATCCCATAGCCATATCACCACCACGTAAGTATGGCATTTTGCTCCAAAATAACAGCTACTTCGGTCAGTCGAAAACTTGTCGATCATATCAGATGCGTCTGGAACCGATCCAGGATCGACTCGATATTGATATACATTAAATTTTATTTTAGCTGCCGTTGGCCGCGCCTGACGCCCATCCACAATATACAGCATAGATAGCTACAGAAGGACAGGGACAAATTAACGACACGTTTGGCGCAGTGGCTGAGAGGTCGACTGCTGCGCTTCGTGTCGCGGGTTTGGTTCCCGCACGGAACATATATTTGTATGGCCTACAGATAGCTGTTACGTGTCTGGCTGTTTGTGTATGTGAGTTTAAATTTGTAAAAGCATCTACGATACAGGAGTAATTCCTAGTATGGGGCAACGTTTTCTTTTAAAATAAGAAATCCTTACTAATATTTTAAAAGCGAAAGTGAGTTTGTTTGTTACGTCTTCACGCCTTAATGGCTAAACCGATTTTCTTGAATTTTGGTACAGAGATAGTTGAGTTTTTTTTTTTAAAAAAAAGGAGCGAAATGAGGGAGAAATAGGGAAGAAAAGGGAAAACTTAGGAGTGCTATTACAATAAATAAGGCGCAAGGGCAAAAACTGCAGGTACCTGCTACCTGCAAATCAGGAAAGGTAAAACTGTGTTACCCCGAATTTAACGCGAGCGAAGCCGTGGGCAAAAGCCAGTATATATACAAAGGCATTGCGAGAATTTTGACACGATAAATTTTTGTAAAAATAATACGATAATTTTTGTATCATCCACGTGTCTCTACTCTATTGACCTACGCATGCGATTGTGTGCGTTCGCCTTTTATCACTCGCTGCATGATAGCCTTCTGTATTTTATTTATTCTGTGGCAACACTATCATTTTTAAATTATTTCAGTTTGTGAGTCAAGAAGTCTAGCTTTTAAGCTCACGAGAACGTTAACCTTGTTTATTTCGTGAATTGTAAACGGCTTTAATCTTTTTTGTTTGTAAATAAATATTAGATTTATTATAGTCAAACGTTACGTTCATGAATGTAGCTATGTGATGTGTGAATGAGCTATGAAAACGGTGCATTTATTTTAGTGAGTCAATTCGATATTTCAATTATTAATTTAATATGTTATGCAATCAATAACTGACAAATGCTTGCACTGACTGGACAGGTCCACTCAATCTGTGTGGTGCTTTCTTAAAAAGACCATTTCAGACACTAATCTGCATAGTCCTCATGTAAGTTGACCAAGATTTTTTGTCTGGACCTTAAAACAGACTATGACTTCTGAGTTTGTTTTGTTTTTGTTTGTTTCCGCGTCTTTAGCTGCTGCTCCGCTCCCGTGGGTAGTAGCGTGATGTTGTATAGCCTATGTTACTTTCTGATAATGTAGCTTCCTATTAGTGAACAAATGGTCAAAATCGGTCCAGTAGTTTTGGAGCCTATTCGATACAAACAAATCTTTCCTCTATCTATATAATATTACTAGCTTTTGCCCCGACTTCGCTAGCGTTAAATTTTGGATAACCACAGTTCCCCTTTTCTGATTTGCATGTACCTGCTGCTGTTGTTTTTGCCCATGCACAATAAAAAGTTATTGTAATAGCAAACCTAAGATTTCCCTTTTCTACCCTCTTTCACCCTCATTTCTCACTTTAAAAAAATGTCAATGTCCGTCTCCAGTGTCCCAACTATCATTCTACCAAAGTACATTAAAATCGGTATTGCCATTTAGGCGTGAAGACGTAACAAACAAACTCACTTTCGCTTTTATAATATTAGTAAGGATAAATAATAAAGTAAATATAACATTATATGTCTACTTGTTTGATCAGAAAGATGACTGCAAGTTGCCCGTTCATAAGCTTACCACATTCCGGTACAATCAAATGTTGCTCAATTGTGTGTTGCAATGAAAATTGGGCTTGTAATTTCTAGGTAAGAATCCTCAGACTATTCATGTCAGTCTAGACAAAAGACTAATGTTGGGCTGTTAAGTTTAGAGGCTGATTGATAGTTGATTGATAAGCAGCCATGAGTGTTGTTGTCAACTGTCAGTCATCGGTGGGTAGCTTGGCATTCTACTCGTCTGCATTATGGATGGACAGGTGGTGGGATCAATAGGTACGGTGATAGGTTTTGTACATTGCCTTAGTCTTGGGAATGTTCTGGAATTCCGTCGAAACTTTTGTTAAAAATACTGTCGAATACCCGAGAAATCTCGGGCGGGTGGTACCAGTAGGTTTTTCATTATTAAAGGTATATAATAGAATTGAAATGATGTAGTTCGGCTCACAACTTTTAGATTGAAACAATATTTTTATGTGAGTTTTATTTAGTTTTTTTTTAATCGTGACCCCGCTCTAGAAATTTCTCCTGTATCGTGGGTGCATTTACAAATATTTAAACTCACATACATGAACAGCCAGACCCGAAACAACTATCTGCAGGTCATACAAATTTATGTTGCGTACGGGAATCGAACCAGCGATGCAACGGAACAGTCGGTCGGATTCTACCGATTATGGATTTAATCGGTAAAATTTTAAAACGGTGTTTGAAACTATTAATTGAAGGTATTTTCAGTACCACGCTTGAAATATTGACGCGTCTCAAATTGATTGATTTGTTGTTATTGATTGTACATCAATTTACATGAAAATAAAGATGAATAGATACATTTAAACCTTTTAAATCTTGTAATCAAGCTTTTAGTATAAAAATGACCTTTTCCGTTGAAATTCTTTGCTTTACATAAGTATTTACTTTGTTGACAAGCCGTCATTTTGTTTATCTAATTATCTAGCCATCACTTATATTACTGCCGGCCCCCGATCGACGCGTCGTAAAACACTACTGACTATAAAGATCGCATCAAAAGAGAGAGGATTGATTTATTAATTTCGTCCTTGAACTAATTCTGAAAGAATGACATTTTGCTTGGCAACTTATTGCAGTCAATTTATTTTTCCTGGTTCTTCTTTGTAAGAATTAACTAAGAATTTCTTGGTCGTTCTTCACCATGAGAATAGAAGAAATAGGAGATTATTACTACCCAGGGGATAAAGCAGTGTCGCGGGTGACGATTTAAATCGCGAGCGTAACGAAGGACTTGAGGTTTACTCCCGAGCGTAGCGAGGGTGTTAAAAACTTAAGTCTCGAGCGAAGCGAGGGATTTAAGACGAATCCTGAGTGTAGCGAGGGATTTAAGTTCACCCAAGACTAAGACAGCTTTATCACCGAGGAAAATAGTCTACTTTTCAAATCATTTGCGAAAAAATTAACGCAATGATAATATGAGATAAGCATTTGAAAATTAAAAGCAAAAGTTAACATTCGAAACATTGGTCTAATTATTGATAGAGAGAGTTACATTTTTGTTTGGTACATTTATTGTTGATGAGTCGAGTACATTTCACATTCCGATAGTTTATAAAAAATCTATTGTTTTCCAGGTTGTTGGGACGAAATGCTTGGCTCGAAACGTCCTCCACCTTTATGTTTACAAGTTCACATCCGCTCCGTCCGTTTTCAGGGTCTCAACTATCTCTGTGCCAAAATTCATCAAAATCGGTTTAGCCATTTAGGCGTGAAGACGTAACAAACAAGCTGAATTTCGCTTCTATAATATTATTAAGAACATGCTATTAATACTGTTCGAAAGCACAAAAAGACGCTGAAACACATCGTTTCGAATATAGACGCAATTATGTCTGCGTCCATATTCGTAGTAGATCTAAATCTACGAGCAATATAATAAATATTTATACTCCGGCTTATGTGCGCGTGTCCATTGATGGATTACTGAAATGCTTTTCATACATACGGAGTTGCGAGTTGTTCGAAAGAGATACCGCGGCCCTGGAACGTAAAGGGCAATAGAAGGAACATGGGTGGGTTTTAGTCAGTACAAATCTGATACTCCCCCCCGCTCCGCCCAGAGCGGGGGAAGTTATTTGATAATTTCCCACCCCAAAAAAAAATACTGTATTATTAACGTTTATATGCATCTATGCCAGCCGAAATAAAGTTTATTCAGTTATTATAATTTGTATTCAATAATGGACTTATTCTAAAAGTATAATTATTATCTAGTGATAATGTTATTTTTTATTATGTCTTTGAATAAATCAAATAAATAATTAACTCATGTTTTTTTTCTTTTGATGTGCTTACCTGTAAGAAATGGGTACATTTGATTAGACCCTTATTTGATGTATTTTCTAACCTTGTACCTACACGTATATTCAAGTCAAATAAATTAACAACTTCTTTTGAACAAATCGTGAACCAAACCCGTACAAATTCGAGGGTAACAGCTAGCTTATTATAAAGGTTCAAATTGTGCAAATGACTTTAAGTGTAATTACATAAAAGAGAAAACGTGTTTTTTTGTTACAATTTATCACATAAATATTTTAATAACGAACGAAAGTTTGACATTAATCGATATCCATACCAAACATTCTGGTATTGTTCAAGCTCTGTACATTATTTCTCGAGGGAATTTGGATATTAATGAATTGGTCCATCTGTGTATGCCGACCGACGACGAATATTAAGCGGACTACGAAAGCCTTAGTACAAACGCGCTACGAAATAGTACATTTTGCTACAAATGAGGAAACTCTTCGAACGCTTCCCCTTTTTTTTCATTTCTGAGAAAATAAATAACACAACAAAAAGTACGTTTCTCATTAATCCATATGAAACTATGATTTAATTTGCTTTTTCCCGCGCTTTGTCTTCTCATACTGAAGGAGAAAAAACGTGATATTGCTAAACAGCCTAATATTAAAAATAAGAATATCAAATATTTTTGAATTTAGATACATAGAGAATTTTTTGTTATAAGCAAATTATTTTCTATATTATTATGAGCAAACAATAAAATATCACAAATAATTTAGACCCAATTTATTTTTTTAAATAAATACGAAGGCCTCTCTGTGCTAAAAAAAAAGTAAAAATATTTATAATCTCACGTTGGTTGGTTTAAGCAGAGGTGAACCTAATATGTAGTTCATCCACATTACGCCCATTCATTTTCTGTACCATGTAATAGGGAGCAAATACTATCAATTATGAAAATGGACAAAGTCTAAATACGAGTGATAGATATGTCCAAAACTATTTTTTGATCGTTCGAAATCAGACGTTAATTGCGTCCGTTAATGTTAGGCCCACTGAGTTCTTATCTGTCTTTAGAGAATAGATTTTTAAATCTTTTTAAATCATTTAATTTGTTGAATGTGTTTTCGGAGCCAACCCGAATTACTACAAATACCGCTACATGTATTGATAATGTTTTCTGTTGCTGCGACTTCTTAGATAAATCCATTGTAAATTACCTTCCCTCTGATCACAGCGGTCAAACCGTTTTTTTCGAGTCCTACACATCATCACAAAAAATTCAGATACAGTCTAGACAAATAACACCCAGCAATTTAAATAAATTTAACAATAATTTAATAAGTAATCTAGGCATTCCGGGATATGATATTAATAATGTAAATCATTTTTATGAGGAATTCTTTTCGGTTGTCTACACAGAGTTCAATGATACGCTAAAAATTAAAACTAAATCTATTAGCCCAAAGTTTCTATTTAGTGATTGGGCAACTAAGGGTATAAGAAAAAGTAGGGAACGGCTGTTTGAACTTTACGGCCTTAAGCCTTACATCAACTCGGAAACATTCAATCACTATGTTGCTACTTACTCAAAAATGTTTAAAAACACCTGCAAGGTAGCTAAAGCCTTATTCATAAGCAACAAGATTAAATCCGCTGATAATAAAATTAAGACGGTTTGGAAAATAATCAATAGTGAAACTAATAGAAATAAAAAATATAATAATGATATAACACTAGAGTCTTCACGTGGTCTTCTAACCACAAAAAACGAAGTTGCTCAAGAATTTGTGGATTTCTTTACTAGTATCCCAATTAAAACTACAGAAACGTTAAATTCCTCACCCTTGCTTTCTGTTGACTTATTAAGAGCAAACGTTTTACCATGCCCGGCTGAGTTTCAGTTTAAGCATATTAATCCCACTGTAGTCATTAAAGCTTTTAAACAAATAAAAATCAAGTTAACCGAAGACCTTTGGGGATTGTCTATTAAAGTTTGTCAAGCTATCATTGAGACTATAGCACCGTACTTAGCCTTTATATTTAATTTGTGTGTGGACCAAGGAGTCTTCCCGGACCTTATGAAATACAGCAAGGTAATACCGCTTTTCAAATCTGGGGACAGTAAAGACACCAATAATTATAGACCCGTATCCGTTTTGCCGGTTTTCAGCAAGGTGTTTGAAAAGGTAATGCTTAACCAAATGCTCAACCACTTTAACACCAATAAAATCTTACATGAAAAGCAGTATGGTTTCACCAAAGGACGTTGTACGACTGACGCCGGTGTCACCCTATTAAAACACATATTTACTGCGTGGGAAGAGGCACAGGATGCCATAGGGATTTTTTGTGACCTCTCAAAAGCATTTGATTGCGTGAACCACGAAACCCTGCTCTTAAAACTTGAACATTACGGCCTAGGGAAACTTGCCCTTAGTTTAGTAAAATCGTATTTAAATGATAGACAGCAGCAAGTACAAATAAATGGTGTCAATTCAATGGGTTTAAATGTAAAGATGGGTGTACCACAAGGATCGATATTAGGTCCCTTCCTCTTTTTAGTATATATAAATGATCTACCCCATTTGTTTAAAAACCAACCACAAATGGTGTTATTTGCTGACGATACCTCTTTAATATTTAAGATAAACAGGCAAGCCACAAATCTTGACGACGTAAATAATGCCCTAATGCAGGTACATAATTGGTTCACCGCTAATAATTTAGTATTAAATGGGAAAAAAACGAAGTGCATAAGATTTGTTCTACCAAATGTCAAAAACAGTGTGTGTGACATAGTATTGAATCAAGAGAAACTAGAATTCGTCGAAAAAACTGTTTTCTTGGGAATAACACTCGATTCAAAGCTACAATGGGGTCCGCATATAACATCTCTTGCAGGACGCCTTAGTTCAGCAGCATATGCTGTTAGAAAAATCCGTCAGTTTACTGATGTAGATACCGCGAGACTAGTCTATTTTAGTTATTTTCATAGTATAATGTCATACGGTATTTTACTTTGGGGACGGGCTGCAGACATCGAGTCTATATTTATTCTGCAGAAAAGAGCCATCAGAGCCATATATAACCTACGTAGGCGAGATTCTTTAAGGGAACAGTTTAAGGATATTAACATCATGACAGTACCTTGTCAATATATTTATGAAAACATCATGTATGTCAGGAAAAACTTGCATCTTTTTAGTAAAAGAGGTGACAGACACAATTATAATACTAGAAATAGGGACCAATTAGTTCAACCAGGTTTCAGGTTAGCTAAAGTAGACTCATCTTTCATGGGGTACTGTTTAAAATGCTACAATAAAATACCTCCCCACATTCTTCAACTGAATGAAACGAAATTTAAATCTTGTATTAAACGCACACTATGCAGGCAAGCATATTATAAGTTGGGGGATTATATTGATGATAAAAATGCTTGGCTTAATGCTAGTCCTGCTCCACAAGCATAGGGATAAACTCATTGGTTAGTATCCGAAGCTATAGTGGAAGCTGCAGAAGATTGTAAGACTATCTTTGCAATGTATAGAATCAATTCTCTAGTATTGTATAATTATTAAGCCCATATGTGAGTGCTATGTATTATCATTGACTTGACGAAGCCCTGGTGGTTGATAGTGTCATGCTCACTTAAATGTCTCACTGATGGTGGCGGGTGTGTCGGGTCATTTAGCTCCCTTCAAAATGGTCGAGCTGAATGGGGCTGATCCATACGTCATGTTCGTGAACGGGCGCTGTCAGTTGGGACTGGTCATTTTTTAGCTACCACGGTTCATTTTTAAACTTGTTTAGATTTAAAATTAAATTTTGCTTTTTATTTACTCTGGACGCTCTTACTGTGCACGCCTTTTTACATCGTTCTCACATATTTGTATAATCTCAACATGAATGATGTAAACACGATTTTGTAAAAATATTATAATTTAAAAGAGTGTCCATGGAGTTTCTTGCCCATTCTTCTCCATAGAGATCAACGCTTTGGAATGGGCAACTACAGTACTTTCACAAGTTATTATGCCTTGTGACCGGGACTGTAGATACATTTTGTTTCTTGACTTTCAAAAGTGCCTGTAATGGTCTAATTGAAATAAATGATTTGATTTGATTTGATTTAATAGTTCCAGTTGAAAACAAAGGAAGTAACTGTGTTGACATTACGAATGATAGGTATCTATGAATAATGCACCAATTTTAATACATCTTTGAAGTTTGAGTCACATCTCTCTTTTAACCTTACAACCGGAAACCGACCCACACATACATCGCTACAATGATAATTTGCGATGACTTTTAGCAAAAAAATGTCGCAATCGTCACCTCACATCTATATTCAACTATCAAAGAAAGTAATTCAATTCATTAACAACTGTTTTGATCTAACATCAACTGTATACACATCAAAACATTACTGTTATAACACTTACACGAAACCAGTTAATAAAAACTTTAATCGCTCACAAAAAGGAAGTTATAAAATATTGTAAAATGTAAAGAGCAGCATTTCAATGAGTATTACTAAGATTTCCGGATGTAATATCAAATAAAAGTTGTTTTATTGAGCATAATGGCGCCAAAGAAATAAGCGTTTAGTCTATGATTATGTTTATTTTTTTAATTTTGAAAGAACGCAGCCTGATTCGAAATTGAAAATGTGGATGAGTTACATCCGTTGGTGTGTTTTAAGAATCACTTACCAGAAAATCTTGGAATTCTGTTTATTTAGATATTACTAACAAATACAACATTAAAAACATTTGAATGGCATGCAAATTGAAGTGTGTTAGTTCAAGAGACAGACAGTCAGAAAAAAAACATTAGAATAAACAGTTTGATCGAGAAAGCAGCAAAAAGCAGCAGCCTTTAACCAAAAAAACACAATTCCTAGATTTGCAAAAAAAGAAAAAAATATGTCGTATGTTGTAGCTTCTTACAAAATGGACCTACCACGAGCCACCAGTTTTACACACGTGTTAAAAAGTAAAATATAATTTAAATACCAGCTGAAACAGTAGCTGTGACCACTCCATTTGTCAAAAAACAGTTGGAGCAACTGACATTGGAAACATATTGTAGTTTTCATGTCACTCACATTTGAGACTGGCAGAGTGCGGAACAAATGTACAGGCACGCGTGTGTTCATATTTTTTAAAATTTATTTTACTTTCAATATTTCAACAATTAGCTGAAAAAATAACGAGTTGTTGTCTCTGGCTAAGATATAGAAAACTAGCTTTGACCAGTGCATTTGCTTGCTTGAACGGAAAGTACTGGCGGAATCAATCAGCCGGGATCATCAAATAGTCATAAAATATTTGATATTTATCAAAGCAGTAATTTTTTTCGTTCTTCGATAGATTGAGTCAATAGAAATATTTAAATAACAACTGTCATTACTTGACAGTTATGTGACATGGAAGGCGGGTCGACTATACACAATTTTTATAATGGAAATACACAAACAAAATCAATACACGACCATAAACTCAAAAAAAATATTGCAAGTCCAAAAAAACCCGCGCATAAATTATTTAAAACTCATTCGTTATCGTTATAAACAATGGGAACGTACCATAAATATCAAAATAATAGCTCGGAGCACTTTTATCTGCGCTCGAGCTGCATAGGGACGTAAATAAACCGAAAGTGCAAAGACTCGAGCGGGCAATGTTTGAAGCGCTGTGAGCTATTTGCAAGCAATTGAAAACTGACGGTGAACTGGGCAGTTTGTTTGCTGAGGATGTTATTGTTTTTATAATTAGTAAATAAGGAGCGTAATAATTAATTAAACAACATTCGTTTAGCATTTCTAGCTGTTTTAATTTACGTGTCTAATTGGAAAATATGATTGTTTGGCTGCAGACAGAATTGAATAAATCAAATTCAAAAGATAAACTTTAAAATATTTGAATTGCCTCCCAAAGCTAGACATACGGTATTTTATTTACATTTGGAATAAGAACTTATTAGTTCCATGGGAATCCCAAAGACAAGCGGGAAAACACGAGCAATTTAAAAATCGAACTGCACCAAACACAGACGTACCAATTTATTCTTGTTTCACTTGCGATGTCGTCGACACCGGACGTATGTAATGGGAGCTCTCGTTTTTATTGCAATACAAACGTTAAATTATTACCCTTACGTATGGTTGTTTGGTAAAATATTGCGGCTCTTTGAAATGCAGTTTAAACCCTTTGTCTTGTGATGGACCGCCGTCTATGAAGTTTTTAAAAGAATTTGTTTAATATAGCGTGTTGTTCTTTTTTTTGTCTTCTTAATGGATATTTTGTTTTCATTCGGCGTTGTTTTTATTAAGATGTATGGAGAAATAACTGAGTGTTAATAATGGTGGAAGGATAAAGAAACGATGGATGAATTGTGTGAAGCAGGATGTGGCAAGAAAGGAGGAGTCTGATCAGATTACGAGTAATAGAGAACTAGGAAGGAGAAGACGCTGCGTCGCCGTCGACCCAAAATGCATTTGGATAAGTCCGTGGCAACAAAGTCAACGAAACCAACAAAAGTCTTTCGGAAGTAAAGTTCACTTCCTAGTTTTCAGTTTTTTTTTTGGATGTCGGTTTAATTTTTTACAAAAAAGTTTTTGTCATGACTCTGCAGTCGAAGAGACCATGTTACTTAGGTCTTTGTTACAAAGTTTATATTATGATCTACATCTTATGCTTTCCCTATGACAATCCTTACTTAATATTATAAAAGCGAAAGTGAGTTTGTTTGTTTGTTACGTCTTCACGCTTTAATGGATAAACCGATTTTGATGAATTTTGGTACAGAGATAGTTGGGAAACAGGAGACGGGCCTATGTCCGTCTCCTGTCCTCTTCAATTAAAAAAAAAAGTTTCTAAAAAAAAAAGAGGGAAGAAAAGGGAAAACTTAGCGTTGCTATTACAAATCAATCAGGCGCAAGGGGAACTGTGTTACCTCGAATTTAACGCGAGCAAAAGCTAGTATGACCATAAAACTATTAATTGAAATAGTGTCAATCTTCGTTGCTTTTTATATTTGAAGTTTTAAAAACCACTGTTGAAAATAACACCTAAATAGACAATTAACCTTACCGGCCTAAATTATTACAGCTTATCAATATTAAAGAAATCATCAAAAAACAGTCCGTGTGTATCTCACATCGCACACCCGCAATTCTTTCACCTCCAAACCGACGCGTACGCACGGTCATTTGACAAACGCACGATATAAATCGTCGCACGCGCCGCGTTCACACCCACGCCTCGCCTAGTAGGTAGGTAGATACGTAGGTATGAAGTACGTAGCACTAAATATACGGCGGCTACTGAATGAATAATACGCGTATAAATGGCGACGCGTGCGCTGCCAACGTTGTCACACGACTGCCACTAAATACGATGTAGAAGGTCAACTTTTGACTGTAATAAGCTTGTCGCTTGGTTAGACAATTGAAATCGTATTTATTGTCAAATAAACTGTTTTTGTAACAATCCACTGCTGTCCTACACCTACGTTCATTCGTTTCGTTCGATACCCATTTTTAAATTGATCAAACATTAAGTTCCTTGAGACCGTTACGGGCACTTTTGAATGTCAAAAAAATGGACTGAAGGTTCTGTAGTTGCCAATTCCAAAGGGTTGATGTCCATGAAGAAGTACATAGGCCAGAAACTTTTTGGACATTCTTTTAAAACATAATATTTTGACAAGATTAGCAATACTGAATCAAAATATGTAGTCTTTTTGATATGCTGTGGACACTGCACCGTTTTCTTTCATCAATCATTGGTTTTTTGATATGTATAACTCTATATATCGCCAACTCAAAACTTTTTTTTTTCGACTGGGAAATTATCAAATAACTTCCCCCGCTCTGGGTGGAGCGGGGGAATGTCAGACTTTTACTGACTAAAACACACCCATGTTCGGGGCCGCGGTATCTTTTTCCAACCACCCGCAACCCCGGCAGGCGGAGGCCCTGGCAAGCCCCTGACATCTCTTTGAGGCGCGCGGGAAACACAAACGCGCCGTCGGTTCGACACGGCCTGTCGTCAATCGACGGACCGACGGGGAGCTACCCATTGCTCACCGTCCACAGGCCCGCATTTACGCCAACTCACTGCTCAGCTAGCTTCTTCTGCAAGCAATCTTGTTACTACCTTTTCATTATCACATTTCATAATTAGTCACGTGTATGCGCTAGAACCTTCTTGCATAGATAAATCTTTTGAAAAATGAGCAGTATTTAAGTCAGACGATATGAATCTCATAGTGGAGAATTGTTATTTCGACAGCATGGTTTGCGCAGTGGCTGAGCGATCCACTGCTGCGCTGCGTAGAACGGGTTCATTCCTTGCACGGAACCAATATTTGAATGAGTTACAGGTAGTTGTTTCGGGTCTGGCTGTTTGTGTATGTGAGTTCAAATGTTTGTAAACGCACTCACGATACAGAAGTAATTCCTAATGCGACGCGATGTTATTTTTTTAAAATAAAAAGCACACCCTTAATCACTAGCAAACAGAATTATTTCGTAGCTTTCCTTCACGCTATACGTGCAACTTTTACCAAAGACGAAGCGCTTTATAATGGGCTCCCAAGCAATAAATAACGTACCTCCTAAATCTCAAAGCGAAACTAACAACTTATAAACGTTTCAGCTGATTGAAATAAAACTTAACGTTAACGGGAATCGCGTTTATTGTTTATTTTCCCGTTTACCAATAAATTATAATAAAATAAATTTCGCCTTAATGTTCAACAATTAGAATTTAGTGAACTTTCAGGTAAAAGCTCAAGTCTATTTTCTTATTAAAAAATATGAACGTTGTATGAATAATGAATTTATTTGCACAGAGCAACGTGCCACAATAAAACACATAAAGACATGACAAGCCAAATAAATAAAAATATGAATTATCTCATTCTTACTAATATTATAAAAGCGAAATGGGTTTGTTTGTTTGTCTTCACGCCTGAATGACCAAACGGATTTTGATAAATTTTGGTATAGAGATAGTTCGGACCCTGGAGATGGACATAGGCTAGGTGCACGTACGGTTGGCGCAGTGGCTGAGCGATTGTCTGCTGCGTTGCGTGTTACCGGTTCGATTCTCGCACGGAACAAATATTTGTATGGCCTACAAATAGTTGTTTCGGGTCTGACTGTGAGTTTAAATGTTTGTAAACGCACCCACGATACAGGAGAAACTCCTAGAGAGGGGGCAACGTTTGTTTTTAAATATATCGTTTGTTTGGTCTTCTACTCCTATAGCCTCAAAGATTCCCTTTATACATTTTCCTCACGCGCAGGAGTGAGATATCAGACAAAGAGATCACGTGTTAATACCACCATAGCCGATAACCACCGAACTTTTGAGCAAACGACGCTCATTTTAGACTTTCTCTTAACATAATTACCGAAAGAAATGGCTCTGAAACCCAATTCAATGTAAAAATAAATTTGCTAAACATTATATGGAATGAAATCGAAACATACCAAAATAGAAAAGAATTCCAAACTTTTTAATCAGTAACGTTACCAATTGTGATGAACCTTGATTAAATGAAGACGCACGTGAAGTAGGTATGGGTACGTTTTGTATTGCTCAGATGAGATTGTGAAGTCTCACTAATTAGCTGATCTTTTTCAGCGTTTTTCCTCCGGATTCCTATTCCGGTGTAGTCTGTGGATGGCAGGAACAAATGCACGAAACTGTACTTGCAGCTTTTCTTCTTTTAATGTCATATTATTCGTTTTAATTAATGAGAGAGGACAGTGCTTCTGATAAAATGGCGGGATCATCTGAGCAAAGTCATAGACTAGCGGTTCATATTGGGCATAGATCGGAAAACTGGAAGTCATGGGTGAGGCATTTGTCGAGCTGTGGGATGTCGTCATGTCGCAGAATTACCTTGTAGTAGAAGATGCAATACCTTTTACTCATTTAACAATAATTGTGCAAATTCCTACAGTCAGTGCCGTTTATTGTCCTCATATTTCAAATGAATAAAAAATACTTTTTATCATGTTATTTAATTTCTCCGTGCGTGTATTGGAAAATGTCGTTTGATTTTAACATAAGAATTTGTCACTACTGTTCTCGCTTTATAACATCCTCGCCTAGTGGCTCTGACGTTAATCTGCCTCGGCCACAATGACAAAGATTCCTCACTTGAGTCCAAACATTTCCATTATTAAGTGTAAATCTTATAAACAATTGAATAACTGTTACATTTTATTTCTCAAATCGTTAACACCCTGATCAACATAATTTGCAACACATATCCGACATAAAAACCACCATAATTCCAGACATAAAAAAAAACAATCTAATCACGTACAAATGACATAACGGCGGACATGACAGCCGAACATTTACGAAACATCCCGAACACATAATTACTAATATTCCTATGCGCCCGCGCCTATTTCCTGCCCCGATTTGTACGTCCTTGACCAGAAACCGATTATACACGAAAATATACGAAGTGAACTAGGTAGGACAGAGGAAAATTAAAAAATATATTTTAGTGAGCGGAAAGGCGTCCCTTTTGAAGAGAGCTGTAAATTAAGGAGCTCGTTAAATGAGTGCATAGGGTTGCCACATCGTTAAATGTTGAATTACGAATTTAATAGGCATGGATCAACTTACACGCAGCGTGAAATCGTTGTTGCTTCTTTACTGGAGGTTATTTAGTGCGAACATAAATAATTTGAACAATGACTTAGACTTTTACCTTTATTCATATTGATGTTAATATACGTAGGTATCGTACGGCTCTTATCTATAACAGACACAAAGACAACTATTTCACTGACTACTTATATAATTCAAATAAAAGTGATAACACTTACATGACCTTATAGTGGAGAAAAAATATTATGTTATTCTGATGCCATTGTGGGAAAGAGATGGCCATACACACCCTGTATAGCTCTTTCTCTTTCTTACACTGGAATTTTATTGAAATAATCGTCCTTTAAGACGTCATAGTAGCCAACCTGATCTAGGTTTTAGTTTAATCTAAGCGATCATAATAAATTATAGCAACAAGGCAATAAACTTGACTGTGCAGTAGACCCCATAGTTTTGGCCATTGTTCGGCAAATGAATCGGGGATGTTGCCACACAAAGCATAAAATTGGGTGCAGTACCACGCATCAATGCAAATGGTTAGAAGCCATTAAATTAAATTGTTATACATTGTGCTCTTATCAGTGTATCATATGGTTAATTTACGGTTTATTTTCTTTCAATGTATCTTTTATTCGTACAATAAAAGTTTTTGACAGTTTATGTGCGGTATAACTGACAAAAACAAAACAAAATGGCGGCGATGGAAAAATGTACTTGGAAGCCCTAAACAAACAAAAAAAAAATCGGAATAAAACTGATGGAAAATATCTGAGGGCTAAAGTACGACGTTTTAACAAAAACAAGGTTTTTAAAAATTGCAACTAATGCTAAAAATGTTACCAAAACCCAGGAATACGTAGCATGGAAATATTTAAGCACATTCGTAACACTTGGCAGCTTTTCCTTTGCCAAAGAGCTAAGGATGCGGCGCGAGATACATAATTTATGATCACCAAAAAAACTGACAACCCTGCAAGATAGCCAGATTTCAACCGCTTAATTTTGACAAATAGTTTCTCGCTGCTTTTATTTATTATGGCAATATTATTTCGTCGCACAGATTAGTAATCGATAAATCATTTTAACTATATCCGTCTGTTAACAGTTAAACGATTTTAACGATGATAATTAATTTGTTTTTGAATGATTGTCTGCCATCTATATTAGTAAGTGATGGCTGATTCGTGAAATGAGACATTAAATAATAGTTTTTGAGCAGTTCATTGAAATCTGGCATCTATGTTTATCTCCAAAAATGAAATAAATGACTATGATAATGATAATATATAATGAATAAACGACTTATTCCTTAACCTATATTTTAAGGAATACACGTCCTTGTTTATAGATTTTTACAGTTATTACTTCGACGGGTGAGGGCTTGTCAATCACATTCCTGAAAGTGAAAATTTATAATTAGAATTCCGTGTTCTTTTTTCATGTTTACGGACCGAAAAGGATTGATTTCTTTGACAGTAAATCATTTGGATTTTAGTTGTTTCAATTGCAACACTTTTTAAGCAAAGTATGCGTTCTTCTATATAAAACACTCTTAAAGCTAATTAACTAACTTCCTATCAAATAACTTCCCCCGCTCTGGGTGGAGCGTCAGACTTTTACTCACTAAAACTCATTCATGTGCCCTCTTTTGCCCTATATGTTCGGAGGCCGCGTTATCTCGTTTAGATTACAAGTCTGAATATAAAACCATGTCATAACCATAAAAACAAAACTCAATATTCATATTCAGACTACCTTTTGCACGCGGCTTCGCTCGCGTTAAAATCGGGGTAACAAGGTTCCTCTTTCCTGATTTGCAGGTATCTGCTTCCTGTAGTTTTTGTCCTTGCGCCTTATTGATTGTAATAGCAAAGCTAAGTTTTCTCTTTTCATTCCTCTATCTCATTCATTTCTCACTTTAAAAAAATAAGCTATGTTCTTCTCCAGGGTCTGAATTGTCTCTGTACCTTTCATCATCAAAATCGGTTAAGCCATTTAGGCGCGAAGACGTTATAAATAAACTCACCTTCGGTTTTATTATATTAGTAAGCATTATTCCATAACATATGAATAATCTGTTACAGAATACAGCCATTTTGTAACAAATTGATAAATTACTCTCCAACAGAGCTTCATAATCCCATGAGCTCTTAAAGATGCATCGAACATTGTTTTGCTTTGTTCTTTTAACGAATATTCTTGATGTAATGAATATGTAATCCGTAATAAAATCATCATAAAACATGCATGCGGCTTATTAAAGATAAAAAGATTTAAAGTCAAGAAACGATTAAATGGCGCATGGAATTTCCCGCGTATTTCCCTGTCAAACTGACATTTAGGATGAATCCAATTGTTTATGGTTGTCAAAAAGGCGGTAACTCCAAGAGGACAATTAAAAAAGTACTGAGAATAATACAAATAAGCAGAATGACTATATTTAAATTCAACGAGCAGTTTCTTGTGAAATAATTCTAGAAATATTAAACAAATTATCAATTTGCTTGTGTGCTGCAAAATATTAAGAAATACTTGTCATCGTTAATGTCCGGTCGGTTAAAAGCCAAGCGGCCGTGAGACATGATCTGAATCATCTCAAACAATGGCTACTAAATATAATATTTCAAAGGAGCTCTTAAAATCTTACGTGTAAATATTAGCACAATTTAACAGAAACAGCGCTTCGTGGCACACTTTGTGACAAACCAGGCCTTGAACCGGCACTCGCCCATAAATCGTCAGCTCGAGAAATAGACTTCTTAGAAACGCGTGATGCTCTCAAAAATATTGTCATTGTTGTTTGAAACATCACACAATGAGGTATTTGTAGAACTCATCAAATTATCATGCGGAGACCATCTCAGTGTGAGTCCGGAGCGATTGCATTTGACGCGAGTGTACCCCGTGTATTGCCAGAGCTAATAAATATCTAAATGCTCATATAACTCACATCAGGTGTCTAGCTAGTTTATCCTAATGTTATCATAATATTGCGCTTAGTCATTTCGCTCTCCTGCACTAACCACGGTTGAGTCATAGCGACGCATAAATTACCGCGAAGGGAATACACCAGCTCTATTTAGGATCATAATTTAAATATTTTTCATCAGTTTCCTACACCGATTAGTTTATCGTACACACGGGTACGCGGTGCTCCGGTGGATCGACGACGTGTGAACTCATAAATTTGTACTAGAACATCTGACCTGATAATCTAGTTTACGTTAATTCCTCGAAGATTAATTTCCAAAGAGTTACGCGGCGCGAGGCGCGTGGCGGCGTCAGCGCTCACAGACTGGATGACTGCCGCCAGCGCCAGCATGGCGGCGCGCCTCTGACCAGCCGGATCATGAAACGAAGAAAACATGAGCCAAGCGCTGTCGCTGCTCAAGTTCATCAAAATACCAAAAAAGTTATCCCCACGTGAGAGGACATGACGCCCGAACACTCGAACACTCTCACTGCCAAACTAAATAGTGCCTTACGTTATAAATAGTGTAATCTTGGTGCTTCGAAACAATAAATAATGTTAGTGAACACAGACACGCGGACGATAAGGTCAAACGTTTAAGATGTTAGACGTTTTTCGTGGATTGAAGAATCTCATTAAAGTGAACTATGTACACATCGACTCGCCGGTATTTCGGTTGCACTACTCTATAACGGTGATCCTGCTGATCTCGTTTAGTCTGATCGTGACGACGCGCCAGTACGTCGGCAACCCTATAGACTGCATCCACACGAAGGACATCCCCGAGGACGTGCTGAACACCTACTGCTGGATACACTCCACGTATACGCTGAAGAGCTTCTTCAACAAGCAGGTGGGCGTGGAGGTGCCCTACCCGGGCATAGGGAACAGCCGCGAGAAAGGGAAGGAAGATATGAACGACAGAAAGTTCTACAAGTACTACCAATGGGTGTGTTTTTGCCTATTTTTTCAGGTAAGTTTAAGTTAATTCCCTTGACTAATACACAAATCGTTGACACATTTAGTGTGGTGTGTCGCTACTGAAATTAACACTCACTTTTAGATCAGTTTTGACAGGTCGTTGACAGGTATTTTCCTTGTCGAATGTTACTCGCGCATAGACATTTTAGTTTTGTTTGAATTTAGAAACACGTCGGCCACTGTTTCATTTCATTTGTTTCTTTTACTAAATGACGTCTGTGATAAAAGAAACATTTTAGCTGGCCAGTTTTAAATTCAAACATTCTAATTGTATGAAACCATAGGTTCTTTAAGAATTTTAAAACATTTATTCCAACTAATAAATGAAAAAGGCGGCTTTATTAATGTGGCTTACCCAATTTAGTTTCAAAATTCTACATATAGATAAACCAAGGCCTGGATGAAGACAAAAATGAGGATTACTTTGATTTTAGTGATAAAAATATATTTTAATTGACTTACAAATATTGTAAAACCTGCTCTACTAGTGTCGCAACATAGATCCGATGCGCACACGCCTAAACAAAACTCAAGTAAAACAAGCAAACTATAATTAGCACAGAACATTGTTAATGTTGCCAGCGCGACTCGTCCCACAATATATATTTATTTTTTATTATTTTCTACCGTTTTAACGATCGATAAAACTGGGGCGTTAATCAGGAATCCGGAATATGTGGTCATCAAAATATTTTGTGTAATTTATAGAGTGCATGTCGTATCTATGCGGTCGTACAATAGGGTAGTCTGTTCAAAATGTTGGCTGGAATAATAATAAAACAATTAAGAAAAAAAATTGGCGGTGTCCAGGGACACTCGAATGGAACAAAGTTATTATTTATTATGTACAAAGAATCTGTATGCACTCAACACAAATAATCGTCGCGACACCACACTGTTCAATGCGAAATAGAAAGACGAAACGAAAATAATTGGCTTGCTTTCTATGAGAGAGAGACACACACAGAGAAACAAGCGCAAGCCGCACGGCTTACAACTATAGCAAAAAGTATCGTTACAACTTTTAGTCTTAATTTTTTCCGTCTAGCGTCTTAGCAACGCGCGATAAGGAACTTCCAAAAATCTGGAAAAATTTGGGTACACACCCCCACCTAACCATTTAGAGACTGCAAACGTGATCTTGATATTAAAAATATTATTAGAACTTGCACTTTCCCGTTTAGATATTAAACGGGCAAGTGCGAGTTGGACTCCCACACGAAGAGTTCCGAACAAACTAGTGATATAAATGGCCATAACTCCTAAGAGAGAGGCCAGTCTTAGAGATATGATTATGCCACTACTCTAAGGGACTACAGACTTGAGTATGTGGTTTAAATTTCAATTCGATACCTTCACGCGTTTCCAATACAAAGGTTCTTGATAGACATATGAACAACAAAGCGATCTAATAAGGGTTCCGTTTTTTCCCTTTTTGGGTACGAAACCCTAAACATCATTGATAGCCGTTATCAACTTTCTGAAAACATGTACAACTTTCTCTCTGCCTACAAAAAAGCAAACAAAGAGAAAGTTTATAGTAAAAATTAGAAGACTAAATCATTGAATGTTTCTTACAAAAACGATTAATACAAACTTTTACCAACACGAGAATCGAACTGGTTATATCTCAGTTTCTACAGTTTATACTGGTCAATCTGTAAACAACTAATTCAAAATTAATTTGAAATGTCTGCCACGGCCTACACGTTACCTTCCTACTGCCGACATAATTAGAAGCGGAAGGATTAGCGGCTTAACTTCATGTTAAAGATTACGAGATTAACCATACAGTCTGTTTACTGTAAGTCTTTATAAATTATTGCTGACATAACTACGAGTAGACAACTTTAAAATGTTTTGTGTAGGAATTTGAAAAAAAATGTTATTGAAACTAAATTACTTTTGATTATACTATTTAGACTGTCTCGTTGGTCGGACGGTTGCAAACGCTCTTGCATAAGTTTTTTTTTGATGTGGGAAATAATCAAATAACTTTTTTTTTAAAAAAAAAAACGTTGCCTAGGAACAAGGAATTTCTCCCCCTATCGTGGGTGCCTTTACAAACATTTAAACTCACATACACAAACAGCCAGATCCGAAACAACTATCTGCAGGTCATACAAATATTTGTTCTGTGCGGGAATCGAATCCGACCAATAAATCCCACCAATGTTCCTTCTATTGCCCTTTACGTTCCGGGGCTGCGGAATCTCTTTCGAGCAACCCTTGCAACCCAACAACAACTTTGCTGACATCTCTTTGAGGCGCGCGTGAAACACTAACTCGCCGTCGACACGGCCAATAGACGGACTGCATGAGGTCTTGAGTACTATTCCCGGTTCGGGATAAGTGTTATTGGGCTTTTCCATAAAAAATTAGCAGTATCTGCCACGGAGTCTGAGTTTGTAATTATTATTATAATCGTTTTATTCATATTTTATTTAATATTAGAGTACTATGTAAACGCACGATCACACCAAGGGCTCTGTTCTATCTAGCTCGTATGCCTTTACACACACTAATACACACACAGAAAGTGGCCCCGCGCCGCGCCTCAGTTCTGCTAACTCTTGCGTTGTCTATCATTATTTATTTATTTAATAGACTACAATGAGGTCCAGTATGTGCCTGTTTGATGGCCATCAAGCTCGCTCCTAATACATGGGACTTAAAATGACGATATCACGTGGGCGAAGCCGCGGACGCCAGCTATGCTATCCTACGTCCTATCATACTAATATTATAAATGCGAATGTTTATGATAGATAGATGTATGGGTGTATGGATGTTTGTTACTCTTTCACGTCAAAACGGCTGAACGGATCCTGATGAAATTTGGCACAGAGGTAGATTATAGTCTGGATTAACACATAGGACACTTTTTTTTCCTTATCAGGCTGGCGAAGCCGCGGGTGCAAGCTCGTAGGTAATAAACCGTTCCGAACCTAAGTTTTGTAGTATTGAACGCTACGAGTTGCTACGAGGCTACGACCAAGCTACGCCGTAGCACTTAATAGACCCAAACATTTTTATTTATTTATTATCGTCTTTAATTGCCCAGACATTAATGCCAAACTTTAAGTCAGGTAAAACGTAGAGAGTTCAAAGACAAGTTCTCCTAATTTGCGTCTGGTTGGTCGTCCTCGATTACACGGGACTCAAACATAATTTTGAAAAATATGTATATGTACCAATAAATATACAAAAATATAGAATAATAATAATTATCCCTTGTTTAATGAAGGTAATCATCGTGGGGAAACCAAACCAGTATACCTAAGAGATATTTCTCAACGGCATGTTAAGCCAAGTTAAACACCCTACACGAAAAAGAAAGTAGTACAAACACCAAGTATCAAAGTAAAAAAATATATCTACAGCGAGTCTTATTTAAACTGGATAGGTATTTAAATATTTTGAAATCCTTGTACTTTCTCACGAAATATTTCTTCTCCGGAGGAGGTTGTGTAACGTTGGCAAGAAGCTATGGTTTTATTTGGGCTCCACTGGTCGGCTAATGTATGCAAATATCAACAACATGGTAATGTCGACTACGACTTGCGACGATCCCGCAGTTCCACTGTTGCGACTTTTTCTCTAAAAAATAATATTAAGTTCTTAATATATTTTGAACTAGCTTTCGCCCGCGGCTTCGCCCGCGTTAAATTTGGGGTAACACAGTTCTCCTTGCGCCTTATTGATTTGTAATAGCAACGCAAAGTTTTCCCTTTTCTTCCCTCTTTCTTCCTCACATCCCACTTTTTTAAAATAAAAATTAGCCTATGTCCGTCTCCTGGTTTCCAACTATCTATCTACCAAATTTCATCACAATCGGTTTAGCCATTAAAGCGTGAAGAGGTAACAAACAAACAAACAAACTCACTTTCGCTTTTATAATATTAGTAAGGATTATTTTCTTTATAAAAGAGGCTTTAGGTTAATTGGGAGACTAGGGAAAGTAAATGACAAGGTGTAGTTCTTGTAAGTCTGTATAATCACGACTGAGGCAACTTGCTTAACGGGACGCAGTCGTCTCTATACACACTTGCATTCGTCACGCCATCTTGTTACCTACATGTTGACGATGTGTCCCTACAAAGGCAAATGTAACGTCATCTGACTAGCCTTTTCACAAATATATAAGAGTCGGCATCCAGTCTTACAGTAAACCAGTAATTTACCTAAAGTTTAGTATACTATTTGCTAGTATATTCGCACTGATTAATTTGTAAAGTGTGCGTTGTGCTATTCAATCTTATAAGCCCGGATTATAGGTTAATCCCATTAGTTATCAAGGTCGAAATTCATCATCTTCTGCCTAGCCGGCCTAACCTTTTCCCCACTATGTTTGGATCGGCTTCCAGGTTACCTAGTTGCAAACAAAGACCAATATTACATGAATCCAGTTAGTACTGCGTAATACGTACCCTTACCCGGTACCCTTTGGTAAGACTGCTTTATCAAAGACTTAAAACTTACAACCGAAACCATCGGCTTACAACTTGTCATAGGACTAAAATTATGTTAACGTATAGCTCAATAAATAAATTATATATAGGTTATCATGTGTTAAAGAAACAAAAAATTACTTATAAGAACCTCATGTTTGTTATGATTTTGGTTTTTTTTTGGGTGACTTCTATTTAATTTGTAACCTCTATGGTCACTAATGAGGTCTAAAGGTTCTTGTTTAAAAAAATACAAATTGCCTACCGTCGACAAATCGCGCAAAAAAGTCGCAACATCAAAACCCATCCTTAAACAGATCATCAGAATAAAAATGTAAGAGCTCACTCAAGTGGCCGTTAATATCGGCTGATTATCTTCCCGACACAGACATTACCCCTCGCCCCCTGCGACCTTCTACCCCCTACAACCCCCTTAAACAGAAGCGACCTAATTTTCACTTTATTAAGCTAAATAATAGCATGTTTACTCGAATGGAAGCGGGTTGCGAACTATTTAGGGATTTTACAAATGTTGCCAGATAAGAAAAATAGACACGTAGTTAGGATCAGTGTTCATTTTAGTTTTGTTATGATTGATTTAAAATTTCAGTTGTTTTCTTAAGATAGTCACTGGTTGTGGTCTTGGCCTTAATAATTCTGTCTATTGCATAGATTTGTATGACTTGATTCTTTAAAAATGCTACCATCTTTCGTTGTGAGTTAAAAAAATATTTGTCTGACTTATTTTAGGGTTCAGAATATCAAATGTAAAAAAAGGAACTCTTATAGTATTACTTTTTTGTCTGTCTGTCTGTCTGTCTTTATCTGGAGAACGCGTGGAGATATCGAGTTGAAATAAAAACCAGAAACTCAAATCTGTGATACCTAGAAACTGTGAAAAAAACTACATTCTAACTTTACGCAGTAAAATGATATATATGTCGCAATTCTTTTCGGAACATGCACTGCGCGAGTCCGGCATTGGTCGCTTTTTAAATCTGCAACTCGCATCAAGCGACAGTTTTAAACTACAGTCTTAAACTAGTCTAAGTGACTGACTTAATTCCCTGGCCATCACCTATAAACAGAGATAAAAAATCTGCCCACTTCAGCTTCTGTTTTCATTTTCTTATCGTAAATGGTGAGGCGATCATTAGATCATGTTTTGGCCGACTTTTTAAGAAAGTAATACAATTAGATACGCTTGAGTTTTCACTGGTCCTGATTTCCAGATATTCTGTGAGTTTTATCATTGGCAAGGGATAAATACTGGCTCTTATCATTCTTAAGCAATACATTTGATATTACTTTTCTTTTGTCAACAAGGTTTTTCACTATAAGTCATTGTTCCATATAAAAAGTAGAAGTAAGTAAAAATAGGTAAACACGAATAGTTTCCTATAATCAAATCAAATCAAAATATTTTTATTTTACATAAGCAGCTTTTATTTAACATGGGCTAAGTGCCCATGTCAAATAAAACGTCAAGAAAATGTTCAGGTTACTCGTTTCTCCATAAAAACTGAAACTCCATGGTTACTCTTTTAAAACCATGGGTTCATTTCTTGGTAATATAACTAGTTTTTTTTGGTAATATTTTCTTTAGTTGTTCTAAATCCTTACTAATATTGTAAAAGCGAAAGTGAGTTTTTGTTTGAAGGTGAGTTTGTTTGTTACGTCTTTACGCTAAACCGATATTGACGAATTTTGGTACATAGATAGTTGGGATCTTGGAGACGGACATAGGCTAAAAAAAGTAAGAAATTGTGAGAAAGATGGATGAAAAGGGCAGAGAAAGATTTTTGTTATCGATCATCACGCGGTTTAAAGTTAGCGTCAGCCCAAAGTAACTTTAACTCGCGGCCGAAGTCGCGGGCAGAGGCTAGTTTACTAATGTATCTAATACTGTCATTAGTTTAGCCGATGTGTATGTTTTAAATGGGTTACCTGTGGCTCATTTATTCCTTAAAATATACCCGTACTTACTAAGACCATATTTTCTAACACATAGTTATGTACGATATTAAAGTAACTGAGAGTTTCTCAAGGCTTATCAACGAGCTGTAGTGTTGTATTATGTGAGGTCACGTCTCAGCACGGCGACCGTATCATCGCGTCTCACATTTTGTCGTTTTAATTAAAACACACGTGTTTTTAACGTCAGTTGACTTAATAACAAGGTGCCACAAGTACTTGTTGACGTGAAATATGATTGACAGTTTTCTTATTAAAATCTGCAGGGTTAGTTTTGTTTAGTCAAGTGTAGTTTTTCCATAGAAAATCGTGTTCAATAATGTCGGAAAAGGATCTATGAAAAACAATACTTATTGAAAAAATGTTAAAAGTCGATTTTTAATTGAAAATACAATGATCATACAGCATTTTATTTAAATCGTTTGCATATCGTTAGCAAAATCAGTATGATCCATAGTTATGAAACCATTTTCATAATTATTAAATTATATGTGAAACGAGTATTTTTGATTTAATATTGACGTTTTTATGCTAGTTCTTCAGAATTCAAAACAAAGGATAATTGAAACAAATTATCTTGAGTTTAATAGGGAATATGCAAACAATGCAAAGCTTTATTTATATGTTTATGCTGTACCATTAAAAAATGTGGCAAACTTATTGTATTTTCTAATACAGCATTTATTTTTCAATGTATAATTTTAAGTTGCGTGTTTTTTGTGAAACGAAACCCAAACTGAAAAACGGTAGTGACCTTAAAGTCCATGTGTTAATGAAACACTTTTATTTATTTGGATCTCCAACAAAGGATACACAGATACATTATAATAATACACAATACAATAGGTTATTTTAAATGTATTCCTTCAATTATAGGAGACCACAACATGCACATATAACTAGGTGTTAACACTGAATAATTATTAAAAAAAAAATTTTTTTTGAATAATTCTAAAGTTTTCGTCTTATTATAATATTGTAATTTTTACTTGAGTAAAGGTCATACGATTTGTATAATTATTTTATTAAGAGCTAAAAAAAATTACAAAGGAAAATTGAAGTAAATTACGTTAGCGTTATTCAGACACAGACAGTCAGGCGTTTGAACTGTAGTAGAAAACTGTAGAAGTTTTTTTTAGCGACAAGTTGTAGTTGAAATTAACTTTTAATACTTTTCTTGGGTTGAAGTAAAGAAAAAATTACATGCATATTCTCTATTATGTGGTTGGTGCATTGTATTTTAGTGTTAATAAACCACCGCCATTGTACTTGTAACCATAGAATTAGCAATTACTGTAAAACAGAAATTGCTAATTCTGTATTAAAATTTTGGTCCACAATAAAGTATATTCTATTCTATATCCCATTAAAGACACAACTACGCACAACGAAGATATCTCACGAATATTTTATAGACTTGGCACATAATAAACTTTACATTTATCAGTTCAATGAAGAAACACTCCTAAAATCAGTCCATTACAGCGAACCTGTACTCGGATTCAGAAACCAATCCAAACATCTGTTTATTATACAAGATAACAAGCTTTTAATGTACGGAACCTTGTCTGATACATCGCATAATGCATGAGCACTACCCTGATTAGAACCCACATCCCTTGGGCACCAGAGTCGGGTCCACTATCACACTGGGATCATGGCTGCCTGAAATATGGACTATGTAGTTGCCAATTCGGAGGTTTGGCGAGAATCACGATAATGCAGCAAAATAATTGGATTCTATGCTGTAGTGGTTACCGCCGCATCGATATTTATGACGCTTTCTAATGGGCATTGTAAAATTTGTTAGGTTTTGGGAAATTAGGCTTGTTTTATTTTAATAGGTGAAAACAGAGAGCTTATTAATAAAGTATTTTAGTTTGTTCAAATATATCAAAAGCCAATTCAGATTTTTAATCGACTTCAAAAAAGGAGGAGGTTCTCAATTCGACTGGATGTTTTTTTTGTTTGTTACCTCATAACTGTTGACTGGGTGAACCGATTTTGATGATTTTTTTTTATTAGAAAGCTGTCGCTTTTCATGTTGTCTATTCTCATTTCAATTTTATTTATATTGCTTAAGTAGTTTATGAGTTATCGTCTATAATACATATTTTTTTATGTCTTTGTTTAGTAACAATCCCTAGGTTATTCTTAAAAAGATAAAAGAGCAATTTTTCATCTATAACTTTATTTTGCAAGAGAAAAGCCAGGTAGTGACGATTATCCAAAAACTTAGTCCTACTTAGACTAAGTTTTTGGATAATCGTCACTACCTGGCTTTTCTCCGCATTTATCTGTGGTTGGCGCACCCACGATACAGGAGTAATTCCTAGGGTGGACCAACTTTTTTTTTTTTTAAATTCTTGCTCTTACTGGACAGGTCCACTCAGATCTGTGTGGTTCTTTTTTAAAAAGACCATTTCAGACACTAGTCTACATAGTCTTCATGTAAGTTGACCAAGATTATTGTCTGGACTTTAATAGAGACTATGACCTCTGAGTTTGTTTCGGCTGTTTCTTATCAGAATAGTCTGTAACGAAATAGCGACCTCGGTTCGATTAAAAAATTAAGCGTATAAGTGTTTGTAAAAACTTACTTGCAATATGAACATCTTATCAATTTTCCTACTACTGCACATACAAGCCTCCTCTCTACGACTGGGGGTGCACCACCACGCAGGCTCAGTTCCGGTCAATAGTATTTTGTTTTAAAAACGTTGCCCCACACTAGGAATTTCTCCTGCATCTTAGGGCGTTTTACAAACATTTAAGCTCACTCACACTAACAGCCAGACCCGAAACAACAATCTGCAGGTCGTACAAATTTTTGTTCCGTGCGGGAATCGAACCCGCGACATACAGCTCAGCAGTCCATCGCTTAGCCACTGCGCCAACCGTGCCGTCACATGACACATGCCTTCGGATTTTCGGTTTTGAAATATAGCGGTGTTCCCCATTCTTTTAGTTACTGAAGCTTTCGTTTCCAACACTTTAATTGTGCTGTTCCCAGTTATGAGTACCCGGGTAATCAGTTACTCCAGTAGGTACACAGTGAATTCATGCGTGCGGTCCTGCAGCTCATAAATTATGGCGCTTGTTGGAGTTGCTGGCACCCCGCTATAATTCACCACCCTCAGCTGACCGTCACAAATGGCACGGAATCATTGCCGTTCACATTTCCATCTATATTTAAATATCGAAAGGCTTATATGCTTCGGGGTATTGTATGTACGTGCCTCGTGATTTGAGCTTACATAATTCTAAGAGCATCAAGGAGGACAAACTACGGTCGAAATACTGTTGTATATGAGGGGGCTGAAATGTATAACTATACCTAAAGTAATTAAGGAATCAAAATCACTTCCAACTTTCAAAAGGCTACTCAAGCACCACCGAATCAAGCTCACCGTCCGTCCGTCTATTGACGACAGGCCGTGTCGACGGCGCGTTTGTATTTCACGCGCGCCTCAAAGAGATGTCAGCAAAGCAGAGGGGCTTGCCAGAGCCTCCGCCTACCGGGGTTGCGGTTTGTTCGAAAGAGATACCGCGGCCCCGGAACGTAAAGGGCAATAGTAGGAACATGGTTGGTTTTGGTCAGTTAAAGTCTGACGTCTGACACTCCCTCCCGCTCCGCCCAGAGCGGGGAAAGTTATTTATTGATTTCCCACACCAAAAAAAAAAACCACCACCTGAAAAATGTAAGATAACTTAAAGTTTTTTACCATTTTTGTTTTAACCTAATTTTAGTTTATAACTATGCGAAACCGTCGTCTCTCTTAATTAGGATTATGTTTTTTCTCATAAAAATGAATAATTGCACTCTTTTTGAGCGAAATAAATTTTCTTAAACCGTAACTGTTCTATATCCTTCACCAAATCGTAGCCTCAAGATCAATAATTAATAACTAAACCATATTCAGTTAAACAAAGCCACGCTGCAGCCTGTTCCTTGCCCAGTTGTGGCAATTTCTAAACATATTACCTTCAATTATGTACGACGACTTCGATTATTAGGACTGCTCGGTTGGCGCAGTGGCTAAGCGTTTTGACTGCACACAGAACAAAAATCATCCACGAAACATTAAAAAATCCTAGTGAAAAAAAACCGTTCTACATACATGCGCGAATGATTTTGTAACTTACAATCCCCTTCATTTGTTCCTGCCTCTTTTGAGTTGTGTTGAAATGATTGATCAGAAAAAATACTTACTATAATATTATAAAAGCGAAAGTGAGTTTGTTTATTTGTTACGTGTTCACGCCTAAATGGCCCAACCGATTTTGAAAACGAGTGAGAGTAAAGGAAGAGGGAAGAAAAGGGGAGAGCAAGATATTTTTTTTCGATCTTCACGCGGGTTTAAGTATTTATGGCATGCGGACAAAGTCGCGGGCGAAAGCTAGTCAATTTTATTCGCAGGCCATATAAATATGGTTCCGTGCAGGAATTGAAGCCGTAGAATACAATCGCTCAGCCACAGTGCCTGCCAATCGTGCGGAATTACATTAAACGCTGACTATTCACTTCTTGCAATGCGTTTTCTATTTGTGGTATGGTTCACAAAGGCAGGAGATAGTTTGATAGTAAAACAAAAGTTTTTCGAAGCAAGCAACATATAACTATAGTACGGCCAACGAGAAGCGATACGAAAGGTCATTAACCTAAAGAACAACTGTGGCGTTGACAATCTAATATTTAGCTCTGTCCATCTTGTGCCTTTGTCGTAATGTCTTGTTCTCCCGGCAAAAACATGACAACGTTAAGACGGGTTCGCCAACATTCGGGCGGCCATTTTAGATGGGGTTTTAGCATGGGTTTTGTTTACATTTGGTATCGCTTCTCGTTGGCCGTACTATACATAGTTGTCACTGGTTTTATCTTGTATTTAATATACTTATATTATTTTTTTTTAATATTGGGCTGATTAGTGGTGCTATATCGTTTCTGCTTCAGTCCTGAAAAGACCATGCACGGGGAAAAATAAGCAAATTAAATCAGAGCTTTTTATACTTATCAAAATCTAACGTCATTTAATCAAATTAGGCTGAAAACTATATAATATGAAAACATCTTTGTACAAATTACCCATGTTTGCAAAGAATAAATTAATTGATTTGAAAAAAAAATATCACTTCTAGAACGTCAAATTACAAGTGACAGTCCATCAAAACGCGCGCCCGTATTAGATCCTTTTATATAACTAGGCGCGTACCGCGGTTTTACCTGCGTAAACCGAGATAAAAAGTAACCTGTGTCCAGTTTATAAGCTATCTACATTCCAAATTTAATTCAAATCGGTCCAGACGTTTCATTGTGAAGAAGTAACAAACATACAAACACATACAAAAAGTTTGTCGCCTATAGTATGTGAGTTTCATTCATGATTCTACATGTAGAAAGTTTTTTTTTTTTTTTAAAGGATGTGTTTTTAATCCAGCAACATTTGTTGCTTGTTCTGAAATCTGACATGCCATGCCGTCGACAGTGCATTGGCATTCACATTGTTTACGGCAAACTTCAGTTTTATTATTGAGATTATATTATTGTCAGACTATTTGCAATACGATAAAAAGCGTGTTTGTGTTCACTTTTCAAACATTATTTTACTTATTGATGATTAAAAGTTGGTGCATGTGGGATTTAAAATATATGTTTAACGAATTGAAAATGTATCTGATATTTATTTTCGTGTTATATTTTGATGATAACATAATCCGGACGTTTTTAAGTTTGTTTGTTATATGTTTTCCTGTGCTCTGTATGTTATCTTTCCGCACATATTTTAGAGTATTTTATGTGATTGGTTCTGCACGTGATACTACACGTAATCCAAGCGAGTTGGTCATGCCGCTGTTTCTTTCGCATGACACATCGATGATACGAAAGTAAAACCAGTACATTTTACCTAGACGTTTATTTCTTTGCGCCTTATTTATTGTAATAGCAAAGCTAAGTTTTCCCTTTTTTTCCCTCTTTCTCCCTCATATCTCAATCTTTTTCTAGGGTCCAAACTATCTTTGTACCAAAATTCATCAAAATTGGTTTAGCCATGTAGGCGTGAAGACGTAACAAACAAACAAACTAACTTTCGCTTTTATAATATTAGTATTTGCTATTTATCTACACACTGAATACTGTAAAAATACAGGAACAGAAAAATACAAAGATAATTTTAAAGAAATCTCCGCCGGCATACAATGCGTAAAAAAAAAGATTGTAAAATACATAAAAAAATTAAGCAACTAATGACATTAAATACTTACATAAACGTACATAGTCAAATATATAGCATAAATACAAAAAAAATATAATAAAACATAACTGTACGACTGTGGTGAAATAGAAAAATAATGTTCTTTCAGTCTTCTCTTGAAACTGAAACAGTTTTTAGTTCACCGTCCGTCCGTCGATTGACGACAGGCCGTGTCGACGGCGCGTTCGTGTTTCACGCGCGCCTCAAAGAGAGTCAGCAAAGCAGAGGGGCTTGCAAGAGCCTCCAACTGCCGGGGTTGCGGGTTGTTCGAAAGAGATACCGCGGCCTCGGAACGTAAAGGGCAATAGAAGAAACATGGGTGGGTTTTAGTCAGTACAAGTCTGACATGACCTCCCGCTCCGCCCAGAGCGGGGGAAGTCATAGGATGATTTCCCACCCGAAAAAAAAAGGCGGAAGCTTTAAGGAGTAGGAGTAGAAGTCGGTTGACTGGGGAGGGGGCTTAAGGAGATTGCTAAAAACGTTCTTTTTACAAGAGATGTTATCATGAAACGTTTCAGCTCTGGCCGGATAAGATG
Source organism: Ochropleura leucogaster (assembly GCA_958449745.1). Lineage (NCBI taxonomy): Eukaryota > Metazoa > Arthropoda > Insecta > Lepidoptera > Noctuidae > Ochropleura > Ochropleura leucogaster. The sequence goes on from OY288203.1 coordinate 1,273,373, forward strand.
CAGATAGTAATAGACCTCCTACCGTTTCGCTAGAGCTATTATAGTGCAGTGAGTGAGACTTTTCCAAAATAAAACCCACATGTTTCTTGGGGCCGTTGGATCACTTTCAAATAACCCCCAACCCTGGCAGAACCTCATTTTTGTCCTCGGACAAGATGAGTAAGTCAAATAAGGCGACTTTTTAAGCCAACTCTAAGTAGTACCATCACGATCGCCACGAATAAGAAGACTTGAATTTCCTAATATATTCATCGATACATTGGATAGCAATTAGAGCCGCAGTTACTTGCAAAACAAAGTAGCGTAGCAACAAATGAAGCCAAGTTCTAATGAAGAGGTAAACAGTTATTATTTATTAGCAGCAGTTCGTGGGAACCACCTCTTGCATGCGGCTACTCGCCTAGTACGTAGCACCTAGCTATTTATACAGTGGTGCGTTGTACTTTGTAACTAGTTACATAGTCTGGGAACTATCGGCGTAAGAAGATGGGAACCACCTCTTGCATGTATCTACTAGCCTAGTACTTATATACATACACAGTAGTGCATTGTACTTTGTAACTACAGTCTGGGAATTTTCTGCGTAAGAAATAGTACCGAAGTCTTTCAAAGATAGATTATTCTTTACGGATCAGCTATTGTGCCTTCGGGGAAATCTGTAGTTTTTGACAATCACTGTCCACTGATAGTTACAATCTCATCTCAAAACAGCAGGACCACGTGGAAGTACACTATACAAGTTAGCCGTCTGGTTGGAAGGTGATCCTTTTCATTGGCGGATAAGGAAATAACACCTTACTTTTCATCATCTTGTGTTGACCATATATAGTAGTTCCTGAAATAAGTAGCTGCATAAACTGACAGGGTTCACCATAACAATTCCTTTTTTAAATTTCAAAATCGTAAAAAAAGTAATGCAATAAAAACTTTTTACAAAATTATTAATCAAAATGGCGCCACTTCTGATATTTTTCCCGCGCTGTCATTGCGGAAAGCAAAGACAACTGGACATACAGCCAGCGCATAAATCACGCGCGTCGGCCCCGATAGCGTGCATGTATCCGAACGATGATCGATGCATCCGAAATGTATTTAGAATTCGACGAATAAATGTTTGTTTAATATTTGCTTAATGCATAATTAGCGGCTTTGAATTCTGTAAATTATAAAGCCGATCTTGTTTGAACTGGAAATTAGTTGAACGTTCTGTCCAAATGGAGCGGGTAGATTGTGGACCTTCTGCGGACAGTGGACACTATAGATACTTCAGCACATTCCTTGTCCATATCCACAACCGCGCTCGAGAATTCCGTGCGTACCGATTTTACGGTACTTTTATAAAGATGACTTTTATAAAGATTTCATTTTAGCGACAACTGTCGCTAAAATGAAATCTTCATCTTACCTTAATGGAAACCATTAGTTTTTTTTTTCTTAAAATGATTGTAACCTTGACGTTCACTAACCCAATTATACATATCCACTTTGACTCACACTGTTCCCCTTAAATAGCTTCCCACCAATGTCAACTTTAATCTCTATAATATAAAGAATAGTGTTTATTGTGTCTACAGAAAATACGTAGGCTATTATCTAAAATAAATGAGCCTATATTTTTTTTGTTTGTCTATAAACAATCGCGCAACACACTTAAAATATATTAAAGATAATTTATGAACTGTGTTAATAATCCTAAATATCCTAGTTAACAATCAAAGCGTCTTTAAATATATTTAGAAGAAATTGAGCGATAAATCTTTGACTTGATCCCAAAAACATGTAAGAACCATAGAGTTAATAAAGTTGCTAGACGACTGTAAATTATTTCGTATTCGAAAAACAAAATATTGTAACTGTCAAGGTTAACCATAAACAATTCATTAGAATGAGCAGTGGAGTAATTAACTCATGCACTTTTGGCGGTTAAAAGTCTAAAATAACACGTTTAACAGGCTCTGAAACAAAACTTTAGTGTTGTACTCATTAATGGTTTCCATATTTCATAAGTCGTGTTGTTGGTGGCCGTGAAAAAGTCACGACTCGCTAACATTTTCCCGCCCGTGGGAAATGGACGCAAGTTATAAAGTATTGGCGGGAAGCAATTTGGCATGCAGCTCAATTGCTGTTTCAGTTGTCCAATAATTTAGCCTTATTTATTTGAAATGATTAATAGTAGTGTTTCCGCTATTGCCGTGTTAACCGTTTTTGTAATTAACAGCAGTTCGAATTCTGGTAGAAATAATGTAACTACATATTATGATTGAAGCACTTGTAAACATAGAAACATATTGCAAAATAAAGTGAAGCGTTTGGATGAAGATCAACGTTTCCATGTTTGACTGGATTTAATTAAATATATATGTAAGTTTACTCTATTACTCCCATTTATTTCATTTCAAAAACAAATGTCTAATATAAGCCAAACAAAGCGACACAAGTTCAAAAATTATTTCGATTGACATAAGCTCCCGAAAAGCTAACGATAATCCTGTGGAATGTCATTTAAAAAACATCTATACTCTTTTAAAGCGCTTTTCATTTGTTTTTATCCTTATATCCCACCCGTAGACGGAAAAAACAACATAAACAGATTTTATTTGATCTTTGCTGCATCTTTCAGTAGTTAATCTTAATGACATAGAAACTTTTTGTGTAGGTTCGAAACGCTACCGCTTCTGACTCAGCCAGCCGGTCACGCCGCGACGTTGACCGTTATCGAGTGCCAAGTGAGTCATCTGTGATCTTGGACCTGTCTGTCGGCGCTCTGCTCTAATCCATTGTAACGCTAGCTAATTGTGAAGTGTTATAACACTTTAAGATGGTACCGTTTCTCTTGTTGCGTAGGTGTCCCAACGTTTGAAGTAGTTGATGTTCCCGTGCCCGATTGTTTGTCAAACAATTTTATGAACCTAACTCATGTTCCTTCAAATGCTCGTTATGTTCCGGGGCCGCGGTATCTCACCCGCAAACCCTGCAAGAATTTGTGGGATGTAGTTTTAAGTTCGGAGCAGTTTTATAGAAATACACTGCTAAATTGACCGTCAAAGAGCAATAGAAGGAACATGGGTGGGTTTTAGTTAGTAAAAAATTTACACTCCCCCCAGAAGGGGGAAGTTATTTGATGATTTACCACCCCAAAAAAAAGGATCAAATTAGCAGTGCATTTCTATAAAACTGCTTGTTATACTAGTGGTTACAACACAGGTGTCGATTAGTAGGTTCAGCAAATTATTGCTGGGTTTGCAACCAGAAATTTCTCAGTTCAGAAAAAGATTTCGTGCCTAGTTAAACTCACTCCTTTTTGTTTAGTGGTTGGAAATCATCGTAAGCTCACCCTTTAGTATTTTTTGCGGGTGGGAAATCATCAAATAACTTCCTCCGCTCTGGGCGGAGCAGGGTGTGAGACTTTTACTGACTAAAACCCACCCATCCTTACTAATATTATAAAAGCGAAAGTGGGTTGGTTTGTTACCTCTTCACGCTTTAATGGCTAAACTGATTGTAATGAATTTTGGTACATAGATAGTTGGGAACCAGGCGACGGACATAGGCTAATTTTTGTTTTAAAAAAGTGGGATGTGAGGGAGAAAGGGGGAAGAAAAGGGAAAACTTAGCGTTGCTATTACAAATCAATAAGGCGCAAGGGGAACTGTGTTACCCCAAATTTAACGCGGGCGAAGCCGCGGGCGAAAGCTAGTAATCCATATTTTACTCTTTGTGTTCCGTGGCCGCGGTATCTCTTTCTAACAACCCGCAGCCCTGGTAGGCTCACCCCTTATAATAACTTGAAAGTATGGAACTTAGAACAACAACGGAAATGTAGGTGTTCCTCTGGAAATGTTTTGCTAAACCCTCCGGGAAGAACAGACTGCTGTGTGTTCAGTTATACGAAAGAGAACTCGAAACGTATGTTGCTAAATTTCAACAAACGTGGTGTTGAAGTAGAATGGATTCGATTACTTCGTAAATGAGTTAAACTTCAAAGCCGTTAAGTTAATCTCTCTTACAGCTATTATCGAGAAAGCTTAGTGTACGTAGGTGTCATTTGTTTTCATGCAATTACTAACATTTAGTAGTTACATGTGGGTTGGTTTAAGCATCTCTAATAATAGTAGTGTTGCATCAAGATGAGTGGTGTCTACAGAATGTAATTAGTTGTCATATCGCCTACGTGCGTTATAATACCGCTTTATAACTCTCTCTCAACACTTCAATTTATTATTATTTTGTGTTGTGACTTTTATGTAGCGGTACCTTGTTATGTGTCTGCCTTTTCTCAATTATGATTGGCTGCATCGTATGCGCAGTTGCAGCATCACAATCCATTTATTTATTTATATAAACTTCATGTACATAGGTGGACTAAATGCCATAAGGCATTCTCTACCAGTCAAACTTTGGGTAAAATACGACAACATTGTTATAGGGTACAAAAATTATATGAAATAAAAAAAATATCCAAAACTATTTGTTTTCGGAAACGTATTTTTTTTATTTACTGGATAATACTGACAGAATCTAATTTCTGACTATCCTTAGCGTCTGTCAAAATTTTACGCACGCGGGACACCTGTTCGGACCACCCTCTTATCGACTCAAATTGTTATATTTTTTTTCCATCAATTTCTAAATAGAGGCTTTATTTGTTGCCGGTTGATAGCATTAAATGAAAGCTTTTTCTTGTTTTCAAAAAAACCAACAACATTTTTTTAGACTCGCACAAGTAAAATAAATTTAAAAAAAAAATAACTAAATTGGTCTTGTACGAGGCCGAAAGGCAAAAAGCCTCATATCTCAGCATTGTGCAGCATCATGGCAGCCATGTAACAGCTCTGACATTCTGATACCCAACCAAGTGATGGCCAAAAACAATAAAATACATAATAGTAGGTTCGTCCCCTATTACATGTAACTTAAATATAACTGCTATTCTACCATGACGTGTTAAAGCAGAACTTATTCCACTGAGGGAAAGAGACAGAGCTATACAGGGTCTCAAGCACCATCTCTTTCTAACACAGGAATAAGAACTGCTATAAGATGTCATGGTAGCCATACTGGTCATATGTTGCGACAAACGTACCTCTATTCCTCCATTTCCCATCTAGGTATCCACTTCCATGTTCCCTTATTTTTCTCTAAACATAGATAAATACAAACAAACATAACCCATAAACTTATAATTCGAATGGCCAGCATTCACATCAGAATACGCAACGTGCTGCTCTGGGACCCTAAAATACCGCTTCTGCTTCATCAACGTTATTCATAGAACACATCTGGAGATGTACACGGACATGATACGATTTTTGCTCACCTAATCTTTTTCTATTCCAGAAAATGCGAATTCCATTCGATTTTGATTCCAGAAATTACGATAAATCCTTTACGGTTTAAGCTGTACGGCTATGAAATGCCCTGCCCATGTCTGTAGGAAGCGCTCAAACCCTGTCCACTTTTAAAATACTGGTCAAAAAGCACAACTGCTCTACATGATTGTTATTTTAGGTATATGTATCCTATGTATTTATATATAAGTATTTCTTTTTATAAATGTTTTAAAATTTGTTTGAAAATTAATTTTGAAAAATGTTACGCCAAAGACTACCTACAGTACTGTTGGTTACAAAACTGTTGGTTACATACTGTTGGTTGGGCAGTAAAAGGTTGTCTTGAAAAGATCGCTTTTAGCGATAAGACCGCCCATTGTGTCACCCTTTTTATAAGTTGTTTAGTGTTATTCTTGTTACTTGTATGGTGTACATAATAAAGAATATTCTATCTATCTATCTAAATGCCAACCTTGATAAACAGGTTGACCCACAGATTTTGTTTGAGCTGATAATATCGATAACCGATATCCCCTAATAAGCTATTTGGTTGGTAAAGCCGAAGGTCAAAAGCTGCCGACGCACCGACCTGTGTTAAACTGTTGTGGTTTTCTTTTTTGCCTTCGTCTATGATTTACAGAAGAATGTTTTGCATTTTTATAAGCCTTAACTTGTCTAGTTTATTAGTTTGTTAGTATCTATTGATCAAATCTTGCAATTAAATGTAAATAAATAAATAATAAATAAATATCTTGGGACAACTCACACACGGCTATCTGATCCCAAGCTAAGCAGAGCTTGTGTTATAGTAACCAGACAACTGATACACAGACTTATATAATTTATAAATACATACATATAATAGATAAATCACACCCAGACACAGAACAAACAATCATGCTCATCACACAAAGTTTGTCCTGAGTGGGAATCGAACCCACTACCTCTGGCTCAGCAGTCAGGGCCACTAACCACTAGACCAACAGGCCCGCCCAACCGATTCAGTTAAAATTTTACACACACTTTTATTTTTGCTCACGATGCATTATATTTTCTGTATTCAGTGTATATGTACATAAATCGTGAAATAAATAAATATATTACACTAGCCTTTGCCCGCGGCTAGGCTCGCGTTAAATTAAGGGTAACACAGTCCCCCTTTCCTTATTTACTTGCTACTTGTAGATTTTGCCCTTGCGCCTTATTTATTGTAACAGCAATGCTAAGTTTTCCCTTGTCTTCCCTCTTTCTCCCTCATTTTTCAATTTTGTTTTTAAAAAAGTATATACTATAGATTTTATTTATTTAAACTTCATGTACAATAGTGGTACATAGGCGGACTTAATGCCATTAGGCATTCTCTACCAGTCAACCTTTGGATAAAATACGACAACATTGTGATAGGGTACAATACATAAAATATCTAAAAGTATTTTTGCGAAACCTAATAGGTAGAGCCCTCATATTCTGTAGCATGAAATCTTGTGTTAAGATAAACAGCGCCAACTTTATCAATACAAGAGTTACTTAGTTGCAAAAAGCTACTTTGTCGTAACATGCAAGCTACACTCATCTCAGCACCGACGAATGCAACAAGTATGTGACAATCAATTCACAGCTGATCGCAGAGCTCAGTGGACTGTGCCGATAACGGCCTCCTTGCCACAATGTGCACTACTGATCTATTTGTGTTACCGAAGAAGATCAGGCTTTAAAAATAAACTCTTGTGGGGTAAAGCGGGTTAGTTTAGTGTTAGCTTGTGACTTTGTTTGCATAGGCTTTGGGGATAGGGATGTGGGGATCACAGGTCTATTAAGACAATCGTATGGTGGTGAGGCTTTCATTTTTATCAACATGTTTTTATTAGTACACCTGCAATTATTTTTTTTAAACCGTTGCCCCTCACTAGTAAGGCCCTCTCCTCTCTCCTGTATCGTGGGTGCGTTTACAAACATTTAGACACACATACGCAAACAGCCAGACCCGAAACAACTACCTGTAGGCCATACAAATATTTGTTCCGTGCGAGAATCGAAACCGCGACACGCAGTGCAGCAGTCGATCGCTCAGCCACTGCGCCAACCGTGCCGTCTATATCTAATGAGGGACGGACTAAGTTAAACGCATGTGACTAAAAGAGTGATGATTGTTATTGAATGGAGAGGGAGAGGAAGGCCAAGAAAAGATGGCTGGATTGTGTAAGGAATGTGAAGGAGAAAATGATGCCGTGACGTCTGGCTGGAGAGAATGGAAGAAGAAAAGCGTTGCGCTGTCTTCAAATAGAATGGGACAAGGGCAAGAAGTTTATGATGATGACCTATAACTATCCTTACTTCCTTACTAATATTATAAAAGCGAAAGTGAGTTTTTTTGTTTATTTGTTACCTCTTCACGCTTTAATGGCTAAACCGATTTTGATGAATTATGGTACAGAGATGATTGGGAACCAGGAGACGGACATAGGCTAATTTTTATTTTTAAAAAGTGGGATGTGAGGGAGAAAGAGGGAAGAAAAGGGAAAACTTAGCGTTGCTATTACAAATCAATAAGGCGCAAGAGGAACTGTGTTATCCCAAATTTAACGCGGGCGAAGCTGCGGGCGAAAGCTAGTATGTAAATAAATATAAGTAGTTGAGTTCGACCCTCTTCCTGATTTCTAATTGAACTGACAGCATACGTGTTTAGTTTGGATCATAAAGCATGTTTGCATGGTTAAATCTAAAATAGTGGACTTCTAAACATGGTGGAGTTATTTTTTTATGCATTCCCATGATATAAGTATAAATTGAAAGAGTTTTCTGAGAAAACTAAGAGATAACATGTATTTTTAAACAATAATATTTATTTAAATCGAATGTTTTCGTTCAGAATTATTATTGGAACAAAGTTTCTTATGGTTGCGAAAGGGGGCTAGACGGTAAAAATTAGGACAAAAGTTGTAACGACACTTTTTGCTATAGTTGTAAGCCGTGCAGCGTGCGCGTGTTTCTGTGTGTCTCTCTCTCTCTCTCTCATAGAAAGCAAGCTAGTTATTTTCGTTTCGTCTTTCTATTTCGCATTATTGAACTGTGTGGTGTCGCGACGATTATTTTCGTTGAGTGTATACAGGTTTTTTGTACATAATAAATAATAACTTCGTTCCGTCCGGGTGTCCCTGACACCTCTCAAGTTTTTTTTAATGTTTTATGTTAATTTAAGCATATTTTCATATTTTCCGTCGGTGTGTCATCCAAAGGAGAAGATTTTGTACAATCATTAGACTTTCAATATACACTAGCCGATACGTCCAAACTAAATCCCATTTTCTTATGACAGTATGAAATAAAACCTTTTTTCAGTAAACACCATTTAAAAGCTCATTATTCAACTCCGAAGACACCCGGCATTTTATTCGTATTTTCGTACGTAACTAACCAAACCTCGGAATGCTCATACAAGTGCAGTCAGGCTATTAATCTAGTAGTTGTGGACGGGATAAGCAGCTGTTGTGGTCGACCGCTGCTCGAGAAAAACTGGCAACACTCGCTGAAACATACTGGTGGAAACGTTAGGTGTTTTGGGTTTTATATGAACGCAAAAATGTTCTTTAAACTTACTGTACGTATTTCTAACTTAGTTTTAATAAAAGAAGAATCCATAATTCGTTAGTGAATTAGTTACAGAATATGCTTATATACTATGTTAGTGTTATTAGTACTACTTAATTACATGAACTTATGGCTAATTTCACCTAGCAGCAATATTGTTTTTTATATAGGTATAATAGGTTTTTAGAACTAAGTCTAGGTGTTTGTGCATGGGAAATCATCAAATAACTTCGGTACTGGGGAGAGTCTCAGACTTGTACTGACTAAAACCGACCCGAGTTTCTTCTTTTGCCATTTATGTTCCGGGGCTGCAGTATCTATATGAAACAACCCGCAACCCCGGCAGGTAGAACTAGGACTTATTTCATCATCTATATGACCGTTTATATTTTCTACATATTTATGTATATATATCTACCTAAGACTTGATGATTCACAAATTACAACTATAACACTGTAACTATAAATGGATTTCTCTCTACCTATAACATCTTGTAGTATTTAGTTTGGTTATTTATCATCCTAAATTATTCTTTATAAGTGAAATGACCAGGTGGGATGACGATCTAAGAAAGACTGCAGGCAGATACTGGATGCGGCAAGCTGAAGACAGGGCGCTATGGCGCTCATTAGGGGAGGGCCATGTCCAGCAGTGGACTAATATAGCCTGATGATGAAGTGAAATGAACGAAATGAGCATAATGAAGCTGAAATTGGTTAGCTCTTAAACTGACCATTATTTTGCTCATTTAGTTGAATCTGTTGTGTACGGCCGAAGTAATGGGCTTCACAGACACACATTATGCGTATAAAATGATTCATACCGAAGAAAACGTACACATTATTTGTCACCATTCCGTATAAGACGGTAAGGGCCAAAGAATAAGTACTATAATCAACCGTCTCGTCTTTATAGCAAATATCGGCTACAAAATTCTCACACCAACTTTTTTTTAACCTTGCCAAACACTAGGATTTTTTCCTGTATCGCGGGTGCGTTTACAAACATTTAAACTCACACACAAACAGCCAGACCCGAAACAGCTATCTGCAGGTCATATAAATATTTGTTCCGTGCGGGGATCAAACCCGCCACACGCGGCGCAGCATTCGATCGCTCAGCTACTGCGCCAACCGCGCCGTCAAATAGAAAATTTCATCTGAAAACACAACATTTTCAATTACACCACATGAATCGGTAGTGCTATTAATAACGCCAGTAAAGTCGGGGACACACTGGTGTCGCGGCACAACGTATGGCCGGTCAATCGTTAGGCCGTGGACACACTGGCGGTATCGCGACGATGCGGGACGTAAATAAGCGATGCCGGTCGATGTGAACAACCGAACGTATTTCGGTTAGTGATAGCTCGCGGTTTATTGTTTGTAATGCTTTTTCTCGTAATGCGAATGACTGCAGTCGACGCCATTTTTATTTTGTATGCGGTTTTTTGTTGTCAATTTATTTCTCTAAGTAGAAAAAGTGCTGGGGGATACTTACAATTGAAAATCAAACTCGTTCTGTGATTTCTTGCACAGCAACTTTTAATAAAGGCGATTTAGATTCGATAGAAAAAACAAACAAAACCTTTTGCATATCAGATTATAGAATTTGAACGGTAATAGATATTGTATACAGGGTTATTTGTAAAACACCGGCACCCTCTCAGGACCATGTTACCAGCATCATAAGCAACAACTTTTGTTCTATGACATTTAAACATTTATCATATTTTAGTTCATCAGATTTTCATACAAAAATAAAAATATTTAAATTGAACGCTCTAAATGTTACAAAATCTATGCGAAGCAAACGTACCTACGGGGACAGTGCGCGGCAGGTGTGTAGGTATGTAGGTACAGTAAACGGACGGAGTTGAAATGTGTTAGATAGGACAACGAAATCTTGATGATTTGTTTTTGGTAAATGTATAAAATTTTGTAAAAAATCATAGAACAAAAGTTGTTGTTTATGATGATAGTAATACAGTCCTGCGAGGTTGTCGGTGTTTTACAAATAACCCTGTATAACGCGTATAATTTACGGATATGTATGTATAATGCTAACTGTGCCGACATGCATTGCAATACATTCCTATGTACCTACTACTAGTCTATTTGTTGGCTATGAATTTTCACAAATATTTCCAGATCAATATTATCCTAACCTTTACAGCCATTATCGAGTTTTAGCGAGACAAACGAACAGCAATCCGCGAATATCTAAAGATGACCTTCTTACCGCGCCTTAAACGGTCTCCTTTATAGCAAACTAGCTTTTGCCCGCGGCTTCACTCGCGTTAAGTTCGGGGTAACACAGTTCCCCATGCCTGAGTTGCAGATACCTGCTACCTGTAATTTTTGCCCTTGCGTCGTATTTATTGTAATAGCAAAGTTAAGTTTTCCCTATTTTTCCCTATCTCCCTCACATCTCACTTTAACAAAAAAATGGCCTATGTCCCCAGTCTCCGGTTTAACTATTTGGGCGTGAAGATAGAAGGTCTTGAAAGATAGACAGAAAAACAGAAAACAAAGTTACTACGGTACTATAAAAACGATAACAATTTATTAGCTATGTATAAGTTGACCCGACAGAAAAGTTACACAAAATAAATTGGTAATAACTTGGGAAAAACTACATTACCATTAAATATGCAAAACCCAAAAATAAAACTGCAAACTTCGTGTAAATGCCTACAAACACATACCCACACTATTTCGAGGCATGCATTGAATAGATAATACCGCGCCCTGAGCCGCATCGAACACATTCAATTTATGAGCCACGTGCACACTAGCGCCAAGCGGCTGCAGTCGTAAGCTCTGCATTATGCACGTTGGATGGTTCACAACTTGTTTGCAAGCTGGCATTACTGCAACGGACTTCTTTGAATGATATCTTTATTTGTTGTTGGTTTTGATCAGCTTATTACACACTTATATAGAGGTCACCGGGTACCTGAAATTACTCTTAAACGGAAAAAAACGGATCAAATAATTTGAGGGGGGGAGAGATCACCTCTACGAGGGCACGGCGGTGCTCCGCCCATGCTGGGCAGAGCGCCATTGTGTGCTGCACCGTGTCCTCCGGGCGATCGTCACAATGGTGACACCCAGGCGTTTCCTCTGGCCCGATTAAGTGCAGGAAAAAAAGTACGGATCGCGTGGACGTATCGAGTTCAAATTAAAACCATATTTAACTCTGTGGTACCTTTGGGCTGTGAAAAAGTCCACCCTCTAAGTCAAAAGATATGGCTGTTTATGTTGCAAGTTTGTACGGAACCCTCGGTGGGAGAGTCTGACTCGCTCTTGGTCGATTTTAGTCACAAAGGTAAAAGGTTACTATATACCTAACAGTGAATTTGGCCAAAGATTTTAAGTTCTTGAAACAGCTCGGAATTACCAATTTTCAAATAGAAAAATCTCCGAAAACACGAACTCCTTGAATAAATAATAAACCAAAGGCATTCGTCCAAGCTATATATATTGAAGCACTAAATTTATAGCATACGTGACACCACAAAATGCAGCTGAAACTGCACTACTAATAAGAAATAGTATTCTAGCACACTAACGCCATCTAGTAGCGTGCCCTACAAACGTCAATCAGTTATTTATATAAAGCTATCAGTATTATGATATCTGTCAGTGTGTGCGCATATCGCGGGGCCTGCCGAAAGCTATAATATCTGATGGCTATAAACCATTTACGATAGTGTCTAGCCAGATGAATTTATGACGTGTGGATAGGGCTGCCGAATTAAAGTTATTGAAGTGTGATTTTTAGATGTTCTACTATTGTGTACCTTTAACATTTTGTATGTCTGGCTGTTTATTAAGATTCTCCACCGAATTAAATCAAATCAAAAGTCATTTATTCAAATTAGGCTGATAATCAGCACTTTTTGAACGTCATATTACAAGAGACAGTCCCACAAAAGCGCCCTGCCCTTCGCCATTTCATAGTGTTTTAGCTGGGAAGAAGAAGTGGCGGAACAAACTCCCCAGCAACGCTACCTCTAACTGTCAGGTTAGATGAACCACATTTTATACAATTCCGTTTATCATAAGAAATTATAAAAAAATAAGAAATTATTCATTCCTCGTCACTTGTCAGCTAGCAAACACCAATTATACATAAAAACAAAAAAAAACACCCAAGCCTAAATAAGACTGGTGAATTTATTCACCAGTCTAACGGGTGTGCCCGCTTACATGTGCAGTGAAGAAGTCACAGGTGATAAACTATGACCATAGTGCAAAAGAAATAAGCTAAGCATAAAAAAGATTTACCAATAACAGTAAATATTGTTGTTGTTTATCATTAGCTAAACTTACTTATTTTTATTAATTCCTACGAAAATGTATTTCCCATTCTCTGCCAACCCTGTTCTAGCTCCCAATATGTATTTTAGCAATTGCATTTATGTACCGGCAATAGCAGTAAACATTGCTACATCGTACTACAGGTTGCAATACGAACATTCAAACGTCTGCTACTTTTAGGTCTCATTTTATTGCCACAGCTTTTAAAATTGCTCTCATTGTGACTCACACCTTATTATCTTCAAAATTTTAAATTCTAGACTTTGATCCTCAGGAAATAAAGTTTAAAATAAGTTGTCTGTTAGTAAATTAAGTTGGTTGTAAAACATTTGAATGCGCTGTAAACGTGATAGTTTAGAATAAGTTTTAATGTGATTGAAATTGGGTTCATTTAGTGTTAAGTGCAGTTTGGAGACGATTTTGTAGATAAAATACTGATAAAAAACGAAAAAGTCTTAAATGGCAAGGAAACCAACACGTAGTACTTATATTTTCAATATACAGTACTGCTTCCCTACCATGACGTATTAAAACAGAACTTATTTGAGGGAAAGAGACAGAGCTATACAGGTTATCTAGCACCATCTCTTTTTCACACGGGAATTTCAACTGCTATAAGATGTCATAGTAAGCCTACTGGACATAATATCTAAATAGTAGCGGTGACTGGTGACGTCTGATGTGGTCCGCCACGGAAAGGTCACTGTCAAAGTTTAATTTCCGTTAACCGTTTTGTTTCCTTTCACATTTCCTCAACAAAAGTTTAACGATCATACGAACGTACTCGTACCAACATAACAACTGCCGAGATGTGGGTATACTAGGGTAAACCTCTGCCTAATATTTATTTGTACTTGCGTGAAATGATATTAAGTTATTCAAATACTAAAGGCATGTTTGCGAGTTGGTTCATTGTTTGAAATTCATAAAAATAATCACCGATGAAGATAAATAGCTAGGCAGACCGTCTCGCCCGCTTCAGACCTTTTATTAATGATTTTTATTTTGCAAGTTAGTTTCTACAAACACACGTCGTTATTTTTTTAAAACTAGATGTGGCCAGTGTTGCGAACAAGACTACTCTGGGAAGAAACAGCCGAAACAAACTCAGAGGCCTTAATCTTTCTTAAGGTCCAGACAAAAATCGCGGTCAACTTATATGAGGACTATGCAGATTAGTGTCTGAAATGGTCTTTTTAAGAAAACACCACACAGATTTAAGTGGCCTGTCAGTATTAAAGGGGCACAATCCTGTCCTCCAGGTTGCTTCTGAGAAATCCTCTGAAAACCTTCGGAAAAACTGGGTTTTATATTAGCTTGTGAACCATAATCAACCATTGAAGAACTCAATACTCAATGTTCAATAGTTAATAGAACCACAACGTGAAAACTATTAACTACTTATTGAGTGAAGTTTTTCCTACCGTAAACCATGATGAAGTCGTTTCCTACATTTTTTTGCCGTTAAGTTACTTAGTTTTGTATATGGTTCACGGCTCCGTGAAGCGTCCATTAACACCATGTACAATTAAATCCCATAATTCTTGTTTCAGGCAATGTTATTCTATGCGCCCCGTTGGTTATGGAAGTCGTGGGAGGGAGGCAAGATCCGGGCGCTGATGATGGACCTGGATGTGGGCGTGTGCACGGAGATCGAGAAGAAGACCAAGAAGAAGCTGATTCTCGACTACCTGTGGGAGAACCTGCGCTACCACAACTGGTGGGCCTATCGATACTACCTGTGCGAGGGACTTGCTCTTATCAATGTTATAGGTGAGTTTTACGTTTCCTTGATTCTTTCTTACTAATATCGTTACTCCTTACTAGTATTATAAAAGCGAAAGTGAGTTTGTTTGTTACGTCTTCACGCCTTAATGGCTAAACCGAAATGAGGGAAAAAGAGGGAAAAAAAGGGAAAACTTAGTTTAGCTATTACAATTAATAAGGCGCAAGGGCAAAAACTACATGTTACCTGCAAATCAGGAAAGGGGAACTGTTTTACCCCGAATTTAACGCGAGCGAAGCCGCGGGCAAAAGCTAGTACCTTAATAATTAGAAAATTACAGGCACTTTTGAATGTTAAGCAACAAAAGAATGAAGCTGTTACAGTCAAAGATACATAATAACTTGTGAAAGTACTGTAGTTGCCCATTCCAAAACGTTGACCTCTATGGAGAAGAATGGGCAAGAAACTCTATGGAAACATATATACGTCCTCTCAGTAAAAAGGAGCGGGTCTTAATTCGTCTCAACGGAGGTTTCTAATTCTAAAACATATCGGAAATTTTCAATAACCTAGGTATCTTCAAGTTGTTTAAGTAATAGCAACGCTAAGATTTCAATTTCTTAATTTTTTTTTCATTAAAATTCCCAACTATCTCTGCACATTCATCAAAATCGGTTAAGCCATTAAAGCGTGAAGAGGTAACAAACAAACAAACAAACAGACAAACAAACTCACTTTCGCTTTTATAATATTAGTATGGATGTCAAAAGAGTTTACGGAATGAAAAAAACTTTTTAAGGTAGGCACGTGGCAGGTTCTCTTCGTAATAAAACGCCAAACATTTCGACGTTTATAGTGGCAATACTTCTAATTAAGAAATAACGGAGAAATTGCTGATATAATTGCCCAAAGCTTTAACAAGTTTGAACCTACTTTTCAAGCAATTTTTACACCCCAAACATCAATTGCTTTTGACGCGTTTACCAAAATAACCTTCTTGGTTTCAAAGTGCCGTCAAACTCTGTTTAGAATATTCTTAAGAAGTGAATCCTAATCAGGATTGCTACCAACCACTTGACATTAAATACAGATATAAACCTACTTGGAATATTAAAAGCCTTTTCGAAATCTGTCAGGGAGCCACTTACTTATCCCCAATATGATGCGTAGCGATCAAATCCCGCCACTTCAACTTTGTAAATAAGGTTTAAGTTTTTTATAAATACAGGACATTAACATCCTGAAAGCCTTGTCAATGAAATTTTTGTAGTACGTCGCTATTTTGAAATGACTTTTAAAAGAGATATACCTGGTCTATAGCAAGTGGTTTCGATGTTAAAATAGATTGTGCTGCAACATTTCAGCAGATTTGTTTTTATTTATTTAATTAAGGTTCACCAACAGTTGTGGTGTACAGATATTATAGACAAACAAGTGATTGTATCTTAAATCAAATCAAATCCTTTATTTTAATTAGATTATTACAGGCCCTTTTGAATGTAAAAAAAATACAAAATGTCAAAGCTACAGTCCAGGTCATAAGACATAATAACTTGTGAAAGTACTGTAGTTGCCCATTCCAAAGCGTTGATCTCTATGGAGAAGAATGGGCAAGCAACTCCATGGAAACTCTTTTAGAAAATTTCACTGCACAACTAATTACAGCCAAACACCACATGCAAAATGTTCTTTGTAGTTAAAAAGTTTAAGCTACACAATGAAAACTTATGATGATGACACGTCTCCAAGTCATACGTTCTCCTGCAGTGTGAGCTTCGGTACAGGCTGCCTCCAAAAATCTTCCTTTTGATGATGGGAAGTCATCAATTAACTTCTCCCGCTCTAGGCGGAGCGGGGGAAGTGTCTGACTTTAACGAACTAAAACCCATCCATGTTCCTTTTGTTGCTCTTTGTGTTCCGTGTAACCGCGGTTGCGGGTTGTTCCCTCAACCACGGTTCAGGTGTGCCTTACGTGCATTTCCCTTCTACTCCGCCTAGTCCAAACAATGCCTAAATTAGGGGAATGCAATATGTGTCCGCCAAAAAACGTTAATGACACTCTCCAGAACGGTTGTGGAAAACCGTTTGGTGATTATGAGTGATGACGGTGAACTATTTTCAACGTACCTAACTATTGCAGTCTTTTAAGACCCTTTTTGTGTAAGGTGACATCAAAAAAGCTCATTAAAACCTGTCAGGAAATATAAATCAATATCTTTTCGGTTGTAATTCTAAACCCATAACGGCTATTTACTTTCGCTTCCTGTCGCGTTTCCAATAACAAAAACTAAGCAGGCCGCGAGGGAAATAATGCTGTGCGCGCGATCTCGCCCTAGTTGGGCCATGAGAAAAGCGGTTAAATGTACACGCACTTTTGCAGTAGAGATATGCCTACAATCCTACATGGCTAGTAGACAGACTTTGTTTAGTTCTTATTATTTTACAGATGGACTAGCTGTGCCCAGCGGTTTCACCCGCTGCTCAGTTAGGGGCATGAAAAATAGATGTTAGCCGATTCTCAGACCTACCCGATATGCAGACAAAATTTCGTTCAATTCGGTCCAACCGTTTTGGACGAGTATGGGAACGTTGTGACACGAGAATTTTATATAATGTTAGATATTATGTTGCTTTAGAGATGGTACCACTACTGCTTCTCCCAAGCTTAAACACTAGTAAATGGTGAAAGTGGACAATTTGGGTCTGCCATAGGTCATTTTAACGTTAAAGTGTGAGATTCACCCTAATTTTAAGAAAAGATCATAGATGTTTAAAATAAGTAATAAACTGCAGAAATAAACGGCTATGCACCATTTTCGTGACTCGCAAATATCGAAAAGAATATTTACCACAATATAACTAGTTTGTGTGTTAGCATTTTGGCAAGCGCCGCGATTCTGGTGGCCCGCGCGGGACCTAAACATGTCCTAACTGATATATCAGACGCACATCTGTCGCGCGCACGATCTGAATCGAGAACCAACCGGCCACAGGCACAATATGCTGCAGAAGAATAAGTTGGAATCTGTCTCCTCACTTAATGAACACACAACGTCATTCCTGCCTCTTTCTAGAGAGATAGAAGTGTGAATAGAGCAGAAGCAAAATTTTGGGCTAAGTACTACATTACCTCCTCAAAAAAGGTTTCCGACCCAGGCTTTTGAAGATGCGATTACCGACTACATATCTGCTCTGGGGGGACCTGGGGTCGATCTTCACATTAAGCCACGCTAGCTTGTTGTTTGTGAATGGTTAACCACTCATTATTACACACTGATTTCCTCCGTGTCTCAGAAATCTCGGTGAACCGCTAATCCCAGGCGGGAATAGCGCAGCAATTACAATTGACAGGCTGTCAAATGTAAATATTTGACAGTCATTAAGTAATCAGCCGCGCGGGTTCGATTCTCGCACGGAACAAATATTTGTATGGCCTACAAATAGTTGCTTCGTTTTTGGCTGTTTGTGTATGTGAGTTTAAATGTTTGTAAATTAATATAATTAATATTAATATAATTATAATATTAGTAAGGATTAAGCTTTTTAATAGATACCCAGAAAAATTAAATGGATCTTCTGCGACTTGTTTGCTCTACGCTGTAGGGTCCTACCGCGCCGATTGTAAATCATAACATATTGAATTAAAACGGGTATAAACCAAGTTTTACAGCACGCTGCGGGTTTTATGCCAGACTGTTGACCTGTGTCCAAACTATGCAATAAAAAAACACCATGCGTCGACTGTTTTATGATCGCTTTAGTATTTAGATGTGATGTAGTCTCTTACGGGTCTCTGTCAACTATATTTATACAATTCATTTTGTTGAAGCGCCTCATATTCAATTTTTTTCTAAAATTTTATAAAAAATACAATTTAATTTAAGGATTCAAACATGTTCGGGTCGGCATGAATATACCAAATAGTAAAATCAATTATATCTTTAGATAGATATACGACTGCCTGCATGTTTGAGGTTCTGGGTTCGATTGCCAGGTCGAGCAAGGTGTTATTTGGTTTTATAAATCTGGATTTTTTCAGTAGCTTGCAAGGACTGTAGATTTGGGCCCGGTTGATGGCAAAATTCATCTTACATGAGATTTAAACATAACTGGCGAAATGTTTTGTTAATGTTAGAAATATTTTTTTTAATTGCCTGTCTATGTTTAATTTTACCTGTACTACTTTTGTTTTAACAGCTTACAATAGCGCATTTATCATTTCTAATATATTTTGTGGAAAATGTCGTAGGTTATACATTTATTACTATTGTATATTTATAACTTCGTATAAGATTCATGTATAACTGTTAATTTTCCCAAATAATTTTCCCAAATAAATAAAATAAATAAATACTTTTCTGGAAATTTTCTCAAGTTGTCATCAAGCCGATACGAGCATTATTTTTATAGCTTCTGGAAGCCAAACGGAGTTAAGAATTGGTACCTCCTTGCCAAATCGAAGCACACAAACATGTGTGTAGCAGCCTTCACCGTCTTCGTAGGTCCCCATGATAGAAGGAAGCTTATTAAGGATAATCAAAAAAGGTCCTCCTACGATGCGTATTAATTAACCCACATTTCTCGGCAACTAGGCAATATTCGAAATTTCGTTCAGTGAAAAATATATGAATTTTTAATTGTTAGAAAGTTATCAAGGTGGTTATGACTAGATTTTTTTTTTTTAAAAAACCTTGCTACGCTCTAGGAATTTCTCCTGTATCGTGGGTGCGTTTACAAACATTTAAACTTACATACACATGCTAGACTCGGAAAAACTATTTGTTCCAAGCGGCGGCGGCAAGTGGCTGAGCGATTGACTGCTGCGCTGCGTGTCAGGGGTTCGATTCCCGCACGGAACAAATATTTGTATGACCTGCAGATAGGTGTTTCGGGTCTGTCTGTTTGTGTATGTGAGTTTAAATGTTTGTAAACTCACCCACGATACAGAAGAAATTCCTAGTGTGGAGCAACGTTTTGTTTAGTTTTTTTTTTTTGGATTTAGAATATTAACAGAACAATTCAAATCAACCACAGTACTTTCAGTTATTATGCTTATAGTTACTGGGCCTTCATTTTATTGTTGTCTTTGTATCGACAGAATCTCGGCAAAATATCGGTACAATCAAAAGTGCCTATAACTGGCTTACTGGAAATAAATGCTTTCTTTTGATTTTTTTTAATTTGATGATTATTATTTTTATGTTTTTCAGGGCAAATGTTCTTAATGAACCGTTTCTTCGACGGGGAGTTCATGTCATTCGGGCTGAAAGTCATCGCCTACATGGAGTCCGATCAAGAGGATCGCATCGACCCCATGATCTACATATTTCCAAGGTAAGTACACCTAATCTGTCGCGATCTACGTACAAAAGACAAAACTAACAATTTGGTAACACCTCTTGCAACATTGATTATTATCTAAGTCTAGGGTATGTTTTCTTCATTTCAAAATATAGTGAATGGAACAAAATAAATGTTAGGACAAACACATTTTTGTTTATGCAGAGTTAAGTTATTAGACGGAAAATAGATAAAGTAAATAGAATATATGACGAAATGGTTGGCGCAGTAGCTGAGCGATCGACTGCTGTGCTAAGTGTCGTGGGTTCGATCCCCGCATGGAACAATATTTTGCTGTTGTTGCTGCGACTTCTTAGATAAATCCATTGTAAATTACCTTCCCTCTGATCACAGCGGTCAAACCGTTGTTTTCGAGTCCTACACATCATCACAAAAAATTCAGATACAGTCTAGACAAATAACACCCAGCAATTTAAATAAATTTAATAATAATTTAATAAGTAGTCTAGGCATTCCGGGATATAATATTAATAATGTAAATCATTTTTATGAGGAATTCTTTTCGATTGTCTACACAGAGTTTAATGAGACGCTAAAAATAAAAACTAAATCTATTAGCCCAAAGTTTATATTTAGTGATTGGGCAACTAAGGGTATAAGAAAAAGTAGGGAACGACTGTTTGAGCTTTACGGCCTTAAGCCTTACATAAACTCGGAAACATTCAATCGCTATGTTGCTACTTACTCAAAAATGTTTAAAAACACCTGCAAGGTAGCTAAAGCCTTATTCATAAGCAACAAGATTAAATCCGCTGATAATAAAATTAAGACGGTTTGGAAAATAATCAATAGTGAAACTAATAGAAATAAAAAATATAATAATGATATAACACTAGAGTCTTCACGTGGTCTTCTAACCACTAAAAACGAAGTTGCTCAAGAATTTGTGGATTTCTTTACTAGTATCCCAATTAAAACTACAGAAACGTTAAATTCCTCACCCTTGCTTTCTGTTGACTTATTAAGAGCAAACGTTTTACCATGCCCGGTTGAGTTTCAGTTTAAACATATTAACCCCACTGTAGTTATTAAAGCTTTTAAACAAATAAAAATCAAATTAACCGAAGACCTTTGGGGATTGTCTATTAAAGTTTGTCAAGCTATCATTGAGACTATAGCACCGTACTTAGCCTTTATATTTAATTTGTGTGTGGACCAAGGAGTCTTCCCGGACCTTATGAAATACAGCAAGGTAATACCACTGTTCAAATCTGGGGACAGTAAAGACACCAATAATTATAGACCCGTATCCGTTTTGCCGGTTTTCAGCAAGGTGTTTGAAAAGGTAATGCTTAACCAAATGCTCAACCACTTTAACACCAATAAAATATTACATGAAAAGCAGTATGGTTTCACCAAAGGACGTTGTACCACTGACGCCGGTGTCACCCTATTAAAACACATATTTACTGCGTGGGAAGAGGCACAGGATGCCATAGGGATCTTTTGTGACCTCTCAAAAGCATTTGATTGCGTGAACCACGAAACCCTTCTCTTAAAACTTGAACATTACGGCCTAGGGAAACTTGCCCTTAGTTTAGTTAAATCGTATTTAAATGATAGACAGCAGCAAGTACAAATAAATGGTGTCAATTCAATGGGTTTAAATGTAAAGATGGGTGTACCACAAGGATCGATATTAGGTCCCTTCCTCTTTTTAGTATATATAAATGATCTACCCCATTTGTTTAAAAACCAACCACAAATGGTGTTATTTGCTGACGATACCTCTTTAATATTTAAGATAAACAGACGTGCCACAAATCTTGACGACGTAAATAATGCCCTAATGCAGGTACATAATTGGTTTACGGCTAATAATTTAGTATTAAATGGGAAAAAAACGAAGTGTATAAGATTTGCTCTACCAAATGTCAAAAACAGTGAGTGTGACATAGTATTGAATCAAGAGAAACTAGAATTCGTCGAAAAAACTGTTTTCTTGGGAATAACACTCGATTCAAAGCTACAATGGGGTCCGCATATAACATCTCTTGCAGGACGCCTTAGTTCAGCAGCATATGCTGTTAGAAAAATCCGTCAGTTTACTGATGTTGATACCGCGAGACTAGTCTATTTTAGTTATTTTCATAGTATAATGTCATACGGTATTTTACTTTGGGGACGGGCTGCAGACATCGAGTCTATATTTATTCTGCAGAAAAGAGCCATTAGAGCCGTATATAACCTACGTAGGCGAGATTCTTTAAGGGAACAGTTTAAGGATATTAACATCATGACAGTACCTTGTCAATATATTTATGAAAACATCATGTATGTCAGGAAAAACTCGCATCTTTTTAGTAAAAGAGGTGACAGACACAATTATAATACTAGAAATAGGGACCAATTAGTTCAACCAGGTTTCAGGTTAGCTAAAGTAGACTCATCTTTCATGGGGTACTGTTTGAAATGCTACAATAAAATACCTCCCCACATTCTTCAACTGAATGAAACGAAATTTAAATCTTGTATTAAACGCACACTATGTAGGCAAGCATATTATAAGTTGGGGGATTATATTGATGATAAAAATGCTTGGCTCAATGCTGGTCCTGCTCCTCAAGCATAGGGGTAAACTCATTAATAAGTATCCGAAGCTATAGTGGAAGCTGCAGAAGATTGTAAGACTATCTTTGCAATGTATAGAATCAATTCTCTAGTATTGTATAATTATTAAGCCCATATGTGAGTGCTATGTATTATCATTGACTTGACGAAGCCCTGGTGGTTAATAGTGTCATGCTCACTTAAATGTCTCGCTGATGGTGGCGGGTGTGTCGGGTCATTTAGCTCCCTTCAAAATGGTCGAGCTGAATGGGGCTGATCCATACGTCATGTTCGTGAACGGGCGCTGTCAGTTGGGACTGGTCATTTTTTAACTACCACGGTCATTTTTAATTTATTTAGATTTAAATTGAATTTTGTTTTTTATTTACTCTGGACGCTCTTACTGTGCACGTCTTTCTACATCGTTCTCACATATTTGTATAATCTCAACACGAATGATGTAAATACTATTTTGTAAAAATATTAGAATTTAAAAGAGTGTCCATGGAGTTTCTTGCCCATTCTTCTCCATAGAGATCAACGCTTTGGAATGGGCAACTGCAGTACTTTCACAAGTTATTATGCCTTGTGACCGGGACTGTAGATTCATTTTGTTTCTTGACATTCAAAAGTGCCTGTAATGGTCTAATTGAAATAAATGATTTGATTTGATTTGATTTGATTTGTATGACCTACAGATAGTTGTTCCGGGTCTGGCTGTTTGTCTATGTGAGATGGAATGTTTGTGAACGCACCCACGATACAGGAGAAATGTATCCTAGAGTGGGGCAACGTTTTATTTAAATTAAAAGAAAAAAGAATATACGTTATTGTACACCAAAACTAAAAAATAAATGAGATATTTCACAATCGAGTCGAGTTTCAGGTCGAGTTGTCGCAAGCGTTCTTACTTCTTCTTGAGCATAAGATCCTTGGTTCGATTCGCGGGTGAGACAAAGTGTTTTGGGTTATTCTATTTATCATTAACAGCCGTCCTCGATTTGTGCCCCATAATTGGCAATAAGCTTGCCCCCTATTACATGGGACTTCAGCCGTGCGAGCAACATGCTTATTATGTTGTAGTAAAAAGTATATTGGTGTGAATGTCTTCAGAAACTACTTATTTTTTATTTTTCATCTGTATGCTATAAGTGGAGACCTGTAATTGACTTTCTGACTAATGTACTGTCTTTAATCTGTTTGTTTTAGCTGTAAGTCTCCCATGTTTTATAAATAAATAAATAAATAATTTGCGAAATGTATGTGTACTACAGGTACAACGGCTGTCTTATTTCTTATAAATGTATCTCGTTCATCCAACGCTAATTATTCATGCCTACCTAATATCATCTGGTAAAATGTCTTACCTATTTTAGAATAAATCAAATAACATAATTGTTTAAATTCCAGGATGGTGAAGTGCACACTGTTCAACAAGTTCGGCTCGTCGGGCGAGGTGGAGCGACACGACGCGCTGTGCATCCTGCCGCTCAACGTCGTCAACGAGAAGATCTACGTGTTCCTGTGGTTCTGGTTCGTTATCCTCGGCATCCTCACCTTCATCACGCTCGTGTACCGTTTCGTGATAATCTTCTCGCCGCGCATGCGCGTGTACATGATGCGCATGCGCTTCCGGCTCGTGCGTCGCGACAACGTCGACACCATCGTCCGCCGCAGCAAGATGGGCGACTGGTACCTCCTCTACATCCTCGGCGAGAACCTCGACTCGGTGATCTTCCGGGACATCATGAACGAGTTCGCGAACAAGCTGAACCACAACTACCAGCACCACATCCACGGCGTGCCAGATGCGTGACCTCCGGTGCCGGGGTGGGTGTTCCACACGTGACTCACGTCGCTGCAGCGCGACCTGCCGCCCGCCTGAGCGCCGCGCGCTAGCGGCCCGAGCGCTCGCCCTGCAGTACCCCACGCATGTTCTCGACTTCTGGACAATACTAACGAGTGTAAAGACTACTTTTATCGATACTTTTTAATCGAAATCGTAACAGTGCAATTCTAAACATGCAATAATAGTTTGTACTTAATCTTTAAGAACGTGATCTCAGGACGAATCCTATCGAAGGCCTTCTAATAGTTAACATCGACGGCTACCCCGTTAGTACTAGTATACTTTTTAGAACTATTTTACTCATAGTTTTGCTGCTCGTAGTAATCTGTTAATCGACGCTTCGTTTGTTTTCTACTTTAGCTGTTGTAAGGTACGGAAGGTTAGCGCACGGTGAGCACACACGATATACATTTTTACACATTTCACTCGCCAAGGATTTGACAGACCAAAAAAAAAGCAATAATTAATCAAGCAATTAAGTATTATAGTGTAGTTGTAATTGAAGATATTACTAGTAGAACGATAAGTTCTTTAGAGGATGGAGTAACTACCCGTGTAGACAGATCACCGCGACTTGTCAGAAACGTAGCTTTTGCGTGTCAAAAGACATTTTACGTTAATTACAGATATAACGAACGAACCATTGAACATTTTAACAATTTGTATTTCTTTTTCTAATACCTATTTATAAATTAGCAGCATTAAACGCTACAACTTCGACAGCCTATTGACGAAAAGTTTATCGTAAGGCATATTTTTCCAGATTCATTAATTTGACTGGTGAAAGAAATTCCAAAAATTGACGCTGTATTCACAGTACAATTAAAAGCGGCACATGTATCTAGCGCTCAAATGTTGAAACATTGTTATGACGAGAACCACACTGCCAACGAAACACATCACACACATGATCTAAATGTTCACAAAGATGTGTTTGAAAAGATTGTTTGTTGTGTAAGCCTAATGATTTATAATGGAGCGACTGAATTCTTATAATTTCTTCGATTATTAGAAAATATTATTGATATTTGAGTTGAAGAAATCTGATTTATATTTCGACGAAGTGGAAGACATTCTGGGAACTTTCATCGTAGATTAAGAAAATGTTGATTTGATTTCTTCAATCAAAACTTTTAGACGTAAGTTTGCAGATTCAAAGCATCTACATAATTGGTATAGGTAGGTAGGTAAGTATTGTTAAATTAGACGACAATGACATTGTCTTTAAATGTAACTACTGAGATAGGTAGCATGCATTGAAACTGTAAGCTTAAGAAGCTATTTAGAGAAATTTATTTGCCTAGAAGTAGGCTATAAAATATTATTGTTACAAACAAATGTTGTGTTCGTGAGGATATTAGAGAATTGTGTCGGCGTCGCTGGGCTGGGTTGTCTCCAAAAATTGGTACCGATCTGTTTATTTTTTTATGTTTTATAGTTTACGGGTCTTGAAAAATAATACCTAACTACATGCAAAATATAATACCATAACCACCGTTTCCCAAAAAAGTAAGTAGTTGCTTTTCAGGGAAACCAGGAAATGTTTGGAATTAATCGAAATCAGGAACGCTGAAATATGTAGACACTTCTCCTTTCCATTCGCTTAGAGTGCCTACCAAATTTTTGGGGACAACATTCATGTTCTGGTGGACACGTAAATATTGTAAATGTAAAGGTTGTCTGGTTGTAAAGATGTAAAGTTTAACGATTTATGTTTGCTGATGCGTTCGGACAAGGCCTGAACAAAGGCTACATCATTATGAAAACTACTTAGTTCCTAGCGCCCGTATTCGGTTGAAATCAAAGAAGTCATAGGGCTTATTCAAAGTGGCATTCTATTAGGTATTCAACAAAAAATAAAAAGAATGACATAAGTACCAACCAACTAACTTAGCAGGTAGGAAAAACAAGTTTGACATGTCAAATTAGTTCTGTGTTTATCCGCATGCACAGATAAAAAATACTTAATGTGTAATACGAAACGTTTTGATACGAATCGCCACTTGTCTATGACCTCAAGATACCCAGTTAAATGAAGAGGGCTTTCTCTTTAATCCATAATGTAATTGTAATACGATAATATTGAAATATTGTCAACAAATGTTAAGCTGATATTAAACTGTCAATTTCCCAAACACGAGACTAAAGTTACATGTGCAATGTTGCATGTTGCATGAGAAAATCCAGTGTTCCCATTAGGAACATACAACCAGCTACAGCACGTTGCACTTGTAACTTGTAACGCAACAAGTTCATTAAACAGACCTCCGAATACGGGCGTAACAGCAACACGATACTGCAACATAGTGAACTATGCCAAATATTGTGCCAAAAGATATAATTTATAGCAAGGTTACGACAGACGAAAGTTACCATGGGAGATATCGAATAAATAATTTGAAAATTGATTTCGTATTTTTACTTCCCTAAACACTTCTCTTTTTTTTCGTGGTTGATTATGAACTACGATGCTGTAGTTCAGTGCGGTCAAATGGGGAAGCATGGGCCCTTCCTAAATACAGAAGCTGTGGAGCCCGCACACACGAATTGGTTAATCTCCCATCAAATCAAATAAATCATTTATTACAATGACCATTACAGGCACTTTTGAATGTCAAGAAACAAAATGAATCTCCAGTCCCGGTCACAAGGCATAATAACTTGTGAAAATACTGTAGTTGCATCTTGCACTTAATGCACATTCTACTAGGAAAATTCAATGTTTATTTTGAGGCCAGAGACTTATTGATCTAATTATCGGGTGGAGGCTGAAAAACATTGGCGTTTGTAAGATACTTACTACCTACGCTGCACAATTTAATTTCATCGTGATCACCGTTCCTTAGCTGAATGACGGCTGTGTCGGGTCGAGTCGGGTGCTTTTATATCAAGACTGGTGGCACTTTTCTACATCAGTCTCACATAATTATATGTGTAATCATCTCAACATCTCAACATGAATGATGAAAACATGATCTTGTAAAAATATTATGATTAAAAAGGTTCCATGAAGTTTATTGCCCATTCAACGCTTGTAATCGGCAACTACAATATTTTCACAAACTATTATGTATTGTGACTAAAAGAGCCTGTGATGGGTTTTTCTCAGCTCCAAGAGACCACAATCGGACATACGGACACCAAAGTAATTCCATAAAGATTTTGATTCCCAATCATTTGTTAAAATCACAATATCGCAACTGTAGGGTTACCTGTATGAGAAAGAAATGGTGCTAGACACCCTGCATAGCTCTGTCTCTTTCCCTCAGTGTAATAAGTTCTGCTTTAAGACGTCATGGTAGGGGTAGCTGCTCTATCAAATGACGGTCCTCTACATATCGCTTTTGAAGCATTGGACATATACTTTGCAGGCATAGGTAACGAGTACCATTATTGATTTGACGTCAGTATAGAAAGGATAACTAATTAAGGACACATTAAAATAAAACGAAATAATTAAAAGAATAATATTTGTATAATTCATCTGAAAATGAAACATGGCGCCTTCTAACAGCAATAAACGATTAGTTTACAAGGACTAAATAAAATATTCACTATATATTTTATGCAGCTTTGTTTAATAGTGTGTGCAGCAATGGAGGTATAGTTGTATTAAATAACAGATTTAAGGAGAATAAATAGGGTAGTTGACACCACCAATCAATTGATATACTTTTTATGAGCTGTCAAAACGCGCTTCCCCCATAGATTTTGTATGAGGCTCACAACCGATGACGTCACTAATTTGTCAAGTCAATGATGCAACTATTTATTGATGAAGCAACTAAAAATCGAATTTTAAAGTTATTTTCAAATGAATGGAGTTCTCAGGTCTAGAATAAGGTGTTCTTTCAGAAAAATTGTGTTTTCAAATTATTGGTTAATGGTGTCAACTACCCAATTGATGATGTTGAAAAATCTTTAAGAACGACAATAAACACTTTTACAAGGAAAGAAGGATTAATAAGTTTAAGGTAAAAGCGTCACGCTCGTCTTCCAAATGAATTATGTGAAGCTTCATTTGTTCTGGTCGTAAATCATATTTTTATCAATATACAACCTGACACTAACCTGCATATTGAAAATCATCATCTGCCTAGCCTTTTCCCAGCTAGTTTTAGACCGGCTTCTAGTCTAACCATCTATTTTATATGGAGTGACTGCTATCTCACCTCCAGAACCCAGTTAGTACTGGGTAATACGATACCAATTGGTAAGACGACACGGTTGGCGCAGTGGCTGAGCGTTCGACTGCTGCGCTGCGTGTCGCGGGTTCGATCCCCGCACAGAACAAATATTTGTGGCCTACAGGTACTTGTTTCGGGTCTGGCTATTTTTGTATATGTGACTTTAAATGTTTCTAAACGCACCTACGATACAGGAGATATTCTTAGTGTGGGGTCATTTTTTTTAAAAAGAGTATAGACTGGAGAGATAAGGAACACTAACTGTAACAATTGTTAAAGATCTACCAATGACAGTCTGGGTCGACGGCTTATCGTGCTTTCCGTGGTACGGAGAAAACTCGTAATGTAATGTATGGTCACCCATCCACAGACCAACCTTGGCAACCGCGGCTTAACCTCAATATCGACCCGTTTAGCAGTTAGCCACAAGCTTCTCAACTTGCATATTGCAAATAACTTAAGATATTTTGACCCTCGCACTTCCACTATTAAAAGAAAGTCTACCGTTCGGAATATTAAAATCGTTGCCCAAACAATAGTTTTAAAACCTTTTAAAAACACAAATAAAAATCTTTATATAAAATGTAATATATTTCTCTTTCAAGTATAAGTACCTCTGAAAATTAAAAATAACTAGTTTATAACTAAAATCTTATAAAATAATGTCTTAATTCGAGAACGTATCATACAGAGTATATAAATATTAACACAATGTTTAAACTAAATGTAATAAATGCTGGCGTGTTACAAATAATATTACAATTTTAAATTAAATTACTGTTTTTCTATAGTTACTTCACCTCTGATTTTGACCTTTATTCTCGATCGAATAAGGATTATTTTAGAGGTACAATAACTGTATTGTGATGTTTCTTTAAATGATTATATCACTTTACATGACACTTAATTTTTAAATCAATTCGCGCTGAATTTATGTTGCCGCCTTTATATAAAATATTTTGAGGTCAATAAGATGAAAACTAAAAGGCGTCTTATTCTTGAATATTGACAAAACATCGTTAAAAATGGAAATAATGGAAGGAGGACCAGGATAGGGCAGTAAAGGCTATTAAAGAAATTGACACGTTCTTGAACACGGTTTAAATATTCTGAACGCGATGTTTCGATTGTGAAATTCATCTTAAACTGGTTTTGACCCTAAAAATCTTAATAAATTCGACAACGGCCACCCAGCGCGGGAAACAATAATGTGTCAAAACTATCAAATTGAACTAAAATTAATCGCCTGTTAGGAACATACGTATAAACTATTAAATTCACTATTTACATCCTGTCTTTAATTGCAATAATCTTTGTCATACACCGGTACCAAACTTCACTTACGTTCCAATTTACGTAATTCAAACAAAAATTTATTGTTTTTAATTTCTTGTAAATAGGTTTTAATATCGAACTGGCAGAACATGTGTAAAAATAACGGTGTATGACAACATTTAAAAATACTAACTTACTAAAATAAAAGTCACTAAAATGGAAAATATTCACAACCATGCGCGTGCGCAAGTCGTGTGTCGAAATAATAATTCTAATGTAGCTTAAAATCACTAAATATACAAACAATATGGATTTTGTGATTATTTATAGATATTTTGTAATATTTTATGGCATTTCTCTTGAGCGCTTTTTGTGATTAGGCGTTGCTTATCTATATTTGTAACAGTTTGATGAAAATGCGTTTGTAGCATCATCTAAAGTTTATTTAAAGCATTGAAATCTATTTTAACTTGATTACTTCAAATCATTTATTCTTTATATTCAATTCTGCTTACTGAATTCTGTTCACTAACACTACGAAATGCGATGAAATGAAAACTAAATTGTAGTGAAGTCAAACATCAAAAAACTAAGATCAAATAAAAATGTAAAAGTTCTATAAACAAGGAACTATGTTATTACTCCATATACAGTATACATGCAACATTGGGTTCAAAGCTACTGCATTTAAAGAGGTAAGTCTTCACCACAACAAGTTAAAAAATGATATCAATAGTAAAACTTAACAATTCGTCTAAAAAGTCAACTTTCAACGCGCAAAAGAGCGAAAATGCTAAAAAACACTCCAATATAAAGGAGTTTATAATTTTATTAGAAAAAATGAACACCAACAGTCAGATGATCACAACACTCGTTACGTTTCGAGCCGCGAGAGGGCGACACAGTCACTTAAAAAAAACATAATTGTATTTTTTCACTTTTGATTGACATACATTTTGTATAACTAATTCTATCATAATATAAATACACATACGATACAATATATCACTGACTTTTTTTCAAATATTAACTTGGAAATACCCAAATATAAAGGCCTTAAACATTACCGTCACACAACACTTACTAAGTCGACATACAACTGCTATGTGTGAGAGAAAAGTCAACATTTTCATAAACACAGTATTCATGCAAGTCCATACATTTCATACAACACTACTAGTTAAGGCCATACATTTACAGTCCATTTGATCATGTCAGTGTTTGTCACTTTTCATTTAAAATGGCTTTATACACATTGCACCATCTTTGCACAAGTTCTGTATAATTACAAAGCCATCAGAGATTGCTATTTAAAAAAAGTAATACAATAATAAATGTTGCCATAGAATTAAATTGTGCTACTTTGAGATTATATTGAGACATGAATAAACTGAAAATATTTTGACTCCGCGTTATACTGGTCAGATTCTATCCATCATTCGTCAGTTGTTTTAATTTAACAGTTTTATCGACTCGTCAGATTATTCATATTATTCAATTCGTCAGTCGAAGTACAGTCGGCAGGATAATGCACACATTTGCTAATTTCAGTATGTATTAAGATCTATTTGACAAAACTTATTTATACCTTCCAAACTGAATATAATGCAAACATATTTTCTTTTTTCGCTTATTTTCTCTTATTTATATAATTTGCAGTTAAAATACAAGTTGAATTTTGATTTCATTTCCTATAGCAGGGTAAATTATCCACATTAATTGTTAATTTAATTTTCGCCGACTGTTCCAAACTGACGAATCGAGGAAATTGACGAATCAGGGAAACTGATGAGTGGGAGACAGTCAAATGAACGAAACTGTCCAATCAAATAAATTGACGAGTGAAGAACTTACGTAGACTCATTTTATACTATCAAAAGAGAGATGGTTTTTAACTTATCTTAAAAAAAAGAACTGTCAGTGTACATTAGAACTGTAAAGAAACTTATAAAAGAACTAACTATATGATATGCATTAAAACTGATTAATAAATATGTCTTTTTACACAGATCTTCAGAATTTAAACAAACAGATTTGCTTTTCAGCCATGCAAAATGAGATATTACTGTCAATATTTTCAGATCTAGTTAGAGAGATATAATTCTGAGGAAAAAATGAGAAGTTATTTTGACACTATATGTGCGCATTTCGTGAAGACATTTGTAAGATATAGCTATATATAACTGTAGAACTGAGATCTAAATAACTGTGATGTGTGCTACATCAGTTTGATGATAAAATTCGTAGTATTTCAAACACACAATTTAACTATTTGTATTATATTTAGATTGAAAACAAAGTATACTGCAGATACTTTTCATGATTACCTATTGGCGTTAATTATTTTATTGAAAAAGAAACTAAGTTTCGCTAACACATTGTAGATGTATTTAAAGTGAAAATTTTAACACAGTTAAATTATTTCCATATATGTAAATATGAAAAAATAAGAAAGTAGTATTGGCAGTGATTTTATAATGACTATAATGTATAATACGTCTAAACACAGGCAAATGCTAAAATAATCAGATTTAGTAATAAAATTAAAGATTTCGTTGTTCAATCGGACAGTTTTATCTAAGTTTAAGAAAAATATGAAATAGATTTGTGAGCTTAAAAATATACAAATAATTCAGATTTCTAGTAGAGATTTTTATATTTCGAGAACGTAGTATTTAGAATTTACTGAATATTATAATTAAATATTTTGATATATATGCTATTAGTGCTTTAAAAATATGGCCATAAACTTTTATATGAATCTCTTACGTCCTCATGTCTTTCAATAAACAACATCTAAAGGAATCCCAGAACAAAAGCACGCTGTACGATTTTCAACTCTCGGCTCAAAACCTAGAGTTTAAATTCCAGCAGTGCAATAGTATTTAAGCATTCCTTTAGTTGTGTTAAGTGAAAACGATAATTATTTTATTTTCAAAATTAGCTTCTATTGCGAATTCTTAAGTAGAGTATTTTACGCTACATTTAATTGCATTTCACGATGACGAGCAGCATTGCAATTTGAACCTTATACCATTGTAATAAGGTACACTAGCCACCATCGGGAAATGCAACAACTTTTTAAAAGCGACATTGGGCAAGTAATTGACTATCGTCGACTACAGCTGAAAAAGTACTATAATAATACAGGGTCATGCGAACTTAGCTAGCGAAACTTTACCAGCTTATTATGTTTGACCCTGTTTTGTCTATAGTTATAGCTATCTGACCACTAACATACATTGTTTTTAAAAAGTCAGACACTTCCTTAAATGTTTTTTTTTTATTACCCCATTTAAGTTAGTCAGATTTTTCGTCGATGTGCCAGGTACCCGAAAATTGGATATAACTTCGATTTTAGCGGAATAACATTTAATTTTGTATAAAATAGAGATAATGGGATGTTTTTGAGGCATTATTACTAAAACTTGTTTCCAAGGCAATGCTTTCTACAAGCTGAAAGATTATTCAGACCGTAGAAAGCTACATTTTCAGTTATGAGCTTGTATTTAGGACCTGAGAAGATTTACATTCATTGTTACCTACTCCATATATTTGTACTATAAGTACAAATGAACTCTCAAAAAAAAGCATGCATTTGCAGAGAAATTTGAACTTCATCATTTGAGACGTTAAGCTTGTTATTTAAAATGATGGAAGGTGTTGAAGTTGACTCTCAGGGTTGTTGATATCGCTGGCATTATTCAGGGGTCCTTCAGGGCGGTTGGTGTCCAGTGGAGAGGCGCGGGGTAGGTGTAGGGGAGGGGGGGGGGGTGTCACACGCGCAGCACGGCCACAGGCGGCGCGGGGGGTCACGCGCGCGCGCCGGCCTTCTCGCCCATGCGCTTTGCTAGCTCCGTGATCAGCTCTCTGGGAGGAAAGATAACATATAGGTAAGAAATACATAAAGAGATATCGTGGTTATGAGAAACCAGTAGGCCTACAATGACGTCTTAAAGCAGAACTAATTCCACTGAGGGAAAGAGACAGAGCTATACAGGGTGTCTAGCACCATCTCTTGCCCTCAGTGGAATAAGTTCTGCTTTAACACGTCATGGTAGGCCCACAGGTTGTGGAAGACAAATAGGCAATGAGCCACGTATTCAAATTCAGCTGCAAACGATAAGACTAGAAATTTACCCAAATATATTCATAAAGTTGGGAAACAGGTAGATGTTATCCTACTTGTAATATTATAAATTCGAATGTTTGTGAGGATGTATGGATGTTTGTTACTCTTTCACGTCAAAACGGCCGAACGGATCTTGATGAAATGTGGCACAGAGGCTTAGAGGACATTATGGTCTAGACATAGATATCTCAGTCTAAAATAACGTAGAGGATACTTTTTTTTTTATCATCATTGGTCAATACCTAATTTAATACTTTACGATTTTATGTAGATTGTTTATTGTTCCTTTAAAAATAAAAAAATCAGTAGAGGTGTCTGCTTCGTCAGAGATGGGATATGATTCCCGCTCTGGGCGAAGTGGAACGGAGTATCAGACTTGTACTGAGTTATAGCCATCTCTGTTCCTTCTTCATCTATGTTCCTTCCTTTGGGATGCTAAGTTCGATCACCAGGTTTCAGTTAAAAGTTATAGGGTATTCAATAACAAATTTACTAAGCAGCGGCCCAAAGTTAAATTAGTGGTTTAGAGAGCACGACTCCAAGTATCGTGGCTCAAGGCGGGATTGTTTTAATCTTATTCCAGTGTCGGAAAGAGATGGCGCTAGACATCCTGTGTAGCTCTGTCTTTTTTAACACTAATCCTTACTAATATTATAAAAGCGAAAGTGAGTTTTTTGTTTGTTACGTCTACATAGGTACATGGCTGAGATAGTTGGGACCCTGGAAACGGACACAGACTATTTAAAAAAAAATGCGAAATGAGGGAGAAAGAGGGAAGAAGGAAACACTTAGCTTTGCTTTCAGAATAAAAAGGCGCAAGTGCAAAAACTACAGGTAGCAGGTACCTGCAAATCAGGAAAGGGGAACTGTGTTACCCCGAATTTAACAAGAGCGAAGCCCCGGGCAAAAGCTAGTCATGATATAATCGCAAAACCACTAACTGAACTTTAGCCTGCTAAATGCTATTAGAAGTACAGTCGTCACAAGATTGATACAGATTTCTTCCCAAATACCGATCTAACCTTTCTGGGCTTTGTGAACTTCTACCAACAGGTTGGTCGACTCTTACCTGTATATGAGCGGGTCCATGTTCCGGGCCAGCATGTACAGGAGCCACCAGTCACCTATGTCGGTGCGGCGGGAGACTATCACGGCGGTCTCCATGGCGAGGGTGCGGGAGCGCGCGTGGAGGAGCCGCGGGCGGACTGATGGCACGAAGATTATCACCAGGCTGGAATATTAGAAATAAATGGTTGTGAAAATGTATGGAGTATTCCGTGGGCTAGAGCTATATGGTTGCTGAAAACTGTCACCCATACTGATACTTCAAGGCCATCTCCAGGCATCATCGCAAATACTTTCTAATCATTATTTAGAACCTTATCTGGCAACTTAGTCTCTTGAAGGCCTGTAGTAGGCCTCTCTGGAATAATGTCCTTCTTATATCCAGCGGTGCATTTACTTCGAGAAAGTTGCAAGAGAGAAACAAACACAAGTAATCCATAGCTAGACAAACTTGACCACACCATTATAATCTTGAAGCCCTACATACTAAAAATAGCAGGTGACACAAACGAAGAGTGACAGCGGCACTTAACCACGTAGTTGTATCATAATTAGCCTATACGCCGCTATCGGCGTCGTTATGCAGGTACCATGTGGCGCTGTTTACACTGATAAGCCACGGACTGTCGCATTATGATGTATTGAAGTGTTTGTTTAAGTTCGGTCTATAATCGCGGAGATTTGTGGAATGGCACGACTTTGCAATTTTTTATAGTATTCTGCTAAATAAACATACAGTCGAGAACATAAACATCCACTGGTGATTACCATATCACCATGCTAAGAAGGAAATGGGCATCCCTGAATAGCATATCAATCATTACTGCGATGCATCTAGCGAATTCTTCCGACGGAACCGCTATCACTGCATCTTCTGGTAAGCTATTGCAGTTGAGAACTTCTCGGCCCCTGATACTTATTTAAATACCCAGTGGTTTGGTGCGGTTTCTCCAATTCATCAGCTAACCGCCAATCCTGTACCTACTTAATTTTACAAAACCCTGCTCAAAAACAAGAAGCAGAAACGTTGCCAACAACTTTTACTTACCGATAGATCACAAGAAAACTCAGTATAAATGCGAGGATGATGTACCAGAACCACAGAAAGATGTAGGTCTTTTCGTTAACGATGTTCAGCGGTAGTATGCACAGACTGTCGTGTGTTTGTATGCTGCCGGACGCACCGAACTTGTGGAATGTGCATTTGGTGATGCGAGGGAAGATGTAGATCATTGGGTCGTATCTGGAATGGGAGAAGGTTGAGTTATCGGCAAATTACGAGTGGATTTTGGAAGCTGAAAAGTGTTTGATCTCTGAGATGTTGTTATATAGAACCAGTAGTTCGATTAAATGGTTATGGTGCGGGTGGATATTGTGGAAACATTAAGATGCCTTAAGTAGCATAGATGATCAAATGTTGCGAAGACCACTTCCCGTCAGATAGTATCTCCTGTTTTTGCTTGAAATACAAACATCGTTAGAAGATACTGTAGTGTATATATTTAATAGATATGTAAACAATGTCTCACGACCACAAGTAGTCAGGGAGCTGTCACTAATGTCAAGTGTCAGTCAGCATGATGGCGGAAAGTTGGAAGGTTGAAGCAGACCGTGGACTAAAGCATGGTGGTATGGTGAACCTGTGATGTATTTAGTTAACTGTGTTATCAACCTGTACCATACCAAAAGTATATACACCTTTATGATGTATTTCCAGTCGCTTTTTAGGAAACCATCATCAAGACTTGCGTTATATTATTCCTATCAAGAAATCTTTTCATTTTTACCAACATACCTTTCTTCTTGCGGCACCTCACTGTAGCCTAGGACCCTGGTGCCGTACGAGAAGAACTCTCCGTTGAAGAAGCTGTCCATCATCCACAGCTGCAGCACGATGTTGACCAGGCAGAGCAACTCGCAGCCCCAGTACCGCAGCGCGTACAGTTTGTGCGTCTGGAGAGAGACGAAGAAGTTGAAGAAGAAGCTCTAGAACATTCTACAACTAGTACTAAAATCAGCATGGATGAAAATGATTTCAGCAAGAGTTTGGATGGACTGAGGTAAAAGTTAATATTTTGAAAACGAACAACCCCGTCAAACCCCGCCATTTTTCCCATAATAAATACTGATTCGTTTCAGGTAAATAGTGTGATTTTGGACTTAAATGGTAACTAGCTATAAATATTAAGGACATGTTTTAACATTTTATTAGAATAAGTATAATTTAATAATTATTTTGTTGTGGCTGGTCTCAATAAAATGTATGACATCATTTAGTTAATTAATATTAAGTACACGTTTTATAAATTTTATTTCACAATTACTTTATAATTTTTACTGTGCCCTAGGGTCCGTAATTATACCTTAGCTTAATACCTACTGTAATTTTCACACATTATGGAATGCAAATCCTACTTAATATTATAAATGCAAATATTTGTGAAAATGGCAGTACGGATCTTGAACAAATTTGGCACAGAGCTAGATTATAGTCTGGAATAACACATGGGATGCTCTTTTTCGATGTCACGCGGACGAAGCCGCGGGCGCCAACTAGTATATGAATATAAATATGATGATTATGTGATTTAGCTAAATCGAAAAATGCCGGCTTTGTCACGATCGTCCCTGAATCTGTTCACATAACACGTGGGTCCGGAAGTAATAACGACATTGTCCACATAACCATTGGAACCAAAACACCAGAATGCTCCATTTCCACTGAAACTGTCCATTGTTGTGTTTCTCTTTAGTCTTGCACAACATTGTTAAACCTGATACATGACCATGAGAATATTAATCATTGTAAAACGGAAATATCTTCCGTCTTTATACAGGTTGGCCAGTTGATAGGCGTCCAAAGAAAAAAATTAGATGCCTTATGCTAAGGGGTACCCGAATTACCCCCATGTATGTTCCGCGATTATTTGTAGTTTAGGAGCTAGAATTTTTTTAAGTACTTTTTTCAAAATATTCACCTAGCATTGGTTTTTATTTTTTATGTCTTTATTCCTATCATTTTTAGATATTCTTTTTTGTGGAATCTATTAGCGATAGCAATAGCTACCATGCAAAAAATATCCGTTTGCCTAGGCATTGTAGATCTTACCACAAAATTAGTCCAAAGTTCAAAATTACCATTAGAGTTCGAAAATCAAAAATGTTCAGAGCTTAAAAAAAAATGAGTGAGGGGTGCCAGAGGTTTCTAAATGATCTTAAAAACTTCTATGGACCTTCAACAGACAAAATCGGTAAAAAAATATAGAGCTTGATCGGGGATTATTTCCTGTAATTAGCGTTGATAGCAATAAAGGTATTTTTACAGTTATTGTTATAATTTGGGATTTCTTTATTTTTGCCACTTTTATGATAAAAAAATACGGTAGATAGTTTACAAATTTTATTAAAACACGTTACAAAAGGTTTTCAAAGTGCCGCCTTACCACATAAATGCACAATCTACATCTACGGAGGAAATTGTCTTTTAGTTATCTAAAGTCTAAAGGCTTCTCTGTTACTTCTGATATTTATTTATTTAATGTTGTAACAATAAATAAATATCTTGGGACAACTCACACACGGGTATCTGATCCCAAGCTAAGCAGAGCTTGTGTTATGGTAACCAGACAAAGTTAAAAAATCACACAAAGTTTGTCCTGGGTGGGAATCGAACCCACGACCTCCGGCTCAGCAGTCAGGGCCACTAACCACTACACCAACAGGCCCGCCACATTTCCCGCTTCTTCAATTTTCCGTTTTAGCTCTTCCTCATTGTTAGTGTCCCGTGCGTACCATCACGAGCCTGGACGGCAGCTCGAATGGTGGTGGTAAAGTAATTGGTAGTTCACCGTTGAGAACGCCGGACCACATGTTCACACTGAAGTGGTGTTGAAAATTTGATGGTCTTACGGAATGAGGATTCTCGATAGCGGACTATGGAGAATCCATAGCCAGACCGCTGTCGAAGCTCGATAGAGCCACCTACAAAGAGTTCTTGAAGAATTACTAATTTTGCTGTCAGACGTTAACTTAACACTGAGACGAGACATGGTTTACAACTAAAAGACAATTTCCTCCGTAGATGTAGATTGTGCATTTATGTGGTAAGGCGGCACTTTGAAAACCTTTTGTAACGTGTTTTAATAAAATTTGTAAACTATCTACCGTATTTTTTTATCATAAAAGTGGCAAAAATAAAGAAATCCCAAATTATAACAATAACTGTAAAAATACCTTTATTGCTATCAACGCTAATTACAGGAAATAATCCCCGATCAAGCTCTATATTTTTTTACCGATTTTGTCTGTTGAAGGTCCATAGAAGTTTTTAAGATCATTTAGAAACCTCTGGCACCCCTCACTCATTTTTTTTTTAAGCTCTGAACATTTTTGATTTTCGAACTCTAATGGTAATTTTGAACTTTGGACTAATTTTGTGGTAAGATTTACAATGCCTAGGCAAACGGATATTTTTTGCATGGTAGCTATTGCTATCGCTAATAGATTCCACAAAAAAGAATATCTAAAAATGATAGGAATAAAGACATAAAAAATAAAAACCAATGCTAGGTGAATATTTTGAAAAAAGTACTTAAAAAAATTCTAGCTCCTAAACTACAAATAATCGCGGAACATACATGGGGCTAATTCGGGTACCCCTTAGCATAAGGCATCTAATTTTTTTCTTTGGACGCCTATCAACTGGCCACCCTGTATACTTGAGGGTGGAGAGTGCACCCGTGCCAGTACACACTTGGGGACCATTATTCAGGGTTGAAGAGAAGTCTTTTCTACCACGGTCATTTTTAAATGAGTAACCATGGAGTTTCTTGCCGGTTCTTCTACATAGGAAACGACCAACCCTAACCGTGCAATTTTTCTCGACGTTTTATAAGTAACCATGAGATTTTTGGGACGAAGTTCCTTATTTCGCGTTGCGGAAGGGGGCTAGACGGGAAAAAATAAGACCAAAAGTTGTAACGACACATTTTGTTGTTTGACACATGTTTCTCTGTCTGTCTCTCTCATATATAAAGCAAGCCAGTTATTTTCGTTTAGTCTTTCTATTTCGCATTGAACAGTGTGGTGTCGCGACGATTATTTTTGTTGAGTGTATACAAGTTTTTTGTACATAATAAATAATAATTTCAATCGGGTGTTCCTTGACGCCTCTCAAAATTTTTTTTTAAATTTATTTGCCTTCATGTCTAGTCTCCACTGTTGACAATGCTTCTTAAACACAATTATGTCAGCCCAAAATATCACAACTTCTTAGTACCAACTAAATTAAGATTCCTCATCTACAAATCTCTCGTAACATACAGCATTCCTCAAGAGGTTATTTAATAAAAGACGAACAACTTAAATAAAGCTCGCCACTCAACACACGCGAGTATGAGATATCTAAGTGTATGAAGACATAAAGGCGCCGGTGGTCGGTATTAAAATTCCAGAGGAGTGAACAACCGTTTAATGAAGATAGCACTGTCTACAGGCGACAATTGTACTCATATACATTGAGTAGTAGTGTGGATTTTATACAAAGAGAGTTGAATTAAAATACTACAAATATCCCGGATGGTAAGGCATGGTGTTTCTAATGGATCACCAACATTTCACCAGTTATGGAAGAACTTGGAAGTTTTTAAACTGACACTTGAAACGGGATATTTACCATGCTTCTTATTTATATCGAGTTTCCGATATTTCGGCGATGTTGCAAACGCCATGTTCACAGATGAACTAAACTCACCCGTCATCCGTTTATTATAAAACTTGGAAGTTAATCTTTTAAACAGTTGCTTAGAAATTAAAATGTTTCAGATTAACTGATTCAAATTAAGCTTTTGGGTACTTCATTTCTGAGTTCAAAATCGAAGATCCCGCGGGTAAGACTTGGATAGACAAGTAATGAGTGAGGCACAAGTGAAAAGGATAGAACTGTATAAATAATAATCTTTACATAGTATACAATGAAATTGCTTACAATTTCTGTTCACCTATATCTTTTAATCTACTCAACGAATTTCAATGCAGTTTTCACTAGCAATAGATAGAGTGATTCAAGAAGGTTTGTCTGTATAATGT
Source organism: Ochropleura leucogaster (assembly GCA_958449745.1). Taxonomy (NCBI): domain Eukaryota; kingdom Metazoa; phylum Arthropoda; class Insecta; order Lepidoptera; family Noctuidae; genus Ochropleura; species Ochropleura leucogaster. The sequence continues at coordinate 1,314,849 of OY288203.1, forward strand.
CCCAGTCTACGCGGGGGAAACCGCAGGCAGCTAGCATTAGATAAAACAAACTTTTGGTTGACATAATTTTCATTGACTTCAGTTACAATTGATGGTAGTAATGGAAAATTGAAAATAGTCATAACAGGAGAATCAGCTTGTTGAATTCTGATTCTGGTAACCATTCATACCATTCATCATTATTACACCATACAATATGCCTATCTATAATTTATGTTTAACTCTTAGTTATCAGTCAATATACTACATTCCAAACATTTCTTCTAAATGTTTTATTAACATTTTTGTATGACGTAATCTCCTAAAACACTCAACCGTATTAGATGTAACGGGCTCTTGACAACGAGTGCATGTACACACGACGACAGGTCAAGCTATTCTAAACTATTATAACCTGATCTCTCTACTACGGATCGCACACCGTACTAGAGAGATCAGGTTAAAATGGTTTGGTATAGATTGATGTGCCGTTGTCTGTACATCATTATGTCATATTATCTCGAGTAGATATTAGCGTACTATTGAACCTTGTATTAGCATGAAAAGTTTTTAAACTACAAATATAGGTATGTATTGGTAATTTTTCCTTAAAATGTTTTTTAAACATAATTATGGCAATACTTACAGTTATTGACAAAGGTTGCTGTTTTCCTGCTAAGCATTTATGGTGTCATTTGATTAGGTAAGTTTTATTTTGAGGAACTATAGTGATTTAGTCTTTAGAATAGGATATAATATACATTACTAACTGTGCCCAACAGTTTTTCTACTCTACCTACATTACTTAAGGTATTTAGGTATCCTGGACTGCGGGTTGTTCGAAAGAGATACCGCGGACCCGGAATATAAAGGGTAAAAGAAGGAACAAAGGTGTTTTAGTTACTCCCCCCCCCGCTTTATTTGATTGTCAAAAACGGTATGTAGGTATCTAAAGAGAAGAGAACCGATATATCAATAAGATTGTGAGCCAGAATCGAAACAACGGTTTTACGACTATTTAGATACATTTTGTCAATTGTTAAAAAATCGTTCGTTAAAAAACTCAACGACACAAATGAAAGTCACCAATTTTTGTTCATCCGGTCGAAAACAAACAAAATATTACAGTCGTTTTGAGAAACTACTACTTTTTTAAAGTTGTTTAACGATTTCTAACCTACCTACAATTTCCAAACACATAAAAGCATTGCATTACACTTACAAACTATACCTAATCGCGCCATCCTGTTCAGGAACACTAAACCAATTATCACAGGGACTGGCACGAGTACCAAGAACCGTTCGTACAAAATCAAAGGAGTATTCATAGCGGACCAACGCGGGTGGGGACTGTTTGGGTTATCAAGACCATATCAACCGCTTGATGTTTACAAACGAACCTTGTCACCGGAGTCTTTATGAATATCTCTTCAATAGCCGACTCTTGAGACGAATTCTGCTGGACAGTTATTGGAGATATTGCCCAGATAAGAGTTATGAGATAATGAAATAGCTCTTTGTTTGGTTAGGACGAGAGGGATTTCCCTCTCGTCCTGTGCACTGTGAACTGTGCCACATTCATTTGAATGTGGCACAGTTATGTGAGTTGAGTGTGCTATTGTGTTTGTAATCTATACATATATATGGCAAATTAATATTTATTTATGTACACACAAAACACATATTATAGAAAAAATACAGCCAAAAGAGCACAAAGGAACTGCTTAAACAAATACACTTAAATTAAAATGTTTTATTTCACATAGCCCATTTTTGAGGATGGGAATTCATCAAATTTTTTCCCCCGCTCTGGGCGGAGCGGGAGGGGAAGTGTCACACTTGTACTGACTAAAACCCACCCATGTTTGTACTATTGCCCTTTATGTTCCGGACCGGGGTATCTCTTTCGAACAACCCACAACCCCGCCAAGCGGGTGGTCCTGGCAAGCCTCTCTGCTTTGCTGACATCTCTTTGAGGCGCGCGTGGAACGCGCCGTTGACACTAATAAAATTATTGACCTTCAAGACGCCTAAACGACAAAATATCCTACAAAGTGAAACCATTTAAATAGTGAAGACAAGACGACAATCGATGATTATTGATAAGAAATAGCATCATTATCATAATAAACATCAATTAAATCAGCCCTAACTATCATTGTTCATTGACATTGAATTTTCCTTTTGTTTTTCGCGATATTAAAACCCTACTGTAGAAATGTTTACAAAGTTTAATGCTAAACCTTTGTCAATTTTATGATTTATCAAACCGCGGCATATCATTTATCCATATTTATTTATACTCGGACAAAGGTGCGATATGTTTAGACAAGTCGGAAGTGATGAATAGTCCGCCATTTGTGATGTGTCAAGGTGAGCTATAAAAATAGCTTGCTCATCAAACTGTCAATGTTTTTAATTTAAACATGGACGGATTTGTTAACACCAAGTTCGCTATTGCCTGGCCGAGTCTAAACATACTTATGACCATAAATTTTCGAGGTTTTCAGTCTCGTATAAGTTTATTCTAGTATATTATTTCGCGTTAATTAAAACATCAAGGATAGGTCTGTTTAACAATAATAGGTTTCTTAATTAGATGCCTTACTAAAAGATTTACCAAGGGGTATCGTATTCGGGGTTGCGGGTTGTTCGAAAGAGATACCGTGGCCCCGGAACATAAAGGGCAGTAGAAGGTACATTGGTGGGTTTTCGTCAGTACAAATTCTGACACTCCCTCTGCTTCGCCCAGAGCGGGGAAGTTATTTGATGATTTCCCTTCCGCAAAAAAACGGGGAATCGTACTACCCAGGACTAACTGGACGGTATAGGTAGTTGCTCCATGTAAACTAGTATTCAACTGCATCCGGAGCCTGCCCTAGCATAGGTAAATAATGACTAAATTACCAAAATATACTTGTGGCAGTTTTTAACCTAAGTTTCCTTGCTAGTTAATTCAAAAACAAATGATGCTAATAATCAAACCGTATTGTCAGTTGCCATATTGTTGAGGACGATAAGGTTATATATATCCTAGATATTGAGGATTAAAATTGACGATTAGACTTCTATGTCTTCTGAGTAGGTAAACACATCATCATAACATCCTTATCTTCGAATTCTCAGGCAGAAGTCTACTGAATACTGTGTTTTGCAGGAACACAAAAAGTATCTAAATATTTCTGAAGGGATATTTCTGTAGTTACTCATCAAGGCAAAATTGTTCAATTTTTTGTAACAAAATCATGGAATTGTGTATCATTCATATTGAGATTTTACTGATTAATAAGAGTGATCAAATAAAGAAAAAATATTTAATGGTCGCAAATTACGACGAGTACACAATATAATAAAAAAACATTAAACATGCAAGCATCACAAACATACATCACGCATCACGCGGCGTCAAGCCCGATCCGTTTCTATACGCACCCGGTTTTTTGATCAAGAACTACATCATAAAGGATTTTTAACCACGAATAATGTATGATCATTTGAATGAATAAAGCTTGGTCGACGTGCAATGACTGCTATTGTCGTACAACTGCGTACTTTGTTCTTGAGATTGAGGTACGTTGTGGCTATGTTCCGTGAGGTAGCCACTAGCCCCGGTGGGTCTTGCATCAAGTTGCGTCACGTTTGCATCATTGCTGTCGGTTGCGCTTACGACAGCTACCTATCAACTATCACGCTGTCATTAGTAAGACAATGGAGTCTGTACGGTAGGTAGGAGGTCACTGAATTCAGTGATCAGGGTTATACAGAAAAGCAGAATGTTGCTGCGTTTGCTGTGTTTCTAAATTACCGAAACAACACTGTATGAAGTAATTTGACTTGTTTTTGGAGCGAATTATCTATGACTAGCTGTTTCCCACGGTTTCACCCGCGCTGCTCAGCTCCTGTTGGTCGTAGCGTGATGTTATATAGCCTATAGCCTTCCTCAAGAAATGGACTATCCAACACTAAAAGAATTTTCCAATTCCAACCAGTAGTCCCTGAGATTAGCCCGTTCAAACAAACAAAGAAACAAACAAACAAACTTTTCAGCTTTATAATATTAGTATAGATTAGTATAGATAAGACTTCTAACTGCAAACTAAAAATTAATTGTTTAGTTAGTTGTAGTTTGTTCACTTTATACTCTCTTTTCTTTGTGTTTTTTGTAATCAACTCGATTTAATGTAGTATATAGCCTTACTTGGGAAGAGACTAGACCCCATAACACAAGGTATCCTAGTGTGGAGTCCAGGGAATATACAGCAATCTAAATTAAGGTTAATTTGTATCTATTTATTAACTTTTCAATATTGACCTGTTTTTATTGAACCGATTTTTTCAAGCGCTTCCATATCACTCCCATACTTTTACAATGTGTGTTTGACGGTGTCAATTTTTTTATTCAATCATAAAATTGTTTGTTATTACAAAGAGATTGCAAAACTAATTACTCTGGTAATAATTATGACACCATCAATTGACAGGCGGAACGGAGAGTGAATCTTAAACACAAGAACACAAGCCTATTCCCTTAATTTAATTATCTGCTTGTGCGAATTTCCCCACTCAACAAGCACAATGTTCAACGTGCAGCATCGCCCTTGAGGGGTGACACCGGTAAGGGTCGAGGGGCTGGCCGGAGCCCCGACAGATGCACGGGTGAGAATAGCCAGCACCTGGCACTTTTTATACAGTCGCAGGAAACTATACTGATACCAGTTTAGCTGACATCTGTTCTGTTTGTTGTTGGGTTTTTGGTGTTGTTAATGTGCGTGTGTAATTTTTCTGTCATTTTGTTAGATAAACTTATGTTGACGAAGATCATCCTACTAATATTATAAATGCGAATGTTTGTGAGGATGGATGTATGGATGTTTGTTACTCTTTCGTGTCAAAACGACTAAGCGGATCTTGATGAAATTTGACACAGGGGTAGATTATAGTCTAACCTTTTTTTCACCCGCATGATATCGAAAAAAAAGTATCATATGTGTTTTCCAGGCCATAATCTACCTCTGTGTCAAATTTCATCAAGATCCGCTCAGTCGTTTTGATGTGAAAGAGTAACAAACATCCATACATACTTCCTCACAAACATTCGCATTTATAATATAAGTAGGATATAATGAATCATTATTAATAACAGATATGTTTATAAGATACACGTACGTATGTAAGGCATGATCTTTGGACCAGACACGTGCCTACCACACGTGGCTCAAGTGGCGTCAACTCATTCAAATTCATTTATTTAAATGAGTATACAAGTGATTACATGAGATGTTTTGTTTTACCTACCGCCAACGTAAATGAATTGAGAAAAAAATCAGAAAAGGTATTTTTAGGGTTAAGTAAGTACCCACAACGTAAAAACGGACCCTATTACTAAGTTGTCTGTCACAAATCTGTATCTCTGGAACCGTGATTCTGTTCGTATTTCTGTTGTCGTTTTTATGAATAATAGTAGTTGTAGTAGAGTCCGACTCGTCCTTGGCCGGTTTTTTTACACCTCTGCTTGTCGGTTGAAAATTAAATTACCTTCGCCCAGAATTAAGCAAACTCAAAGTATTTATTTCAATTAGACCATTACAGACCCTTTTTAATGTTAAGAAACAAAAGAATGAAGCTGCAGTCCGAGTCACAAGACATAGTAACTTGTAAAAGTACTGTAGTTACTCATAGCTAAGCGTTGATCACTATGGAGAAGCATGAACTAAAAATTACGTGACACTCTTTCAAATAATGAAAACTACGAGTTAAAGACACTAAACATTAGCGTCTTTTAGTTTTAGTAGGGTGCAGAAAACAACACACGCAGGACAGTAAGCTACCAGTATCCCATCGATTGTGAACCAATAGCACCAACATTTTCGTATAAATATTTTACTCTTTGACAACAAATCTCCAAAACGAACAGACAAAAATTGAATCTTACGCCACTCAAAACAAGAACGCTATTTGCTCAGTAGAACTCAAACCTTAATCTCTTCGCTTTTTGTTCATTAACACATACATCCTGGCCATAATACACAATTAAATAACCAACCATCCTCACGATTAATAAAAAAAAAAACACATGATTCTCCAACAGACATAATCACATGAGTAGCCCTCCACAGCAGTTAATGGTAAACAATCGAGTGGTACTCGTCTTACTAATTAGTCGGCACCACACTATGGTTTCACATCACTGGCCCATTGTGGCCCATTGTTGCTGGCTGACATACATGAGACCGACAATCAAGCGAGGAGTATCATTACACTTTCATAACTTCCATGGTGAGGGAATGTGATGGTTAGATGAAGTACTGACAGTTTAGCATTTAATGGTAGATACTGTTACGAAAGATAACATAAGTCAAGCTGCGAAATACCCAGGAGTATTCCTATATCCAGAATGATTTAAACAAGAAAATTCTAGAATCTCGTGTCTGGAAAAGCCGGCTTTTATTTGTAGATTTAGCTTTCATAGCTAGTTAGAAGCCCGAATGTCTGTCAATCAGTCTTACCAAGAGGCATCGCATGACCAAGTACTTGGTAGTGCAAAATAGGCAGTCGTTCCAAGTAGAAACTATGTTTTTGCTACTTCTCCGGTATTTGTTTCTAATTCATTACGGGAATTCAACATACTTAAATAAGTTTCTCTTATACTTCGGTTAGGGTTCGCCACTGTTAATTGTGATTTTGCAGTGGATTAGAAAAGAGTGACGGGATTGTCCAAAAAAAGATCACGTTCCAAGAGTTTTACGGGTATTTTGCTACGTTGGGACTAAGGTAAGCTTAATAGCTCACCTTCCGTCCGGCTAGTGAATACAGTAGGCCTACTATGACATCTTAAAGCAGAACTTATTCCACTGAGTGAAAGAGATGGTGCTAGACACCCTGTATAGCTCTGTCCCTTTCCCTCAGCGGAATAAGTTCTGCTTTAACACGTCATGGTAGGGTAGCTGGTCGTATTGACGGCGCGTTCATGTTCCACGCGTGCCTCAAAGAGATGTCAGCAACCCCCACGCTAAGAGCGGGGGAAGTTATTTGATGATTTCCCACCCGCAAAAAAAAAGTAAGCTAGATGATAATGAGAGCCTACGACAACACTATGATAACACTCTAAGACTTCTCCAGAGTATTTGTATATCGTTAAAAGACTATTTAGGTTATGTTTTTGTTTAGATATATTCAGAATACTTTCTAGAAACAAGCGGGTGTAGCAGGAAAAAGGCCGAACCAAAAAGTAAGGACCATGACTTGGCAAAAAAACTTTTAATCATTACGACTATAAGGATAATACTAGAGCTAAGTATATAGAGTACTACATAAAGCGGTCATTGCTCCATCACCAACCATTAATACATAGCTGTCTGTCCGTTGATCTGGCTATTGATTCTGGCAAAAAACTTGCCATTATCAACTGGTCCGAATATCCAGCAAAAAGTTTTACAAGCGGAGAAGACCTGCGCAACTATTTAGTTGAAACTATTTATCATGTTGAGAAGTCACTCGTAGTTTTTGGGGCTTCCAAGAAACGACTATTCATTCAGAAATTCTAAGAACAGTATTTCGTAGTTTTTTGATGTGCTGTCAGCCGATCGATGTGACAACCAGTCTTACCAAGAGGTTTCTACTGGGTTGTAGGGTCAGATAGGCGGTCGCTTCATGTAAAATACAGCTGCATCCGGTTAGATTGGAATGCGTCTCTAGTATATTTCGAAGAAGGTTTGGCAGTTGATAACAGGGTCGTCCGGTGGAAAGCTGAAAGCCTCGCCGTGAGAGATCGCTGAAGGTTCGTCAAATGTCTTTGGTATCTTGCTGCAAGGCGTTCTGTAAGAACCTCCATGGCAGCTGAATGTAATACTGTAGCTGCTTGACGTGATCTACACGGAACGTATTCAGCAGTTATCGTGTAATGCAATTAAAATCAATAAACATATTGACAAATACAAGGCACTATTGGCGGGATGCGGGTTGTTTCGAAAGAGATACCGCGGCCCCGGAACATAAAGAGTAAAAGAAGGAACATGGGTGGGTTTTAGTTAGTAAAAGTCTGACAATCTCCCCTTCCGTTCCGACCAGAGCGGGGGAATTTATTTGAAGATTTCCAATCCGCAAAAATGGCACCATTTTGGCTCACTTCAGCAGCAGTACTCTAATTTAAAAGTTTGTTCGGTTAAAGGCGCGAATCTTGGAAACGAATAATTCGAATTGAATAAAATATTTCCGTGTTTTATAGCCCATTTATCGAGGAAGGCTATCGGCTGTACACCATCACGCTACGACATTAAGGAGTTGACCAGCGGCTGAAATCGCTAAGCACAGCTAGTCTATAATAGATTACAATAAAACCTCTCGTATTACTAATTATCTGTAATTGATATTGTTGTGTTATTATTACATCGGATTTAATCTTTTTTGGTATTGGTTCGTGATTATCATCCCCATATATTGTTAGTCGTGAGGAATCCTAAATTCTCAGATTACTCCGGATGCCGATGGACTCAACTGGACACGTAAAATCTGCTCGCCAGATGTTTTGCCCCCCAGCTAAGTTTTTGTGAGCCAATTATCAACAATTATCACAAAACAATGCAAATTATACTTTAAACTGTTAAGGATATGATTCAATTTTGTATACAGGTGTAAAATTGGCCAATGAATGAATATAAAGCTTGGAACTTTTGCGATCCCTTCGAATCGATTTCAAAAGGAGTTTATAGGATATAAAGTGACGTAGTAAAACGTTAGCAATTTTAGACTTTATTACAACAGGAAATGGATACACAAAATGATTAGATTTTCTGTCCAATTCATTTTTGATTGCCTTGAATAAGTGTTTGTCAACAGTCCCTTCTAAACTGCACTTTTTTTGTCAAGGAATTAAGTGCAAATTTCTTTGGAGGTGTAGACTCGACGTCTTATGTTATATCCCTAATAATAGGGGACGGTAGTTTGATCTCCTGGAACTTGAACGGATGTAAGGGGTCCAAAAATTAGGGGAAAAGAATGTGTGCGGAGACATAACAATGTTCCAACAAAGTTGCAACGGATTATTGTTGGTTGTGATTGAGCAACTTTTTCGTTTAAGTTCAAGTTCATTTGGTCTCTTCTCTGTTGTTTTTAAAGGGCGTCAAAAAAACATCTCGTCAATTAAAAAAGAACATCGCTGTCTATAGAAAAATTGCCTAGAAGTCTGGCAGCTTGCTGGCAACGCCAAAGGATAAGAACAAAATAAACGACAGCCATCTGTAGCCCTACTATGACCTCTTAAAGCAATTCTTATTCCGCAGAGGGAAAGAGACAGAGCTATACAGGGTGTCTAGCACCATCTCTTTCACTCAGTGGAATGAGAATTGCTATAAGATGTCATAGTAGCCCTTCTGGTCACGTGAAGAGTAGAGTTGTTTTAAAAGAAGTAATACCTACGTCGCAGTAAACTAAAATAAATACATCCACATTTCACAAATTATGTTGAACTAGCTTCCGCCCGGGACTTCGTCCGCGTGGCATAGTCACTTTGGGCTAAGGCTAACTTTAACTGATCGAAAAAAAAATATCTTGATCTCCCCTTTTCTTTAATTCTTTCTCCCCCTTTTCTCACTTTTTTTTTTATAAAAATTAGCCTATGTCCGTCTCCAAGGTGCCAACTATCCCTGTACCAAAAATCATCAAAATCGGTATGCCACAGCATGCAAAATTACATGAATACCTTACTGGTATGATCATCATCATCATCGTTAGGGACCTTATTACTAAGGTTCCGCCGTTCGTCCGTCTGTGACCAAGCTCATGAACTGTATATTTACACTGTTGAATTTTTTACAGATGATGTATTTCAGTTACCGCTATAACAAAAAAAAACACAAGCAAACACGGCTCCCATACAACAAACATGTTTGTTTTTTACGTATTACTAACCAACTAGGCAAGTCATAAGTGGAACATGTCTTTAGGGCCATCAGCTTACTATGTCAAGGCTCAAGGTGGACTGGACAGTTGCCCAGTTGCAATTACATCTGACACCAACGAATCCCTATTAGGGCATTATAGTGCACATGGCGACACATCAGCCATGATGTCTTATATCAGCACTTTTGCGACACAGTTTCTACTTTTGCAGCTATCATCGTTTTTCACCTTTGTATCTATGTGTTTTTGAAACCTTTTTTTATTTATTTTAGCGTAGGAAAGAGACGGCGCTGGATATCTTGTACAGTTCTGTCTCTTTCTCTCACTGGAATAAGTACCTATTGCTTTGAAATATCATGGTAACCCACCTGGCCTCAGTTTTTATGAACTCTTCTTACAATGAGAGATCCGTATCAACTGGTTTTGTATACATTGATTAGTTGACGAGCATACCCTCGCCATTAAAATGATTATATTTTACCTTTTGCGTACACATAATAAACAACAAAATTTTAAATAGGCAGTACCTTTATAGGTGACAAACGTACTACTTATTTCTTAAGAAACTTCTGTTAGCAGACTTGCGAAAGCAAATATGCTGATAACGATAGACGCCGATGTGTACGGACGTGTGTGTGTTGATGTGTTTACAAGAGTACGAATTATTATTATTATATACAACGTGTTACTGAACTGTTTTATGACCCACTAGCTGGCGCCCGCGGCTTCGCCCGCATGATGACCGAAAAAAGTATCATCTCTGATCATTCTCTATAATCTAACTCTGTGCCACATTTCATCAAGATCCGTTCAGCTGTTTTAAGGAGAAAGAGTAACAAACATCCATACATCCATCCTCACAATCATTCCCATTAATAATATTATTTATAAGTCGGATTACTTAGTTCATATTTGACCACACCGTGGTTAAAGTGATGTATTGTTTTTATAATTAAATTGTGGTTATAAAAATATACTTTATGACGTTAGTAAATGTTTTATGGGTTTAATTAATTGATTTAACTACCATAAATGTGATTCATAATTGTTACTTACAACTAGTGAAAATCTTTCCTTTCATGAAACATCCAATTTGTCATATAATCTACGTTTATGTAGAAAATCCATAAAATAAACTGTTAGAAAAGATAACCTCTAAGTTTTCTTCAACAATCACAATTACCGTTAAACAAAAGAGCCAAGAGCGAGTCAGACACACTCACCGAGAGTTCCGTACAAAGTTGCGATATAAACAGCAATATCTTTTGACTGTGCAGACTTACCCCCGAATACTGAAACGTCACTCAAAATATAAGGGCTGCTTAACATTTGAGCAGCTCCTAAACTTTAGATTTCGTATTGTCAAACTTCACTTTTGAGTATCTGTTAAATATAAGTGCTACTTAAATTTTGAATGACGTTTCAGTATTCGGGGGTTAGAGGACTTATTTTTTATAGCACAAAGGGACCATAGACTAAAGTATATAGGTTTTAATATCAACTCGATACCTATACGCATTTCCGAGATAAAGCGGTATTTGTTTAAGGTTTCTATGAGTCTGTACTACCCGAAATAAAGTTTATCCATTGATTGTTCCGCACAAACTTGCGACACAAACGGCTATTTCTTTTGATTTTTTAGTTAATTTCAACTTTAAAGCTCCACGCATTCCCCAGAAAGGGTCTTGACAGACAGACGGACGGACGGACAACAAAGTAATCCTATAACAGTCCCGTTTTTTTCCTGTGTGATACGGAACCCTGAAAAAAACAAAAAACCATGTCTGGTTTAGCTCTTTAAAAACACATCAGGACAAGTGGATCCCTTCCTCATATTATCTTAGTACGAAAAAGGCAGCCAGCCGAACGACTCCTGCGCATTATACATTATCGTCGCGTCGCATGGTAGCCGTCTTCAAGTACCGTTAGCACAAAAAGTGCCGCCAAACCAGTCGTGGTTGACAGGCAACCAAAAAAACGAGTTGCCATTGGAAAGTTCTGTAGTTTGTGGACAAGGCTACTGATTTGGTTAAATAACAACAGTTATATAATCACGTTTGTAATCTTCAAAGGGTTGGGCAGAGGTCGACCTAATAGTACACATATTTCACCAGCCACCAGATGTTTAAGGCCGATGTAATAGGATTGACCCTATTGCCATCAACTGGGCACTGAGGTACATCATGAGTACCGAGGAATTATTTAAATTTAAAGCAACATCCTTACCCTAATATGATAAAAGAAAGGGTGAGCTTGTTTGTTTGTTACATCTTTACGCCTAAATGGCAAATCTGACTGTGGAGACGGACATAGGGAAATTAAACAAAAAATGAGAAAAGGGGGAGAAATTTTATATGGGACTATTCGCAGTTTTCAAAGTAGGATGCTAAAAATCGGTACACACTCTTTCTTATTAACAAAAAATACCTGCAAATCAGGCAAAGCGAAACCTGTGTTACCCCGAATTAAACGCGAGCGAAGCCGCGGGCAAATCCTAGTCCTTACTATTATTCTAAAAACGAAAGTGAGTTTGTTTGTTACGTCTTCACGATAAAAATGTCCAAACCGATTTTGATAAAGATTGGTACAGAGATATTTGGGACCCTGGAGACGGACATAGGCTAAAAAACAGATCTGTTTGCTAGAATTAAGACATTACACGTGACGATTCTCAGAACATTTATATATGTACTAGCTTTCGCCCGCGGCTTCGCCAGCGTAAAATTTGGGGTTATACAGTACCTTTGCGCCTTATTGATTTGTAATAGCAACGCTAAGTTTTCCCGTTTGTTCCCCCTTTCTCCCTCACATCCCACTATTTTTAAATAAAAATTAGCCTTTGTCCGTCTCCTGGTTTCCAACTATCTCTGTACCAAAAATCATCAAAATCGGTTTAGCCATTAAAGCGTGAAGAGGTAACAAACAAACAAACTCACTTTCGCTTTTATAATATTAGTAAGGATATACATACATATGTATATAAACTCAGTATGTTCCATGCATCTACCCGCTAAATAGGCACATCGTAAAGGTAATGTTATCACAATCATATGGTATTCATTGTGCGACCCATTCATTCAGGAGTACAAACATAATAGCTATACGTTTATGTACCTCATGAATGAATTCTTCATACTCCACTGCACATGTTTGCTTGAATCTTACTACAGTACTTTCACAGTTATTATGCCTTGTGACTGGGACTGTAGCTTAATTTTTATTGTTGTCAATGTTTCGACAGTTCAGAAGTGCCTGTAACTGGCCTACTTGAAATAAATGATTTTGATTTGATTTGATAAACATGGGGAAAAATGATTAATTTTTGTCTTTTTTAAAACGTTGCCCCACACTAAGACTCTTGTGTCGTGTGTGCGTTTACAAACAATTAAACTCATATACACAAATATACAGACCCGGAACAACTATCCGTAGGCCGTAAAAATATTTGTTCGAACCCGCGTCAAGCAGCGCACCAGTCGATCGCTCAGCCACTGCGCCAACTGTGTCGTAAGGTAAACTCTTATAAATTACCTTAGATTTGTAGAATAACTATTCATTTTACAAAACATAACGCTTTTAATATCCGTATGCTTAAGCAGAGATGTACCTAACAGTATACGAAGATTTCGCCAGTTTTATCCCCATGTAATAAAGGTCGAGCCTATTCCCATCAACCAGGCACACTCCGTGACTGCTACTGAGAAATTCCTGATGGAAATACCTAATAACACTTTGCCCCTACCGGGAGTCGAACCTAGGACTTCTTGCTCAGCAGAAGGGTTTGCGCCCATTTTTGCGACCTACGACACTGACTGAAGGCATTTGTAGTCCTACTAATATTATAAACGCGAATGTATGTGAGGATGGATGTATGGATGTTTGTTACTCTTTCACGTCAAAACGGCTGAACGGATCTTGATGAAATTTGGCACAGAGGTAGAATATAGTCTGGAATAACACATAGGATACTTTTTTTTCGATATCACACGGGCGAAGCCGCGGGCGCCAGCTAGTTAAATATAAAAACAACATGACGAAGTTATTTTTAACGCTAAAATAAAACAAAGATAAGTACTGAGATCTAAACATAACTCAAAATAAAAGACAACCATGCGTGAATTAAACTTCAGAAAAAAATACCCATAAAACATTGAGCAAGGTTGCACAAGTCTAAATTAATACACGATTATGACGAAATTATGGAAAAAAATCTTTAAGGAAACGTAAAGACTACTTATCGTAAAAACAAATGTAAGTAAGTATTCGTCATCGAATTGCAAGATTTGTGTACTAGTTTGCGAATAAATTAGTCTCAGCTGGTAGGATATGCAAATTCAAACATCTGTTCTGGTTTCCCCATATTGTTAATTTGATCGTAGCTTGGTTAATCCAAAAAGCATTAATGGCGGTACCTCATTCTTAATTCTGATCATAAACTGTTCAACATAGTTGTCGCATATTTGTATTAATCTCAACGTCAATTATGTACCTACGATCTTCTAATAATATTTTAATTTAAAAGCATTGCAAAAGCATTTCTTGCCTATTCTTCTCTTTAGATATCAACGCTTTGGAATAGGCAACTATAGTACTTTCACAAGTTATTTTGTCTTGTGATTGGGACTGTAGCAGCATCTTTTTTGTTTTTATGACATTCAAAAGCGCCTGTATAGTTTGAGTTTGATTTCTTAAAATGCTTTTTCAATGTTTATCTTGCTGGATTGTCATTGCATAATTGGTAAGTTAAAAGTCTGATCGCATATGGGTTTAAGTCACTAATTGTTTAGATAAAAGCTGTGCCCCTTAAGGAAGCTTCTCTAACCATATCGTACGGCACAAAAATAGGGACCACAATTTGTTGCGAATTGTTCGATAGATAAACCGCGACCTCGGCACACAAAGGGCTAAAGAAGGAACATGGATGGGTTTTAGCCAGAAAAAGTCTGAAACTCCCCCCGCCCCGCCCAGAGCGGGGAAAATTATTTAGCGATTTCAAAACCGAAAAAAAAAGTGTGCCGCAGGATTTACCGGACATCCTCACCTGCATTTCTTACAATAAACCTACAGGGACTTCACAAAGTAGGACTTGAATAAGACATCGACATGGAAAGTAGCTATTCAGGTCGCATCGTATAGACACGAGAAGAAGTCACGAAGATATAACATTCATCATGGTGAGTGAGATAGAGGGCTTTTTACCTCGTACCAGGACTAATTTAACTATTTTGTCTATTTTTTTTCTTTTTGTATTATGCAATTTTTTTTTATTGTCATATCCTGTGCACGTCTTAATAAGACAATTTATCTTCCTCCCCTCTCCTACTAATATTATAAACTAGCTGTTCCACGCGGTTTCACCCGCGCTGCTCAGCACCTGTTGGTCGTAGCGTGATGTTATATAGCCTATAGCCTTCCTCAAGAAATGGACTATCCAACACTAAAAGAATTTTCCAATTCCAACCAGTAGTCCCTGAGATTAGCGCGTTCAAATAAACAAACTCTTCAGCTTTATAATATTAGTATAGATGCGAAGATTGTGAGTATGGATGTATGTTTGATCCTCTTTCACGAAAAAACTACTGAAAGTACCTATATTAACGAAATTTGGCACGGAGGTGGATTATATAATAGCCTGGAATAACACATAGGATACTTTTTTTATCACCGCGCGAAGCCGTGGGCGCGAGCTAGTCAACTTATATTCTATTACCTAATACATAAAGTAGGTATGTCTTTATACGAGGAAAACGGTCAAAAAATAAAAACTGCCTACGTGCTAGGTGTATGAAAGGAATATGTGATAAAAATATTAAAGCAGTTTATTTCTGTGAATGAAGTAGGTAGCCTCGTGATTCACTAAGTCACAACTTATGGAACATGATGTAACTATACAAACTTACATGCAAATATAGTTTTAAACCTGGATTTTCCCCCATGAGTCTGATAAGCGATTTCCAGAATAATTAAATACAAAACGTAAGTGGTTATTTGTGTCCTTAAACAGTGCTGTCAATGCAGGCATTATTAATTTGAACCATAAAGGCTTCAGGGAAATAAAATTAATAATGTGATTCAATTTAAAGTGATGTAGTTTATTTTATAAGACCGGCAGAGGTTTTTAGACTTCCGTTCTCAAAAATTTTTCAAGATAATAAAACGATAAAGGTTCTCCATAAGTCTTGGTTTTCCTTAAGTCTGCTCCTATAAACATGGATTTTTTTGCACAAATAGGAGACATCAGTATGTTTTTTTATCCTGGCCCCACTCTAAGAATTTCTCCTGTATCGTGGGTGCTTTTACAAACATTTAAACTCACATACACAAACAGCTAGACCCGATACAACTATCTGTAGGTCATACAAATATTTGTTTCGTGCGGGGATCGAATCCGCAACACGCAGCGCAGCAGTCTATCGCTCAGCCACTGCGCCAACAGTGTCGTCAATAATTCATCATCATCATTTCAGCCTATGGACATAGCCTTGCCTGACATCCGCCGCAGCTTGCCATCTTTGATATAATTAAAACAAATTAATATTCTGCCGGTAAAACAAAACACGCTTCATGAAGACAAGACTAACCCCCGAATACTGAAACGTCACTCAAAATTTAAGTCCCACTTAAATTTAACAGAGACTCAGAAGTGACGTTTGACCATACAAAATCTAAAGTTTAAGAGCTGTTCATTTTGAGTGACGTTTCAGTATTCGGGGGTAAGATTACATCAATGACAACCCATTTATTTCCATTAGACGTTTTTGACAATTTCGTCAAAATTGTGAGTAACATGAACGGACGCACAAAATAGAGAAGAATGGCAGAAGAAAAGACCCTGACTCCACAAATGGAACCACTGTTGGGTGATTCTGATATCGAATTATGATGAGGTCAATTGAAAATTAACCTTTACAAATACTTATATTATTGACTAGCTTTTGCCCGCGGCTTCGCTCTCGTTTAATTTGGGGTAACACAGTTCCCCTTTCCTGATTTGCAGGAACCTGCTACTTGTAGTTTTTGCCCTAGCGCTTTATTTATTGTAATAGCAAAGCTAAGGTTAAAAAAAAGTTAGCCTATGTTCGTCTCCTGGTTCCCAATCCCAACTATCTCTGTACCAAAAATTCATCAAAATCGGTTTAGCCATTAAAGCGTGAAGAGGTAACAAACAAATAAACAAACTCACTTTCGCTTCTATAGCATTAGTAAAGATTTTACTTGATATGATGAAACAGATATAAACTTAGATACTAAGCTAAGTTACAACAGCGAAATAAAGAAAACATCCAACAACAAGTAGTACCAAGGAACAAATACTCTTTTTTCGATGACAAAGTTTATTTATTCTTCATGTACAGACGCCTGCACATCAAGCTACTACAATCTGTCAGATTTCTTTGATAGATTTTCGACTTTATTTCTAAAGTGTAAGGTTCAAGGTTCATTGGGAAAAATTGACAGTTTCGGGTAGCTTGACCTGCAGGCGTCTGTACAATAGTGGTACATAGGCGGACATAATGTCATAAGGCCACCAGTCAACCTTTGGGTAAAATACGACAACATTGTGATAGGGTACAAAAATTATATAAAATATATATATCTAAAACTATTTGTTTACGAAAACGTATATTTTTATACGAATACTAAGGCGGTTTTCACACTGCCCCGCATCATGCTGCATATTGCGTGTCGACGCACCTACGCGCGTTCCTGCGGGAGTGCAGATCTGCATCATCGTGCGGGTTTTTTGCGCACTCACGCGCGTAGGTGCGTTTTGTAGATTCACGCACGGCGGCTCTCATTTAGGCGATTCTCACACTGCCCCGCATGATGCAGCGTAGCGCGTGGATGCGTGTTCTTCCGTTGCTTGTAAGTATCTCCGTTTGTATGGAAAACACGCACAGTCTAACACACAGAAAATGCATCCACGCGCGTTCACGCGGATCACGCGCATACACGCGGAGAAACATGCACCCCCGCGCGTAGGTGCGGGGCGAGACGCAAGGTATGGCACACCGAATCCCGCAGTGCCGCGCGTGATTTTGAATGGGCGTGACGTGTGTGTTTGAAAATGGATCTCGATATCGAATAAATGAGAGCCGCCGTGCGTGAATCTACAAAACGCACCTACGCGCGTGAGTGCGCAAAAAACCCGCACGATGATGCAGATCTGCACTCCCGCAGGAACGCGCGTAGGTGCGTCGACACGCAATATGCAGCATGATGCGGGGCAGTGTGAAAACCGCCTTATTCGATATCGAGATCCATTTTCAAACACACACGTCACGCCCATTCAAAATCACGCGCGGCACTGCGGGATTCGGTGTGCCATACCTTGCGTCTCGCCCCGCACCTACGCGCGGGGGTGCATGTTTCTCCGCGTGTATGCGCGTGATCCGCGTGAACGCGCGTGGATGCATTTTCTGTGTGTTAGACTGTGCGTGTTTTCCATACAAACGGAGATACTTACAAGCAACGGAAGAACACGCATCTACGCGCTACGCTGCATCATGCGGGGCAGTGTGAGAATCGCCTAATACACATATCAAATAAACTAATAAATACATTTAACAACGAAAAATTTTAATCCTTGCCGAAGATACCAAAGATCCTAAGCATAAATTTACAAATACAGTGAACACAAACACAAACAATTTAACACTGCCATCCAAAACTGTAGACACGGCGTAAACGACAGTAAACAAAGACTACCTCAGTCTATGGTGCATTTATTGGCAGCTCACCGACACACCTGTGACCTAGCAGGCGGGGAACATCCGCCAGATGACAGGAAGCGGTCGCACTTGACACCTTACCGAGTTCAATACCGGTCTTGTATGGTTTTGTTTTAACGGGGATTCAGTGGGGAAAGAAGTATTCAAATTGTAATTGGACCCTTACGAACGAAAAAGCGATGTATTATAAAATAATGGGTAGGATTACTGTTGTTTTATTATTGCTTATTTTGGTGATTACTATTCATTTTGTTTCTATGTTTGTACATGGTATAATTTTTTTTTATTATAAATATTTTTTAATATCCTTTTTGCACCTACTGTGCATCACCCCAAGGTACACTGATAGTAAATGACCAAGGCAATAAGTCGGCCTTTGTACAGTTTTTAGTTGTGCATAAAAGTTTAATAAATAAATAAAAATGGTGTTAGTAAAGGAATTAAGAGGAAAACATAATCCAAATTTAACAAATCTGACAGAACTCTTTATGAGACGAAAATAAAATTGAATAAAATTCTTTTGTTTCGGACATTAATGTTATATGTTATGTAATTCTAACAGCTTAAAATTAAAGAGTTCCACGTTTACCTAATTCGACCCAAGGCAACCCTGAAATATGAAAAGTTCTTCAGTCTTCCACGAGATTTGCTACTTCTTTTCCTGTTCTCAATTCAACTCTTTCAATTATTACGAAACAATTTCATCATTCCAGATCCATTGAATGTGATTCTGCGTCAATTATTCTCCGAACGTGGCCTCGTGGCCTTACAATTAGGGATTGCAATTGCTGGATCCAGCATACAGCAATCCAGCTGGATCCAGCGCCTTTTTCAATATGCTGGATCCAGCAAACAGTGCTGGATCCAGCGATGCGGATCCGCAAACGTATAAATTTCTATTGTTTAGTTCCGAATTGCCCCCATTTTCAAAACGAAATGGTCTAGACGCAGAACCCGTGAAAATGACTTTAGAGCAAGAGCTTGAGATAGAACTTAAAAGAGAGAAGGAGAACTTTAATAAACAAAAGCCAAAGCCAAGTGGCCAATTAGATTACGAAAAGGTCCGAAAAAAGAAATGAGCGTTTATGAGACCGAAAGAGTGTGAGGTGAACATTTATCTATGGTTTATGACTATTTCATAACCCTAAAACCGACCAGTGTAGTGCCCAAAGTGCATACTCAGCAGCCGGCTACATATGCAGTTATGTGCGAAGCAGGTTGAGGGATAAGACTAAAGATAAAAATTTATTTCTAAGGACTTACTTCCAGAGGATTAAAAAAAAGAAATAGTCAGTCACTTGTCGTCAAATTTTAAACTGCCTAATTATCAGCTTTTGATTTTCATATTAACGAGTACGGAGAAAATTATATCGGACTAGCTGTTCCCCACGGTTTCACCCGCGCTGCTCAGCACCTGTTGGTCGTAGCGTGATGTTATAGAGCCTATAGCCTTCCTCAAGAAATGGACTATCCAATACTAAAAGAATTTTCCAATACCAACCAGTAGTCCCTGAGATTAGCGCGTTCAAACAAACAAACAAACTCTTCAGCTTTATAATATTAGTATAGATTTGGAATTTAAGTTGATTCTTTTGATCTAAAATGGTTAAGAAACCAAAGCAAATTGGTGAAAGATTTGTTAGATTATCGTAAGAAGTTTTTATACCAATTACTTAATAAAAAGTCTTAAAAATGTCGTCTTTTTATTATCGTTCCACATTTTGCTGGATCCGCGCTGGATCCAGCTGGATTCAGGTCAATCCAGCAAGAATCCAGCTGGATTGAAAACGCCGCTGGATTGCAATCCCTACTTACAATTTAAATAATTTCGATGAAAACTTATTAGTCAAGCTTTATTACTTTCAATTATTGATAACAGGAAATGTTACCAACAAAGAGTTTTATAATTTGAAACCACAGACAGTTAATGATGTATTGAGTGTTGGGCTTACACCATGAGCGTTGTAATTCAATAACGACATACCGATTTTGTTTCCAGGTTGTACAAGGAAAGTTTTTTCAACCTGGTTTTTAAGATTTAGGTATTAGACACTCCATGTCTTGGAAAACTAGTTTAGTGGCTAGTTTTAATTGTTGCTTGCAAAAGCCAACGATTCCAACGGCAAGTACATCATCATTTTCTTGCCCTTGTCCCATTCTGTTTGAGGTCGGCGCAACACGTTTTCTTCTTCCATTCTCCCCTATCAAACGTCACGGCAAATTTTACTCCCTTCTCCCTCATATCATTCCTCGCACAATCCATCCATTATTACTTTGGCCTCTCGCTCTCCGTCCATCAACATTCAGATCCATAGATCTATTTTTTTTTTTTTTTTTTTTTTTATTACACCTTCATACCAAGACAAACGATTCCCTTTAAATTTTTCTGTAACAGGCGTAACTTTCAAACTTCCTCTAATATACTTCCTTACTTTATCCATTCTTGTCACTCCTCACAATAGGCAAGTACATTTATTTTTATTAAGCTTCCAAGCTTTAGACGAGAATATGACACGACTGCAACAAACTAAACGCGTTAATAACTAAGTACACGACTTCAAACCGGAAAAGTTACTTCAGAGAGGGTATCAAACGCAAAAAATCTATTGACCATCCATTACTTGCCCCACACTAACTCATTATCTAACACTACGAACACAGCCATCAAAGTATAGAAGACAGTGAAGGTAAAGATTGCGTAACTACGAGCAATGAACGAGGTATGGCCAATGACCGCATGGAAAAAATTGGTTGAATCGTTTGTCGTTGACCTGATCGACTGTCACGATGTGAAGGCACGACACGGTCCATTGCAGACAAGAAAGCGACAAGAACTACACAATAGGCGAGTAACAGGCGAAGAAATTAGATTGTGAAGGCATTAAGGGCCTATAGAAAAAGAGCTGCATATTGAAATAGCTCATGCTCGCGGTTTTGCCTGTGTGAATTTTGTTAATTGTCCTAGTGTCCTAGGGACTCTCGAGTTAAACAGTATTCAACGTGTAAATCCAAATAAAAAAGAAACGAATGATCATCCAAATTCTTTCAGTAGTGTTTGCGTGAAAGATTAACAAACATCTATACATTCATCCTCACAAACCTTCGTATTAACATTATTAGTAGAATCATGTTTTGCAATATGCTTCTTAAAATTATGTAAGAGATAAAGAACAACATTTTAAAATCACCCCTTGTGTAATTAACCTACCATCAGCTCAAACTAAAAATACTATCTAGGTGTTTGCTGCGTTTTAAGGACAAAGGATAAGATGTCTTGTTAATATTTAAATCTGGCTGTAAGAACTAGTGCGTTCTCAAACCATAATTTATGAGATCTAGTAACACAAAATAAAAATAGACTTGACTTCCAAAAAACTCTCAATCATAATTAAGTAGAGAAAAACAAACAGCTAAGTACTAATTATTCTGAGAATAAAACATGCCAATTGAAGATAGAAGAACAACAAAACTGGCCAGATTTTTAAGGTATAAGGAAATAAAAAATGGTCACCGTTAACAGTACATGTAAACACAATGATTTAGGTCAAGCTCATTAGCATACCGTCTATAAATGAATTAAACATGATATCCGAAAATGGAGGTGTCAATGATACGAAGCTACAAAGTTTGTGGTGACTAAATTAATTACTCGTCTAGACAGGTTTAGGGAAATCTCAGCAATGATAAATCAATTAACACTAATTTTAATGTCGTGTCTATCCAAAGAGACATCGTTCATTTTTATACAGCATTCTCACATTATTTGTATAAACTCAAAACGAATGATCTAACCACGATCTTTGAAAACATTTTGATTTAAAGATTGCCCATTGAGTTCTTTTTCCATTCTTTTCCATAGAGATCTAGTCAAAGTTTTTTTTTTTTTTTAAAAAACAACTATGCTTTGAAACGTGCAACTACAGTACGTTCACAAGTTATAATGCGTTCGGACTTGGACTGCAGCAACTCCTTTTGTTTTTGACATCCAAAATACCTCCAATGGACTAAATGAAATAAATGCTTTGAGTTTGAGACTTTCTACCGATTGACATAAGCTACCAATATGTCAATCCTGAAGAAAGACGTCGCATAAATACGTTACGTTGGCCGACGGTCTGGTGGAAAATTGAACATTATAAAATACTAGCTTTCGCCCGCGGCTTCACCCGCGTTAAATTTGAGGTAACACAGTTCCCCTTGCGCCTTATTGTTTAGCCTATGTCCGTCTCCTGGTTCCCAACTATCTCTGTACCAAAATTCATCAAAATCGGTTTAGCCATTAAAGCGTGAAGAGGTAACAAACAAAATCACTTTCGCTTTTATAATATTAGTAAGGATTAGTAGTTACAAAAATGGGATTGGAGCTTCCTTTCAAGCAAAAAAGAAACGACCGATCATATTTTTTTGCGAAAACGTTTATTGTTTCAGTCTTTTTAGTTTTAGTGTCTTACATAATTTCTTATCAGAAGGGCTACTATGACATCTTATAGCAATTCTTATTCCACTGAGTGAAAGAGATGGTGCTAGGCACCCTGTATAGCTCTGTCTCTTTCCCTCAGCGGAATAAGAATTGCTTTAAGAGGTCATAGTAGGGCTACAGGTATTCATATCCGTTGCTACTAAGAAATATTATCATATCGTTCACACACATTCGGAGAAAAAATATGTATTACAGAAAATAACTCATAAAGTACCGAAGCAATATCGATAACATTAAATGGCACCCCTTCGGGTGTTATACCCGATTATAAAAAAAAAATTTAAAATCGGTCCTCAATCGACAGACAAATTAGTAACACACATAAAAAAAGAGTCGGTAAAAAATATGCCTGTAATAGGAGACTGCGCTCCTCCACAGTCAGACTTCCATAATTATAGTCCTAAACGTAATCTAACTCAATCTAAACTTATTGTTAACTTTACATTGGTTTGCATGTTGCAATAACTGTTTGTGTATGCCACGCGGTATCTCGTTTTTGCATATCCTACAATGAGATTATTTCGCAACAGCAAATAAAAAAGTTGCGATTCATAATAGTGTGGTAAAAAAATCTTATTGAGCGGTGGCCGACACTTCATGAATGCCTAATTCACTGCCGTTAAGAGCAGGGTGCTCATGTGGAGCCGTGTGTGCATTTAGAAATTTAAATGGTTTTAATTTAACATACTGGATGCGACTGTAATTGAATTTCTATTCCTGTAACATTGTCACATTGACAGTATCCTTAATAATATTATAAAAGCGAAAGAGAGTGTTTCTTACGTCTTATTATGATGAATTTTGTGATATTGATGAATTTTGGTACAGAGATAGTTGGGACCCTGGAGAATAGATGGGAATAGGCTCGGATTAAAAAAAAAATAGAAAAGAGTCAAGAAAACGGGAGAAAGATATTATGCCACGCGGCCGAAGTCGCGGGCGGAAGTTAGTCGCTAATAAAGCAATGCGGAATTGAAATAAGACCGCAGTACTGACCAAACTGGAGTTGCGGGTTGATCACGGCCCCGGAACATAAAGGGCAAAAGAAATAACATGGGTGGGTTTTAGTCAGTAAAAGCAAAAAGAGTCTTTTAGTATTTTAGGGGGAGAGTGTCAGTTCACTCCCCCCCCTTGCTCCACCCAGAGACAGGGATATATTTTATGATTCCGCAATAAAAAAAGACTGACCAAAAGCAAGTTTCGGGAGAAATTTGTTCAACAGTAGAAAATAGAAACAATTTATCTTAAGTCTATCTATCACCGTTTTTTCGGCATAGACGATGGTCTGACAGCTGAAAGCGTCTAATTAACACACGTTAGCCTATTTCAAGGGCTTAAAATATTCTCCAGCAAAGATTTCCTACAGCTCAATTCCATGGCCACAAGAAAGTCCGCCGTGGCTCACGCGCATCACTCGTGCACCGCATGCCAATTACAAGTGGCCCGGGAATGCATTGTGTACACAGACCACGGAGCGGCAGGAACAAGGTTCAGTTCCCAGAGGCGGACAGAAGCCGTTTGTCGTGAATATTAATCGGAAATGGAACTGCAAGTTTTTGATTCGTGATTTTTTTGACCGGAGACTGCGATGTATTTTGTTCAATCCTCACAATTGGACTCATCTATACTAATATTATAAAGCTGAAGAGTTTGTATGTTTGTTTGTTTGAACGAGCTAATCTCAGGGACTACTGGTTGGAATTGGAAAATTCTTTTAGTGTTGGATAGTCCATTTCTTGAGGAAGGCTATAGGCTATATAACATCACGTTATGACCAACAGGTGCTGAGCAGCGCGGGTGAAACCGGGGGTAACAGCTAGTCATCAATAAGAACAGCTAGTTTTGCAATAAAAAAGAAGAAATAGAGGTAACAAATCGGCATCGCGGCATCAAAATGTATTTTCCCATACACACCATTCATTTTTAGGGTTCCGTACCTCAAAAGGAAAGAATGGAACTATATTGGATCATTTTGTTGTCTGTTTGTACGGAACGCGTGAAGTTATCGAGTTGAAATTTATTCCATATACTCAAGTCTTTGGCAACTTAGAATTGTACAAAAATCTTATATCTAAATTTACGCAGTCTAAAGATACTTATGCC
The DNA here is from genome assembly GCA_958449745.1 of Ochropleura leucogaster. Taxonomy (NCBI): domain Eukaryota; kingdom Metazoa; phylum Arthropoda; class Insecta; order Lepidoptera; family Noctuidae; genus Ochropleura; species Ochropleura leucogaster. The sequence continues at coordinate 1,340,040 of OY288203.1, forward strand.
TGTTAATGTCGCAAGTTTGTACGGGACCCTCGGTGTGCGAGTCCGATTCGCACTTGTCCGGTTTTCCTTACTATAATAGCTTGGATTTTCTGATTCAATGTTTTTAACGAATAATACTACTTATCCGTATGGAAGAAGAGGAAATGCTGTCAGCCCCAAATAACTTGGAATAAGGTCAGGATAATGATGAGTAACCTAACCTAACTTCGTGTCAGTTTTACTAAAACGCAGTGCGCCTTATTTATTGTAATAGCAAAGCTACGTTTTCCCTTTTGTTCCCTCTTTTGCCCTCACTTCTCACTTTTATTAAAAAAAAACCTTTGTCCGTCTCCAGGGTCCCAACTATCTCTGTCCCAAAATTCATCAAAATCGGCTTAGCCATTTAGGCGTGAAGACGTAACAAACAAACTCACTTTCGCTTTTATAATAAGTAAGAATATTTCTAGTAATGATTCACTTATACCAAGTCATTGTCGAAAACCACAAAGTTTTTAATACAATTAACCTTTCTAGGAAGAACAAATATTGCTTTAGTAACAATTTATGCACAGTCATGCAAATACACGAATTCATATTACAATATTAACTCCCTTGTACAGTTGACCGTCGGCGTCGTCCTGTACTTTGATCCTCTAGTGTGCTTTGTTATTGCGCAATACTTATACATAGTTTAAATATAGTGATTACGATTGTGGCGTTGAACAGGTTGAAGGTCTTATGGAGGTTGCGGATGGATAGGATTTTTGTATACTAATTTGTGGTAGAGAAAAGGATGAAACTTGGAGTTGAAAGTATGGATAAGCTGTCGCGTCTACCGTGTTTCACGCGCGTCTGAAAGAGATGTCAGCATAGCAGAGGGGCCAGGACCACCAGGTTATAAAGAGATACCGCGGGACATAAAGGGCACAAGAAGGAACATGGGTAGGTTTTAGTTAGTAAAAATCTGACGGTTCCCCCACTCCATCCAAAGCTGGGGAAGTTATTTAATGATTTCCCTAACACATTTCTAAAGCGACCGCCTGTCGTTCCTCTATGGCGTTACATTTAAGTATTTCTAGAAGAAGTACTGGAGTGTATACGCTACAAACGTTTTAATAGGCTGTTAATCTTCTCCTTTTTTATCCTGTAGTTTGTCTATCTAAATGGCCTTTCAGAAATATCTTTCAAATATGCTCGTTTCCTCACGAAGTCTATCTTCCTGTAGATATAATTACATATGCGATACGAAACTAGAATCCCAAAAATCCACGTGCGTGTCTTGAGCTCAAACTCGAGACTTGCCAGTCTGACAGCCACACCCCTATGCTATCACTGTAACAGCTCTTAATGATGTCTGCTGCTTGCCCAAATATTGCTTCTTTGACATCATTATTGGGTACAATATCAACCTTAAATTTGAATCCACGATTATCCCCTAACATGTTATCCCTCACACAAAACAAATAAGTCCGCATGTAACAAGTTGCGTATTCTATCAAAATATCAATCAATCATTTATTTTGTAGAACGTAGGTGTTTACAGGTAGTATTTAAAATATAGGTTCACTATGTTTTGACAATAGATGGCGTCCAAAGTTAAGGTATAAAAAACTAGCAAAAATAACACAATTATAAATTAAATTAAATTAAAAAGTTAGTTGACTAGCTTGAAATGTCTAAATTTAAAAATAACTATGTCAACCACGTAAAAAGTTGTTAGTATCGCTATTAAAAATTAAATAATTTGGATAATATTACTGGTTATTTACTGTTAATTATAAATTATATTATTAATTAGCATATAGGCTCAATGTTTAATTGTTCATCTATATTCTACTACATACCCTCTCGTGCCTGATCAGGTACTCGATGAGTACGTCCTTCTTCTTCTCCTTCTCCTCAGGGTGGCAGATGCCGATGTTGAGCCCCATCACGATGGTCCTCAGCAGACCACCCTCGAACGCGTCCCATAGGAACTTGGGCGTGTAGCACATTATTGCCTGGAAGAGAATACTGAATAAGTATGTGTTATAAGTGATTTGTAATGGCGGTTATATGGTAAGGTTGCCATGTTGGGTCTGATAATCGGTGCCTACCTACTTCAATTTTTCTCTTACTAATATTTTAGCCTGTACAAGTTGAATTAGTATACAGACTTACGTTTGAAATAGTTTCAGAAAATCTATATCTAACGTCGATAAGCCCTTCTTGACAGTGGATTACAGGTCACTTATATTTTCTAAGCATGGAAGAAATAAATACCAAGTAACCCCTTTTTTTTATACGGGTTTACCCGTATAAAAAAAAACAAAGCGGTTACTTGGGTAAAAGTCGAGTGCGAGTCGGAATCGCGCACTGCGAGTTCCGTACAATCTTGCAACATAAACGGCTCTTTTTTGACTGAATAGATTTATAGGGTTGATTTTTGACTGTTCCAAGGACAGACCACAGACTTGGGTATATGGTTTAGTAGAGGTTAATTTCAACTTGATACCTCTACGCGTTCTTGAGAGAAAGGGTATTGACAGATAGACTGACAACAAAGTGATCCTATAATACCATTTTTTTTTAGGTTCGTAACCCTACCAAATAATTCGGTTTGTTTACGGTTCTTATTTAGTTTAGATTCTTGTCTATTGCATAACATTTTTTCATAACTAATTACTTAAGATAAATTTAAGTAATTACTTTAAAACTATAGATAAGAGGGTAAGTGCAATTGTCTTAGTTAAAGATTTGATTGAGAAATATTTCCAATAGTTTATTTCTCACAAGCTAACTATTCAACATAAAGGCCATTCATTCATTGTCATGTTTACTTAATAAGTAGACCAAAAGAGCAACACCCCTTATATAAGCCGGTCACGATTCTATCAGACATGTTTACATGCAACTATTTTCAATATTTAACGTATCAATTGGCACTAAAAGGTGAGCTGTAGGGTTACCATGACATCTTATTCCTGTGTGAGAAAGAGATGGTGATAGACACCGTGTATAGCTCTGTCTCTTTCCCTCAGTGGAACATGTTCTGCTTTAAGACGTCATGGTAGGGTAGCAGATGATGATGAACTGACGCTAAACGTCACATGTTTTTATAATATGACAGACAAGTAAATTGTAGTTCCCACGAACATTAGTGCAGTGATCTCAACGTTATGTGTCAATTGCACGAGGCTTGTGATTAAAATTATCGTCACGTGGTATTTGGCCACTATATTACCACCCTGCGTACAGTATCACAAAGATTGATATCAATAGAATGACAGCAGCGTGTCCAAATTACTGAAGTAGTATATAAAGCCGCAGCAGTAAATTGGGCAGGTCATGTCTGCGGGATGCCAGCTAAACTGTGGCTAAACATTGGCTAAACTGTGGCATATCGCAATACAGCTAGACGGTGACGAAGCAGACCGAGGAGAAAATAGCGGGACCCCTTGAATGGCTTTCTCATTGATTAGCAAGAAGAGGCCTCATATCAAGAAAAGTGGAAGGAATGGGGGCTTTTGCTCAGGAGTGGACCAGACCGCGCTAACTGAATTGTATTAGTTTAATGTTTCTATCGGTCTGTGCCACCCAAAACAAAGTTTATCCATTGATTCTTACAAAAGCCGACCAAGTACGAGTTGCAGTCGCGCACCGAATATTCCGCACAAACGGCTATGTCTTTTGATTCTTTAGTTAATTTCAAAATCAAAAGTCAAATAATCAAATTAGGCTGATAATCAGCACTTCACAAGTGACAGTCTCACAAATACGCCCTGCCCTTTGCCACTCCTAATGTTTTAGGACAACTCGAAAACTCCAGTCGTTCCCGAGATAAAGGGTCTTGACAGAAAGGCAGACGGACAACAAAGTGATCTTATAAGGGTTTCGTTTGTCCTTTTGAGGTGTACGGAACCCTAAAAATCAGCTCGTAATGTTCTTCACAGTTAGGACAAAAGTCTCACTAAAAGCACCGCACGGAGCATTGTGGAGTAAGTGGTTCAAAGGATAAATATTATTATTCGATGTAACGTAATGTATGATTAAATATAAGCCATAGAGGAGGACGTTATTATCATTCCTCTGCTCACAATGAATAACATTCAAGCGCCATTAGTACGCTACATTCGCTGTGACACCTGTCGAGTACAGTTAAACACGGTCTTACAACAAAAAGACGTATGAAGTCCAAGACGGTGTGTTCACTATTTCACACTGTTTTTAAAGACAAAGGTATTTATAGAATAATAGCTTTTGCCCGCGGTTTCGCTCGCGTTAAATTCGGTGTAACACAGTTCCCCTTTTGTTCATGGCATTCAACTTTGTTTCATGAAACTATATATCTGTATTATGACAGCATGATTGTAATTAGTTAATTTAAATAAAAATATATCACCCTGTTTTTAATTTGTACGCCGAAATTAAAGGCAAAATAAGAGATCAATTTCGTCTACTTTTCAACCTCCTGTGCCTTATTTACGCAAATAAGTAATGATTTTGAGTTTTTAAGAAATAATTTGTGACCGCAGAATTTACCTATTTTTAGCTATACAAGGATCTGTTGATGTGTAATTAAAATTAGATCTAAAGCTGCCATTTTGTTTTTACATCCCATATATCAATTTAGCAACCCTCATCATCATTCGGGTCCCGAAACATCTTAACATCATTGTACTATGCTTGATTGATTTATTATTGGAACCTTTGAACGGAATCCAAGCATTTCCTATTACGATAACAATAGTTAATAGTCCAATTACGTGGCCAGCACCTTCAAAGATTATTAATTACCTTATTTCTACAATTAAATCAACCCATAAATTATTCAATTTGCTATTTTCCTTGATAATAGAGCAATAAAGAGTAAGTAAGCAGTCTGATAATGGAAAATTATTTGAATGAAATGAACTGGCGAAGTAAAATGGGCATGTGGAGTTGCCCTTGCGCCTAAGTTATTGTAAAAGCAAAGCTAAGTTTTCCCTTTTCTTCCCTCTTTCTCTCTCATTTCTCACTTTAACAAAAAAATTGCCTATATCCGTCTCCAGGGTCCCAACTATATCTGAATCAAAATCGGTTTGGCCATTTAGGCGTGAAGGGGTAACAAAAAAACTCACTTTCGCTTTTATAATATTACTAGCTTTTGCCCGCGTCTTCGCTCGCATTAAATTCGGGGTAACACAATTCCCTTAGCGCCTTATTGATTTGTAATAGCAACGCTAAGTTTTCCCTTTTCTTCTTTCTTTCTCCCTCACATCCCACTTTTTTTTTTAAATTAACCGATGTCCGTCTCCTGGTTCCCAATTATCTCTGAATCAAAATCGGTTTGGCAATTTAGGCGTGAAAGCGTAAAAAACAAACTCACTTTCGCTTTTATAATATTAGTAATGATAAGGATGGTGTTCCATTACCGCACGGCATAAATATTTGTACAGCCTACAGGTAGTTGTTTCAAGTCAGGTAAATACAAGAGACATTCCAAAAATTAATTTAATTATCGTCAAATAACTATCTCAACGATGTGAAGTGACACATGTCATCTGTCAAGGTGACATTAGCACCTGTCACCGTAGTTATACCGTTACGAGGCGTGTTTTATGAGGACGTTCCATTGACGCGACGTGATTGGGCTATTAGATACATTTGGACAGGCGGTGACCGTATTTGGGTGTGTATTGCGGTTTTCTGAACTATAAACTCAGCCAGTAGGCCACCGCCGGTCATAGGCCTTGCTCCGGTTTTGTTGCTAATTGAGATTCTTAGAGGCATGACGTCATTTTAAAACTGTTTTTTACGTAAGAAACTATTTTGGGGATATTGTCGCTGAGGTTACTTTAATAGTTTTATTGACATAACTTGAAATTCGTTATTTTCTGTTTTTCTTTTACAGGTAAGCTGGAAAAGATTTCTTTAGAAATAACGATACCCTTTGTACCATTTTTTATGTTCTTTCATTCTTTTCTGTATTTACTTAGTGTTTTGCGCCAGTTTTATATTTAGGGGTAAGCGGGGATGTATGGTAAGTTCACCTACACTTTGCCTCTTTTATTTAGCTAAATTACATGTAAGAGGAAAATATTGATGTAAGCAACTGGACCCAAATCTAGACTGGCATGTTACTTGGAAATTCCTGATGAAAGCCAAAGGCGCCGTCATGCTTTTCAGTACCGCCTGCGTCCACTATACCTAAAAAGTTCTTATTAAATTGGTTTAGAGGTGTCTTTAAAAAGGGCACTCACACCCACGTTCTCAGTTGCCACCCCAGATATACTAAAGAATTTAGTTTCCACCAAGGTTATATAGGTTTCCACAATATTTTGATGGTTGTGGTTCTCCAACCCGCGATGGCAGTGCCAGTACAGCTGCGGCTGATCACTGCATTAAATTCTATTGCAGCAACTCCAAACAACAAACAAAAGAAAAATGTCAACAAACACGAAGAGAAAGTTAGTCATAAAATAAATATAAAACAAATTGATACTATTTTTATCGCGTGACTAACGTTCGGATCGGAATGAGTAATCTACGCGTTCATTGAGTAAATACAAGATGGATGTAATTAACTGCACTTGGATTACAAAGTATAGCAATATAATCCTTAGTTCCTTACTAATATTATAAAAGCGAAAGTGAGTTTGTTTGTTACGTCTTCACGCCAAAATGTCTAAACCGATTTTGATGAATTTTGGTACAGAGATAGTTGGGACCCTGGAGACGGACATAGGCAATTTTTTTTTAATGGGAAGTGAGGGAGAAAGTGGGAAGAAAAGGGAAATCTTAGCTTTGCTATCACAATAAATAAGTCGCAAGGGTAAAAACTACAGGTTGCAGGAAATCGGGAAATTCGGGATAACACATTACCCCGAATTTAACGCGAGCGAAGCCACGGGTAAAAGCTAGTTATGTATTTATATACTGCTAAGCTGGAAACGCCAGAGTAACACGCGAAATCTAATTTTCTTGCGGTTTTTTTTCGGATTGCAGGTCTTTGCCAAGCTGTGTGTTGAAATAAATAACATAACATCAGGCCTGTAATTGCCAAGGGGGTTAGGCAGAGTTAAGCAAGTCATAAGTATTTGTATGGCCTATCAGGTCCCGGGTCTGGCTATTTGTGTTTGTGGGTTAAATGTTTGTAAACGCAACCCGCTACCGAGAATATTCTAGATCTTTTTTTGCGGCTGGTAAGGGAAATCACCAAATTACGCTCCCCGCTCCGGGGAGGTCAGGCTTGTACGTACTAAAACCTACCCATGTTCCTTTTTTTACCCTTTATGTTCTTTGTCTCGGTATATCTATCGAACAACTGGCAACCCCGGACATTAATAGAGTTGGTCAACGTTTTTAAAATTGCTAGGACAATTTTAGCAGCGTCTTCATATAGTAAACAATGACATCACACAGCAATAAGTAACGTTTACATGCACATTAAGGTTCCGAGCAATTACTTCACACGTCTTTTTAATTATTTTATACTAGACTAGCTGTGCCCCGGCATGCGTTGCTATGCAATTTTCTACCTTTCTACCTACCCTACCTTTTCTTTGCTATTTAAAACCTCACGGAGCACGAGACCTTTCCAACGAATGCAAAACCGTGGAAATCGGTTCGTGCGTTTTGGAGTTATAGCGTCAGGAAGGAAAACCCGACTTATTTTTATATAGTAGATTTTGCCCGCGGCTTCGTTAAATTCGGGGTAACACAGTTCCCCTTTAGCTAGTAGTTTTTGCCGTAGCGCCTTATTTATTGTAATAGCAATGCTAAGTTTTCCCTTCTCTTCCCACATTTTTCACTCCTTTTAAAAACAAAAACGTATGTCCGTCTCCAGGGTCCCACTCCCAACTATCTCATTACCAAAATTTATCTAAAATCGATTTGGCCATTTAGGCGTGAAGACGTAACAAAACAATTAAGTGTGTGGATTACCGTACGAGATAAGTTTTGCGAATTCTTTGACGTCCAACGGGCACAAGATATATGACAGATATCTACAAGACGTACGGCGATGCGCCACCGTTACATGGTAGACATCCCACCCACACGCACTAAACGGTTTGGGAATACTTTCATTGTGCGTACTGCTAAGGAGTGGAATTCCCTGCCGGAGTCTGTATTTCCTGACAGCTATAACCTGGGGGTCTTCAAGTCAAGAGTGAATAGGTTATTTCTAGGTAAGCGTGCTTCATCGTCGACTACATCATCACTTACCATCAGGTGAGATAGTGGTCACCTATCAATAATAAAAAAAAAAAAGATTTTAATAAACTTCACTAGCTAATCATAAATACTTTTAGACTGAGAATTACAGGCATAATGGTGTATTACGTCACAATTTAAAACATTGTCGCAATATTAATAAAAGATTATTTCCCTGTTATGCGTCTAATTACCTACTAACAAATAGCGGCTAACAACATAAACTAATGAGATAATGTCATAAAGAATGCAACAATAGCCATAATGACAGCTATTTGTGTGTAAAACCATTGACCTGACGACCTCCACTTAACTTTATACATTTAACTATAATGTAATTATAACTGTTGTTTACATAGTCTGAACTATGAACTAACGCTTTTACGATATACCTACTGTACGAACCAATATTTTGTAACTGCAATAAGACTCATCTATACTATATATCTATACTAATATTATAAAGCTGAAGAGTTTGTTTGTTTGTTTGTTTGAACGCGCTAATCTCAGGGACTACTGGTTCGAATTGAAAAATTATTTTAGTGTTGGATAGTCCATTTCTTGAGGAAGGCTATAGGCTATATAACAGTACTATATTAATACTAGCTGTTCCACGCGGTTTCACCCACGCTGCTCAGCACCTGTTGGTTGTAGCGTGATGTTATATAGCCTATAGCCTTCCTCAAGAAATGTCACTTCACTTCACTTATTTATTTAATGGCGTTTGTGGAAGGAGACACCACAATTTTGCCAATATCACGTAGGTACTATGGTAGACAGTGGAGATTATATCAGTAATTATTATTGTTGAATAGAACACAGCAAAGAGATTAAATGATTGAAAATATTTTAACAAACAATCAATAGATGTCAAAAGGAATAAGTTAAATGTCATGTTAATATCAAACAAAATCAAAAAAATACATATCTATAAAATAGCGTCAGATTATAGGTGTGGTAAGGTACGGTTTTCTGAGGCAGTAATTATAGAATTGTCGTATAGATAGTCCTTTAGTGAATAGTAGCATTTATTTATCAAAATTAAAAAAATACATTTTTTTAAATTGTCCAAGTTTAACGTTTTAATTTCTTCAGGTAATTTATTAAATATTCTTTTGGCCATACATAAGGTGCTTACATTCATTAGTGCATTTTTGCCAAGAGTCACTTCCGAGTTCTGACATATTTTTATCGCGTAGTTTTCTGTAGTAACTTTTAGTAGCTATTTTGAATGATGTAATGTTAGCTTTGATAAACACATTCGTTTCGTATAAGTACAACGATGGCAAGGTAAGAATTTTCAGACGTTTCAAGTACGGTTGACAACTGTCTGTGCTTTTTAAGCCAGCTACACACACACACCCACGATACAGGAGAAATTCCTAGTGTGGGGAAGGTTTAAAAAAAAATTGCTTTTTCTTTTTATTATTGTGTTAATTATCACGCTATACAAAATAGGGAGGAGCGGAATCTTGTACTACAGGCATTATATTTAATTTATTTAATTATTAGCCTTGGGATAAATAATTAGTTGTATTAGGGTATATGTCTAAAAGAAGGTTCCGAACACAACTATGTAAACGAATTATAAGACACAATAAATTTTATTTTGTTTATTTTTTCCCTAAAAAGAAATAAGGGTAGGCCCAACCTGCCGAGGTTACGGGTTGTTCGAAAGAGATACAGGGCAACAGAAGGAACATGGGTGGGTTTTAGTTAGTACAAGTCTGACATGCCCCCCCGCTCCGCCCAGAGCGGGGGAAGTCATTAGATGATTTCCCACCCGAAAAAAAAAGGGTAGGTCCAACATACATGTGAGTTAGCTGCTGATTTTTTCATGGCATTACTTACTTGAAAGAACAGTACGAAGCAGACCCACTGGTAGTACGTGTAGTACTTCTTCTCTTGCGTGCTGTCGTACTCGTTCGCTATGCCTGGGTGCGCCACTTCCTTGCCAACCTGCAATCAACAATAAGCGGTTTAGTTTAGACCCAGAAATTGAGGTAAATAACCAGTTATATAAAGAAAACTAGGCGTATCTCCCTATGTTATGGATTTATGATTGATATGGAAAAAAACGTTACCCCACACTAGGATTTCTCCTGTATCGTGGGTGCTTTTACAAACATTTAAACTCACATACACAAACAGCCAGACCCGGAACAACTATCTGTTGGCCATACAAATATTTGTTACTTGCAGGGATCGAACCCGCGAGACGCAGCGCAGTACTCGATCGCTCAGCTACAGCGCCAACCGTGTCGTCAAATATGTATGAAGTGTATTTGACTTATGTTTATATACACAGAAATAAGAGTTTGAAAAAAAAATTGTTTATATACACAGATCTAGAGTTAAAAAGCACACTGTACACAATTTCATTCAAGGCGAGGCTCAGGGCATTCTTGTTGGATAGATGTCTCTACTCCCTAGACGAACTGTAATGTGCTTAAAACTGACATGTAATTATGTTTTTCCTTTTTGACTTTAGTACTATAATTTATATTTGCCTTTTATTACTTTTTAAAATTAATTTATTGACATTGTGTTTTTATTAATTATGTGTGCATGACATTTACATTATTGGTTTGTCAATTTTATTTTATTTTTAATTTTTTAATAACGTGTAATTTTTTTTTTATTATTTAATAGTTAATTGTATACTCAATTCAATATTCTGTTTCCTGTTAAAATATTCATTTACAATTTAAATTGTTCCTGAATAAATAAATAATATAGGTGATAGAGCTACTGTATTATTTGTTCTTCATGAAGAATCTCCCTCAAAGTCTAGCAAGTCATATGCTTACAGTGAATATGCAATATTACCAACCATTGTTGCAGATCCCTAAATCCAGAAGCAAAGACAGCGCCCGAACGAATAAAAAAGAACGTGTCCAGGCAATGGAAATCGACAACTCTTGAAGAAACGTTTGTACAGTAAAAATAATGAAAAAATAACAGCAGGAGTATATGAAAAGCCATTATTTCTAGTCCTTTCCATATCGAGACAGAACTGACTTGCCCCTCAAACGGGACACTTGAGGTCGTGTCTTCCCGTAAAACAACAATATGTGCATATGCACATGAGAGAATATTTGACACGATGAGAAGACAAGATTCAGACTTAACACGTCATTATAACTTCAGATATGTCTACTATAGTCTCCGCCAGATAAGAAAAAATTAAAAGTCATTAACCCGACTTGTACCAAAAAACTCAACAAAACTTCATTAGCGATCGCTCGTCATTCAAAACTGTCGGCCATACTGCACCGGTCGAGTTTCATAATACCAAACACTCATCCCAATGGAAATAAGTAAGAAATACGTAAATTTGAAGAATAAATTGTGGTATTTTTTTAAGCTTCAAAAAATACATTTCAAACATTGAAATATGTGATTGCTGTGGTCTATGCATTTCAAAAATAATTTCCTTGCTGTATTTTTATTTTTCGATATTTCTTATGTTTTCAACTTATATTTCAATAGCAGAACATGCAATAACTGGATTTATTTATCCAGCTTTAACTCATATTCATAGAAGTATACAATGAATTTAAATAACCGAATTTTAAAATTTATACCAAAAAATCTAATTTTTTAGGTTATGCCCTCATACTCATGCGCTGAGTGTGACGTCAGAGCAAGTCAGGGGTGCAGTACCTATCCACCGTTTTGTAATTAAGTACCTATCGCGTCCTTCGTCTCGAGTTTCATTCCAAATTGGTTTGCGCATGGGATTGACTAAGCGAATTCATTCTCGAAAACTTTGTATTTGTTATCTTGCTGTTAATTGTTCTTACTATAGGTCGAGGAACGATTTTTACAAGGTCAAAGTTATTGCTAGACCCTTATGAACTTAGAGGATATTATTGATGCTTTGGATGATTATAATTCTATAACTACATACATTCTTATATTATCACGGATGAACTGAAGTAATTGCGGGTGGATGTTTATGTGCAGGCGAAACGGTCTACCCTCTTTCTTGTTCGCTTTTGCGATCAATGCCGCTGCCATTGTCACTTATGTCACTCACAACACGGCTGCTCCCGACACACAATTCTCACTGTAACTACTGTAACACTGTTTTCGGTTTTTACACAATTGTGTGACTCGTCTCTTAGTTATTTTGTGTTTGCAATATTTTTTTATTTTTTTTTTTTACTTTTGTATAGATTCTTTTCTACCAATTCGTTGTGAATGAGTGGACATGGTTGGCCTTGTAGATTCTTGGACGCTTGTTAACTTTTGTTAACGTATTATTTTATTTTAATTTTTGTAAAGTAAGCAATGACTTATTGTCGGGCCTACGTTGTCCTCTCATACTTAAGTGCTAATGCTGTAACAACAACATTGTAAAACCATATGATTTTAAAAGAGTAACAATGGAGTTTCTTGCCGATTCTTCTCCATAGGAAACGACCAACCCGAACCGTGCATCTTTTCTCGACGTTTTATAAATGCCCATGTAGGCCTATGTGAAATAAAAATATTTTGATTTTTGATTTTGATTAAGTTGGGCCCGAAATGGAAAGTGCTAGAGGGACTGTTGTGTGTTCCATTATTATTAAAAAATATGTAATTCGTTACGACACTATGTGCCTATTTTTGTTTTTATTTGAAATAAATGATTCGAATTTGAATTTGGTTTAAGGGTTTCATTGAGTACTACATATTAGGTACCTTCCAAAATAAATACGATTGAATAATAATTATGGTTTTGGCCAAAAGGTTTGTAACTCACACATCAAGGACGCCCCGTACCGCGATACATTTGTTTACATCGTGTGGCGACACTTTTTACTACTACACTTTACAATTTTTCGTATCGTTTAAATACATTGGTACACGGGGGTTAACGACCTTTATTTTTTTCTTATCTGGCGGCGACTATAGCACTGTATGTACAGATATTGATGGCACTGTTGGCGCAGTGGCTGAGTGATTAACTGCTGCGCTGCGTGCCGCTTGTTCAATTCCCGCACGGAACAAATATTTGTATGACCTACAGATAGTTGTTTTGGGTCTGGCTGTTTGTGTATGTGAGTTTAAATGTTTGTAAACGCACCCACGATATCGGAGAAATTCTCAGTGTGGAGCAACGTATTTAAAAAAAATGTAAACAGACTGCTCGGTCTGTCTTGCGGTCACAAGCACGACTGTTGAGCACGGGCTCCAAGGTTTGATTCCCCGATAGGCAAAAAGTGATATTGGCAATAGGAATTTCACAGTAGCAGCTCAGAAGTTGGAGGTGAGATACCCAATGCTTCGAAAAGCACGTTAAGCTGTTGGTCCTGTGCCTGATCTCTCTCCAGCCCTGTCAGATTGCCGTCCCATCCCATCGGACTATGAGAGTGAGGGAACAGAGAGTTCACCTGTTCCTGCGCACACACGCCTACACTATAATGCGCCAATGGTTTATCTCCGCTAAGATTATATTCGACGACACGATTGGTGCAGTGGCTGAGAGATCGACTGCTGCGCTGCGTATCGCGGGTTCGATCCCCCCACGGAACAAATATGTGTTTGGCCTACAGATAATTGTTTCGGGTCTGGCTGTTTGTGTATGTGAGTTTAAAAGTTTGTAAGCGCACCCACGATACAGGAGAAATTCCTAGTGTGGGGCAAAGTTTTTTTTTTATTTAAAAAAAATATATGTACACAGAGTATTATAGCCATACACCGGAACACGTGTTTCAAGTAAATGAATAAAATATACTCCTGAACATTACCAAACTTATATATTATCTTATTCAAATACATCGCATGAATACATTTAATAATCATTGAAATAATTCATCACCCCTTCAGTTTCAAATATACGCCAAATAAACAACAACATTATCGACAATAAATATACAATGAGAACGTGATATAAATTTCAAATAAGTGATGTGGAAACCATGAAACTGATAGAAAATGGAAATTCATATTTTTGAAAGCCAAATTCAGTTTTGTATCCACAATTGGATTTATTGAAAGCCAGAATGTTTGGAATTGCAAAAGTTACCATATAAATAAAAATCTGAATAATATAAATCCTATCATAGCAATATTAAAAACACAAAACTCCTTTCTGTTATCTATGATCCCTACACTTGCCAGAAATCTACATCTACAAACCATCGAATAATGTCAATTCGATCCTGAAAGATGATAACCTTCACGTATTATTTGATGCTAAATTTCAGCTTATACCATAGTGATCAAAAATTGTTTTATTCATAGTATTGGAGTAAATGGAAATGTTTTAGGAAGACACTTGAGAATATTTTGATTAAAATGTATTTATGTATAGAATCATTAAGTCAATATTTAGCCAGATATCCTTCTCTGTGTTTTTACGAATTCTGCAGAAATTGTGGACAGTAGGTTAGTTTAAAAAAAAAATAGTCCGTCTAGGGACACGTATTTTTCATTTGTAAATTAGACCTAGATAATTAGGGGTGATTATACAAAAGTTGGGTAACTCTTAAGGATATTTTGTTTACTACAGTTTTTAAATCAGATCTCTGCAAAATCGGGTGTTTATGATAGCTAATCTAATGAATATATTGTTCCAAATCGGGCCAGTCACTTTTTTACGTAGATTGTGAGATATTTAGAAAAAACAGAATTTGACTGCCAGGGGACTGACGAGGGTGACATAGTACTGATGAAAAACACAATTTCTTAAGAATTATAATGGAATTTAATTGAACTTAGTACAAATCTCTTAGGATTTAATTATGGCACATATTTTTAAGGTATTCAAATCATAAAAGCAATTAAAAATAATAATTAATACTTGGAGAAAATACTATCTTAGTCTTCTAAACAGCCTTAGTATTATTTTGAGGTAATTATACATAACAATATGTATTTTTCTATTTATTGTTTACTATTTCTTAAAGCTGTTGATTCTCCTATGTCTCCCGCGGCGGCTGGGTTGGCTTGAGGTTCTCTCCCTCAACTTCCCTCCCTCCGGCCACCTCCTTCGCTAGAATCACTGCTTCGTAGAAGGAGGTGACCGCTTCCCATTCCCTCTCGCTCCGGACCATGGACTGAACCAGGGCTGGACGCGAGAGATCGTCGCCGCCGCCGATCGCCTCCACGAGGGCACAGCGTTGCTCCGCCCAGAGCTGGGACCGCCACTGTGTGCTCCACCGTGTGTTGCGGCCGTGAGGCAGACATACACAGTGGTAACACCTGCGCGGGGCAGACCGCCACTGTGTGCTCCACCGTGTGTTGCGGCCGTGAGGCAGACACACACAGTGGTAACACCTGCGCGGGGCAGACCGCCACTGTGTGCTCCACCGTGTGTTGCGGCCGTGAGGCAGACACACACAGTGATAACACCTGCGCGGGGCAGACCGCCACTGTGTGCTCCAGCGTGTGTTGCGGCCGTGAGGCAGACACACACAGTGGTAACACTTGCGCGGGGCAGACCGCCACTGTGTGCTCCACCGAGTGTTGCGGCCGTGAGGCACTCACACACAGTGGTAACGCCTGCGCGGGGCAGACCGCCACTGTGTGCTCCACCGTGTCTTGCGGCCGTGAGGCACACACACAGTGGTAACACCTGCGCGGGGCAGACCGCCACTGTGCTCCACCGTGTGTTGCGGCCGTGAGGCACACAAACACAGTGGTGACACCTGCGCGGGGCAGACCGCCACTGTGTGGTACAGACCGACACTGTGTGCTCCACCGTGTCCTCCGGGCGATCGTCACAATGGTGACACCTGGGCGTTTCCTCCCGCCCGATTATGTGCAGGAACCTCCCGAAATTTCCGTGGAAAACCTGCGTCAGGCGGTAGGTGAGGACGCCATGACGCCTCTCCAGCCACTCCTCAAAGAGGGGACGTACCGCCACTATTGTGGTGTGCCCTGGTCCAAATGTACCATGGCATTGGTTTTAGATAATCTTTTTATTGCTAAATATAATGATGTTTTTGATTTTCTTTGTATTCCGCTAATATAATGGGGTCACTTTTAATTCTGGCCAAGCGGGCCTTTTCGGTTTCTCTTTTTATTTAACGTTCCGCATGACGTTTTAAACCGAAATATGAAATAGAAATGTTTTTACGTGGTAATAATTAACATAAAAGTGCTCTAAAATAAACAAAAACATCAGTACCGTGGAAACACGTCAGTCCTCTGACGCAATATCTGACAAAAGACTGACGCCAGCGGACTGACAAAAAAGACATTAATTTGAGTTTATAATCAGAACTTATGTTTTTTTGTACGTTTCGAATATCAACCGACTACATTTTGACAAATCATAGTTAAATATGTATAAATAAAAATAAACCTCAGGTTATCAAGAAAATAACGACTCACCAAAAGACTGATATTTTGACTGGATCAGCACGTGAATACGACGTAAACTCAACTCTAGCACTGGTGCAGCAATGGTGACCACGAAATGTTGCAGTCCACAAACAACTTCATTACCAACTTTAATATTTAAACAGGGTTTTGATTTTGAGTCGGTGATATTTGGCGAGAATTTTAAATTTAAACAACACACAACGGACTGACGAAAAAAACTAAACACAAAGTTTATTTCTTTCTTTTTCATAAAGTGGTAAATATTACGTTATGAAAGTTGCAGTATACATAACTGTGTACAACACAGATTGTAGAAAATTTAAAAGTTTTCTTAAATCAAGGATAATGTTTAATACATAGTCGGTTGATTGCTGGTTTTAGGGATTGTGACATGCCAAAGGACTGACATTTTAAGGATTTATTGTATTTTTTTATTAATTTCTATTTCAAATAAAGAGCTGAAATTGGGTGACCACATAAAGGACTTTTAATTGTTTGTAAATTAAATGTAATATCAATAAAATATAATAACACTTTGTATCTATCGGCTGATGACATTGAGTTACCCAATTTTTGTATATTCACCCTTAGATAGATTAAATAACAATGATATAACCCATTAAAGTTACGTGAAAAAACACGCGTAGCTGCATTTTTCGCAACAATTAGTGACGTCACATTTGTGTGTGACGAATGAGTGAACGAGTGACTAATTTCTGCAGAATTCGTCAAAACTAGAGAAAAATATCTGGCTAAACATTCACTTAATGAATCTATACATAAATACATAATAATCAAAATATTCTCACGTGTTAAATTTTATTTAAGTTGGATAAGTACATCGGTTTCTCAGAAAAAATAATTCTAAATATATCTGACTGCCCGGTTACGCATCTCTTTTGCCGAGTGTACATAACAACAATTTATCAGTTAAACCGAACAATAGGAGCAAGACAAGTGGACGCTGACCTTAACCAACAACACACCCATCTAGAGCACTACGTATGATTGTGTACGATTTGCGAATCTCTGCAACGGCAATATTAGGGCTGGTCTGTAGTCAACCAAATTATATCGTAAAGAAAACTCGAGAGATGTCAAGGGACACCCGGATGGAACGAAGTTGTTATTTATTATGTACAAAAAACCTGTATACACTCAACAAAAATAATCGTCGCGACACCACACTGTTCAGTGCGAAATAGAAAGACGAAACGAAAATAACTGGCTTGCTTTGTGATGAGAGAGAAAGAGAGACAGATAGTGAAACACAATTTTTTCCGTTATAGTATTTCGCTATAGTTGTAAGCACAACTATAGTAAAATACTAAAACGGAAAAATTAAGACCACAAGTCGTAACGCCACTTTCGTTACAACTTTTGGTCGTAATTTTTTCCGCCTAGTCCCGTTTCGCAACACGCGCTTGGAACTTCGTTCCAATATTTTATTGAGTAATTAAGACATATCAAATAACAATTTTATGATAATGATCAATGTCGTTACCAGGTGGGAATTTCAGAAATACTCATCTAAAAGGTGTTGACGACAATAAGATTGTAATGCCAAAATGGCCGTGGAAGGAACATAGACTGTTCCTTCCACTCATACTTAAAGCAGAATTACACTCAATTGGCTTAACGGATTTGGATAAAAATTGGTATCTAGACTACGTGGAGGAACTAGAAGGGCGCAGATAGTCCTAATATTATAAAATGAGAAAGTTTGTATGGAGATTTGTTTTTCTTTCATACAAAAGCTACTGAACGGATTTAGATAAAACTCACATGGATAAATAGCTTGGAGTATCATATAACCTAGATTTGAATCCTGGCACTATTTTCTTTTGGGCTAAAGGAGTGTCAAATTGTTACTGACTAAAACCCAACCAGATTCTTGTGTCTTTACATTTCGAACAACCTGCCTACCGGGGCAACTTGGTTGGCTCCTCTGCTTTGCTGACATCTCTTTGAGGAACACGATCGCTCCATCGACACAGTCATGGCACATCATACACAGACCTGCGTCTAAGGTGGCTGGAAATCGTTTCGCTATGCGAAGCCGCTGGCAACATCCAGCAATGTTGGATACATTGCTGGATGTTGCCAGCGGCTTCATCATAATGACAAAAACACCAAGACCACGACAGTCAATATTATGTAATTGTGTTTTACTTTTTTATGATAAATCATCAAAGAACTTCACCCGCGCTGGGCGGAGCGGAGTGTTAGACTTGTACTGACTAAAACCCACCCACGTTCCTTCTATTGCCCTATACGTTCCGGAGCCGCGGTATCTCTTTCGTACAACCTGCCACCATTGTGTATCACTTGACCCCGAGTCTGTCCTTTAAGTTGCCGAAACGAAGCTGGTCACGTCATAGGCACATTAGGCCAGGAATTTGCTCCCATTGACAAAGAGGATACATCATTAACGTCGCAACGTTAATAGACCAGTACGTGGGCGATGACCTGGTTCGAACCGGGAATAATTTGACCAATTACAATACCTATGACCCACAAATCATTGAACTTAGGAAGTTGACGTTTTAGTTTAGGGCAGCATTTAGCAATTTATATAGAAGTCAGAAGAAAATCCAGAAAGTACCCGTACATGAAGAGCCCGTCAGGGCCTAGGCTGCGGATTTTTCCAAAGACATACCGCGCGCACCGAGTTTTCTCCTCGACTAGAGGGTTGTTCAAAAGAGATACCGAGGCCCTGGAATGTAAAGGGTAATAGAAGATAGAAGGAACATGGGTGAGTTTTACTCAGAACACTGACACTCCCCCCCGCTCCGGCCAGTGCGGGGGAAGTTATTTGATGATGACCCATCCGCAAAAAAAGCCGTTAGTCTCGACTGTCATTTGAAAAAACTTTGATAGTCGTTACAGGTAGTCCAGCCAGTGGCCCGAAAATATGACAACCAGACACAGATATCAAAAAGGAGTTAATCAGTTTTAGCAAGATGTAGCGCATTACTCAGTGCTGGTTGCGGAGGTCAGATAGGCAGTCGACTGAAGAAAAGAAGACTGGAAGCAGACCCCAATAAAGTTGGGAAAAAGTCTAGGCTGATGAGCGTTGGATCTATTTAGTCCTAATTGGATTTTATGCCTCTTACTAGACTACTATGTGAGGTTAAAGCAATATGGCCGTATTCAGCACTTCACCAACCCTAACGTACCCGTGCTCAATCAGCTCAACTTAGCAGAGGAAACGAGCAGTTACGGGATCTGCGCACAAGCAATTGGCAGCACCTCCCCGACTCATAGACGGTGCTGTACACCAATCAAATGAAGTACTTTATAGTAGCAGATTAGGTTTGGAAAGGAGGCTAAAAGAAAATATACTTCAAAGAACGGTTGCATGACATAGTGACAATCTTTGGCATAGTTTTAGAAGCCCAGCTACCCTACCATGACGTCTAAAGCAGAACTTATTCCACTGAGGGAAAGAGACAGAGCTATACAGGGTGTCTAGCACCATCTCTTTCTAACACAGGAATAAGAACTGCTATAAGATGTCATATGGTAACCCGGGGATCCTTCCTTAGTGTCATCCTATGTAATATCTCAATTTTTTATGAACTATTAGGTAAATGAGCAAAATTTGTTATGAAGTTCTCGAAAACGGTATAACGATTTCGATAGATTTGGGGGCGAAAAAACCGATCTAGCTAGTTCTTCTATGAGGAAAAAATCGTTTTCGCAATTTTCTGTTCCTGATCAGATTTTTGTTGCCCAGGCACTGAATATGTTATTTGTGTTGTATACATTTTAACAAGAATTAATCTACTTATACAAAGAGTATACAAAAATTAACGATTGGCAGAACACAAGCTGCTCAAAAACAATGATTTGTGCTCCAAATGAACCCTAGATAGAGATCGAAAGAAAAAAAAATCTTTTGTTTCTTCACTTCTTCTTCAATACTTATGTTTGATTCATTGATTTTTGTCACCGATTTCCGGTAATTTCCGTTTTTTTTTGGTTAGTAGTGTTTTTTGGAAGTCGTATTTTTGTTCTGAAAACAACTGTCAAATATCAAGAACATGCCAGTCGAGACCAACAGGAAAAATGCATTGTGTACTAACAAGATGTCACAACGTCGTCGTTCGACGCAAAACATAAAGTTCAAGATACTCAAAGTGATTTGCGTTACATTGTCTACAAAAAGAAGTAATTAGTTGACAATATACAGCTGATTGTTTCTGCGTTATTTATAGCGTGTTTACGTAACAGCTACATTGGCCTACTAGTGTAATTATACTTTATGACTAAGTACTTACAGTTTATGTTCACTAGGTAAGAACGATAAATGATGTCATTAAAAACCAACAGTTTTTTACTCAGAAGCCTGAAAATTGCCCACATCCGTTAGTTCGTAGATGTAGTAATATATTTGCCAAAATTACTTCAAAGCTTCAATAATTCAAAGATTTGTTTATAGATACTGAAAGGTAACCCTGTATCTTTCATGTCCATGTATCTCAAATATCTCGAAGGATTGATGGACGAAAGAGGACGGGCAATGGAGGAAACAGTAGCAAGCAGCAAAATGGACAAACGATTTTGAAAAGGTCAGAACATAAGGCTTAGAATAGCTGTTGAAGCGCAACCTAGGACAGATACAGCAATGAACTACAAAGAATCAATGAATTGTTAAGATAACAGTCCGTACGACTGTAAAGACCAGAAACAATAAAATGCGATAAAAGCAGTCGACACCGTAGTGGGAAGCGACAAAGAAATCGGAAGCTCAGCCTAATTCGCGGAGGTGCTGGCTCGATGCCAATATTGTGTTACAAATGTTACTATTATAATTAATTCGAGTTATACGTGACATGACACCTTCATGGGCGGCCTTAAGATTTCATGATAGAAAGAACCAATACACAGTGTAGGATTCTTTTGAAACACGAATGATATTGACAAGAGTGGTTAATATTTGTGAAATTCTTATGAGAAAAGGATTGACAAAACCGATTACTTTCTAAAGAGGATATATGCGAAAGTTTGGAAGGTAAACACATAGAACCGTCAGTTTTTTTTTTAACTAGATGAGGCTGTGTTTCATATCCGACTACTTTGAGAAGACACAATCGAAATCAACTGAGAGGTTATAGTCTGAGGAAGTGAGTTATTGCATGCTAAATCCTATGCCAGTGCTGAAGCGTTTAATCTGCGGAGAAGGATATGACAGGCAATGCACGAGGATACACAAATGTTTGTGGATAGAATAACATGAAGTAAAAAATGACTAAGAGATTACTGATTGCATTGAGAATGTGTCGGTAGCAGCGCCCTCCTGTCTGGTACTATCAACAAATTGCAATCAATGATTCACCCAAGGACCGTACCTACCAATTGTCATTGCGCTCGCGTGGCGGACTACTGCTCACATCCCCTCCCAAATGAATGAATGCCGTTAAGCTCCTACGGGGGAACATAAGACAAAATGCAACGAGTGTCTTAAATACCCACGGCGAAACTTTATACGGTTTAGCGGTAAAATCTTCTTCTTTCTGAAGGCCTACCTCGCTAAAACATTCCTCAAAAATTAATCGAATTTTCGTTCATCGTTCGTGAACATTCAACAGGTTAATTACAGGGGTTGTTTGTGTAAAATGCGATTGTGCCCCCGCACCCCAGCCAGAAGTGACGAGAAAGAACACCGTGTGGCTTTAGTCATCTGTCAAACCCCTCCGCCATGGCGGAGGACATCCATCGAGGATTTCCAGACATAAAAAGGGAAAGGAAGAGCTCGTGGCTAAATAATAGCAGCCGCTCGGGTCGACCTTTAGGTTAAGCCACGCTTGCCTAAGTTGGTATGTGGATGGTAGACCACCCCTTACATATCGAGTTTAGAACGCACGTTAAGCTATTCCCGGCTGCATTTGTAGATATTTGTCAATCGCTAAAGGTAATCAGTGGCCCGGAATTCTGACAACTAGTCTTACCAAGGGGTATCATGGATAGCAAACGCTCTATGGAAAATATTGAACAACTAAACTCTCTTTGAAGAATACCCCGCATTTAGGCAGGAATTACAAAACAAACCCCGATATAAACACTGAGCACAAACACATATTGACATTTAATATTCATAAGAACGTATATATTTACGAGGGGAGCGACTGTCTCTTATAAATGTCACGATACAGTTCCCGGTTAGGGCACTTATAACGGAAGGAAAGGGTACCAATTAGTCTGAGGGTCCTTGAATTGGAGTGGTAGACTGAGTCTGAGCTGTTGGAGAGCTAATACCGTACGATACCAAGTGCCAAAGAGCTACCTGCGCCGTACAAAAAAAAACTACATTCTCGTAATTTATAGATGGATGAAGTATTATAAACTGCCAAGCTAAACGCAATAGCAGTATCTCAAGGAAAGCCGGTTTTGAGAAAATTAGAGTTTTGTAAATATGGTTTGGTTTTTACTTTAGGGAACCATTTTTGTTTATTATTCACGTCTTTTAATGTCTAATATTTTGCTCAGTTTGTTAGATGTTAATGCTGTTAAAAAAAACTGTTTTTGTTGAGTTATCGCTTTTGAGCTTTACACGGCAGAATATAATGTATGTATAATATGTCATGTTTATGTTCAAAAGACGAGAGCTTTATACTCTATATCGCGTATTTTCAGGATTTTCATAAATTGGTGATAGCGATGAGCTCTAAGTTAGCTTTAAGAAAAATTCGATCGTCATGCTGAAATGTTTTCGTAAAGAATTTTTAAGTCATCACATGTGCATTACAGCACGCTAAAGTATTTGGTGACAAATTGTAGCAGGTTCAGTAAGAACTGCACACATTCTATAATACACCACCTACCCAGCCTTTTCCCAATTACATTGGGGTCGGCTTCCAGTCTAACCGGATGCAGTTGAATACCAGTGCTTACATTCGAAAGAACTTAGACGTAGGTAATTATTAATAGACTAGCTTTTGCCCGCGGCGTCGCTCGCGTTAAATTCGGGGTAACACAGTTCCCCTTTCCTGATTTGCAGGTACCTGCTACCTGTAGTTTTTGCCTTTGCGCCTTATTTATTGTAATAGCAATGCTAAGTTTTCCCTTTTCTTCACTCTTTCTCCCTCATATCTCAATTTAAAAACAAAGTTAGACTATGTCCGTCTCCAGGGTCCAAACTGTCTCTGTACCAAAATTCATCACAATCAGTTAAGCCATTAAGGCGTGAAGACGTAACAAACAAACAAACTTACTTTCGCATTTATAATATTAGTAAGGACACTGCAAAAAAGAGACAAAAAGAACTCACCTCTCTAGTAAAGGCATCAGGCATCGTGAACGTCGAAGTGATCCAACAGAACGTGTTAACCACATTGACGGGTAACCCACTAACGATGCACTGTATCGGCTGCCCCACATACTGGGTAGCCGTAATGATCATAGAACATGTCAATAACAACACCGTGGTAAACACATTATGCAGCCGAAACACCGCATTGTCAGTCCTAATCGGCTGGAACTTGAAGTAAACACTTAACCCGCCTAATAACTTGAACATGTTGCCTTACTCCGGCTTTTTGCTAACTATACATGGATAGAAATGTGAGATGCTACTCAAAATCAGTCTTGTAGTAATTGATACGACGCGCCAGTGGACCGCGTTGGTGCTATCAGGGTTACGTCGTCATCTGGAACAAGGGATAAATACGTTACACACGGTAAATATTGGAAGAAAGTAGCTAAAATTATAATGATACTGTAATAAATGATGTTTATTTTGCAAGTAGGTTTTCACAAACACTTTTACACGTCTTTTTTAAAAACTAGATGAGGCTGGTGATTTGTACCCGACTATTCTGAAAAGAAACAGCCGAAACAAACTCAGAGGTCATAGTCTCTTTTATTGATACAACAACTGAGAGTTTTATCACTAAAACTTATTCTAAGTTGTTTGACAGTTATGATAACATGTATTGCTTACACTTATTATGAATAAGTTCAAAAACAAGAAAAACCTGTTTCCGTTTGAAAAAATGTTTTATTTATAAAATCTTACTGCACCTCATTAAGACACAATACGCCTGTTATGTAGAATTACATATAAACAACTAAATACCTAAAAGGAAAACACCCAATAAATATTGTATATTCTGAACACAATACAGGCATTATTTAATAACTAATAAATGGCTTTTCAGAATTGATTTCCCATATAAACTCCTAACGCAATTGTTTATGGTCTTTTCCTCCTGATAAATTATACGTCAATTACTGCCCGACGAATAAGGAACCAGAAACAATATTCTTTGACACTTCTTGGAGAAACAGGAGGGTCAGCTTCTCTATTCTTTATTTCGAAGGCGTTACCTTTTTACGTCGTTAATACGATCAGGGATATGCGCAAGTTGTAATTACTCCGGAAGGAGAAGCGTAGAAAGGAATCATCGCAGAACTTAAGGTACTTTTAAATAATCTATGGAACTTGCAAGGTCGGATGAATAATGTCAATAGTCTCAATGATGATGACAATTCTGAAGCTATTAACACAAGCTGTGACAGTACTTTAATACAAGCCTACACGCATGGCTTCCCTTTACATCCTACTACTCTTCACGATGTTTAGTATCTACACAGTCTGCTAGCCAATAGTTCCTTGCTTTCCGGATGAGAAATCATCAACTGACTGCTCCCGTGAGCTGCATGGAAGTGAGAACCAGACTTTAACTGACTATAACCCAACCATGTTCCCCCTTTAGCCATTTGTGTTCTAGAGTCAATGCAAACATCGCCCCCCTTATGGCCTACCGTATTATTGACCACTACCACATTGAACACAATGTCTTCAAACTTTTCAACGCCATTGTTACATATATGTGAGAAACAAGCCCGTGCACCAGACACCAACGACACAAATATGTGACAAAATGTAGATAGTTAAAGTTTCTTGGAGTAGATGGCCTGCACTGGCGTGGCGTTCAGAAGGTTAACCTTGACCACTACTTTTCTTAAAACCAACTAAATATGAAAGGGCATATTGCCCTTAGCAATATAAGAAAGGCGACAAATCAAAATAATAAAATATTATGTTTATTGCAATAATCCTATCAATTCTCTTATATTTTAATATGCAAAAATACACCCAGTATTCTCGCATTATAAATGGTCCAATCAGATTACACTTTCTTTGGCTAACTAATATTTTGATAGACTCTTCTGTACAAAATTATTTTTTTGGCAAGTGGCCCTTTAAAATTTAAGCAGCCACCTGTCAGATTATAGATACACAACAATCGATCAGCTGTGCTGTGACTCAACACGCAAGAGATACACGTTTGTCGCTAACTGCCGCATCGCGTGTCTACTTAATACTAGCACATAGTAATGACACAGGATATAAGCACGTAACATACACTGATGATATAGTGAGCACATGCAAGGATGCTAT
Organism: Ochropleura leucogaster; assembly: GCA_958449745.1. Taxonomy (NCBI): domain Eukaryota; kingdom Metazoa; phylum Arthropoda; class Insecta; order Lepidoptera; family Noctuidae; genus Ochropleura; species Ochropleura leucogaster. The sequence goes on from OY288203.1 coordinate 1,365,922, forward strand.
GAAGTTTGATATAGGTGAGTGGACACTTGCTTCGGTACTCTAGCATTAACTGCATGTCGCAATCGAATCTGAACGGTCATTAGTACGGATATGAAATGATATAGTAGTACGGATATGAAATGATAGAATACAGAGTCGTCGTTTTAAGCTTGCAGCAAAGAGGACATTCAGGGTCTGAACGCAGCGGAGTTGAGATGTCCCGGAACATTAGCCGATGAACAATTTTATATATTCCATATAGGGTCATTTCGCCTGTTTGCGTCCATTTAGTGCAGTTGCCAAGTTTGAAGGAGAAAATAAAAATGTCCTAGCACTAGTTTCAATGAAAAAATCAATCATTATATAGTCTATTTTAAGATTAGCTTTCAGTTTTGTTCGAAACTCCTTGTGTTTTTATTTAAAATAGACAAATTCCAAAATTAGGCTTTTTACCCACTTTGCGTCCACAAAATCCAAATTGCGTCCTCCAGTGGACCATTTGGCGTCCACCAGTTTAAATAAGGAATATAGGGGTGATATTGTTAATACAATTTGAAGAAAGACTGCATTTTAACAATTTATTTATTTAAGATTAAAGTTATAATAAATCAACATTAATCAGCATTATAAAAATACAATAAAAAACATGTTTATTCTTCTCAACATCGATGTGTTAAGAAGCCATTGAACTACCTTTTTTCACCATCTACCCTTAGCGGTGGTTCTGGTTCCGGTTTCTTTACTCCATCTGGTCTGCATATTTGTCTTATCGATTTCTTCTTTTCACGAATCTCACTTAACGCTTTCTTTATTTTTTTTTCTGTATATGTTTTCTTTTTCTTCTTCTTTCTTATCTCCGAAGAACTCATCTTAAATAGGAAAACATAAAGAATTATTACGCACTTCATTCCACTAGTAAAAATTGAATTTAAACTCACAGTCTTAATTAAAACTGTACTATACATTTTAAATTATTAAAAAAATATAAATAAAATATATTCATGCTATCATCTCTATTAAATGAAGAAATGGACGCAGTTCGCTATTCAATATTATCCCTGTAGGTCTAGTTTGCGTCCACGTGTAATCGATTAAATCGATATTATCTATCTTTTACTACAATCATAATAATGTGGACGCAAATTGGTTATTACAATTGCATACTATAAGTGTTAAAATAAACCAAAATCCAATTTCTCTTTCATATTTTAATCACATAAAAATAAACAACTAAAGAAAACATAATTAGACGAGTTCGCGTCCACTGCGGACGCAAAGTGCACGTTTTATAAATTCGGTGTTGTAATTCGCGTCCACCTTATTTTAACTGTTAACTTTAAAAAAAACAAACAAATTAATAATTCACAGTATTCGTTTTTTCATTATTGTCTAGACACCGCTATGTTTCCTAAAAATCACATAAAATAATAAAATACTTACCGTTAAACGCACCGCTGCACACTATTTTTTTATCTACATTCCGTGGGTCCGCACTCTGCTGTTGAACAACAAAAACAAAATATTTTTTCTAGACAGGATTAGCGGGACGGGCGGAACTTTTGTCTATATGTGCATATCTCTTATACGTTGAGGTATTAGCGGTCATTTTTTTCCATTTTATTATTGTGTGATTATACTTATTTTCGAGCATTTTCAAAGGGAGATCCGTAAAATGGACGCGAACCGGGCGATGGACGCGAAAGGGCGAACTTACCCTACATCGTTTTTACAGATGGAAAACCCAATACATCAACGTAGTGCCAATTTGCACACTCAGAGACGCCACTCGGAAATCAATCAAAAATCACCAACATCAATGAATGTAATGTTTTCAACAGTCATAAACGTGATTGACGGGGTCCAAATTCAAATGCGGTTTTTGTTCCGGGGCAGCGTGATTTCTTTTGAACTGACAGCATATTTTCCATATATGCATCACAACAATTAACAGTATTTTCTGAATAATATAATTTCAAGTCTTCAAGGGTATTAAAATGCTGAATAGGCACAACTAACTTATTTAATCGGGCGTAGACCCCGGTTTGGAAATTATCGTGTTTTGCATCGTAAGTACCTAAATAAAAATGCAGTTCTACAGATGAAACTTGTACAATAGCAAACAAGTCGATTACGCAGTAGTGGGCACGTAACTATAGCGATACCACTTCTGAAATGGAAACTTATATGACCAAGGTCAAAGACCTAAGGATATTCAAGTGATTACTAATATTATGAAAGCGAAAATGAGTTTGTTGTTACGTCTTCACGCCCTAATGGCTACACCGATTTTGATAAATTTTGGTACAGAGATAGTTGGGACCCTGGAGACGGACATAGGCATGAAAAATGAGCGAGAAAGAGGGAAGAAAAGGGAAAACCCAGCATTGCTATTACAATGAATAAGGCGCAAGGGCAAAAACAACAGGTAGCAGGTACCTGCAAATCACGAAAGGGGAACTGTGTTACCCTGAATATAAAGAACTAGTTATCAATAATAAAGCTACAGATCCGGATGAACCGTCTATCTTGTAAGTTACTGAGGTAATGAAATTTTATTACAATTGCAATGACTTCGTAACGTATTTTACCTATATCAACATCTAAGAAACACGTGCGGGGGCGTGGTTCAGAATTAATTAGAGGTACTTTATCAGATAACCATCTAAATGGGCAATAATCTTTTAACATTAACTTGATCTACATGATACTTATAAATAGGTTTTGTATTTCATCAAAGGAAGCACTAATAACCTAATGCCTTGACAAAGAAATATTCAATTAGCAATACTGACTGTGGAAAATTATTCGGGTCAGCATCCAGTTTTTCTGGATAGGTACAATTGTTTACCAGGATTTTACATGGAGGCTATCTGATCTTCTTCTATTTAACCCAGTTAGTACTTTTATACCCCAAGATTGTCAGACTTCGAACCACTGTATACCGGTAGGGACTGACAAAGATCTACAAATGACCACGTGCTTTGCGACGCACCGCACGGAGGAAACTTGGTTTGTATTAATAGTCAACCACCCATAGACCGACCGTGTTGAGGGCGGCTAAACTTTAAAGATGGACCCTTACGGCTGTTATTATTAAGCCAAGAGCTCGTATCTAAAAATCTATGAGTAACTACCACCACCTGCCTAGCCTTTTCCCAACTATGTTGGGGTCGGCTTCCAGTCTAACCGGATGCAGCTGAATATCAGTATTTTACATGGAGCGACTGCCTATCTGACCTCCACAACCCAGTTAGTACTGGGTAATACTACTATGTGAAACTACCAAAAATCTTATATCGATCCAGTTTAAAATCAGACTGGAAACCGACCTGATAAATCGTAATCGAAGTCGTTGGAGTTACGAGAAGTTTTAAAAGCAATCGCCACTTGTCCAAGCCGTTGTACCTGCGCACGCGCATGTACTAAGTATTTGGACCGGCCAGTAAAAACAGAGGCTGTTTACACTAACTACAAAGAAAGTTCATCGACCTCTGTTATCGCGGACGTATAACTAACTGCACCTCGTTAAGATTATGATTAATTTGCTATGCACCAGGTTTAGTTGTGAAAGCAAGATTGAGATGTAATAGGAAATTATAGCATCCATAAAAACGCATTAGAGGAAATTTCCAGAACTTTTTCGTAGAACAGATAACTTGAACTGGGTTACCTACCCACCCACTCCAGAATCCAGGTGAAGTGTTGGACTTCACCTGGCTTCTGCATTGACTGCTGCACGGACTCGGAAAAAAAAATGTTTGACCTACACGCAGTTGTTCCGAATCTGGTCATTTGTGCATGTGAGTTTAAATGTTTGTAAACGCACCCACGATACAGGAGAAATTGCTAGTGTGGGGCAACGTTTTATTTTTCTAAAAAACACAATCTGCCTCCTAAAACCACGTGAGCGTGCACGAACAGAAACACACATACACGTCACGGTCACAACAACGACTACATACACTGACTATACACAGTCGTTATTTCGTATAATAAAGCTGTAACAAGGAAGGGGAGCGCAGAGTTAGGGGATCCAAATGTCAAATGAGCCATCTTTATTTTTGATACAGTATGCTTTTATATCTTGTTGTAGAGTGTGTTTCTTCCTGTCCATGTATTGCCAGAAAATTTGATATTTTTTCTCCAATAGTTCATCTAGATTCTTCAGTGGGTGGGTAGGTAACCCAGTTGAAGTTATCTAGGGGTCTAAAATGGTCAGAATCATAATTGAATATGAATAACGTTACCATTTGTAAAAAAAGAAATTTTTATGGGATCACCTGGCAGCTATTTCGCGTCGAACAAAAAAAGAATCACGCGAATCAGTCCATTAACCGCGGCGTAATCGATGTACATACATAGAAAAAAAACTGCCTCCTTTTTGGGAAGTCGGTAAAAAAACTTAAAAAAGAGCAATTGGACAAAACAAGAAGGGCTTATTAGCTATATGATGTTTAGAAAAATACTAATGTCATCCACAAAAGGGACAATATCCAATGAAGGTGATGATGAATTTCGACCACCCTAGCACAATAGGGTTTGGTCTAAATAGAATTAGACTTCTTTGGCAATGTAACCTTGCAAGAATACTCTATAATAGATGTACAATCCTTCGGGTGGTTATAGATACAGCTGCCCCGAAACATAAAAGGCAAAAGAAGGAACATGGGTGGGTTTTAGTCAGTAAAAGTCTTACTGATGATTTCACAACCGTTAAAAAAAATGTAGCCGGTTGCTCCAATTATTAACATTGCACATGTTAATAATAAGAGCAATCGGTATGGAGTACAATAGGTTGTTTTACAAACAGAATTAATCGTTGCAATAACAATACATTTTATGACTACTAAACGATACAGCGTGGAAAATCAATAGATCGTATTGATTTGTTTTATTAGTGCGTCAGTATTGGCTCTGTCCCTACAGAGGGGCTGTTATTGGAGGGCACGAATGTTATGACTTTGTGATTTTTTGAAAGCTACAGTGTTTGTTATTTTTATCACAATTTTAGTAGTTTCACCTGTAAGTAACTTAGTAAAAAAAAAAGTTAAATTTGACCCAATTTTCGGTTTCCAATTGAACTGAAATTTTGCAAAACATGTTTCATTTGAATGACAGGGCATGGGTAGCTTACTCTAAATTCAATATGGCGGATTCCCAAAGAGGTGGACTAGTTATTTTTTTATTCATAACCATGAAAGTGTCAAATTAAAATGTTTACTGAGATGCGTACGAAGTTTTATTTCTATTCCTTTTTATATTTACATTTTTTTTATATTTTTACATATTTCTTATACACAAAATACTGAAAAATACAACAAATAGGAGCCCATCGATATCGGAAACCGGGTCCAAGCTAAATGCTATCTATTTATCATTTTTTGCATTTTTTTTAACATACCATCAGTGGTATCCTTATCATATTCATTTATTTTATTATATCAGTCAATAGCTGATGATCACTTTTTTTAATGTATCATTCTAGTGTTATGTACTTCTCGGTAAACAACATATTACCTACTACGTTCCTAATCTGTGGATTCTTGACATCTACATTCTAGGCATATAATATAATATAAATCTATCACAAATACAACGTGTCGTATGTAAATTTGCTTACCTAAGACAAGTGCATGAGTAATGCATTATAAAATTTACATGATTCACATTTCCTTATTTGAATTACTCATTTACTAGAACAATACAACTTATTTAATCTGGCGGTTCCGCTAGTGCTGCGGAGAACGAAAATATTGTAATCTTTGCGGAAACTATATTTTCGAGTCATTTGGGGTTGAAACTCTAGGGCCATGGAGCCCGAGTGCTCATAGCCTTTTGTAGGACTTATCAAATCGCTTAGTTGACGCTTCCCATGATCCAAGGACTGCCCTCTATACAAGGTGGCAACGCGGCCAGTCTCTTGTGTACATTATCAGCTGACAGCGTTGAAGATTATTTTGTTTTTGTATAGCATCTCGCAGTTCATCCTATGAGGTCGTTTGCTACTCAACCGGACTATCCTATGGATGCGTTACATTTAAGGCCTCCAGCCAGGGCAAAAAACTTAACTAAACTAAGCGACTGCACGCTAAGGCCACCCCCTGCGGGGGACGGGCCTCGGCTTAGGTCGTCGATGGGAGAAGACAGCAAAGGGACAGGCTGGATTTGAATTCCATTATTTGGTGGATTTAGATTTACTGGCTCAGCTACGCGGGCTGGCTCGAGCAAAGGGATGGAGTGGGGGCTCGTTGAGTTTTTTGATGCACTTTTATAGTGTGTTGTTTCTTAGTTTAATTATTTTAGTTCACTTGATTGCTATAACGCACATAGTTAGTTTAATAAATAGTACCCTATCTTCGAATTGATGACAAATATAAAAAAAAAGATTCTGTATTACAACATTTGCTCCGACTGCAACTTAAACATTGAGCTCAATTTTCTTAAGTATCTGTTTAATTTGTTAAGACCAATTCCTTCCTTAATTTTCCTAATCTGACCATTTTACTTAGTCTGATAACTAGATTTAACTAGTTCTGGACGTTAGATAAGCAGTCGCCAAATGTAAAATACTGGTATTCAGTTGAATTCGGGAGCCATATTTCATTCACGTAAAAAGGTATAGAAACCAAACCTAGTTGTAAAAAGGCATTTCTTTCAGTTTCCAAGTATTATGACGTAACACTTAATGGTGGCACGTGGGTAACACGCAGGCTCGCAGGTCACAGCTGTGCAAATAACAAGTATTGCTCAACCGGCGATTGTTCTGTGCACCCACCTTGTTTTGGTTGTAAACTCTTTGAATTGCGTGTGAACGCAGCTCTGCTATTGACAGCTTGGAATGTGATGCTTTGGGGATTCTTTAGATTTAGGTTGCGATTCACCTAGAAATGGCGGCCTAATCACACATGCTCAGGTCAGCATTATTCGACACCGTGTGACAATATAATTCTCCTCTTCAATTGCCCTGTTTGGCCTCTGCCTAATCATAAACTTATTAGTATTGCATAAATTTGGAAACTAACGCTTTGACGAAGGTAACTTTGGATTTTGACCTAGGACCCTTAGGACTGTAGCTTCATCGTTTCTTGACATTCAAAAGTGCCTGTAATGGTCTAGTTTAAATAAATAGTTTGAGTTTAACTGTTCCATGTTTGGGTCTTCACTTTAGCCTCCAACGAGACTTAAACTACCAACAGTTAAGTCTATCATAACAATTTATTTTTACCACAGTTATAATCCACAACTTGTCACACAAGTACAGTTAGATGCGCCATTTATTGTTGCTACTAATGTCGAAACGTCAGGCTAGTTAACAGAGCAGAGAAAGTTTGACATGCAAATTGCAGTGCTTATTTGTCAATTTTAAACCAAATACAGATATGCTGGAACTCCATGATGACGAGAACATCGCACCATTTAACACTAGAACAGTTGAAAGTGTCAACCTGGACTGAATAATTTCGTTTAGTACTATTTAGCAAGAAAAATCTGTCGCAGATGTTAAAATGACTACAAATGGAGTCGTGAGAGAATATTTAACACCACTTTCTAGATTGTAGAATAATACACAATAAAGAGGAAAATGGTTTCAGAAATATTTGTACATGACAAGCTTGAAATTGGAATACCTAAGTAGGATCTTAGACAAAAAGTGACAAATAAGGTTGTAAGTGAACACTGGAAAGTAGCATGCGGTCACAATAGTGGCGATAAGTTCCCTCTTTGACGAGTGGCTCGAGAGACACCACGGCGTCCTAACCTACCGCCTAACGCAGGTCCTGGGACACGGGAAGTTTCGGTAGGTTCCCGCACATAATCGGTCGGGCCTGTACAGTCTGACATTCCGCCCGGAGCAAGGGAAGTTATTTGATGATTTCCCATCCCAAAAAAGGTCAGTAATACAGAACAAGAGAAGGTTTAATTGAAGTTTGCGTTGCGATGTAAGTTCAAAACCTGACGACATGAATAAGTGATGAAAAAAGCAACACAATAGATCACCTGAATAAATATATCTGGCCCACATTTCAATTTATTTCAATTAAACAAAAAAGATTTATTTTTTATATAAAATGGGATGCGTAACAGCTGTAAAAGCAAGTTGTACTTTGTACAGCCACGTTTATACACTTGCCAAAATTCAAAAGCGATTTTCTCGTAAAAAAAGCGATTTCTACACTGAGAAAAGACTTATATTATTTCGTAACAGTATGACTTCCAAAATATTATGTTTCTGAAACCATAAAACGTTAATCAATACAGAAGGACGAAAAACCTTTTTGAATGTTGGTAAGTATTTACATGTTTTTGCTCCTGTACATGGTTGATTTGAGACACAAGAAGGAAAACTTTAAAGTAATTTAACTGCCAACAATTGGTGTTTGTAAACTAATTGTGGTTAACGAAAACTAGGACGATTTCAAACAACCCATTGTAGCCTTATTTTAAATGTAGATAACAATATTAGTAACCTAATGCTAATATTCTTTCCACATCATTACTCAGACCGATGCCTACCATGATTCAGCAAATCAAAGGCTTATGTTAAATCCAAATGAGGTGGACAAAAAGATAAACTATACCTACACAACCTCTATCGCAAATTCACGAGTTTCCGCAAAGGCCAATAATACCCATAAAAGGTTCCATTACGTAATAATCGCACCTAAATGATTAAATAAAGCCATCAAGCCAATTAAAAGCAATGGCGCCAAACACCACAATTGCACCTAAATATTTGAAAATGGCGTCGACGACCGCAAAACTGTTGAGAAAATTAACGCTTGAATGGCATGAAAATTGACGAAACTGTTAATGGACACTGGGAATTACGAACTAGGAGTACAATAATATTTAAAAAAAAGTCAGTTATAATTGTTGTAATTAAGTAAATTTATAATCTTACTAGCTTTTGCCCGCGGCTTCGCACGCGTTAAATTCGGGGTAACACAGTTCCCCTTGCGCCTTATTGGTTTGTAATAGCAATGCTAAGTTTTCCGTTTTCATCCCTCTTTTTCCCTCACATCCAACTTTTTTCAAAAAAATATTAGCCTATGTCCGTCTCCTGGTTCCCAACTATCTCTGTACCAAAATTCATCAAAATCGGGTTCAGCCATTAAAGCGTGAAGAGGTAACAAACAAACAAACTCACTTTCGATTTTATAATATTACTAGCTTTCGCCCGCGGCTTCGCCCGCGTTAAATTTGGGGTAACACAGTCTCCTTGCGCCTTATTGATTTGTAATAGCAACGCTAAGTTTTCCCTTTTCTTCCCTCTTTCTCCCTCACATCCCACTTTTTTTAAATAAAAATTAGCCTATGTCCGTCTCCTGGTTCCCAACTATCTATGTACCAAAATTCATCACAATCGGTTTAGCCATTAAAGCGTGAAGAGGTAACAAACAAACAAACAAACAAACAAACAAACTCACTTTCGCTTTTATAATATTAGTAAGGATTATAATAATTTGTAAAAGTAACAAGTAGCATCTATTACGGTATTGGAGAAACTACACGTAATTCTATAATTTATAATCTGTTTATGTTTTGTCTCTGCCCAAACAATGCGATGTACGAATATGTCCGGTTACAAATAAAACTAGAGTTAAGTTAAAAGTTATTTATTGTTCGATCCACCATCCCAACAATAATTCTACGCGCAGTATTTGTGTCACAATCGAAAAGCTTTAATAACATCCCTTCAGTTTAATACAAGGCTTTGAGAACTCGGCATACTTTGGATTTAAAAGGAGACTGCACAAGTTCAAATACGAAATTTATGGGAGAGTAAAGGAATCAGATTTCAATTAAAACATTCACCCCTGCCCGAAACGTGATGCCGAGACCCATCGTGGGATCAGCAGTAAAATCACACGATATCCCAACTAAGACGATTAACGGTGTGAAATTTCAAAAGTAATTAGTAATAGGGACTATGGAAAGATCAGAGCTTAAATCGATTCTGAATAGGTTATAGACACATCGAAACCCAAAGACCGAAACGAATAATTCTCCGGATTTCCTTTTAAATCAACAAAACAATCCAAGAAACAAGGAAAATAAACAAACCGATTAGTTTTATATTATTTAAGCAAATGTGCTGCTGACATTGACGGCACGGTTAGCGCAGTGGCTGAGCGATCGACTGCTGCGCTGCGTGTCGCGGGATCGATTCCCGCACGGATTGGTTGTTTGTGTATGTGAGTTTAAATGTTTGTAAACGCACCCACGATACAGGAGAAATTGCTAGTAGCAAAGATTAAAAAAATAAAAAAAACTTTCATTGACTGAATTATTACGTTTTTCGCCCAGACGTCTTTTACAAACAATTTCTTTGAAACCCTTTCGAATATACACTTCAATATTTAACAAAACCAAGTTTTAACCAGCTTCTTGGACAAGCTCCAAACTCATCCACAGAAAACAAAGTTCCTAATACGGAAACAAGTGCAACACTATGAATAATAGATTTTAAGCGTTATTACTGGATAATGTATGGGTTCGGTTGGTATAATGGGCAAGCGAGCTGGAAGCTTTACGAGCCTGTAAAGTCATGCCCATGGGTGGAGGGTGCTATTTCCGTACTGGCTAATAAAAAGGGATATAGTGCTGGCGTACTTCTAAGAATAATGGATATTTAAATCTATCATTACTTATGGTATAATGCAGCAAAAGGGCATACATCCGGCAGTGGAAGTATTGTATTACCATTAAAGACAGAATATGGGCATACATTCATCAGAAGTATTAAAAGAAAGTAAGTGAGGAGGAGAAAATTAATTTTGATGCAGTTGATGGTTCAGTTGTTCAAAAAATTGGAACAGATTGAAATTTTCACTGTGTGTTTGTGGAGCCGATTTCATTATTGAAACAAACTATTTTGAAACAAATTCAGTTACTTACAAATTGTTAAAAATTTTGAATGTTTTAACCAATTTTAATAAAACACACAACTTCACGCCTGTTTTTCTCGAACGGTTAGGCAAAGGTGTAACTAATTATACTCCCACATTTCGCCTGGTATATTTAGTCCAGTTATTATAGAAGTTTTTTGACCAATTAATACTATCAACGCGCACTAGTATCGCGCAATAGACGAAAGTATACTCCCCTATAAAGAGGAAGCCTGTATCCCAGTCTTGCGAACATTGTAAAGGCTGTATATATGCTTCTTTTTTCTTTGCGTGAACCCCGCTCCTTCGAGAGTCCGGTTTCCGTACTTAGACTTTTAGGTTAAACCATAGCCAGCCCAGCTTTCCAGAAGCAGATCAATCTTCTAGAACTTCTGAAGGCGTTCCGCAAGAAATTCTGGCATGCCCAGTGTTATTCCGGATTTCTGATGCCTGTACGTTTAAAGAGAATTTTGACTGTTTCTTCAGCCTCCTTGCAAGCTCTGCACTGGGGGCTATCAGTGATGCCTGTTATGCGTACATATAATGTCAACTCGTATTTGAGGTTGAGCTCTGCTTTCCTAATGAAAAGGCATTACCCTCTTAATTACAACTTATGTAAAACATAATAGAACTAAATTAAATACATTCACTTATCTGCATTGATTGCTTCGCCCATATTTAATACATTGTGCTCAAATATAATACGATTTCAATAGACTGTCATACTAAGGTAGCAAGGAAATAATTATCTTCGACAAATAAAATTATAAGAAATATAGTTTCCTTATCGATATTTTAATAACAAGTTCTATTAGTCCAGTAAGTTAATGGAATTTGATATCCGTACTTAATATTGTAAATGGAGCTGCTGGCTAAATATTGACATCTGATCGGGTCGATGTGCGCTTGCTAAGGTTAGAATGGGGATGGGTAACCACGCGTTACCTACCTACCAAGATTTTTCTTTGCCTAGGAGATGACGTTTTCTGTTGGTCCCGGCTGTCACTTGTTGATCTTTGACACTCGCTACAGCTAGTCAGTAGTACGAAAGTTTGACAACTGATCTTAGTGGCTTAATACGAACACTTGACCATCGTTCATCCCGGATACTTGTATTAGTAATGACTTAATCCTTGCAGGCAAAGTCACAGGCTAGATACAAATAAAGTTTGATTTAATTATCACCCGAAGAGGTAAGTACTAATAAATTTTAATTTGCCCTTTACTAATAAAAAAAAGTGATATAGTATGCAATTTGCACTAGCAACGAATTTTTAGATCGCCTTTAGATAAGAATGTGTGATAAGAGTTAATTTTACAACAAGAGAGCAAAGCTAACTTTTTGCCGTGAGAGCTGATTTGAGTCCCGAGCTATCGAAGGATTCTATCACTGAATCGCGAGCATCGCGAGAGCTTTTAAAGTAGAATCCTGAGCGGGAGCGAGTGATTCAATACTAAATAGTACCTAAACCAAATATAGTTATTATTTCAGCTGAAAGTTGTGCAGGCTAATGAATACTAAATGCTAAATAAGCTATTTGCCTGGAAAATTAGGTAACTAAACCACAATTAATTATTTATGTCACTTACTAAAAAAACGTTTATGATTCAAGAACTTGCTATATACAGAACGATGCAGACGAAATTTATGGAAAATTATTACAGTGAGTTAATCAATGTATACCTATTAAAAATTTATTAACCTAAGTAAGTAACTGTTGAAGGTATATAAGGTGTTATTGTGGTTCCATATTTGCGGTCGGGATTACTTTTTGAATTTAGGTAAGTATTAGTAATGCACTAAATAATGGTAACTAATTACCAACAGTGTCTCGGTTTTGATTCTAGTAAGTTCAACTTTATCGTGGGTTAGCGTTAAAATGTAAAAACATTAAAACTCACACATATTAATAGGCAAATTCGTAAAACAAATATTTGTTGCGTGCGGAAATAAACTTACGACAAGCAGCGGAACAGTCAATAGCTTATATTCACCGCGTTTTAACTGGCATTTGGCCTCTACTGTCCCAATGCGCAAAAGCCAGGCAAAAGTCTTCGAAATGCCATTTCGACGAAGCGTTAATGTTCGACGTGCGCGTTAAAGAGATGTCGACAAAGCAGAAGGGCCTGCCAGGACCACTGCCTGCTGGGGTTACAGGATTTTCGAAAGAGAAGAAGAGATACCGCGGACCCGAAACACAAAAGGCAAAAGAAGGAACAAGGATGGGTTTTACTCAGTAAAAGATTGACACTCCCCGAAGACTGCTCCCTTAAGAAGTAGCCTAAGAAGTAGCTTAAGAAGTAGCCTAAGAAGTAGCCTAAGATGTAGCCTAAGAAATAGCTTTAACCAGCACTTGCGATACACTTCCAAACATTTAAAATTTAATCATAATATACAAATATACAGAAGGGGACTTAGGCCCTAGGTATTCTCTATCATTTAACCATAGGAAGATTATTGCTAGAAATGATTTGCACACCACTTAAAGTCTCTCTCTTTCTCTTCGTGAAAGATTTTTATAAATTAAATAAACGTGAACGGAAAAAAGCTACTACTTACACAGTTCGGACCTTATTTTCAATGTGGCAACACTGTAAACACTCGAAAGTAAAAAGAAATGTCTATGAACAATGAACCGTACTGGGTGTTATCAAAGCAGTTGCAGTCGTGAATCTGATAAAATTCGCGGACGTTGGCGAGGGCACGGGTCAACTACCAATTGTGGCCCTGGTGATATCGGCAACAGCATTATTAAATTTGTTAATAGCAGTGAAGATATTGGGAATAACGAATTTCTTGATAGCAACCCGGGACCTCTGCCTGGCCCGGCTCGACCCCTATTACTGAACTGTGTTTTGCCAAATGGATGTATAGCCGTTATAACAGTCATGAAGGAGAATCAAGGAATTAAAAGAATTTTCGAGAAAAATTATGTTTATCATGAAGTAGACCTTGCGAGAAAACAAAAGTATTCCTTGTTTTTTTGTAGATCCATCAAAACAAACTTTTTTTAGCCTTTCTAATTACCGTGAAACCAGCTGTATTTGTAAGCTTGACACAATATTTTTAATAATGATTTTATGTTCCACTTTTCAATACAGTATTTTATGTGGCTGTTTTAATTTTAAAACTCACTTTATTACTTTTGTTTCAGAATTTAATGAATAGATAACAAGTAGCTCACACTAATAAGCGTGTTACAAATTAAGAACAATAATCTATTCTAAAAAAATATTCACATACTTACCAAAAGAGAAAGTACTATTCGTTATAAGTCAATTTTAAATACAGCTACAAATTTAACTGAGTTTACAACTATCAGGTGAACTTTTACAAAAGCAACAGGACAGTTGCAAATTCCATCCTCCAGTCAAAGATCTTAACAAACCTCATCCGAATCAGCTCCAATCTAAATCTAGATTGCAGAATAAAGAACACACCGCTACACCACGTACGTGATACAAGATGCGTTCCTTTAACAAACACTCAATGCCAACAAAGGGTACAAAACGCATGCATTTATGATCGTCAAGCCTATTCTAGGTCCGTGGCCCGATCACCGAGGCCGGGCCAAATTGGCCAAATGTCGGTGTCGCTCCCAATTGATATGATCGGGCAATGAATGCAGCAACTTGTGTCACAATGCAACAAGTATCAGGAGTTTGATCATCCGATATGGGATGGGTAGGACATAATAGCCATCTACAATGTGTGGTGAGAACGTCATATGAAATAATTGGAAAGTTCTGCGTAGGCGACCCTTTTTCTTTCGAATTGAAAATCATCAATTGACATGGTAGTCACATAGTATGCTAGATGCATTGCAGCAACGGATATCCTTTAGATTCTTTTAGGATGTAATTGTTTTCTAACTGCCTATCTTTTTTATGGGAAGATTATGAAGACATTTAAACCATAGTAACCTATGTTAATGATGATACGTTTGAAAATTGACTGTCAAATTAGGACACTGTTTTTTTAGATGGGAAATCATCAAATAACTGCTTCTGCTCTGGTCGGAGCAGGAACAGAAGGCAGTTTTAGACGTGTACTGACTAAAACCATCCATGTTTCTTCTTTTAACATTTAGGTTCCGCGACCGCGTTATCTCTTTCAAACCAACCCGCAGCCCTGGCTAGCGTAGGCGACCCTAAGTAACCATTTAAGAAAGCAACTACTACAGAACCATGTTCTATCTCCATAAAATGATCGGAGCAATGTTCAAATGTGAGGATAACGATTCCAGAGAAATCTACATCAACCGTAAGCTTTGAGAAGCCCCGTTAAGTTTAACTGCGTCGTTTGCGTATTCTCTATCCGATTGTCAATCTTCGTAAAGCCTAAATGCTCGTAAACCAGTATCTTTGAATAAGGAAGCACACGTTAAACTCAGATTTACATTAGATCATAGCTTTGAAAGCAGTGACACTAATAGGTTTTCTAGAAATCTGCAGTTTATAGGCTGTGTTAAGTGATGTTTCAATTGATGAAGTCATTGCGAAACATTGGTCATAAAATGTATTGTGTGCCAAACGGGAAACCTGAGATTTATGACATAATTGACAAATAATTCTAGCCAGTTTTCCTGAAATGGGAGATGTGAACATTCAACCTATAGTTCCCGGTTATGTGTATCATCATTCTCCTGCCCTTATCAAAAGTTATTTGTGGTTAGCGCAACTTGTCTTCTTCTTCCATAATCCTCTATATTCGTAAATTCATCAGACACCTTCTTTGCCATATCATCCTTTACACAATTCATCCATCATTATTTTGGCCTTCCTCTTCTACTATCCCCACATGAATAAGGGAAATGTCGTGAATGAATAAAAATAAATAAAATAACCCTCACGACATTTCCCTCATTCCTCCGCAGTGATGCGAAGTTTGTACCAACCAAGCCTATTGTTATCAACAGTTCACAAATTCAGACTTCGATTTGCTACTGAGACATTTCTGACCGATTTTTGACCCGGAATTCGGACCTAGAACTCCACTATATCCATTAGTCGGATACTAAGAAGAAGCGACTGATAAGAATAGAATGCCAATAAATAATAACTCAGTGTACAAGTATCATGAGAGGAAATTTTGTTGTGTAAATAATTATGGACAAAACAAATAACACTTGTTTGTTCCAACAACAAACAAAGACGAAGTATTTACACATGCCCCAATAGTAAACTATAACACAGACAGTGTTATGATTATGATAAGTCAATTAAATAATTATTCAATACTTAGTTATTTATCTCAGTGACCTGGAATGTTATTGGAAAACTTGACAAGAATCTTCATTACTCAAATTATATTAAGCTTGAAAAGTCTTAAGAGGCTAGACAAAAAAACAATCGTTTTCGAAACGTATTCATTTCGACGAGTTTTAGTAGGAAGTATTAGTAGTTTCTTCGTAAATAATGTCAACCCACACACGCGACTCTCGCACTCCCCTATGGTAAACCCATGGTTAGATCTTCTTTTGAATGGGTCAGAAGGTTAAGCCAAATAGAGATGAATGAAATGTATATGTCAGCGAAGAGAATGCTAAGGGCGATGTGTGGTAAAATCTGAAAAAGCGCCGGTTACTGAAACAAACTGAACCTGTGCCGGTTAGCTGGTATCGAGGGAAATACCGTGAGGAAAGTTTTGAGAATGAATGCGAAACGATGGATGGACTGTGGAGAACGATGATATGGCAGAAAAGGAGGCGTCTGATGAAATGACGAAAAATAGAGAAGCATGGACGCAGAAAAGATGGTGCGACGCCTAATAAATTGGGATAAGACCAGGAGAATAAGAATGTCAATCCCACACATCAAGGTTTTTATGACAACAGAACAGGTTACGTAGATAGTTCCTTGAAGTACACCGTTATGTAAAATTTAAAAATGACGGTTTCAAAAGCTGACTTTTCAATACAGATAACCTCAGTGTCAAGGACCCATTTATTCCTGATAAATTTTTAGAAAAGTTAAGATATTGGAACGCGAAAAAGACAAACAACATCATTGTGTACTTAAACTCTGAGACTGCAAAAGATATCTTATGTCCGATTAGTAAGTTCGCCTTTGACCCTTTTTTAATCAATATACAACTGATGGAAAGAAACAAAGAACTTTTAAATGACGACAAACAGATACATCATGGCGATTAAGTCCCTTTTTGCGCATGGGGGGAGTGTCAGACATGTACTGTCTAAAACCGACCCATGTTCCTTCTATTGCTCTTTATGTTCCGGGGCCGCGGTATCTCTTTCGAACAACCCGCAATCCCGATTGAGGATTGAAAAGTTCCCTCCAAACATCTGCAATGTTTCTCAGGCTAGATTTGAACTATCTTAGAGAACAAACAGTAAACTGCAGTCAAGGCTATCTCTGCAACTCCCGTGGAAGTAGGCCATGCAGTGGGCCAATAAAATAAAATAGCAATATCGACAGAAGATTTAATAGTACTAAACAATAACAAATGCTTGATATACATCAATTGCATTCGATTGGCAATCAATGTTAAATATCGCGCAATGGTGTCAATGGCGGGTAGTTAACACTGATTTATTTCTTGATTGGCTGAAGAGCTACAACCATCTGGAGTGAAATATTTTGTATTAATTTAAAAACAAAAGGAAGGGTACTGAGTTCCGAAAGAGAACACAAAGGGCAAAAGAAGGAACATGCATTGTAGTCAGAAGCTTGAAACTCCCCGCCGCTCCGCCCGGAGCGAAAAAAGTTATTTGATGATTTCGCATCCGAAAACAAAGAAAAAAGCTACAAAGTTGGAATTAAAACAAATGCAGTTATCATTGCTAAATGGATGGTGAAATTACCATAAGCTTAGACGAATGCAGTGAAGTATTGGACCGAAATGACATATAGACCCACTTTAAATAATTTTTCCTGTTGATAGCAACGCGGATGATTTTTCGTCGCCTTGTGATTTTTTACTTATACATATTTGATTACTACTACAAGTTTAGTCCGTAAAAATTAATTTAAATTAAAACAATTCCTTCCCTTTGAATAACTACAACGACTTAGGTACTACTCTGTATAGGCAAAAACGTAAACCTCTTTAAAAGAGACAAATTGACAGTATACATATCACAAGATCATAATCATATTTCATAGCTTAGTCAAAATACCAGGCAAACATAAAGTAAAAGTATTAAAATAGGAAGAATTCTTTACTTGTGTAAAGAGTTCTCACACGCCTTACCGAATGGAAGCAGGACAATCGCAAGCTCCAAATAGTTTACATCAGCACGGTGCTACAATGAACTGCGCATTGTTCCGGCTTACTAACGGTAATAGTGACCTCAGCCCGACCCACGTGCTGCGAAGGATTGAAGATACAAGCTAATAGTTCTGTTTATGACTCAATTTTGTATGGAATTACCAGATATCGTGTTCGAAGGATATTGAATCCTAAGTAGTAATGCTTGGGCTGTAATTCTAAAATTGGTCCCTAATATAAAGCTGAGTCATCTTGATTACTAACTTGGTGAACTCAACGGATCCTAAGAAACATTTAATTCAAGACTCCTGAGGGCCTTGCAACTCCTGAGGACATACAAATTACCTTTAAAGTGCTTTGTATGTATGACAACATTTAACAGAACTTATTTTCGATATCTGATCAACAGTCTTATAAATATTTGACATTTCCAATGTCTTTTATTTGGCTAAAATATCACCTTGTTCCCTCAAGTATAAATCGCTCTGACGTGACTTGAAGTCAAGCCAGGTATGTCAGCAAGGTTGAGGGGCCTGGCAATGCCAGGGCCACAGCCTGCTGGGTTTTCGGGTTGTTCAAAAGAGATAACGCGGGCCCGGAACAAAAAGGGCAATAGAAAGAACATGGGTGAGTTGACACTCCTCCCCGCTCCGCCTAAAGCGGGGGCAGTTATTTAATGATCCCAAGTCAAGCAAGATTTTGCTGTCTTTTGTGTCAAGTTAATAACGCAAGGAAACTATTCATTTGATTCTTTTAGTGTGAACATTCGTACTTGAAATTTACAGATACGTCACTTCCAATTTACTGAGATCATTTCCCTATAAACCTAGCAAAAATAATCCATTTAAGTTCCCTATACACCAGTCAATGTTTCAGCAAAAACGCATTCTCATTCGGGCATGACCACCGCTCCTAATAGATGCACCATACATCACTTTAACATTCGTAGATGACCGAAATGATCATGAATGTTGTGATGACAGCAGTGTGACCCAAAAATATAATTGAAGCAATTGCCACATGGCCGTGTTGGCCGTGATTGAGGGTGATGTCAGTAAGGTCATAGATAGTAGACGACCTCTCTGATACGTGAGTTTTTGTAAAATCACATTTTTTTGTGTTATTTTGTAATCATTGTGATTAATCGTTTAGATTTGGTGTTGTGTTATGCTTTTGCTAATAGGTGTCATCATAATGAAACAGTTGGTTTCTGATTTTAAATTCAAATTAAGAACGTGCCAACGGTTAACGCATCTTTTTTCTACCTCAGAATTTATAAAAAGAAAATGGCTTCCTTTAGACTTCAGAGCCGCAGGCAAAAACCGAGTAGGCCTATAATTTTATACATTTTATTTGGAGCCATGTTATTAAAACGTGTGCTAAATGATAATTGTTAAACACCGGACGAGTTGAAGGACGCTCGCCCGCCGTGGGACTCTACCGATGGGAGTTTTGCTTTATGAACGAGTGTACACAAAATAACTTGTATGAATGAATGTAACCTGCACAATTTATTTAATGGACAATGCAATATGGTTATAAAATTATAATATAAATCATCATATTTGTGCCCCATGCTGTCGGGGGTCGGCTTAACTAAAAAATCAAAAGTAAAAGAGTAAAATATATGGTATGATTTGGACTAGGCAGCGAAAGGGGTAACATTTTTTTTCTTCCATTCTCCCCTGTCAACCGTCACGCAATCATTTTTTTCCTTTTATATAATTTCTTACAAAATCCATCTTCTTTTCTTTGGCCACACTAACCCTCTCCAACCATCAACATTCATGTCCGCCACAACAAAAATTTTAAAAAAAAAACATAAAAGTTACAATCCACATTCCAGTTCTAAACTCGAAAAACGAAACCGTAATTTTGAAAATAGAATGTCAAGGTTATGTCCTGCCCCAGTATTTTCATTACCGCATTGACATTACAGCCCCTATACAGATACAATCTTGAATAGAACAGCTTATATCACACACTGTATAACAGGTCTGTTTCGCGGTCAAGGCGAACCTGCGCGGGCGCAAGGTGCAACGTAGTATCGCGTTGCATCCACTTAGCATAGGTAATAGGACCTGACTTTACGAAGAATGGACACTTTTACTCTCTAGGATGCAGACTGATGACTGTCCTCGCTTAGAATTCGTTGTGGTTGTGACTATGCATTGCACACTAAGTGGCATTTTTGGCAGTTGACAATTTTACACTGGAATTTATTGCTGACGTGAGTTATGTGGCCAGAAAACATTGAAGAAAAAGATAAACAACCCTTAAAGGACCTTATCTTTACTAATATTATAAAACCGAAAGTGAGTTTGTTTGTTTGTTACGTCTTCACGCCTAAATGGCTTAACCGATTTTGATGAATTTTGGTACAGAGATAATTGGGAGCCTGGAGACGGACATAAGCTAATTAAAAAAAATATATAAATCAGGGAGAAAGAGGGAAGAAAAGGGATAACTTACTTTTGCTATTACAATAAATAAGGCGCAAGGGCAAAAACTACAGGTAGCAGGTACCTGCAAATCAGGAAAGAGGAACTGTGTTACCCCTAATATTGTGAAACTTTATAAACTCGTGGTTTTAAATTGACATGCCGTCTAATTGGCACAGTACCTACTGTCTTTTGGAAAAATCTCGATCAATCACCGAACTATCTAGTGGGATTTCATCAATTGGGAGAACACCGTGAGCAAGCCCAACGGCCACGTTATTCATAAGAATTAGTCGTTGACTTCCAGAGATTAGTCACAGAATAATCCTTACTAATATTATAAAAGCGAAAGTGAGTTTGTTTGTTTGTTACCTCTTCACGCTTTAATGACTAAACCGATTTCGATGAATTTTGGTACAGAGATAGTTGGGAACCAGGAGACGGACATAAGCTAATATTTTTTTGAAAAAAGTGGGATGTGAGGGAGAAAGAAGGAAGAAAAGGGAAAACTTAACGTTGCTATTACAAATCAATAAAGCGCAAGGGGAACTGTGTTACCTCGAATTTAACGCGAGCGAAAGCAAAAGCCGCGAGCAAAAGCTAGTATCTGTATATTTTGGACGGAAAGAAGCAGTCTGGGCTATCACGTAACGTCTAGCACCATAAATTGGTCGTTTCCTTTCATCAACTTATTTGCAAATACAAGGGGCTAGCTTGTTTCCTTTAGTCGACCTAAGTATATATTTTAATAAAAAAAAAACTTGGCATGCATGAAGCAGTAAAAAAATAGTAACATTTTGATTTAAACACCATAACATATTGTCTCATTAACGTTACGAAAGCTAACAAATATTTTTATCTAGATATAAAACTAAGGCATAATATAGTAAAGAAAACCCTTAAAACTAATTAAATAAAAAAACTTTAAATTGGATTATCCTAATACCACGAAGTCCTGTTCTAGTATGGATTCATTAAAAATCAAACAACACAATACTTGCAGAGCTTAGAAGCTGCTTGAAGGCATTTATTCTAGATCGAATCCACACCTGACATTTTCGACAGTACGAACTTACGTTGGGGATCACAGCCGCCAGACTAGAAAGACCTTTCTTACACCTTACTCTTGCGTACTCCCAGAGGCGGTTAATAGGTTATGATCCAAGTTATTCGGTCTTGGCTCACTGGTCGGTAAGACTAGACAAGTTTGGCTATAAATCACCCCGCCCCGCCCCCGGCGATCTAACATTAAAGGTGATTAAAGTGTGCGCGAGAGCAGGATGGTCCAAATTATACGGTTTGGCCTCAGTTGGCCACAAAAATGTGGTGCGGTCATTATCCCGGATGAAGCGTGGCTTGAGAGCACGTGCGCTGGGCCACATGTTGGAATGGGCACAATGCGTATGCCCCCTCTAAATGACATTGGCTTTTGAAACAAAAATTAGGATCTGATTCTTTGAACGATTTCTCGGTCGTGTTTTGTTACTTGGGCGATATTTGAACTGTTTGGAGGTTCATTGCCATTATTGAATAGTGACAAAATAAAGACTGACAATTATAATTGCTCGTCCATAGAAACACTTTGATTATGCCATTGATTTATTTTTCGTACGGATTTTCGTTGTCAAGTGTTGAGCCTCGTCATGCTCATTTCTACATTATCCTACTTATATTATAAATGCGAATGTTTGTGAGGATGGATAGATATACATCTGAGTAGAAGAGTAACAAACCATACGGTTTGTTACTCTTTCACGTCAAAACATCTGAACGGATCTTGATGAAATTTGGTACAGAGGTAAATTAAAGTCTGGAATAACAGATAGGATATTTTTTGCGATATCACGCGGGCATAGCCGCGGGCGCCAGCTAGTATTATATATTGGTACATTTTTAATAGGTGAACGATATTTTTACGGTGGAAATTGATCATTGCAGTTTGAACGAGACCTTAAATACCTACTAAACATGTTGTTCTAACTGAATGGTAAGTACATCGGATTATTTGTAAAATGACATTTGCATAAATATGATTGAGTTTAACCTAACAGTTTTATGTAAAACTATATGAGCTAGCTTTCACTGTGCTCACAGAACAGTGGTCTTTTATCCTCAGACTAAAACTGGATATAGAAAGTGTCTAACCACTGTATGGCAATGCAGAAAGTTAACATCTTTTTTTTTACCTTTGGTCACATTTTTAACATAAACTATTAATTGTTAAAAAATAATATTCCAATACCTCTGATAAGTAGTAATCTCATATTCTATTACACATTAATTATTTTTTTCCAGATTATTTTTGTAATAATAATAACTGCACCTAATCGAATTAATATTAGGGAATAAGTTGATATTAGTTGATTACTTATATTTTTTTAGAATGATAACATTACGAGTAACTATTCCGTTATTTTTTTAATTCTTTTATACTGGTATTAAAATATTTCATTAACATTATAATTTATATTGTACATAGTCAAGCTTTTGTTAACCTATTACTGCAATCGCTGTATAACTACCTACATAATTGAGTTATAAATAAATAATAAAGTTGTTTACCACAACAACTTACATTTCAGGCATGTAAATCAGAAATCTAGGTATAGGCATATACATGATATTTTGCAACATTTTGTCCTGTTTTCATTTTATTTTTGTTAAGTACTTATGTAACTAAATTACAACCTTTATAAGGGAGAATTAGGTGCACCAAAAAGGATTTTATCCTACTAATATTATAATCCCATCCTGATATAATATTATAAATGTGAATTTTTGTAAGGATGTATGGATGTTTGTTATTCTTTCACGTCAAAACTGCTGAACGGATCTTGATGAAATTTGACACAGATGTAGATTATAGTCTAGAATAGCACATAGGATACTTTTTTTCTATCATCACGCAGGCGGAGCCAGCCAGCTAGCATAATAATAATAATTAAAACTCATTCAAAGTTTGATGTCTGCAGTAATTGTCTAATCATTGTTACAGGAATGTTTCTGGAAGATTCACTGGCTTCTTTTAAATTTGATTTCTATGGCTAGGAAGGGTCTGAGTACTGAGATGACATCTGACAGAGAAGTATAAAACATGCTGTGCCAATCTCAAATAAATAAGAAAAAATGGGCAGGTGGCCGAAGAGTTACCAGAACACTCAATTCTTGTGCAAACATACCATTTAGTAATTGTTTTAGGGCCACTGATATAAATTAGTATTTGTTTTCAGACCTTCAAAAGTCATTCAAAATGTTAAACTGTTGTGGTAATGTGGAGTAAGAACATAATAATTGACAAGACTCAACATGACTTAGAAACTATGAATAAGTACGGGGGAAGACCATTCCAAGGATGTGTCTTTTATCTATCTATTTATTTTATTAAGAATGAACTCACTCTTGACCTCGATCTCGCCTGATGGTAAGCGTCAGATGAGGTCTATGATGGAGCAAGCGAGCCCAGAAGATGCCTATTGACTCTTGTTTTGAAGGCAGACGGGTTGTATGTGGTAGGGAACACAGAATTTTATTTTTTCTATGGCTCTTCTACATGGATCTACACACGGTAGTTATGGTGTTTAAACAATTTGTTCTAAAGATATTACAAAACTGCTAAACCTAACCACGAGATAATTAAAAACATATTATCCGCTTAATTGTTTTATTTTTAATTTTATCAGACTTGTCAACAACAGAGCTGTTTTTTAATTGGTAGTTCAGTGCGTAAATGTTTTAGTTAAGCGATACAGATTTGCATAACTGGTAGGTATGTGGGTGGATATAGATAATATAGGAAATTAGAACGGTATAATTAAGTGCCTACCCTGGCTTTACCCATAGCCTGTCTTCTGAGAGTAGGTACATATAATTTGTTAAAATACAAGGACTATGGTAACATGTGTTTGTGTTTGAGTGGGAATTTCTTTGCCATTTGTCATAGGAATGGCTTATCTCAACCATGTTGGAGTCGGTGTCCAGTCTAACTCCATAAAAGTGAATACCTACCAGTATCTTGGTAGTTTTTAATTTTTACTCAATTTTATGTTTCGTAGTACCTACTAGTGCTTACATAGAAGGGGTAACTACTAGAAAACGAATCCACTATATTATTAATCTAAATATCAGCACAAAAATTCAAATTCTAATTGGGATTTTAGAAATAGTTCTATAAGAAACTCATAGTTATGATTGCAAAATCGAAAATCGAATGTAGTGGCCTACTTACAATTTTGTTTTTAATTTATTCCAATAAAAATGCGTTACCTACTGGCTCCCTAACAAACAAAATAGATGAAACGAGGTTCTATCTCCTTTGTCTTAAAATTTAGTGCAGAAGCTATTTTCATCAAACAGTACTGACACAGAAGACTCAGCTGTGTTTGCGTTGCGACTTAAAAAATAGTGGTGCGTATAAAAATGTTACACGACCGAATTGGGCTAATTATTATAATTTACTTACCAATTTTGATTGCCTTTTGCCTGCTTAGACACTTTCAAGTCAGTCCTTTGTTTTATGTAAATATTTTTCGCGGAAAATTAGATCGTTTTCGAAATTATCGTTTACAAATTCAATTTTATGGTATTGGCAATATAAAATCTCGCATATAACACACTTATTAAATATTTCAAACTCCACCTTGTCCATGCGATGGTTATTCCAATAAATACCAATATTTTCTTTTATAAATCACGAAAGTAAACGTAAAACACTTGCATCACAAAACGGAACCATGCAACGTCAAAGAAAAGTACTCCGTTTCACGGCTAACCCGGCTCTCACAATATATTTTGTTTTACCATCACACGCATTGAAAGAAAATGATTATCTGTTGCGATAACAGAGATAGCTGTATATTTCTTCGTTAGCTAGAAAAGGATATCAATACAAGAGAGAGCGCGCCTCGAAGCGCGCGCTGACGCCATTTTGATTCTTGCCAGAGTACAAAAAGACCGTTCCAATTTACGCACTAAATCCGAGCTTGACATTCATTTGTTCATTTAAAATTTTAAGAATATTACGAAATTGACACAATAAATTTATATAGGTTGCTAATTTAAAGATGGGTATATATTTTTAATAATGTCATGATAAGGTTACTGTAAACAAAGATTTTTTTTTTATGAAAAAGACACAATTAAAATGTTAGTACTCGGGGCAGTGTGCTAAAAGTTCATGAAACAGACATATTTTTTTGACAGTTTTATTTTGGCATTAGTAGGTATTTGAAATTCGCGAATTTCAAATTAACCAGGAACTGAAATAGTACCTTCTAATAGTTTTGATTCAAATGAGTAAACCTTCATTCAAGGGTTTCAGTTTAGATTTAGATAGATGGGCTGTTTAATTGTATACTTAATATTAATATTTTACTTGAAATGTTCAAGATGAGAAATAAATTGGGGAACTATTGGCAAGGGGGATAAAATACTGTACCTTCTTTTGACTTCGAAGAAAAAAAAAATTACTGTGTGTGTGTATTTGTGTCAGCCTGTCGTAACCACAACTTTTCAATCAGGCTCGGTTCGCATAAAATTGAATATCCTATATTTCTGTGAACATATTTACAACAATATGACAAACCGTTTGGGGTCAATAGCGTTGATAGAAAAACACCTTTAACCTGGAGGTCGATCTCTGCGACTCGTGCCAATTTGCTTCCCCGTGATTGATTGAAAAACGAGTTTCTGTTTAGCCGTGCTTCGCGTTATCGTATTCAGGACACACCTTATTGCTGAACGTTTTCCTTTGTTAAATCTTTTTGATAGCTATCTTGCTGGCTTTACTTCAGTCGAGCTAAAGCTCGTACCCTTGCATTGGGTGGCGTTCGTATATTTGTTTTTCTTTTTATGCTCTATTTAGCCCGATAAAACAACCAACAACCTCCTAGGTTTATATTTGAGCAATTTGAATCCATGGACACCCAAAGGAAGAAGAACTAAGAAGACCTTGGTTGGTTGACAAGCGAGATGCGCTACAAGAAGAACCGTCTTAGTGCGAGTCGGACTCGTGCACCAAGGGTTCCGTATAAACCTGCGACATAAACGTCCTTATCTTTTGACTGCGTAGATTTAGAGGGTTGATATTTTTTTCCATGGAACCACACACCTCATTTTATAGTTTTAATTTCAACTCGATACCTCCACGCGTTCCTGATATTTATGGTTGTGACAGACAGACAGACGGACAACAAAGTGATCCTATAAGAGTTTTATGTTTTCCTTTTGAAGTGCGGAACTCTAAAAAATATGAATCTTTGTGGTTTTTTTTTTAATTTAGGTTGCATAGTTATCGTCGAGAACTTGATTATTTTAATGTAACAAAGTAATAACAAACACGTTTCGTATGCCACTATGAGAAACAGGCATAAAATTACGTAAGGAAATGGCATTCGGTGTAGTAGCACGTGACTTCTATCCAATGGCGAGCGTGGTGCCTGTGTGTGTGAGTGAGAGAGGGAGAGATAGAAAGAGATCCCCGCAGCCTAGCCACTACCTGCCACCGAAATTCTGGGAACCAGGTTTGAATGCTTCGGGACGTAGTTGTCGTATAAAGAAGGACTTGTATGTGCTGGATAAGAATATCGGTAGAGGTTGTGCTAGATAATATATTTAATTTAAACTCAATATTTAGCCATGCAATTAAAATCTGACGCTCTATTATTTTTATTCTAAATGAAGTAATGTCGAATAAATATATTAGAATGTAACGAATTGCATCTAATGAAATATTTATTATAATTTTTTTGAGTAAACGTTCAGGCACTACATTTATACTAGCTCATTACCTTATTTTGCAGGACTGGGAAGACAATTCATTCTTTTTAAGGTGAAGATTTCTTGAGAACGGCCAAAAATCAGGTTTTTTAATGCAGTGTATCTCTTAAACCATACATAATTTTAATCACTGAAAAAAAAATGATATTTTTAAGGCTTTTTTGCATACATTGATGAAATTCAAATTATAATTAAATATACTAAAATGTCTAAAAAAAATATTCAAACACACCTCTAAATTCTCTTTTAAAGCAGTTTATCTCTTCAATATTAATCGTAATTATAATCAAAAGTATACAATGAAATTTTCAATGCCAAACTGCGTTCAATGATGGATTGTTTTTGATTGAATAGTTAATATTTAATTTTATACAAATTTATTTGTATTTTTACGACAAACGTATGCAGTAAAGTCCAACGTCAAAATGTATGAACAAGGTCAACGACATAATACTGCGCCTTAAGACACCTAGAAAAAGAATAAAACAAAAACCACACTTGTTACCTCAAACAATTCTGAAAAGGTAATTATTGATACGAGCAAAATCTAAATACTCGAAGCTTCACATAGCCCCCATTGTATATAATTATTCTAAACACAGTCCGTGGCAACAATGGACCGAATGTTTGACGGTACCTTTGTCGCCGTAACACAACCCTCAAAGTTAAACATAACATCCGTACCTCCTATCATGCATGAGCGATATTAAAATACATACCGACCTATTAAAAAATAAACACTCCAGTTAAAGGAGAATGTCGATGAGTTGACGAGATAAATAATAACAATAAAGTGGCATTGATACTTAAATACTCATTAGCTAAACGATTAACTAGGTATTATATATTGTGTCTTTAGTTGGCGCCGGCGGCGCTCCAAGTTAGTTTTTCCAAATAACTAAACCTATACGAGGTACTCATTTTTTTCACTCAAGTAAACGTAACGTACTAAATGTTTAAAATTAGCTGACAACACAGAATCACAACTCGTTTCTTGTGTTTTTATCACACACTGGTCAGGTGGACAGGTTGACCATTATTTTTCAGGAATAAGTACCAGTAGGTAATGTTTTCTTTAAGTTTTTGTCAAAATATGCCCAATGCAAAATCAAAATGATTTCTTGCAATTTTCACGGGCCTTGTCGCTTTATTGCCCTTGTCGGCCCATTCAAAGGCCACAAGGCGACAAAAAATGTCTGATATCATGTCAGAAACTGACCACACGATAAAGAAGAAGAAGGAAATGTTGGGCCTTTATCAGAAAATAACAATGATATCTTCCCGATCATGTTTCGACCAATCCCGAAGAGGAGGATCGACGGCAGGAGAGTGAACCCATAGGATTTAGTTCAATAAGACCATTAGAGGTACTTTTGAATGACAATAAAAAAAAATGAAAAAAGGCAATTTCCAGAAAATCACTAAAGAGAAGGAAAATAAATTTACTTCCGGAAATCGGTGGCAATAAAATCGATGTATCAAACAAAAGTTACTTATACTTCTTCCAACTACCAGAAATAAATTTATTTCTCGTCTTTTTAGTAATTATTTAGAAACTTATTAGTTCAGTACACAAATTCTTATCGAGTTTAACTTTTGTATTATAACTTGCGAGATATTAGATATTAACATATCATACATATAAATATTAGAAGAATAATTTAAATCTTATATGGTTTTATCATAGATATCATGGTCAGACCTGGACCAAATTGAAATGGGACCAAAAAACAAGATTAAAGCTACACTCCCAGCCACAAAGTATAAAATAACTTGTGCAAGTAGACACTGTAGTTGTCCATTCTAAAGCGATGATTTTTATAGATAAGAAAAGCAAGAAACTCATGGATAGTTTTTTAAAACATAATAATTTTAGGTAGGTACAAGATCTTGGATTCTTGGTAACATCATTCATATTGAAATCAGTATACTACATAATAAATGTGAAAATGATTTAGAAAAACGTGCACATCAAGAGCGTCCATAGTATAAAATACATAAAAACACAGCAAAAGCAGCGTCAATTCAACTACTTTACTAACTTAAAAGAGAAAATCACTGACTAACGAAATCTAAGAAACCACAAGTGTTAAGAGTCTCAAATTTTGCACAGGGATCCTTTTAGGACGTAGGTGCTCATTAAAACGCGAATTTGTAAAGTTCAACCCCTGATATGGTGAAAAAGGGTGGCAGAGTTTGGAAGAACGGGATTCCTTAGCAGAGCTTTCTTGACATTTTGCGTAAAAAACATTATTTTTATATATCACAGAACATAACAGTCCAACCTCATTAGTTCATTACCTCTTTTCAGTAAATCGGAAAGTCAGCGTCCCGAAGCATTCGGTCGGGTCAACAATCTTTTGTAGATGCTCAATGGGAGAAAGCTTACTCGAAAAAGCTCAGACTCTTTGGCGCTTTGCAGTGACTACGTTATCAAGTTGATAGGTATCTATGTAGCTATGTATTGTTCAATTATCTCAGAATTAATTCCAAGGCTGACACCCAATTAGGAAGGTGTTAATATTTTAAATTGCAATAGGTATCTACTTGACATTCCAAATACGGAAACGACATTCAATTACATAGTTCACACAATTAAGTTGGTATGAAAGTAAATATCGTCAAATGTAAGTTAAACAAGACACTTTAGGGGTAAAGGTCGTGCAAACAGAACTAAGTAGGTACCTATACCTAAGTATCAAACTAAGGCTACTATAGTATTAGAGAAGCTTCGTATCCTTGTTATGACATTTCTTTTATGTGTAACACCATATTTTACAAACTCTGTTTTTGTACTGTTTACTAAATTATTGACATTTGTAGGGTTCCTACCTCAAAAAGAAAAAAAATAGAACCCTTATTTGATCAGTTTGTTGTTCTGTCTGTCTGTCTATCTGTCAAGACCCTTTATCTCGGGAACGCGTGGAGGTATCGAACTGAAATTAAAACCATATACTCAACTCTTTGGTTCCTTTGTGTTGTGAAAAAATTAACCATCTAAGTCTTCGCAGTCAAAAGATATGACTGTATAAGTCGCTAGTTTATACAGCCGGTTTTTCTTTTAACGTACCCTCGGTAGTTACGGGTGAAATTACACATGTGGGGCAACATAAGTCATTTCTTCTGTATCGTGGGTGCATTTACAAACTATTAACCTTTCGTGTGTCTATGACGTGGATCCACGCGAGACACAATGCGTAATTAATTGTGTCTGTAATTCCGGCATACGAAAGGTTAAACTCATTATACCCAAACAGCCAGACCCGGAACAACTATCTGTAAGCTATACAAATATTTGTTCCATACGGGGATTAAACCCTAGACACGCAGCGCTGCAGTCGACTGCTCAGCCACTGCGCCAACCGTGCCGCCAATAAACTATATTAATTTATTCTATGATTTAAGCGGCTGTGGCCAAATGGAAAAACTTATCCTGAACTTTCGAGGTAAAAAAAAGATACTACTTATACCTTCCTAAATCTACAAGGTTTTACAAATAAATGTCACGGTTAGAATAAACACTAACGGTAATTTCAAGGATACAAGAACCAAATAAATCTGGCGTTAATTATATGCAGGCATACCAACTTACCAATCTAAATATCAAAGGGTTTTTAGTAGGTAGTGTGTTACTTATGTTTATCTATGCTACATTTTAGTCGAGTGTCGCCCAGCACTATTTATTTCAAAATAGAAATACTTCAGGTTACATACAATTCTGGTTTTAACGCCTTTACAAAATGTGTTCCTGCAAACTTAACGCTGGACAGGGAAAATTAACTCTATTTTGTCCTACATATAGGCGCCAAATCACTAGAACCGGATGCGAGCGTTCGCCTCTACAAGGACACATTGCTCCGTTTAAGCGAGGCAGAATGCCACAGTGTCCTGCGGACAATCTTTACAGAGGTGACACCTGGGCGTTTCCTCCAGCTAGATTAAGTGCCCGAACCTCCCGAAACTTCCATGTCCAATGAGAACCTGCGTCAGGCGGTAGTAGTGACGTAGGTCCCCAAAAAGGAACTTATCGCCACTACTGTGGCGTGCTATTCACGGGGTTGCCACAGTTGCTCTGTCCATGCCACCATGAGATCGCACCGGAGGTCTCGGCGGTGATTTGCCGCGGCAGCGGAGTTTCCCCCTGTGTAGTGTCTGCGCTGCTTTATCCCCCTGATGCATCTCATCAATCTACAGTAATTGAACATTACTTAAAAAAGAAAACTAAATTTAAAAAAATAACATACATTTATTCACATAAACTTAAAAAAACAACAACAATACGTAAATGGACTAGACAATTTATACAACATTGCAATTAAGTACAGAAATATAATATTTCCAAAAAAACTTCACGACTTCGTCAGTAATATTGTTGACAATATTTTAATTATAAATCTTGACCTATCAACAGTGGGACGGCTATTTTTAAAACAAAATATTTTTTTATTTTTTAAATGCACCTCTAAAGTTTATTTGAGCAAAACTTTATTATACTCTCAAACAATTAGTAGACACCTCCTTTTTCCAACTTTTTAGAGCATAAAATGACAACAATTTACATTCGATAAATAAAACATTTCCAAACTTCTTAACAATTTATCATAATAATCAATTTGGAACCATTGGTCTAAAGTTATACCCTGTTATTATTAAAGTAATACTATTACTAATAAAGTCGTATTAATTTTGGTTACCTTTAAAGTTTCGTAAATCAGACTGCAATTTGCTAATCTGATGTCATTTTTTACATAGCCTACGATACCTGGGGTCATAACTAAATTAACTTTTTAAATGAAATGAGGGAACTCATCGCATTTTATCGATCTCCAAACACATCTATAGAGTATCCTTACAAAACTTGCTTCCTTGCCAAGAATACTTTACTTATACTTGAGCTCAAACCTTAAAACATTAATGTTACTCCTAAACTATCTTTTATTTCATACTACGTGGTTTTCTTCTCTGGCTTCAGCGGTAGTGTTTCATCGTCATAAGAGAGATGTCCAATGAGAATGGGCTCAACTCCCTTCTTCTCATTTTCATCCACGTTATCGGGCAATTCTCGTCGCCCTAATTCTTCTGCAAGACGCTTGAATAGCTCCCTGAAAAATATACAAGCAACGTTCACTTACGGGTTACGGGGTATTTCAAGTTTAAATTAGTCTATTGGATTTCGCTGCACTAATATGGATAAATTATAATCAAATATAGAAACACAGTCTACAAGACTTAAATACGAGTTTGTGTAAATGTATGCTGATGACCGTGATGATATGGCTAGAAAGGGGAATAAACACTGAGATGCTAATAAAGACATGGAAGAAGTAAACCAACTTTAAGGCTGAAAAAAACCCTAAATACCACTAAACCGACCAGGAGAGAGCACGAAAGAACAAAATGCATGCTGCACTGACCACAAACAAAATGAAATGGTTGGAATAATATGTCGATGCTTTAAGATAATATTGACTAATACTAACTGGAAGACGACTCCTTGCATGTTCTTAGCGAGATAGTAGAGGAAGAGCCAGTCAGCGAACTGGCAGCCGTTGACGACCTCGATGACGTTGTAAGGATCGAACTTGGTGTCCTTGCTGGTCGCTCGCTGGAACATCATCATGTTGAACTTCGGAGAGCGCCGGTACAGGAAGAACGAAGCAAAACGCCAGACCACAGCTGAAATAAGAAGCAAGCAATAAGTTTAAACCAAGACATCCACAAAAATCATTAAAAGAGATCTTTAACTATAGGATGAATGAGAGCTTATCAAAACTGTGGTTAGTGGTTAATCAAAATCGATCACTACAGGGTGCAATATAATAAACGCAACAAATCTCGTGTGGTTTTTTAGACCGAATCATCAAGGCATGGATCGAAAGTTGCTCAGTATCAACTGAGCAACTTTCGATCCATGCCTTATAAAAAATCATCTAGCTTTTTTTTAGTTTTAACATACATGCATGCGTGGTGGTGGATGACACGTTTCTTCAAATTATTTGGTTCTAAGACATCGCAATGTTTTCCTTAGCATTGAAATAATTTGCATCAGGTACAATGCTTGCCTGGGACAAGTACAGCACTTAAGTCATGTCATCCGACCATCACTGCTCACGGCAAGATGAATACCTTTTATTTTATGTAGTCTCTAAAAATATGGAGGAATAAAGATCTGATAAGGTTATTACCGAGGACTGAGACGATGAAGAGGAACAGGAACCAGAACCAGAAGACAGTGTAGATCTTCTCGTGGATGATGTTGAGTGCCATGACGCAGAGGGCATCGTGCTGCTGGATGGAGCCGCTGGGACCGTACTTGTGGAAGATGCACTTTGTCACCTGGGCGCAACACACAGGGTAAAATAAAATAAAACAGTAAGCTAAAGCCCTAGAATCGCAGAGTTCTGCTTGATAAGTGTCTTGGCCCTACACAATATTAGCAATTTTGTTGTACATCATCCTTCTACTTACAGAGATATTACACGTCAAAGATAAATCTATTTCAAAAGTATTTTTATAAATTCAAGTTATAAGGTTAAAACTTTACTTTAAATACCTACACGACCCCTCGATGCATCCAGCGCCATGTTTTGAGTTCGTTACATTGAGTCTTATTATAAAACGGGATTGAACCCCAAATTGACGGCTTCCTGAAGTCTCTGTTCACACCTATTTTTGAAGTGTGACTTTGAATGCTTGTTGGTGAGCAAAAGAAATACGTAATCGAAGATCGTAACCCTGCGCGCTCGTGATAGGTCCTCATAAAGTTGAACTTTTAATTGACTGCAATCAATTCATGTTTCTTCTTCTTATAGTATCATGCTTACCTTCGGGAAGACAGTCTCCAGTGGGTCAGCAATTTGGTTCCAATCTTGATAATTGAGCACACTGGGGCCCAGGCCTATGAACTGACCGTTCAAAAACCTGTTAATGATCCAGATCTCAAATATCACGTGAAGCAAGTTCAACACTTCCATGGAAACCAGCCAGACGGACCACGTGCGGGATATGCGCAACCTAGAAGTAAAAAAGTTTTACTGTCACAGATGAATAGGTATAGACACAAAGAATTCTACAACTGGGATAAACTCAGTTGCCTAGCAGTTGGTGATAACAATGCCAATTAAAATCTAGTTCGTTCTGGGGTTGTGAGTTGTTCGAAAGAGATACCGCGGTCCCATAACAGAAAGGGCAAAAGAAGGAACATGGGATAATATTAGTCCCCAATAGGAATTTCTCCTGTATCGTGGGTGCGTTTACAAACATTTAAACTTACATACACAAACAGCCACACCCGAATCAACTACCGGACTGGTTTTAGTCAGTAAAAGTCTGAGTTTCCAAAGTATTTTTTTCTGAAGTTATTTAATGCTTTCCCATCCACAAAGAAGTTTAGTGTGTTAATGAAGTTGGGCTGTGAGTCTTACCTCAATTTGATATCCCTCCTGATGATTTCAATTCGTTGGTCCAGCGTGGCCTTGGAAGGCAGATCCATGCCAGCAACTGTCGAGTCCTCTTCTGTTAGAGCGAGGCTTGCGTACTGCAAGCCGTCCACTAACGCTTTTATTCTTCCACCTGGATAAGACATTACAGCATTAGATTTTCATTGAACCCCTTGATCTTACCCTTACTGTCCATTACTGGACATCTTTGTTACGTCAGAACAACCGGCCGTATTGGCTTCTGCGTTATGTATCTGAACGTTTTTTTGGGTTTTGTACCTCAAAAGGAAAACACCAGTCAAATGCGAGTTTGAGGTGAGGGTTCCGTACAAACTTGGGACGTAAACGGCCATATCTTTTGACTGGGTAGATTTAAAGGTTTGAATGTTTCAAACTCCAAGGGACCACTGATTTAAATATATGATTTGAATTGGAACTCGATACCTTTACGCGTTTCCGAGATAAAGAGTTCTGACAAAAAGACGGACAACAAAGTGATCCAATAAGGGATCCGCTTTATCCTTTTGAGGTACGGAACCCTAAAAACACTTTGTTGTCTGTCTGTCAAGATCCTTTATCTCGGAACGCCTGGAGGTGGGATTTGAAAACATTAACAACTAGTTTTTGCCCGCGGCTTCGCTCGCGTTAAATTCGGGGTAACACACCCCCGAATACTGAAACGTCACTCAAAATTTAAGTCCCACTTAAATTTAACAGAGCCTCAGAAGTGACGTTTGACCATACAAAATCTAAAGTTTAAGAGCTGCTCAAATGTTAAGCAGCCCTCACATTTTGAGTGACGTTTCAGTATTCGGGGGACAGTCCCCTTGCGCCTTATTGATTCGTAATAGCAACGCTAGGTTTTCCCTTTTGTTCCCACTTTCTCCCTCACATCACACTTAAAAAAAGCCTATGTCCGTTTCTGGTTCCCAACTATCTCTGCACCAAAATTCTTCAAAATCGGTTTAGCCATTAAAGCGTGAAGGGGTAATAAACAAACAAACAAACTCACTTTCGCCTTTATAATATTAGTAAGGATTTATCCTTAGTTTTCAGTTTAAAAAATGTATTATTTCTAAGAAAATGTTTGAGTAAACGATGTTATCGCGCGTTCTTTGTCATGGAACGGAACTCATCATCGCAATATTGATGTGACACACATTTCTACGAAAGATCTAACCTGGATTCTCTAGATATGATTAAGTTTGTGGACATAAAAAATTACACAAAGTGCAACTTTAATAAAAACACAAGTAATTAAATAACAAAAAATATATCAATTAAATTAAATTTTGACCACATGGTTGGCGCAGTGTCTGAGCGATCGACTGCTGCGCTGCACAAATATTTGTATGACCTACAGATAGTTGTTCCAGGACTGGCTGTTTGTGTGTGTACGATTGAATGTTTGTAAACGCACCCACGATACAGGAGAAATTCTTGGGGCAAATCGTTGCCCCAACGATTTTAAAAAAAAAAAGCTATCGCCGCGAAAATATTGACACAGTCTAAACAGCTTTGTGAACTTTAATAAAATGGTGCTGATTTCTTTTACATGGTGCTGTGAGACGTTTTCCTGGTGGTGATCAACAGCAAATAATTGAACCATGAGATTAATAAATAATAATGGTAATATTTCTATTGCAAGAACGCATATTTCTATTGCGTAACCCCGTCCATGGGTGACCAGCCATTATAAACTAAGTTTCCTCCGCGCCTCGGATAACACGTTAAGCTGCAGGTCCTGGTAGTCGTGTGTACATGTTTGGCAGTCGTTACCGCCATTACTGGTAGTCAGGACATAAAAGTCTGGCAACCAGTCTTACCAAGGGTATGGAATAACCCAAAATATATCTAATAATATTAGTGGAGGTCAAATAGGCCAGGCAGATAATGATTTCTATTCCAAGAAAGGCTACTATTCAGAAAACCTACCTTCCTTCTTCTTCCAGATGTAATGAGGCATGTAGAAGGCCATAGACTGTATGAACAGCACGAACGGCACCCATTGATAGTACGTGTGGTGGAGGACTTCGTCAGAGTCTGACAGGGGACCCACGCCGGGGTGTGGCAAGAACCCTCCTTGTAGGAGGCTCTCGTTGTAATGTCGAACCTGTAAGTACAAAAATTTAGTTCATGCTTTTCGCTATTTCTAGGTCGGTAGTAAGGTAAAAGTACGGTTAAGTTAACTTCTAAACGAAGTGCAACTTTACGCACTGCATCATTTATGTCGTCAGTGGCTATAAGTTATATCTAAATCGATTTGTATCAATATAATGTGTTAACGATGCATAATCAAAATAGTAGCTTTTGTTCTCAAGGAACTTTACTTTATAATATTGCACATCTTAGTGGGCGAAGCTCATTAGTAGCAAAAAGTATTTAATCAAGATTACACTAACCAAAAATAATAAAACGGAACTTACAATAGTAAATGTAGCCATAAAGAAACAGTATTTCTCAATCAGCGGTGTAGGGATACCAGCATCAGCCATGCACTTAATGCTTTCTCCAATATAGTCCTTCGCACATACTAGGATGACAGCAGTCAGCAGGAGGGTCACAGTGAGCTGGTAGTGGAGTTTGAAGGCTATGTTCTCTATGACAGGCTTGTGCAAGGCTATCCGCACTCGCGGACCCAGGAAGTTCGAGACGCTGGCTGCTAACAACATCTTTGGATGCTGATGTTTTTAGAGCATTTGAAGATTTACCTGGAAAATGAAAGGAAACAGTTTATGTTGAGGCAGGGCATTCCATAGCTTGAACTGTAAAGGATTTATCATAGGAGCTAGTAGAATGTAATCTCCAGTCTTAGGTTTTCCGATGATCTCAGATATCTTTTATGTGTGTCATGATTATGAAGGAACTTAAAACGTTTTTTAACATAAGGGGGGTCCTAATAATACATTTTGATTCAAACGGGGTTACTCTGTCATTGCGACCGAAGTGGAATTCAAATCAAACCCATTTGCGCAAAAACAATTGACCCTCTTAAAACTATGAAGCCGAGAACTGCAGTGACAAATGCCCTGCAATAGACCCAAGCCCATGGCCTGTTAGGCCAATGAGTGCAATACCAAAGGGTTTCCCCCATTGGAAATAGCCCTGGACCTCAACCTCAGCAGTAACAACAAGGCATTCGACTAACGAGGTTCCCACAGACCCAATGATTCATTTAAATTGTGACCATGACCTACATGTACTCACATATCTATGAAGATAAATCTTACAACAAACATTTGTTTATTTTGATAACAATAGTTTTACTAAAGTTTTAGTGTTTTCTGTGTATTTTATGATATGGTTATAAACATAAAATGTTGCCACAGTTTTTTAAAACGTGTTACAATTACAGGGCAGATGTGTGTGGCAATACTAGGAGCCCACGTTTTATAAGGACATAACTTTGACAGACAGATGTGTTGCTGGGGAGTTTGTTCCGCCACTTCTTCTTCCCAGCTAAAACACCAGGAAGTTGCGAAGGGCAGGGCGTTTTTGTGGGACTGTCTCTTGTAATCTGACGTTCAAAAAGTGCTGATTATCAGCCTAATTTGAATAAATGACTTTTGATTTTGATTTTGACCTTGATGATGACGTTATTCAGAAAAGTCAGTGCGTAGTATTCGCAACCGGCGTGTGATGTATACAAATAAATGTAGCAAGCATCTCGACGGCTACGTCCGAGCAGTCCTAAACTAGCCCTCCTGGCGACTGGACGGTCCCTTCGAGTTGCACTCTACTTACATTTAGTGTGTTATTCATCTAAATCTAAACTATCAAAATCAAACATATCAATATCAAATAAGTTTTATGATCGGCTTTATTAACGTGGAGGAGGCAAAAGAAGTAAGCAAAGGTCGGCAGATGGTGTTCTGTAGTTTCTTCCTACCACGGACCACCAAGAAAAAAAAGGGACACGTGCGAGTCAGACTTGCGCACCCAGCGTTCCATAAAATGCGACATAATCGACCATATCGTTTGACTGTGTCCTTTAAGGAGCTCGTGGCTAAATAATAGCAGCGGTTCGGGTCGATCTTTAGGTTAAGCCGCGCTTGCCTAGGTTGGTCTGTGTATGAGTGACCTGTTTCTTACTGCTGTTTTCTCCATGCCTCGGAAAGCACGCCGTTGGTCCCGGCTGTCATTTGTAAATCTTTGACAGTCAAGTCGTTACGGTTAGTCAGTGTTCCGAAAGTCTGACAACCAGTCTTACCAAGGGATATCGTAATACCCAGTACTAACTGGGTTGTAAAGGTCAGATAGGCAGTGGCTTCATGTAAAATACTGATATTCAGCTGCATCCTTTTAGACTGGAAGCCGATCCCAACATAGTTGGGAAAAGGCTAAGCAGATGATGATGATCTTTTGACTGTGTAGACTTAGAGGGTTAATTTTTCTCATCTACAAGGGGCCACAGACTTGAAAATATGGTTTTAATTACAACTCGATACCTCAACGCGTTCTCGAGATAAAGGGTCTTGACAGACAGATGGACAACAAAGTGATGAACAAAGGGTTCCATTTTTGATCCCAGAATTGTATGTTTAATGCAAGTGTGCTATATATCTGAAGGGCCAGTCAGGGTTGCTCGAAAGAGATACCGCGGCCCCAGAACACAAGGGGCAAAAGAAGGGACATGGATAGGTTTTTGGTCAGTACAAGTCTGGCACTCTCTTGGGTATCCTTTTGCTCTGCCGGGAGGAGTCATCAATCTCCCATCCGATAAAAAAGCTTTGCTATATGGGCGCCCCTTCTGGGTGGCTGGGAGCGGGGGGGTGTGTGAGACTTGTACTGACTAAAACTCACCCATGTACCTTCTATTGCCCTTTACATTACGGGGCCGCGGTATCTCTTTCGAACAACCCGCAACCCCGGCATGCTATACGGGCTTACAACATATCTAATCTAAAAGTGAATACAGGAAGGTTTTTTATTTTAAGGTTGGCCAAAATGTTTTTTGTTCGATTCAATCATGATTAGATAAAGCCAATTCTGATAACTTTCGAGTTGGTTTAATGAAATGCATTTCGAATCAATTGTACATTGTATTAACTATTTATTATCTACCACTAAATATTAAAGCGATAGACCGGTCACCAAGAAGATACAAACACGTAATTTGTTAAAGATTCTTTGAAACATGTTCTCTTTTCAATTCATTCTATAAAGAGGACTTAGATCAAGTGACTTTCTATTCACGATAACGGTGATAAAAATGTCAAAATTTACGGATTTTTTTGTATTGCCATATTTCAAAACAAATTCTGCCTGCATTCAAATGTCTTAAGAACTGAAGTGATTAATAATTATATATTAATTCCTTGGTGGAGTTTTGAAACGCTTTATAAGCATTGGCCCTTATGTAGACCCTGCGGACGAAGCTGTAAAAGTCTGGTCTTGTATTTGTTGTATAGTAAGGCAAATTATAAAAAAAAAAACATTTATCGCTAAACGTAAATACATATAATATCTTTTCAACTCTGCCAATTGTTTTGCAGTTTACGCACTGCTGCATTGCTGCATGGTCTCTCGGTGCTTGAATAAAATTGTCTATGCTATCGCTACACGTTAACACGCCTTTGTTTTGTTTATGGTCATTCATAACCATAGGTTCATGCTGTTCATGCTATACGTAGGTAGTATGCGCACAGAGAGGTTTGCTTCACTAACTGCGCCCTCGCTGTTCATTTGTTTGGGATACGTCACCACGAGTAGCAGTGTGGTGACTGTTCACAATCCCGTCTACATTTCCACACAAGTAGGTGCAGACTACACGTGTCTAGTTGTATCTTTGAGCTTCTTTTTTATAGGAATGGCATCTCACAGTTCAACTTAGGAGGTTGCCGTCTGCTTAACCGGGCGAATCCTGCGGATGCCTTAAAAATAAAACCTCCAGCCAGGGTAAAAACTTACAAACTAAGCGACTACACGCTAAGGGCACCCCCTGTGGGGTATGAGCCTTGGCTTAGGGCGTCGCTGAGGGAATACAGCAAGAGACAGGCTGGATCTGAGTGATATTGTTTATGGATGTAAGAAAATAAAGCCTACATTTATGAATTTTATTTAAGACATTTGCAGAAAGTAAGTAAGTGCCTCTTGTAACTGTGCCTTATGTAAGATACAACACAACTGATAATCGCTGCTAAGAAAACTGATATCGTTAAGCATTGACCACATTCGAAACAAAAGTGACGGTTGCTACACGCTTATGTAAACAACGAGCAGCAAATAAAACAACCATCCGGGCCAGCTGTACCGAATCAGGCTGATTTTTTGAGGATGGGAAGTCATCAAATTACTTTCCCCGCTCTGGGCGGAGCGCGGGGAGTGTCAGACTTTTACTGACTGAAACCCACCCATGTTCATTCTTTCGCCTTTTATGTTTCGGGTTCTATGTTTATTTCAAAAGTTCGACAAGTTTCTTATTTTTTTAGCATTTGACAAATTTACCATTGCACCTCAATACGTTATCGTAAAGCAATAGACGACAGTTTTGGCAATAGCAGTAAAATAAACTTTCAGATAAGCAGTCACTCGAACCCAACATAGTTTTATTTTTAAGATTATACAAACTTTGAAACTCACATACACAAACAGCCAGACCCATAAAAACTACCGGTAGGGGATCAAACCTACGACACGCACCGCAGCAGTCGATCGCTAAACCACTGTGCCAACCGTGGCATCAAGGTCAAAGTTAGGCACATGATGATGGTTGTGAACAGAAAAACACCTGT
Source organism: Ochropleura leucogaster (assembly GCA_958449745.1). NCBI lineage: Eukaryota > Metazoa > Arthropoda > Insecta > Lepidoptera > Noctuidae > Ochropleura > Ochropleura leucogaster. Next base: position 1,407,409 of record OY288203.1, read on the forward strand.
ATTTGCTGAAATTCATTTTCTTCACTAAACAGTAATTTAGATCCTCACACAGAGGAAGCATTGGTACCAATAAGCTATAACAACTATTTAGCTTCTACCTAACAATATGTAGCTAAAGAGTAGTCTAAATAATATCAAATTAGGACGTGTAGTTTCAAAGATCTATGTAATATAATTTCTTAACATACTAACTTCACCTTTTGGTAATAACAATATAGAAGTATCCAACATCGTCTGCTTAGCCTTTTTCCCAACTAGGTCGGTTTCCAGTCTAACCGGATGCAGCGGAATATCAATATTTTACATGGAGCGACTGCATATATAACCTCCACAACCCAGATAATAAGATACACTAGGTAAGAAACACACAGTATCTAATATATAAAATTCTCGTAAACCAAACTTCTCCGAAACGGCCGGACCGATTTGTATGCAATTTTGTTTTCATATGGGTCTAAGAATCAGCCAGCATCTATTTTTCATACCCCTAAATGACAAAAGGGACTTGAAACCGCTGGGCACAGCTAGTAAAAGTATAGATTACCCAATAAACAAAGAAAACTCACTTACACACTCACTTATCTCGTCCGGTCCTCTGTCGTACGTCACACACTCACTGCACACTTGTTTTTCAGTCTCAAAATTCACCAACGCACACGTGAAGCTGGTCGCATACTGACAGCTCTAACTCCGATGCCTGTGTGTCACGGCAAGATAGCACTGATAACGATTAGATAGCGGTGATCAAGTGTTTTAATGTGTAATGCTTGAAATTATTGGAAAAATAATTGCTAACGTTGAAATAATAGGTTTGTAATCGGTAATAAGTATTTGGATGACGGAGGTTTAGAATAGGAAGAATGGCTTAAATTGGTGAAGATACAAGGTCTTCCTTTACCTTTAACCTTTAGGTTAAGCTGCTCTTCTTAAGGTTTATCCGTGGATGGGTAACCACCCGTTACGTTTTGATTTTCTTCAATGTCTCGGAAAGCACGTTAAGCTGTTGGTCCCGGATTTGTAGATCTTTGAGAGTCGTTACAAATAGTCAGTTGCCTGAAAGTCTGACAACAAATCTTAGCAAGTGGTATCATATTTCCCAGTAGTAACTGCCTGTGGAGGTCAGATATAAGTGAAAATATCTTTAAACTTCGTTTCTTTTCAGACTACGTAAGCAGTGTCAGTCACTGCTCAATAGTGTGCGATAATAGAGATAAGATTGTTCTTAAATATTGTTACTGAGAAACTTGCCAAATGTTTTTTCTATAAATGGTATTGACGCCTAACGATGATTCACAAGTTAATTCAAGTTAAGGCTCTGATTAACTCCGCTTATTCATAATCAACAACTAAACAAAGATTAACTTAATTGAGGTTAGACTTTTTCTTGCTTGATGTGAAATCATCAAATAACTTCCCCCGTTCTAGGCGGAGCGGGGTGAAGTGTTAGACGTTTACTTAAACCCTGATGCTCCTTCTTTTGCCCTTTATTTTCTGGGACCGCGGTATATCTTTCAGACAACCCGTAACCCCGGATTTAGGATATCCTCATGTCGCCTATAAGCATCTATCTACCTGCGACGACTCTTGAAAAGCATATTTAACACTAGCTGTTCCCCACGGTTTCACCCACGCTGCTCAGCACCTGTTGGTCGTAGCGTGATGTTATATAGCCTTCCTCAAGAAATGGACTACCCAACACTAAAAGAATTTTCCAATTCCAACCATTAGTCCCTGAGATTAGCGCGTTCAAACAAACAAACAAACTCTTCAGCTTTATAAAGGTGGATCCAGACATTGCGAGCATGTGCTCCGCACGGCGCACAACGCATGCCTCGGCTTGACGCGTGCGTGTTGACAAATTATATCAACATATGCTCGGGTCGAGCCATCGCGTGCGAAGCAAATGCTCGAGGCAAGTAGGCGCGCAGACTTGGCAAGGCTTTCGCTCCGCACGGCGCACAACGCGCAGCGCGTGTGCGCCGCACCGTGTGCCGTGTGCGTGTGGCGGCCGGCTCATTGCGCGCAGTGCGTTGTGTTTGGATGGTTGTGTCCGCCTCGCTGCGGATGTACGCGCGCATTATGAATGACATAGAAATGTTAAGAAAAGCAGTTTTATTATACGAAAGTAATAGATTATTATGGGATCCTAAACATAATCATTATTTTAATAAAAATAAAAGAGAAGAAGTATGGCGTATAATCGCGAACGAAGTAAATTTAACCGTCGCTGAGTTGAAAAAAAAATTAATTCACTTCTAGGATCTTCTTCAGCTATGTATATAAAATTGGAGTTATTTTCTTCAAATGAGAGGTCATCGATCTTATTTCCGTGTTCATAACGCAGGCGGAAGAACTTTTTAACCCACCCACATAATTTAATTAATAATTATAAAAGCAGCAGCGGATACGCGCACGCGATGCAAAGGCGCCATCTTTACTGCTGCTGTGTGGGTTGGATCGGCCCGAGCATGCGCTGCGCGCTTTTTGGCCCGAGCAAACGCAGTTTCATTTTCGCAGTCGAGGCGTGCGTTGATATTGTACGCGGCGCACGCCTCGAACGTGCATGCGCGGCTACGTCCACACATAACGTAATGCTCGCACTGAGGCACTTTGATCTTGAAGCATTTGCCGACATGCGTTGGCTCGCCCTCGCGCGTGCGGAGCGCATGCCTCGCCACGAATATACAGGTCCACACTTGGCGAGGCATGCGTTGTGCGCCGTGCGGAGCACATGCTCGCAATGTGTGGATCCACCTTTATAATAGTATAGATAACATACATAATAGCACGCCCGTAATCTCCGAATGGGTAATCAAAAATGTACCTTATAGTACGTCTACATAGCAGTCAAATTCATGTCCTATGTTGCAGACACGCAAGACGCACACATCCAGACGTCATGAATGCTATTGAGGAATTCCTAATTACAAAAGCCTAGTAACACTTTGTCTAACGTAGGAATACTTCACACTCAGCAGTCGCGCTTCTAACCACTACACCTACAAGGCAACAACAGTCCTGTTTATTATCAAATCTTAAAGTATTACTGCTACATTATTATTTAACTAGCTTTTGCCTGCTTCGCTCGCGTTAAATTCGGGGTAACACAGTTTCCCTTTCCTGATTTACAGGCACCTGCTACCTGTAGTTTTTTGCCCTTGCGCCTTATTTATTGTAATAGCAATGCTACGTTTTCCCTTTTCTTTCCTCTTTCTGCCTCATATCTCAATCTTTTTTAGCCTATGTTCATCTCCAGGGTCCCAAAAGTTTTTTGACTATAATATTAGTAAGGATTTAGAAAGTTTTTACTCAATATAATAAAATTAGGTACGTACCCCAACTGGGTACTAACTCGTATTTACGCTGAACATTTTGTGAAACGAGCGCTACGGCTACGAAGCTACGACGCGCGTAGCACGTAGCAATCTCTCGATCGTAGAGTTGACCTACGTCATGAAAATTAAGTACACATAAATTATTTCATTGATATCATATCAATTTGTGAGTAAGTACTATGTATTTGTTTCCCTGTGTAGTAGAAATATATTAAAGCTTCAGCAGACACAAGTACATCAGCCATTGATTGAAAAAAATCACAATAGAAAACTAATATGAATTTCGTTAATTTTTTTTAAATGGATAAAGGCGCAGTGAATAAGGTAAGGTAATTCATAGTATTATGTATTATTATGATTATGCTCAAGCGGCTATTCTAGACCCCCAGGGATACTAAAAGAACAATTTGACGAAGTAAACAAAACATTACACCTGCATTTGCCCCCGAGTACCGAATGAGGGTATAAAAGTACTCTTAGAGATGTCGAAAGGCACTTCTTGTCCCCTTCATCGATCAACTCATCAAATTTAGTTTTTCTACATTCCATACCTGGAAATCTTCTAGTCACGGAGATCATCATCATCTACTGTTGGGGTCGGCTTCCAGTCTTACCGGATGCAGCTGAATACCAGTATTTTACATGGAGCGACTGTCTGGCTGACCTCCATGACCCAGTTAGTACTGGGTAATACGATATCTTTTGGTAAGACTGGTTGTCAGACTTTCGGGACACTGACTATCTGTAACGACTGTCAAAGATCTACAAATGACAGCCGGGACCAACAGCTTAACGTGCTTTCCAAGACACGGAGGAAACTCGGTATCTAACGGGTGGTCACGCATCCACAGACAAACCTAGGCAAGCGCGGCTTAACCTAAAGATCGACCTAAGCGGCTGCAATTATTTAGCCACGAGCTTCTAGTCACGGAGATATTGGGGGTTAAATATCCAACGTATTCAAAAGTTGCGATCTCAGAACTAACCTACCGTTTGGTGCGTTTAAGACCTAATGAGTCTCATAAAGATACAGTTTTCTCATACTTGAAGAACTACACGGTAGATGCTCCCGCAAGGAGTGAAACAACACGGCTATATTCAACGCACAATATAAAAGTCCTGCGAGAGATCTGATAGATCTTGTAATGCAACGAACGTGTTTACATAAAACGAGCACAAACCCAAACTTTGAAATCGTGATCTAGACATAACATTATATAATACAGACTTCCAAATATTTAGTTGTCAACCACTACCTGATAAATATAAAAATAAAACCTCATGCTTTATAAATAAACAAAACAAATCACTTAGTTCGTTAATCCTAGTTTCGAAATGTGTTTTCAAATCTCGTTAATTCGCAAGTGTAATAAATTAAATTAAATACAAAAACTTTATCGTACAATAGAATAAGCGTTAGTTAATCCAAATAAGCCGTTATAATTATATCTGCTACTCAAAGTAAACCTATGATAAACATAGCTACGGATTTGATTTGACTGATAGCTCTTATCATAACAGGTCTAAGCTATAGCTAGAGACTACTTGGTTGATCGATCGGTCTACCAGGTTGAGGACTTGGTAAGCCCTATAAGCTAGGTTTGGGTTAATCCCTAGAATAACATAGTTTTTTTTAATGAAAACATCATATTTATGAATTTAATCAATAATACGTTGATGGGATTTTCAGGTGGGTTTATCAGAAGACGCTTCTAATAAGTCTAATTAACCTTCGTGATTAAAAAAGTGATGGATTCGTATTTTGAAAGATAAAATGGGAGAGGAAGTTCTAAAACAAAGATGGAAGGATTGTGTGAGGTATGATTTGAAAGAGAAAGAAGTAAAACGTGCCCCGACGTCTGACAGGGGAGAAAGGGCGAAGAAAACGTATTGCATGGAGATGATGATTCTCAGGAGATAGATAGATAGAATATTCTTTATTATACAGGGTTCAATTGAAGTCATGGGCATTGTTTTAAACTAAGCCCCTTTTCGCGATACTAAGTGCATTAGGGCTCCTATAACGCAAATCAAAAATATTATTGTTTATCTCTAGGCTGCTCGACCATTGCCTATGCTGACTCAGCTAAGGACCTTGGTGTCTTAATTGACAGTAATCTTTCTTGGCGAGCTCAAGTGAATGAGGTTAGTCGTAAGGTGCACTTTTCTTTTCATTCGCATAAATTCTTACAAACCTTCTTGCCTTATAAAACCAAAATTTACTTAGCTCAAACACTGATTCAGCCGATCTTTGATTACGCTGATGCCTGCTATTTAGATGCTAATGAAGAGCTATTGAATAAGTTGGAGCGCTTGCAAAACCTTTGCATTCGGTTTGTGTATGGTTTGAGGAAATATGACCACGTTTCTTCCTTCCGCAAGGAGCTCAAGTGGCTCCCTATTCGTCTTCGCAGAAACACTCGGATTTTATGTCTCCTCTATAATATACTGTTCAATCCTGCCTATCCCCGCTGCCTGCGTGATCGATTCTCGTTTACCCGCCCTTATATTGTTTGTATTTCATATTAATTTCCCATCACATAAAACTGATTTTTTCTCCTACTCCTTCTCCGTTCACGCAGTACGTTTGTGGAACTCACTTCTGCCTAACATACGAGACTCTAAAACTATATTTATTTTTAAAAAGCAAGTCAAAGAACATTACCTGTCCTCTTTACTGTAATATTCTGCATAATTATATATTTTAGGTATATATTTACTATCTCAGTATTTATTTTTATTTGTACGTAAGTTTATTATATGATTGATAATTTAAAATTTTCTGTTTTATCTTTTCCACACACTGTGTCTACATTTATCTTATCCAACTTTCCTCTCGCAGGTCTGCTGGAAGAAATTTCTTATGAAATAAGCTGTACCTTTGTGCTCTTCTGTCTTAATCTAATATCCTGTCTTGTATTTTGTGTGTGCATAAATAAATAAATAAATACCTTGCACGTGCCGGTTGCCGCAATAACTAGTTTGCATTAATAATATTTTGATTTGCGTTATAGTAGCCCTAATGCACTTAGTATCGTGAGTAGAGCCTTAGAATAAAATAATGCCCATGACTTCAATTGCACCCTGTATACACCATACAAATTACAAGAATAACAATATACAACTTATAAATAGGGCGACACAATGGGCGGTCTTATCGCTAAAAGCGATCTTTACAAGACAACCTTAGGATGGATTTAAAGGAGGAGATAACGTACTGTAGGTAGTCTGTGGTATTTCATTATTCAAAACGAATAGCTACATTTGTAAAAAAAGAATAATTAGGTATATGGAAATAGGACAGGGGTCTTCAAGAGTTTCCAAAAAAACGATGCAACAACTATATGTATTACATGCCAACTTCTATATTTCTATATTCATCTGCTTCGTTTAACTAAATTATAACCTAAACTTTGTCACATTGCTTGTTTATATATTTTGCAGTTTAAGCTGTGCCGTATCTGTGAAGAATTAGAAATTTTACTTCACGAAACCGAGGTTTAGGATAGTAACTATGGTTCAATTAGCATAACAGGAGCAGTTCCTAGTCGACCTAGGTATCCTATCGAGGTAACTAGAGGCCTCCACCGGTAGCACTTTAAATAACTTCCCCCTCTCTGGGCGGAGCGGTGAGGAGTGTCAAACTTGTACTGACTAAAACCCACCCATAATCCTTCTATTGCCTTTTACGTTCCGGGCCGCGGTATCTCTTTCGAACAATCCGCAACCCCGCCAGGCGGTGGCCCTGGCAGGCCCCTCTGCTTTACTGACATCTCTTTGAAGTCTAATTGAAATAAATGCTTTTACTTTGACAAAGCTGCAAAATGATGTGTGGCTGGTTTGAAAGACATGTTAAGGGCAACCGGTTCGACAGCACGTTAGTATTCCATGCGCGCCTTAAAGAGATATCAGCAAAGAGGGGCTTGCCAGGGCCTCCGCCTGCCGGGGTTGCGGGTTGTTCGAAAGAGATACCGCGGCCCGGAACGTAAAAGGCAATAGAAGGATTATGGGTGGGTTTTAGTCAGTACAAGTCTGACACTCCCCCCACTCCGCCTAGAGCAGGGAAAGTTATTTGATGATTTCCCAAAACAAAAAAAGGCATAATAAATTGTGAAAATACTGTAGATGCTCATTCCAAACCGCAAAATTTTAAACTTGGAGTTCCACTCTATGGACACTCTATGGACACACACACGGGCGAAGCCGCGGGCGAAAGCTAGTCCTTAATAATATTGCGAAAGTGAGTTTGCTTATTTATTACATCTTCACGCCCAAGTGGCTAAACCGATTTTAATGAATTTTGGTACAGAGATAGCTGGGGCCCTGGAGACGGATATAGGCTATTGTTTTTTAACTGAGCAAATGGGGAGAAAGGGGAAAGAAAAGGGGAGAGAAATATATTTTTTTTTCGATCATCACGCGGGTTAAAGTGAGCGTTAGCCCAAAAGAACTATGCCACGCGGACGAAGTCGCGGGCGGAAGCTAGTTTAATATATAGCAAACTTTTAAACCCGAAAGAACGATCCCATAAGAGGATTACGGAACTATATAGAGCTAGTAACTTATGTATGAAAAGTAAATTAAGATTACAGTTATAAGTATAACCGAGAATTCACAGCAATTAATTGAGCGATTGTGTTCGTAATACAATGATTGCTGTTATTTGGGTTATCAGCAGTTATCGCAAATACGCTGTTATCGAACTAAAGGTACTCATGCCGTACAGCTGCGGGCGAACGCGCTTTTATTTCATTTTTTAGTTATTGATTATATTAGGTTCGTATAATAGTCTATTTTTTTTATTCTTTATTAATTTTGGGACATTAACCGCAATGCGTATGCCAGTCCCATCGTAACCTAAATACATGTGTGTGTTCATATCATAGTCTTTTTGATAAACAAGGTTTTTTCTTATTTTATTAAGGCGCTGTACATAGCAAACACTGTGTAAAACGTCTAGATTTTCGTTGCAAAGTTAGCCAAAAATATATACAGTATATAATCAAATACATAAAGAAAAGACTTACACAAAAACACTTTACAGAAGTGTATTACAAAAAAATATGCTTAAAAAGGCCACGATACAACATTTTACGTCTCGATATTCTCAATTTTTTCAGCGACAACCATAACTTGAAGGAAATTTCATAGACAAAGGCATAATCTAAAACTTTTAAAACACAATATTCGAATAAAATCAAACGCCGAAATAATTTCGATCATTTATCTAATCTTTCGACGCACTACTGTCGTATACTTGTGTCAGTCCATGCCCAGCCTGCAGGTAGCCTCACCTCCGTGAATACCTAAAGATTAGCTTCTTACCGCGCATAACTTTAACCCACAACATCACGCCTGCAAACCTCGAAGGGTTAGACAGAGGTGTACGTATTAGGTACTTCACCCATATTTCCCCAGTTATGCTTAAGTCCCATGTATTAACGGACGATCCTATTGAACGGTTGGCGCATGGCCTGCTAACAATGGACTTGAGGAAGTCTGTTGTCCTAGCATATAGACCTGAGTTGGCGTCGCGTGGTGTTTCCGCGTGCCTCTTATAAAGAATGACAGGGAGAGGAGTAGTCCACTCCTCCCCTTTTCCTGAGAAGGGGTGATTGTGTAGAATGCAAATGTGTCCCCGCACCCCAGCCAGAAGTGACGAGAAGGAACACCGTGTGGTTTTAGTCAGTAGGAGTCTGACAGACCCCTCCGCAAAAACGGAGGACATCCTTTGAGGATTACCACAAGAAAAAAAAAAAAGTTGCTGAGCGATCGACTACTGATCGACAAATATGTGTTTGTATGGCCTACAGATAGTTGTTCCGGATCTGGCTGTTTGTGTATGTGAAATGTTTGTAAACGCACCCACAATACAGGAGAGAATAGAGAAATTCCTAGTGTGAGGCAACGTTTTTTTTCTGACTGAGTAAATCCGAAAGGCAAAATGAAATAACACGTTGCCTGACCCAGGAATCGAACCTCAACACTCATGTTCAGCAGTCGTGTTTGCAACCACAAGAGAAACTAGGCAGTCAAATGTCTATCCATAACCGTTACATTCAAATTCGATCAGTAAAAGAAATATTAGTAACTAGCTGGCGACCGCGGCTTCGTCCGTGGGGCATAGTTACTTTGGGCTAACGCTAACTTTACCTCTCGAGATGATAAAAAAAAATCTTTCTCTCCCCTTTTGTTCCCTCTTTCCCCTCCTTTTCTCACTTTAGTCTCCAGGGTCCCATCCATCTCTACCAAAATTCATCAAATTCGATTTTGCAATATAGGCGTAAAGACGCAACAAACAAACAAACACACTATCGCTTTTATATTAGTAGGGTAACGGATTATACAACGCGGAAATGACTATAATTATGGGAAACACTTATCAAATTAAGTTCCGGAAATTAACAATCAATATTTACCTTATATATTATATTATTATATTTACCTTATATTTACCTTTCCACCGAAGTCGCCTGCCCACAGTCTACATGAAACGCATCTTCAAGTCAGACAACAGTTACAGTAACTTGACACGGAACGCAGCCATGATGTCATTCTGTCACACAACACGATTGTTTTATAAGAACATGAAACACAATCACGATATTTACAATTAATCTCGCTGACCAAACTGCTTACCATTTCTTAATAATCATTAATTAAAACACGTGTAACGTCGCTGTTGCATCTTTGTGAACTCTTGGCTAGATAATCCTTACTAATTTTATGAAAGCGAAAGTGAGTCTGTTTTTTTTTAAAATGAGGGCGAAAGAGGGCCAGTGCTGCGGGTTGTTCGAAAGAGATACCGCGGCCCCGGAACGCAAAGGGCAATAGAAGGAACATGGGTGGGTAAAAGTCTGACACTCCCCCCGCTCCGCCCAGCGCAGGGGAAGTTATTTGATGATTTCCCAACCCAAAAAAAAGGAAGAAAGAGGGAAGAAAAGGGAAAACTTAGCTTTGCTATTACAATTAATAAGGCGCAAGGTCAAAAACTACAGGTAGCAAGTACCTGCAAATCAGGAAAGAAGAACTGTGTTACCCTGAATTTAACGCGAGCGAAGCCGCGGGCAAAAGCTAGTAAAAAAAAAAATCTTTGAAATCTTTACGTTATAAAGAGCTAAAAATCTCGCGCTGTATTCTTTGGACTGACTCGACGATCGTGCTGGGTTGGATCCGTTCGCAGCCAAAAACATTAAAAACTTTGTATGTAACCGGATACAAGAAATTCGTGAATTAACTAGCGAGCATGAATGGCGTCACGTGTCTACCCATTTTAATCCGGCGGATCTTGTTTCTCGAGGGGTAAATCCACAACATCTGAAAGAAAATAAATTATGGTGGCACGGTCCTTCATTCTTATTAAAACCTGAAGTCGAATGGCCGCAATATAATCCTGTTGATGTTGTGTTACCTGAAACAAAAATTGCATTAAATATTCAATGTGAATATAATATTATATTGTTTGAAAAATATTCGGACTTATCTAAACTTGAAAGAATTTTTTAACTGTAGATTGATTTTATTAACTAAAATTAATAAAATCAATCTACAGTTTGATTGTAATAATGATACAAAGGTTTTTTCCAGAAGAACCAATGTAGAAAATATAAGCTAAAAATATAATTAATTGATCAAATTATTAAAAATAATTAATTGTTGTAGTAGTAAAATGTAAATCGACCCAATGGGAATTACTCGACATGTTTTGTATGATTGAAATTTTGTTTTGAATTTGACGGGCCTGTTGGTCTAGTGGTTAGTGGCCCTGGCTGCTGAGCCGGAGCTCGTGGGTTCGATTCCCACCCAGGACAAACTTTGTGTGATGAGCCTGGTTGTTTGTTCTGTGTCTGGGTGTGATTTATCTATATGTATGTATTTATAAATTATGTATATAAGTATGTATATCAGTTGTCTGGTTACCATAACACAAGCTCTGCTTAGCTTGGGATCAGATAGCCGTGTGTGAGTTGTCCCAAGATATTTATTATTATTATTATTTATGATTGTCTGGCAGAATGACTTTAAGTTGAATAAAGAAAATCGTTGTGTGAATGCATAGAGATGGAAAAATGGAAACAAAAAAGTCCCGGGAAAGCGCTAGAGAAGGGAACCTCACTAGATGTAAACCAGAGTAGGAAATAATTGAGAAAATTATAAGAGGGCTTCGCCGCAGGGACAACTTCTATTAATAAATAATTTCGTTAGGGGAATTTAATTAGACAACATGTTTTATCTACACTTCTGTGCGTTCTGAAGTTATTGATCAGATCAGAGATTGAAACTTCGGCAAGGGCATAAAAAGTCGTCCAAAAATAATGGCATAGCGCCATCTGCAACACATGTCGCGCACAGCTAGATTGCTAGATAGAAGGTGTGCGCGGCAATTAATGCACTTTAGGCTGGTTTTACAGTCACGCCGCTAGACGCGCCGTTGGGCAGCGCGCTGTTGGATAGCACGAGGACACGTTCAAAGAACGGCGCTGCTCAAGCGCGCAAATTTAAAACGCTACTACTACCCTAATACATAACCGAGCGCGCGCGCTGCTCAACGGCGCGTCTAGCGCCGTTGAGTTAGTTGAGTGAGTTTTCTAGTTATTACTTGCCCTTGTCCTAATATGGGGGCTGACCGGCTGACTCCACATAAATTGGGCAGCAAGTCTTCTTCTTCCATACTTTAAAGTCTAACTGGTATTTATGGTTTCTCAAGTTTTTAGGTTTTTCAGGCCACAGTGAACAGTTTGGCGCGCTGTAGCCACCTGGTGAGCGATGGGGGGAAGTGCGTCATCGTCGTGTTGTCGGGGAACGATGGTTTCATGTGCCTGTATGGATGTGGCGTGGAAGCAGGAGATGCTTGACTTAGGTGGTGTCCATATGACGCTGAATAAGTCTCCATACACAATGAGCGATTTATTTGAAACGCTTTAAATTGATTTATTGGTACTATATTATAAAATTCCTTATCAATATAGCTAAAACTGTTTGCATGCCTTAAATAAGGTTGTTAGTACCTATAAGGATCATTCTTAAACTTAACATCTGCAACCTGTACCTACTTTCTGCGCAAATAAACAACTATTTTAAACTTAACTACTCTTTACTTCTTTCATTTTTACCACATCATCCTTCACACCATCCATCTGTCCATCTATCTTTGTCTACCTCTACGCATAGTTTTATATTATCGTGGTATATCTTATACTAGCTGGCGCCTGCGGCTTCGTACGCGTATTATCGGAAATAGTATCCTATGTGTTATTCCAGACTATAATCTATCTCTGTACCAAATTTCATCAAGATCCGTTCAGCCGTTTTGACGTAAAAGAGTAACAAACAACAAATATTCGCATTTATAATAGTAGTAGGATAACAATCATAAATCTGTTTACAGAACCAATTTTGTCAAGTCAAGGAAGTTCCCTATTGAAAACTGCTAAACTAGTATTACAGAACTTGACAATTAGAATGACAAATACAAATTCACGAAACTAAGGAAGTATGACGGTTGAATGTGTTATTTCACAGTGATTTATTATTTGTCAAATAATTGTCACTGTTATTAATAGCGAATCGTGACTTACTTGACTCAGATATTGTATCGATTGTATTTGATCAATGATAACACGAAATCATTCGTAAGATAAGTTTACAGTTTTCATGAAGTTACCTAATAGAAAATGATGAAGACATTTTATTGTTCAAGGCAATTTAAATCGTCATTGGACTCGTTTAAATTACCTTTAACAATGACAAGCATCTTTGTATTAAATAGTATTTAGGGATGGGAGGCCAGATAGTCACAGACTGCCTACAGTACTGTCTCTCCTTTAAATCCATCCTAAGGTTGTCTTGAAAAGATCGCTTTTAGTGATAAGACCGCCCATTGTGTCACCCTATTTATAAGGTGTTTAATGTTACTGTTGTTATTTGTATGTTGTACATAATAAAGAATATTCTATCTATCTATAGGCAGTCGTTCCATGTAAAATACGACGGGCCTGTTGGTCTAGTGGTTAGTGGCCCTGATTGCTGAGCCGGAGGTCGTGGGGTCGAAGGTCGTTGTTCCCACCAAGGACAAACTTTGTGTGATGAGCATGATTGTTTGTTCTGTGGCTGAGTGTGATTTATCTATAATATGTATGTATTTATAAACTATATAAGTATGTATATCAGTTGTCTGGTTACCATAACACAAGCTCTGCTTAGCTTGGGATCAGATAGCCGTGTGTGAGTTGTCCCAAGATATTTATTTATTTATTTAAAATACTGGATTCTGCTGCAACCATCAACATAGTCGGGAAGAGGCTAGGCGGAAGGTGACGAGCAAAATGACTAAACAGAATGGAGAAATTCGTTTCGACTAGATTTTTTTTTAAATTAAAATAAAATAATCATCTAAAATCCGGATTTTTTCCCGGAAATAAACATAGATCTAAAGCAATAAGACGATGTAGTAAGGCAATGCAACTGTGAGATTTCATGTATCGGATGTTATTGACACTTTATTGACACTACGGATACCTGCTAAATATCACGAATCCAAGCTGTCCAAGCGATCTAAGCTACCTCTCTTTCTGCTTTTACCACATACATCTTCTGGTCGTTAACATGATATAAACTAATTTAAAAAAACTTTTCCGATATATTTATTAGTTGCAAACTGTAATTATCCCGTTTTTCCTCAACAAATCTTATTAAATAGTCCCCATTTGCCTCGTTACGATATGCATCGCACGTTAAAACATGGTTGTTATGTATTATTATTATATAAGATCATGTGCTGTATGCTGTAACCTGTTTGGTCGCGTCTCATGTGTAAAAAATTGCGAATGTGTTGTGTGGTCTGAGGTACCTACACACTAATACAAACGCAGTGGTTTGGTGAGGTACTATGAGTGTGGAGGTCATTTGGTTCTCACTTGGTTATCACTCGATTGGTTATGATTATTCTAAGTTCTATGACGGATTTTGGGCAAAGTGTATGTTTAATAAATAAATAAAAAACAAACTTTACTTGGTTTAAGTTTGGTTAAAGTTTGCATCACTGTTGTGAACATAATTTATTTCTTCCTAACTTTTGCATTGTTCTTAATTGCACATTGAACATTTAATTCCTCAAGCAACATTTTGGCATTCTTTGAATACGTATCCCCAATTAAGAATGAGTGAGCTATATGTTTTAGTGACTTTATCGTTACAATACACTTATTATTAGAAGCTTTATAAGTTTTGACGTATTCAAATCCATGAATGCCAACAACTATCTATTACTAACCAAATAACTTTTCTTCTTTCAAATCAAGTCGAGATTTCAAGGTTAAGAAGCTATGATTCTCGAAGAATATAGTTTTAAACATCTTTATAATCAAAACAGTTGCACTAATTCACTTCCTGAGAAATCCCCACATTCGCAGACCACACTCGACGTTCGATAACTACGTGACTTCGACACCCATAGTAGACGTCTACGAACACACACAAGAGTCCTGTCTGCATGCACTGTTGACCTGTCTGTGTGTGTGTGAGTGTCTAGTCCGGAGCCCGCAAGACTGCATTCCTGTCCACGGCGACGGTGAACAACGGAGCTACTGACATTTTTCACTTAAAAGATCTTTAAGTCCGCGTGCAGCATAAATCACTAAATACAACAAAACACATCGCTTTCTTTCTGTCAATGTATTGAGTTTGATTAGCGCTAAATGTTTTAAGAGGAATTGTTGATGGATGCTGGCAAAGCGACTTTACATTGTTTTATGTTTTTCATATTATTTTAGGAATAAGGATAAACTTGAATTGAAGGCTTATTGCTCACGGATCAATATGTGTGTTACTTTATAAGGATATTGATTTTGATTAATTCAATTATATTATGAACAGCTGCGCCTTATTGTTAATGCTTACTTATTTATTGTTATTCTATTCTAAATATAAACTTTAAATCATAACGTTAAACATAAGTAACAATATTGGTTCTTAACCATAATTATTAGGAAACCAAGGTAACATTTGAAATAAAGACCGATTTTGTACACACGTGTTTTTTTTCAGAGTTACAATTTATGTACTTACAAGTTAACATTGTCACGTATGTTTTTGGAACCTTTAGTCCAAATCAACATCCACAACCTAATTTCGTCCACTGCTGGACATAGGCTCCTCTCCCTTTTCTAGTGGAAACAATGGTTTCCCTGCTCCTCCGCTAGTCTTTTCTGATGAACCTTGTTGCGTGATTCAAGACATTTAATTACTGTTCCTCCAGGACTTAAGAGAGCTCCATTGTGTCGATGCTTTTTTGGATATCGATGCCACTGTTCGTTCAGGAGTACTAGTATTTTGTAAATAGTGTCATTCCCACGTTCTTCTGCTTTGAGAAGTAACGAGCAATTTCATCCACGACTTTTAAAGAGTTGTCACCTAATTTTCGAGAGTTTATGTCAATTACATCATGACTTTTCTAATATTATATACAACGCGACTGTTTCATAACCTAAATGTTGATTGTTTGAAAGAGATACCGCAACCCCAGAACATAAAAAAGAACATGGGTGGGTTTTAGTCAGTTAAAGTCAGTCTGAGTCTCTACTCCGCTCCGCCCATAACGAGAAAGTTATTTGAAGACTTCACACCAGCAAAAAAAAGGTTAGAAATCCCGCTGTGACCAATAAAGTTGTCCATACCACCGCCAGTGTAGTCAAATGCAAAAGTAAACCATAGTTATCTAATGTAATGACTTACATCATCGCACACAAAGAAATGTCAGTAATTATTCTCAGATATGAGTTATGTAATCATTAATGTGGACATTACTGGTTTTGAGCATTTAACCAATTATGGAATGAGTTATGTGCTATATATAACATAACATAACACCATGCCTGCTCCCCCAATGATTTAAGGACAAAAAACCGACCATAAGCAAGCCAGACTCTCGCGCCGAGGGTCTCATACAAGGGCACGCTACAATAGTGGCGGTAAGTCCCCTCTTTGAGGAGTGGCTGGAGAGGCACAATGGCGTCTTTACCTACCGCCTGACGCAGGTCCCCCCCGCTCCACCCAGACCAGGGGAAGTTATTTGATGATTTCCCAAACCAAAAAAAAGGGTTCCATACAAACTTGCGACATAAACGGACATATCTTTTGATTGCGTAGACTAGAGGGTTGATGTATTCACATCTCCAAGGACCCATTTCAACTCGATATCTCCCCGCGTTCCCAAGATCTTGACAGACAGACAGACAGACGGTCAACAAAGTGATCCTATGAGGGTTCCAATTTTTCCTTTTGAGGTACAAAACCATAAAAATTATATACCAAATGTTGCTATACTAAATATACCTTAGTAAACCAACAATTTGCATATATTTTTTATAAGAAAGGAAGGTCCTTATTGCTATAGTACCTAAATCTAGCACAAATCCAGACTCCCCAAAAATACCAAATAAGACTTTTGCAAACTTGGAAATCGAACACAAGACCTTATTTTTAACAATAACGCTTGCTACGTGATCGAACGCATTAACGTTATGATTTGTTAAATATAGCAATTAATTTTTTGTTCTTTATAGACATCAACCATTTAATATCAGACAAAAAACTAAACTTGTGCAAAATACAAACGATAATGGCATTGTAAGACTGATACTTCACTGTAATTGGCGACGAAACTTAATACAATTAAATGCTAAGTCTCAAATGGGACTAATTCCCAAGCTGACTACCATTTGACCTGTGACTTACATACACACACAGACAGACATACAGACAAGCACAAATGTCTATAAGTGACGTATGGGTTAATATGCATGTGGTAGACCGACTCACGCGCACAGGAAAGAATACCGGCACCACTCGATATGAAGATGGGCGCTAGTGCACATTTTTACAATTTAATATATTTTTTTTGCTTAAGCGTTTAAGTAACAGAATAGACGTGAACAAAATCTTAATTAATTTTGCAATATAGCCAAGTGAATGCTGTAGGTATGTGGAAAATATCCAAATCATAATTTTTTTTAAACGTTGCACACTAATTTCTCCTGTATCGTGGGTGCCTTTATAGACATTTAAACTCACATACACAAATAGCTAGAATCTGTAGGCCATACAAATATTTGTTTCCTACGCGGATCGAGACCGCGGGGATCAAACCCGCGACACGCAGCGCGGCAGTCGATCGCTCAGCCACTGCACCAAAAAAGTTAAATTTAGCTGTAAGCAGTCACAATTTTGTTCTGCTAGTATCTTTCAAATAAAACAAACGAATAAAAGTGGATTATAGGAGAAACTTTAGCGAAATGGAGACAGACAGCTATTTGCTCCATGTAGATCCGGTAAGCCTGGAAGCAGACACCAACATAGTTGAAGAAAGAAAGATAGTCGGTCAAGTGCGAGTTGGATGCGTGCATCGTGATTTTCATACAAACTTGCGACATAAAATAAACAGCCATATCTTTTGACTGCGTAGACTTAGGGTTTAATATTTTTCACAGCTTTAAGAGACTATTGACTTAAGTATATGGTTTTAATTTCAACTGAAAACCTCCACACGTTGCCAAGATAAAAGGTGTTTTTAGGGGGACAGACAGACTGACAACAGAGTGATCCTATAAAGGTTCTACGTTTACTTTTCCTTTAATTATAAAAAAAAGAACCTGAAAATAAATAGTTCGAAAACTAATATGAGGTCAATGTAAAAATAAATGCCTTAGATCGCAGTTATCTGATACAAAACCAACTCAAAATTTTCGAAAACCACTTCGAAATCGATGTTTTTTTTATCTTTTTACTACCACACCTCTTCGTATCTTGATCTCATAAATATAAAATATAAAGATATTAAAACAACCATGGTCCTTATCTACATGAAGTGGGACAGTGACGAATGGCACCCGTCGCGATAACTAACTTCAATTAGTAGTATTTGAACAAGATTAGTTAATGGTGTCTCCTTACTCGTAGACGCCATATGCCACACATTAACGTGTATACGCACTTGTTAACATATATAATTATAGTTCTCCTGACCGTTTTTACAACTGTGTGCCTAGGTATAAATGCGCAGTTCCCGGCCGCCGCGGTATCTGAACAACCCGCAACCCCGCAGGCGGAGGCCTTGACACCCCTCTGCTTTGCTGACATCTCTTTGAGGCGCGCGTGGAACACGAACGCGCCGTCATTAGATTTTTGGGAATTTCCCGAGAGATTGTTATTGGGCTTTTCCATAAAGAATTTCTTCGTAGTAGGTATCCACAGAGCCTCGCTTCGCGCCCGGTGGCCAATAGGCTTTTTTTGTTCGGTGAGAAACTGCGTCAAGCGATAGGTGAGGACGCCATGGCGCCTCACCTATCAACCACTCCTCAAAGAGAGGATTTACCGCCCGAATATGTGCAGGAACCTCCCGAAGCTTTGGCAATAATAGGCTCGCTTATTATTAACAAAATATTTCATTTTACATAGGCATAAAACAGAAAAGGTGCACGGTTCGGATTGTTTGTTTCCTATGGAGAAGAACCGGCAAGAAACTCCATGATTACTTGAACATATATAGCGAAATGGACACCTCTGTTATGTTATCGTACATTTCTATCCACAAATAAACCATCGTCCCAATTCCCAGATAAACCCACATCAAACGTTCAATAAAAAGAAACAAAAATCTGCGCAGAATTCGCGACGGAATGCAGGCATAGCGCGCGTCAGATCTGAGCCACGTTGGAACCTGTTCAGTCACCTCTGCCGACCTTACTCGTGCAGCCAGCGCTGTTGCGAAGCGCCTGTGGGATGACGAGACACCATTCATCAATTCTAATAAGTAATCGGTGGGTTATTTAGTAAATATCTATATGTATATGAATTTGATAATTGGTGTTCTTAGTTTTTTTGTTATGATAATGGATATTGACGGGACGGAAATAGAATTCCAAGATGGCGTACCTACTGAAGCCGAAATAGCTATCTTGCAATTATCAAGATTTTCATCTTGCATCGTGCAATTTTGGAAAACAATTGTTTTAATTTTGGTATACAAGCAATAAAGAATATTCTATTCTTAGTGCAAAAAGGCTTTAAACATGACATTTATAAAAAAAAACTCGTTGCGGCGTGCCTCTTATGTGCCTGCGCCTCAACTGCACCTCGACTGTTGATCTTGTGGGCAACGCGCCTAAGAGTACTGTTTTTCGTTTTCAGTTACGGAACCCTTAGAACGATAGTTCCTTTTTCAGGCTTAGCTAGTCGGCCAAGCCTGTACTGTTGTATCACAAAGAGATTGCCAAAATTATTACACCAATTCAGACTTATCATTTTATGATCAACCGTATTATATTTTCGTCTGATATGATAAACAAAGTTGAAACCTTTGCCTCCACAATTTGCTTACATTACATAAACACTAGTGCTCTAAATTCCTCGCCTTCTCTGTCTGCGTGTGTAATGCGACACGATGAGTCTACTCCACGGGTTAATAAGAGATTAATTACCTACCTCAATGGCTTATTGTTACCGCACACGATTATACAGCGCACTGCTACTATGAGACAAAAGTATCGATACCAGCTACTACTTCTGTGTTTCTTCACACGGTCACGGCATCTTGATCTATAGTAAAAAACCGACAGTGTGAGTAGGACTCACGTGAGAAGGTTTCCGTACCATTATCTTCTTTTTTTCTTTTCTTTTCTTAGGTCAGTATGTACTTACATTAAACATTGGATCAAGATGTCCGTAAAATGTATGAGTTGTCCCAAGATATTAAACTCACATACACAAAAAGCCAGACCCGAAACAACTATTTGGTCATACAAATATTTGTCCCGTGCGGGAATCGAGCCGGCGACACGCAGCGCAGCAGTCGATCCCTCAGCCACTGCGTCAACCGTGCCGTTAAACTAACCGACTTCACACGCTCACGGCACCTTGATATATTTAGAATAAAAAACCGGGCAAATTTGAGTAGGACCCGCTCACGAAGGTTTCCGATTTTGATGGTACAGTGATAGTTGAGCCCTGGAGACGAACATATGCTATTTAGAAACTAGGGAGAAAGAGGGAAGAAAAGGGAAATCTTTGCTTTGCTATACAATAAATAGGGCGCAAGGGTAAACACAACAGGTAGCAAGTACCTCCAAATCAGGAAAGGGGAACCATGTTACCCCGAATTTAACGCGAACGAAGCCGCGGGCAAAAGCTAGGATAATCAGCCTATTATGTGTCCCATGCTTACACAAGCTCTTCTCTGTGATAAGGAGAGGAGAAGGCAACTTTACAAACTGCTCCAAGTGCGCACTGCCCTCGTAAAGGACTCTTTCGTAATACAGTGCCGTTAATACCAGAAATTACCATAGAAAGCTCCACATACATAATACATAAGCCCTTAAATAAGTATGTGAACACGACACACATGTGCTGCACAATGAAAGCATTCCTGTGCGTCGAACGCGAAGCTAACAACGTATAGAATCAGGAACTTTTCATCATCATCGAAGAATACACAATTAAGGGCCCTTATCAAAATACCTTCCCACCTTTTTTTGCTTAATCTTTTACATTATACGGGGAGGACAGAAGGTTAATACAAAGTTAAAATAGGGGATTTTGTACAGGGACTTAACAGAATAACTGTTGATTTTTTTAAATGTTATTAATAACATTACTAGCTTCCTTTTAAACCGCGTGATGATCGAAAAAAAAAAATCTCTCCCCTTTTTTTCCCTTGTTCGCCCCCTTAACTGTTTTTTTTTAATTTATTCTATGTCCGTCTCCAGGGTCCCAACTATCTCTGTACCATCATTAATCAAAATCGGTTTGGACATTAAGGCATGAAGACGTAGCAAACAAACTAACTCACTTTCGCTTTTATAATTTTAGTAAGGATTTTAGACCCGCAACAACTATCTGTAGGTCATACAAATATTTGTTCGTTGCGGAGATCGAACCTGCGACACGTAGCGCAACAGTCAAACGCTTAGCCACTGCACTAACCGTGTCATTGACAACCACGTTGATAGAAAGGGCGCGCAATGGCATGCACGGCGTTTACAGCGCCGAACTATCGAGCCGAATTAAATAAAAACTTGGAAAATATCCTGTTTCTAATATGAATGTGTGTTTTTCATTTCAATTATTCAATTTTAAACATCTATACTAATATCATAAAGCTGAAGAGTTTGTTTGTTTGTTTGTTTGTTTGAACGCGCTAATCTCAGGGACTACTGGTTGGAATTGGAAAATTCTTTTAGTGTGGAATAGTCCATTTCTTGAGGAAGGCTATAGGCTATATAACATCACGCTACGACCAACAGGTGCTGAGCAGCGTGGGTGAAACCGTGGGGAACAGCTAGTTTCTTAATAAAAACATAGAAAAAAAAAGTATTATTATTATTTTGTAAAGCAATACTATGCGCCAGATCAGAATGTTATCATATGAAACCTATCCTTATTCATCAGCACAAAATGAACGAGCAAGAACGAATGTATCACATATCCAATTATCCATTACAAAATAAACACTCATGAGGTCATGAGTCAATTCACAAAATTCTCATAACATTTAGAAATACTGAGAAAACAACATCAAATCAAGATGTTTTCTTTCTGCTATCTTACTTAGTTCACATTTCCTCAATTCATTAGTTTATGCTACGACTAAAGTGGGTAAACCATCGTCACTTTTTGCCTTTTATATCTTAGAAAGATAATGGATTTGCAGTTGTAAAATTACATGAGATGATGTAACTGTCTAATCTCTAATCCTCTGGATTAGACAGACGGTATGTTGACATTATGATTACACAATTTTGCATAATAGACAATCTAGAGGGCCTAAATATGACATTAAAGATGATGACGTCTTGTGTCAAAAATGACATGAATTGAAACTGACACAAGTTACCGAAAAGTTTGTATCGATCCTGTAGAAAAATGTTGGGGATATTCGATACGCTTTGCAAGCGGTTGTCCCTTATCTTGGCATTCAGGTGTCAAACTATATGCTTAGTATACCTACGTGTAGTGTGTGTCTATGACATAAGCTTTGCGAGGCCCCTTTCAGTTCCAGATTGTGTCCATTGTGTCATTTAATTTAAAACCAACCGTAAATACCGTTTTTTTTTAATGTTGAATAAACGATTATGAAATCGGTTGGTTCTAAAATACAATTTAGATATTTTGGCGAGGCTTCCTTATCCGCGAAGTCGCCAGCAGGTCACAGACATCGCCGACGAAGTCACTGTGCTTGGATGAAGATTATATTAGTAAAAAATTAAATTATAATATTGAATGTAAAAATTAAGAATTGTGGATCAGTCTCAACAGACTTCTTACTTAATTTAGGTAATTTCAAAATACTGAGACCCCTTTTACCCTGTTACATTTACGATGTCAATATCTATGACAAGACTACTAAGGTACTACTCACCGAATAAATGAAATCAAGGAACAAGTTTAAAACAAAAAAAAACTGCCAATATATTAACGGACACTGTACGCCAATCAGGCCCTTCCGAGAGGTCAATCATGTCCAAAACTGTACTTCTGCCCCATACCTGCTTAACCTCTTTATACCCAGTTATTTGGGTTACACCTACGCTAAAAGAAGACAGCTGATGTTTTTGAACAAGAGTGACAGAGAGGGCAGAGGACCCGTTAGGAAAGTAGTTTAGACTACTACCTTTACGCGTAAATGCTGATGATTTGTGTTGATGTGATCAATAGGTGCCGTGATACATGTATCATTATATGTAGTAATGGACTACGAATGTTGGGAAACAAACGGTTAATAGTATGATGGATTAAGATTTGCTGATAACTTATTTAACTTAGGCATGTTTATGTCTCACGCTCTCGTTGTTCATGTATAGTTTGTATATGAACAGAAAAGTTTGTTTTTAATAGTTGGTATAACTGTGCTGTTACATTTTTGCAACCAGCAACTTAGACAATAGAAGTTCGTCAACTGACTTTTTATAGAAGTCGGTTAAAAATACATGATTTACCAACCAGTCAATTATTAATTTTGGGGCAAGGAGTTATTATTATTATTGTGTGAAATGCACTTTATGAGTGACCACCTACCTACCCAGTTTCCTCCTTGCCTCGGAAAGCACCTCAAGCTATTGATCCCGGCAATCATTAGTAGATGTTTGACAATCGGTGCAAGTAGTCAGTGGCCGAAAAGTCTAACAACTAGTCTTACGAAATACTGAGTAATACGATACACTCCCTATCAACTGGATTGTGGAGGACAGTCAGCTACGCAGTAGCTTCATGTAAAAATACGGGTATTCAGCTGCATTTACTTAGACTGGAAGTTGACCCCAACATAGTTGGAAACAGGCCAGAGCAAGATGATGATGAGGTATGCAAAGATGTACCTTGGACGAGGAGTTGTTGAAAAGTCGCGTATTCTACATGCCAGTGAGAAAAAAAATGTATGTGTCAGCTCCGACGCACGACTGGAGTTTACTCCTTAAGTACGAGTATCTAACCATACGCAAAAAGAGTTTATTCAACTGAAAAAAGATTAATATCATATGGAAGGGTAAATTCACAAATTAATGAAAAAAAAATAGCAATATAAATACATCGAAACACGAAAGGTGCGCACCAAAAACGTGACACATTTTCGTTACTTTAGTAGGTTTTACCCCTCGGATTTTTCTCATACCGGGCGCCTTATATATGAAAATCAATTCTTAAGGAGTAAACTCCAAAAATTGCTGCTTCTGGATAAACTGGAAGCCAAGGCAGATGATGATGTAAGAAGATGCACATAAAACTACTTGCGGTCACCCGTCACTGTTAATCATGACGAACAATACAAATACAATAGCGCTTGAGCTGACGCAGCACAAGTCCTATAACCAAACAGCAGACGACAGCAGACGACAATTGTTATCGCTCAGCAGTTACTAATACATTTTCAACTTTATACCCTAGCGCATGTAGTTGAAAATCTATTAAAGACTGCTGAGCGATAACGAACGAAACAAACAAAAACGATATGCAAACGTCAATAGATTTCAACTATATGCGCTAGGGTATAAAGTTGAAAATGTATTAGTGACTGTTGAGCGATAACGATTGTCGTCTGCTGCCGACTGCTGTTTGGCTAAAGGGCCAGATCTGTAATAAAATATGAAAGCAGCATATACCTATTTTATCACCGTCAGGTTTACCGTATTTTACGCTATTTACTTTGAATAAAAGCTCATATAATATTTTTAAGATTATAATTTAAATCATATTTTAATTAACACACACTTTTTACTGAAACCTACGCTTCCGACATTTTCTTATTCTCTTATCATTTTAAAACGACCTGAGTATTTGAACGTTATGGTAAACCAGCCAGCGTTGGTTAGGATATAAAACCTCTTACAGTACTTATCCATTCGGCAAGATGGGCACTGTCAATGTAGTAGCCATCGACGGCAGTATATGATGTTCTAAAACTTTCTCAGTTTGTGTCACTTACGAATAACGAACAGATGTTTAACTAAGTTACCTGACGAACAGATCCGGGTGAGTCAGTCAGTTCATGTCAGCTACCTGCTTCGTGTATTGTGTGGTCGTGCCGGACGAGGTACCGTGACTTTTGTGTTACTCATATTCTTAGACCGTGGGACAGGTTTTCGAAATGATTTATTTGCGAAACTATTAGAAAGGAATTGCATAGTTTTAATACTACATTGCATAGATGATGGTTTCCGAAACACGGTAAAAGCCAGTTGAGTTGGTGGATGATCGTGGGTAAGAATGGGATGATGATCTGAGGGAATGTGGACCAGGGAAGTATGACAAAAAAGCAAGTCCAAAAAGCAGTTAAGATCCCAGACCAGTGACATCGCGATCATCATTATTTTTAGTTTAATACCTATCTTATTTGTCCATCACATAATAATTATATCACCACATTATTATTATAACACATATAGCAATATATTTAAATATTTGAATAAATAACATTATTTTAATTGTTAGTCTAGTATTAGCATAGCAGTAGGTACACCATTTACTACTCCCCGTTATATTTTTATATTCGTACAGTCCATCCAAAGGTTGTCCGGAAGATATAGCTATCAGTGATAAGACCGCCATGGTAACTATAAAATTAGCAATTTCTGTAAAACAGTTATGTTTCAACTTTTGGTGTGCGATATAAGTATATTCTATTATATCGCGACAGACCCAGACAAAACTGACAGGACGAATTTCACGCCTGCAGGCAGAATTTTATCTATAATACAAACATAACTTAAAGAGAGAAAATAGCAAAAGGACTCCAGTCCTTTTCCTGGCTATGGGAAATTACAGGTAGGTACTATAAGGCCCCAGCTAAAACGTATATAATGACCTTATCCAGACACATTCTGGCATCCCAGGTACCACACTAAAACAACGATTATTTATTTATTTATTTATTTGGCATTCATATTTTTGTAACGTCTGGCGTGTTAACGTATTGAGCCGACATAGAATGAGACAAGGGCAGGAAGAAAATACAATATATGAAGATAATACAGCATACGAACAGCAAATTTATTGAACAGTACAATAGACAATTCAAACAACAGTGCTAAATATAAATGCCCATAAGGTTGCCAAAGGATATGGCTTATTGTCGAGTTGTACTCGGACAATCACCAGCTTGGTGTGGAGCTGCCAGTTACTATTACAGTACCTAACGCTCATATGCATGTGCACAATTACGATCAATAAATAATCCAGCTCGAGGTTGAAGCACTTGTCATCTTTATAGTGGAGTCGGTCAGTCTACAGTTTCATCTTGTAACAAAACCAATCGAATCGCTAGACCGCACGTCAGTAACAAAATCAACATGAGCTGCCTGGCTCTTCATCATCTTTAGCAGCTTTGTGCTACTTACTGCTATGTATGGCGCCTCTATGTTGTTCCATGCTTCCCTGGTCTGCGCGTGTATCAACACTATCTACCAAATCTTACCCGCGTTCTTCTCAATGTAATACCGGATATATTCAATTCCGAAGAACGCGGTGAGACTTGATGTTGGTCTATTGAAACTCCTTATTACGTAAGAGTATTACCTTACCTCTGACGTGCGGTCTATTATGTATAAAAAAATAATATTTTAGACCCCAGGCCACTTCATTTACTTGATGTAGTAAACTACGCATTTATAATCAATAAGATTGATCAGTACAGTGTTGTTATGGAATTCACCAGCCATATTGGAGTCAATTTGTCTACTGTTATAGTTTCAAATACAGATGCATACTACAGACTCCGATCTCCCGCGTCATCATCCCAGCCTTTTGCCCTAGGTGCTTTAAATGGAGGGTCTGTCTATCTGACCGCCACAAGAAAGTCTGACAACCAGTGTTTGTTAGACTTTCGTGCCACAGACTGCCCTGTAACGACTGCCAAAGAAATGAAAACGGGGACCAATGACTTAACGTAGGGAA
Organism: Ochropleura leucogaster; assembly: GCA_958449745.1. Classification (NCBI taxonomy): domain Eukaryota; kingdom Metazoa; phylum Arthropoda; class Insecta; order Lepidoptera; family Noctuidae; genus Ochropleura; species Ochropleura leucogaster. The sequence goes on from OY288203.1 coordinate 1,434,180, forward strand.
CCTAGAACCTAGAGACCTGTCTATCTAGGGAAGCGCGCCTTAATCTTAAGATCGACCTTCAGCGGCTGTTGTAATTTAGCCACATTCTCCTCCTAATTTCCTTGATCAAAACAGTAGCCTCATATTATAAATCCTCTCCTAATAATCCCACTTGTCTCCCAACAGCTCCCCATCACGAATGCATCCAATTACCGGTAAACAAGGAACACCTCCATTACAGCTGCATGCAGGGGCTCGATCCTCACCCACGAAGTCACGGCCACGGCACACGGATACGGATATAAACAAACAAACATACACACAACACAAGTAGTCATATAACGAGTGGGTAATTGCGCCTGCGCGTCCCGAAGGAAGCGGGTCTTTCAATTGGTTCGGCCTCGGACACCCACTCGTGCGCAGTATCTTGTATCTTCTACGATATCTGTCGTCGCTACAATAGGGATTAATTTTTCTAGTTGATCTCTGGTTTATGCATGGTATTGTTTTCAGTGTCATGTGAGTCCTTCGTGAACGTTTGATGTGATTTCAGTAATGGACTTGCAACATAACGCAACTTTTCTGCTAAGCCATTAAAAGAGAAAGGCTTCATATTTTGACGGCACGGTTGGCTCAGTGGCTGAGCGATTGACTGCTGCGCTGCGTGTCGCGGGTTCGATTCCCGCACGGAAAAAATAACAATAATTTTAATCTGTATTTATAGTACATACATGATTGTATAAATATATTGAATATTATCAGTTGTTTGTTTGTGCGTTACATTAACTTGTGTTTGTAAATAACAACATAATATAATGTAGGTATGTAAATAAGCATGCACCTTTGTCATGATATACGATATTATCCTCGTGTCTTATTATCATCACTACATAGTATAAAACAAAGTCGCTTTCTCTGTCCCTATGTCCCTTTGTATGCTTAAATCTTTGAAACTACGCCACGGATTTTGATGCGGTTTTTTTTAATAGGTAGAGTGATTCAAGAGGAAGGTTTTTATGTATAATACATACATATTATAGTAGAGAAAAGTGGGGATTTTCAAAGATTTGTAACACACGTGCGAAGCTGGGACGGGTCGCTAGTATTTATTAAAAACAAAGAGGAAAATCTTATCTCTATCTTACGCACGTTATCGTTTAAATGGATGCGGGTTTATTTAAAGGCACCAGTTTTAAAGATGGGAAATCATCAAATAAATTCCCCTCGCTTTGGGCGGAGCGGAGGGGAGTGTCAGACTTGTACTGACTGAAACTTACCCCTGTTCCTTCTATTGCCCTTTATGTTCCTTTCGATAAACCCGGAACTCCGGCAGGAGGTGGCCTTGGCAGGCCCCTCGGCTTTGCTGACATCTCTTTGAGGCGCGCGTGAAACACGAACGCGCCGTCGACACGGCCTGTCGTCAATCGACGGACGGACGGTGAGCTACCCATTGCTCACCGTCCACAGAATTCAAGGGCACTTCAAAACAGTTTCATCTTAGTCACTGCGTCGATGGATTTGTCTCTGGTAGTGTCTCAACGTTTTTAAAAGACAAGGATGTACAGAACCAACAATGCACGATCCGACTCACACTTGGCCGGTTTTATTTAAGAACAAAGACTCATCATTATCTAGCCTTTTCCCAACTATGTTGGGGTCGGCTTCCAGTCTTACCGGATGCAGCTGAATACCAGTATTTTACTTGGAGCGACTACCTATCTGACCTCCATAACCTATTTAATACTGGGTAATACGATACCGATTGGTTGTCAGACTTTCGGGACACTAGCGCTGGCTACTGTAACGACTGTAAAAAATCTACAAATGTCAGCCGAGACCAACAGCTTAACGTGCTTTCCGAGGCACGGATGAAACTCGGTATGTAACGGGTGGTCACCCATCCACAGACCAACCTAGGCAAGCGCGGCTTAACCTAAAGATCGAACTGAGCGGCTACTATTATTTAGCCACGAGCAAAAAGAATTGCTTTAAAGAACAAAGACTGTAAAATATATTGTTGTCTGTGCGTGAATCAACAAATAAGTATGAAAAACACAGACATGTCATCGGTATGCATATGTCAGATGTAAATGTTGCATTATTCATTATTAACTAACTTTCTATTTTTTCCTGTTTGTTACATTTATTGCTACAAGCTTACGTGCATATTGCCAGGTAGCGTAGTCAAATTTGAAGGAAGTCAAAAACAGTACAGCATAGATATTCTGCAGTAAAGTAAAAGATAAAATAATGATAGGATAGAATAATTTGACGGCACGGTCGCGCAGTAGCTGAGCCATCGACTACTGCACTGCGTGTCGCGGGTCGATTTCCGCACGGAACAAATATTTGTATGACCAGCTACCCTACCAAGACGTCTTAAAGCAGAACTTATTCCACTGAGGGCAAGAGACAGAGCTATACGAAATACGGCACGAAATCTGGGTCTGTTTATGGATGCTGAGCTGAGGTACGAAGGTCACGTGGCAGAGTCGGTGCGGAACTGCTTTTATAGGCTCAAAGTCCTGTACAACATAAGGCCGTATCTGTCGGAAGAGCTGCGTATTCGACTAGTTGAGTCACTAGTACTCTCTAACCTGAACTACGGAGATACCGTTTTCGGTCCTCGACTACTGGCAAGGACTGAGCGACTGATCCAGAGAGTGCAGAACGCTTGTGCGCGATTTTGCTTCTCAGTTCCGCCTAGAACCCATATAACACCTTTTTTAAATCAACACTCCATTCTTAAGATGAAGTCACGCCGTAAATTACACTTAGCATGTCTGTTGTTTGGGGTTATTAAGCACAAGGAGCCGGCTTATCTTTACAAAAAGCTAAGCTGGATCGCTAGTAGAAGAGAATGCACGATTAGACAGTGCTCTCAGCAACTCACTACAGAAGTGCACAAGACGGCAGCCTTTAGAGGCAGTTTCAGGTACGCCGCGTCCAAATGTTGGAACAACATTCCCCCGCCGATAAGGAATTTAAAAACACTCGGTACCTTTAGGAATAGATTGCGGCAGTATCTGATCGACGCTCAGAAGAAACTGGGCCTGACCGTCACCAACACTTCCATAATATAGAGGGTTTTCTTGTCCTAACGGCTCACTTTGTCCTATTAACAACAGACACTAACTATGAAAAATGAAACGCATACACGAAACACATTACAATACACGTTACACAATACACGAAACACATTACAACTATACTCACCGTACATTATGATAAAAACTGCAACATAATGATACCTACATGAACAAGTAAACTCGTACAAACACTAAGTCTAGACACACTCCATACAACTTAAATAACAGTTATTCATTACTTTTATTACCTATACTGTGATAATGAAGTTTATTATTTTTAGTATTTAAATTAAAAGCAATGTGCTGCTCTTTTCATAGATATGTCAAAAGCGTTTGACTGTGTAAAATATGACATCTTACTTAATAAATTGGAAAAAATAGGAATAAGAGGAGTAGCACTTAAATTAATTGAGAATTATTTAAACAATAGAATGCAGGGTACTGTAATTGATATATATAATGAACGTACAAAAACGGTGGAGATTGTGAAATCTAAATTTGAATCGTCAATCCTAGGCGTACCACAAGGCAGTATATTGGGACCTCCCTTATTCTTATTGTACATTAACGATCTTCCAAATATTATTAACCATCTTTGCGTAATGTATGCTGATGACGCAACTATATTTATATCAAATGAATACTCTAATCATCTTGTCTACGAAAGTGAAATAAATAAAACTTTAATAACTGTGACAGATTGGTTGCAGTCAATAAATTTAAAAGTCAATGCCTCAAAAACGAAATTGGTTCAATTTAGAAATTATAAAAGTAAACAAAATAAATTGAATGTAACCATGTTTGATACAGCGATTGAAGAAGTCAATAATACAAATTTCTTAGGAGTTACAATTGACCAACATTTAAACTGGAAGGCACATATAGAAAGAATTAATACAAAAATATCCAGTGCTTGTTACGCATTGTCAGTTCTGGCAGAAACTACGAATTTAACTGTTACTAGAAGTGCTTATTTTGGAAATGTATACCCACTGTTAACTTATGGTATAATATATTGGGGGAACTCGACAAACGTACAATCTACATTCATTCTCCAGAAAAAATGTCTAAAAACAATGTATAACATGTACAGTACCGATTCATTGAGAGATGTTTTTAAAACGGAGGGTTTCCTGACACTGACTGGTGTTTATATACTTGAATTATGTTTATTTGTTAAAAACAATATGCAATATTTTAATTTTAAATCTAAATCTAAAAGAAACATTCGGAAACAATATAAATATGATATTAATTTACCAGCCATCAACAATATGATATATTATAAAAGTACCTATGTAACCGCTATTCGAGTTTACAACCATTTACCACCAGCTATTAAGCAATTGAATGGAAATATGTTTAAAAATAAATTGAAAAAAATGTTAATTGATAATGTATTTTATAATCTGCATGAATTTTTTGCTAAATAATAATATTTCGTATGTCACTAAATCTAATAAAATACTATTGCATATCCGACTTGGGTAGACTGTTGGAACCAAAAAATGTAATGTTTATTAATAAGAACTTCATGTACACAGTTACGCAATAAATATATCTTTATCTTTATCTTTATCTTTATCTTCAAAATCTGTCTTACCGACAATCCACCTGCATAATATTCGCCGCACATTATCTCGACATCCGTGTGTCACTAGCAGGATTCAGCAGAATACCAGCGTCAGGTAATCCACCTGGCATTATGCTGAGCTGGACTCCTTTTTGGTGCAATTTTGAGACACACACCGCCCATTAGTGGGCGACCTTAATAAATATACGTGTTGTGTCTAAATGCCTATGGGTCGATTTTACTCAATCTACCTTACTTTTTTTTTTTAATGTGTACCAATTGTTTTACTGTGTGATGTTTTTTTTTTTTTTTTAATTCTTGTATTGTGTCTTTTGTTGCATCAAATAAATGATTTATCTATCTATCTATCTATCTATCTATCTATACAGGGTGTGTAGCACCATCTCTTTCCCCTCAGTGGAATAAGTTCTGCTTTAAGACGTCATGGTAGGGATACTGCAGATAGTTGTTTCGGGTCTGGCTGTGTATGTGAGTTTAAATGTTTGTTAACGCACCCAGGATACAGGAGACATTCCTAGACCCATTTTCAGATGCTCAAAATCACCATATTGGCTATGACTCGGTACTGCAGAATATCCAGATTTTAAGAAGACTTCAATGCTGTACCGTCTCCACAACCAGAACAGACTGTCCCACAAACCTGTCTCAATCCAAATCCCGTTTCAGAACCTGCTAATAGATGCCAGTGCATGTTCATTAACATGTTTAAAAGATACCGGTTCTCGTTTTCAAATTTCATCATGTTGAAGAACCGTCTAATTTTCGTGCCGTCTTAATTCGCCCGCTATTGGGTACGGCAGCATCTGTATAACCTGGCCAAGTGCGAGTCAGATTCGCGCAGAAATGGTTCCGTACGATTATTAAAAATTCCAATGTTTTATTAAGTTAAACTTTGCTTCGGCAGCTCTAAGTGAATTTATTCCTACTTAGTTAAAAAACCTAAGTTGCTATGTTGCATGGGAGCCTCCACACAACACACATCATTTTTTTGCCGTTAAATATTATTTTGTTCTGTTTTTTTAGTATTTGTTGTTGCTGTTGCAACAGAAATACATAATAAAGTAAAAGCATTTATTTCAATTAGACTTCAAAGAGATGTCAGTAAAGCAGAGGGGTCTGCCAGAGCCTCCGCCTGCCGGGGTTGCGGGTTGTTCGAAAGAGATACCGCGGCCTCGGAACGTAAAGGGCAACAGAAGGAACATGGGTGGGTTTTAGTCAGTACAAGTCTGACATACCCCCCCGCTCCGCCCAGAGCGAGGGAAGTCATTGGATGATTTCCCACCAGAAAAAAGAAAACATAATCTGTGAAAATCTCAACTGTCTATTACGGTTCATGAGATACAGCCCAGTGACAGACGGACGGACAGCGGTGTTTTAGTAATAGGGTTTTAGTTTTTGAGTACCTACAGTAAAGATTCTCAGGTTTCATCAATGTAGTTAATAAGAGACAAACTTAACAAAATGGTCTTTGAATAGCGTTTTGCCGGTTTGATGATTGGATTACGAGGACATAGACTTGCTACCCTACTATGACCTCTTAAAGCAATTCTTATTCCACTGAGGGAAAGAGACAGAGCTATACAGGGTGTCTAGCACCATCTCTTTCCCTCAGTGGAATAAGAATTGCTATAAGATGTCATAGTAGCCCTTTAGAGCCGACTATCGATTACGGTTACGATTGGATTGTTTTCGAATAGCTATGCAGTTTTTTCAGATAATAAACAAAAGTTATACCTCAAAAAGATGTCATGTCTTTCCATCTACTTCATACGCCACCTAAACGCGACCTCGATATTGATTAACACTCATCAATGGTCATTTTTAGGCCCCAGGCCCCTGGCCCCATCAATGAGTCCCGTTCATTTGACCTGTTGATCGAGCGACTCTTGCGCAACTCGCATTCCGTTAATATCGTCGCCATATTGGGACGTAATAGTAGCAGCTTGATGTGGTATTTGCCTTGGTGATTGTAAAATTTAATGTCGGAGTTACAAATATGGTATTATTGCATTATACCTTTATAAGGATGTATTCGTAACGGAGAGAAGCCTGCACTGTCCAACAAACGTCAGCTATTACCGTTTCTCTTGTTTTATCTTTACAAAGAAATAGCGTTTATCTAATACTAGCTGTTCCCCACGGTTTCACCCGCGCGGCACAGCACCTGTTGGTCGTAGCGTGATGTTATTTAGCCTATAGCCTTCCTCAAGAAATGGACTATCCAACACTAAAAGAATTTTCCAATTCCAACCAGTAGTCCCTGAGATTAGCGCGTTCAAACAAACAAACAAACAAACAAACTCTTCAGCTTTATAATATTATATAGTATTGCTATAAAATTCTCGTGTCACAGTTGTCGTTCCCATAGTCCTCTGAAGCGGCTGGACCGATTTAAACGAAATTGTATAAAAGAGAAAACCACTGACTAGCTCATCATGAAATCTCAGAAACTACAAGTGTTAAGAGTCTGAAATATTGTATGGTGGATCCTTTTAGGGCGTAGGTCTTTACTAAAACGGGATTTTACTGAATTCAACCTCTAAAGGGGTGAAAGAGAGTGGCAAAGTTTGTATGAGAGAACGCGATTCTTTGCACGGATCGACCATTTATCGAAAAAGACTATAGGTTATATATAGGGTGGAATTTTGTAATGCCACCTGAAGGGGAAGTACTCTTAATACTTTATTTTACTCAAAGAAAACATTCCGTTATTTTTGAAAAGAAAGAAAACGGCATTCAACGATTTCAGAAAAAAATCCAGACCTAAAGAGTTCACCTCTACGGTCCGTCTCAGTCTGCTGACAAATCAACATTGCAAACACAATCTCCTTGTATTACATGGCGCCCTGGTAGTTCGCTCACAACGTCGCCATACTTGGCAAGTTTCTCAGAGTTCTCAGAGCGTTATACTCGACTACATGTTTGGAATTCAATATTATCGTGTGAATTCATTATGTTAAACATATAATAATATTCAGACGTGCTCACTGTTATTTATTTTCTTATCACACCAATATATTCTAAAACATTTAAATTTTTATGGTTTCGTACCATCACTTAGTTGTGTGTTTGTTTGTTCTGTGTGTCTGTTTGTTTGTTTGTCAAGACCCCTTATTGCGTTGAGGCATCGAGTTGAAATTAAAACCATACTCATAAGTCAGGCCAATACATTTTGAACATTTGACATTTGCATCATCATCCTCAAATAAAATGGATGGATTGTGTAAGGAATGATACGAAGGGAAAACCGGCCAAGTGCGAAATGGACTCGCGAATTAATGCCTCCTAGAAAACACGGAACCCTTATAGAATCACTTTCATGTCCTTCTGTCTGTCAGTTTGTCACAGCCCGTTATCTCGGAAACGCATGGAGGCATCGAGTTGAAATCAAAACCATATACTTAAGTCTATAGCCCCTTAGAGCTGTGAAAAACAAGCCTCTAAGTCTACACAGTCAAAAGATATGGCCGTTTATGTCGCAAGTTTGTACAAAACTCAAGGACTCTAATTTACAGTTGGCCGGATTTTTTGGGGACGAACGCATCTACGTGGCCCCTAATGTCTCCACGACCCACAACTTTCAGGTGGTCTTTTAGACTGTTACTATCCGAGAATATTATAGGAGCTCGTGGCTAAATAATAGCAGCCGCTCGGGTCGATCTTTAGGTTAAGCCGCGCTTGCTTAGGTTGGTCTGTGGATGGGTGACCACCCGTTACATACCGAGTATCCTCCGAGCCTCGGCAAGCACGTTAAGCCGTTGGTCCCGGCTGTTAAGTGTAGATCTTTGACAGTCGTTACAGGTAGTCAGTGTTCCGAAAGTCTGACAACCAGTCTTACCAAGGGGTATCGTATTACCCAGTATTAACTGGGTTGTGGAGGTCAGATAGGCAGTCACTTCATGTAAAATACTGATATTCAGCTGCATCCGGTTAGACTGGAAGCCGACCCCAACATAGTTGGGAAAAAGGCTAGGCAGATGTCATCATCTGCCTAGCCTTTTTGTTCCCGGATAGTCATCTATCCGGGAACATTATCAAGCAACAAGCAAGAAGCCTATCTGCCTGTCAACAGCCCAGATATAAAGCATATAATAGTATTTGAGCGGTCGTAATTACCCGGCGCGTGCATGAAATAGTTCTCACGACAATCACTCACTGTCCTCCAGTAGATATCATCTTGAAACACTAGCTGTCTGTTGTGGCATCAGCAGAGGCGTAGGTCGGGGAGGTCGGTTTTGTTTGTTTATGCACGATGTATTCCAAGCGCTTCATTAGTTTTCCTATAGAGGTCCTATCCCCTTTTTTACGTTACCAAATAACTTACCTGGTCTAAGCGGTGCAGGAGGGAGTGCCAAAGTTTGTCCGACTAAAACCTAGCCATGGTCCTTCTTATGCCATTTATGTTCCGGAGCTACGGTCTATTCTGCTTTCGTGTTCCACGCGCACCTGAAAGAGATGTTAGCAAAGCAGAAGGGCCTGCTAGGGTCACCGCCTGCCAGCGTTACGAGTTGTTTGAAAGAGAGACAGCAGCCCCGAAATACAAAAGGCAAAAGAAGGGACATGGGTGGGTTTTAGTCAGTAAAAGTCTGTCGCTGAAGTTATTTGATGATTTCCAATAAGAAAAAGAAAATGTGGATCTACTTATAACAACAAAACGTTCTAAAAGGACATACACTACCATATTTGAGGTTGTTTTCAAAAAGGTCACATACGTCTTCTTTTTGCAACGACTTTCCCAATACAGTGACTAATATAACAAAAGATTTTTCTATTTTGTTTAATATATTGTCTTACCCACCTCAGCACACGGTGTGCCCGTCTTATCACATCGCCATATCTTCAGACGGGCACCAACATTTGTCATGATAACAGAACACATCTGTCGGTCCCAGTATCTAGGTCACTATGGTTACAATAGTTTGTTTAACACAAATATTTTAACACTTTAATTGTTGTGTCAAGAAAAATATTTAATTTCAGTATTCTATGAAGTTATTTATCTTGAGATTAACGCGACATCAATTTTTCAGCGTATTGTTTTGTATTTCGGGCTCTAGACACAGACTTTTTATTCAGTTTAGATTTCCTTTTTTAAAAAAGGAGGAGGTTTTGTGTAAGACTGTTTTTTTTATGTTTCACGATGACATGTTATATATATGACAGTTGGGGGGTACCCCAACTGTGTGCCTGAACCGATTTTCATCATTCTTGTTTTGTTCGAAAAGGTTGTACTTCCGAGGTGTTCCTAATTTTATTTATAATATTGCTTGGGTAGTTTATGAGTTTTATGACTTGTTGTCAATACATATTTTTCTTCTTTCTAAATGGATGATCTGCTAATTTATTTTAGTAACAATGGAAAATGTATACGTACGTTTTGGGTAACTTTGAATTGCAGTTTAACTTTGAACAAAACTGTGAAAAAGGTTTCTTATTATATTACCTGGAAACTTTTTGTTGTTTCAATATTGTGACTGCGTAAAACGGGTCGCCATTATGTTTTGTAGCAAACGAATTGTCAAAAAATAAACAGTCAATATCATAATTTTAAAAATCTCCCGCCTTTCCGTAGTGAAGTTATTACAAGTGTTTGTTGCTCAGGTTTGGAATCGTAATTAAATATACAAACCTTATAATAAACAGGTATGTTTTGGTGTTTTTCTTTAAAATGTAGTTTAGGTATTATTATTTTCAAATAGTTATCCGTACTTGATATTAAATCTTTTGTTAATCTGGTAAAATTTTAACAACGATCAAAATCTAAGAAATTTGGGTAACATTGAATGGTTCAAAGTTACCCGTGTCATAAAAATATTATTATGGGTAACTTTGAATATGTACGTAGATAATGTTGCCCAGTTCTGATTACAATAATTATACTTTAGATGTGGGTTATTTTTCAGGTTTAAAAACTACCTGGAGAAATTAATGTTCTCAATGATTATCGACAAACTAGTAAAGGAAAAAAGGTACAAGCACTGCCAAAGCCTCTCTTTGCCCAGCTGCTCAATAATCAATGTTTTCAGAGTAACCAGGTTAAGTATGGAGAAGTAAAAGATACAGGTATTATTGAAAAAGAATGTGATAATGAGTATCAAGAAATTGAAAGAGAAGTAATAGTTATAGAAGCTTTAGTTCACCAACCTCCTCCTCAACACGCCAAGACACCTGCTGGTGAAGTAAGCAAGACTTTTAAAAATCAAGCCGTGGCAAAAGATATGAGGCAGGAAATAAAAATGGTAAATGAAGAAAGTACAGACATAACTAGTGAAGTGATTTTAATGGATGAAGAAATTATAGAGGAATATATGTAAATAAGGCAAGTGGGGAGCTACAGGTTTCAACGACTGAAAAGTGTGCAGGAAGGGGAGACGTTGAAGTCCCGAAAATCAAAGAGGGTGCATATTCTATCTTTACAGAAGAGGGAAGTTTGTTTCCAGGAAGAATACAAAAAGTTAACCCCTTACAAGTCTGTGTACTCCAAAAATACTTTTTAGGGAAGAGAGAAGAAGAAGAAGGCCAAACCCAACCGGGTTTGGCCTTCTAAAATTTAAATATGTCGAATCAGTAAGGCCAATATAATGTTGTGTTTTGCCAATATAGTGTTTTGCAAGACAAACAGCTATCCAGAAAAGGCGGTCACACTTATATTGACGATGACATTTTGTTTGGAGAATGGGGTGAATGACTTTTAAAAATTTAAACATTGTTTAAAATAATGTTGCTAGTAATAACGATTTTGAACTCATTCGATAGCCAAATAAACGTATAATTAATTTTGTTTTACACTACTTTTCTACTTTACCTTGATTTGATAAATAATTATAATAAAATAACGATCTTTTTTCCACCAAAATAGTCCACCTTGTTTTATATGGAAATACCAAACTATCTATCATATTTACACGTCCGTGTCAGATGTTATTATGGCAGATTGGGTTTTTGAAATAAAAACACATCATTTATTGTTACCCAAACCTTAAATTATTCGAATAATAAAGGTTTTTATATTCTGAAAAAATCATATTCAAAGTTACCCAAAACTCATGATAACTTTGAATTTCAGTTTTGGGGCAAATTCGGTATAGTTCTATTGTTTTTTTGGATAAATTTACTATTTTAGAAAATAAACCAACTCAAAACAACTCTATTTAGTCAATAAAATTAACACAAATAATTTAAATGAGATTTATAAAATCACAAATATTGTAAAAAATATTCAAAGTTACCCAAAACGACGGTACTTACTCAATAAAAGTTTGTGTGAGGTATTATCATAACTTTATGCCTGAAAAAAAACAACTTCCAAAATTAAAGTGGTATAATAACTTTACTTCCGAAAGTCGGTGGCAAAAAATGTCAACAAAACAAAGACCGAAGTTGTTTTCCTTTTGTTTTGGAAGTCAGTTATTTTTTTAGATTTTTATTACAATTATTTTGTCTTTAATTTTGAATTACAGCCACCAAAAATCTATAATCTCATTGCTATTAACTGGCAGACAGGGATAAATAGACTGCATTAATTGACCAGATAATCTTTATCCTCTTAATCATTACTGACGGGCCTGTTGGTCTAGTGGTTAGTGGCCCTGACTGCTGAGCCGGAGGTCGTCGGTTCGATTCCCACCCAGGACAAACTTTGTGTGATGAGCATGATTGTTTGTTCTGTGTCTGGGTGTGATTTATATATAATATGTATGTATTTATAAATTATATAAGTATGTATATCAGTTGTCTGGTTACCATAACACAAGCTCTGCTTAGCTTGGGATCAGATAGCCGTGTGTGAGTTGTCCCAAGATATATTATTATATATTATATTACTACCTACCATTTGTGGCAGTATACTGAAGGAAACACTACAAATAAGACCTTCACGAATACGACTCCTTACTTTAAATTTTATTTTAAATATAGTCGCGATTATCGGAGTGGTTGAATCGTTGCCAATGCACAGTCCATGACTTGTGCATAATATTTACTAAACAGATATACGTGGGAAAGCAACAAAACTGTATCACTTGTATGTCATTGTGCGAAGACGAATCAGCTGTAAGATATGTCGCGGTATCCTCATCGCAATGTACTAAGAAAAGAATGAATATCTCTGTGCATGACTGTAATACAAATAATAAATTATTAACAGATTTTCTACTCTCGACCTTATGATGCACCTTATAGATTAGGAATCTCCTAAAATCCGGAGGGAATAATGATGATGATCCTACGTATAATATTATAAATGCGAATGTTTGTGAGAATGGATGGATGTTCACGTCAAAACTGCTGAGCGGATATTGATGAAATTTGTCACAGAGGTAGATTATGGTCTGGAATAATACACAGAATTAGGACTTCTTTTTCGATATGACGTGGCGAAGCCGCGGACGCCAGCTAGTGAAAAATAATGTTCTTCACTCTACCGACTTCTGCTCCTAATCTTTTACTGTTCACGCTGTGCAGTTGTGGAATTCGCTTCCCCCTGACATTATGGACTGGCAGTACATAATGTCAGGGGGAAGCGAATTCCTGTTTCAGTTTTCAAAAATAGAGTGAAAGAGCATTATCATTCCATTTCACCATAGTTGCATAGTTATTAATTATAATATTTTATATTGTATTTATATTATACCTATATTTGTCTTTGTACTTGTGTGTATGTAAGTATATTTTTTATTGTATTTAAAGACATTATTTGGTTTATGTTTTTGTGTATATTTTATTTTTCTAACATACTTTCTATATCTCTTCTGATTTACTCTCCTTTCGAAGGTATGCTGGAAGAGATTTCTTTAGAAATTACTGTTGCCTTAGTACATATTTTCTGGTCCTGTCTGTCTTTACTATATTGAGTGTGTACATCAATCGTTAAGTAATATGTATTACTAGCTGTTCCCCACGGTTTCACCCACGCTGCTCAGCACCTGTTGGTCGTAGCGTGATGTTATATAGCCTATAGCCTTCCTCAAGAAATGGACTATCCAACACTAAAAGAATTTTCCAATTCCAACCAGTAGTCCCTGAGATTAGCGCGTTCAAACAAACAAACTCTTCAGCTTGACAATATTATAAATAGTATAGATTCGTTATATTGGAAGTCAATCAATTATTTTTATTTCAGCATTTTTAGTTATGGTATAATGATATATCACATATTTTTTATCGAGTATTCATTTTCCATTTTTGCTCAAAGATTAGCAAATCATCGATATACACATAAAGGAATAAAAATGTATTATAGACGATAACTCATAAACTACATAAGAATTTTGCAAATCGATCCAGCCGTCTTGGAGTAATCGGTGAACATACATAAAAAAAGGTACCGACGAATTGAAAACCTCCTTCTTTTTTAAGTCGGTTAAAAAGGGGTGAAGTTAGGAACTCCATAGGACACTTGGAGAAATGGTCAAGCACATTTAAACCCATATTCTACAAATGACACCTAAAATCGTGACTGCACAAAATAATACGTAGGTACTTGTGTGGCTCTTAGTGGGAGTCCTGTGGTACTATCTCGTCATTCCTATACCAGAGTTATAAGTACATAAGTAGAGCTGCGCATGCGCCTGGCAACAAGGTCCCAGTCCCATGGTTAGCGAATGCTTACTCGGCTTTATGGCAAAAGATAACTGCTGGGCGGTGTCTAAAAGGCTAGGGTTGCCAGCTAAAATAATAAATACAGACTCATTATTATAGGTGGGATGAAGAAGGACGCAGAGGGCAGAAAGGAATAGCATCGTTTTAGTAAAAGAGGTGACAGACACAATTATAATACTAGAAATAGGGACCAATTAGTTCAACCAGGTTTCAGGTTAGCTAAAGTAGACTCATCTTTCATGGGGTACTGTTTGAAATGCTACAATAAAATACCTCCCCACATTCTTCAACTGAATGAAACGAAATTTAAATCTTGTATTAAACGTTGAAATATTATAAGTTGGGGGATTATATTGATGATAAAAATGCTTGGCTCAATGCTGGTCCTGCTCCTCAAGCATAGGGGTAAACTCATTGATAAGTATCCGAAGCTATAGTGGAAGCTGCAGAAGATTGTAAGACTATCTTTGCAATGTATAGAATGAATCAATTCTCTAGTATTGTATAATTATTAAGCCCATATGTGAGTGCTATGTATTATCATTGACTTGACGAAGCCCTGGTGGTTAATAGTGTCATGCTCACTTAAATGTCTCGCTGATGGTGGCGGGTGTGTCGGGTCATTTAGCTCCCTTCAACATGGTCGAGCTGAATGGGGCTGATCCATACGTCTTGTTCGTGAACGGGCGCTGTCAGTTGGGTTGGGACTGGTCATTTTTTAACTACCACGGTCATTTTTAATTTATTTAGATTTAAATTGAATTTTGCTTTTTATTTACTCTGGACGCTCTTACTGTGCACGACTTTCTACATCGTTCTCACATATTTGTATAATCTCAACACGAATGATGTAAATACTATTTTGTAAAAATATTAGAATTTAAAAGAGTGTCCATGGAGTTTATTGCCCATTCTTCTCCATAGAGATCAACGCTTTGGAATGGGCAACTGCAGTACTTTCACAAGTGCCTTGTGACCGGGACTGTAGACTCATTTTGTTTCTTGACATTCAAAAGTGCCTGTAATGGTCTAATTGAAATAAATGATTTGATTTGATTTGATTTGATAGGAGAAGAAAGGGGAGGTGTATGCAGAACAGTGATCCCAAGCTGAAATGATAAATCTTCATCTTAACATATATTTTTATTTTGTTTGGAAAATCATTCAATAATTACTCTCCTCGCTCTGGACGGAGCGGGGGTAAGTATCAGACTATTACTGACCAAAACCGATCCATGTTCCTTATTTTGTCCTTTGTGTTCCGGGGCCACGGTATCTCTTACGAACATCCCACAACCCCGGCAGGCCCCTCTGCTCTGCCGCAATCTCATCTTAGTGGACCTAAGGTTTAAATATAACATAATAGCACAATATCAGATAGCAGTAGGGTTACCATGACATCTTACAGCAGTTCTTATTCCTGTGTGAGAAAGAGATGGTGCTAGACACCCTGTATAGCTCTGTCTCTTTCCCTCAGTGGAATAAGTTCTGCTTTAAGATGGCATGGTAGGGTAGCAGGTGACAGGACATGTGGCCTAAGACGAATGATAAACTATTGTTGGTAGGGGTCGCCGCATACGCACTTAAGCCGTGTATGATCTTCCATCGGTAGAGATTGTCTTTGCTCCGGTCAATAGGGAAGTTTCCAGGGTCAAAGAAATTACATTCTATTTAGTCCGTATTTTATATTATAAAAAAATAAGGGACACGTATTTTTTTATTAGTAAATTAGACCAAAAATAACATAGCCCTTTAATGTTACGTGTGACGTCAATTGTTGCGAAAAAATGCAGCAACGCGTGACGTTACACGAATAATCTAAAAGACGGACAATTTTTTTTAAAGTAGCCTGTTTGGGTTTCATATGTATTCAGAGGTTTCGAAGCGGTCCAAATCGAGGCAGACTATCTGCCAGCAATACCTACTGTCTCAAATATCCTGGACAATTATCTGTAATTTTCTTAACAATGCATTACATCGATTTTTAGAAAATGAACAAGCATGAGTATTCGAGTACCGTTCACAGAATTATGAGTTTTAATTACGGTGATTGGAAACAATTTTTCTGCACCATCATTGCAAATAAAACATGAGTTGAATCAATGAAAAGAATAGTAATACATACTTACTTAGATACAATATGTAGATATGTTAAAACCTTACCTAATTCCCAGTAAGAAGTTATAAAGAAAAAAAAGTGAAGTCATCGTGATATTTTCGAAACAAGATAAGTAGACATATTGGCACATGACGTAGGAATCGACACTTATCTGTAATAGTCACCTGAGGCTTAACACCGCAGGCTTGCCTGAGGCTGCGTGTCGCGGGTTCGATCCCCACACGAAACAAATATTTGTATGACCTACATACATACTTGGTAGTCGTTCCGGGTTGGGCTGTATGTGAATTTAAATTCCTAGTGTACAACTTTTTTTTTTATTCCAACACCTGGTAATCTAGCATGCAATTAGCTCTCAATATCTCGCACTAAAATGAAACAACAGGTATACACATAACCCTCGTTTTTTTTTTCGAATGGGATAGCATCATCAAATAACTTCCCTCGCCCTGAGCGGAGCGGGAGGAAGTGTCAAACTTTTACTGACCAAAACCCAACCATGTTCTATTGCCCTTTAGGTTCGTTCCGGGGCCGCGGTATCTCTTTCGAACAACCCGCAACCCCGGCAGGCGGAGGCTCTGGTAAGCCCCTCTGCTTTGCTGACATCTCTTTGAGGCGCGCGTGCAACACGAACGCGCTGTCGACACGGCCTGTCGTCAATAGACGGACGGACGGTGAGTTACCCATTGCTCACCGTCCACAGGCCCGCATCTACGGTGACCGGGGCTTCTCCTGCGTCAGGTGGTAGGTGAGGACGCCATGACGCCTCTCCAGCCACTCCTCAAAGAGGGGACTTACCGCCACTATTGTGGCGTCTCCTTCCTTCTTTTACCCTTTGTGATCCGGGGCCGCGACATCCCTTTGGAACAACCCCTAACCCCAGCAGGGTAACCCTTGTCTTCCTATGCGGAAGATCCAACGCCAAAACTTTGTCACAACCACATGTCTATCCTATTGATCTAGGCGTGGCCCAAACTTAAGTATTTGGCAAAAAACTTGCACAAACTAGTTACCGGCGGTCATCGAACCTGTTGTATAATGTCATTTTATTTATAACTATTACGAGTTACCGCTAACGAACTATGCGTTAATGAGTAGATAGACCTCAGAGGCAGCAGACAGTTCGTGTAGTGTTTGGTCAGACAGTCTGACGTCGCAATGGTGTGTACCTGTACACACACGCCACACATGGACTAAGCTGTTTATATCAATACTCAATATATTTATTGCATTACCATAAGGTGTAGTTTGGTGGTAATTCTATAATTGATATCATTATGGATCCTGTAGGGCACAGCAAAATGGTAGGAGAGAAGAAGCCCTGTTTCAGGTGATCACTAAGTTGTTATTGTAGGAACATGTTATAATTAGATATTATCAAAGTCAGGATCACGAAAAAGATCCTAATTTAATATTTAAAATTCTCGTGTCACAGTTTTCGTTCCCATAATCCTCCGAAACGGCTGGACCGATTTGAACGAAATTTTGTGTGCATATCGGGTAGGTCTGAGAATCGGCTAACATCTATTTTTCATGCCTCTTACTGAGCAGCGGGTGAAACCCCTGGGCACAGCTAGCGATTATAAATGCGAATATTTGAGAGGATGGAACGATGGATGTATGAATCTTTGTTACTCTTTCACTTCGAAACCCGCTGAACGGATCTTGATGAAATTTGGCACAGAGGTAGATTATAGTCTGCAATAATACATGGGATATATATTTTTTCAGCTAGTAATACATAAAGATTATCTGTTGTACAAATGAAACCAATTCAGAACAGCCATGCCCAATCTTCCACCCATTTTCAATCTGTAGCTCCTAAATGTAAACTTACTTATAAATGACCAGCCTCCTCATATTGTGCCTGCTTATCTGAGCCTTTGGAGTCGGTCAGACCAGTTGGAGCTTCTTTTTCTCCAATAGTTTCTCTATCAGCCTCCGATTGCGTATTCTTCACATTTCTAGCCATATTTCAACGTTTATCATCATCATTCTCCTATTTATTTATTAGGTCGGCACAGCATGTCGTTTTCTTCCATTCTTTTCTATCCCCATCTTATCAGACACCTTATCCTCTCTCCCCCCGGATCGCCGTAAGGTGCAGACGTGTAATAGACCTGCTACTTGTTATTAAATTAATCCAAAATTTAAATAAAACATATTAAATTCAGTGAATAAAATAGGAGCGCATAAGTCCTGAGGAGTTATTAAAAAGTGCGAAGCGCTACGGAAGCCCGGCCGGCTACGTCATACAGCTCCTGAGATCTCCGCTGACACCACAGTGTACCTGATATCCTGGTACCTGGCACCAACAAATCAGCGCCCGCGCAGCAACGGAGCCACACCTCGGGTAAAACCCCTTAATTACCTTTGGATATACGTGTTTTTGGAGGTGGTGAAGCTCCGCCTCCCTCAAACGTATTGACTAATCACCTAATTAGCCACACCTCCTCTGCTAATCACCCAGTGTTTATTTACTACGGCGCAGGAGCTTACTATTTGATCTCCCATAGAGGCACGATTCACATAACTAGAGGAATTAAAGGCAAGTTTGTGATTTGCTTACTATAAACAATGCCTAACCTTTACAAAACGCCGCCCTCTACACCACAAGTTGAGGTTCAACGCTGCTCATCAAGCCCCAATATTACTGTAGCGACGCCCGAATCAGTATTTATAACACAGAGAACAAAGCGTCCTCGCTCGGAATCCAGCCCAACGAGCGTACTTATTGATTTTAGAGAGGAGATTCGACAGATGTTGGCTAAATGGAATAAAGACCAAGAAAATACCTTGCAAAACCTGATGTCGAAAATAACGAGTGAGTTAGCAGAATTAAAGGCTCAAAACAAAGATTTAAAAAAAGTTAAAGCTGAAATTGAGGAGTCTGCTAATTTGATGAACTCCCAATATGAAGAAATGAGGTGTAAAATTATAAAATTGGAAAATGAGCGCACAGAACAACATACCTACATACATAAACTAGAGAGAAAAATTCAAGATATCCAAGAAGGCCAGCGCTCAGCCTCGCTCGAACTGCGGAATGTACCATCAAAGGAAAAGGAAAGCAGTGATGATTTAATAAAATTAGTAACTGATACAGGTAAATGTCTGCATGTGAACATAGATCCTGCGGAAATCCGAGATGTATACAGATCGCAAAGTAAACAAGGGGCGTCAAAGCAAATAGTTGTCGAACTTCAATCGGTAACTATAAAGAATAAATTCTTGCAAGCCGCACGTGACTTCAACAAGGGTAAGCCTATTGCAAGCAAATTGAATAGTTCCTTAATTGGCTTAACAGGTGAATGCGTTCCGATCTATGTATCCGAACGTCTTCCATCTAATCTAAGGCAGCTTTTCTTTGAAGCTCGAAAATTCGCTGTTGCCAATAATTTTAAATATTGCTGGACATCAAATAGCAAGATTTTTCTTCGCAAAAAAGAAGGTGACAAACCAATTCGTATCGTTTCTGAGAAAACTTTTCTCGAATTGTCACAAGAATAGTCAGCAGTTTTATGAATGTGTTTTTGTATTTTTATTATTTGTTAACATAATATGTGATCTTCAATCAAATATCTTTTTTCATGTTGCATTTTTCCTTTTATATAATATTAGAGCTATGTTTCGTCAGTTAAGTTTAAATTATATTATTATAAAAGTCTCATTTAGCTTAGATTGTAAAAAAATATTCTTTAAGTCCCTACACTACACTTACATGCTCGTTTATAAAACATTTACACAACTTAGAGATTTTCGTATCCATAATTCATCAATTCTCACATTTTTTATTCCTTACTTATATCACGTACCGTCTAACTCTCAAACAAACATTTTCACAAACGATGATTTCTGCTGCTTGGCTTCCTCTGTATCCTGGTTAAAACTTAGAATCACGCTATCATGGACTGTTATTTTAAGTAAAAATGCTTGATATCTGTACTTTGGATGAGATAGATGCATATGGCAGGGTGAATGCTAACGTCTGTAAGCCCGAGCAATGCTCACAGTTTCTTAAAAGCACACCTAAATCTATTAACATAATACATTTAAATATTCGCAGTGTAAACTGCAACTTCGACAGTTTTGCAGTATTTCTACATAGTTTAAAGCTTTCTTGTGAGGTCATTATCTTATCTGAATGTTGGCTAAACTCTTCCTTAACTACCCCTGCAATAAAAGGTTATGTGTCCTATACTACAAGCAAGCCGAAAAACCAAAATGATGGCGTCATAATGTATGTGAAAACGGAACTGGCGCACAACATTTCAGAACCTATAATGCCTGACGCCAGTTATTTAGTCTGTTACTTAAAACGCTATAATTTATCGATAGTAGCAATTTATCGCTCTCCTTCCTTACGTAATCAGGATGGTTTTATTGAGGGTTTGGATAAAGTTCTTACTGAAGTTTCACCTCAGAAAAACATTATTATCATTGGAGATATCAACATCGACATAGCCTCCAGTTGCCTTAGCCAACAAGCCCATGAATATTTAAACTTAACTGCCTTCCATGGCTTGTTACCGTCGCATTTATTTCCTACCCGTGGAACTGCGTGCTTGGACCACGTCATGGTCAAATCTGATTTAAAAACGACTACTTTAGTAATAGATACGTATATCACCGACCACAAGCCTACCTTGCTGAATTTGGGGTGGGGCAACACATCTGCAATCCCCAAATTATATCGCACTGTTGTGGACACTGCTGCTGTCATTGCAGGCTTATCTAGTGTAGACTTTACTGGCGTTATGAACATCCAAGATGCCAACTATGCTGCCGAACTTCTTGTTTCTATTATTGGCTCTATTATTGAACAACACTCCAAAACAGTCCACATTTCTTCTAAGCGCAGGATAATCAAGCCTTGGATTACCAATGGTTTGCTTAGGTGTATTCGCAATAGGGACAACCTAGCTCGAAAATTTAATAAAGACCCTGATAACTATACGCTTAAGACTACCTTTACTAGATACAGGAATTTTTTAAACAAACTATTAAAAAAACTAAAAAATGAATTTGAGAAGGTAGAATTTTCCAAGGCTCAGAAAAATCCTAAAGCTACTTGGAACGTCATTAAAAATATCACTTCAACACATCGTAATGTTTCCTCGCCAATTGAATTGCTTAGTACAACTCCTGATAGTGTTGATTCATTAAACCACGTTAACGATTACTTTGTGAATGTGGGCAGAAGATTGGCTGAGTCATTTATTCCTGTTTCGTCTCCAGTATTTCCGCCTTGTTCTGGACCTTCTAATTCTTTTGTACTTCTACCTACAGACGAGGCTGAAGTGGAGGGAATTATCCATGGTTTGCGAATTGATGCTGCAACGGGATGGGATGGTATATCACCTAAAGTTTTAAAATCCTGCTTGTCAACGTTAGTGCCTGTCATAACGCATATTTGCAACATTTCAATACAATCGGGCTGCTTTCCGAAAGTTTTTAAAATGGCGGTCGTTCATCCTATCTTCAAAGGCGGGGACAGACACAGTGTTAATAATTACAGGCCTATATCTATTTTGCCCGTGATATCTAAAGTCTTGGAGAAAATAATTAACAATCGCTTAGTATTATTCCTTGAATCACATAATCTCATAGCCCCCAACCAATATGGCTTCAGAAGAGGTAAGTCTGCTGAGGATGCTGTTGCCTCCTTTGTAGATGATGCTGTAGCAAAGTTGGATAAGGGTATGAAATGCTTAGGAATTTTCCTTGATATTTCAAAGGCTTTTGATACTGTGTCTGTTCCTCACCTCTTATCAAAACTAGAAGCCCTTGGAATCCGAGGTCTTACTCTTGAAATGTTTCGTGACTATCTCAGTGATCGTTCACAGTGCGTTAAAATTAATGATTTGATGAGTGATAGTAGAGCACTAGGTTTCGGTGTACCCCAGGGATCAATATTGGGTCCAACATTGTTTCTGGTGTACATAAATGGTCTCTGCAACCTCGCACTAAGGAACTGTTCAATATATACATATGCAGATGATACGGCATTGCTTGTATATGGTAAAAATTGGACAGAGGCGTACTTGTGCGCAGAAGATGCACTTAGAACAGTGATGCAATGGTTCAATGCCAATCTTCTAACTGTAAACCTAAGCAAAACAATGTACATGCCCTTCTCCCTTAAACCATCTTCACTCCGCATTCTTGATTCTCTAGTACTCAGTGCGCACTCCATTAATTGTTTCATGAACTCTCCCAGTTTGTCCTGTACCTGTCCACAACTAACACGAACTGATACTGTCAAATATCTTGGGATCAAAATAGATAATTCTCTGAACTGGAAGCCTCACTTAGAAAATTTGTCCTCTAGAGTTAGAAAGCTTATTTATATTTTTAAAAAACTAAGACACTCTGCAGATCTTAATACTCTAAAGACCGTTTATTATGCTCTATGTCAGTCTATACTCACATATTGCATTACTGTATGGGGCGGAGCTCCGAAGACTTATTTCTTGCAGCTGGAACGAGCACAGAGAGCTGTCCTCAAGGTCATGACTTTCAAACATTTTAGATTCTCAACCACAATGCTGTACTTGGATTGCAAGGTTTTGACCGTGAGGCAGCTCTTTGTGCTCCAAATCATTCTTCGCAAGCATAAAAACTCGGAATTTGATGCGAGTGCGGCTAATAGTCGCCGACCTTATAATGTCTGTACCACACAATTCTCCTATACCGCTACTGCCCATAGAAATTATAATTTTGTCGGAAGCCACTTGTATAACTTGATTAATAAACATTGCAGTATATTTTCTCTCACCACAAAATTATGTAAGGTTAAGGTTTACAACTGGCTCCTGAGTCTGAATTATGAAGAGACAGAGAAGTTAATTCAAATTAATAACATAATGTAAATCTTTACAAACTCACTCACACACCCACACACATTCTTCACTAACTTACATACACTCACGCTTTCATCACACAACCACACTCACCCACATAAACGCCATACTGAGGCTTTTTTCTTTATTTGTGTTGTATTTTTTTTTTATTTTATTCTTTTAATCATTTTAATTTAATGTGTTTTAACTTAATATGTTTCATTAAAACCACGTCTTCATTTTATTTAAATTGAAAGGAACTCTGTAGGTAAAACATGAGAGAGCACTGGCAACCATAACACAAGTTAAATCTTACCTTGGGTGCCAGGGTTCATTTCACTACTTACCAATATGATGTATGTTCAAATTTTAAAGACATTGTTAGTTTGTAAGTGGTTTTGTACAAATCTCTTTCTGGCAATAAATATTTTATTTTTATTATTTTATTATTATTATCATCTTTCACACGGTCTATCCATCCGTTGATCTTTCCTTATTCTTATATCTAAGTTGTTCTAACATGATTATTTATTCGATGTTGGATCTCTGTTAGATATAACGTCCTCCATTATATCGACGCTAGAATTATTAGCAGATTGCAAGTTTTTCTTTGGTTGCCAATCTTGCAATACTGGTTTGGATATACCTACGTTGACAGCTCTGGTTAAGTACCATGACGTTTTAAAGCAATACTTATTCCAGTGTGCGAAAGAGACAGCTAGACATTCTCTAGCGCCATCTCTTTCTGGCACTGGAATAAGTATTGCTTTACAGAAGGTTGTTTTTTATGCGGTTTTATTTTCTTGAAACCCACAAAATTCTATTGAAAAGTGTCAATAAACATTAAATGCAATAATCCTTTAAACATAAGTGTGTAATGTACTTAGGATTTGTCAGAAAACCGAATTGAAACCGGCTCGTTCATTTAGGGGTAACTATAGTTTTGACAGACTGAAACACTCAGAAGAAGTTTTTATTTCGAAAAAGTTTTCGAAGAAAAATGGACCAAAAAAACAACAATTGACTTCCGGAAGACGTTGGCAAACAAAACGATGTATAAAAACAAAAGTCACCGAACTATGTAAGTAAATTCATTTTCTGTCTTTTTAGTGTTATTTGGAAGACTTTCTTACTCATAAATAACGACGGTACATACTTTACTGAGAAGCGATCCTTTATAAAAAAAAATATGTACAAAAAACCCTACATAACACTCAATAAAAATAATCGTCGCGACACCACACTGTTCAATGCGAAATAGAAAGACGAAACGAAAATAACTGGCTTGCTTTCTATGAGAGAGAGAGAGACAGACAGAGAAACGCATGCCGCACGGCTTACAACTATAGCAAAAAGTATCGTTGCAACTTTTGGTTTTAATTTTTTCCGTCTAGCCCCCTTTCGCAACGGGCGACAAAGAACTTCGTTCCAAAAATTCAACACAAACTTCATTGTTGACAGCCCTACGCAGTTAGGTCATTCCCGGTGGTCCTCGCCCGTTGACCACAACCATCATCCAATACTTGTAAGCAACTTATTAATCATGTTCTGTACTTTACATTCCACGTTTTGAACACGTTTATGCTCCATTGTCCTCCTGCATACTTTAGTCAGCTTCGAATGTTAATACCTTTTTCCTTGTGAAAATAGGGAGAGTATGATTCGTGGGGTAAGCTTGACTGACCTCGGATGTTGCTGAATAACGAGAGGAGGAAACTGATGGGTGCACATTGGTGTTATGTATCAATCAAAATTATAAACGACATATAAGTTGACGACACGGTTGGCGCAGTGGCTGAGCGATCGGCTGATGCGCTGGGTTCGATCCCACGGAGCAAATATTGGTATAGCCTACAGATAGTTTTTCAGGGTCTGGCTGTTTGTATATGTGTGTAAATGTTTTTAAACGCGCCCACGACACAGGAGGAATTCCTAGTATGGGGCAGTGTTTTACTTAAATTGAAAAAAACGTCTATAAACTGACACTGTAAAATTCCAAAAAGTAGGTAAAAAAGATCGCGACCCGAAACGTGAGTGTGAGTGGCGGTGTCGAACGCAAAAAAAGAAACAATTAAGGAAAAGGGTAGATCGTTTAGTCTGCTGATAACCACCAAAACAAAACAACTTCAATTCATAGTGATCATGGCGTTTTCAACATCACCGTAATATCGGAAACTTGAAATAAATAACAAACATGGTAAATATCCCGTATCAAGTGTTAATAGTAGTTAAAATGAGCATCACATGGCACCCCCTCTTAATTGTACAGCTGTTGGTTCGTAGTAATGAAACTTAAAAACATAATTTGTGAAAACTGGGTTTCCCTCACTCATAATCTGTCTAGCCTTTTCCCAACTATGTTGCAGCCGGCTTTCAATCTTACCGAATATGTATGTAGAGTACCAATATTTTACGTGGAGCGAGTGCCTATCTGACAACCCATTTAGTACTGGATACTGGGTGCAGAGACTGTTGTTGAGATACTTTTTAAAACATTTAAAAACTTTATATATGACCCACTGAATCCACAACAAAACTTTTTTTAATCTTTTTCTATTCTTTACAAGAGCAATGTTATAAATAATGACGTCGTATTAATACGGAAAAAAGATTGGTCGCTTTAACAGTCGGATGATGATGATCGTCTTGTAATCTGCCGTCTAATCATTAGCCATAACTAAATTATGTCTTAATGTTTCACTGATCTCTGTGAGAAATACATATTTAACTACTAATAATTACGACATATTACGTTATCCCAAAAGAGACTCTAAGAACTGAACTGACTAAAAAATCTACTGTATAAAATCTACACACAGTCAAAAAGAGTCCACATAAGTAATCTAAATCTGTTCTCAATTTCAAAACAAAAATCTATTTTTAAAATTGCAAGGTGTCAAATAGTGAAATAGAAAACAAACGTCGCCACGTATAGGGTAAACAACCCAATAATAGGCCTGTTACTAATCCGACGTGGATGGATGGTTATACTGGTTTTTTCGTCGACCATTTTTTGTGGTCATTTTTTAATACGGCCCGTGGGACCGGACTGTGGTCATAAAAATGCAATGCGCGTACTAACTCGTGAACACAACGAGTTAAGTCGATTGGTGAAGTTTCAACTAAAAGCTTTAGTCGTTGAAGAAAAGAAATAACTGTCGAAAATGTTAAATCTCAGATTAACTGTGTACTTGTTTAGTTTGAAGAGAATATTTTAAAGTATTTACAATGAACCACATGAGGCTGAGTGAAAAACAAAGGACTGTAGTGGATTCAGTACTATTATGAGTAATTAGTATTACTTTTGTTTTTTGTTATCCTCTCCTAACTTCGATTCATGTCAGTCTGTCAAAGTTAACTAAAATAGTATCTTATTCCGTTTATTATTTTTTTTTACATATTATTTATATTTTACAAATTTCTTAAATAAAATAAAAACATTTAAAATACAAAAATAGCAGCCCATCGGTATCGGGAACAGGGTCCAATCTACTAGCGGTCAGGGCTCCAGAGAAAGGAACCTCCTAACAATACGAGCCGTGTTCAGGAGTACCGCTTTCTGTATCAAGCCCTTGATCCAGCTGCCTAACGAGAGCCTCCTCAGGTATTGGTCGAGGCTCTTTGCAGTTAAGCCATTGGCAGATAGAATCTTATTATTTTCGCTTCTGGAAACGTTTTAATAAAAACGTCTTAAGCAAAAAAATAGCCAGGTGCTCCTAAAACATCACCTGCTAGTTTTTTTATACTCGTCTGTCTGTTACATCATCTCGTTCTACGACAGTTGACAATATAAAAACGGCAATTAAACACACAGAAAACAAAATTATTATAAAAGATCGATCGTTAATAAACACCAGCTAGTTTTTATTGCTTTCAAATCAAGACAACTTAATTTTCTTAACAAAAAACGAGTAACGAACCCAGTTCAGACAAACGACAGCATTTTTCAATTCTGAGAAACTCCAAACTTGAACATGGCTTGTGCATTACCCTTTAAATAACACAAAAGACATAAATCACTATTAGAACTACAGCAATAATCAACCTTAATCCACTGTGATAATGATAAATTTTATTTGTTTACAACCCACATAAAGTGCAAAGCAATACAATCCTTATGTCGAACAGCAATAGCGTAGTTTTATTATTGAAATGAATATTTAAACCTTTTTTAGGTGGAAAGCGGTTGTAAAAGGAATAGAAGGTAATCTCTAACACCATGCTATCGTGACATGCAACAATGAATTATTTGGCTTAAAGGATAAGGTTTAAAGTTGTTCGCGATTTGGTTTATAGGAAGGCATTTCGCGAGAGAGGCAGAGGGGAACTCGGCATCTCTCGGCTGCAGGTTTGACGGGTTCCGTGTTACTCACAGCCTCACACCGCCCCGCGCCTCCCCCCGGTCCGTCTGCGCGGGCGCAGGCTGCGAGGCTACCCGTCTAGAAGCAATTATGTTTATTAAAGCGATGCGTACTGACATTTTGTGGTATAATGTGGGGTTTTGCGGTTATTTGACCTTCTATTAATTACGTTAAGTAACTTTAGTAATTATAATTTTCCCACAATTTTAAGATAGATGATTATTTTTGTGATATTAATCATCAGGTAATACGCGGTTCGGGCTTAGAACAAAACTGTTTTTTTTTTCAAACTAAATTTACTTATGTTTTCAGTAACTTCAATTAAAATATATCAAAGAACATCCAAGGTCCATATTTATAATGTGACAGTTAATCGTGCAGCTACCCTTTAACAATATTTATTGTCTATGAAAATATGAATAAACTTTTTCTATTCGTTTATCTTTTTTCTGAAACACGTATGATCAATGTGCATTTGTGGAATTTGCTGTGAAAGAAACATTTTTGTCTGTTAGTATGTGTGTGATGTGTTGTGCTGTAATCATAACGTTTTCACGCTGGGTCGATATCGGCTCAGCTGCTACGGAAAAATTGCATTAAAACGTTGATTAAAAAATGCACTGGCTAATAAAGTTACTCTCTCTTAGTTTTTGGTTACATACTCACAAACTTTCGCATTTATAATATTAGTAAGATTTCAATGTCATGTCATGACTAGCCCTATAAGAATGGACTACCGGATGTGAATCACTAAAGTGCTCATTGGCATAAGACATGTTTAAGATTTTGGTTGCGATAAGTTTACCTGCCACAAGTAGGTATTAATAATCTATATCATCACGAAATGTCAGAAACTAAAGAAAAGTGTTAAGTCTCAAATTTTGCTTAGGGCATCCTTTTCGCACGATGATGCTTACTAAGACGGGATTTAGCAAAATTCTCTCAGGAGTGAAACGGGGTGGCAAAGTTTGTATGGGACAACGTGATTCTTGACCGAATTGACTTGAGATTTTGCATAGGCATGAAATCACGAAATAAATAGACTTAACTTGACTAAATGGTAAATTAAAAAAGCAATATCATGAAAGATTGAACATTTTTACATAGTCGCGATTGACTTTATGAAAATTGTGCTTTTCACGGAAAATACGCAACGTCGCAGAAGTTGACGAAGATTTCGCTGATACCAAACACTAACCATACAGTGTAATTTTATTAGCTAATGCAGTTTATAATCAGCATTTCAGTGCACTTTTTCCTTAGCCGCTGAGCCCCCCTGGTTTCATTTGATTCATCTATCACCGAAACCGAAAATCTATTCTCCAAATCCAGAACTTGAGGATTCTTCATCTGGCTTCACAAAATCAGGCTACAATTCAGCATCTGTCAATGTAGTCACGCACGCTGATGCATCTCAGCTAGCTTGCCAAAACACTAGATAAGCAGTCAGAAAGTTATCTGCCCTGTTATCTTGAAGAGCTCGATAATGTTGCCTTGAATGTTGCCGACATCGGCAGTACAGTGTTCAAGTCAGTTTCTCAATCAGTAGGTAGACACTACAGTATTTTATTTTATCTATATCGATAACGGTTTAAAAGTACCTGCTTGTCGACTTGTTCTAATTTAGAGGACGGTTTCAAGGTCCTAAAATAAATATGTCATTGAAAAACTAATGTCTATTTCGAGAATGGCTACATGAAACTTGTTGATTGAAAACAGTTTATGCATAGAGTACTTTAAGAGCATAGTCGCCGATCCTTACTTTATAACGTAAGGTAGCCTTAGTCTGGAGAGGCGTCATGGCGTCCTCACCTACCGCCTGACGCAGGTCCTCACCGGACACGGAAGTTTCGGGAGGTTCCTGCACATCATCGGGCGGGAGGAAACGCCCGGGTTTCACCATTGTGACGATCGCCCGGAGGACACGGTGGAGCACACAGTGGCGGTCTGCCCAGCTTGGGCAGAGCACATTTTTCACCATAGACGGTCGGTCGATATAAATTTTAACTATATGCACGCTCTCATAACTGTCTTGAAATTTAAAGTTTCAAAGACTGTAGGCGAAATTACATCATCATCATTCATAATTTAACGTAAATAAAAAAAACCCAAACATTTTAATTTCCCCTAAAAAAACCCAAGCTCAAACTGATTCAACGGTTTCTGACTGGATTTCTCAAAACAAATGTGTAATAGCTACATAAATTACACATATGTATACCTCTCAAGTTATTTCGACAATAGAACAATACCATTACAAAATGGCTAGGTATACCCATTGTTTACGGTAAATAAATGTACTTATCATTGTATATGTTTATTGTTAACAGACAATTATTAATTACGTCCTGGAATTTTCATCTGCTTGCAAACAGGATAATCCTATTTACCTGGATCTATTTCGTTACCCGTAGCTTGGTTAATTTATATATTAAAATTGTATGCACATGTGTTCCGGACACAGTACAAAGGCGGATTTACTGACTTAGGCAATTTCTGCCAGTCTACCTTAGGTTGATGCAGAGAGAAACCATGGTAGGTTGCTATCTTAACATAAACTTTCAAAATAACATTTACAGATAAAATATAACGATAAATACTTAAAGAGAGACTTAGAGAGTTAATAATACATAAATACCTGGAGAAAAATTAACAACCTTTTAATTTGGAGACGAATCTGGTAACTTTATAATTAAAAAAATTGTTCCCAAACTTAAGAATTAGAAGGAAAATCTTATCTTATTAATATTATAAATGCGAATGTTTGTGAGGATGGATGTTTGTTATGTATGGAGGTAGGAATGTATGAATGTTTGTTACTCTTACACGTCAAAACGGCTGAACAGATCTTGTTGAAATTTAGCACAAAGGTGTATCTAGATCGTCTGGAATAACAACAAGATACTTTTTTTTCAATATCACGCGGGCGAAGCCGCGGGGCCGGCTAGACAAAAACAAGAACTTCAAATTTAATATCCTAGTATGTCCTTCTAGGGCGTCGCCTCACGGCGGCGGCGCCGGCGTTGCCACTTACACCTTCCTTGTAAATAATATAATCAAAGCAATACCAATAACAATGTGAATACTATTAAGTACATATTTCTATTATAGAGCGACTCAATCATGACTCATCTCTACCTACATATTTAAAGCAATTGTCAAATGTAGGTTATTGGTAATTTAATTGTTTTCAATGACTTCGGACTAATATGGATATTTTTAACTGCTTACCACTCTTAAATCAAAGGTCGAAAACACGCCTTTATACCAGTCTGTATTTAGTAATAAAGAAAACACCAAACAATATTAATTTAATTTACACAAAAGCATTTTTTTTTTTGCAAAAGTAAGGAGACGTTTTCGATCAACATTTTGAGGTCTTGTAAGTGAGAATTTTGGAGAAAGGAGTAAATGATGCCGTGACGTCCGACATGGGAGAATGCAAGAAGAAAACATGAGAACAAACTTCTTGTTGAAGTTTGCACCAGTGGTTCGGGCAATGCTCTCAACAGCGTCTCTCTGAAATTGGATATCTTTACTTGCTCTCTGGCGGAATTCCAGAGGGTAACACTTAATATATTGTCTTCCAACTTACCTATCTCTTTTTTGACGGGCCTGTTGGTCTAGTGGTTACTGGCCCTGACTGCTGAGCTGGAGGTCGTGGGTTCGATTCCAACCCAGGACAAACTTTGTGTGATGAGCATGATTGTTTGTTCTGTGTCTGGGTGTGATT
Organism: Ochropleura leucogaster; assembly: GCA_958449745.1. Classification (NCBI taxonomy): domain Eukaryota; kingdom Metazoa; phylum Arthropoda; class Insecta; order Lepidoptera; family Noctuidae; genus Ochropleura; species Ochropleura leucogaster. Next base: position 1,465,497 of record OY288203.1, read on the forward strand.
TATCTATAACTAGCTTTCGCCCGCGTTAAATTCGGGGTAACACATTTCCCCTAGCGCCTTATTGATTTGTAATAGCAACGCTAAGTTTTCCCTTTTCTTCCCTTTTTCTCTCTCACATCCCACTTTTTCCAAAATATTAGCCTATGTCCGTCTCCTGGTTCCCAACTATCTCTGTACCAAAATTTATCAAAATCGGTTTAGCCGTTAAAGCGTGAAGAGGTAACAAACAAACAAACAAACTAACTTTCGCTTTTATAATTATTAGTAAGGATTTACACATAAGTATTTTATTTTTTCACGTTTTCTTGGAAAAACTGATAGGTGACCGTTTCTATGACATTTAAATACGTTGTACTTATAATGCTTGTTCTTTTATACGATTTCTAAAACAAGGTAAATAAAAATCGTATGTCAGCATCTGCGCATAGATAATTTAAAGCCGAAATGTCTTTATGAGCTATACTTAGGGTGAAAAAAAAAAGACAAAACAAAATCACTTATTAATCATCATACTCAACATCAAATCGATTTCACTACCAGTCAAAGATTCGTAAAAGTCACAATCTATGAGCATTATTACGTCATCGCCATGAATAAGATGGTGATTAACAGCCTCTTAAGCAGTTATCGTCATGGCATAAGCACAGCCATAAGTCTTTTTACGAGCTCAACAAAGTGATTACGACACTATTACTTTAAACTGAAGTGTATTTTTATCCTTGAATTAAAATAGCGCATGAAGTATGATTGATTTCTGTAATTGTGTCAAGCTTGTTAGTCCGGTCAATTTAGACATTCAAAGCTACATTAAACAACATCAACATTTTTGAATCGTTAGATCTTAGAATCGGTGGTTTGTAGGAAAAAAGTATTGAAGTAGTTTGTATAGATAATTTTATGGTCTACAATTTTGTCTGAAGTACTTTTATGATAATACATACCGTTTTGCGGAAAATCCCGAAGAACTCATTTTTGTCACCTTTGACCTTGAATAACTTTTTTTTCCATCCGGGGGAAACATGGGGAATTTTCATATTTTAATTATAATTATATTTATTATCACCAATTTTTAGTTTGTTGTAAATTAATGTAGCTTCACTCCTATTTTTTGGTCTAATTTGACCGGATATATGTCTCGCATTTATTTTGACAATCTGTTCTAGAATCACATTACTGGAGAAATGTAAATGACTTATTATCGTGTACTTTATGTTTATAGTTTGTAGGTTTATCAACATCTGAATCTTTACTTATGTCCATAAAGCTCGTGCCACACTAATAACTGCCGCTCGGGTCGATATTCAGGGTTAAACAGCGCTTGAATAGGTTGGTGCATGTATTGTGACCATCTATTTCATTCCAAGTTAACTCCATGCATCGAATGGCACGTTAGGTTTGTAATCCCGACAGTCAGTTGTAAATCTTTGACAGTCGTTACAAGTCAGTGTTCTGAAAGTCAAATTGAGTTGTGCAGGTCAGATAGGCAGTTCCCTCTAGGTAAAATACTGGTTTTCGGCTGCATCTAGTTAGACTGGAAGCGTTAACGGTTAGATAATTATCAAGCATTGTGTGATGGTAAAAAATACCAAGGCGAAATTAGTATTTTAGTAGGAAGTATCGAAACTACTGATAACAAAAATCCTTTGAAATTATTCCAATCGGATTTATCGGAAATCGTACACAGAAAGTGCATTCAGACAATCAAGATGGCATGAATGTTGCCAAAAGGCTTTAAATTATAACTGCAATACGAGGAACAATACCTATTAGAGTCAATTATTGGCTAATCACTAACACTACAGGCGGAGATAAAGAATTTCCAATCAAATTCGAAGCCACACCTTTTAATAAAGCTATCTACACAAATATTTTAAAGAGGTAAAGTGTGTAAGTTTGGTTGTTGGGGTAACCCTAGGACCTGCTGATCCGATTTCGGAAATTCTTTCACTAATTAAAAGTAACGTCATTCCCGACTGCCATACGGCTAAACGCAAAAGCGGTATCCTAGGGAAGCCTGAAGGGCTACTATGACATCTTATAGCAATTCTTATTACACTGAGTGAAAGAGATGGTGCTAGACACCCTGTATAGCTCTGTCTCTTTCCCTCAGCGGAATAAGAATTGCTTTAAGAGGTCATAGTAGGCCTACAGTTCCCAGTTTTTTTTTTTATATTTCAAAATAGTTACTGCCATTGGCTTCATAAGATACGTATAATTTATTCATGCTATCCGATGCCATTAAAAACAACTTTAAAAAAAAAAAATTAGCAGCATCATCCTACTCATATAATATTATAAATGCGAATGTTTGTGCAGATGGATGGATGTATGGATGTTTGTTACTCTTTCACGTCAAAACGGCTGAACTAATCTTAATGAAATTTGGCACAGAGGTAGATTATAGTCAGAAATAACACATAGGATACTTTTTTTCAGCTATATTTAAAAAAACGTTCCCGTAGCATGACGCGAGCAAAACTGACGGCAAAAGCTAGTCATATACAGTCACACCTTTACATTACAAACCAAGGTCATCAAGTATACAGAAGATTATTGAGAAAGGTGCGGCGATTCCATGATAACGTTATCAGAAACGGATAAAATAATAATGAACTATGTAACAACCCGAAATTGATTAACTAATCAACAATAAAACGTACTGTAATTGGCTCAAAGTGGAACAGAGATAAAAACATGGGTGCGCACTGCAGTTATCACTGCATTAACCACAGTCATGGTGTATTTTTCAAGGATCTAACAATTGTAACTGATGATGTGATTAGATATTAGAAATAAGATAAAATTTTCATATTCCTGCCCTTGTCCCATTCTATTTGGGGTCGGCGCAACACGTTTTCTTCTTCCATTCTCCCCTGTCAGACGTCACGGCATCATTTACTCCTTTCTCCTTCATATCATTTCTTACACAATCCATACATCTTTTCTTTGGCCTTCCTCTCGCACTCCGTCCATCAACATTCAGATCCATCAGTCTTTTAGTCGCATGTGCTTCGTCCCTCCTCATTACACTCCATACCAAAACAAACGACTACGATTCAGTTTAAAAAATATATAAATAACATAACATTACATAAATAACATAAAATAAAATGCAGGACAAAGTTGCACCTAACAGTGGTAGGTGTACTACATGTTGCCAGTTATATTTAAGTCCCTTGTTATAGGGGACGACCCTATTGCCATTAAGCGGGCACAAATCTAAGCTATGTTGCTGCTACTGAGAAATTTGTAATAGAAAAACAAAATATCACTTAGTCACACCTGAAAATCGAAACAAGGACCCCATTCTGTAGCTCACCGTCCGTCCGTCGGGCCACGTACCACGTAAGTCGTCACGACAGGCCGTGTCGACGGTGCGTTACTGTTTCACGCGCGCCTCAAAGAGATGTCAGCAAGGCAGAGGGGCCTGGGCCTCCGCCTGTCGGTTGCGTTGTTCGAAAGCCATACCGCGGCCCCGGAACGCAAAAGGCAATATAAGGAACATGGGTAGATTTTAGTCAGTACAAGTCTGACTCTCCCCCGCTAAGCCCAGAGCGGGGGAAGTTATTTGATGATTTCCCAACCACTAAAAAAAACCCATATTCAACAGTCAGTCAGTATTATATTAAACGATATTAGAAATATATCTACCGTATCAACGATGAAGTCATAGATCTAATTTAACTTGTTACTTACAAGTCATCACCTTGATGAACACTCGGCTTACTGCCCAACAATATCTGATTCGATAAGTATCTGAACACTATGTTACACAACCAAATCAAGTGATTACTACTTTGTCGACATTACAGTAGATTTGATTTGAACTGCTCCGTTGGTCTCGTGCGCACGACTGTTCTGTAGGCCTACTATGACATCTTAAAGCCGAACTTATTCCACTGAGTGAAAGAGATGGTGCTAGATACCCTGTATAGCTCTGTCCCTTTCCCTCAGCGGAATAAGTTCTGCTTTAACACGTCATGGTAGGGTAGCTGATCACAGGGTCCTGGGTTTGGGCCAAAAGAGTTATTGGGATTTTTCGTTATGAATTTCACAGTAGCAACCCGTAGTTTGGAAGTTAGTGGTAAGGTACCCCCGTGCCTCGGAAAGGACGTTAAGCCTTTAGTCCTGTGCCTGATCTCTCTCCGGTCACGTCAGATTACCGTCCCATCGAACTATGAAAGTGAGGAAACAGAAAGTGTTGCACTACAAATATCTCCGCTTAGATGGCTAATCTTCTCACTCAACCTGTCCCTTTGCTGTCCTCCCCAGAGACACCCTAAGCTGGTAACAGGGGGTCCCCTCAGCGTGTGGTTGCTTGGTTCGTAAGTTTTTGTTACCCTGGCTGGAGGACTTACATTCAAGGCATCCACAGGAATTGCCCGATTTAGCAGACGACATTTGAACTGCGAGATGCCATTCCCAAAAAAATAAATGCCGTGGCCGAAAACGGTCAGAAGGACTATATAGATTTGATTTGGCTGATCGTAAACTTTTTTTCTACCATCGTCATCATAAAACCATGGAAGTAACTGAACCCTTATAGAATTACGGTTGACGCAGTGGCTGAGCGATCGACTGCTGAGCTGCGTGTCGCAAGTTCGATGCTCGCATGGAACTAATATTTGTATGGCCTACAAATAGTTGTTCGTCGTGTATGTGAGTCTAAATATTTGTAAACGCACCTATGATACAGGAGTAATTCCTAATGTGGGGCAAGGATTTAAAAAAAAAATACTTCGAAAAGCTGACTCCAAGAAAACACTAAAAAGATGGAAAATAAATTTACTTCGGACTTCATTTAAGTCGGCAACTTTGTTTAATTCATAGATTTTTTGGCACCGAATTGAGATCCTCCTCCTTTTTTGAAGTCGATTAAAAAGTAATGATAAGTGACATTTGTTTTAGATTCTCAAGTAAATGTAAAACAATCATTTTAATAACATTCTAGGTCAAAACATTTAAACATCTGACAGGAAAAATAAACAGGTAAACAAAGGACCTAAGTTCTTAGAACTATAAATCACTTACAATGCAATTAACGGAATTACTGGTATAACCTTCATCCAGCTTCCAATTATTTCCTAGCAAATGACTGTTGACCGGGACCATTCATATTCTGGCGATTGAGGATATTATTGGCACTTCAAAATTTATATTAAGACTAGCTGTGCCCAGCGGTTTCACCCGCTGCTCATTTAGGGGTATGAAAAATAGATGTTGGCCGATTCTCAGACCTACCCGATATGTACACAAAATTTCGTTTAAATCGGACCAGCCGTTTCGGAGGAGTATGGGAACGAAAACTGTGACACGAGAATTTTATATATTAGATACTAGCTTCTTGGATAGTTACTTTGGACTAACTTTAACCGATGATCTAAAAAAATATCTTTTCTTCAGACTTGTACTGACTAAAACCCACCCATGTTCTTTCTATTGCCCTTTACGTTACGGGGCCGCGGTATCTCTTTCGAACAACCTGCAAAAGTCTAGAACTTGGTGAATCTTTATGTGCGAAGCAGGGGCGAGTCGTTGCCTCTTGAGTTTTATATCTTTTCTAGATTAAGCAGAGCTTGCGAAGATAGGATCGTGGGCGAACATCCATTGCATATGTGAGTTTTCTCCCCGAATCGGAAAGCAAGCTTACCAGTTGGTTGCGGTAGTAATTTGTAAATCTTTGATCGTCGTTACGCTCAAAAGTGTGACAACCAGTCTTAATAAATCGTATTGGAGTTATGGAGGTCAGACAACTAGTGGCACTGTATAAAATACTAGCTGTCTTACGCGGTTTCACCTCCGACTTTAGTTGCTGCCCCGCTCCCGTGGGTTGTAGCGTGATGTTGTATAGCCTATGTTACTTCCCGATAATTTAGCTTCATATTAGTAAAAAAATGTTTAAATTCGGTCCAGTAGTTTTAGAGCCTATTCGAAACAAACAAATCTTTTCTCTTTCTAATATTAAATCCATACTTATTACTTATGTATAATTTCAAAGGATTTTTGTTATCAGTAGTTTCGATACTTCCTACTAAAATACTAATTTCGCCTTGGTATGTTTTTACCATCACACAATGCTTGATAACTATCTAACCACTAACGCTTCCAGTCTAACTAGATGCAGCCGAATACCAGTATTTTACCTAGAGGGAACTGCCTATCTGACCTCCACAACTCAATTTGACTTTCAGAACACTGACTTGTAACGACTGTCAAAGATTTACAACTGACTGTCGGGATTAAAAGCTTAACGTACTTTTCGATGCACGGAGTAAACTTGGAATGAAATACATGGACCAATCTATTCAAGCGCTGTTTAACCCTGAAAATCGACCCGAGCGGCAGTTATTAGTGTGGCACGAGCTTTATGGACATAAGTAAAGATTCAGATGTTGATAAACCCACAAACTATAAACATAAAGTACACTATAATAAGTCATTTACATTTCTCCAGTAATATCATTCTAGAACAGTAGGGTTACCATGACATCTTATAGCAGTTCTTATTCCTGTGCGAGAAAGAGATGGTGCTAGACACCCTGTATAGCTCTGTCTCTTCCCCTCAGTGGAATAAGTTCTGGTTTAAGACGTCATGGTAGGGTAGCAGGTTGTCAAAACAAATGCGAGACATAAGCTTGACACAATCCTTACTAATATTATAAAAGCGAAAGTGAGTTTGTTTATTTGTTTGTTTGTTACCTCTTCACGCTTTAATGGCTAAACCGATTTTGATGAATTTTGGTAGAGAGATAGTTGGGAACCAGGAAACGGACATAGGCTAATTTTTATTTTAAAAAAGTGGGATGCGAGGTAGAAAGAGGGAAGAAAAGGGAAAACTTAGCGTTGCTATTATAAATCGATAAGGCGCTAGGGTAACTGTATTACTCCAAATTTAACGCGGGCGAAGCCGCGGGCGAAAGCTAGTTAATAATATAAGTAAGTATTTAGTTGCAATTGGTGAGACTGGAAGCTGCCCCAGATTTAGTTAGTTAGGAAAATTTACATTGAGACAACGTAGATGATTATTATGTTTATAGAAACTTAACATAAAATCTAGCACTCTAGACTTAGGTAAACACTTTAAGGAAAAACAACAAAAACGATGACAGTCGCTTATGCGTTCGGGATTTTCAATCTAAATAAATAAATAAGGTAAATACATGCAGGTATTTACGTTACAAACAATAGCTACCTCTGTCAATCTATTGTATGTATCTATTATTTTCCAGCTCTTTCACCTATTCCATTATATACTGATTTTCCTTTTAATGACAGTTGGATTTTATATAGATACTTTTTATTTTTACATAGAAGTTAAAAGTAATTACAATAATATTGTGCAATTGATGGGTAAAGAACAGTTAATCCATAATTTTTGACGACACGGTTGGCGCAGTGGTTGACCGATCGACTGCTGCACTGCGTGTCGCCGGTTTGATCCCCGCACGGAACAAATATTTGTATGATAGAGATAGTTGTTTCGGGTCTGGCTGTTTGTGTATGTGAGATTGAATGTTTGTAAACGCACCTACGATACAGGAGAAATTCCTAGAGTGAGTTTCCCGTTTTAAAACAAAAAATTGAGCCCTGACTCCTAAACTAAGAAGATTCTGTATCTTGGAACTTGTGCTTAGGTGGTCCTAAGCACAGGTTCCAGGTTTTGTTCGATTATTTTCTGCTTTTTAAATGCAATACTCATAAAAACCTATAAGGAAAAGCAGCGGATGTTTCGGGTTAGGGAAAGTCCCAATGAAGTGATTAATTCATTCATAAGCTCATAAGAATGTTAAATATCATATATTCAGTGAATTGTTGCAGCCTGCTATTACCTTATTTGCGGTCGACTGACCGATGACGGTAAAAGGTAGATATCTCCCAACCCTTCATGAATACAAACGCGGTTCATCCTGACTTCCAGAAATTATTAATGTGGTTAAGGCGCTGTACAAAGCAAACACTTCGTAAAACGTCTAGATTTTCGTCGCAAAGTTAGCCGTATCTGTACATGCCACTAGCCAAAAAAAATTGCCATGTATAGTTTAATACATAAAGTAAAGAGTTAAACAAAATCAGTCTACAAAAGTGGTGTAGTACTACGAAAAAAAAATTGATTTTTGGCAAAGAAAATTATATAGACTAGAGAGATATCTAAAATTTTTCAAACACGGCGCTGTATTTTTTTTTATTTTCAATAAAAACTGCAAAATTACCTACATTTTGGCGGACATGATATTCAAATTAAAAAAAAAATCAAACACCGAAATATTTTCGACCTTATTTCTATTCTTTCGATGCAATACTGTCGTGTACTTGTGTCAGACCATGCCTAGTATGCAGCTAGCGTCACTTCCGCGAACACCTAAGGATTAGCTTGTTACCGCGCCTTTTTTTTTTTTCGGGTGGGAATTCATCCAATGACTTCTCCCGCTCTGGGCGGAGCGGGAGGGCATGTCAGACTTGTACTGACTAAAACCCACCCATGTTTCTTCTTTTGCCCTTTACGTTCCGAGGCCGCGGTATCTCTTTCGAACAACCCGCAACCCCGGCAGGCAGAGGCTCTGGCAAGCCCCTCTGCTTTGCTGACTCTCTTTGAGGCGCGCGTGAAACACGAACGCGCCGTCGACACGGCCTGTCGTCAATCGACGGACGGACGGTGAACTACCCATTGCTCACCGCCCACAGGCCCGCATCTACCGTAGATGCGGGCCTGTGGCCTGTGGCCTGTGTCGCGAGACGACATCCGGCCACCGTAACGGTGGCCGGATGTCGTCTCGCGGCGCCCGGCGCCATGGGCGTCTCCCGCGGCGGCTGGGTTGGGCAGATGTTCTCTCCCTCTGTTACCGCGCCTTAAGTGATATTTAGTCAGGGCACTCTTCACCCATTTGAGGCTAAACTACCCTGGTAGTTTAAGGCAATTGAACTATATGATATGAATTTCTTAGCCCCACTAAGTTACTTTTGACTGCCCATGGTCTCATGCTTTCAAAATCACGGGGCTCAATGATCTCAGGGCGCTTGTCACATACCCAGATTCGCCAAACGAAAAGCCGGTCCTGCGAAAAGATAAAAAAAAAATTAAACGTATTTGGTGATTGTCTCCATAAAATTGGTGTTGAAACCTTTTTATAGCATACTCGCAGTTCTGCACGGTTTCACCCGCGTCTTTGGTTATTGCCCCACTACAGTGGGTAGTAGCGTAATGTTATATAGCCTATGTTACTTAGTGATAATCTAGCTTTCTAATGGCAAAAGATTTTTTTTAAATCGGTTCAGTAGTTTTGAGTTTATGCGTAACATAAAAAGAAACAAAACTTTCCTCTTTATAATATTAGTGTATATAGGTACAGACGCCTGCAGTTCAAGCTACCCGAAACTGTAATTTTTTCCCAATGAACCTTGAACCTAATTCTTTAGAAATAAAGTCGAAAATCTATCAAAGAAATCTGACAGATTGTAGTAGCTTGATGTGCAGGCGTCTGTACAATGTGAAACTTCAAATGAAAGATTTAGCATGAGCGAAGCTAATATGAGGGCTGACAGATGTAAATACAGAAGAAGATGACATGCCAGACCTCTTTTCTTTTTTTTGGATGGGAAATCATCGAATAATTCCCCCCCCCCCGCTCCGCCCACATCTAATTAAAACCCAACCTTTTTTCTTATTTTGCCCTTTGTGTTCCGGGGCCACCTTATCTTTTTCGAACAACCGGCAACCCCAGCAGGCTGTGGCCCTGGCAAACCCCTTTGCTTTGCTGACATCTCTTTGAGCGCATGGAACACAAACGCGACTTCGACACGGCCTGTCCATCTATTGACTACTAGCTGTTCCCCGCGGTTTCACCCACGCTGCTCAGCACCTGTTGGTCGTATCGTGATATTATATAGCCTATAGCCTCCCTCAAGAAATGGACTATCCAACACTAAAAGAATTTTCCAATTCCAACCAGTAGTCCCTGAGATTAGCGCGTTCAAACAAACAAACTCTTCAGCTTTATAATATTAGTATAGATGGACGGAGATGATCTACCTCACTGTCCGCAGACCCGCTTCTACGGTTCGGAAGTCGTCTCGCGAGAACCCTTTCCTTACATAAATCGAAACAGAGGCAAGAATATAACAAATCAACATCAAAAACATGTCTAACACCTAAAATTCGATTGCAAATAAGATCAAACAAACCGCCTTACACAAACCCACCACCGCCAAAGACGGTGAAACTGATAAAAGCAATATATTCGAGGATTAACTCCATGTATTGCCACCGAGAATTTATGAGGACTACGATAAAACATAAGTGTGGCATAGAATACGACAAGTTAATGCCTTCTTATGCCAATATCGTGAGTCGGTTATGGCAGGTACGTTTGATAAACGATTTGATGGTAGATATGAATGAAGTTACTACTGTTATTGAAGGTTTAGGAGATTAGTTGTGGATGTAGAATGTCGTGCAAGGTCACATAATTTGCTTTGTCGACGGCCCGTTAGTGTTTCACGCGCGCCTCAAAGAGATGTCAGCAAAGCAGAGGGGCTTGCCAGAACCTCTATCTGCCGGGGTTGCGGGTTGTTCGAAAGAGATACCGCGGCCCCGGAACGGTGAGCTACCGTACTGTGTACCCTAATGCCTGCAAACTACAGAATAAATCGAAGCTACTGTAGTCCCGGGCAAAATCAAAGTATCGCTAAGATATTAGACCCGGCCTCAAGATGACTAAGCAAGCTTGACCTGACAAATACCCAAATACACAATATCCTTACTAATATTATAAAAGCAAAAGTCAGTTTGTTTGTTTGTTAGTTACCTCTTCACGCCTAAATGGCTAAACTGATTTTTATGAATTTTGCCACAGAGATAGTTGGGACCCTGGAGACGGACATAAGCTAACTTTATTTAAAAAAAAATGAGAAATGAGGAAGAAAGAGGGAAAAAAAGGAAAACCTTTGAATTGCTTTTACAATAAATCGGCGCTGGGGCAAAAACTACAGGTGGGCTGGTACCTGCAAATCAGGAAAGAGGAACTGTGTTACCCCGAATTAAACGTGAACGAAGCCGCGGGAAAAAACTAGTATATAATAAAACAAAGAACACAACGAGACCATTGTATTGAAACTATCTAAAACTGTCTTGCAACAGACAGCTACGACGTAACGTTAACATGATAATCACGTAGAAAACCGTTTTTTATAAGAATATGCACTTATTATTCAAAAACAGAGTCGACGTTTTCTTTGCATTGTCGGTAAAAAGCGGTCAAATAACGCTGTGCATGCTAATTTTGTAACTTTACAAGCTATACTGCGTTTGTAGCCAGTTTACGAAAAAGCAACAAATAAAAAAGTAACTTTTACACCCACACATAAAGTTCAACTTGTATTACAACATCAAATGTTCTTCAAGACATACAGCTAGTTCTAGTCATTTTAAAAATCAACTTAGTTAAAACCTGTATTAAGTTGATATTCGTAGAAACATGAACTTGTATAGACTCTTTGGATAGATGTAAGAAACGGGTTTGCAGGCTTCGTTGCTAAGAGTAACCTAAGACTTAAGAATGGCCTGTCAGTCGTTGCTAAGTCATCTTTATTTAGAGACTGTGTCATGTCTGGGATATAGTTTATTTATTTTTAAAACTTCAAACACACCAATCAACCTTAGGGTGATGCAGAGGCAAAAACATAGTAGGTGCAATGTGACCGAAAATTTCAGTTTTATTAGTAACTAGCTGGGACCCTCAGCTTTGCCCACGTGATATCTAAAAAAATCTACCTCTGTGCCAAATTTCATCAAGATCCGTTCACCCGTTTTGACGTAAAAGATTAACAAACATCCATACATCCATCCATCCTCACAAACATTCGCATTATAAATGCGAATGTTTGTGACTAAGTAGGAAGTAGAACAAATACTTACATAGACAATTTAAAAAAGTAAAGAGAGGTATAACTACAAAATATGAAGAAAAACTGATCTGCCAACTTCTTAAGTTAAGACATTTGTATTTTGATGGCTATGACTTTGTATTAGAGTGACTGCCTATCTGACCTCCATAGGCCAGGATGGGGCGCCCCCTCGGTTAGACTAAATGTAGGGCTTTCAAGTAGATTATAGTGTCAATAGTGAATACTCGTCCTTCATCCATTAAATTTGGTCCGAGTTCCGTGTATCCAAACTCAGGTTGGGGGTTCAAAAACGTAATTGTTTGCTTTAAAACTTGGTTTTTTGAACAAAATTCAAAATTTTTGTTGCGGAGATGCGTCCCTGGCCACCTCGGTCGAGGGTCTAGCTCGAAGTAAAAATTCAACTTCTTCTTTCTTCAACTGTAACGTTGGGCGTTGCCTTTTAGTTACTATAGCTACCCTCTAAAAGAGTTGCCATGTGTAAATTGAGAGTTTTTTTATTATTTTTAAATGGAAAGGGAAGACAAAAATCCCAATTTTGCATATATGAGAACAACCCGTAGAAAATATGGCTCGCTTTTAAAGGGGTAAAACCATTAAAACTAGATAAAATGACCACAAAATGTGGCTAGTTTAAGAATAACCAAATAATTAATAACGAATACCATTATTTTTATACCATAAATACTTTCACAACTTTTTTTTTTCGGGTGGAAATTTGTCAAATAACTTCCCCCGCTCTGGACGGAGCGGGGAGGCATGTCATCCTTTTACTGACGAAACCCACCCATGTTCCTTCTATTGCCCTTTACGTTCCGGGGCCGCGGTATCTCTTTCGAACAACCCGCAACTCCGGTACTTTCATACCTTAAGACACCTTTATGTTGTTGATTTATGTTGGGTTAACGCATATCTGGCATCTGTCACGTATGTTTTGCGGTCTGTAAAAACCAACCTAGCAGAATATTGAGTCACCTATAGGTACGATACAAGTAAAATTCATTTATGTATGTCAAACTATTTTCCTCTTGTAACTTGATTTGCGTAAATTATGTTTTAATGGCGTCAGAAGACTTAGTAGTTATTGAATACTAGCTTTCGCCCGCGTTAAATTCGGGATAAGACAGTTCCCCTTACCTGATTTGCAGGTACCTACCACCTGTAGTTTTTGCTCTAGCGCCTTAGTTTTCCCTTTTTTTCCCTCTTTCTCCCTCATTTTACACTCTTTTTCAGAGTCCCAACTATCTCTGTACCAAAATTCATCAAAATCGATTTAGCCATTTAGGCGTAAAGATGAACGAAAAGCGATAGTGAGTTTGTTTGTTTGTTACCTTACAAACAAACAAACTCACTATCGCTTTTATAATAGGTATTAGTAAGGATGTTAATTTAAGTAAGGTAATGTTTATCTACGTAAAAGGAATGAAAATGGGTTAATATTGTGGTTCTGTTTAATTGTGTATATTGTAAACAACTTTAAAATAAGGAGGAGGTTCTCAATTTTAGTTACACAATCCATCCATTTTTACTTTGGCCTTCCTCTCGCTCTCCGTCCATCAACATTCAGATCCATCACTCTTTTAGTCACATGTCCTTCATCCTTCGTCTCATAAATTCACGCCCTTTTCGTGCGTGTATGGTGAGCAAAACCAACCAAACGTCTTCTCCTCACATAATCTTCACCTCGACCACGTTCACAAATGTGGCCATACACGCCAGCTAAGAGTACTGAGCACCAGAACTTTCCGTATCCTTATCATTGGCTCTTCTTATCATGGAAAGTGCAGGTGGGTGTGTAGGACTTGTACCTTTTTGCATAGTTATTCGATTGGATAAAAATATCGAATAAAAACCAATAAGTGATACCTACAGTGCGTACTATAACGTGACTGGGTCAAGGTACTCGTTGTCAATGTAATCTGGCTCAGTTTGAGAGCATGGTCACAGAGTCACGTGACTTTTTTACCTTTATATTATTACTAGCTTTTGCGCGCAGCTTCGCTCGCGTTTAATTAGGAGTAACATAGTTCCCCTTTCCTGATTTACAGGTACCTGCTACCTGTCGTTTTTGCCCTTGCGCCTGATTTATTGTAATGGCAAAGCTAAGTTTTGCCTTTTCTTCCCTCTTTCGCCCTCACATTCCACTTTTTTTTAAATTAGCCTACGTCCGTCACCTGGTTGCCAACTATCTCTATACCATCAAAAATTCATTAAAATCGGTTTAACCATTAAAGGGTGAAGAGGTAACAAACAAACAAAATCACTTTCGCTTTTATAATATTAGTAAGAATTGTTTTTATTGAGAAACATAATTAATCAATTGTATTCCTGGATTAGCCTGGCCCACATTTCGGTAACTATACATTCACACATAAACTCACAGTTACATAGTTCCGTACCTACCTGAAAAGGAAAATCGTAAAGCTTTTTTATTTTTGCGGATGGGAAATCATCAAATAACTTCTCCCGCTCTTGGGTGGAGCGGGGGGGAGTGTCAGACTTGTACTGACTAAACCCACCCATGTTCCTTCCATTGCTCTTTACATTCCGGGGCCGCGATATCTCTTTCGAACAACCCGCAACCCCGGCAAGCGGAGGCTCTGGCAGGCCCCTCTGCTTTGCTGACATCTCTTTGAGGCGCGCGTGGATCACTAAGGCGCCGTCGACATGGCCTGACGTCAATACACGGACGGTGAGCTACCCATTGCTCACCGTCAACAGGCAAAATCGTAACCCTTATAGGATCGTTTCGTTTTTCGTCTATATATATCTTGGGAATAATCGAGGTAAAATTAAAAAAAAAAACAAGTCTATGGTCCCTTAGAGCCAGTCTTAAACCTCAGTATTTTCATGCTGTCTCAAAGTATTACAATCTCTTTGTTGTAATTATTTCACAATTACTAACTACAAAGCAATCGTTTGTTAGTAGTTTGCAGTTGATTAACGATTTTATCGGCCACTTGAATAATACCTACGTTTATGTTTTCATACTAGTCCATGTTGACATTGCAAGGAGCCGCCATTTTAGTTTGTCCTGCAATTTATAGTGCTCGGTTTTTTTTTAGAGATAACCATGGAGTTTCTTTGCCGATTCTTCTCCATAGTCAACCTTTTCTCGATGTTTTATAAGTGTCCATGTAGGCCTGTCAGTTCTTTTGCTGACTGTACATCTTATCCTTTCATCCTAGAATTATCTGTTGATTGACTGCGAACATGACATGTTTTAGATAAAACACCTTTATCAGTTGATTTCATGCAAAATAAGAAAATATTGTGGAATTTGTACTCTCTCTCGTGCTTTCTGTAATACAACCTTGAAAGAGTAGATATTACACAAAATAGAAGATGAAAAAATATTGCAAAACAAGTAACCGAATACCAACGTCTAGTACCAACTTAACAAAGCAAGTAAAAAGAAACTTAAAATAAGACAGTTTCCATTTTCATTTGAAAATCAGCGTCATATTGTCTTTAATCTTTTAACTGTGTCTGTGTTAGTTTTTAACAATGACAGAAATAGAAAGAAAGAAAAGGCTGCTCCAAATAGGCCCAGTTCGGCAATTACTGTCGAACAGCTTTTGCCCGACGCTGGTTTTCAACTGGACCTTAGACCTGATGTGAAGGAAATAAGATGAAAATGTAAAACAGTTTTATATTTATTTGTGTTTCTGTGTATAAAAAGGTATATATGTAGCATTAATTTGTGTAAAATCATAAAAAAATAAACCACTTACATAAAAAAAGTGTTAGGCAAATATGTTATAGGAATAAGTAAAGGAAATAAGATGAAAATGTTTTGGTCGCTACGTAGTGGACGAACACAATACGAAACATCGATATTTTAAAAATTTTTATTTTCAAATGTGTTCCATTCCTTTATGCCAAATGACCGTTTTTCTTTTTTTTCTGCATGACAGCCCACCAATGTGCCAATCATAAGAAGGCACATTGACGCCTAATACACAGGCTTTTGGCACAGTTTTAAATATGTCATCTCTTCACAACGTTTATTAACTGTGGGTGTATGTGAGTATTTTTTTTGTATGAGTACCTATACTATATTTTATTTTTTAATATAAATAGTTTCTTTTTTCGCAGCTATTCAATAAGCACTGCTACCCGGTACGTAATCCGATATACAATTATTGCACGTGTTACTGCAAACATGGGTGTGCATGCATTACTAAGTTCTTATATTTCTTATCTTGTAAGGAAAATCATAATAAATAACAATTACTCACATAATGAGTGATATCCTGTACGATCTGATTAATTTAACCGTATCACACGTTATACTGCTTTGTTCCTGTATAAGTATTTCTTACTTACAATACAACTTTCTGTCCTCTGTCCCCTCATTACGCATTTTAGACGACCTCATGATCATTTGCTTTGGCTTTTCCTAACTATATACTTTTATTACGCTTTTCTAATGGAGTGACAGCCGTTTTAATCCTTCACCTCACTCCAGTTACGTTTAACACAATGCAAAAGACATTGTGTTAAGCCGTAAGCCGGTTAAACAACGTGTCGAAATTTCAGATTTCGAACTACTGGTAACGACTGTCAAAGAACTAGGTACAAATCATCGGTCTATGGTCAATCAAAATAAATACAACAGCAAACATGATTCGGCAGATTTACCAATTAAATAAAGTGCATAGTAATTGCGCACTCACAAACCTAATTCTATTATTATAACAATCCGCCCGCGACTTCGTCCGCGTGGTATAACTTTGGGCTAATGCTAACTTTTACCCGTGATGATCGAAAAAAAAATCTTTCTCTCCCCTTTTCTTCCCTCTTTCTCCCCCTTTTCTCACTTTTATTAGCCTATGTCCGTCTCCAACGTCCCAACTATCTCTGTACCAAAATTCATCAAAATCGATTTGGCCATTTAGGCATTAAGACGTAACAAACAAACTCACTTTCGCTTTTATAAAGTAGGTAGGTAAGGATTATAGGACTCCTTTACATCTTGAAAAACAAAACCTGTTAC
The DNA here is from genome assembly GCA_958449745.1 of Ochropleura leucogaster. Classification (NCBI taxonomy): domain Eukaryota; kingdom Metazoa; phylum Arthropoda; class Insecta; order Lepidoptera; family Noctuidae; genus Ochropleura; species Ochropleura leucogaster. The sequence goes on from OY288203.1 coordinate 1,482,394, forward strand.
TGGCCGATGCTAGTGTTGTAGAAGTCGCTGATTGATGTCAGTTTTTCAGTAACATGAGGTGGAAAACTCCTATACGAAAGTTATTTTTTACCAGTACGATTGTTACTTTTTTTGAACCGGTATTTTCACAAGCTAATTACGTCTTATGACTGAGACTGTAACTTCATTATTTTGTTTTTGACGAACAAAAGTGTATGTAACGGTTTTATTTAAATACTTTCAGCGTTTTACCAATCACCGTGTTCTTTAAATTAGGATATTAGGTGTGTCTCGGTACTTTTAAATGACTCAAAGTTATTTCCAGAACATTATTTATCATTTTTAATTTTCTGAGTAAATTTTATCTTTCAGTGTGTCGCATTGGAGTGTTCATTTTGCAAGAAACACTATCTAATCTCTCGGATATCGTCGATAATAACAAATTCGAGGTTTTCGTGCGGTTCTAAATACGTAGTGAGACTTGTTGTAGCTGTACAAAAAAAAAACTTTAAATCCTTATTATCAACTAGCTTCCGCCCGCGACTTCGTTCGCGTGACATAGTTACTTTGGGCTAACGCGCGTGATAATAAAAAAAAATATTTTTCTCTCCCCTTTTCTTCCCTCTTTCTCCCCCTTTTTTCACTGTTTTAGCCTACGTCCGTCGCCATAGGGTCCCAACTATCTCTGTACGAAAATTCATTAAAAGCGGTTTGGCCATTTAGGCGTGAATAAACAAACAAATTCACATTCGCTTTTATAATATTAGTAATGATTTAATTGAAAATACAATAGAACATAACTTGATCTGCCTAGCGTTTTCCCAACTACCTATGTTGGGGTCAGCTTATACTGTAACCGGATGCAACTGAATACCAGTATTTTACATGGAGCGAATGGTATTTTGACTTTCGGGCCTTTAGCCTATGTACCTGTAACTACTAGCAAAGATCTACCGGCTACCGGGCCCAGGACTAACGGCTTAACGTGCATTTAAAGATTTTACCCATATCTTCGTCCGTACCAGTGATTGAAAAAAAAAACATGAAAATCAGACCAATAATCACAGAGAATACGTTGTACACATGAATAGACCACTCCTTTATATTTAGATGGCAGTTAAAAAATTGTTATTCATAAACTAAAACAAAATTAATATTGAATCGCGTGGGAACACTCCTCACTTACCAAAGGCAAAGATAACATCAGCGAACATAATTACGGAAATTGAGTAATACCTAATGTCAATATTCCTGTTACAATTATTAAATATGAATGGAATTTGATCTTTTATGAGGAATTTCTTTCCTACTTAGGGCCAATTTTTATACCTAAGTAGCCAAGCAAAAGATGCAAGACTTCACGATATCGTAAAATTAATTGATTCTTCTTTACTATTAAATAAACTGGCGACCGCCAATTTTCTAGTCAATGTCAAAGATTACTATTCGCATAATAAGGGCTGTTTTTTCAATAGTCAGATAACTTATAATTGAGGAATAAAAATGGCGGTTTGACAGCTCATCTATAGAAAATATGTCAAACTGCTATTTTTATTCTTCAGATAGAGGTTATCTGATCTGACTATTAAAAAATCAGCCCTATGTGTACTATTATAGTGTTGTTTTACAGTGTCCTTACAACTTAGCAGCCTTAATTAAAGGACAAATTATTTACTTCAATAAAGTGCAATCAATTTCATTGTCACTTTAACAACACTCTGAAAGTTCATCATTACACTGCCGGACACTAAAACTGCATAGCAGTTAAAAGCGATAATATTTTTACCCGCTTTCTCAAATAAACAAGTTGTTTGAGTAAACCCGCGTGCATGAGAGCACGTAAACAAATTCACTCAAAGTGATATGGGTCGACGAGATAAATGTTCAATCCTGATAAGTGACAATATATTAAAATATTACGTTAGGAAGAAATGTATACCTAATGAAATTGCCTTTGGTACGAAATGTTACTAACAAAAAGGAGAAAAATTGTTGTTTGGCAAATTTAACTCCTATCAAAAATGGCTTATGCATATCGGTTTATTAATACTACAAAGGTAAGTGAAACTTTACCCAAATATTATGAAATTTTTTCGAATTATGCACAAACAACAAGTCACAAATTTATTACATTGCACGTGTGCTTTTTCGGAGTCACAAATAGGGAAGCCCTATCTTATTAATGTCGGTAAAACTATTCTTTTACGTTATATTACGGTCTCGTATGAAGTAATTTAATGTTGGCAGAATGATAACATTAATTACACTTGAACTATTAGCCTCTGACCGACATATCGTCATCAGCCAAGTGTCCTCCTCCCACACTCATGTTACCAATAACATTATTTATGAGTATTGTCAAGACTGAGTACCAAATCCCTGAAGAAATTGATACTCTTTCAACAGTGACGAGGTCGCGAGATATGTTAGGTATATCAGTTAAGTTATAAAGTGATTCGTCCGAGCGAGAGGCGGCGGCCGGTCCGCGCGAGTGGGGCCGCCCGGCCGCGTTTTGTCCCCCTTTACCGTTACATTGCATACTTGATTACCATTTCACGGACATGCACTCTCCTAAACTAAGTGATGCAATCCGTAGACATGGATTTAATTAAGCGGCACCGCGGCGCACCGTGAACATTATCACTCGCCGACAACGCTAAGATGCATAGCCCCTGGGTACGGCGTCACTGCTACCAGATGACGCCACGGAGGTAGTAAAAAGGGGTCAGAGCTGTGTCGTTGATCCGAGAGTCTGCGGCGACTGCGCGGTACGGCGCGGGGGGAGCGGCTCCCCTCACACCCCGCTTCACACCGGCCCCGCAGGCTTGCGCCCTACTCAACTGACGGTGCGCCCCACCGTTCATCAGCATTCCGCACTCGACGCGAGGGCGAAGCGCACGCCCTGCTTTAAACGATCGCGTACGACGCGCCGCGCGCTCGCGGCTAGACGACCGCCATGTTTGACGTTTTCGGCTCCGTGAAGGGGCTTCTCAAGCTCGACTCTGTGTGTATTGACAACAATGTGTTCCGGCTACACTACAAAGCCACCGTGATCATCCTGATCGCGTTCTCGCTGCTGGTCACGTCACGGCAGTACATCGGGGACCCCATCGACTGCATCGTGGACGAGATCCCTCTCGCCGTCATGGACACGTACTGCTGGATCTACTCAACTTTCACAATTCCCAACCGGCTGGTGGGACGCGTTGGCAAGGACGTGGTGCAGGCTGGCGTCGCCTCACACGTCGACGGCCAGGACGAGGTGAAATACCACAAGTACTACCAGTGGGTGTGTTTTGTGTTGTTCTTCCAAGCCATTCTGTTTTATGTGCCGCGTTATTTGTGGAAAACATGGGAAGGGGGCCGCATCAAAATGTTAGTGCTCGACTTGAACTGCCCTGTAGTGGGAGATGATTGCAAGGAAAGTCGCAAGAAATTGCTCGTCGACTATTTCCACACAAACCTGCACACGCAAAACTTCTACGCGTTCCGTTTCTTCATCTGCGAGGTGTTGAACTTCATCAACGTCGTCGGCCAGATCTTCTTCATGGACTTTTTCCTGGACGGAGAGTTCTCCACGTACGGCAGTGACGTGGTGAGCTTCACCGAGATGGAGCCGGAAGAACGCGTCGACCCGATGGCCCGAGTGTTCCCCAAAGTGACCAAGTGCACCTTCCACAAGTACGGTCCTTCAGGAACCGTGCAGAAGTTCGACGGTCTGTGCGTGCTGCCGCTGAACATCGTCAACGAGAAGATCTACGTGTTCCTGTGGTTCTGGTTCATGATTCTGTCGATCCTGAGTGGAATCTCGCTGATTTACCGCATGGCCGTGGTGGCTGGTCCGCGCGTGCGCCTGTACCTGCTGCGCGCTCGCAGCCGCCTCGCCCCGCAGGCGCAGGTGGAGACGGTGGCGCGTGAGTTGCAGATTGGCGACTGGTTCGTGCTCTACCAGCTCGGGAAGAACATCGACCCCCTCATCTATAAGGAGTTGATGGGCGAGCTGGCCGAGAAGTTCGAAGGGAAGGACAGTGTGTAGTCTGTTGGGGCGTGTGAAGCGGCTAGTGGACTTTGGGTCGTCCGTGTGACGTGTTAATAGTGATCGAGGCCCGGTCCGCGTGGCGGGCCGGCCGGGCGCGCTACCTGCGCCCGCGCTCGCGCCGCGGACCGGGCGGGGCGCGCGCACAAAGAGCGCCAGCAGCGGCTGCACGCCGACATTCCATTACCCACGGCCGGCGCGGGGAACGACCTCCGCCGAGCCGCACTTGTTGTATTCCAGAACCGCTTTGAAACACTTTAACGCTACCGAAATTTAAATAGGTGATATGACTCTTCCAAACGCAACACTTTGACTGAGTCGCGCCGCATAGGGCGCGCGTGCATTTAGCGTAACGTTATTGGGGCATGTTTATACTAGTAGTCGTAGATGTAGTTAGATCTCGTGCCTTCGTTTTTGTATTTTGTATAATTGTGTGCGAGTGTATCATGTTGAAGGAACGTCTCATTGTGATATGTAATTATTATTAATCTAAATTAAGTGACTAGCGTGTACGAAATAGAACGTGTGGACGGCTACACGATACGATATTGTATAAAGCAATAATAAAGCTAAACTGTAATAAAATAAAACGTAACTGAACTATTAATTATAAGATAAAGGCTAAGTATACAAAATGAAAGTCGACAATATTATACATATACATAAGTAATTCGTACTGATTTGTATTAAACTTTTTTACATTGATGAAATCGATAAATACCTGCGATCATGGTTGATATTTTCTGAATATATTTACTGCCACATTAATTTTGTATTATTTCGATAAGAACTCCTCATTATAAATGATGATTCAACTAATCTTGAAGATAACAATAACAAACCGCTTTGTTCAGCAGCCTCGACTCGACACAAAGCAACAATGAGCACAGGTAACGCCATCTAGTATGGTCGTATGAAACCACAATCTTTGAGGTTATAGATGGCGCTCTAATCCAATGACGATACCGACCGGTTCTTCATAATTTTTTATGTTCTGTGCCAGTTCTCCCCTTCTTTTATTTTAAAATAAGAAAGCTTTGTTGAGCTTGTTTTGTTACACCATGTTTCAACTAAAGATAATCCAAAACCAATGAACCACAAATAAATGAATTTGAACCTTTTTTACCTGCAATCCCCATAAATACTTAAGTAAAACAATTTATAATGCTAAAAGTAAAATGTATGGTTACTACACCCAAAACCTTAGTAATTAATTGGCAATAATGAAATACATATCTCTGTAATGGTTTTCCGCTAAATCAAAATTAGATATTCATTCATTAAGTTACGCCATAATTTTATCAATTTCATAATTAGTTAATTAATTTAACAAATTATAATTGAGTCGGTTAGAATAAGTGACTCATTGGGACGTAACGTCATTAGCAATTACTCAATTAAAAATTAATAAATTACGGAAGAATTTTCGTGCCCATTTATCCTTATCGTCCAAATTCGTCATAAAAGTGACGTAGCTATTGATAAGTATGAACGAAACTTATAAAGTTACGTTACTACAACGTTACGTCGCTGGGGTGTGTACAACAGCTGTTTTACGTACGCAGTCATGCGTAAACTGTACCTAACACAAAATACGGTTAGTAGTTGGATACTCTGATAGCACCGGAAAACTGCCACTGTATATTATTGTGTCAAAGTAAATGATAGGTTATTTTTTTGTCCGTAAGTGTATTGTCAATTGTACAAGGTTGGCGGGTCCGAATCGGAAATAACGACAAAACGAAGAATTATCTGTACAAAATTCCACTATAAGAAGAACATTTATATTATTAAGTACCTACTTAATTTAATGAACACTATAGAAGTATAGATGATGCCTGCGACTACGCCCGCATGTATTTCGGTTTTTATTCAACGGGATCCTACTACCGGGAAAAAGTAGCCGTGTTAATCCAGGATTTATCTTAAAACCCTGTCCTTTGTCATCATATAAACTATCAGTGCCAAGTTTTTGGGTGATAAAGGGACCATAATAGTCCGGTTGAACAGTTTAACAACCCAACAGAGAGTTGAAATGCGAGTGGCGCTATAAAAAAATGGGTGAAAGAGTAACAAACAACTGAAACAACTATACATCGTCACAAACTTTCGCATTTTTTAAATTAATAAGATTTTAATGTCCATTCACTACTTTTCACTCTGTATAAGGTACCTATATACGTGTTAATAAAAGTAAATAGGTTGGACTCTAAGTTATTTACTTTCTATATCTAAGCCTTAGACACAGAATAACTAGGTACTTAAACAAAGCCAGAACGTGTGAAATATTTCACAGAGCCATCAGTGTTTGTGCCGCTCGCGATGTTTGCCCGCCTGCGCCGGCGCAGCGTTCCGGGAAGTTCTCGTTTACCTGGCTAGAACAAACGGTGGGACCTCCTTTGTGCCGTCATCCAATGGACACGCTACACAATATATTTCTTTACTTGTATTGCTTTTTAAGCCGACAGGATACTTCGTGAAGCAACATGTCGAACTTGTTGCAACTGTTTTGTATGAACGTTAACGAACTGACTTTCAATTATTTTAACTCCATCAGGCGTAGTCCTATGTGGATCTATCGTACGATGACACGATGAATTCTCGTCGCACAGTGAGTTCAAACATACAGATTTCTTCAGTGTCCTAATTGAAACTCGCAAGCCATCGCGCGAACAATATGTGTTTTTGACCATTTTTATCGCAAGACAAAAGCGCATCGCGTCATCGTACACTCTCTGCTAAGATGCTAACTATGACAACGGCTCGACGAATATGAGACACATTTTAAACGTAGCTATACATACTTACACTTTTGTATGGAACAACAGATTTTTTGAATACCCGACCAGATACTGAATCCTTCTCATTACCTACTAAGCACAAAGTTAGTGACATGTTATCAAAAGATCGATTTGTGCTGAAAATCATAGTTACACAACATTCATTCAGACGACGATAAGGCATGAACTGGTTTCTCCTGATGCTTTTGCGTGATTTGATGCGTTCCCTCATCGTTAAGGATAAAGAATAAGCTGGACATGATGAGATTTTCAAGACAGTTAAGTATTCCAAGACCTAAACAAGTGTCACTTAAACCACAATCCATATAAAGTACATGGGTACTTACGCAGTATTTGCTGACAAATATGTTGCTCATACACGTACTTAGATACTAAGAATTACAAGTTTTCAAGTACCTAGCTAATATACTTATGAAACATCATTTTGATATATTACTTGAAAGTAAATTACATTAGTGGATATTAATTCATATTTCTCTCATTAAAATAATAACTATTATCAACAAACTATAAATAGATATAAACTAATAACAAAAATATGTACACACAAGGACAAAAATGGTAAAATAATTACAGGGCATCAAGAAATTTAACAGGAAAAGGGTTGGCAGCATTACCGCGTTGGATGGCAATGCTAATTCTTTGCGCAAAAAACAGGCCAGCCCTAGTGTAGTGTAGTGGAGTGGTCGCAAGCGCAACTGCACAGCATGACATCCTGTTTTTTTTTTATTTTTCCTGATGGGAAATCATCAAATGACTTTTCCCGCTCGGGGCGGAGCGGGGTTGAAGTGTCAGACTTTTACTGTCTGAAACCCACTCATGTTCCCTCTTTTGCCCTTTATGTTCCAGTCCGGGTGCTTTGGGCATGAGATCCTGAATTCGATTTTCAGGTCGGGCATTAATAATAAGGTTTTTTTCCATCAGGAACTTCTCTATAGAGACGGGGTAATGTGACTCGCGATATAACATGGAACTTTAATATAACTGGCAAAATGTGGGTTTACTATTAGATTTACCATATTTCTACAAGTATATCTCTGCCTAACCATTCACGTATTAATATACTAGCTTTTGCCCGCAGCTTCGCTCGCGTTTGTATTTTTTTTTTAACTTTGCCCCGCACTAGAAATTACTCCTGTATCGTGGGTCGTTTACAAATATTTAAACTTACATACTCAAACAGCCAGACCTGGAAGAACTATCTGTAGGCCATACAAATAATTGTTTCGTGCGGGAATCGAACCCGTAATCGAATCGAATCGTTTGTAACAAAGAGTGTGTGTACCAATTTTTAGCCTACCTTGAAAACTGTGAAAAATCCCATAAAAATTTCACCCTTTCTTTTAAGGGATTGGGGGCCGATTTCTGGAAAAAAATTGCTCCATTTTTTTTGCGGAATGCTCCATACAAACGTCTACCCCCCATTTTAGGGAAGTTAAAAGAGCTAAAAATAAACATCATTATTTGATCACTTCCCGATGACTGGATAAAGTATATGAATATTACCAACCGAATATATAAATCTGCAAACACACAAACAATTTACAGTTAACTATTTTTATTTTAACAATGACTACATTACACCTAGAACCTAATATTACTCATTGTTTTTACGTAAGCATTAGTTTTGATAGAGAACTCGTGGAAATGAGAAAATTCCGGTCAAGCGTGAGTCACACACTGTACCAACCTAACAATGTACCGTTAGTTAACCTCAACTCAGGCTGGATTGACCGCGATATACTTGTCTTTCTTGTCTATGGGAAAAGCTTGGATCTTTATGAAATAAACGTAATCCTACGGGACTTGGAGTGGAGTCAGCTTGCCATCAGTTAAAGGATTTATGAAGTTGGTTGAGGAGTTTCGGAGATCCCCTTATTAATGGAACTCAGATCCCGCCAGTCCCTTTGCTGTCCTCCCCCAGCGAGGCCCTAAGCCTGTACTCTTTAAGGTTTGGTTAATGCTATAAAACCTTTACAGTACCTACATAATCATCAAAAATCAATTATCTTTTCTAATAACTCTGACAAGGTCATTCTTTTTTTGTTGTCTGGCGTTTCGTATATTGCAGGTAGGGCTCTTCTATAAATGATGAGGCGCTTAGACTAAGATTGAGATGATGTCTAACATATATGTAATAGAGTACACATTGTTGGAGAGCCAAAAAAATAAGTAAATAAACTAATGATAGTGTGCAAAAGGATATAATAATATAAAACCCCAATCTTTATAAATAACTCCATAATATTCTAGTGGGTAAGTCAGTAGGTACAGCAAAAAAAATACATACGGTCTATGATTTTTCGTCTATTAAACATGACTTGTCTACGCCATAAGCGCTCATTAATTAGAAGCACGGCCTTGGTACCACATTGTTACTTCCTACACCAATTGTTTCTATTGTGACTACGATAACAAGTTAATAGACAGTTTAATTCATGCAAATGTTTATAATTAACCGTTTACTTAATTAAAATTATACGTAGACGTAAGTAGATTCGCGGTTGAATTTTATTTTAAAAATAAATATCTTTTTTTAAGATAGTTGCCAGGTAGATTGGGATATTATACACATAAACCTTCCTCTTGAATCACTCTATCTATTGCTGTAAACTGCATTAAAATCCGTTGAGTAGTTCAGCAGGAGCGACTTAATTTTATACTACCTATGTAAATTGCTGCTGGCCACCATACCAGCTGATGTCTTTTTTTTTCTTGTTGCCTTCAACACGTTCCTTTAGAAAAATTAAGGTCAATTCAAAATCGCACGATATCTAACACCTCATTTCTAGGTTATTTTTGAAAGATCTGTGTCTTTGTTCGTCGATAAGTTCAACAATTGTGCCTTACCAAGGGAGAAAATCGAGAAAATAGTGAAATGGATAACTTTGCAAGTAGGTCACATACCTACTTAGGTACTGTGAAGGTTTTAAGCAAACCTTCAAAAGTGTAGGCTGGTTTACAATGACGTTCGAATACTCAAAAAATATAGGTAGAATAGAATAGCTTTGCTTGGCAATGATGTGACTGAAATGTGGGTATTGGTGAAATGATAAAATAAATCGTTTTTTTTTTTACTTGAAGTCTCTGTTCTGTTTCTAATGTCATTCTGTCATGAATTGATAATAATAATCTGCAAAGAAATACTTTTATTATTTCTATATTTTTAATTACTGTGATTACTTGCTAAATATTCTCTAGCGTTTGATAGTTTATTACCAGTTTACACGTGTTATTGGTAAAATTGTGGTATCTCTCGTCCACAAAAGCCTTAAATGAAAAGTTGAAGTTGATAAATTAAATCATAGACTTAAAAGTGTTTTATTCTCCTTTTCATTACGAGTAGGTATCTCAAAGTTACTAGGTATATAGTATCTGTACAAGTATTGTAGGTTTATCAAATCATTATTTTATTTTGTTCAAAGATCTACCACACACTAGGAATTCCTCCTGCATCGTGGTTAAGTTTACAAACATATAAACTCGCATACATAAACAGACTACGAATACTCGTAACTAAAACTAAATTAATAGCCCACATACTAAATACAAAACTGAATAAGTACTATATGTATGACTGTAATAGGTATCATACAAATATCAGAACTAGTTACTTTTATGGATATCTAGGTACTCGTTTTTAATGACGCTTTAAATAATCCTATAAGGAGCGAAAAACTTAACGTGACCTAATGCTTACCAATGCGATTTCATTCACAGAGTATACCTATTGTATATATCATTATGATTTATACCGCCTTATTTAGGTCCACGTAAGATGGTTATAAAAAAAAAGATTCCGACGAATTGAGAACCTCCTCCTTTTTGGAATGCGAAACTAAACCAAAAAAAAGTATTAATAAAAAAAAAATATAATGAATACATAAATTATGAAATTCCAAATTCAAATTGCTTTATTCGTAGGTACGAACAGTTTTGCACAAAATAGTGCAGGTTGTAGTTTATACGAGAGTGAAAATTACTGTTATTTATTATCTACAGGCTACTCACGTAATACTATCAAAAATAAATCTTTTAAATATACATATAACAAACAAAAATAAAAGACAATGTACCTATTGAACGGAATGGATTCTAGGTACCTACCTATCTAATTTATACACACATTCAAATCCAGACTTCGTTACTGAATTTCTGATAGAATTCCTGACAGTAATCGTACCCGCTGGCAGTGCGAAAAAATGAATTCCATCATCTACCATATACGATCATATAGATATGTAATATAATTGGTCTCAAAAGATAAAGCAGCCGTGGACAGAAAGTAGCCATATCGGTGCAATACGTTCTACATCGGTTGCTACGTGCACATTGCATAAACAACTGCGCGGTGTTGACCTGTGCAGTGTGCACCAGCAATCGCGACGGCTGAGTTGACATAACATCGTAATTCTAGCCGGTGTTGGACGAAAGCGTCGAATAATCTAGATTAATTTGATGACCACGGAGTTTAAGTGGACACAAGCTGTATGCCGATTGGTTATTCAATTTGCAATATTGCTGAACATCAAGACAATCTTGAATCTTAAGAACAACACATTGAAAGTCAGTTTACACCAAAGGTTTACACTGCCAAAGTCGCTAGAAGACTAAACAGCTACTAACTTTAACTTTCATTTGAAAACAGCGCTGCCGCTACTAGTTTTTTTTGGCGCGTAACAATAACTGGCGCCGCCATTTTGTTTTCTCAATTCAAATTCCATAAACTATTTCAAAAATGTTTACTAACACTGCCAATGTTACTCAAGTGCCGAAAAATCAATGCTACTCTATATAACATGGTCGCCAAGATCTAGGGACCTACTTATATTAAGTAGGTATACTGTAATCGCTGAGTAAATAAGTAGGTACCAATCTATCGTGCATCTATCAGTTATTTACACCGGCGGCGATACGTTTAATTACAGTGGTCATTTATTTAACGAGAGTAAACAATGCAGAAAAGGATGATAAGGAATCGGTTATTGGAAACACAGAATGTAAACGGTTAAATATGGTATACATAGGGTGTACCTGACACAATCAAGGCACCCATAAGCCCACCCTCATTGGTTAACCTGCCAGAGAGCATACACGAAAAAATTGAATAAAACCTCCACAGAAGCTGTTAATGTTTTACACTACCATACACGCCCATATGAATTTCCTTTCTTTTTTAATCTCATCCTCGTTAAACTATTTGATCTAAATATGAATCACTACTTGTTGATGTGTGTCAGCTGTTGAAACCAATTATAAGATGTTTTACTACGCGTGTTTACGAGCTGCTGAGACGAGTCATGTATCATAACATCGCAGGATGCGTGACATAAACAGACGCACATAATACAGCACTCATAGAGTTCAATACATAAATATTCTAAGATAAGTAGATTCTATTAAAGGAAGGATCCATTGATATGTTCTTTCGTATGGTTAGTGCCTAACCTATATTTGAAAGGATACTGGTGTCAGAATGCCGCCCATGCGCCCCTGGTTTGGCTTTACATGTCGTTAAGAAATATCTCCAAGACATTCTGGTTTCCTCACGATGTTTTCCTTCACCGAAGCAAGTGATAATTAAATACAAATGCACATAAATCCTACGACCTTACTGTTATTAATTTGGTTGATTTCTCAAATAAGTGATTCCAAACATGAGATCATGACTTAAATGATAATGACTCAAAACAGTACCTAGTTACGGGTCATTAAAAAGTTTTTACCTTATTTAAAAAATATGGTAAAGTAAAGCGGGCGGTGCATTAATAGTGTTTAGAAAACAAAATCTAGGTTCTGAAAATAATCACAGCATCTTTTTTTCTAAGCTTATTTTGATTACAAAATTAGAAACGAAAAAGATAGGTAACTAAACCCCTATATAATCTGTAAGTAAATCTTTTTAATTAAAAGTCGAGGAAGGGCAATGTGATATGCATTTAAATGCATCGGGTAATCGATAAGAATAAATAGACTGATAATAGCTAATGAGATTTATTAAAATACGCCCTTTTTGTTCTCTAGATTCCCTGCACAAATCCCTATCAAAGAAATAACCTTTCCTTTCGTAATCTTTCGAAAATTGTTAAAACTACTTAAGCGCGTTTTTAACTACAGGCTATTGGGCAATTTTAAACTTTTGGTAAACAAAGTATCACGCCCGAAAAAAATTAAGGAGTGAATAAATCCGTAAAATATACTACTATCGACAATTACCTTTTAACACTCGAAGGACACTGAAATGTATTGAAAAACAATATGGCAAAGTGGCGTCATCAGTTCCTATTTTGGCCACGCACCAAAAGATCTTTGTATAGGAAACGTTTTGGACTCACAGGACTCAGTAGATTAACCAGCCCCAAAATTCCAGTTAGTAAAAGTACGTGTGAATCAACCCATAAAAACTAGATCGTATAATTGTCTGAATTGTCAAAATGTGTTTTTTTCAGATAAGGGACACGTGCCTAACAGTTGACATAGCCCGCATTGTGCCGGATTCATGCCTGTTCATCATGATACCTAGATGACATCGATTGTGAATTGACGTCTCGCTGATAAAGCCTGACCTTCGCGTAATCGTAACATCGACATCGAGTGTAGCGTTTATTATCGTAATTTGATTGTTGTTATCAATAGAATTTCGTTAAACTCCGACCGCAAATAGTAAACCTGTTTGCGGACTATGATTACAGTCGACATGAATGAAAGTTCATGTGGTAGAAGCACATGACATGACAGTCATAAACTTGTTGTAAGTTTATTTGAATTTTGATTTGAATTTGGAAATATGTAAAACCGCATGAAAATCAAACTATGATAAACTTGTTAGTCCATAGTACATCTAACAGACGACTTTATTTTTTTGTAAAACCTTTCGAAATGAATGCCGTGGTGAGTGACAAGCAACCAACCTCGTTTGGTTAATTTTGGTAATGCTATTTGCTAATACTGAACATGATGAGATGATGATGGTAACACTGAACAATCAAATGTCAGTGTCTTATTTTCAAATTCATTCATATTTCTTTTCATTCGTTCAATCACCGGTCCTGTTCAGTCGATGTTGCCAGAGCTATAAATATTTTTAACAGTATGTTTCAGCCTATAGCCCCCTTATTCACAATTAATTAAATATACAAGAGACGTGAATGCCACTAGTAAAAATGTGAATTCGGCCGCGTGGCATAGTTTCTTTTTGCTAACACTAATATTAACCCGCAGCTACTAACACTCCCAAAAGTAATAGTTCGACGGCTCACCAAGACAGTTGCCGTCACCACGTGACCCTGGGAGAATAGTCAACAACGGCTCAGTTGCCAAAGAGGAAAAAAAAACTTTAACCCGCGTGATGATCGAAAAAAAAATATATTTCTCTCCGCTTTATTCCCTATCCCTCCCCCTTTTCTTCCCTATCTCTCCCCTTTCTTGCCTTTCTCTCCCACATTTCCCAATAAAAAAAAATTGCCTATGTCCGTCTCCAGGGTCCCAACTATCTCTGTACGAAAACTCATCAAAATCGGTTTGGCCATTTAGGCATGAAGATATAACAAACAAATAAAAATGTACGTCGCTGTCGTAAGATATGAAGAAAGACAATGTTTAGTGTAAGACTGCCTTTACTTTTAATTATTGGTATTTATTTAACACGTTGAACGCCATATGAAAAATCGAATATTTCCATTCAGGCCATAGGGCCCACCGGTGAGCCTTATGTTACTGAACCATTCGAGCCATGGGGGTCACCCGTGAGCCGCGTGGAAGGTCCAACGAAAACGCTTCTTACAGGCCACAGATTGCAGCTATCAAACAAAACGCGTATGGAAGTGAGCCGCGTGGCCCTGTAGCCGAACCGGACGGCGTGGTTTTTAAATCCAATAAAATGTTGCAGTTTTGTCAAGGTTTTTTCAATGATGCTAGGGTTATTCTTAACGATACGGTAGAAATTATTGTTTAAAATTTATTAGCGGTAATAAAACTAAAATAATAATACAATATTTAATCAAATACAAAAAACAAAACATAGGTAACATTTTCTTCATTTCAAAATAAGTAAAAATATCGGTGACGGTGTACTCAATACAAGCTTGTATAATACTTTCTAAATAATTTATAATTTTCAACAATCAAAACCATGGCACTTCTTTTTATTATAACATTATTAAATAATCAGTCTTCTTATGAAGCATAAAACATATCTAAATTACTTGTGAATCTTGTTAAAACAAGGTATTTAAACAGAGGAAAGGTTTAGGATAAAAATAAAAAAGTGTCCCCTTATTGCCAAAGCTGTCCAGCTTTGGCAATAAGTGGATACTTTTTTTGGACTTCGTTTTAGCCTGTTTGCTACCCATGATTGGTACGTTATCTGCATAACATTGAGCTTTGGTGGATACTTTTTTTTTATACTAAACCTTTCCTCACACAACAAGATTCACAAGTAATTTAGATATGTTTTATGCTTCATAAGAAGTCTGATTATTTAATAATGTTATAATAAAAAGAAGTGCCATGGTTTTGATTGTTGAAAATTATAAATTATTTAGATATGATGATATTGATCGGCCCTAGTAAATCGCAACGCCGGCAAAGCGCGCGCGCGGGGTGAGCCACAGCGTGACCCCGCGGCCTCCGCCAACGGAAAAATACGCAACCCTTAATACGAGGCCACGGGGCCCACCCGTGAGCCTTTTATAATATCTTAGAAACTAGACGGTAAAAGTCGCTAATTTTTATTTTCCATACGAATTACCACATTTTATAAACTTTGGAATGAAAATCTCAAGTTGATGAAAATTACCGATTTCCTGTTTTCGACTTGGCCCGAATGGCATAGTACGCTAGGCCCACCGGTGAGCCGTAAAGCGTGCAACGTGTTAAATACCTTTGATTTATAACGATTCATTTAAAAAGCTAAATATCTATTCTGGCAACACCAAGTCTTGAACTTGACAGTTGATTTTCATTTTGTTTGATTCCCAGTTTCCCAGACTTCCTTCATTCATTCTGTGCTTTGCTGTGCTTCATTCATTTAATGCGTCATGGTTGCAGGGTTGCCAATTTGTGGGAAATTCCCCAAACTGTGGGGAATCTCAAGTCGATTGGGGATTGGCATTATGTGGGGATTTTGACATCTTATTCTCATATGGACATATTTCATCATTCATTGGGCATGCTTATATTTTTTAAACCATTCATTTGTTTGACATTAGCCGTGCACGATATTTTTAATAAATTAAATTCATAGACTTGTTTGTGATAGGCGTAATAGCACAAAAAATAGACGATGAGTGGCGAGTTCACGCTATTCTGGAATTTCATCAACATGCGCTTATAGCTAGTGCTGATCAATATGATGCTGAATGTTACTGGACTAAAGCGTTTCGCTTGAAAAACGTTACGAGAGAATACCTGTTCCCAAACATAAAAATAATTGTTATTTCGTTGTTACCGATACTGACTTTTTCAAATGTCTCCGAACCAAATGCTTTCCATTAAAATATGGAAAAAAAAATGAAAAGAATATAAAATTAAACAATAAAAACTATCTGAATAATTGAATAGCTGATTTTTATCTCCAATTTGGGGAATCCGATACGGATTTGTGGGGAATGGGATAAATTAGCATTGGCAACCCTGTATGGTTGGTCCTGTCAATCTGTCATTGTCATCCAGCCTGTGTTCCTTCCTGTCCTGTCAGTGTCACTCCAGTGAAGTGTGATTGTGTGTGTGTGTGTGCTGTGCTGTGCATAGCGTCGTCACGTCATCACGTGCAGTCAATCGTTTCAACATCAGATATTTAACATATTTAATTTAAGTTCAATTTATTTGTAATAAACCTAAAATAAATGGATATCTATGACTGTCATTGATATATTTTCAATGCTATGTCGAGAAATTACTAACTACGTTTTAAAAACTCAAGATGGAAACAGATGAAATCCAACGTGTCGGCGAAAACGGAGATTTTTTTTTTCATCGTTTAAAAGATCTGACTGATGAAGAAAAACAGCGTCTTGAGGCACAAAACTCACGAATAATACCCGAAGCCAAAGCTGCACGACTAGAGAAAGAAGCAAAACGTCATTGGGACATATTTTACAAGAGAAATGAAACGAAATTTTTCAAGGACCGGCATTGGACTACACGTGAGTTTCAAGAGCTTATAAACTTTGAAGCTGACGAAAAGATCACGTTTTTAGAGCTGGGGTGTGGCGTCGGCAATATGATATTCCCGCTGGTCGAAGAAGGTTTCTCGAACTTTAATTTCTTGGCGTGTGATTTTTCGCCACGTGCTGTCGAGTTCGTGAAGTCAAACAAGTTATTTGACGCGACTCGTATGAAGGCGTTTTGCGCTGACCTGACCACTGATGACTTGTTTGAAAACATAGAAGAAGGTTGCGTAGACATAGCGAGCTTGATCTTCGTGCTATCTGCTATCCACCCTGAAACGTGGTCGCAAGTGGCCAGTGTTGCATACCGGGCGCTCCGTCCCGGCGGTGTGTTGCTGTTCCGAGACTACGGACGATACGACATGGCACAGCTGCGGTTCAAGCCTGGACATAAGATTGCAGATAATTTTTACATGAGGCAGGATGGCACCAGGTCAGATTCTATAGATTTTTTTTACTCTTGCCTGTAATCCAAAGCTGACCAATCAAAATTACCACATGTTAAAATAACCTCTCCATTGCTCTATCTCATCTCATCATATCATCTAAACCAGTATTATTTTATTTGCAGAAGTTACTACTTTACTGAAGAAGAGCTGCAGAAGCTGTTCACTGATGCTGGCTTTGAAATCCTGATGAACACATATGTGCAGCGCCGGACTGTCAACTTCAAGGAAGGAATTGATGTGCCTCGCATATTTGTGCAGGGAAAATATCGGAAACCTGCTGACGGTAAGATCATCATCACCTTTTGCATATACCTACTTAGGAAAGACTATATTTGAACAGGTTCAAATATAAAGAAAAAGTTAGTAAATCTCTCCAAAATATATCTAATTCATATGATGAAAAGTGCTAACCATTGAAAAACCATGATCTTGCATGTATATTAGCTCTATCTGAACACAACAACAAATATCTAAACAAAATAAATATTTGAAACATTTCTCATAAAAAAAATCATATTTTTTAGGTTGAAAAGTATTGCAAGAGCTTCAAACTGCTATGGAATTTATTTTGGTAAGTAAAATTTTTTTTTTTACTGGGTTATTTTTACACTGAAAGGGTATTTTGCTTGCCTTTATAATCCAACCAATGAAATTGGGCAACTGTCTGAAAACCAGTCTCCATATCACTTAGGGCTGCTAGAGGATTGATTTTTAAAGTTCTGTACTTCAGAAGGAAGTAAAACGAAACCCTTTTAAATGATCACTTCATTGTTCATCTGTCTGACAAGAAAGACCCATGATCTCAAAAATGTGTTGAAGCATTGAGTTCAAATTAAAACTGTATACTTAAGTTTGTGGTCTCTTTGGATTTGTGAAAAAATCAATTCTGCTTTCCTATTCAGTCAAAAGATATAGCCATTTATGACACAAGGTAGTGTCTTTTGTTCTCCTACTGTGTTTTGTCTCTGCATCACCCTAAGGTAGACTGGTAGAAAATGCCTAAGGCATTAAGTCTGCCTTTGTACAGTTTTTACTTGTGCATAAAGTTTTAATAAATTAATTAATAAAAGATAGTACAGAACCCTCAGTGGGCAAGTCCAACTCATAGTTTGCCTGTTCTTGATTTTTTTCTATATAAATTACATGGCTTGTCAATACTTTATCATTATAACCGTTTAAAATTTGTTTGTATGAAGAGGATAATCTTCGGAACAAGCTATAGAGTGACCAGATTTAAAAAGAAAAAAGGAAAACTAGATAATTTCTATAAATAATGGGAGTGAATCAACGGGTTAAAAACTTTATGCCCTCTTCCTCCTACTGTTAACCCAAATTATTTGGGACTGGTGCAGCATGTCATATCCCAAGGAAAGCTATTTATGTATATGGGAAAACTGAATTTATAACCTATTATTAAATGATGACTGGTTGTCCAATTGACCTGGTTGGCTTGGTATTATTTCATCCTATTCTCTTTTAACAGCATGATGACAGCGCAGTGCAACTGAAAACCTTCAGTTGCCTCACAAAGGCTTGATCAAGAGTAGGGAACTTATCTCATTCAATTTTAAGTCATTCATCATTTCTGTAGCCGGTACTTCATCAGCTACTTTGCTTTTTTCTTTTAATGTTAGCATAGGGCAGCCTGTTGTGAGGTCTGATGCATAAATTAATGCTTTTAAGCACACTGACTATATTATGCTTTAAGCATTTTTTTGTGGATTTACAAAAGTATATTTATTTATTTTTGTTTTTTTATTGTTTGCAGGTACTTTTCAGTCTTTTTTCTGCATTGGCAATGCTTTATGGTGAGTTAAAACAACAGCTTCTTTTTTTTAAAGTAAATTAAATATCTTCTAAGTGATGACAACATAGTTCATCTGAACTCTTTGATGTACACAATTTGCAATGTCTTTCGCTCCTATCTGATAATACCACTTTTAAACTACACTATCACATCAGAATTAGATTTGTAAACTAACAGGTTCCTATATTTTACAGATTCAAGTACAAAATAGATTGTGCATTGGTGCAACTTGAGCTACTACACAAACAAGGTAAGAAACGCTGAAAATATCCCAACATTAACATATTACTTATATTTAAATATAGAACTTTGTTGTTTTTTTTATTTTTATCTACTCAACTCATTTTAAAGTAAGCAATTTTGCCTGTTTTTATTAAGTAAAGGTTGGCTTCCAATCTTAAGAGGATGCAGCTAAATACCAGTATTAATTTTATTATTAAATATTTTTGTGATGACCACATAGTTCATCTGAACACTCTGATGTACACAATTGCAATGTCTTTCGCTCCTATCTGATACTGTCACTAATAATTATAGTCTAAAAAAACTCTAAACATGAAATCTAACCAGTCTCTACTGTTTACAGAGACACCAAGAAAAACATCGTGCCTTGTCCCGAAAAATGAGATAAACCAGGTGAGAAAAGTACCAAAATTACAAGCAAACATAAATAAATAAGCTATAGTTTGTTGCATTTCTCCAGCTCGATTCAACAATTATAATTTGAACCTTAACTAACTAGATGTAAGCTTGAGATTTGCAACAACTATTCATAAACAAAGTTATAAAGTTTAAATGATGATCACATAGTTCATCTGAATACTCTGATGTACACAATTTGCAATGTCTTTCGCTCCTAGCTGATTTTATTAAGAGCAATACTCATTCAAAGCTTGTTTACAGGATTCTCTTTTAATATCTCAATGTTTTTCAGGGTCATTCGGAAATGTACAGGATCTAGACTCAAGAATACTGCTTTTGATATGAGGTAAGATAATAAATAGAACTTAATATTAAAAAAAACTATTCCACATTCAAATGATGATTTTAGATAGGGACATCTGATCATAATGCTGTTAATATAACTATCCACACTGATTCATTGAATTCAATATCATCACATTTGTAACTTGATTCTTCTTTTTTACAATGTTTTTATTTTGTTATCAGGTCCAAAGCATTACACCATGGACACATACTGGTACCTGTCTTTGGCTGTAAGTAAACAGATGCAATTATTACTTTTTAACTGCTTAGAGCTGTCTAGTTCTGTATGGCAACAGCAAACTGATTGACTGAACTTAATTTTTAAGCACATAAAGTTTAAAATCGTCCGGTTCAGTAGAAATAGTTATTATGGATTGGAAAGCTGACATTAATAAGATAGTAGCCATTTTAATATGTGAAGATATTTTAGCTTTAGTTTACAATGATGACTTGACCTTCAGGTCTCCCTCAACAGAGCGAACCCAAAACACCATGTTGACCAACTTACACGTCTGAGTAATTGTGTAAAACTAAATACATTTCATGAAACAAATTCCAAAAACATACTAATATTAATATTGTTCTTTACAGATACTTCCCTGGAATCAAATGTGAAATGGCAGAGAAAAGGTAAGAATCAAAAGCGAAGATTTATTGTATGTTCTGTAACAATATTTTAAAAATTGAGATTTTTCAATGATGAATCCAGATAGGGACATCTGACATATAATGCTGTTAATATAACTATCCTCACTGATTTAAAAACCTAAAAGAAAATATAAATATTGTCTGCTTGAAAAATATTTATCAGATATTTCTTTCTAGGCCAAACAATGTGCGGCGTAATACTTGTCGGAGGCGCGAAGCGTACCTGACTACCGCACTTTCCTTGCGGTAGTCGAAGGAGGGTATTCTTGACACCATGACTTTTAGACACACGGTGTGCACAAAGATTTTTCACCAACAAAAAAGGTAGGTTTTTGTTTAATGCCAGTGTTCAAAATCAAAAATCAATCAAAATCAAAATATTTTTATTTCAAATAGGCCTACATGGGCACTTTAAAACGTCGAGAAAAGATGCACGGTTCGGGTTGGTCGTTTTCTATGGAGAAGAACCGGCAAGAAACTCCATGTTACTATTTATATTACCCAGTTTCTGTTGTGATGAACACACATTTCTGCAAAACTTTGATGAGCTTAGTGTTCCGCTGTCTGATGTGTTGAAATAATCTGAATCAAACAATTAAGCCCTAAAATCACTGACCTTTATTTATTCTTTGCAGATAAGTCATCATCAACTTGGAGACTGAAAAATTATTTTTTCAGAAGGTGCGATATTAAAAACAGTTTATATTTTATTATTAATTAATACATCCACAATGATGACTTGACCTTCAGGTCTCCCTCAACAGAGCGAACCCATACCACCATGTTGACCAACTTACGCGTCTGAGTACAACAATATATTTATAACATTAAACCTTTATACAATCAGGATTTACAGTTGAATTTTTGTTTTCAGATTTCCAGCTCTAGAGAAAATGCAAGCCTATACAAACAGACATAACTGGGTAAGTTCAAAACTGATAACATAGGGGGTCTAAAATGACCACTTCTGTAGAATTATACTAGGTTAATAATATGAATTATATACCATTATGTAAAATTATCACAAGTGACAGTTCACGATATTAACTGCGTCTGTGATCGTTTTAACGTAATTCATATTATTTATCCCATTATGATTCTGGTTAAACGGGCTTTTTAGACCCCCAGACCACGAATATACGATCATGGAAATACTGCAGTAAAAATATTCATTGTCCCCACTATCATGTCTGGTCTTATTTAAGTATAGGCACAAAACTAGTAAAAGTATAGTTCAGTTTTCACAACTAAAACAAATTACGGCAACGGCACGGTGGCAGTGACTGAGCGATCGACTGCTGCGCTGCGTGACGCGGGTTCGATTCCCACACGGAACCATTTGTATGTCTTAAATGCACCCGCGGTACAGGATAAATTCAATTTCAACTCTAGATTTTTTTTTATTACAATGATGACTTGACCTTCAGGTCTCCCTCAACAGAGCGAACCCAAAACACCATGTTGACCAACTTACGCGTCTGAGTACTATAACTACACACCTATGCTATTACTATCACAACTAGGAACGCACATTATCAACCAAGTGCTTCTGTTCCCAGGAAAGCCAGCAACAAAACGAAAGGAGAGCAAGACCATCTAACCAAACTGGGCTAGGTAAGTTAAAAATTTTAAACAGTACTAACACTTATAAGTAAAAGACTTACCTTAAATCGTTTTTGCTAATTTATTTAAACTTAATGTACACACGACGGCACATCAACATATAAAAAACAATTCAACCTGAAAGGCTACTATGACATCTTATAGCAATTCTTATTCCACTGAGTGAAAGAGATGGTGCTAGACACCCTGTATAGCTCTGTCTCTTTCCCTCAGCGGAATAAGAATTGCTTTAAGAGGTCATAGTAGGGCTACTGGTCTCTACTATGGTGTGCGATCCATAGTAGAGATCAGGTTATAATAGTTTAACCTGCCGTCGTGTGTACAATAGGCGAACTTAAGGCTATATTAACATTTCAAGTTAAATACGGCAATTTTAATAAGCTACAAAAATATTTTCGAGAAAACTATAGCACGGCCAACGAGAAGCGATACCAAATGTAAACAAAACCCATGCTAAAACCCCATCTAAAATGGCCGCCCGAATGTTGGCGAACCCGTCTTAACGTTGTCATGTTTTTGCCGGGAGAACGAGACATTACGACAAAGGCACAAGATGGAAAGAGCTAAATATTAGATTGTCAACGCCACAGTTGTTCTTTAGGTTAATGACCTTTCGTATCGCTTCTCGTTGGCCGTACTATAGTAAAACATAACAAAATAAAAACCGAGAAACTTCACACTATCTATAAAAGAAAGACTTTCGATGTCTGTTTTCGCTGAAGCATGGTTTGGGGGTGACATTAGTAAAATGTACCATTCCTCTTCAATTTGGAAAGTTCTGACTGTAAGCCTTTAAGGGTTTACCATGAGACATGTAAACCATGTAGTGATGAGATGTATTACTATGAAGTGCTCTAAACAAACAACAAACATATCATTTCATCTGCACCGTGCTAAAGCAAAAATAGAGTAATTTATAATTTAAGAAGCAAGGCCCCTTATAGCAATTTTTATGTAATGAAGGGATTTCCTTTATGATAGATACAACTACAATGATGACTTGACCTTCAGGTCTCCCTCAACAGAGCGAACCCATAACACCATGTTGACCAACTTACGCGTCTGAGTACTGCAAACAAACATTCAATATTTATGGTCAAATGATAAGATATTTAATAGATTCTCTTCTTTTTTACAGGACAATAATAAGTGATGAATAAATCGGATGAAAGCTGAAGCATAAGGTCGCAGGTGGGTGTCGCTTATATATATGAGATTTATAAAACAACTATTTACCACAAAGAATTATCTCGGACTAACTGCACCCCGCGTTTCCACTCGTTGTATATTCAGATATTATGTAAACTATATTTTTTATTATTATAAAGTTTCATTCAATCTATTCAGTAGTTTTTGCGTGAAAGAATAACAAACTTTCGTGTTTATAATATTAGTAGGAAATCTTGACAAGAGTATGTAATCTGTTAAATTAGTTTCGATTGATAAACTGCTCAAATTACTCCATAGTAATTTGATCAATCAATTTATTTGCTAGTCCTAAACCATTTTAGAACTAGCAAATAAATTGATTGATGATGCATATTAATCAGCAGTTTTTACTAAGCTAATTTGAGATGGTTTTAATGATTATAAATCTGGAAATACATTCGCGTAATGGTCTCAAATAATATTTGTTCCGGACCAGACCTGAAAATTGCAAAGTATTTAACACTAGCTGCACCTTGCGGTTGCACCCGCGTAGACCGCGATAAAAATAGCGTGTTAGTCGAGGGATAAGTTTATAACATACCAAAAATCTTATGTCCCTGGGGGTTACTGTCTCAATCCTATGAGAATGCGATCTCTTGAAGTAACATTCTGTAAGTCGAGACACAGATGACCGTGGTTAAAACTGCCGAGATAGGTGCTCAGTCGCCACCCCGGTTATAACGACACACTACAAACATTACACCAACAGAACAAAACTTTTCAGGAAATTATCATCTAAAACTTAATGAACTTTATTTTTGTTACAGGTAAAGCAGAACTAGATACATACGTTTATAACGTCTATAAGAAAGCACAACTGTTTTACAAGATGTTTACATATATTTTTATTATTAGTGTCTATATTGAGAGAAATAAATTTTACAAGATATTTTGAGTTTTTATTTATGCCAGCTGTAATAAATATACTCATACCTAATATTACGTACAAGCGAAAACCGCTCATGTTCATTACCTACATCATTCCGATCAATCCAAACACACTCTCACATACAAGAAAAAGTTAAAGATGCACATTTTAACCCTTAGTTATACGATACCGTTTGAATTTCGTCGGTCACGGTTGGTGCAGTGGCTGAGCGATCGACTACTGCGCTGCGTATGTTGGTTCGATCCCCGCACGACAAAGATACAGATAGTTGTTTCTGGTCTGGCTCCTTGTATGTGAGATATTTTTTTGTAAACGTATCCACGATACCGAAGAAATGCCTAGTGAGAGGCAAATATTACTTTAAAAAAACGCCGAAATTTTGTTGGGTGTGTTCGGTGAGAGTCAAGATGGCGGGCATAGCGAATTAAATTATACCAATTACCAAAAAAATGTACTATTTAGTACCTAGGTCTAAAAAATCTGTAGGTACCTCTTTCACACGCCACCACACTATCACCGCCATCTTGACGTCAATATGGCGGGTGTACCTTATTTTCTAAATAATTTCGTTGGAAAAGAGCTACAGATTTTTTTTTTTAGACCTAGCTACTAAATAGTGCATTTTTTTGGTAATTGGTATAATTTAATTCGTTATGGTACACCTGCCTTCACTCACTGTGTTCGCCCATCCAATTATCAAATTATTTTATCTACCTACTAAGTATACAATCAAACACGCCTTTTCACCATGGGGCAAAAACTATAAAACGCCAGCTACGATACATTGACTGCTTTATCAAATAGGTGGGTACACTGGTTGTTTTGAAGAACTTCACTACTAACAACTAGAGATGCCACGAATATTCGGCAACTATTTCGGTATTCGGCCACATTTTTGCTATTCGGTATTCGGCCGTATAGCAAATCTTGTAAAAAAAAGACGCGTTATTTTACTCAAAATAATGCATTTATTTCCAAATTGCAACATTTTAGTAGTAAAAACGAGCTTTTCAGCATTTTTCAGCGCAAATGCAACGAGAAAATCAGGTTGTGACTTGTCTTATTCCAGCTAACGCGCCCCCACCAAGCATGTACTTCGCGCCGAATATTCGGCGTTTCGGCCAACAGTGTTGCCGAATATTCGGTATTCGGCCAATTCACTATTCATGGCATCTCTACTATATTTGACCTAAACAAACATACAAGCAAATAAAAGACGTAAATTGTTCTTACAGAATACTTTATTATTTTTATTACACATAACTGCCTATAAGAAGAATTTCCTCCTCGAGGTTTCCATCTGGTGCCTTCTGCCCGCTATGATCCACTCGAAGTCTCCGCGCTTGGAGTCGAAGGTGCCTTGCTGTAGGGAGATCAGCTTGAGAGTGAAGCGAGGGCCTAGTTCGCGAAGCTTTGCGCGCTTTCCGTCGGAGGTGAACTCGTATCTGGTGAATTAATAATGGTTTATGTAGGTTTTTTGCAAACTCACAGTATTTAGGCATTTATCGTACTACAAAAGCGATTTATTTCACTCAACCGGTTTCTCAAATTGAGCATGGAAAGAGGAAGATGTGAAATTAGTGTTTTCCCAGCTCTTAATATTTTAACACGATGATTGCTACAGAAACTCATCAACTTCATGGTGGCAAACCATCTATCTGTTTTGGTCTTCCCCTCTATTTTATATTCACTACTGGCTTTTGCCTGTAGCTTCGCTCGCGTTATAGTAGGATTAATTATAGGTACTCAGGGATAATTTAGCTGTCCATTAGGGAAAGATTTTTGAGAATCATATAATAATATGTAGTTCTTAACCCCTTTCAAATATAAGAACAGATTGTACATATTTAAAACTCACCGATGATGCCTGAAGAATATGTAGTCGCGCTGATTGTGGAAGGTGACGGCGCGTCGGCCGCGGAACTGAGGCTCGTAATGGAACAGAGCACCCAGCATGCGGCCTACCGTCAGACCCAGCCGAGTGCTGAAGTTGTTTAGGATCACCTGCCAAATAATGTTAGTGTTCTTGTTAAGGGAGTGACAACTTTTTCCGTCACTCGGAACCGTCATTTGTTTTGCTGTTTCTGGCTCTAGAGCCAAACAGCGTGCTTCGAGCGCATCCTCCATGCTACCGCATGCGCCATTACTCTCTCTCTCTGTACAATTATGTTGATGTGTTATCAAGTCACGTTGGTCAAAGCGAATCAAGGTGATGACGTCATAGACCTAACATAAGCTAAGTCTGTTTCGATTTCAGTATTGAATTTTATTTTTAAAACAATTTATGTGTCAATTCCATTTCTGAGTTAAGCTTGCTGCAATAACCTACACATGGCAATTTGTGTGTATTTGTTTTATTTGTTTATGTAATCCTTACTAATATTATAATCTTCACGCCTAAATGACCAAAGACCAAGATAGTTGGTTTAGAAAAGGGTAGAGAGAGATATTGTTTTTTCAATCATTACGCGGTTTAATTAGCGTTAGCTCAAAGGAACTGCCACGCGGACGAAGTCGCGGGCGGAAGCTAGTAAAGAATAAGAATAGAAATGTGTGTTTACCTCAGGTC
This sequence comes from Ochropleura leucogaster, assembly GCA_958449745.1. Classification (NCBI taxonomy): domain Eukaryota; kingdom Metazoa; phylum Arthropoda; class Insecta; order Lepidoptera; family Noctuidae; genus Ochropleura; species Ochropleura leucogaster. The sequence continues at coordinate 1,509,560 of OY288203.1, forward strand.
TATGGTTTGTTATTTCTTTATAATCTTTTCTAAGCTCTGGAGTGATCTTGCAGCTGGAGAGACGGAAGTGTGCAGTTGGTCCGTTTGGCAAGTGTATCAGGAGGAAACCATTGGGCTGCTTCTGATTCTCATTCACTACTATCACGTCTGTGACGTTCTCACGGAGTGCTGACTGGACTATGCGTTTTACTGATGATCTGAAAGTAAAGAAAAAGAGATATATAATTGTCTTAGGTGTTAAATAATTGAAAGGCATGTAAATTGTGTCTTTATCAATATTACTGCAGTCGCTGCAAATAAAATAGGTTTTAAGACAAGTTAAAATAAGTGGAACTGGCACAAACTTAGACGAAAAAGGAAAGTTCCATAATAAAATAAAGGCCATTTTTTCCAATGGGAAATGATCATAACTTCTCCTGCTCTGGACGGAGTGAAAGGAGTGTCAGATTTGCACTGACTAAAACACATTCATGTTCCTTCTTTTGCCCTTTGGGTTCCTGTGATATATCTTATGATAACTGGCAACCCTGTATAATAAAGGCCTTAAGGTCATTTTTACACAAATAAAATGACTATAAAGCAATTGAACTGTTAAAATCCTAACTTAATTTTATAAAAGCGAAAGTGAGTTTGTTTGTTTGTTATGTCTTCACGCCTAAATGGCTGAACAGATTTAATGAATTTTGGGACTCTGGAGATAGAGAGATAGATGGCTATTTTTTTTAAGTGACGAATGCGGGAGAAAAAAGGGAAGCCTTAACTTTGCTATATTACATACAATAAATTAGGGTGCAAGGGCAAAAACTACAGGTAGCAGGTACCTGCAAATCCGGAAAGGGGAACTGTGTTACCATAAATTAAATGCAAGTAAGTAAAGCTGTGGGCTAAAGCTAGTTTGCTATATTTTGACAGTTCAGTCTTCTATAATATACTAAGAAATTTTTGTCTAGCTGTGTTAACCTCACCTTTGTCTATACCTCGATATAGAATTAGGTATCATCCTACAGAGCTCCTTGCCAAATATCCTTGTTTTGTTATGTGGGTTGTCCGAATATGTGATCAGTACCTTAGGTTCATATGAATTCTCATAGTAAGTAGATAGTTCATCTAATTCCATGTCTTTTTGTGCCTGAAAATAATATTGGAGTTTATAGTTAACGTAAATGAATGTAAGCTTTGAGTGTACAGAAAAATGAATCAAAATATTATAGTGAAAGAGCAACACTATCTGTTGGTTCTAAATACCAGTGTACACAGTGCCACTGCTGCATATTTCTTCAGTGACTGATTGGAATTGGCTGATTTTAATGCAATAACTAGATATGCAAATGCACAGAACAGTTTGAACTTCATAAGTCACAGTTTCTAACCTCCAACTTTTCTTCATCATCAACATTTGCGAGCATCGTCTCATCCTTCTCTCGGAGGGACTCCAACGTGTGAGGAACCTGTTTTGGAACATCGTCACCTTCTTGCTTCTTCTCCAACTTGCGCCTAAAACACCACGATGTTATACTAAACTTTGTAAACACATATTCCAACTTGCATCTGAACACATAACCAAACTTACTGTTTTTTGTCCTTGCCGCGAGCCATTTTGTTTTAGGTTTTTATAAAATGAGACGTAAAACAATAGTTATCACAATTATATCACCACAAGTTGGCTTAATTTCGTTTATTAACGATTTTCATGTGGTAGAAACATGCTTTTAATTTGGAGTGATACTGACAGCAGTGACAGCTTCGAGTGACACTGACAGCTTTTGTCTCATTGACATGCTCGTTTACGGACAATTGTCATCTTCTGCTTAATTTTTTATTACTACAGTTTCTGCTTGGATTCTGACCACGGTGTTTGTTGGATAGCACGTGTGTTTAGAGTTTTTGCTGTTTTTAGGTGTTTTTTGATATTCTGTAAAGTGACTTGTCATAACATAATTGTGTTGTTCTTGTGTTCGTAACCAGGTTTGTTTTTGTTATAGTTTTAAGCCGTTTTACACAACATGGATAGCAATAAACCCCCCGATAAGGTCCCTCCTGACATTCAATTTTCAGCTTCCTTAGACCATCAGTACTCACTGAAACCACTATCGCAACTAGCGGATGTTTTGGACGCCTCACCCATGGATGTATCGACTCCTCAATCCCAACCAAACCCTCGAAAACGCCCTGTGGACGAAGAGATTTTGCTTCCCTCTTTGCCAAGCAAACAGCAAAAGAACCTAATTGGACGTACTAAGTATTCTGTCATGGACAAAGCCCCTTATGTTGTCCACGTTTCGCGTATTGAGACACAACCAAATACTGGCACCACCCTTCATCCCGTTAATTTTGGCAAATTCTTAATGAACAACAACATCGCGAACATTGTTCGTGGTGGTGTTAACAGAGTTGGTAGAAACCGGGTCTCGGTGGAGCTTGCTTCCCCTCAGGATGCTAACTCTTTCTTGTTAAACAGTTGCTTGATTAAATATGGTTATACAGCATCAATCCCTTCATTCAACATCACAAGGATGGGTGTTGTCACAGGTGTTCCCTCAGAACTCACAGAAGATGAAGCCATGTCGTATTTGACTGTGCCCTCAGGTTGTGGTCAAATCCTAAAAGTAAGACGCATCAATCGCAAAACACAAAGAGACGGAGTTAATGAATGGAGACTGTTCACGACGAGGACCCGCAGCACTCGCAGCAAATAAAACTCTTCAATATATAATTGCTTTTACTGGCGACTATTGCACTTTACATGTATGAATACACCGTTTCGATCAGTAATTATCACAAATAATTGAATGCTATGAAAATACGCGTGTGCGCGCTGTTTCGATCCCAGTCGTTCTCTCTTCCTTGGCGTCCCGCTAGGCGGCGCTGGCGAAGCTCGCCGTTCGGATACGCACAGCGAAGAAATCAACATTAAAGATAAGATTTGACATAATTCCCCCCCCTTGGAATTGGTGGTTCCAAGGAGCTCATGGGATTTTCCACGGGCAGAACGCAGACTTTAGTCAACGCTCTACGAATGATGCCCTTTCTTGTTAAAATGTCCACAACCCTGCAGACACCGTCGGCTCCAAAATGCAGCTTATTGATGCGCCCCAACAGCCATTTCATTGGTGGAAGCTGATCATCCTTAACGACGACCATGTCTCCAATCTTGACGCCGTCACCTTCGCTGCGACGCCACTTGACACGTTGTTGCAGCTCGGAGAGGAATTCTTTGGTCCACCGACTCCAGAAGTGCTGCCTCAATCTCTCAAGTTGCTGGTATCGATTGATAGATAACTTGTCGGTGACGGGAGATGGTAATGACGTTAATGGTCGCCCGATAAGAAAGTGCCCGGGCGTTAAAGGGTTGAGATCTGAAGGATCCGCAGACATCGGAGTCAATGGTCGCGAATTTAAAATCGCCTCTATTTGGGAAAAGAGAGTAGCTAGCTCCTCAAAGGTTAAACTGGAGTTGCCGGCAATACGTTTAAGATGGAATTTTGCGGCCTTTACACCAGCCTCCCAGATCCCACCGAAATTCGGCGCGTACGCGGGACTAAATTCGAACTGTACACCCTCACTCACACCGAAATCCGTGACAGAAGCATTCGCAACTCGGAGCATTCTATTCAACTCGCCTTTTGCCCCCACATAGTTTTTACCGTTGTCGCAATAAATGGTACGTGGTTTCCCTCGTCTAGCAATAAATCTGCGTAAACATAATATAAAGGCGTTCGTACTTAGATCGCTGACCACCTCTAAATGTAAAGCTTTCGTACTGAAGCATACAAACAGACAAAGATAACATTTAGATGTTCTTGCACCTCGACCCTTACGACTCGATATATAAAAGGGACCAGCAAAGTCTGTGCCACAGGTTTCAAAAGGCAAACTAGGCGTTATGCGAGGTTGAGGTAAATTACCCATAACAGGTTGTTCTGCTCTACCCTTAAGTCTAGTACACAGTACACATTTATTCACGGTTTGTGTAGCGAGAACCCTGCCACCAGTAGGCCAGAAAGTGTCTCGTATCGAGCACAGCAACTGTTGCGGCCCACAATGCAGCATTCTAAGATGTTCTCTAGCAAAAAGAAGTTTAGTAAATGGATGCTTAGAAGCTATGAGAATGGGATGCTTCTTATTATAGGACACTGACGCTTTCTGAATGCGCCCACCAACTCTCAACATTCCCTCCTCATCTAACATAGGATTTAAAGATAAAATATTTGATTTACGATTTAATGAACTTGACGTTCTTAAGGCATGAATATCTTTTGCAAAAGAATCTTGTTGTGAAATTTTAGCTAAAGTAAATAAAGATTTCTGCAATTCATTTACGGTGAGTCTTCCTGTAATTTTATTATCTTTATTTTTAATATTATTAACAAAACGTAAAACATAGCTAAAAATTCTTTCAAGTTTAGATAAGTCCGAATATTTTTCAAACAATATAATATTATATGCAATTTTTGTTTCAGGTAACACAACATCAACAGGATTATATTGCGGCCATTCGACTTCAGGTTTTAATAAGAATGAAGGACCGTGCCACCATAATTTATTTTCTTTCAGATGTTGTGGATTTACCCCTCGAGAAACAAGATCCGCCGGATTAAAATGGGTAGACACGTGACGCCATTCATGATCGCTAGTTAATTCACGAATTTCTTGTATCCGGTTACATACAAAAGTTTTTAATGTTTTTGGCTGCGAACGGATCCAACCCAACACGATCGTCGAGTCAGTCCAAAGAATACAGCGCGAGATTTTTAGATCTTTATAACGTAAAGATTTCAAAACCTTTGTGAGCAAACGAGAACCTAGTAGCGCGCCCATTAACTCCAGACGGGGAATTGTCAATTCAGGTTTTAGAGGAGCAACTTTCCCTTTAGCACATAATAAATGACATGTGACCTTTCCCACCTTGTCGGCAGACTTAAGATACAAACAAGCGCCGTATGCAGCTAGCGATGCATCGGTGTAACAATGTATCTCTACTTCGCGCGGAGCCATACAAACAGCATGCCTGGGAATATTAATAAAAGACAATGATTCAATATTATCCAGAAATTCCTACCACTCAGCCTTAATGGAATCTGGAATGGGCTCGTCCCAACCACCTTTTAACAGCCATAATTTTTGCAGTAAGATTTTAGGAAGAATAGTTGTTGCTGACAATAAACCAAGAGGATCAAAAATCTTTGAAGACATAGAAAGTATACTTTTCTTAGTTACAGTCTGATCAGCTTTAAGAGCAGTAGAATATTTTAAAATATCAAATTGAGGAGACCACTTCAGTCCTAACACTGTTGAATCTTTACAAAACTCCTGAACTTTATTAGAAATACATAAACCATCAAATATATCAGGCGCATTACTACGAAATTTTCGTAAAGGTAAACATGCTTCTGATAATTTGCTAATAACGGCCTTGACAATGCTCTGTAACTCTCGTTTAAAGTTAGAACCAGTATTCAAATCATCGACATAAAAATCATGACGTATAACATTAGCTAAATCTGGTTGATCAACACATTCATGAGATAACTGCAGTAAACACCTCGTGCTCAAAAATGAAGCAGAACCAGTACCATATGTGACTGTGTTTAACTGGAGTGTTTTGAGTGGCTGCGTTTTACCATCTCTCCAAAGAATTAACTGCAAATGCCGTTGCGATTCGTCAACTTTGATCTGTCGGTACATCTTTTCGATGTCACCAGTGACGACGAAAGCGTGCTGACGAAATCTTAAAAGAATGGACACGAGGTCATCCTGCACCACTGGCCCCACCAGCTGAATGTCATTGAATGACTTACCCGAGCTAGTCTTACACGAAGCGTCGAAGACGACACGTAAGCGGGTTGTCTCACTATGACTCCTAATAACAGCATGGTGTGGCATGTAATAACCAAAGACAGGATGCTCAATAACAGAGAGATGTCCTAACCGCTCATACTCATCAATAAATTCTTTGTATTCTTTCTTTAATGACGGGGACCTGTCAAGCTTTCTCTCTAAATTGAAGAATCTTCTCTTAGCAATATCATAGGAATCACCTAATACTAATTCTGGTGACTCACTTAAAGGTAACTTAACTGAAAACCGACCATCACACAGTCTCCTGGTGTTTTTATTAATATGATTTTCACAAAATTCTTCAATCTTTGAGAGCATAGGCTTGTCACTAGAGGGCAGTTCTTCTACTTCCCAAAATTTGGACAAAGAATCTCTTATTTCCCTAGAAAAATTACTAAGAACCTTATGAGATTGATTCTTGCCTGTTGGGCCCGATATCAACCAACCTAACTTAGAACTTTGTAAAGTAGGCTTATTATAGCCAAGTTTAATTTGTTTTGAATTTATTAAATCCCAAAACACATCTGCTCCTAACAGCACTTGAATGTCAGAAGGATAGTAGAAACTTGGATCAGCTAACTCCACATTGCTAGGGAACTTAAACTGTGAAGAATCTATTTCAACACAAGGCAACATACTTGTAATTTTAGGTATGACCAAACAAGAAACCTTTATTTGAAAATTATTATTCAGTCTTGATCTTATTAATAGATCACAATGTTGAGTGACATTCACTTCTGCATTATTAATTCCAGCTACCCTTACAGGAGTACGCCCAGAACAAGGTAAGTTTAACTTATCCTGCAGATCCTGTGTCATGAAGGATGACTGACTACCACTATCTAGCAACGCTTTGACCAGGTAAGTAGTGTTGTTACTTAAATTAACAATTTCGACCTGTGCAGTGCATAGAAGAACCTGACCAGTCACCATAGCCGCAGACAAGGACACCGGTGAATCCACATTATTCCCTGAGGAAATAGAAGATGAAGTAAATACAACATTTTTATCACTATTATTTGGCTCCTTATGTAATAGTGAATTATGTTTCTCTTTACAGATATTACAAGGACCACGAAAACAACGAGATAGGCGATGGCCAGGGCGAAGACAGTTGACACAAAGTTTTAACTTATTTACTTCACTCAACCTGACATCAACATTCATATTTTTAAACTTTTCACACTCATAAACCTGATGTTGTTGACTGTCACAGATCACACAAGACCTTTTCTTACTAGTTGTTGTTTCACTGGAACAAACCAATGACTTAGACTGCTTAGTTTCCTTAAAGTGTATAGACTTATCAAATTTAGCAGTATCCTGTTTATTATAAACTAACGTCTCTAAAACATCTGCGCGATTACGTAAGAATTGATAAAAATCTTGTAATTTAGGTGAAATATTTAAATTGTTCCTATGTTCTTCCCATTTGCAACTAGTGGCGCCATCTAGTTTCGAGGTCATTAAGTAAATAATTAGTGAGTCCCAATGATCTGTAGGCTCATCTAATGTACTTAAAGCTTGTAAATTTTTTGTAAAATAATCTAGCAAAAAACGCAATGACTTATGGGACTCCTTAGCAATAGGGTCAAAACAAAATAATGACTTTAAATGGTGATTTACCAGAAGTCTTTTGTTATCATACCTACTGCATAAAAGTTCCCAAGCTGCAACATAACCAGATGATGTAAACTCAATTGATTTAATTACCACAGCAGCGCTCCCCTGCAACGCTGAACGTAAATAATGAAATTTATTAATGTTAGGGATTGACTCATTTTTATTCACTAAAGAATCAAATGTATCCCGAAACTCTAACCATTTCAAAAAGTTACCGTCGAAAGAAGGGAGACTAATGGTAGGCAATTTAATATTAAATTTACTATGACCGGAACTGCTACATGAATGACTAACGTTATCCTGATTGTCCGCCTTTTGAACCCTAGAAAAAGCCTCAATAATATTATGAGATTGAGATATTAAAGAACAAAACTTATTTTCAATTAATTCTCTCTCTTGAAGTTGTGCCTCTAAATTTACATCTAATTTTTCAATTTCATCTTGAACTTTGTCAAATTGAACGAACAACTCTTGACACCTATTTAATTTTAATTGAAATTCATCAACTTGCAGCTTATTCATATCTGTTGGTGCAACAACAGCTAACAATCCTACATACTTATTGAATGTGGTCAACCTTGCCTTTATATTACCTCGGATTTGAACTAAACCTTTTAAATCCGACATTATAATAAACTATGTGCGAACAAACAACAAGCACTAACAGAAACCTCGAGTGGAAATTATGGAAACAGTTAACAAACCGTGTCGCTGTCAGGTAGCAAACCTAACAGCAAACTGGTGCACCGTCTGTCAGCAGATTCCGATGTGCAGTGAAGAGATGCACGTTGTCACCCGATGCCTCGTCTCGTAGGCTCGTGACAGACGCCCGATGGGATCCCGTAGGCCGGCAAAGTCGCGAACGCTGAAATGGTCGGCAAAACCAGCTGAAGTATGTGTCATGCAAGCATAGAAATGTGCTAAATGCAGGAGAGAATGCAAGTTATTGGAGTAGCAGGAGCGTAGCTTCCGTAAATTTGCGAACAAACTTGCTGTGAAAAGTAGGTACCCCACCCAATTACAGGCAAATGCAAATTATAATTACCTAGGTACACTATTTATTACTAATATGGATTTGACCACAAATTAAAACAAAATGCAAACAAAACAACACGGAAAACACACCGAAGTGTAGCAAAATACGGAGTTCCTTTATTGATAATTTGAATTATTATTACGAACTTTCGAGAAAATATGCACATTCAAACAATGACTTGCGAAATAAACGTGACACGTACCTAGTATCAAAATTATTCGTCGTATTTTTATGGGTTACTTTACCAGGCAAACCAAAAACCATCACACCACAATATAAAGCTTCAGGCAGGCAGCATTATATGTCTATTGGCAGCATATTTTGATTTATTTACAGGCAGGCGACAATCGGAGCACGTTGCAAGCGCATTTAAAGGCGGCTTTTTTCTGATCACGTCGGGGTCACCAATGTTCACGACGAGGACCCGCAGCACTCGCAGCAAATAAAACTCTTCAATATATCGACCCCTCCCACGCATAAGGGCGTATTGAGATTATAACAACTTTTCAGTACGGGCATTTAAAGATAATTTACATGATTACTAAAAAATTATGATAATTATTTAGTTCCTATCTGGCTTAAAATTCGTAGTACCTCTATATCTTTATAAATGAATGCCTATTTACATTAAAAAAATATATAATTAGCAAAAAAAGGTAAAATTACATACTTAAGACTTTATGCATTGGGATGAAACTGGCGTATTGCTAAGATACGACGACTTACGACGATATGCCTGGTGAATATTTTGTGTACCTTAAAGTTACAACGGGTTACTACTTTATGCGTTGTAAGAAAACATAGTAATGACCATCAAGTGTTAAGATGTTATGTTTGTTGGTGATAAATATAGTTCAGTAAACGTGATTTATTAAAGGAGATGCTTATAAAATTAATATAATATTAATATATAATAGAATACTTAGTATTAAGAACAATTAAAACGAAAAAAAATTAAAATCAACTTTAATCGTCTAAGTTTACAGGCGATACCAGCGTAAAGCATAGAACTTCTTAATACAAGTACAACAATCAACTTAATTAATCAGTCTTAAATATCTGTATTAACGTGCATAATGATCAACTTCACTTAAAAGCTATCCAATTGTCATTTGGTAACAAAAACAATCTTGTAACTTTTATCACATATTTTCACTGATATAATTATATTATCTTAAAGCTTTGATTTAACCGTAATACTTCTAATCTAATCTTCTTAAAGCTTTGATTTAACTGCAGTACTTCTATTCTAATCCAGGAGTTCCGCTTTTTGTATCAAGCTCTTGATCCAGCTGCCTAACGAGAGCTTCCTCAGGTATTGGTCGAGGCTCTTGGCAATTAAGCCATTTGCAGATACGTTCATCGGCACAATGATCGCTGAGTTCACATCGCAGATGTCGACAACCTCGCGAGCCAAGTCAATGTATTTGATTTGCTTATCTTTATTGGCTTTCACGAGATTCTCATCATGCGGGACTGTTATGTCAACAATCATTGCGCGCCGCTCTGATCGATCCACCATCACTCAAGCCTGAGTTGGCAACAATAGTCCTGTCAGTGATGATGGAGCGATCCCAGTATAATGTGATATTGCCATGTTCAAGAACAGGGTCAGGCTCATACCTGTAGTACGGCAATTCCAATTCTACAAGGCTGTTGCTGATGGATAATTCTGGCTACAAGGTTGTGTCTATGCAAGTACTCTCCGGAATTGATTCACCCGGACAGTGGCATGCCCGACATATGACAACCGTGCCGTCCTTCACAATAAATCTTCGGTAGTTATTCGTCATCATAACTTCATCCATAATTGCACAGACAAAACCTTCGGTTTCTCCAAAGAGGTCCCTGCAACGTAGTCAGGCTACGGACGCTGATTGATCTACATCGGGTCCATGTAGGGCCCGGAAAAGGCATCCGTGAAGCTCCTTACTCTGTCAAGGTAGTGTCAAGTACTACAGGTTTGCGCCAGTTCTCTTTGGCCAAGGAGAAGGCCCCTGTAAGGTAAGGTCCTTGTCCACCGTAAACACATCTCGATGCATCCCCACGTCGGCTTTCAAGAAATATTCCCTGACACTGCAAATCTCACGATTGTGGAGAGACTTGGCGTTTAGAAAGCCTCGACTTTCACAACTCCATGGGATATACAGTCTCATAACCGAAGACTGTGGGTGATGCATACGAAATGCCGTCAACAATGCACGGACTTTGCTATCCAGAGCATCTAGTTCTGTTTGAGTCCATTGGAGTATGCTGAAAGAGTACATCAAAACTGGCATGACCCAACCGTTGAAAGCACGCACCTTGTTTCCACCTGACAAAAGACTATTAAAATACTTTTCTCAGGCGGCCAACGATTGCTTCATGTCAGCAACATTGATACCCAACGCTTCCGACATACCCAAATACTTGTAGGTTTCGGTTGCTGAGAGGGATCTAAGGTGTATGGAATCTGAGAGCTGGGTTCCCACAGATTCCACAATCTCCCCTCGCTTTACATGCATGACCGCACATTTGTCCACACCAAATTCCATACTGATGGCACTACTAAAGGTTTCAGTTACCTTCAGTAGTCTTAGTTGCGAATCGTTGGGGGCAAAGAGTTTCAGGTCATCCATGTAAAGGAGGTGAGATATAACCTGACCACCTATCCTCAATCGATAGCCCAGACCTGAATCCTCCAGCAACATGCTTAGAGGATTCAATGCTAAACAGAATCAAAGTGGATTAAAAAAATCGCCCTGGAATATACCTCGCTCTATCCTTATCGGCTCACTATTCCTCTGGATCTACCGACATCCTGGATAGCAAAGTACCGTATTCCATTGCCTCATACACGAGCTCAGGAAGGTGCGCAGTCTAGCATAATTATTATTAGTGTTACTTATTAAGGATTCTTTGCACGTTGATCGTACATCTTCCAGTACCTCCATTTCAAGTAAATCAGGTGATTCTAAAAAAACGTTAGAAATACGTACATTAATAAAACAATCAATCAGTGTTAAAATATTTCAGCTTTTTGCTTCAAATTTAGCTAAATCATATTGCATAAAGTCTTATTTCATATTGTGGTCGGAGCATATCGTCGTATGTACTAAATACGACTATACATATACAGTAAGATTTAAATAAAACCAAAGCATAAAGTGGTAAGTGTCAGTTACGACCCATGACTTTCAAAAATAAACGACGCATAGCATCGTTACTCTAGTATTACGACTTTATGCGCTGGACAAAATGTAAACTATATAATGCTTAAATACTCTTAGATATTGTGATCAATTAACATTAGTTATGTTAAAATTGCGTTGTGTTTAGCAAATATTTCGTACTTTCAAATTGATATCAAACAAAGTTTACCAGATCGACGAGATTCATTTGAGATTAAATGTTCATTAAATTATTGAGGGCTAATTTTAAAATTCTTGACGATCGTAGGCTGTTCATTTTGCTATCATATAACAGTAATACTATTATCACAGGTTAATTAACACAAAACATAAACAAAATCTAATTATTTTTATAATGCAGGTCCCATGTTTACGGCGCGTACCGGTAATGTCATACGACGTCGGTAACTGGCCTTGGTTGGTCTCGCGCGAGCCAATAGTACAACGCATATCGTCGCTACTCGAGATCGGGCTATATGCGCGGGAACTTTGTATAGGTACGACGATGTGCGATTCAAAATCTCGTTAATTAATAACAATTTGAAGGTTTTTATTTCAGGGATGTATACAGCTTATATTCGTAACCACAATGAACTAAAAATCTAATTTTCAGTTAAAAATTGATAAGACTTTATGCGTGGGAGGTGTCGATATAATTGCTTTTACTGGCGACTATTGCACTTTACATGTATGAATACACCGTTTCGATCAGTAATTATCACAAATAATTGAATGCTATGAAAATACGCGTGTGCGCGCTGTTTCGATCCCAGTCGTTCTCTCTTCCTTGGCGTCCCGCTAGGCGGCGCTGGCGAAGCTCGCCGTTCGGATACGCACAGCGAAGAAATCAACATTAAAGATAAGATTTGACAGAGACCCACAGAAACATGTGTCCTGACCTTTGATGGGCAGGTGCTGCCAACCAGGATTTACTGCTGTTACACATCCCTTCCCGTTAAACAGTACATATACCCTACAATACAATGCCGAAAGTGTTGTAGGTTTGGTCATGTAGCAAATCTTTGCAGGTCTAAACCACGCTGTAACAAGTGTGGCCATGATCACCCTGGTGACGGTTGTAATATTACAGAGGCTGAGGCGTTCTGTGCGCTTTGTTCAGGGAATCACTTTGCCAATAGCCAGTCATGTCCTGAGTATGGTAGGCAGAAGGCAATTAAGACGGTAATGGCCGAAAAAACCATCCCCTATGCAGAGGCATGTAAAATTATTCCTCTAGTTTCCCGCAACTATGCCAACATAGTTAAATCCTCTCCAACATCCCAGTCATATCGCAAAACTGTTAAACTGACAACTGTTAACTGTTAAAGTGGGGCATGGGTTCTGGGTTTGAGGGTCACCCCTCAAACCCAGAACCCATGCCCCACTTTCTCCATCATATGACAAAGTTGCTCATCAACAGATAGTTAGTTCTCCACAACCCTCACAGCCTAATGGCTGTGCTTATAACAACAATTTAGCATCAAACAATATCAGTTCAATTATTGAACTTCTGGTAAAACTGCTTCCTACTCTTATTTCTTCTACTTCTTCCAGCTCACAATTACCGTCCAACGTTGCCGGCCAACTTATAAATCTACTTTTATCAATTAAAAATGGCGTCCCGCCTAGTATTCCTACAGTGGAACGTGAGGAGCGTGTGGCATAAAAAGCACGACCTCATATTCCTTTTAAATAAATACAAGCCATTGGCTTGTTCTATAGCTGAGACTTGGCTCACCCCAAGTCTTAGCTTCCGCATGCCACACTTCAATATTCTCAGATGTGACAGATCTGATGGATATGGAGGTTCGGCTCTCCTAGTCAATGATCGGGTCCCACTTCTACCCCTTCCTTTGCCTTTACTCACAGGAGAAATGAGTATTGTGGCGGGAAGGATGGAAGGCATTACAGTGTTTTCAATATACATTGCTCACCCTCGGCATGAATTTCTGGATATTTTAAAAACCACCTTCTCTAATATTCAAGGATCAATTATGGTCATGGGTGATTTTAACTGTCACCATTACAGATGGGGGTCCGAACGCTGTGATGCCTTTGGTGTGGCTTTGGTTGAGATTTTGGATGATCTGGATCTCTGTATACTCAATAATGGTTGCCAAACTCGCAGATCTCTTCCTGGACAACAAAAGAGTTGTGTTGACCTGACATTTTGTTCAGTTGAGCTGGCGGCTTCGGCCCATTGGGATTGTACGTCCTTGTCGCATGGTAGTGACCACTACCCTATAGTAATATCTTTGTTTAATAAGACCTATTTAGAGAAAAGTTCTCCTCCACTTCTGAAATATAACTTATCCAAACCAGATTGGGCAAAGTTTGTATCATTATTGGAGGATAAAATTGAAGTTTTGCCAAATTTAAATTCAAGTTTGTTTGATCCTCCTGGTCACCACCATGCCAAGAGCTGCTATGAGGGTTTTGTTACAGCCATCACCTCCAGTGCTGATTCCTGCTTTCCAATAAAAAACAGTGCCCGAAATAAAATTCCATCACCACCGTGGTGGGATCCAGAGTGCACTTCGGCAGTCAGGGACAGGAATGCGGCCGAGGTTTGTTACAATGCAGATATGACCACTGAAAATCTGTTGGCATACTGTCAGATTAATGCCAGAACCAAACGTCATCTTCGCAAGAGGAAACGTGCGGGTTGGGTTAAATTCTGTACATCTTTGGCTCCCTCCACACCTGTGTCAACAGTTTGGAAGAGTATCAATAGGTTCAGACATGGGTGCTCTCCATCAGTTTCTTCTCCAATCACTAGGGAAACAGCTGACCTTTTTTTTGATAAAATCGCTCCACCATACATTCCATGTTTTACTGAATGTGTAAACATGCCCATTCAAAATATATCAGAGGATCCTTTAGATGCGCCATTTACTTTGGAGGAACTGAGTGTGGTACTCAGTCATGTCCGGGACTCAGCCCCGGGTATTGATGGTGTGCCATATTCTTTTATTACCCATGCCGGTGACAAGGCTAAAACTTATTTTTTAAATATATTAAATTTTGCTTATATTCATAGTTGGGTTCCAGATCAATGGAAAATGCAAATAATTATCCCACTTTTGAAACCAGGCAAACATGCAGATGATCCGAATGGTCTTAGGCCAATTGCTCTGTCTTCAGTCCTAGCCAAATTACTGGAGCACCTAATTAAAAACCGTCTCGAGTGGATTGTTGAGTCGAGAGACTTACTGCCGAACTACCAATTTGGCTTTAGGAAAGGACTTGGTACTATGGACAGTGTTGGTACTTTAGTTGCGGACATACGCTTAGCTTTTTCAAGAAATGAGTCGGTTGTAGCTACCTTCCTGGACATTTCCTCTGCGTACGACAATGTACTTCTTCCAGTACTCAGGCAAAAATTGCAACAGCTGAGTTTACCGGGTAAGATGATACGATGTATATATGAGTTACTGATGTCCCGCTCGCTGGTCCTGAGAGTCCAGGGAGAGGAATTCGATGAGAGGCAGATATGGAAGGGACTCCCACAAGGATCCCCCCTCAGTCCCATATTGTACAACCTGTATACGGCGGATATTGGGTCCTGCCTAAATAACAATTGTCAGATCCTACAATATGCCGATGACATTGCCCTGTACGTGACAGACTCCTCTATAGTCGATGCCGCGTCATCTTTGGGCCTCTCTCTGGATTCCTTGAATCAGTGGCTTTTAAGCCATGGCCTGTCGCTATCTGCGCCAAAAAGTTCGGCAGTAATTTTCTCTCGTAAAAGAAGCACTCCTCAAATTCCAATAGTTAATAAAGTAAAATTTTTAGGCGTCATTTTGGACACAAAATTATCCGGCAAACATCACATAAATTTTCTTATACAAAAATGTGAAAGAACTATTTCAATTTTAAAAGTTCTTGCGGGTGTTTGGTGGGGTGCTCACCCCTACACCATGAAATTGGTCTACAATGCCTTAGTTCGTAGTGTTTTGGACTATGGAACCTATCTTCTGATCCCGTGCAACAAAGGTGCCTTAGTTGGACTAGATAAGATTCAGTCTAAATGCCTTCGAATCATCTCAGGTTGTATGAAATCCTCCCCCATTAACGCGTTGCAGGTTGAGTGTGCTGAACCCCCTCTGGCCCTTAGACGTCAATATCTGGCCTCCCGATTTTTATCTAAGATCATATGCAGAACATCACACCCCCTCATAGAAAAATTGTACGAATTAGATGCCATTTGTACAAATTCAAACTATTGGAAAAATAAAGAAATACCCCTAATTTTGAAATCTTTTCGAGAAATCCTAAATTTAGCATGCCCAATTAGTCAGTTTCCCAGATTACCCCTTTTTAATTTTGCGTATAATGTTTTATGTTATGTTCCCAAAATTGTTTTTAACATCGGTATAACCAAAAAATCCCCGTCAGCAAACTCGATGTTCAACGCGGTGGTGGGCGAACGATGGAATGGTTTCCAACTATTTTTTACGGATGCTTCGAAATTGTCTGATTTTAACCACACCGGAGCGGCGGTCTATTACCAGAGCTCTAAAATAATCTTACAGTATAAGTGTCCTAAGGAGTCTTCTGTATTCACTGGTGAGTGTGTGGCTGTATTGGAAGCTTGTCTTTTTATACAGTCGCATCATAATATACACAAAGCCGTTATCTTCACAGACTCTCTTAGCTGCCTGCAAGCCTTAAAACAAAACCCTTTTAAAAGTAAATTGCACAGCTACCTGGTTTTAAAAATTAAAGAGTCCTTATTATCTTGTGCTACCAATCAAAAAGAGGTTCAGCTAGTTTGGATACCTAGTCACTGCGGTATTAAGGGAAATGAGTGCGTTGATGCATCGGCTAAAGATGCTTGCTCATCGTCAGTAGCTGATCTTTCCCACAATAGCCTTCAGGGGTATGACTTATTGAGTCTTCCACGAACTAACCTCCAGTCATCGTGGCAGGACCAATGGAATATCACTGGGGGAAAAAAAGGCAGGTTTTATTACGCAGTACAACCAACCATCAAACCAAAACCTTGGTTCTATGGCTACAAAAAAGTCTCCAAACCTGCTATATCCGTCATATGTCGTATTCGTCTGGGTTTCTGTAGTACTCCTGTTTTTTTGCAAAAAATCCGGGTTAGGGACTCCTCTCTTTGCGAGTGTGGGTTGGAAGAAGGTACTCTGGATCACATCTTCTTTGAATGCTCAAACAACATTCCTCCTTTAGATCTGTATAGACGTCTCCCTAAATTTAAAATCCCTCTTCCGACAAATTTCCCCTCCCTGCTTACATACTCCTCTCCCGAACTGCTTGTGGCGCTGATGACTTTCATCCGTCACAATAACATTAAATTATAAATCTGAATGTGTGGGTGTGGTATGCGTTTATTCTATGTTTTAACAATTTTTATTATTTATTTATTTATATTTTTTGTTTGTTTCAGTCCCACGCTAACCCGACAAGATTCACGTGGTGTCAAAGAATTTAATTTGCGATCTCGATTAAATTAACATTAGAATCATATTTTTATTTTTTATCTTGCACACTTGTTTTTCCAATTCACTGGACATTGGCAGAATAGTCGACATCGGCTCTAATTGCCATTAATTAAAAATAGAATAGAATAGAATAGAATGCTCGTTTACGAAACCAGCGACCGCCACAGTTTACAGAACAGAATGATTTTTTTTAACGACATCTCGCCGGTCAACCTAGGACTATCCTGTGGGTGCCTTGAATTTAAGGCCTCCAGTCAGGGGCACATAAACTTATAAACTAAGCGACTGCAGGCTAAGGGCACTCCCTGCGGTGTACGAGCCTTTTTTTTTTTCGGGTGGGAAATCACCCAATGACTTCCCTCGCTCTGGGCGGAGCGGGGCATGTCAGACTTGTACTGACTAAAACCCACCCATGTTCCTTCTGTTGCCCTTTACGTTCCGAGGCCGCGGAATCTCTTTCGAACAACCCGCAACCCCGGCAGGCGGAGGCTCTGGCAAGCCCCTCTGCTTTGCTGACACTCTTTGAGGCGCGAGTGAAACACGAACGCGCCGTCGACACGGCCTGTCGTCAATCGACGGACGGACGGTGAACTACCCATTGCTCACCGCCCACAGGCCCGCATCTACGGTGGCCGGGAGTCGTCTCGCGGCGCCCGGCGCCAAGGGCGTCTCCCGCGGCGGCTGGGTTGGGCAGATGTTCTCTCCCTCAAACGCCCGGCCACCTCCTTTGCTAGCATTACTGCTTCGCAGAAGGTGGTGACCGCTTCCCATTCCCTCTCGCTCCGGACCATGGCCTGAACCAGGGCCGGACGCGAGAGATCGCCGCCGCCGATCGCCTCTACGAGGGCACGGCGGTGCTCCGCCCACGCTGGGCAGATCGCCACTGTGTGCTCCACCGTGTCCTCCGGGCGATCGTCACAATGGTGACACCCGGGCGCTTCCTCCCGCCCGATGATGTGCAGGAACCTCCCGAAACTTCCGTGTCCGGTGAGGACCTGCATCAGGCGGTAGGTGAGGACGCCATGACGCCTCTCCAGCCACTCCTCAAAGAGGGGACTTACCGCCACTATTGTGGCGTGCCCTGCACGGGGTTGCGACAGTCGCTCTCTCCATGCCACCATGAGAGGTGTACGAGCCTTGGCTTAGGTCATCGCTAGGGAAGGACAGCAAAGGGACAGGCTGGATCCGAGTTCCAATATTTGGGGGATGATTTTGGCTTACTGGCTCATCTACGCGGGCTGGTTCAAACAAAGAGAAAACATAATGTCCCTGGAAGCATGCTTTTATATTTACGTTATAAGTAGATAGTAAAAGTTTTAATGTATTTTTTTCCTTATTGAAATTAAAATAAAAGCTTATTTCTGAAAAAGGTTTTTACTATTAATTTATTTTCGACTTTTTAGTGACCGCTGGAAACGTTCCCCAGTATTCATCTCATTCAACGCAATTTTATTTACATATTGAAAAATGTAGCCCTTCAATAAGACCTTCTAATGATTTTACCCTGGTTAAGGCGTATGCTTAACCAGCAGCGGATAGCTTTGAGCCTAAGTACTATATAACGGCATGGTCGATGGTACTATTATACATTTTGTTTGATATTTTGGTGTAAACGCTGAAAACGAGCTATAATAATTCCTTCAGATAATAAAAATAAATATTTAAGTTATGTAATATATTTAATATTATATTTTCATAATTCTTTATTGGCCATGTATTTTGGCGCATGTGTTGCACTCTTCAGTGAAGCACCTTGTGATAGACGACATTTCTCGTTTTAATATCAGGCACAAGAACAAATAACGCAGATAGTCTTTCGACCCGTGAACATGCTAAATACGAGTTACATTTGATTATGGATTTTCAAGATTCAGATCATAAACTTTCAAGGATTGGCCTTGTGATTCTTTAACGGTCATGGCGTATGCAAGACGAACGGGATAAAAAAAAATCAATTTTCAGTTAAATCAATTCAGCCGTTCTTGAGTTATAAATAGTGTAACTAACACGACTTTCCTTTTTATAATGTATAGAATAATAAGGCTTTGCCTGCGGCTTCGCTCGCGTTAATTCACAGTTCCTCTTTCCTGATTTGCAGGTACCTGGTACCTGTAGTTTTTGCCTTTGTGCCTTATTGATTGTAATAGCAAAGCTAAGATTTCCCTTTCTTTCCTCTTTCTCCATATTTTTTTTTACAAATATCTCTGTACCAAAATTCATCAAAATCGGCTTAGTCATTAAGGCGTGAAGAAGTAACAAACAAACAAACTCACTTTCGCTCTTATAATATTAGTAAGGATTAATTTAAATATTAATTTTTAAAATCGGCCCTTATTCGACAAAAAAATCGCGTAACAAACAGACAAAAGAACCTAATCCTTTTTTTGAAGTCCGTTTTAAAAAAAAACAAACGATTGGCATATTGTATACTCTATATTAATTAAAATTAATTCAACTGCACGTCTTGCCGCGCCAGCTCCAACAACATGGGGTCGTCGAAGAACTTGTTGATGGAGACATCCTCGCTGAGGCCCTTGCGGCGTCGCGTCTTGATCATGAACTCGCGAGCTAAGTGCGTGGCCGGCTGGGGCTCCAAAGGTCTAGGAAACAAAAAGGCATATAACATCATAGGTAACTGTATTTTACAGACGAGTAGGGCGGAAGCGTGTTATACACGTGTAGGTATTACGACAGTTATGTTATCTTTTATTAGAATGGCTAAAAACTTAATTAAGTAATTTAAACTAAATAACTACTTTTTACAAAGCATAGAATTCTCACACTTCCGTCACTTTATATTCTGGAAATAACCCTATTTAACAAAACTAACCCTCATTTGTTTCCTCAAATATCTGATATAGTAATACGTAATCGCCGGGACAATAGTAAAATTAGTGTTTCACCAGCTAAGACAGCGCTGCTGGACAAAAGTGTGGTATGCAGAGCACCAATAATTTATAATAATACTAGCTTTTGCCCGCGGCTTCGCTCGCGTTAAATTCGGTATAACACAGTACCTGCTACCTGCAGGTTTTGCCCTTGCGCCTTATTGATTTGTAATAGCAACGCTAAGTTTTCCCTTTTCTTCCCTCGTTCTCCCTCATATCCCACTTAATAATATATATATATTCGCCTATGTCCGTCTCCTGGTTCCCAAGTATCTCAGTACCAAAATTCATCCAAATCGGTTTAGCCATCAAAGCGTAAAGAGGTCACAAACAAACAAACTCACTTTCGCTTTTATAATATTAGTAAGTATGGTACGGAACCTTACGTGCGCGAGTCAGACTCGCACTTGACCGCTTTTGTTCATATTTCTCTATTATTCGTCATCTCGACAGGCACCTCCTTTTAGTCGTAATATCTTCCTTCCCAAACAAAGTAGATAACATACCTGATAATAATGCTCTTATCAAGCGGGTCACCCGGCACGATCTGCCAGTGATGGAAGACCTGCAGGCAGAAGGCCTGGCCCTGCGTGTGCGTGCGCAGGTCCGTCTCGAACCCGAACGAGTCGATGGCCGGCACGAACGCCTTGATGGTGTACAGCGGAGAGCCCGGGACCGGCGCGTCCTGGGTTACGTGACCTACGGACACACAAAACATCATCATCAGCCTAGCCTTTTACCAATTGCCGGGGTTGCGGGTTGTTCGAAAGAAATACCGCAGCCACGATTCTTTTTGTTTACGGATAATAGAATTTTGAAATTAAAAATCGTAAATTAAATAAATATTAAATACTATACGTAAACAAAACGAATAGTTTTTTAATGATTGTAACCGGGTCAAGAAAATAGCTGTTTATGTTGACAATTGATATCTTCACCAAGTTAGTATGTTCTATAACATAATAAAAATTTTATATTAAATAATTATTACCTCTCCTCTTAGCCAGTACAGTGTAGACTGCGGACACACAGTCGGCCGGCGCTTGTACCTCCACGAACAGGTAGGGCTCCATGAGACGTGGTGTAGCCATCAAGAATGCTGAGTACGCCACCTGAACGTCAAAATATTCAACTTAGTAATATTATATTGACTTAGCTGTGCGAATGATATTCCGCTGCGCAGCTTCGCAGTATTATATAGCTTGCTTTTTCGATAAATAGTCAATTTGGCCTTTGCCATATTCTTTTACCCCTTAGGTGGTGAATTTTGCAAAATCGCGTCTTAGTATGCACCTACATCCTAAAAGAATCAACGGAGCGAAATTTGAAAAAAGAAAATTCCTTATGAGTGGAGAGTCCAAATATTTTCTCTTTTATAAATGTATAAAGATAATCAGAAAATTATGTTTATGCTAGCTTTTCCCCGGAGCTTAGCTCTCAAACAAAATTAATTTAAAAAAATGAACATCAAAACCTAAAAAGCAATATTAAAAAAAGACAAAGTCAATTAACTGAATTGGTCCTGTATGAAGGTTTTGACGGATTGGTCTGGTAAAAAAATGTCTATGAAGAGATGTTAATCATCATGATTAGGGCTAATCATTATAATCTAGATCCCTTTAAAGCTCGAGTAATCGGTTTCTACTCTAGGAGGCGTTGTCTGTTCACACAGTGCGGGCAAACCCAAGCCTATTTAAAAAAAAAAGTTCACATTATCACGTACCCTCCTGGCAGTGGGTATGATTTGTCCGCCGCCTCTGTGTAGTGGCTCCTGCGCAATAACCGCGTCGAGGATCTTGAACTTCACGTTACGAATGGGCTCCTCACATAACGGACCTTCTCGCGTACCCCATTGGAAACCTGGAGGAACAAATACAAGTTTGTGGTTTTAGAAGCCATATACCGTGTTTTGATAGACTTTAAAGCGAAAATAAGACAATTTTCAATGGACCAAAGTGGTCTAAAAATATTTAGGTTTTGGTGAAAGTACCTAGTGTTATTTTTAATCATTTGTTTTAGGGTCTTTTATAATTGTAAAAACATGTGAACCGTTAAGTAAACAACTTATTTCACAACATTACAAGCACATCACACGCTTCAATCAGATCTCAGACGCGTAAACATGTTCTATAACATAAAAATGTTTAGCAAAATGTGTTGGTAAGCGCATAACTCAACAACGCCAGGACCAATTTTACAAATTCTTTTTTTTAAATATTCGTTGAAGTCCAATAATGGTTTTTACGGCGAGGAAAAAAAAAGCTTAAGACAGTATAGGTTTTTGTGTACTTTAGGTAGGTAGGGTAGAAAAATTGCATTGCAACGCGTAACACAGCTAAATAAAATACAACAAATGACTTGGGGCTTGCAAGAATTGTTATAAATATATCCGCATCCATCTCATTTACTTTTAAATTGACGCACCAGTTATTACCCTGTCTCTCGCATATGTTTTTACAATCTAAATTGAAGTGTTGTACATCATTGAACACCCCACATACTTCATAATCATTAGTTTGATAAGATTCAATTCGTACAACAGCAACTTAAATAAGCTTCTTCTTAGACAATCTGCTAATTTACCAAAATCAAAATATTTTTATATCACATAGGCCTACATGGGCACTTATAAAACGTCGAAAAAAGATGCACGGTTCGGGTTGGTCGTTTCCTATGGTGAAGAACTAGCAAGAAACTCCATGGTTACTCTTTTAAAAATCTTTTAGTTTTACAATGTTGTTGTTACAGTTACTTAAGTATGAGAGGACAGTGTAGGCCCGACAATAAGTCATTGCTTACTTTACAAAAAGTTAAATAAAATAATACGTTTACAAAAGTTAACAAGCGTCTAAGAATCTACAAGGCCATTGAGTAAAACGACACATACCTTGTACTATACTATCTTTTACAGACGCTAGCAGATGTTTGTCGACCTCTGAGGGCAGTGTGTCATCCACAAGGATGTTAGGACCTGTGGAGTCTGGACCGAAGGCCCAAATCGAACGCGCCGCCAGTAAATCCCAGTCGTATCTGATGATAAATTGATAATTAATTAGTATTCTGCTAGTATCTAGATATATCTGAAACATAGCAAAAAAAAGTTCATACTAGGGACCCGCCCCGGATTTGCTCAAGTGCTATGTAGATACTAATACGATAAATATAAACCTTCTTTAATCACTCTATCTATTAAAAAATCCCGCATCAAAATCCGTTGCGTAGTTTTAACCCCTCGCGCGTCAAAGTGTCACACTGGGTGCAAAGTTTTACTTGTGCCACAAATGTCGCATGTGCACACGGGTGCAAAGTTTGAAATAAATGTCTAAAATATGAAAACCACTCACAGCGGGTGAGTGGTTTTCATATTATAGACATTTATTTTTAAAATTTATTTAAAACTCATAAGGATTCTGGAAACATATACTTCGTAATATATAATTATCGATATAACTAAGTATGAAATCTTCGTTTTTCCGAAGGACTAACCAAAATCATTCAAAATAGCTCGACGTTTGGGGCACTTTACCTACATTGTTAGCAATCGCGCGACGGGTTAAAGATGTAAGCATACATAGGGGCAGACAGCGGAAGCGACTATAAAGTATAGATTGTTGATGTACATAAATAGCAATATCCATTTACTATCAGATGAGCCGTTGGCTTCCCAGCCACATTCCTTGGCCTTTAGTAGCAGCAGTCATTTGTAGATATGGGACAGTTGTTGCGGGTTACAGATAGAATCCAGTCTGAGAACCAGTTTTATCAAATAGTATCATAATATAAAGCGTTGTGGAGTTCAACAAAGCAGACGTTCTATGTAAAACCCTGGTAATCAGCAGTGTCTGGTTAGATTGGAAACCGACTCCAACATGGGGAGAAGGCTAGCAGCAGAAGTTGGCTACTGTACTCACTTGGTCTGGAAGAACTCCCCAAGCCGTTTCCTGTCCCAGGTGACGCAGACGGCGCCTGCCTCGATGTCCTCGGCCAGGCCTCGCTCCAGCGGCTCCGCTATCATGGTGAGCTTGTTCCGTTTGTTGGGCGTCTCCGCGAAGCACTTAAGGGATGATGTCTCCACAACAGTTTCGCAGAACGATACCACGGGGTCTGCCACTGTAAGAAGTTATACATTTTCGTTTTAGTTTTCTGATAACCTCTTAAAAAGAAAATGTGATTTAATCTTTATAACTGCACATTAACTAATCCAGTGTTCTTTTACACCCTAATATGTCATAGGGCATTGCATATAAAAAAAAATGAAACAAGCCCCCCCCCCCCCTCAGCGCGTTCATTTTCTACGCACGCAAGCAGAGAGACCTGCCGGGGCGGTCTATGGACCTTGACGAAAGAAGGAACATAGATGGGTTTTAGTCAGTACAAGTCTGACACTCGCCCCGCTCCGTCCAGAGAAAGACGACTCATTTAGCGATTTCCTATTAAAAAAAAAATGGGATTTTTATCCCCAAAAAGCGCGTGAACGCGCCGAATATCAGTGATTCAATAGTACACAGCAGACATTTGCCTTTACGATGACTAACGCAGAAAGTCATAATACGCAATGAAGCGCTAAAATTAAATTTATCATCTTGTAGACTTAAGACGTACCTTTGATGTCGATCTCGGAGTACATATTCCTGAGGTCGTGCATGACACAGTCGAGGTACAGCTCGCCGGTACCCAGGATCACGTGCTCGCCCGACTCCTCCACGCGAGTCGATAGTAGCGGGTACGATTTGTTCACCTGCAAACAGTTTGCTTACATTCTTATTGCAATCTTGACGACACGGTAGGCGCAGTGGCTGAGAGATCGACTGCTGCGCTGCGTGTCGCTGGTTCGATTCCCGCACGGAACAAATATTTGTATGGCCTACAGATAGTTGTTTTGGGTCTGGCTGTTTGTGTTTGTAAGTTTAAATGTTTGTAAACGCACCCACGATCATCATTTTCCTGCCCTTGTCCCATTCTATTTGGGGTTGGCGCAACACGTATTCTTCTTCCGTTCTCCCCTATCAGACGTCACGGCATCATTCACTTCTTTCTCCTTCATATCATTCTTTACACAATCCATCCATCTTTTCTTTGGCCTTCCGCTAGCTCTCCGTCCATCAACATTCAGATCCCTCACTGTTTTAGTCACATGTGCTTCATCCCTCCACATTACATGAGGATAAACGCACCCACGATACAGGAGAAATTCCTAGTGTAAATCGTATACCGCAGCCGCAAAGACCACACGCAGCGACTATACCTACCACTCTAACTTAAATAAATGACCGACTTCAAAAAAGAAGGAAGTTCTATGTTCGACCGTATTTTTTTATTGTATTTTCACCGATTACTCCGCCAATATGGACCGAATTTCATAATTCTTTTTGTGTTCGAATGGTATGGATATACTTCCGAGGTGTTCCCATGTCAATTTAATTTATATTACTTGCGTACCTTATGAGTAATCGTCTATAATACATATTTTGTCTTTTATGTCTTTATAGATGATCTGCTAATATCTTTTAGTAACAATGGAAAATGAATATTCGATTAAATAAAAGTCTGAGATATAATCAAAACCAAAAATGCCGAAAAAAAATTGCATAAGTATATAAAGTGGATAAATAACTTTCCTTCCGGCAGCCAAAGGTAAAAAGTCAACAAAACAAACAAGAGTCACGGACTTACAGAAGTAAAGTATATATGCTTCCTGACTTCTTCAAATTAACACGCTGGTTGAAAATAATAATTCAATTCCACCTACAATGATAATTCTAAGGTAGTTTTACTTTTGTTAAAAAATACTTTGTACTGCAGAAGTCACATCACAGTTTTACACATCATCAGTGTCACCTACCTTCCTCAATCCATCCAACATCTTGGGCAACTCCGACGGGTTAACAGGCTCCACTGCAATCTTGACGACCGCTTGTGTGTTGAACCGCAGCGGAGTGAAGGTGTGCAGCTCGGCGTCCTCGTCTGCTGTGACCACGGTGCAGGTCTTCACGATGGGCTGGTCGATGCCCTCGATCAGAGCCCAGCAGCCGGCTGGCACGCGGTTTAGTTCCACCTGGACATATTATAAATATTACGAACGGAAAAATACGGAACCTTTATAGGAACACTTCGTTGTCCGCCTGTCTGTCAAGACCCTTTATCTCGAAAACACATGAAGGTATCTTTTTCTTCTTTATGTGGACCCCGCTTCTTGGGGAGAAGGGTCCCACCAAGGGGACAAAACGAACACTAGGAAGTGGCGAAGGGCAGGGCGTTTTTGTGGGACTGCCTCTTGGAATGTAACGTTCAAAAAGTGCTGATTATCAGCCTAATTTAAATATTATGGCTTTTTGATTTAAATGATTGAATTCTTCGAATGGACCATTATACATACGACGCATTGAGGTATCGAGATGAAATTGAAACCTTATACTCAAGTCGGCGGTTCCTTGAAGCCGTAAAAAAACCTCTGAGTCTGCAGCCAAAAAATATGGCCGTTCAAGTCACTGTACGGAACCGGTACGCGACTTCGACTCGCACTTGGCCGGTCATATTTTTATAAGATTAGGGCACCGGTACTGGTGTTATTTTAACGCTAAACTAACCTTATACCGCGCCTCGTATATCCACAGGCGACCCACGTTCATGATCCTAGAGTCTTCCTCATCTTGTGTGCTGTAGTTTTCTCCGAGTACTCTTACAGTCTGGCCTGCGTATAGCGTGCCTGACATTATGCGGGCTAATACCTGAAAATACACATATATTCAATCCAGTTTTTTAACTTCGACCTTTTTCTGGTACGTTGCGGTTGTGGCTAAAATCCTTACTAATATTATAAAAGCGAAAGTGAGTTCGTTTGTTTGTTTGTTACCTCTTCACGCTTTAATGGCTAAACCGATTTTGATGAATTTTGGTACAGAGATAGTTGGGAACCAGGAGATGGACATAATTTTTATTAAAAAAAATGGGATATGAGGGAGAAAGAGGGAAGAAACGGAAAAACTTAGCGTTGCTATTGCAAAACAATAAGGCGTTACCAAATTTAACGCGAGCGAAGCCGCGGGCAAAAGCTAGTATATCACAAATAATCTCTTGTAGACTAAAATTGTTCGTGTTCACTAAATTTACCGGCAAGCAGGCGGGGCGGGGGGAGCGACAAGTGCAATCTATTTGGCTATTGACGAGGAAGCGACTAGCTCTCGTGTAATTTAGAAAATCTTATAGTTTCCTCCGTGCACCGGAAAGCACGTAAAGCCATTGGTCCCAGCTGTCATTTGTACATCTTTGACAATCGTTACAGTGTTCCGAAAGTCTGACAGCCAGTCTTACCAAGGGGTATCGTATTACCCAGTACTAACTGGGTTCTGGAAGTCAGATAGGCAGTCGTCCATGTAAAATACTGATATTCAGCTTCATCCGGTTAGACTGGAAGCCGACCCCAACAAAGTTGGGAAAAGCCTAGGCAGATGATGAAGATGGTTGAACTAACCAGGAAGAATGTGCAGTCGTCGGTAGGGTACATCTTGGTGGTGTGCGCGACGAGTCGGCCGGACTGGTCGCACGCCAGCATGTCGGCGTGCAGCGGGCCGGCCGCGCCGCGGTACGTGTGCGACACCTTGCGGGGGGCCGCGTCCAGCGGCGACGGGACGTGACGGACCACCATTTCTACGAAACCACTGAAAAAGGCATTTCCATTTATAATTCCTCTTTAAACTTCATTTTTAGGGTTCCGTACATCAAAAGGAAAAAGGGTTCCGACTCACTACGTCCCTCAGGATCACATTGTTATCCGTCTGTCTGGCATGTTAAGTAACGTGTGGAGATATTGACGTGAAAAAAAAAACCATATACGTTGATATAATAAATCAGCTATCAACAATATACTGAGGTTTTGTTGCAACATGTCTGAGAATCAGTCAATGGCCTGCCCTGATGATCTCATGAATGGCTGCCTTCACCAATTCTTCAGCAAGTTTTGGCTCCAGCCGAAATATACGCAAATCTGTGGTCGCTTAGAGGTGTGGAAAAGTCAACCGTTTAAATTTACGCAGTCAAAATATACGTTTATGTCGCAAGTTTGTACGAAACTCATTTTTCATTCATTCTCAACATTTTTGATTTTCGTCATCAACGTATATATATATGCTCTTTTTGCTGTTCCTATTATCTAAACAAACTTCTGCACTACAATAGAAAACGACGACTTGAAAATAGCACTTAGGTAAATAAGTTTTGGAAAAAATTGACCTTATTTAATATTGCAAGCCTTTAAAAATTAGTGTCCGTCCAAAGGTTCGGTTTCGGCTTTTGTTTCGGCCAGTTTCGGCTTAAAACGGCTACGACCGAACCCGAAAGTGCATTCGGGAGTTTTCGCGCTGTGATCGTTCATTTTCGGCGCGATATGTGAATGCATGAATCCCATCAGAGCCAATGCCGTGATTCACTTGTTTGTTTGCAGTTCGTTTTGTTTGGTTATGGTGTCGAGTTTTCGAGTGATTTATTTTTGATTTGGTAAGTTTTATCTCGTTTCATGTCATTATCACATAAAAGCGGGGAGTAAAGATCAAAAAAATATTCAACATGACTGATAAAAGTGATCCTTGTAAGGTAGTTCTGGCGAAAACAGAGGCCGTTGCCGAATTTCGGTTTTGGTCGGATACTATTGAAAATATATCTTTTCAGTTAGCAAACAATTACTTAAGGTAAAAACGCGATCGTCAACGTCAATAAACTTAAACTCACCAGAAATCTCCAAAGAACCGGCTGCAAACGAGCCGGAGCAGTGGGCGGACGTTCAGCTTGGCTTCTTGCTTCGTCAACTTGATGCCAAGCTCTGACAGTACTGCTGGCAATGTATCGTCAACGTCACCTACTACCTGCGAACAGAATATTGTGTATTTGGACTCATTTGAGCAAACTATTACTTATTCTATGCTTACGGGCCTGTTGGTCTAGTGGTTAGTGGCCCTGACTGCTGAGCCGGAGGTCGTGGGTTCGATTCCCACCCAGGACAAACTTTGTGTGATGAGCATGATTGTTTGTTCTGTGTCTGGGTGTGATTTATCTATAATATATATGTACTTATAAATTATATAAGTATGTATATCAGTAATTGTCTGGTTACCATAACACAAGCTCTGCTTAGCTTGGGATCAGATCGCCGTGTGTGGGTTGTCCCAAGATATTTATTTATTCTATGCTTCAGCTGTCGTATACTACCAAGGTATTTGTTTTTTGCAGGCGGAAAATAACTTATCCCGCTCTGGGCGAAGCGGAGGGGAGTGTCAGACTTTTACTGACTAAAACCCGCCCATGTTCCTTTTTTGCCTTTTATGTTCCGGGGCCGCGGTACCCCAGCAGGCGGTGACCCTGGCAGTCCCCTCTGCTTTGCTGACATCCCTTTTTCAAGACTAGTTATAAAGTTTACCTGTGCAAAAATCTTATACAGCGGCTCCAAAATAAACTCCACAAAGCTCCTCTGCGCAGACGCATGTGGCTGCTTCTTGGTGAAGCGCCTGGTCTTCGCGTTGAAGTACACGTCGCCCCACAGCCACGCGGACATGTCGGCCGCGCGGAGCCCTGACGCGGGGTGCGCAGCCGCGTACATGGCCGCGAACGACTCCACGGAGAAGCACACGTCGTAGAGCGACGACGCGAAGCAGACGTTGCCTGAGAGAGGTGTTTTAGAGAATGGTAACTAAAGTCCACGAAATAATATAAATTTACTAGCTTTTGCCCGCGGCTTCGCTGACGTTAAATTCGGGGTTACACAGTTCCTATTTCTAGATTTAAAGGTACCTGCTACCTGTAGTTTTTGCCCTTATTTATTGTAATAATAATGCTAAGTTTTCCCTTTTCTTTAATTTTACTCCCACATATCTATTGAGATATCACTTCCCTAAAATAGGGGTGGAAGTTTGTATGGAGTATTCCGCAATTTTTTTATAAAAGATTGCTTTTCAAAAAAACAATGCGGAATACTAATCCTAATACTTTAAGGGAAGTGGGGGTTTAGAAAGAGACAAAAAAGTAGCCTATGTCCGTCTCCAGGGCCCCAACTATCTCTGTATCAAAACTTATCTAAATCAGTTTAGCCGTTAAGGCGTGAAGACGTAACAAACAAACTCACATTCGCTTTTATAATATTAGTAAGGATTATCACTTTTGGGGGGTGACTCAAACGTTATACATCACGCGTGTCTAATCTACGGTGTTTTGGCGTGTGGCTTGTTAAGATATTTTTGTTAGTATGTTTAGTTGAAGTCTCTTTATTGTGTTGGGTGGACGTCTTAGGGCATCGTCTTCCGTGAATTTGAAAGTGCTGATACTCAGGTTAACTTGAATGAATGCATTTTAATTAAAATGTTTATAACTTTACGCTGACGGCAAAATAAGTTAGCCAGAGTTTAAATCAAGGGACTCCAGCCTTCAGAAATATTTAAAACTTATATGATACTAGTTGCGCCCCGCAATTTCAACTGCGTAGACTGGGATTAAAAGCTTATGTAGGCTTAACTTACTGTTAATCTAGAGTATAAGCTACCTACATAAGAAATATCATCCCAATCTATACACACAAACTGTCGCCTTTAAAGTTCGCCTTTTTGTATGAGTGTGATAAAAATGAGGTCAAAAGTAACGACATACCTAACAACGGCGAGAACACAGTAGCAGGTTCATCCGGATTATCCTGAGGCTGATGAGTCTCCAACATGGAATTCAGCTCATCAATGATGTGCCTCAACTTGTAGTACGCGTCTGCGGGAGGCAGCTTCAGCTCCAAGATCAAGCGGTCGATTTTGTTGATGCAGAGAGTCAGGGGAACCCGCTCTTGGACCGCGTGACGGAGCAGGCGTTCAGTGTTCAGCATTATGCCTTCTGCTGCGTCCACGAAGAGGACCGCACCTGTTGAGGGAAATCAATTTTGTAAGATGTTATATTGATAAAGATGATCGTATATATATTCTTTTCTTGCTTTTTTTAAAGTTTCCCCACACTAGATATGTCTCCTGTATCGTGGGTGCGTTTACAAACATTTAAACTCACAAAGACAAACGACCAGACCTGGAACAACTACCTGTCGGTCACACAAATATTTGTTCCGTATGGGGATCAAACCCGCGACACGAAGCGTAGCAACCAATCGCTTGACCACTGTGCCAACCGTGCCGTATTGTATTGTATTGTATTGTATAACGGTCCACGTCTGAGGCGCGTAAACCGTGCCGTAATAAAATAAATAATATGACACAAAAATCGTGACATGTTGTCGTAAACTGACGATGCAATCATGCGCAAATCGTCCCCCTTTTCCCAACAATTTTGGGGTCGGCTTCCAGACTAACCGTATGCAGGGACATGTACAAGGACATGAAACGACTGCCTATCTTCACAATCCAGTTAGTACTAGGTAATATGATACCTTTAAGTCAGACTGGATGCCAGACTATTTGCAACGACATAAGGACATAAATACTATCTGTACAGATCAACAATTGCCAGCCGGGACATACTTTTGGAGGAGTAAACTCGGTATGGTATGGGTCACCCATCCAAGGACCAACATAGGCAATCACGGATTACCCTAAACGTCGACCAGAACAGCTCTTATTATTTATCTTGCACTAATTATGAAACAATATGGATAGACCCAGTAATTTTGTGTCAAGCATTGTATGGCAAATTATTGTTGACTAGAAAGCTACCATGTAAGTCTTTAAACTGATATGGTCAATATCTTATCCCAAGTTTTATTCATAGAAAGCTACGATCCATACGTTACAACGTTCCAGTTCAAAATACAACTGATGTTCATTGGAACCGGGCGTAAACCAAATTCTAACTTACCATCAGATATCCTCAAAGCAGCAGTAACTTCATCACTAAAATTGACATGTCCTGGAGTATCCATTATGTTCAGTAGATGTGACTTTCCTTTGATATTCTTCAACAGTAATGTGACCGGCATGGACTTGATGGAGACTCCTCTTTCTTGCTCCACAAAGAGTGTGTCTGTGTACCGCATGGGTATTGTGGTGTCTGTGTTTATTGTGCTAGGGTGCGTCTGTCTGATTAGACAGTCTACAAATGAGGTTTTGCCTGGAAAAGAAATGGCAAGTGTTATAAAAATTGCAAATACTATTACTTCTCTATTCTGACACTGTTTTTGTTGCTTAGTGGTAGCAAGAACATGAGGTCTTAGGAATTCTATGGTTGATGGCATGGTGGTTGTGGGTTTTTCCACCAAGAATGTCTTAACCTCTCTTAATGTCTTAAGCTGGCATAAATTTGTGCCACCAAACCACAACCGTTTAAATTTTTTTTTTGTAGTAACGATAAGTCAGTCAAGTTAGTGACGTAAATAATGGCGGACCTTAAGAGGTTAATAGTAACTCATATTTGATAGTAATAAGCTCACACACTATTACATGGGGTTTTAACATAACAAAGGATATGTAGGGACATGTATAACTACCACTTATGCCTAACCAATAGAAATAACAAGCGGTGTTTGGCTATGTTCAGATGTGTCTTTGGCAAAACCAGCACAACTATGTTTTATCATCTACGCATAGAATATCTAAGCAAACATTACAAGAGTAAAAAGGTTTTAAACCTACCATTATGTAAGTGTCCCATCAGGGTAACATTTCTCATAAGGTTGGTATTGTCCAACATATCTGCCATATACTCCATGTCATACTTAGTTTCAGGCAATTGCTGTTCCTGAACTTGGAACTTCTTATGCTTGATTGGTTCCACAAGGGGCTTATCCAAAGCCTGTGTATCTTCCTCTTGGACCACTGTCTCCACATCTGGCCCATACACTTCTACTGCTTGAGGGTAGTATCTGGTGGATGAAAAAGGTAGTGATAAACTAGGAATTATGTTGAGATAACAATTGTGTCAGATTTTTGCAAATTATTGTGTAATAAAGTGATTATTGTTGCTATGGTATTTTAATTAAATCAATGTAGCTTAGAATTATATAGTCAGAACTAATTTTTACGAAGAATATGCAGCATTTGTAATTTTTTGTTATAAACAATCAATAACCTCCGAGTTTGTAAACAAGTTTACACTATTACTTAGCCAAGTGTTTTTCCGTCTCCTAACTGTTAATATGTGTACGTACCGTTTATCCTCGTGCAGCACGACAGACATAGGTGCAACCTCGGGCTCCGCGTCCCCGTCTTCATCCTCTTCCATAGCATCTTCGTCAACATCTCTGTTATCGGCATACACACTCTGTTCATCATCCGAGTCCGACTCAAGGTCTGGCCCGATGTAATTACCAAACTCATCATACAGATCACCGTCCATTATCAACTTTTACACGAAAAACGGTGTGTAAATTCAAGATAAATATTTTTCAAAACAAATGCCGCTAATTTGTCAGCACATTTGACACATAACCTCAAACATACATGTCAGTTTGTTTACGACCATAGAGCAGAACACAACTGTTCAACTTTATCTTGTCTACGATATTCTAAGATTCTTCGAACGCACCTCAATCGCACCATTTTGCTTTTTTTTTCAGATTCTGATGTTGGCTTTCCGTTCGTCTGTCTGACAAAATCTTTTCAATACAAAAATGGCTGCTGTGCAACCAAATTTATCTAAAATGATTTCGGCGCAGCTACGCAATAAAGCAAATGAGTTTTTGAATTCCAGGAAACATGCTAATAATCTTGCCGATATTCTACAGATGTTCGAGGTAAGCGTAGGCCCGATAGAGTACTAAAAATTGCCATATTAAAACTGCGTCATAGGTTACGTTTTTATTGTTGGTTATTTATTATATTTCAGGCTGAGACGGATAATTACACGCCTTTACTGCTTACTGTGGAAGTGATATTTACTGAACTATTGCGACGAGGCGATTTGGTAGAAGGAATCGTCCCCTTAAAACCAGCAGGTAAGTGTCAAAGTAGTGAACTGTGTTATAGATTATTTTTGTTGGAATAATATTGATTTTGCTTGTATCTAGGCACCGTAGTCGAGTATTTCCTACGTTTCGTGCTAAGTATTTGGAAGGCTAGTGCGCAGTAAGGATGACTTGTCAGATGAGTCCTGTTTGGTCACATTTTATTGCATGTGACGTTATTTGCTTATATAAACGGTTGATTTGACCGCAGAGCCGTACTCTTGTGTAATTGCTCTTGTTACGAACTGTATTATGTACGGAGGTTTAATATAAATAAGTTTAAAAAAAGTAAAAATTGGTCCAACAATGTTAGTCTTTGGTTTTTGCCTGCCAGCATTGGTCAGTGCCATTGGCCACAGCCTCAAGGTCACGAACATGTGGGACTTGTGTACATACTCACATGTTTAAGTATAGGTTGGAAACTTAATGTTTACGTCTTTGTTTACTTGGAAATTGCTGATCTACTTCTTACTGAGATGAGACCTTTATAATTATTTACAAGTACAATAAAATAACTGCAATAACTTTATTAACACAACATAATGCTTTTAATCCATGCAGAGGTGTAACTAGTTGTGCATGCATATCTTCCGGGCTGAAATCCAAAATCAGACACTACAACTGCTAAGAAATTTCTGAAATACCCTACTACTCATAGCTAGGAATCAAACCGAGGACCACATACTCGGCATTCTTTTTTGCAACCACAGAACCCATAAAAAATATTCTTATAAGAAATTTTAATAACCATTTTGGTTAATTTTCAACAAGATTAGCAATGTTGTTGGAACAAAATGTTAATATTGTAGGTATCTCATTATTACCAATAAATATGTTTCAACAAACTACCAACATTCAAAATATTCTCATTTATTCTCGAAAATATACAAACTTTTTAATCAATATTGTTTTCCTTAAAACAATGACAAGCACATTTGGAAACAGCAACTCCTTTATTCAAAACAGGTTTTAAACATCACATCATCTGATATAAATAGAATATCAGCTGCATTTGAAAGTGATCTGATCAGGGACAGTCAAATGATTCAGGATTGACATTCAGTGTTGCCAAGGACAGAATACAAATGTGATACACTGATATGTATTATCAGTGACTTGCTTTGTTCTTTGTAATTTTGATAGTTGTAAAGTTTAATGTGAAATGTGCTGTTAATCTATGACCTAATCTTTAGTACTTATACAGGGTGCACCTGAAAGTAAGAATCAAATTAAAAACGACACGGTTGGTGCAGTGGCTGAGCGTTTGATTGCCGCGCTGTGTGTCGCGGGTTCGATCCCTGCACGGATCATATATTTGTACAGCCTACAGGTAGTTGTTCCGGGTCTAGTTGTTTGTGTATGTGAGTTAAAATGTTTGTAAACACACCCAAAATACAGGAGAAATTCCTAGTTTTTTTGGCAAGGGCATTGTTTTTTATTTAAAAAAATATATATATATTTTGTCACTGATTATGTTCATCTAATTTATTTATATATTGTTAAAAAGGTTAAGATCTATTTTTGTTTTATTCAATCATTTTGCATAATGCCACAAATTGTACCCAAGTGTGAGCAGTTCGAACTGATCCCTTTGTTTAATGAAAAACAATGAGTGCCATGTTGTTTCTCAATGGATATGTTCAAGATCTTATTGTATGAATCATTACAAGATACCAATTTCAATTACTTGAGTTAGTTCCACCCACATCTTGAAGTGCCATTTAAGCCTGGTGGTATGAAAACTTTTATTTATTTCTAACTAGCTTTTGCTCGCGGCTTCGCCCGCGTTAAATTTGGGTTACACAGTTCCCCCTTTCCTGATGCAGGTACTGGCTACCTGTAGTTTTTGCCCTTGCGCCTAATTTATTGTAATAGCAATGCCGTTTCCCTTTTCTTCCCTATTTCTCCCTCATATCTCATTTTCTTTTAACCCTTAATTTGATTATGTTCACTGTGATAACCATTCATCAAAAAAAAATATTGAGCGACTTTTATCGACTTTTTTTCGGTTTTAATTTTAGTTATATCAAATTTAAAGTGTATTTATCAATACTAAAAATAATTCTACAAATGGAAATATCATTCATCTGTCATTATCGAGACAAGATGTCAGCGAGTCGCGGGCACTCGATTCTTCTGAAGGTAAATATTTTTTTTTATATGTTTTACTTTACTAAGCTAACTTTTTTATGGTTTATATTTACTAAACAATGTTTATGCTTTGATTTGGAATGGGTTTTACGTAATGTTTTGTGTTTTTGATAACCTTTTTTTGCAGGCAAACTTGGTTGTTCATCACAGTGAACACTGCCAATTACTCAAACAAGTACTGTGAAATTGACATGTTCATTGTGATGAACATTGCCAAATTAGGTATAACTTTTATTCACAAATAATATGCTTTATGTGGTGGGCTTCTATTTGGCTTATTTGTTTTTTATTGCTTGTTAACAGAATAAGATACATGACCGCACGCATAGAATACTAGCACTTATCCTATCGAGCATGCACCATCCAATACTAGTGGTAAATCTGAATATAACAGTGATAACGAATTACAGCAACCTTCTCCAAGCCCTGTTTCATCTTCTGTGCAATATATTTTTGTCCTGGTATAAGTGATATGATTTCGTTTTATATGCAGGCGAAGATGCAGAAACTTATGAAAACGAAAGGATCATTCACATAAGTTAACAGAGCAGGAATCTTCACTTGGGTTTGGAGCACAAATGGTTATAGCCTTGACTCAGACTATACATA
This sequence comes from Ochropleura leucogaster, assembly GCA_958449745.1. Taxonomy (NCBI): domain Eukaryota; kingdom Metazoa; phylum Arthropoda; class Insecta; order Lepidoptera; family Noctuidae; genus Ochropleura; species Ochropleura leucogaster. Next base: position 1,546,261 of record OY288203.1, read on the forward strand.
CAAAAAAAACCAGCAAATATATTTTGTCATAATTCTTCTCATTGCTAGAGCTTTTTTCATTTTACCTATGGAAAAAAATAATGGTGTCTTTGGACTTGGTTCGATACGTAGCAACCGGATTAGAGGAGCTGAAAAGTTTTTACCAGATGAAAAGTTGATGAAGAAAAAACAGAGGAGAGCGTTTTCATAAGTTGTGTGTGATGAAAACAAATTAGTTATTGTACCTGTAACTCCTAAAAGCTCATTTGTTGAATTTGAACCAGTGCAAAAATAAAATGGTATTGCAAAGAACAGACGTTGATTGTCCGCAAATAGTTCGCGAGTACAATAAACATTTGTGGGGTGTAGACCTGGCTGATATTATATAAAGTTCCATTCAAAACTAGAGGATGGTTCTGTTAAGTCAATCTTAGGAATTATTAGGAATAATTATTAGTCAAATTCTAGACGTATGTGTAAATAATGATTAGCTTTTTGTATACAAGTGACTGTAATAGAAGTCAACGAAAAACTTAGTCAGTTTTCCGATATGAGATTTACTTAAGTTTAATAGAAAAATAGATCTAAGTATACCTCGTGAGAACATGCAAAAATATAAAATTATAAACCCAAAATCAGTCAGGCCTACAAGCCCCATCAGATTCTAATATTCGCAAGGCATTTTCCATTTTCCAGCATGAAGAAAACATGGGGCGATGCAACTTTTACCAAACAAATACAACTGTATATTGTATAAAATGCTGAGACTTTGTTTTGTTGATCCTCGCAATTGTATTTTATATTTCCATAATAAATAATTCGATTTATTGATATATTTAATGTTTTTATTTTACCTGATTAAATAACACTAATTTGGCAACGTTTACCACAGTGAACATTACAAATAACTTGTTGTCTTCAACGTATTTCGCAGTGTTCACTGTGATGAACGTTGATTTCCTGAAAATCTGTAAGGAAAATATTTTTTTGTCTATTTTTCCTAAGTTGTATTTAACCCAAGGGTTTCAGATATATGTCTTATTTCACTAAAAATAACAACTCGGATCTCTGCCAAATTAAGGGTTAAAATATTATTCTATTTCTATTTCCGTCTCTAGAGTCCCAACTATCTCTGTACCAAAATTCATCAAAATTGGTTTAGCAATGTAGGCGTGAAGACGTAACAAACAAACTTGCTTTAGCCTTCATAATATTAGTTAGGATACCAATGCTGTTAAATGCTAATAAAAGCCAATCTCAACAGACCAAAGCCCTGAGGCGGAGTACACGCGATGGCTGCGCGAGTGCTTCGAGGCGGCCCAGACCCGAGCCCTAGAGTGCATCCGCCGCGGTCGCACCAGCTCCCGACTGCAGGCGCTTGTGACTGCCTGCAAGCTGATGCAGGCTGAGGGGAAACATCCCTTGGAGGGTTCTACTGGGTATTACTTCCCTTCGCTTAGGCTCAAGGTACGAACAACACGATTTCATTAGTAAGACACACACACACAGACTTGAAATGATAAATGATGTTTATTTTGCAAATAGGTTTTCACAAACACTTTTAAACGTCTTTTTTTTAAAAACTAGATGAGACCGGTGTTTCGTATCCGACTACTCTGAGAAGAAACAGCCGAAACAAACTCAGAGGTCATAGTCTCTTTTAAGGTCCAGATAAAAATCTTGGTCAACTTACATGAGGACTACGCAGATTAGTGTCTGAAATGGTCTTTTTAAGAAAGCACCACACAGATTGAGTGGACCTGTCCAGTGAGTGCAAGTGTTTGTCAGTTATTGTGTAGCTCGACGCAAAACCCAAGGAGATCAAACGAAACGACGAACAATACCAAAAAAAGGACAAAGCTTATATTAGTGCCCTGTTGATGGTAAGATGGGCCATAACTAGCACCATGAAGAAGAGTCTAAAAGCTAAAAATAATAATATGAATTACATTATCATTTGTAAAATGGTCACAATGACAACTCACAATAATAATGCATCTGTATTAGATTATAAGAAATATTTAAAAATGTAATTTTATGTATAGAGATCAATAAATGGACGAAAATGCATCTGTGACCATTTTAAGAGTCTTAATGTAATAAAAATTATCCTATTATGATTCTGCTGATGCGGCCATCATAGACCTCTAGTTTTTTCTTTTATTAGCTGTGGTTCAAATGAATATTTTTTGTTCCAGAACATATTCAGCGTTTTGCTGGACTCTGAGATGTCGATGTCGGCGCCGATAGCTCGCTTCCAGGAGTTCACAGAGTACAGGGATGTGCAGCAGTATGGACTCAAAGTGCTATCCACACTCGCTTATCGCAAGTAAGAGAGTTTTGTAGTCAAATTTTTTATATTTTTTTACTAAATTTATTTGTAATATATATTTTTCTAAAACTAGATATGTTTAAAAACGATTAACATATAAATTATCCCTACTAATATTACAAATACAAATGTTTGTGAGAACAACTAAACAGATCTTGATGAAATTTTGCACAAAGGTAGATTATAGTCTGGAATAACACATAAATTACTTTTATTTCGATCATCAAGGGAGCGACACCGCGGGCTCCAGCTTGTTTAAAATATTTATGCTACAATAACTGTATTAATTAATTATTTCCTTATATTCGAGATGTTTTTAGTTTTTTTTACCGCCTATCATCGTGACCTACTGGGCAAAGGAGGGTATCCTTTCTCCTCCCACACCTCTCTAGCCTGTTCGATCTCTAGCTAAACCTTCGGGAATTACAAGCGTCATAGATGGAAAATAACCAATTATAAATGTTCCAGGTCACCAACATCAATCTACATGCAGAACTACTTGGAGTTGCTGGACAAGCTACTGGTCTGTGAGATAGCCACGGAGACTAAGGGAAAAGGCAAAGAGCGAGACAATGAGGAGAAGGAAGAGAAACTGCTGTGTGGGACGGAAGGTGAGTATTTTTCGCAAATTGATGGTTCTGTCCTTTCGAAATTATTTTGCTTGTGACAGCAACAACCAAACAACGAACTTGTTTTAATTAGAATAATAAATTTATCTGTAACTAGCGACCCGTCCCAGCTTCGCACGGGTGTTACAAATCTTTGAAAATCCCCACGTTTCTCTACTATAATATGTATGTATTATACATAGAAACCTTCCTCTTGAATCACTCTATCTATTAAAAAAAAACCGCATCAAAATCCGTGGCGTAGTTTCAAAGATTTAAGCATACAAAGGGACATAGGGACAGAGAAAGCGACTTTGTTTTATACTATGTAGTGATATTCACTGACTTATAAGTGGCGGGAAACCAAGAAAGAACATACTATTTATTAGTTGCACTTTGCATTTTGTGTGGTCAAACACAAAATAACAAAAAAAACCACTGAATATACAATGGTGCAATGCAATGTTCTATCAAGTTGGATCAAACTGCACATGGTGTGCAAATTTAATTTAAAATCGGTTAAGCAGTTTAGTTGTCCATCACAGACAAACAACACCTCATTTATATATATTAATATTGTATTCCTGCCCCAGACAAGGCCCCATTCCCGTACAACCCGGGCGTGTGCCGCCGCTACGCCAACCGCTGCTGGGGCTTCGCGTGCCAGTGGCCGCTGTGCGAGGACTCGCGCACGCACCGCCGCGCGCTGCTGCTGCTGGTGGAGCGGCTCATGCCTCTGCTGAGCCGGCCGCACCTCGCCACTGATATGCTCTGCGATAGTTTGGACGCTGGTGAGTAGTAGCTGAAATATCCGCCATCTTGGATTTTTGATTGGTCTAACTTTTTTGACATATTTTTCACTGAATCATGAAAACGTAAGGGAGGTGAAATTAGCAATTAACTTAACCCGTCGCGCGTCAAAGTGTCACACTGGGTGCAAAGTTTTACTTGTGCCACAAATGTCGCATTTGCACAGGGGTGCAAAATTTGAACCGCTGTGAGTGGTTTTCATATCTTAGACATTTATTTTTAAAATTTATTTAAAACTCATAAGGATTCTGGAAACATATACTTCGTAATATTATAATTATCGATATAACTATGAAATCTTCGTTTTTCCGAAGGTCTAACCAAAATAAAAAAATCATTCAAAATAGCTCGACGTTTGGTGCACTTTACGTACATTGTTAGCAATCGCGCGACGGGTTAACTCGTTAATTCTACAGCTCTAACATAAGTTAACTCATAATCGAAGAATAACTTCAAAGAAGAAGAAATAATGAAACTATTTTTTGACACATGCCAGAACAAGAAGTGCAGACTTCATTAAAAAAATTGGTTATTTGTAAAGTTGGTTTACGGACGATAATTTTACGTGATAACATCATACTGCTTGATATAATAATATATTCCCTTACACTACGTTAACGTGTCATTAAAACATAAAGATGCGTCACATGCCGATCGTGGCTCTCTATCGCTTGCACGCTTGGCTCAGGCGGAACATGAAAATGAGTCATAGTTTTCTGTGCGCGTAGCTGCCGTTTATTAGTTTATCAGACGCTATCACATCAAAAAAAACCTTAACCTCTCAAAGACCGCCATTATTTACGTCAACTATCCGCCAAGCACCGCCATTATTTACGTAAACTATCCGCCAAGCACCGCCGGACGGGCTCTTATCGTAAGAGTAATCTGATTTTAAGACTTATCTCGTATTAGACCCCACTGCTTTTCACAGGCACTATTAATCTGCGAACTCGCTTGCAATTCAGACTAATACTGACCAAACCAAAACCACCCATGTTTCTTCTTTTATCCTTTACGTTCCGGGGCCACGGTATCTCTTTCGAACAACCCTTGAACTCGGCAGGCTTTGGCCCTGGCAGGCCTCTCTGCGCCGTCGACACGGCCTGTCGTATTGAACTTGTACTGACTCTTAGAATGTGTCCCCACAGGTGGCCCCATCAGTATGTTAGCGCTGCAAGGCGTGCTGGAGCTAGTGCGGCGCCACAACATCGACTACCCCGACATGTACGACCGGCTGTACGCCATGTTCGAGCCCGAGATGTTCGCCACGCGCTACAAGCGACGGCTGCTGCACCTCGCGGACATATTCCTCAGCTCCACGTGAGTTTTACACTTTTACTTACTATCATCTGCCTAGCCTTTTTCCCAACTATGTTGGGGTCGGCTTCCAGTCTCACCGGATGCAGCTGAATATCAGTATTTTATATGGAGCGACTGCCTATCTGCCCTCCACAACCCAGTTAGTACTCAATCAAAATAAAAATATTTTTATTTCACATAGGCCCACATGGGCACTTATAATACGTCGAGAAAAGATGCACGGTTCGGGTTGGTCATTTCCTATGGAGAAGAACCGGCAAGAAACTCCATGGTTACTCTTTTAACTGTAATGCGATATCCCTTAGTAAGAATGGTTGTCAGACTTTCGGTACACTGACTACCTGTAACGACTGTCAAAGATCTACAAATGACAGCCGGGACCAACAGCTTAACGTGCTTTCCGAGGCACGGACGAAACTCGGTATGGAACGGGTGGTCACCCATCCACAGACCAACCTAGGCAAGCGCGGCTTAACCTAAAGATTGACCCGAGCGGCTGCTATTATTTAGCCGCTCGTGGCTCCACTCTACCTCTACGCTACACTTTTACTTACTATGTTTTTGTTTAATGTTATTGAGTCTCTTGATCGAGATACTTGTGGGTTACAGTTGAAAATCTGCGTCAGGTGGTAGATATGTTTTCATCTGGCATTATGATGAGTTGTGGACTTCTTGGCATTAATAGCTTTATTTATTTATGAAGTACATAAAAAATATTTTAAGTATTTTTTTTGTTATTGATTTCAATTGTAAAGTTTTTATTTATGTTGTAATGCCAATAAACTACTGAGAGTATATCTATGGAAAATTGGAAAGGTATTCTAGGTTAAATTCAGTAAAATTACCCAAAAAAAGGATGGATTTTGATGTGCTAATTAATTATGGCATGCACACAGTTCTACAAATACGGGAAACTTTTCAAGAACCAGTTATACTTGGTTCTCGCCTATTTCTTGGTAATCTCGTGACATGTGGTAAACTATACAAACAATGTCCTTTCTTCCACAGTCACTTGCCAGAAAGCTTAGTCGCCGCGTTCGCGAAGCGTCTGTCCCGACTGTCGCTGGTAGCGTCTCCCGAGGACGCGGTGGGATTGTTGCAGTTGGTCGCAAATCTGCTACTGCGCCACCCAGCGCTCAAGCGTATGATCTGCTATGAAGACACGCCGCATATCAGTGAGTACAACTAAGGCGCGTCGCCCACACAACCAAGAGTCGAGGCGCAGACGGGATGCGGGCGCGTTAAAGAAAATCTCGCTGCAGCGTGACTCTGATTTGAGATTTTCTTTACAAATATCGTGTGGGCGACGCGCCTAACGCGCCTGCCGTCTGCGCCTCTACTCTTGGTCGTGTGGACGACGCGCCTTACAGTCATTTATCACAAAACGAGCAGTTTTTTTTCGCCTATTCTTCCATTTGCAATAATGACTACACTTATTAGCATTTCTGGGATTCGGATCAGACTTGAGATTATGCCAAACCAGCGTATGGTTCGGCATAATCTCACCCTTACCTTATATGCGTATTAGTTTCAATTTTAAGTCGCAATATTTGGCACGAATCGTAATGAATCAAGACCTATGTCGTATGAGTGCGTCAGTAAAGGCTCATGTGTATACCACACCGCCGCGCACCCGGCGGGCGGCGTTCAAAGCCGCCGGCTTTGCTACACAAAGGAACCGCCGCTTGTATTGCCGGCGGCATACCCAATCGGCATAAACCCGGCGGCATACCCAATCGGCATAAACCCGGCGGCATTGTGTGTAGGAGCCTTTAGTCGTAGTCAGCCTGTAACCATACTGCCCCTCAGTGTCGAACGACCCGTACGTGATGGAGGAGACGATGGCGCGTCTGTCCCGCGCGCTGGGCTCGTCGCTGTGGGAGGTGAGCGCACTGCGGCGCCACGCCGCGCCCGCGCTGGCCGGCGCCGCCGCGCACGTGCTCGCGGCCGCCAGCGAGCGTGCGCAGCCCATCGCGCTCGCGGCTCCTGATGCTGCACAGGTAACTTCCGAACACTTTACCATCTAGGGGTTACAAAAATATTTGTGCAACGAGAGAGCTAAATTTTAATCCCGAGCGAGCGAATGATTCTAAGATTGAATCACGAGCGTAGAGAGTGAAGAGACGTGGCTATTTTATAAATGTCTATATTTTAGGTTATTACGCATTTCCGAACGTGACAATGACGCTTCTCTTGGTTAACAAAAATAAGTTATATTGTCTCTAGCAGTGAACCCAATCGCATTTGGTCACTGTTTTAACATAGCAAAACCTACATGTTTCAGTAAAACAAAATTGATGTTTAACATCAATTTTGTTTTACTGAAGATGTAATATAATGCAACATTTTGTCTAATGTTAGGTTTTTACGACTTATGTGACTGTTTTTAAATTGCATTTTTAGATGACACCATTCTGACTCCAAGAAAGTAATCTTTTACTCCCGATATTTCAATTGTATCATTTCATCCACAGTCGTTTGACGCCGAACTGAAGAAGAGGTTCAAAACAATAGAGATGAATTTCGTGCGGCCACAAGGCATGACGACGCCCTCTGGCGAGCGAGTGATGCAGTACTGGGAACTCATGGCCTGAACACGCAACAGTAAGAATAACAACACCCTGTTAACTCGCATTTACCCTACATGTGAGAGGACCACGCTGGCAAATGGTGCTGACCAAATCAGACGCGATTTGGGCAGTACCCAAAGTCGGTCGGACCAAATCCTGTCGCCTGTAGGGATAATAGTTTTTTTTTTCTGTAACAAGCCAGGAGCCTTACACTCTTAAAGCAAGTTATGTGTCAAGCTATTTTATACCTTTTGCGTAAGCAATACCTGTCATCTTCACTTGCACTGGTGTAGGGACCCTGGTCTGGATTACAGATATTGTTGATTTCAGAGTTGTAAGCGTAGATTATGATTAGATAATATTAACTATTATTGTGTCTGGTTAATGGTTATTCAAAGTATTTGTATTAATATTGCTTTACAACTCTGTTGGAAATTGAGCTTTAGAGATGTTTGTATTTATATTCTCCTGGTACTAACCTTGACGGCCAATCATGTTGTTTATTATCCTCTAAGGATATCCACTGGTCCTGTATATTTTTTTTTATCAGATACCTATATTCCAAAGATTACAAAATTGATAGTTTCAGAAAAATATAAATACAGTACAAGGTGATTTTGGCGGTCGAAAGATGTCAAAAGACGCTCCATTGGTAAACATTTGTGAAATGTATTGTAAAACCAAGATGGCGGCTCGCGTTAGTTCTCACTTTGGCCACGCGCCAAAATATCCTTGTACAGCAATAAATATGTCCAGTCTTCCCGCAACTGTCAAAATTGCATGATCGATTTTTATTGATCATTCAATTTCGATTCTAAAATTAATGATATAATTACAAACATAGTCACTTCAGTTGACAGCAAAAATGAATTTCTGCTGTAGTATATGGATATAACCGTATTGAAAGTTAGGCCTAGCACTGAAGCCATTTTGTTCTGCTTGTACTTTGTTTTTATAGATAACTGTTGTAAAATGTAAAAAATTATGCCCTCTATACAGTCACGGCTTTTTGACACATATGGGTGATTAAGTAATGTATGGGGAAATTCTGTGGAACATTAGGGGATCTGGAAGATTTGGGTCATGAGTGAAAGCTGCCTGTATGTGTAAAAAGAGCCTTATAGTTATATCACAATATAACTTCACACCTTGTTCACAAAGGATTAAGCAGAGGTGGTTTATAATTTGTACATAACAAAAATCCTATTTCGATTTCGTAGCGTTTTAACAAGTATTGCCAGTGAAAAAATAATTTTATTCACTTCCTAAACTAAAGATTACACAAGATTATGATAAAATATTATAAAGTCGATAGATGTAAGGTTTTGAATAAATTTTGCACTTTAATGTTAAAAGTTGTAACTTAGGTCAAGTTTGTTATAATTTCGTTCTAATTTTATTTTTTTACGAATGACTTCGAATGTCTGTGATCGTTGGCCTGGGCGTCGGTAGTGAGCTTAAGGTTTGTTAATTTATTTAAAGTAAATGTAGTCAAATATTTAAATAAGTAAATAATATCCGTATGGATATAGACCACCTTCTAGTAGAGGGTGCCTAGTAATGTGTAAACTAACTAATCATATAAAAATAAGTAAATTATGTCTGATATTCTTTGTATTTAAGTATTAAAACTAATGTATGGTATAGTATAACTGTACTCAAAGCTGGCTACCGACTTTCGGGTGCGTCTGCGCGCAGGAGATCTGTTAACTCTTGTGTGTCTGTGCGCATAGTCTGTTATAGAATAGATCGTGAATGCCGCGTGTCAGGGTGACCATAGACTAAAAATAAATCGGTTATTTCGTCGGTTTACTTCAAGAACTCATTATAAAACAAATAAAAAGAATCTTTTGTTTCATGCAAAAGCAGGATACATACATAGTTTAAAAAAAAATGATGTTGTTTAACGGTATTTCACTTATTTTAGAAAAAGTACATAATCATTAACTGGCTAAAATATAACTATGAATTATAATAAATAGCGATACGTCGCGGCTTTGCACCGGTATACGTCACTACATAGTATAAAACAAAGTCGCTGTCTGTCTGTTGCTATGTTGTATGTATGCTTAAATATTTGAAACTGCGCAACGGACGTTGATGCGGATTTTTTTATTCAAGAGGAGGGATAGGGTTATATGTATAATACTTTACGCTATGACTCTTAGGTGAAACCGCTGGGCGGGTCGCTAGTAGACACTAAAATTATAGTGTCATATTGCTGTTGAGAAGTTTAAAGATCTACGCGACCAGACAGCTGAAACATTTTAATTTTATACTATGTAAGGATAAAGATTATTAATGAGTTATTTGTTGCAGAAAACCGACGATTTATTTCATAAATTGCAATTACCATGACAACATCAAATCTGTTTTTTAACACTCTGCATCAAACTTTAATCCAACCTTTTCAAGGTACAAAATATAACATAAATACACACTTGGCACGCGTATGTCACTCGGATAGTGGATGAAGTATGTCCGTTAGTCAACTGTACAGTACCACACGGTAAATATGGCATATTCAGTTCGATACTACAGATTTGCTTGATATTTGAGGGTCGACATCCTTACAACCAATTGTCTATGGCATGTAAAGCACATATAAAAAAAAACCGTACAACATACTATATACCGTACGACATGATGCCTAAGGCATATCCATAGCAATGTATCCTAACAAATTTATGGTAGAACGCAGTTTACAGCTCATTGTGACATATTTACTCTAGGTAACTGCACTAGTGTTGTCGCCTGTCTTCCCGCACTAACATAACCTTAGTTTCATTCCAATGCGAATACTTTTCTTCCACGTTGTTGATTAAGCTTTCATGTAAATTAAGAAATTATTTTGTTATTATTTTGTAGGTATTTAATGATAGTTCTCTCTTCTCGGTTTAGTGTGGCGTGGTAAACGTGTTTGCTTTTTAGATAAAAATCCTTTTGGAAATGAATAACAGTGTCTTTTGTATAAGTAACTTGTTATAATAGATAAATATATTAATATTATCTGGTAGCTCTTAAATAATAGCTAAGTTCTAGGAAGACCAGCTGAGATTGCTATTTTTTCATCAAACTAACTATCGACATACTAAAGGTATTGTTGCAAGTTTAATTTAGCAAAAGCCACAAGGCTAGTAGAAAATTGAGAATATTCTTCAGAGGTCAATCAATCAAACTGCTTAGCATATTTTTGACTGTCAAGGATCTACAAATAACAGTCGAAGCGTGCGATGGCTCGTAGGAAACTCTGTATGTAACCTCCCATCTATAAACCAACCTAGGCAGTCACGGCTTAACCTAAAGATTGACCCAAGTCGCAAACCTTCAAGGGTTTTTGACAATTATACCTGATACGATCTAAAATGCCGTACGAAAAGTACGGTCCATGGACGTGGATTTGCGGGCTCCAGGCCGTTCAATATAATACAATATGATCCTAAATAACGTCGGCTATTTAAAGCTTTTACCACGCTGCGCCACTCGAGACGGGGTGCTTACTAAATTATCTGTATCATGTTATAATCAGTGTATCAAGTATTGTGACAAACCGCCATATTTGTTTAACTTTATCGTTATTATTAATTATTTGAAGAAGCCTCGCAGACTTGGGCGCGGCTGGCCATCGGATCATCTACGAAGCATGGGCCAATGTGTAATTGTCGTGTACTTATGTGAAGTTCGTTTTATATCGTCAATGATAGTGCAAGGAGTTATGTAAACATTTTGTAACGAGTATTCAAAGCGGCCAGTGTCAATGAAGATGAGCGAAGCTCGTAGAGACTGGACACTTTGACCTTTTACTCTCATTGTCGGGTGGGACGACAATCCGGCATGACCGGCGAGAGACCAGACGTAGGATCAATCGCTTCCACAGCCTGGAGGTTGATTGTTGGTGGTGTCGCACTCTGCGTACAATCGAATTTATATAAATTATTTCGGACAAACCGTTTATCTGATCAACAAGTTTATGCATTTGCAAAACCGTCGTAATATCTGTAACTCAATAGAAATAATGAACGTGGTAAAATCCGTCTAAATCTATATTTTAGTTACCAGGTCATAGCGTATATTGAGTATATAAAGATGTTAGTGCTGCCTTGGATCTCACCCTGTCAAATTAAGTTTATTCAGAATTTCTTTTGTGCTATCAATGACGAAGTTAATGCATCAATTTCTTCAGAATTAAGTCATTTGTTTCCTTACATTGACAATCACCATTTATTGTGTTACAAAACCTGCGAATGTATCGGCCAGTAATGTATAATGTATAAATAATAATAAACTTAGTGCAATATTGTTCGGAACATTTTGTACGTTTTATATATGCTGCGAAATGTATAATTTACAATATTTCCTCAGATATTTTTTTACACTACTTCATTTGTATTTTTGTCTTGTTCTATTGAACAATGACCACATATTTAAAATGGAAACCTGTTGATAATCTTTCTAAACACAGCTAGCAAAAGCTAAAATTGATTCGGACCGGGCAGCGAAATGGTTGAAAAGTTTAACAAATTACCTCCAAATGAAAAAAATGGCTGTTTCAAATTCATGATTCAATTCAGCTTTTGTGAAAAGAACATTAGATTAATATTTGAAATCTTTATGTAACACATTTATAGCACTTTTCTAGTAAATATTTCGTGTCTAATTAAGTTTATTTTAAGAATTCACACCAATATTGTAAGCTAACGTTGATTCTTGTACACAAACCGAAAGAAAGTAAAACCTGTCTTCTTGTGGTGACCATGTTATGCCCAATGACTTCCTGGACTCGTCTAACGGTAGTTTGAGCATCTGATCGTCTTTGTCTTCCGTTGGTATATTTTCAAGTAACTCTAGACTGTTTGATGACCATTTTCGAAGTTTAAAACCGCCTTTGTTTAACATAGATATCAACTGACTCTGCAGTTCTTTAGCTGCACTTTCCTGGGACTCTCCGGACAAAATATCATCCACGTAGAAATCCTGTAGTGTAGCTTGACTTGCAATAGGGTAATTGTTTTGTTCGTCAATTGCAAGTTGTTGTAATGTTCGTACCGCCAAATAGGGGGCGCTAGTTGTACCGTAGGTAACGGTTGTGAGTTCATATTCACTAATTGCATGTTTAGGTGAAAATCGCCATAGTATCCTTTGATGTGCGAAGTCTAGTTCATTAACTTTTATGAATCGGTACATTTTCATAATGTCTGCCATAAATGCAAACTTATGTTTTCGCCATCGTAAAAGTATAGTGGATAAGTCTTGTTGTAATCGTGGACCTTTATACATGTTGTCATTAAGGCTTATTTTTGTGCTGCTCTTACTGCTTGCATCAAAAACCACGCGTAACTTTGTAGTGAGTGAATCTTCTTTAATTACTGCCTGATGTGGTATATAGTATTTTCCTATATTGTAGTTTGATGAGTCTACTTTTCTCATATGACCCATTCGTAAGTATTCATTCATAAATTCAATGTATTGTTGTCGTAAGGGTTCGTTTTTTGTGAATTGTCGTTCTAGTTGTACAAGTCGTGCAGCGGCTTTCCTGCGTGATTCGCCGTTCAAGTTTAGGTTTATATTTGAATCCTTAAAGGGTAGTCGTACTGTGTACGTTCCGTCCGGGTTTCTTATAGTGGTTTCTTTGTAATAGTTTTCACACATTTGGTCATTATGTGTTAATTCGTAATGTTGTGGGATTTCCTCTAATTCCCAAAATTTAGTAAGCTGTCGTACATCTTCTGTGCATGCCACCATACTAAGGATTTTTACCCCATTTTTGGTTTCGTCGGGATAAAATCCGGACAGAATCCAGCCCAATTGTGTGTTCTGAGCAATGATTCCGTTCTGTAGTCTTTCGAAACCCTGTAGCAATATTCTGCTGTACTCTTGGGCACCTAATTATTATGTCAATCGGTCCCTTTTTGTAGTAAGTTGGGTCTGCTATAAGTGTGTTATCCAAGATTTTTTCTTGTAATTGTTGTAAGTCGTTCCTTGGTAAAGAACTGGTTAGTTTCGGTAAAACTATTAGCGTTACTGGCAGTTTGTAATCGCTAGAGTATCTTGGTTGTAATGTAACGTTGATTGTATAATTCGAAGTCTTCGGTTTTTCATCACCGATACCTTTTATTTCGGCTTGTATTTTTTGTCTTGGGTATGACAATAATTGTGCTACCTCTTCAGTGCAAAATGACGCTTCTGACCCTTGGTCACATAACACTCTCAGAAGCTGTAGCGTTCCCTCATAAGACGTGGTTTTTACTAACGCAGTTGCTAACAACGTTGTATTTTTAGCGTCGAAGTTAGTCGCTGATAAGTTTGAAGTTGCTATATTTTGCGGCTTCTCAGTACTTGTATTTTTCGGTGTGTATTTTTTGTTGTGCAGTAACGTGTTGTGCCCCTTGTGATGACACATTTCGCATCGTTTATGAATTGTGCTAACACATTGTTTACTATCGTCATGATTTAAGCACCGTTTGCACATTCTTTTTTCTACTACGGCCTTGTAACGTTCATAAATATCCAATGCCTTGAAACTAGGGCATGAATGAATAATATGATCATTCTTTTGACAATACCAACAGCGCTTATATTTTTCTGGTGTTTGTTTACTACGTAATTGTTGTTGTTTGTTATTATACGACGTGGTGGGTCCGTCAACTGTTTTTAGGCAATTAAAACGGTTTTCCATGAATTTCATCATCTCTTCAAAGGGTTGTAATTTATTTCGGTTTTGCAGTTGATCTTCATATTTTGTATTTGTTTGTTCGTCCCATTTTCTGCTGATTATTCTTACTAATAGAGGGCCCCAAGATGATGTATTTATTTGTAGGTTTTTTAACGCTTCGAGACACTCGTTAACCGTGTCATGCATGTCCCGTAATTGCGCTGCGTTTGCGCGTTGCATTTTAGGTAACTCAAGTAATTTATCAATAAATTTTGTTGCGATCATACGCTCGTCTTCATATCGACTCGTCAGCAATTTCCAAGCAGTTTCATAGTTGATTTCGCTTATCGTTAAATGACGTATTAATCTTGCTGCGTCGCCTTTTACTTGAGTTTTTAGATATTGCATTTTTTCTGTGGATGATATTGATGTGTCTTCGTGAATTATTTTACGAAACAAGTCTTGAAAAGTGTTCCAGGAGTCGTAATCCCCTGTGAACACAGGAATGCTTATTCGTGGGAGTTTCCCTGTTGATTTGGTCGGAACCACTTTGTCACCGGAGTGTTGGTAAATCTTTTCTTCCAATAACTCCGTAGTCAACTCGTAATCTTTCTGTGCAGTTTCGAAGCAACTATCTCTAAAATAGCTGTTCTCCAATGTACTTTCTGCCATTAAAAGTTCTATGTGCGTCTCTTCTATTTCTCCCCATTGTCTTTGTAAGGTTTGTAAAAGTGTTTGTAGGTGCCATATTGGCTTGTTTAATGTAATTGATTCCTTAGCTTGAGATATCTTTTTAGATATCTGTGACATTCGGAACAATTGTATGAACAGTTTTGGGCTGCTGACAACGTCTTTGTTTTCACTTTCATCAACCGGTCGTGGTTCATAAACACTTTGTCCGAGCTGTATCCTTTCTTCGCACTTCTTGAGGTAGAGGATTCCCTCGTCGTAACATTTTTTGATGTTACCAAAGTAGTTTGTAGTAATATATGTATGCGTTGACAGCACCTCCTGTTCTAGTAGTATAACGTGGTTTTCTTGAACTCGCTGAAAAACTTGGTTTAGTATTTTTATCCTTTCGTTGATGTACGTTTCAGTTTTCCTTGTGGGCGAGTCCTTTTTCATGTTTGATAATACCCTTCTGATCTCATTGTAGTCCGTTTCCTGGCTTTTGATCAATCCGTTAATTTCGTGTGTTTCCATAGTTTTCTTCTTTCTTCCCTAACGGCCCTAACCTACCCTAATGTAGCAGCTATTACGTCAGTACTAGTGGTGTCTGCGCCCTCGTTATGTCCGAAGGTCCGCGCGACTTCTCAATCAACTGGTGAGACCCGCTTGTGGGAGGCCAGTGACCGATCCGCAACGAGAGGCTTTCCGACAAACACCCTAGTACAATGTCCTTTGGATTCCCTGAAAACTGATGTTTTGTTGAGTACACCAGCCTCCAGTTTTCCAAATTGTCAGTTTGTCAAAGTCAATCCCTAATCCCTACAGTGGGCAAGAGGACCGCGTGATTCCAATGCTCGAAGGACCAAAATGTACGCTCACCCTAAACAAACGTCACGTTAGTACGTGTCCCTGTTAAAGGTGTGATGTACATGAAAATATGACAAGTTAAGACGCCTAATAAGACCTACGACCCTAACAGTCCCTATGGCCCTACAGCCCTAACCTACCATATAGCGATGATAATATATAAGTATATAGATATGTTCAGGATGTCTGCACCAATGCGACCTACGGGTACAGACGGAAAGCCGACAGGAACGTCAGGTTCAGGAAGGGGTAAACTCACTGCCAGCCCGCAGACTCACGGGACTGATCAGAGATGGCTAAGGGTGTCTTGGCCACAGTGAGGGGTAATGAGATAAGAATATAACATTCAAATCTCATTTATTTACAAAATGTTACAGCTTATATACTAGTTTTTCTTATTGCACACTACTATAGGTGTTTAATTGTGTACTATACGTGTAAGATGCAACTCTTCAATATTAGTTATCTGGGTCGCACATGATCGGCGCCGAATGCTGAGTCAATGTCCAAATGTAACGTTGGTACATTGAACAGTGGTCATACTTTTTCAATGGGTTGTTTGCCCGAAGCTTCGCCACAAGAGCTGTTTGTCGCTTGACCTCTTGAAGGAAAACCACCAATTGGCGACAACAGAAGGATTACCATGACATCTTATAGCAGTTCTTATTCCTGTGTGAGAAAGAGATTCTGCTAGACACCCTGTATAGCTCTGTCTCTTTCCCTCAGTGGAATAAGTTCTGCTTTAAGACGTCATGGTAGGGCAGCAGTACATTTAGCACCAACTCGCATTTAATAAGGGAGCACTTAGCGCCATCTACGTAGAACGAATTTGACAGTTTTCTTCCAAATTTAAAATTACAATGCTTTAGTCGTTACTATAACCTAGCCAATGTGTACACGTCCCAATAATAATCTACATTATAAGCGTAGAAACTAACCCCACCAGTGAATGTCTTAATATATTAGAATCTCGCTAATATAGCCTCTATTGCTATAGAGATAGGGAGTTAGCCGCCGCGCCCGCCGCACCTATTGTGATTATGTTGAAACAAAAATGTTAGTCGTAAGTTAGGTTAAGGCATTATTTTAATATCATTCATTTAATGTTCTATTATTATATTCATGATGATAAATAAAGTATTATAAAAAAATGCTCGTTTTTATATGATAATCTAAACTAATATTATAAATGCGAAAGTAACTCTGTCTGTCTATCTCTTCTTCACGCCTAAACCACTGAACCGATTTTAATGAAATTTGGTACAGATATAGTCTGGGACCCGAGAAAGGACATAGGATAGTTTTCATCCCGGAAATCCCCCGGGAACGGGAACTATTAATCCACGCGTACGAAGTCGCGGGCAAAAGCTAGTCCTCCTATCTATTATAAATGCGAATGTTTGAGAGGGTGGATGGATGTATGAATGTTTGTTACTCTTTCACATCAAAACGGCTGAACGGCTCTTGATTGAATTTGGCACAGGGGTAGATTATAGTTTGGAATAACACAGTGGATTTTTTTTTTCAATATCACACTGGCAAAACCGAGGTCGCCAGTTAGTTGTTACATAAAATACCCAAAAATTAAAACGTGCCTATCTCATCTATAGTAGGCGGCAAGCGCGACTGTTGAGCAAGTCTTGGGTTCATGGCCGGGTTGAGCAAAGTTTTATTGAGGTTTTCATTAGAACTCATGGAGTCTAGATTTATGCCTAAATGCTGGAAATAGGCTTGCCCACTTCTACTTGACTCTTGAAGGATTACAGGCCTGTTATTATGACAACCTGGATAAGTATGGGAGAATGTACAATTCTAAGTCTACTGCAATCACGATGACAGACCGAAGTGACCGATAAAACCAGAGGGAGGCGGCGATGATGCCGTCATATAAAAAAGGGTACCTGGGCACCAACCTGGAAGCTTGCTACGGCGGCCAGGCAGGTATATTCGAAGCCACGAACTAAGCGAACAAGGAGATCTGGAGTCGGCAGCTATTAGAACACTTATGATTAATTGCACTGAAATCGATTGACTTCTCGCAGCCAGAGCAAGGTGGCGAATTTGTCGCCGTCTCCCACAAATATCAACCGTCCGTCTATTGACGACAGGCCGTGTCGACGGCGCGTTACTGTTTCACGCGCGCCTCAAAGAGATGTCAGCAAAGCAGAGGGGCCTGCTAGGGGCTCCGCCTGCCGGGGTTGCGGGTTGTTCGAAAGAGATACCGCGGCGCCGGAACGTAAAGGGCAATAGAAGAAACATGGGTGGGTTTTAGTCAGTACAAGTCTGACACTCCCCGCGCTCCGCCCAGAGCGGGGGAAGGTATTTGATGTTTTCCCACCCCAAAAAAACCCTAATTTCTACACTAATTTTTAGACACATCTCTTTTCTTCTAAAGTCTATAATTCAAAAAAAGTTTCGCTAGGACAACGTTCGCCCAGCGGAATCAGTTTTAGGTGAATTTCTCCACAATGGCTGCGTGCACAATTTTTTTTTTACCATACACAATTATACGACGTCATACACTAAATATCTGCATAATTAAAATCTTTAAATTCAACAACATTCCGCTGCGCGAACGCACACCCTCAAAGAGATGTCATTCACATGGGTGTTCCCACTGTGATTTGTTGTTAAGAGTAATAGAAAGGAGGTAAAAATAAAATACATAAAAACTAAAATAATTTCATCTATATTTAACCAACAACAACATTACAAAGGTGCCTCAATACTCAACATAAACAAATTTGGCACAACGACAACGCAACTTATTATAAGGCACTTCGATTCACTAATATTGTCGCGTGTAACAAAATTACGTATAAATTCTAAATAAGGTACAGTCAACATTATATTAAAATTATAATATAAACACTGATCACATTTTGCGAAACGTAAAAAAAACATCTTAATTATTTTCACACATCTGTGATCAATTCGGTTTCACAAATGTGCATTCCTTCTTTGAAAGTACTGACGGCAAAAGTATTAGGTATGTAGGTGGTAATGAATTTTTCGAAACGTAAAAAAACTTATTAAATCTTAATTATTTCCACATATCTGTGTTCAATTCGGTGTTACAAATGAGCACCGTTACCTTGGTTGCGGAAAATACTGACGGCAAATGTATTAGGTATGTAGGTGGTATTCTTGCTTGTATGTGGTTATTTCAAATAAATAAGTTTCCTGTGTCAAGCTTTAAATAATTATAGTTCCTCACAAATAGGTGCATATTTGTATTAAGTATATAATATACCGATTACTAAGAAGAAATGGAATCTTGTCGGATCGCTATTGCAATAAAATTCATCTTGATTGATGTTGCGTAAAAAGGAAGACAGCAGGAAGAATAAAGTCATTAATTTATTTTACATTAAAATATGTCATAATAGGATTTTGATCGCAGTATATTATAAGAGCTGTACTGTTCCAGACGCATTTCATTAAGAGTTCACCTGTTTTTTTTAATAGAATCCTTACCGTAGGTATTTCGGAATAAATAGAAAACTACCCATAATTGATCGCAAAAACTTCGGAAAATCTCTTTATTAAATTCGATTTAATACGGACGAAAACCAAAAGACACAAACTGCTCAAAAACCACTAAGGGGCTGACCAGATTACGCTGTTGTGTGGACACATGGCAACTGACCTTAATGGTTCCTTGGGCAAGTACTTTTTACAAAATACGCCTACCTGGAGCGTTACCTGGAGAACCTCTTAACATTCAACGCGTAGTCTTCATATAAAATAATGATATGCCAATACAAAAAACTTAAAATCTATACATCTAAAAAAATATTTAAATTCTGTACAAATAAAAAATACTAAACGTTACTTGTCATCATTTATCTTCCAATTAGTTAAACTAAATGACGTCACTGTATTGGATGCCTCCCGTAGTTAGAGTCAGAATCTTAACTCTATTTTTAATAGAGTCACACAGAATAGAAAGAATGTATCACAGAATAGTATTGTGTGGGCACGCTTGTCATTGCTTTTAACAAAACCAAAATACTATGAAAAATAATGAATACTCCATCTCGGAAAATACTATGAATTGGAAGACTTGCCCCGATTTTAGTAATACTAAAAGAACACAAATACTTTCATATGCCTAAATGTTTTTGCGTTATTGATATTTTAACTCTCGGTGTTGAGTCAAATCAAACAGTTCAGCTTTAATTTAAGTCAAGTGATGTTAGCAAAATACGACATTATTTTTACCGCCAAAAGTTTACGTCGTTCCAAACGTAAATTCACTCTCCAGGCAAATCACAAACGCACGCACACGGGCACCCAAACAACGTAACGCCTAATACAAGAGCCTCTAATATCACTTCTCTCTGTCACTCCTTAGTCTGTCTCACTTTATGATTTGTTCCTGGCTGTCACTTGGGGCGGAGACACTATGACAGCAAGTTATCTGAGGGCTTTGCTCCCTGTCTTCTTGCCGCTGTTCTTCGGAACTGTCGTCCTTACAGCAACCTTGACTAGGTTCATGGACTATCACAACAGTCTCCTTTTTACAGCATTTCTCCTCAGGTGGAGGTTCTTGCTTCTTCTTGCAGCAACCTTGGCGTTCCGTACGGAGTAACTGCACATCTTCTACACTAGGACTGTCTTCTTTCTCACTCTCGTGGTGGCAGTGTGAAGTAGAAGCTTGCATTTTTTTCGCTCTGGCAACTCTTGAGGGACACTTTTTGGCGCCGTAGTAGCAGGTGGCGTTCTGTTCGGTGGTGCTGCCATCTGTCGATGTCGCGGGGAAGTAGTGTGAGGGTTGGATGCAGGTGCGAGTTTGACAGATGAAGAAGTCGGATTCTGAACTCATGGAGGAGTCCAGTAACGGCGGTGTTGAAGTTTCGGCTGGAAAAGAGATGTATTTACTGTTAAGTGTACAATAAAATGGAACTATCATTCACATTGCGATTATTAAAATCCCTAGTTAAACGAAGATTTAAAAAAAATGTTAACAATTTAGCAAGTCACCATTTTTCCAGCTGTTGGTTTTTCTTACGGTTACACGGCCTTGGCAGTATTGTTAACATAATTGGAATGGTAATTATAAATACATTATACGTTACATTGAATAAAAATAAATAGTTACAGAAAACGTGTGACGTCCTTGTTTACCTTCGCTTTGCAAATAATTGGCTAAAATGTCGCAAATAAGAGCAGACAATTAACATTGTTCTCTCAATGTTTAAGTATCCATACATCTGTTTAAACAAAAAAATTAATATGTTTTAAATTCGCTGTTACTAACGAAGATAGGTCATGAAATACAATATACAATTTTCAACATTTGTGTCAGCTGCTAAAAATGTATCAATTACGTCTTTTCCTGTATAAAATGTAGCTTAGTTATTTAGGCATAGGGATAAGTTGAAAGGAACGGATGCTATCTTGCTTTTCAACAAAACTTCCAACAACAATTTTACAAATGTTTTCCAACCTGTAGCCCTACTATGACCTCTTAAAGCAATTCTTATTCCGCTGAGGGAAAGAGACAGAGCTATACAGGGTGTCTAGCACCATCTCTTTCACTCAGTGGAATAAGAATTGCTATAAGATGTCATAGTAGCCCTTCTGATAATGTCATTCGAGCGTCTAAAATAACTAAACTGGTATTGCTCCAAAGCGTCATCTACTGACTACAAATAAATAAACAGTTAAAAGGATTTTAATGTTATAAGAGGCAAGAAGCATCTTAAAAGCATCTAGCATATTCTTAGAATGCTATCAACAATTAATATAAATGCCAAGCCCGGATTGTGGGAGAAGACCTGGGGTTCTAAAATGGCCAATTTAGCAGAATTTTAATAGAACAATAATAATAAAAATTACGTTAAAATTGTGAATTGTCACTTTGTGACCATTTTACGAATGTTACCCAAGGTTTCATTCGCCCAAGGATAAATCAAGTTTTTACATGAACCAACGATGAAAATGATTTTCATAGTATAGTGATAGTAACACCGTGATCACTAGTCGTGAAAACTATACCATCAGACTATGCGATTATGCAGATAACTTAACAGCATGCGTGTAGGTATCTATATCTATAAGTAAACCCACATTTCGACAGTTATGTATCAGTCCCATGCAATAGAAGGGCAGCCTATTGTCATCAACCGCGTAGGGATTCAGAATCCAAGGCTACTACTGCGAGATACCTGATGAAAAAACCTAGTAACACCACCTGACCTGGGAAGCGAAAAGCATAAGGTCCTGGGATCATAATCACCATAATCTCCCTAAATTGATCAACTAATCACTACATACTATAAAACTAAGTCGCTGTCGCTATCCGTCTGTTGCTATGTTGTATGTATGCTTAAATGTTTAAAACTACGCAACGGATGTTGATGCGGTTTTTTTTTAATAGGTAGAGTCATTCAAAAGGAAGGTTTATATGTATAATACTTCACGCTATGACTCTTAGGAGGTGAGCAGCGAGTGAAACCGCTGGGCGGGTCGCTAGTAATTATTATAACTGCCAATGGCTTAATAGCCAAGAGCCTCAACCATTACCTGAGGAGGCTCTCGTTAAATAGCTGGATCAAGGGCTTGTTACAGAAAGCGGTACTCCTGGACACGGCTCGTATTGTTAGGAGGTTCCTTTCTCTGGAGCCCTGAGCACGATAGCTTGGATCCAGTTCCCGATACCGATGGGCTATTATTTTTTGTTAGGAACGAAAAAACGAGAATTATAAGTGTGACTAACTAAATTGATCTATGAAGCTTCTACGCCTACAAACAACCAGTTAATTTCGAAGCTACCAATCATCTACGTAGGTACCAAAAATGTTGCCACGTTACATCAATCTCTACGGTAGTCGTCCTGCAGCAGCGTGTGGTCGGTCTGCTGCAGTTCCACGGCGTCCATCTCCTTGCACAGCTTCCCTTCGCACACCTCCCAGCTACACTTCTCCGTATTGCAACGATCTTAGGAGGGATAGGTAAGGAAGGATGGAAAATGTAGTTTTGTTTGTTGATGAGAGATGGCGCTTATAACAGTGTTTGAGCGACTTAGGTTTAGCTTATATTTCTTTCAGTTTCTATCGTTCGTTCCCAATGGCGAAAAATACACATTAATAGTAGGGGAGCCCAAGCGGGGATTTCGGGATTTACTAAAGCGCGGCAGATTAATATACAGGGGGATACCTTGTACCCAGTTAAGTACCTCCACAGAACATAAGGCCCATATATAAGGCCGCCCGTGAAGGATACAGGATCAGATTAGTAAAAAAAAATTGACCATCAGAAATTCTCGAGCGCGTCAGATTAAGGTAGGGTGAGTTAATTACACCCTAAAAAGTGTATATTCCACTAATCTGACAATTTGAGAGTGACGTAAAAAAAGGGGAGGGCAACAAAGTTGTAAAAAAAAAACGTCATCTCGACATTCACGAGCGTAGCTAAATTTTTTTTTATTTTGAAGGAAATAATTCAAGAATAATGAAAAATATATAATCTGACGATTTCCACAAGCCGAAATAACAAAAATTCGTCGATAAAGTTAAATGCGTGCAGCTGCGTGATGCCTACATTTCCTTCTCCGCGTTTCTATTCCTCTCTCACTCTTTCTCTATCTATTACTCTCTCACTCCGTCCCAATTAATTAAGTTCAATGATTTAAAAAAAAAAAAAAAAAAACAATTTTTTGGAAGTGATTTTTTGGGAATAACTTTTAACCGGCTTTATCGATCAACTCCAAAAACTAATCCGCCTTTGAGCTTAAAAAACCACGTCGATCGCCACCAAGCTGGTCAAAAGCGGTTGATTCGTTCGAGAGATATCGTGAACGAAAGAAACCCGAAAAAGTGTTTCTTCGGGATTACTCCGAAATTTGTGGTTCAATCAATTAAAATTGCAAAATTACTTATGAGGATGATAAAACTGCGTCGAATGCCGCCAACCGTGTGAAAATCGGTTGATCCATTCAAAAGTTATTGCGGTTTGAAAATTCCAAAAATAGTGTTCTATGAAACTTCTATCAGACTTTCGAGCTGGAAGAGCTCAAATGCATAGAAATATTATTTCTTTGAACTCAGCGAGCTCAAAATATCACATAAATTATGTTTTGAGCTCAAAAATGTCATAAGTACAATTTTAAGCGCCCAGGAATGGAATTAGCGAGAAGTTGCAGGGATGGCCTTTAAGGTGAACCGTTTTTCTATTTTTTTTTTGTCAGATTAGGCGAATCCCTCTACATAATCGTCAGATTATGAGACAGTACGTTTAGAACATAAATATTAACCACATATATCTGACGCGCTTGAGTATTTCAAAATGGCGATTTTTTTTTGCACATTATGAAAATGGCCGCGAGTTTGCGTCCCATCGAAATCGTCAGATTAGTGAATGAGAGCTTTTTTTTGGTGCACTTAACACTCCCTTAGAAAATCTGACGCGCTCGACTAAATTTTTTTTTTTCATTTTCAACCCTTAAATACAACCACCCCCATCATGCAAACGATCAGATTAACAAACGTACATTATTAAAAATACATAGGGCATTGATGCTATCAATATCTGACGCGCTCGAGGATGTCCATGCAACAGTTTTTTTTTTACATATTTAAAAATCTATAGCCGCTTCCCCCACCGATGTAACGGTATATATCATTTAACATTTTTTTCTTCTTATCATCTAAGCTTTGCATCCCAATAGGTCTCTACGACGCTCGAGTAAATCCCCATTTAGCATCGTGGGCTCCCCTACTATAAAGAATAGTTTTACCCACGTCTACGCAGGCGCCGGCGTGCAAACGCATTTTATAGAACTCGACAGTTGTAAGTTTCCAATTAAAAGATTTTTGACATCGGATGATACCTTAGTATAGATTTAGAATTATTATATTGTTATCCCTCTTTTTCTCTCTCGCTTGTCTAAGGCGAAATCTTTTATCTCATCAGACAAGATGATTTAGGGAATGTTTAACAATAGCGTAGGTTAGCTTCATAGACTGACATATTTATAACACGTATCATAATCTGCCTAGCCTTTCCCTTATTTGTTGGAGTGAACCTTTTCGTGTATAGGTAGTGTTAAATAACAGAATCGTGTTCGATGGTCAGGAAAACAGATTTTTCAAAAACCCGTTAATACGGTTTTAGTTTTCATTAAAATCGGGCCCAACACTCCTTTGACTAGAGCCCATTGTTTCAAATTTGGCCGTATCGACTTGAACATTCATCCTGTACACCCAGCTACCTTAAAAACAAAATATAGCACCATAGTCGCCAAAACACGTCTTTCGAAACGTATAGAAACTATGGAATGAATAACATAATACCGAATAGTAAAACAACTCGTGCTGACTATGGCCTCCCTGTCTATGACAGTATTGAATAACACACTATTGTTAACTTGTGACTATTATTATACAATCATTTAGTATATAAGACAATAGAAACAAGTGTAAGGGCAGAAATAACAATTAAATTTGCTTCCTTATTACAAGATGAATAGAAGTCGTCAAGTTGCCTTCTTTATCGAAGCTGCACACTAAACAGTTTTGTCGTGTGTACAAAATCATAAGTACCTACTACTGTTAATACGTGTCGTTCAAAATCGACAAAACTATTTATAAGCTTAGCTGTTGACTCACAAAGTTCATTTTAGCACAGTCGATCCTAGTGGGGTCAAATACAGACGATAGTTATGATTCGATATGACAGAGATCGGTTCAGGAGTCAGTTCAAAATCATGAGTGATACTCCTAGTTTTTAACCGACTCTCTCGCTGTTATGTTTATCAAAATCATTGATACACATAGCAGCGAAAGTTTTTTAGATACCTGACGCCCTAGTAAGAGCACGCGGTGTTAACGTAACATAAATACGTAATTTTTTATGGTTCTGTACCTGGAAAAAACCGAGTTCCTCCAAACGTCGGAAAGCACGTTAAGCTGTTGGTCCCGGCTGTCAATTGTAGCCTTCATTTTTGACAGTCTGTGTCTCTAAAGTCTGACAACCAGTCTTATCAATGGACATCGTATTACCCAGTACTAACTGGATTGTGGAGGTCAGATAGGCAGTCGCTCTGTGTAAAATACTAATATTCAGCTGCATCCGGTAAGGCTGAAAGCGGACTCCAACATAGTTGGGAAAAGGCTAGGCAGATGATGACCTCAACAGAAAAAAACCGATCCTTTTATCAAGACCCTTTATTTCGGGTAAGCATGGAAGTATCGGACCACAGCTAGTAAATAATAAA
Source organism: Ochropleura leucogaster (assembly GCA_958449745.1). NCBI lineage: Eukaryota > Metazoa > Arthropoda > Insecta > Lepidoptera > Noctuidae > Ochropleura > Ochropleura leucogaster. Next base: position 1,572,290 of record OY288203.1, read on the forward strand.
AACATGATATGAAGGAGAAAGGAGTAAACGGTACAGTGACACTTGAGAGGGGAGAATGGAAGAAGAAAACGTGTTGGGCCGACCCCAAACAAAAGGGACAAGGGCAGGAAAATTATGATATTTAAAACAAGCAGTTTTCAATAATCGACATATCTATACTAATATTATAAAGCTGAAGAGTTTGTTTGTTTGAACGCGCTAATCTCAGGAAGTACTGGTTCGAATTGAAAAAATATTTTAGTGTTGGATAGTCCATTTCTTGAGGAAGGCTATAGGCTATATAACATCACGCTACGACCAACAGGTACTTAGCAGCGGGGGTGAAACCGCGAGGAACAGCTAGTAACTAATAAAATTACGCTAACACCGCGCGCTCGTAGAGGCCTCTGCTATTTAAAAGTTCTTTCGTAAAACGCACTAAAACGACACAAAATAAACGTTACAGTTGTAAAGCTCACAAAAGCACAAAACATAGACAATTACGTTAAAGTTTCAAGTACATATGTACATAGGTATAGTATTCTCACCTGTATCGTCACACTCCGGTGTGCAGATAACCGTCCGCTTCCTGCTGAAGCACTGCATCTGGAGACGCGTCAGTTTCGTGCCGAACAGGAAGTAGCCTGGAGACAGGATAATATAACAAATTTTATTTAAAAACTTGAGAGGTGTTAAGAGATGGAAAGAAGTTATTATTTATTATGTACAAAAAACCTGTATACACTCAACAAAAATAATCGTCGCGACACCACACTGTTCAATGCGGAATAGAAAGACAAAATGAAAATAACTAGCTTGCTTTCTTTGAGAGAGAGACAGAGTGACAGACAATGAAACACGCGCACACCGCACGGCTTACAACTAAACCAAAAAGTGCCGTTACTTTTGGTCTTATTTTTTTCCGTCTAGCCCCCTTTCACAACGCGCGATAAGGAATTTCGTTCCAAATACCGGCCAAGAGCGAGTCAGACTCGCGTACCGACAATTCTGTACAAACTTGCGACATAAAGGGGCTACATAGTTGAGTATATGGTTTTAAATATCTCGAGAACTCCAAAATTTTCAAGATTGCTGACAAACAGACGGACAAAGTGATTGCACCAGGGTTTCGTTTTGAGGTACGGAACCCTAAAAAGTTCAACGAAGTATGTACATTTGGTTGAGAAAAATGCGTTTCGAACTGTCGTTATAGAAGAAAGAGTACACAAATATTTAGTGTCATCTGCGTCATAAATAGAAAGCTTGTTCAGTCTGATGTACATACCCAGCATCATCCCGAAGACAACGGACAGTAGCAGATGTACATTGTACACCATGACTGCTAACATGAGCAGGTAGCCCACCACGTTATGTATCAGGAAGACCAGCGACTGGTGTGTGTTCACCAAGGCTCTGAAGCAACAAGTTTTTTTTTTTAAGAAACTGCCCCACACTCGTTTTGTCTCCTGTATCGTGGACACGTTTACAAACATTTAAAATCACATACACAAACAGCCCAAATATTTGTTCCGTGCGGGGATCGAACCCGCGACACGCAGCGCAGCAGTCGATTGCTCAGCCACTGTGCCAAAGATGGCGTTTGAATCCAATTTGTCTTCAACGTGAAATCTGGGATTATTCACCGAGATTCAGTCACAGCCTTTTTTTTCGGGTGGGAAATCATCTTGACTTCATAAAATGACTTCCTCCGCTCTGGGCGGAGCGGGGGGACTTGTACTGACTAAAACCCACCCACCCATGTTCCTTCTATTGCCCTTTACGTTCCGGGGCACGGTATCTCTTTCGAACAACCCACAACCCCGGCAGGCGGAGGCTCTGGCAAGCCTCTCTGCTTTGCTAACATCTCTTTGAGGCGCGCGTGAAACACGAACGCGCCGTCGTTCAGGCACAGCCTTAAAAGCGCATTGCATTTGTACACTCAGCAAAAACCATAAGGGCTGAAACTGCGTTAAACGGACACCGCGCGGTTTCATACTTAAGCGGGGGACACGCGCGGGGCCCGCCAGCGGTAACACGCGCGGCCTTGTTCAGTCAATAACGCTTGATGAAAGCGTGTGAAAATGTCTTTTGACAGAGAAAGAGTTATTGTGAAATTGCAGTGTCGCTCTGTCATATGAGGCTAAGCGAATGAAATTTTTAGGTAGCTGTGACAGGGTCCTTCACATACCCACAGAGGCCACGCTTGCAGACACGCGGCGGTTGTCTGTCGAGGGTGCCCGTTTAACGCAATTTTAGCCCTAAGTAACCACGCCCGTCAAAAACCGTTGGATTTTTCTTAAAAATCCATGTGGTTTTTAATTCAAATTAAATATTGATATTATATTTTAGTTGGCAGCAGAAGGAATTCTACTATATCGAACGAACCTGGTTACCTCTATTTTTGCATACCAGTAGGCCTACCATGACGTCTTAAAGCAGAACTTATTCCACAGAGGGAAAGAGATGGTGCTAGACACCCTGTATAGCTCTATGTCTTTCCCTCAGCGAAATAAGTTCTGCTTTAAGACGTCATCGTAGGGTAGCAGTTAATATCACTCGACTTTGGTGAATATAGACTCTCTTTGCGTATCTAGCACGTGTCGACTAATTGTTTTAGTTTAAATACCCATGCCGTCTCTTGTCTCCTCTGTGATTGTTGACACAAGAATTTCAAAACACTCACAGCGAGACATGTCATTTCAGAATTTGATATCCTACTAATATTATTAATGCGAATGTTTGTGAGGATGGATGTATGTATGTATGTTTGTTACTCTTTCACGTCAAAACGGTCGTTCAGTCGTTCCATCCAGCCATCTTGATGAAATTTGGCACAAAGGTAAATTATAGTCGGGAACAACACATGAATTGAAACAAATAATTTTGTTTTAATATCATGCAGGCGAAGCCGCGGGTGCTAGCTAGTTATCCATAAAGTTCTTTGCAAAACGGTGGCTTAAATTAAGTCATAATTTTCTTTGAGTCAGTTTCCACCAAAAAGCAAAAGAAGTTTTTTTGCTTGGTGTAAACTTACTCTATGCGCTCATTAACATGAATGACAATGACGAAACCCGTGTGAATGAGCCCTAAGTGTGTCGTTTAACGCTGAGAAAGCTCTCTCGGTTGAAGGGTGACTTACCGTATCCTGAGGGAGGCCCACCGGCTGATTGGTCCCCCGCTGGTGTTTCTGCTGGTTGTCGGCTCCATGCTGCCCTGCTCCCTGCAACCAACCATATCGTCTATAAACTAATGTTGAGCCAGGCTTATAGATTGTAATTTCAGTGTGAGTTTCAGAACCCATTTCTTTTGAAGTTCTATGACGTGGTGGAACCTCAAATATTAGTTAGCCAGGCCTTCTGTACTTTGAGGAGGGGCTAGAGAGGCGCCATGGCGTCCTCGCCTAAAACCTGATACAGGTCCTCATCGGACACGGAAGTTTCCAGCACATAATCAGTCGGTAGAAAACGCCTGGATGTCACCATTGTGACAATCACCCGGAGAACACCGGCGGAGTAACGCCGTGTCCTCGTAGAGGCGATCGGCGGCGGCGATCTCTAGCGTCGGGCCCTGGTTCAATCCATGGTCCGCAACGAGAGAACCCATTTCTATTCAAGTCAGTCCTATGAAGTGGTGGAACCTCAAATACAATTACTTTATTGGTAGTTCTATGCAGTGCCGTATCCATAAGGCACTTTAGGCTAGTGCCTAGGGGCCCACTATGACCAGGGGCCCAGCACTCCTAATTAAAAATGAAAAAAGGGGGATTGTGTAGTTATATGAAACCACGGTAAAAGTGAAACTTTTTTCACTTGAAGGAAGACGTTTACATTTGCAATGTGATGACTGAAGTCTGTTGGTGATGATGATGGTACCCTCATTCTATTTCGTAATATACCTAGACAGTAAAAATTTCCAAATTGCGTTGTTATGGTATGAAAAGGGGGGGGGGGGAGAAGAGCTGTGCCTTGGGGCCCCGAGATGGTTAATCCGGCCCTTGTTCTATGTTAGAGCCGTTTGGGGTTGAAACATTATATCCTGCCGAGGTTGCGAGTTGGTAGAACGAGATACCGCAGTTCCGGAACACAAAGGGCAAAATATGGAACATGGATGGGTTTCAATCAGTAAAAGTCTAAAATTATCAATCTAAAAGATATCAGCAATCGGCATAGCCAAAGGAAGGACCATATAATTGTAATTCAAACACAATAAAATAATGAAAATAACCATTCCATGCGGAACGGTTATTTCCCAATATTTTCTTGGAAAATTGTTTTTACGACGCAAATTATGCGATTAATTGATATAACTTGTATTTACAACGATTATCGTTTAAACGATAGCTCGATAGTCATGCTCGAGCAACTCTCACTTATTTCATGTTTTTATTAAATGGGTAGTTAGGTACATTACATCCTTATTTGATAATCGTTTTTCGTTAAACTATAGTTCTTATGAAATAAGGTCCAATTTCCTTTAACTTGACACAAATCTTTACTTATTCACTATTTTAACTTGAAACTATATCAAGTGTGAAATAAAGTGCAAAATTCTTAAACAGACTTAATCTGAACTAATTTTACGCATGTTTCATATTAAGTTCACAGTAATTATGCAATATTTTTAAACATTACGTTAGCATGGGTAGGTGATACAATGCTTGTATATTATAGTATTTACAAACTATAGTAAACTAGCAGTGCCCAAGGGATTCACCCGCTGCTCAGCTCCTAAGTATTGAAGCGTGATGTACAACCTGTAAATGTTTGTGATACTTTGCATGTTGAATGTTTATTTTTTTGTTTTTCATCGTAATTTGCGACTAATAAATATTTTTTCTTTCTGTAGTCACCCACCCGCGTAGACCGGGATAAATAGTTAGTAGGTTCTATCCACAACTTCTATGTACAGACCACAGATAATATAATACTAACGTACAGATACTCCATCTCATACAAAGAAACGCGACCGCCATAACTTTGTCATTTCACCGGGCTATCCGGGCTATTTTATTTTTACTCACAACGGCGCTAGATGGTGCTTGCAGCGATAGTTCAGTTTACACAAAGAATCAGTAGATGGCGATAAAAGCATACTGCATAAAAAATTAAGGTAGCCCTTTGACCTTGAAGCTTGCGATACTCGGCAATCGCCTACTTTGCGATAGAGCATGATTTCTTGAGCGTGGGATTATATTATCTATGGCGTGGGGTATAGCTCCATGTTTTTCGGCAGACTTAGTTATTTGTTAGGTTCAGCGTAAACGTCAACGCAAATTATGATAATTATCAAGTATTTAAATCAATTCAAATTATTTAATATCGAAATAGCTCTTGCAATGATATTTTTAACAGACTCAGTTTCGAGTGTGTAATTTTTTATATTTAAATTACAAATTGTTACTTAACTAAGTAGGTGGTAATATTTGTATGCTGTGTTGGTACCTACCTATAAAAGTAGGTAAGTATACTTACCGGCTCGGATATTGGGCGCTAGATGATAGAGTGGGGATAACCTTGCGCTTTGTACAGTACAGACGCCAGTTCATCAACTTACCCCAATTTGTCAAAATTTAATTTAGTTTGTTCGGCCGCAGTATATAAAATGTACTCTGTGGCAGCAAAAGGTTTAGAAATTGTACAGTTCTGGCTAGGTTGACCTGCTGACTGCTGATGTCTGTACGCTTATAGAAAAACACTTACGAGATGTATTTAAAGAAATTTATTCTCAAAAAAAGACTACAGTCATGAGAGTCGGGCAGTGCATGAGAACTTGAGATCCAAAAATTTGTCTTCTGTGCATGTGAAGTTATACTAGCGCTCAAGATTCGTGCCTTTTACTTTCCATTCTAATATTATCCAACCACTTACTGGCATATTGAACTGAATGTGGGGTTGAGTTTGTCTCACCCCACATTTAGCGTAAAATACCTACAAGCAAATAAAATGCAAGTGTAATTTATTAGTAGGTACCTTTAGATTCGAGTCGCTTAATGTACCTACTTATCAGTTTCATTTGAATTGCGTTTTATGCTACAAGACGGCATCTAACTTAGTCCAGCCCTGTCCAGACCTTGGAACCAGTTCTTTTGTATTTTGAACAATGATTATCCGATGGCAGTCCTTAATACAAAATTGACCACTTCAGACTCGGTTCTTGGTAATTATTATAAAATATACAATAAATATAATAGAAATCGGATTTTTTGGACGTGTCATGGTGGACGTTCTCGTGCCGCCTTCAAAGGTAATTACGGCTTGTAATGTACCTACTTATGCTGCCGGGCTAAATCGCCTACCTTAACCCAGCGGGTTCGTTCGCCAGGCTGGCCAGGTTTTGGTGGCCAGAGGTCTACCCAAATAGGAGGATGGTCTTTGTTTGAAGGAAAATTTATAAAAAAAAAACACAATAAATTATAAATAAAAATAAATAAATATCTTGGGACAACTCACACACGGCTATCTGATCCCAAGCTAAGCAGAGCTTGTGTTATGGTAACCAGACAACTGATATACATACTTATATAATTTATAAATACATACATATTATAGATAAATCACACCCAGACAGAACAAATAATCATGCTCATCACACAAAGTTTGTCCTGGGTGGGAATCGAACCCACGACCTCCGGCTCAGCAGTCAGGGCCACTAACCACTGGACCAACAGGCCCGTCAACAAATTAATCATTTTTTTATTAAGTACTTTATCATTTACAATGAGTAAGTAGGACTGCCTCGTTGGTCCAGTGGTCGCAAGTGCTACTATTGGGCAATAGGAACTAGGTGCGATTCTCGGGTGGGACAAAATACCAATACCTAACCCTATGGGAAATAAGGCGTAATGTTATAAATAAATAAATATCTTGGGACAACTAACACACGCCTATCTGATCCCAAGCTAAGCAGAGCTTGTGTTATGGTAACCAGACAACTGATATATACATACTTATATAATTTATAAATACATACATATTATAGATAAATCACACCCAGACACAGAACAAACAATCATGCTCATCACACAAAGTTTGTCCTGGGTGGGAATCGAACCCACGACCTCCGGCTCAGCAGTTAGGGCCACTAACCACTAGACCAACAGGCGCGTCAATTATGCGTTATGTATCTATTAAGTCGATATATTTATACTTTTTCTGCTATTTTTGAAGTTGACGGAAAATTAATAAGTTTGCCTTTGTCTTTCAGTAAAATACATAAACAGTAGATACAGAATAGCAGACAGAGACATACAACAAGACCTTTGGGTATTTAACTGAATCTGTAGGTCCTACCTATGTAATTGATATATCGAACAGCGTCCACCTGAAGATTAATAATATCATACATAATTATGAAGAACGATGATTAACTATTTATTATGAAGTATCCTTAATTTTGATGAAGATTGTAATGATATTTTGCGACTTTTGGCTTCAAGGACTTTATGCCCAAAGTTGACACCTGAGAGCGCAAAATTGCAAATACCTATATTATTATTCTATGGCGTAGATTAGCGTTTTATTCATAGATTATAAGAAAAGTAGGTTTTGTTCTTCTATGTCCGAAATATATTTTGCATTTCATAACTATTTCATTCTATCTAAATAGGTATGGTATGTATCATTTAGGTAATAATAATGTGTAGTAAAACTCAAAATATGAAAACAACGCCATCTATTAGTACAATTAACAGTAAATGAGTTACTTAACCACAACGTAGTACAAAATCTTCTCACCAGAGCCAACACCATAATATTATTCAGTAAAATCATGGAATTTGGAACTAGGAGACCATTATTCCTTGATTTTGTGTTATAGAGATTTTTAAAAACAAGGACATACTTCTTTCATGGTCAAATTTAAACAGTTACACAAACCTCAAAAACAAATCGATACATATAACGCCATCTATTGAGATTTATTTGAACAATTTTTTCTTTGTTCACAATGAGACCCCATGGTACAGACTAAATTGTTGGAATGAATACCAGCGTGAATTTATGCAAGCCTAGTAGTTTTATCATAAACAATTCGGCCAAGAAATTGCGTTCTTCCATAAAAACTCTGCCATCTTCACCTCCTTTCTTTTTTGTAGATGGCAAGTCATCAATATCCTATGTCCGTCTCCTGATTCTAAGCGACATCTCCATTAATTTTCGGTACAGCCGTTCTTGAGTTATAAATAGTGTGACTAACACGACTTTCTTTTATTAAGGCGTATGCATAGGGCCACCGTGCAATCAAGCCTAGCTTAAGATAGGGTCATGGTTACTGTACTACTAAAACCCAGGATACCAGGTTGTATGACGTATTAAATAACCAGGTGTATTTTAAGGTAGTACATAGGCTTTTTTTTATCAAATATCTTCCCCCGTTCTGGCCGGAGCGAGGAGAAATGTCGAACTTTTACTGACTAAAACCCACCCATGTCGCTTATTTTGCCCTTTATGCTCCGGGACCACGGTATCTCTTTCGAACAACACTTTACCCCGGCAGGTGGTGACCCTTGCAGGCCCGTCTGCATTGCTGACATCACTTTGAGGCGGGCGTGGAACACGAACGCGCCGTTAGCACGACTACCTAGGCTACCCTACCGAATTTAATTCGTTACAAATAATTAGCAGAACAAGACAAATTGGCATATTATTTGCTTTCATGTATGAGGAAAAAGTGGCAAAATTGGTAGATAAAGACTACGGCTTAAAACTATATCATAGACAAACAGAGGTGTGATTAATACTACATCCAAATTTCGCCCGTTATGTTTAAATACCTTAGGGTGCTGATGGATGACATACTGTGTCCGGAAATAAATTAAAAAAAAAATTTTTTTTCTTCGTTTAAATATTGTGTTGTGCCTACCACAATTTGGTAGGTATGTGATAAATAAATATTTTTTCTTTTTTCTTTCCTTATGGAAATAGGCTTGGCACCTAACTGGGAATGTTCCTACGAGATTCACAAGCGTTATGTTATCTATATTAATATTATAAAGCTGAAGAGTTTGTTTGTTTGTTTGTTAGAACGCGCTAATCTCAGGGACTACTGGTTTGAATTGGAAAATTCTTTTAGTGTTGGATAGTCCATTTCTTGAGATAGGCTATATAACATCACGCTGTGACCAACAGGTGGTTAGGAGCGTGGGTGAAACCGCGAGGAACAGCTAGTGTATTAATAAAATGGATCAAGTAGTTGGACTGAGGCCGAAAACGCGCCATACCAAGGATAATCTCAGAGGAGGAATTCTTCCTAAAACTTCCTCATGAGACATGTGAGCAGCATACATCTAACTGGACTTGTCAAGGTCGATTTGATTAGAAAACGGATAACTAACGTACATTGGTATGCAGGTAATTGTTACATAAAATGTATTGTCAAGGCTTTGGCACAGTTTCGCCTTTCACTAAGAGGTAAGTTGGTGTATTACACTATGTTGTAACTTAATTAATCTGCGATGTCCGGTCTGTAGTAATAACGGACCGGAAAAATCGGTTTAGGGTTCCGTGCCTTAAATGGAAAAAACGAAGCCCTTATATACAATGTGTCCGGTTATGGACTAGCGATATTCTAGCTAGATACTTATGTAGTTTTAATATACTATTACAATACGCACTTGTATCTAATTCAGTTCCCCGCCTTTTGGCAGCCATTTTGAGATATTCTTTATGTGTGTTCAAAAAATAATCATATCTCTTAAAGTTTTGGTCTTACTGAGACGAAAATAGTTTTATTCAGAGGGCAACTATGTATATTGTATATCGTTTAAATTAAGAAATGATGAGCTTACATTTTCGTATCATTAGAAAACAAAATTAAAGTCCAAAAAAATACGAAAGCTATGTAAAATTTAATGTTTTTTTTAAATCAATAAATTTGAGAACATAATGTTTGTTATTTATATACAGAATATCGCCAGTCCGTAACCGGACACATTGTACGGAACCACTTTATTCTCCGCCTATCTATCTGTCAAGACTCTTTATCTCCGGGGTTGCGGGTTGTTCGAAAGAGATACCGCGGCACCTAGAACGTAAAGGGCAATAGAAGGAACATGGGTGGGTTTTAGTCAGTATCCGTCTTATTACAAAAGTTTGAGTTAGTACTGGTTTAAACCTGGACTAAATAGTCTAGGATTGTTACGGTATTAAAGTTAGTACCAGGCTTAAAATGTGTTCATATTACAAATCAAAGACTAACCGAAGACCAGTTAGTCCAAAGATCATCCATGGTTTAAATAATAAACACAGATAAAAAAATAAAAAAGGGCAATCATTCGTTCTTTTACACTGGTTTCATTCAATATGACATTCCGTTTTTTCTAATGTTGATTTTAACTACATAATTTAAATGCATAATAACTCTTTATTCGTAACAAAGAAATCATTTTAATTCTTTGTCCAAGTTCCAACCTCTTGAACGAGCGCAACAAACACACACATCGCGTTTTTTTATCAAGTTTTATTTTATATCAACGAACGTGAAACGGAGTACAGCTTCGCGGCGCGTAATTCGAGATGCGAATGTGACGATCCAACCAAATATTTATGTTATTGCTTTGCATTCTCTAATAAACAGTTCTTTATTCATTGTTCCTAATGTTGTACTGTATTGCTGCTGTGGTTCTGTGCGAGAAGTTTTGTGTGGCCAAATTGAGAAAAGATAATTCAGGAAAAAAATGGAACAACAGAAAAAAATAGGGGTGAAAATTTGAGTCCTGAAGAAAAAGTTAATAAAACATCGAAATATTGTATAGTGGGCAGTTCTTTGTATTATCCCTATTTCGATAAAGATTAACATGAATCTACTTAATACAATAGGAAATACTACGGTAACTGATTAGTCAGTCAGCTCATATTATCGAGGACAAATCTACAAAAACTTCGGTAAATATTTTGAAAAAAAAGAGTGGAAGAATAAAATTTATGAAACAAGTAAGTACTAATCGCTTTTACTAGTGTACAACTACTTATGATATTTGTATCTAAAATCTTCGTCACTCAATTCAAATGGATTTCCACGATGACGACGTATCACAGATCGACGAGAAGTCTCAAGCATCTCATATCTTCTAAGTCCATCAAGTCAATCATATTAATATCCATTTTTCAACGATATAGAAACAATAAACACAGAAAACTAAAGCCACGATAACCTCAACTTTTTGTAGAAATTGACATTTGACTATAGTACCAAAGTTAGACCATGGTTAAACTAGGGGTCTCGCGGGTTTATCTTTAGTACCATAGATAGTACAAGGACTAGTGATAAACTTCATTTTATAATAAGGTTTTTTTTAGTCCATGGTTTAAACCTGGAACTAATCCCAGTACTATATTTAGTCCGCGTTTTGGAATAAGACGGTTTAAGTCTGACACTGCCCCCGCTCCGCTCGGAGCGGAGGAAGTTATTTGCCGATTTTCCACCCCAAAAAAAGAAGCTAATTTCTTTAATATTTCTGTGCATCTAGAACACTAGCTGATGTGCTCTCCCGTCTGTCGAGTCCTGCCAGTTCCTGTAGAATCCCGACTAGTAGTGAGAACATACTGGTTATAACATCTCATTTGTTTTTCCTTTTGTAACAAGTTTCGTATTTTTTCGTTTTAAGTGTCTTCTGTTATACCCTAAAGAAATAGTATTTTTTGTTGTTTTTGTAGTAGTTTTTTTTATTATAAATACATAAATATTGTTATTACTGATTATGTAAAAATGTTGGTTAACCTGTAATTGGCAACTGTATAAGTCCAATAGGTACTATGTAATTTTTAATTTTTTAAGATATTTTTATACAGAAGCTGTGTTGGTGACCTTTTTAATAAATAAATAAAACACTATCATATTTAACTAAGTCATTAACACATTAAACACTATGTACGAGTAAACTAGTTATATAGTCATCCCAAAGATAACAGCTGAATAATGATTATACCCGCGCCATCTGTGCATTACTTTGTCAGAAAATAGAATGCAATCTGCTGATTATTAACAATAGATTACTGTATTTTAATTTGAAAATTAAAAAATCTCTGGTGAGAAATTCCGAGCCAATTTTGTAAATTATTTTAATCGAAAGGAGGGGTATTTATGAGTTATCTTCTATATATTTTTTTTTTATACAAGACCAGCTACCGCCCGCGACTTCATCCGCGTAGCATAGTAACTTCGGGCTAACGCTAACTTTAAACCGCGTGATGATCGAAAAAAAATATCTTTCCCTCTTCCTCCCCCTTTTCCCTACACCTACCTTTTCAACTATCTCTGTGCCAAAATTCATCAAAATTGGTTTGACCATTTAGCAACCTTTAGCCTTAAGCAACCCTACGAATAACTACATCTATTTGTAATTAATGAAATCCTTACTAATATTATAAAAGCGAAAGTGAGTTTGTTTGTTTGTTACCTCTTCACGCTTTAATGGCTACACCGATTTTAGTACAGAGATAGTTGGGAACCAGGAGACGGACATAGGCTAATATATTTTTGAAAAAAGTGGGATGTGAGGGAGAAAGAGGGAAGAAAAGGGAAAACTTAGCGTTGCTATTACAAATCAATAAGGTGCAAGGGGAACTGTGTTACCCCGAATATAACGCGAGCGAAGCCGCGGGCAAAAGCTAGTCAAGATATAAAGATATACGCAGACAAGACAGACATGCACAGTCTTCAAATAAAATTATAAACGCCAACCTCTATGTATACCGTTTTCGATAACAGAGTACAATGTGCATTCATCATTAAGTATTTCTATACAACAATGGCAATGTACACAATTTATTGTGCAGCTGTTTGCTTATAATAAACTCATATTGTTAGGAATGTGAATCAGAAAACGGCAATTTATTTTAGTAATCAAACATTCAGAGATGGAATAGAAGTACGAGTGCTGCTGAAATATTCGGAGTTGATAGTCAACCTTTATACAATGTGTCCGGTCACGGACTAGCGATGTCTATACTAATATTATAAGGCTGAAGAGTTTGTTTGTTTGTTTGAACGCGCTAATCTCAGGGACTACTGGTTGGAATTGGAAAATTCTTTTAGTGTTGGATAGTCCATTTCTTGAGGAAGGCTATAGGCTATATAGCATCACGCTACGACCAACAGGTGCTGAGCAGCGTGGGTGAAACCGCGTGGAACAGCTAGTTTACTTAAATAACAAACATTCTAGTATTCAACATTTTCAAAAAAGTTCACAAACCTTTCGTCGATTTGCATATTTTTTTGGACTTAAATTTTGTTTTCTTAAGTTACGACAATGTAAGCTCATCATTTCTTTATTTAAACGATATAGATAATATTGTTGCCCTCTGAATAAACCTATTGTCGTCTCAGTAAGACCACCACTTTGAGAGATATGATTATTTTTTGTACACGCATAGAGTATATCTCAAAATGGCTGCCAAAAAGCGGGGATGTGAATTAGACCCAAGTGTTGTGTAGCGTAATAGCATATTAAACACTCGTTACAAAGTATCTAGAATATCGCTAGTCCATTACCGGACACATTGTATACGGAGGTCTACCAGAAAAAGAAGATTACCCACTACCGTTTTTGCCTGTTCTCACAAACATTACGCGATAGGCTCCACAATGATCGTGTCTTTTTTAGCTACCACCTAATTTCACACAGTGTAATACCAGCCTGTTAATGTCCCACTGCATTGAGTACTAAAGCCTGTAACAGATAAGATCTCTTCTGCGCTATGAAGATTCTTTATTAAAAGGGTGATCTAAATGTGTTTGTACTTTAGTTTTATGTTTTGGTTTGATTTAGTTGTAATTTTAATTTATTTTAACTGTAATTTTATGTTGTTATTTTAAATCGGACTGTAAGGATCAAATTTCAGAAATAATTTAATTGATTTTAATTGTTCACTACGCTTGGTCAAGACGGATTGGCGATTCCAGACTTTATACGTTTCAGCTTTCCTAGTTAATTATAAGTCCAGGTTCTCCTGATGGTTGCTTTCACCAATATATGTTATGCCTAAGATAAACTTAGATAGTACATTATGAATTTCAACAAGTCCCATTGAATTTTCCCCGGATTTGAGCCTACAACCAAATGTTTGCGAGTCGAGCCCCCGGATTTGAACCAACAACCTCATATTTGAAAAGCGAAGCCTTAACCTGTGCGGCCTATTGAGTATTGACACCTACAACAAGCGGTCAATTAAAAGCCGACTCAGTTAGCTTAAGTACGGAGAGCTGAAAATTGAACAATATGGCGGCAGCGGCCTCTAAAAGTTCTAATAGATCCGTTATGCTTCCTTCGAACTTCCATAAAGGTATTTAGTGTAGTCTCGTTGTAATTAACATAGTATTGTTCTATAGACTGTACTTTCTCCACTTTCATTAACAGTTCTCACAGCAAACTAAACTGTTCATATATAAATCAAAGCACTTCAACTATCGGGGCTGCTGGTTTGAAAGAGATGCCGCGGCATAGGACAAAAGAAGGAACAAAGAAATCCAACTCGCTCTTGCTCTTTTTTTTTTGCTGGGAATACTTAGAACGTTGGTATCGAATAATACGTTTTTTTTTTCAGCAAAAAAGGGCAATATTAGGTGTTGCCATCGCATCGTTATCATTCGCCTGTCATTTTCCAACGGGTTTTGAAACTTATCGCCATTTTAATTTATTTCCAAAATAGCGGCTCGCATTTATCCTATCGGTCAATCTATACTAACATTATAAAGCTGAAGAGTTTGTTTGTTTGTTTGAACGCGCTAATCTCAGGGACTACTGGTTGGAATTGGATAATTATTTTAGTGTTAGATAGTCCATTTCTTGAGGAAGGCTATAGGCTATATAACATCACGCTACGACCAACAGGTGCTGAGCAGCGTGGGTGAAACCGCGGAGAACATCTAGTACTTCCATAAAAATAAACATTTGGAATGAGACTAAATCTGCTAGACTCGTATTGATGCCACATTTCATACAAAAATCTTCCACATTATTTGGGGTCGGCGGGGTTTTCTGTCCTGTTTTTTATCCTTATCTATTCGTTTCCATCAAAAAAGCCAATTACCATCAGCTGGATACAGATCCGAAATTGACAGCTAAAACGGTTACTGATAAAACTCACCTATCACACAATAAATTCCGCCTTTCATCCGACCTGTAGGGGTACAGCTTCTTGTGGGCCGCTCGCTGCACCTTTGCCAAATATACCTGCAAATACAATATTTGTTAATGGCAATAAAGATTCGGAATACGATGGGATGGTCACTGAGAAAGTTCTGTCAAGTATTTTTTTAGGGATATTGGTCGTTTCATCCTTATTATTACCCCATTGCTAGCAGTGCCGGATTAAGCAAGCGTTGCGCCCACAAATAACACACACATAATATTTTGCAAACTCTTCATAAATAATATAATATTTTTAACTATTTTTAGTATAGTTAATATACAGGGTGGCCAGTTGATAGACGTCCAAAGAAAAAAAATAGATGCCTTATGCTAATAGTCTAAGATCCGGCTGCAGAATCAGTGTACCTATCGAGTATTTGCTGAAAACCAAATTTTTACACATATTCATGATTAGGAGAATTTATATCCACCAGGTTGCCTATCAAAATGTGGCCGCTAGTATTTTTAATTAAATTATTAATAATTCATAATCCGTAAGAAATTTCATTGACTTTTTTTTTCAATGAAATGTCGTCTACTTTACGGCAACATCTATAAAGACTCTGAAAAATTATGGTTGCCGTTGCGCACCTGGCCGCACCTCTTCGCAGCCAGGTATACACAGGTATGAATTTGTTACATTTATACACCCACAACGTACATTTATAATTTATATATCAAATTAAAGCTAATTTTTTTCTGTATATTATTATATACGGTTGCTTAATTAAATCTGGCCGCCAATAAGGGTTGCTGGCTAATAAATATAGTAAATATTAAAAGTAGATTGAAAGAGAGCTAGCGCGTAACACCACTAGTCAGACGAGGATAGCGATTGCCAGCTGTCGGACGGTTTAAAGCCATTGCGCATGCGTCAGATGTTAGTGTTCTCAACCTCCGATTCAAATAATAGTAGGTACGACTCAAAATAATAAATACTCCAAAAGAAACGTCTTTCTTTTCTAAAATAAAAATTAAAAAGTCAATGACAAATTTAAAAATTACAAAAAAAAATGAATATTGATGATGAATAAAATCAAGGTTACTTATGTAAAAACATTGTGTTGTACAAGTACTGTATGAAAAAAGATTTAATTTTATTCAAGTATTACATTTATTTTACATATTCATCAATCATCAGTTTAAGCAAATTATGAATTTTTAAAATGTATTTTATACTTCCATGACTCTTTTTTAAAAATCTGAATCATCGGAGCTCTCAGTCACACTATCATCGCAGGTATCACTTTCATCAGAAATATCGGTATCGTCATTATTATCGGAAGGCTTGTTCGTGGAATCACACAGCACATTCTCAACTTGCGCTGGAGTTGAATCTCCCAGGAACCATGTTGGTTTTAAAAAACCATCTAACAGCAGCCAGCCATTATTTTCCGCGCTGAACTTGATGCAATCCCGCTCAGTAGCATTTAACCACATCGAATTAACAAAGATGGTCCGCAATAATTTTTCCTTTAAAGATTTCCAGCATGGTGGAATGTGCGAGATTGATAATTTTTCGATGCACAAATAAAACAGCAATATATTATGTTGTGTATTACGTACTCCAAACAGCGTGGTTTCGAACTTAAAATAAAAATCACAACTGATCCGTTGAGAACACTAACATCTGACGCATGCGCAATGGCTTTAAACCGTCCGACAGCTGGCAATCGCTATCCTCGTCTGACTAGACAGTGGTGTTACGCGCTAGCTCTCTTTCACTCTACTTTTAATATTTACTATATTTATTAGCCAGCAACCCTTATTGGCGGCCAGATTTAATTAAGCAACCGTATATAATAATATACAGAAAAAAATTAGCTTTAATTTGATATATAAATTATAAATGTACGTTGTGGGTGTATAAATGTAACAAATTCATACCTGTGTATACCTGGCTGCGAAGAGGTGCGGCCAGGTGCGCAACGGCAACCATAATTTTTCAGAGTCTTTATAGATGTTGCCGTAAAGTAGACGACATTTCATTGAAAAAAAAAGTCAATGAAATTTCTTACGGATTATGAATTATTAATAATTTAATTAAAAATACTAGCGGCCACATTTTGATAGGCAACCTGGTGGATATAAATTCTCCTAATCATGAATATGTGTAAAAATTTGGTTTTCAGCAAATACTCGATAGGTACACTGATTCTGCAGCCGGATCTCGTACTATAAGGGGTACCCGAATTACCCCCATGTATGTTCCGCGATTATTTGTAGTTTAGGAGCTAGAATTTTTTTAAGTACTATTTTCAAAATTTTCACCTAACATAGGTTTTTATTTTTTATGTCTTTATTCCTATCATTTTTAGATATTCTTTTTTGTGGAAACTATTAGCGATAACAATAGCTACCATGCAAAAAAAATCCGTTTGCCTAGGCATTGTAGAACTTACCACAAAATTAGTCCAAAGTTCAAAATTACCATTAGAGTTCAATAATCAAAAATGTTCAGAGCTTAAAAAAAAATAAGTTAGAGGTGCCAGAGGTTTCTAAATGATCTTAAAAACTTCTATGGATCTTCAACAGACAAAATCGGTAAAAAAATATAGAGCTTGATCGGGGATTATTTCCTGTAATTAGCGTTGATAGCAATAAAGGTATTTTTACAGTTATTGTTATAATTTGGGATTTCTTTATTTTTGCCACTTTTATGATAAAAAAATACAGTAGATAGTTTACAAATTTTATTAAAACACGTTACAAAAGGTTTTCAAAGTGCCGCCTTACCACAGAAATGCACAATCTACATCTACGGAGGAAATTGTCTTTTGGTTGTCTAAAGTCTAAAGGCTTCTCTGTTACTTCTTACAACATTAAATAAATAAATAATAAATATCTTGGGACAACTCACACACGGCTATTTGATCCCAAGCTAAGCAGAGCTTGTGTTATGGTAACCAGACAAAGTTAAAAAATCACACAAAGTTTGTCCTAGGTGGGAATCGAACCCACGACCTCCGGCTCAGCAGTCAGGGCCACTAACCACTACACCAACAGGCCCGCCACATTTCCCGCTTCTTCAATTTTCCGTTTTAGCTCTTCCTCATTGTTAGTGTCCCGTGCGTACCATCACGAGCCTGGACGGCAGCTCGAATGGTGGTGGTAAAGTAATTGGTAGTTCACAATTGAGAACCACATGTTGACACTGAAGTGGTGTTGAAAATTTTATGGTCTTACGGAATGAGGATTCTCGATAGCGGACTATGGAGAATCCATAGCCAGACCGCTGTCCAAGCTCGATGGAGCCACCTACAAAGAGTTCTTGAAGAATTACCAATTTTGCTGTCAGACGTTAACTTAACACTGAGACGAGACATGGTTTACATCTAAAAGACAATTTCCTCCGTAGATGTAGATTGTGCATTTCTGTGGTAAGGCGGCACTTTGAAAACCTTTTGTAACGTGTTTTAATAACATTTTTAAACTATCTACCGTATTTTTGAAGTTATACTTCTTTTGGCGCGATGGAGAAAAATGATGAGAGTGATTTGCGCGCGCACAGCGACATCGTGAAGTTAGTAATAGGTATTCTAGTAACTATATTCATGTTGTATATTCTAGTATTTTTATATTTAGAACACGTGTTTCATAATAAATAAATATTCTTTTGCTATGTATATTCTATATATGCTTTTATTAAGCTATTGCATAGCTTTTAAATCAATTTTACATTCCAAGCTACCCTTGCCGAGGTTTAGAAATGGATGAGTAACCACGGGGGGCCAGGTTAAGCAACCCTTGCCAAGGTTTGGAAATGGATGGATTACCACACGGGGACTGGTTAAGCAACCTTTACCAAGGTTTAGAAATGGATGGGTTACCACACGTGACAAGGGGACAGGTTAAGCAACCCTTGCCGAGGTTTGGAAATGGATGGGTTACCACAGTGGGCCAGGTTAAGCGACCCTCACCAAGGTTTGGAAATGGATGGGTTACCACACGGAGCCAGGTTAAGCAACCTTTGCCAATGTTTGGAAATGGATGGGTTACCACACGGGGACAGGTTAAGCAACCCTTGCCAAGGTTTTGAAATGGATGGGTTACCACACGGGGACAGGTTAAGCAACCCTTGCCGAGGTTTGGAAATGGATGGGTTACCACAGTGGGCCAGGTTAAGCAACCCTCACCAAGGTTTGGAAATGGATGGGTTACTACACGGGGACAGGTTAAGCAACCCTCACCAAGGTTTGGAAATGGATGGTTTACCACAGGGGGCCAGGTTAAGCAACCCTTGCCAAGGTTTGGAAGTGGATGGGTTAACACAGGGGGCCAGGTTAAGCAACCCTTGCCGAGGTTTGGAAATGGATGGGTTAGCACAGGGGCCAGGTTAAGCAACCCTCACCAAGGTTTGGAAATGGATGGGTTACTACACGGGGACAGGTTAAGCAACCCTCACCAAGGTTTGGAAATGGATGGTTTACCACAGGGGGCCAGGTTAAGCAACCCTTGCCAAGGTTTGGAAGTGGATGGGTTAACACAGGGGGCCAGGTTAAGCAACCCTTGCCGAGGTTTGGAAATGGATGGGTTAGCACAGGGGCCAGGTTAAGCAACCGTTGCCAAGGTTTGGAAATGGATGGGTTACCACAGGGGGCTAGGTTAAGCAACCCTTGCCAAGGTTTGGAAATGGATGGGCTACCACAGGAGGCCAGGTTAAGCAACCCTTGCCAAGGTTTGGAAATGGATTGGTTAGCACACGGAGCCCGGTTAAGCAACTCTCACCATGGTTTGGGAATGGTTGGGTTACCAAAGTTTTTTTTCTTTACACCAAAGAAGTATAACTTCTAACGCGTATACATAAGTACACACACCCCTTTTTTTATCATAAAAGTGGCAAAAATAAAAGAAATCCCAAATTATAACAATAACTGTAAAAATACCTTTATTGCTATCAACGCTAATTACAGGAAATAATCCCCGATCAAGCTCTATATTTTTGTAGCGATTTTGTCTGTTGAAGGTCCATAGAAGTTTTTAAGATCATTTAGAAACCTCTGGCACCCCTAACTTATTTTTTTTTAAGCTCTGAACATTTTTGATTATCGAACTCTAATGGTAATTTTGAACTTTGGACTAATTTTGTGGTAAGTTCTACAATGCCTAGGCAAACGGATTTTTTTTGCATGGTAGCTATTGTTATCGCTAATAGTTTCCACAAAAAAGAATATCTAAAAATGATAGGAATAAAGACATAAAAAATAAAAACCTATGTTAGGTGAAAATTTTGAAAATAGTACTTAAAAAAATTCTAGCTCCTAAACTACAAATAATCGCGGAACATACATGGGGGTAATTCGGGTACCCCTTAGCATACGGCATCTAATTTTTTACTTTGGACGCCTATCAACTGGCCACCCTGTATAATAAAGTTTAGCATATTCCAGGTGGTGGGCTTATAAAGTTCCTTCAAAAAGAAATGCTCAAATGGAAGTGGGCTGGTTTATATTTTGCCCAGGGCCTGCCTGTAGCAATTGCTACTTTTGCTACGTATCCGGCACTGATTGCTTACCTTCATCAAGATCAGATTGATACGAGCAGCCTAAACCCTGGGGTTCTTGGCTCATACCAACCCCCACGTTCCAATCTCACCCAGGATTTACATTACCTCTTTACTAGAACTCTCTATAACTCTATTAGAATCTTTCTTTTACAGTTTTAGCTATCTCTCTAAGATCGCAATGATAGCTGAATCCTGCGCGATGCTGAGCGAAAATTAACTAACTTGTACGAACATAAAGTTGTTCAATCTGGTGGGCAGTAGTTTCTCAGACAATCCTTGTCTTCTAGTTAATCTACTTGAGGATTTCCTTAAGACAGCCTTGAAGCCCATACAATAAGCTTCGATAATTGCAAATTATCAAAATAATCCCGTACTCTATACTATAAAGCCATTGTTATCTAATTACGCGTTGATTAATTTATCATGTTATGAAAACAAGCTCATTTTAATCGTCTATGTCTGAAAATTCGTGCGAATTCTGCACACGCATACCGGTAAATTGTACTTTATAATATATAAGAACATACGCACTTTTTGGGGGCGCGATAAGAAAAAAAATGGTGGGCGTTTTTGCACCCAGCTCTGCGTTAGAGCCGATAGCATAGATCATGGGTTGGTCATCATCATAATTTTCCTGCCCTTGTCCCATTCTATTTGGGGTCGGCGCAACACGTTTTCTTCTTCCATTCTCCCCTATGAGACGTCACGGCATCATTCACTAATTTCTCCTTCACATCATTCCTTACACAATCCATACATCTTTTCTTCGGCCTTCCTCTCGCTCTCCGTCCATCAACATTCAGATCTATCACTCTTTTAGTCACATGTCCTTCGAGGAGGGATCCTCATTACATATCTATAAGTACTAAGACAAACGACTCGCTTTAAATTTTCCAAACAAGGATCGTTGGTAACGTTCAAAATTGAAAAGCAACGCCTTTTTTAATGTCTCCTTCCTGCTAATTTACAAAAAATCCTTACTTATAAAAGCGAAAGTGAGTTTGTTTGTTTGTATGTTACGTCTTCACGCCTTAATGGCTAAACCGAATCCTAAACTAATATGGATTTTAATGAATTTTGATACAGAGATAGTTGGAGGACCCCTGGAGACGGGCATAGGGGATTAGACGGGCATTGGGATAGGGCATATAACTTTAAAAAAAAACCGGCCAAGAGCGTGTCGGGCCACGCTCAGTGTAGGGTTCCGTAGTTTCCCGACCGTCACAATAAGTGTTCCCAGTTATGAGGCCAACCGAACAATTCGGTAATACCCGATCCAATGTAATAAGTACCTACAGCGCCATCTCTCGGGGAATCAGGTTACTAATTAATACAAAGACGTGCAATTTCGGTTGTTATTTTGGATTGCAAGAACCGATTTCAATAATTCTTTTTTTGTTTGAAAAAAGATACGTTCAGGATAATAAAATATGTAAACAAAGTTACAAAAAATGCTTGCATATACGATTATACTACAAACTTAGTCCAGAAATTATTTTGCACAACTTTTTGTCTTTTTTGTACAAAAACTGTTGTGTCAATCAAGTTCAAAATGATTTTCATAGAAAGTCCTTATAAAGTTCTACTTTTCAGATTTTTTTCATATTCTCTAAACTTATGGTTCAAAAGTTAGAGGGGGGGGACACATTGTTTTTTACTTTTGGAGCGATTTTTTCTAAAGTTATTGACATTATCAAAAAATTATCTTAGTAAACCCTTATTTATTTTTAAATACCTTTCCAACAATATATCACACATTAGGGTTGAAATTAAAAAAAAAAAACACTTCCCACTTTACTTATAGGGTGGCTACCCTAATAAAACATTTTTTTCAAATTTTTATTTTAACACTTTGTCGGCGTGATTGATATACATATTGGTACCAAATTTCAGCTTTCTAGTGCTAACGGTCACAGAGATTAAGCGAGGACGGACGGACGGACGGACGGACAGACAGACATGGCGAAACTATAAGGGTTCCTAGTTGACTACGGAACCCTAAAAAGGGAAGAAAAGTTAGCATTGCTATAACAATAAATAAGGCGTAAGGGCAAAAAACTACAGGTAGCAGGTACCTGTAAATCAGGAAAGGGGAACTGTGATACCCTGAATACAATGCGAGCGAAGCCGCGGGCAAAAGCTAGTATAATATATTAAAACTATACTACCGCAACTTTTGCACACGGTCACTTGTTGTTTAATGTTTACGTCTTACACGAGGGCAATTTCGGGGATACAGATAAGTAAGTTAACTCTATAGGTACTGTCATTAGTGTCGGGTGCAAAAATACTGAAGGAGATGAATAAAAGTTTAATCGTCAGATTGGACTGATTAAGGGGCGGTTCCAGTCATAGAACTCAGGTAGAGATAGAGTAAATAAAAGCTGATATCTCAACGCGGGAGATCCAGAAGGATATGGTGGGATGACCTGTAGCTCTTTCTCAAACTCTTCATTCCGCGAAAAGTGGAAGGAGGGAATTAAGGCCTTTGCCCTGCATTAGGACTAGCATGAGAAGCGCGTGGATAAATTATAGCAGCCGCTTGGGTCGATCTTTAGATTAAGGTCGATCTTTAGGTTGGTCTGTGGATGGGTGACCACCCGTTACGTACCGAGTTACCTCCGTGCCTCGGAAAGCACGTTAAGTCGTTGGTCCCAGCTGTCATTTGATCGTTGACAGTCGTTACAGGTAGTCACTGTTCCGAAAGTCTGACAACCAGTCTTACCAAGGGGTATCGTATTACCCAGTAGTAACTGGGTTGTGGAGGTCAAATAGGCAGTCACTTCATGTAAAATACTGGTATTCAGCTGCATCCGGTTAGACTGGAAGCCGACCCCAACATAGTTGGGAAAAGGTTAAGCAGATGATGATGCCCTGCATTAGACCTATAATAAATAAAAAATAATAACGCATCCTTTGAGGACTCCACCGCGCTTAAGAATTCCACCATACTTAAATTGTGACCCACAATTTAAGGCAAAACGCTTTTAGACATTTTGTCTAATCCAAATACTTCTTCAATATTGGTACCTACTTAGAATAAATACTACTTTAGTGCAGGTATGTGTAATACAATTACAAAGCAGTCTATTTTAGGACTTGGCTGCGTTTTACCTCTGCCGTCAACTGCGATCGATCTCTTTGCTCTCAGCTAATTGTATTTATTTGTTTTTATTGTCTTGATTCATTTGTCTGCAGTCTAGACTATAGCCAAGAATTGTAACCGTATAGTATCGCGCCTTTAATTTCTAAAGGGGTAAGCGGATGTGTAAGATCAAAAAGTTGTCTTGAAAAGATCGCTTTTACCGAAAAGACCGCCCATTGTGTAACCCTATTTATAAGTTTGTCTAGTGTTATTCTTGTTACTTGTATGGTGTACATAATAAAGAATATTCTATCTATCTATCTAAGATGTGCCTATAGAACACCCATGTTTTGCCATTTATGTTCAACTCGCATACGCATAGGCCACGGCTTAGTTTAGGCACCAGTCTCCCACAAATGAACATTAGATGCTTACTTAAGTTTTAGCCTATAAGTGTTGTTTGTGGAGGAAAAATAAAGATTTTTTGTATTGTATTTTGCATGTTTGAGGGGACGAAGACTATCGCCATGAACCGGGCGCATATCAAGATCCCGGACTAACAAAATCTTAACCCTTAATTTGGCAACCAAAAAAAAGTAAGAAATACATAAATTTAATTATTGGAGGCCTTCGGGGGTGTGTTATAGAGCCCCAAAAAAATGTTGAAATAAATCTTGAGTTGCCCACTGTTGGGAAAAGTCATGTCCGTCACAGCGGACATTACCAATAACTTAACGATGAACGCGTAGATTTGCATGTCCGCTGTGGTGGACAGTGCCAAATTATGGAAAAATAAAAAACGTTAATATTATTATGTTTATTTTATTAAAATAATAAAATACAAAACAAAAAACGCAGAAATTGACCTGAAAATTATTATTTATTTGGTATGGAAATTTAGAAAACAACTTCTCGGGGTTTTGCCTGTTACAAAGCATAATCTAGTATTGCATTTTATGCAATATACGACGGTCTTCTTTTGGCAGTATCTGCAACGAACTTCTTCCATCGTTGAGGGGAAATGGCTTATGTTGTCATATTTGACTGGACTCGATGGGCGGGCGACGGTTTGCTTATTTTTGCTGTCTCAGTTTTACTTCTTTTGGCACATCTGTTTGCCTTCAACAATATTTCATAAATATCATAGCTGAATGCTTTTAGAGGTACCTTTCGCGTTACTTGAATGCTTACGGCGGTAGAGTAACCAAGCGTTATTCACACATATATCCAACATTTGAGAGAATATAGTTAAATGCCATCCCCTACTTTTAAAAGGTGTTTTATATAGTGAGATGAGCATGTCAGCAAGATCAACACCTCCCATATGTTTATTATACCTATTGGCGTACAATCTGTGGACATTGGATGTCGATCTTGCATTTTGCGTCCTTTCAATATTTGCGGATTTTTTCTACAGGCTCACTTGCCACAAAAGACCTTATTTATGTGACGGCATTGTCATTCCAACGAACTATTGCTAAGCGATTTTGGTTACAAACGGCTTGTACAAAATGTCCTCTAGGCTTCTTTTTCATAGCCTTATCAGTAAGCAGAATAGTACTGTAGATGGCTGTTTCCTCGACCTTGTGTTTCTTGATGCAAGTGGAGAAGAAAAAGCTATAGGTGCCATAGGCGTTGATGGCAGTGAGGGAATAGCAGATAGGGATGGAAAATTCTCATAATTGAACTCTCCAATTTCGCGCACAATAGAATCTGATATAACATCACTATTATCAATGTTCAGTTCTTCGTCTTCAGATGTACTGATTGTTAGGTTTGCAAGGGAAGATGTAATTGATGGTGCAGAAGAAGAAACTGGGGAAGAAGCATTAGCACGCGGGTCATCATGCATTTCTGTTTCAGATTCAGAATTTTCACTAGCATCGGAAGGTGCATGCTCATTTGGAACTAAAGCGATAATTTTACTAGCACGGTTAGGCTGTTGACAAAGAAAAATAAACAAAACTCAGGACCATACCAAAAAAAAAAATATTAAGCTTTTTGGCATTGTCCGCCACAGCGGACATAGTAATAAAGTACTACATCTCTATGCAATTAGCAATGTTCGCTGTGACGGACAAAGCACTTTAGCAACAAAAAACAGCATGAAAATGTAAAAGAAGGTATTGATTTGTAGGTTATAATTATTTATAGAATGTTTTTGTAATAGTTGAGTCGAGATTTCAAGACATTCATAGGCAAAAAGGAGGAAAAAAGAATATAAATACCTTGAGCAAAACAGGTGGTCGTCTTTGCGCTGACATTTTGTGTCACGAATGACATAATTCAGTGAAGCCACACTCAAAATATATTTTCTACTATTAGTTTATGAATTTAAGAAATATTTAGTCGATTTGTAATCGATGAGAATTGGATAAAAAACTAGTAGAATTTAATTTTTGTTGACGTCCGTCACACCGGACTTTATCAAATTAAGGGTTAATGAAAAAAAACTTTTTAGTTGTGGTATGTTGGACATGTTGGTATCCCACAATTCTTATAGAGTCGGTGTTACCAACCCTACTGTTTTAACAGTAGATCTGCTTTTTCACATTGATGTCCATGTTTTCTGTTTCATTCCTATTTTTTACTGTTTTTTTAAGTAGCGTTCAGCGCCAACTATGTAATCCCAGTTTATGAATGACAGCTACAGGCACATTGTATTGTGTAATAATAATAACAAGTGCGAAAATACTGAAAATGAGGCAATAGAGAATGAAACTGAAAAATAATTTTACTTTGATTTTTGTTGTATGTGTGTGCGTTCTGTTGAACTAAGACAATTGTTTATTGTTTAATTATATAAGCAAAAGTATGAAATCTTTTGCTTTAAACAATTAACAATTTTCGTCTGAATCTGCCTTTTTTACTTTACTTAACTGGTTTCTACTGATTTTTCTGGCGAGTTATTGTTTTTTAGGGTTGGCAACATTGTATCGAGTACCTATTCATTTTTCATTTCTAACTAACTAAGAGATATAAGCAAACCGTCCATTTGCTCGTAAACTCTCTCTCTCATAAACTCCCCAAGCAATATAAATAAAACTAGCTGACGCCGCAGCTTCGCCAGCGTGATATCGCAGAAAAAGTATCCTATATGTTGTTCCAGACTATAATCTACCTCTTTGCCAAATTTCAACGAGATCCCCTGATTTTGATGAAATTATAATAAATATTTATATCCATGTTCCTTCTTTTGCCTTTTATGTTCCGGGGCCGCGGTATCTCTGTCGACAAACCCGCAGGGCGCCCCCCCGGCAGGCAGTGGCCCCGGCAGGCCCCTCTGCACATCCCATCACTGAACATGTCTTTTTATCTAATGTAATCAGAGAAGTAATTTATAAATGCATGAACCTGCATATTACTAGCACTTCATGTTATCAGTAAACTATATCAAGGACCGGTCACGTTTTGTAACTAGGACAGTTTCTCAAAGCAATTAATATTAAGTACTATGTCCAAACGTTATTGTTACGGCTAGCTTGAGGAAACTATAAAAATATGGATAACTTTATCTGTGAAATTTGTTTCGGAGAACACTTAGTAATTATTCCGTAGGTTTAGATACTTGCAACCACTAGTTGACTAGACTAGAGAGGCTTTATGTACAGTCAGCAAAAAAGTCCGTAACCAGCCTAGTCAGATACAGTTGGCTTTTCGAATGATTGAGTTCAGGACGATCAACGGTTTCTAAGGAAAAAATCCTACTAATATTATAAGTGCGAAAGTTTGGATGTATGTTTGATCCTCTTTCATGAAAAAACTACTGACTGGATCTTGATGAAATTTGCACAGAGGTATATTATAGTCCGGAATAACACATAGGATATTTTTTTTGATATCACACGGGCGAAGCCGCGGGCGCCAGCTAGTAACTAAATATATTTGACGAGCCTGATATGGCTGAAGAAGAGATAAGTTTCTTTTCTGTTGACCGTATATGCAATAAAAGCGAAATAGACGTCAGTGTCATTCGCCTTTCGGTAAACTAATTGGAACAAATGCGGTAATACGTGACCCGCTCAAGTTAATCCGCGTGTAAAAGCGTGGTCACTCCTTAATGGTGGATCTCCTCACCTTTGAGGCCTCGAAGAGCAGCGCCACTACGAAGAGCACGATCCACGTGAGGGCGAAGGACCATCGGGAGTTGATGGTGAGGCCGGAGAACATAAACTCCCCGAGGTCGTAACCGAACCACATCCACATGTGCATCATCTTGCCGGCTTCACAAGACCTGGGGAAAGGGACAGAATTAGTATGTACTTAAAGATATTTGTAAATCTTTAAACTGCTAGTCCGTCGGTGAAGCTGACGGTGTTATTTACACCAAGGTATGCACTTTTTTTGCGAATGGTATATCCTCAAATAACTTCTTTACTGACTTAAATCCACCCATGGTGCTTCTTTTGCCTTTTATGTTTTGGGGCCGCGGTATCTCATTCGAACAACCCGCACCCCGGCAGGCGGTGGCTCTGACAGGTCCCCCTGCTTGTTATGCACTTAAAAGAGCAGCTTGTTTTGCATTACTACAGTACTTTACTTCATTACTGCAGTACTTTCCCAAGTTATTATGCCTTGTGACCGGGACTGTAGATTTATTTTGTTTCTTGACATTCAAAAGTTCCTGTGATGGTCTAATTCAAATAAATGATATGATTATTTGCCTTGTATAGTGTGGATGAGAATAAAAATATTGCGAATTTGAGACATCTTAGTCATCTTAGTCATGAAATGATCAGGACTCATTTGGGCTAGAATTAATTGGAGTACCTAATTTAAATAGCTGCGGGAATGAATAGACTTTTTATCGTAAATATCAGCAAAGTTAAATTATTATTGTTCCAGTTTAGTCTACTTTTAAGCCGGAGCTAGGCATTGTTTAGAAAGGGACTTAAGTCGTGCCCGACCTTTCTGGAAGGCACGACCAGACCCTTCACTGTAGGAAGGCAACATTCTTGTTCATATCATGGTAAATGGTAATTGGGATCCTTATTTTGTACTTTGGCATAGTTCGTTTTAGGGTTCCGTACCTCAAAAGGAAAAACCGGAACCCTTGTAGGATCACTTTGTTGTTCGTCTGCCTGTCTGTCGTGGAGGTATCGAGTTCAAATTAAAACCATATACCTAAGTGTGTGGTCCATTGTTTTTTAAATATAGCCGAGAAAAATAAAACCTTAGGTCAAAAAAATAAACAAAATTTTGCTCACTAGCTAATACTGAACACAGTTTAAATATTGAGATAATAATTATCATAAAATATATTATGCTGTTCCATTCATTGGGTAACAGAACTGCGTCATAAAGTGCTTAACATTCGTGCGTATGCGCCTGCGCAGGTGAAAGTTGACGAAAAGTTGCCGATTTGAATTTAAAGGGCAGTAAGAATGTTAATTATAATGTATGAGGATAGTTTCGGAATATTGCTTTATTTAAACCATATTTTAGGAAAATATGGCAATAAATGTGATTGAAAAGCTTTGTTACAGACTAGGTTCAGCCAGCGGCTTCGCTTCGCTCGCAATACGATCGGAAATTATTTCCTGATGAACTTCATCACGTCTATAATCCACGAAGGACTAGGCACAGGTCTACTTATTTTTTAAATTTCCATTCAACGGCTTTGTCGTTTAGCGAACACAAATCGCAAAGGTGTAACCTAGTAAATAGTAATACACCCACTTTGCGCCAATTAAGTCTCATGTAATTCCTGATAAAAAAAAAAACAATAAAACTTTAACCGACCAGGGAATCGAAGCTGAGACCTTATTGTCAGTTGTTGCGTTTACAACCCCCACACCAACCAGGCAGTCTTCGAACTATGAGTTTCTCTTCAAGGAGGTTGGTCTTATTTTACATGTTGGACCTACGTTTGCGTAGCTACTGTTATCATTCTGAAGTCTTGGTGAAAATTCTGTTATTTGTTGATATCCAGGTGACAGGTTACATCCAGTCCTAAACTACATAGGTAGTAAATAATAGTACGTACTAATGTAGATACTGTACTGTTTTTGTGATATGGGGGCGTTTATTCGTCAAAAAGAAGCATGGAACACTTTTGAAATACCACAATGTGACATAATCGCAAACCTATTCACTTCTCTATATTTTTTATTTTTTTTTAAATTCTCTACAATATAGAAACCTAAGTTTTCGAACATCATTGCAAACCAGCCTGTACGCTTTAAGGTTTGGTTAATGTTTAGAACCTTTACAATAACCTAACTTCATTCAATCAGATACAGGTAAACTTGTCTATGGTATTTTTTTTTTCGTTTGTCCAGATAAGGTAAAAAAATAAGCTTATAATAATTAATAAATCGTTATCAGCCATGTCGAATTCGATGTCAAAAAGTCAATGAACTGTAAAAGTGAGCATATTGATTCATATCGGAATTCCTGGACGATGTAATACATTGAATTGATGTGATTTAGCTTAGAATTAAATTGAATGAATTTACATAGTAAAACTTGACTTTTAAGTTTCTTTTTTGTTTCTTGAATTTGTAAGGTGTCTGAATCCATGCACGGTTCATGGAATTAAACTCGGCTTCAAACTTGGGGGCTTGTGGGACTCAGCTGGCAAAATATGCTGCCTCTAGAAGAGTGAGTAGGTTTGCAGCACATAATTATGTGCTGCAAACCTACTCACTCTTCTAGAGGCAGCATATTTATATGACTAAAAGATTAATGAATATAAATGTTGTTGGCTGGAGAGGGAGACCAAGAGCAAAGTAAAGATGGATGAATTGCATGAAATGATAGCGTGGCGATTGTGGCAAGGGTAAAGGAAGAATAAGCATGTGTTTCTCCAACCTGTGACGAGTTTTCTGTGATGATGGGAAGGTGCAAAACCAGCAAATAAACTTTCTACTTATGGCACGCAAGCGTCCGCTTTACGAGGGTAATCTCTCTCCCTCGGCTCCCGCGTTGACCCGAGCGCGTCTTGTGTCTTCGAATACTTAGTTCTAGAACATGCTGGTATCAGCATAAAGATAAACCTAACTGCTATCTGCCTGGGTCATTATCACTTCAAGTAGATTGGTAGTTCAGATTTGCAAACCTAAACCATATTATATGGTTGCTGGTTAGAGATACCGCGGCCCCAGAACGTTAAGGGCAATAGAAGGAACATGGGTGGGTTTTAGTTAGTACAAGTCTGACACTCCTCTCCGCTCCGGGGAAGTTATTTGATGATTTCCAATCCGCAAAAAAAAATATGTATATGCGTTTATATCGTAGTTTTACACATATTACATGAGAACATTTGTTTTTAAATTGAGAAAAACGTATTACTGGTCATTCGTCACTAAAATGCGTCCTCGCAGGTACTTACTCAAATTACAATTCAACGTCTCTTATCAGTCTATCACCAACTGACGCACGCGCATAATTGAGCGGTGCTTGTTGGGCCATTAATTATTAATTAATAATATGTTTCATATTCACTTCTACTTGTCGGTTTTTCACGCATATTTATAACGATATGGTTGAACTAACTTCCTACGCTACCACGATGCGTTTCAAATAGCTTGCTATTTTAAAATTTAAACCGTAAAATATGGCAAATCCACGAGACTGGTTGGTAATCCTTACTAATATTATAAAAGCGAAAGTGAGTTTGTTTGTTTCACCTCTTCACGTTTTATAATGGCTAAACCGATTTTGATGAATTTTGGTACAGAAATAGTTGGGAACCAGGAGACGGACATAGGCTAATATTTATTTTAAATAAAGTGGGATATGAGGGAGAACGAGGGAAGAAAAGGGAAAACTTAGCGTTGCTATTACAAATCAATAAGGCGCAAGGGCAAAAACTGCTGGTAGCAGGTACTGTGTTATACCGAATTTAACGCGCAAAAGGTAGTGGAACATTAAAAGAAGCAAACAATAAGCAACAACTGAAACAACCACTAGAAGTCTCCAAAAGAAAAAAAAATTGAGAGGTGTCACCAAACACCCGGGTGGAACGAAGTTATTATTTATTATGTACAAAAAACCTGTATACACTCAACAAAAATAATCGTCGCGACACCACACTTTTCAATGCGAAATAGAAAGACGAAACGAAAATAACTGGCTTGCTTTCTATGAGAGAGAGACAGAGAAACATGCACACGCGCGCCGCATGGCTTACAACTATAGCAAAACGTGTCGTTACAACTTCTAGTCTTATTTTTTTCGTTTAGCCCACTATCGCAACGCGCGATAAAGTACTTAGTTCCAAAACTTAAATGGAGCGGGGGCAGACCTACCTACACCCCCGCTCCATTCCATCTGGTATGACGCATAGAAAAATATAGATTATATCAAAACCGCAAACATACAGCTCATTAACGCAGAAATAATGAATAAAACCACAGAGCTATACAAGAGATAAGCAAGTGTAGATTACTATGATTGTGCCATTATAGATAACCGCAACTTTCTATTAGACCAGCTCATATAATCTAGTATTTTTTTATCAGTTTTGTAGCCTTCTTTACCGTGTTTAAATGCTCATGTGCAGACTATGATTGCCAAGTACCTATATAGTCTAGCGATGGGTAGAGTCAGCAGAAACATTTTAGGAAATATTCTACGAAGACATTTTTCAATTACCTTAATACCTCTTTGCCCAGCTTCATCACAACTTCATCGGTGAAAAAGTCCAAAGTAACCAGATTACCAGACACAACAGTTTCTTACCCTGACCTCTGATCCAAACCTCTCAATCACAACCAGTTCATACCGGTATGTTAAGAAAGATAAGAGGCAAATCAATTTGCAATAGACAATACAATTAAGTTCACAATAAAAAAAAAATTACAGTACCCCAATTACATGACATATAAAAACAATTGTCGAAAAAAAAATTGGGTGTCTCTTTAGGTACAGTAACGGGCAATAACATGTTTTTGTAACATTTAATTTTAAGAGTGTAGGTATGGAGTTTCTAGACCACATAGAGAACTACTCTTTGAAATGGGCAACTACAGTACTTTCACAAAGTTATTATGCCTTGTGACTGGGACTGTAGTATCTTTTCGTTTCTATGACATTCAAAAAGACCCACACCTGCTACCCTACCATGACGTTTTAAAGCGGAACCTATTCCAGTGAGGAAAAGAGACAAAGATATACAGGGTGTATAGCGCCATCTCTTTCTCACACAGGAATAAGTACTAGGTGTCATAGTAACCCTACTGTCATCATTTTCCTGCCCTTGTCCCATTCTATTTGGGGTCGGCGCAACACGTTTTCTTCTTCCATTCTCCCCTATCAGACGTCCTGGCATCATTTACTCCTTTCGCCTTCATATCACTCCTTACATAATCTATCCATCTTTTCTTTGGCCTTCCTCTCGCTTTCCGTCCATCAACATTCAGATCCATCACTGTTTTAGTCACATGTCCTTCATCCCTCCTCATAACATGTCCATACCAAGTCAAACGACTCCCTTTCAATTTATCTGTAACAGGCGCAACTTTCATACTTCCTCGAATATATTCATTCCATAGTAACCCTATTGTATAATGGTCTAATTTACAGAGGGACCAGTCGGGGCCATCGCTTGCCGGGATTGCGGTTTATTCGAAATAGATACCGCAGCTCCGAAACATAAAGAGCTAAAGAAGGAATATGTGTGGGTTTTGGTCAGTGAAAGTCTGACACCCCCCCTCGACTTTGACTGAATAAACAGTGACCAAAATCCAAAACCGATTTTCTCGAGAAAAACCGAGTTTTACTTAGGATATAATAGAAGAACTATAAACGGTAATCGATACAGTAGGAGAAAATCGCATAAGAAGTTTGATAAGTGTATACGCATCAGTCTAACTCATTTGAAATTAAGTCACTCTAACTAAACTCACAGCTTTTGTTAAGTCTTCCAAATCATCCAGGTGGACACAGACACTACACTTTAGTCCATCAAGGTACCTAAACTAACATATGATCGATATTATTACAACGGCTGGTACTCAAATGTGTCTCTGACTTCACTAATTAGCTCTACACAGATATGTACAGTGTTATTGTAAACACTACAGAACAATGGTGTTAATTATAAAACATTGAGATCGAAAATATTTTTCGCCAAACTGCATTGTGATTAGGCGGTCTGTAGGGTGGCTATGATTATGATTAAAATTAAAAGTCATTTATTTTTAAACTAGGCTGATGATCAACAGTTTTTTAAAGTTATACAAGACAGTCCCCTAATACGCCCAGCCTTCGCATTGGATTTTAAAAGGGTTTTGCGTAGAAACTTATAAACGCAAATGAGGCAAAAGGAGGGTATAAATCGTTTCAAGTGATTTTCTATGCTTTCTGCCCATTCCCATGAAAACAAGGCGTAAGCTTATATAATACAGCTCCATATATTCTCTGTTATACTTTTGCTACGGATGTGAAATCATCAAATAACTTCCCCCGCTCTGGGCGAAGTAGGAGGGAGTGTCAGTCTTACTGACTAAAACCCACCCATGTTCCTTCTTTTGCTCTTTAGGTTCCGGGACCGCGGTATTTCTTTCGAAGAACCGACAACCCCGGCAGGTATTGGCCCTGGCAGGCTCCTCTGATCTCTGACATACTTTGATTTTAATATCTAATTTCTGGAAATGTTTTGTATTTAAATTCAGCATGAAATGAAATAACATTGGTAGAACACAATAAATTACACATTCACATAACATACATAAATGTATTTTATATTGTATTCAGCAATAACGGTTTGACTTTAACTTTGACATTAGTCTTATAAGCCAACTTAAAAAATGTAATCATTCGAAAAATAAATATCACTACGCCCGCGCCAGGGGTAAGGGTTAGGTTTGTTTGTAGCAATTTCTTTCTATATAATTTCGACAATCATCCTTATGCCATCACAAATAATGAAATCAAGTTTTATTGAGACCCCGGAATTATAATCAAACAGGAATTCATCATCATCGTCTTTCTGCTCTTGTCCCATGTAACTTAGGAGTCTGAAACACGTCTTTTCCTTAGATTCTCCTCTGTCAACCGACTTGCAATCTGAACCTTTTCAAGGGTCCCGTAATTCCGTAACTCAAAAGGAAAAATCGGATCCCTTAGGTAAGGATCACTTTGTTGTTCACCTGTCTGATCTTTTCCATCATTTTTCACACAATCCATCCATCGTTTCCTCGGTCATCTTCTCCTTTTACATTCATCAACACTCAGATCCATCACTCTTTTAGAATAGGAATTCGTAGTCCTCATATAGTTATCGCTGAATTTGTGTATATTTACCTATTTTATTTAGAAATAAGTAATTCACATTTTAGTAAACTGCATCCTATTTTTGCTTTTGTATTTTATTTTATTTAAAGCATACTGTTATTAACTGGCTTCAAAGAAGGAGGAGGTTGTGGCACAAAAGTCAACAAAACAAACCAAAAGTCACCGAGAGCCGACGACTCACTCATTTTTTATCGAATATTCATTTTCCATTGTAACTGCTGTGTGGTATTAACAGATCGTCCATATAGACATGAAACATATTATAGATACCCATAAACTACCCAAGCAATATAAATAAAATTTACATGTTTCCATTTCAATTTCCTTTTTTCAAACTAGACTAATGGTATGGCAGAGTAATGAGTGATCATACAGAAAAATTCGGTCGAAAGAACCTCCTCCTCTTTTGACGTCGGTAATGGTACAAAATACTTTTTTCCTAAACCATGGTCACAGTACATGTGACTCAATAATATTAGGGCATATTAATACAATGGCGGGTTGTTCGCATGTTTTGATAATCTATTATCCAAAAGGTACCATCAATTATTTCCTACATCAGCTATTACTCACTAAAATTGTAAATCTAAATCAAAATCATTTATTTCAAGTAGGCCAGTTACAGGCACCTTTGAACTGTCGAAACATTGAACAATAAAATGAAGCTACAGTCCCAGTCACAAGGCATAATAACTGTGAAAGTATAAGCCGATGCATTAAAGAAAGGAATCTTAAATGGCGGCTTGTACTTGGTACGCGCGACAGTGAATATGGACGGCACTAGTGTGCAAGCGAGAAAACATGATAAGCACCGCCATTTTAGATTCCTTTCTATAATGAACCGGGTTATACTGTAGTTGCCCATTCTAAAGCGTAGATCTCTATGGAGAAGAATGAGCAAGAAACTCCATGGACAATCTTTTAAATCAGAATATTGTTACAAAACTTTGGTTACATCATTCGTGTTAATATGGTAAACTATGATTCTACTACTTAACTAAGGACACATTTATCTTAGAATGTGCCTAACAATATTATAAAATCTAACTTGAAGCATTTGTGTGAATTACACAATTTATAGGTTTTTTTTTTAGTATCAATCACATCCCATGGCATTTCAGCAACAGCAGTCTTCATGGACAAGCTTTCTCAGTTAAATTTTGATACGCCCCCCGGGGAAAGTTATTTGATTATTTCCCATCAAATGTCGGTTGAGCAAAAAAAGCAATTTATTATTTTATATTTAATTTTTTGTTAGTACACGGCGACATATCAAGGGATACATTTCCAATATAACAAGGCCTCTGTTTGTATAAATTTCCCGTAAAACGAGAGGTCCGTTGGTTTTGTACAGCTTGATTGGTCGTCGTGCGTACACTATTAGTTTGTCAACTATCGCATAATTTACGTTGATAAGATGCGGGCTCAGATTGAAGCCTTGCAGAACTCTCATAGTAATTATGATAACTGAAGATATCTGGAGATGTTTTTCCTTTCAAGACCATTTTCTGAATCTTTAATTTAATTTATGTAAATGACGTATGCATAAAAAATAATCACCAATGTTTTAAATGAAATAGTAGTGCACTACTTGACCAATAAATCATTGTAACGCAATCGAAAGCATTTGTCAGGATACAATCAAATAAAGTATCATCAAATAAATGTTACCTAATAGTGACTAGTAATAGTAAAATAAAGACGAAGGAGATATGGTGCTCACCTCCAAATTAATTGAGGTAAGGGTAGGAAATTGATAATGGTGCCTATGCCTGCCGACCTAACTCAAAAAATATCTTTAGATATGACTAGCTGTTCCACGCGGTTTCACCCACGCTGCTCAGCACCTGTTGGTCGTAGCGTGATGTTATATAGCCTATAGCCTTCCTCATGAAATGGACTATCCAACACTAAAAGAATTTTCCAATTCCAACCAGTAGTCCCTGAGATTAGCGCGTTCAAACAAACAAACAAACAAACAAACTCTTCAGCTTTATAATATTAGTATAGATAAATCAAAAACCAAACTTAAATAGCGTATTGTGTAAATCAACTTGCTAACCTTGTATAATTTATCTTACGTGGTCCAAGTGTACTACATACGAATCACCATATAGTCAACAGAATGTAGAATCAACATTGAGTACATACTTTTATGACTTGTATCATTATAATTAAGCCTGGCATAAATGTTCAACTTACTTTTTTGGTTTCTATAAAGCTTTTAAATAGCTCGCTGGCGTTAGTGCTTACGATGAATATAATTGAAATGAGAAATACCATTTCGTAGTCAACACGCTTTAATATTTTTATTGTGTTGACACGAGTCTCAGTCTTCCATAAAGTTCAATTTATATATGACATAGGCTAAAAAATCCACAACAATAGTGTCCCCCCCCCTCCCCCCAAGCATCGGGTGTACTAACCTCCGCGCGAACTATGACCACCGAAGATAATAGGAACTATTTAATTCAATTAGAGGGTATTCCGTATAGCATTTGAATGCGCACATAAACGATAATACACTCGAGTGATTTTGCGCCAAAACAGAATGTCTGATGTTTTTTATTGAAACCCACGGGGTCTAAAATGGCAGAATGGTAATAGGATAATATGAATTACGTCATAATTCGTAAACTGGTCACAATAACTGCGTCTGCGACCATTTTAAGAATTTTAATGTAATTCTTACTAGTGTTTAGTGGTAGCATGGACCAATAGGCCCATAATTTTCGAAGTTATTTTTTTAAAGCTTAATTTTTTCCATACAATTGTTAAGTTTATATTTTAATATTTTATGTAGAAGATGTACGAAGGTGTTTAGCCATTGAATAATCTGTGGAATTAGTTGTAAATAAGATACTGTAAAATTGATTAACAATACAAGTAAAGAAAAACATGCAAATCATTTTGATAATTATCTTGATATCTAAGTCTTAAAGAAAGTAGTAACTCACAAAATTAAGTCCATTTGTTAATTTATGTCACATAGTCCTCCATGCACACTTATAAAACGTCGAGTTAAGGTGCACGGTTCGGGCGTGTGGTTTCCTATGAAGAAGAAACAGCGAGGAACTCTGATAAACAGAGAGTTAATAGACTTCTTTTTGTGTTAGTTAGTTCCATCATCAACTTCATCTCTGTTTTCAGGATAAAGCGCAATACACATTGAGCCCGCCGCGCCGGGCCGCCGACTTATGTCGGCAACTTTTTGTCGGCGGTCTAGTTGTCGGCTTCACTTAATACAAGTCAGAAATTTTTTTCGGCGGTATGTCGGCGGCTTGAGATGAGAAATTTATTTGGGATTCACGTCGAGCGTCGCCGGGCAACTGAGCGCAGGCGTACCCAAGCCGCCAACATATCGGCGGGCAACACGTGCAGGCGCATGTAGTCGACATGATTTTTTTCATACAGGCCGCCGGTTTGTGTCGCCGGGCTTTGTCGGCGTCCCGGCGGGCTCAGTGTGTAATGAGCTTTAGATTAAGATTAATATACCCCTTGAAAAAAAAACAAATTCCTAGCTGTATCTAGTCTAATAGAAAGCAGTTCAATATTAGCATTTTAAATGGAGAAGACAACTGATCTCAACAAGTCCGTTCACTTCTAGCACAAAACTAACTAGCCCTGTAAAAATAGTCTAACCCCCGAATACTGAAACGTCACTCAAAATTTAAGTCCCACTTAAGTTTTACAGAGACTCAGAAGTGACGTTTGACCATACAAAATCTAAAGTTTAAGAGCTGCTCAAATGTTAAGCAGCCTTCACATTTTGAGTGACGTTTCAGTATTCGGGGGTAAGTTCTACAAATGATAGCCAAGAGCAATGACTTTTTGTGCCCCCAAGGCATAGAGTACAACAGCTACTTCATTAATAAAGTAAGTACCTACTATATTTTATGTTACTACACTTATCTTACTATAATTATAATTATCTTCCATCATATCTCTTTATTTAATGAGGCTTAAAGATGTCTTCTGATAATGGATTGCACTTAAGTTGTTTACAACAATTGATTGCTGTGTTAGTGATTGACATTAACTTTTGTATTATTTTGTTGATTAATTTAATAGTAAGCAATCTTGAAATTGGTAGGCTAACGTGGTAGAAATTGATGAGACAAAATGTAAACTAATCTCAACTCGTAATATACATACCTAATGTCCATGTTTTTTCAAATAAATGATTAAGATTATCAGGTATCTGGGGAGATTGAGCTCCGCTACTAAGACCGTTTTTTCACCCCTATAAAACCCAATATTGCAGCTTTCATTGAAATTATTGGAGTTGTTTTGAAGAACATGGTTATGTAATAGTTGTATACAAATATTGCAAATTTATTAGCTTGCCAATGTGACAACACGGCCAGTTTCTTGGGGACATTGCCAACTGACAGTCATCATTATCTGCCTAGCCTTTTCCCAACATAGTTGGGGTCGGCTTCCAGTCTTACCGGATGCAGCTGAATATCAGTATTTTACATGGAGCGACTGCCTATCTGACCTCCAAAACCCTGTTAGTACTGGGTAATACGATACGGTAAGACTCAACATTGCCAACTGACAGTGTTGAGGACAAATTTTTTTATACTATTTTTTCATTGATTTATAAGTTAGTTAATTGGAGTTTGATAATAATTAAACAATTAATAAAATTTAATAATCAAAAGTAGTTTTTTGATTTTTATGGCTGAATAAAGATAGTATTATTTAATAGTATAAAATGTAGCACATGTATTCCTTTAATGAGTTCAGAAAATCTTTTTTATCTATTCTATACTCTCTTAAAATCTGCTGTTGGCTGTCAACAAGGTGACCCACTTGGGCCAGTGATTTTTAGTTTAGCTATCCACCCAATCATTAGACGGCTAAATTCCAAATTTAACGTTTGGTACCTCGATGATGGAACCTTGGGCGGCGATGTAGATACAGTCTTAAAAGACCTAATTTATTTAAAAAAAGAACTTCATTCTATTGGCCTTGATCTCAATCTTTCCAAATGTGAATTATATTTAGCAGACAGCACCGACAAAGGACTGACTTTATCCAAATTCAACACAATAGCCCCTGACATCAAAATTATTGACAAAAGTTCTCTTCGTCTCCTTGGGTCTCCTATCTTCGAGAATTCCTTTCGAGATTTTATCGATGAAAAAATCCAAAAATTTAATGATGTCTCAGAAAGATTGCTCCAAATTAACATGCATTCGGCTATTACTATAATTCGTTACTGCTGTTTTGGCCCTAAATTAACATATTTCCTACGTGCTTCCCCATTATGGAAGCACACTAATCTTTTGGATAAAATGGATCAAATTATCAGACATACCTTATCTTTAATTTTAAATGTGGCTCTGGACGACCGAGCTTGGGCTCAAGCCACTCTTCCCATTCGTTTGGGAGGACTCGGCGTCCGCAAAATTTCTAGTATTAGTCTACCAGCTTTCTTATCCTCGGTCCACGGTACTGAGAAATTAATCAGGAATATCTGGCTTCCACACTGATTGATTTTGATGTGCCATGCTTCTCCGAGGCTAAGGATGCTTGGAAAGTCGCTTGCCCGAACACTGAACAACCCGACAAACCATTTTCCCAGAGACAATGGGACGAGCCGCTCTGCAGAGTAGTACAGAATAATCTACTGAACACGTCTGCTACTACTGCTGAGCGTGCGCGCCTTTTGGCTGTGGGCAAGTGGGAGTCGGGTCTTTGGCTTTACGCACTACCGTCGTCGAGCATAGGCACTTTGTTCGACGACACTACTTTCCGCCTCGCTGCTTCCTTACGTTTAGGTGCTCCTTGTTGTTCTCCTCATCGCTGTCATTGTGGTGAAGTAGTCAACAGCCTTGGACACCACGGCCTATCATGCAGCCGAAGTGCGGGCCGTTTTGCGCGGCACGCGAATATTAACGACATCATCCGTCGAGCTCTTGTCACCGTCGGCGTTCCAGCTGTTTTAGAACCCAATGGCTTGGCACGCGACGATGGCAAAAGACCGGACGGTATGTCTTTGTTTCCTTGGAAGTTGGGTAGGCCTTTAGTGTGGGACGCAACGTGCGTCGATACTCTTGCGCCATCCCATCTTCCTAGCTCTTCGTGCTGCGCTGGCGCTGCTGCTGCGGCTGCAGAGAACCTCAAGCGGCGTAAATATAGTAACCTTATTGGGAACTATATTTTTGAGCCGTTTGGGGTTGAAACTCTGGGACCGTGGGGTCCTTGTGCTCACAGCCTTTTTAAGGCAATATCAAAACGTTTGGTTGACACTTCCCGTGACCCAAGAGCTGGCTTTTACTTTGGCCAGAGGCTTAGCGTTGCCATACAACGTGGCAACGCGGCCAGTCTCTTGGGGACATTGCCAACTGACAGCGTTGAGGACGAATTTTTTGACGCTATTTTTTAATTTCTT
Organism: Ochropleura leucogaster; assembly: GCA_958449745.1. Lineage (NCBI taxonomy): Eukaryota > Metazoa > Arthropoda > Insecta > Lepidoptera > Noctuidae > Ochropleura > Ochropleura leucogaster. The sequence goes on from OY288203.1 coordinate 1,613,631, forward strand.
TATAAGTTTAGTTTAGTTTAATAATTTTAGTTTAATTTATAATTAGTTTAAACAATATATTTAGGAGCTTTCTATACTCATAATGACTGTGAAGTTCCCCCCTAGTTGGGTAATTTTTGACCATGTGTGAAGATAAATAAATAATAAATAAATAAATATCTTGGGACAACTCACACACGGCTATCTGATCCCAAGCTAAGCAGAGCTTGTGTTATGGTAACCAGACAACTGATATACATACTTATACAAATTTATAAATACATACATATTATAGATAAATCACACCCAGACACAGAACAAACAATCATGCCCATCACACAAAGTTTGTCCTGGGTGGGAATCGAACCCATGACCTCCGGCTCAGCAGTCAGGGCCACTAACCACTGGACCAACAGGCCCGTCATATATATCGTCGTAGATGCCTACACTAGTGGTGCGCAAGAATGAGCTTGACTTGATTATGTAGGCCTATGCTTAAGCTGAAAAAAAAAGTTTGGAACTTCTGGCAAGAGCACTGTTAAATTAATTGTATTTTTCAAATAGGATGAATCTTCTATTTCAAGAGAACTTATTTGGTTTCTAGAACTATGCAAAGAATTTTAAATTAATTTCTAAAAATATGGTTACAAAACTACAAAACTCACTACTATCACTTACAAAACTTCAAACAGACCATAAATTTAGATGTTTTAGAGTTGCATCTGTCAAAATCATTTTAAAATGCATACAAATTGTTAGGTTATTATGCTTTTTTAAATGAAAGTAATTGAAATGATAAATGAATGAAGCCGGGGATTTAAGGCACCCAACTCAGACAGGTTATTTTAGAGGTTAGTTATGGTGGTGGCAGAGTCGAGAGTGTGTGCAGTGAGCAAATACACCCCGTATAGCAAATACGGGGTGTATTTGCTCATCATCAACATTTTATTTATTATGCCATTGACTTTGCTCTTTTTATTATTACTTGCAGTAAGCTATTTTGCCCTATAATAAGGCAATTTTTCTCAGAAATCGTAGAATTAAGATTGTGACCTAATAAAATAAACTACACACCAGGCAGGTTGGGAAAGTAGGGGGGAACCATACACGATTTCCCCACTCTTCTCCCATCACCCTCCCTCCAAATTCAAGCTCGATTCTAAACCTTACCCTTAATTAATGTTATTATATCGTAAACATTTTATTGTAGGACACCAAACTAAGCAAGACGTGTAGACATTAGCAAGGCCGATTTTTAAATAGAACTTTAAGTTGCACTTACCTTTCCAACTAGTGACTGCTTTCTAAATAGGGCTCTTCAAGCCCGTATCATCCATGTATTTGTTTACTAACTGTCCTCAAGATATCACACTAAACGAACACTGTTATCACTCATTTTATTGATAAATTAGAAAGTAAATAATATATTTCTATCACACCTGATAACATTTAAAGCCACTGATTACAAAACCCTAAGGAGATTTTATGTTAAAAGCCATGCGCTCACTAAATATCAAACGTCTATTTTGTATGGTTACATTTATGAAAGTGAATAACATTCGCAAAATTTTGCACACAAATAAAATCGTCAACTTCATTCAGTAAAAAAATACCAACCAATGATAGAGATAACCTGTCATTGTCAAAATAGCTGTCACTTACTTATATAATATTTAGTCGACTTTTAAAAGACCAACACATTAATCGACTAAAAAGCGGGAATGATCTGGGGTTTTTAAATGCTTTGGGTAGTGAAAATAAGGGTTGAGAATTCGTACCAAGGTAGAGAACGTTCGTACGGTACCCAATGTTGTAGAAAAAACTATTCCATGGCTGTCTATAGTATTTATTGTTTGTATTTTATGATGTTCTCTACAGTTTCTTGAAGCCACAATTTAAAGTTATTTGTTGAGCCTGGGAGAATAGTCGACATCGGCTCAGTTGCCAAAGAAGAAAGAAAGAAAAAGCAATTAGTTGTCAATGTCATGAGATCAATCTGTCAATGTCAATACATGTCCTGACAGGCTCTGATTTCGCGTATTTTCGTAATTTCGTAGAAAAATACGATAAACGAAACGAAATATTAGTTTTGTTATTTGAATTTGGTCCTACAAAACATACAGTAATCAATCCATAATACCCAAAACATGGAAGTACTCAACAAAAAGTCGAAGAAAAGACCGATGAAAATCGAGGAGATGACTAAGGAGCAAGTGCGTCTAGCAATATTGAGGAAACGAGAGTGTAATGCTAAGGCTCAAATGATTGTCGAGAGCCTCTTGGAACCGAGCGTCACTGAGACATACTTACTCCAGTGCCTTCCAGACATCAATCTGGCGCATTTCGAAGATGTAATAGAAGAACGATCCATTATACGTTTATGTGGCTATCCACTGTGCAACAAGGCTTTGTCAATGAAGGATATACCTAAACAGAAGTACAGGATATCATTGAAGAGTAACAAAGTTTACGACATCACTACTAGAAAGAGTTTCTGCAGTAACACTTGTTATAACTCAGCAATGTATATTAAGAAACAGATGTTAACTAGCCCGCTATGGTTCAGGGAGTATGAAGAGATTCCAACATTCCACCTTTTAAAGTTAGATGCAGTAGGCACAATGGGTGAAGAAGTAGACATAACAGTGTTTGAAAGACCTAAAATCTTCGAAAAACAAGCATTTACTGCAATCAAAGATTTTGCTGAAGCAAGCCTTACTGAAATGATTCCTGATTCTCAAGATGGAAACGAGAATATTAAACAATCAAATGACATGAAAAATGAAGAAATTTCTACAAATCAGAGTGATTTAGATAAAGTAATGGAATCAATAAATGAACAACTAGCAAATATTGACTTAAAAGGTGATAACAACAACTTCCGGAACCCGGATGTTTCTGCGAAATCTAAACATGAAAGTAAAGACAATAATCAGAAAACAACTGCAACATGTGATGATACATCTGTAAGCTCAGACATTCCTACAACTGTAACTGATACACCTGCTAAGAAAACTCATAAACCAGCACCAAATCCACTAAACATTGTGGGCGATATTGTAGAGAAACCAGAAAAGAAAATTGACCCAATACTAATGACCCATGTTTCTACAGCTGTTGAAAAAGAAAGCAAAAACCAATCAAACAAGAAATTGCCAAAGAAAAAGCAACCTTTGGTAACTGCATTAACTATTGAAGTTGAAAAATGTCTGGCAGAATGGTTTACTTTAGACACCATTATCTTTTTATTTGGCGAGGAGAAAGTCCGAGAAATGGTTGCAGACAAAGGAGAACACATCAGAAATTATCTAAATAATTTTGCTAAAGGAATATTCTACAGTTCTAATGTATATGACCAGTACCAAGCATTATGCAAGAAACTCAACATGCTTGAATTAGAAGATAGAAAATTTGACACTCAAATAAGGGAGACAAAACCGTTGCCCGACTACACAATGCTGCAAGAGGATAGCAAGAAAATGCAGTTAAAAGTGAAAGCCTTTTTCTCAGGAGAGACTGAAGTTATAGCACTAGTGACCGAAGAACCAGAATCATCTCCAGAAATCATGGAAGATGAAAACAGAACCAATCTGCCATTAATAGACAAAAACTCGCAGAATGCTTTGCGGCGACGGATAGTATGTCAACACTTGAACAAAGTATTGCCTGACATTATGCTGTCTTTGGGTCTACTCAGTCTTTCAATAAGTTCTGATATTCGTTTGTTAGTAAATACTTTTAAATTAAAAGCTAACAACATTATGTTTAAGCCCATACAATGGATGTTGATCGTAATCATTTTTATAAAGCTTCTTTCTCTGAGAGACAAGAGGCTTGAACATTTACTTGCACAGCCAAATTCATTCCAGCATATGCAGCTGTTGCTTTTAAGCTATAAACAAGATGGAGGTTACTTAGAAAGACTGATAAGCTGGCTGACTGATGTTGATAGGCTGCTTGATACTAGTGATAAGCAATTAACTTTAGAATAGATTGTAAATACGATAATTTATTTATTATTAAACATATTTTTTAAATCTTTTTTTTTTGTACTAGTGACAACATAAATCTGTGAACTAACGCTGACGACACTGTCATCATTTTCTTGCCCTTGTCCCATTCTATTTGGGAAAACCATGCTGTAACATCGTTAATTACCCATCCTAGAAATTCCTGTGATTTTTTAAAGGATAGGTAGCTAAAAAGAAAGAACAATTTAACTTACAACAATAAACTTTAATAAAATTCTCTCAATAATTAACTACTTAAATTAGGATCTAATATTGATAATGCAGCACCTACTAAGTGCAATGACCCTGTAATTAAAACAGAAGACCTGTCATCTACCTTTTGTTTTTTCAAATTGACCAAAGCATCAGCCACACATCCTGCAACCGTTACGTCTATACAACCTTCTTGGAAGTGTTGCCATATTTCTGCGTGTTTTTCACACCTGGCAATAAGTTCTTCTTGTTCAACTAAAGAGTAGTTGTCACTGTTTTTGCTTATGTTTTTGTGGGCGGTTGGGATTACGAAGTAGACTGATTTGAATCCCACGTCTTTGAGAGGTTGTAGTAGAATTTCAGCGTTTCTGTCCCCTGTGGCACTGAATATCAGTACTTTGTCATGTGACCTGCGGAATCAAGGTTCAGGTTAAAATTAGAACTGCTACATTTCAAAGATTTTTATGCCCTATTTCTGGTCTGATTTTATGTTATGATTTCACAAATACTAAGAAACGCATAAATTAAGCAATAATATTATTGCAGTTATGTATGAAGTAGGTAATATTTTTGAGCAATTTCGGACAGTTTTGCACAGTTAATTAATATCTTCCATCTTTTTTTTCATAGCTTATTCTGTGTCTTACTGCTTGGCAAAAGCCCAACAGGGGATTTTACATCTATCTTGACGATTTTAGCCCTAAATAAAAATAACTGTTAAGAAGTTCTCACCTATTACGATTCTTAAACCACTGCGCGCAAATTTCCATAGACTCCTTAGTATGCGCCCCATCCAAATAAAACTTCGCGTAATCAGAATCCACAACCTGATACCTCCCCGGCCATTTGCAAGAAGTCAACCCAGTCATAGTTTCCTTGGTCACACATTTCACTACTGTATCTAATACTGGTTTTGTCACGCCATTCTGGCCGTTAACTGCGGGTTTGATAAGACCGTTTTTCCTGTGTATTGGCTTGGTGATTCTCATCCAGGCGTGGGCTAGTTGGATAGCTAGGGAGGCATTGGTCTGATATGCCTCTACGTCGACTGGTAGTAAAGCACGTTCTTTGTTTGGGAATGTGTAGGTGTTATAGGCAGGTACTACTGTTAGGGGGCACTGGAAATGAAAAAATACATTATTACATGACATCACACCTGTATTTCTTTCGGCGAGGCAGGCAAAGGTTTACTTAATAGGTTAGTTACCAAAAAAAAAAAATAGTCCGTCTTTAAGATTAATGAAAAATAAGGGACATGTATTTTTTATTTGTAAATTAAACCAAAACTGACAAAGATATAGCCCATTAAAGTTACGTGTGACGTCACGCGTTGCTGCATTTTTTCGCAAGGAGTGACGTCACACGTAAGGTAAGAGACGGACTAAATAGTATGCAATTACTTTGACCCTGGAAACTTAATTTCGCCAGATAAAGTCCCATGATAGGTGGCGAGCCATTCCCATCAATCCGGCACGAACCGCCCTTCCTTGACTGCTACTGAGAAATTCCTAATGGCAAACCAAATAATATTTGCACCACCGGGTTGTAGAACCCAGGATCTTGTGCCCAGCAGTGTCGCTTGCAAACCGCTAGACTAGCGAGGTAGATATTAAAAAACCCGGCAAAGTGCGAGTCGGACTCGCGCACCGAGAGTTCCGTACAAACTTGCGACATAAACGGCCATATCTTTGGCTTCGTAGATTTTAAGGATTAATTTTTATCGCTCTAAGGGACGACAGGCTTTGAGTATATCTCTACTTGTTCCCGAGATAAAGGGTCTTGACAGACAGACACGGTTGGCGCAGTGGCTGAGCGAGCGACTACTGCGCTGCTTCTCCAGAGTTCGATCCCTGCACGGAACAAATATTTGTATGACCTACAGATAGTTGTTACGGGTCTGGCTGTTTGTGTATGTGAGTTTTAAATGTTTGTAAAATGCACCCACTATACAGGAGAAATTCCGCGTGTGGGGCAATGTTTTTAATAAAAAAAAAACAGACGGACAGCAAAGTGATCATTTAAGGGTTCAGTTTTTTTTCTTTTTTTTCCTTTTAAGGTACAAAACCCTAAAGATAAGTTAAGTTTGGTACCACATTATCCACAACCTGGGATTCCGTGTCATCCTCTTCCACGTTTTTGCCGCCGAAAGTAAGTACCTACCTTAAAACTACTAGCAACATTCTTCAACACATCCATGGCATCGTTAGGCTGGTCCACTGTGTAAGCCTCGCAGCCAGGCTTCATAACTCCAGCTTTAGCTGCCGCGATCTCCGGCAGAGTGGTGCCAAGTATCGACGTGTGGTCTAAGCCTAGGGCTGTAATACCGACGACTGGGACTTGTCTGGGAAAAAACGTTGTCATGGGTAATTCAAAATCAAAAGTCATTTATTCAAATTAGGCTGATAATCAGCACTTTTTGAACGTCGCATTACAAGAGACAGTCCCACAAAAACGCCCTGCCCTTCGCCACTTCCTAGTGTTTTAGCTGAGAAGAAGAAGTGGCGGAACAAACTCCCCAGCAACACACCTGTCTGTCAGGTTATAAAAACCAGATTTTATACAATTCCGTTTATCACAAGAAATTATAAAAAATAAGAAATTATTCATTCATTGTCACTTGTCAGCTAGCAAACACCAATTATATATAAAAATAAAAAATAAAATTACCCAAGTCTAAATAATAAATTCACTAGTCTAACGGGTGTGCCCGCTTACATGTGCAGTGAAGAAGTATCAGGTGATAAACTAGGACCAATTGTATTACAACACTATTTTATATTGTATACTCTGTGCCGCCATAATGCCATTACACTCAAGCTCAATTCGCATGACTCCACCTGCCACGTCGATCTAAAATTCTAAATCTAATATCCCTTGTACTTAAATGTAAATCAAAAGCATTTATTTCAATTAGACCATTTTTTTTCGGGTGGGATATCACCAAATGTCTTCCCCCTCTCTGAGCGGAGCGGGGGGGCATGTCAGACTTTTACTGACTAAAACCCACCCATATTCCTTCTATTGCCCTTTACGTTCCGGGGCCGCGGTATCTCTTTCGAACAACCCGCAACCCCGGCAGGTCAATTAGACCATTACAGGCACTTTTGAATGTCAATAAAAACAAAATGTTAAAGCTACAGTCCCGGTCACAAGACAACAACTTATGAAAGTTCTGTAGTTGCCCATTCCAAAGCGTTGAAATATACACTTTGCTCTGGTGCACGATTTTTTCAGCTATAACCTAACCTAACCATAAAAATCTATTTCATAAGGTTGATTGTTATGCAAGCAACTCACTAAAGCAATAAAATTTTATTTCACCTTAGAACATTAGTGTAGTCCACAATGCCGCCGATGCCCACCTCAACGATGGCGACATCTACCTTCTCCTTTAGGAACACGTTGAAAGCCATCACCGTCAGGAAGGCAAAGTACTTCGGCATGTCACCTTCAAATGCCTGGAAGGATTATTTTTCTATAATATTAGCTGTGCCCAGGCAGGGCCGGATTTAGGGGTCTAGAGGCCTCGGGCAACAAAGGAGTGGAGGCCCCCTTGCCCCAAATTATTTTCCAAATAAAATGAACAATTTTTTTCAGTCGAGTTTTTCAATAAATAATTTATTCTGAAACCAAATAGCTTCTCTTAGTATTTAACCCTTTGACCGCCAGAGTCGGATTTATCCGACAAAAAATTTCGGGCTCATTCCGCCCGAGTCGGATTTATCCGACACAAAACCTAGTTAAGTATTTACACAATTTCTATACATATTACGATGTTTTAGCCTAAAATACATTGCTTTTTCGAAAGTTTATATATTCAACCTTTTATTTAATATTATAATTCAGATTTACCATAACAAGAAACAAATTAAAATACTATTTCAATAAGGTAAATTTACTAATATTATCCCTGAGAAAGTGTATTGACTTCCAACGCTTATGCCGTGTTTATCAGACAGTAGTGATGAGACATAATGTTAGAATTTATAAGATAGGGATTATGCATAAACAAAAATATTGAATAAAATACTAAGTTCAAATAAAAGAAAAGTACAATAAGTATTGTTATTTTATTAATATGTCATTTTTGCTCTGTGTAAAGCTATATTTTTGAAAGAAATTTGCAATTTCGATATATTTGTAAGGATAACTATAAACGCAAATTCCCATCCCTAGATTATGTCCTTTTTCGCTAGTGCAGCCAGCGCCTGCGTCGGATAAATACGTTTGCTCATGACGTCACGAGCGAGTTGATCCATATGGAATTTTCCATTAGAGTTGCGGGTAAATAGTTAATATATTTTACGTTCGTGATTATAAAATTGAAATTTAACATGACGACTGTTGACGAATTAATAAGAATTCTGGAAGGCGATGACGATGACGAGTTTCAGTCAGACGAAGAAATTGATATTGATGAAGAGGTAATTATGTCTTTTATTAAATTGTTTTGCTTAAGTTTATTGTGAAGTGAGAAATGGTAATCTTATCTTTTCTATCTTCACTCAAACGGTCAGAACACGAGTCATACCTACCTGTTACCTACGTTTCTCGAGTATAATCATGTCACCGCCGCAGTGACCAGTGATATATACCTACAGACGTGCGATAATATAATAAAGTAATAATATTATTGAGAATGAATTAATGAAAGATTATTAGGTAAATAATAGGTTTGTACTTTCTAAGTAAGATTATGTTGTAGGTAGATAGTTGCTATTACAAAAATAATTTTTTTTTTCTTTGATTTTCATAAAGTAATAAATAGTAGGTAAGTATGTACGTAGTTATAAATTCAAATATCATGAGTCAGTCATCAGCCAATTTAATTTAATTTTATATCGACATCGAAAAATTTATCTAAGTAAGTATACATAACATCTCTATTTTTGTAGGTATTTATTTTTCGATTTAATGTGCCGGGCGCTGGGGGCACGCCAACTGATAAAAGTTGTGGCGGTTAAAAGGCAAACACATATAAATATAATCGGAAACAAGAATTATTTGAAATTAAATTTTAGTGTCAACGAACGGAACCTATCGAGCTTTTTTTGCCGAAAAATCGTTGATGATTTCGCTGAAATCCAGTTCTCGGAGTAAATCGCTCTAGAATAAATCAATGATTTCTGTTTCTGTTAATATTTAAGATTAATATAATCAAATAATCATGTATGTATAAAGTACTTTAGGCTGTAGGTAAAAGCGAAAAAAAAATATCAAAGGAAAAGATGTTTACTAGTTGAAATTTGAAAGATTTTTTTTTCCGAAGTCGCTATTGTGGAGGCCCCCTGCTTGTGGAGGCCCCGGGGCTGTCGCCCCGGTTGCCCCCCCCTAAATCCGGCCCTGCCCAGCAGTTTCAGCCGCTGCTCACTTAGGGGTATGAAAAATAGATGTTGGCCGATTCTCAGACCTACCCGATATGTACACAAAGTTTCGTTTGAATCGGTCCAACCGTTTCGGAGGAGTATGGGAACGAAAACTGTGACACGAGAATTTTATATATTAGATTAACAAAATAACATGTACCTAGGTACATGTACGATTTCGATGAAAGTTGCAATACTATATCGTGGTTTAAGGTAGCAGAAAATCGATTTAGCTAGGTCTCATATCTGGGATAATAAATACGTTTTCTATATTCCGTCAGATCGTTGGATTTTCAACTCTCGGCCCAGAACTACGAGTTTTATAAAACTAACAGTCTGGCTGTCTCGACGTACCTACAGAATTACTATTGAAAATGTAGCAGCTTGTATTTATTTAGGTGTACAAGGTATCATACAGCTCTAATGAAAACGTTACCTTACTCGCATCCAACATATCATGGACCTGATGGAAATGCCTCGCGAACTGTTCCTCAGTGATGACACGACCATTCAGCCGTATGCGCTCGCGCACCGCAACCAGGTGCGGCGACGAGTAGAACCCTGTACGGAACCCATGGTGGCGGAGGATGGACTCGCACATCGCGCTTGTTGAACCCTGAAAATTATCGTGCATTTTTATTCAATGTTGCGGGCATTTTCGTTAAGAACATTCGAATTTGAACCATATGCGGTAGACTTACGATACAGGAGTTACGATTGTAAGTATGTATTTGATACGAGGTAATTAGTCGCATTGTGATATTAAAAACTATAAAGTTGGTTTTAATTAGATATTTACGATCACTAAGTAGTTGTAAACAGCACCTGATTGCTAATTGGGTGCAAAAGTTTTTATTTGCATTTATAGCTGATAAAACAATGTCGTGTTTGAAATTAAGTACCTGTAAATTACTTCATAAAACGGTTTCAGAAAGAATATTTCCCGTGGTTTAGGTTTAGAATATACTATATTTCCAAAACATATTCTTGCAGTCTTTATTATAGTTAATACAGGTATTTTCTGTTATACAACAGGAAAAAAACAACTTATCACGTCATGACTGTTTTGGCGCCACCCACCGGCCGACAGCTGCCTAATATTCGGCAAGATACTCGGTCAGGAAGCTCGCAAAAATCTAGTATTCGGCTTATTCGGCGTATGGCCGAATATGCGATCAATATCTTATCTTTACTAGATAAGACTATTACACAGATATATGTAGAGTCGACGGCAGGTCAACCTATACTAAACTATTATAACCTGATCTCTCTACTACGAATCGCACACCCGTAGTAGAGATCTGGTTCAAATGGTTTTGTATAGGTAGATTGATGTGCCGTCGTCAGTACCTACATTCTTGTTTTACCTGACTGCCCGACATTAAAGACAAGGCTATGTCTATAGACACCAATGTTCAGGGTCTTGGCATGTCAGCAGCGTCTCCGGAACACAAAGGTAAGAAAAGGAACATGGATGGTTTTAGTCAGTACAAAACTGTCACTCCCTTCCGCTCCGCCCAGAACCGGAGAAGTAGTATTTGATGAATACCCAGCCGAAAAAAAAAGCTTTTACATGCGCGCAGTTCGTAACTGTAACTAGCCAATAAAAACAAATCCTACTAATACCTATCTATACTAATATTATAAGGCTGAAGAGTTTGTTTGTTTGTTTGAACGCGCTAATCTCAGGGACTACTGGTTGGAATTGGAAAATTCTTTTAGTGTTGGATAGTCCATTTCTTGAGGAAGGCTATAGGCTATATAACATCACGCTACGACCAACAGGTGCTGAGCAGCGTGGGTGAAACCTCGGGGAACAGCTAGTTATAATTATAAATGCGAATGTTTGTGAAGATGGATGTATGGATGTTTGTTACTCTTTCACGTCAAAACAGCTGAACGAATCTTGAGAAAATTTGGCACAGAGGTAGATTATAGTCTGGAATAACACATTTTTATTTCGATATCATGCGGGTGAATTTGCGGGCGTCAGCTAGTCAATGATATTTCCACACTCAACTCGAATGGTGTTTACACATCACTCCCGGCTTCATCATATGTCCTTAGATGTAAGCTAAGATAGTGATCTTACAGTTAATAAGGTGATAAAAAGATTACCTTTCCTTTGGTCCCAGCTATATGTATCACAGATAATTCATCTAACTTTGTGAGGGACACTCCTGTTCTCGACAGATAGTATTCCATATCCTCTAGGTTTGTGCATTTCTGAAATATTTCATTGAAAATATAGATATTTACTTATATCAGCGAAAATCACTGATTCACTCATCGCGAAATCTCAGAAAGTACAAGTGTTAAAAGTCTCAAATTTGGCATGGGGTTCTAGGACGTGATTTTGTAAAATTCGACCAATAAGAGAGTGAAACAGGGTGGCAAAGTTTGTATGGGAGAATGCGATTCCTTGGCCTTTTTTCACAAAATTAATATTTATATTACATCACGCTACGACACTAAGGAGCGAGTGAAACCGCTTGGCAAAACTAGTCAAAATTGTTATAATGACACACACTTTTATAAGACAAACATAACATACAGCTTGTTGTTTAATGGTGGAATTGCCATTTTTCTGACCAATGTAAAATAAACTGACTAGCACACATTACAAAAATACTTACGTGTAAATATCACGCATTTAAAATGAGAAATTATTATTTAGCCTTAAGCTTAACATGATGCATCTCCCATATAAAAGTGTAGATATTAAATTAAGTGACCATTAAAACATGCAGAAGACAATATTATGAAATGAAAAATTATTGGAACCTAATAACTTTTCAATAAATAAGCTGTGTAATATAATGATATATTTTTTAATGAAGTTGTTTTTTAATTACTCTCACACGCATTTTCGGGATAAAACCCAGTACTATGCGTTTTATTTTTTAACTTAGAAAAGGATGAAATGATTGAAAGCAAGGGAGCGTGAGCCACAATTCAGATGACAATATTTACCACAACATGCTGTGACTCCCATGAAGTAAGAAGAGGAGTGCAAGCTATCACAAACAAACATTTACCTGAGTTATCGGATGTAGATTGTTGTTACTTACTTGTCCCGTTCTTATGTCTTTACGGATCTGTTCTATGGTCGCCTTGTTTGATTGGAGGACATTTAATTTGCGTACAGCCTCCTGAAATACGAATTAGTATAATGTGAAGTATTTTGTTACATTACATGGGGATTAAGGCGCGGTAAGAAGCTAATCTTTAGGTATCGCGGAGATGAATCTAGCTGCTGACACAAGTATTCGACAGTAGTGCATCGAAAGAATAAGGGCGAAACTATTTCGGAGTTTGATTTTATTTGAATATCATGTCCGCCAAAATGTAAGACATTTTGCAGTTTCAATTGAATATTAAAAAAAAATACAGTTCCGTATTTTTAAGTTTTAGATGTGTCTTTTGTCTATAAAATTTCCTGTTATAGATTTAAAAATATGATGGTGGCTTTAACAATTGAGAATTTCGAGACGAATATATTTTTTTTCGTGGTCTATTAAACATTATTTTTTCGAAGTACTAGACCACTTTTGTAAACTGTTTTTGTTTAAGTCTTTTCTTTATATATTTGTTATCAAGTTATCTGAAATAAATGAATTTTAATTTAATTTGACAATACACTGTATTTTTTCTTTGGCTTTTGGTATAGATACGGCTAACTCTGCGACGTAAATCTAGACGTATTACACAGTATCTACTATGTACAGCGACTTATAACATAATTGGTAAGAGGTAGGTGTACTATTAGGTTAGGTACAGCTCTGTCTAGACCTTTGGAGATTACAGGCGTGATGTTAAGTACTTATTTATTTTAGTTTCTATACGAACATTGCTGTAAGTAGTTAAGTCTGATAAGTTCGTATTGTGACCGGCCTGTACCTACACATTTTTTTTTAAAACTAAATAGTGTAAAATAATTTTATTTCCGGAAGTCGGTGACCTTTAGCGACTTTCGGAAGTAAAGGTATTTTCTACGATTTGGTATTTTTTTTAAAGTCAGTTTTTATGGTTTTGCGAATTCATTTTTTTATTACAGCATTTTAGTTATAGTATGATCATATCTCACACAATTTCCTAATGAGTAGGTATCCAAAACCTTTGAATACTTGTGGTGTACTCTAAAATAAGTACTTAATATGATGATGATATCATTATTATTATGTAAGTACTTACTTGGAATTTCATACTGGTTTTTAGAGGTAGTTGAGGATTGCGTAAAAACTACTGTGGGGTATCCTCACTATCAATAATATTAAACAGACAGCTACTTATTTGTCAAACAACACAATTATAAGGCCAAGCTTTTTTTCCATGTGTTGTAATAGGAAAGTTTCCAAAAAAAAAATAGTCCATCTTTTACATTATTCAAAAATAAGGTACACGTTTTTTCAGGCGTTGCTGCTTTTTTTCGGAACGAGTGACGTCACACGTAACTTTAATGGGCAATATCTTTGTAATTTTTGGCCTCATTTACAAATAAAAAAATATAGTCCCTTATTTTTGAATAGGTAATTTAAAGAACGGACTAAATAGAATGTAATTTCTTTGACCCCGGAAACTACCCTGACTGACCCTATTTTTAGGCTGTATGTTGAATAAATATTATTTCGCGACTGTAATATCTCACATAACTTAAATGATGAACACAACCATTTATTTTCACTTAATCCCATTGAATGTCAATTTCATGAAAAAAAAACATTTAGTCTAACCACTGACCACCAAAATTGCAAAAAAACATAAGAAAGTTTAAAGCAGCCTGTCCTAGCACTTCCACAAAGCGAATGACTTCATGAATTGATTCAGTTATTTTTGACACATATGTGATACAATGTACAATTGTACAGTCTATCTACAAGGAAAATGTAGAAGTGGATTCACCACTTCTACAATTTCCTTGTAGATAGACTATTTATCATTTCAAGTAATGATTTTTAAATACTCGACACTTGAATATGGAGGCTTAAGCACATATTTAAACCCATATTACAGAGAGATACAGATATTTAATGATAATTTAAGTTTGTAAATTCTAATTTGTTACATATTTAGTCTAGCTTTTTAATTGTTATGGTTTATTAATATTTTTATATGTTTACTGACTTATGACTCGTTTGTGTGTTGTATAACTGTTAATTTGAGTTGGTTATTAATAAATAAATAAAAATAAAATATTGAGATATATAATTAGGATTTATATAATTTATTTATTCATCTTGACATTGGAACCCTATGCAGCAAATGACACTTTACTTTATATTATTTTGCAATATAAAATATTAAATTAGAATTAGTTAAATCACCTAAAAACTTAAATATTTTTATTTATGATTTTTCCAACTGTGTGTGTGTGTGTCTAGTCTAGAGCCCGATTTTAATGAAAACTACAACTTAGGATCATTGGACGATTCGATTTGCTTCACACAGGAAAAGAAGAATTGGCATCATTGGACTTTTGAAAAATCAATATTCTAGCCAAGAAACGTACCATATTGAAAAAAAAAACACCTGTAAACATCATTCAATAATGTTGGCAATAGCACAGATAAGCAATAGGAATCAATTTCTGGGAAATAATGACATACAGTTTACAGATTATGGGTGGAGAACCATAACTAAAGTAGGTATGCAATTGTATGTTTTAACTGTCATCCCATAAATATTTTTAACTATGGAGTCAGATAAGATAAAGTGTTTGGAATTACGAAACTGTTTTTGTATGAAATTAATATTCTTTGTTGGGTTTATTAAATACATACCTACATATAAGAATGTTATTAGATTCAAACTAACAGAACTATAGAATAACAGGATGTCCAAAACAGTTCTACTGTACTGTGTGAGTTTGTAAACATTACTGAAAATGATCTTGATTGGACCACCTACGAAATACAAAATATTTTATTCAATTTCTTTTCTTGAAATAGGTATTTTGAAGATAATTAAATATTTGAAGACTTGGTGGTAGATTGTTAGTCAGTTGTCCATATTTACAAACAATCAGTTCAACAACTTCCATAAATTTTCATGAATATAAATTAAAGTAGTAAAATAAAGTTCAGAAACTGTTTTTGTTGCAACAGGAAACTTTCTAAAATACTGCACCTATTATGATGTGGCAATATTTTTAGCACAGTTAACAGCTGCAACTATAAACTATAGTAACGCAAAGATAATCTATAAATAAGCAAAAGAAAATAACTTAAAATAGTGTCATTACTCGTACCTCGTAACTTGTTTTTGTCGAACACATCCTTACAGCTAGACTACTCACTAAACAACTACGGAATAAGCGGACGCTGTTCATCAGTACGTCATTCGACCAATCGACGGCTGAACGACGCAATTATATTAGAAATAAACGTAAAAACCGTGACCTCGTCGCGATCGACGAGCGAGTTAAATCACATGGCATTTCTTTAGGTCTGCTGCTACTTATCGATTAGCTATACGACATCTGACCCTCATACTGGCTATTGTCATAACATCAAACCGAACAGAGCCGGTAATTACGCTAATCGCAGACTCGCTTCCTAGAACAAAACAAAAATTACGTAAATATAACCTCGAAAACATGTGGAATTGACAGTGACAGTAGTGAGGTCAGCTGAGGTGACATTTGTCAAAACATTCCGTTCTGAAACGCAATTAATGAATTTTATAAAATGTAAACCCACAATATAAATCAGACGTCATAATTTACACGGTTTGGTGTAATACACACAAAGAGCAGAAAATTCCATACGGATATATTCCATGGGGATAACAGATAACCTCTACAACCCACTGTTAAAGTATTTTTCCCTTTGATCCTAAGGTATGGCTTCCTAGGTCATGGTCAAATGTCTTATCCGTAGTCTAAATACTATATTTTGTGGAGAAACTCTTTGATACATTGATTTGCTATTTGGATGTATAAAAAATAAATTTCAGTAGACAAACTAACACCCATATTCTAAGTTGTAACCTCGAAAGCTCCTCGACTCACTCCTCCGTCGAGGACACCTCAAGGCGTTCCTCGAAAGATCCTCGAAATCGGTATTCACAGTCGTCAGTCTGAGAAAATGTTGAGGTCCCTCGAATGAGTGGGAGTTGAGGTGATACGTCACAAATACGTCATTATTTGGAGGAATATTTTGTTTGTTATATTGGCTAAACTTATTTTAAGAGCAGTCTGTTAGCGCGTTATCTGTGGTTTTCAACTGTAAATGTAAATATTTGTCAAGTAGAGCATAAATATTTAAATAAACAAACCCTAATAATTAATCCACTTGAGAAGTGGATGGTTTGAATATTATATTTTTCATCAGCAGTGTTTCATTACTATCGTTATTCGTTGTATGTACCTACTTCTTGTTTTAACTTGCTCGAAATGGCTGGAACCGGGAGATAGTTTTTTAACGAAAGTGAAAAGATTTGTCTTCAAGAGTTGATCTTGAAATATAGAATTGCTATAAGAGTTCTCCTTCTTCAAATCTGATATGACACCAGCTATTCGAAAATCGTCGAGTGTCATGTACAGACCCAGGCCAGCGTGCTACAATGTCATATATTTCCATTTGTGGTTCACACACTATTTGCACGTTGATTGAGAACCAACCTTTGCGAATGCGAAATACTTCACCGTTTTGCCTATCGGGGTTTTTATTGGTATATGAGTAAAATCAATGAATCCCCGCAAACAATCTGATAAATATGTTTCTATGTTCCTACTGTTCTGTTACAAATAATTAATTGTAACTGTCTAGTTCTTTTGTATGCGAAAAAAAATATTACTCACTTGAAAGTTTCCCGTTGCATAAAAGCCTAAGCAAGCAACCTGTATAATGGGGCTTGTGGGCAATCCACATTTGTTACCACCGATTTCTTGAAACAATAATGGTAACAAGAAATTCATCACAACATTTTTAGTGAACCGAAAACTAATTTTAAACTCATTTTCGTCATAACACTTAATTGGATTTTCTGCATCTCGTAAATACCGCCTCGATAAGTAATCGTAAGGTTTATGGTATAAATATTCAATAAACTCATCAAAAGACATTATGAAAATCAGATAAAATGCGCGTGTTTTGGTGATAATTCCCTTGATAACTACCTCAAGGAAGCTATAAGGTAGATCGCGACGTACCTTAAATTTGACAGTTGTTTCCTTAAGCCAAATTCACCTCCACTGAGGAAACTACTTAAGATGAGGAGTAAAATCGCAACTATGAATATGAAACTACCTCAGTGAGTTTGAGTTAAGTCGAGGAAATCATGAGGTTACATGAGGGTGTAAGATTGACACATAGAAATAGTATTTTCATGAATTCGTTTTATTTTAATCATTTATGAACACTAAGCATTTAGTTCATTGTTTTGTACATACCACCCAGAAGTTACTACATTAAATTCAATTATTCACAAGATTTCAACAAATCTTCGTAAAAATGACGGAAACCGATGCCACAAATCGACCGCTGGAAATGCCGCTACATTTCTTGCCTAAGCTTGAGAAACAGCGGGTTTATCTGATGATGAAGGTTGTACAACTTATTTAACATAAAATTAGGGTCTCAATCCAAGAATAGGAAACACATGAAGATCTTATCTGTCGCCAGCCGCGGGGACACAGCAGCCATGTATAACATGGCCTCGCTTTGTATCTATAGATTTCCCGTTCTATGACACATCTGCATATAAACTGCTTGATGTATCGACATGTATACTCTCCATCGTAAATTCTATAATTTATTTCCTCTTGATCTCAATAACTCTTATCGCCTTGATGGCGCAGTCAGTGATCGCAAACGCTACTGTTCAGAATAAGATCCTGGGTTCGAAAACTAGGTCGGGTAAAGCGATTGCAATGGGTTTGTCAATCTTTCTGCAATTGCAACTTCAAATGCTCAGTCGCGGCCACGGAGTCTCGATGTCACAGCAGGATGTGTACCCTTTTAGATTGATGGCAATAGTTTCAATCCCTATTAAATGGGAATTAAACACACAAGTTTTTTTCTGTTCTGTGGAATTAAAAATGACCGACGAAATGAGAGTATATCTACTGTTAAGTACCTACACATCTGTCTAAGCCTTCGGGGATGTGGGCGGTGAGCAATGGGTAGTTCACCGTCCGTCCGTCGATTGACGACAGGCCGTGTCGACGCCTCAAAGAGAGTCAGCAAAGCAGAGGGGCTTGCCAGAGCCTCCGCCTGCCGGGGTTGCGGGTTGTTCGAAAGAGATACCGCGGCCTCGGAACGTAAAGGGCAATAGAAGAAACATGGGTGGGTTTTAGTCAGTACAAGTCTGACATGCCCCCCCGCTCCACCCAGAGCGGGGGAAGTCATTGGATGATTTCCCACCCGAAAAAAAAAAAAAAAAAAAGCCTTCGGGGATACAGGTGTGAATGAATGTTTAAAAGTTTAATATCAAATACCAAAAGAATCTGTTCTACCCTTGATTCCACCAGGATATGTTGAGATTTGTCATCGTAACGCTGCCAAAAGATCATCTGAAACAAATGAAGATCTTCGCCAACCGTCATTTGCATACTGTTGAAGCGTCGCGGTTGTTGTTTCTTATTGAACCAGGACTGGAATTGGGTATACTTATTTTAGATACTCTCATTCTATAATAATATATTGGTATATTGAATCAAATATTAAACGAAAAATTGAAAGTGAGGACTACTCACTTTCAATTTTTCGTTTATTTATTTCTGTACATATCTTAATATATATAAATCTCGTGTCACAATGTTTGTCCTCAATGGACTCCTAAACCACTTAACCGATTATAATAAAATTCGCACACCATGTGCAGTTCGATCCAACTTAAAAGATAGGGTAGGTAGGGTAGGTAGGGTATGTAGGGTAAATAGGGTATGTAGGGTAGGTAGGGTATGTAGGGTAGGTAGGGTAGGTAGGGTAGGTAGGGTATGTAGGGTAGGTAGGGTATGTAGGGTAGGTAGGGTATGTAGGGTAGGTAGGGTATGTAGGGTAGGTAGGGTATGTAGGGTAGGTAGGGTATGTAGGCTAGGTAGGGTATGTAGGGTAGGTAGGGTATGTAGGGTAGGTAGGGTATGTAGGTTAGGTAGGTAATGTAGGGTAGGTAGGGTATGTAGGGTAGGGGTAGGTAGGGTAGGTAGGGTATGTAGGGTAGGCAGGTAGGTAGAAAGGTAGAAAATTGCATTGCAACGCATGCCGGGGCACAGCTAGTCTTTATACAGGGTGGCCAGTTGATAGGCGTCCAAAGAAAAAAATTAGATGCCTTATGCTAAGGGGTACCCGAATTACCCCCATGTATGTTCCGCGATTATTTGTAGTTTAGGAGCTAGAATTTTTTTAAGTACTATTTTCAAAACTTTCACCTAACATTGGTTTTTATTTTTTATGTCTTTATTCCTATCATTTTTAGATATTCTTTTTTGTGGAAACTATTAGCGATAACAATAGCTACCATGCAAAAAAAATCCGTTTGCCTAGGCATTGTAGAACTTACCACAAAATTAGTCCAAAGTTCAAAATTACCATTAGAGTTCGATAATCAAAAATGTTCAGAGCTTAAAAAAAAATAAGTTAAGGGTGCCAGAGGTTTCTAAATGATCTTAAAAACTTCTATGGACCTTCAACAGACAAAATCGGTAAAAAAATATAGAGCTTGATCGGGGATTATTTCCTGTAATTAGCGTTGATAGCAATAAAGGTATTTTTACAGTTATTGTTATAATTTGGGATTTCTTTATTTTTACCACTTTTATGATAAAAAAATACGGTAGATAGTTTACAAATTTTATTAAAACACGTTACAAAAGGTTTTCAAAGTGCCGCCTTTCCACAGAAATGCACAATCTACATCTACGGAGGAAATTGTCTTTTAGTCGTCTAAAGGCTTCTCTGTTACTTCTTACAACATTAAATAAATAAATAATAAATATCTTAGGACAACTAACACACGGCTATCTGATCCCAAGCTAAGCAGAGCTTGTGTTATGGTAACCAGACAAAGTTAAAAAAACACACAAAGTTTGTCCTGGGTGGGAATCGAACCCACGACCTCCGGCTCAGCAGTCAGGGCCACTAACCACTACACCAACAGGCCCGCCACATTTCTCGCTTCTTCAATTTTCCGTTTTAGCTCTTCCTCATTGTTAGTGTCCCGTGCGTACCATCACGAGCCTGGACGGCAGCTCGAATGGTGGTGGCAAAGTAATTGGTAGTTCACCGTTGAGAACGCCGGACCACATGTTCACACTGAAGTGGTGTTGAAAATTTTATGGTCTTACGGAATGAGGATTCTCGATAGCGGACTATGGAGAATCCATAGCCAGACCGCTGTTTAAGCTCGATGGAGCCACCTACAAAGAGTTCTTGAAGAATTACCAATTTTGCTGTCAGACGTTAACTTAACACTGAGACGAGACATGGTTTACAACTAAAAGACAATTTCCTCCGTAGATGTAGATTGTGCATTTCTGTGGTACGACGGCACTTTGAAAACCTTTTGTAACGTGTTTTAATAAAATTTGTAAACTATCTACCGTATTTTTTTATCATAAAAGTGGCAAAAATAAAGAAATCCCAAATTATAACAATAACTGTAAAAATACCTTTATTGCTATCAACGCTAATTACAGGAAATAGTCCCCGATCAAGCTCTATATTTTTTTACCGATTTTGTCTGTTGAAGGTCCATAGAAGTTTTTAAGATCATTTAGAAACCTCTGGCACCCTTAACTTATTTTTTTTTAAGCTCTGAACATTTTTGATTATCGAACTCTAATGGTAATTTTGAACTTTGGACTAATTTTGTGGTAAGTTCTACAATGCCTAGGCAAACGGATTTTTTTTGCATGGTAGTTATTGTTATCGCTAATAGTTTCCACAAAAAAGAATATCTAAAAATGATAGGAATAAAGACATAAAAAATAAAAACCAATGTTAGGTGAAAGTTTTGAAAATAGTACTTAAAAAAATTCTAGCTCCTAAACTACAAATAATCGCGGAACATACATGGGGGTAATTCGGGTACCCCTTAGCATAAGGCACCTAATTTTTTTCTTTGGACGTCTATCAACTGGCCACCCTGTATATATAATTCTTCTGTGAGTGTGTATGTCACTGAACTTCTCTCAAACGACTGGACCGATTTTGATGAAATTTTTTGTATGTGTTCAAGGGGATCTGGGAATGGTTTAGATTCACAATTTTGTCCGGCAGATGGCGCTGCATCACATTTTTTTTGTAAATACGTAGCGAAGCACGTACCGGGCCGCTAGTTTTTTATATTTTTACATATTTCTTATAAAAAAAAAACATTAAAAAATATAAAAATTCTCACTTTCAATTATTATTACAGTTACAACCACAACTCAATGCATTGGTGTAGCAACCTATTCTATAAATAATAACATATTTTTCCCTAAAGTTATTCCATATAATATTACCCTACTAGTGTGTTACTCAGTGTTTCAGCAAAAATATCTATCTCCTCTGTTACAGGGTAAATAGTGCGTTGCCTCACTTGCCTCATTTTATCTATACTTATAAAGCTGAAGAGTTTGTTTGTTTGTTTGAACGCGCTAATCTCAGGAACTCCTAGTTGGAATTGGAAAATTCTTTTAGTGTTGGATAGTCCATTTCTTGAGGAAGGCTATAGGCTATAAAACATCACGCTACGACCAACAGGTGCTGCGCAGCGCAGGTGAAACCGTGGGGAACAGCTAGTCATTGATATACAAAAAAACCAAGATGCACACTCAGCGATTCAATAGTGGAAATAAACACTCAATAGTGATAATTTGTTTAGTCAAGCGCATTAAAAAACAACTGTATGAGGAAGGCGTAACCTCGAAATTGTTATAGAATTTAAATGTGTTCTTTCTACACTACACCATAATATTTATAAAATACAGAGTTTAAAACAAGCCTTCACGAAACCGTCAACCAAAACTCATTCTTATGAAACTTTTTTGGGGTAAAAATTACGTTTTACAATAGAACTCAATTGTGCCGGTGAATGTATTGTCTAGTAGTACGTGGGTCGGGAAGGTTTTCAAATTAAAGTTCTATTATAATGAATCCTTACTAAGTATTATAAATGCGCAAGTGAGTTTTTTGTTTGTTACGTCTTCACGCCTAAATGGCTAAATCAATTTTGATGAATTTTGGTACAGAGATATGTAGTTTAGACCCTGGAGACGGACATATGAAGTGAGAAATGAGGGAGAAAGAGGGAAGAAAAGGGGAGCAAGGGCAAAAACTACAGGTAGCAGTTCTTGCAAATTAGGAAAGGGAACTGTGTAACCCCGAATTTAACGCGAGCGAAGCCGCGGGCAAAAGCTAGTAACTGATATTTAAAAAAAAAACGAGAAAGGGTCTAATCCCCAATATCTCCGTAATTATACAGACGCACCTTTATGAATGTTCTATAGGCGTTTCTAAACCATTTGTTTTTTTTTTGTTAATTTCAAATCTTATGTCTGGCCTATAGGGAAAGTTCAGTGTCATCCAGCAATGTCCGACGGCTGACGGTATACGCCATGTTGGCCGTGTTAATTATTTCCTGGCAACTTTGTATCAGATTGGTGTGTTACATTCAAATGTTCTAATACCTAAATAGACACAGGGCCGTCGCTAGGGGTAGAGCATAGTGAGGCAATGCCAGACTTCAAAAAATAAGATATCACCATTTCCATTTACTAAATCATTTTCTTATTATTAGATATGAATGCTGTGGCGAAACAGATAATGAAGGACTTCGGTTGTTACGTCATAACACGTCGCTGCGTGATGGATCGATATGAAAAAGTAACGTTCATTGCCCAATATTAATTGATATCTTTTGATGAAATGATACTGTTTTGATAATCGATATCCACTAGCGAACCATTCACAATCCTTACCTCTTCTCTTATTTTACTTACATGTTTTACAGTGCCACATGGGTCTTTGGGCAGGTGGGCATGGCCGGCACTGATCCGATCATCTTGTTTTTACAATACGATTTCCACAGATGTTAACCAGTTACCACCACCAGCGGTACCATTATTAATCCAATGGTCACAATTTCTTTTTTACGTGACGATAATACTCATTTTCTGTTAGATACACCTAAGTGTGCACAGCTCTTACATCTGCTTCGTTTAAGTCCTGATAGTTGCAATTGGTTATGCACAATGGGTAGGACAGGAGGTGGGGCAAATCCTGGGTAGGGGCTTGTGCTTATTATATGTAGGTACCAGTAACACCTAATCCCGTCTTACACAGCATGATAACTACTCTCCTAATTGCGTGGACCCAGGCCTGATGTCAGAAGTAACCAAAGAGTTTACTGAAAAAGAACCGGTACCCCAAGCTGGATGGTTGATGTTCGGTAATTTTTTTTCTCCTTATCCATATGCGCTTTTTTTCATAATCACGAAAGCAGCATGCCAGCATGTTACAAAATTGCTTTTCGAGACCATGATATACTGCGGGTTGATTGGACGCGGTCCCGAAACAAAACAAGACAAAAGAAGGAATATGGATAGGTTTAGTCAATAAAAGTCTGACGCTCCCTTCCGCTTCGCCCAGAATAGAAGAAGATATTTCATGATTTTCCCATCCGCAACAAAAAAACTAGGCAAGAACTTGACAGGGCCAGGGCAATACCTCTAGGCAGTATGGGAGATTATCGTAGTGCAAGTGTCCGTTCTATTCTAATGAAGGTTTAAAATTAAGAATTATTTAAAAAAGATCTTCTAGTTAGTCGAGTGGTTGCATCCTGCGGAGTTAGTAAAAGGTCATGAACGATTTCAAATTCATTTGTTTGTATAAAACATGGTACCTATATAAGATGGTGGAAACAGTTTTAGAACATATATGTTTTGCTTTTTACCTATAAGGTATAAGCATGCATATTTTACAGTACACAACTTTCATCATTCGATTTTATGCTCTAGGAACTCCCTGACGCTGTAAAAACTTTTGGCAGACAGCCATTTATGTAAAGGGTTTAAGGGTTCCGGGTTAAGCAAAGGGTTTATCGACAGGAATTTCATAGTAATAACAGCCACGGACTCTATAATAGATTACAGATTTGTCCACTGTTTATGGCAATACGCTCGCCCGCTATTTAATTGGACTTTTAACGTAATTGGGGTAATATGGGTGTGCTATTAGGTAGGTACTATATCTACCTTACTCTTCGCCTTCGTGATTGCAACCACGCTGAAATCACTATTGTTCGGTCTCTCCATCACTTTTTGTTCCAATTCTAGATCACCCGTGCACTGTGCGAGAAGCTCGTTGTCTCCAACAAGATGGTGTCCTACCCTCGGTGACCTTGGTGTTGATGAAACCGCCTCCAGTCGCACCCGATTCCATCAACAACCACACTGCGCCTCGGAACTTCTTTCAGCAAGACTTTGAAGGGCTGAAGTTTGCGTACAAAGCTACATTGAAGGTATACCTCTTATTTCTACGCTTCGTTTACTTTGAAAATGTTGACTGTTTCTAGGGTTCAGTAAGTCACAAGGGAAGAAACGGAACCTTAATTGGATCACTTTGTAGTTCTTCTGTCTGTCTGGCAAGACCCTTTATCTCGAGAACGCGTGGAGGTATCGAGTTGAAATATAAATCCATATTTTTAACTCTGTGGTCCGTTTGTGCTGTGAAAAAATCAACACATCGACCAATCGATTCGTCCTGTCTATGTTTTTGTTTGTCGGTTTATGTGTCCGTCTGTCCATTAGTGATTACTCCCAGAGCTTTGCCACCGCACCATTAAAATTTTGAAAGTAAGAAGGGTAGTGAGTCTAATACTAACTACCTATTTTACGTCATTATCAGTGACGATCAGACAAGTCTTTGATCCTCCACGCTACATTTATAGAATCCAAAAACGAAGCCTAGCTTAACAGCTAGCATAGTAGAAAATTAAAGAATTTATTATCACAGACGTTTTGGTCGGGATGATCCAGAACAGCTTTGCGACAAAATTATAATATTAGGGTCAGATTGTCCTATGCCAGCGTGGACATATGAAGTGATGGTAGATGCCGGAAGGAGTTTTGGTCGACAAGAGCCGAATGAAAGAGTAATGTATTATGTGTAGGTAGAAACTATTAGCATTACAATGAAGTTAAATCATATGTCCTTAACAGGAAATCCACATCAACCCTGACGATGACGCAGAGATAATTGCGACGAAGTGCTTCAACGCGGTGCGTGCTTTCAACGCAGGACACCAAGGCCCCAAGCAGGGCCTCAATGCCGTCGGAGCTCCGAGCGTGTACCGAGTGCTGCTTCTCGGGCCTCGAGGCTCCGGCCGCAGCACCCAAGGCATCGCTCTTGCCAAGCATTTTGGATTGGTTTTCAGTATGTTATTGTGCATTGTTACACGCACACAATGACAGCATAAGCATGACTTTTCCTTGTTAGCTTTTTTCGAATATGGCAGTTTAGACTGCCGATCCATGCATACCTTCGTTACTTAAAGAGGCAGTGACGAAATAATGTAATAGACATAGTAAAATTCTGGGTGTCATATTTACGGACCGGTTCGCTTCAGAAACTCTGGCCTTAGAACTGCTAGGTTCAAATGAAACGACTTGTACTCATGTACAGACGTGACAATGTGACAAAGTCTTTGTCGCATGTCGGAGAAGCACTCAGTAAAACTAAACACTCATCATCATCTGTCTAGCCTTTTCCCTACTGTATTCAGGTGTTTCCATTCTAACCAGATGCAGTATACCAGTATTTAACATAAAGCGACTGCCTATCTGACCTCCACAACCAAATTAGTACTGGGTAATAAGATACCCCTACGTAAGACTGGTTGTCAGACTTTCGCGACACTACCAATTTGTAACTAATTGTCAAAGATCTATAAATGACAGCCAGGACCAACAGCTTAACGTGTTTTCCGTGGCATGGAGGAATATCGGTATGTACCTACTGACTGGCGACAGTGGCGACCCATCCATAGAGCAACCTAGGTAATCGCACCTTAACCTTTAACGAACGGCTGCTGTTATTTAGCCGAGCGAGCGAGGTCCTAATACCTACTAATTACAAGGCAGTGTACCTATGTTTGAAATCAAATCTCTTTGACAAGACAACAGCTTTTCTCCTAACGATATTTTTTTGCAGTACACTTCGACGCAATTTTTAAGGAAGCCAAGGAAAAAGAAGACGATGTAGGAGACAAGATTCGCAAGTATGGGACCAGCATCATGCTCAGAGGAGAGGTTGTCAAGAGGCGACTGCAGAAGAGAGTGCGCAGAAATATTTTCAGCTAATTTGCAAATTTACTTTTGTCCCTTTTTACTAGACTATGCGACACTTAAATGAGGCATAAATAATCATTATCTTCCCCTTCTTCCATTCTATTATGGTTCGGTGCAACACGTTTTCTTCTAAAAATAGGGTAAACATATTATTACACTATGAAAATCGAATCATCATCATCATTTTCCTGCCCCCCATTCCATTTGGGGTCGGCGCAACACTGCACGGCGCATCTGCCATTCTTCCCTATCAGACGAAATGAAAATCGAATAGAACGCTTAATTTACGGAGAGTATTTGTCTGTTCATAACACGCTCAGCTTTAGGATGAACGATCTGAAGGATCTTCATTCAAATGTTTTTATCCAGGAAGATGGTCCCGAAAAGCCATGATGTAAAGAAAAGCCAGATAAACTTCAATTTAATTATCTAAACCAGGGGTCGGCAACCCGCGGCCCGCGGGCCGCATGCGGCCCGCGGACGTCTTCCTTGCGGCCCGTGAATGTAATGCAAATAAGTTTAATTATTACAAAAATCATCGCATTAAGTAAGCGCGCCTTTTAACCCGTCTGCTTGGCAACACTTTGAAATGTGTCATTCTAGTTGATAATATCAGAGCTCCTTTTATGAATCCAATGATCTTGTTAAATAAATGCCAACTGATTTTGACGAGTTGAAAAAGTTTGCTAAGCAGTTCATTACAATTTTTTAATTGTCAATAATAGAAAAAATAAATATGCTTCTCGTCTGAGCATTTGCACACTATTCTACAGTTAAAAATACCACCCCGGGTCCCAATGGCTTGCACGGCAAAGCCTGGGTCCTGGCCTTGGAGGCTCTCGGGCCCCGACTACTAGGACTCCTAAGATGCTTGCATGCTTGGAGACGGGCCAGTTCCCACTTCGTTGGAAGACGGGGAAGCTGGTCCTCATACAGAAGCCGGGGCGCCTTGCGGACTCTCCGTCCGCATTCCGGCTCATAGTGGTCGACGAGGTGGGCAAGCTCTTTGAAAGAGTAATTGCAAACCGACTCGTCGGGCACCTTGTGGGGACGGGGCCGGATCTTGCGGAGCACCAGTATGGTTTCTGCGGGAGGCGCTCGACGCCATCATGCATCTACCCCGGTGGCTCTGAAGAGTGAAACCGGCGAGACATGTCGTGCGGTGTCGCACAGAAATCGGCCTTGGGGCCGTTCCTCCTCTCCGCCTCACTCCTCGAAACAATGACACGCGGGGTTGCGATAGTCGCAAAGAGGATCCGGCTACTGGGTCCTGAGGTGGCATTGCACAAATCCGAGAACATGGTCTTTTATGGCCGCAGGAATACGCCACCGTCGGGATCCCAGCTGATGGCATGACGGGTTGGCATCGGTGTCGGGTCCACGATGAAGTTCCTGGGAATCGTCCTCGACAGCCGGTGGAATTTCGTGGAGCACTTCCGGCGGCGGCGATCTCTCTCGGCCGGCCCTGGTTTATTCCATAGTTCGGAGTGAGAGGGATAGGAAGCGGTCACCTCCTTCTGCGAAGCAGTAATTTTAGCAAAGGAGTTGGCCGGGCGTTTGAGGGAGAGAACCTCAAACCAACCCAGCCGCCGCGGGTGTCACCCCGGGCGCCGCGAGACGACTCCCGGCCACCGTAGATGCGAGCCTGCGGACGCAATGCTCACCGTTCGTCCGTCTATTGAGAACCGGCCGTGTCGACGGCAACATGGGTCGGTTTTAGTCAGTACAAGTCTGACACACCCCCCGCTCCACCCAGAGCGGCGGAAGTTATTTGATGATTTCCCACCCCAAAAACAAAAAAATGTATTACGTGTACGAATTAAATTCCCTATGTTTTAACAATTTTCAATGGCATTTTTTTTTATGGAATATGTCCAATTATAATGAGCAGGTATATTGGACTTCTTGGGTTAATGCGAGTAAAATGACTGCGGCCCGCCTTTAGTTTAATTTGTCACCTTGCGGCCCTTGCTTGCCAAGAGGTTGCCGACCGCTGATCTAAACTATAAACTCGACACAGTCTCTTACCACCCTATTTAAGGTGGCTGTCCATAAATTGATAAATAGACGCCACCGAATTAAGCTTGACGGGCTTTTTGGGTTCAATCCCGCCCAGAACTTCAGTCAGATCGGTTAGCCGTACCTATATCGTGACTTGCCTTGATAAATCGTGATTTTAAAGTTGTGACTTGTAACAGGACTGCATTGACCACGGCTGGGTGATGATCGGCTACCCGACAAACGGAAACGACTTTGAAATTCTGGATGCCATGCCTACTCCCCCCAACCGGTAATTGAATCATTTATAAAGACACTAGCTTTTGCCCGCGGCTTCGCTCGCGTTAAATTCGGGGTAACACAGTTCCTGATTTGCCTGTCTGTATCTGTTTTTGCCCTTGCGCCTTATTGATTTGTAATAGCAAAGTTAAGTTTTATTCCCTCTTTCTCCCTAAAATCCCACTTAAAAAAAATATGGGTCCCCATCTCTATACCAAAATTCATCAAAATCGGTTGAGCCATTAAGGCGTGAAGAGGTAACAAACAAAGAAACTCACTTTCGCTTTTAAAATATTAGTAAGGATAACCTACAAAGTTGGGTCTCATTGACACAACTTCGCAAAAAATGCGCAATTTTTCTTGCTGTTGACACCGTGATAAATTATTTAGCTTTACACGCCACTTGCTACATAGTACAGTTTCAACCTCGTTTGACCAATAAGATGGGTGCAACTTGCATTTTCGTTTTGTTCAGTTAGTCTTGCTCCAATTTAAAGCACTTTCTAAGTGAAAGTCAGTCAGTAAAGTGATTGGTACAGGACTGTGGACGGTATTAAATGCTTTGTGACTGATATTTAATAGTATCTCTTAGTTAGGTTTATCTTGGTGATCAACGGAGCTCGGAGGATGCGCTTAGGTAGCCTAGTTATACAAAAAAAAAGGGATTTTTAATTTCTTCGGCGGTTACCATGGCCCTTCGCCCAGAGTCAAATTAGCGCGCGAAATTACAATTTTCTGACATTTCTTTACAATTAGGTCAGTTTCAGGCTGTATGTTTAACAGAATTTTATTCGAGACCGTCACACGTATGTTTTTTTATACAACTGTTTAAATAGTTAAAATTATCAATTCAACACTCTTGAGTTCATTTAATCTCATTGATTTCGATGTTACTTGTTTGACTTTTTCATTAAAATATCAATCAAGGCACATTCATATTTGTTACGGTCCCGAATTGTTATTTGAATCCACAAACCATCTGCCAATGACCTGCAAATTGCAAAAAAAAGGAAGTTATATAATTGAACTAGCTGGCGCCCGCGGCTACGCCCGCGTGATATCGAATTAAAAGTACCCTATCTGCCATTGCAGACTATAATCTACCTCTGTTGGAAATTTCATCAGGATCCGTTCAGCCGTTTTAACGTGAAAGAGTAACAAACATCCATACATCCATCCATCCTCACAAACGTTCGCAATTATAATATTAGTAGGATTTGCGAGTTACTCTGACGCAAAACAATTATTTTTTTACCAGCATGATCTTCTTGACCATGGACTTGGAGAAGTGTCGCGAGCGGACTGCGAACCAAGGATTCGACACGTGCACCGGCAAGACAGTGCCGATAGGATCCGGGCCGCGGGTCGTTCATCATCCCGATCATGATGAAGTTCGGAGGGAGTATGAGGTAAATATCTTCAAATACTTAATCCGGCGTAAAGTCAGTAAATACGCCTTGTTAATGGCAAAAGACTCAACCTCTACAGGGTGTAATGAACCGAAATTACTAACTCTAAGCGAAGAAAAAGAACTCAAGAAAAATTTTGCTGGATTAAATTATATAAATCATCAAATAACTTCCCACGCTCTGGGCGAAGCGCTGCCAGAAATGTCAGACTTGTACTGACTAAAACCCACCTATGTGCGGTCTATTGCCCTTTATGTTCCGGGGCCGCGGTATATCTTTCGAACAACCCGCAAACTCAAGACTTAGTGCTGATAAATGTATTGAATAGTACAGGAGTCGGGGTGGTATTTAAAGTAAAGTTATAAATACACTAGCTTTTGCCCGCGGCGTCGCTCGCATTAAATTCGGTGTAACACAATTCCCCTTTCCATTTGCAGGTAGGTACCTGCTATCTGTAGTTTTGCCCTTGCGCCTTATTTATTGTAATAGCAAAGCTAAATTTTCCCTCTTCTTCCCCCTTTCTCCCTTATTTCACTGTTTTTTAAATAGCATATATCAGTCTCCAAAATTCCAACTATCTCTGTACCAACATTCATCAAAATCGGTTTGGCCATTTAGGCGTAAAGACGTAACAAACAAACTCACTTTCGCTTTTAAAATATAGGTAAGGATTATCTGGTACAGCGAACACTATTTATACTATTGTCGTCCATAATTAAAGTTACATTATCTTTGTACATTTCTTGGAGATCGTAACGAAATAAACACTAATATTTAAAGGTTCCCACACGTAGCGACTTCGATTTCTCAACTGATTTACTACTTCTGTAGGTATTATTCATTGTTAATATTGTTGTAAAAACTCACAACAGCTAGCTTTGAGAGTTTTAAATCCCATGATCTTATTTGTTACAAATAACAGTTAGTGAGCGAATTTCACTTTCCAATTTCGTTAAGTGTTTTTTTCTTTATAATGGTCGTGACTGTACCTCGCATATTTAGCAAAACCATGCTAATTATGTTTGCATATTTGACAAGTCATTGACTTCCGAACGAGGAGCCGTTGTGGCTTCCATGACATCACAGTGATGATAACTGTGACAGGCTTACGGCCCGTTATTATGCGTGATCGGAATTAGGAGTAACTGTGAGTTTTATTTGGAAATGTGCTAAATAAATTCTGTAACGTTATTCGCAATTTGCTTTACCTTTTTTTACGGATGGGAAATCATCTAATAATGGGGGGAGTGTCAGACTTTTACCGACCAAAACCCACCCATGTTCCTTCTTTTGCTGCGGTATGGCGGTGGCCCTGGCCCAATTCGCCTTGCCTTAAAGCCGTTCTTTCTAATGACAATTGTCGGTTATCAATGCAATATTGCTCACTCCCTTAATTTATTAGCGTGATAATATAGAGATATAGACCATAATATTAAATATCTCATTCCTTAAGATCGTGAAATGCAACATTGTTATTAAATGTATTAGTATGTCCCGTTGTCGTTTTTGTGACGAGTAACTGAAGTGTCTGAAATACTAAGCAATGAAATTAAAATGTTCCATGATTTGTAATTTTAACAATTGACGCTTCAAA
The DNA here is from genome assembly GCA_958449745.1 of Ochropleura leucogaster. Taxonomy (NCBI): domain Eukaryota; kingdom Metazoa; phylum Arthropoda; class Insecta; order Lepidoptera; family Noctuidae; genus Ochropleura; species Ochropleura leucogaster. The sequence continues at coordinate 1,645,754 of OY288203.1, forward strand.
GGGTATTTTTAGCCGGCGTTGCGGGTTGTTCGAAAGAGATACCGCGGTCCCGGAATATAAAGGGCAAAAGAAGGAACATGGGAGGGTTTTAGGCAGTATATGGCTGACACGCCCCTTCGCTCTGCTCTGAGCGCGGGAAGTTATTTGATGATTTCCCATACGCAAAAGAGGTATTTTTAGGGTTACTGCTGAAGAATATAAATAACATATATACGCCTTAAACAAACATTTTTTTTTTATTAGTGATAGGTTCGCGTTTGACCACTATCTCACCTGATGGTAAGTGATGATGTGGTGGACGATGAAGCACGCTTACCTAGAAATAACCTATTCACTCTTGACTTGAAGACCCCCAGGTTATAGCTGTCAGGAAATACAGACTCCGGCAGGGAATTCCACTCCTTAGCAGTACGCACAATGAAAGTATTCCCAAACCGTTAAACATTCCCTGATTTTGAGCAACGATCTTTATTATATCCCTCGTTTTATACCAACAGTGGGACTTATTCTTCACGGAGCAGCTAGCGGAACTGCGGGCATCAGCAGGGTTATCAGCTGTGGAGGTTGATGGAACGGCGCCCTTCGGTACGTACAGATAGACCTTCTGTTGAATAACTATTAATTACACAAGCATTTTATACCCCCTATTTCTAATATATAAAATTCTCATGTCACAGTTTTCGTTCCCATACTCCTCCGAAACGGCTGGACCGATTTAAACGAAATTTTGTGTACATATCGGGTAGGTCTGAGAATCGGCAAACATCTATTTTTCATACCCCTAAGTGAGCAGCGGGTGAAACCGCTGGGTACAGCTAGTTATCCTATAAAATCAAAGACATGATCTGACTGCAGGCACGATCACTCCTTCTTATTGAGAAAATTGAGTGATTTAATACACTGGCCAGTGTATTAACCTAATCCTGACAAATATTTAAATGCGAAAGTATGTTAGTTTGTTAACTTTTCACGCCTTAACTCCTATACCTATCATCCTGAGATTTTGCATAGGTCCTATACGTTTTCAGGTGTAGGTACCTAGGTACCTTTCATCCCAAAAACAAGCACGTGTCTTTCGAATCATGATTGAAAGATCAAACGAATTAATGTTCAACTAAATTAACACGAGCTTGGCCGCAGGCTAAAGCTAGTCAGACTATAACCAAAGGCTGAAAATACTTACTAGCTAGCTTTATAAACCTAGTTTTAGCCATAGTTAACTCTAGCCAGTTATTTACAGCCCGCGCCATTCGGCAGGAACACAAATCCATAAAAATCAAAAACAATGAAAATTGTCTGTGCCGTTCTCGTGTTATACCTAAGGCGCAGCGCAAACGTGGACACTTTTGTGTCTTGTGTCGGATAAAAGATAAAAAAATCTATATAACCAGTATGAAATCTGTCGCTACAGGACACAGCAACTTCTAGAACTCTATAGGAATCGGTAGCTTGTATCCGACACAGGACACAAAAGTGTCCACGTTTGCGCAACGCCTTAAGTCTTCAAACAAACCCGACCTTGTTTTATATACATAGTTCTTTATTCTGTGCTAGTCCGCTAGTGTATTAAAGTGAATAGTCAATGTGACTTTACCGTTCAAGATCAAGGGCAATGCTCGCAGCCATTATTTTTTGTTAGTGGGTCGAGTTAGCTAACTTTTCTGCGAGCAATGCGTTGAGAATGTTGGGATGAATGGATAAAGTACGGAATGAGAATTTTAGATGATGTTTAAAAATTGCGCCTGTTACAGAAACATTAAAAGGGAGTCGTTTGTCTTGGTAATACATGTCATGTAATCAGGAGGGACGAAGCGCATGTCACTAAAAGAATGAGTGGGAGTTAGAAGTAGGCCAAAGAAAAGATGGGTGGATTGTGGTAGGAATGATATAAAGCAGTAAATGATGCCGTGATGTCTGACAGGGGAGAATGGAAGGAAAAAACGTGTTGCGACAACCCCAAATAGACTAATAATAATAATATAATAAATAATAACCCACCTGCTCCATAAATCGGGTAGTACGGCGGAACCCAAAAACTATAGACCAATAACGTGTCTTCCTACAATGTATAAAGTTCTTACATCCATTTTGAGGGCTAAAATCTCTAAACACATTGATGACAATTCTATCATGTCTGCTTCTCAGAATGGATGTAGGAACGGGTCCCGTGGTACTAAGGAGCTGCTCCTCATTGATATGGCCATTAGCCAACAGGTTCGCCGTTCCCGAAGGCATCTATCGACATGTTGGATAGACTATAAGAAGGCCTATGACTCCGTGCCACATACATGGCTCATGAGGGTGCTAGAATTGTATAAAGTTGATGCAACTCTACGCACCTTCCTGAACTCGTGTATGAGGCAATGGAATACGGTCCTTCGCTATCCAGGATCTCGGCAGATCCAGAGGAATAGTGAGCCGATAAGGATAGAGCGAGGTATATTCCAGGGCGATAGTTTGAGTCCACTTTGGTTCTGCTTAGCCTTGAATCCTCTAAGCACGTTGCTGGAGGGTTCAGGTCTGGGCTATCGATTGAGGAGAGGTGGTCAGGTTATATCTCACCTCCTTTACATGGATGACCTGAAACTCTTTGCCCCCAACGATTCGCAACTGATGGAACTACTGAAGGTAACTGAAACCTTTAGTAGTGCCATCAGTATGGAATTTGGTGTGGACAAATGTGCGGTCATGCATGTAAAGCGAGGGGAAATTGTGGAATCTGTGGGAACCCAACTCTCGGATTCCATACACCTTAGATCCCTCTCAGCAAACGAAACCTACAAGTATTTGGGTATGTCGGAAGCGTTGGGTATCAATGTTGCTGACATGAAGCAATCGTTGAAGGAGCGCTTCTTTGGCCGCCTGAGAAAAGTATTTAATAGTCTTTTATCAGGTGGAAACAAGGTGCGTGCTTTCAACGGTTGGGTCATGCCGGTTTTGATGTACTCTTTCGGCATACTCAAATGGACTCAAACAGAACTGGACGCCCTAGATAGGAAGGTCCGTACATTGTTAACGGCATTTCGTATGCATCACCCACGTTCTTCGGTTATGAGACTGTATATCCCGCGGAGTTGTGGAGGTCGAGGTTTTTTAAACGCCAAGACTCTCCACAATCGCGAGATATGCAGTCTCAGGGAATATTTCCTAGAAACCGACGTGGGAATGCATAGGGATGTGGTTGCAGTGGACAAAGGCCTCACCCCGCTCTCCTTGGCTAAAGAGAACTGGTGCAAACCTGTAGTGCTTGACACTAACGACCGCAGGGAGGTATGGCAGAGTAAGGAGCTTCACGGACGCTTTTTCCGGGCCCTACATGGACCCGATGTAGATCATTCAGCGTCCGTAGCCTGGCTACGTTCCGGGGATCTCTTTGGAGAAACTGAAGGTTTTGTCTGTGCAATTATGGATGAAGTTATGATGACAAATAACTACCGGAGATTTATTGTGAAGGACGGCACGGTTGACATATGTCGGGCATGCCACCGTCCGGGTGAATCAATTCGACACATTATCTCCGGTTGTTCTCGTCTAGCTAACGGAGAGTACTTGCATAGACACAACCTTGTAGCCAGGATTATCCATCAGCAACTTGCTCTAAAATACAATCTTGTGGAATCGGAAGTGCCGTACTACAGGTATGAGCCCGACCCAGTTCTTGAACATGGCAATATCACATTGTACTGGGATCGATCCATCATCACCGACAGGACTATTGTTGCTAACAAGCCTGATATAGTGGTGGTGGATCGATCAGAGCGGCGCGCAATGATTGTTGACATAACAGTCCCGCATGATGAGAACCTCGTGAAAGCCGAGAAAGATAAGCAAATTAAGTATATTGACTTGGCTCGCGAGGTTGTCGACATGTGGGATGTGGACTCAGCGATCATTGTGCCGATAGTCGTATCTGCCAATGGCTTAATTGCCAAGAGCCTCGACCAATACCTGAGGAGGCTCTCGTTAGGCAGCTGGATCAAGGGCTTGATACAGAAAGCGGTACTCCTGGACACGGCTCGTATTGTTAGGAGGTTCCTTTCTCTGGAGCCCTGACCGCCGGTAGCTTGGACCCTGTTCCCGATACCGGTGGGCTACTATTTTTATATTTTTAAATGTTTTTTTTTTTTATGATTTTTAGAAATATTTAAAAATGTAATTATGTGTATGATAAAATAAATAAATGTACGAAAAATAATAATAATAATTGTTTATTTTTATAAAAGGACATAATTTACAATAAAATTATCTTGACATCTAAAATAGATCACAGTTTGCACAGTTGCCTGAACTAGGTTGAACCTGTGTCTCAGGCTAGACAGTACATAAAAAATCTTATTCGAATTATAAATAAATAAACAGTGTAAAATACTAAAATTAAAACTAACATAGCGGAAAACTAAAGTGGAACAGAGTGTTATTAAATATTTGCTGACATAAAGTAAAAATTGTCTGGGCGTACATGGCTCTAGGTATGCAACGCTGCGCAAAAAAGTAATTGCTGTCTTTGTACATAATTGTAATACATCAACTTAAAGATACATGATTTTCTACGTAACCTAATTAATACCTATAACATTCTAAACACAATTAATAATTACAAATTACGATAAGCTATAAACTAAAATCGGGCGTTCTTAGTAGCCTTCATAGTCTATCGAGTTAATATAGCGATACTCGGCAGCTATTTTAGCCGGACATGCCGCGTCTCCCGTTTTGTGATTGGCTTGCTTCTTGAAGTGTAAACAAGTTGCACATTTTGGTTCAGCAGCTTTCTTTGAGCAGTCCTTACTAGAGTGTCCTTCGTCACCACAATGTCCACACGTAGAGGTAGCGATCTTACATGTCTTGGCTGCGTGACCATACTGCTGACAGTTGTAACATCTCGTTACTAGCGTGAAGTCTCTTACCGGGCAGGATGTCCAATTAATAAATACCCGTTCCTGGGTGATGAGGGCTTTACGTATAGCGGCTGAAACTTCTATTATGTAATTGCAGTTTTCTGCATCTTTCCTCCCCAGACTGAAACAAGACTGAAACAAGGGCAGGAAAATGATGATCTATCAGCAATGGGCTCTGTTGCTAAAGATCGATACTTGACGCCCATGACAAAGTTTGCTAAGGCATAAAATGATATTTTAAATTACAATAGACACTTTATCGTCATTTTCTCGAAGCGCGTGGTGTATTTCCATGGACCTACAAAATGTTATTTCTCGTAAATTACCAAGTCGATTAAAATTACATGGTAACAAAGATAATGATTTGATTAAAATCAACTCGTGGATATTTAGTCGTAACTAAATAAGAAGCATCACGATAACGGTAGTAACCATAGATAAGAAACGTGACTAAGTTACAAAACTCTTTCGTGCTTCTGTGTTTATGAATTTTATTGTATTCTCGATGCTTTGCGTTACTACTAACGAACAAAACATGAAATCTTTTTATCTCATCCGACGTGTGGTATCGCTAGCGGAAACACAGTTCAGCGTAGAGGTTGCAGCGTACGTGATTAATTAAATGTTATCTTTCAGAGACAGTACAAGTGAAGGTGCAGGCCGCAGTCATCGCTGCGCCACACTTTGACATCGAGTGCTGCGCTCAGCTGCGCAACGTCTGCGCTGATTAATTTTAAATTTTACATTATCTGTTATCTTTGGGTTATTAAAAAATATATTTCGTTAGAAAAATGTTTTATTTATGTACTCCTCCGTACTTCAATTGAAATTATTTAATTACTACATAATTATTTAATTATTCTGCTAATTATGAACTAACAATTCTGCAGTCTCAAAATAATTACATACATACAGTTTAAGAACACTGAGGTAGTCTCTTAGATGTAATGAGACTCTTATCGATTGATAGATGACAGAAACATGAATCGATAGTGAGCAAGTCATGGAATCAGGCATCTCGCAATTCACACGCGACTATTACTTTCACTAAAAATAAAAATGCATCAATTTTTACAATTAAATTCACGCACCAAACATTCGCGCGTGCGCAGCGGCAGAAACTCGATCAGATCTCGGCTCTGTAGCAGGCCGTCCGCCGCACACGCCACACACACGCTGCACTCTCGCAATCATACAATAAATATACACAACACGAGCTAGAACACTCTGCATCCGTGTCCGGTGCAGGCTGTGCGTGACGTTACAGGTCGCGGCGCACACTCTGCAGCGGTCGGAGATCACATTTGGCTATGATCACACGTTTTAAAGTCTGTTTGGTTACAACTCGTCCTTGAAATCTTCCTCCTCACCTCCCGCGCCTGGCGGGGGCATGCCTCCTTGTCCTTGGTACAACTTGGCGATGATTGGCTGGACGACATCCTCGAGGGACTTCTTCTGTTTCTTGTATTCCTCAGAGTCTACATCCTGGTTATCTTCCAGCCACTTGATGGAGGCGTCGATTGCCTCTTCCATCTTTGTCTTCTCCTCGTCGCTTAACTTAGCACCAAGTTTCTCTTTGTCCTGAAGCTGGTTCTTGATGGAGTAAGCGTAGCTCTCCAGTTCGTTCCTGGCCTCAACGCGCTCCTTGAGTCTCTTGTCCTCATCGGCGAACCTCTCGGCATCCTTGATCATCCTCTCGATGTCTTCTGGTGTCAGTCTGTTCTGGTCATTGGTGATGACAATCTTCTCGCGGTTTCCAGTGCCCTTGTCCTCAGCAGATACTTGCAAGATACCGTTGGCGTCGATCTCGAAGGTAACTTCGATCTGAGGGATACCACGGGGCGCGGGGGGAATACCAGTAAGGTCGAACTTTCCGAGCAAGTGGTTGTCCTTGGTCATAGGACGCTCACCCTCGTACACTTGGATGGTGACGGTGTGCTGGTTGTCGCTGGCGGTAGAGAAGATCTGGGACTTCTTGGTGGGGATGACGGTGTTACGTGGGATCAGCTTGGTCATGACTCCTCCGACAGTCTCGATACCCATGGTAAGAGGGTTAACGTCGAGCAACACGATGGCATCAGTATCTTGTTCACCGCTGAGCACACCAGCCTGGACGGCAGCACCGTAGGCGACGGCCTCGTCAGGGTTGATGCCTCGGGAAGGCTCCTTGCCGTTGAAGAATTCCTTGACCAGTTGCTGAACCTTGGGGATACGGGTGGAACCTCCGACGAGCACAATCTCGTCGACGTCCTTCTTGTTCATGTCGGCGTCTTCCAATACCTTCTGGACAGGCTTAAGGGTGGACCTGAAGAGATCCATGTTCAATTCTTCGAATTTAGCCCTGGTGAGGGTTTCGGAGAAGTCTTCACCTTCGAAGAAGGACTCAATTTCGATCTTGACCTGGTGGCTGGACGACAGAGCCCTCTTTGCCTTCTCAACTTCACGACGCAGTTTCTGGACGGCACGGTTGTCTTTCCTGATGTCCTTACCCTTCTTCTTCTTGTACAGCTTGATGAAGTGCTCCATGACCCTCTGATCGAAGTCCTCACCTCCCAAATGAGTGTCACCATTGGTGGCTACTACTTCAAACACTCCGTTGTCGATGGTGAGCAGAGACACGTCGAAGGTACCGCCACCCAAATCGAATACAAGTACGTTCTTTTCGCCCTCCTTCTTGTCAAGACCGTAAGCGATAGCGGCGGCGGTAGGTTCGTTGATGATTCTCATCACCTGGAGACCGGCGATGGCTCCGGCATCCTTGGTGGCTTGACGCTGAGCGTCGTTGAAGTAGGCGGGGACTGTAACGACAGCGTGGGTCACCTTCTTACCAAGGTAAGCCTCAGCAGTTTCCTTCATCTTGGTGAGGACCATGGCGGAGATTTCTTCAGGGGCAAAGATCTTGTCTCCTTGGGAGGTCATGACGGAAACATGAGGTTTGCTGTTCTTCTCGACCACCTTGAAGGGGAAGAATTTCACATCATGTTGGACAGTGTTATCGCTCCATTCACGACCAATGAGTCGTTTGGCGTCGAACACGGTGTTTTCGGGGTTGGTGGTCAGCTGGTTCTTAGCAGCGTCACCGATGAGACGCTCGCCGTCAGCGGTGAACGCTACATATGAGGGGGTGATACGGTTACCCTGGTCGTTAGCAATGATCTCCACACGGCCATTCTTGTACACACCCACACTGTGGACAAAGAAAAAATATCTTTAGAATTACATCTTTCGCTAAACTTTTTACTGGACTTGTGAACATTTATTCCTGCTTTTAATATTGTAAAAATATTTAAAAAGATAAGTACACTCATCTCAGTATTTCTTGGATCAATGTTAAAAAGTGTAAATTTTTGTATAAAAAAAAAATAAAACAAATCCTTAAAATAAAATAGCTTGGATAACCTTTTTGGAAGTTATAGAAATGATACAAACAAAATGTTGTATTCAAAGCCAAGTTCCTCAGCTCACCATCACTTAAATTGACTCAAAGAAATTTTACTGTCAGATTCCAGACATAGAGGTCAATCACCTCCAGTTTTTTTTTTAAATATTTCTTTCTTGATTTATTTCAGTCTTTAAGTTTAGCAAAAGATATTGACTTAAGTAAACACACATAAAATTGAGTTCATTGACATAACTATGCTAATAATGGACAGGTTATTCTTGATACTTATTCAAATACAATTATTGTACTACTCTGACTTCGTTAAATTAAACAATAAGAAAACCTTTGTAAATGATGGAAAAGGTATTTGCTAATTATTGTTGTCAGGAATTCCAATTTAAAAAATTATGCTTTTATAATTCATTGCCAAAGCATTATAAATTTTTATAGCAATTATTTATCTAGTTAACTCATAAAATAGGCTTTATTTCATTAACTTTATCTTTGACTATGTTGTAACTGCTTTTTATAAATAGATTAGGTATGTTTATGGAAATTACTGGAACATTTGATTAGCAACCAATAATAATAAAAAAATCTCCATTGTGTTCACATAATATTTTAGAGTCAATATAAATTAAATATTACTTAAATAAATTGGGATTTAGGCAGATGATGACATACAAAGAGTTTCCAGCTATTTTGAGTGATTCCATTTTTTCGGACATTTTTAAAAAGGGGGTGGATTAAAAAACCAATTGAGCAGAAACTCACCAAGAGTAGGTGGTACCCAAGTCGATACCGATGACGGTGCCAATCTCCTTCTCTTTACTATCTTTCTTGTCGTCGGCGACTACCGCCGCGACCACACAGGCCAACGCTAGAATACTCCACCGCATTTTCAGCATGCAATGTTACTTTTCTGAAACAAATCAACATAATATAAGTTAGAAATCTCTCTAAATATGCACACGCGTCAGTATGTAAACGTACTCAAGTCAGAATCTCTCAAAATCTGCCAGATGACAGTACGTTGTGAAAGACACGTAATCGCTATGGGGACACGTCACTATAGGGCGCCGGGCCAAACGACGCCGGGTTAAGAATAATAGAAAAGGAAAGTACCCCGGCCCATCTATAACGGCATGAGAAACCTAACGGTACCATATAAAACGGCCACGGGAAATGTAGGACGCGCCACCGGCCCACACTTCACCGTCGAGAAATTTCGCTGACGTTCCACGCAGATAAACGGGATTTTAAATGAATCTTATAGGAATTCAAACACGGGGACATTAGGTTTACTGTTTAAAAGCAAAATACTATAGCTACTGAACGGACAACTCCATAATTAACGTGATTATTGTCAGTTAACAAACCATGACGGGAGAGGTTAACAATTCATGGCGATCCGCGGTTCAGAGAGAAAGACAAGACGTATTATAAAGAAAAAGATAATTACCTAATACTTTAAATGATTAAATTGGATTGAATCCCAATAAATAAAATTCACAGCCACGATACAAGCACTTTGAATGGAACACTTGATTACGAATTCACAATTACGTTGCTCCTTCACATTCGATTTTTCAAGAAGAACTGAAGTTTCACACGACGCCGTCGCTATTATTTAGCGCTAGTATCCATCGTGGGCTAACGTGATTGGTCCACAAAGCGATGACGTATCATATATTTCTCTACGATTGCACCAAGTAAGAGTATTTGGCGCAATCTGATTGGCCCACGTTTGTAACTGGCCCTGAATAGGACATTCCCTTTACCGCCAAGTTTGAAAATAGGTTGTACTCGTATTTATTGCGAAAGCGAGTTTTCTTATATTTCTCAATCTTGCTAAAGAGAATATTTATATCTGTATGGATATGATGGTGTAGAGATAAGGCATGAAACAAGGACCACTATTTACTATATACACAAATAAAATAAAAAGCCACATCGCAGAGATGTGGCATTTCATTTAGAAAACAGATGAAACATTCTAGAAAGAGCAATTATTATCATGAAATAGTTCTAGAATTGGCATCTTTATTAATATTAAAACTTAACAGTTAGTCAGATGTATCTTATTGAGTTATGAAGACATGGTGAAGCAGTGTTCTGCAAATGTTGCTGCCTTTTCATTACCCAAGCTTGCGAAACATCTAGAACATTACAGATTATCATGGAATAAATTCCTTCTATTGCATTATTTTCTAGAAATCTCTAAGAGACAAACTTCCAGATAAAAAGGATTTTATCTACTTAGAAGTTTTTCTTATCCCATCTAGATCTTTCGGTCTGTAAATCTTGCGAAAAATACTACTTTATGGTGATTTATTAACGGCTTTGTGGTTAACAATTACCTACATCCAGTTAAGAAGTTAACGGAGACTTTTCACATAGCTAAACTGACTGTTCCTACTAATATATCGCTAGGTGACTCAAGGGATAGGGGTCTGCTGATCATAACTTCACAATGGACTTAGTTGTGCAGGGTCTAGTGCTCAAAATAAAATGACAGAATCTTCGATTTCTGACACCTCATTTGCATTGGTGGAAATTTGGCCAGTTTCCTATCAACAGTATGCTTACTTATGTTGCCATGAACTGGAGTAATTAGTAACCATACTTCGTGTTTCTTTATAATAGGGAAAACCGAAGGGATAAACCCCGTATCCTTATCTGGCTCGAACCTACGACTCCACTGAATATTGGATAACGAAATTGTTTTTTTTTTACTAATATGCCAATGTTTCTTTTTTGTTGCAAAAAGGTTTTAACTCATTTCTTAAGACACCCGTGATACGCTTCGGATAAAAATTGCATCATGCAAAACATTCCCAAAGTCGATTTAACTAAATAAACATGACTAATAAGGCCACGTCAGCTCAGATAACGAATATTTTAATTAAATATTTTTTTTTATTAATGAATACGAAAAGGATTCTTTAAATTATTATTTTCTAAAAAAAATTGTCCCGCTCTAGGAATTTGTCCTGTATCGTGGGCGCGTTTACAAAAAAAAAAAATACGTACACAAACAGCCAGACACGAAACAACTACCTGTCTTACAAATATTTGTTCCGTGTGGGGATCGAACCCGCGACACGCAGCGCAGCAGTCGATCGCTCAACCGCAGCGCCAACCGTGCCGTCAAATAATGAAACAATGAGGTAAATTACCATCTGTTTCAAATTTTAAATGCAATTGTGTGGTGACATAAGAGTACATTTTCATTTTTCATTTCTTTTTTTTAAATACTTTGACCCACACTAGGCATTTCTCCTGTATTGTCGGTGCGTTTACAAACTTTTAAACTCACATACATAATCAGCCAGACCCGAAACAACTATCTGCAGGTCATACAAATATTTGATCCGTGCGGGAATCCAACCCGCGACACGCAGCGCCGCAGTCGATCGTTCACCCACTGCGCCAACCGTGCCATACATATACACAAACATATTTACACAAAGGAGGTTTCACAATAAATGAAAAATAAAACTGAATTATGTATTTTTTATTTGATACCTTTTTACTTCTAATTATATCACATAACGATAAAGGCTTAAATGTAAACTTATATACCCAAACATCACGCCAGTACGCAAAAGACAGGTAGGTAGAGACCACGAAGTAAATAAAATACTTCATGGTGCATAAATTTGACTATATTTTCATACAATATTATAATAAGTATTATGTCTTAGGACTCATTTACAGAGATGCGGCGCGGTCCTCAATATCCAAACATAAGACAACGTATGATGGTAGCCGGGGTTGCGGGTTGTTCGAAAGAGATACCGCGGCCCCGGAACGTAAAGGGCGATAAAAGGAACATGGGTGGGTTTTAGTCAGTACTAGTGTGACATTCCCTGCTCAGCCCAGGGAAGGGGAAGTTATTTGATTATTTCACACCCCAAAAAAGGCAATGTATGACAGCGTCTACCATAAAGTGATTTTTCGTCCTTGAGGCGGTGCCGCGTCTTCATAGATGAGGCCTAAAGGAACAGCACAGTAAAAAAGCTAGAGAAAATTTCAGTACAAAAACAACAATCGTGTCCTACAATTTTATTTTAAACTTAAAAACTAAAACAACAGTTTGTAGTCTATGTACTTATAAAAATCTTGATTTTAATTTGAGCAAAGTATAGTAACAGTGGGTTTAAGAACATCGGGCAATAAGGTAGTTTTTAGGGTCAAAGTATTTACATTCTATTTGGTCCGTCTTCTAGATTATTCAAAAATAAGGGACATGTACTTTTTTATTTGTAAATTAGACCAGAAATGACAAAGCTGTAGCCCATTAAAGCTACTTGTGACATCACGCGTTGCTGCATTTCTTCGCAATCAGTGACGTCACACGTAACTTTTTTGAATACTTAATCGAAAAGACGAACAATTTTTTTTAAAAATTAGCCTATTGTCGGTTAGGCAGAATCATAATGGGATAATAATATGAATTACGGTACAATTCGTAAAATTGTCACAAAGTGACAATTAATAATATAAATTAAGTTTGTGACCATTTAACGAATTGTTACATATTAGACCCGCATGGACGCGAGTAGTTCATAGTTATTTAAATGAATTTCCATTATGCTATGCACACTGATTTAATTCATTTTGTCTAAAATTTTGGCCACCCTATTCAACAAAACCGGCTCATTCGTTCAGACCCTACGTTGGGACATACATACATAGTACTATTAAGTTCATAACCCTCTCTTTGAGCTTAGCTGTCGCGGTTTTTCTAAGGGTATTTATTTACCCGTGCGAGATTCAACAACTAAGAACTTAAAGCAAGCTGACAGTAACGAGAAAATAATATATCCAACACCCCAGTCCCCCAAAACATAACAATTAGTTAAAAATAAAACAGTCATCATTTAATTTTTCTTTGATATTAAATCTAGGATCAACGGTGCGAAGTATGTGATGATGCAATCGGCGCCTGGGAAAGAGAATACTAGTTAGTGGAATTGATCTATAATCTTCCCACGGCCACAGCTGGGATGCCAGATGAAGTGAGCCATTACTACATGGCCCTACAAAAATCTAGACTTTGTGGCTGCTGAAAAACCCAATATAAATTTTCTCAACTCGAGAATCGAACCGAGGACCTGTAGGCCTACCATGACGTGTTAAAGCAGAACTTATTCTACTGAGGGAAAGAGATGGCGCTAGACACCCTGTATAGCTTTGTCTCTTTCCCTCAGTGGAATCAGTTCTGCTTTAAGACGTCATAGTAGGGTAGCTGATGCTCAACAGTTGCGCTAGCGAACATTAGGCCAGCGAGGCACTGTATTATTTATGTCAACAAAATTTTATATTATAAACTTATGTTTTTTTTTTAATTCTATAATTGTTATTTTGTTAGCTTATAGTTAATTATATTATGCATGGTGTGGTCTCCTGTAAGTGAAGGAGTGCACCTACGTGATACTATTGTTGTCCATACTTTAAGTTAAATGATCTGTGTACATCTTTTGTTGGAAAACCTTAATCTATATTTATAAAATAAAGTTGAGTTTGTTCGAACACTTTTAAATGGAGAACGGCTGGACCGATTTTCATGATTTTTTATTTTTATAATTTGTCTCCGTGTCGAATAGCAGAATAACTGAATAAGTATTAAAATATACGGAAAAAAATAAAAAGCAAAAGGTGATTTTGATACAACCTTTGACCACGCAGGTAGGTAGGGTAGGTAGGATAGGTAGAAAATTGCATTGCAACGCATAAATAAATAAATAATACCCACCAGCTCTCCGGAAGCTCGTCATGGTCTCCATGAGGATAGTCTCGACCTCCGAGCTGTCCCCAGTGCGGCAGATCATCGCGTATTCACCCGAAACCTGTCGAAAAACAACAATGTTTAAATATGCATAGCAACAACGCTCTTAATAGCAGCGTAAGTTTTTGTGACGTCATTTTATTTTCAGTTGTGTAAAGAAAAACTTTTACGTAGGTTCTTCTTCTTCCGCGAAGAGATTCCATATTAATCATGTCAGTTACTAGCTGTGCCCAGCGGTTTCACCCGCTGTTCAGCTTAAAAAAAAGTCATAAAAATCGGTCGAGCCGTTTCGAAGGAGTATGGGAACGAAAGTTGTGACACGAGAATTTTATATATTAGACTAGCTGTGCCCAGCGGTTTCACCCGCTGCTCAGGTCCCACATATATCGTAGGGGTATAAAAAAAATATAGTAACTGATTCTCAAACTTACTGAATATACATAAAAAAAATATAAGAATCGGTCGAGCCGTTTCGGAGGAGTATGGGATCGAACATTGTGACACGAGAAGTATTTAGTAACAAGCTCCAAAGATGGAAGGTGGTACACTAAAAAACAAAAGTTAATACCTGGTACACAAATAAGGGATGGTATGGGTACTTGTCCTTAGTCTGCCTCACGATGTCCAAGTACGGCAGGCCTGGCTTCACCATCAGGAAGTCTGCCCCCTCAGCCACATCTCGAGCCTGTAAATGAGTCGCGAGAAATATAGATTAAAAAACTATTTTCTGTTAAGGAAGCTTAGCGAAGAAGGTAGCGAATAGCGTTTTTGCATGATCTCCATCTATTTTAATGTATTGTATGTCACTGACATCTTTTTGACGACATTTTGACGACACGGTTGGCGTGCCGGGGTAATTGTGACTGCTGGGGTGATTGTGTAGAATGCAAATGTGTCCCCGCATCACAGCCAAAAGTGACGAGAAGGAACACCGTGTGGTTTTAGTCAGTAGGAGTCTGACAGACCCCCTCCGCAATGGCGGAGAACATCCATTGAGGATTCCCACACGCAAAATCCCGCGTGTCGCGGGTTCGATCCCCGCATGGAACAAATATTTGTATGGCCTGCAGATAGTTCCCACGATACAGGAGAAAATTCCAAGTGTAGGGCAAAGTATAACAAAAAACATATTGGCCTAAAACCGTGCCACCCTATGGTTTAGATGAAGTCGGTCATATTGCAGGCATTCAGGCAAAAAATTCAAAAAGAAGGCTTTATAAAGAGTAGGTAGGACTTACAGCAGCTCTGGCAGCGAGCCCCGCGCTGCCCGGCGGCAGCTGGTAGCACTTCCGGTCGCCCTCCATTGGAGAACTGTTCATTGTGTCTCGGAAGGGCCCGTACATTGCTGACGCGAACTTGCAGGAGTACGACAGAACTGATACCTGGAATATTTTAATAGATAAATTGTGTTATATATAATTATGTATAGGACAGTTTCATTGGTGGAGTGGTCGCAACCGCGCAGCATGGGGTCCTGGGTTCGATTCCAGGATCGAGCAGTATTATTGGGTTTTCAACCACGGCACGGCGTGCAAAGCGTGGCACGGCGCTTTGACGGCACGGTTGGCACAGTGGCTGAGCGATTGACTGCTGCGCTGCGTGTAGCGGGTTCGATCCCCGCACGAAACAAATATTTGTATGACCTGCAGATAGTTGTTTCGGGGTCTGGCTGTTTGTGTATGTAAGTATAAATGTTTGTAAATGCGCCCACGATACAGGAGAAATTCCTAGGGTGGGGAAACGTTTTTTTTTTTAAATAATCAACCATCACTCCAGACGACACCTAAATGATTACAAACGTGACGTTTTTTTAAGGAGACAACTTACCGTATTCTGTAGTTTGCACGCCACCAAAGAATCTTTGATAGCTTTTATTCTGTTGTCCATCATGTCTGATGGGGCAATGATTTGTGCACCTGTTCAAACAAAATCAACATTTTCATTATTTACTAGCTTTTCAGAACTAACCCGTATACTGGGTGTAAACAAACAATTCAGGAAGAAATCCGTCAACCCTGCATTAGGGTGCGTCCACATCTGGCGAATGTGCCGCAAATGTGCAGCACGCGAGCCGATTGCGAGCTGCCCGCAAGCTGCGCGCGTGCAGTCACTGCAATGGTTTGGTGCGCCTCTTTAGCGCAACTCATACAAGGCTCGTATAGAGCGCGCGAGTCAGTTCTCGCCCCTATTTCTTTCCACGCATCATTTTTTAGATTTTTTTCTATAGTAATCTTCGAAATAATCGATCTTTAGGATCCCATAATACTGGAAATCTTTTATATGTTTCAATGAAGCGTAAACAATTCTCCTCCGTCCACTCCATGACAACACGTACTTAGCCTCCAGTAATCTACGACGACGAACTGAGCGAAATAACTAGCGCGCCGCCCGCGCGCTGATCGCGTACGGCGCTTAGGTCGCGCGCGAACTGCGCGCGGGCGGGACAGAAGCGGCGCACGAACAAAAATTCCCGCGCGCAGCTCGCGGGCAGATCGCAAACGGCTCGCGAGCTGCACATTCGCGGCACATTCGCCAGATGTGGACGCACCCTAACGTACAAAAAATTTACTTTAAAAATTATTGTATAGTTTTCCTTTTTTTTCGGCATTCATGTCACTTTTTGATACAGAATTCAATGTTACGCGTCCTGAATATTGTCCTGATAAGTGCATTAAATAGGTTGAGGATATATTTAAAGAAAATAAAGGTTCATCCGCCTAGCCTTTTCCCAACTATGTTGGGGTCGGCTTCCAGTCTAACCGGATGCAGCTGAATACCAGTATTTTACATGGAGCGACTGCCTATCAGACGTCCACAACCCAGTTAGTACTGGGTAATGCGATAGGTACCCCTTGGTAAGACTGGTTGTCAGACTCTCGGAACACTGAGACTACCTGTAACGACTGTCAAAGATCCACAAATGACAGCCGGGACCAACGGCTTAACGTGTTTTCCGAGGCACGGAGGAAACTCGGTATGTAACGGGTGGTCACCCATCCACATACCAACCTAGGCAAGTGCGGCTTAACCTAAAGATTGTCCCGAGCGGCTGCTATTATTTAGTCACGAGTTCTTCCGAGGATATAAAAAAAAAATACGCTGAAACTGACCCAAAATATCACCGTTTCTAAAGGTTACTAGGTATGGAAGAACAGGTGGTTTTCGGTTTAGTTATGAGTACACCCATTCAAATTCAATGAGCATTCATGGTGCATAGCATACCTATGAAGTTTTATATCAAACTAGCTGTTCCCCACGGTTTCACCCGCGCTGCTCAGCACCTGTTGGTCGTAGCGTGATGTTATATAGCCTATAGCCTTCCTCAAGAAATGGACTATCCAACACTAAAAGAATTTTCCAATTCCAACCAGTAGTCCCTGAGATTAGCGCGTTCAAACAAACAAACAAACTCTTCAGCTTTATAATATTAGTATAGAAGATATAATCACAATATTTTTTTTTACCATGGGTGTCAATGGGCACTTTTACTATGTAAGTAGTAAATAGTCCCCCCGTTCTACGGTACGGCGGCCAATCTCAGCAGAGATTGGCCATCGGCGCGGGAGATATTATAGTGTAGGCGTGTGTGCGCAGGCACAGTTGCACTCTCTGTTCCTTCAATCTCATAGTCCGATAATCCGGCACAACCGGAGAGAGATCAGGCGCAGGACCAACGAGTCACGGGGTACCTTACCGCCTACATTCAAACCTCGGGCTGCTACTATGATTTTTTTAATGGAAAAACCAAATATCCCTTTTAGCTCAACCCGGAAATCGAACCCAGGAGTCCGGGCTCAGCTGTCGCGCTTACGGCCGCGAGACAAACGAAACAGTTTTTACTAGTAAGTCTACTTTGACCTCGTTAATCAGCCGGGTAGATAGCAGATTTTTAACAACAAAATTTAAATCAAGTCAAATTGCAAAGTCATTACAATTTAAAATACTTATTAAATAAAAACGTCTCTTCTAAACAGTTCCTTATCTTTTGAGATTTACAAGTTGAAAGGCCAAATTGAAATAGCAAAATCATGAAGCAATTTGGAAAAAAAGTACAGTTTTTAATTTTTTTAAATGTATGCTTCATACATTTCAGAGAAGCTTGTGGCTAAATTATACAGCTGCTCCGGTCGATCTTTAGAATAAACTTCGCTTTGGCGGTGCATGGTGCATATACGTCACGGCGTTGCTCCCGGTTGTCATTTATAGATCTTTAATAGTTGTTACATGTAGAGGATACCAGGAGAAAGGGCCGCCCCAAATAGATGGGCAGTCGATATCCGCTTAGCATTGGGGCCTTACTGGTCCAGAGTAGCGGAGGATAGAGACCAGTGGAAAGAGCTGGAGGAGGCCTATGCCACGAGATACGCGAATTGCGAGACAAACAATAGTAAACTAGCTTTTGTCCGCGGCTTAGCTCGTGTTAAATTCGGGGTAACACAGTTCCCCTTTCCTAATTTGCAGGTACCTGTTACCTATAGTTTTTGCCCTTACGCCTCATTTAGCAATGCTACGTTTTCTTACTTAGGAAATGACATAGAGACATTGTGCTCGAATACACTTGCGGCACTGATCTGAATCAGGGGCACTCAATGGCCATACGGTAGTTCTAAATTTTAAAATAATAAAATATCAACTAACTTACCAGCTTTAGCATAAGCCAAGGCTACATCAGCGATCCTCCTGACAGATGCTGCATGGTCTATGGTGCCGGTAGGAGTGAGTATTCCGCAGTGTCCATGCGACGTGTAGGGACAGAGGCAAACATCACAAGCTATGAGGAGATTCGGGAACTTCGCCCGCAGCTTAGGAAGAGCTCTCAGTACTGGGTTTTCTGGACAATCTGCACTTGTTCCTGTGGCATCCTTTTCAACATAATATTTATTTGTTTTATTTACGAAATAGGTTCCATCCACAATTTAACATTACTCTCTTTTTTTAAAATTTTACCTTGCCCTACACTAGGATTTCTCCTGTATCGTGTGAGTGTTTACAAACATTAACCTCCGAATACTGAAACGTCACTCAAAATGTGAGCGGATATCGAACCCGCGACACGCAGCGCGGCATCGCTCGATCGCTCAGCCTGCGCCAGCCGTGTCGTCATAATGAAATCTTGCTGGTTAACACCTAAATCTCATAGAACTTATGTCAAAATACAACTATCCGTAATCAAAACGAGTCGTTTTTGTTTATTAGAACCGGGCATTAGTGTGTAGATTTAAGAACATTTGTGATTACTACTACTTACATTACTATTTGTGTATTGGTGTTGTACTATTTACACGAATTCTTACATTGTGGTGTTTAGATTTTCTAAAAACACCATTGTTTGTATAATTTCTACAAAATCTGTGAATGCTGTTGGCCATTTCTCAAAAAGAATGTCTTCCTTTGGTTGCAAAACTAAAGCAAAGTCAGTTTTTAATTTATTTTAATGATTGCTGATTGATGGTTTGACAACAGGGTTAGCTGAGTGAGTGGCTGTTACCCTGCATTTAGATCCCCACACGGAACAAATATGAGTATAGCCTACAGATAGTTGTTCCGGATCTGGCTGTTTGTGTTTGTGAGTTTATATGTCTATAAATGTATCCACAATAGAGGACATATTGCTAGTGTAGGGCACAGCATTAAAAAAGAAAAAAAAATACGATCATCATACCTATTTGGTCAATGGGTATGGTGATGAATAAAAATAATTAATACAAAGTTTATCTTCTTCTTAACATTCCTAATGATACCTTTGGCAATGTGCGGACTATCCCAAAGATGAGTATAGACTTCAGGCCTTTATCAACCAGATCAACAAGCCTTGTGATGAGCGCATTAACACCATATCTGCATACATTGGGCATGCTTGCCACAGGCTCAGTTCGGTTGTCATCTTCCCTGTTTATAAATACAGAAAATATGTACTTAGATAAGAAATGAGGTTTTAAATTAGATTCTTTATTTTATGTTTCAGGTTTACGGTATGTACAGGTAACGTAACAAAAACCTGATTGAACTTCAAATCATAATGTTGATACTTAATAAATTTTTCGGGAAAGTTCTATTATTGAATATTCATATAGTGTTATTCCGGCCGGCACAGTATTAAGAAGTACATACTTACACTAAGAACACAGGGTACATAATATTGTGCGCTTCAATACTTGTATTTGGCTCCTGAAGTTTTCTTAGAGTCGAATGAAAGTACCCGCCTTGCAGGACATATTCCGGACTCAAAAATAATTGGTTCATCTTGTTTGAACAATAATCAAATCAACCGGTCTTTACAATACAATAGTTTATATAGCAATGTATAAAGTTACGCTAAGTACTTGATTTTATCAGTAGAGTAACTGATAGTAAATTATGCGTGAAAGTTGGAATCCACGTATGTCATTGTCAATTTGTCTATTGATTAATTGATTTCACTCCTTATCACTAGCTGAGATAAATTTATGGATACACCGTGAGGGTAAGCAAAACAACATTTAAAACATGCTAAACACAAACAGCAAAATTAGACTGGAATACGAAGAAAACAAAACAAAAATCATGTCATATTGACAACGTCAAACAGCCGTCAATTGGGAAAAGACAAAACAAACATTTTCTTCAGTAAAACAGTGAAATGTAACACCCAACTTATTAAGCCATTGACTTGAATCTTTGGATTTTATTTCAAAAGATTTGCATTGCGAAAGCTTCTCAACGGCCAATTTATTATTATTTGCCTACGAAATAGAAAGAAAACGTGGTCTGAATTGTGTGGGTCAGTCTTAGATTTTAATATTGTCTTAAGTTACGCATAGACTATGAGAAGGTAGAGAAGGCCCGAGGAGGTCAAGAAGCTTTGATTGAAAGACAGATGTTTGTCATCACATCAATAAAGTATTAGTTTTGATTTGATATGTAACTTTATGTAATTTCTTTAAAGTGCATGCATAAAATATTACAATTTAATTTAACATTGCAAGTAAAATGTTTAGTAGTTCATAATAAAAAAAAAAACAACAACAATGTCTGCATGAAACTAACTGAGAATCTATATTATTGTGTTAGTTACTGTCAAAAAGTTATGTATATCTTGTTTTATTTTATTTTTAAATGGTTCACGTAGTTTATATTGTATTCTATATTATAAGCCTAAGTGTACGTTAGTGAAACAAAACTAAAAGTGAAAGATACCCAGCCTTGAGGATTTGAAACAGCCTTGAAGACACCATGAATGCGGATGAAGACGCGCCTACCAAGAAAAAAGTCGACAAACAATCCACTGAAAATCTAACAGTGACTGTGGACAAGATAGATGCAAAGAGATCTGAAAAAGGGGACGAGGAGCCTAAACCGCGTATAGTTTTGACGTTTCGGTCGGAGAAGAACAGTGCTAAGAGTAGCAATATGAAGATCGTGACTACTGAGGAAAAGCACGAAGAAGCTCCGCGGCGGTCCAGCAGGACGCGCGGCAAGTGGGAGTGGATCTGCGACAGCGAGACGTCACCCAAGAAGGACAAGTCAGGGGCTCAAACAACATCAGACAATGATGAGTCTGACAGCTCTCACACAACACCCAAGCGCTCCACGCGACGTCGTGACGACTCCGACAACATCCTCGCTAATGCTATCGCCAGAAAAGAGAAGTCTTACGAAACCCAGCAAGCCCCACAGCGCTTATCTCGTAGAATAAAACCCACAGCTAAAATACTTGCCAATGAAGAGCTACGAATTGGTCTTGAATCTCAGAACAATGCCCGTCTTGGTATACAGACTGACAAGTCCCCTGAGGAGGGGGTCAGGACAAGGCGGTCAGCCCGTCCCATTGTAACGGAAGTTGAGAAGAAGAAAGTACCAGAGATAGAAGATGAATTAGTGGACATAGAAGGGGATGATGACAGCCAAAGTCAGAACACTGTAATGAAGCTAAAGCATCTGTGTGAGCTTGGACTAAAGGCTATCAGCCCTGATGAGGTTGATGAAAGTGGGAATGAGAACAGGTAAATAATTTATCTATTTTATTAATTATTATTAATAACCAACTCAAATTAGCAGTTATACACCAGATAAACGAGTTATAGGTCAGTAAACATATAATAAATGACAAAACATGAAAACAGCATAAAAATTAGAAACTAGACAAAAAATTCAAATTAGAATTAAAGAGATAAAACTACAAACTTAATTATTGGTGTCAATAAATTGTATAAATTGAATGTTAATATTGATTATTTAAAAAAAATCTTTCTCTTGGTCACTTTACAATACTCTGTGATTCTGTACTTATGTGCTTTGCGTATGTAAACCTTGATAAGTAACATCAACTACCATATTTACTTGTTACAGCAATTTTCTTTGCAAGTGTACATAGATTGGTACATCCACTTATCAAGAACTTAAATAAACCACAGAGTATAATACCACCTCTTTGGTTTATATATATTTTAAAATTTATGTGTAGTGTAGCCTATCCCTAAACATATTTAAAAAATGTTTGAACATAGAACCTCATCCTTTTTTGTTGGTTAAAAAGGAGCATTATAGAAAATACACATTGCCTTTCCCATACAAATGACACCAAGTGGCCTAAAGATTATTTGTATAGAGTACCCACATAGTAAAAATATTTTCACAGGATCTACCAAAGAGTATAATACTTATAATAGTCATTTGGGAGGTATCTACATTACAACACTGATTTGCAATTCACAAAAAATCCTCAAAAGACACAATTTACTTATTTTTTCTGCACTGAACTATAAAACAGAGAATTAGAAGGCGAGGAAGAAGAAGAAGACGAAGATGCTGAAGCTGAAGAATTAGAAGAAGATGATGAAATGGATGATGACCCAGTAGTCATCAGCAAGCTGTTGGAGACTGATGAGGATTCCAGTGAAGACTTCCAGTGCACTGTTGAAGTGGCTGCTAAGAATAGACCAAGGAGATCTACTAGACTGTGCTCCTCCTTTGGCATGAATGATAGTGACAGGTCTTCTCCTGTTGGTGAAGAAGAGCAAAAGTAAGTTTTAATTAATATACTCTTATCATAGCTGTACAATCTTGAGTTTTGAGTCATAATTCCAATCTTTGTGCTAAGGAAAAGTGAAAACAATGTACTCGCGATTGTTTTTAACAATACTTATGTATTTATAGAGTTACTAGCTGTGCCCAGCGGTTTCACCCGCGGCTCACTTAGGGGTATGAAAAATAGATGTTGGCCGATTCTTAGACCTACCCGAAATGTACACAAAGTTTCGTTTGAATCGGTCCAGCCGTTTCGGATGAGTATGGGAACGAAAACTGTGACACGAGAATTTTATATATTAGATAATAATTAAAACCAGAAATATAACTCCAAGCTCATTGAATGAATCCCATAGAATACTAGGTATTCATTAAAATGGATTCAATGGGATTAAATGATTTTATTAGATTAGAAAAATCGAGTAAAAAAAAATAAAACGAAACGGTGCAGTCGAATTGAGAACCTCCTCCATTTTTTGGCTACCTTATCACATCTTCCTTAAAGTACATCAAAGTTTTAACAATACTGTTAATTCAACGACACGGTTGGCACGGTGGCTGAGCTATTGACTGCTGAGCTGCGTGTCGCGGGTTCGATACCCGCACGGAACAAATATTTGTACGACCTACAGGTATTTGTTTCGGGTCTGGCTGTTTGTGTATTTAAATGTTTGTAAAACTAACCTTGAAACCTTTCCAACAAGGCTATAAATCGTAAATGACTTGATAATTTGGCGGCAGGTCACCGCGCCGATCATCAAAAAGATCAGCCAGGCACAATTTTGTGGAAGACAGTGAGAGGTGAGACAATGTTCTTCCACCTTCGCTTGTGTTGATAAGTTCCCTTATTCACTATGTTTATGTTCTTCCCAGGACCCATCGTAAACGAAGGAGGCACAGATCTTCGGGAGCTGAGGAACCACAAACTGATGCTGAAATGGAGGAGACAAGGTAAAATTAACGTACAAAATATCTTCACCATCCAGAGATTCCTCCGTACCTCGAAAAGCATGTTGAGTCATTGGGCTGTCATTTGTCGTTTTTTGACAGCCTTAACAGAATCACCCCGAAGTCCAACAACCAGTTTTACAAAGGGATTTCGTATTGCCTAGTACTGTGTTGTGGAAGTTGGATAGGCAGTCGGTCCATGTAAAATACTGTTATTCAGCTGTATCTCGTAACACTAAAAGCCGATCCCAACATAGTTAGGAGAAGGTAGGAAAATGAATTCTTACTAATATTATAACAGCGAAAGTGAGTTTGTTTGTTACGTCTACACGCCTAAATGGCCAAACCGATTTTGATTATGGCATAGAGATAGTTGGTACCCTGGAGACGGACAGTGGCTAAAAAAGTAAGAAAAGGGCGAGAGAAAGATTTTTTTCCAATCATCACGCGGGCTAAAGTTAGCGTTAGCCCAAAGTATAACTATGCCACGCGGACGAAGTCGCGGGCGGAATCTAGTTAGCCTATAAATATTCGCACTGCCGAAATAGGTTGTCGCTATTCCTTCTGAGAGGAGGACGCCCAGTTATATATTTTTTCAATCATCACGCGGGCTAAAGTTAGCGTTAGCCCAAAGTAACTATGCCACGCGGACGAAGTCGCGGGCGGAAGCTAGTTAGCCTAATTCGCACTGCTGAAATAGGTTGTCGCTATTCCTTCTGAGAGGAGGACGCCCAGTTATATATTTTTTCAATCATCACGCGGGCTAAAGTTAGCGTTAGCCCAAAGTAACTATGCCACGCGGACGAAGTCGCGGGCGGAAGCTAGTTAGCCTAATTCGCACTGCTGAAATAGGTTGTCGCTATTCCTTCTGAGAGGAGGACGCCCAGTTATTAGTCAATGCAATATCTTACAGCCAACTGCAATATTTACTATATTTAGCAATGATTCATACATATTTTGTTATTCTGTATTAGGACTGCAAGATAACAAATTGTAAAGTCAAATAGGAGGTAAAATTGTGTTAATATTTTCGATACACACTTTTAACTACAGCAAGTTTAAATACATAATTCCACTTAAGCTTGAAAAACAGTTCCTTTTTTAAATAGCATTGAATTCATATTTTATTTTTCAAAATGGCCGCTTTAGCTGCGTCATAATAGGGTAATAATATGAATTACGTTAATAATCTTAAAATGGTTAATATTGTGAATTATCACTTCGTTAATTCATATTATCAACCTATTATGACGCAGCTAAAGCGGCCATTTTAGATCCCCAGACTCCAGTAACCACATCAAAATATTATCATCCGAATATTAGGCAACAATGAACCGTATATCATTGGGAGTACTCCACATTGACCATCCCATTCCTCCCACTTTGCCTAGTAACCCAGCAGGCGCTGATGAGGGCTCAGAAGCAGCCTGTCCGGTCGACGAGTCTACGATAGTCGCGACGTGTTACTGTGAGACGCCCAGCAATGTTTATGCAGCGCCTGACGAACTAACTGGTAAGCATTTTGTTTAACATATTTTATACGTGTTTTATTTTACTTTCACGCTATAATGCGCAAAAAAACTGCGTCGTTGCTATGCAGATCGCGGAGTAGCCGCAGCTATATCTTGAGAGCTGTGGCGGACAGCTATGAGTACTCCAAATATTAGGCACTAGCTGTTCCCCACGGTTTCACCCGCGCTGCTCAGCACCTGTTGGTCGTAGCGTGATGTTATTTAGCCTATAGCCTTCCTTAAAAAATGGACTATCCAACACTAAAAGAATTTTCCAATTCCAACCAGTAGTTCCTGAGATTAGCGCGTTCAAACAAACAAACTCTTCAGCTTTATAATATTAGTATAGATTTTGTTCGAAGGTTGATAAAGTTTTTGATGTTTTATTTTATTTTTACTACTCACACTAGAGAATAAGCCGTTTGTAATACTAACAGAATATAGATCTCCGTTGTCCGAAATAAATGTTTTCTTTCTTTTTTACTTATTACGCACTTTGGCCCGCGGTTTCGCTCGCGTGATACGAAAGATACGTGGCGCCATCTACTATCATAAGAACGTTATTGTTGTTTCCTTCGGGAACAGTACTTCTTCCAGGGTGAAAGGTGTATGCAACATTCACAACATCAGGTGAATGGGTTCAGTAGTTTAGAAGTGAAAAAGTAACAAACAAACTTACTTTCGCATTTATAATATTTTTTATGATGTACTGCCCGATTCTTGGTCTATATATATATATATTACACACTATGCCCAGCAGTTTCACCCTCTGCTCACTTACGGGTATGAAAAATATATAGTAGCCGATTCTCGGACTTAGGTACTGAATATGCATATTTTTATAAGAATCGGTCGAGCCGTTTCGAGGATTATGGGAACGAACATTGTAACACGAGAATTTTATATATTAGAAATAATTATATTTGTTTATTGATAATAAATAAACAAATATACATATAGTTTACATTTTTAACTATTTATTAATAAAAATATAAAATACAACTTATGGAACCATTTTTGTTAGTACACGCATTAGATACTAAAACTTACACACTAGGATTAGTAACAAATTTTGGAAACAATATAATGAACAGATAAGCATTAGTGAGTCATAAACTACGGGACATTTCAGGCAGACAATGATTTCGCATAACCTGCCTCAGCACAGTAGCTCTCAGGTCCTCGACCACGACATGCAGGATACTATTGCTTCTCCCCTAAATTATCCTCATGAGCAATGCTACCTTTTTTCTGACTATAGCTTGATAACCAACTGTACGGGATTCTGCAAACATCCCTTACTTTGCCCTCAGAACCAGTATTCTGCCAAGCAATCGAGCTGGTTGACGGCGTCCGCGTCGGCTGTTCCCACAGTGCCCGTCGCGAGCGCAACGCGACCTCTGGCAGTACCAACACGAACGGCTTGGCCCCTCTAGTGCGGGCGGGCCCGAGGGCGCCATACTTCCTGGCGTGCCCTTTGCACGCCGCGCAACTGGCTAAGCACATGTGCTGTCCTGCTTGTGGATTGTTTTGTACTCAGGTAAGCTATCCTTTGAAAAAAGTATGTAAGCTTTAACTCTGATTTTATAAAAAAAAAGCAAAATCTCGATTAGTTGTATTATCTCACAAATATTCTTATCGAGTATTAATTTTTGCATTGCTACTAAGAGATATTAGCATATCGTTCATATACATTAAAATAAGAAAAATGATATATATATTAGAAGATAAATCATAAATTACCCAAGCAATATAGATAACATTCGTAATATGGACTCCTTCGAAAGTAAACCCTTTCGATGTTAATAAAATGAAATTAAAAAAGACGAAATCTCGTAACAAACATATAAAAGATCTTATCTGACTACATGCACTTACTAATACTTAATTTTTTACGGATGGGAATCCATCAAATAACTCCCCCCGCTCTGAACGGAGCGGGGGAAATGTCAGACTTGAACTGACTAAAACCCACCCATATTCTAATCGTGGTCATATTGTTCTATTTCCTTTTACGTTCCGGGGCCGCGGTTACCCTTTCGTACAATCCGCTACCCCGGACTTACTACTATTTACCTGTTTTCTGTAATAATTGAATTAATAAAGTAATAACTGCTGGGGTTAATTTCAGTCTGTATACCCAAAAAATTAGCATACATTTATATTTCGCCAGTTACCAATGTTACGATATAAGTCTCATCCATCACTAGATAAGGTTAATGCTGTAATCCAGATACAAACCTAGAATTTGGGATTCCACCAAGAATTTTTTAAAAGAAACAACTAACACTCATCACCGACTTGGAGGCTACACCAGGACCTTGGATCTGAACAACAATAATCTTTAACATTCTAACCCCTAACACTCTTTCAGGGCACATTCTACCAATGTTCCTCCGGCCACTTATTCCACCTAGACTGTGGCCTTCCATACAACGATGCCAAGCAACGCCCCGGTTGTCCCCACTGCGGGGTGTACTCCTATCGCTGGCAACCCGCCAACGCCGCGGTCGTGAAGGTCAAGGTTGAAATGAAGTGCAGTAACAAGCGCATCTTTTTGCCAGACCAGAGGGAGCAGTGGTGAGGGAAACGTTTTAATTTTGTTATTATTATCAACTAGGCTACTAACATGGCTTCAGTTTAATGATCACTAGTTGGGCCCTGCGGGTGTTTCGCCTTTAGAATATGAGTGTGATTGATATGAGCACAGCAGTCTTTCAGTGGCCCAAACGACAAACATACTGTTTCGAAATCTATGAGTGAAACTCACTAGGAACCAAAAAAATAGTGTGTTTTGCTTGAGTCTAAGCAAATTAAACTACCATATCGGAAAGACCAATGTCAATACTTAATCATGAATAGTTTAATGGCCATTTATAACTAGAAAATTTCGTACTATTTTATTCTAAAATGGTTGCTTCAAACCACTATAACCCTGACTTCTCTTCCAGCACACCAGCATACCTCACATTCACAGCCCGAGAACCGAAACCAGAAGCAGGTCCTCTCATCCCAGAGGACCTGCTACCCTCCCCTCCTATAGATCTGAAGCAGCTGTGCGAGAAGGCTGCAGGCGCACCTAATAAGTCACCGCAGCAGTTATGTGATGCTATCCTGAAGGGAGACACTGTTGATATGCTTATACCGAAGATTGGTGAGTTATAAATCTTCTGATCTTTTCCTGACATGGTTACTGGGAACTGCTATGGACAGGGCTTCCACCTGCTGGGGTTTCGGGTTGTTCGAAAGAGATTTCGCGGGCCCGGAACGTAAAGGGCAATAGAAGGAACATGGGTGGGTTTTAGTTAGTACAAGTCTGACATTCCCCCCGCTCCGCCCAGAGCGGGGGGAATGTCAGACAGTGGTTTAATGATTTACCAACCCAAAAAAAAAAAGCACTAGGCCTGTATATTCTTCGTTTTATGTCTTCCCCAGTGTCCAGCTCTAGCATCAACAAAGCCCTCCCCAGCCAAGCAGGCGGCACATGCCTCCACGCAGCCGCGCGTACCGGCCACACCGGAGCCGTGTACCTGCTGCACTACGCTGGCGCCAACCTCGACGTCACCGACAACTACATGCGCACGCCGCTCTCTAGCGCTATACTAGGTAAGTTTTAAGAATAACTAGCTAGCGCCCGCGGCTTCGCCCGCGTGATATAAAAAAAAGTATCCTATGTGTTATTCCAGACCATAATCTAACTCTGTGCCCAATTTCAATAAGATCCGTTTAGCCGTTTTGACGAGAGAGTGTAACAAACATACATCCATACATTCTCACAAACATTCGCATTTATAATATTAGTAGAATATGGCAACACACAGAAAATTAAAACACTATACATAGTTACTTTGGACTAACGCTACCCGCGTGATGATCGAAAAAAAATATCTTTCTCTCCCCTTTTCTTTTCTCTTTCTCCAGGGTCCCAACTGTACCAAAGTTCATCAAAATCGTTTTGGCCATTTAGACGTGACGACGTAACAAACAAACTCACTTTCGCTTTTACAATATTATAGTAAGGATATCAATAAATGCCAATAATTCTAGCGGTATTTTTATTACTTGCACTTAGCAGCTGAAGAATTTGCAAACAAACACCCAAATAGCTAACCATTTTGGAGCAAAAAGGACAATCATTAAATAAACAAGCTAATTTTGAGTCAAAATAGCCCGTGTCAATGCTGTAGGGTCCAGTTCGATACCGTTATTCACTTACCCTAGCTGATGCTGGAGTCTCATCGTCAGCCTAAAGGAGTCCACAATCTACTGCTAAGCAGGCATAAGCCACACTCTGCCCTCCCATTTAGCCTATTGAACGCCAGAGCATAAAAGAACGCGCGTGCCCTCCACGCCAAGAAACTCATTTTACCTCAATTTTTGTCTCGTTGGCGCCCAGGGTACGCGTTTGCTTGTCACATTGATGTGACAATGGCGTTCAAAAGACGAAATTGGGTAGTTGACACCATTATCCAATAATTTAAAAACACAATTTTTCTGAAAGAACACCTTTTTCTACACCTGAGAACTCCATTCATTAAAAATAACATTAAAATTCGATTTTTAGTTGCTTTTAAATCAATAAATAGTTGCGTCATTGACTTGACAACTTAGTGACGTCATCGGTTGCGAGTCTCATACAAAATCTATGGGGGAAGCGCGTTTTGACAGCTCATAAAGAGTATATCAATTGATTGGTGGTGTCAACAACCCTATTGCTATTCTGCCAATTATCTTACTGCTGCCAAGCTGAATAATGGGATGCTGAATACCAGCATTTAATACTGATCCTGATATATAATACTGATGAAAGTGAGTAATGTATACTCACTTTAAACACATTTTCCAGCACTTCTCGAAAAACCCGACAAGAAGAAAAAAGAAAAACTTAAACTCAAAGAAGAGGATCCAAAAGTGGACGCAGACAAAGAAGAAATAGAGGTAGAACCTGACAAGAGTGGGGAGAAGATAGAAGATGATGATGTTAGGAAGGCGAAGGACGAAGATCTGATTAAAGTAATCCGATATCTTGTGGCGGCAGGGTGTGATGTTAATTTTCCGGTGAGTTTTCAATAAATATATTCACAGGTACAATGCACATTCAATTGACGTTATTTCTTTGGTTTTGCCTAAGTTTCAGCGTCATTTCTCCTAAATAGATGTTATTAGGACTCAAGCAATAAATTTAGTTAATATATATAAGCGAGCTACACAGAAAATACAATTTCTCTCGCGGCTTGCAATTTGGAGATAGTCTGATGCACGCATGTACCTCTTATCAGTTATTGTATTGAGTGCTTTTTCAACTATTTAGTCTCTGTGTCCTTGTGTGTAGAATACAGACTGATACTACTATGTCTGTGTTTCCGTGCAGGGTCCAGACGGTATGACAGCCCTCCACATGGTCGCCCAGCACGGCGGGGCACTCGGCGCACACGTGGCGCGCGTGCTGCTGCCGCACGCGCACGTGGACGCGCGCGACCACGGCGGGTGGACGCCGCTCGTGTGGGCCGCCGAGCACGAGCACAGCGACGTGGTGAGGTGAGTAGACAGTGTGCCAGCGCGCACGTGTCGCGCAGCACGTGCACGTGGCGCGCGTGCTGCTGCCGCACGCGCACGTGGACGCGCGCGACCACGGCGGGTGGACGCCGCTCGTGTGGGCCGCCGAGCACGAGCACAGCGACGTGGTGAGGTGAGTAGACAGTGTGCCAGCGCGCACGTGTCGCGCAGCACGTGCACGTGGCGCGCGTGTGTGCGTGCTAAGTGGAAGCCGCTCTTGTGAGCCTAGTCTGAATAGCAAAACCAGCACTTGAGAGGAGTCCTTCAAAGTTTATATGTATGATTGTTTGTTCCAGAGTCCTACTAGAAGCAGGCGCAGATGCCATGACCTGCGACAGCGAGGGCAACGGCGTCGTACACTGGTGTGCGCTGGCGGGCTCGGCCGGAGCCCTGCGGCTACTGCTACACGCCGCGCCACAGTTAACTGCGGCTGTGAATGCGCATGCTGATACTCCACTGTAAGTATTACTAGGCCTCTCGCGCTGGTACATACCGCTCGAGATAAGTACCTATAGGTCGCTGTTAGTCAGTCGGGGTCTTAACACGCCCAGTTAGATGCCGAAACCCCACCGCTCCGCTTGCTTTTATAGAACAAAGCCATGATGAATGAGAAAAATTACTTTTTTTTTTACTTGGGAACAAAATATAGAACTAATCCCAGCAATTTAAAGTCAGATTCAATGACAATGAAGGGGTACATTTTTCAAATGAAACAATACAAAATTGAATTTATTTCAGACATGTAGCTGCGCGGCAGGGACACTACGCGTGCGTCGTGATCTTACTGGCACGCGGGGCACGGGTATGTACTCCATACTTCATTCATCAAGGACCACCATTATTTACGTCAACTATCCGTCAAGCACCGCCCGGCGGGCTCTTATCGTAGCGTAATCTGATTTTAAGAGACTTATCTTTACTACAAATACAGTTTTAAAACGGTCGGGGTTTGGCGGCACAAATTTGTGCCAGCGGGGCTCAACGGTAATACTTGTTTACTCGCACGTTTTTGTGCCGTTGGGGCTCTAGAGGTTAACATGGTTAAATAAACTGGCAAAAACCAAACACTCCTCCCATAACGTTATCTAGTAATGTTTGCAGTAAAAATATGATATTTGGCACAGACGGATATAGAGAACTCAGCGGGCGAGCTGGCAGTGGAAGTATGCTCGGGGCAGTGTCAGAGCGCCATCTCCCTCAACATGCAGATGACTATAGCAGTCAGAGACAACGTGTCACGATTCAAACTGCTCTCCAGGTAAACATTATATTATCAGATCGGTTTGACAGGAGAAAAGTTTTGGCAATAGACAATATTTTCGTTTTTTTTTTGTAGCTGAAACAAATTGTCTAACGTTTTATAACCGGGCTGCAGGTTTGTTCGACAGAGATACCGCGGTGCCAAAGCACAAAGAGCAATAGAAGTAACATGGATGGATTCTAGTCAATACAGACTCAACATCCCCTTCCTCTTCGCCCTTAGCGGGAAAAGTGGATTATTTCCCTTCCAAAAAAAAAACTTAAAAAAAAATTACTCCTGTCACCTTATGAGCCTGTTTGAAATTGAATATTTTGCTCAAAACTCGGCTGCGCACACATAACATGTCACCTAAAATTCCCTCAAGGTTAAGCTGATTGTACTTAATGTTGCCATAATAAAAACTGTACTCCACAGTGACATATCAAACGGCCGCGAGCCGTTTCCGATCCCGTGCGTAAACGAAGTGGACGACACGCCGTTACCGGACGACTTCACGTACGTCACGCGACATGTCATGCCGGTTCACGTCAACGTGGATAACACTATTAACAACATGCAGGTTTGTTCTCACAGCTTCTTACATGATCTTTAAACTATATGATCTCCAGCTTGTCCAATAAGATGCCACTGACAGCCATACTTAGATATTGTGCGAAGATGTATCTCCAACAATAGGCTTGTAACTTTATAAAATACTAACATAGTTTTAAGATATCTTTTTACTAACCCCTATGGATGTACTTGTCCGAAATAAAGATTATTTTATATTATTTTTTATTTTAAATTCACCATTTGACTACTAATGCCATTTCAGTTTACCTAATCATTGAGGATTCATTTATTTGCAAAAAACATGTGTAAATTAATAATATACATGGTATGATGTTTATTATTGGTGTTACAAAAAATTTTCAGGCCCAACATGTTTGACCATGATTGGTGTACAAATTATGTCAAAAGACCTCCGTCCGTAGGCATCGCTTTTGCATTATAAATGCCATAGCTTTATTTGATGAGTTGCCCATAACATAATACCATATCTGAGGACAGATTCAACCAGTCCATTATCACAATTATGCGTCCTCTCCCCAGGGTTGCAAGTGCAAGGAAGGCGACTGCACATCAGGGTCATGCGCCTGCAGCGCCCTCGGTGTGCGTTGTTGGTACTCGCGCGGCCGCTTGCAGGCCAGCTTCCCTTACCACGACCCACCCATGCTGTTCGAGTGTAATCAGACTTGTGGGTGTAATCTGGTAAGTTTGTATACAAATTTCAGACCAACTCGAGACAGCTGAATTCGGCGTAAGTAGCACACCCGCAAAAAGCATTGGATTCCAAAGAACAAGAACCAGCATTTGCTAGATTCAGAAGGAGATGGTGGAACGATTTGGATTGTTATATTTAAAGGGTTGGGCCCAAATATCAGAAGGAGAAAATGGGAAGTGAGGTCTAGCTTTGCAGTGGGAAAACAGTAACAAGAGAGCGGAAGAACTTCGGCAATCGGACAAACTTTTTGCAGGTCGATGTCGGAGTACTACATGTGTCGATCTCTTGTGGTAAGGAACCTTGTTAAAGGATATGATGATAGTGATGTAGTAGCAACGCCTGCTTTCATTTTCATAGTCCAACTAGGCAAGACTCGTTGAACAAACTCATGAGTTAATTTGATAAACTATTGCCGTAATAAATGTGTTTGGAAGTACTTTTATAGGCATGTTTGAACACGATACGAGGAGTATCGGATTACCGAGGTTTTACTGTATTTTATCTTCTCATTAATTTCGTGTAGCGTCGCTGTGGCAACAGCGTAGTAACCAAAGCGGCTTCCGCCGGGTCTGTGTGCGTGCGCGTGCAAGTGTTCCGCGTGGGCGGCGCGCGCGGCTGGGGGCTGCGCGCGCGCCGGCCCGTGTCGCGCGGGGAGCCCGTCGCGCTCTACTGCGGCGAGCTGCTGCCGCTGCCGCACGCTGATACCAGGCCTGCTGACCATTACATGTTCGCCTTGGATGTTAAGGCTGACTTATTAGAGGTAAGCAAAACATTATGCATTAAAACTTATCGTAAAATAAGACTTAGTAATTGTACATAGATAATTTGCCACGTGGGTAAAAGCGGAACTAACTCCGCCATCTTGTTTTTAAATACAATTTACATGGAAAATTTCATCGAAACCTCAACCATATCTGCACTAAATTAAACTTATTAATGTGTTTAAATATATTTTTTTAATTCACAGAATCAAAAGTCGTTTATTAATACAGTTTTTCTATACCTAATTCAATCATCCACAGCAATGTTCCGATAAGACACAGCTTTGCGTGGACGCAGCCCAGTTCGGCAGCGCCGCGCGTTTCATCAACCACAGCTGCCACCCCAACCTAGCTCCCGTCCGGGTGTTCACAGACACTCGGGACCTCAGACTACCTGCCGTGGCGCTGTTCGCTACGTCCGATATTGAGCAGGATGAGGAGCTTACGTGAGTTGGAAAAGCATATATTTAAATCCATTATCCTTTTTTTAAATTTGTGTTCCCAAAGCTTTGATACGATTTTTATTATTGTTTCTGTCGTTTTAATTCAATTGACAAATTGATTAGTCCCTATTGTTTTTATCAGTCGATTGAGTATTCTACGCAAAATTTACAAAATATAAGCCGGTCAGACAAAACTGTGTATCCATACAAGAAAAACGAATTGACAGGGCATCATTCGCCTAGTTTTTGTTCTGACGATACGACTCGATGCAAAACTTTATTTTTTATTAGAGGTACTTGGTCATTAAATTTTAACTCGTTCACTCAATTGTGCGTACGTAAGTGTGGCCCAGATCACTCCCTAAACTCGCGAGCACAGCAATTACTTTATCGACTTTCTCTTTCCTGCAGGTTCGACTATGGGGACAAATTCTGGTCAGTGAAGTCAAAATGGATGAAGTGCGAATGTGGGAGTGTGGACTGTAGATATCCGACAAAATCTGAAGAAACCGAATCATCTTGAATACTGTGTAAATAATATTTCCTTAGCTATTATTTATTGATAAATATTATTTTATTGAAATCGTAATTGATAATCATGTACTGAATAATTATATTTCGAATTATTATAACTAAAACTGGATTTTATTTGTGAAAATTCATTGACCTTATTTTTTGAACAATACACATAGGGAATGCAAATCTCGTGAGATTGGGACTCAAGCGAGATCTCGCTAATTTCGTGATCTCGCGAGATATTTGAATAAACAGATTTTCATTCATCTAACATTATTTGACGTTTCTGTTTATATTTTTTAATAAACTTTGAAGTACGAATCTATCAAATAACAAATGAAAGAAAGAGTCCTTAATATCAAACATAAATCCCTTAGTAATAAAATAAACAGTTCATTTGTAACAAAACAGCGAGAAGTTAAAAAACACCCTTCACGACGCTTCGAATAAAACGTTTTTATGCTCGAGTATCTATCTAAACTATATCGTTAAACTAGCGAGATCTCATCCTTTTTTTGTCCGAGATAAATCTCGCTGAAAAACGCCGAGATCTCGCGAGAACTAGATTGCATTCCCTACAAACACGTCAATTGCCAGAGAAAATAGAAAGCTTTTGAAGGAATTCATCACAATTAAAGTGAATATTTTACAGCTGAACGTCTTGATTATAATGAGAAGGCACAGGATCAATGGCATAAAACAACGTTTAAAGCATAGGGCATGGAGAAGACTCACCGCGCTCAGGGTAACTTTATCAATAAAATAGAAACAATCAACACGTCCCACATTGTATCATACACTCGTTCCCACGAAGATTCTCTCCCGTACATTTACTAAAATTAGTGATCGCTTATTGTTATTAGTCGATTTCCTTGCATAGATTATTTTACTCGAACTAAATCGACTAAATAGTTTTGTATTTTTTTAGTGTGACAACACTTGATTTAGTTCACAATATTTTGCTGTTGCTGTCAAAACTGTCAAATGTTTAAAAGTTCAACGGCTATAGCACTAGTTTGAAAGTGTGGAAATAATTGTGGAAACTAGATCTTAGTGCATAAAACTGTGTGAAAAGTGGTACCTTAATTTCAGGTTTTGTATCAAATGTATTAAACACCGCTTAACATGAGTGGTAACACGGAACCGACGTCGAATAGCATCAAGTTCGCTCCGATGCCTATGTCGGCATTGCTTGCAAACTTGATGCCTTTCAAGAATGCAGAAGAAAGCCCTGACGCCAGCTTCTCCTCTGCCGACGACAGTGATAACTCCTTCGGCGAAACCGTTTCTAAAAAGCCTTCTCCTGCGAATAAAATAAACAAAGACTTTTTCACGCCCAACGTTAAGCCCAAACCGAAAGATATCAAAGCTTTTGCATCAGAGAAGAAGTTTATGTATAACGAACACGACAAAGAGAATAATTCACATGACAGTTGGGTCCCCCATCAAACATATCCAGCTAAACAAAACCCTACTAACCATATCATGCAAAGTACACACAAAAACATAAGTTCAAAAGTTTATCCAAATTCTGAAACAAAATCGAATGTTTATCCTAATTCAGAAGCCAAAAAACGTACTGTATTGATGCAACAGAATAACAGTAACTCAAGATCACAAAATTCATGCATCAAAAGGACTCCAGAAATAGCTAAAGTACCAAGTAGTAGTCAGAAGTTAAAATCAGCAACTCCTAAAATTAAGTCGGGTATCAGAAGGTTTACACCAGGCTCTAAACAGAGCCAGCAGAAGAAGACACCTCAGAAAGCTGCAATACAGAATAGGGATAGAGTGAGAGTTGAGTTGTTTTCACAAAATCCTTCAAAAGATGAGCAACAGTGCCCTCCTCCTAAGTCAGAGCCGGCGCCTGTTCAGCTCCCAGTGCCAGAGACCCCACTGAACAGGAAGGCAATGCCTGCATCATATGTGGCTACACCGTCATACCCTCAAGGTGTAGTCAACAATAGCTCAAAGATATTGTTCAAGACCACAAGTATAAAGGATAAGAAGTATATGTTTATTAAAAAACTGGGCACTGGAGGCTCCAGTGAAGTTTATAAAGTAAGTACCTATAGGACAAAGAAATTTTAATATCACTAATTATATCAGAGCCTTGACACAATTTTCAACATGATAAAAGCATGTTAGTTATTTAAAGAAATGTTCATCTCACCCCTCATTCAAATGTTACAAGTTACAACATGTCCGAACCAAACAGGTTTTTCACATCTTGTTTATGTGAAGGATGGCACCTGTTGTTTGTTTGCCATATACAGCGACTTTTTTACAAGTTAATGGGTACTGTATTAGTTGTTTTGTTCGTCCCTCTAATATCTGCAATTGACTAGGCAAGTCATAATCAGATGAGATTGCGTTGCGGAATATTATAATACCAGGCTTCATTAATCCCTTGTATGCCGGAAAGTAGATGTATGTGAGACACAATGCGTTTTTTATTGTCTCTTGCCTATATCAAGAATGTTCCACCTCTTTAAACATTGGCCTGCTGGTACACTGTCAGCTAGAGCTCTTGCAAGCACATTTTAAAGCTTGCAAACTCTTTTATATTTCGAGCAGCATTTTTGTGCCTCCTGTTTTATGGTAGGGATTTGTAAGTGTTTATGTATCTCTTCATTCCGTGTGTACCACTGTGCATTTGGGATCATTCTCATGATCTCGCACGGAACAAATATTTGTATGGCCTACAGATAGTTGTGCTGGGTTTGGCTGTTTGTATATACATGTGAGTTTAAATGCTTGTAAATGCACCCACAAAACAGAAGAAATTCCTAGTGTGGGGCAACATTATTTAAAAAAAAATATATATATAATACTTTTATTTGTACATTGTTTTTTTTTGTTACGGTTTATTTTATTATTAAATAATAAAATTTCCTACTTAAATTCTTGTAGGTACTAGAAGTAGGCACATCATGTGAGTATGCAGTGAAGTGCGTGTACCTGGCCACGGACCAGGATTTGGCCCAGGGATACATCAATGAAGTGCGGCTGCTGAGAGAGCTGCAGAACTCTGATAGAGTTATCAGGCTGTTTGATTAGTGAGTCACTAACATATTCCTATTGTCTATGATACATTTGGAATTTGGAATTACCTTCAATTCTCCTTATTCATTTAATGAAACTTTTATTGATGACTGCAATGCTTTTTCATGGAATGTCTAAAAGAATTAAAATATTATTCGCATATTTTATTAGATTTACTTGTATAGCTTCAAAACGACAGAAAAGTACAGTCATAATTTACCGAGGCTTTCAAACCATCAACTCCAGGAATTAGAGCCTAATTTTACTCAACATCATATAGCCTAAATCTTAGCCTTAACAAATTCTGCCATTCAACAGTGAGTACGACCGTACCAATCAGTTTCTGCGAATGGTGCTGGAGGTGGGCGAGACGGACCTGTCCTCGTTCCTGAAGGCGCGCGGCGCTGGGCTGCCGCCCGCGCTCGTTTTACACTACTGGGAGGAGATGCTGCATGCCGTGCATTATATACACGAACATGGTGAGAAATGACAATAATAAAATCAAATCGTACTGTTGCTCACTGGAATTAAAAGAAGTTTTGGATAAAAGTTCGCACAAACACGAATTGTAAACATGGCAATGCTCATGGGACATATTGCCAACTGCTTATTAGCCAAGCTATTGGCGGGATTCTATGTTATTGCTATTAGCTAGGATCTTAGTCTGGAAAAGGATTCAAACTCAAGATAATAGAATATATTATTGCACTGAGCTACTGATCCTAATAGTCAATTTAACCCACATTTCAAACCTATAAATCCGACATAATATCAGTATTACTTATCTACAGGCGTAATCCACGCGGACCTAAAACCCGCGAACTTCCTCCTCGTCTGCGGGCGGCTGAAGCTGATCGATTTCGGCATCGCGTCGGCCATCAGCAGCGACGCCACTTCTGTGGTTCGCTCGCAGGCCACCGGGACTTACTCCTACATCAGCCCCGAGGCGCTCATGGGCGGTGCGGGGGGGTATGGGGTCGCTAATGGCGATGGCAGTGCTCCTATCAAGGTAACTCAGCCAATTAATTAACCCTATCATGCGCACGTCTTTTAATCGCGATAATCAATTGAGTCTTGGCATAAGATATAAATATGCAAATTATCATGTTTGTTTGATTTTGTTATAGATCTCGTTTCGTTCGGACGTGTGGTCTCTGGGATGCATCCTGTACAGCATGGTGTACGGGCGTACCCCGTTCGGCCACATCCCCAACCTCGCGAAGTTGGCCGCCATACTCGACCCCAACCATCGTATCGATTATCCGCCCGTTGAGCGTAAGTATATCATTAGTTTAGTAAAAGCGTAGCCCATGCCACGGGCGAAACTTAGCCGACAAACGATTTTAGATAGCAGCGAGTTTTTAATACTCATGAAGCCTATTTAGTTCTCACTGAGTGAAAGTGGCACTGAGATAGTGAATGATAGGACGGCGCAATTCTGATTGTCTCTTTATATAATTAAACACATCTGCCTTTTCTCCACAGACCTCCCTCCATCACTAATCGCAGCGCTGAAGTGGTGCCTGACGTACAACGCGCGCGCACGACCCTCCGTGCGCGAAC
Source organism: Ochropleura leucogaster (assembly GCA_958449745.1). NCBI lineage: Eukaryota > Metazoa > Arthropoda > Insecta > Lepidoptera > Noctuidae > Ochropleura > Ochropleura leucogaster. The sequence goes on from OY288203.1 coordinate 1,685,702, forward strand.
TGCTGAGCATCCCGTACCTGCAGCCAGCCAAGAACACGCTGCCCCAACAGCTCCTAGACAAACTGCAGCCGCACGTCACGCAACAAGAGTATCGGTTACTCCAGAGGGCGCAACTGTAGCTTGTTCTAAGCAACTACTAACTCTCAACATTGTTATGATCAAATATAAATTTGATCAAAGAAGTGCTTCTTCTAGAATTAGATCTCATGTCTTGTTTGGGAATGATTCTTTCCAGTTCCGTCAATTTGTAATGTTTATTATTACTCCCAAGTTGTGGGCTTCAATTTTCTTAGGAGATAGGCTTTGTTCATAATATGTCGTTGTAAATATAATACATTGTCTGTTGTGTGTATGTGCATATAATCTACTCGCCTAGACGGCGATACATGACTTATCTTAATTTTTGCAACAAAATTATAAAACTTTAAACGTTCTTGTTGTCTAAATGTAGGACACTATCTTTTCGAAAATGATTTTGATATTAATACCAAAGTATGTCACTTCTTGTAAATATGTAAAAATACTAATTTTCTATATCGTTTTGGTGATTTTAACAAAATTAATATAACTAAAATGTAGCCAGTAATGTGTATTGAAATCTTTGTGTGAAATTTGTATGATAGGAATAATTATAAATCTATTACAGATAATTTATTACATAAATAATGGACTGTATAAATGGACTACTGCCTTTTATTGTAAAATAAACAATATAATTTGGGAATAAATATTTATTGAAAAGATAATTGGTGAATACAAAATATAAATAGCATCTTAGCACAATTATTAATAAATGAATAATAAAATAAGATTTGTCAATCTTGGCTTACAACACTACCTAGCAAAAATGATAAAACATTTTATGAAATGCAATAAGGTCGACATTGAAAATTCTAAGAGGAAGTTACGGATTATAAAACGCTGTAATAAGATAGGAAATACTGATATCAAGTCGTAGAGACTGGCAGCTTCGTATTTCTCTGCTCGCATCAGAGAAAAGGAATTCTCGCCCTTACTACACATACCATAAGGTACAGAGCGACTACACAAGTAGCGTCACGACATACTACGTTATTCGCCCGGCGTGCGCGCTTGCTCGAACTGCGAACACAAGCACAATTCTCCGGAACGAACACGCACTGATATCAGCTGATTATGAAACAATTTACTAATTCTTTTAGTCCAATTTACACAAACTCTAAAGCTATGAATTAAAATGCTTTTTTTGTTCAGTCTATATACTTTTGGAATAATGAGACATTGAAATAGTGCTATATAAATAGTAATGCAAGCTGATGGCGCGTCCGACCGCGCAGTACTCGCGTGAGGGTGGGAACACGGCACAAAATTAAAAAACGAACATTTTCTTTTTGATTTTAATGCGTTACGAAATAAAACTAGCAGTACTGCGCGGGCGGCCGGCGCGTGCGGACGTGCGCAGTGCGTGTCTAGTTCTGGAAGAGCGTGCGCGTGAAGTCGATGTAGTCGAGCGCGTTGGGTATAGGGCGCTCCGTCTTGGCTTCAACGAAAGGTTTCATGCGAGCGACGCAGTAGTCCGCCATCTCCTTGGTAAGGTTCTGTAAAATAACACAAATGGTTAACAAGTTCCGCTTAATTTTAAAGAACTACTCAGGATTAAATTTCCAGGTCGGGGAGAATTATTGAGTTTTTCATTAAGTTTATATCAGAAGCAATCTTTACGCTCCTTATAACATGGGTCTTAGACATCTTGGGTGTAATGTGAGTGCACATCGCCTAACTAATACGAAGTATTAGTATTATCAATTATTTTTCCCTAACGAAAATATTGAAGCATTACTCACAGCATAGAGCTCGTCCTTGGTGACGTAAGCGCGGTCCTGGTGCGCTGTGATGGCTCGGAATGCGTTCTCTATCTCCTCAGACGAGTGCACGTTCTCCGTCTCCTTACTGATCATGAACGCCATGTACTCCTGCAGGGATACCTGGCCGTCACGGTTCGGGTCCACCACGTCTGCAAAAGAAACAATAATTTGTAAAACATCTGGATCCTGTAATTATCATATTTCATGTTCAAAAATAATCATTTAGAAGACATAGTTTGTCGATGTTTGATTATTGATCTTCCTTAGGCATCGACTCAACAAACTGACCTGTAGCTATACAGGGCGCCTAGCACCATCTCTTTCACTCAGTGGAATAAGAATTGCTATAAGATGTCATAATAGCCCTTCTGAAGGGCTACTATGACATCTTAAAGCAATTCCCTCAGCGGAATAAGAATTGCTTTAAGAGGTCATAGTAGGGTAGCTGCACTGCATTTTTCATCAGAACGCTCACGCTGCGACTTATACTTTCAGCTTCATCAGCTATCCGTTATGCAAGTAATGTGCTCTCTGATAGTGCTTTTGGGACTAGGTGTTCTTGTGTCTGTGCCAGGATGGTCTCTTTTGGATTTACTTGGTTACCAATGGCAGTGTTTTTGTGCATTTTCATGTCCTACATGAGGCTGATAGTTTGCCCTAGAGGCAGTGATCAGGACAAACAAGATGATAAATACTACTCGTATACTCACTAAGGATAGCCTCGAACTCGGGGTCAGGCTGGCCCTCCTCGACCATGGGCAAGTCGTACCCGAGCGCGCGCAGACACGACTTGAACTCGTGGTGGTTGAGGCGCCCGGAGCGGTCCTTGTCGAAGTGCTTGAACATCATCGAGAACTCCTTCAGAGCGTCCTCGCTGACACCTGGTGAAGAGATACAAAAATTAATTCACTATCAACATTTTTTGGTTGTATTGTTTCGATTTTCTGTCGTTATCCAGCTCCATCAAAATCCACTGTCCAGTAAAAACAAGCACTTTCGGGACTAATAGAAAGATTATGCTCTCTATAGTCAAGCGTACCGATACAATCCTTACTAATATTATAAAAGCGAAACTTTGTTTGTTTATTACGTCTTCACGCCGAAATGAACAAATCAATTTTGATGAATTTTGGTATAGAGATAGTTTTTTTTTTTTAAAAGTGAGAATGTGGGAAGAAAAGGGAAAACTTTGCATTATACTATTACAATAAATAAGGCGCAATGCCAAACGTACAAGTAGCAGCTACCTGCAAATCACGAAAGGGAACTGTGTTACCCCGAATTTAACGCGAGCGAAGCCGCGAGCAAAAGCTAGTATAAGTTAATTTTATTCAAATGGTAAACATCCTCTGATGTCTTTCTAAAATGAGATAGTTTTAACATAAGGTATCAAAAATACTCAACACATTTACATACCAGAGTGGTTCCTGGCCTGTATCTGCTGCTCTAAGTTGTGCTGCATGCGCATGGATAGCTGGTCGAGCTGATCCCACTGCTGGGCAAGTCCCACGGTGCTGTGTTCAGTGTACCGGTTGTCCAGAATCAAGTGCTCCTCTAATGCCGCGCCTGATAACAAAACAATCATAAGTTACAACATAAAATGAGATGGTTATAAATGAAAGTCAACACGAAGATATCGACCTGTTAAAATAAATACCACCAATATTAAAATGCGGAAACAAGCGCAAAACTATTTTTAGTCAATGAATAAATAGTATTTAGCGCGAAGTTAAAGGAGATTGAAAGGGTTTGCGTGTCATTTCTGTCGCACTTGGTTTCAAACTGCTATGATTGAAGTTGAAGCTGGTATGGTAGGCCTGCATAAATTGCTTACCCCCTAAGCAAGTTGAAGAAACATATATTATTAATTTGCAATTCAAATAGAAGAAATAACTTTAAAAGAATCGTAAGTTAGTTTGTCCCAAGACAAAGCACCACTGCAAGAGGTACTTGAAATTATAAATTAACTTTCGGGGGTAAGAACAACGTGACTGTTCTACTCTTGTTGTGTGGTTTATGAATGTTTCTTTTATTTCCACTCACCTAATTCTTCAAGGCGCCTGAGGTCAGCCCTGCGCGCGCGCACCTCCCCGGCGCGTTGCCGCAACGTCGCCAGCTGCTGCTCCAGAGAACCGGTGCCCTCCATCATCGATGTGCTGTTTGAATGCACACACGTCTGATTAGTTTTTTTTTTTTAATTAAAATTGATGTTAAACTTTGTATAGACAAATGTTTTTATATTACTGTGGAAGACCATGTTTTGGCATACAGCTTGACTCTATTCATTTGAAGTCTCTAAAATAAATTTTGAATACAACATCTAGAATGTTAACTTCAATGGAAGAAAAATTAGTAAAAATAAAGAAAATTAAGTAATAATAATTGTATTAGTTGTAAAGGAACCAAGTATGTACAAGTATTTTATTATATGCGACATATAATTAACAGTATAACATAGAATATAAAATGTAGCTTAAAATACAATAATTTGAAGAAAGCCAATGGTTAAGCTAAACGGTACAGCCAGACACCGAGAACGTACGTGTACAACGATTATGACGGCATGCGAAAAGTTACAGATCATTTCATTCTTATCATTTGTTCGAACTCACATTGGGGGATAAATAAAAGACACATGTAAACAAACTTTTTCAAAATTCGGCACATGGCGTAATGTTTTCGAAAGAAATCCGGCCAAGAGCGAGTCAGACTAGCGCACCGAGGGTTCCGTACAAACTTGCGACATAAACAGCCATATCGCCACATCTGATTTTTCACAGCACATTTTTTTGTTAAAAAAAAACGTTGCCCCACACTCGGAATTTCTCCTGTATAGTGGGTGCGTTTACAAATATTTATACTCACATAAACAAACACCCAGACCAGATAGTTGTCTATCTGCAGGTCATACAAGTATTTGTTCCGTGCGGGGATCGAATCCGCGACACACGGTGCAACAGTCGATCCCTCAACTGTTGCGCCAATCGTGTCGTCAGAATGGCACCACAGAGTTGGCTATTTAGTTTTAAAATTTTTGTTTATTAAAAAAAAACCGTCTAAGTGCGAGTCGGATTCGCGTACCGAGGTTCCAACAGGCTTGAGTAATGAGAATATGGTTTAAATTTCAACTCGATATATCCACGTATTCCCGAGATAACGGGTCTTGACTCACAGATAGACGGACAACAAAATGATCCAATAAGGGTTCCGATTTTTCTTTTGAGGCACGGAACCTTAAAAATGTAGTTAGATGTGTCGTTTATTACCACGACAAGAAAACTTTTCGCAAGCCGCAAAGCGTATCGTTCGACAAGTTTAGTACACACGCGACATTCTGAATACGTTACCCGTCCCAGCCTAGCAGCTGTAACCTGTATAGCAATTTAGAAGATTACACCAATATCTTGACTTCCATTAGTTTTGTTGACGTTTGTAAAAATCTTATCTGTATGTGTAGGTACACCTGTCCCATACCAAACAGGATGAGACAAGCTATCGACTATAAAAACTCAAGAAAAGTAATAAAGAAACCTTTCTCAAACAGATTGTTATTAGTTGCTAGTTCCGCTAGCGCCTTTCTAATCTTAACCAAATTGCTAGAAATTATTGTGGAGAAAACTCTTCATACACAAAAACCTCGGTAAACATTTATAGAAAAAATATGGAATGTAAAGGGCCTCGGGGATGTTTGCCGAATTGCTTACAAATGCTATAATCATGGAAAAGGCCGCATCGCTTGTGAGGAGGATTTTAGTGAGTTGTAATAGCATCCTGAAAGTCGTGGCTGAAGACCTGAGAGCTACTGTGCTGAGGCATCTTATGCGGAATCATTGTCCGTCTGAAATGCCTGTAAGAACATGACGCACTAACTCTTTTCTATATATTACTAGCTGTGCCCAGCGGTTTCACCCGCTGCTCAGCTCCTTTACATATGCACAAAAAAAGTCGTTTCGGAGGAGTATGGGAACGAACATTGTGACATGAGAAATTTATATATAAGATATTCTTTTCTTAAATCCTCGTCCACTCCATCGTGTATAATGTTTAGTAACTAAGTTACACACCTTACCAACTAACAAAAATGGTTCCTTGTGTTGTTTCAAATAAAAATAATAAGGAGTCGAGCTGTGAAGGTGTACATACCGTGTCTCTGTGAGCCACTGGTGGAAGGCGTTGGCGTGTTTGGCGAACTCCTTGCGCAACTTGTCGTTCTCCTCCTGGCGATGTGCCTCCTTGGTCAGCTCCACGTCGCGCTCGGCTGAGGAACACGCGATGTTACGTTCATAATCAAGATCAAATTCGTTATTTCGACTAGCGCAGTATTAATAAGGCTTCAATTTAAAGTAAGTTTTAAGAAATTATATGTTTTGAGGATTTTATCTTTAAGAAGATAATAAAAAATGCGCTGCGGTTATGAACACATTGCGAACTGTTTTCTTTGTAAACGCGAATGTGAACTTTTACAATTTTTTGGTAAATTCAAATAATTTTTAACTGACCACATCAAAGGGAGGATATTCTCAGTTCAACGGGTATACTTTGTTTTTTTTTTATGTTTACAGACACGTCCGATTGAATGATTATTTTTGAAAGCGACAATGATTATCTAGGCTATAGTCACTTACCGATAATCTTGCGCAGGTTGCGCCAGGTCTCCTCAAGAGCCTCCATAGTGAACCAGGTGTAAGGGTTAGCGCCCACGTTGAACGACTTGATCTGTTCGTCTAAAGCCGCCAGGGCTTCAAAGTCGCTTTGTGCCGATGAAAGTGACGCCTGGTGGTGGAAATAATAAGATCGATTAAATGTTTCCAGCTACTATGTTTCTTGGATTAACAGTTATAACATTGGATTTCCAAAAAACAAAGTAGTTTAATTAGCTGTTTACACATTTCTAACACTATATTTATACTATAATAGAGAATCGCTGTTCTTGTTTCTAATGCTAGACATAGTTTATGAAAGTACAATATTTGGTACTCACTTGGAACTGCGCATGCGCATCTCTGAGCGCGCGAATCTCCTCGATAGAGTTGCATCGAACAGGGTCCGTCAGATCTTCTTCCGCGTTCTCGAACCATGAGTTGAATGCAGACGCCTAGGTAGGAAGGTAACAGAATAGGTTAATACTTTTGACAGCTACATTGATTAATTTATCAGTTAACGACGAAGTGACATCATTGAAAGAAATTCTGTACAAATATCAAGTAGATTGTACTAACGCAGTACACATCGCTCGCTAGTGTGATCGTGATATAGATTTCACTAAAGGAGATTGTCGGACAGGGCGGATAAAACGGCGCTGCCATGCCGTAGTGCCGATACCAACGTTCAGTTTCTTAAAAATCACTCGCGAGCTATGAAAATTCTTAATATTCGCTGGTATGGTTCAATTATTACCTCTAAACCAAGTACATTTTTAAAATACATGTATTCTGCAGCTATTCCCTTATTAAAAAATATCATAAAAGAGTGTACTAATGATAAGGAATATAATACATTATTTACCGATGCTCTTGGCTCCAGGTCCAACAATGTTTGAGCGCAGAGCAATGTCCTTTACATGACTACAATCGGAGAATCATTAACTGCCGAGGAAATTGTTTAATCCCAACATACCTTCTTCGCAAAGGTAAGGTAGAGCTCCTCAATCTGTCGGAACTGGTCCTGCAGCTGCAGCAGGCGCTGCTTGCGCGCGGCCGAGTCGGCCAGCAGGCGCTGCCAGCGCGCGATGACGTCACCGTGCCGCTTCACGATGGCGGGCGTCTGCTCGTGGCTGGCGGCCACCAGCTGCTCCTTCAGCGACGTGATGTTCTGGATGCCTTCGTGCTCGAAAGCGGCTAGGCCTGCGTACACAAAAAAATATGGATTTTAGATTTAAATACATTGTTTTGAGTGCTGCTTTAGAGATAAGGATTTGATAAGGATCCGATTATTACCTTCATAGAAGAAGTAGTATTTTCGAAACAGACGGGTTTTATGTCTATTGAGCTGCTGGCCCAGGTATCCGATTGTGTCATCATCTGCCTAGCCTTTCCCCAACTATGTTGGGGTCGGTTTCCAGTCTAACCGGATGCAGCTAAATATCAGTATTTTACATGGAGCGAGCGTATATATATAGGTTAACCCTCAAGATAAACATATTGTAGTAATAGTGCCTTCAATAGCCTTCTTATAAAATTGAAAATGAGCACATCATGATGTGTTACTGTGCTATAAGTTTTTCATCACGAGATAACTGCTATTTTCCTTCTCTAGATGTAGAAAACTCATCAGCCTCTCAAATGCAGTACTGACCGGCATCGAAGGTGTCCTGCTTGGTGAGCAGAGTCTGCACAGTGGACAGGTCTCGTCCGAACTCGTCGGAGCGCACGTGCGTCTCCTTGTCGGCGATCCAGGACTCCACGACGTCGGCCTTCCACAGCAGCTGCAGGTACAGCGAGTTGTCTACCAGCGCCGCCTTGCGACGGGCGGCCAGGCCGGTCAGCTTTTCCAGTTTAGCCTGGTGAAGAAAATATACATCAGTTAAACTTCAATGTATAAAGCTAGGATATGAATCAAGTAAAACTAACAAAATATGTAGCCAGTATATTGGGCATCGGTTCTCCTAATTCACAAACGTTTTGGATTGATTTGGATTTTTTTTTGTCTATTGCCCTCGCATATACATACCATTTGTTGAATCGAAGCATTTGTGAACATGGAGGCTGAAGTAAAATAGTCTAGAAATAAGTCTGTCATATTCAGTATGGAGAGTTTGCATCTATTCTTAGAAACACGAGATACATAACTCTACAAAATCTTTTCATCTAACAGTTGCACAAGGAATCCTTTATTGGACAATCGCCTAGACTACCTTTTTCAAAACATCAGCCTTCATCTGAGATTTTCTTGATGTAAATTGCTATATTATATATCAACACGCTAGTAGTCTGTCTTGTCTTCTCTGATAGTATACCTGCAGAGCCCTGATGCGGTGTGCCAGTGCATCAGCGTGCAGGTTGCCGGCAGCCAACAGCCGCTCGCCGTCGGCGGCGAGGTCCCGCACGCGCTCTCCCCGCGCGGCCAGCTCGGCCTCCAGCGCCTCGTGCTTCTTCAACAGACCTTGCACGGCAGCCATGCTGTCGCCACATTCTCCGACCACGACAAGTTGTTGTTTCTCGCTGTGGAAGTCACGATTTGTTAGAAATAGAATCAGGTGTGTGTTGTAATACTTGTGATCATAGTGTTTCAGTATACTAGGGACTGTTTATGAGTAATGGACCTTTGGAACTATAGCATACTATACACATATCTTCTGTAACACTGAAGTGACCAAGTAATGAAAACTTTCTTGATTCGGCTCAATCAAACAATGAAATTACTTAACAGAATCTCGGCATATAGAAAACAATTTACAAAAACCCAATAGTAAATATGACATTTAACTTAATGACTATGAAGTTTGTTACCTAGATATTTTGAGACCTTATCACTTATTCGGCCTAAAGGGTCTGTTCTCCTGTCGGGGTTGCGGGTTGTTCGAAAGAGATACCGCGGCCCCCGAACGCAAAGGGCATTAGAAGGAACATGGGTGGGTTTCAGTCAGTACTCCCCCTGAAGTTATTTGATGATTTCCCACCCCAAAAAAAGGGTCTGTTCTCACCTGATCCAAGCCTCCTCTTCATCAACCTTCGCCAAGAACTGTTGGTAAGCCAGCGACTGCTGCAACTTAGCTCCCCTCTCAGCGGCCAAAGCCTGCAGCTCATCCCAGGCCAACGATAAAGCCTTGAGCCTCTGCTCGATCTCCGGCACTCCTAAGTTGGAGACGTCCATGAGTTTCTCTCCGGCTTCTTGCACGGCCTGGATGGCAGGTTCGTGGCTGGCGAGTTCGGCTTCCAAACGCTTGTGCTTTTTGAGCAGGTTCTGGACCCCAGTTAGGTCGCGGCCGTAGTCGTCTGACGCTACTAGGAGTTTCTTTTCTCTGTGGAATGACGGGTGATTAGTTAAGAGATAACATTTAGCACAAAATACTATGCGTATCTTGTATATAAAAAATCGGGCAATTAGAATACTGAAATGATTAATTAAACAAACAAAACGAGAGATGTTTCTGAATGAAGTTACACTAAAAATGTCATTCTTTCTATAATTTTATCTGATTGACATTGTTTTATTAATTTATTTTGTCACTTTTGTAACGGTGTGGTAAAGTACTAACTTGATCCAAGACTCCTCATCAGCGATATCCCTGAAGAACTGATGCAGAGTGTTAGCCTCGTGCAGACGCGCGCGCCGGTGCGCGGCCAGGTTGCGAACGCGCTCGAAGCGCTCGTTGATGGCGGCGCGGCGGGAACCGATGCCCGCGCTGTCGAACTGGCCCGACGATACCAGCGCGTCGGCTTGCGCGTTCATGTCTGTATGCGAGATATACGTATTAGTTAGCTAAGGGGTTTATAAGTCTTGCAAAATATAATGAGAACGGAAATGAGGGCCCACATTCCTGTTATTAGTTTGTTTTTAATTCTTTTTAAAACACGAGGAAGGCTCTTATTTCGCCAATCGAACAGTCAAGTGACTTTTTACTTTTTCTACAATGTTTCCCCACACTAGGAATTTCTTGACTTACCGTTGATCCTATCCTCATGGGCCTGGATGTCAGCCTCAACGAGCTGGTGCTTCTTCATGAGATTCTGTACGGACGCCAGGTCCTTGCCCGAGTCTTCCGATGTCAACAAGCTTTCAACCTAGATCATATAACAGTATATAAATGACGTCTTAGGTAAAGTGTTGCTATTGTCAAGTGAATGTTATAAACAGAACACAAATGCTAAACTTCTTCGAGCAATAAGCAACTATAATTCCTTGCCAAATTATGATTCATAAAACTGTTTTAGTTGTCTTTTATGAAATAGACTATTATTAAAAAAAAATTGTAATTACCTCTCCGAGCCAGAAGTCGAGGTCCTTGACGGCTGCGATGTATGTACGTTGTTTGTTGGCCTCCTTCAGTTTAAGCGACTTCTCCGTTGTCTTCTGAGTCAAGAACTCCCACTGGTCTGCGATGGATGCTAAGCGAGCCTGAGGAAAAAGAATAATTATAATAAATTTAAATATTTTTAGCAAATATAATTCTTATAAACTAGATCAACGACTTGCTGATGGTTTCTGGAGCGCATAAAGGAGGGCCTATGGCTCAGTTTTCACTAACAGAATCTTGCGTCCTTTCTCCATTACAATCGTCTGCGTATTGGTGGAAACCTGGCCTAAAAAACCTATCACCTTAAACTTAGGTCTAAGCCGAAAGACGTCTTGTCTTTCGGCTTAGACCTAAGTTTTAGGTGATAGTATGTGTTGTAAGAGTTTGTATGTTACCTGTACGGCGTCTTCGCTTCCACTGCACTGTCCGCGCTGCACGAGGTTGCCTCCCATGGCCAGCACTGACTGGATGCGCTCGGCGTTAGCAGCCAGCTCAGCCTCAAAGGCCTGGTGCTTCTGGTGTTTAGACTGAATGTTGGCAGGGTCCTGGGAAGTTAAAATAGTTAGTACATGAATATATTTATGAAATACAATAATAAATCAATTGATAGTGGCATAGTAGTAGTGTTAAAAAATCCCAAAGTCCAAAAGGACTAAATAAAAAGTCCAGAAGGATTTTTGGAAGAAAAAATCAGGGCGCTTATAATGCACACATTTATTCTATCGCTATGTTGAGGGCGCGGTTGTCAGTATTGTATGTATGACTATAGAACTTTGGACACACATACGGCTACCACGTTAAAACTCCATGGATAAGATGACAAACTAAATCTTAAGCAAATCAAGGTAGAAACTTTATGTTATACACAAAAAAAAAAAATGTTAAATAATCCGGTAAGTAATAAATGTATGTGTTACCTTGTAGCTCTCCTCGGTGGCGAGCTGCAGTTTCTCAGCGATCCAGTTCTCCATCTCGTCGGCGTCGCGCGAGAACTGTTGCAACGTCTGTTCGTCACCCAATCTGCACAAAACGGTTCGTTAGTTTCTTAATGCCTAACTCGTTTTGCTTACGGATAGTTGTATTTTGACATAAGTTCTATGAGATTTATGTCAAAATACAACTATCCGTAAGCAAAACGAGTCGTTTTTGTTTATTGGAACGGGGCATAAATCAACAATGTTTCCAGTGACATTCTACATAACGAATTTATTTACAGAAGTTAGATTTAATTTTTTAATGAAATTAGAGTAATTTTGTGCTCTTTTGTCTGTGTATTTTTTCTTTCTTTATGTTTTATGTGCACATACATAAAAGCAGATAGTAGACAGTTCGGAGAGATCAAACCATAACTAAGCATGCGGTCATGTCACGTGAAAGTACATTATCGAATATTCGCTAACGAATAGCTGTCATCGTTTCGAAACACTTGATGAGACAAACAGACGCCTACTAGAAATCGCGGGTTAAAATACATTTACACTGCAAACTTTTTTTTTATGAATTTTCTTGAAAATCTTTCATGGTGTGATAGAAAGAATCACAATACTCTAAATCAAAATTAAAACTCATTTATTCAAATTAGGCTGATATGCACTTTTTGAACGTCACATTACAAGAGACAGTCCCACAAAAACGTCGTGCCCTTCGCCCCTCCTAGTGTTTTAGCTGGGAAGGAGAAGTGGCGGAACAAACTCCCCAGCAACACATCTGTCTGTCAGGAAGAACCAAATGTTATTACTCTATGTTTAATACCTGGATCTCTTCTCAATAAGCGCCTCCTTGAGGTGCCTCCACCTGTCGAGCACCTGTCGGCGCTTGCCGTCGATGTCGTCAGCCGCGTAGTGCTCTGAAGCCATCAGCTGGTCGGCTAGGGTCTGTAGTTGAGCGATCTTCTCTTCCTGTGTGGGGATAATGGATTTATTGATTTAGGTCATTCTTTCCAATCTCTTGTCCATATTTTGAATAAAATAAGTATCTAATCGATACATTGAAAGCCGAGCAGTAAATAAGTTCATGAAACGTGGGACATGAAATCCAAGTCACTATCCTTACTAATATTATAAAAGCGAAAGTGAGTTTGTTTGTTTGTTTGTTACCTCTTCACGCTTTAATGGCTAAACCGATTGTGATGAATTTTGGTACATAGATAGTTGGGAACCAGGAGACGGACATAGGCTAATGGCATGTGAGGGAGAAAGAGGAAAGAAAAGGGAAAACTTAGCGTTGCTATTACAAATCAATAAGGCGCAAGGGGAACTGTGTTACCCCAAATTTAACGCAGGCTTAGCCGCGGGCGAAAGCTAGTAGTTTATAAAAATCGAATCGAACATTCAATGACTCTTGCGTTTATCGTACATTGTTCGAATTACGAGTGACATGAGATTTCAGTTAAGATAAAATTTAAAAAGGTTCCATTTTGAGCGAAAAATCTGTTTTTTTTTCTGATTTTTAATAAATATCAAGCTACTTACGTGAGCATTGATAGCCTTATCGAAGTCTTCATGCTTCTTGATCAGCTGCTCCACGTTATCTGGCTGCGCTGCATCTGCGGCCGCGTCAGCGTCCGTCTGGTCCTTAGAGGAGGGAGAGAGGAAGGCCTCGCGGGCACCCATCCAGCCTTCAGCTTGCTCACAGTCGCGGTAGAAGAGCTGGAGCTCCAGGTTCTGGTCGAGCTTCATGCGGCGTCCTACCCAAGCCCTGGAGAGAATAGTGGGGTTAGAAGGACGTCAAGCAGAAGATTTTGATAGTATATTTATATCGCGTGAGTGACCAATTTGACATATTAAAAAAAATAAGTCCTATGGTACAAGAGGAAAATGCAATATTGTTGTATCATTACCCCACTGACTAACGTGGCTTTGACAAGTTCGATAAAGGAAGACATATCAGTTAAAACAGATGATTTATTCTATAATGCCTAAGCTTAACTTTCGCTACAGTCAATTTCTATGCTACGTCAATAAATGGTTCTGTCTTTAAAGCTGACCTGTATTGTATGACCTACAGTACGGGTAGTTGTTTCGGGTCTGGCTGTTTGTGTATGTGACACAAGCTTTTTGTTCCTGATGAATCTTTGAACAATAGAGGACAAATATAGAGGACCTCTCTGCTAATCTTGAAGATGGCGCAATAAGAACAACAAGTATAACCTGAGAAATTGTTCTTTATTGCTACCCTACATAAAGCTTAGTGATTGGTGGATGTGGTCATTGTAGGCACTTCAGGGTCAGGATTTTACGTCTTTTCAGGCGATCCAGGGTGTCAGAAATAGTAAGTTGCACTATTAGTGGATTCCAATGGTTTACTGTACTCAACTTCAGGTGATGAATTTCTGAGTTCTTTATGAACCAGGAAGTATTTGTTTTAGTATCGAGTCTTCAGCTCTTTGGACGATTTGTATCATTTAAAGTCATATTACTTACTTCTCAAGGTCTTGGCGGGCATCGCTCATGTTGTTAAGTTTCTCCTGGATATCAACGCTGGCGTAGTGACCGCCTTGCAGCAGCTGCTGACCGAAGAGTTCCAGAGCTTGGAATGTACCGGCGCGGGCGTCCATTTCAGTGCGATGTTCCTATATTGTACAAAAACACTTTAGTAACGGTAATGTTTTAATTAATGTCAGTCTTTACTTGTACATGGATCTAATTGGTGCGTGGTCAAAATCGGAACTAATTCCGCCACCTTGTTTTTTTGTTTCATGACATGGCGCAGCATATCGCTGCGCCTACCCTAAATATTTTGGAACAAGGGCAGAAGCATGATGACTTCAAACAATGTTGTTCCAGCTCCAAAAGATCCATATACCACTGAAAAAGCGAAGAGTATTCTTGATGGCTGTCTTGACTTATCAAGTGCTGTGGAAAAGGATTTGCCTGATTTTTAAAACTGTTTTGCATGGTACATTTATTGGTTGATTTTTTTTCTCAGCTGCCAAACTTATCATTTCAATGCTGTTTCCTTACAGCAAGGACACACTGACTGTGAGCTGTGAATAACTCAAATATTCAACTTTGCTGTGTTTATAAAATAAAGCTGAACGAGTACAACATACACCAAGAATTAAATAATCGTGGATAGTTCAAAAATAATAAATAAAATAATAGAAGATACAGATTGTACAGAAAGTAAAAAGTCACACACACTAACACATTTAGAAAAACTGAAGACACCTTGAAAACACACGAAAAACTTGTACAGTCAACTTAAAAAGTGTTACAACAAAATTTTAATTCTGATGAAACAAACTAATAGCACCCAAAAAGACCATAACTTTTACGGTATCTGCTCTATTCATAAAATAACGTAATTGAACGATTTAAAGCTGATTATTATATTGTTTTTGTTATAAAACACTTTCGTAGTTGACTATACTTTATCACAACATAGAAAACCTCTAAAATAAAGTATAAAACAATTAAAACTGTTAATATAGTTGTCGTGTTTGTCTTGGCTGTTAAGTTTTTTATAGTTAAACTGTTAGGGTATCTACCCCCGGCCACTAAATACATTAATTTGAAGTAAATTAGGTTGTAAACAGCAGCACATCAAGTGTAGTGTATATTATTGCGTATTATTGCATACACGAGTGGATATTATAAGAGTTCTTGCTAGTCACGACTTATGTTTTGTAGGACCTGTCTGTTTACTAATGATTTGTGATAAAGAGAACATTAGAAATAGGCAAATGGATCAGTGACTTTTTTGCATCCATGATATTGATAACATAGATTCTGACAGAAAATCTGACTGCTGGCTTTCCTAATTCGTTGGTTAGTTAAAAATATCTTTCTCAGAATCTATAGGACGTAGAATACAAAATTTATTACTAGGCATGCTACCAAACAAATCACTATTTTATTACGATAAATGCTTCAGGTACCAAACAAATGTTATTTTGATTTTATTTTTAGCTTTAATTGGATTCCGTATGTCAAAATAAAAAAAAGGAAAACCCCTATAGGATTACATTGTTGTCGGTCTGTCTTTATGGCAGGAACCATATTCTCGGGAACGAGTGCATGTTTCGAGTTGAAATTAAATACTGAAATCTGTGGTCTGTTGGCTAAGTCTACGCAGTCCAAAGATATGGCCGTTTATGTCGCAATTTTGTACGGAACCGACGGTGCGCGAGTCCGTTTTTTTTGTGAAACTAGCATTGTTAATATCCTAACTGCTAATACAGGTATTCTCTATCCCAAATTCACAGTCACAGATGTCTGTCATCCGCAAGCACAGATCCTCAAGCAATATACACGTGATTAGCAAGAATGGTAGTAAGGCTGGGGGCACACATGCGTGCAATGCGTCTGACCTGCGGCATTATGCCGTACCGCGCGTCTATCTCCAAACGCTGGCTCTAGAAACACAGTTACCATGTCATATTCGTTCTCCAATACCCAACATTTGCCAATTTTCAAAAAAAAATTGATACCAGATTTCATAATTTTAACCAAAATTTAAGGTTAATTTTGGGATTTTACCTGCCCCAATTTTGTTCCAAGTTATTTCCTTTTTTGAACTATTTATTTAGACAAATCTCGGAACTAGTAGTTCAAGTGAATTTGATGTTAACTAAGAATTTATTATGCATAGACGGTTGTAAGTTAAAACTCTTTGTGTTTTTGATCTTCTGATGTGACGCCACTTTAGAATGCAATATAACTAATCTAATGTCATCATCAAACTTTGTACATTCAAACATTATTAATGAGATGTGTAGACGTCACTCTATTAGTCACTGGCGGACCAAACAGGAATAATTTACAATGACTGTAATATCTATAGGTAAAGACTGTTATTAGCACAAAAAAAGGAATATTTACCATGTGTTCAGTTTAATAATTTCTATTATTGTATAAATGACTATGAAAAATGAGTCTTCATCATCATTTTCCTGCCCATGTGCCATTATATTTGGGGTCGGCGAAACACGTTTTCTTCTTCCATTCTCCCCTATCAGACTATGAAAAATGAATAAGGTAGGAAAATGTCAAGTCTTTCAAATAAAACTAGAAGGATTTTTTTTCCAAATAATCTAACAATGCCTCCCCTGAACTGAGCAGAAGGGACTTGTACTGACTAAAACCCACCCATGTTTCTACTTTTGCCCTTTGTGTTCTGGGACTGCAGTATTTCTTTCAAACAACCCGCAGCCCCGGCAGGCAGTGGCTTTGAGCACCTGAGGGGGCCCGTCAATAATTATAAAGTTATCCAATTAGCCGGTGTGGACCTGTGTGGAGAATTATGGACCGATGCCTCGTCAAGAGTAGTCTGATGTCCCAACAGTGGGAACATTATAGGATGATTATGCATGTATGTTTATTTAAAATCAATAGTCATTAATTCAAATAAGACTGAGAATCAGAAGGGTTACCATGACATCTTATAGCAGTTCTTATTCCTGTGTGAGAAAGAGATGGTGCTAGACACCCTGTATAGCTCTGTCTCTTTCCCTCAGTGGAATAAGTTCTGCTTTAAGACGTCATGGTAGGGAGTAGTACTCCTTGATAACGCCCACCCTTTTCTATTTGATTTCTAAAATGGTAAAGGTAAATGGTTTCATGGTAAATACCCCATGTGCTAACAACAGTGTTAGTGACCTTATCAGTTTTATCACAACGTTATCATAACATGGACATACCTGGTGTCTCTCAAGCAACGCTTCAGCGCCGGTGACGTCGTTGGCGAGCTCGTCCGAGCTTACCAACGCCATCATGGAGTTGATCCATGCCATCAGGTCGCGGTAGTCGGATAAGAATCTGAGGAAGAAGTGAGTTCAGATGTGAAAATGTAGTCGAAAATTGTAGTATTTTTATGCAATTAATACACCTCTACCAACTATTTGGCTAATACTAATATATTTATACATTTATATAATTGCAGTTTGGTTGACCAGTTAAACTAAAATAAAAATCTACTTGAATTCATAACAGATTGAATGGAAAAGGTTTCTAATCTAAAACACATTTGTTTCTTCCTCTTCAACCTTTCGCCACCCAATATTGAGTGTTCAAAATCTCTCCAAACATAGATTGCTGGGAGTTAACGCAGGATAAATGCAGATTGTACCTGGATTTGCCCACAAGCATTGCAGATCATAGCTTCAGGCATCCCCATGCTACTTGGATAGACGACTTTAAAAAGCAGGGACACGGGATACGAAAGTTGAAATATTGGATGTTGTCGCAACTTTGAGGACGCTTGGGTTTACCCGTAGCTTGCGACAGGCCTTTTTTTGTTCGTGTGGTTAGTGCCTAAATCGGTGTTAGAGTTTTTATTTTCGTACCGCTTATGGTCCTCTGACTTGACTTTACATGCCATCTGAAAATTTCTCTTAGACCTGCTGGTTTAGTTTCCTCAATTGATAATTATACAATACGCACATGAATCTAAAAATCAAGGGAACATGTTTGGGTTAGAATTTAAGGCCTATGAATTGTAAGTGTGATGGTCACACCACTAGGCTATCATTAACTTGGTTGAATAATTCAATTCAATTTTTATTTACGGACTTCTTTATCCAACATTGTTAGTAGAAATATAGACTTAAAAACTATTGTTAGTAACATAAATAAACTTACACAAATTCAAAAGGCACTGGTTCTAATATTTCGCCTCAGGGCAGGAAAACAGAACTTCCCCTTACTGTCATAAAGACCCCTGCGCTGAGACAACCCACCCCATTCATATAACCGATAGAGAGATAGGTACCTCTCTAACCGATCATCAGACCAACGAAATGCTTCAACACAGGGGAACGCACATCTTCAGCTATAGTCTTCAGGATACTATTGTGACTTCCCCGCTAATAATGCTACGTATAAATGAAGCTATTACCTCTGCAGATCATAAGAGTCGAGCAGCTTCTCCTTCCTAGCGTTAGCGCGCGCCTGCAGCTGCTGCCACGCCTCGTTGATCTCGCGCTGCTTGCTGTACGTGGCGTCGGCCGAGTCGCCGTGCGTGGACATCAGCCGGTTGGCTGTGTCGTCCAGCTGGCGGATCTTGTCGCCTAGGGCTGCCAGGTCGCGTTCTAGACCTTCGTGTTTGCCTGTTGAGAGAATTGAGTGATTTTTGAACAATAAAACCAGAAATATAATTCCTTATTAATATTATAAAAGCGAAAGAGAGTTTGTTTGCTACGTCTTCACACCTAAATGGCAAATTAAAAAAAATAATTGAAATGTGAGGGAGAAAGAGGGAAGAAAAGGGAAAACTTAGCATTGCTATTACAATAAATAAGGCGCAAGGGCAAAAACTACAAGTAGCATTTACTTGCAAATCAGAAAAAGGCAACTGTGTTACCCTGAATTTAACACGAGCGAAGCCGAGGGCAAAAGCTAGTCTCTAATATTCTTCGCCTATATTTGATTCTGACCAGTACATTTCTGGTCTGGACTGAGAGACTGGCTAAAGAGAAGGTGTAGCATATCGTGTATTAAGGACACCCACACTGTTAGTGATGGGTCGTTTGTTACCTATCTGCCTAGATTGGATCTAAAGCAGCCAATTCAAACCGGTTCACTGATTTCCATAGCAGTTCGATAGGATGTAACCAATAAATCATGATTGCATGCAGGAGATAACTAAAAATACAATGAGACCTTTATGAACCCGGTCCTTTTTTATTTATTGGTCATACTTACGTTGCAAAGTCTGCACAGATCTCAAGTCCTTGCCCAAATCGTCAGTGGCAAGAGCAGCTTCCTTCTCAGCGATCCAGTCCTTGGTCTCGTCCACATCGCGATGGAACCGCTGTACTTCGTGCGCGGACCCGAGCTGGGCGGCGCGCTCGGCTGTCAGTTGTTGTAAGGACGTCCATTTGGAGTTCAGTTCCTGTTAAAGGGAAGATGTTTGTGTTAGATACATTGTTTTTGGGTAGATAGTGTTTATAGAAATCTTTCAATAAATGTGGCATCATCATCTACGGCACGGTTGGCGCAGTGGCTGAGTGATTGACTGATGCGCTGCGTGTCGCGGGTTCGATCCCCGCACAGATAGTTGTTTCGGATCTGGCTGTTTGAGTATGTGAGTTTAAATGTTTGTAAACGCACCCACGATACAAGGGAAATTACTAGTGTGGGGCAATGTTTTTTTTTTAAGTCTACGTAGCCTTTTCCCAACTATGTTGGGGTCGGCTTCCATTTTCACTGGATACAGCTGAATACCAGTGTTTTATATGGAGCGATTGCCTATCTAACGTCCACAAGTACTGGGTAATAGATACCCCATGAGTACTTCACCAGTGGGGCGTGGTTATAAAAGGGGCGCCAAACGGGGCGGGGCGACGACTTCTAACATGAACCGGGAGACAAAATGTTGGCGACTGATCTCTTAGAAAGTGTTTCTATATGTAGTCCTTTAGCCCTTTTTTACATTTAGTACTGCGTAGTCGGTATTGAAAAGCATAATTATAAAGTGTGTAGATAGTATGTTTCAGAACATCGACAGAGTTTAGAGCTTGCCGAGAAGTCGAATCTTCGAAAACATAGCATCATTTATCAGTTTTTACTTTTGATCATATTATGTTCACTAGCTGTTTTCTATCTTCTGTACGATAACACTAATCCTTACGCTTTACCACCCACACTAGGTACCAATAGAGACCGAAAGAAAACCATATTTTCACTAACACCTCCAAGCCTTTACAGTCTTGTAAGTAGTTTATCCGCTAATCTATAAAGTGGATTTACGGATCAACTATCTATTTGCATACTAACAGCACTATAAGTTAAGCGCACACGCTTTATACGGCTCAATTCCACGTGTTTATCTTATCGTGAAGCTTTTACCTGACGATAACGCAACATGTTAGCAATAGTAGTTTCATCTTCTTATTATATTCTATTTGTATACATGTAAATTGATATACCACATTTTGAGCAAATTGTGGTTGTCTATTATACGTTGGAACGTAAATATTTTGTTAGGTTATATGACAGTAATCTGCGTTAGTTCTTTGTGTACGTGAAATGTTATGTGACATTAACGTATGTAACATTATTAAAAATTAATGTTTATTACAAAGGAATTTCTTGAATGCTATGCAAAGTCAAATCAATGGATTTGTTATTCCATCATTATTATTTCCATCCTACTTATCTCTTGAATCCCATAATCACTCAAATTAATTTTTTTAGTGTCTGTATAAGTTCTCAAAAACAAATAGTCTTTTTTAATATTATGTTTATACCCTATAACTATGTTGTCTTAACCCAAAGGTTGACTGGTAGAGATTTCCTTATGTCATTAACTTCGCCTATGTACCACTACTGTACAAGAAAGTAATTTTTTTATTCAATTTTCAAATTTATTGTTACCAAGATATGCATTGGTCCAGGCGTTCGACGGTAAGTGACTATCAAGTCTACACAACATGCTAACATTATCTTCTTTAAGTCTACGCCTAGACCTAAAGCTATAGTCATCGTAATCCCACCTGCATCTGCGTCTTGATCTTTAGCGCAGCCTCGGTCTGTCCCACGGTCATGAGCTGCACGGCGATCTCGTTCATCTCGGCGAGGCGCACCTCGTTGGCGCGCAGATCGTTCTGGAAGTCGTCGAACTTCTTCTGCATCACCTCCACTTGCTCCAGGTCTTCGCCCACGTCTTGGACTTGGGCGTGCATTTCCTGTTAATTGAAAGGTTGGTTTTATACAACTGATTTTGATGTTGTTATCGGTTGTTCTCCATAGGTCTAAGTTTTGGATCGGATGACTAACTACAACATAACCAAAAAGGTCTATAAATCCTATTCTAAATTCTCGTTGCACAGTTTTAGTTGCTAGACTTACCGAATTTATGTACATATAAACTCGGTAAGTCTGAGAATCGATCGTAATATTCTAAATACCAACCTACCTAAATTAAGGCAGAATTGTATACTATGTAGAAACTGTGTACTGAATGGAATATAATATTTGTGTTGGATATAACTGATTAAAATTGAACAAAACAACAATACTGTCTAAAAATACTTCATTAAAAATCTTCCATACTTTTATTTTATGAGATTTTCTACTAAGTGAATGAAGAAGTAAATAACATACCTTGTCCTTGATCCACGTGGCAAGCTCGGCAGCCTCGCGCACCAGCACGTAAGCCTTGACGGTCTCATTGAGCTTGTTCTGTCGCTCGCGCGCCAATCCAAGCAGGTTGTCGTACTGACCCTCGATCTGACAACAAGCAGTTTTAAGTTAAGATTGTGTTACTAATACAAACGTTATCATCATCTGCCTAGCCTTTTCCCAACTATGTTGGGGTCGGCTTCCAGTCTAACCGGATGCAGCTGAATATCAGTATTTACCTTTATACTAATACAAACGTTATAATAGGGCTAATAATAATAGCCTTGCAATTCTGAATTGGTTATCTGTTACATTTTACTTGGTTATAAAATGTCCCTTAATTCCTTATAAAATGTTCCTTAATGGGAGGACGAGCTAAAACTGACGGCTGGCCCCAACTGGAGAAGAGTGGCTCGCGATAGAGTTCAGTGGAAGCAGATAGAGGAGGGCTTTGCCAAGAGGCACGCTGAATTAAGGGAAGGGATTATAATAGGGCTAATTGCCATTTATCAGAGAGATATCCTGTCAGCGTCTACTGGTCAATAAGTAGTACTGTACCTGGTTCTGCCTAGCCGCGATAGAGCTGGAGTCAGCGAGGTTCTGCTGCGAGGAGGAGAGGCCGGCGTCGATCTTCTTAACGTAGGCGGCCGGCACGAAGCCCTGGCGGTCATTCACCTCCACTTTCCACCAGTCCTGTGAACGTAGAGAAGGAGATAATATGGCGCGTCCTTTTAAAAAAAATTGGAGCTGACCACTGTAGGGACTATTTTTGCTTGCAGCGTTCTACCGCAATAGAAGCGCTTTTTTCACTTATAACCACCGATAGCATATCAGCATGAGGTTTTTGAAAACGTTTTTAAAACCAAAATATATAATAATAAGGATACCTGTAAACGGATGTGGTTATACAAATGACGATAAATTCTTATCGAGTGTTTTTTTATATAACAAACAAACATAAATGCTACAGGCATAATAAATGCGTACTGTTAATGGAAATAAGTACAGAAGAAATTCTGTGAACAGTCACTGACATTTCTTTTGAAGCTAAATTGATCAATTATTATGTTGGTGAATATCAAACGCATCCTAAGCAACGTAGCATATCACATCTCTGGTAGAAAAGCACCTTTGAAGGTGCATGTTAGATTCTATGCTGGCCTAATTGGACTATATTCTGAAAATAGCTTTAAGTCTACGTTACAAGTCCTTGCAAGTAAGTATACACATAATTGCACGCAAAGGTGTATTACTTTCAGCTAGGTAATATATGTAAATGTGTTTAGATAGGAGGTAATACTCGTTAATGTTTAGTAGCAGCCCCTTTTCCCTATTGATAAGCCAACAGTTTTGAACCAATCGATAATGCCAGCAAGTAATTAGTTTTGGATACATCGCGTAAGTTGCGATAGTAGGTTTGAATACCAGTTTCGATATTCAAACACTGAATTCATGCTTATACACGTTTTATAATACTAGTTAGTTTTATTACTAATTTATAATTTACAATTAATATCTCACGAACATGATATTGACTTATTTTGCACTAAAACAAGCACAGTAAGAAAACTTTTAGCCAAATCATATTTTGTTAATGAAGTACCGGCTGGTAGTCCTCAAACTCGCATGTAGGTATTAAGTACTAACGTAAAATTATAAATAAAAACCATCTCTTTAACTTTCAGCTATGGTCCTTAATGTTATATATCTGTGGAGGCTTGTCATTAGCAATCTTATAATTTACTATATTAATTTTTATTTTGTAATTAGTCTGTAAGCCTTCCAAAAAGTAATAAAATAAAAATTTATTGTGAACTATTTTGTACAATAAAAGTGGCAAAACATGTTGAACCAGCTTTCCATCCATAAGTGCATATGCTATGTAAATGTATCATGAAACACATTTTCATACAAATAAATGTATCTTCGTCTTCGTCGTTGGTCTGTCTGCTACCCTTTAACGGCTGAATTTATTTCCTGCCTCGTTGGTGTAGTGGTAGCAATCGAAACTGCTGATCATGAGGTACTGCTTTCGATAGCCAGGTCGAGAAGTGTCAAAGGGTTTTTCCATAAG
The DNA here is from genome assembly GCA_958449745.1 of Ochropleura leucogaster. NCBI lineage: Eukaryota > Metazoa > Arthropoda > Insecta > Lepidoptera > Noctuidae > Ochropleura > Ochropleura leucogaster. The sequence goes on from OY288203.1 coordinate 1,709,639, forward strand.
GAATTTCTTTACAACGATCGCACACCGCAGTAGAGAGATCAGGTTAAAATGGTTTTGTTAGGTTGATGTGCCGTCGTGTGTATAATTCTGCCGAACACATCCAGGCGTACAAGCGTGATGTTACGTTTATTTATTTATGACGCTTTTTACGAAGTTAGAATAGAAGATAATATTTATTGCTATGTAAATTTTTTTGGAACTTGTACATTTTTATACTATATATACTAGCTGTGCCCAGCGGTTTCACCCGCTGCTCATTTAGGGTTATGAAAAATAGATGTTGGCCGATTCTCAGACCTACCCGATATGTACACAAAATTTTGTTTAAATCGGTTCAACCGTTTCGGAGGAGTATGGGAACGAAAACTGTGACACGAAAATTTTATAAATTAGATAAAGAAAAATAATTCTACTTAGGATACTCTTTTATGCTTTTCATAATTTAATACAAAGAACAATACATCCAAGACTTCCTGCCATAACTCGTTCGACCTTGTTCCAATTCAGCTGTAAACGAAACAACATGGCTATCAATCAGGCCGAACCTATCCGATCTGAAGACAATAGTAGCGAGAAATCAACGTGAACGAGCTCGGGACATTTGTAGACGATCAAGATACAATAAGAGCAATTCATTAACTAAACTAGCTTCTGCCTACGACTTCGTCCGCCTGGTCATAGTTACTTTGGGCTAGCGTTAGCCCAAAGTAACTATGACCAGGCGGACATTGACTCGAGTGATGATCGAAAAAAAAATATCTTTCTCTCCCCTAAACAATAGCCTTTGTCCGTCTCCAGGGTCCCAACTACCTCTGTACCAAAATTCATCAATATTGGTTTGCCATTTAGGCGAGAAGATGTAACAAACAAATAGAGAAACTCACTTTCGCTTTTATAATATTAGCAAGGATATATAATATATACCGTTTTTGCCGATGAGAAATCATCAAAAACCTTCCCCCTTTGGCCTCAGCGGGGGGGAGGGGGGGGGGGGAGACTTTTACTGACTAAAGTTCCTTCTATGCCCTTTCATGTTCTGGCCCGCAAACAGATTATGCCTAACAGTAACTTTTAACGTAACTATAATTATACTATTGGGACCGTAACTGAGTAGTCATAATGGTTCAACTGCTCCGTTAGTATCGCCTTCGCAAGCGGGACTGCTGAGCGTGCAGGACCGCGTCAATAAATCGATACCCGGGTCTGGCCAAATGTTTTTTGTTTCATCCGTTAGAAATATTTCAGAATCAGAACGGAGTTTAGAAGATGGCGGTCCCCGTGTCATGGAAATCATTAAGCCGTCAGTCCTGCTCTTGATCTCTCCCCGATCGTGTCTGATGAGCGTCCACAGTAGGACTATGAGAGTGCAGGAACAGAGCGTGTACTTCTGTAGCTATGAGAGAGCAGGAACAGAGTGTACTTCTGTAGTGTAGTATCTCCATTGAGATTGGCTGCCATGACCGAAAACGGTGATGAAGACTATTATTTTTATTAAGTTACTAGCTGTGCCCAGCGATTTCATCCGTTGCTCAGCGCCTAGAGAAGGGAAGTAGTATTTTCTTGCATGCTTCTATACATGCTCATTTCGCTATGTTTAAGTCGCATGTTACAGTAGGAGATCCTATTACATGTAGATCATTTGCATTAGTTTATGGGGTCTGTATGTTTGTATGATGTAAAAGTCTATCATTATATTTCCGGTAAGTCGTCTCATTTCAATTGGGCTTGTATCCGGTAACGCACGCTTGTCCCCTACTAACTCATAACCTCATGAAGCCTAATTCTATGTGTACATTTTGGTCACCTTCACATGACGTTTGAGTTTGATGTAGGCATTTATTAAAAAACCAAAGCTACTTGATTTATTCAGATATTTAAAAAAATATCATTAAGTAATTTCCAGCAGAGTTTTACACGTTACCAACCAGCATTCCAAAAAAGAAAAAAAAAACATACATTTGTTATGAAAAACAAATTTAATCAAAACTTAGATATTATTAGAGACTTAGCTAGATCGTATTAATTTTTGAAAACGTGATTACAAATACGCTACTGAAAAAAATATCGGATAAAAAAACAACAAATTTTTAACAGGCCGTAACTTCGAGAGAAACGATCGTACGGGAAATAAAAAAAGGAAATTGTAGCTCCAAGTGTCCGGTTTTTGGTAAGAGAGACTTAGGATGCGAGAAGAGATATTATTTGCCAGTTTTCCTACTTAATCGAATCAAGAGCGACACGATCACTTATCGCGTACTATGACGTATTTATCAACGTGAAACCCATTCAGTTCAACAACTATTCATTCACAAGGAAAACGACGATTTCATATAAGTTCATAACACTTCATCTTCATTCAGGAAGTTCAACTTCGGAATCTCAAACATTTCAAAGTAATCTCAAAAATCTCAAACATTTCAAAGTTTCAAATTCAAATTTTGTATGCGTTAGAAAATTTAGCCTTCTTTGTAAAAATAAAGTTTACACATAAAAAAAAATTGCAAATATTTGAAAGATATTCTGAAGTTATGTTGTTACAGCACGGAAAGAAGACTGGAAGGCTATGCCTTTGCCTAACAGCGGAAAAAAAGTGTATAACAAAACAATATTTGTTTTTATTTTTTAATTCTCGATACTAAAACACCTAACTTTGCATATTCAATTATAAATAAATAAATAATAAATATTGTATATTGTATACAAGTATTGTATTTATCGCGCAATTTTATATCTAGATAATTACTAGATCGTCATTCGAGACTATAATCCGTAAGTGTGTAATGTTACGGGATTATATTACGGAACATATTTGAATGTAATGCCTAATATAATGTCTAATAGACGTGTGCAGTGAATATAGCTGAAATATAATTCTTCAAAGCCTGTTCCTACAATTGCTTTGAAGAAACCGATCACCCGAACCTTGAAGAGATGAAGAAAGACCGGCAGTGAATTCCACAGATTGGCGGTTGTTTACTTCACTTACGACAAGATGCGCACAAGTATCATGTTATCATTATTATAGCGTTTGTCATGAAGACATACTGAAAAACATTCCTTTTCTAACGCGGCTTTTTTTTTATTTGAAAGGAAATAGGACGTAATAGACTTTTTTGTTAAATGTGTTGTTAATGAAAATCCTAACTTATTTTATGTGCTAATTGGTTGTTTATATTCTCGTCACCCAAACATTACATCTACAATAAGACTTAAACAAAAAACTACTTATCAAAGTGCAAAACTCACATGTTCTAATTTTTTATCATTCTTTCTGTTGTATACAAACAGACTATCCACAAGCATGACAGCTAACCAACTTAACACTATCATTTTAACACTAGTATCACTTCACTATTATCACAGAGAGATTCACTGGCCACTTACACAAAAAAAAACTACATTTTCTTAAAAAAAAATACTAATTCAAATCAAACTTCCGTTGTCTTTTACAGAACTTTCTTTTTTATTTTATAGGTTCAGATCTAAAGTTCGGCACTGGCACATAGTTTCCTTTTTTTATTTTATAGAAACGTTCTATGATATAAGTGCGTTCGTCCTCTTTCGTGGTTCATCGTATACTGTTCACGTGTGCCGTTTAGCGCGAGTTACATAAACATGGCGGTTTGAGCCAGATAACAATGGTTATGGATCTCATCTACATACTTGGCTTACTTCTATTGTAATAAGGCATTGAGTTTGAATAAGTATTTAATTGTGTATTGTTAGTAGAATTTTATGGTTAAAAATTTGATGATCTATCGGTTTTTTTTTTGTTTTGATTGACAAGAAAGCAAACGTAGAGTAGACACCTATCAGCTGGATGACCCAACGTCCTCAAAAGGTGACTGTGTCAGGTTTGCGAAAAGCGGAGGACAGGGTGTAGGGCAATATGGGAAATGCTTATATCCAGTAGTGCACTGCTTTCGGCTCAGTTAATTTTAAACAAGCCTTTGCCACATCCTTCAAAAGTTACAATTCGAAATATTTTGAAGATAAGGTTTCATATAACACTAACAACTATCTACCGTATGTAAGATCACAATTACATACGTACATGGTTCATTTTTGGGGTTCCGTACCACAAAAAAGTACGGAACTTTTATAAGATCACGTTGTTTTTCTGTGAAGATCCTCAGAGAAAAGTGTATCGAGTTGAATATAAACCATATACTCATGTCTGTAGCCCCTTGGATCTTGGATCAACCCTCCAAGTCTACGCAATCAAAAGATATGACCGTTTATGTACGGAAATCTCGGTGCACGAGTCCGACTCACACTTGGCCGGTTTTTTTTTTTCGATAAACATTATGATAACACGACTGATATTAGTTTAGGAATTATCATCGAAGTAATTACAAGGACGACGTATGTACGTACCACATATTATATTATGTATCGGTGTATTATAATCATCTGTTTTACGTAATATCAAAATTCGATATATATCGTAATATTAATGTATGTATAATTTATGACAGTATTCTTAGCCTATTAAAAAAATATAGTATTAAGTAAGTCAATTTGTAAATGTAATTTATATGGTGTACATAATAAAGAGTTTTCTATCAACATAAGTACTTTTTTATTTCAAACGTTCTTTTTGTTGCCAGTCAGTATTATTCGGCCCGGGGTTGCGGTTTTTTCTGCACTAGCAGTCTTTTAGTGTATTGAGTCGGTTACGTCCCGGGGTTGCGAGTAGTTCGAAAGAGATACCGCGGCCTCGTAACATTAAGGGTAAAAAAAGGAACATGGGTGGGTTTTAGTCAGTACAAGTCTCGACACTCCCCTCAGAGCGGGGAAGTTATTTGATGATTTTGGATAAGCGAAAAAAACCAGTATAATTACCACATAATTATTGAAATACTAGCTTTTGCCCGCGGCTTCGCTCGCGTTGAATTTGGGGTAACACAGTTCCCCTTGCACCTTATTGATAAGTAATAGCAACGCTAAGATTTCCCTGTTCTTCCCTCTTTCTCCTAACCTAACATCCCACATTTTTAAAATAGATATATTATAAAATAGCCTATGTCTGTCTCCTGGTTCCCAACTATCTCTGTACCAAAATTCATCAAAATCGGTTTAGCCATTAAAGCATGAAGAGATAACAAACAAACTCACTTTCGTTTTTATAATATTATAGTAAGGATCTAGATATGGCATTGTTATAGCCGTCTATCTACTTTGCATCACAATGTAATTTGCTAGTTATAATATATATTGTTTATATGTATCTAACTAGCTAGGTGAAGGTGACATATTGCGATTCATAAAACTCTCAGAGATACTGAGGCTTCCGCCCGCGACTTCGTCCACGTGCCATAGTTGCTTTCGACTAACGCTAATTTTAACCCGCGTGGTGATCGAAAAAAATATATCTTTTTGTCCCCCTTTTCTGACCTTTTCTTTGCATATGTCAGGTCAGGTCCAGGGTTCCAACTATCGGATGGGAAATCATCAAATAACTTCCCCCGCACTGGGCGGAACGGGGGGGAGCCAGACTTGTACTGAATAAAACCCACCCATGTTCCTTCTATAGCCCTTTACGTTCTGGGGCCACGGTATCTCTTTAGAAAAACGCGCATCCCCGGCAGGCGGTGGCCCTTGCAAACCTTTGTGCTTTGCTGACATCTCTTAAAGCCGCGCTTGGAACACTAACACGCCATCGACACGGCCTTGAATATAGTCATCATAGACTATCCATCATAGCAATAGATGTCATCACTAAACATGTATTTTTATGAAATATCACATGCACCAATCAAAATTCAAATCCATTTATTGTTTGTTACACATGAAAAAATAGTTCTTATTATTAAAAATTTGCTCACTGTAACATACTTTTAAGGTGTACAATATTTAATACGTTTTTCAATATTTTTTTAAGATATGATTCGAAGTTAACGTCCATCATTCACCGTCACCACCATGCTACATCGAAAACGATTGGTGATCGAGAATTCCACCTTCTTCATGGGAGAGGTTTGTCTGCAATTAAGACTGTAACTCTCGTCTTACCTTATTGTTAGAGTTGAGCAGCGTGAGTACATCGCCCCTCTTCATGGACACCTCGCGCGGCGACTTCTCCGCGTAGTCGTACAGCGCCACCACGCACTCCTTGCCCGACACGTCCACCACGGGAGACTCTTGTTGCTGGAGGGAAATAACATGTTGATTATGAGGATTCGAAAGGATTTAAAGTACATTTTACTCGGATTTCTGTGGTATTGATAAACAAGGTGATTGAAAACAGAGGTATCTTTCTTTTGTTTTGAAATTTATTAAATAGAGCTTGACATAAACAAGAAATTGTAAATGTATCACATACGATTATTCATTTGGTCCTCATTTTTGTATCGTAATTTACTGTGATGCAGAAGTTAACATGTTTCTTATTATGAATTTATTCCAATACTTTTCTGCATATTTTAAAAACTGAATCAAATAATCAATCAAAAATCAGCCAGTGTAGCCTGAGGAATTGTATCCACACAATGGTACGAGCGTCTCACTAGCGCCTGCCTAATTTAAAGTTGATGGCGGTGCTATCAACTTAATTAATTAAACTTAGTTTTTGAAAATACCCTAAAATACGTGTACATAAGGCTCAAAATCGATCGTAACCATTTTCAACTCACCCTGCATCCATCAGCCTGTTCCCTCAAACTCTTGATGGTATTGCCGAAAGCCTCGAGGTCCGACAGAAGAGCCTCATGTTTCTTCAGTAAAGCTTCAGAGGAGTCCTCATCCTTGCCATAGTCGTGTGTGTTGGCCATTGGCTCCTTCTCGCGGATCCAGGATTCCGCCTCGTTGGCGTCGGCGAAGTATTGCTGGGCTTGAAGAGAGTCTTCTAGGTCTTGTTTGCGCTGTTGAGAAAAGTGACGGTTTCATCAATCCATTTTTAATTATTTAAATGGGAAGTTGGTCTTGATTGGCAATTTAATGTTAACATTATAAAAAATATATTAATTGCATCCAGTAAGACTGGAAGCCGTAAAGAAGATATTTGGGAAAAGGAGTGTCATTATTTTTCTGGCACTTTGGCCTCGTCACCCATGGTGTTGGTTTAAAAAAAGCCTTACATATGATACCATTTTTGCCTAGTTTCAATTTTAAGGAGTAAAAGGCTATAAGTATAAGGCTATTCTGATGGTCTGTCATAGTCTTGATCAATGATCATGCGCTATACAAATTCCCCTCATGGTCAGCAACCTATAATTTTTAAAAGGTCGAGTTTTGGAGGACCTTGTTGTGTAATTTATGTTTGAAAAGTACTAATTTTGAGTCTAGTTTGAATAAGTGAGTGTCGGTCCCCACCTGCAGCGCCTTCTCCTGCAGCTGCGTCCACTGCTGGTGCAGCAGCTGCAGGCGCGCGGCGATGTCGTCGGCGGCGAAGTGCCCCGCGTCCCGCAGCGCCGCGCCGGCCGCGCGCACGGCGTCCACGCGCGCCTCGTGCTGCGCCATCTCGCCCATCACCGCCTGGTGCTTCTTCATCAGGTTCTGCACGCCGATCAGGTCGCGACCTGAACATGCCATGTGTCATCATGGGAGTATAATCAAAACAAGAACACCGCATTTCGACCGAAGCGATCGTCGCCCAAACATGCGTCTGTTGGTGTTTATTTTGTTCGGCGAACCCGACACCCTGCCACATTTCATATCGAGAAGTTATATTGCATTAAAAACCGTCACCACATTTATCCTCATTGAATCAGCTGATCAAATATAACTTAAACAATTAGATTAGAAACCAATTACAAACGAAAAGTACTATTATTATTATTACTGATCAACCCAAACCGATTTCAAGTCATAGAGTGTAATACAGAATTACAAGCTAAATAACAGCACCATTATTTTTTGTTTCGATATAAATATACTGTGCTACATACCTCTGTTGGTAGACGCAATGATGGGTTCCTTCTCGCGGATCCAGGCAGCTTCGTCATCAAGATCACGGAACAGCTGCTGAGCTTGCAGCGAGTCTAACAGGCGACGCTTGCGGATGGCCATGGGTTTGTCAAGGGCTGTGTAGCGACCAACAAGTCCATCCTAATAGAAAAATAGACATGATTATTGCGTATTTGCACGACGTGTCTGTTATTTGAGGATTAGAAGATAACTAAGGCTAGGTTCACATTAGGTCGGACCGATAGTTTTGCCGTTGGCCGACCATCGGATCTTATTGTTCACACAAGAAGCCATAGCCACCCTAATACAAAGCAGTATGTCTATATTCTCCACCATTGTCTCGTCCGAAATCGTGGCCGGATCCTCGCCGACAGTTTTATCGGGTCGCCATATATGCCAGTACGCATCGAACACCGGTTCCGGTAAAACTGCCGGGTAAGAACTAATGTGAACTCGCTGTAAGCGTCTCTAGAACTTCATCTGTTATAGCAAAAATTTTAAAAACTCTGGAAATTAAGTTGATACTAACGCGCTTGGTCTTAATGTTGTCAGCATCAAAATGTCCCCTCTCAATGAACTGTTCCGCTTGTGTGCGAATGGCGTCGATTCTCTCAGCGTGCGAGCTGACGTCGGCCTCCAGTAAAGCGTGCTTCTTCTGAAGATTCTGAACGCTGGTCAGGTCCTGGTTGACAAAAATATTACAATTAGTTCTTTCCTGATAAAAAAAAAGTCTTGCGATAATCTGATTTGACATATTTGAGACTGCGGCATCAGACATTCGTATATTAGATGAGCTTAAACCCTGTTTTTAAGTGAAATAGTCCAACATTATTACTAGATTGTGGGTGGTGTAATATTCAGTGGATGGTGTAATATTTTAAACATTGTTACCTTACAGACATGGTATGGTTGTGTAGTGTCAGAAGACGAACTTTTGAACGAAAACGAAATTGTATAAAATCTGATTCTTCTAACCTTAGAGACATATTATGTGTTGCTGGGGAGTTTGTTCCGCCACTTCTACTTCCCAGCTAAATCACTAGGAAGTGGCGTTTATGTGGGACTATCTCTTGTAATTTAACATTCAAAAAGTGCTGATTATCAGCCTAATTGGAATAAATTACTTTTGATTTGATAATAATAATTCAGTAAGAATAGAATAGATAGATAGATAGAATATTCTTTATTATGTACACCATACAAATAACAAGAATAACATTAAAAAACTCATAAATAGGGTGACACATAGGGCGGTCTTATCGCTAAAAGCGATCTTTTCAAGACAACTTTTTGACAATGTTGAATACGAAGACTTTAGGGTTTAGGTTACCTTGCCATAGTCCTCGCTAAGCAGCTGTCCCTCGACCTCAGACAGCCACAGCTCGATGTCCTCGACAGCTCGGTTGTACTGCTGCTGCGCGGCGGCCTCCTGCAGCTTACTGCCCTTCAGCTCCGAGGCAGCCGCCAGCTTCTCCCAGATGCCTCCCAGCTCACCCACACGGGACTCGATTTGAGCTGTATAAGGGATTTTGGAGATAAGTAGTCATACACTTAAAAAATTAAAGAATGTTTTTAACAGTGTCACTGTTGACTGTAAAATAACAATCTCGAATAAACAAATGGGAAATATAACAAAGTATTATAAGTTTTCTCTCTTTTCCGCAACTGTTTGCTGTCATAACGCGCATTGTCGCATGTTTTATAATATATGATCTGAAAAAATCCAGTTCATTTAATGTTGCCTCAACTACAGGAACAGGTAGAACCAGATACTTAAGATTAACCTATCTATATAAATGAGTTTATGGAATTCCTATCTATCTTTTTTATTAGCTAATCTTTCGATGTGAAAAACAATATTTTGGTTAGTATACATACGTTTAGCGAAATGCTCCTGGTCGAGCAGCTTGGCGCCGGTGACGGTGATCTCGTCGATCCTGGGTTTGTTGGCCTGCAGCTCCTGCTCGAAGTTCTGGTGCTTCTGCACCTTGCCGTTAAGGTTCGTGGGGTCCAGGTACGAATCGTCGGTCGCAAACTTGAGTTTCTCATTGATCCAACCTGAGAAAATATAGTGTTGTTAGAACATACAAGGTAAACAACATTTAATGTTGGTTTCATCAGTAAATGATCTGTTTAATAGTCAGTGTTCTAATTATTGTCATTAATGCCCCAGGTATTTAAACTGATGTACCTTGTGTAAGGCTACATTTTTATGACGCATATGAATGGATGTTTTTATTTTGTGAAACCCATCCTTAACAGCGTTATCTTCACATCGTCGCTAACAACCTCAGTTCAGTTTACAACCTATTATAATTTGTATACCGTAAAGGATAAGTTAGAGGTATTTTGCTAGCCGGACTTACCCTTGGTCTCATCGCAGTCGCGCTCAAACTGCTGATACTTGTAGGCATCCTCCAACAGAGCGCGACGTTGGCTGGATTTCTCCAACAGGGCGGCGCGACGCTCCAACAACTGTATTATACACAACATTGTTGTCAGAAATTACACATCTCAGCAAAATAACTTCCGTAACTCGTAACACAACTATGGCCAGTTGCGACACATGAAGTATTTCCAAAATGCCAAGATCAAGTGTTTGTTGAAAAACAGACAAATTTTGCGGCGACATATTAATTAAATATATCTCGATATTTTTTTTATTATATTTCTCGATATTTTTATGGATGGTAATTTGGGCCGTCATCTATTTTTTTTAATGGATGGTAATTTGTGTTGTCTTCTATTTAGCTTATTTTAACCTCTCTAGGACCGCCATTATTTACGTCAACTATCCGTCAAGCATCACCGGGCGGGCTCTTATCGTAAGCGTAATCTAATTTTAAGACTTATCTTTACTACAAATACGGTTTTAAATCGGTAGGGGTTTCGTGGCACAAATTTCTGCCAGCGGGGCTCAACGGTAATACTTGTTTACTGGCACGTTTTTGTGCCGCTGGGGCTCTACAGGTTAATATTTAATTTTATTATTCATTAAACTTTATATTATTTTTATATTTTATAAAATTAATGCAATGTCTTTTAAAAATAACTTCTGAAGATACTTGATAATAGTACATACCATCTCCCTCCTCTGTGCGACGTCGTCAGCAGCATAATGCTGTCCTTCAATGAGTTTGGACGCGAACTCGTCCAAAGCCTTGATCTTCTCCTCCTGGGCTACGAGGGACTTCTCAAAGTCCTCATGCTTCTTGAGGAGGGCTTCGACTGAGTCTAGCGAGTCGCCCACGTCTTCGTTGGCGAGGAAAGCCTAGTGAAAGGAAGACGAATTGTAAATATTGATTTAGAACTTCTAGACTTCCTGACTGTTTGAACAATATTAGGTTGTTTTCACACCCATGGACGAAGTCGTGACAAATATCATAGCGAAATTTTTGCAAGTTTAAAAGACAAATAAATGATTGCTATCATTCAATTAATATGATAGCTATTTGCAGTGGAGTTTTGAAACCAGCTACCTTACTATGACGTCTTAAAGCAGAACTTATTCCACTGAGGGAAAGTTACAGCTTTACAGGGGGTCTAGCACCATCTCTTTCCCTCAGTCGAATAAGTTCTGCTTTAAGACGTCATGGTAGGCCTACTAAGATAATTCTAGACAGCATGTTAGCCAAGCCAGAGGCCCATGGGCAGCAAAGAAACTGACACCAGGTTAGTCGCTAACCACACGATAATTAACGACGAGCGGCGATTAAGCAAAATGTTTTTTTTCTACATATGATTAATGTTTGGAATAGTTTTTTTTTAAAGAATAATACAAATCAGTAGATTAATAATAAAAAAACAGGGTCGAACCTGCTCTTTTTTTAATTAAAAAAAAAACAACATCATCTTGTTCTCACCTCCTGCTTGTGCATCCAAGCATCAGCCTGTTCAGTATCTCTGTAGAACAGCTGAAGATCCATGCACTGTAGGTACAGCACACGTCTCTGCTCCCACAGCTGATGCAGCGCTGAGCTCTCGCGCTCCAGATTTTCAAGCGCTGAGGAAACTTCGGAAGACGCGCGGTGACCGCTTTCGACAAGCGCTTGGCCCGCTGCAGCGCACGCGTGGATCACGTCTGAACGAGCGTCCATCTCGCCCTAGAATTTGATCATGTTTAAGTATACTTGAAATATTATATTGATCAGCTTTTTTTGTATTAACCTAATCTTTTTAGGAGTATTTTTTTGGTAAATATCCAAATTCATCGTAATACATAAAATAACAATGGGGAATACTTTCACAATGTTATTAATCTGTTTTAATCTACCTGTGTGAAAAAATTGCTTTTATTTTTAAATGAATGTTATCGTTTTTTTTTTAATTATTTTAATATAATATATTATATTATTTAATTAAAAAAAAACAAATATATGAATATGTTTTTTTTTAGAAAAAAATATTATTTTTATAAACCATATATATTTAGTGCATGTGGTGGTAGCCTGTAAGTGATTGTTGCACTAATAAAGTATGAATGAGAAATTAGTTGTAAATGTTTTTTATTAATAAATAAAAGTAAACAATCGTTCGCTAACCGAAATAAATAAATTCACGTGTAAAAATATGAACGAGGAATTAGTTGTAAATGTTTTTTATAAATAAATAAAAGTAAACAAATGTTTGCTAACCGAAATAAATAAATAAATTCACGTGTAAAAGTATGAATGAGTAATTAGTTTTAAATGTTTTTTATAAATAAATAAAAGTAAAAAATTGTTCGCGAACCGAAAAAAAATAAATCCCGTGTACCCTTGCTTGTCAACATTTTAATAAAGGCTTATAAGAAGTAATCTACTGACCTTATGCTCCTGATGCTTCTCGAGCAGCGCCTCCGCGCCGGGCACGTCCTTGGCGAGGTCGTCGGCCGCGATGAGCGCGCGGATGTCGCTCACCCACGACATCAGGTCGCGGTAGTCAGCCAGGAAGCGGTGCAGTAGGTGGGATGACTCCAGTTCCGAGCGACGTTCCTGTATAAAATAAGTCATTAATATTTATTTCTGAACAACGAAAAATATATAAAAATTGGTAAAAGGAACAATATCACAATACTATGAAAATGTTAGTTATATCCGCGGCAATCAGATATAGGAAACCTTGTTGCCCCGCATATTATTATATTTAGAAAACTAACTCATGTCGACTCAAACGCAATTTAATCCATAGTCGTCAAACCGTTCAATCAAATCACTTTGTTGTCTGTCTGACAAGACCCTTTATCTCGGAAAACGCGTGTAGGTATCGAGTTGAAATTAAAACCATATACTCAAGTTTGTGGTCCCTTACAGCTGTACAAAAATCAACCCTGTGAGTCTACGCAATCAAAAGGTATGGCCGTTTATGTCGCAAATTTGTATGGAACCCTTGACGCGCTAGTATACAAGAATAGGGCGATTTTTATTTATTAATATAGATATCTTTTATAAGAACTTTGCGTATTCATACTTCTGAGCAAGAGTGAAAAGGTGGAACAATACTGGCACGAGATGTATTCAAAACTATTACTTCTACAAGAGTTGAAAACAAAGGAAAAAGGGAACAAAAATCTTGTGTTTTTTTCAGTTTCAAGGAAGTTTTTCTTACCTTAGCCTTCTGCACAAGCTTCTGCCAAGCGAGAGTAATCTCATCGCGCTTGGCGTGAATAGCAGGAGCATGGTCAGCGTGGATAGCAGCCAGGCGGGCTGCTTCACCGTCCAGGGTCGATACTTTGTCTTCTAGAGCAGCCAGGTCGCGTTCAACACCCTCGTGTTTGCGCTAAAGATGATAAATAGGAGACATCACTTTTATTGTTCACTATTACTGTTTTTTAGGTTTAAAATATGTTATTTTTCATTCATCTAACGATTACAAACATTAAATTGAAATTATAGTAAAAATATATTGAAAACTACAATTTCTATAAATATATCATTGTTTTATTTATTTTGCATTCTTAAAAGACATTGAGAAATATTTGAAAAATTTCTTGTTGCTAAATCAAGCAATGAAGATTCAAGAGTTAGTTAGTCATTACATTTAGGTGGTGCCTAATGAAATTGACAACTAAAGTTATTCTTACACAGTCTTGTTTTCAATTCAGAGTCAGACAGCATTTTAATTTTCAGTTGAGCTCACAATAATCATCTACACACCTGCAGCGTCTGCACAGTGGCGAGGTCCCTGCCGTAGTCGTCGGAGCCCAGCACCACGTCCTTCTCCGAGATCCACGCGATGGTCTCGTCGGCGTCGCGGTTGAAGCGCTGGATCTCGTGAGCGCCGAACAGACGCTCTTGACGCATCAGCGCCATCTGGCGGAGGCGTTGCCAGGCCTCGTTCAGCTCCTATGAAGAGAGAAAGATTTTGAAGTTTCTGTGTGTTTAGTTGCAATTTACATACAATATAAGATAATCTTTTATTTCTCACCACAACAAATAAGTAGTTAGTTACGTTATTAGGTTTCGTGAACAATAAAGATCTAGTTATATTGTGGAAGACTGGTGCCTAAGCTAGACGAAACGCCTGTATTTCAAGACACCATATGCCAATGGTTCTGTGGCAGACTAGCATAATAGTAAGTAATTCCATAAAACCTGGGTGGGTTCATATTCCTGATATAAACTGACTAGCTTAGGAAATCTAAATTACATTATGACTGAAACAAATATTTTCTTGTTCAATCACAATGGCAAACCTTAGATTTTGCTTAGGTCAGACCCAAAATAGCCTAGTAAAACCCAAACTATTTCCCTTTCCTTGAAAATTTGGTTGCCACGTTAATTGCGGCGTAACTCATATCTGTCATTATCAAAAATAACTCAAAACCTAACAGAAATCAAGTCAACTTACATCCTTCCTCTTAACAATAGTCTCTCTCTCGGGGTGGCCTTCAAGCACCAGTCTCTCAGCCAGCTGGTTGACCTCGGTGACGCGGTACTCCTGGGCGGCCATGTCCTTCTGGAACTCGTCGAACTTGCGCTGCAGGACCTCCACATGCTCCAGGTCGGAGCCGAACTCGTCCGCGCACACGAATGTTTCCTGGGAGAAGACAAAGGATTAGAGTATGTGTTATTTGTAAGACTCTAACCAATCAAAGTGCCAGATTTTGTAAATTTTTGATCTTTGGTCCTCCAAGGTAATTTTATAGTCTCTCTATATCGTTCTTGTTTTTTATTTATTAATTACTTAACTATACTGTTGTCTTTTTCGAAATAAATCCCCATATCATGAGTTATTCGATAGTTGAAAACAACCGAAAATATTCTTAAACAGGCTAAAGGTTCATTTTATGGTGATGCATTTAGTGACCTTCAGTATAATTAATATAGACCACCAATTTAGATTAATTAAGGATCATGTTGTCTGGCACAACGACTGGTTAAAAAGGGCCATATTTAAAGCAATTACAGTAGGTACTCATAGGAATGAGTAACTTTGACTCAGTCTAGCCTTTTCCCAACTATGTTGAGGTCGGCTTTCAGTCTAACCGGGAACAAGCAACTTTCAACTAAAAAAAGACCATTTTAGACACTATCTGCATAGTCCTCATGTAAGTTGACCTAGTTTTTTTTTGTCTGGACCTTAACAGAGACTATGACCTCTGAGTTGGTTTCGGCTGTTTCTTCTCAGAGTAGTCGGGTACGAAACACCGGCCCCATCTAGTTTAAAAAAAAGACGTGTAAAAGTGTTTGTGAAAACCTACTTGCAAAATAAACGTCATTTATCATTACTATAGGAAAAAGAAATGGCCGACATGTTGGATACCAGCTGATTTGTAACTAATATTTTTCAACGATGACTTCATAATAACACTTATTCATAAATCCATCAAAAGACTACATCACCAAACTCTTTTTAAAGTGCTTACGTCATTCTCCTATTTCAGTACAATTCTGGCTTGCCTTTTGCCAAAGTGGAACATATCAAATAATCTTTATGGTACTGTTAGCATGGCCTATATCGTCGGCGATATGAGTCCACGCCCAAGATTTTACTTATGTAGGGTACACCCACGTCGCCCGTATTTTTGATTAACCTTTTTTATATTATACTAGCTGTGCCCAGCGGTTTCACCCGCTGTTCACTTAGGGGTATGAAAAATAGATGTTGGCCGATTCTCAGACCTATCCGATATGTACACAAAATTTCGTTTAAATCGGTCCAGCCGTTTCGGAGGAGTATGGGAACGAAAACTGTGACACGAGAATTTTATATATTAGATGTTACACAATTCGTTTTCTGGTACTTGTCGGGAAAAGTGAGCTTACTTTATTTTTTGTTAAATGCTAACTGAAATCAGACTTATTCAGAGTGCATACTAGGTTGTATGTTGTCAATCATCGTTGTTCTAGCTATAGTCAATGTTTGTCATGAAGACAAGTCAATAGCAGTTACAAGTTGGGAGACGACAATTTGTCTTGAATGAATCGCGGTGTTCAAAGTCAGCTAGCATTTTCTGAACTAGGAGTGAATTAAACAACAATATGTTACTGATAATGTTTTTTTTTTATTGTAAAACTAATAATATGTATAAGCAATTCAAATGTTGTAGGTATTTGACAAATGAGTAGTATAAAATAAATATGCTACAGTGCCTAAGCAGGATTCATGTTTTCAACGTATATTATCTAACAGAACCTTATAAACAACATTAATCTATCTATACTAATATATAAAGAGGAAAGATTTGTATCGAATAGGCAACTACTGGACCGATTTAACTATTTTTTCTACGTCCAATTGGATGCTATATTATCAGGAAGTATCATAGGCTATACAATATCACGCTACTACCCACGGGAGCGGGGCAGCAACTAAACACGCGGTTAAAACGCGCAAGACAGTACAATAAATAATTGAATTTGAATTGAGATAATGCTGTCTGTTTATTGTGTGTGTAGCTCAACCAAAAACATCATCAAAAACTCACCTTATCATGAATCCAGAACATGACTTCATCGCAGTGTCTCAAGAACTGCACCAGCACCAAAGCCTGCTGCAGCTTCATCCCCTTCTCGGCCAGACGCGACAGCAGCAACTCCCAGAGCCTGTGCAACTCATCCAGACGACGGCGGATGGTCTCCGATGCGAAGTGACCAGCAGATATCATCTCACTGCCGGTGTTGTCAAGTACCACGATGGCGTTGGAGTGGGCTGCCACTTCGGCTTCGAAGGCTTGGTGTTTTTGGATCTTGGCCTGTAGGGAGAATATGGTGTTAGGGCGGATTTCAAAAGTGTCAAACGCAGATGTGATGCCTTTGTAGCATATTCATATGCCATTTTTAATGTTATTCTGGCATAGCTTGTCATTCGACAAATAAAGACGCGTGGCCTCGTCTAAGTTTTAACGTACTGCAGTTTAAAGAGTAATATGACAGTAAATATTTTGAGTAGGACTTTGCCTTCTATCACTGTTAATTTTCAGTGTGATTTTCTGTTTGATATTCATGCTTTTGCAAGTGTACCATCTGCTACCAATGCTGTTGTTAAAACGCTGAACTCGACGAGAACAGTAGGCCTACTATGACATCTTAAAGCAGAACTTATTCCACTGAGTGAAAGAGATGGTGCTAGACACCCTGTATAGCTCTGTCCCTTTCCCGCAGCGGAATAAGTTCTGCTTTAACACGTCATGGTAGTGTAGCTGATACGTCAAAAGTACTCATCACCAAAAACCTATTAAAATTTATTATTACCAATATTGGTAATCATAATTTTTAATGGGAAAAAATTTTGTGTTCACCAAAAATACTGATCGTGCACCAAATATTCTTTCCTGAATGCTAAAAAAATGCGTAGGTTAGGTTAGGTTAAAACTGCGACCCCCTCCCCTACGCGCCAGTAACGACTTGCATTAATAGAAAATGGATAAAGTTATAACACTTTTTTATTGTAGTGCTGTCTTTTTCCTGATGCTCGTTATGACATATTTTAATTAACATATTTTGGTGCTCATTCAGTAAATTTGGTGCAACACAGGCAAAATTAGGTAAACGAAATGGGAATAAATTGAAGTACTTTTAAATACCATCCAATTTTAATTAGTCAATAAAGTGTTCCACATAATGTGGAACACTTTATTGACTAATTAAAATTGTGGATTCAATCCATACCTGAAGATTAGTAGGATCTTTGTAGCTCTCATCGCTGGCAGCCTGCAGCTTCTCCTGGATCCAGGACTCCAGCTCGTCAGCATCGCGTTTGAAGTACTGGAACCTGCGCGAGTCTTCCAGTTTCTCACGCTTGGCGCGAGCTTCTTGCTTGAAATCTTCATAACGGTTCAGGACCTGTGGGAAAGATGAAAGGATTTAGCTCAATGGAGAATAAAGAGAATTATATACCTAGTTATATCAACAACGTCATCACTGTCCTGCCCTTATCACCATTTATTTATGCTCGGCGCAGCAGGTCTTCTTCTTCTCTTACACTAATTATTAAACAATTTTTTTTTTACTTATCCTTAGAAAAAACTACTTTGATATTGCATATTATTTTCCATGTTGTATAAAGAAGTGAAACATCGACTTGAAAGATATTTTTGATATTCTTCCTTTTAATTTCAGAAAACAAACTCAATTGTTTGCAACGTAAACTAGATCAGCGGAAAGCTCAAATGAAATGTATTGCCTTCACCGATCAATTCAGGAGTCTAGCAGAAATTCTACAGGTCAAGGATGAAGCCTCAACCTTCCAATCGTCAATCAATACCGTTCCTGTTGTACTGTCGAGTCTGTCGACATTTGATACGTGAACGTGTTCTCGAAAACTCAAACAGTCTTACGTCACGTATCAAGGACTGATAGTCCGTTTATTTTTGTCTAGATGTTGCTATCTTATCTTTTTGTTTGTAGCAAAAGGTGTTTTTAAAGTGAAACCTTATAATAATAAATCTAATATCTTAAACTTTTTCGTCTGTGTTGCATGTTGCGTGACGGTCGGCCGCGGAGTAGGGACGTGTGAAAAATTGTTTCACTTTTACCGTGGTTTCATAAAGCCACACATTTTTTTATTATTTATTATAATTATGTAGCATCAATTAAGAAACAGAGGTTGCGAGTTGCTCGAAAGAGATACTGCGGCCTCGGAACATAAAGGGCAAAAGAAACATGGTTGGGTTTTAGTCAGTTAAAATCTAACACTCTCCAAGCTTCGCCCAGAGCGGGAAGGCAGGAAGCAGGAATTTATGGGATGCTTTACCACCAGTTAAAAATTGCTTTACCCATAGGTAATGTGTAATTAATAACTTTATAATTGTGATCATAATGGACCCTGTAAGGTACAGCAAAAGGTTAGGAGAAAGGAAGCTCTGTTATAGGAGATTTTTAAGTTGTTATTACAGTGGCAAGTCATACTCATATTAGTACAAAAGATTTAAAATAATGAGCTAGGAACGTGATCTTACTAATTGACACGTATCAGTTTTGTGCTACTTCGGTGTAGGTAACAGTTATCATTCTAGTAATTAATGAATTAATTAAGGTGACTCAACGCGTGACCAGAGACTATAGGGCGTTGAGTTTGTCTGGTTGTCAAATAATCATATTGTATTGTGCAACAGGCAGGCAGGTAGGAAATAATAAAATAATCATATTAATATAGCCAGGTGTTCAGCTTGCACACTTGATAAAGGAAATCGCGGGCAAGGAAGACCAGTGGTATGACGATCTTTTCTTGATGTGCAAACATGGTCAGAGATCACATTAGGTAGTGAGAATTGGAAGAAAAAAGGGGAGTCCTCTGTCCAGCAGTGGGTTACTTGATAGGCCAACAAAAAGCAACTCTAACCGTCGTTTTTTAAGCATTTAATTTATTTAATGGTATCTTATGAAAAGTATGATGTTGCACTGGTTTGTCCGCCCCAGCGGATTGTATAGGCTGAGTTTTTAGTAGCCTAGTTGAAATGAAGCTAAACAGAACCAAAAGATAATCTCTACTTCTTAGCTGGGAAGGAGACATAGCGGAACAATGTGACGGCATGGTTGGCACAGTGGCTGAGCGATCGACTGCTGCGCTGCGTGTCGCGGGTGTGATTCCCGTACGGAACAAATAATAGGGTATTTTACTCCATATAAAAAAAAATCTAAAAATATACAATTCAGATAGCTTAGGCAACAAGCAATCGGAAAATGTTAAATTTAATTAATAAAATAACTGAATAAATTTTAAAATTGATTTCAAAGTTTTCACTTTTTTTAGTCTGTTGTTAAAAAGCCAAACAGTGTCCGCCATGATTATTACGTCATAAGGTCATGTAAACAAAAAACTGACAACTGTCAACTGAGCAACTATTACTATTTTTGTATTATAAAACTTTACATTTATTTTTTTATTAAAATAGTAGTAATAATACCATGGAAGAAATAAATACTACCATATAATAATACCAGTAACTATAGTGAAAAATACAACTAAACATAAAGACTAATAACAGCGCATTTATTTACATAACCAACTGACGTCATGACCACAGAGTAACATGGCGTCAAGCGTTTTTGTGATTTTACGCGCGAAAATATAAATTGTAAAATTGAAATGCAGTTTTATGGCACTTATCGATTGAATATTTTTTTTCTGTTTTTTTTGGTTGTTTACTAGGACCCTAGGATCAAAATGAGATACTTTTTAAAAATGGGTGTAATACCGTATTGTATGACCTGCAGATAGTTGTTTCGGGACTGGTTGTTTGTGTATGTGAGTTTAAATGTTTGTAAACGCACCCACGACACAGGAGAAATTCCTAGTGTGGGGCAACGTGTTATTTTATTTTTTTAAACTGTCCAATAACAAACACATCGGGCGAAAAGATAGAATACAACTCATGCTTCAACATTTAAATAGAGTACCCAATATACATGGGGCCGGACCGTATTGCAGTTGAAGGTCAATTAACAAAATGTCTGAACATTGGTAGTACTGCCAATGTTAACGGATGATGGTATTAGTTACTGTTATACCCGTTTCATTCGGCATAACAAGCAAATGTATAGCGCACAACGGCAAGCATGAGTGATTGATATCCGCTTATACAGCTGATGCATTGTAACTAGGTCGGCACTGTGTGTATGCAAAGAGGCGAAGGGGAACGGACAGCGCCTGTGCGTCGTTAGCGGCTTCCTTCATGTGGGCGCATCTCGATTCCTTACTAATATGTATTATGAAAGCGAAAGTGAGTTCTTCGTTGTTTGTCTGTTTGTTAAGTCTTCATGGCCAAACCGATTTTGATGATTTTTTGGTACAGAAATAGTTGGGACCCTGGAAACGGAATGACTAAAAAAATTGAGAAAAGGGGGAGAAAGAGGAAAGAAAAGGGAAGTGAAAGATATTTATTCTTCGATCATCACGTGGTTTAAAGTTAGCATTAGCCCAAAGTAACTATGCCACGCCGACGAAGTCGCCGGCGGAAGCTAGTTTGTAAATAATTCGTAGAAGCTGTTTATGTAGTCTGAATTCTTTGAGTAAGTAATATGTATGACTTTGGCCTTTGGATCTATTAGAAAGTGAAGACGACTTGTGTAGCATTACTAAACTTTAAAGAAACTGAACTGAACTGTAAATACTATTATGATTTTGTGGACTATAACAGCTAGTCTACTCCCATTAGTGACATTATGATGAGTCTCGACATGAATGACGTCTCGTAAAAATATTATGATTTAAAAGAGTATCCATGGAGTTTCATTCCCATTCTTCTCCATAGAGATCAACGCTTTGGAATGGACAACTAAAGTACCTTAGTTTATAGGGGTGGTTGGAATTAAACGGCACCATATGACATACGACCGATATAATTAACTCCAATAACAGACACACATATAACAAGATACTTTTAACACACGTAAACGATACAAATAACAAGTAGGTACGCCGCGGCGCCGCCACGGATAACATGCGGTTACGCTACGGAGGCTCAACGCGAACTAACCGGCGCGTGCGGGCAAGGTGGGACATCCACGTTGCCAGCGCGCGCGGCGATCCTAGCCGAGCGGCGACACGGCGGAAGGGTTGGCGGGAGGCGAGGGATGGTGAGAGCGGGCAACGTCGCCTTATTTTGGCGCGCTATATCCTCCCCCTCCAAGTCACAAGAACGGCCCGGCAGTGACTTGGCTGGTCGGCCACGCCGACGTTGGTGAACCACCACTGGGGTTGATCCCCTATAAGGGGTCAGAGCGCTAGCATGGTACCTTCCCTTTACAATCCCGCTGTTATCAGCGACTAAAAAAGATGTAGGACTGATGACCTGCGAGACACGATACGGGCCTTCCCGTCTTGGCGCAAACTTACTGGTAAAACCTTTGGCTGCACTGCTCGCCAAATGGGTCTCCACAAGGACCAAATCTCCCTCCTTATAAGAAGGAACGTCCCTACGACGTTGATCACCCGTCGACTTCCTAGCATCTTGCTGTTCCTCTACTCGGTGCTTCACGTCATGTAGGACGCGTGCAAACTCTTTCAAATACGGTGTAAATTGGGGCACAAAGTTCTGCTGAGAGACAATAGCTCGAAGATCCGTCTGTACAGCCAGAGGAGAACGCAATTCTCGGGCAAAAGTAAGAAACGCTGCAGATTGACCCGTACCCTGATTGTAAGCGCTATTCAAGGCAAATCGTACCATCGGAAGAGCGAACGGCCATCGGCGATGCTCGGGTCCAACTAGAATGGCAAGATGTTTTTTCAATTCACGGTTTTTGCGTTCCGCAGGATTAGCTTCGGGATGGTATACTGGTATCAATGATTGATGAATCCCAAGCACAAACATAGCCTTTTGCATTACGGCCGAAACAAACTGGCTTCCGTTATCAGAGATAACGCGACGAGGCAAACCGTACCGCAAGAAAACTTCCTCAATCAGTACTTTTGCACATGACTCAGCAGTCGCGTCACAAAGTGCAAAAAGTTCGATCCATCGGCTGGAGGTGTCCTCGACTAGGAGAATCCACTTCTCCCCCTTATCCCCTTCGGGTAATGGTCCAAATAGGTCCATTGCGAGAACCTCAAATCTTTGCTGATGTATTGGGGTTTGAAGCAAACCAGCAGGCTTTAAGTTGGTAGCTTTGTATTTCTGACAAATATCACAGGACTTTAAGTACTGTGCCACATATGTTTTCATATTTTTAAAATAGTATTTTTCTTTAATCTTCCTCAAGGTCCGCTCTAAACCTAAGTGTCCGGCAGTAGGCGCGTCATGAAACTCTTTGAGGAGTTCTGCCTTTAAACTCTCCGGGACTACTAACTGAGGCTCATCGGAATCTCCATCCAGATCACAGCGGTACAAAACACCTTGCGAAAGGTAATATCCTCTGTCAGTCCAGCGCATAGCTGCTTCTGGATTGTTGGTATCTTCAAAATCAATTATTATTTTGCTTACATCCAGGTCGTTAAGTTGGGAATTGCGAATGTCTTCAGGTGATTTTTGAGGTAAGTCAACTACGATCGGGCAGATGCTGCAAGCATTTGAATCAAGTTCCGATTCTGTAGTCACTGGGCGGCTAAGTGTATCCGCAACTAAGTTGACTTTCCCCGGTGTATATTCTATGACCAAGTTGTATGCCTGAATTTTCATTGCCCAACGGGCTAAACGACCACTAGGAGTTTTTAAAGACAAGAGCCATCTTAAGGGCTGATGATCAGTAGACACACGAACCTGTGCTCCTTCAATATAACCTCTGAATTTATCAAGAGCCCAAACAACTGCAAGAGCCTCTCGCTCTGTGGTGTGATAGTTACGCTCGGCAGGTGTTAATAACCTACTAGCGTACTCTATAGGCCTCTCTTCAGTATGAGTCTCGCCTTGGAGTAACACAGCTCCAAGGGCATACGCACTGGCGTCCGTACGCAAAACAAATGGTTCATTAAAATCGGGTTGGCGGAGAATGGGGCTAGTTGCAAGCCGCAACTTGAGTTCTTTAAAGGCTCCTTTCTCACCCTCCCCCCATTGCCAACGACGATCTTTCTTCGTCAGATTGGTAAGAGGACGCGCAACATCCGAAAATTGCGGAATGAATTTCCTAAACCAAGAACAGGTTTGAAGAAACGTCTTAAGTTCCTTTAAATTTGTCGGCGGTTCCATACTTAATACCGCTTTAACCTTCAAGGGGTCGGGTTCAATACCCCGAGATGAAACAACGTGTCCCAAGTAAATAACTTTATCTCTAGCAAAGACACACTTATCTCGATTTGCCCTCAGGTTGAACAAACGAAGCCTGTCGAAAACCAGCTGAAGGTCTTTCAGGTGCTGATCTACATTTGGGGATATCAAAAGAATATCATCAAGATATCCTAGGACGCAAACGTCCTTGAGGCCAGATCTCATCCGATCCATGAGACGTTGAAAAGTGGCCGGGGCATTCTTCAGACCGAACGGCATACGACGGAACTGGAAAGTTCCAAATGGGGTCGTAAAAGCAGTTTTGTGCCGATCCTCTGGAGCTACAATCGTCTGCCAGTATCCCGCCTTCAAATCAATCGTAGACATAACACAATTGGGCTTAGTGTTCTGCAGCAGCTCGTCGATGACCGGTAGTGGGTATTTATCATTCCGAGTAACGCTGTTGAGTTTTCTGTAGTCAACACAGAACCTAATCTCACCGTTTTTCTTCGGTATCAACACAACAGGTGACGCCCACTCCGACTCAGCATCTTCAATTATGTCATCCTCAAGCATCTTCTCTATCTCTTTTTTGATTATATCCTTTTTGGCAGAAGGATACCTATAAGGTGGACTTGCTATTGGTGCGGCATCTCCAGTATCTATGCGATGAACAGCGAACTGGGTAGGTCCTCCCCCTGGAGCGAATATGTCCCGGTGGACATTCAAAAGGTCAGACAGTCTCTCTCGTTCGTCTGAGACGAGGTAAGATCCTTCGTCCTCACGAAGACTCACGGACGAGCAAGCGAGAGGCTTTATTGACCTAGATTCGAAAATAATCGGCAGGGGCGCCCTATCATGCCTCACAGACCATGTACCACGGTCAAAGTCTAATACCATGCCAACGTCCTGAACAAAATTCATACCTAATAAACTTTCAGTAGCTCCGGGCAACATAATAAAAGTAACAGCTAACGCCATCCCTCGTACTGTTACAATAACGTGCGCTAATTCGACATTTTGCGCACAAATTCGACCATCCGCATATTTTAATTCAATAAATACATTATCAAAAGTATGACCATTATTGACTAAATGAGACCTCAAAGATACGCTACCAATACAATGTTTAGCTCCGGTGTCTAACAATAAACTACCTACTACACTGTAAATCTCTACACTAATTACGGGACGCACACGCGAATCAATTTTATCGGCACTCGCGGACACTGATTGGAACACTGACGCGGACGACACAACACTAATCTTTTCTTTGCACGTGGGACAGTTGGAGCGAATTACCCCGGGCGCTCCGCACCCGAAGCACGTGACTGTAGGCGCAAACGGCTCTCCCTCCTTTGCCTTGTCTTTGTCCTTGGTCGTCTTCTGCTTGGCAAGTCGCTGACAAGCCTCCTTTAAGTGGCCATACTGTTTACAGTAATTGCACTGGGGCCGAGACTTATTGGAACCAGGCGCGGTCGGCGACTGCGAAGTCGGCACAGCAGAGGATGTCGCTGGTTTAATATCAGCTGTGGCCCGTGGACGAGTTTCGTCCAAAATCTCTTCGACGCGGCGAGCTTGGGAGAGAAGTTCCGCGAAGGTACAAAAAGAGGAGCGCGGAATCTTCTCACGGATCTGTCGGTGCAACAACCCATACGCCATATCTAGCTGAACCACCTCAGTAAGAGAGAAAGGTGGAAGTTGTGCGATTATCGCTCTAATGTGACATACGAACAAGTCAGTAGGTTCATTAACCTTTTGTTCACGTTCGAATATTTTCCTATATACTTTATGTGGCGGTAATCGTGGTCCAAACGTTTGTTTGAGTGATTCGACGGCGGCTTGCCAGGACAAGGTAGTATCCTTTACGCCTTGCCACCACGTGGCTGCAAGTCCCGTCAATAACATTGGAAGTCCGCGGAGCGCATTAATATCGTCGACGCGGACACATTCCTTATACGTTTCTATTGAATCAATAAAAGCTAGCACGTTGCTCGACTTTTCCCCGTCGAAACGCGCCGTACATTTGGCAAAATGGCCTGCATAAATTGGTAATGCTGTACTCACAGGATCGCTGCGACTTAACCTTTCTATCAGCAACAATAGCTGGTCCGTCGACATCGTGACAGACGTCGGCAGAGCACCAGTAGACACGGGCTGCGGATCCACTGTAACCGTCCCTGCGGTATCGGTGTCGGCGCCGCGCGGAACAGAGTCCGGCGCGGGCGCGTGGGGCAGCGGCGCCACGCCGTCCGACGAAGCGCCGGCGGACGCCGGGGCTGGCGGCGCGCGATCTTGTTAACACCATCGCAAACGCGTATTTATTTCGCGATAAATAATGTCCAATGCGAAACACACACTCACACAGGTCCACTTAGTAACCTAGGTTCAGGTTCTTCGAACCTGGAACGAAACCTAGTTACTAACAACAGTTACCAACCGTAGGTATTTATTTCACAACAAATAGTTCGAAGAACGCGTAATTATTTTACAATAAATTGTCCGAGAACGCGTATTTATTTTACACTGTCCGAAGCACAACACACATAGGTCCACTCGGTAAGCTAGGTTCAGGTATTTGGAACCTGAGGCGAAACCTAGTTACTTACAACGCGTCTATTCACTAATAAAACGCGCGAAAACCTACGCATGTGCATAGCAACAACCGAAAATGCACCCGCGGGACACGAGGCTAGTGACGAATATACTTCACGAACCTACAAGTACGTCTAGTCTATAATGTTCTTTCTATGTTCTGCACCACGTTAGGCTGCCATTTATAGGGGTGGTTGGAATTAAACGGCACCATATGACATACGACCGATATAATTAACTCCAATAACAGACACACATATAACAAGATACTTTTAACACACGTAAACGATACAAATAACAAGTAGGTACGCCGCGGCGCCGCCACGGATAACATGCGGTTACGCTACGGAGGCTCAACGCGAACTAACCGGCGCGTGCGGGCAAGGTGGGACATCCACGTTGCCAGCGCGCGCGGCGATCCTAGCCGAGCGGCGACACGGCGGAAGGGTTGGCGGGAGGCGAGGGATGGTGAGAGCGGGCAACGTCGCCTTATTTTGGCGCGCTATAAGTTGCTATTTGTGACTGGGACTGAAGCGTTATCTTTTTAAGCTATTGCATAGCTTCTATCGCGGGTCTCCACGCGGAGACCGAATCCAGAAATTTCATAACGAAACACCTAACATCACGAATACGGTCAGTTATTTCAATCACGATTCCAATATTGTTTTTGACTTTCGTGCCTGTTACGGGTAATTGAAATAAATGCTTGGAGTGTGAGCAGTGACCACAATATAATGACACGAAGCGGAAGCAGGTTAGGTCTGTGACAAAAGGCTGTATCTCTCTTCATTTTCACGCCATCATGAGCAAGTGATCCGCCTCCATAATGACCATGATACGCGACACCCCAACAGTATCCTGCGTTATAGCGGACAGGGAGGGGCATTGGATACGCCTAAATGCCACTGTGGTTTTAAATTAATATAATTGATTTGTTTTTTTCTGGAAGATGTTAGTACTAACAGTAATTTCTGATGTGAGTGTTGTGCGAATCAAAAAGACTGGGGTCTGAATTTTAAAAAAAAGCAACTAAAGCGAAATAGATGTGATTCTGATTGTTTTTTTCCTCCTGTGGCAACACTGCAGCTAACAGCTGATTTTTAAATGTCCTCTAATTTTATACTTTAAATATTAAATTTCCTTGTTTTTAAAGCATATTTCCAATTGCTCATCAACTAAAAAGTTTATTTATGTGTTCTTTTGTATTAGTTTTGCATTACATTCACCTAACAAGTTTATATTGATGTTAAAATCTCTAAGTGAATCAGTGACAGTTACCGGCTAAAGGGATTTTTTTGCATTGTCATCGATATCAGGTACAATACATTATATATTACTTGCTATGATATTGTTCGCGTGCTATAATTTCGCCAGCTAATAAATAGTCTACCTTTGAATTAGATTATTTACGAAACTAAAGACCTTTAGAACGTAAACATAACCTTGCTTGGTTTGGTGACAGCACTCGCTATTTAATTTGTTTTTGTTAGTTTGTTTCCCCTTTTATACTATAATATCTTAAACCTACTGCCACAGTTACCTACTCTCTTTCAATTTCTTTTCCTGTCTTTTTTTTTATTTTATTAATTTATTTTCTCCTATTCAATCATGACTTTAACTCGTACCGCCTACGCCCGCCAAGAAGAACTCAAGTTGGCTTTGAGCGAATTAAAGTTGTCCAAGCAGTCCTGTGACCAACTAAGTAGGGAATTGGATGACAATGAGAAGGTTCTCTTTGAAGCCCATGAAACAAATAGGAAATTAAAAAAAGAAATGGGTCAGTTATACACTCAATTCACTGTCGCCATAGAAGACCGGGATAGGCTCCAAGTTATTGTGGACGGGTTCAGCCAGTGTAGCCAAGAGTATGAACAAGCTCTGGATCACAAACATTTGTTACAACAGCAACTACACGAGGCTAGGAGTCAAATTACAGAACTGGAGACTACCAATTTCAACATCACTGCCTCGCTGAATCAAAGTCTGTTCAGTGAATTGGTGCCTATTGCCCCGTCAATAGTTTCTGCCAGTAATCCCACCTATACCATAGATTTGACAGGTGAGGATGATTCTAAGATATCTCACTCAGTAAAGGCAGTCACTAGTAAGAATAAAATAAAAAAATACATTAAAATCAATAAATACATTGTTAAGACACAGAGAATGGTTAAAAGGCAAAAGTTTTTCATTAAAAATGTTAAATTAAATAGAGAAAGATTGAATGTAATAAAACAATTAGATATGTATTCATATAATTTAGAGCAAAGCACTAGGAAGTACAAAATTGACACCGAACACTTGCAATCCAAACTTGACCACCTACAAGAGAAGTTAAGTTCAATGACTACCAAATATAATACCTCTGAACAACTAATGAGGGAATATGTGTTGGCAATGAATGATCTGGTGAACTCACAAACCAATAGCTGTGAGCACTGTCAACCAACTTCAGATGTACTTACGCCAGACCATTCAATGACAACATGTAATGCCACCTTACCGCAGCCATGTGTTAACTTGCATATTCCTAGAAATAGTTTTAAAAATCACTGCAAACCAAGTGTAAATAATGACATAGTAATATATTGTGATGAGATTGGAAAAGACCTAGGTAGTTTGCTAAAAGATGAATATCCAGGGCACTCAGTTATAAACAACTGTATGCCAGGATGTTCATTGTATTATATAATGAAAGAAATAATTAAATGCAAATTTAATAAGGACACTGTATTAGTCATTTTGATAGGTAATAGAGGAAATGTCAACAAAGGGGAATTGCTCCAATACCATAATACCTTATCCAGCTTGAATTTAAGACAAATTGTATTGTTTACATTTCCATATAGTACAAGTTTGCCACAGGAAGAAAATTACATTCGATATAATATGAATAGGACATTACATAATTTGACATTTCATAGTAATGTGTTCCATTTGATTGACACCAATAACTTTGTTGGTAACTATTTTTATTTGACAAAAGATAGATTTTTTGTGGATCGGTACTATCTTGCAAACTATTGTAGAAGACAAATAGCTGTATCGCTATCCTATTTTTTTACAATTACAGCCAAGAATTTGGCTAAGCGAGTTGCCTCTATTGAACATTGTAATACTCAGTCAAGTTACTCAGCCAATAGTTTGCTCACAATTAATGAATCAGATCATCATTTAAATTAGAGATTGAGACAATAGAGGCAACCTCTTGCAATAATGTAAGGAAGCCAGATAGTAAATCAGTTGAAAGTATTGGGGATTTTGATTGTATCAACCTGGTGCATCAAAATATTCAAGGGTTTTTGAACAAAGAATTAGAAGTAGGGCTTTTCCTGAATTGTAACAACATAGATATTCTTTGTATCACAGAGCATTGGCTCAAAAGTCATCAAATAATTTTTAATTTTAGTAATCACCAGGTTGGTAGTTCATTCAGTAGAGTAAATGCTATACATGGCGGCGCATTAATCTTAGTAAATAATCAGCTCAAATTTAAAGAGCGCAAGGATATTGTAAACCTGTCTGTTGAGAGAACAATTGAAATAGCCTGTATAGAATTGGAGCAGTTTATCATATTAAGTGTATATAGACCCCCTTCAGGTTTGTATGATTGTTTTGAAAAGGTAATGGATGAAGTGTTGCATAAAATCTGTAGCTCAAAGAAATCTATAATTACTTGTGGTGATTTTAATATTAATTTGCTTGAAAAATCGGTGTTAAGTACTAGAATTACAAATCTGTTTCAGTCATACAACCTTGGAAACAAATTTTTGGAGCCCACTAGAATAACCCAGACTAGTGCCACTTGCCTAGATAATATTTATACTGATGTTATACCAACCCACAAAGTAATTATTAACTTATTAGATTCAGATCATTGTGGGCAACTGATTACAATTCCAAATGTTATCAAAAAAGTAGCTAAAATGGATATCACTGTCAACCCAAAAACTAAAAGTCGCCTAGAATCTTTTAAAAATAAACTTTCAACTAAATTACCACTTTTGTCAACTAGTGATGACCCCAATCAACAATATAACAATTTTTTTAGTATGTATTGCACACAGTTTAAGACCACATTTGTTCCTAAGACTATCTCGGTTAATAATAACGCTTCTTTCAATGACTGGGCCACCTTTGGTATTCATAAAAGTAGAAAACGGCTTTATGAGCTGTATGAAGAGCGAATTTGTATTAATACTGTAGAATTTAATTTGTATGTTAAGAATTATTCTAAAGTTTTTAAAAAAGTTTGTGCTATAGCTAAGTCACATTATTTGAGTTCAAAAATTAAAAATAGCAGTAACGTAATTAAAACGACTTGGAACATTATTAATAGCGAAGCAGGAAGGTCTTGCAAGCGAAATACTGACTACAGCCTTGCTATCGGCGATAATATCATAAAATCAGATACTCAAGTTGCTACAGCGTTTGAAAATTTCTTTGCGGATATTCCTGTATCGACTACTAAATCGCTAGACTCGTCACCTGCTGCTGCAGATGCTTTGCTAAAGGAAAATATTCCATTTCATGATTCCGAATTTAATTTTCAATATGTTAATTGTAATGATGTAATTAAAACTTTTCATATGTTAAATGTTAAGAAGACCGCTGATCTATGGGGTCATTCTGTGGACGTTGCCAAGTCCATTATAACCATTGTAGCTCCTTCATTAGCTGTTATATTTAATGATTGTATTGACCGTGGTGAGTTTCCTGATCTAATGAAAAACAGTAAAATAATACCATTGTTTAAATCGGGTAGTACATCAGACCCTACTAACTATAGACCAATTTCAGTGCTACCAACATTTAGTAAAATTTTTGAAAAAATAATTTTAGATCAAATGCAAAGATTTTTCAATAAACATAAGTTATTGCATAATAAACAGTTCGGTTTTACAAAGGGTCGTTCAACTACTGATGCCGGTGTTGAACTTCTAGGACACATTTATAATGCCTGGGAAGATAAATGCGATGCTTTGGGGATTTTTTGCGATTTGTCCAAGGCTTTCGATTGCGTTCTCCATAAAACATTAATCAGAAAACTACACCACTACGGAATCCGGAACGCCTCTCTGAATCTTCTTACGTCATATTTGAGTGGTAGGATTCAGAGAGTTGATGTAAACGGGAAAAGATCTCCCGGATCTGTAGTAAGCATGGGAGTACCACAAGGGTCCATTCTTGGCCCTTTTTTATTTCTTATTTATATTAATGACTTGCCTTACCTCATAAAGGATAATCATGATGTAGTGTTGTTTGCAGACGACACTTCTCTTTTATTTAAACTAAAACGTCAGCAGCTAGCTACTGACGATGTTAATGGCGCTCTGGCAAAGGTCGTTAATTGGTTTAACGTTAATAATTTACTTCTAAATGAGAAAAAGACCAAATGCATTAAGTTTACGTTACCTCATGTTAGACAAGTGGAAACTAGTGTACTAATCAAGGATGAAGAGTTGAAACCGGAAGATAATACAGTGTTCCTAGGCTTAACTTTGGATGCTAAGCTTCAGTGGGGCCCTCATATAGATAAGTTGTCAAAAAAGCTTAGCTCAGCAGCATACGCCGTTAAAAAAGTTCGTGATTTGACTGATTTAGAGACAGCCCGTTTAGTTTATTTTAGTTATTTCCACAGTGTGATGTCGTATGGTATTCTCTTGTGGGGCCATGCCGCCGATATTCAGACAATTTTTATTTTGCAAAAGAGGGCAATTCGTTCAATGTATAAATTAAGTCCTAGACACTCCCTCAGAGAAAAATTTAAAGAGATTAACATACTAACTGTGCCCTCTCAGTTTATTTACGAAAACCTTTTGTACGCGCATAAAAATATAAAATTGTTTAAAAAATACAGTGATATCCACGACATAAATACAAGGAACAAACACAAATTTGTTGTTCCTGCAACGAGGCTCAAAAAAATAGGGGGTACATTCACATGCCAATGTATACGTTATTATAATAAACTGCCAAGCGATATTCAAACACTAAGCCTCAATAAATTTAAATCTTTTATAAAACGTAAACTATGTCTCAAAGCTTACTATAATATTAATCATTACCTTGAAGATAAAAAGGCTTGGGATTAAGCTGCTCCAATTTAGTTTACTCAGTGAGTGTCAAAATTTGCCTTTGTTTCATTTATTTATTGTCTATTCCTTTATTCTATACACTTTGACATTAATGTTTACTTTATTTTTACATTCTTTTTATTATTATTATTATGATTAGTGACATTTTATTTTTTTATTATTTTATGACATTTTATGATTTCATTATGATCTCATTAATTATTTATTTTTTTATTTTATTTGTTTATTGTAAATGTGAGGACCATGTGGATCATTTCTTTTATTTACTTTGTTTTTTGACGAAGGTCTGGCAGTTTGAGTGCTATAAGCGACCTACACAAATGTCCTTTTTTTGGTATTGTTCGTCGTGTCGTTGAGCTCCTTGGGTTATGAGTTGAGCTACACGATAACTGACAAATGCTTGCACTGACTGGACAGGTCCACTCAATCTGTGTGGTGCTTTCTTAAAAAGACCATTTCAGACACTATCTGCATAGTCCTCATGTAAGTTGACCAAGATTATTTTGTCTGGACTTTAAAAGAGACTATGACCTCTGAGTTTGTTTCGGCTGTTTCTTCTCAGAGTAGTCGGGTACGAAACACCGGCATCATCTAGTTTTAAAAAAATATGACGTGTAAAAGTGTTTGTGAAAACCTACTTGCAAAATAAACATCATTTATCATTTATCATTTATCATTCTCCTTGGTTAGGTTCTGACGACGCGACTCTACACCGCCTCAAACTATACTACTCCCTTTAACAATTGGTTTTATATTCTTGTTTACAATATGCTTATCTTTTGAGCTTCCTCAAGGCCTCAAGGTAAACAAAGGACCCTGCAAGGGCCACCGTCTGACGGGTTTGCGGGTTGTTCGCAATAGATAACGCGGCCCCGGGACGTAAAGGGCAATAGGAGCATGGGTGGGTTTTAGTCAGTACAAGCCTGACACTCCCCTCCACTCCGCCCAGAGCGGGGTAAGTTATTTGACAATTTACCATCAGCAAATAAAAATGGCCTCAAAGTATGTCCTGAAAGTAAAACAACATGGAGAACGTAGTTACCTGTTCACGACGTTCCTGAATATCCTCAGCAGTCTCGAGGATCTTCACCTCTTTGGGTGGTGGTATCTGTTCCATGATGGAAGCGTCAAATTAACTGTAACAATAGATGCGGAAGTTAGTAACAATACATACATAAGTAAACGTACAAAATAGTCATTGTGTTGTTGCTATACTAACTAAGTAACTAGTGACCAAAGAGAATTGAGGCTTTATTGTCATTGCTAGTGACTGTACAATTTAAACCTTCACTGCATACTCTTTCACATTCGTTTTTAGAGTTCAATAAACACATGTATTGATTCGAGAGAACTCATCATCTGCCTAGCCTTTTCCCAACTATGTGGGGTCGGCTTTCAGTCTAACCGGATGCAGCTGAATATCAGTATTTTACATGGAGCGACTGCCTATCTGACCTCCACAACCCAGTTAATACTGGGTAATACGATACCCCTTGGTAAGACTGGTTGTCAGACTTTCGTAACACTGACTACCTGTAACGACTGTCAAAGATCTACAAATGACAGCCGGGACCAACGGCTTAACGTGCTTTCCGAGGCACGGAGGAAACTCGGTATGTAACGGGTGGTCACCCATCCACAGACCAACCTAGGCAAGCGCGGCTTAACCTTAAGATCGACCCGAGCGGCTGCTATTATTTAGCCACGAGCTCCTCGTGAGAACTCGAGAGAACTCTTTACTAGAATATACACAACAGTACTTTTACAAGTTATTATGTCTTGTGACTGGGACTGTAACAGCATCCTTTTTGTTTTTATGACATTCAAAAGTGCCGGTAATGTTCTCATTGAAATAAATGCTTTGAGTTTGACATAGTACCTCTTAATATTTAAATGTCTAAATTAATTATTAATGTAATGTAATGGCCACCTTAAGGAAGAGCGCTGATGTCTGAGATAGATGTCACAGAAGCCTTCAATATATCATTAATATAATTATAAAATGTCCTGTTGTATATGTTTAAATGTAACTAATGTTTGTGTCAAAATAATATTAAAAATTAAATAAATGAAAATAAATTAAATTAAATATGGCAAAAACCACAGAACACCACCTCATCCTTTAATAATAATTACATACTGTTTTTGCCATTATTCAAATTTAAACATACTAGAATTTTTACTAATATTTACAAAGTTACTGGATCTAAATTGAGAAGCACGATTTAAATTAAAAATAGTCAGTGATAATGTTAATTGTCATGCCAAGTGATTCTCCTTCAGACTTCCATGCATAAGAAACAAATAATAAAAAACCTCGATAATCAGCTGATTTGTTACTAAAATTGCCGAGAAAAGCCAAGTTTCCTTCAAAAGAAACGACTAAATCTTTATCAGTGCCGCGTCAACTATTCTTTTATCCAGTGATCTCATCTTACACTATGCTTATTAACTCAGAAGGTCAAGCTACACTTGACATCATTCATAGAAAGAAACTTACCAGAAGTTCAACTTTAGTCAAGAATGTAATTGTTTCTATTTTGTTTGTACCAGATGCAAACAAGGGTGTTAGATTTTCAAAATTAGATATAGATAGAGTATGGATCAATATGCATTTTACAAGATGACTGGAATGTAGCCAATTTAAATAATATACGCATGCCATAATGAAGCGTGCCTTGATTACTATGCATTGCGAAAGAGATTCCGAGGGGCTTCGTTCGTCTAGAAATATTGGAGTGTATGTTTATGAAATTCAAGGTGCCAAGAGATGGAGAGACGACTTATATGGGTACTGTGAGGACTGGTTTTAGATGGCGGGAGAAGAAAAGACGTGAAATATAATTATGTGGTATTCCAAACTAAATGTTTGTGCCAAATTTCATTCAAAAACGTTCAGCCGTTCTAGCGTGATTGAGTAACAACATCTTTTAAACTTTTGCATTTACATTTTATAGTGAGATGAGCAGTTTAGTTCTGTAGAATGGAGAGTATATTTTACCATAATATTAAAGTAATAAAGTTGGTAGCCAACAATGGTTTTTCAGAGTTGTATTCAAAGCAGATTCATTACATTAGCTTACAAGGCCGTCTATTAAATGGCGGGGACGGCTCTGCTGTTCGCACGCCTATTTTACGACCAATCAATGCTGATTGGAAAACCATTACCTAAGCTATAAATAATTTGATAGCTACATTTTCTCACATACATAGTATTATTTTTATTACTGCAACATTTAATCAAAATGTAGTCTAACAAATTGTAATCAAAATAGTCTGAACTAGCTGTAGCCTTAAACGATAAGCATGTACTTTGTATTTAACCGAATCTTACACAAAGACAGATCTTCTAAAGATAGATAGATAAAATATTCTTTAATATGTACACCATCCAAATGACAAGAATAACAAAATACAACTTATAAATAGGGTGACACAATGGACGGTCTTATCGCTAAAAGCGATCTTTTCAAGACAACCTTTGGATGGATTTAAAGGAGGAGATACAGTACTGTAGGTAGTCTGTGGTGTTAAAGTTTCAAATGAATTGTAATTGAACAAGTGAGTCTACTGCAACTTGTCTGCACTGTGGCACTTGCCAGACAAGGCTTACATCACACGGCCTTGTGAGTCACCCCAATGTAATGTATTATAAACCTGATGATAACATTGTTTTTGTACTCCTTACTTTTAACTGCACTTAGTAACTCCTTTTCAATATCCTTTTTACAATATGTCTTCTTGGAATGTCTTTGATAATGGTTTTTCAAGTATTCTTTTTATCAGTTGTAATGTTGGTCATTGGCTGTTATCAGTACTTATGAGCCTAGGTACATTCTCATTATTCAATGATAAGCAATTTCACAATAGTATCTTGTGGAAAAAGTTAAGAATTATAGAAAATCCAATAGGTTGTAGGATGTATGCACAAGAAATGAAAATAGTGGTGTGTGCAAGGGGTTACCTTTACATAAAGAAACAGGGTAAATGTGGGGCTGTTCTACTGATACCATGGAAATAATGATCTGATGGGGCAATCAAATTTGAAGTTTACACAAATATGAGGATCAGGAGTACGTAATAAGTAATAATAGACTGACAAACTTAAGAGAGCTTCAGAAAATATTAACAAATATACTTATGTAATGTCTTAAAAATGAATGGATCAATAACCGAATAATAGCTCAACAGATTAATAATGTATTAGAAAAATAAATGAGTAACTTAAATGTTATTAGCTCGTCCTAGAAAAAATAACAATACCACTAGAATAAAAAAAAGATTCACTTGAGTTAGATTTTCAATGACACAGCGTAACATAAAATCACAACTCTAACTCCTAAGGATAAGGTCAGAGATGCTCAGGCTTAGAGCATGAGCATGCAGGATTTACGTAATGGAAATATGTCAATTTAAAATCGAAAATACATTTTGCTTTTAGGATTTTTGTTAAATTGTTTGGAACAAGCAGAATCAGTATCATTATTACATATCAATAAATCTATACTAATATTATAAAGCTGAAGAGTTTGTTTGTTTGTTTGAACGCGCTAATCTCAGGGACTACTGGTTGGAATTCTTTTAGTGTTATATAGTCCATTTCTTGAGGAAGGCTATAGGCTATAAAACATCACGCTACGACCAACGGGTGCTGAGCAGCGTGGGTGAAACCGCGTGGAACAGCTAGTTCTTAATATTATGCTAATACTTAAAGAGAAACAATTATTTTTGATATCAAGATAATTTTGATACTCTTACACCACTGACATATCCATGCTGACGTCACTGTACTCAATCTAGGTGTTTTATAACTTTGGCACACCCATCACCACCTACCTGCTTTTTCCCAAATATGTTGGTGTTGACTTCCAAACTGGAATTCTGGCAGCAGCAACCAGTAATATTAAATGGAACAACTGCCAATCTGACCTCCACAACCTAGTTGGTACTGAGCCATATTTTATCCTTTTTAAATAATGTTGTTTTATTAAGACCTACATATGAATGTGACAGTTGACTGCACACATCACTGATAGTCTAGGTAATCAATATCTATGCAACTTGATCTGGTACATTGCAAACACACACTCACACGGATAGTCAGATGTGTGTCATGCTATGGGTGCGGTCACTTGGCATTGCAAGTGCAGGTTGATATTGTAGGTAGCTTTTTTAAATCTTTTATTTATAATTTGTTTATAGCAATATTGGTAATTTGGAGGAAAGAGGATTTACTGTTTTTCATAAATTAAATATGGTGATGGTGTATGGGAATATTAAGGTCATTAAAATACCTATATATCAAATTTTAGTTACTTTTTGGGAAATATATTTGTGTTGCCGATATGGATTTATCTACAGGGTCATTGAAAAAATACCCGAAACCTCTTAATCCTGCCTTCATATCATGACCCTGAACAACATTTGTTCTACGACTTTGACCTGAACTAAACAACGTAGCCAAAAACAATTTGTTTTCATTTATTTGACGTCTGTAAAATTTGCGTATACTACACGCGTACCCACTTTGATAGCCGCGCCGCGCGCATGTTAAATTGGACCTTGTCGACTTGCGTTTAACAAGGTAGGTACCGTACCTACAGAAGATTTGCTCAATTATTGGCGATTATTAAGTGCAAGCAACCAAAATCGAGTAAAATAATAAATGTAGGCAACATACAAGTAGTACATTGACCCCTGAATATTTTATAATATTTCATCGCATTACAAGTATGTACCTACAAAATATGAAACCGCTAATATGTATTTAATTTACTAATACGCGCGAATTTCGATAGCGGTATACGCGCACGCGTGTTCTTACGAGTAAGGCACTCATGCGACTGTCACCCCGAACCCCGCGCTGTGCGCCCGCTCGCTTCCTTGAGTGTGGCGCGCCGTTTGATCTAGCCGCGCGGCGCGGCCGGGCGGCTCCCTTTCGTCGGTCACCGCACTCACCGCATAAATGATATATGCAAAATTTTGACTAAGTTTATTTTTTTGTATGGAAAAAAAATGCTTCGAAATTTGAAAAGTTGTAGAACAAATGTTGTTCAGGGTCATGATATGAAGGCAGGATTAAGAGGTTTCGGGTATTTTTTCAATGACCCTGTATAAACAAAACTTTAGAATGTTAGAAAATATGCATTATAAGAAATATTATGAAACATAAAAAGGTGCATCATTATAATATTTAGCATTTAATATTAGCATTACTATGTATTCCAGAACATAGATGCTGAATTTGTAAAAACTGCATAAAGTCCATAATTAAACATTCTCAACTTATTGTAAAGAGGCATCAACAGGATTTTCATTTAAATATTTGATCTAAAAGTAATTTAATAGTTTTGTAGATTCTGATCCT
The DNA here is from genome assembly GCA_958449745.1 of Ochropleura leucogaster. Lineage (NCBI taxonomy): Eukaryota > Metazoa > Arthropoda > Insecta > Lepidoptera > Noctuidae > Ochropleura > Ochropleura leucogaster. Next base: position 1,748,667 of record OY288203.1, read on the forward strand.
TTTTATGCATTATTCCTATGAAGAAATGGAAATACAATTTTATTTTGTCAACCATAAATCAATTGGTAATTTAATCATATTTTTTTTAGTTCTAGAAATAAATAGAAGCATCACAAAAAAATCGCAAGAAAAGCTTCAGGGATATGGACAGAATAAAACATGACAGTATCCTATACAAATAGTAAATATAAACAACAACTCAGTCATTACCTCAGGAAAACATAAAACTGGTGCCAAAAAAATCAATACACAGCACTGCAGAAGTATCAACACTACAGGTATTCTGATCACAGTCTAGATTAATGACTGACGTAGAAAGTACTGGCTGCGGACGCGGCGACGCACTGCTCCAGATTCTATCGCCCTACCCGAGCCCGACACGCAACGCCGACACTATACCGCAATAAAAACTGCCGCGGCCGGCGTATCCACTGCTACCTATCGACCCCACATACTTCCCTCTTATGTACAATGACGTAATGCTCCAAAATAAACCTAATAAGGATTATGGCCGTAGCCAATTTTGGACTTCCGCAAGAAACGGGAATGAAGATTGTGTCTGGGTGGTCGCTACATGGGTTTCCATTTTGAATATCCATAGTCATGAATCTGATTTCTTGCGGAAAGTTGGACATTCGTAAGGAATTCGCCGATACATGGGTGTGTCATAGATAAGATTTCAGCACTTTAACAGGTTTATTTCCAGGTTTAACATTGTACAGGGCAGCATTTATCAAAAAAACTCACCTCTGACTAAAAAATAACACTGATCTTACACGTTTTATACACTATTTTAAAGAATTTTCATGAAAAATCGTTCGTTCGACGTGCAGTCGCGTCACTCTACTTACAGCCAATGTTGCCAGAACATAATAATATATTTTATTGACAGCTTGAAGCACAGCTGTTAATTGAATGACCTCTTATGGGAAAAGGCTGGTATATTGAATGAATTATTCATATTTTCACATTTACTACTAATTGGTGGGATAATATGTGAAATAAAACTTGATACTACATATATTACTACTAAACTCTTGATAAAATGAAAGTAAAGACCGATGTAAAACTTATTTTTTTAAATGGCAATAATAAACAAATCCCAGCGAACAAAAGTCCGCAAAATTCAATATTTTCGAAGAAAACGTGACAGGAACTTTTCTTGAATAGTCATCTTTCTGATATTTACTACCTTGAACCAAACAAACAACTAACTTAGCCTAGACTGCTGGACCTTAAAAGGAACACATACTTTCAAATTTCGACACAGTATTTGATTTTCTTCTATCCACATGAAATCCATCTCAACTAACTTTTTATTGTGTTTGTTTATTTAGTTAGCATTGTTTAATCGTTATATTAAATCAACTGACCAAAGCTAAAGTGAGCAACCTAACTTTTCTACTTGGGTCAACTAGATATACCTCATACACGTAGGTGTCGACTATTCCATACCAATTACTATTGAAATAGTTTAGGAGCCTAGTTCCGAGGCAATCATTCTGGATTATGATAAACACAAGTTGATCATAAATTAAATATCTAAATTCGTTTGAGGCAAGATGTAAAAAAAGTCACTTAAGTAACTACAGTCGCGTGTTTCGTTCTCGCTTCGCTCGTTTCCAGACTAATTTCTCTTGAATCTTAACTCCTGCAACCAACTCAAAAGTTGGCGATGTTCCTGATTCTATAATTCGCTGTACATGGTCTTCATTTAAAGACTCGTGGTTTTCTGCTCGTTTATCCCACAGGGACTACTAACCATCTTAAAAAACTATAACTATTGCTTCTGTTTTCTTTTGCTACCTTACCGTGGGTAACTAGGTATCCAGCATTGAACAGGAAATGTTTCTTTTTTCAAGATGGATTCTCGTTCATTTATTGTTTTATCATCATACATATAACTACATTTTAAAATATTTCTTAAAAACATAAAAAAAAAACATTTTAAAATATAAAAACAGTAGCCCACTGGTCAGGACTCCAGAGAAAGGCACCTCCTAAAAATACGAGCCGTGTCCAGGAGTACCGCTTTCTGTATCAAGCCCTTGATCGGGCTGCCTGACGAGAGCCTCCTCAGGTGTTGGTTGAGACTCTTGGCAATTAAGCCATTGGCAGATACGGCTATCGGCACAATGATCGCTGAGTCCACATCCCACATATCGACAACCTTGCGAGCCAGGCCAATATACTTGATTTGCTTATCTTTCTCGGTTTTCACGAAGTTCTCATCATGTGGGACTGTTGTCAACAATCATTGCACGCCACTCTGATCGATCCACCATCACTATACAGGTTTGTTGGCAACAATAGTCCTGTCAGTGATGATGGAGCGATCCCAGCACAATGTGATATTGCCATGTTCAAGAACTGGGCCGGGCTCATACCTGTAGTACGGCACTTCCGATTCCACAAGGCTGTATTTTATAGCAAGTTGCTGATGGATAATCCTGACTACAAGGTTGTGTCTATGTATGTTGTACTCTCCGTTAGCTAGACGAGAACAACCCGAGATAATGTGTCTAATTGATTCACCCGGACGGTGGCATGCAGGACATATGTCAACCGTGCCGTCCTTCACATTAAATCTCCGGTAGTTATTCGTCATCATAACTTCATCCATAATTGCACAGACAAAACCTTCGGCTTCTCCAAAGAAGACCCCGGAACGTAGCCAGGTTACGGACGCTGATTGATCTACATCGACTCCATGTAGGGCCTGGAAAATGCGTCCGTGAAGCTCCTTACTCTGCCATACCTACTTCCGGTCGTTAGTGTCAAGTACTAAAGGTTCGCGCCAGTTATCTTTAACCAAGGAGAGCGGGGTAAGGCCGTGTCCACCGTAACCACATCTCGATGCATCCCCACTTCGGCTTCTAAGAAATATTCCCTGAGACTGCATATCTCACGGTTGTGGAGAGTCTTGGCGTTTAAAAAGCCTCGACCTCCACAACTCCGCGGGATATACAGTCTCATAATCGAAGACCGTGGGTGATGCATTCGATATGCCGTCAACAATGTACGGACTTTTCTATCCAGAGCATCTAGTTCTGTTTGAGTCCATTTGAGTATGCCGAAAGAGTACATCAAAACCGGCATGACCCAACCGTTGAAAGCACGCACCTTGTTTCCACCTGACAGAAGACTATTAAATACTTTTCTCAGGCGGCCAAAGAAGCGCTCCTTCAACGATTGCTTCATGTCAGCAACATTGATACCCAACGCTTCCGACATCCCCAAATACTTGTAGGTTTCGGTTGCTGAGAGGGATCTAAATGTGGATCCAGACATTGCGAGCATGTGCTCCGCACGGCGCACGACGCATGCCTCGGCTTGAGGCGTGCGTGTTGACAAATTATACCAATATATGCTCGGGTCGAGCCATCGCGTGCGAAGCAAATGCTCGAGGCAAGTAGGCGCGCAGACTTGGCAAGGCTTTAGCTCCGCACGGCGCACAACGCACCGTGTGCCGTGTGCGTGTGGCGGCCGGCTCATTGCGCGCAGTGCGTTGCGTTTGGATGGTTGTGTCACAGATTCCCCAATTTCCCCTCGCTTTACATGCATGACCGCACATTTGTCCACACCAAATTCCATACTGATGGCACTACTAAAGGTTTCAGCTACCTTCAATAGCCCCATCAGTTGCGAATCATTGAGGGCAAAGAGTTTCAGGTCATCCATGTAAAGGAGGTGAGATATAACCTGACTACCTCTCCTCAATCGATAGCCCAGACCTGAATCCTCCAGCAACGTGCTTAGAGGATTCAAGGCTACAGGAAGGTGTGCAGAGTTGCATCAACGTTATACAATTCTACCACCCTCATGAGCCATGTATGTATGTGGCACGGAGTCATAGGCCTCAACGTGTCACTGTCAAGATGGATAATTATTATCTTATCTGTGAGCGGTTTATTTTATCGATATAGCAACTCAAGTCTTCAGTTGTCAAAAAGTCTTGTTCTGGCTTGGTTCGTCCTGTGTTTGTTGTATCAATTTGTATGTCAATTATCAATTAACCCTCGTTTAATGATGGCCTGTTGATTATTAAAAAGCAGTGCTCGGTACTGATACTATCGATGTGTACTTGGAAGTTTGTGTAAATCATGGCTGCTGGCGGCGAGGATCTGTGGCGCGAGTGCGCGTCCTGGTTAACGAGATGTGGCTTGCTACGTCCCGACCATAAGGCGAACTGGGAGACGAGTTCAATCCATGACCTGGCGTACACCTTGCGGGATGGTGTACTGCTCTGCAACTTGTTAAACGTGCTGCACCCCGGCTGCATCGACATGAAGGACGTCAATCAGCGGCCTCAGATGGCGCAGGTAATTGGGCTCCGCCGCCGCGACCTTCACTCTAATTACTATAAAACCATTAAATTTGCCACATAATAGCTGCACGCGTGTTATGTGGAACTAATTCCTAGGTCGTACATTCGTGCTTTAGAAATTTGACACAAGGTTTTATACATTTTGTATATAAACTCGTGTTTTTGAGTTCAAAAGCTATTTTTTGGTCATTTTAAATGAAAATTTCGTGTTTAACATACAGCAAGACTTCCTCGTATTCAAATTTGTATTTAGCATAACATTAACAGTTATAATGCGTGAGAGTAGTTAATTATGCATGCAATCATGAATGGAGCCTTGCTATTGATATGTGCGTATTCAAAAGCCATTGAATATATGTTCCGGTGTTATCTGCATCGTAAACTTGCAATGAATAAACAGACAGTGCTTACAACTCACTGTCAATTCATAAATTCATATTAAATGTCCATGTTCCTACATACTAGATGAAATATAAGTTAAACAGAAGATTTCTACTTAGTTCAATGACCTTAAAGGATGTGATTAGTATTTATTGTAATAGTTATCTTTGATTAACATTTTTGGACAATACTATGTTCCATTACATATATGCAACCACAATATAGGCAAAAGATTATTTTAAAATTATACCTAAAACACAACCTTTTTCCTGTTACGAAACCAAATTAAATCATGTTTATTATGAATCTGTCAAGATAAATTCGTAATTACATAATGGTTGTGGTTTCAATTCAATTGTTGTACATTCCAATTGAAACCTTGTATTTCTGTGTCCTCTATTTTTATTGCACTGTTCTATATGTACAAGGTTTTATGGAGTATGTCAATGGAAAGCCTTCATACCGAGGTAGTCCTTTTGTGTGTGTAATCTCTTTTTATATAAGGCTTTCTATTCATAATCATATGGTGCCTCGGCAAAAGTTAAGTAAAAAAAAGCATCTTTATTTCTAATCTCCAATATTTTATCAGTTTGTGTTATTTATTGTATATTTTTTGTCAGTTCTTGTTAATTATTAAGTGTATTATTTGACATATCCTAGCTATTAGTGTTGGATTTATTCAAGGTTGGAGATATATAGCACTTTTACTGGTAAAGGAAATCTTATATTTTTTTCCTCTTTGGGTGATTTTTGGCAAGATGTAGCAGTCTTGAGCTAGCAATCTGTGCTATATTATCAGCTTTCTTTGAAATGGTAAACCCTTCCTTTCTTTTTTCTTTAGGTCCTTTTCATCTTCTGCTTTGGTGGTATGAGGTAGTTTTTAATTGGCTTCTCTAATGTATAATCAATACCATTTTCCTGTTGTTTTCCTGTTAAGTAAACAGAGATAAACTTAATGAGGTGTTTAACCATTGTAGAGCCAATTTTATTTAAAGATATCTGCCCACTGACCACCTAAGTATCAATATCAATCAGTAGTTATTAATGCCCACCTACCAACACCTACCATTTCCCAGTCTTTTAGAAGTGACTCTACAAACTCCACAGCAACTTATCTGTCTTCTACCTTAGGCTAGCTCTGCAAAGTCTCCCAAGAAAACAACAACACAAATAGTATTAGGGTATGATAGGACTGACATTCGCATTGTGCAAACAAATGTTCTTCCTACTAATATTATAAATGCGAGTATTTGTGAGGATGGCTGGATGTTTGTTACTCTCTTACGTCAAAACAGCTGAATGGATCTTTATGTAATTTGGCACAGAGGTAGATTATAATCTGCAATAACACATAGGATACTTTTTTTTCAATATCACCCGGGCAAAGCTGTGGTTGCCAGCTAGTAAACATATAAAAAAAATAAAGCTATTTGACTTTATCCTTACGATACTGTACTATACCATTCCCTATTGTTATTCAGGATATCTGTTTTATGAGTTAGCAGTCTATATTGTGACAACTGTTGCCCATTAAACTAGTCACCCTTGTTGTTTGTTTATGGACAGTGTCGTAAAAAAACTATGGCTTGTTTATAGTTTCTAACTAGCTTTTACAACCCTCGCTTATTGGTTTGTAATTTTGTATTTAAGTAGAAGGAAAAGTACTTAGTATAAGCTTATGAAGATTTCTTTTTTTTATACAATTGGCTCCCTGTGCTTAATCATCACAATAGGTTTGGTTGAATAGCTGTAAAAATATATTAACAAATCTAAACATAATAAATTCTTAAATTATAAAAGTGTTTTGTACTTGGCTGTAAAAACACATTTTCTAATTCATTTTGTTACTAAGTCTGATTTTGTTCTTCGTTTTTTTTAAATTCATGTTGCCCTACACTAGTAATTTCTCCTGTATGGTGGGTGGTACATGGGTGCCTTTACAAACATTTAAACTCACTTACACAAACAGCCAGACCAGGAACAACTACCTGTCCGTCACACAAATATTTGTTCCGTGCGGGGATCGAACCCGGGACACGCGGCGTAGCAGCCAATTGCTTTACTACTGCGCCAAGCATGCAGTCAACGTCAAGTCGTGTTTATATTAGTGTGTTTTCCTGTGCCAGTAACAAACATCTCTACCTTATACTTAAAGGTAATATAGTAATTTCAGTTAAAACATAAACACCCAGTTTTACTCTCATTATTGGGTGTAATACATACTTATTAAGATCAGTAAACTGTGTATGTATAATTGTATACTTACTGGAGACCATTACATATAATTTTATGTGAAGTGATAACTAGGTGCAGTAATTGTGTTGCCATGCTAACTTGAGCACATAATATGGCGTTTGCATAGTCATTATTTAAAAACAAATGTCCTAGCCAATGGTACTTGAAGTTTGATGGCTTTCAAAGACATCTAAAATACGTGAGACGCTATAACAATAACTGCAGTTACATCCTACTAATATCATAAATGCGAATGTTTGTGAGGATTGATGGATGGCCGTATGGATGTATGGATGTTTGTTACTCTTTCACGTCAAAACGGCTGAACGAATCTTGATGGAATTTGGCACAGAGGTAGATTATAGTTTGGAATAGCACATAGGGTACGTTTTTCGATCATCACGCTGGTCAAGTCGCGGGCGCCAGTTAGTTTGTTATAAATTAGCCTTTTTTTAAGGGATGCACCTTATGCATCACAGAAAGAAAGAAATAAGAAAAATACATCTTTCTTTGACACTTGCAACAAATACACCCAATAAAAAAGAAACCTAAATCATAAAAAAAAGCCTATGTTCGTCTCCAGGGTCCCAACTATCTCTGTACCAAAATTCATCAAATTTGCCAAAGGCGTGAAGACGTAACAAACAAACAAACTCACTTTCGCTTTTATAATATTAGTAAGGTTTTCTACAGGGATACAAGCACAACAGCTCCATAACCATTGATCATCAGATCGTAAACGAACACATAAAAACAGCGGTTATCAAACCTTGTATAATACATCGTTAAACGTAGTTAAGTGACGACTCGTAACAGTACCCGATAATGTTATCAGTTAAAGATCAGAAGGCAATTACAAAAGTCTGCGCTCTTTACTGTGCCGAAGTGTTAGAGATCTTTGACATTCCTTTCATACTCTTTTGATTAATTGTTAATTGGCTTTTAATAATATCTAATCACTTGCAATTGCGTTAAGTTTACTTATAAAAGTATGGAGCAATTGGTAGAACCCCACAATATGTTGAAATCTCTATTCATGTCTCTCTTTCTCTCTCTCTTAATGCCGTCGCAAAACGACAAAACTGAGACACGTGAAAGAAAACTGGCTAGGAGTGAGTCAGACTCGCGCGCCGAGGTTTCCGTACAAACTCTCGGCAGGTTTTGTTCAAAGGCGGTTCGCGAAATTGGGGTAAACTTGAGCTAGTTAGTCCTAGTCGTTGGCACGTCTAAAAGTGCGGGATGACGCTGCGATCACACCGCTGCCAGCACCTCGGGTGGTGCAGCAAACCCAGCAGTATGCTCGCCACGTACTTGACTAGCGCCACGTCCCTTCTTACTGTCCGCCTGGTGTACCCGACCATGCCCAAGACGAACAGCATTGGGTACATCAGGGGATAAAAGCAATGTTTAATGTTTTTACTAGACTACCTCTATAACATATACCTCTCTTGTCCCCAGTTCCTGTGCATGCGCAACATCAAAGTGTTCCTACGGACATGTCACGAGGTCTTCGAGCTACGGGAGACGGATCTCTTCGATCCGTCCATGCTGTTCGACCTGTCCAACTTCCATCGTGTATTGTGCACGCTGGCCAAGCTCAGCCAGTGTCCTAAGGCGCTGGCCAAGAATATCAAGTAAGTGACTGCTACTCTCTTGTTTTCGGTAAATCTATATTATGTTATTCCTCTACTTCCCTCTTCTCGTGGTTAACTACAATATTTTCACAAGTTGTTATGCCTTATGACCGGGACTGTAGCTTCATTTTGTTTCTTGACGTTCAAAAGTGCCTGTAATGGTCTAATTGAAATGAATGCTTTGAATTTGGATTACAAGCGCAGCGACTGAGCGTTTCCCGGTTTTCACGTTAAGAAAAGTGTTATTTGGGTTTTCGAGTGGATTTTTTTACCAGTAGCCCGTTAGAAAGTTGGAGGTCTGAATCAGATAGCCCCGTGTCTCGCAAAGCACGATAAGCTTTTAGTACTGCGCCTGATCATTCTGCGGTGTCGAATTGAGGGACGAAAAGTGCACTTGCGTTTGCGCACACATTGTTATATTATAACTCTCTTGCGTACTTGGCATAGTTATTAGGGTATTAGGAATTGACATTATTTTAATGAGCCTAAAGAGTAAACTATGTTTATTGCGGAGTCGGAAAAAAAGGTGAATGAAAAACGATTGCATGTAGCTGAGATGAGAATGTTGAGATGGCTGTGTGGAGTGGCAAGAATGAATAAAGGAATGACTATATTAGAGCAACTTTGAAAGTTGCGCCTGTTACAGAAAAAAATAAAGGGAGTCGTTTATCTTGGTATGGACATGTAGTGAGGAGGGATGAAGCACATGTGACTAAAAGAGTGGTAGATCTGAATGTTGATGGACGGATAGCGAGAGGAAGGTCAAAGAAAAGATGGATAGATTGTATAAGGAATGATATGAAGGAGAAAGGAGTAAATGATGCCGTGACGTGTGATAGGGGAGAATGGAAGAAGAAAACGTGTTTCGCCGACCCCAAATAGAATGGGACTAGGGCAGGAAAAAGTATGATGTGGTGTAGTTCAGATTAGGTGCAGATGTACTGAGACTCCAGCACATCGATGTTGTGTGTGACTGTGAGTCACTTTTTATTGTAGAGATTTAATGTTGATAGAATGATAAGTATTTTTTGTGAATGGAAGATTAATAGATTAGAGATTAGTTTTGTGATTCACGATTTAATTCATTGTTCTTTTTTTAGGGCACTTAATTTCACGTAAGTGCTTTAGTGAAAAGATTAGTTCACGAAATGGCTTCCGGATCAACTCTTTCGTAATTGTAAAATATATACCGGAAAATAGATAAGAAAAAAAAGAAATACTTAACTGTTAAGAAACTACTTTTTATTCTATGTTGACACTTAAGATTACTATACATCCGGGTTAGTCAGATTATACCCAGATTTAGCCCCCCTAAAAAATTATAGGATAAAATTAACATTAGAATTCCGAACTTTATACAAAGGTCTAGCTTATATTTTTTTAAAATTCATTACTTACGATAAGTCTATTCACACTCCTAATTTTCTTCCAGACCATTCTCCGCCCTCCGCACACAATCAGAAGAGGACATATACAAAGATCTACAGTCTGTGTAAGTACTAAATTATTTCCTAACTGCCATTCTAACTTTCAAAGTACCAAGTAATGTAACACCCCTTGTAAAGTAGCTCAAGCGTGCCATCGGCGCCTCCACCATACTCGACCGTGATGGAGGAGTGCCCCGGCCATCCACCAACCACGGAGGTCCCATGGGTGCAGTTCACCATACCCTCCGCGACCTGTGAGGACCGCGTGGAGGAGATTTACGAGGACCTCTGTTACGTCAAGTTAAACTCGACGGCGCCAGAGGTGGCTGACTTTGTTAGTTTCTTTTTTTTTTGTCGGGTGTTTGTTTTTAGATGCGGTCGGATATGGCTAAAGTTTTGGTTAAGTAAATTGAACGCGACTTGCAATAAACCAATCCACTTTTGACCATGTACGGTCAGCAAAAAGTTAAATAACCAGGGTCGTCAGATACAGTTGATATTTGATTAAAAACCCATGAATATTTTTGAATATAGTTCAATTTATTTGATAGAAAACAAACATTTCACTAAATAAATTAAATTTGAGTTGAATACGTCCATCGGTTTTTAAGAAAAAACCAAAGATATGACGATGACGAGCCTGGTAACTTATCTCCTTTGCTGTACGTACAGTCGGTGACATGATAGGTGTCTACTTCACTTAGTAAGATAGTCAGCGTCTAGGTAGGAAGGTTGGATACTTATTTTCAGTCACCAATTGTACTACACGTCAAGAATGTCGTGCGTAGTTTCAGTAAAACCGGTTAGATCGCAGACACAGCTCTAGACACAGGATTCTCACAGAGAGACAGACACTGGTGTGCTTGGGTCCAACAATACGATAAACCCATAAGGCAAGCAGACGGTTCACAAACCCGAATATTATGAAGAGCTATAAGGCTGGTGTGATAGTATCGCCACTGGAAAATTTACTGTGACGGACGGACAGACGGATTCACTGGTTCCTATAAGGGTTCTGTTTTCTGCCGGAGCTGTGGGTTGTTCGAAACAGAAACCGCGGGCCCTGATCATAAAGAGCAATGGAAAGAAACATGGGTGGGTTTTAGTCAGTACAAGTCTGAAACTCACTCCCGCTCCGCCCAGAGCCGAGCTTTCCTGAGAGCTGAGATTTTAGATGATTTCCCATCCCCAAAAAAAGGGTTTCGATTTTTTATTCGGATTTGCGGAACCCAAAAACTATGGAAGTAATAGGTGTCTGGAGCTTTAGTCTACAATCTGTACGTGAACCAGTTCGATGAAACCGCACGACATTCCTAGCTTGTACTATTATCTGAAGTAAGCTCACATACAGCCAGAAACTTAAGCCATATGTGTCCGTAAGAACGAATTCATTCGGTTAGTCGGTTTTAACATCACGCTTGGTACATTCTAATAAGGTTTACTTTCATCTGACTTGTTAATATTCAATTCTTGTTCCTCCGTCGCTACGGTATCATCTTATAACAATAGTTAATCCTTTTGTTATTTATAAGTAGAGGTTTTAGACCTGCTTACTGTCAAATTGAGAAATTGTTGAATGTGCTCCGGAGTAATGGTCGTTATAGACGTGACTTCGAAAGTATTATGATCCATCCATCTGCCTAGACTTTTTCCAACTATGTTGGGGTCGGCCTCCAGTCTTCCCGGATGCAGCTGAATACCAGTATTTACGTGGAGCGACTGCCTATCTGACCTCCATAACCCAGTTTGTACTGGGTAATACGATACCTGGTGGTAAAACTGGTTGTCAGACTTTCGGGACACTGACCAGCTGTAACGGCTGTCAAAAATCTACAAATGACAGCCGGTACCAACAGCTTTACGTGCTTTCCGCGGCACGGAGAAAACTCGGTATGTAACGGGTGGTCACCCATCCATAGACCAACCTTGGTAAGCGCGGCTTATGATCGGAGATGGGTTAATCGGATGCATATTTACCTAAAGTTAATATTTGGCTATCAAAGTATAGAACGACTTGTCAGGATATTTTCATTAAAAATAAAATCCCGGGATTTTGGGATTGTTAAACTAATCGGATCTTACGTATCAATAATTATAGACTTTGTCAACATTTTGAGGGATTTTAAATTAGGTAGTAAAACTCGGCAAACGATAAAACACAAAGGAAACACTGATTATTCTCAACTCGTACTTCAAGTGAGTACTCTACTAGTGGTGTCTGACCCCAATCATAATTTTCCTGCCCTTGTCCCATTATTTGGGGTCGGCACAACACGTTTTCTTCTTCCATTTTCCTTTATCAGACGTCACGGCATCATTTAGTCCTTCATATCACTCCTTACACAATCCATCCATCTTTTCTTTGTCCTTCCTCTCGCTCTCCGTCCTTCAACATTCAAATCCATCACTCTTTTAGTCACATGTGCTTCGTCCATTAAATAACTTTTTTTTTTGGGAATTTAAACTTTAAACCACTAAATCGCATTCAGTTCTTTGAACCAATGCATCAGTCTGCAATACCATTACCAATAAAGCTCTTTCAATTAATCTGAATGCTACAGTTACAAGATATGACATAACTGTCACCGACGCCGACGCCGTCATCAACTCTTACTTATTTATTTTGAATGCTCATCAATGAAAACGCTTTATTTATTGTGCAATCCACAATTGCGTGCATAATTGACCAACGATCCGAATCAAATACGACATTTCCAACCTTATGGACAAAACAATAAAGTTTAAATTTCCAGAATCGTTTAGTGGACCAGAAAACAGTATTACCAAATACGGTATTTTCAACCTTATAGATTAAGGAACATAGTTCAAAATATTTTAGAGATCGTTTCGTGGCAAGACTTACGATCTGAAGCAAATGCAATGTTCAACTCTATCGCAAATAAATAAAGTCTAAAGTACTTTTGATTAAGTGACAAGACTAGCTCTCTCCCGCGGAGTCACGCGTGTTAATGCTCACATTCTTTGCTTTATTTCTTTACGTTATCTAAATGAAACATCGCAGTTCGTTTCCCATACGCTTTGTTATAAACAATGTAGTACTAACACATTATTTCTTAGAAGCAATGTGAGTGCGGAGTGTTTTAAAATTATACATAAACAGAGGAAGCTGACCAAGTGACCTTGTTATCGCTGGAGATGTTTCCATTGGTTTTCTGGGCACTTCATGTACCCTAAATAAAGGCTCGTGAAATTATAACCAGTGCAAGATGTTGGGATGCCCCGATGGGATTTCTCTTGTGGCGAACATTAACGAACTTCTAAACTAACTTCCATCCCATGTTGGATTTCTTTAAGGGATAAATAACATAAGAACACCTTCGTATATCTCGTCTTTGTTGGGTAAGGAGCTCGGTTATGACGTTGCGTTGTCTATGCACTGAAGCAAAAAGTTTGTATTTCAGTAATTTTTCTCCAACCAGAGACCTTTAGCCTAGGACCTTAATATAATCCGTACATGCTCCTACTAAATATAACCCAACATACATTAAAAGACATTTAATTCGGATTATCACACCCAATTAATTGCTCGCCCTAATTTGTATGTCAACAGACCTAACCTCCTTTAAAACAAAGATGGATGACCCGACCTTTGTCACAAATACGAGTACGACCCACACACTGCCCTTTCATTGTTCTTTAACTATGATTTTGCAGTAATTTGACCTTTATTCCAGTTACCATAAGATTTATATCTGAGAGATAATAATTGTGAAATTTTAATGTTTTATTTCACATAGGTTTCCATGGGCATTTATAAAACGTCGAGAAAAGTAGCTCGGTTTGGGATGGTCGTTTTCTATGGAGAAGAACCGGCAAGAAACTCCATGGTTACTCTTTTAAAATCAAGTTTTGCAATGTTAATATGTTGAAGAACCCCGTAGGACAATAATTGTTTGTATAGCACGGCCAACGAGAAGCGATACCAAATGTAAACAAAACCCATGCTAAAACCCCATCTAAAATGGCCGCCCGAATGTTGGTGAACTCGTCTTAACGTTGTCATGTTTTTGCCGGGAGAACGAGACATTACGACAAAGGCACAAGATGGAAAGAGCTAAATATTAGATTGTCAACGCCACAGTTGTTCTTTAGGTTAATGACGTTTCGTATCGCTTCTCGTTGGCCGTACTATAGTTTAAAAACAAACCGGCCAAAAGCGAGCCAGACTCGCGCACCGCGGGTTCCTTACAAACATGCAACATAAACGGCTATATCTTTTAACCGCGTAGACTTAGAGGGTTGATTTATAACAGAACAAAGGGACCACCGAGTTGAGTATATGGTTTTAATTTCAAATCGATACCTTCACGCGTTCCCGAGTTAAAGGGCCCTGACAGACAGATAGACAGACGTATAACGAAGTGATCCTATAGGGTACCCTTTTTTTCTTTTTGACGTATGGAACAGGCTACCTACAGTACTGTTTCTCCTTCTTTAAATCCATCCAAAGGTTGTCTTGAAAAGATCGCTTTTAGGGATAAGACCGCCCATTGTGTCACCCTATTTATAAGTTGTTTAATGTTATTATTGTTATTTGTATGGTGTATATAATAAAGAATGTTCTATCTATTTACGGAACCCCAAGAAACGTAAAACAAGATAAAAAAAGTGTGAAAAGGGCTGTATCTACCCATCTACTTATGCATCCTCATAATGTGGTCAAAGTTTTAATTTAATTAAACGTACTAGGCGTGGGAGTTCGCAGAACTTTCTACTTTATTGTCTTGTACGTGGAAACGACGGGTCCTTTGCGGATTACGTGGTTTACACCTACACATTGGCAGCACGTAGGTCCGAGTTGTAAAGTCCGTAGTCCACTTTCAATTGAAGAAGAAAAACGGACAACGGTTATTCCCAATCCCTATGTCACTACGATTGTCCCCTGTGCTTCTTTGAATGCAGTATCATGTTCTGTTTTTTTTTTCGGATGGGCAATCTTCAAATGTCTTCTGCCGCTGTGGGTGGAGCGGAAGGGAGTGTCAGACCTAACTAAAAACCCATCCATATCCCTTCTTATGCCCTTTGTGTTCCAGGGCCTGTCACACAACTTGCAGGATCATGTTCTGCCTTTTTTTTCGGTTGGGAAATCATCCAATGACTTCCCCCACTCTGGGCGGAGCGGGAGGGCATGTCAGATTTGTACTGACTAAAACCCACCCATGTTCCTTCTATTGCCCTTTACGTTCCGAGGCCGCGGTATCTCTTTCGAACAACCCGCAACCCCGGCAGGCGGAGGCGCTCCCCTCTGCTTTGCTGACTTTCATGTTCTGCCTAACGTAATGTTTCTTAACCCAGCTAGGGGTCGGTATCCTATTTAAGTAGTTACCGATGAATGCCTATATTACTTGTAAGAACTGTCTCCTTTCCGGCCTCCCATAGTCTGGACAACACGATTATAACCCCTACATACTTGTGCCAAAAATAATAAATCCTTACTAATATTATAAAATTGAAATTGAGTGTGTTTGTTTGTTACGTCTTCACGCCTTAATGGCTAAACCGTGAATACCGAGTGAATAGGTTATTTCTAGGTAAGCCTGCTTCATCGTCGACCACATCATCACTTACCATCAGGTGAGATAGTGATCAAACGCGAACCTATCACTAATATAAAAAAAACCCATTTTGATTAATTTTGGTACAGAGATAGTTGGGACCCTAGAGATGGACTTAGGCAAAAAAAGTGTGAAAACGGGGAGAAAGAGGCAAGAAAAGGGGAGGGAATGTTTTTTTTTTCGATCATCACGCGGGTTATTGTTAGACCAAAGTAACTATGCCACGTGGACGAAGTCGCGGGTGGAAACTAGTAGAGACATACATGCACAAATAACATTTACAAAAAAAATGCAAATTCAAAAGCGCATGACGGGCTAACCATATACTTTTACGAGCACCGAGGACAAACTACTATAACTATGTTAAATACTGGTATTCCGCTTCATCCGATGATACTTGAAACCGACCCCAAAACAGTTGGGAAGAGACCAGGCAGATGATGAGGTCGAGTCCCATATGCTATGAATATTTCACTCAAATCTACGTGCAGTGACGCCCATGTAAAATTCACTACCCAATTAACTTAACGTAATGACGAAATTAGTCGTTATGGTAACATAATGAATACGTAGTGAATTTTGGATCACTGACTGTATCTGAAGGCTAAAACTATACTAATATTATTAACAGGTGAAATTTGTTTGTTTGCTTGCTACGATTTTATTCAAAGACTTTCAACTGATTTAAAAAAAATCGTACTTTATAGGAAAGCTACATTATTTCTGAGTAACATAGGCTATATAACATTACGCTAACCTCCGCGGGAGCAGGGCAGTAACCAAGAACGCAGGTATAACCGCACGGGACAACTAGTACATTATCCTACTTCCTATCCTACTTTCTACTAATATTATAAATGCGAAAGTTTGTGAGTATAGATGTTTGTTTCATCCTCTTTCACGACAAAACTACTGAACGGATCTTGATTAAAGTTGGCACAGATGTAGATTATAGTCTGGACTGGAAAACACATAGGATACTTTTTCTTTCGATGACACGCGGGCGAAGCTGCGGGTGCCAGCTAGTATGTGTATCACTGTGACTATCGCGCTTACTATTCCCGAAAGGTTAGGCAGATGTGCACATAATAGTTCTTCGTGCTTCGTTCAGCATTGTTGTCGAACAATTATTCAGCAGTCCTAAAAAAAAAACCGTAAAATAAAATTTAATTAAAATTAAACGAGGTCAAGAAACAGCTTTCATTGCATAATTAAATGCACATGCTGCAGTGCTGAAAAATAACAGTATGAAATGAAATAAGTTTTAAAAAAATGCACAATACTGCTTTCGCAATATACTTACTTAGGTTAAATTTAAAAGTGGTTTTTTTACACAATGTTCTTTTATCATTGGGTTTGTCAATGAAATATTATGAAATTATACCTGGACAGATATATAAAGCGTTATTTACTTGTACTTAAGACTAATACAGAGTGATTATTTTAAGTTGGACAACTGGGTGAAATCCGACTTTAGAATTGATACCGGGTATTACTGAAATAATGAATACACAAAGGGACCACATGTAGACTTGAGTATATGATTTTAATTTCAACTTGTTCCCTCCACTCGTGTCAGAGATAAGAGATTTTAACAAGCAGACAGACGGACAGGGATCCAATAAGGGTACCGGTTCTTTCCTTTATAGGTACGCAACCTTAAAAGCTCAAGTTTTCTATATGTACAGACGCCAGCAGGTCAAGCTACCCGAAACTGTCAATTTTTCCCAATGAACCTTGAACCTAATACTTTAGAAATAAAGTCGAAAATCTATCAAAGAAATCTGACAGGTTGTAGTAGCTTGATGTGCAGGCGTCTGTACAAACATGAATTTTGTTTACAATTAGTTTAATTTATCTGTTAGGTCCAAATCAAATCATTTATATCAATTAAACCATTACAGGCACTGTAGAATGTCAAGAAACAAAATGAATCTACAGTCCCGGTCACAAGGCATAATAACTTGTGAAAGCACTGTAGTTGTAGTCCATAGTACAATCTTTAATTTTATTTTTTTGTAAACTACAACAACGTTTTGTGTGCATACAGAGTTTACCTTTAAGTGATTGTTACACTTTGTCCTGTTATTTTGCTTGTTAAGTTTGTTTATACAGTGTATGCAATTGTTGGTGAACCAAATAAATAAATAGATAAATACACCCATGTTATGTTATGTTTGCGGTGTGTTTTTGTTACATAAAAACACATTCTATGCCTATTCCTTACTGAGATAGAATATACCATATTGTACTTACCTACAAAACCATAGTCAGATATCTAGATTGAGTTTTAACTAGGTCCAACAGTAGCGAGCTGGCGAGCAAAAGTTACCTATCTGTTCCGACTTTCAGCCTACATTCATCCTCCGTTGTTATCCTGCCCTCTATCTTTCCCTGACTGAAAAAGCCAGCGTTTCGTTAAAATATAGCTCTACTAGCTTTGGCCCGCAGCTTCGCTCGCATTAAATTCGAGGTAACAGTTTCCTGATTCGCAGGTACCTGTAGTTTTAAAATCTCTGTACCAAAATTCATCAAAATCGGTTTAGCCTTTAAGACGTGAAGACGTAACAAACAAACTCACTTTTGCTTTTATATATGTATTAGTATGGATTAATATTACAGTGTGTTTGCGTAGGCATGTCTATGTATAGAACGGTTATTTTCAACTTTGTTTATATATTACGCCACGGGATACTTAAAAGTTGTATTTATTTTTTTAGATTTCATCTCTCGTAGTTGTCTTACGATACCAGTCACACTTCTCTACTGCTAGGCTAAGAGGTTCTTCATTATTTTCGAATCTTTGTAGTTGGTAGTTCGTCTAGTCCATATTCGCATACCGAGTGCTCCTGGCTTTTACGCTATGCATAACACAGAGCACGCATATGTGACTAAAAAAGTGATGGATCTGAATGTTGAAGGACGGAGAGCGAGAGGAAGGCCAAAAAAAGATGGATGAATTGTGTAAGGAATGATATGAAGGAGAAAGGAGTAAATGATGCCGTGACGTCTGATAGGGGAGAATGGAAGAAAAAAACTTGTTGTGCCCACCCCAAATAGAATGGGACAAGGGCAGGAAAATGATGATGATGATGATAGTCATAAAAACGCCCAGTGTTTTTGTGATCTTATGTGAAATATTTTCTATGTCATTTGTATGGTATAATAACACAGAATATTCTATTCTATTACCGACAAAATCTATTAATTGTTATGAATATTCACAAACTGCACAATTCCGTATTAAAATATGAGTTTGAGCAAATTGATAAAATCTAACTAACGAGCAATGAATTAAGCAATTTATTAATTAACATATTTATCGCATTACAATCATTTTATTTATTGATTAGAAATGCACCGCTAGAAAGTTTTGAGACTGAAAGCCCGGAATTACGAGCGTACTTAAAAAAAAGACGCGAGAATCGACCAATCGCATTGATTGAAAGCCTTCTGTGATTGGTTGAATCTTGCAAATCTCCGCCACGCTCCGTTCGTGGAAACCGGACCTTAGACATTTTAATTCGTATCGCACTGACAATCTTAACGGAAGCCATTCAAATAAAACTGTGCAATGACGTAATGCAAATTCTTGCGACAGTTACGACTATGTCAATTGAACGTTTAGATGCGCCGGCGGCGTCCGCGTCACAGTATGGGGGTAACCAGTAAACCAACTGCTATGTTGCACTACACACATGACATTTTAAACTATACCACTTTCGAATTGAATGAACTGAATTTCTAAACGTTTCTCCTACTTGAAATACTGCATGTATCCTTGTGACCAATGTTAACGTATCGTTTTCGCTAACAAGATAACGCAACAGGAGATAAGCTCCGTACTTCTAAGAAATTTTTAGTCATGCGTTATCTGTCTTGAGTACGTTTATCTAACCGTTATCCTTTACAGCAGGTTGTCAAACGGTATTATTGTTGCAATCGTTCGGTATTATTGTTGCACCAAATCTGGTTCTTCTAACCTGACAGACAGATGTGTTGCTGGGGAGTTTGTTCCGCCACTTCTTCTTCCCAGCTAAAACACTAGGAAGTGGCGAAGGGCAGGGCGTTTTTGTGGGACTGTCTCTTGTAATCTGACGTTCAAAAAGTGCTGATTATCAGCCTAATTTGAATAAATGACTTTTGATTTTGACTCGTTCGGTATTATGTTGATAGACCACACATGGGTCATTTTTTATGGAATGGGAGATCCTCCAATAACTTTCACAGCTCTGTGCTGAGCGTCGGACTTTAACTGACTAAAACCTACCCATGTTCTTTCTTTTGCCCTTTATGTTCCGGGGCAGAGGTATCTCTTTCAAACAACCTGCAATATTGGTACTTAACTTCAGCCGCAAGCATCATTATTCTTCAGCCATAATCACAATATATGTGGGGTCGGTGCATCATATTTCTTCCATTTTTTCACCAATCAGACATCTTCTTTCTTTCCAAAACACCATTCTATTTATAATGATACTAGCCGGCGCCCGCGGCTTTGCCCGCGTGATATTGAAAAAAAAAAAGTATCATATGTGTTCCAGACTATAATCCTCTGTGCCAAATTTTATCAAGATCCGTTCGGCCGTTTTGACGTGAAAGAGTAGCAAACATCTATCCATCCATCCTCACAAACACGCGAATCTATAATATTCTAAAGTTAGGATGAACAGAAACTCATAAAATGATTTGAAATGATCCGATTTTACTTAAAATGTGATGAGGGTAAGAGAACTATTTCTTCTAATAGTCTCCCTGTAGTATCTCAAATCACTTAGATAGTAAATAACAAGACTCAAGGGAAGTGTCCTGTCGCCCTAACAATTGCTTTGCTATTAATAGGACCAATTTCTTAAAAGGCTTCCTCCTACGCTTGTTAACGCACGATTTGTTTTCATACCGATGTTTGTACATACACTTTCGGGCTTTCGTATTCTGTGGATTTATTAATAAAGTTGCCTTTAAAGGCAGCAATATGGTGAGATATTATGTTGCCAGATTTAGAGGCTCTTTGGCTAAGTAATAAGAGGAGCAGCAGATTGACCCACGAGCAAAGATTGAGTCGTACTTACAGTGAAATGCTTACCTTAAACAGGTCCGGGGCGACGTATTCGGGAACATCCGTCGCCCCCCATCAAACGAGAAGGGGGCTTGTTTTCCCTGCGCGTTTGTTTAAGGGGTAACGGGGGTAGTATTACACCTCCCCCTTTCCCCAGAACAGGGCCCGATAGCCAAGCAGGCCCGGCATTAGATCCCACTGCCGGCCGTTGTCGCAAGTGTTGATTGAAGTAGTTGGTTGAACATTTACTACATGTCGTGGCCCATTCGTATCTTCAAAAACCTAAGTCCTAACTAGGATTTGAGAAGACCAAAACTGTGATAACCAAGGGTTCTTATCAAGGGGAATCGAAATACACAGTTCTAAGTTGCGAGGGTCAAGCAGGCAGTCGCTCCATGTAAAATACAAATATTCAGCAGTATCCGGTTACATTGCAGCGATCCGTTCCGGCCTCATCGCAGACGCCTGCCGCGTTTTTCCAATGATAAGACTAGAGTCCAACCCTTGCTATAATAGCCAACCCTCGGGTTGAGCTAGTAGTTTTAAAAGTCCCTAAATAATAATCTGACTGGGCCCCCAAAGTCGGTGCGCTTAGAGTACGGTCATCGGAATTCTAGTACCTTTTAGCCCTGGCCGGGGGCCTTAAATTCATTAAGGTCACTACAAGATAGTCCGGTTGAGTAGTTGAGAAAAAAATGTTACATCGCATGAGAAATCGACCCCAACACGGTTTGGTTAAGGCAAAGAGATGCCAGATGCTTATGTAGTCAGTATCTCCGGTAGCTCGCTGACTTTAACCAAACAAGTTAATTATGTCCATTCCTAGATTGATATGCTACGTTGACCGTCAAATATCTATGCAGTATAAGTGCGATATTTGTGAGAAAATACATGTTTGTGACTCTTTCGCAGAAACTACTGAACGGATTTGGATAAAATTTGACTCACAGACAGTTCATAAGTTGAGCCTTTTACCTAACTCCATGCGAGTGAAGCCGCGTTAATAAGTTAGTACTTCATAATTTCAAGATAATAGAAATGAACCTTGAAATTTTATACCATTCTAGAGAACTCATTTATTTGATAGCGTTAGAAAATATACTATATAGTTATGTAGTCAAATTCATAGAATTCCGCTGTAGCTCCGATCAATCAATTAGTGTGACATCTTCTATTTAAAAAAATTCTCGCGTCACAATGTTCGTTCCCATACTACTCCGAAACGGTTCGATTGATTCTTATGAATTCTTTTATGCATATTCAGTAAGTCTGAGAATCGGCCAACATCTATTTTTCATACCTATAAGTGAGCAGCGGGTGAAACCGCTGGGCACAGCTAGTATTCAACAGACTGATACGTGCCACTCTCTTTAGTCTAGTATCTAGTGCGCCTGTGCAATTATGAGCAGTCGGAATATCGATAATTCGGCGCATACGTTTAACACAGAAATATCGATATTCTGACCAACTCTCTAACCCCCGAATACTGAAACGTCACTCAAAATTTGAGGGCTGCTTAACATTTGAGCAGCTCCTAAACTTTAGATTTTGTATTGTCAAACGTCACTTTTGAGTATCTGTTAAATTTAAGTGGTACTTAAATTTTGAGTGACGTTTCAGTATTCGGGGGTAAGTATTGTATTGAAATAAAAATGTCGACAAGAAATGAGTGATTTTTTCAAAGTGCTTATTTCCGTTTTTGCTAAATACTGACTATGCAGATAATAATACTGTCTTCACTGTCATGTTAAACACTAAGATGTGGACAAAAAAAATTCGTAAGGACTTACAGAAAAAGACTCGTTTTCGTACAGAAAGACACATCTTCAGTGTATTTTAAGTTTGGTTTCTGCCTTTTCTCGATGTTTAAAAAAACCTAAGGGGCTTCCCCTCGCAAAAACACTCCTTAAATGCCATCCAAGCGGTTTTGCAAAATCACGAAAACAGTCTTTAAACTATGCATCCAAAGTCCACTAGCTGTTTCCCGCGACTGTGTATGTGTGAGAAAAAATGTCTAGCAAAGTAGCTTATCTGATCTTCCAGACTATAATCTGTCTCTGTGCCAAGTTTGATCTGGAACCGTTCAGTCGTTATGGCGTAATTGAGTAAAAGAAACAAATATCCATCTATCCAAACTTTCGCATGGTAGATATGTAGATGCCTACTGTAACATTAATCACTACACTGTAAGATACTAGTTATTCCCATGAATAAAGAACTAGTCTAGACTATAAAACATTTACGCCCGGTTAACTACTATCCGTAAGCAAAACGAATCGTTTATTGGAACCGGGCGTTAATCAATCAAAAACCCATTATACAAAAAAAACCTCTTAGTTTTTTGTCTTAAAAATCTTCCATACATTCTAGCCTCATTGTTTCTTGTTGGCAGTGGAAACAAAAACAAAAGCCAAACGATACACAGACGTTTCCGAAACACTCACGGTAGCTGTCTGCCTTAGTTAGGGATGCTTCACAGTGCTCGGAAATAAGGAGAGCTCTTGTCTAAATAATTACTGCGGCTCGGCTCGATCTTCAGGCTAAGCCTCGCTTGCCTATGGGTAGCTCACCGACCATCCGTCTATTGACCACAATCCGTGTCGACGGCGCGTTAATGTTCCACGCCCACCTCAAAGAGATGTTAGCAAAGCAGAGGGCCTGCCAGGCCCGTTTAGGGACGTTTAAATGTCTTTAATGTTAATGTTTTTTATTATTTTATTAACTTAGCCTAATATTCTGTAGATAATCAGCTATAAATCATAACTAGGTGCATCCACGTGCAATCTATTTGTATAATGTAAACTAGCAACACTGGCAACTAATAAACAATACAGTTATTGTAGGAGTTTTGTGAATGAAACGCGAACACGTAGAAAATTTAAAAGTCAGAAATCATTCTGAAGGGAAGAACCTTCTTCTTCTTAAAGTTAAAAGCTGCTCCGAAATCTGAAATGAGGACTAGTATACCACGTAATTACGGGCTTAATAGAATAGAATATACTTTATTATGTATACCATACAAATCTATCTCTCTAATATATAAAATTCTCGTGTCACAGTTTTCGTTCCCATACTTCTCCGAAACGGCTGGACCGATTTAAACGAAATTTTGTGTGCATATCGGGTAGGTCTGAGAATCGGCCAACATGTATTTTGCATACCCCTAAGTGAGCAGCGGGTGAAACCGCTGGGCACAGCTAGTTATAATTATAAAATTCTCGTGTCAGTGTTAGTTAACAAACTCCTCCGACACGGCTGAACAGATTTGAAGGAAATTTCGGGTGCATATCGGGTAGGTTTAAGAATCGGCCAACATCTATTTTTCATATCCCTAATTGATAAGGTTGATCCCAGGTGGGACTAGAGAAATGGGTGAAACCGCTGGGCACAGCTAGTAAGTATATGTATATAATAATCCTTCAACAAGAGCAGAGAAAGCTTCTGTAGTGAGGTAGGTAGGTGATTCTAGCTTAATCTTGTTTTTACTAAGATCGCGCTAAATGCAGTGAAAATTGTATCCCCTTCCGACATTAACTTGTGTATTGCAATCGCGGGAATTTGCCAACTATTGCAATTGCACGGAAAAATGAACCTTACACACAAATATTTATGGACCTTGGAGACGAGACGTGTCATTAGTAAAGAAAATTAATATGAATTCTTCAAAGATTGGTACCAAGCGTGATGTTAATGATATTAGTGGTGATCGCTGTCCAGCTTCCGACAGAGCTCGTCGTGTAGATATGCTTCGTAGGGGCATGACAGCGTGTGTACTGATTTGTGACGGACAAGCTGATAGTACATGAGTAACGGAATATCCTAAAATCTCTTAATATTGAATACTAAGTGCTTACGAAAAGTGTCGTGTTGTAGACGTAGTATTATGAATTGTTCTTTTTGACCATTTTCTTTAACGTAATACATATTATTATTCTATTGATGATTTAAGATTTTGCGATAAAAAACGGCCCGACAGTTGCTCCATATAAAAACCGATGAGACTGGAAATCGACCTAACATTTTTAAGTCATAGGGAACTACCCCGTTTGCCCAGTAGCGTGCCTGTGGGTCAGTATTCCGGCAAGTCCATAAGGCAAACAGTTTGTTTGGAAGCCATTTTAAGCAAGCCAGGCTTTTAAGCTTGTTCATGTACCGCCACTGCGTTTACCAATAGCCTAATAACATGAAAGTAAAAAAAGTCGTTTGGTAAATGACATTATGAAGAAAACTAGAACAGCTTTAGCACTTCAAACTTAGACGTTAAGATCTCGGATATACGTTGCCATATCTTTTGAAAGTTCTGCTGAAAAGCGGCGGCTTCGTCTCGAAATAGTGCCCCCATTCCTGGTGCTCACCGACGTAGTTAAACTTAAACTTTTGCCGTCTTTAACTCGTCGATAAAACATGAAACAGATGGATTCAAATTAGGCCTAACTTTCTGAGAATATGCTGTAGCCATTAGCTATTTTGAAAGTTAGTAAGTTACCATGCTTTTAAGGGTAATAAATAAAGGCTCTCTTAAACTTAAATGCCTAGTTGATGAGGTACGATACAATTGATGTACGTTTCTTCCTAAACCTATTTATTGTGTTCCACGTCACTGTCTTACTTGCTACTTGCAAAGTTATAACCTACTGGCTTTTTGCCCGATACTTGGCTCTTGGGTATTTACACGGGTACTTACTGTCGGGTTACCAAGGATTCTATGTCTCAGGTCATAGACTGCCTGGTCAAAAGTTAGTTTAAGGGTGAACAGGAATTTGAAGTTACAGACAGACGGACAAAGAGACTGTCGGATTTATAATATAAAGTATGGATTATTTCATTTTCTTTTACTATCAGTTTTTATCTAAAGTTCAACATATCAGTGCACACCTTCAAACTATTTAGGTGTGGTCAGTTGTATAGGTTTTGTGAATAATTATATATCTAAGGATATCTTAGCTGCTTTAACATTGCTTCTTGTAAAATTGCTCATTTGTAAATATGTTTTTTAATCTTAGTAATTTAAATTTATGGTATTTGGATATTTCTGGGGTTTCTGTATTTCTCTACCTATGTTAACAAACAAAAGTGATTTGATTTGGCGTGTTCCCCTGTCACTGGAGATCTAAGGTCCTCACATTATGTCAAATACAGATTCATCAGTTTAAACTGCACCCCAAACCAATAGATAGCTAAAGCATTAAATCTACATTTGTACGTAAGCTGAAATACAATAAACATAGTTGTGAAACAGCCAGGCAGAAAATAATGATTCGCAAATTCCTTAGAATTTTCTTATCTCAAATCTTTTAGCATTACTTTACTTCAAAGAGGCTAGTACTATTTTGAGATCGCGGACTTCCTAAAACCATACATTGAAATGGCCACTTTTTATTTTAGTGGCTCATTAGAAGCTGGCTGTGTGACCATTTTTAGAAGTACCATTATCATTTGAAACCCATATTGTTATCACGAAGCAATGTTAAACTATGCTAGCGTATCCTGTTATTTAAACTTATCTTCGTGTATTTTCGTAGCTAGTATTATTTTTTGTCATCTAGTTGTGTAGCTGATCACATTATTTTTATGCTATGTTCATTTAAAAAATAATATGGGATTCACTAATTTACCATACTATTTTTGTGATATGAGCTTAGCGACAATTTCTGTTCATATTTCGTGTATATTTTTTATTTGAAATAGTTGGTATACGATTATGTTTTAAAGTTCTAAATATTTAGATTTGGCTAATCTCCTCTTTCTTCCGAAAGAGTTTTTTTTTTCTTTTATAGAGTTTACATATCAATATAAGGAATTAAACCCAACACATTTGTGGAGTTTCACTAGCTACATAACCCTACAAAGCAAAAGTAGCTTTCTGCCTACAGCTTAGACCTTAAAATATGATCATGTACCTCACTAGATGGACTTTAATATTATTTCCGTATTCGCTTTTGTATAATTAGCTCCCCCAACATCGAAGCCTTATTTAGTACATCATATTCATTAAGCGTTTCGCACTTTTGCTGGGCTCCTTGCTTACTTGATCGTATCACAATAATCGGCGCGGTTTAAGCTGATCATGAAAACCTTTATATCGATGTAATAAAAGCGAATATTGATACGCGTTATCGAAATTGCAACAAAAGGAAAGACTTCCTTTATACTCGCTTGCATACAGGCTTAAGCGAACTCCTTGTCGATAAGTACTTATGCTTGGAGCAACACTTTAACCGCAGTTACTGAAAACTGTCGTCATCAAATTCTAACCATTCTACAGGGTGCAATTGAAGTCATGGGCATTATTTTAAACTAAGGCTCTACTCACGATACTAAGTGCATTAGGGCTACTATGACGCAAATCAAAATATTAATGTTATTGCTACTACTAAGAAAATGCCGCGCGCGTGTCGGTTGCCGCAGTAACTAGTTTGCATTAATAATATTTTTGATTTGTGTTATAGTAGTCCTAATGCACTTACTATCGTGAGTAGAGCCTTAGTTTAAAATAATGCCCATGACTTCAATTACACCCTGTATATCTTTTTGACCATACAAATAAAATAAGTAAGGCAGCTCACGCATCAAGGCATAGTAAAACCCTAGCTAATAATCCAAAAGCGAAACGCCAGCTTATGCATGTAACATAAACGCGTGGGTCGCAAACGCAGTGGCGGCGCCAGCGCACCCGCAGCCGACGTGGGTGAGTACGCGAGCTACTGCGCGCGCATCCACGACGAGGAGATCTACCACGACCTGTGCGCCGTCAAGAACAGCGTGCGCGACCTACCGCCCGTGCAGCCGCCCGCTTTCAACACAGTAGGCTCCCTTTTTTTTTTGGTTTTTTCTTTTTGGTTGTTTTTGCTTTCGGTTGTGGGAGAGGCAGTGCTGTTTTCGCTTGCATGCTGGTGCGGAACTATGTTAAAGAATAATTTACCAAGCCCTATAGGAGGTGTAATCGGAGCCGTCAGCCAAGCATTCTGTTCAAATTTATAAGTAAGCGACCCGCCCTGGATTCGTACGGGTGCAATGTAGAAACTAATGTACCTACTAATATAATACAAATATAGCCTTCTCCTAAATTACTCTGTCTAGTAATAAAACCGCATCAAAATCCGTTGCGTAGTTTTAAAGATCTAAGCATACATAGGGACAGACAGACAACGGGAAGTGACGTTGTTTCATACTATGTAGCGACTAGGAAACAAATGATAGCATAGTTTTTTTTAATGAAATGGTTTACTACGGTAGCACTTAAGTCTCAGCTTAACGCACTTAAAACATTGTGATGATGAATGCATTCAATAGTACAGGGGTCATGCTAGTAAGTATCTATTTAATGAGAATACTCCCAGGTAGAACTAACTAAAATCGCAATGATGGAATAAAAGAGCGTTTACACTTTGCTACAGCGTGTTTAAACACGTATCATGAGGTTCGATGTTACATGTAAGGAGAGCAGTGAACACCAGACTCTTGACCTATAATATTCCGGTACACCTGTCAGCTTCTGATGTCCACAGTCCGCCAGCAATCTACTCCGTATCAGTATGACCGGACCTTCACACTGTTCAAATTTCTTGCCGTTTGCCAACACATCCAAGAACACTAAGGCTCTAAGTACACACGATGGCACATCAACCTCAAAACCATTTTAACCTGATGTCTCAGTTACGGTGTGCGATCCGAACGAGAACGAAAAAGCAGAACTTATTCCACTGAGGGAAAGAGACAGAGCTATACAGGGTGTCTAGCACCATCTCTTTCCCTCACCGGAATAAGTTCTGCTTTAAGACGTCATGGTAGGCCTACAGGTTTAGAATAGGATATATCATGCATAATTTTTTCATTATACGTTTAGATCCCTCAACTAATCAAGGAAACACATTAACAAATATGTAGTACCTTATTGGGGCAACTTTATTCTGTATGGGGAAAATGAGTGTTTGTTAATAATTTAGATGTTACTAATCAATAACTATCGGCTTTGGTTGCGTATGTAGTTCTAACATAATCACTTACTAGGTAGGTCAGTAATTCATTTTTAATGACACGTGACTTAGGTACTCAAATATTTATATGATAGTGGTAGAAAGCATTTATTTGTTTAGGACAGAATTATTATTTATATATGAATTATTTTTAGTTATAACTTAGAAATGTGATGCTTTAGGTTTCGAAGATTTTTTTATCATACTAAACTTGTTTGTAGGTCAGGCCAGGCGTCATATAAAAATCATCCTTTTCTACTCAAAAATGTATCTTGTTTAGTCCTAAATGCAAGGTGTAAGTGCGCCTTAAATAAGTCTTCCCTATCGTGCAAAAGATATTATCGTAGATACAGTCCAGTGCCACGAAACCGGCACTTAATACAATATTTCCAACAAAAAATCGTTCACGGCTGACGGACGTATTAAATTCCAACCGGACAAGTAAAAGTTTAGCGAATCGTTCCGTACGACGACTGAATTATGCATGGTATTGCACCGCTTCTCCAATCACATCGTATACAACGCTCCGCTATTAGTTTTGCTATCACTCTTTTTATAAACACCCCGTTTCTATAGCGTTGCGTTCTCGATGATAAAAATAAGTGGATATCGCTATGTAAGTGGTTAAAAATAAGTTTTATTTTTAGCGGCACGGATGTGCCGGAAGACGGTTTTTTTGGGTGCTCTAGATTGTCCATATGGTGTGGTGCGATGCTGCGCGGTAATTTCGCTTTGTGTGGTACCGTACCTCACTGCATTTTATAATGTTGCATGCATATTTTCTGCATTATGCTGTGTAGATTTTTTGCACATCTACATTTTATTTTGTTACATGTGTTGGTATCATACTAGAACTAAACGTTATAGAAACAAATAAATGTAAATTGTAGATAGTAGACGGTAATAGATAACCTACGGTATTTTATCCTGCTTTCGCTTTCAATGTCTAATGTGGGACGAATTTAGAGGACAAACTATTTTGTATTTACTGTGTGCTTGCCATAGACAGCAACATGTTTCTTTTGGCACCCAAATGACTTTGACAGAAGGGCGCTGTTGTCTATGGAAGTAAACAAGATGGCGGCTTTAGTTCCGATTAAGGCCGCGCGCCAAAATAATCATGCAACACTTCACCTTTGAATTCGTCCTACATTATTTTTTATTCTAAATTTAAAATAATAATTTTCTTTTTAATATTTTCAGTTAGCGACTTCATCACATAGTTTAGAAAAGAGGGATTACGTTATACGAGAACTGGTAGACACTGAAAACAACTATGTAGATGTTCTGAGCAAAATCATCAAGTACTTCCTGAGGCCACTGATGCCGTACCTCAAGCCACAGGATATGCAAGTCATATTCTTTGGGATTAAGGTGAGAACAAACTTGCTTATTGTTGTATCCCACTGCAAAATATTGTGGAGCCAATCTACCTTCTGCGCTTGATCATGGATTGCCCAATACTTGATTTGACACTCTATATATTTGTTTGACATGAAACTGTTAAATTAGCAAGCTTCAGCATTAAGTCAACTTCAATCCCCGGGCATGTCTATACTTATATAAGTATTAACGGTACACGCATACTTCTTCAATATTCGTAATGTCATATGATCTCTCACTACCTAGCGACATCGTCTTTCACACAGTGGATTCACCGTTTGATCTTCACCTACTCCAGAAAGGACTACGGAAAGACTCTGTTAGTCTCGAATATTTTACCCTTAAAATACCCATTTAATCATCACACTTCAACATTCTCAGGAGCTCCACGAAACCCACACAGGCCTACTCCGCCAGCTAAAACTAGCAACGGAGGCATGCGTCCCCGGCAACGGCACACCACGTCTCGCGGACGTGTTCCTAGCGTGGCGGGAGCGCCTGCTGCTGTACGGAGACTACTGCTCCAACCTCACTAATGCTCAGGATACGCTCAAGATGCTGGACGCTAGGGATTCTACCTTCAATAAGCAATTAGCGGTAAGGAACTATCATTGCATGCAGGCATCCATTGGCACGCCATTTAACTTGGCGTCCTTGTCGTCATCTAGCGTATATCTACTATTGTCAGTTTCGATGATTTAGTTTACAAAGTTAATACTTTCACGAACGTCTTCATAACAAAAAGATGAAGAATGCAATGGCTCCAACAACAATGTTGGGCTGCAGGTTGGTCGAAAGAGTTACCGCGGCCCCGGAACACAAAGGGCTAAAGATGGAACACGGATGCGTTTTAGTCAGTAAAACACACTCCGTTCCGCACCGCCCACAGCGGGAAGCATCATTTGATGATGTCCCCAAAAAAATAAGCCATAGACTATACATGGTTATTGGTCAAGGTTTATATAATCTATGGCGGGAATTCATGTAAGACTAGACATTTCCTATATTAATATTGTAATAGTTTTCATCAAAAGTTTAATATTCTTGTCTGTAATAGATGTTAGACTGTTCCACGGCATTTTGGCTAAACATACATTAAATGCAATTTTTACTAAATTAGTAATTAAGTTAAGTTAAGTAACAGTTGGTCATTCTTGTAATAATTTGTTAAATTAATTTAGGAAATAAGTCTACATTAAAAATAAGTACGATGGGATTGACATCGTCACTTATTGTATATTGTGTACAAAAATCCCTTAGAAGATAAAAAAAAGATTAATTTTCAAATTTAAACCGAAAATGAAGTCTCGCTTGTGTTTGTTAACAGAAATGTCAGAAAGAACACAGCGACGGTCGGATACAGCTGCGTGACATACTATCGGTACCGATGCAGAGGGTGCTCAAATATCATCTGTTGCTGGACAAACTCGTACACGAAACACAACCGGTAAGCTGCTGGGAAGATGAAAATATCTTCAAAATGTACTACTGTACTACTGCCCTGCTGGGGTACAGAATTTTTAGAGAAGCATATATACTTATTTATTAAAATCATATGACGTCATTACAGACGTAAATCTTAAGTAATTACACACTAACGACCTTAAAGCTGTTTGCATCCAACATAAAAAAAAACCGGCCAAGATCGAGCACCTAGGGTTCCGTACAAACTTGTGACATAAACGGCCATATCTTTTGAATACGTAGACTTTTTTGTAGAGTTTTTTTTTCATAGCTCCAAGGGACTACAGATTTGAGTATATGGTTTTAAGTTTTAACTTGAAACCGTCAATCGTTACTGAGCTAAAGGGTCTTGAGAAACAAACAGACCGACAGACGGACAACAAAGTGATCCTATAAGGGTTATTTAGGGCACGCCACAATAGTGGCGATAAGTCCCCTCTTTGAGGAGTGGCTGGAGAGGCGTCATGGCGTCCTCACCTACCGCCTGACGCAGGTCCTCACCGGACACGGAAGTTTCGGGAGGTTCCTGCACATCATCGGGCGGGAGGAAGCGCCCGGGTGTCACCATTGTGACGATCGCCCGGAGGACACGGTGGAGCACACAGTGGCGATCTGCCCGGCTTGGGCGGAGCACCGCCGTGCCCTCGTAGAGGCGATCGGCGGCGGCGATCTCTCGCGTCCGGCCCTGGTTCAGGCCATGGTCCGGAGCGAGAGGGAATGGGAAGCGGTCACCACCTTCTGCGAAGCAGTAATGCTAGCGAAGGAGGTGGCCGGGCGTTTGAGGGAGAGAACATCTGCCCAACCCAGCCGCCGCGGGAGACGCCCATGGCGCCGAGCGCCGCGAGACGACTTCCGGCCACCGTAGATGCGGGCCTGTGGACGGTGAGCAATGGGTAGTTCACCGTCCGTCCGTCGATTGACGACAGGCCGTGTCGACGGCGCGTTCGTGTTTCACGCGCGCCTCAAAGAGAGTCAGCAAAGCAGAGGGGCTTGCCAGAGCCTCCGCCTGCCGGGGTAGCGGGTTGTTCGAAAGAGATACCGCGGCCTCGGAACGTAAAGGGCAACAGAAGGAACATGGGTGGGTTTTAGTCAGTACAAGTCTGACATGCCCCCCCGCTCCGCCCAGAGCGGGGGAAGTCATTGGATGATTTCCCACCCGAAAAAAAAAAAAAAAAAAAAAGGGTTATTTTTTTTCCTTTTGATACCTCAAAACGGAACCCTAATAAGGTTCAACAGAAATTTGACGAAGCATAACTGGCGAAATGTGAGTGAACTATACGTACATCCCTGCCTAACCTTTTGGGGATACGTCGTCGGGTCTGCGTTATGGTTTTGTGTATAGAAATATTACGATATTGCGTCAATCTTATAATCGCATATCTTTGAAAGCTGTATTTTTACCCGACTGCCCAGGAAAGATGAATGTATGTTTTTCGAGCGTATCTTGTATGAATGTATGTAATATTCTTTATTACCTCATATCTTCCAAACCTTTGAACGGATTTATTTAAAAAAACAAATATTAATAACTAGCTGTTCCCCACGGTTTCACCCGCGCTGCTCAGCACCTGTTGGTCGTAGCGTGATGTTATATAGCCTATAGCCTTCCTCGATAAATGGACTATCCAACACTAAAAGAATTTTCCAATTCCAACCAATAGTCCCTGAGATTAGCGCGTTCAAACAAGCAAACAAACAAACAAACTCTTCAGCTTTATAATATTAGTATAGATTTTATTGTTATTTATCAACAGAATCATGAGGAGTTTCGAGGATTGGAGCGAGCGAAAGAAGCGATGGTCGACGTAGCGCAATACATTAATGAGGTCAAACGGGACAGCGAAGTGCTATCGTTACTCGCCAAAGTACAGGTAAACAGTTACTAACAAAATGATTTAATATTTCTTTGAATCGAACGTGATATTTTAGACAAAGCAAGTCTAAACACTACAAATCACTCACGTATTTAAAACAGTGTTCTGTGACGTCAGTCGTTTGTACAGACGCCTGCACATCAAGCTACTACAATCTGTCAGATTTCTTTGATAGATTTTCGACTTTTCTAAAGTGTTAAGGTTCAAGGTTCATTGGAAAAAAATGACAGTTTCGGGTAGCTTGACCTGCAGGCGTCTGTACTATCAGCAAAAGTTGTATCTCGTTTTTTAAATACATTCTCGAGTACACGATGGCAACATCTGTCTACCATCCCTCACTAGAAAAAAGATCGAAGAATATGCAACCCTTTTTTTACATTATATTTTGTTTTTTAATTCCTTTTAAAAACTAGGGGCTTAGCTTAAATCTGATGCTGCAATGCTATGGTTTGTTTAACGTAAATTTTCGCAGAAATATATCATTTAAATTAAATATTAACTAGCTGTGACCTGTTACTACCCCACCTACGGGATAAAAATTTCATGATTTTGAAAATTCAAGGACATCCCATGTACTTCTGTTGGTTCTAAGCTACATCCCCACCAATTTTCAGCCAAATTGGTACAGCTGTTTTTGACTTATAAATAGTGTGACTAACACGACATTCTATATATATATATAGACATAGATATAATAATCCTTACGGTAGTCAGATCCGGTTTCTGGTCATGATGTTATATATAGAGATAAAATGGTGATTGTTTTAAATACGTCCTTCAATATATTAATTCAATACAATCTCGTTAATATTTTTGGCCATTCAGCCCAACATCATCAATTAAAAACTCATTTACAATGCCCACCATTGGACTTTAAAGAATCGACACCTTTCTTCACCAGGAGAGTATAATAGACTGGGAAGGCGGCGCCCTAGGCGCGGGGGGCGCAGGCCTAGCCGCATACGGCCGGTTACTGCTGGACGGAGAACTGAAGGTCAAGGCACATGAAGACCAGAAGCTGAGGTCGCGATATGTGTTCGTGTTCGACAAGCTCATGCTGCTCTGTAAACCTGTGAAGGTGAGTTGCTTTATATTTATTTACTAGCTTTCGCCCGCGGCTTCGCCCGCGTTAAATTCGGTATAAGACAGTTCCCCTTTCCTGATTTGCAGGTACCACCTGTAGATTTTGTCCTAGCGCCTTATTTATTGTAATAGAAATGCTAAGTTTTTCCCTCTTTCTCCCTCATTTTTCATTCTTTTTTAAAAAAATAGCCTTAGTTCTCGTCTCGTCTCCAGGGCCCCAACTATCTCTGTACCAAAATTCATAAAAATCGGTTTAGCTATTTAGGCGTGAAGAGGTAACAAACAAATTCACTTTCGCTTTTATAATATTAGTAAGGATTAACTTAAAAGGTGTAGCCATAAAACTAAACACATAAAGAATAATTCGTATGTATTTTATGGAACTAAATTTAATATTTTGTGTGTGTTGTTTAAGAGGTAGTTTGTTTTTAAAAAAATTCAAACTTTTGGTCTTGGTGACGTCAGAAATGAGGTTAAGATTTCGATATCATATAACATATTATTGTACATGAATAAAACACCTTAATTTGACGTTTTGTTGCTTAATTTAGTTGTCACAAATATACATTGAATTGAGGTGGTATTGTACTATGAAACTCAAAACACTAATTCGGAATTCAAAAATATACCCGAAAAAATAATAAATTGTATCATGCTTCTAAAACTATGGCTCAGCTTGTTATATTATGTATTAAAATAACACATACTAACTGACATGTCGTCTCCGTGACTGGACCCCAGCTGCTCTCTTCCCAGGACAACCAGTACTCGTACCGCGTGGGCGTGCGGCTGGCGGAGTACCGCGTGGAGGAGGGCTGCGGGCGGCGCGCGCTGCGGGGCGACGCGCGCTGGGCGTCGCACTTCTACCTCGTGCGCCGCACCAAGGACGCCACCTTCACGCTGTACGCGCGCACCGACGACGCCAAGCGCAAGTGGGTCAAGGCTATCAAGGACGCTATGTGAGTAGCATTTCAAAATCTGAATATGTCTTCATAATTATGTCGAATCTATAATAAAATAAAATAGCCTTTGTTACTAAGTTACAATCACAAAAACAGCTTCATATATTTTTTTAAACAAAACTTTGCCCCACACTAGAAATTTTTCCTGTGTCGTGAATGCGTTTTTAAACTAACATACACAAACAGCCAGACCCGAAACAACTACCCGTAGGTCATACAAATATTTGTTCCGTGAGGGGATCAAACCCGCGACACGCAGCGCAGCAGTCAATAACTCAGCCACTGCGCCAATCGTGCCGTCAATATCTTTAACATTTCCACATTTATGTATTTCATATACGATTATCAGTTTTGCCTGTTATTAAATTTATATTATTATTTTTCTAGGAATTGTTTATTCTGCTACTACAATGACATTACAAATATATTATTAGAAGACAATTAAAAGCGTCTAAATCTTTTAATGGTTTCCTTGCTAGTTTAATTACTAATTTCGCACTATGTCATCATCATCTGCTTAGCGTTTTCCCAACTATATTATGGTCGGTTACTAATCCCATAAGGGAAGCAGCGAAAATTCACCTTGCGTCTGTTTTTTTTCTCGCATTTTGTACCCTTTTTTTGCTTTTGCGAAAGGGAAATCATCAAGTAACTTCCCCCGCTCCTTCTATTACCCTTTATGTTCCGGGACCGCGGTATATCTTTCAAACAAGCAAGCATTTTGTACAATTATTTCAAGACTTGTGAATAGAAGTGCGACTAAAATCAACGTATTGTTAGGAGGTTCCTTTCTCTGGAGCCCTGATCGCCGGTAGCTTGGACCCTGTTCCCGATACCGGTGGGCTACTATTTCTAAATGTAAAATAATTTATTTATAAATTGAATAAAAAAAATTGTCTGTTCGTCCGTAGCGACAACCTGGAGCCCCCTGGCTGCCGGAGTACGAACCACAAGTTCGTGTTACATACGTTTGAGAAGCCCGCCACGTGTCATCACTGTTCCAAATTCCTTAAAGGCAGAATATTTCAGGTAAGCATTTAGTTGTTGTTCTATTATAAAGTTTACGACTTATAGGAAATTATACATATAAATCTACCTCTTGAATCACTCTATTATTGCTTAAAACTGCATTAAAATCCGATGAGAAGCTTAAAAGATCTAAGCGAATGGAAAGGGGAATAGACTTCATTTTATACCAAGTAAAAAAGTAAAGATGCAGTCGATGCAGCAGAAAAAACCTGTCAAATTCGAGGCAGACTCACTCACCGAAGGTTACGTACAAACTTGCTACGGTTTTAATTTCAACTCAATACCTCAATGCGTTTCCGAGATAAAAGGTCTTGACAGACAGACAGACGGACAACGAAGTGATCAGACGTGAATAAGGGTTTCGTTTTTTCCGTTTTCGGTAAAGAACCCTCAAAAAACCAAAATATGCTACCTTTTTTTTTTAAATTCGTTCTCAAAAACAAGGGTCTCAGCAAATTAGATGCTGCAATACGAAACAGTACGGAACCCTAAAAATGAACCGAATAAACGCGACCAGGGATCTCTTAATCACCACTTGCAGGTCACAATAAATCTTTATACAGATTGGTGTTTCATGTCTTATATAATGTATTCTTCTTGTCGTAGTAATTATATTTATTGTTCCCAGGGTTACCTGTGCACGGTATGCAACGCATGCGCACACAAGGAGTGCATCGCGCTGTCAGGTCGGTGCGGCGGAGGCCTGGCGCCCGCGCCTCCGCTGCCTCCACACCAACATCAGCCCGACCAGGCGCTGCACTACTACATGTGGTCAGTCATTATTTATATCTTCACCAAACAAACGATGTCCGTTTATAATTCTAAAAACGTTTATAAATCAACTCACAAATATTATATAACTAGCTTTCGCCCGCGGCTTCGCCCGCGTTAAATTTGGGGTAACACAGTTCCCCTTGCGCCTTATTGATTTGTAATAGCAACGCTAAGTTTTCCCTTCTCTTCCCTCTTTCTCCCTCACATCCCACTTTTTTCAAAAAAATATTAGCCTATGTCCGTCTCCTTGTTCCCTACTATCTCTGTACCAAAATTCATCCAAATCGGTTCAGCCATTAAAGCGTGAAGAGGTAACAAACAAACAAACAAACAAACAAACAAGCTCACTTTCGCTTTATTAGTAAGGATATTAGTGTAGCTGTTCCAATTTTATGTCTAATAAATTGGTATGGTCCGGGCTGTCATTTGTAGATCTTTGACAGTCGTTACAGATAGTTAGTTTCTCGAAAGTCTGACAATCAGCCTTACCAAGGAGCATCGTATTACCCAGTTATTATATTAACTAGGTTGTTGAGGTCACTCCAAGAGAAGTACTCAGTCAGATAGGTTGGTATTCAGTTCATTCGGCTAGACTGGAAGCCGACCCTAGGCAGATGATAATGAGTCAGTTATTCTGCTCAGGTACGTGGGCGAGATGGGTCGCGAGACGGCGACGGCGCGTCTGGAGCGTCGCGTGGACGGTACGTTCCTGCTGCGCGTGCGCCCGCACCCGCCGCACGCGCCGCACCACCCGCACACGCCCACAGACACCAACCTCGCTTTATCACTCAAGTAAGGATACCCTCTACATTTTTATTGTTTGGATAGCGGCCTTTTTGGTATTCCACGTATGTAATTTTTTTATATTTAAATAGCCTTTGTCCGAAAATAGCTGAACCTTTAAAGAGTAAAGTTTATATAAAAATAGGGAAATAAAGGCTACTTTTTTATTATATCTCATTTTTTATTAGTTTTGTTTATTTTGAGTTGCCAATTATAACACTCAAAGTTTCAGCCAGAAAAATGTGGTACACATCGTAAATTAAAAAAAATCTTCATATAAAGTTGAATATTCGTAACTAATACAACATTGTTCATTCGTCCCACAGAACAGACAACACAGTGAAACACATGCGCGTGTGCCGCAAGCCGATCGACCAGGTGCCGCACTACTACTTGTCAGAGTCGCGCTTCTTCCGCAGCGTCGTCGAACTCATCACCTATTACGAGAAGACCAGCCTCTCCGAGAACTTCGAAGGGTGAGTACTCCTTGAAGACTATCAACCAAGCGAAGGCATGCTTTTTTTTTAAATTCTCATTTAAATTCTTTGCGAAAAAAAAATGTTGATGCAACTACTACCTACCTTCATTCTCAAGCATTCTTTCTTCGTTTTTTGTTTTTTGTCTGCCTATATTCAGGCAAATAAATTATTATGTTAACTTGTCATCAATCTTTATGGGCTAGTTAGTAACCAACTTAAAAATTATCATTTTTTTAGCTTGTGCAACTTTTCCCCCATTTCATATCTTTGTCTGGTTGTCACGAAAAAATACATTCATGGATATAGTTTCTTCAACGTCTAATCTAATAAATGACGCCATTTTTATTTTTACAGTCTAAACTCAAACCTGCGTTGGCCGTTCCGACGCGTGGT
This sequence comes from Ochropleura leucogaster, assembly GCA_958449745.1. NCBI lineage: Eukaryota > Metazoa > Arthropoda > Insecta > Lepidoptera > Noctuidae > Ochropleura > Ochropleura leucogaster. The sequence continues at coordinate 1,787,506 of OY288203.1, forward strand.
AGCGACCGTGATCCACGACTTCCGACCGCTGGAGAGCTCACAGCTAGCGCTGCGGCCGGGCGCCAAGGTGCTGGTGCTCAGCAAGGAGGGAGACAGCCGGGGCTGGTGGAAGGGACGCACTCTCGACAAGGTGTGTTACTAGTAAACAGGTTCCAATGTAGAAATAGCGAAAAATATTCAAAGTAGTCTCGAACCTGATATTGATGTAAACTGAAACTGCATCATTGGATTTTTGATAAAACCAATATTTATAGCCAGGAATCGACCAAACGATATTCATACCTTCCACCATCATTAAAATACTAACCTGTTCTGTCCACAGTATCTGTTACTTTATCATTAACCAAAGCTACCTCCCCAGGGCGACAACCGGTCGGGCTACTTCCCCAAGGAGTGCGTGCGTGAGGAGCCGGAGTGTATCGGAGCACTTGACTGATGTCAGCTTTGCCTCGCCGAGCGCGAGCTGCACTTCTCTTCGCCGAGACCGCCCGCCCTCGACGACGACGACCAGGATGACAATGATTCTGCCGACCTTGTGTAAGAATATTGCAAACAAAAAGGGACCTCAAACAGTGACGTTCAAGGTATTTAACTTGATAGCAGTGAAGTTGCTCTGCTGCCATTTTGGAATGGGTCCTTCGAGCCGGATTTCTGACATTCTTAGATTTATAAGTATAGTCCTTCGTGGCGGATTCGAACATAAAGTATGTTTAAAGGTGTTTTATTCCATCTGAATGTTAAATGTCAGTGTTCACAAGGATTAGTCATTGAACCTTATTCTAGATCTTTCTGGATTATTCTTAAGAAAATGACGTACTACCGCATACGTCAAGAGTAAAGTTATTCTTAAAATATATGTGTTATATGCGAGGATAAATGGCGCAGTTATATTTTCATATCGGTGTTAAAAGATTCGACAAACTATAGCAAATAAGATTAGCAACGAATTCTTGAAAGAAAATCGGGCAATATAAAAATATAGTGACTATTAGAATTTATGTGAATAGAAGATATAATGTATATAATTATATTATATACGGAGTGTATAAAATGTATTACGATGTCGTAAGCAAGAGGGTAAGTTTACCCAACAAGTGCGGGAAAACGTAATAATGCGGAAGTGTATATTACAATTGTCAGAAATACAAAAAGTTTAAAAGAGTATCACGTATTGGTGCCGATTCTGATGAACCACCGGATTAAACTAGACTAAGATTAAAAGGACATACCTTCATTCCACACTATTTAAGTCGCGATTAAAGATCTAGTCCGATTTAGCTTGATAACCACAATTTTTGGTAAAAAAAGTTAATTTCTGAATAGTGAGATTGCGATTTTCTCTAAATTGATTAACTATCAATTATGCCGTCAAATTATAATATAGTTAAGTTATGAGTTAATGACACAGGAAAAAAATAGTTTTTTTAGACTTTTAGAGATTTTTAGAGTAGTTTTGGTTTAGTTTGTGGCCACAGAATCGACATCATTATGTATCTTTATATATTTTAAAAGAAAGAGTTATTGTATTTAGTCAAATATTACATTGTTTTAAAAGTTTACAGATAAATATAGTAATGAAATTTAAAAAAGCTATCTATGGTTAGAAAGATATATTACATGTCTAATATATATCAAGTTCGACAAACATTTGTCACTATAAATACGGATTCATTATAGGTACAGCACATTCACTTTTGTGAACATTATTTTATTTAGATTGACAATTTGAATAAGAAAGCCGATTTACAGACATATTGTTGTGGGAGGACCCGTAGCGATTGTTCTTGTCTAATTAAAAGGATCAGTTAAGGAAGAATTGTCGCAGATGTAAACTGAAAAAAATAAACTCAAAATGAGAAAGGGTTTTTCCAGGAATCGAAAAGGCAGCTAAAATATGAAAAGTTATGCGTAATATAAGATTTTATGATTATATTCGCCCAAGTTTCCACATTTACATAATTTTAGTTTAACTATTTAGTAATGAAAATGCACTATGTTGTTGAGTTATGATTAAAGTTTTAGTTCGAGACAAAAATCTCTAGTCGTATGAATGGGCTCTACGAAGCAATCTCACTGTAATGTGTAAATAAATGTGCATTATGTAATTGTATATACAGTTATATATCTTGGTGAAATTATATCGATAGATTTTACTGGGGATATTCTGTTTGTCTGTCTTGGCGGCTGATCGCATCGACCAGCCTATTGAATATAAGGTATAGATTATATTAAATGTTATAATAAGCTATTAGTCGACCAAGGTGCAGACAACATTCAGTGGTAACGTCATTTGCAAGTCTTTGTCATAATTTTGGAGGATACTAAGTCAAATAAGGGGTAAATATTAACAAAACATGGGTATACGAACTAAACATATGTGCTGGCTTCTGATTCATGCACGCGGTGTTGCTATAATTTTCTATGACTTCTGAAAATTCAAAACTTTTTATTATAAAATATTGATCAGCTGATTGTGTCAACCCCTAAAATAGGCCGTTTATCACGAATTTTAAGTTCTCTTAGAACAACATTTGTTCCGTTTCATGGCCTGAGACATCACGCGAGACGACTCCCATACCACCGTAGATGTGTGCCTGTGGACGGTGAGCAATGGATAGCTCACTGTCCGTCCGTCGATTGACGACAGGCCGTGTCGACGGCGCGTTCGTGTTTCACGCGCGCCTCAAAGAGATGTCAGCAAAGCAGAGGGGCTTGCCAGAGCCTCCGCCTGCCGGGGTTGCGGGTTGTTCGAAAGAGATACCGCGGCCCCGGAACGTAAAGGGCAATAGAAGGAACATGGTTGGGTTTTAGTCAATACAAGTTTGACACTCCCCCCGCTCCGCCCAAAGCGGGGGAAGTTATTTGATGGATTCCCACCCCAAACAAAAAAGACATCACACTGGTGGTTATGCATTTATTATATTTCATCTTTATGGCGAATGTGACAAAAAGAGTGATGGATCTGAATGTTGATGGATGGAGAAGAAGGCCAAATAAAACTTGGATACTTTGTGTAAGGAATGATAGGAAGAAGAAAGCAGTTAATGATGCCGTAACGTATGACAGGGAGGAATGGAAGAAGAAAACGCGTCGCGCCGACCCCAAATAGTATAGGACAAGGACAAGAAAATTATGATGATCTTGTTTATAACAAATACTGGGCCTAAGCCTTCAACCTAAGCAAAGTTGTCTAATCGCCTTGGTTAGCTAATACTAAATTGGATGAGCACTAAAACCGTACGCGACCGGTCTCATTCATCCAGTTACATAATATATTAATTCTAGATTAATTATAAGCCATGTTTCAACAGCATTTCCTTAGTAAAATCTAGAAGTAAGAGCTCTCTCCTCTGGTGGCACTCGGCAATGTTTGATGGTGCGTATCAATGCTTTAAGGTAGGTATATTGTAGAAGCGTGTGCCACAGGTATGCGTCTTGGATTGAGTGTCGGTTCTAATGCGTGTTGTTGGTGGCAAACTTTGTGACACATTGTGTTACAAAAGTTTGGTTGTTGGCCGATCTCAGAGATGTGACAATTGATGGCCGATTTTTTGTCGGCTTTTTTTGACGGCAGCATCAGTGTTTTAGCATGACCGCCTTAGCAGAATCGTAATAGAATAATAAGTATCAAGTAGTTATTTTTTTATCTAGATACAATATTTGAGGAATTAAAACTAAATAATTTTGCTTTTTTTTAACCGACGAAAAAAAGGAGGTTTTCGGACGAATTCGACAAGTATTTTTTTATGTATGACCATGCATAATGACATCTACTATTGTAGTAGTAAGAGGGTTTACGGGTGCAAATGTTAACACTGATGTTGTTACAAATTATGCTAATCGTAGGTAGGAAAATAAAATATTTGGAAAGAGAATCTCTTAGGAACACGCATTAAAACGTACACTCGGGATTGTTGTTATATTGTGTATGTACCGTTTATTTTACATGTCATTATATCGTGAACTTTCTTCTATATAAGAATGTGTTATGTTAGACCATGCCCAAACAAAAGAAAATTGTTGCAGCATTTTTTGATGACATGCAAGATTAAAACTTATTATTAGTAAATAAAGTGCAATCTTGTACGAATGTAGTCGCCAGTGACAAGCTTTCTCGAAATCCCATGATGATTTGTTTTCACTTTAAAATACTGATAATAAGGCTTAATTTCCAATGTCATAAAGCACACCTCTTCACACCCACCATGACGGAAAATAATGCTCAAAATATGTATTAACACGTTCTATATTAGTTGTACTTTAAAGTGTTCGAACATAAGACTTATATTTCAATTACTGTCACCTCAGTATCGCAATAATTTTATCACGTGCAATAAATAACATCTTTATTAATAACTTCATTCGCTCGAAAACGCTAAACTACTCCGCTTGCTCTTTCTAATAACTTCTAGATAAATAGATTGTTGCGGTTAAGGGGGTACCGCCAGGGAATCTCGCGAAATTCATTATGTTCGTCTTTTTTCATTTCGCAGGCTACCTTGGCACTGACACCTTAAATGTATTTTTCGCAATCCTTTCAAATCGTCTCAAAATCGATAAGGTGCCAAACTCATTCATATTGGGAATGCAATAAGGTTTTTTAACAAATGTTACGAAGGCCAATAACATGTTATACCTCATTTTTGCCGTTCTGCCTACATTCCAAAACATGGTATTATTTTTCTTTACTCTAAACAATTCTACACGAAGTTTCAGGTCACAAATTAGTCATTTTTACTAACTCCATTTGTATATAGCTAATTTTGAAATATTTTGACTAGTTATTTTCCTAAATATTTTTGTCTTCCTATCAAATACCAACTCATATACTTAATAATAATAATTAGCTTATTTAAATCAACGCCACGTGACTTCTTGATAATATAACAGCGTATATTTTTTAAAAATTCGCACAAGTTTATTCCAAAGAAGTATCAAAATGAGATTTGAATATGCTTGCAAGAAAGAATCATTTTAATCGAACAAGTAATTAACGTAAAATTGCTCAAAGAAACATTCTCAAAACTTTGTAGCTGACCAGTGTTAAGCCTAAATCGGATCAAGAATAAAATCAAAAGAGAACGCCAAACAAATCATAAAAATGAAGTGTCTAATGCCATTTGCAAGATATTATTTTCTCTTTCGTATTTTCTGTGAGCTCAGATTTCTTATTTGTACAAATTTTTGAAACACATCCTGTGTACGAGGTGGAAGAGACACCGACGCTCCCTAGACGACTCCCGGCCACCGTAGACTCGAGTCTGTGGACTGTGAGCAGTGTATAGCTCACCGTTCGTCCGTCTAGTGACAACAGGACGGAGCGACCGGGTGTTGGTGTTCCAAGCCCGCCTCATTGAGATTGAGATAGCAAAGCAGAAGAGCCTGCCAGGGCTATAATATTATTTAATATAAGGCCAGGGTTACAGCCTGCCGGGGTTGCGTGTTGTTCGAAAGAAATACCTCGACTCCGGAAAATGGATGGAGCATACTTGAATGGATTTCAGCCATTAAAAGTCTTATATATATATAACTCCGCCCAGAGCAGGGAAAAGCCACTTGAATATTAAAAAAAAAGTGTACACGGACACCCAACGTTTCCACGTGTTCTTTCTACCCTCTTTATCAACAATCGACGAAAATTTTAATCTATGATGCTTCCAATCAGTCATCCACATATCATGAACATAACAAATAAGTTACAAAAAAATTCGAGCTTTATAAATAAAAAAAATACAAAAACAAAATCTATGATCGAAATAAAAATATTAATTATTAATAAAAAATCTTTTCCAAACTAATTATTGCCCTCGTTATCTAAATATTTAATAGGTGAAAGTCAAATATAAATGTTTTCTATGATATTATTCATCATTAGGTTCAGATAAAATTCTAACTAAAACAGATCGGTTGGGACAGTGCGTCATCTAACTTTTATCATTCTCAACTCTATTTCTAAATTTGAAATAAATTCATATATACAAAATCTACAAGGTTCTTTTGACCGGCGGCAAATGTCAGAACCAAGGCTGCCATCTTTTTTCTTTCAAAACTATTTTAGATAAGTTTATGAACAACATAACAGAGTTGTTCTTATACTTATGTCATTAAGAAGCCAAAATATCCTTGTAGCTCAGTAAATGACTCAAAACTTCCCGTATATGACAGTTTTTCATGTCTTGACACATTTCTCTCTTCTAACTTCCCTAGAAAGACTGCAGAAGTTCTCAAAGATATTAAGTAGATCCCTTTCTAAACTAACACTTCTAAGGTACTTCATTGTTGTAAATATTGTTAATTTATTGTTGTAACCGATAAATGTAAAGTAGATTGTACTTGACGTGCACAATGAATGTTATCCTTCCACGTTGTGTAAATAGTTTAAGTACATGTAAAAATAAACACTTTATGAACATACAAGCGTGGAAGTGGCAATATGATTTATCCTAGCTAGTTTAATAAATATACTATCTCCTTTTTTTTAAACATCGCGCTCAATATTTGGGCTATCTCCTTTTATAATAAGTTTAAGCTAAGGTTGTTCGCATTTTTAATTACACATTGATTTTGTAATTTTAATATATTTGTAATTAGGATGACAATGTAATGTTTTAAGCTAGATATAATTTGTTTATGTATATAAAAACCCATTTATTTGTAAAAATGCGACATTTGTAAATTAACTCATTTGTCATATTAATTTGTGAGCCACTTCCATCTCGTCATAATAAATTAAATAAATGTAAATTTTAAATGGATTTAAATGTTACTTATAAACACTAGTGCCACTAAATTAAAATAAAATTTTAAAAATATTATGCTTTAATATAATCTGCATAACTAAAATATAAACACTGCTTCTAAAAATTTATGATTGTGGAGAAAAAATATATCTATTGATTAAAAAAAAAATAGTTTATCTTGTCCATGGCGACAGGGTGCCGTTGTTATGTAAAGAGATATATTATAAAAAAATATATGAGACATAGAAAAGAATATGGTTGTTGTAAAATAATAGATATATATTTTTTCTATTTAGTTGGCGAGCCCGGGGTCGTGTGGCGTACGGGTCACGGCAGTGTGATAGATAGATCAATATAAAAAATATTATTTTGCATTTTATTCCTCTAATTATATTGGGAGATGGTAGGGAGATATTAACAATCTTCAAATCATTCAACAAAACGAAAATATTCGTAATTTAAAAATAAAACAAGGGGTTAATACCATCTTTTTTCTTTAGTTTAATGTGGGAAAGAGACAGAGCTATGCCAGACGTATAACTCTATCTCCTTCTTACACTGAACTTATTAAAACCATACAGTTTAAAAAGATTATGTCTAATTAAAATTTACGCAATTACATTGTAAGTTACAGTTAGACCCTACTTCTCCCACTCAGTCGCTAATTTTATGATTCGTGCCAAAATATTTTAAATAATTATGAGCAAGCATAAAATGATCTCTGTAATATTAACGCCGTTTATCAACATTATATACAATATCTACGTAAATATGTTGTTGTCTATGCTAGAATATATTCATTTACCACTTACATATACGGAAATATATTATGTAGTTTTAGTTTGGGCACATCCTTTTGGGTGGTTAAAACTTCTTTTTTGTTAGTGAATTTCCTTTTTTGTGACAGAAGTTGGGGTACTAAATACTTGTTGGGGTCGGCAAGTTTGTTAAACAATAAGTCCCGACAAAGCAATTGTAATACATAATCGGCTTTAACCTCTCAAGGACCGCCATTATTTACGTCAACTATCAGTCAAGCACCGCCGGGCGGACTCTTATCGTAAGTGTAATCTGATTTCAATACTTATCTTTACTACAAATAAAGTTTTAAATCGGTCGGGGTTTGGTGGCACAAATTTGTGCCAGCGGGACTTAACGGTAATACTTGTTTACTGGCATGTTTTTGTGCCGCTCGGGCTCTAGAGGTTAATGTCGATCGGCATCTTCTGTCACTATTCCAAATTTTATATCTGCTCTGCACTATTCAGATAAGCTCCAGCGTTAAAAAAAAACTCATCTGCTACGACTCCAATATGTGTGTAGCATCTCTAATCGAAAATAATTTAGTTATTTGCAATTTTATTCCTAGTACAAAATATTCGCTTATACTTTGTTCGTATAAAAGCAATATGGTCGCAAATTGAAGCACTTTTATGTTTAAACTTGTTTGGCACTGTGTACGGAATTTGAATGCAAAACGCAATGATTTCATTTTTGTTTGCGAGTCGTCTCAATGTCAAATGGAAATTAGCATAGTGGTAATCCTTACGTACACTGGTTTTAAAGTATGTACAGTGAATAAAAGAAATAAGTAACCAAACCTCATCAGACAAAATTAAAAAAAAATCTCAAAAATCTATTTATGTTTTCGAATATTGATAAATTTATTTGACAGAAAACTAACAGTTCTATAAATAAATTAATTTTAAGTTGAAGACGTCCATCGGAGTCAAAGGGAAAAAATCAACTACACCTCACAAGTCTGGTTATATATTTCTTATGTTGACTGTACAATCGTAGAAAGTTATATTTTTTACATGTTTATCCTCTTACTCATTAATTTACTCAATGCATTTTAGGGTCAAACATGTGTAAATATTTATGACTTTATTATGTCTTTGCCAATATATAATGTTTGGGAGAAATAGAAAATTATTTCAATACGGTTTTGCGTTATGTGATTGCCAGTGCATACTTTACTGCGTGTAGTGAAAAATTATGTATATTAAAAAATATTTATGTTACATATTTATGGATTATCACTGTACTTTTCCTGTAATCAAATATAAACTTTATAATTTATTAAGTATAGCATTTAATAGCAAATGTTTTGTTAAATGTCTGCATGCATGGAATGTTGGTGCTAACAAATTGATTTTGTGTTCATTTACTTTACTTCCCAGTGCTTCTTTAGTAATAAATTGTATTTTGATATTATTTATGTTCATGTTTGTAAATATACAGAAACGGCATATCCATTGTTCTGTAGTTAGGTAAGCCACTCCACGAATAAATACACTGTTGGAGAAATTTAGTATTTTATTTTGACCTAAGTAGTATTTACATTAAAACTAACATAAAGGCGAGATTAAGTTAAGTAACAGACACCGACGCAAAAACAGTTACACCCCCCTCACACACACACAACCCAATACGCGTTTTGCCCGACCCCAGTGGGACTATTTTCTATGAATTAAGTGTCGAGCTTAGCGCTGCCGCAACGTCAAGTTTCATAGAGAGTCGTCTGGGGTCGGCACTGCGTTCGACGCTGTATTCTTAGAGAATAGCCCTATAGGACCACGAAACCAACGGATGTGTTTCAGCAGCAAGAGAATGTTTGTTGGTGTTTAATGTTGTTCTGATTACGTGGTACCGTGATAGTTTGTGCGTCGATGTATACAAAATTTCCACCATATTTTACCCGCCTTTTATACAAAATTTCTATAGATCAATTTAATGTGTTCTTACTATACTATTATCGCTGTAGAATGGTGCGGGTGACATTAGTATAGACTATATGTTTAGTTCTTCATAGTAATACATCCCATCACAAGACATGTCTGTGGGTAGTCCTATACGGCTATGATATTCAGGGTAATGCTTTCAGTTATGATCAGAAATCGAGGATACATTTTACTAATGTCACCCGCACAATTCTACAGCGAAAACTGTTCAAATTATGATTCCACGTTCACAAGGACACTTGTAAGAGCGACGTATTCTCACAGCACACATGATTGTCAATGCTAAGTTAAGAATCCAGTGTGTCTTAATAAAAGCCCCCGTACGAACGTGGGGTAAAAATAAGAACATACATAATCATATACAAAATCTATTAAATTATTATATCTTCCGTCCTGAATTTAGTTTTTCGCCTGACTAACAGCGTAAGTACCACATATATATATAATTTAAAAACATGGTCCAATTTCGATTAGAGATATATTTTAAGACAGAATGGAATTAAGATGGAATGGAACAAACCCATAAATACAAATAATATGTTGTCGTAAATGTCCCAAATATGATTATTATAATCTACGATCGGATACATTTTTTTATTGATACCTAACTTGTAATACAGGAAATCGTTATATATTTTTATCTTAGATCTTTACAAATAATTATGTTAATAATCTTAAAATTACACAAATATAACATTCTTGACATAGATTAGATCGAAGGCACTCACTTCCTTCCGCTGGAACTAGTGTGAAAACTGACCAAACTTGACTTTTTAAGTTCGCTGATCATCACCTTGCGTCATCCCAACTATGTTGGGGTCACCTGCCAGGCTAGATGCAGCAAGTTTAATGGGGATGTTGTGGACGGTCACGACGGGCTCGTCCGACAAAAACGTTAACGCTTAAATACGTTGATTTTTAAAAGAATTGTTTTCGCGCATTCAAGCGCATCAGCGTTTTCAACATCTGCATCATCCATTGAAATAAACAAATTCTTAAAATATTACATAGTAAGTCCCTAGGTGTAACGAGTAAAATCGACACATTTTAACCCCTAATACGAGCGCGTAATTTGAACGTAACGGTGTACACTACTCTCTCGTGCTAGAACCTCGGTAGTTATGTAAGTTCATAGGAATGTCCAAAATGTTGTCCCAGGTGTCCCACATAAAGCACGCCTCTAAATCTTTAACTTCAGATCAGTCCCACCGATCACCAATCATCTTCACTTAGCTTTACACTGTTACCATAGTCACAAGTCAAATTAACAACCAATTAAACAATTTACTTCAAATCAGGAGTACTGCTGCCCAAGTACGTCCTCAAGTCAGTGACGGTAGACCTGATGAGTTTGCCAGGGATGGTGGGCCGGTTGAGTCGTTTGTAGGCAGCGTAGCGGTGGCAGCCACCGAAGCTGTAGTAGTAGTCACCTCCTTCGGAACCCGTAATCCAGAGAATGTCTATGGGAGGCACGGTGCCTGCCTCTTCTTCTTTCTGGAAAATGTTTAAGATGTTGGATAATTGACGATTAGTGCTGAACATTTTCAAAAAAGTTTGAAACAAGTACCATGTTTATCATTTAATGTGAGTTCGCGATATTTTGGTGCCTCTTATCCGTGAATCCGTGATCTTGGCATTTGCAACTGTTACTGCGAACATGGTAAATATCCCGTTTCCAAACACTCAACATCTAAATAATCCGCCTAACTCTTCCTAACTAACTTACTTACTAACTTTACCGTTACTTATTAAATCTTACTTACTTAGGGGTATCGTTTTACAGTTTTGTTTCTGATATCTATGGTAGAAAGCTAAAGAATATTTACAGGTCTACCTTTTTGAGTAAAAAAAATAGACCCTTGAGTGATATAGTGAATAGGTATCTACCTAGTAACACCAACACCGAATGTTCAAATTGTATCTACAATAATTGTAAAATATAATATAAACTTATTTGTACACACTACACAAACTACTGTGGATCCGGTACAAACACAAATAATGGGAAAAAATATCGTGATTTCCTTAATAAAAAGCTTCAATTTTAAAGTGCTAATAGCCTAATACCTACACAATTAGCATGTCTCGGGTCTTAACCCGCGAGAGAAGTTTACAATAATATTTTTATCGATCTCAGATGACTTGGTCACCTTCAGATAATTTAATTACTTCGACCTTTTAACCCTGTGACAATTGTTCCAAAAACAATACAATATTGTGTTACATATATCAATATATTAAGTACCTATAATAATATAGTATCTAAATCAAATTATCAAAAATATACCTTATAGGTTACTGAACATAAGTACCGAAAAAATAAGATACATAGCGACATTCAGTCCGACTAACTGGCGAAATGGGTGTACTATCTAGGTACTCGTACACCCAACAAACTTTCCACTTTCACTAAACTATAGCCTATACTCCTAGCACTAAACTCCGGGGATAACATCCCCGAAGTTTAGGCAGAGGTCCTTCGAGGATAATAAGGTGTGATATTATGTTATGTTTAAAATAAGTAATCCAAACAGTGTAGGACCCAGTATGCCTCCTTGCTATACAAACAAAATATTGGCTTATACAGAAAGTCACTGAGCTTGTTATTGCTTACCTCTTTAAGAAACGGGGTCAACTACAACCATGTAGGATAACTGGTCAATATCTAGGTTACCTGAACGACTAAGTGCCCAAGTACTGTCTGGCTTTGGGTGATTCTGTTGCCATGATTAGATTGCTATCCATTGAATATGTATACGCGCAGGGGAAATCTTTACTCATTTGAGAGAGTTAAGATTTCCCCTGCTTTAGGATTGAGAGAGAATAGTAAGATGAGGTTTCTATAGAAGTACCACTTAGGCAATCGGAATAATCACCGGCTTATGCCTACTGAGAAATCACCATCCTCCTGCCCTTATCACAACTTATAAAGGTCTGCGCAGGATGTCTTCTTCTTCTTCTACACTTCTCTATAACTCGTCGTTTCATCAGACACCTTCTTTCTTGACAGACCCTTAAAAAAATCTATCCCTACTTTCTTTAGAACTGCTTTAATTACTCCGTATTTTTTTCTCGCTATATTTTCCTCATTCCTGCACATCACTTACCCATAATGAAAAGCAATTGCATTGAAGCAACTGGCAAGATAGGTTTCAACTACCGAGAGTATAAACGATGGGTTCTGGGTTAACTTAAAGCTGGAGGCGGGACTGAGGCTTCATTGGGCATTCCACATAACAATTTTATACATATAAGTAGTTAACGAATTGACTGAACCTGTGGAGTGGATGTATTTCGTGTGTCCGGAGCAAAATCGATTAAGTAGTGACAATTAGTGAAAGTGGTGCTTAGCGTGTAAAACGTATTAGAGATAGGAAGAGGGTAAGTATAGTATATGTCTAGACAAACAGCGAACTTACTAAAGTGCTAATATACATCGAGAACATAAAACACACACATCGGGACTTAGGGCTCCCGTAAGTATACCACAACGACCAGGGGGTCTAACATGGCCGCTTATGCAAGATCATAACAGGTTAATAATATGAATTACGTTAATGTTCGTTAAATGGTCACTAAGCGACATATTAACTGCATTTTAAGAATTTTAACGTACCTAATTCATATTATTATCCTATTATGATTCTGCTAACGATGCCATCTTAGAGCCCCTGACCTCTGTACTTCCCACAATCGGCAGCATCTTCAGCGATAGCATGCAATTTCCCTTACCTGTATCGTCTCCATGAGAGAAACAACTTTGTCTTCAGTCAGTTCCGGGATGAAAGGCCTGATGATCACCGACATGGGCACGTCATGCACCTCGTCCTTGTAAGCGCTGTGCACACTCGTCATTCTCGCTGCTATAACCGATAAGAACAACAGCATTGACCTTGACCTCACGAATATATACATTCCAATTAAGTTATTGCGAATTAAATTAATGGTTGTAGTGAACACATGTTGTGTATAGCCGTACCTAATACCAAAAATGTAATTGCAAACAGCTACATATCGGTGGGTTTATTTTATTATCAGATAATTCGGTGGCTTGATAATTTCGATTTGTTAGAAGAGAATTCATCAATCATCTGTCTGCAAGTTTTCCCACTATTGCATCAACGTGGTGATTCGCTTAGGTTCTAGATGAATAAATACTTGAGATAGAATCGGATAGGAAATTTTAGGAGACTGAAAAAAAAAAAATCTTGAGTTTCCCCCGAAAAATTCTTAGGTAATCAGACCTAGTAGATCTCAATTCGAAAATAAACAATACATCTCTTCTCGAGTAAGGTGATTTTTGGACATAATATGTATGGCACTAACTTCTAATAAAATTTGAGTCATTATTTGTTGACTGTAATTTATAGTCCATTCATCGCGAAATTCGCATGTCACGATCAAGGATAAACTTAAGCTTTAACCACCATCTTTACAATAACCTGCTGTTAATCGACAAATTGTTTAGACATAGAATCTATCAAAATGTTGTAAAGAAATGAACAGTAGGTACTTACAATTTCTAGCGGACACAGAAGCAGTTAAGTTTACAAACGATTTTAACATTTATGGAGCTATGATAGTCGGGCGACTCGGGCGAGTGACAGCGCGATACTAACTCTAGTCATGACGCGGCGTTCCACCTGATTCATACATATATACGCCAAGGTCAGCCATGCTCTGATAAAAATAAACACAAACAAAATTCACTATTTACACTAAGTTGACTTTAGCCTTATCAGTTGACAAAGAACAGGAATCTATGATACCTAAGTGATAATAACTGGTGTTGAACGATTTATTCGCTGGATCAATTGATCTTATTGTTACCTCAGGAGTCATCGAATATTATCGGTGCATTTACCTTACATGACCGACGGTACCTTCACTTGCACCTTTTGGCCACTCACTCCTTATAAACAACGCAGTAGTTAAGCTTGGATGCTTGGATGCTTTCAGGCTATGTTGAGCGACGATATAAGAAGGGGAGGCGACGGTTGCGGGTTGCCGAGAATCGACGTGAATGGCGTGCGATTGTTAAGGCCGATGTCCAGATTTGGGTTGCTGTAGGCTGATGAAGATAAAAGTCATATATATATAACAAAAAAAAAGAAAAAATATGTATAGTATACCTAAGCACGAGATTCGAAGTTAAAAGCCTTTCTAATTTCAAATGTAAAGAAACGAAAAGCTAACAACACATACCACCAGACTACCTACTATGCGCGTTGTAGTTGTTCCCCGACTTTTGCTCATACATAAACATTAAACTTTACCTAACTCTAGTACCTTGTTTGCAGATCCTCAATCCAGAACATAAAATACTTATTGCAGGTCAGACGCCACACAAATATTTGTCCCAAAAGGAAATCGTAACTGCGCGCGCAATTTGCACATCGAACCACGAATTTATTTGTGTTTAGAGCAGGTAGTTCTATGGATATGGTGGCTAAATAATAGCAGCCATTCGGGTCGATCTTGATGATAAGCAGAGCTTGTCTAGGTTGGTCCGTGGATGGGTGAGCATCTATTACATACCGAGTTCCTATCGGGCCTCGGAAAGCAAGTTAAGCCCTTTGATTATTAATTTTAAGTCGTTTTTTCCCCCAACCTATTAACCGAAGATCTTGGGCAATACTCTTTTACATCCGCCAGCGTCAGGGTTTTAAAGAATAGAATACCAGTAAGTTTTTGCTAAGCCATTCGTCCCAGCTGCCATTTCTAGATCTTTGACAGTCGATATACATAGGTAAGTGGTTCAAACCATTCTTACCAAGGAGTATCGCAATACGCAGTTATTAATTGTACTGTGGAGGTCAGATAGGCAGTCACTCCATCTATACTAATATTATAAAGCTGAAGAGTTTGTTTGTTTGTTTGTTTGACCGCGCTAATCTCAGGGACTACTGGTTGGAATTGGAAAATTCTTTTAGTGTTGGATAGTCCATTTCTTGAGGAAGGCTATAGGCTATATAACATCACGCTACGACCAACAGGTGCTGAGCAGCGCGGGTGAAACCGTGGGGAACAGCTATAACAGCTTAAATAAAACTGCATCAGGTGAGACTGGAAGCTGACCCCAAAATACTTGGTAAAGGGTAGGCACATCAGCAAATTCTATTGATCAAAATCTGTGAGAATCCTTTCAGAAGATAGCTACAGCCTGTGAGTTACAGCATGCCGTGTGGTTGAGTTTTTTTTATGAAGAAGGCAACTGTCAATCTAATGCAAGCATAACTTTTTTTTTACGGTCAGGAAATCTTGGAGGAGTTTCAGGCTTTTACTGACTATACTCACCCATCTCCCTTCTTTTGCAAATTGTTTTAAAATTAAAAACTATAGGCCTACCATGACGTCTTAAAGCAGAACTTATTCCACTGAGGGAAAGAGATGGTGCTAAACACCCTGTATAGCTCTGTCTCTTTCTCTCAGTCGAATAAGTTCTGCTTTAAGACGTCATGGTAGGGTAGCTACTCCTTTCTTGTTCAGCTTGTTCTATCGTATGTCGTATGGTGACTTGTTTTATAATTTTTTTGCCGACCTTATGGCCTACCTTCCTTTAATTGTGATCTACTGCTATGCATTGCTACTACCTAAGTACCTATATAACAAAGTCAGCGACTATGCTCTAAAACCGGCCAAGGGCTAGTCGGACACGCCCAGGAAGGGTTCCGTTCCATTATCTATAAAATCGGAAAACAATAACTTTTGAAGTTTGGGAGCCCCTCAAAAAATTTATAATGTTCTGTTTTTTAGCTTTTTGTCGTTGTAGCGGCCACAGAAATAGGTACATCATCTGTGAAAATTTCATCTGTCTAACTATCACAGTTCATGAGACACAGCATTACAGCTTGGTGACAGATGGACGGACAGCGGAGTCTTAGTAATAGGGTCCCGTTTTACCCTAATCTACGAAGTATTT
Source organism: Ochropleura leucogaster (assembly GCA_958449745.1). NCBI lineage: Eukaryota > Metazoa > Arthropoda > Insecta > Lepidoptera > Noctuidae > Ochropleura > Ochropleura leucogaster. The sequence continues at coordinate 1,803,912 of OY288203.1, forward strand.
TATAATTTGTTCCAGATCGTGTCGCTATTGTTCAAAATTCGTAGAACCGGTTCTTACATTCCTTCCCTAACCATTCCCATAATATACTTAGATACAATTCGATACGCTGTCACCACAATTGGATACCCTAACCTGCATTAAATGCGCTCCACGATTTCCAGTGATAAAAATCAGTATTTTTATAATAACTGCGTAGAGCCGGTAGAGTTACTAAATCAACGCAATAATGTAGCATCGGTCTCGACGACCTTATCCAAAGTTTATTTATGTATACAAATTTAAATGCCAATCGCACTTGTTTTTGTACATAAATGCTAAACAGGTATAATAGTTGCAGATAGGTATGCTGTTATATAAAAACAAACACCACGTATGTCCATCCAAACAATCCTATTTATATAAAATAATCTAATAATATATCCTTACTAATATTTTAAAAGCGAAAATGACTTTGTTTGTTACGTCTTCACACCTAAAAGGCCAAACCGATTTTGATAAATTTTGGTATAGAGATAGTTGGGACCCTGCAATGGAGACGGACATAGGTTACTTAAAAAAGTGAGATAAGAGGGAGAAAGAGAGGAGAAAAAGGAAAACTTAGCTTTTCTATTACAATAAATAAGGCGCAAGGGAAAACCTACAGGTTAGCAGGTAGGTACCTGTAAATTAGAAACTCACAATTTGCATGTTATGTTTAAGTGTCATGTATGTTGATGTGTCAGTAAACGCGAAACCAGGCTCCGGGCTGATAAGATGTTTTTAGTGAGAAAACACTAACCTAATAACACTACCGACCCAGGAATCGAATTAACGACCTCATTTTAGGTAGTGGCGCTGGAATGGTCGTTAATCTATACTTATTTATAAAAAAAAAAAATAGAGGTGTCAAGGGACAACCGAATGGAACGAAGTTCCAATAGAAATGAAAATATCTGGCTTGCTTTCTATAAGAGAGAGACAGACAGAGAAACATGCGACGCCGCACAGCTTACTATAGCAAAAAGTGTCGTGACAACTTTTCGTAAGAATTTTTTCCGTCTAGCCCCCTTTCACAACGCGCGATAAGGAACTTCGTTCCAAAAATCACTGACTCAGCACGAAATAACTATAAGTGTCACAAACTTTGCATGGGTGATCCTTTTAGAACGCAAGTGCTCATTAAGACGGGATTTTGCAAAATTCAAGATAATAGAAATGCTTTTAATAGGCATTTACTAATAACTTATGTGAGTGGGGGAGCAGATAACCCGTAGGTACACAAATTACATTGGCGTTGTTATCAAAACAAAGAAGTTATGCAAAATAATTGAGTAATTACGATAATTGTAACTAAAACAAAGTGATAACTTTCGCATTAAGGGTCCAAATATCGTCGATATCATAATCTTTATTAGCTCATTGACGTCTTACATAATGTAAGTGTGGTTATCACAATCCTTACTAATATTATAAAAGCGAAAGTGAGTTTGTTTGTTACGTCTTCACGACAAACAAAAGGCGCAAAAACTAATACTACAGGTAGCATGTACCTGCAAATCAGGAAAAGGGAACTGTCACCCCGAATTACATACACACGTATGTTTGTTGCTCCAAGCTTTTTAGCTTGACGGAGTTCATCCAAATTTGATTTCTTTTAGTTACAATAAGGTTGCTCTCGGTGTTGCCAGACGTAAAAAAACTAATATGAGATGACATGACCGAAGTTGTTTTTATGTAATTTTTGAACCAACGGTGAGATAGGTTTAGAGTAAATAAAACCACATCATAACTACACAAAAATGTATTTTAGTCAATCTGATGGTCGCAATAACATTGAACTCGTCGTCGTATACATGTGTGTCCGCGCCGCCGCGCCCGTCTTGCGGAACTAACATTACTTAATAACCATTATAATAAATAATTTATCGTGAATCATCAGAAAGGTGCGATCCGAGGCGGCGCGTGAATTACAATGTTCCACAGCGTTAAAACATCAATTAAATTTTCGTTTTTTTTTTTATCTCGTATACTGTCTCAGATATTTTGTTTTAGAACACATTAACTTAATTCTAGCAATTTTTTTTCATATCCAAACTATCACTAAGTGGAACTAATTTTAAGTTACAATCGTAAGATCTTGTTATGCTTCGATGAAAATGTATGACGAAATAAAATAACATTCAACTTAAGGCTAACAAGTAAATAAAATTGTGCTACCAACATTTTAGCACCATAATAATTAAAATATTTTGTTCTGATATTCACAACTCCTGGTGTACTGGTGTTAATAGAGTCAAAATTAGTTGTTTATAGGCCGAAATATCAGTCGTTTATACTGGATGATAAATTATACCACCTTTCCTTTTTAAGGCCTGCTAAGTTCGGCCCTGTATAAACAAAAGTTCATATTTAGTAAACGATTAAAATTGACTGGTATTTTAAAACGGCTCCACATTTAGATCGGTTGGCTCAAGATGCGTGTGCGCCATACTAACACAACCTTTGCTAATAAAATATTAAAATTGCACACAAGTCTATGCGTCCGCGCAAAACTTCGAATCTACACTATCTATCGACGTTTTGTTTAAATACATAACATTTTAGTGCTTGCTCATAATATATTCCAGTAACAATACATTGTATATAAAAATATGATAATATTTGATTGCGTATACATAAGTTTAAGTGCAGTTATAGTGCTCGTATAGTTATTATTATTATAAGACTATCGTAATAATTTTATAATAATTATAAAACGTGTGTATAATATTATTGTTAGAGCGTAAAAACGATATTGTTTTTTTACGTCTACAGAGAACAGCGTATACATAATATCGTATGTTATAGTTTCATGATTCGTATGATTTCATAATATGATAAATTCCTAAAATTAAAAATATTCTTCATTTTATGAAGTTGTGAATGATCAACATCATTTTATTGTTGCGCATTCCATTTTGAACACCGACTAAAAGAAAGAGGTGTTATGAGTTTAACGTGTGTATCTGTCGTGGCATCGTAACTCCTAAACGGTTGAACAGTTTTTGTATTATACTTTTGTCGATAAGGAGTATGGATTCGAAGTCGTGCCATCCACGGACGCATTTCGTACAGAACACTAGTCAGCACAAAATATCTGAATACTTACAACTATTAATATTACACTAGTTTCTCTTACGCACTATCGTATAATTATAACCACCGTAGAGTAAAAGATTATTAGAACGAATAGAAACTCGAGATCCCCGCCATGTCGATGTGATGATTTACTTTTGTATATAAATTACTAATACTGCCCAAATAATTACTTTTCAAAAAAAAACAAATAAATTTATAAACAACGCCACTGGTTAAAACAATAATACTATAAATAGTTTCCGTTGAAAAATCATAATAAAATGACTATGTATAATATAATAATAAAAATAAATTGTATAAATTGTTTAAACAAATACTGGGTGCCAGTCGTATAGAGTTCGTAATACAAATTAAAATACGTTTCATTACATTTCCTTCCAAAAATATCGCTAATAATATGTAGTCTAGGGTATATTGTGTAGTATACAATGTCCTATGTCCTAAGGCTAGGCGTCTGCCGGAGTCGTCAGCGGCCGGTCGTAACGTATTAGTACCTGACCTACTTAACATAATAATAGTAAATGTAAATGGCAATTCTGTGGAAGCTGCACAATTATGTGTCACACGCGTAACCTGGAACAATACAGAAACACGAAGGTTAGGCCTTTTGTACATGAGATATAATAGATTCATAAAAGAAAAGCAAATGAGAACTTGGTCTTAAAAATGTTGGCTTTTTAAAGTATCCATTTTACGTCCTGTGTATATCACCAATGGGCATTCCCATTGGTGATATTTACAGAGAAAATAATGGGGTCAAATGAAACGGATTATTTCAAATAACAGAGAGAAATAGTGCCTGTCTTAACGGCATTCAGATAAAACACAGAAAGTAATTTGTGCAGAAGTTGAAGTTTTATACTTTTTTTTTTCATTTTTTTATTCAAAATTCTTAACACAGTACTTGACTTACAAAAGAGAGATATAGAGGGTTCAAGATATTTTATGAAAATGTTTTGCCAGTATGATAAGCAAATTGAAGGGAAGAACAGGGAAGTTTTTTTATTGATAACTAGCGACCCGCCCAGCGGTTTCACCCGCTGCTCACCTCCTTAGAGTCATAGCGTGAAGTATTATACATATAAACCTTCCTCTTAAATCACTCTACCTATTAAAAAACCGCATCAACATCCGTTGCGTAGGTTTAAAGATTTAAGCATACATACAACATAGCAACAGACAGACTGCGACTATGTTTTATATTACGTAGTGATAGTGATATATTTACCTGAAGTACGGGCCTACGGCGACAGATCTTGATGCATGGGGTCATAGCCCATAGACCCGTCGTAGCTCGGCTGAGGCTGGTCGTAGCCGGGAGCCGGCAGCGAGTAGCCCATGGAGTCCTGCGTGGGCGCCGGCGACATCATCGGCGTAGCGGTCCCGGAGGCAGCGCCCATCGAGTACGGCGACGCGCCTGCGGCTGCGCACGGGCATCTCTCATGTATACGTGTTAGACTAGTTCATGGGGGCTAGCAGAGTGTGTGGGGATCTTTCAACTTTTGCTCATAAATAACTTACTAATGTACTAACATTTTTTCTTTTGCAAAGTGTATAATTTACAGTTATAATCTAGGTGTACTCTTTTCTATGATTCTGCAAGTGTTGTGCACTTCTGTAAGTGAAAAACTCACTATAGTCTCATTGTTTGTAATATTGTAGCTATATGTAAGTAAGTCGTTAAAGTGCCTAAATAAATAAAAATAGTAACCCTATGGCACTCAGTGATGGTATAGCTTCTCATTGGTGACTATTTTTTCTATATATCAGATGATTCCGGAGAATACTTTCTACATTCATACTTTTTCTATAGTATTGGTATCTATATACTGATTTAGAAATATAGATAATAGGAACTGCACCCGCTTTGAGTATGTGAGACCCTGAATAGCAATCGGTAATGCAGTCTGGCTGACTACTAATAATCCAGCAGTATCATTTCAATCTTATCGATTCTTTGTGTGGTTACCGCTTCTGACTTGGCTGACTTAACATGCCGTCGAGAATAACCTCAGATATGCTGGTTTTTCTCACCAAAGCAAGTGTAATTTTACAATGCACAAATTAATCCGAAAAATCAGAATAGGTAATACATATTTCTGACTGTTGAATACATACGAAGGGCAGGGCGTTTTTGTGGGACTGTCTCTTGTAATCTGACGTTCAAAAAGTGCTGATTATCAGCCTAATTTGAATAAATGACTTTTGATTTTTTTGATTTTTGATACTCCTGTAAGCGGCGGTATACAGCCCCGATTTGAATGAAAGGGTTTTTTTAATAGGCATAAAAAGGGACCATTTAAACGGAACCGCGACCAATTTAATTATGACAGCTACCATCATAAAATGCACCCTGACGATAAAGCCGATGATAAAAAGCAGTAGATCGTTTTTTGACAAAATAATGATAGTTTATGAAAGATGCCCACAACACAATGAATTGAGGTTCAAACGAATGGAGAGATTTTCTTTGAGTGTTTCTTTATATTGACAGCGCTGTGCGCTACTATGGCAAAGGTTCGCGGAGTGTAAGGCTACGCACGCACTGAGAGGCTTGCTATGGAGTCTAGAACCCAATATATACCTTTAGTAATTCAGACAAAGACTAGAAACTGAAGATATTTGACTAGATATTTTTTTGTATCTGCCTTTTCTCAAAGACCTCCTTTAAAGGGTTCCAAATATTGGTTATCATTTGCCGTCTCTGACAAATCAATTAAATAACGACCATTGAAGTAAATTATTCTTTGTTTGAATATCCGGAGGAGATATTAGGTTATAGACGTTTTGAAACCCTTGTCACATTTGCGCTTTTCAATTGTACAGACAGCGATATAAGTCGTTTAAGATCAGTTCACAGTTACAGGGGGAAAACTTTCTTGTATTGTGAGAATGGACAATTTAACAGTATTAACTTAAACTCCGAATACAGATATTCAGCTCATCTGATTGATGGGAACTCAAACTTAAATCATTTAGTTCAAAACACATTACCCTCCTTTGCGGCGCGAAGCCGGGTAAATAGTCAAACATAAGGTCCGGCTACAGGCATAATAACTGTGAATGGACTGTAGTTGCCCATTACATAATTGTCGTTCCCATAGAGAAGAATGAGCAAGAAACTCCATGGACACTCTTTTCAAAATTAAACCCGACTATTATCGCTGCCAGTACGCGTCAAACGCCGATGTAACCCGGCCCTAAGTAAGCCATCTATCAGTGCGAATTAGCCTAGGTCTAGTTAGTGTCTATAGTTTACTGTAATATGCCGAAGCTCTGGCGGGCGGTGAGCTAGCATCACGCCCCGCGCCAACCCAAGGCAGGTCTGTGTGCGGAAACGTATCTCTATGTAACGCACTTTCACCCAATATTACACAACTATAGCTTATGGAGGGGATGATTATGCGGTATGATTGTTGTTAAGTGAGAAATGGAGAATTTTAGTATTAGGGAGTGAATTATTGCATTGAAATACAAAAAAAAAACTATATAAGTTATTTTATAGTTTCTCTCACAATGATAACGTGACTAAGTTTTTAAAGGACTACGCACATGTTCGTTTGGCTGGCTATTTCGTTAATAATTCAGGTACTATCAACAAAATCATATGTGTATTTTGCCGCTGGGTCAATCGAATCGTGCCTTAGAAACGAACACGTGTATAGTGCGCCTTATTTTGAGAGATAAACAAGACATAATTTTGTCATTAAGAATTACTGACATTTTCATAGTTAAAAATGCTTCATAGCCAAGACAATAGGTAGATAATAGTACCTATTGATATCAAGGTAGGCGTTCGAACTACCTCTTGCCAGCAATGATTCTGTTATAAGAAGCCACTTGAAACCGTATACATACCGGCAGCCTTCTTGGCAGCATACAAGTTGGCTTCCTCTTGAGCCTTGCCGATATTCTTCTTGTAGCGAATGCGTTTGTTGCCGAACCAATTGGACACCTGACAAAGAAACATAGGTTTGATACATGTATTTAGAACACAAGTATATCGTTAAGTGGTTGTAGGTTCAGAGGGGTCTGTCAGGGCATCCGCCTGTCGGGGTTGCGGGTTGTTCGAAAGAGATACATGCAAAAGAAGGGACTTGGGTGGGTTTTAGTCAAGTCTAATACTAATTTCTCCGCTCCGCCCAGAACGGGGCAAGTTATTTATAGATTTCCCATCCGCAAAAAAAAAGTGGTGTTAGGTTTTGCATAAGTTAAAAGAGACAGGATAGTCCGCGAAATTCTCTAACATAGAAACTTGTTATCAACCTGCAAATTGAATAGAAAACGGCAAAATGCGTGTCGTACTTTCGTATTGAGGGTTCTGTACAAAAACGGTCATATCTATCGACTGCATATACTTAGAGGGTTGATTTTATTACAGCGCCAAGGATTTACAGACTTGGGTATATGATTTTAATTTCAACTCGATACCTTCACGAGTTTCCGAGATAAGGGATCTTGACAGACTGACAGATAGACACCAAAGTGAATCCTTATGGGTACACCCTGGCGCTTCCTCATTAAAAGCAACATTCTTGAAACGATTTTGTTATTAGTTGCTGGCATATATAACCAGGTATATCAAAATTAGAAGTAAAACAAGGTTTTTTTTTATATTTTTTACATTAAAGCCAAATTATATCAATGACCCCCAAGATTCCGAACTTCAGCAGTAGTAACATATTAATAAAATAGATTGCCATACGCTTACAAATCGTACTTTGTATTATGATGAAAGATTAGTTAACCAACGTATCGTTGGTCAACAAAAATTCACGAAAAACACTGGAGATACAACAATCCATTTAAACTAGTAGTTTTTTCTTTGTTTTGTGCAAAATGCACGGACTGACACTATGATTTACCGTGCTATTGTTAAGTTGTAACTATAATCAATAAGATTTGTGTTCTACTTCAAGTTGGAGTTAATAATTACCTAACAGTCCGGGTTTCAAGACAATAGTGCGGTCACGCGTGTTGAGTACCGGCTAGTAGCCGCGTCGTTTAACTTTAGGGTTGCCAATTCTATTTATCTGTTTTAAATTCTATTTTTAAATATGTGCTATCATTCTTTAACTCAGAAACTTCTTGTTCAGCATGCTAGTTTTAAATAGGCTTGTAAATCTTCTGGATGTCGAATCGTGCTTAAACTTGAAGAAGTAAATTAGGTGAAGTTATTGAGTGCTTAAACTTTTCTTCTATACGCAAAATGAGAGCTTTAGACACGAGCCTGATCTGCAGGTTGTTCGAAAGATTTTATTTCAGATCGTTACCTCTACGCGTTCCTGAGATAAAGGCTCTTGACAAGCAAACAGACAGATAAGGGTGCCGTTTTTTTTTCTTTTAATGTACGAAACCCTAAAAAGACACCAGCCTGATATACAATACAAAACTTTTCCTGCTATCTTTCATAACCCTACCAGACTTGGCAACCCTGCAGTACCTGCGATACAGTAATGCCACAGTTCCTGGCGAGCTCCTCCTTCACTTCCTCGCTGGGGTAGGGGTTCGCCAAGTGCGAGTAGAAGTACTCATTCAGCAGCTCCAGCGCTTGTTTGGTGAAGTTGCGTCGCTTTCGCCGCGAGTCGAGGAAACTGAAAGTGGAAGTGACGTCACGGTACCTGGGAGACGGTAATGCCGCACTTCCGGGCCAGCTCCTCTTTCGCCTCCTCGCTGGGGTAAGGGTTGGACAGGTGCGAGTAGAAATATTCGTTGAGGATCTCCGACGCTTGCTTGCTGAAGTTGCGGCGTTTGCGACGCGCGTCCAGGAAACTGCAAGCGGGAATTCCCAGTTTGGTTTTTTAGAGGCCAAAGTTGAGCTGGTTAGGGCGAAATGTTTTATGGAACATTTCGTCAGTTATTTGATTTGGAAGTGATTTTATACATGATATATAATAAATACTGGATATTTTCAAATCTTTTCATTTTCCTATTACTTGGTGAACCTACAACATTATACTTCAAATATATATCTGCAATATATGGTAACTAACCGTGAACGCAGTATCATGACGGCCTCGCAGGTGGACTGCTTCAGCTGCATCTGGATGGAGCTGAACTTCTTGTGGATGATCTGAACCATGCGCTCGATTTCCTGTTGGCAAAAACAGATAGCATGTCTGCAGTCAAATAAAAGTAAGAGCCGGTACTATGTTCCCTAGGGTTAAATTCGGAAGCCGCGGGCAACAGCTAGCAGTAAAGGCTTACCTTAGGTGTAATAGGTCTGGTGCGGCTCTGCTCCCGAAGCAAGTTCATGACATGTGTAGTGAACTCGTTGCAGGCGTTCTCGTACTTGTCAAGCTCCTGGTGGTAGATCTGACGGATCTGGGCCAACTTCGCGCGGTAGTCGGAATGCTCGATCGCGTTATCTGATTAGATGGATACATGGTTATAGTTAAATAAGGGAGAGAATGTTGAAGGTTTCCTATTTATCTAATAAATGGTTTGGCATTTTTCCCGCCACTGACGGTAAGCGAGAAATGAGTAATGCTAGCAACTGAGAAGCACGAGTATGCGGTGCAAAAGTAATGTAAATACGTGGGTTTCTTTCATATATTGATACATTTTTTTTTTTTTTTTTTTGTAAAAGATAAAACACCCGATTTTATTTTTTACACAAAAGTTTTTTATTTCAGCATTTTTAGTTATGATATATGTCTTATTTTTATCAAGTATCTAAGCAATATAAATACAATTGAAATGGAACCACATGACAAGCGACAACTTTCATAATCGGTTCCTGGGTGAACCAATTTAGATAATTCTTTTTTTTTTTTCAAAAGTTATGAGGTAAAAAACGAATTGATAACCTCCTCCTTTTTAAAGTGGGTAAAAATACAAATAAACTGCTACAGGCATTTTAGTTTCATGGTTTGCAACAATCAGTGTCAATTCAGTCATTAATGAAAATGTGTATTTTAAATTGACGTATTTCCGGGCGCTTGTGTAGTAAGGACTAAATAGCGGCGAGTTGTCGACGGTAGTGTTTAGGGTTCCAAGGTAAGAACGAAAACCCTTATTGGATCACTTCGTTGTCCGTCTGTCTGTCTAAGTGTCAAGACACTTTCTTTATCTCGATAACGCGTAGAGGTACCGAGCTGAAATTTAAACCATGTACTAAGTCTGTGGTCCTATTGTGCTGTGAAAAACCCACTAAATCTATGCAGTCAAAAGATATGGCCGCTTATATCGCACGTTTGTACGGACTCCTCGGTGAGTGAGTATGAATCGATCTTGGCCGGTTTTTCTAATCCTACATTATATGTATCTTGAGCAACAAAATATTCAATAACTGGTTGCTTGCTTCCTCGTCGGTGAGGTGTTTTGATGGTGCTGTTATCCAAAATATGGATGTCTTGGTATGTCTAGTGGAGAAATGTGGAAAATTTTAACTGTCAAAGGCTATAAGAGTAAGACTGAAGACTATGGATGGACTGTGTGAAGGTTGATATAGCCAGAAAGGTGTCTGATCAGATGATAATAGAGAATTATAGAAGAAGACATGCTGCCTGACCACAAATAAATTGGGAAAAAAGTGAATGATGATGATAATCTTTCATTGGCAAGCCATTTATACTATGGTTTCCCAACACCAAAGAGGTTCAAAAGATAAGCTCATTCTAAAACACTTACCAATCAATTATAGTTTGTATTTATACAATAAAACATCAATGTTTTACAACATGTCTGAATATTTTTACATTCATGAGATTTATGACCTATTGAGGTAATTTATAAGCTTACTCAAATCAAATCAAATCAAATCAAATCATTTATTTCAATTAGACCATTACAGGCACTTTTGAATGTCAAGAAACAAAATGAATCTACAGTCCCGGTCACAAGGCATAATAACTTGTGAAAGTACTGCAGTTGCCCATTCCAAAGCGTTGATCTCTATGGAGAAGAATGGGCAAGAAACTCCATGGACACTCTTTTAAATTCTAATATTTTTACAAAATAGTATTTACATCATTCGTGTTGAGATTATACAAATATGTGAGAACGATGTAGAAAGACGTGCACAGTAAGAGCGTCCAGAGTAAATAAAAAACAAAATTCAATTTAAATCTAAATAAATTAAAAATGACCGTGGTAGTTAAAAAATGACCAGTCCCAACTGACAGCGCCCGTTCACGAACATGACGTATGGATCAGCCCCATTCAGCTCGACCATTTTGAAGGGAGCTAAATGACCCGACACACCCGCCACCATCAGCGAGACATTTAAGTGAGCATGACACTATTAACCACCAGGGCTTCGTCAAGTCAATGATAATACATAGCACTCACATATGGGCTTAATAATTATACAATACTAGAGAATTGATTCTATACATTGCAAAGATAGTCTTACAATCTTCTGCAGCTTCCACTATAGCTTCGGATACTTATTAATGAGTTTACCCCTATGCTTGAGGAGCAGGACCAGCATTGAGCCAAGCATTTTTATCATCAATATAATCCCCCAACACATACATACTATACATACTTGTTTACATTTGTATATATCTTGGATTCCTACCATTGCTAACTGAACTGAAGGTGTCAAAATTGCAAACAATTTATTTCCTATATCTTCTATTTCTATTATTGGAGAGCGAGGCCTCCTAGCGCTGGTATATCTTTTACTTAAAAGGAGATCCCTATGTAATATTTACTGTAAAAGTTGTAAAACCTTTTTTTTTTTTCAAGAAAAATATATTATTTAACACATATTTGGCTCAGGTTGCAGACTATAGCTCACTTCCACTAACAGAGTAAGAACAGCATAAGCAGATTATGCTAAATAAAATAAAACGGATAACTTGATGCTTAACTTATGTTTGAAAGCATCTAAAAGAAACCAATACAATTTTAAAGGCAAATATCTTTAGACATCATGTCCTCTAGAGTACTAGGTAAGGTGATGATGCCAATAAAAATATATAATTATGTTTTAGAGACTTCAAAGCAATTACCCCATTCACCAGCGGCGGCAGAGGCCGAGGCAGCGGCGCCGGCGCCTCCGCCCTTCTCAGGCCCAGCCACACCCTCAGCTATCAACATGTTGTCCAGACGCATCAGCTGAGGATCTGGAGGCTCTTCCTCTTGCGTGTTGCGGAGGGACAGTACTGGTGACAAATTAAGGTTTCCTTGTTAACTCTATTAAATAGTGTTTAATACATATTAAACCATCTTTAACATAGACTAGATGGGAACTGTTGTTACAATACTTTTCAGAATGAATGTTAAAGAAAACCTTAGTCCTAAGAGTTGCTATCTACAGAAAATAAAACAACAAAACAGAAGCTTCATCTCAGAGCTCTAGGCTGAAAGTTGTTTTTGGAACTGGTTTTCAATTTATACAAAATTCTGAATAAAGTAATCATTTGTATTTCAAATGTTCAAAAATTACTAATTAAAAGAAATTAAACTGTCATTATGTTATATTGACATACAGATATAAGCTACTTTAGGAGTACCTCTAAACATTCTATACCATATTACTAAAGCAGAGTCTGCATACAATAGATTTATGTAAACAATGAATGAATTTGTTAGTGTTAAGTTTGTGGTAAACAGTAGCACTACTTTATCAATATTTCCATGATTTTATAGATAACCACTACACTAAATTATTCAGAGCTATGTTGCAAAGTTTGAATCCTTAATCAAAGAGAGCCTTGCATTTAATGTGTATTTTGTGTTATTTTTTTTTGCAATCTATCTCAATCTATAGGCAGTTGATTGATTGACATGCCTCAATTTGAATTTTATTTGTGAATTCATCTAGTTCTTCATTCAATCTCGAAGAAAATTGAAAACACTCAAGAAACAAAGCCAGAGAGAAACTAGACTACGACTCGTACCCGTCGGTCGTAATGAAACGCATAACACACATACTTCAGGCACCGTAAATTCAGTAGCCACTAATGTAAATACGTCAGCTCGCTTACCTGTTTTCTCTTTGATTTCACACAACACTGAAAATAGGGCAGGCTTCATTCTGTGACAGTTTAGCGTGTGTTTTCTCGCTTGCGCTTCATCAAGACTCTGGTCTGTGATATTCATAATCTGCTGCAATATTTCCCCAATATCCTGCTTGCGCGCTTCGCCCTCACCCGAGGCCGGGGCTCCCTCGCCGCCAGGCAGCCCGTAGCCCTGCGGCCCCATAAGCCCGCCGCTGTGCGCCATCATCCTATTCGGATCGTCCATTGCTCTTCCGAGTAAACTCAATGCATAAATACACCTAAACTTACACTAAATACGTATACTGTTTTGTACGTTGTTAAAACGGATGTTTAGAAAAATAACTCAATAAAAATACAACAATGCTACACTGGGCGCTAAGCCACAGCTTCACCCCCCGTTCACCAACCAGCAATAAAATGGCCGACTCCTTTGTGCTGTCAAATCTGAAATTATTCGAAAAAGAAAACAAATAATTAAAACTATTCCTATCACGCTTCATCTCGCAATCATTTAGGCAGTGATTTAAAGTTAGAAAGAGATGGTAAACTACTATGTTGCCAGCTTTCGTGGAAGTCTTATGAGTTTTTTTTCTTTTGTTGGATGATAGCCAGACATCAATAACTTTTCCATCGATTTATCTTCCTTCTTTGCTTTTAAGGATAAAATTATTTTTTGAACAAAAAATGTCTCTGCTAATCACAGTATTTATTGATATGAATCACCTTTCATAAACACAAAATTACCAGCATGCATTTTCAGTACACAAAGCTTTTGAATTGCAATGAACGCAGAATTTATGTGGCGAGATACATTTGTCACATTGACATACCACTGTCACAATTCAATGTCGTTCCGTACCAAGAACGCAAGTAAAGCATTTCTTTGTAGTCGTACTCTGTTTCACTTGTGTTAATAATATTTATCTATCTCGCTCTTGTGCTCTATTTTGCCACAACTACAGGTACGGTTATTAGAGAGATTGTCAATTTCTTGAAATCTATCGTGGTTTCGTCATTCCACGCGATCAAAAAGCTAATAATTACCGGCTGCCAGATGGATTAATATTAACACACAGAAATTTTGCGTCTAGTTAAATGAGAAACGTTGTAGCATTAGTATATAAGTGTAGTGTATTTAGTAAACAACTTCCAATCGTATACAGTCAAGTCAGACCATCACATAACTATTGGGGCAGCAATAAACTTCACAGGAAGATCAAAATACCGAATCCTCAAAGAGAAATAATCATGGCTGATCCTAAAATTGAAGAAATCCTTGCGCCGCTTCGGGCCCTCGTTAAGGAACAGGGTGATTTAGTCAGAAAACTCAAAGAAGAAAAGGCTCCTGAAATAGACGTAAAGAAAGCCGTTGCTGAACTAAAAGCCAGGAAGAAAGTTCTAGAGGATAAAGAACTCAGCCTCGCTCCAACAGAAGAACTTTTTGATCGCGCGAAAATGGAGGACCTCATCAAAAGAAGATTCTTCTATGACCAGTCATTTGCTATCTATGGTGGCATTACTGGCCAGTTTGATTTTGGTCCTATGGGATGTGCTCTTAAAAGCAACATGATCCAACTGTGGAGAAAATATTTTATTCTACAGGAACAGATGTTGGAAGTAGATTGCTCAATTCTTACACCTGAGCCTGTACTTAAAGCATCTGGGCATGTGGAACGATTTGCTGACCTTATGACAAAAGATGTGAAGTCTGGAGAATGTTTCAGATTAGATCACTTGATCAAAGCTCATCTGGAGAAGATCAAGAGTGAGAAAAACACAACTGCAGAACTCAAAGCTGAAATTGAAGACATTCTTGTAAAGCTTGATGGTATGACAGCTGACCAGATGTCAGCCTTGATGCAGAGGTTCCAGATGAAATCACCTATCAGCGGCAATGACCTCACTCCACCTATTGAATTCAATCTCATGTTCAACACCCAGATTGGTCCCAGTGGATTAGTGAAAGGTTTTCTGAGACCTGAAACTGCTCAGGGTATCTTTGTCAACTTCAAACGTCTTCTAGAGTTCAACCAGGGCCGCCTTCCATTTGCTGCTGCACAGATTGGAAACTCATTCAGGAATGAAATCTCACCTCGCTCTGGTCTGCTGAGAGTGAGGGAATTCACAATGTGTGAAATTGAACACTTCTGTGACACTAAGGACCATCCCAAGTTTGAAACTTTGAAGGACACCCAGATGCTGTTTTACTCGGCTGATAGCCAGGAGCAAGGAAGACCTGCTGAGATCATGACAATTGGTGATGCTGTCTCCAAGGGCATTGTTAACAATGAGACTTTGGGCTATTTCATGGCCAGAATCCACTTGTACATGTTAGCTGTTGGAATTGACTCCAAAAAGTTGAGGTTTAGGCAACACATGGGCAATGAGATGGCTCACTATGCCTGTGACTGCTGGGATGCTGAGTGTCTCACCAGCTATGGCTGGGTAGAATGTGTAGGCTGTGCTGACAGGTCCGCTTATGACTTGACCCAGCACTCCAAGGCAACTGGCATCAGACTAGCAGCTGAAAAGAAACTGCCAGCCCCCAAACAGATTGAAGTGGTTGAACCTGTGCCCAACAAAGCAGCCATTGGCAAGGAGTTTAAGAAGGATGCCAAACTCATCAATGATGGACTAGCAGCAATGGACTCTGCAGGTTTGGATGACATGCAATCAAAGTTGGATGCTGATGGAGAATACATCCTCTCCACACCTGGTGGTGATTTCAAACTTACCCCTAAACTTGTCAGTGTGAAGAAGACTCAGAAGACTGTCCATGTTGAGGAAATTATACCCAGTGTAATTGAGCCTTCATTTGGTGTTGGCAGGATCCTGTATTCTATCTTGGAACATAACTTCAAAATGAGGGAGGGTGATGAACAGAGAACTTACTTCTCATTACCAGCTACAGTCGCGCCTATGAAGTGCGCCGTGCTGCCTCTGAGCGGCAACGCCGAGTTCCAGCCATTCGTCAGAGAACTGTCCCAGGGATTAATAGATGTGGATGTATCACACAAAGTTGACGACTCCTCCGGCTCCATTGGTCGCCGATACGCCAGAACTGACGAGCTGGGTGTGCCTTACGCTATTACTGTAGATTTCGACACCATCAAAGAACCCCATTCTGTGACATTGAGGGAAAGAGATAGCATGGGACAAGTGAGACTGCCATTGACTGATGTACCAACTGTTGTGAGAGATTTATCTAACAGCAAGATATCTTGGGCTAATGTGGAGCAGAAGTACCCCAAGTTTGAACAGCAGGAGGCCGCGAAAGGTGCTGCAGCGTAGAGCCACCTAGCTATTTGCACAAGAGCATAGATCTAAATAATATTTTCCATTGAATGTGTATTTATTGTTAGCTTTAAACTTGCCGTTTGTTCGCAATCATTCAAATACCTGGCTTTGTTTTTCAAGCATTTTTATTTTTACAATGGAATAAACAAAATAAAAAAAAAAGATTCTTTATCTTATGTTCCGAACATCACGAAAGAACACACAGCATGAACGGAGATTGTCGGAAATACGTTTTATCCAAGCAGTAACGATCCCGTGGGCCACGGGCCGACCCACAAGCAAAGCCTTGCGCAAAAGTTAGAATCACTTGCACGCAATTTTTACTCAATCATTATTTAATCATAAATTATGATAACTTAAAAGATAGTGAAAGTTATGCAATTACGATGATGATTCGATAACAAACGCATGTCATGGCGTAATACCGAGAAGAGCTGTTAGAACACCATGTGAAACGACAAATATTTTTTTTTGCATCTACATCAATTCAAAGACTGTCTTTTTCTTTGTCTGAGGTAAACAAAACAGTGCATTATGAATACTGTTCGTCTATCACACGAGTCATTGCATCCAAACCTTTCACTTACAACTTTCACAATACCTACAACCCTAAAACTCTATTGAAAGTTACGTTAGCATTTTCTCAGCTGTGTAATCTACATCACCTGTGCTAATTATAATTTGATATGCACAAATTAAAATTTAATTAAATTGAGAACTTTCATAACATGACCCAACTTGGATATTGCACTACACCTACTTGCAGTCGTTGACCTCATTTAAAATCTTTTTATTTTTGAATTCTATAACTTCACGCTTGTAATCCCTGTATCGTAAGACAGAGGTGTACCTAAAAGTAAACCCTTCAGAGCATATTGACTTTAACCGCGCACAAAACCAAGTTTCGTGTAACAGCATGTGTAAAATAACTCAGCCCATTGCAGGAATCGAACCTAACTCTTCATGCTCAGCAGTCGACAATGAGGCAGTTTTGTTCCACCTTGTTTAGATATCGATCGATATCCGCCACGTCTGCTGGTCTGCAGTTTCGTTGGTCAATTAATATTACACTGCATTAACCGTCAAGAGTTGATTTCTTTTGTGTTTCGTTAGAACTGAAAAAGTGTTAGAATCGGGGCAAATACAGGTCTACTAAAACAAAACAACAACATCGTGAACATCATTATTATTCATTCGTAAAGACACAATATAGTAACCATCTATGTTTAGTTGAACATTATTTAAAGCGGCGGTCTTTGGACCGTGATCGATGGCGTTGTCGATCGCGAGAACGGGACTTTTCGCGGTGGCGGTCGCGGCGGTCACGATCGCGACGGTCTCGGTCTCGGTCGCCGCGGTCAACTCGGTCCACTCTCTCTCGATCCCCTCGGTCAACTCTCTCTCGGTCCCCTCGATCAACCCTTTCTCGGTCCCCTCGGTCAACTCTCTCTCTATCGCCTCGCTCGCGGTCTCTGTCACGATCTCTGACGTCCCGCTCGTCACGTCTCGTTCTATCTTTTGTATATCTGAAATATAAAGAATGACAATTAATTCAAGGCATTGCAGCTCAGTTTCTTAAGATCAATTCATTTTAGAACATATTTCCGAATTTAGTACCCGACAACTCTGAAAGAAACAAACTCAGAGGTCAGTCTCTTAAGGTACGGACAAAAACCTTGGTTAACTTACAAAGGGGCTGGTGTCTGAGAAAGTTTCTTGAAAAAAGAACTACACAAATTTGAGTGGACCTGTCCAGTCAGTGCAAGCAATGATTTGCCACTTATCGTGTAGCTCCACTCATAACTAAAGGAGCTCAACATCAACAAACAGTACCAAAGAGTAAACCCATACTGGCAGTAGGAACATTTTAAGAAAATGACGAACCTGTCAATTTCGCCATAATCGCGTCTATCTCTGTCGTCGTGCTCCCTCCGGTCTGCGTCCATCCTAGGGTTGTACGCGTTCGCGCTAGCGCCGGCTCCGGGCGCTGCACCTGGTCCGCCGGCCGCATTGTTCCCGCCATTACTGCTACCTCCACCTCCGCGGAAGTTTGCAGCCGGCTTATTAGCTGCTATCTGCCTGTTGTGCTCTCCTAGCCTAGTATTTTTATGTGGTTTAATAAGATTGTTGAAAAAAGACATTGAAGTCATTGTAGCAATATCGTGCATTTTGTGCATTTTCGAGTAAAAATTACAATCGCGACAGTTATTTAGTATTTATTTAACAATTAAAGTTTGCAACAAGTTCCCTTAATCCACCACATAGCCTTACGACGGGATTTCGTCAGTAGACTGCACAGGCTTGCTAGAATCAATACAGTGAAATATTATGAAATAAAAAAATATTAAAGCTAAACCAAAATTATAATGCTACACATTTGATTAGCTTAACACATATTGCTAATGGTTTTTAGTAAAAAAAAAAACCAATACCTAAAGAAGATCTGTATAAAGAGTAACAAGTTACCTACTTCTGTTCAATCTGCTTTTGTATAGGCACCGGTATTCTGGGGAAGAGTGTGCTGAACCAGTCCAGCTTGATGAGCATCTGTCTCACCAGGGCGCCGATAGTCGTGGGACCTCCGCCACCCGCGCGTGGGTCTACCTCTTCCTCGTCGTCCAAGTAGTCTGCGTACCAGTCGAAGAGATCTGCTGGCGGTTGTGTGTATCGGATGTACATGAATCCTGAAAAGAGAAAACAAGCTGCTGAACAAATGGTGAAAACTCAATGATATACTTTTATTGAGGCGTTACTTTAGTTAGGTGTCGCTACTATTAGTGAAACAGGACCAAAGAACAGTTCAATAAATGTAATTGTTTTGGTTTAGTTGTTGAGATAACAGTATTTGGCAGTTTGATAATGAGTCAACATTAAATGTAACTATAGACGAAGAAGATCTACTCATACAATTTTTTTTCTAGAAACATAACAACATGCCATCTTTACCTTGAAATAACTGACAAAATCAGGATGAACCATGGTTCACACAAGTTCACAAGCACATCCAAATTTCACCAAGTTATCTTTAAGTTCCACATAAAACATGCTTGCTAGAAATATCTAGTAAAAAAAATGTTGTACTCATACCTACCAAGTGCTCTGATGTAAGGCGAGTCAGAATGCTGCAGGAGGCCATTGACTTGCTTGCGTGTGAGGCGCAATGTATACAGTTTGTATAGCAGGCAGAATGCTGTGGAGACGATGCCGCCGGCGCCTACACCACGCACCTGTAGACAAACAATCCCTTTGTTTCACATCTGGCAAATTAGATGTATAATGATGTGAATAATGAATGGAATATTTTGTTAAGATGATTAACCACATAATAAAACATTGTTTTTGACATACTACTTAATCATTAATATTGTTTTCCTGTTAGGACAATTGGACAACAATGAGCTTAGCTCGGCACTCAACAAGTGACTCAGTTTCAACAAAGATTTGTATTTGTGTTTAAACGGTTAATGTGTGGAAATTCATGTTGGTAATGACTGCATGGTTACAGACTTATCACTGCAATAAACCAAATAAGATGATGCTATTTGGCCAATTTGTTTTTCTATAATTTATAGGGTAGCTGAGAGCTTAGGTTGTTTTCAATGTGTTCATATATGGCTCACAGATCCAGCATGGGATGAAAAATTCCAAGCACAGATTGGACTTTTTGTAATGTATAGCTATTGCAGCTATCAGGTCTTTTAACATGAACAAATACACAAACTATGACACGGTTGAACATACTCACGCCGCCACACATGCCCGTCTGGCCGGCAGTCTTGCGGCTTCCTCTCTCCCAAGGCTCCAGGTGCTTCACCTGGTAGTAGATCTCGTCAACGACCTCGTGGTATGTCTTCAGCTTGAATAGGTGCACTGCAGATAATGGTAATCAATGAGATGTGGAACAAAGAAAACATCAATTCCATTTGTCTTTGTGTTGTTACTGTTTCTGATAAAGTTTTTATACTGCATGTAATAACTACAGGCTTTTAACACATTTCTGATATTTGGTTTTAGTAATTTATATTTAATGTTTTTCATACTTATGATGCCATATTACTATGAAATTAAAAATAGCGGGAAAATGTATGTCAGGCTCACACAGACGTTATATAGCAGACGTTTGATTTCTAGTTTGCAAGTCAGAAACAGTAACAGAAAAATAACGGTAACAAATGAAAGTAAAATAAAGTGGAACAAACGAAGTCCAAGCTCCTGTGCGTTGGTATGTTTGCTTACCTACCTTTGAAGTAGCTAGAGCCCTGTATATTTGCTAAGATAAGTGGGTTCAGGTTCATAGTCTGTTCATTACCCCATATTGGTAATACATTATGTTGCTTGCCCGTCTTTGCGGGCTTTTGCTGGTTGAACTCTGGAAAACAACAAATATTAGTGGACAAGTCCAAATACTAATCACTGGAATATTGGGCCGATACACACCTTCAACTTCTGACATTATACTACTTATAACACTATACTTATCATGTAAATAACTATTTAAAATGTTAATAGCACCGTCTTCAAACAAGGAAATTATAGGAAGCTACGTTTATTCACTAAAACAGAATTATTTCAAGATTTAGTTCTTTTTGATTTTGACAAAACAAAGTAAACCACAATGGCCGCCAATGAATGAACTTGAATGACGCTTGATGAACGTACGATAAAAAAAGAAAACGGAAATACGAATGAAACTTACAACGATATCATTATATTCTTGCCATATTAAAAAACCCTAATTTGGTTAGTCACAACATTTTTGAAAATATTGCTTAAAAACAAGGATTTAATTAGATATTGAATGATGGTTTGGAAATTTTGAAAATAAAATTATGATCTTATATATTTTGAATATGGCAATGTATTTTAAAAACCTTTTGCAACAGGTCAAAAAGCAAAGTGATAAAAGTTCTAATACCATGTCTTTTAGATGTCATGTAAATTATCAGGAAGCTCTCTCGAGCAAGAGCTGGCAGCCTTGCTCTATATGCTAAAATCATTTTATGTGTTATGTATCTGTGAGAGAGCTAGAGGCAGTCTACCTTCAAGTATATTTTACAAGAAAAACATGCCTCCTAATAATACAGCTGATATTTTTTTAAGTAAAAGAAAACTTGCACCATGTAAGAAAAATAATAAAACATAACAATGTCTTACAGATTACATATATTAAAAAAGTACATCATATAATTAACTTTAATATTTAAATTATTTTCAGACTCCATCATCAGCTGTTCTCACTGGTAATACAGCTCCAGATTCATCCCGTCGTGAATTTCATCTGTTTGGATGTTAAGGAAAGTGTCTTGTTTTGATGCAGTTAATAATAACTCTATATTGACCAAAGACCTAAACAATTCAATAAAAAAATATTGAACCATGTAGATATTATATTTACTAATTATAAACTAAACTACACCAATGGACTTGGTTTCAACAGTTTCAAATTGTGTTGTGTGTGTTGTCAAAAGGTAGTTTTCCCACTTTTTTTTTCAGAATATTAATTAATGTCTCCTGCAGTAATTGAGTTACTACTGCCAAATTTAAATTAGAACATAAAATTGATTTGGGTTAAGCTAGAATAACAAGCTCATTATAAAAGGATACAGTCAGACAGTTTGATGTGGTCCTTGAATACTGTGTACCACTTCTTTAGGACTATTTTGTCGTATCTTGTGCCAGTTTGTGCTGCTATTAACTTCTTGAGGTCACCAACTGTATCGTCAGGGTTGCATTTTACTCTCACTTTCTTCCCAAGACGGTCATTACAAGTGACTTCCAGCATCTTCTGAAAATTAGGTTATCCAGATCAAAGATTACTATTATTGTAACGTATTTTTTTTTGTGAATTCTTTCTTGGAACAACTACTAATATTCAATCTTTACTATTTCGTTAGAGTAACCGATAAAGCGCACACTTACTCTTTTATTTTCACAGTAAACCTATATATAAATAATTCACAACACAATGTTTAGAAATCACGTCTTGACGCACACTCGATGACACTAATTCCATTTAGTTTGTGCGGTTTGCCGTTTCCAACGCGGTAAAGTTTTATTGTTTATTATGTGTTCTCTGTATATGGAATCTTGAAAACATTTAAGTAAAGTAAAATGCAAATAGATATAGAATAGAAGCAAGAAATTAGAGCTATTGTAGTTCAAAAATTTCCATAAAAATAAGACAGCAAGCATTAAAATTTTCTTTTGATAAAGATACAAAACGTTCCTATCAGTTTGACGTTTATCGCACACAAGCGAGCGTTCAAATAAAAACATCCGGGTCGTTCTCCAAATCTTTAGTAAAAAGCCACTTAAATTAAAAGTAACTTTTCCAGAGCAATAGCTTAAATAAATTTCAAATTAATTTTGTAGCAAATATTTTATTTATATTCAGTAAACAAGAGATAATTTACCAGAACTGATTTTGTTGGACAGGAAGTGTATTCCAACTGTCCACACGTCATTCGACGGCGAAGGTCTGACGTGACGGTTCCGACGGGCAGTGAAATTTCATTTTTTAGTGAATGTGCTTGTGAAACGGTTTTGAAAAATGCAAATTCCAACCGAATATGTGTCTACAGCCGAGGACGTTGCAGATCAGGTAAGCGTCATATTGAGATTTTCCGTGTGATAGCTGTTGAATTAGTTTAAACTAGGTAAATTGAAAACGTACTTTGGATAGGATTGTCACGTCACCGAACTTATTTTCTTGTTGGCGCTTCTTGAATGAGTTGAAATACATATGTAAGATAATAAAAATAGTATAGCAATGAAGCTGCATGGTTGCCAAGTTAATAAAAAATATCGTATCAAGATGCGTCAGTAATGTTCAGTGACAAAATGCAACAGCATTGTATGTTTGTAGTCCTACAGATGTCTCACCCTTTAACCTACTTATCTTCTGATTTCATGAGTTAAATTCAAGGTATTATAAACCAATGCACAGTAATTCTCATTCCAAACAAAATTCAAGCCTACTTGAGGGCAATTTTTACTCGAAAATAAGGTACATACCCAAAAAATTAAAGTGAAAACACTATGTATACGGCACTAAGTTACTACTGAATCTTTTTATAAACCTCTTAGAGACAGTAAAACATATGAGTATACCATTAATACATTTCACCAGAAATAATCTCCCAATAAGATTTAACTTCTAGACTGTACCAAATCTGAAACATTAATATTTTGTTATGGGGCATGAACAATGTGTATATAACATTATTGGAAAACATACTTTATCTTTCTAAACAGGCTGTAACTTACTGTTTTATAGTTTAGATAAAAACATTTCACTAAAATGTGATTTTTAGCTGATTTGCTATTAAGTCTTAGTAAATTTGATATCTTTCACTAAAGGGGCATTTTCTTTCATTACATTACTTAACAAGAATGAAAAATATGCAATACCTTGGATGCAATTGAAGTCACAAACCTGTTTTAAAAGTAAAATAACCTTTAAAATCATTTATTTGGTGTGTCCAGTTGTTTCTGCTGCTCATCTCCATAGTGTCTTAGGATTATGTTATATTTATAGCTTCTTCTTCAATAAATGGGCTATCCAACACTGAAAGAATTTTTCAAATAGATCCAGTAGTTCAAAGATTAGATATAGATTAGATATATTATTAGCTGAGTTTTTGAAAAGTACACAAACCAACTTAACATTTTATAAATATAGATTATTCAGATAAGGTTACATTGCATTTTTTTAAACATAAACAAGTTCAATTTGCAAACATTTTTTTTTTACATACTAGCTAATGTGACATTGCACATTTTATTGGTTGTGAATGAATCAGGGATGAAAGTAGTTATAACTTTTAAAGATTTGTTACTATTTTTGTGATTGAAAGCCTTTGTGGCCATTCAATAATTCAAACTTAAACTAAAATTTTGCATTGAGCCCATAGACTAGAGATCACTTTTACTTTTAGCACCTTTCACTTGTTTCATGTGTATTTAGTCTCTGATTTCCGGCATGTTACATCTATTATTAGATACACATATTGTTGTTTATGTACTAACACCACATAAGTAACTTTTTGGCTGTTTTGACATTTTGATGCCATTCGTCAGAGAATCTGAAGACACATTTTTTAGCCAAGTGTTTCTACATTAGGCAAAACTATAATAAAGTATACAGACAGTTAATTGGTATAATTATAGTATCTCTACAAAATTACGTGATTTTTCTCTTTCCTGAAAAGTTACTATTTTTGATTTATGTGGTGTTAGAACTTTAACAACAATATGTATACTTTAAAAGTTAGTAAAAAATGTGAGAAAAGTGCCCAATCCTTTTGAATACTTCTGTTAGATTTCTGTTCCCGCAGTTGACCACATTCTTCTCTGGCCCTTATTTCATATCAATCCAGGTTGTATAAGCATCTCTTTTTCATTACGGTTTGTGCTCACATTTCATTCGAAGTTTTAGTCTGGTACTTATATGCGAGGACTTGTAATTGGCTTACTGTTGTCTATGGTTCCTTACTTTTTTATATTAAGTTTCTTTTTAGCTGTAAGTTCTCCATACTGTAATAAATAAATAAATTACTTGTCTGTTCATAGTAATATCAGAAAGCACTTGATAGCTATATAAGTAAGAGTCTGAATGTTGAGCCAAACCTCTTAAATTTTGTCTCACAATTGATAGCATTAGATGAGACTCAAACATAACTGCACAAAATGTCTAAATCAAAATATTTTTATTACCTATGCCTATGCCAATTAAAATGTTAGCTAAATCTTCAACCTTTAGCACATGTTGATGACAGAAAATTGAATGATGAAGGTGATTGGGTAATTTGACATATGGCAAGATAATAGTATTAAAAGAATTATGTAAAGCTAATGTGCTGTATCTTATCTTTCATATCACATAATAATTTTTCAACAGAGACATAGAAATATATGAACTTTAAGGAGTAAGTTGATATTGATAAGCAGAGTAATTTTTATCTGTAGGCACATTTGTAACTTGTTTTCAAAATCAAGTTTACAAATGCAGATATGGATAGTTATGTATGTGTCAATTTAATGTTTAAGTTTATTACCTTAATATGTACACAAGAGGGCACATCAACCTCTCTATTATAACCTGATCATTCTACTACTTGATGACACGGTTGGCGCAGTAGCTGCGCGATCGACTGCTGCGCTGCGTGTTGCGGGTTCAATCCCCGCACGGAACAAATATTTGTATGAGATATGTAATTGTTTCGGGTCTGACTGTTTGTGTATGTGAGTTTAAATGTTTGTAAACGCACCCACGTTACAGGAGAAAATCCTAGTGTGGTGTAACATTTGTTTAAAAAAAAAGCTATGGATCGATTTTATCCTGATCTCTCTACTATTAAAATTTTATACAATTTCTTGACTTGTATTCTCATAATATGAGAATACAAGTCAAGAAATAGTATTGTATATCATGATTTGCGCTGCAATTCTGCAACACCACATTCAAAACACATTATTGTATGTCTAAGAATGCTTCATTCAATTAATCATAGTAAAGTCATAATTACTCTTATATTTTAAACATTAACAAGATGTTGATTTGGTCATCAATAATGATTTATGTACAGACATGTTTAAACCTGTAATATTTCAAAGTTATATATCTTTTAAATTAAACAAAATGATAACTCTGTCATGGTGACTGTCAAGTTGCAATATTATTAATAATCTCTGTCTCTAGGCCAACAAAGACAACAGCCTGTATATTTTGTTATAGATTAATTAGAACCAAGATTACATTTTCAGATAGTTTGTCTGAAAATGTTTATTATTTACATACCAATGAGTTTCTAGAGGTTTGTTTATGAGTTTAGTCTAGTCTAGTTTCGAAAAAACTCGCACATTTTTGTTTAACTTATATGCACTGTCTGGCTGTTGTAATTGGACATTGCCCCTTCGTAACTGATATGACAATATTGTTGAAATACTTTTCCTTATAGGATTAAATAATCCATGTTTGAATGTGAACTAAACAACATCTAAGTGTGTAGATGATATTCGTTCCGATCAACGCCGAGAGTTCAATTTCCAACGCTGCAATCATATTTTGGCGTTTATTTAAGCAACGCTTAGTGTTGATGAAAACGGGAACAAATCGCCGTGCAAAGTTTCTCGAACTTTATTAGGGTAGGCTTTTCAGTCTTTCCTCTTGCATCTGAATACTAGTACAGTAGTACATGGAGCGAATGCCCATCGATCCACTAAAATCCAGTTAGTACTGCATCAAAATCCAAATATTTTTACACACATGGGCACTTATAAAACGTCGAGAAAAGGTGCATAATCAACAAATATCTTACCCCGCTCCGGGCGGAGCGGGGGGAGTGGCAGTGTTTTTGTGACTAAAACCGGAGAAACAACAGAACAGGAGTATGCTGCTTCTTTTGCCCTTTATGTTCGAAAGCCCGCAACCCTGGCAGATACGGTACCTCTAGCTAAGGCCCAGACTACACCAAAGCGGAGAGCAGCGGAGCGGAGAGGAGATGGGCGCAAACCGACCAATCACATTGCTTTAAATCTACATTGCGTCTCTTCATCTTTCCTGTGATTGGTTGACTCTTGCACATCTCTCCGCTCCGCTGCTCTCCGCTTTGGTGGAGACCGGGCCTAAGACTGGTTGACTTGGTCGGCACGGCGCATTTATATTAAACATGCATGTTTTATAATAATGACGAAGACGTTATATTAGAAACTAGTTTTTTCTACACGGTAGAAAGGTGAAAGTGTGTTGAACTGCTTGTTATTGCGTCATTCATATAAACACTTTTGCTTTCGAAGGCCATGTTCTTAGAACTACAAAAAAACGTTCAAGTTTCGTAAAAGCTAATCGCATGGCTAAATATCCCAGTAATAATTTATTAGCTGTGACAGCGGTTTCATCCGCTGCATCTCCTTTCGTAGCGTGATGCTATACACACATATTATGGGCTATCTAAAACTAAAAATAGGATTAATAAAATCCTGAGAGAAGCGTAAAAGCAAACTAACTGTTCAGCTTTATTATATTAGTATTACTACCGACCCGCCCACACTTCGCACGGGTGCAATACACATGTTAATATTATACACTAGTTTCCGCCCACGACTTCGTCCGCGTGGCGTAGTTACTTTGGGCTAACACTAACTTTAACCCGCGTGATGTACGAAAAAAAAAACTTTATCTCTCCTTTTCTTCCCTCTTTTCCCCCTTATCTCATTTAAAAAAATAGCCTATGTCCGTCTCAAGGGTTTCAACTATATCTGTGCCAAAATTCATCAAAATCGGTTTGGCCATTTAGGCGTGAAGACGTAACAAACAAACTCACTTTCGCTTTTATAATATTAGTAAGGATATAAACCTCCCTCTTGAATCACTATCTATTGCTGAAAACTGCGTGCTCAAACCCGTGGAGTATTTTAAAAGATCACAGACAGCGGATGCAACTTCATTTTTTACTGTGTGAAGATTTGGTATTAATACTAAAAAGCAGTTCTTGGCCGTTATCTTAGAAGATGCGTGCACTTTGTCCTGAAAGAATATTTATAATGGATCAAAGATTTGCAAAAACTCGAACTAAGCTTACATTTGCATCCCGGGTTGCGGGTTGTTCGAAAGAGATACTGCGGCCCCGGCACGTAAAGGGCAACAGAAGGAACATGGGTGGGTTTTAGTCTGACACTGTTATTTGATGATTACCTACCCATGTGCAAAAAAACCTACATTTGCATGTTCGCATTTTAACGCATCGACTTCTCGCCCCACACAGGATTTTCAACCCTTTTTTTGTTTCTGAAGGTTTGAAATCCAAGATTGCGTAAACAGCATTGTATATGCCTTTAATTGAATTGTCGACACTCGGCTCATAGTTTTAAGTTGAAAATCCATGCACGGAAACCGCACATATTTGCTTTCCACGAATTTGAAAGTAATTCCAAAATGTCCAAATGACATCCTGCCACGAGTCGCTTGTTCGAATCGGCGCGGCGTTTATTATGCCATTCGAATTAATGACGAGTAGAGTCATAAAACTGTTGAACCTTCTGTAATCGCGTGTCGGTGACGAATTGGTGCACTCTTTATAATTGAAAACTCGAGTAATTTGCTAATACATACTTCTAATATTGTAATGTACTAATTAGCTGGCCGGCAACTTATAAGACTGCACTTGCAACTATTTGGTGTTTGTGTATTTTAAGAGTAAAACTTTTTTTTATTTTTTTGGGGACTGGATATCATCAAATAACTTCCCCCGCTCTGGACGGAGCGAGGAGGAGTGTCAGACTTGTACTGCCTAAAACCCACCCATGTTCCTTCTATTGCCCTCTACGTTCCGGGGCCGCGGTATCTCTTTCGAACAACCCGCAACCCCGGTAGGCGGTGGCCCTGGCAGGCCCCTTGAAACTTAATTTGTTAAAACACTTAAAAAAAACAGGATTTTTTAATTCGACTGTTTTTTGTGTGTTTGTTACGCGATTTCTCCGACAATCGTGGACCGAGTTTCAATCGACAGGGTACACTTCCGAAGGGGCCCCATATCCTTACTAATATTATAAAAGCGAAAGTGAGTTTGTTTGTTTGTTTATTTGTTTGTTTGTTTGTTACCTCTTCACGCTTTAATGGCTAAACCGATTTTGATGAAATTTGGTACAGAGATAGTTGGGAACCAGGAGACGGACATAGGCTAATATTTTTTTGAAAAAAGTGGGATGTGAGGGAGAAAGAGGGAAGAAAAGGGAAAACTTAGCGTTGCTATTACAAATCAATAAGGCGCAAGGGGAACTGTGTTACCCCGAATTAAACGCGAGCGAAGCCGCGGGCAAAAGCTAGTCAATTATAATTTCTATATTGGTTCGGTAGTATATCGAGTTATCTTCTATAATAAATATATTTCCTTCTGATGTTTGTGGATGATAACTCTTCGTTACGTTGTAAGTTAGAATCGAATATGTTAATTTATTTGTAGCCATCTTTATTATCCGGGACATCACTAGGTCAGGTTCCGTTAGATTAACATCTTCCAAAAATAAAGGTTTAATTAAAGGATGTTAAACATTCAGCTGTGTATGCTTTTAATCATTTGAGTAAAAAGCAAGTCATTGCTTCTCAAACAACTTTTGGCCGTCTGCCCTTAAAACGATTAGGACGAAAGTCAATGTCTCTTCGTTACTCTCGACGCGACTTATCGATGTCAGAGACCAATGAGGGCAAGCAGAATTATACGCTATCGTGCTGTGCTAATAACATACATGTAAATTGTCTATGCTCATGAGCATCATCCAACAGCTGTCGTCCTATACCTTACTAGCTTTTGCCCGCGGCTTCGCTCGCGTTAAATTCGGTAGCGCCCTATTGATTTGTAATAGCAACGCTAAGTTTTACCGTTTCTTCCCTCTTTCACCCTCATATCCCACTCTTTTTAAAAAAAATAATAGCCTATGTCCGTCTCCTGGTTCCCAACTAAGCCATTAAAGCGTGAAGAGGTAACAAACAAACAAACTCACTTTCGCTTTTATAATATTAGCAAGGATTAGGGATGTAATACGGTTTTTCTTTGCTGCCCTTTCAAACGTCACGTTTTCTCCTTTTTCCAATATATTATTTCTCATACAAACCATCCATCTTTCTTTTTGTCTTTCTTTTCCTTCAATCAACATTTATATCTCATCATGTCCATAGGAAGGCAGACGACTCTCTTTCATCTTTTCTCTCATTTGTTTATCATTCATTCATTTCATTCATTTTGACGGGCCTATTGGTCTATTGGTTAGTGGCCCTGACTGCTGAGCCGGAGGTCGTGGGTTCGATTCCCACCCAGGACAAACTTTGTGTGATGAGCATGATTGTTTGTTCTGTGTCTGGGTGTGATTTATCTATGATATGTATGTATTTATAAATTATTTAAGTATGTATATCAGTTGTCTGGTTACCATAACACAAGCTCTGCTTAGCTTGGGATCAGATAGCCGTGTGTGAGTTGTCCCAAGATATTTATTTATTTATTTCAATATCCATTTTAGTCACTTCCATAGTATATCTCAAGATTCTCATCTCTGCTGCATGCAAAGGTTTTTATCCGTCATCTTCACTGCCCAGCTGTCCGATTATAAATCAGAAAGAAGTTATGTAGGTACTGTTTTTAATACTGAACACACATAATATTTTATTGAATTTCGTAGCCGACGTGCAAAGATAACTCTTATAATTTCGTCATACTTATGTCCGTCTGACCCTCGAGCCGGAAGTGTCGCAGCCATTTTACGCGGACACTATTTGTACAATATTGATGAGAATTGCAATGAATATGTAGGTGTACTGCTCGTCACTACACAATGGTGCAGTGCGTGGACTGACACGCACTTGTTCGGATTTTGTTCACTCATATTCTTCCCTTGATCAAAATCAAAACCGACCAGATTTGAGGTCTCCATTTTTTCTATGCAAGTTTTTGATTGATAACTCGGATACAAGTACATATTATATGAATCTGCAAAAGTTCAGGTGACGTGACACTAGCAGTACCTGAACATTTTAGCTGTTCTAAAATCAAATATTTTCATTTCACATAGGCCTACATGGGCACTTATAAAACGTCGAGAAAAGGTGCCCAGTTCGGGTTGATCGATTTCTATGGAGAAGAACCGGCAAGAAACTTCTTGGTTACTTTTTAGGGTTCCGTAGTCAACTAGGAACCCTTATAGTTTCGCCATGTCTGTCTGTCCGTCCGTCCGTCCGTCCGTCCTCGCTTAATCTCTGTGACCGTTAGCACTAGAAAGCTGAAATTTGGTACCAATATGTATATCAATCACGCCGACAAAGTGGTAAAATAAAAATTTTAAAAAAATGTTTTATTAGGGTAGCCACCCCATATGTAAAGTAGGAAGTGATTTTTTTTTAATTTCAACCCTAACGTGTGATATATTGTTGGAAAGGTATTTAAAAATGAATAGGGGTTTACTAAGATCATTTTTTGATTATATCATTAATTTCGGAAATAATCGCTCCAAAAGTAAAAAACAATGTGTCCCCCCCCCCTCTAACTTTTGAACCTTAAGTTTAGAAAATATGAAAAAAACCTGAAAAGTAGAACTTTATAAGGACTTTCTATGAAAATTATTTTGAACTTGATTGACACAACAGTTTTTGTACAAAAAAGATAAAAAGTTGTACAAAATAATTTCTGGACTAAGTTTGTAGTATAATCGTATATGCAAGCATTTTTTGTAACTTTGTTTACATATTTTACTATCCTGAACGTATCTTTTTTCAAACAAAAAAAGAATTATTGAAATCGATTCACACAATCCAAAATTACCACCGAAATTGCACATCTTTGTATTAATTAGTAACCCAATACCCCGAGAGATGGCGCTGTAGGTACTTATTACATAGGATCGGGTATTACCGAATTTTTCGGTTGGCCTCATAACTGGGAACACTTATTGTGACGGACGGGAAACTACGGAACCCTACACTGAGCGTGGCCCGACACGCTCTTGGCCGGTTTTTTAAAATCATTTGGTTTTACAATGTTGTTGTTACAGCGTTAGTAGTTAAGTATGAGAGGATAGAGTAGGCCCGACAAATAAGTCATTGCTTACTAAAACAATGAAACTTCTAACACATCGTTCTGATACCGAATAAGGCTATTATTAACCTTCTCTCTCTTCTCCAAAGGTGATCCGCAAAGGCAAGAATGTGCTACCGACGGTGGCGCGGCTGTGCCTCATCTCCACATTCCTCGAGGATGGACTCCGTATGTGGTTCCAGTGGTCCGAACAGCGCGACTATATGGACATGTCGTGGGGCTGCGGAAAGTTCCTCGCCACCATGTTTGTTGTGAGTTATGTTTTTAAAACACTTTTATTAGCTTCACTTGTAACTATGTATGTAAGACAATCTTGGAATCTTAATTTGACCCACTTCCCGGTCTTCGATTAGGATGAAATTTTGCACACGCTCTGAGTTCTGTTGACAATACATGGCTAGCTAGGACGCGTCATTACAAATCCAATCCTCCCCAAGATGGCGGACTGGCAGTTTGAAATCCACCCCCATGATATGAAATGAAAGGGTTTGCTGTCAGGCATACGAAAAAAAAAATAGTCACGTGACTTAAAATCCAATATGGCGAAGTTTTGTAATTTTAGTGCGTGCTAAAATCATGTTTTTTAGTTTTTTAAACTATTATTTTTGGACAAAACGCTCCATTTGTAATTTTTAGTGCGTGCTAAACTTTAATTTCGATATGGTCATCACATTAACCTAGAAATGTGGTCTGCTGCTTAACGGGGTGCTCCTTTGGATGCCTTGGTCCTATGGCTACTCTCTAAGGTCCCTGTTTGCGGTACAGCAGCCCGCTGAGGGTATCAAATTAATTGTGAGTTGACGACAGCTTTTATTTACAGGCTGATTTTATTCTTGTTTTATATCTTTCAATCTTACTTTGGTAAAATCAACTGTTAAGGTATGTATGATATTTCGAAGTTTACCGACAGCATAAATTAAATCTTCGCAGAAGCCGTATAAGTCAGACGGATTAGTGTTCATTATTCTTCTTTAATAAGCGGATTATTTTCCAATGCCATATTAATTACTAATGTCTAAGGCTTGCGACAATCTGAGCAACGTGATTGTGTACAGAATTATCCACATGTTGTTTTAAATAAATATCTTGGGACAACTCACACACGGCTATCTGATCCCAAGCTAAGCAGAGCTTGTGTTATGGTAACCATACAACTGATATACATACATATATAAGTTATAAATACATACATATTATAGATAAATCACACCCACAGAACAAACAATCATGCTCATCACACAAAGTAGCGCTTGTTATGTGCCAAAAAAAGCGTATGACTAGAAAATCCAAAGAACATCGTTTCTTATGAATGACACTGGGGAAGGCCTGAAAATCTGGTAATTCTAGTTCCGTATCAAATAACAATTTAATTTGTGATTGCTTATCAGTTATTACATTTTTTTTCAACGAGCTCTCATTTATATCTTTAGTTTTACCTAAACGTTTTGTTATGATAAGTTCTTTAATGCTATAAGTACCTATATTTTTTTATTTACTTTGTATTGCAATTTTTTTCATATAAATTAACCAAATTAGAGTATACCTTTAACCTGCGTGATGATCGAAAAAACAATTATCGTTCTCTCCTCTTTTCTGCCCTCTTTCTCTCCCTATCTCTCATATTATAAAAGAGAAAGTGAGTTTGTTTGTTACTTCTTCACTTCTAAATGGCTAAACCGATATTGACGAATTTTGGTACAGAGATAATTGGGCCAGGGTCCCAATTATGTCTAGACGGAGATGGCATTTTTTTTTAAAAGAGTGGTAAAAGGGGAATGATAATTGTTTTTTTCATCATCAGTAGACCTACTATGACATCTTAAAGCAGAACTTATTCCACTGAGTGAAAGAGATGGTGCTAGACACCCTGTATAGCTCTGTCTCTTTCCCTCAGCGGAATAAATTCTGCTTTATCACGTCATGGTAGGGTAGCTGTTCATCGCGCAGGTTAAAGTTTAGCGTTAGCCCAAAGTAACTATGCCACGCGGACGAAGTCGCGGCGGAAGCTAGTCTAATATATAACAGACAACTAACTCACATTTATGTTTATAATTGCAGCATGCGTTAGTAAGTTGAACAACAATTATAAATTGTTGAATTGGCACAGCACCTGTTTTGTTATTTGCACAGCATCTTGTGTTTGTTCACAAAATATGTAAATATAATTATCAATTATTGATTTAATATTTACTACATTGTTATGAGTGGGTAAAATAACTACTTTTGTTTTGCATTGTTACTAACGTGTGAATACATTTTTGCGTAATTAAACCTTTAATTAGCAGTTACTAGTAGTCTTAACTTATAGGAACAAAAGCTGACATCTAAACTCGTATTGAAAGACTCATCTTAGGGTCTTTTACCGCTACGTTTTTTTTCTCAGCGCTCATTGGTCAATTGGTCGGTGTATATCGACTTCGCAGACCCGAAATTGCAGCGTAGTTTTAATACAAAAAAATATTTTTTCACTTACTATGTAACTTTCAAATACTATTCCGATACATAATTTCATAGAAAAACACAGTTGAAATCATAATTTAGTGTCACATTCGTGTTTATTTTACTAGCCAATTAATTTATATCATGTTTTGTTTTTAACACAGACGGTCATTTGTTCAACTTTTATAAAATAATATTTCATGGTGTTCTTTCTTAAATTTGTAGATTTTTAGACGTTCATAAAATATCAAAAATTGTAAAAGCTTTAGCGCCATGGTAGCTTACGAAAATAAATTTTTCTTACGTTTTTTTTTGCATTCTACTGGTCAGCGTCAAGTTTTATGTTGATTAAAATATAATTCGCGACCATGACACGTATTTATTATCAGAATTACAATAATTGAACACGGGAAGCCCCTTAAGTCAAAAAATTGTTTAGCTCAGTTATACTCAGTTGTAATGGTAACGGTTCAAACGGCTAACCAAATCGTATTCGTAATTTGAAGATGCATTTCTGTAGTACTCAGTAACCCGTTTGTCTGAGAAATGGTGCCAAAGAGAAACCATTTACGTTACGTTTGTTTTTTTGCTTTTTGCAGGTCAGTGTATGTTGATTAAAATATAATTCACGACCATGACACGTATTTATTATCAGAATTACAATAAATGAACACGGGAAGCACCTTAAAACAATATATTGCTCAGCTCAGATACTCAGTTGTCATGGTAACGTTTCAAACGGCTCACAAAATCGTATTCGTAATTTGAAGATGCATTTCTGTAGTACTCTGTATCCCGTGTATGTCTAAATGGTGTCATTTTCAAGGAAATCCTTAAGTACTGACATATTTAATTAAGTATCATCGTTATCAGCTGACCGCAGACCGTTGTAACTTGTAATGGCCGCTCCTGTCTCCAGAGACACCTCGTTACGGCTGGCTGGCGGTTATGAGTCACTGTTGGCCGATTGATTAAATATTCAACGTTAGTATTTTTTTTTTTTTTCGTTTAGCATTTTAATCCTAATTATTCTATATTGGAAAAATGGCGCTATTAAAATATACGAAATTATTCAATGATTCCCAAAAATTTGGTTCGTTTAGTTTTAATAATCTTATTTTGATTATAATTAATGTCGAGAATTGTAGGATTAGTTCTTTGTTTAAATGCCATTATTTCAGTTTTATTTAGATTAATCTGTAAATTGTTATTATTAAGCCATTGAATAATTAAACTTAGCTACTGTTTATGTTATTTTCATAAGTGTTTGTATTTTTACCAGAAAATACTACAGTACAGCCATCAGCAAATAGGGTCATAGGATCTGGTATGCTTTTCGAAAGATCGTTTATATAACATAAAAAAAATTAGAGGTGTCAAGGGACACCCGAATGGAACGAAGTTCCTATAGAAATGAAAATATCTGGCTTACTTTCTATAAGAGACAGAGAGAGACAGACAGAGAAAAATGCGACGCTGCACAGCTTACAATAGCTTACTATAGCAAAAAGTGTCGTGACAACTTTTCGTAAGAATTTTTTCCGTCTAGCCCCCTTTCACAACGCGCGATAAGGAACTTCGTTCCAAAAATATTTCGTTGATATAGCATAACTTACTGGAGGAGTCTCAGTAAGTTGTACTTGTGTTGCGGCCATCTCGCTTTTTGTCTATTCCTAGACTTTTATTACCGTTTAAAACAAACAGCAATAATACGGAGGAGTATTACATGAGAATTTATATATTAGTTAAGCTCTATTCCACGTTAAAGAGAACTCTAGCCATTGTTAGTTAAAGCAAAAAGTAAGTAAGTTACAGTAAGCCAAATATTCAGTTATATTCGCACGTTTAAATACTATCCATGTGAATTTGAAATACGTACTTTGAGGTACAAGGTGAGAGAAGATGGGCAAATTGGCACTTATTTTTTTCTCTTCATCTTTATTTCCGTCTCGATTGTCGTCAAGTAAAATCTAAAACATCAGTCTTAAGAGTTATTACCGAAAATCCCTAACGTATATTATGTACGCTGCCCCGATAGTTAAAAAGACGTATCTAACAATTTTTCCAATTTTGAGTTATATAGGTACATTGCCGGAATCAGAAAAAAAATGCGCATCTGCCTGTATTTTTATTAAAATTAGATACTTTTTTGTAAGATACGTCTTTTTAACTATCGGGGACAGTTCCTTATTTCCCCCCTTATAAGGTTGAGAGAGCCTATTGTTGCGACTTATGCTCAATTACTCGACAGTAGAGGTTATCGAGTAACAGTATACTACGAAATATTGCCTATCCACCATACGTCACTTTATAAGGGAGCATTGTTATAAACTTTGCTGTTTCTATCACTACCGATCTATCAACAGGTTCAAAAAACCACAACGCTTTGGTTTGGGCGGGAAACTCATCTTGTTTGTGGTCTGTTGCCTTTATTTTTAAACGAAGAGAGTTGCTAAACATCTTTCCTGACCGGCCATGATGCACGGTATACGGAAGTATATCCCTTAGTATCCGGGAGTATATCCCAGAAGTATCCGAGAGTATATACCAGAAGTATCTAGAAGTATATAACATAGTATCCAAGAGTATATCACATAGTATCCAGGAGTATAGCCCAGAAATATTCAGGAGTATATCCCAGAAGTATCCGGGAGTATATGCCAAGTACTGCAGAGATAAAAACTATCGCTTTTATCAAAATAACTTCAGCCGTTAAGATTTGAAGAAGTGTAAAAGATATAGATTATTATTAAATAAGTGAATGAATAACGAAGTCTGTACCGTTATAATGCTCGCCCGTGACCATTTTCGGTGTTGGAGACTAACACACATTCATAATTTCACGCTGTTTTGGCACACTACTTTCGTTTCAACTACTTTCATGCGTGGCTCTTTAATTGGTCCGTCGTTTTCTATGCACTGGACCATTTTGAAGGATATCACGATAAACTACGTTCACACAGGCGTGTTTTGTACAATGCATAAAGCCGCGTTCAGAATAACACAGTGTATGTTCAGCTTTGAAAAAGAGTTCTATTGGATTCCCAATTTGCTCAATATTGACATCATCGCCTAGCCTTTTCCCAACTATGTTAGGGTCGGCTTCCAGTCTAACTGGATTCAGTTTCAACTGATGTATCAGTATTTTCCATGGAGCGACTGCCTATCTGACCTCCACAACCCAGTTAGTACTGGGTAATGCCCCCCTGGTAACACTGGTTGTCAGACTTTCGGAACACTTGACTACCTGTAACGACTGTCAAAAATCTACAAATGACAATCGGGACCAACGGCTTAACGTGCTTTCCGAGGCACGGAGGAAACTCGGTATGTAACGGGTGGTCACCCATCCACAGACCAACCTAGGCAAGCGCGGCTTAACCTAAAGATCGACCCGAGGGGCTGCTATTATTTAGCCATGAGCTCCTAATTCTTTGCTCAATACCGCAAATTGAAAATTCAGCTTTCGTTTTGGCAGTTTAAAACTTCAAATACATTCATTGCGTTATTTGCATTGTTGAGATTTGGTAAACATGCGACGCAATGAATTAGGAATGTTGTTCAAATCGTTTGTATCGTTTATAAAAGTAACTCCCTCACCTTGAGCATTCCCGTGTAGTGTAGCAATCCAAGATTTGACTTCGTACAGAAACAAATTAATTTGATATGGTGGCCTAAAATGGCCGCTGTAGATGCACGTTGTTTGTCCGCGATGAACTCCTGAACTACTTAACCGAATTTAAATTAAATTGGCATACCGTGTGCAGTTTGATCCAACTTAAAATATAGGGTAGGTAGAGTAGATAGGGTAGGAAGGATAGGTAGATAGTTGCATTGCAACGCATGCACAGCTAGTAAT
The DNA here is from genome assembly GCA_958449745.1 of Ochropleura leucogaster. Classification (NCBI taxonomy): domain Eukaryota; kingdom Metazoa; phylum Arthropoda; class Insecta; order Lepidoptera; family Noctuidae; genus Ochropleura; species Ochropleura leucogaster. The sequence goes on from OY288203.1 coordinate 1,842,161, forward strand.
AATGTATGAATCACTTTACTATTGTAGATGCAGTTAATTTCCAAATTATAACGATATTCATATTGTTATTCTTAAAATACGATGACTAGATAAGAATAAGTCTGAAAGAGGCACCGTTACCTGAAAAGTAGTACGGTAATCGGTTGTCTTCGTATTGGCATGTACCTAATGCGGAGGAATGTTTTGAGTATGACTGTCGATGTTTGTTAAGACTGACTGACTGTGTAAAAGGTGATAAGGTAATTAAGAAGATGTCTGATGATATGACAAGTAATAGCGGAGTATGGAAGAATAAGACATGCTGTGAAGACCCAAATTAATCCTTACTAATATTATAAAAGTGAAAGTGAGTTCGTTTGTTTGTTACCTCTTCACGCTTTAATGGCTTAACCGATTTTGATGAATTTTGGTACATAGTGATAGTTGGGACCCCGGAGACGAACATAGGCTAATTTAAAAAAAAAAGTGAGAAAAGGGCGAGAAAGAGGGAAGAAAAGGGGAGAGAAAGATATTTTGTTTTTCGATCATCACGCGGGTTAGCGTTAGCCCAAAGTAACTAGTAACTATGCCACGTGGACGAAGTCGCGGGCGGAAGCTAGTTTGGAATAAGGGCAGGAAAATGATGATTATTGTTCCTTTTATGATTCTGCTAAAGCGACAATTTTACATATTACAAACGAATGCTCCCGGTGACCGCCATTACAGGATTGTGATGTTGGTTGATATTCCCTAAAAAAAACTTGACGGCCTTACGTAGCTGACAAAATGATTGACATGTTATGATGCATTCCGTTTATCGTTTTGGGACAGACCGTTCTATTAATAAGTAGAAATGTTTGGAAAATACTGGAACCATTATACATTATTCTACTTTTAGAAAATACTCTTTCTGTTCAGTGATCTTAAAGTTGTCTTCGTAATAACAGATGATTTCGTCATTAAGGCACTCAGCAGACGAAGAAACTTGGTGCTAGTTCCAGGAACAAAATGATCCAAATTACGGTGGTTGCGATTTTAAAAATGAACGAATGTGTGTGTGGAGTGGGTGAGGGAGGTGTGAAGAGACTCGATGCGTTGCCAGATACGGACACCAGCAACTTGACAGAACTGGTACAAATTGGTTATTTACGGAAATAGGGATATGATTTTGTCATTGATTCCAGCTACTGAAAACTGTTGCGATCAGTGAAATTCAACTAGAGTTGCTTACCCCCGAATACTGAAACGTCACTCAAAATGTGAGGGCTGCTTAACATTTGAGCAGCTCTTAAACTTTAGATTTTGTATGGTCAAACGTCACTTCTGAGTCTCTGTTAAATTTAAGTGGGACTTGAATTTTTAGAGACGTTTCAGTATTCGGGGGGTCTCGCAATTGTACTGAACGCCTTTAATATAGTTCTCTTATCCTTTTTTTGCTTAGCAGTGACGATGACAAACATTTGAATGTTGATTATTTTGTTTACAGATAATAAACTTAGTTGGACAGCTGGGTGGGTGTGTGATGGTGCTGGGCAGGCTCAAGGTGGACATCGCGTGTGGAGTACTGTTCTTCATTGTTGTACTACAGGTAAGGAAACACAATAAAATCCTTACTAATATTATAAAAGCGAAAGTGAGTTTGTTTGTTACCTCCTTGAACCCTGGAGACGGACATAGGCTATTTTGTTTTTTCAAATAAAAAGGAGAAAGAGCAAAAACATAGCTTGGCTATTACAATAAATCAGGCAAGGGCAAAACTACGGGTAGCAGGTACTTACAAATCAGGAAATTGGAATCGTGGTAACCCGAATTTAACGCGAGCGAAGCCGCGGGCAAAAGCTAGTAATTGTGTATGCACATATTAACTCAATCTATTTGTTTAAAGTCATAAGAATACTCTATGTTAGTCTGCGTAATTCATGTTTGTAGTTCTTTTTTTGCCAATTTGGAAGTCAGTTTCAGGTTCTTCAAACCTACCAGACATTAGTATTGCTGGAGATTTTATTCCTCCACTTCTTTCCCAGCCCATTCGAAGTGGCGAAAGGTGGGCGTTTTGGAGGACCGTCTTGTGTACTCAAAGTGCTGATAATCAGCCTAATTTGAATAAATGACTTCTCAGTTCTCACTTAAATAGTATGTTGGTCTAAATGTGATTCGCGCGCGCATTATACGCGTGAAGTTATGTTATGTAACAGGCTAATCTACTAAAAAAAATATTAGTCCGTCTTTTAAAGTTACGTGAAACGTCACGCGTTGCTGCATTTTTTCGCAACAAGTGACGTAACTTTAATGGGCTACATCTTTGTCATTTTTGGTCTAATTTATAATAAAAAAAAATACGTGTCCCTTATTTTTGAATAATATAAAAGACGGACCAAATAGAATGTAATTATTTTGACCTTGGAAACTACCCTATTGTTGAACAAATGAATTACAAAGAAATTAATTGAGCTGTGCTTTTTAGATTCTACTAGATGTGCCCAGCGGTTTCACCCGCTGCTCACTTAGGGTTATGAAAAATAGATGTTTGCCGATTCTCAGACCTACCCGATATGTACACAAAATTTCGTTTAAATCGGTCCAGCCGTTTCGGAGGAGTATAGGAACGAAAACTGTGACACAAGAATTTTATATATTAGATGTAGGTACAGTTACATTGATAGTGACGTGCACGATCTATTCCGAAGCTATTTCAATTACTTGGAAGTACGTCAGATGTCATCAATGTACGTTTTTTTTTTATTGTATACCGTAGTATCGTTACGGTGGCCTCACTTCAGGGTCATAATACCATTAAGACACAATGACCAACATTATTTTTAGTTCCCATTTCAAATGGTTTGTTTGTTTGCTTTTTAAGCTATTACATAGCTTCTATTGCGGGCGTGAGACCGAATCCAGAAATTTCGTAACGAAAAAACCTAACACTTTCAATACGAATACGGTCAGTTATTTCAATCACGATTCCAATGTTCTATAGCGTGTTTCATAGAGAATCGGATAGTCAATCGACATAACGCTGGATCAAACCCAAAGTCTTTTTGCGACTTCTTTACATTGGAAGAGTAACACACTGCTTTTTTTTGGGGTGGTAAATAATCAAATAACTTGCCACGCTCTGGGCTGAGCCGGGCAGTGTCAGACTTGTACTGACTAAAACCCACCCATGTTCCTTCTATTGCCGTTTACGTACCGGGGCCGCGGTATGTCTTTCAAACAACCCGCAACTCGCAACCTCCTTGAGCTGGTATCTTATTAGACTGAAAATCTATACTACGAGTTACTATAGAAAAACCTCACAGTGAAAGTGTTGCCAGTGCCTGCCGACGCGTTGTCTGTTATCAACGTTTTTGTAAATATTCGTAGATATACTTAAAGTATTTTTGGCAGTCATGTCTTTTCATTCTGAGTTTGCATTATATTTTATTATCTCACGATGAGTAGGCGTTTCTGTTAACCTTTGTATCCTTGAATGGGGCTCGTCAAATATCGTTATATTGAAAGTTAATGATTATTGAGACGAATAGATTTAAATGGTTCCTTATTTGCACAGAAAGTAGTTACAAATTACAGATGTTAATTTTAAGAATGATCAAAAACTTATACTAACTAAGTACTTTAACTAAAGCATGCAAACAGTTTTAGTTAAATTAATAAAGATTCTTTTAATATACTATCAACACAGTCATTAAAATGTGATGACAACGGGGTAGCGCCCCGGGAGTTGACATTTGTATTTGACTTTAAATTGTCGATAAGTTATTAATTGTCTAATCTTATATGACCTGACAAAGAGGCTAAAGATAAGTGATATTATTGTAATACATGCTGTTGCCCGCGGCATCCCTTATGTGGAGGTCGTAAACTGAAAAGTTAAGATCGAAAAGACCAGACTATATAACCCACGGGAACGGGGCACTTACCAAAGACGCGGGAGAAATTGCGCAGGACTGAGAAAAATATAATGTATGTAACGAATTTACTCAAAAACTGCAGATCCGATTAGAACTATTTATTCACCCATAGAAAGCTAAGTTATTAGGAAGTAACATAGGCTATATAACATTACGCTAGAATACTTAGGAGCAGAGCAGCGGGTGAAACCACTGGGCACAGCTAGTTCATAATAATAGGTATTTACCTATATGAAATTGCCGTTCTGCAGTACTGGCCATTTCAAATCAAAATAATTTTTATTTGGCTAAGAATTCTAATTTCAATTTAATTTTATTATAAAACATGGTTTTTTCAAGACCTAGTATTTTTGAAACCTTTCTTATTAAAACATTTTTTTCCAGACCTTCGCCTACAGTATATTATGGGACATGCAGTTCTTGCTCCGTAACCTGGCGCTTATTGGAGCCCTGCTGCTAGTCGTGGCGGAAGCCCGGGCTGAGGGTCGAAGCCTCTTTGCTGGCGTGCCGTCCCTTGGCGAGAACAAGCCTAAGACCTACCTGCAACTCGCTGGAAGAATACTCTTGGCTTTCATGTTCATCACTCTGCTGAGATTCGAATACTCATTCCTGCAGGTTAGTAGAAATGTTTAAAGAATCCACTAAATAATATATCTTTCATTAGGTCGAACCGATCGGCATTTAACTTCACTTCGTTATTTTCGGGTCGGCTCAACACAATTTGAGCTAAGCCGAACGGCTTTTTTACTGAAAATTTATATGATGCCGCTCGGCTGTGCCGACCCGGACTTGTACGTCACTGTATGTCGCAAATATGACAGCTATATAAGTTGTTTATAAAGGATAAAAAGCCGAAGTTCTGCCAGCAATGATACACATAGGAAATATTGAAAATAATTTAATTTTTCATCTCTTACTTACTAATTACATCAAAAATAATTGTCTTTAATACATTCTAGAATTTTCTGTATATGTGACACATTTTTAAACGTGCGCACAGATTAAATCGCGACAAATATAGAAAACCTGTTTTAAAAGTAAAAAATAAATTCCACATCACCGTCTTAGCATAACTGAGTCGTCAATGACTACAATTGTCAACATACTTATTACGCTTGTAATAGCTGATGGATCAAACAGAGGTGTACTCCTAGACGCCCACAAAGTGGTCAAAATGGCTCACTATCATAGATACAATCTTCATTGACATTTAAAGCAATTTTCAGGAGTCAATATTACACCCCTACGCGTTATTCAGTAGTTTATAACGAAATCGAACATTCTCGACCTTCACTAATGCCCCCATAACCTTTACATTATCTCTGCCTAGTTTTCGTCTAGTGGCTACTTCTGAGAATGAGGCCCCATGAGGGTTGATTTCCAGGCCCTACAGTGAAATTGGGTTTTACAATAAGGAATTCTCAGTAGAAGTTCGGATCTTAGATTCGTGTCTGGTGCAAGCTCACCGCTTTTTTATCACCCTTTAGAATGTGGCTTAAATTTTTAAATAAGTATTAAAACTGTCACTTACCGAACATCTTCCGTCAATAAGGTAGATGACACCACCAATCAATTGATATACTTTTTATGAGCTGTCAAAACGCGCTTCCCCCATAGATTTTGTATGAGACTCGCAACGATGACGTCACCAAGTTGTCAAGTCAATGCTAGACTCGGCGGCCAAAAGAACTTAAGTCAATTTTGTTCGGAATCCATAAGAACTTAAGTCAATTTTGAACAAAATTGAGTTAAGTTCTTATGGTTTCTGAGAAAGAATTGACTTAAGTTCTTTTGGAACAAAATTGAGTTAAGTTCTTATGGTTTCTGAGAAAGAATTGACTTAAGTTCTTTTGGCCGCCGAGTCTAGATGCAACTATTTATTGATTTAAAAGCAACTAAAAATCGAATTTTAAAGTTATTAAAATTCGATTTTTAGTTGCTTTTAGAGTTTTTGGAGTTCTCAGGTCTAGAATAAGGTGTTCTTTCAGAAAAACTGTGTTTTTTAATTATTGGTTAATGGTGTCAACTACCCAATTGTAATTGTCTATGGTCGTGGTGTAATTGTCTAAAGGAGGGAATCTAACTTCTCTTTCTTTTTTTGATATTTTTTACGTTGATTCCTGTAGTGTGTCTTTTTATGCATCAAATAAATGATTTATCTATTTGTAATTACTGTGAACTGTGAAAGCTTACAACAATGTTTTAACATAATTGTGCTCATTTTTTTTTTTGTATTTGTTATCACCTCAGTCAAATCTAGAATGTAACCTACTTGGGAAGAGACTCGACCCCTCGACACAGGGTATCCTGTGTGGGGTCTAGTGAAAAATTTACGACAATATTGTACTGTATTTATTAGACTGAATATTTTTTTATTATTATATTGACAATATTATGTAGGTGTACTTACGAGTCTGTATACCTAACCCGGTTATACAAGCGTGATGTTAGGTGACATTATCACTCTGTCGAATTCAATGAACACTTCAGATCGCATAATTAAGCTATGCTAATATATATGACGTCATAATCACCAACCTATGTTGCGGTAATTTATAAATAGTTGACCGATTAACATATATGTTAAGGTGGTATTGTATTTACATATTCAATTCACTCTCGATTTTTGAACTGGTTTTTGTTTTACTGGAATTTACGTATGTCAAGGCTGAAAGCCAGACTGATTATTATTTAGGCGTTTTTTTTAAATACCAGTGTTAAAAAATACAACAGTAACCTAAAAAAAATTGTTAAATTGGTAATCTGATATCTAGTTTCAATATCCGCTTTTGGTATTTTAAAACTCAGTTCTCTGAACTGAGTTTTAAATGGCCTACGATGGCTGCTTCAGGTCTGCAAAAAAAAACCACCTGCAACGATCCTTGCATTTTATTTTTTTGCTTATTACACGAAATCTCACAAATTACAAACAAAACTGTAAGAAGTCTTCATTTTTTAGGACTTAGGTGCATACTTAAACGGGATTTTGCAAAATACAATCCCTCAGAGGGTGAACCAGGGTGGCAAAGTGTGGGAGAACGCGATTCCTTGGCCGGATTGACTTGAAATTTTTCATAGGCACGAAATGAATAGACTATAATATCACCTTACGACACTACAGAGAGAGAGTTCATAAAATAATATTGACTGCTAACATTTTAAGAATGTTAACGTGATTCATATTATCCTATCATAATTCTGCTAAAGCGGCCATTTTGCGGATGAAAGTTGAAAATATAACGTGTTTTTATTTAAACGTTAACCCTTAATTATCGCCTTATGTCCGTGAAAATTTTCTGTTAACTTGGTGCAATAATTTACGTCAAGTATCGAAACGGCTCTTTTAAAGAATTAATTGATACGAGTGTTTGTGGCCTTTAGCAAAAAAAGAATAATGTTCAATAATCTTTATCGTTGTACCGTTCCAGATCGTGCAAGACCTCCTGGGCAGCATCCTGATGGTCCTGGTGACAGTGGGCTACCGCACCAAGCTGTCCGCACTCATGCTGGTTATCGTCCTGTCAGTGCTCAACCTGTACCACAACGCGTGGTGGGCCGTGCCTTCCTACAAGCCCCTCAGGGACTTCCTCAAATATGACTTCTTCCAGGTAAACGCCACCATTTTTGATGTCATCATCATTTTCCAGACCTTATCCCATTCTATTTGGGGTCGGTGCACAACTCGCCAACTTTATTAATGAACTAACATAATGTTCCCCCCTTTTCCAGACCTTATCTGTGATCGGCGGTCTCCTAATGATCGTATACCTCGGGCCCGGCGGCGTCAGTATGGACGAGCACAAGAAGAAGTGGTAGAACCCACCCCGTGTGTACAATGTACGCACAGTGAAAGACACTTGATATTTTAATCATAAGATGTTATGGTGCGAAAGGAAAGTTTTTTTTTTCATACAATTTGGTGTTTTTGTGACAGTCTGACTAGTCGGCGACGATTGTGAACATTGAGCTTACTTCCATATCCTGTAATTCCTGAGAGCCTAGACAAATGACAATGTATTTTTTTTCATAGGTCATTAAACCTATATACAAGGTGTAAACGGACTCTTTACGAAGCTGTCAACCAACCATTCATTTATTCGACATTTAAATAAGCAATTCTATGCAAGAAAATATTGATGGACTTTTTTAGTCTGAAAAATCACGTGTTGTAACACTCTTAAACATTTTGCTGATGGATTTTTGGATGCAATGAAAATTAAAAATATGCAGGGGTCTAACATTAAAAAGTTGTTTTTTTTTTCTTTTTGTTATAAAAACGTAGTAGAAAAAGTAGTAACTACAACTTTCCCAGGTACATTCTAGAACATAAAATGATAACCAATGAATGACCTTTCGGCTTCGTCAAGGGCTTTTAAGCACCCTTTATTTTTGACTTTTCTATCATTTCTATTGCTGATATTATGTCAATTTGTCTAGGCACTCCGTCAGTGTTGTAGGCAATTTGCTTTATATCTAGATTTATATTAAATGAACTAAGTTTTGTGGGACGCGTGGAGTCGCTGTAAAACAAAACAGCAAATATGGAGTTTTAACTAAAAAGGCCAATAAATAAAAGCCATATAAGACTCCTATCAAACGTAATTTGTTGTAGATTTATTTACATGTCGTAAAATTAAATAATAAGGATTCTAGTCCTACAAAATGGTTTTGTATATATTTGAATTTTGTTAACATATTTTTTTTTTTAATTATTAAGCGAATTGCCCACAACACAACAATTGGTGTCATACACAAAATTTTATATCAGAAGTGCACGTATTTGGTCGATCAATTACTAAGGTGAATAAAATAAATCGATCACGTCATTGACCCTAGCCGCGTTTTGATAATAAGCCGATAAAAAAGCTCGACCATGATTTCTATTTTGTCAATTTTTATATTAGATAGTATTTACCTAGCACTGTTTGAAAGATGGTGTTGTGAATTCTGTAGCTTTACGTATGGATGTAGCATTGCTTGCCAAGAAGTGCTCGAAACTGCGAAATAACACTAAAGTGCACATACAGTGACGAGCAATAAAATGTATACACTTAGCAATATATAAAAGTGATTTTCTTGCAAAATATCGATTTCTACCTTGCGATAAGATCTATTTTGCTATAGTATAGCTTCCAATTCATTCATTCAAAATACTACACTGGGAAAAAAATACTTTTTAAACTTGCTACGTATATACATTTTATTGCTCGTAAGTGTTTATGGAGTTACATCATGCCACATGTGACTAGTCGAACATTTTGTGTGTCACATATTTAGTATGGTGTTCACTAAATAATATGTTACCAAATTCCATAGAAACAAATGGAAATATTGTGCAAGTTTCAACTTGAAAGCATCACATTATTCACAATGACTCACTACGACTATATTTATAAATCGAGTACTTTGATGTTATAGAAAAATTTATGTCCGCGTATAGAGCCCATGTATCCTTCGTACAGGCAATGTTGCGTTCACTCGTGCCAAACCATCGGCCTACCCGCTAAGAAGAGATATTTTCTCAGCGGTTCCCGTCGCGTGTAAGTGTATGTACTCAGACTGAACGTACTCCCGCTTCCATTTGATATACCATACATTTTTCATTCCGTTTCTTTTCTAATTATTGTTGTGATTCAATGTAATGTAAATATTTATATAAAAATATATCTATTTTGTACTTACTGACTGAATAACAGGCGACAGATCTTTGAATGTAAAAGCAAAAAGCTCTTTTTATGAATTTTAATATTCCAGTAGCCATAAGTGAAACTTTGGTATCACAATTCGAAGATTTGTGCTTCATCTTCCTTATCATAAAATGTAGTCATAAAAAAAACATAAATAATTATTTGATTTATCTAAAGTATTTAAAAGACACATATTTTTGTATTATTATTTTTTTATTTATTTTTCTTAAGTTTCAGTTTGGCCATAGATGTTAAAGATTCCTGAAAAGATTGTTCCGAATAAATTTTTATATAATAAAAATGTTTTATTTTTAAAACATATATTGTTTATTATAATTCCCTAAATTATACAACTATGTAAACCTAATGACTAAATGACTACTCTATTCATTCTTTCGCGTTTATCACAAGTCTGAGAAAAGCAAAAAACTATTTTATAAAACATTTAATTGTATAATAGTTAGGTATATAATATCAACAAACAACTACTGGAATACATCACGGGTACATTGCGCGTCTATTCTTTCGCTTTCGCCTGTTCTTTGTTCTTATCCCTATCTTCTATATACTTAAACACTTTGTTGGCTAGCTGTCTATATTTCTCCGCATGGTTGCTATCAGGGAGGGCATAAATGGCCGGTTTCCCACTATTTATGCATTCGGACATGTTGTGGTCGACTTCGAAGCTCTCGATGATCTCAAGTCCTATTTGGTCGGCGGTCTGCTTCGTTTCGTTGCCGAAGACGAAGTTTTTCGTGCCACATTTGTAACAGATTGCGTGGGACATGTTCTCCACCATGCCTACGATAGGAACTTTTAGCTTTTCGAACATGTTGACTCCTCGTTTTGTGACTTGGAGAGCTGCTGACTGTGGTGTTGTTACTACTAGTGCTCCTGTAATAGAAATGATTATGTTATATGGTATGGACGGTATGGTATGGTAGACTTTACTGTTATTTTTTTATTTAAGAAGGAAGGACGAAATATTATAATTATGTGTATTATATGTGGTTTACATAAACTTAGTGATATGATAACGTAAATCGAGTTACTTGGAGAAACAGGGTCCTTTTCAAAACCAACGCGGGGCCAGTTGCTTAAACTGTGCCACAGCAGCCGTCAGAGACACGATATTATCTGTTCTTGTTTAGATTTGAGTTTTATTTTATTAATTGTTGTGTGCACTAGTGACATGTGCCAAAAAGCCGTTTCAAAGGTCCGTTTTTCTTGTCTTTCAAGGACTACAGGTGACATCCTTACATCCTTACTAATATTACAAAAAGGAAAGTGAGTTTGTTTGTTACCTCTTCACGCTTTAATGGCTACACCGATTTTGATGAATTTTTGTACAGAGGTAGTTGGGAACCAGGAGATGGACATAGGCAACAATTTTTATTTAAAAAAACTGGGATGTGAGGGAGAAAGACGGAAGAAAAGGGAAAACTTAGCGTTGCTATTACAAATCGATAAGGCGCAAGGGGAACTGTGTTACCTCGAATTTTAACGCGAGCGAAGCCGCGGGCAAAGGCTAGTAATATTATAAAAGCGGAAGTGAGTTTGTTTATTTATTACCTCTTCACACCTAAATGGCTAAACCGATGTTGATGAATTTTGGTACAGAGATAGTGGGAACCCTGGAGACGGACATAGGCACACATTTTTTTTTTAAATAAATGTGAGAAATGAGGGAGAAAGAGGGAAGTAAAGGAAAAACTTAGCTTTGGTATTAGAATAAATCGGGCGCAAGGGCAAAAACTACAGGTAGCAGGTACCTGCAAATCAGGAAAAGGGATCGGTGTTACCCCGACTTTAAAGCGAGCCAAACCGCGGGCTTAAGCCAGTGCTGTATATTTTTAACGTGACAACATCTTCGTACATTATTCTAAGCCAAACAAATGCCAATGAATGACTCACCATCTATAGGCAAGTTCTGTGCTAGTGACAAATGTGTATCCCCAGTACCAGGCGGTGTGTCAACGATGAGGCAGTCTAACGGGCCCCATGCCACGTTCCTCGTCAGTCTCTCCAGTGCCTGCATCACCATCAGTCCCCGCCAAACGACTGCGTTTTCTCCTGAGACTAGCAGACCCATTGACATGCTGGAACATTAAGAAGTAAAATTTAAATTGACACGCTTTAATAGTAGCAACTAACACGGCCTAAAATCAGTTAGCCAAATGAGGTTTTGTAGGAAATTCTTTGTGTGTTTTAAAGGTAATGTGCTCATTACTAATAAAGTAATTGTGTAAATAATAAGAAGGATTGCATAATAATTATAAAAATTGTGTTTATACCACATATAAACCCGAGAAAGCGAATTTGTGTCATAAAATCCAATACAAAAAGTACACATTATGCTGGGAGGAGGGAGGGGGTGGCCTAAAACCTCATGATGCACTTGCCACCAAGAGGGAAGGTATAAAAGTGCACAACACATGATTAAAGGAGATTAGGGGTCATCCCCAAATCAAAGTTGAGCCCATTTCTCTAAAGTATGAATGTTATTTCTTAAACACTGCAACTACTATCATACATAACATCTTGTTGCCTAATGATAATCCCACATTTTGCCAAGAAGTCCCATGTAATAAGGAAGGCTATAGAGCGATCAACTGAAAACATTATTAACTACGAATCCCCATATATCTACCTGACCTGGATATTGAACCCAGGACTTCATGATCTGTAAGCATGCTTGGGAGCACTTGTCTTCTACTAGAGCTGCTACCAAACACAACTTTACTTCCTTACCATTTAACTCCATAGTTTAGCAGAGGCTCAATAAGGTGGTCATCGTTCAGCATAGGCTCTCCATTGATGTTCATCATGAGAGGCACCGAGGGCCCAAACACATCAGCATCCAGGAGACCGATTTCCTTGTCAGGCTCTATCACTTTCATAGCACATGCGAGATTCACTGGAAACATTGGTTTGAATAAGATGGAGTGATGGACCAATATGAAAATACTTGTAACATTTTTGGGTCAATTTTTTCATACTGTTATCTTATTCTGTAGGTTGAACCTTTAGTAGATTAGTATTTAGAACAGTAATTATTTGTTATTTTTTATCAGAGTCATGTAGCAAACCATACAAAAAAAGTTGGTGTGACCTTTGTGATTTTGTAGTTTATTCTTGGTTTCTCAGATAATGTCTTACTCATTCTCATTCTAATATGTCTTCTAAAAGATTAATAAAACATTTGTAAGTTAACCACCAAAGAATTGGTAAATCAGAGTTTAACAGTAGATGATGTGTTATACAAACCAGCAGTAGTGGTCTTCCCCACCCCTCCCTTTCCAGATGCAACAAGTATTATGCTTTTGACTCCTGGCAGTGGCTTCCTCTCTGGCAAACCTTTAGCCATTACTTTGGCTCTGTGTGCCTCCACTTCCGCTTTTGTATGTTTGAGGCGGACTGAGTAACAACATGGTGCTGACTAGAAATAGAAAGTAGACTGTTTCAGGCAAAGTAAAAGGATCTGTTTAAGAATCTAGGTCATAATAGTTGAAATATATCGAATGTAAAGGCAAAACCGCTGGTAAGTATTACAACCAATATATTTGTAGAGTTACGACCGTTTACTTCGACTGTTGTCTCTAGACATCTATACTATGATCTTAGAATGTCGTAAGAGCTAATAAGTAAGATAAAACATCTCTAAATCATCAAAATTCTCTTAATGTTTAAAACAAATAATATGACCAATTCTTGCATACGTACATTAGTGTTAAATAAAACGCCGGACACCCGCTGAAATGCTCTTTGGAGATTCATTACTTGTAGTAGTTATTGTCGATAAATAGACTTTATGATAAAGTAGCCTCTATTATTATAAATAAAGCAATTTTTTTCAAAATTCGTGAATTGCTACGCAAAATACTCGTTCAGAAATTCAATTCAATTGTCAAGTGAATCGATCACATTCACATCACAAGCCGTGCTGCCGTCAAACTTTTGACGTTTCCTCTATATAATATGACCATGACGGATTTCAAAGACACACAGATTTTTTTCTGGCAATACGATACGTTTAATGAAAATCTAATAAAATGTTAAGACAAGGAATTAGTTTAATTTTCTTTATTTAAACGGTACTTTCATTAGGAATAAAATATATTTTACAAGTAATTATGTATGTACTTGCAAGCTGAATCAATCAAGTCGGTGCTAAACCAGATGTTCCAAAATTAAAAATAAACACAACTGTCAAACTCTTTGCGCTATGTCGGGACTTTTCTACGACATATTTTCGAAAAAAATCGAAAATTCCAGCTATTCGGAGTGATTACCGTACTGTAGTAAAATGTCTATTTGTTTACGTACGTTTTCTCAAAGAATTTTGCCTATAAACGGCATCGTTTCTACCAAAAGTCACTCAAGCCGCCTGTGTAGAAAAATTCCACTGCGGACACAATTTCTGGAAGAAGTGGGTATATTCCGTTGTTTTCTGTGCTTTTAAATATTTTTCTTGTTTCCTGTAGTACGGGAATGATGGATCTTGTTACGTAATATTTGAATAATACGTAATTATTTATATCGCCAACTGTTTTTCCTCCTTGACATTGAACTAATTAGAGTATGCGGAATGGAACTGTTACCTATTCACGTGGTGCTGACATAGACTTTCTGACATAAATAATATTTGCCCAGCAAGGCTTACTAAAAATCTTGGCTTTCCCATGTAAATGATCATAATGTCCATCTGTTATGGTATCGATGCCATCTAAAACGATTGAAAAAAGGACGCGTTTCTGTTTTGATAATTATTTGTTTACAAAGTGGGATTGCATTTATCTTGGTATCCAGCATTATTATTGTTGATAAATAGTATGAATCATCATAAAAATCCTTTAATTACAAATAAAAGGTATTTGAGGTTAGAACAGGAAGTGCTCTAGTCTCTTATCTGTGTACACATGAACACAAAGTATTTATTAACATTATATTACCAATACCATAGATAATGCTACTTACTTATCTTAGATAATGCTAGTCAATAAAAAATATAACAGAAGAATGTTATTTCAATATTTTAAAATTACAAAACAAAACAATAATAGACCTTTAACGTAAACTACATATTTTTAAAGTAACCCATTCTCATTCTTCAGAAATGTAAACACACTGATTAGATCTAGTAATATAGGTGATTTTTTGTCCATTTATTGTTTTCTATACATAAAATTATATTTTTAAATATTAATAATATAGGTGATTATTGTTATGTTATAGATAACAACTCCATTCCAAAACACTTCTCTAAGCTTCTTCTTATGACTATGATGAGCTTTTAACCTTTTGTAGCCGGAATGTACATCTACGCTCAAAATAAGTTGGTGTTAGTCTGCCTGGGCGTAAATCTATGTGTAATTACTTGGCATCGAAAATTTACGTTATTAGTTTAAAATATAATTATTTTTGAATTTGGCAAATTGCGCCTTCGGTGCGCATTGTCGCCGAGACATTAGCCCGTCGCATACGAGGGGTTAAGAGACAGTACATTTAAGATTGATATCTGTATTTTTTGCCTAATTCAAGGCCTTGTCTTTACAATTTACTTTTGACATATTCAATAAGAGTTGTGGAATGGTGTTTAAGTAACCTGGAGTAGCATTACTGAACCCACATTTACTCTACAATTTTTTTTAGCATACTGTTAATGTTTGTAATAAAATTATGTCTTAGTGTGAATTTTTCAAGTTGCATTTTATGATCAAATTTGAAACAATGAGGAGTAGCAAAAATTACTCAAAGGAAGTAAAAGCCCAATTTTGATAAAAACTAAAATCTCATTTCATTTCTTTTTCGTTGAAATTTTCAACCAGGAATTGAACAGCTTAGTTTTGGAAGAAAATTACTAGCATAGTAAGAAGCACATTTTGGAACCTAATGACATTTTATTTTATTTTAAAAATAATAATTTGATTTGTTTAATAAATTAATGATTTAACTTTCCATATATTTTACTTCACTGTTACGACCCTAGGCGTTCAGGTGACGTTCAGGCCAACAATAGTTAGATAAATATATTACGTACAAATGAACTGGTAAGATGTAAAGTTCTTACCTACTGGAATAACTTACGTACTACTTAGTGGATGTAGAGATTTGCATCTAATCAAACTAACTGAGGTTTTCATTGGAAATAAAAATCTCAGCTGATTTTAGGGTTATCGCAGGGAATAAAAAAAAGTATTTTCTTTAAAAGTATAGTATTTGAAACCTTTAGAACATCCACAAAAACTGCTTATCAACTTAGCTAGATGCCTCATAATTTTTTTTGCACATAGTATAACACTGCTTGCATTCCCTATTCAGTAACCGCCATTTAATCTCGCGCCTTTGACAGATACCTTGATAAAAAAAATAATACTTTTGTTTCCCAGTTCTTAAATCGACGCATATCCAGTTGTCAACCAGCACCAAAATGTACAACAGAGAGCAACATCGACGATATCTACGTCCACGAGGAGGCGGTGAACAGTCGTCTCTCACAACGGGAAGCCAACTTTAACTATTATAAACCTACCTGCAAAACGGAGAGAAATGACAATGATTATGGTCATGATGTGGGTTTGAAGACCATGAAACTAACATCTGATGATTATATCGAGAGGCGAATGCCTCCGTTCGCATTTGACGTACCTTACACAAACATCAGTGATATAGATTTAACTAAGTATAGTAATGTGAGTAACATAACATTATAACACACACATTCCGCAAACATCATCATCAGCCTAGCCTTTTCCCAACCACATATGTTGGGGTCAGCTTCTAGTGGTACCAGATGCAGCTGAATACCAGTATTTTATATGGAGCGACTGCCTATCTGACCTCCACAACCCAGTTGGTACTGGGTAATACGATACCCTTAGGTAAAACTGGTTGTTACACTTTTGGGACACTGACTACCTGTAACGATTGTCAAAGATCTACAAATGACAGCCGGGACCAACAGCTTTACGTGTTTTCCGAAGCACGGAGGAAACTCGGTATGTAACGGGTGGCCACCCATCCACAGACCAACCAAGGCAAGCGCGGTTTAACCCAAAGATCGACCCCAACGGCTACTATTATTTAGCCACGAGCTCCGCAGCACACATCGTAAACCTAGATCTACGACAAAAAATCGAAAATTTTTAGTTAATCTTGAATTCGAATGCTCGGTTATCATGCGCAACTATCTAACATAACAGGATTTACATACAGTGGTACAAGTTTAGATTATAAATAGGTTATAAAATACCAATTTTATAACCTATTTATAATCTAAACTAAATTGAATATTCATAACTTCTTGTACAAAAAAGTATCACCTCTTTTTGACTCTGACAAATTACATTTTTGAGTTGTCGCAGTTTACGCGAGCGATATAATTTTATTTTTATAGCCAGAATAAAAAATGATGATCCTGGCTATTCACAGATCTTTGACATAGTCATCATGGGTCAGAAGCTCGCAAGTCAGACTTCCAGCTTTTCCATCTTCTTCCTGCCCTTGTCCCATTCACTTGTCACTTTTTTTTTTGTTCTCGTCTGTCATCCTTTTCATGAGGAATCATATACATATATTTGAAATAAAGATCTGCTTCGATTAGAAGCTACCTCCAACAAAGTTAGATCAGACTTGACGGCACGGTTGGCGCAGTGGCTGAGCGATCGACTGCTGCGCTGCGTGTTGCGGGTTCGATTCCCGCACGGAACAAATATTTGTATAACTTGCAGATAGTTGTTTCGGGTATGGCCGTTTGTGTATGTGGCTTTAAATGTTTGTAAACGCACCCACGATACAGGAGAAATTCCAAGTGTGGGGGCAACGTTTTTTTTTTAAAAAAAAGACTAGGGTACAAAATGATGGTCTGTGGAATAATTATTTTACGTAAGTCTAGCCATCTTTTGTCATTGACTGTTCTAGACAGGAGAATAAAATTACAAATTATGCATGTTTTAATACTATATTATTATTTTTTAGGACATAGAGCCAACATGCCTCTCGGACTTCGAACACGATGCCGTTGCGTTTTGCCGTGGAACAGTATCGTCTACCAATCCTCTAAGTGCACCCGTCGTAGACATGAGTCGCGATGGCAAGCCGAACGAGGAACAGCTCATGAAAGTGTTCCACACGCTGTCGGAAACGGTTAGTTTACGAAAGAGAATGAAGTGGCTTTGCAATCACACTTGGAACCATTTTGCATGAATTTGGTGGTCTCTCGTAATTTACTGATAAATGGCATCTTTAAATTAGTTAATCCACAGCTTCTTTTTAGTTAGTGTCGTAGGTAGTATCACAGTCCAATTCACTTGAATGGTTTTACTGCTTAACCGGTCTATCCTGTGGTGACCTCAATAAATTAAGGCCCACAGCCAGGGTTTAGGGCACCCCCTGTAGGGGGGTACTTCTCGCGTAGGGCGTTGTTAGGGGAGGGCAGCAAAGCTGGCTGGGTCGATTATTGCTAATTCGTGACAAAGAAAGGTGTACTTAATAGCACACAACTCCAGACTCAATGGGACTATAATACTGAGAAATTCCTGATGTAAAAACCTAATAACGTTTAACCCGACTCGGAAGTCGAACCCAAGACATCATGCTTAACAGTCGCGCATGCGTCGGAATCCTTACTAATATTATAAAAGCGAAAGTGAGTTTGTTTGTTTGTTACCTCTTCACGCTTTAATGGCTAAACCGATTTTGATGAACTTTGGTACAGAGATAGTTACGTACCAGGAGACGGACATAGGCTAATATAAAAATATTAGCTTAACGCTAAGTTTTCCCTTTTCTTCCCCCTCTCGCACTCACAAGGGAGAGAGGGGGAAGAAAAGGGAAAACTTAGCGTTGCTATTACAAGTCAATAAGGCGCAAGGGGAACTGTGTTACCCCGAATTTAACGCGAGCGAAGTCGCGGGCAAAAGCTGATATATTTTTTACAATACCTAACTATGTTGGTTCGTTTAAGACAGACTGTCGGAAATATGTTTCTTCTTCGTCTTTAAATCTACTGTAAAAAATGTTTCTTTTAGATGCCGACTTTGTTCGTGAAACCGCTGGACTACTCCATCTACCATCCAAATATGGTGTTTGTAAATAACATCAGGGGCACTACATCTGTGTAAGTTACTTTCTCAACAAATATGCTTTACTAGCTGTTCCCCACGGTTTCACCCGCGCTGCTCAGCACCTGTTGGTCGTAGCGTGATGTTACATAGCCTATACTATAGGCTATATAACATCAATATCCATTTCTTGAGGAAGGCTATAGGCCCTATAATAGCCTTCCTCAAGAAATGGACTATCCAACACTAAACGAATTTTCCAATTCCAACCAGTAGTCCCTGAGATTAGCGCGTTCAAACAAACAAACAAACTCTTCAGCTTTATAATATTAGTATAGATTAGAATTTAAATGTGAAAATAAGGCTGGTCATGAACATACGACATCAAATAACGTTACCCGCTCTGGCTGGAGCAGGAGAAGTCAGACTTGTACAGTACTGACTAAAACCTTTTCATTTACTTTTGCCCAGTGTGTTCCGGGGCCTCGGTTTCTCTTTCGAACAACCCGAAACCCCGGCAGGAAATGGCCTTGGCAGACCCCTCATTGCTGAAATGCATAAATATATA
The DNA here is from genome assembly GCA_958449745.1 of Ochropleura leucogaster. Classification (NCBI taxonomy): domain Eukaryota; kingdom Metazoa; phylum Arthropoda; class Insecta; order Lepidoptera; family Noctuidae; genus Ochropleura; species Ochropleura leucogaster. The sequence goes on from OY288203.1 coordinate 1,861,371, forward strand.
TTACCTAAGACTTTTTTTTCACTCGAAATTCACCCGTATTATAACGGACTTAAAACATAACTGGCGAAATGTGGTTGTACTATTAGATACACCTCTGTTTTTACCCTTTGGGAATTACGGGCGTGATGTTATGTTTATTTAAAAGCTGTTTTCTCTTTAGTTTTAGTAGAAGTGGTGTTCTGTTGAAAAAAGCTTAAACCTCTAAAGCCCCAGCGGCACAAAAAACGTGCCAGTAAACAAGTATTACCGTTAAGCCCAGCTGGCACAAATTTGTGCCTCTAAACCCCGACCAAACTTAAGTCTTAAAATCAGATTACGCTCACGATAAGAGCCCGCCCGGCGGTGCTTGACGGATAATTGACGTAAATAATGGCGGTCCTTGAGAGGTTAATTATGCTCATGTTTTTAATACACGTCATACAACACCATACAGTTTACAACTTCATACAGTTCCAGCTATTGTTTAAATATAGTCTATGATTTATGTTGATCTTTATGGCTTCACACTCGACCTTCGATTGTTGTTATATTAAAGAGTCGCATAACGTGTTTGTTGACAAACACGGTAATTTAATAACTATTAATCAACTAGAAATAACTATATATTTAAGTTCTTTACAAGGTAGAAAACTAAAGACAACTTTAATTTTGTAATTTTCTTGCAAATGTATTTAAATCCCGTCATTACGCGCCACGATATTTTTGGCCGCTACTCCAGCCAGCCCACCTCCTTCCAGAAGTAGATGAGTCTTTTCGGGTTCTTGAGGGCGTCCGCAAGTGACCCTGGTGTACCCAGTGTCATTTTCCGGATTTCAGTGATTCCTGTACATTCAAGGAGAACATGTGTGAGGTGAACCAATTTTGTTGTTCCACAGAGGTCTCTTCCACTACGTGAAGCAGGTGGCACTGCTGCGGACAGTGGGACATTTGAAGTTCGCCTACGTTAAGTTGGAAGTCATGAAGATCACCGCACATCCTGAAGATTCTTCCGTCAAGTAAGTTGTATTACGCTATGGCAACAATTTTCTCCGGAATCCGGTTAAACTGAAATTTTGCAGATGCAGTTAGTCATTCAATATGGCGGATTTCCAAAGATGGTGTACTTAATGTAATTCCACTATATGGGTATGAAATGAAAGTGTTTGATGAGAAGAATATGTTTTTATTTTCTAAACTACTAGCTGTGCCCATCGGTTTCACTCGCTGTTCAGCTCTTTTTCTGGAGAGGGCCACCCTTATCACTAAGGGATATGAAAAATACGTGACGACCAATTCTCAGACGTATTAAATATACATTTAAAATTTCATAAAAATCGGTCAAGCCGTTTCGAAAGAGTATGGCAGATAATACTGGGGCACGAGAAATTTATGCTTAAAAAAATATTATTTCTGCTAAACCTTTTCATTGAGAGTCACTGTGTATCCCATGAATTTAATTCACTTGGATATTTTAAGTCATTATCTTTTAATGTGTAAGTAAGTAAAAGAGGACCTTGAGAATCTAGGACATAATTATATTCTTTTACAAAGTAATCACTAGATTAGGCATCCCAATTGACTGCTGTTATCATAAAACATTTGACTGATAGCAGTACCTCATGAGCATGTAGTCTTGCATTCTATTTCCGGGTCGGGCAAGGTGTTATTGGGTTTTTCTATCAGCAATCATGGTGAATGGATTTTTGCCCGGTTGATGGCAATAGGCTCGCCCCCAGTTACATGGACCTGACCCTAAATGGCATCACAGCAAAAGTAGGCAGGCTTTTGATGTTACGTTTTTCATTAGTGTCATGTTGTGTACTTTAGTATTTTTAGTGCCAGCAATGTTGCCCGCGAATTAATTTTCGTGCTAGCAAGCAGTCCGACGTGCCCGACAGTCGTTGCCGGGTTCTATGACGACTGTCGGGCAGTAGTCCATCAGACAACAGCCGTCTAGCCGGAGGATCCTCCCTTTTCAATGGGGATAAAGATCTTCACACCCTGGTCTTCATTCCCCTTTTTCGGATGCAATGGGAAATAACTTCAATGGGCGCAGCGGAAGCGAGTGTCAGACTTTTTCTGACTAAACCCCATCCATGTTCCTTCTATTGCCCTTTGTGTTCCGGGGTCACGGTATTATTATCGAACAACCCACAACCCGGCAGATTTTTAATTTTTTAGGAGTATTTAGCAAAAATTACCAAACTTTCAAATCTGTCTGCAGGATGAGGTGGCGCATCAAGGGCATTTCGGGGCTCAAGGTATTCTTCATGTTCTGGAAGTACAAGCTGTGGAAACTGAAGGAAGTGTTCAAAGACCAGGAACTGTGAGTACTAGTATACATTACAGTCAATTGCATCAACATTTAGAAATAGTAACAAAATGAAGTTTCAACCTGAAAAAAAACATTACGAATAACCCGTTAGGCAACGTGGGAGCAGTAATGGCCTGACTTGGCCGGGCTGGTGCCCACAATTTCCAGTACTAAGCGTGGAGATTGCATACAGTCCAGGTGTTCAAACCCAAAGAAGCATAATTAGAAGGCTTTCTCTCTATGGGAAAGCACATTACTTACTTTGTGTAATTTATTTTATTGCGACTGCTCTCAAAACGGTGTAAGAAAGTATAGTAAGAAATCTATTTTCATAGTAAGGAGTCTTTTTCCATAGTAAGGAAGCTATTTCCATGAGTAAGAAATCTTCTTCCATAGTAAGGAGTCTTTTACCATAGTATGGAATTTAAATCCATAGTAAGAAAGCTATTTCCATAGTAAGAAATCTACTTCCATAGTAAGGAATCTTTTTCCATAGTAAGGAATCTATTTCCATAGTAAGGAATCTATTTCCATGGCAACCATTTATTTGTTTATTATCTTGCAGATGGTATGACGGGTTCTCTACATTCTATGTCGGCGCGGATGGATTGATACAAAAGCACATTGTAGACAAGGTTGGTAAAAGTTTATTTTGCAAGTAGGTTTTTACAAATCGTTTTTTTAAACCTGACAAGACCGGTGTTTTGTACCCAAATGCTTCTTGAGGACTATGTTGACTCAGTCACTAGGACTGATATAAGATAGTCTTTTTAAAAAAGAACCACAAAGATTTGTATGAACCTGTCCAGGCGGTGCTAGCGTTTGTCAGTTATCTTGTAGCTCGACTCATAACGCGAGTCGGTCAACGTCACGAGGAAGAATACCAAACATAAGATAATATCAAATCTATGATTGATGAGTAATAGAGTAAAAAAAATTGGGATGAGGGAAGGAAAATAATGACAACATAACATTTGTTATCTGTGGGATATTCACTAATGAGCTCTCTACTTTATGCCCCATACAAGGGACTGACAAGTACGGCGATTAACTCGATATGCACTATACATAAAACGTAAAAAGGACAGTTTAGGTGTTAACGTGAGCTTACTGATTGATTTCTTTCAGTGTCGGCTCCTGAAATGTTCTCAACACATTAATAATCGTTCCAGGTGATGCCAGACCAAGACACGATAATCGACGACGAGGAAAAGGCCCCAATAGCTGCCAAGATAGCGCTTCTCATCGGCTTACTGCCGCGTAACTACCTATCCGATGTATCACCCTACTTCAGTTCATCTGCAGGGACAACCGACACCACACCGCTACCATTTAAAGTTCTGGAGTAAAGCATCGTTTAATATCACGGGAAATAACGTCATGGCTGGGAAATATAAGGTTTATCAGTGAAGAATATTTTAGGAAGATATTCGATGATACTTTCGTATTAGGAAAGACACTGACAATTTTATTGGGTGGCAACACTTTGGTGTTGCCAGTCAGAAAAAGTTACCCAGATTTTAGTAGTTCCACCTAATGCTAATGTCTGCCCTATTAACTCATACATTTTATCTTTTAGCTACTGCTATTGCTTTATAAAAATCCTTAATCCACAGAATGTAGATGCAGATATTGATGTAAATAAAAAGAAAATCATTAATGGAATCTGATATAGCTTTTGTCTATGCGTCTTTTTTGTAATGTATTTCCGTGATAAAATTTTCTATTTCATTAATTTATTTAAATTAATTTACACTTCTGGTTACATTTTTATATTTCCTTTCCATATGAAACTGTAATGTAACCTTATTTTTGACTTTATCTTTTGATCATTATTTTGTCAAAACGAAGTAACCTATATTCCTGTTGGAATAAGGTTGCTTCAGTCAAACGTAACTTTAACGAAAACGCTAATATTAATGTAATACCGGTTTTGATAGGTTGTTATTTATTTATAAAACGAATATTTTGTTAACAAATGAATTTTGTTCTCCATTCTGCACTGGTGTCTTGACTTGCAGAGAAATTAGTTCGGCAAACACGTTATTTCGGCCTTGCGGAGTAATACACTAGTGATATTTTGATAACTGTGAATGCCTTGTATTAGTCTGTATAGATAATGTTATGTATTGCTGTAATACAATAAAATTATGTCCATTATGGAGTGTTTTTTTTTAGTTTATACTATAGTTTTAGGGGCCCGTTCAGATTATTGCATGTATATTGCAATCTTGTATCTTAAAGCTCACATAAAGCAAATCTCAAATAAAATCAACAAAAGATTTTTTGAGTTTACTCCTTAAGAATCGATTTTCATTTATAAGGCGCCCGGTATGTGAAAAATCCGAGGGGTAAAACCTACTAACAAGTAAAGAAAATCGTGTCACGTTTTTGGTGCGCACCTTTAGTGCGCAACTTTCTTATTTGGCTGTGAGTGTATTAAGACGTACATATGGTATGCTGTATAGCTACTACTATACCTATATGCTATATGTTATTGGGCTTGTTTTTTTTGCATCAGTGTCGATGTATTTATATTTTTTCATTAATTTGTGAATTTACCCTTTCATATGATATTAACCTTTTTTCAGTTGAATAAACTCTTTTTGCGTATGGTTAGATACTCATACTTAAGGAGTAAACTCCAGTCGTGCGTCGGAGCTGACACACACATTTTATTATTTTTTTAAACAAACGGCGGGAAATCGTATAACTTGTCCTAATCTGGGCAGAGTTTCAGGGATTGTCAGATTTGTACTGACTAAAACCCCCACGTTCCTTCTTTTGCCTGCGACAGATACTGAGGGTTATTAGAGATACTGCGTAAGTATTTCTAACAACCCGCAACCACGGCTGACAGTGGCCCTGGCGGCTAGCGGGGCCGGCTCGCCATAGGTACTTGAAAAAAGGAACTTCAATTTTCACCGGTCACACTGCTGTAGCAATCCCAGGCCGCATCAGTCCCTTTTCAAAGTTTTTTTTTTTTTTTTTATATTCGCACGCTCGGTTTGAGTATTGACGGAAAATTTCGATTTTTTTTAAATTTGGTGAACTCTGGTTACAAAGTTGCCATAACAAATAAAACATTGAATTGGAATATTATTTTCATTGCACTGTTACGCTTTTATTTAAATTACATTGTTAGTAGCTGGACTTTGTGTTAATTGACCAAATCGTACTATTGGATTTTAAACCGGTTTTCCTCATCGATTCCATGCTGATAAATAAACCTGATTTCTTAATTTCAATTTAAAATGAATAACAAAACTGTTAGATTATTATCTCCTCGTCAACTGTTACTTACTATCTCAATATTGCATGAATGTCATACATTATTTTTGTGTACCTATTGATCAAATATTGCTAAATAATAACATGCTACAGAATAAGTATATTTTTGACGAAGTTTTAAATTTAACTTTCTACTGTTTTTTGTAGTAGAAATAACCGAAATTGGTATGGCAATACAGTCATATTGCCGATACCGTGATGAGTGAAAGGCTTTTTTGTTGTCAATTATTTTTAACAATAAATATACAAAGTTCAATAGATTAATTCGAAGAAAAAAGAGACAGTAAAACGGAGTTCAGTTCTGACGAAGTGGGCCGTGAAGATCTATGTTAGTTAAACTATTATTTTATTGTATTTTGATTTTGTTTTGTTGCATTGGTTTCATTGTTTGGTACTGCTGTAATCGGCTAAGCAAGAAAAGGAGGCGAGACGTTCCTTATGATGTCATGACGGTGAGTTTATCTTAACTGCAAGCGTCAATAGCAGTTGAATATGGATTGAATCATCTGGCGGGGGTCATTGTTCGTGTTGGTCGCCCGGGCGCCTGCCAATTGCTTTTAATTATTAGTGAATAGCTGCACCGACGGCAGTGCGCGCGTACTCTCCGTCACTGGATCATATGGAATACTGCCAAGTCGGTCGTATCGCGTAACCAGTTTTCATTCAATCGTCTTGAAATTCCTATTTTGAGTTTATTATTAACGACAGTGCCAGTGCTTGTGTGAATTTCGTTGTGATCAATCATTTTTGTCGGATTCCTGAATTGGTGATCCCAAGTTTGTGTTTAAGTGTTTTTCGTATTCAAACGTGCTTGATTCATATTTCTGTTTTCGTCAAACATTCACATCAAGTAAGTGTTGTTTGATAAATTCCTACAACTTCTTTGTGTTCTGTCAGTTAAACAATCTTTATAACTATCATTTCATTGTTTTGTCAATGAATTTTCTCACAGTTGCATAGTTATATCATAATTACATTCTTAGGAACATGTTTCATTGTCACCAGTATTTAAGAAAATAATCCTTAACCTTATCTAAGCATTCTTAGAAACAATACAATATAAACATTATCTCTACACACTTATCTCTGGAAATATCTATACTGCCTAATGGCATAACATTTTTGTGTACAGCATTATCAACTCAAACTAAAAAAAAAATACAAACTATAAGTCACTGCTTCCTAATTCAAACACAGTAAACTGAGTCACTCAGTAATTTATGGTTCCCAGGAAAGTCCCTCTATCAACATTGCCTCAATATTTGTACTGCTAAATTAGTTCTGTTAAAATAAATTTAAACTGATTTGCTTTCTTGACTGATACACTCCTTAGTCTAGATTGTTCTAAATATACCATTCTATGTATTTTTGTTTTTTAATTAAACTGTTGATAGTAATTATTAGGCTAATACCTTAAATCAAAATGTTTGAGTATTTTTTTAGATCACACACACAAAGAATGTGAAAAGACAAGTTTTAAAATATTAACTGGGCTATTCTATTATTTAAACATATTATAATACATTGTTTGAAACTCCATTGTTATAGTTTGTTTTTGATTAATAATTTAAATACAAAGCATAGGAGTATATTAAGTTATGATTTTTCTTCTATTAAAATTGATAGACAAAACATTGCCAATCACAGGGTACCAAAAGAAAAAAAATGCACAAGGTGGTGTTTAAGTGGTATTCATAGGCCATAACTTTTTTCACAATTTTTTATTTGCCCAGCCTACTCCCAACTTTTTTGTTGGCTTCCAGTCTTACCGGATGCAGTTGAATTCCAATTAATCCAAAGCTGCTTGCCTTTTTAAAAATCATCCAGTTAATCCATCATAGCCTTGGCAGGGTACATACTAAGATACAATGTATTCTCATGCAATTTTCAATTACTTCAATTGATCATACAATAGTCCATAGGAATTATTAACAAAGCTAGCTCGCAGCCAATCATCGCATATTGCAGTCCACAGCTGGACCTTTGTCCAGCCATTACTAAGATTCCATTTTAGTTTTCATAATACAGTCAAATATAATTTTTATAACATCAAGACTTATATATTTTTATTAATGTTGCCCCACACTAGTAGTTCTCCTGTATTGTGAGTGCATTTACAAACAATTAAAGTATAAACTCACACAAACAGCCAGACCCGAAACAACTAGCTGCAGGTTTATAATGATTGTTTAAGTTGAAAATTAATGTTCTGTTGTAGGCTTTTACAACACTAGTTAGTCGCTGTCTTTTAGTAACTAAATTACTAAAATTATGTAGTAAAACATCCAATGAATGCATTGTTTATGAATATAAAAAAAAAAACTAAGATAGTCTATTACTTGACACCAAAGTGGCTGACCTCAAACTTCTTCTTAAAAAACAAAAAGAAAAACAAATGATTCATCTATTCTTCATAGTGTGGGCAACCAGTACAGTTATAAGTGACTAGTACAATATCTGGGTTAGTTAACAATTAGCATGCTTCATACACCGGCCAGGTGTTGACTGTGGTTCACTTATGCTGTTAATATGATTGTGAAATTTAATGAGGGCACAGTTATTTTGAATATCTGTTTTCTTTAATATGTTTTGTGGCAATTTATTGACTTGGTATGGGCATGTGATGCAGAAGAATGAGGAAAATGATGTGAGGAATGTTTATTTTTTAGTACTCCTCAGAAAATGTAGCACAGGATTGTACTAACAGAATTAAAAAGATTCTATGTCTGACTCCAGGACTCTTTTTCCTGATATCCCAGATTATTTTGGGTCAGCCCTCCTATCCTGATCTCCCTACTACTAATCGCACACTGTAGTAGAGAGATCAGGTTGAAATGGTTTTGTGTAGGTTGATGTGCCGTCGTCTGTACCTTCGCCACGGTTACTCACTATAGTGTCAATTTTGATTATTCCCCTCCAGGACTAAATCCTTACTAATATTATAAAAGCGAAAGTGAGTTTGTTTGTTTGTTTGTTACCTCTCTCTTTTTATTTTAAAAAAGTGGGATGTGAGGGAGAAAGAGGGAAGTAAAGGGAAAACTTAGCGTTGCTATTACAAATCAATAAGGCGCAAGGAGAACTGTGTTACCTCAAATTTAACGCGGGCAAAGCCGCGGGCGAAAGCTAGTTAAGTAATATTTGTAATGAAAAAAAAAAATTAAAGTGTGAAAACGCTACACACGAACGAAGTAAATTTTCGCATTAAAGCACTAGCTGTTTCCCGCGTGCTCGTACGCGTTATTTTCGCGTTTGCCTTGACTAACAGCCGTGCTATTTTTATATTGTCATGTTATGACAGTTGACGAATATAGACATACCTAATGTAATATTAGTCACCCCTATTAAGCTATTAGCGTGAAAATATACATAGCCTATGTCCTTCCCCAAATTATACAAATATTGGAGGTAGTAAGGTTTGTGCAAATACAAATACTTACAAAAAAAATGCAAATATTTTTGTTTGTTGAACATAGGTGAGTTAGGTACAGATATTGTTAATTTTAATGAACGCTATGTCTAGCCGTGATCGGCGTACAAATATTTTTGGTACAAGCATGCTGATTTTAACAAAATAATCAAGTTGTTTAAAATTAGGAAGTACCTATCTATAAAAAAACTAATCAATGTGCGATTCAGGAATTCAAACTTTAAGGCTGTGTGCTATGGAGTCCTGCCCCTGTCCATTTATAATATTAGTGTGTATCATGTAATAATAATTTACTAACTGTGCCTAGCGGTTTCGCCCTTTGCTCAGCTGCTTAATGTCGTAGCGTAGTCTATTTATGTCGTGTGAGAATACCTATCCAAAAAAAATGTTAGTGAGTACCTATGACCTAAAAGGATACCCTATGCAAAAAATATAACTCCTAACATTTGTAGTTTATGAAATTTCGTTATGGGTGAGTCAGTGATTATCTTATTTAAATCTAAAATATAAAATTCTCGTGTCACAGTTTTCGTTCCCATACTCCTCCGAAACGGCTGGACCGATTTGAACGAAATTTTGTGTACATATCGGGTAGGTCTGAGAATCGGCCAACATCTATTTTTCAGACCCCTAAATGAGCAGCGGGTGAAACCGCTGGGCACAGCTAGTAGGTATATAGATATTACGAAAAGAAAAATACTATGTATTTAAATAGGAATGTGGCACTCAAATACCTATATTCTAATTTTCCCTGTAATTCTGTTTATTGTGTATAAAATATTAATACCCGTTATAATTGAAAACAGAACAAATTATGGTACTATAACGGAAATAATTAACAACTCTTGATAAAGCGTCAATAATTTGTTAAGTGTATAATTAACAGTTCATTAATTAGTAGATTGGTTCATGGAAAACCTTCAATGATTTGTGCGAATTGAAAAATAAGTCAGTCAACCATAATTTTGTGTCAAGAATCAATTGTCTGCTGTCTTAATCAATTATTTTAGTCTCAAAAGCAGTACTTTCCCGCGGCTTCGCTCACGTTAAATGGGTAACACAGTTCCCCTTGCGCCTTATTGATTTGTAATAGCAAAGTTATGTTTTCCCTTTTCTTCCCTCTTTCTCCCTCACATCAAACTTTAAAAAAAGAAATTGCTAAGTCCGTCTCCTGGTTCCCAACTATCTCTGTACCAAAATCAAAATCGGCTTGGCCATTTAGCCGTGAATACGTAACAAACAAACAAACTCACTTTCGCTTTTATCTATATCTATACTAATATTATAAAGCTGAAGAGTTTGTTTGTTTGAACGCGCTAATCTCAGGGACTACTGGTTGGAATTGGAAAATTCATTTAGTGTTGGATAGTCCATTTCTTGAGGAAGGCTATAGGCTATATAACATCACGCTACGACCAACAGGTGCTGAGCAGCGTGGGTGAAACCGCGGGGAACAGCAAGTCATATTAATAAGGTATTAATATTAGGCTTCTTAACAATCAGTACGCTATTTATTACATTGTAATTGGCACATTGCCAACTTAAGTCTAAACGCCTCATTACTTATAGAAAAGCACAGCATGCACTACATTATACGCAGATAATAACATATAATCAATCCATTAAAACAAGTTAGAAAAAAAAAAACTATAGTATGTACTATACATATTTTAAAAACAACTATTAAAATCTAAATTGTTTACAATAAAGAACACATTTTAAATGAAATTTGAATAGAATTAGGTACTAAAATTAAATAATAAAAAACATGATTTTATTGTTTCTAGAAAAAGCTAAAAATATTTCGCCCGACTTGACAATTGAACCTAAGACCACGTGCTCAGCCGAGTCGTACTTGTACAGACGCCTGCACATCAAGCTACTACAATGTGTCAGATTTAAAGATAGATTTTCGACTTTATTTCTAAAGTATTAGGTTCAAGGTTTGGGAAAAATTGACAGTTTCGGGTAGCTTGACCTGCTGGCGTCTGTACATTAATATTCTATTAATATCGACATGCTAAGGTTAAAGCAGCTAGGGTCGCTCCCTCGTTCACCCCTAGGCTTTTGTTTGTAGCCCTATCACGAAAGTACGATGTAAATCCTACTAATATTATAAATGCGAATGTTTAGCGAGGATGGGTGTTTGTTACTCTTTCACGTCAAAACGGCTGAACGGATCTTGATGAAATTTGGCACAGCGGTAGATTACAGACTCGAGGAGTAGAGGAGCTCGTGGCTAAATAACAGTAGCCGCTCGGGTCGATCTTTGGGTTAAGCCGCTCTTGCCTAGGTTGGTCTGTGGATGGGTGACCACCCGTTACATACCGAGGTTCCTCCGTGCCTCGGAAAGCACGTTAAGCCGTTGGTCCCGGCTGTCATTTGTAGATCTTTGACAGTCGTTACAGGTAGTCAGTGTTCCGAAAATCTGACAACCAGTCTTACCAAGGGGTTTCGTATTACCCAGTACTAACTGGGTTGTGGAGGTCAGATAGGCAGTCGCTCCATGTAAAATACTGATATTCAGCTGCATCCGGTTAGAGTGGAAGTCGACCTCAACGTATTTGGGAAAAGGCTAGGCAGATGATGGTAGATTATAGTCTCGAACAACACATAGTATACTTCTTTTTCGATCATCATGCAGCGGAAGCCGCGGGCGCCAGCGCCAACTGGAATTTCAAATATTCGAACGATCGAAATCACAACCATGTGATAGCGAGTAAGGCTGAGTTATTTCAAAAATCATAGTTTTGCCGTGGAAAAGAAACACGACTGACCCCAACTTTCGCATTGACTTCCTTTTACTGTCGTTTTGTCGATGGTACACACGGCGACAGATCAACCTATACAAAACCAGTTTATGCGGATCTCTCATTGTACTTGAAATTTATGGTGTACGATCCGTTGTTGAGAGAGCAGCATAAACTGGTTTTGTATAGGTTGATGCTGTCGCCGTGTGTACCCAGTTACAAACCGTAGGATATTTTCCTTCCCAAACCATGTAAGGAAATCGACACTAATATTGTGGTCACGATCGCCGCACGTATGGAATGTACGTAAATGGTATATTTATAAAATAGTTGACTATTTTGCACGACGGTTATGATTACGCCGAAAATACAGCAAATATCTGTGACTCATAAAAGGCGAAGTACTTAAATTGTATGCGTGTTTAGCATTAATTCACTGTGAGCGACAGAAGAAGTTGTTTAAGGAACATTGAAACAAACTTCACTAACGGAAATCATAAGGCAAAATCGCTATTAAAATCTCAAAAAGAAATCTCTTAAGTGCATGGGTCCTCACATTTATGTATAACTAGCTTTCGCCCGCGGCTTCGCCTGCGTTAAATTTGGGGTAACACAGTTCCCCTTGCGCCTTATTGATTTGTAATAGCAACGCTAAGTTTTCACTTCTCTTCCCTCTTTCTCCCTTACATCCCACTTTTCTCAAAAAAATATTAGCCTATGTCCGTCTCCTGGTTCCCAACTATCTCTGTACCAAAACTCATCCAAATCGGTTCAGCCCTTAAAGCGTGAAGAGGTAACAAACAAACAAACTCACTTTCGCTTTTATAATATTAGTAAGGATATCGATGTGAATGATGTATCTATGATCTTGTAAAAAAATTATGATTAAAAAGAGTGTCCATAGAGTTTCTTATTCTTCTCCATAGAGATCAACGTTTTGGAATGGGTACAACTACGGTACAAGTTATTATGCCTTGTGACTGGGACTGTAGCTTCATATTTTTGTTTTTGACATTCATAAGCGCCTGTATCGATGTAAGAAATAAATGATTTGAGTTTGAAAGACATTTAAGTTAATGAACTCAAGTTATGGAAGAAAACCCCTTTATTTTACGCGGACACAATGCAGAATTCAGAAAGCCTAAACTAAGTATAAGCAAGTTCATTGAAAATGTCCTTAGTCAATTCTTCTCTACTTCAATGAATCACTAATGATAACATTATGCAGGTTCCGCGTTGGCTATGACGTAAATGCTCTTCAGAATTTAAATAAATCACACTTCTACTGGGTTCCGAGAAAACTTACAATCACATTTGAAGCAGGTTCTAAGAAAACCTAGAATCCGAATCAATTCATTGATAGTCACGCATCAGTATCTGGCATAACATAAACAAGTTTTTTACTGTTGATAAAACATGAGTAATTGGGTTTTTCCCAAGTCTCCTGCTTTCCAAGTCATCATTAAGATAATGACGCCTACAACGTAGGGCATTCGTAATAGGGAAATATTGATGGATGAATAGAAGAGGTTAAAGGTCAAATGATATCTTGGGAACTAATCTCTTTTAACCTGCTCTGGGGTCTCCCAAAGATATATTCTCGAATGGCCTTATTCTCTCATTTCGATAACGTTCCCTTCCACGATTGCATCAAGTTTTTATATAATTACTAGCTTTTGCCCGCGGTTTCGCTCGCGTTAAATTCGGGGTAACACAGTTTTCCTTGCGCCTTATTGATTTGTAATAGCAACGCTAAGTTTTCCAGTTTCCTCCCTCTTTCTCCCTCACATCCCACTTTTATTTAAAAATAGCCTATATCCGTCTCCTGGTTCCCAACTATGTCTGTCCCAAAAATCATCAAAATCGGTCTAGCTATTAAAGCGTGAAGACGTAACAAACAAACTCACTTTTGCTTTTATAATATTAGTAAGGATCACAGTGTTTCTCACAGTAATTAAATGCTATCGCACAGTGGCTTTGTAAAATGTGTTCATGCGATTATCAGTTTTTGCCAGAGCGTAACAATCAGCTATGCACAGTACCAAGGTTAAGGTACTACTTTCAAGGCTGAGTTATTCCAACGTAATGAAGAGTTGTCGAGCAACTCTTACGCGCCTATAAATTCTCGAAAACTTGTTTTGGATGTGATGTCTTTACGATCAAATAGTAAAGTTAATATGATGTCCCATTTGGACTTACCAGTGTGATAGCTATTTACCTAGCATTCTTGACTTTTCGTCCAGGTGGATCTCGAACATCTGAGGTCAGGAAGTCTCTTAAGAATTCTTTTACTACGAGCATTTCTGATTAACTTATTAAGATTCCGTTTTATTTTGCCAGCAATACGGTAAATGCTTGAACCATCCACTTATCCATGGTTGTCAACTAGAGGCACACCGAGTAGTCTCACCTATGCCTACGATATTAGGATTAACTTAATAAATACACCGGCCAAGTGCGAATCGGACTCGCGTACCAAAAGTTCTGTAGAATCGTAGGTTGGATTTTTTTCAGCATCATCTGCAGTTACACAAGACGTACCAAATTTACTTATACAGTACGCTTGACAACATAATTATATTGGTTAGCAGTACACCCGCGGTTCTGATATCAGGATGGCGGGTGTACCTAAATTTTAAATACCATTGTGCGGGTGTAGGTACACAGCTTATCAAGAGAGGTACGTAAAGGTACACAGAAGATACCAAATAACTGTAATAAAGTATGTCAAATCTGGAAATTACACCCGTCATTCTGACACACACCTCCAAGGGACCACAGACTTGAGTATATGGTTTTAGTTACAACTCGATACATCCATGCGTTCCCTAGACAAAGGGTCTTGACAGACAGACAGATAGACAGACGGAAAACAAAGTGATCCTATAAGGGTTCCGTTTTTATTCCTATTGAGGTACGGACCCCAAAAAGTATAGAGAAGATGCATCGACAAAACCTCCGTACCGCGGTAATTACAGCAATCTCAAAGATTACTTGTCCAGAGCTCTATTAACCCTAGTCAATGCCCTCAGTAGACTTTTTATCCACATAACTGTTCAAGTCTTGATGGCCGTGGTTGAGACCTGAGATTACATAGACTTTTTGTTCGCTAATCACTTTATAATGGCGGCCTTGTATCATCGTAGTGCTGGCAATTTATCCGTACCTGTTATATCTGGTTACGTAAACGGAATAAGCTTCATTAGGTTCGCCATGTGCTCGTTATGTTGTATTGAATCGGATTTCAAAGCTTTACTGGCGATTAATGGCTTGGGTTTATTTGGGATTGTAGAGGCTTTGTTTAGCTGCGGATATTTCCTTAAATCAACAAACGTATTTCTCAATAACATTTTGGCATCTCAAATTGTAATTCATGAAGCTTGAATCTCCTGTCTTGGGGTTTCCATTAGAAGCAGTCTTATGCGAATGTTGAAAGATGTGTCAGCCTTTTTTTGCGCATGGTAAATTATCGAATAACTTTCCCCGCTCTGAACGGAGCAGGAAAGTCAGACTGGGGGGGAATGCCAAACTTGTCATCATTTTCCTGTCCCATTTTATTTGGGGCCGGCACAACACGTTTTTTTCTTCCACTCTCCTCTATCAGACGTCACGGCATCATTTACTCCTTTCTCCTATCATCAATATCAGACTTGTACTGACTAAAATCGTCCAATTTCCTTCTTTTGTCATTTATGTTCCGCGGTATTTCTTTCGAACAACCCGCAACCCCAGCAGGACGTGGCCCTAGCAGGACCCTCTGCTTTGCTGACAAGCCTTATACCTATTTAATCTCATGATCGGTAAAAGCCATTATACTATTTCCGTACACGTTAGTATTTCAATCAAGATCGTGCTCTACATCCAACATTTTATTAAACACAACATTATAATTGTTAATGATAGGATTATCAGCAACTAACATAAAGATAATGCTAACACTACAACTTAAATGATTAAATACATATATTACGTCAATAAGCTTTGCCTACTACAAGTGTATTCTAATATGTAGAATAGATATTATCTGCGTTGACCGGCCTTACGAACACGTTTGGAAGTCCCGCTAGAAATTACGTAACTCTTTTCTATAGGATACAATGCAGTTCACCTATTCTCTGCACATAAGTAGCAATAAGTTCACCCATTTCAAAGAGGATTTATGTATTACAATAAGCGGATCAATGTGGCTATTCTTGTCCTTATAATGGCTTCTTATTGCAAGTATTTTGAAATACTTTTGCGTTTAGAAATTTGTAGTTTGTACTACTAAACATGATTTAATATGATTGTCCGTGGAGTTTGTTGTTTCTGCATAAAAATCTATGTTTTGGAAGGGACTTACTTCAAATTTCAGATTTTCGGTCTACTCCGTGATATTCGGAAGTGCCTGAAATTGTAATACGTACAATAATATGATTTAAAAGGTGTTTATTGTCCGTTTTTAGAGTTCCGTACCTCAAAAGGAAAAAAACCGGTCAAGAGCGAGTCCGACTCGCGTACCGAGGGTTCCGCACAAACTTGCAACATAAACAGCCATATCTTTTAACTGCGTAGATTTAGAGGGTTGATTTTTTCACAGCACAAAAGGACCACAAATTTGAGTTTACTGTTTTAATTTATGTCTGTCTGTCTCTCAAGACCTTTTATTTCGGGAACGCGTGGAGGTATCGAGTTGAAATTTAAACCATATAAGTACTCAATTCTGTGGTCCGTTTGTACATACTATGAAAAACAACTCTTTAAGTCAAAGGATATGGCCATTCATTTATGTCGCAAATTTGTACAGAACTCTCGGTGCGCGAGGCTGACTTGCTCTTGGCTGGTTTTTTTCAATAGTAATTATTTGGAACGGTTACAAGCTCTAACTTTCAGAGTAACTAACCCACTCAATGACAATTCAAGAATAAACGGTTCAATTAAAATAAGTGCTTACTTGATAGTTGTTCTTACTCAAACTGAGTTCAATGAATCAGTATTCGTCCCATCAATACTAAAGTCTAGTTGAACTTCTGTCTGGTACCTATTCGACGTATGATAGGGCGTAGACCTCGTTTAGATTGGTTCAAGTGAAGGTCTGTGACCCTGTGTCAGGCAGATCCACCTTGTCTGCGATCCCCTTTGTGCCCTTCAACGTCTAGCCAGACGTCTAGCCTAGTTGCAATCTATAATCAAACTAGCTTTTGCCCGCGGTTTTGTTCGCGTTAAATTCGGGTTCACAGTTCTCCTTTCCTAATTTGCAGGTATCTGCTACCTGTAGTTTTCGACCTTGCGCCTTATTGATTGTAATAGCAAAGCTACGTTTTCCCTTTTCTTCCCTGTTTCTCTCTCATTTCTGACTTTTTTTTTAGAAAAAACGCCCAACTAACTCACTTTCGCTTTAATTATATTAGTAGGAATATCGGTTTAGAAACGTGGAGAATGCATCTTAGGTTGTTTGCAACGGCGAAGACTGTTTAGTTTTGTTTTGGAACCAAGTGGAAGGTCCGGTATGGTTTTGGAAGCAAGCACATTACTGTGGTTAATTTATTTCATGACGATTGCTCGTAAAACCGTCGTGTCGAGAAAACCTACATGTTCGTGAACTAAAAATTGAAAATGCTTTCACCAACTTGCACTGAGACTGGTCGATCCCGTGCCCCCATCAATGGAAATATTGAATATTATAAAACCGTTAACTGTAAAAACCGTATTTAAACCTTATTTTAATAACGGGGGACCAGTTATTAAAATATCACAAAAACGCGAGGAACGGAATTTCCAAAGACGCAAAATATGCTCCTTACAAAAAAATAATATTAAATTACTTCATTTAAAACAAGTTCATTGGTACAGAAAGTTTATCGATTTCCGTTTGTATTTTTTTCCCCGTGATATGAACTAGTTACCATGGGGAAAACGTTTTATTTCTTCAAATTATAGGCATAACCTGAATAATGTAATATGTATATCGACGGTCCCTACGTACATAAAGACATGTCGAAAATGGCATTTTTTTTATTGTAAATCGTCTAAGAGAACAAGTATTATTAATACGACGAATAAGTGTCGTAGAAACGATCATCTATCAGTTTTTCCAAGAAAACGTGAAAAAATAATAATAAGTGTAAATAGCATTATAAAGCTTTTAAAACTGTTAAAATATTGTAGAAAGAAAATATTTATTATTGCTCATAGAAATATTTCTAGGGCGTGTTGAAGACAAATTAGTTGCACGCTCTCCTGTAAACATCGGTTGACTTAACGTTATGTACGTAGGAACCGTCGATTTGTTAAATAATATAGTCAGTAATAAAACATTTCTCGAACACTTTTTTTATTTTGTGATTAATATTGTTTCAGATGCTCAACTATTATTATATACAGCCTGCTGTCAAGACTGAGTGATGACATAAGCCGAAGATGTCTAAAGTGCTGAGCGCGCTCGGCGGTGCCTTGCCGGATGAGAGACCCCTGTTGTCCCTGCAGATTGTGGAAAGCGCTGCCAAGTGCCCCTTAGGGTACTGGCCTGTCAGCAGGACCTATGATGAAGACGCTGATGCAGGACTACTGCGCCAGAATGGACTGTTCGGGAAGAAGCCTAGCCATTATATTTGTTTGTCGAAATCGGAAGGTAAGATCTTTGGTATTAAAAACTGGAACGGCTCAAACTCCAATAATGGGTCCCGACTGTTCGTCATAGTTCCAAATTACAGTACTTGTTTTTCTCCTTTCAGTTTTATTTTTATTGGGTGTGTAGTTTAGTTCACTTTTTACGCAGTCGCTTTTAAATAAATAATTATACTTTGGTGTCTTTTTCGTATCGACATCGTGTACCAAGATGCAGTGTCGTGTCGTAACTTACAAGTGCATCGTAAATAATTACGACACGGCGCTTTTGTGTGAGGGCGATGCAATGTCGTGTAAAAAAATGTCTATTTTATGTGCTATTGATGTAAATAAATAGATAGACCCAATATGTCATGTCTGTGTCGTGCAATGCATCGAAAGATTTCCAAGACTTAATGGTGCATTGGTACACGTTATAAAATGTGGATGTGACCTCGCTGTGGGTCAGCTATTTTTAACCGACTTCAAAAAAAAGAGGACGTTCTCAGTATGACAGAATTTTGTTTTTGTTTGTTACGCGACTTCTCCGTCAATTGTTTACCGATTTTCAAAATTCTCTTTATAATCGATAGAGTAAACTCCCGGGGCCGCCTTGTCGTCGATGCACGACGCACGACCACCTTGCGGTTAGTTACTTACAAAGAATTTCAACGTTGTGTCCTAGTTAATCTAATATATAAAATTCTCGTGTCACAGTTTTCGTTCCCATACTCCTACGAAACGGCTGGACCGATTAAACGAAATTTTGTGTACATATCGGGTAGGTCTGAGAATCGGCCAACATCTATATTTCATAACCCTAAATGAGCAGCGGGTGAAACCGCTGGGCACAGCTAGTAAAATATAAATTTGCTATAGCTGAACAGATAGCACGAAATATTTTTTCGCCTAACAGCAGCTAGGTGTGAAGGCCTTGACGATCTTTCGTAATAGAAGACATAAAACTCAGTGTAACACATTTCATAGTAAACATTTTAATAACCTTGACTGAAAGCGAACTGGCCGTTACGCATTAACGTCACGTTTTAAACGCGATAGTGTTCCACGCGCGCCTCAAAGAGATGTCAGCAAAGCAGAGGGGCCTGCCAGGGCCACCGCCTGCGGGGTTGTAAGTTGTTCGAAAGAGATACCGCGGCCCCGGAACATAAAGGGCAATAGAAGGAACATGGATGGGTTTTAATCACTACAAGTCTGACAGTTTTCCCCGCTCCGCCCAGACCAAAGGAATTTATTTGATAATTTCCCATCCGCCAGACCGTAAAACTAAACACTTTCATGCTCATTCCAAGCGTGCTTCAATTGGTGATAATCTCTTTAAAAGTTAATGTTTCTTCGCCTACAGCAAGCTTAGGAACGGACGTTAAAATGTAGAGTGATAATAATCCTAAGGGCTTATGATTAATTGAGATGGCTCTCGCATACCGCCCACTTAAACCATCAGGCCGCGATCGTTTTGACTTTAAAACTCTTTTTAACTGACTTCAAAAAAATGAGGAGGTTCTTATTTTTTTGTACGTTTGTTAGGCGATATCTCCGTCAATTGTGCGCCGATTTTCAAAATTCTTTTTATAATCGAAAACCTGTAAAGTCCCAAAGGGGTCCATATATCAATTTTATCTATAATGCTTAAGTAGTTTATGAGTTATCTTCCATAATACATATTATTTCTTCTAATATAAATGAATGATAAACTCTAACATAAGGCAAATATTTCAATATTATTATACTTATACTTATCTTTTAGTAGCAATGGAAAATGAATATGTACTTGATAACAATTTGAGAGAGATACCATGTTACTACAACTAAAGTATTCTTTTTTTGCAAAACTTGAGAAACCGACTTCCAGAAGACAGTGGCATAAAAAATCGATGAATCAAACAAAAGTCGCCGACTTCCGGAAGTAAACTTATTTTCCTCCTTTTTAGTCCTTTTTTTGGCAGTCGGTTGTTTAAAGAATTCTTGAAAATGGAGTATGGAGAAGTGCGCACTCCAGAAATAGATATGACAGACTAAAATCACTGTCATATCCAAAGGATAACATGACGCATTACGAAAACGCACGTCATTAGTCAAATCACATAGCCTCGTTGTTCAATTAATTTGTTACAATATAGGTAGTCTGCGGTTAAACAGCTACAAAAATAAAAAAATAATTGTGTTGACCCAATTGCTCTATGGTTTCCCGAACCAATAGATACTTTACTCAGTCATCCGAACAGCCAGTATCATTTAACGCCGAGAAAGGCTTCCAATCGATTGTGTACTCGTAATCGAACACCCAAACAGTCCGTTAATCGATTACAGAATCGATACAGTGCGCTGTTGACAAAACGAGGCATTGTCTTTGGGCTGTTTGTTTGCTACATTACTCAACACGATAAATATTGGCCGGCGAGATAAATGGGTCAATGTGATAACTGAATTATGAAAGCCCTCTATGGTGATAAAGCTCTTTATCTATGAGGGCAAGGCCCTTTTACTTATGGTTATTAAAAAAAACCCGGCCAAGTGCGAGTAGGACTCGTGAAGGGTACCGTACCATCCTTAATCCTAATAATAAAAGCGAAAATGAGTTTTGGTTGTTTGTTACGTCTTCACGCCTAAATGGTCAAACCGATTTTGATGAATTTTGGTACAGAGATAGTTGGGACCCTGGAGACGGACAAAACTAATAAAAAAAAAATGAGATAACTGAAAAAAAGGGGAAAGAAAGTTTTTTTTTCGATCATCACGCGGTTTAAAGTTAGCGTTAGCCTAAAGTAACTATGCCACGCGGATAAAGTCGGGGGCGGTCCTAGTTATCTATAAAACCGGAATAAAAATCATGTTTGTTGTATAGGAGCCCACTTACATATTTATTGTAATCCGTTTTTTTAGTATTTGTTGTTATAGCGGCAACTGAAATACATTTGTGAAAATTTCAACTTGTCGTAATTATCATGATTCATGAGAAACAGCCTGGTGATCGACAGAGAGCGGAGTCTTAGTAATAGGGTCCCGTTTTATACCCTTTGAATATGGAACCCTAAAAAAAGATAGTTTTGTTGACTGCCAGCATTAAGATTCAAGTGTCGACTGTGGTATTTGTTTGGTGCATGCCACATTCTTTTGTTGTCATGTTTCAAATACTCTCATAGAGACGCTTTGCTTACTGTGTGTTCAATCCGGATAAACATTTATTTCAAACTAGCTGGTACCCGCGACTGCGCCAGCGTAACGAAAAAGAAAAAAAAGTTAGTCGAATAATACGACCGATTGTGTTTAAACAAGTTTAAACATATTTTTTGATTATGCTTACAACTAATGAGTTTTACCGTTACTAACAGCGATACATACACTTCTAACGTTTTGAAATCTCTCTTCTAATGTTTGATATATTTTCCTCCATCAGACAACATCCTACTTAATATTAAAAATGCGAATGTTTGTGAGGATGTATGGATGTTTGTTACTCTTTCACGTCAAAGTTTCTGAACGAATCTTGATGAAATTTGTCACAGAGGTAGATTATAGTCTGGAAAAACAAGTTTCAATATCACCCGGGCGAAGCCGCGGGCGCGGGCTTGTATTTTGAAAATCAGCCAACAAATGACGGAGAAATCGTGTAACAAAAATTCAAAAATGAAAACAATATAATTGAGAATCTCTTCCTTTTTTTTTAAATCGGATAAAAACAATAATCAACAAGCATTCAAGCTGCTCCGGAAACAATTTAACCAATAGGCTTCGACAGAGAATCAAAGCCAATCTAATTGCGGCAAACAGGAACGGTCGCACTCATTCACTTTCATTAAACTTGATACGAACGCCGAATCTGTTGTTCGATTTATTACTCAATGGCCGTAACGGGGACACGACTGACGAGTGAAGACAGGCGACCAGCCCCCAGACACAGTATAAAACTAACAGTAAAACGTCAAGTAAAGGCCTTGTTGACCTGAAATCTTTTCACACACTTTTTTAAACCCAAGTATGAGACTGTTTTACGTCAGTCACACCATCACAAGTCCACTTGAAAACCAACGTAGGACACTAGTTGCACGGTAGTTTGCTGATCAGCAACCCTACCATGACGTCTTAAAGCAGAACTTATTCCGCTGAGGGAAAGAGGCAGAGCTGTACAGGGTGTCTAGCACCATCTGTTTCTCACACAGGAATAAGAACTGCTATAAGATGTCATGGTAGCTACTGAGCCTTTTTGGGGCAGTCGTGAGACAGAACTTTGAACTTTTTTGTCATGGCTACGAAAAGCGAAACGAACTAGGGTCTTAATGTATTCAAGCACGAGTATGATTAAAACTTCTGTATTGTTACACTACATATAAAATGGCTACTTAACTTGTTGCAACAGCCACGAGTAACTTGTAACGTGAAGAATGCAAGTAAACTCTTTGCTTGGCATGTGTGTGAACCGATTCCGACCATTTGTTCCTAGTTAAAATACTGTACCTATGTGTACTGTGCCTGTACTTCTGACACCGATACTGGGTCATCGCCTCATTGTTATTAAAATGGCGTGCCGTTACTTGGAAAAATTGAGCTTTATTACGCATTCATTGTACTTCAGGAAATGTTTGTAAACTTGGTTCATAAAGACTTTTCAGAACTTCGCTCTGTCATAATTCTGTTAGTAATCTTTTAGGGCGTTGACCCAGCAATGTTGAAGTCACTTCATCACTTGTAACCGCTGAACTGGGAATCAAGAATAATAATCATACCGGCTTATAGCTGTCCCACTGCTGGGCAAAGGCCTTTTCTCATAAAGAGAACAACAAGAACGCATGTATGTACTTGATTATTGATCACCGGTACCACTTCGCAATATGGCAGTTTCCAGGGTCAAAGTAATTACTTTCTATTTAGTCCGTCTTTTGGATTATTCAAAAATAAGGGACACGTAATTTTTTATTGTAAATTAGACCAAAAATTACAAAGATATAGCTCATTAAAGTTACGTGTGAAAAAGTTACTCGTTTTGAAAATGCAGCAAAATTTAAAAGATGGACTATTATTTTTAAACTAGCCTATTCGTCTTATCGACAAAAATAATGCAGGGAAACCTTGTGGTGCCAACGCCACTTCGTGTTATGCATATCAGCGACGATATTATTGACCTTTACCACCTCTAAACTTCAACCACGTTATATTTACTCAAAGAAGTCTTTATTTATAACTCAGTACATACCATAAATAGAGAAGCTAGAGTACGTCATCAAGTTCACATTGTAGTTACGGAGTCAGGAGTCAGCGTAATAGTATGCTGGCACTGATTAGATGATTGTGCTGACATATTTATCTTTATATCTTCCCACGGCCTTTGAATGCACTATTTCCTAACGCTATTTCATGCTGTCATCGTTTTTGGTTCTCGTAAGGTTTATTTTATGTCGATTTATTTTATAAATACTTTTATTGTATATCGAGGAAACGCCATTATAATTTCACCAAAAACATTCAGTAAAAAACTAGCCAAGCCTCGATAGAGCTTCTTGTTTATCTCTCAAAATTAAATCTAGACAAAGTCTTGCCAAGTCTATGGTTCCTTACTGTGGTATCTTTACTAATATAGTAACGAGGAAACGCCATTATAATCTAGAGCTGGCGTATTTGTGGTTAAAATAATTGGCCAAAACGTATTTTTGGCCAATTATTTAGTTTTGTGGTTAAAATAATTGGCCAAAACGTATTTTTGGCCAATTATTTTAACCACACACACCAAAACTAAATGTTTGTTTTAAGATTAAGTAATCATCTGTGACGTCATGGGTTTCTACTAGAATCAACCACTAGGTTATTTGATAAAAAATATTTTATTTAGGTATGAAATCACATGCCTTGCGTGAATCATTAGCAAATTAAACTGAAGTTCAAAATAATGCCTATTTCGTAACAAAATACTATTCTCGGTTCTCATACCGGCTATGATTTACTACCCGTACGGGTTCAGTACATCTAATCGTGATTTAAAACCGACTCCAAAAAAGGAGGAGGCTCTCGAAGTTTTCAATTCGGCTGTATTTTATTTTTATATGTTTGTTAGGCGATCTCTCCGTCATTGTGCGGTTTACTTTCGGTAGCAAAAAATCCTTGAATCAAACAAAAGTCACCGACTTCCGGAAGTAAACTTTTTCTTTTCTTTTTTGGAAGTCGGTTTTTGAACTACACCTAACACAGGCTATTAATAGCAAGTATTAGCCCTCTTATATACGAAAATGTGTAAGGAACCCACGAATATACACACGGGTAGTTAATCAATTACTTTCCACTCAACTAACTTACTACAGTAATCCTAATAAACCTTTTCTACATCAGTACATCTTGTAAATAAACTTCTCGTGTCACAATTTTAGTTGCCACTCTCCTCCGAAAAGAATTTACCGATTTTTATGATATTTAAATGTATATTCGGTAGGTCTGAGAATCGACCTTATAAATTTTTCATACCATTCTGCAACGTTTTACTCAGCGTTTTAGTTTTTTTTTGCCAAGACAAGATTTTGTAACTTTATGAGTGAAAAAGGCGGGATTTAAAAATCGTGACGTCCCGCTAAAATCGGAACGACTGGCAATGCTGGTTTTACTATTATACCATCTTCAATCATGTGAGATTTTTTAGGTCACTTTTATAGATCCCCTTGGTGGTATGTTGTGAATTTGTAGGCTACCCCGCAAACCCCTTCCAGAATCACGTGTATTTTTATTATTGTCTAGATCAGATAGCATGTTTAAAAAAAAACAAATCTGTCGTAATTTTAAACACTAAAATTAGCTCGTTATAGTTTTAATTAATTCATTAATAGTCAAAATAATTGATGCGTCACACTTAAAAACAGCTTACATAAAAGTATATTGGCCACGGTACGGATTCTCTTAATGACTGAACAAGCTTTAAAATCCTCATCTTTTCGTCCACAGGAGTACCAGGCTACGTCATGGACGGCGTGGTCATAGTAGGCGAGCGGGAAGCTGCCCCGCCGGGCTACAGCGTGGCGGGACGCGCGGGCAAGCGGCGCCTGTGCACGCGCGTGTCCCGTCCGGCGGCTGCGCGCGCGCACCCACCAGTCACTGACGTCATCGTGTGCTCCAAGATGAGGCAGGCGCCGCAGGGGTTTCTACTGGCTGGGTGAGTGAAGGATCCATGACGTTTTTAGGTTATCCTCTGTAGGCCTACCATGACGTCTTAAAGCAGAACTTATTCCACTGAGGGAAAGAGAAGGTGCTAGACACCCTGTATAGCTCTATCTCTTTCCCTCAGTGGAATAAGTTCTGCTTTAAGACGTCATGGTAGGGTAGCTGACCTTCCAATTTGTTCGCCTCTTAGAAATATTAAAAGCAGCTCCTTTCTGATATCTATGGTCCCACCACTAAGAAATCGGAAAAACTAAAATTTCTGTCACATTGCACCTGCTATGTTTTTGTCTCTGCATCACCCTAAGGCTGAGTGGTAGAAAATGCCCAAGGTATTTAGTCCACCTTTGTACAATTAATTTTTAAGCATGTTTTAATAAATAAATATCGTGGTGGAGCAGAATGGAAAAACGATTTAATATCTGCGCAGTGAACGCAGTGATGCTTTTTGATGCAAATCCTTACGAATATTATAAAAGCGAAAGTGAGTTTGTTTGTTACCTCTTCACGCCTTAATGGTTAAACCGATCTTGATGAATTTTGGTACAAAGATAGTTGGGACCCTGGAGACGGACATGGGGAAACTTTAGTTTTAATAAAATGAGAAATGAGGGAGATAGAGGGAAGAAAAGGGAAAAATTAGCATTGCTATTACAATAAATAAGGCGCTAGGGCAAAAACTACAAGTAGCAGGTACAAATCAGGAAAGGGGAACTGTGTTACCCGAATTAAACGCGAGCGAAACCGCGGGCAAAAGCTAGTGACTTATAAAAAGCGCCATGCGAATAATAGGTCTCATAATCCTTTGATTCAGTTGTATAGCATCCTACCGGTTTCATTACAGATGTGAACGCGCACGTCTTCTACCCTTTTTTTTTCGGGTGGGAAATCATCCAATGACTTCCCCCGCTCTGGGCGGAGCGGGGGAGCAAGTCAGACTTGTATTGACTAAAACCCACCTATGTTCCTTCTATTGCCCTTTACGTTCCGAGGCCGCGGTATCTCTTTCGAACAACCCTCAACCCCGGCAGGCGGAGGCGCTGGCAAGCCCCTCTGACGTCTTCTACCCTTACTGGTAATTACTAGGTACTATGTTAACTACGAAACATGAGCTTCGGGATTGTTAACACGGACTAGCTGCTTAATAGGATTATGAGTAATCGGATTCAATTAGGATTACGCATATCGGGTGCGTGTGAGCCTGGATTAGATCGGTGCTTATAGTGAAGATACGAATACTTTAGACGATATCGATGTCTGAACACGAAGAGAGATACATGTAAAATACTGGTATTTAGCTGCATTTTTACTCGGTGTGTATGTCCTCAATGTACGTCCTCGGAATCCCCTGGAGAGAGAGAGGATATCTGTCAGACTCCTACTGACTTAAGAGCGTTTATGCCAATGCAGCGCACGGCGATTGTAGGTAAATTTACTCACACAGCTTTATAGCACACAGCTGTGTGTGTTGGAGCGTACGGCCCCGTATCATACAGTGCATTGATCATTTTGATACTTGGCCAGCTATTTTATTAGTACCTATGGAGTGTTTTAATTTCTTTGCATGTGTTTTATTTTTGAAGTTGGGATTTAATTAATTTTGTAATTGATAAGCAATATATTTTGTTTAAAAACGGTAATGTTAAAAGTAAATAAAACATATCGTGTAAAATAAAAAAAATATATATTTGTCTTGTTTTACGGGGATCTACAATCGCGGGTAAGATATTTATTATAAAAACAGACCAGCCGATGTTCCATGTTTTCGCTTCAAAATGTAAAGCCCCTGATTACCTTTTCTGTTTTCAATTTTTGATCTTTCCCTGTCCACATAGCAAAGTCACAGTAGTTTTGTTTGTCATGCGTAGCTGCCCCTGTATTTGATAATACCAGTCATGGCGTCGATTCACAAATTCATTTACTGTCCAATTTTTTTTTGGCTTATATTGAGTCTGATCCAAATGCTGAACTAGGACATTTAATTTAGACGATTCCCTCAGATTCGATCAGTCCATCTAGCGAAGCACCTATGATCATAATAATTTGACTTATTACTTAAATCACTACTTATTAATGGAATTTAAAAATAAAATATACCGTTTTTCAGAAAATTTTAAAAACTTCTCTTGTAAACAAGCACGTGAAATAATAAAATATATTTCTAATAACTTTTGGAAGTGTGAGTGCCGATTTTTTCAGGTATATAACATCACAATAATACAAATCGTAAGCACCATGACCGGTGATTTTTATTTCACTTAACACATGAGACTGTGAAAGTAAGCATAGTATACTAACCTAGCTGTGTCTACACCAGTTAACTGCCCAATTTTCCTTACTTTATTATGCAGCTGAGCTGAGCCAACCCGAAAGAGTTCTAATGTGCGCGCCCCATGGCGTTTTGAATCGATAGTCATCCCCGAGAACACAGTTTCCGCTATAACATCTCAAGTCTTTTGCCGTAAAATTTAAAAAAAACACGCTGTGGTACAATAGAACACTAACTTTAGACACTTGGTTTTGTTCGCATTCAGTAAGAGATTGATAGCAGCTAATCATTTCGATAGGATGGTTAGACTACGACATAATAAAATATAAATCAGGTTCTTTAAGCTAGAAATGTAAATTTTTTCTTGCGCAAGATTGTCAGCTGGATATTACTAAATGATGAAGAAACGTCT
The DNA here is from genome assembly GCA_958449745.1 of Ochropleura leucogaster. Taxonomy (NCBI): domain Eukaryota; kingdom Metazoa; phylum Arthropoda; class Insecta; order Lepidoptera; family Noctuidae; genus Ochropleura; species Ochropleura leucogaster. The sequence continues at coordinate 1,889,550 of OY288203.1, forward strand.
TATTTTTTTCCATAATACATATTTTAAACAAACTATGCCGAGTATATTTTTCCAATTTCAATATTTCGACTATGTTGAAAACGCCATGTGCCATTATCAAAAGCAGACAACACATCGCCTTCTTCATTCTTTATGGAATGGTTATTGACTAACCTGGTTTCTATGCCACCAATATTTCCCAACATGAAAAATATCTCTCAGGCATGCTGGTTGCCTCACCGAGGGAAACATTGTGAAGAGAGACCGTTAACCCACACTAGGAATTTTTACTATATCTTGGGTGCTTTTTCAAACAATTAAACTTACATACACAAACAGCCAGACCCGAAACAATAAATATTTGTTATGTGCGGGAATCGAACCCGCGACACGCAGACGGCACGTTGTGCCGTCACAATGTTATTGTGAAAACATCCGCGTTAATCTGAAACTTGGCTATACTAACAACAACAAAACACCATTTCTTTGGATACAGAGCCAGTTCCTATAAAAAATGAGAGTTCTGATCCGAATGACCATAAAAATACCTGGAAACTTTACCCTTTCTAACAACAAAAAGTATTTTCTAAATCAGTCTAGTCATGTTCGAGTAAAAAATTCCGATGAATTGAGAGCCTCCTCCTTTTTTAAGTCGGTTAATAAAAATCTGAATTGCTCATAATCTTCGCCATATTTTCGTATGATGTTCTTTTTTCCAATATGCTTTCTTTTGTTTGCCGTATCTCCAAAAAGTAGGTAAAATAAAAATAAAATTACAGAAGTCTAATTTAATCTTCTTACGTTCATTACAAAAAAATATTTACTCTCCATAATTTTGTTGTGTAATAAAACTGTATTAAAAAAAAAAAAACAATAGTGTCACGATGTCGCGGTCGCGCTATAAACTCGAGAAATAAGGATAATATTTTACGCAGCGCGCGGCGACCAGAGCGACATAGGTCCTACCTCGGCAAGGCCTCGGCCGGCTCTGAGCGCTGATGCCATTTCGGGCCGATTATATGCTAAGACTAAAAAAATCATTAAAAATTAACAAAATAAGTTATTTAAAAAATATTTATCCCATGTTTTAGAACGTTAATGTCTTCATTTACTAGGTCTAAAAAAAATTAATTGCTTCAGTTTTTACCCTTATCCAACGCGTTTAATAACTCGAAAATGGCTAAAAATTACGGTTTTTAAATATACTTTTCTTGAATGAAAACCTAAAGAAATTGTATTTTTTGTAAAACCATACTCTAGTAAATGTTATTGTTTATTTGAAAGTGATTTTTTTAATAGTTTTTAATTTACGGTTTTACTAGTATCTGGCATCTGAGTAGACCATCGACAGCCAGTTTTAAAAAAAGGGTTGAATAAAAACTGTTGTTATAGGAATACCACACAAATATTTTAAAATGTTTTAAAACCAAGCACTAGATTATAAAATTTCCAATCATATGGTGCCAGTTTTTAATGTAGTGTGTAAGCACATTATGGTTTTATTGTCTGTCGAATATGGTTAATTTTGAAGATTGAGTGAATTTTACGGATAAACGTTCTTAAACCACACCGGTGTTTTCTTGCATTTGGGCAGCGGGACCTGATACGACTTTTGTTTTCATTATCAAATAACTAACTAACGGAGCGGGGGAAGAGTAGTTTTAGTCAGAGTTGTATTGACTAAAACCCACCCATAAATAAATAAATAAATATCTTGGGACAACTCACACACGGCTATCTGATCCCAAGCTAAGCAGAGCTTGTGTTATGGTAACCAGACAACTGATATACATAGGTACTTATATAATTTATAAATACATACATATTATAGATAAATCACACCCAGACACAGAACAAACAATCATGCTCATCACACAAAGTTTGTCCTGGGTGGGAATCGATCCCACGACCTCCGGATCAGCAGTCAGGGCCACTAACCACTAGACCAACAGGCCCGTCTAAATTTCCATGTTTCTGCTGTTGCTCTTTACGTTGCGGGGCCGCGGTGTCTCTTTCGAACAACCCGTAACCCCGGACCAGATACGACTTCCCCTGCCTGGGACGTGCTGGTCCTCTGAATCTGCGTGCGTCATCCCGGGGGGAGTGAGCGCTAAAACCTCCTTAAAACTTTAAGCCTACCCTGACATTATCGTCTGCCTAGTCTTTTCCGAAATATAATGGGGTCGACTTCCAGTCTAACCGTATGCAGTTGAAAACCAGTATTTTACATGGAGCGACTGCTATTGTGAAAAATAAATCATGGAAAAGGCTAGGTAAATGATGATGTACACTCGAAAGCAGGTCAACCTATTCTAAACTATTATAACCTGATCTCTCTACTACGCATCGCACATCGTAGTAGAGAGATCAAGTTAAAATGGTGTTCATTTTAAACAAGAAGCCATGCATCAAGAAGTGTCTCTGATCTTCCTCAGAGAGATAAACGGCAAGATGGTGTGCTACAAAGTGAGCGGCGGCAGCACGGACACGTCGCCGACGCACAACGAGTATGAGAACGTACTTACTAACATCACGCCTGAAGCTAACAGGAGGTAAGCAGACACACTACCCTCATCATCATTTTTAACCGACTTCAAAAAAAGGAGGAGGTTCTCAATTCGACTGTATGTTTTTTTTTTGTGTTTGTTACCTCATAACTCAGGTCTGAATGAACCGATTTTGATGATTCTTTTTTTATTCGAAAGCTGGTGGTTGTCGTTTGGATATTAGATACTTAGTATTTAATCCATAGCTTTGATCCGGAACTTGTGTCTAAGACGGGACTACAGCTAAAAATAGAAACTTTTTAACCGTGTTTGCGTATTATATCATAATACTATAACTAAAAATGCTGAAATTATAACTTTTTAGTAAAAAAAAAAAACTAAAAACTGGAAAATAACTTTATTTCCGGAAGTCGGTGGCTTTTGTTGGTTTCATTGACTTTATTTGCCACCGACTTCCGGAAATAAAGTTATTTTCCAGTTTTAAGTTTTTATTTAGAAGTCGGTTTTATTTTTTTACTAAAAAGTTTTTATCTTTACTTAGGTTACTTTTTTACTCCTTTCTCCTTCATACCATTCCTTACACAATCCGTCCATATTTTCTTTGGCCTTCCTCTCGCTCTCCGTCCAGACACACTACCCTATGTAAACTAATTCACGGCATTGACTGTCGCATGAAATTAGTTAGGGAAACTTTTTTATATGAAACCATGAACAAGCAATTTGTCCTGTATCGTGGTTAGAAAAATTTAAATTCACATACACAAACAGCCATACCCGCAAGAAGTATCTGTAGGTTATACAAATAATTGTAGCGAGGGTCGCGCCAACCCTGCCCTTTTATTTTTGGCTGGGAAATCAACAAATAACTTCGGGGAAAGCGAGAGCGGAGGGGCGTGCCAGACTTTTACTGACTAAAACCCACCCATGTTCCGTCTGTTGCCCTTTACGTTCCGGGGCCGCGGTATCTCTTTCGAACAACCCGCAACCCCGGCAGGCGGAGGCTCTGGCAAGCCCCTCTGCTTTGCTGACATGTCTTTGAGGCGCGCGTAAAACACGAACGCGCCGACCTGTTTCAATAAACGGACGGACGATGAACTACCCATTGCTCACCGTCCACAGGCCCGCATCTACGGTGGCCGGGAGTCGTCTCGCGCCCGGCGTGCAACCTTGCCCTCTGGATTTGTTTAATGTAATGAATATCGAAATTGAATAATATCAACAGATTTTTTTAACGCCCGCACTAAAACAGCGTTATAAATTTGAAGTGTCTCCCGACGTATTGACGCTTGGACATGTATGCAATTAAACTAAATTAGTTAATATTATCATGCTTTTCCATAGTACAAATTAAAAAACTAACACGCACTGGTATAATGTATCATAACATATTTGACCTCACATCTGCCGCTGAGCGAGACGACGATGATGATTGACAAACGAATACACAGGGGAGGATTGCGAACTTAAATAGCTATCTCCTGTCATCATCAGAAATAGGAAGTTTGAAAAAAACTGTAGAGAATACCATTCATTCTTCTGCCTTAATCCCAATTAATTTGTTTGGGGTCGACACAGCATGTCTTTTTCTTCAATTTTCTCTATAACCCGTCATCTCTTTTGACAGCTCCTTTTTTGCTATAATATTATAAAAGCGAAAATGAGCTTGTTTGTTTGTTACGTCTTCACGCCTAAATGGCCAAACCGATTTTGATAAATTTTGGTAGAGATAAAGAGAAGGGGAGAGAAAGTTTTTTTTTTTGGATCATCACGCGGGTTTAAGTTAGCGTTAGCCCGAAGTAACTATGACACGCGGACGAAGTCGCGGGTGGTAGTTAGTCATTTATATATCTCCTTTCCGCATTTATACTCAAACAAAAACTCAAAAAATTATAACCGGCTCAGCTTCTTCTAACAAAATAAAACAGAATCGCGTAAAACGGACTAGTAATTACAGGTAATAAACATTGAGGTATTAAAACAAAACATCCGCATCGCGAATTACTGTTTTAGAAGTCGGTAAAAAAAAATAACAATGAAATAAACAAAGAATCGCTTGAGCATTCTAAAAGCCTAAATTACCTCGCCCTGGTTCAATAAAAAAAACATTGCCTTTCAACATGGCATAACATCGTTTAAATGCAGTTAAACATTTATTTCAGCTGCGCTCAATGCTAGGCTGGAACAAAGGAACTAAATTGATAAATCCTTCAATGAACAAGACGAATTAACTCGTATTGTTTATATTCGTGTGTAGGGTACAATATAAGCGCAGATCATTGAGAAGAACACGTCACACATTGCAAGTTTGTTTTAGTACATAAATAAATATCTTGGGATAACTCACACACGGCTATCTGATCCCAAGCTAAGCAGAGCTTGTATTATAGTAATCAGACAACTGATATACATACTTATATAATTTATAAATACATACATATTATAGATAAATCACACCCAGACACAGAACAAACAATCATGCTCATCACACAAAGTTTGTCCTGGGTGGGAATCGAACCCACGACCTCCGGCTCAGCAGTCAGGGCCACTAACCACTAGACCAACAGGCCCGTCAAAACATACATACTATGGTTGATCATTCATGGCTGCATGGATGATATTTAGGGCGGATTTTTTGGCGCAATCTCAACTAACTGTTCCATCTTTTAAGGGTTCCGTACCCAAGGAGTACAGCAGGAGCCTATTGAACCGTGATAGTTAGAAAGCGGACATTTTCACAGATATTGTATTTCTGTTGCCGCTATATTAACATTTACTAAAAAACGAGTAAAATCAATATTTAAGGGGGAATTTTATCCGGGGTTGCGGGTTGTGGGTTGTTCCGGGGTTGCGGGTTTTTCGAAAGAGATACCGCGGCCCCGGAACGTAAAGGGCAATAGAAGGAACATGGGTGGGTTTTAGTCAGTACAAGTTTGACATGCCAGAGCTCTGACATGCCATGCGGAGGAAGTCATGAGATGATTTCCCACCCGAAAAAAAGGGGGAATTTTATTGTATACTAGCTTTTGCCCTGGTTTCGCTCGCGTTAAATTCGGGATGACATAGTTCCCCTTTCCTGATTTGCAGGTACTGGCTACCTGTAGATTTTGCCCTTGCGCCTTATTGATTGTAATAACAAAGCTAAGTTTTCTCTTTTATTCCCTTTTTCTCCCTCATTTCTTACTTAAAAATAGCCTATTTCCATCTCAGGGGTCCCAACTATCTCTGTACCTAAAAAGTCATGAAAATCGGTTCAGCCATTTAGGCGTGAAGACGTAACAAACAAAAAAACTCACTTTCGCTTTTATAATATTAGTAAGGATAGATAATGGTACGGAGCCCTGCGTGCAAGAGTCTGACTCGCACTTGGCTGGTTTTTTAATCCCTGTATTTTTTACTCATTTTTCTAGATAGATAGATATTAGATAGTTTGATTCATCATAAGTCGGGGTTCATTTCTACAAACATTATTCCAAAGTCGACCCTGTAATGAAAAAGTAATATTTCAATGGAAGTTATGAAACATTTTCCATTATTCAATTCCAATAACAAGACGATTGTTAACTAAAACATACACACTGCTCAAATGATTATTAAACAAGTCATATTCTAGATGGGTTTTCCCATGCATCAGCTAAATCACAACTTTCCAATACACACTTAAATCCCATCTGCGGACCAACCTCACTTTGTTATCTATCCGTCTATCTGTCTGTCAAGATCCTTTATCTCGGGAACGCGTAAAGATGTCGAGTTAAAATTAAAACCATATATTCAAATCTGCAGTCCTTTGGAGTTTTGAAAAAAATCAACCCTCTAAAAATCACAAAATTGTACGGAACCATCGGCGCAAGTCTCCGACTGGTATTTGGCCGGTTACTAAAATAAAAAATCTGGTTCTCTAACCTGACAGACAGATGTGTTGCTGGGGAGTTTGTACCGCCACTTCTTCCCAGCTAAAACACTAGGAAATGGCGAAGGGCAGGGCGTTTTTGTGGGACTGTCTCTTGTAATGTGACGTTCATAAAGTGCTGATTATCAGACTAATTTGAATAAATAATTTTTGATTTTCTTTTGTAATACTTATCGACATATCAAAAAAATCTTTTTTTTTATTGTACCAATGGTTTTAAATTATCTATGCGCACATGCTGACATACGATTTTTATTTAATTTATTTACCTTGTTTTAGAAATTGTATAAGAGAACAAGTATTATACATTCAACAAATAAGTGTTGTAGAAACGGTCATCTATCAGTTATTCCAAGAAAACGTGAAAAAATAAGATACTTAAGTGTAAATAGCAATATAAAGCTCTTAAAACTGTTAAAATAATGTAGGAAGAAAATATTTATTATTGCTAGATTTAGAATTATTTCTAGGGCGTGTTGAACACAAATTATGCTCTCCTGTAAACCTCGGTTTTTGACTTAACCTTATGTACGTAGGGACCGTCGTTTTACTTTAAATAAATTATGCCTATTAATGTTATATTAATTATTTACAGGATACGAGCACCGGATCGTCCTCCAAAACTGTCGCCCCTCGTCTCGGAGCTAAACAACCTGAATCTCAAACAGTCTCCGACAGCCTACCCCAGCATTGAAGAGTTCACCACTGACCATGACTACGAAGCCCTAAGCCCCGCCTACAACATCAAGCCGGTGAGGCCGGCGCCCCGCCCTCCGTCTGCGAAGTCCCCGATCCCACACGGAAGCCCTGCGGGTCCGACGTCACCGGTAGCTCATGGCCGGAAGAAAGGGCCTGCGCCCCTACCAAGGAACACTGTGTATCAGACGTTAGGAGGATATAATGGGATGGAAGGAGTGCCATTTCTATTGAACCCCAAATTGAGAGGACTGCCTAGTGATAGTTTGGTGAGTTTTAAATTATGTCCTCACTAATCTATACTAATATTATAAAGCTGAAGAGTTTGTTTGTTTGAACGCGCTAATCTCAGGGACTACTGGTTGGAATTGGAAAATTCTTTTAGTGTTGGATAGTCCATTTCTTGAGGAAGGCTATAGGCTATATAACATCACGCTACGACCAACAGGTGCTGAGCAGCGCGGGTGAAGCCGTGGGGAACAGCTAGTATAATAATAATTTGACGACACGGTTGGCGCAGTGGTTGTGTGACCGACTGCTGCGCTGCGTGTCGCGGGATCCCCGCGCGGAACAAATATTTGTATGTCTTACAGGTAGTTGTTCCGGGTCTGGCTGTTTGTGTATGTGAGTTTAAATGTGTGTAAACGCACCGCTTATTTAAAAAAAAATATACACTAGCCGACGCCCGCGGCTTCGCCCGCGTGTTATCGGAAAAAAAGTATCCTATGTGTTATTCCAGACTATAATCTGCCTCTGTGCCAAATTTAATTAAGATCCGTTCAGCCGTTTTGACGTGAAAGAGTAACAAACATCCATACTAACATTCCCATTTATAATATTAGTAGGATGCGAAAGTAAGTTGTGTGTGCTTGTGTAACCTTCTTACTTCTAAACCACTAAACCGATCATCCTGTAATGTTGCATATACGTCAGGTGTACAGAAACGGACATAATACCTTTCATCCTGAAAAAATACTACATTTAATTTAAATGCTACATTTTCTCCTAGTGTCGTAGGCTAGTTTTCAAACGACGAGCAAAAGCGATACTTTTACTTCGTGTGTAGAATATCGCTAGGTAGCATTAAACCCTGTATTTTTTATTCTATTTTGTCAAGATTAATGACAGTTTCTCTTATGTTTGAGATGAGGCCTCCGCCATCTTGAATGTTATAAAAGCTAATATATTTACAAAGATAATGAACACTTATGATTAATAAATACTGTCGCTAGTAAAGTTGAAATAATTAAGGTAAATGACATAGCAGGAAATGTTTTATTTTTTCCTCAGTAACAATTTATTTATTAAAGTTGTTATATTGTAATATTATTATTATCAACCAGTCGTGTGACCAGATGGGATTTCCCGAATGCAAAGATGACGAACTTCAATTTAAACTTTCATCCTATCTAAGTTTGTTTAACGACACGGTTGGCGCAGTGGCTGAGCGATCGACTACTGCGCTGCGTGTGGCGGGTTCGATCCCCGCACGGAACAAATATTTAAATGGCCTACAGATAGAAAAGAAATATCCTAAGCAATTTAATTTAAATTGACATGGGACCACCTGAAAGGTATACCCTATGAAACGAAAAAGAATTTTGCAAATCGGTCCAGGCGTTTTAGAGTAATCGGTGATTATACATTAAACAAAAAGATTCCAACGAATTGAGAATCTCCTCCTTTTTTTTTGAAGTCGGTTAAAAATACTAAAATTTAGCTGTATCCGGTTAGACTGGAAGCCGACCCCAAAATACAAATGATGACATAAGTTTATTTAAAATAACGAGAGTATTGATAACACAGTATTAATTACAATCTCTTCCTTTCCAGACACAATTGCCAGTAATAAAACGGCGTTCGCGGTTCGATCTTGACCGCGAGTACACCTACAACTTTGGCGTCGAGCGACAGACGTGAGACAAAACAAACCTTACCGCCATATACATAAGGTATATAATCATTCTTCGTAGACACTATTTGACATGACCTTGCGTTTAGAAATCAATCCAAATGATTGAATTAAAATACACGTTTCACTGGTTATAATATTCTCCTCTGCTGTTAAAAAAACGCGAATTTCATAGAAAGTACTGCTCAATACGTTTTTGTAGAGTTTATTCTGCAAACAGTTGACTTTAGTCTGTTGTTCCCTCATAGAAAGATAATCATCAATTAAACCATGTAGAAAATGACATATAAACGAAACATGCATAAAAATAGTACTTTAGAAGTCTTCGGAATATTTGAGTGTTGTCCTTTTAACGTTGAATGTGCTATAAAAGTTGAGATTATACCCTTTCTATAAGAAAATCTACTCCCTCAGTAGTGAATGTACGGCGGGCTGTACCAGGGTACCCAAATTGATACAGCCCTATGTACATACTCATTAAGTGTTGACCTTAATAGAATACTCTATAACTAGACAAATAAAGTTGAAAATCAAACAAAAACCAAACAGTATGACAGATGTCTCGAATGCTGCCAGCTTTTAAAATTAAAACTTCCATGGTAGTTTATCATCTACTAAACAAATGATCTTTAATTATGGTATAATAATGATTAAATTGCATTGGTTGTGTTGTAAATGTGAAGTATACCTTAACTAGATCAGTCGGCTCAATGGTAGGACTGGCGATTATGAATAAAGTGTCACACCAATTATTTTACATATCTGTTTTATTAACATTGTTAATGTAACGAGTCTTAGAATCAAGAGACGATGGATACCAAGTCATCTTCAGTTTTATATTCATTTAAAAAATATACACTATACCATTCATTTTGACAATTAGATTTTTGTAGGTTTTTTTTTATTATTAAAGAAATTTAACGAGTAATTTCTTTAATAATCTCTTTTCTCTCCTGCGTCACGATTAACTGTTAAAATTATAGCATACATAGCATCTTGAACCTTCCCTTTGGTTCTAATCACAGTGGTACTAAAAAAGAACATTGCGTTAGGAAAACAAATTTCCTACCACAATATCTGAACAAAGAACAGCGTTCCTTTTGTGCCAAAAACTTGTTAGTAAAGTAAATCATAAAAGTCTTTGTATCCATTGTCTCCGGTTTCCTAGTGCGTGACCCAGAGGCCTTGATTGCGTGTTGGCGAGTAGTTATAGATCTATCGAGCTCTAGCACGGCATATATCACTGTTTTATTACTGTTAATAACGCTCACATAAACAGCATTGGCAATTAATTGAAAAAATTGACGACCACACTTGCTGCAAACAACTATTGTAAAAGAATAAAGGTTTTTAATTTGGCGACTTCTAGATGGGTGCTTGTAAAACTTCGCTGTTATATTTTAATGCTGGGCTCACAGAGAGTATTTCCAAGAGCATAAGTTTAGGATATTTGTTAAATGTCGATTCCTGTTAGTTACGACGGGCATATACGTAACAGAAATCTTGTAAAAAGTATTTTTTTATGATTTAAAAGGTCCATGGAATTTCTTGCCGATTCTTCTCCATAGAGATTAACGCTTTAGAATAGGCAACTACAGTACTTTCACAAGTTATTATGTATTACGTCTAGGACTGTAACTTCATTATTTTGTTTCTTGCAAAATTGAAAAGCAATATATACCTAAACAGCTGTGTAGCTTGTGCTAGAGCTCTATTTGTCAATATGGATGTCTTGAAACGGAAAATGTATATGCGGAATAATTGCAAGCGAATAGCCTCAATATGGCTATGGATTTATAACGGAAGAATGACTAGACTTACTTTTTAGTATAACAAGTCGTAATTTTATATTATGATCAAAATTTCGGTAAATGGTAATTAAATTTTTATGATTTAAAATTGCACAAATTTTATTTTAAAGATTCGATGGAATATTAGAAAGTTGACCTTTGTAAAAGTTTTTTCATAGTGTAATATAGTGGTATCTAAAATCTGATCCCTCTATTCTTATACCCGGCAAGGTATTTCTATTTCTAAAGGGCCTATCTGTGAGTTCCAATCATCTTACGATGACCAAATGACCACTTGATTTTTTTTAATTCATTCAATGAGAATAGCAACGGAACTACTATCTAAAACTCATCGTTTTCTTACTTCTTGTTCACCAACAACAGGGATCAGGCAAAAAGTTTGCAACACCAAAGAAATAGAGAAAATACAATTTGTCTGGTTTACAATCACTACTTGATTTAATAAAGTGTTACATTCATACATAATTTAATTTCTTGGCTTTCTGTTGTTATTCTCTGTCAAAAAAACCAAGATGGTGGCGTAAGTTCCGATTTTGTTAGCGCGCCAAAAGGCCTTTGTGTATCTTTAAAGACTATGTGCCAATACCAGTACAAAGGTTTGGTTACCGGGCACCTCGCCAGCCAATGACTAGTCAAATGTGAACGAATTTGAATTACTTGCACCATTTTATACGACTGAAATGATTTTACAATACGCTCACATGTGTATACCCTTTTTTATTGTGCTCTTGAGGTCTATTTTTAGACGGTTTTGTCTATGATATAAGTCATAGAGCATGGAATTGTGGCATCAAAGTGCTTTAGGCGGTCAACTTCTGTCATTTCTGCTATGCAGAGCCGTTATTTTTTAACGTATAGCGAGTTTATTGTGAAATGCTTAATTTGTAAAGAAAGTATTAAAATGGCGACTATAGCAGGGCCAAAGCGAATCCATGCTCTATGGTATGACTTAACCCGGGTATTGTCAACAATTATTTTTGACAACGCCCAGGTAACTCTATAAAACGGTTATGAAAAGTTGTGAAGAGTTTTTTAAGGTTCTTACTTTATATAACTTTAGTTTTAATTCAAGAACTTATTGTTTTTGTTATAATTGCATGTCATTAGGTTATTCCCGATTGTTGATACAGGTAAATATCGTAATTATGCGTATTAGAAAATGTATTTATTCCTAATGGAGAGTATGCGTGAAGTTTTGGTTTTCCTTGTGTATCGAAGAGAATGTAATCGGGGTTGAGAAACTCGCAAGCACTGTTTGAATTGTATAACACAAATCCTACCCTGAGTGGTAATATCTTAGGTTTAGGTTCATCGCGCACTTTGGCCTAGTAAGTTTTTTTTATCAAAGAAGAAACCTACTCGATCGCGTTTTAAGTAAATTCCAATGTTTTTTTTTATCGAATAATATGCTACATGTCGCAGGTTTGATCCCCGCAAGGAACAAACATTTGTATGGCCTACAGATAATTCATCCGGGTCTGGCTGTCTGTGTGAGTTTGAATGTTTATTAACTCAAGTATAAAATGTGGTGAAAGCAGTTAAGGCACATTTTGTTCTAATTAAAATTTAATTACAACAAATTGTGGCTTAACTCTCTTCTTCCTAAAGAGGAAACAAACTTTGCTGGTTTAGTTGTACAAGTAGAAGTTAAATGCGATCGAATAGGTATTAAAACTTCCACTAGGTTCACTAGGTGTCTACCCCTCACTTCAATATTAACTGTAATGCAAATTTAACCATTGTAAAATAGGTGAGAGGTGCCATATAAAGCTGAGTGCGCGATGGCGGTAACATACGGTCCAGGTTGCACTATTGTTTGTCAATTCGTTGTACATATCTTAGCGTATTGTGTTCGCACGACTGTTATTTATTAACTCGATAACTAGATTTATTTGCTTTGTAATAAAATTCTTTATCCAACAACCTTTAACTAGCCTGTAAAGAGATTCTGTAATGCAATTTTTAAAGTTAATATTAGACTTGTTTCTAGTTGAACTTGTTATAGATTGGAGATGACATAATAGTATTGTTTTTGTCTCAAATCCTATTTGTTTTACTCAAATATTTATTAGTGATATTGTAAATAATTTATGTATAATGCAATTAGAAAATTAGTACGCTTTTTTACACATTAGAAATGTATTTCATCTGATAATTTGTTTAGAATGACTATGAAGGAATAAAATTTAAATTATTGACTGATTATATTGGGATTTTATTTATTATTCTTTTGAACAAGATTGACAGATAAGTTACAAAACGGTCTCGTGGCTAAGCCGCCACCAACAGCTAAAGTTGTCTCAATTATAATGAACCAAATTATAATCGAAAATGTCGCATCACTAGTAAAAATGCCTAACAAATATCAAAATTATATTTTGATGGCACGGTTGGCGCAGTGGCTGAGGGATCGACTGCTGCGCTGCGTGTCGCGGGTTCGATTCCCGCACGGAACAAATATTTGTATGACCTGCAGATAGTTGTTTCGATCTGGCTGTTTGTGTATGTGAGTTTTTCTGTAAACGCACCAGGACAGGAGAAATTCCTAGTGTGGGGGCAACGTTGTAAAAAAATCATCAATTTTTACTAGGCTTGGTGTCGTGGGTGTAGTAACGTAAAATTTGGACATAAAAGATTTTGTTCATCTCTGAATATAGCCACTTGGGTAACAAATAGAAAAGATTCGCAGTGAAATGCACTAAAATATAGACAAGTGTTTCATGCCTCTATTTTCCGAATGAAATCCCAACATATTACCAAAGTTACCACAGTTTAGGTACCTTGGTTCGTACATCTATAATATTATAGTGAGAGTTGATTGATGGTACGGCTGGCGCAGTGTGCGTTCGCCCAGCAAAAAAAAAAAAAAAGTGTCGCTTTTCAAGAATTAAATGATACAGATAATTAGTGCCCAGTCCCGTGTAAATGTGCCCGAAATTTAAAATTTGTGCCACCAACAGCTTCTGAGTTATTTAAGAAAAACCATCAATTAAAATTCTGCTGCACGAACGTTCGCCCAGCAAAAAAATTTTTAATTAATGGGCCTAGCTGAATATAAAATATGCAGAAATATAGCTTATATTTGTGCCTATTTGTGCCGTAAAAATAAAATTTGTGCGTCATAAGGTTTCAGAGATCTTTCAGTTTTTGCTGGGCGAACGTTCAGGCGATTGCTATATATCGGAAACAGCTGGACGTGAAGTCATGATTTTTTGTATACGGATAGAGCATAATTTGTGCCTATTTGTGCCATATACTACATTAGCATAACTAGCACGGTTCAGGAGTTATTACGTTATTTCCAAAAACTAATTAAACGGCTATATCTCTCGGACGTTGAAAGCTACGATTTTCACGTTTATGTTGGCTGGTACCTGTTATTTAATCACACGATCCTGCAAAGTTTCACCTTCCAAGTACCTAATATTGGAGAGATTTTAATGATTTTCCTCTTATTTTGAGGTTATCTTCAATTAAATTAGTTACAACCCGGAAACACTAGTTTTCTGTAAGCTGGCACATTATACGTTTCAACAATAATTAGTGCCCTTTATTAAGAATACGTATGCATAAAATCAGGTAAATATACCCATTAGTTTAGATGTTATGATTAAAAACCACAATCGACATCTTTTGATAGATTAACCGACCATATTCGGATGGACATTAAAAAGCGGCCGCACGATACTTCAAGCTATCCTTTCACACTTGCTTGTATTATAATGATAGTTGTAGTACAGATGCGAACAGAATTGTAAAGTTGGGAAATATTTTGTATTAGGGACATGAAAAAACTTAATTATTTGTAATAATAAATGAATGATTTAACAATATAAATGTACATAAGTATAGGGAAAATGAACATAGACACATATGTTATTTTTTATACAGTTGCTAGGGAAAGCAGTTTAGAGAAAAAAAACAATATATATTGGAAAGTTTTTAAAAATTCTTTCACCATTCGGAAGCTACATTATCCAGGAGTAACAGAGGCCTAATTATATTTTGAAAAAAATAAGGTTCCGTAAGATATTTTGGTTTATGTGTATTCAATCAAACAGAAAAGTTACTTATTTTGCATACGCTGCCTAAACTATAAAAGATAGAACAATGAAATATTCTAATTAGTTGTAGATCTTATAAATATCTACAAACAGTCCGCAATACACTATATGTCAATCCTAAGATAACAAGTAATATAAATCTAGGACTATTGTTAGAAAGTAGTTACTTAAGTAGGTAGGTACTTACCAGCCTGTATATTTTTGAATGCCAAACTATATTACTGCAAACCACTTGACTGCAAAACACTTTAGGAAATCACAGTCACTGGATCCGCAAGTATTTCAGTAAGTAGGTACACAATATTTATTATTCATATTTAAATGTAAGTATCGAAAACAATTTACATTTACGTTGCGAATAAACATGTAATTACTCCGGGGCACAGATAAGAACTAAACGTAAACAAACAATTATCATAAACATGTCCTGTGATACTTGTCTCTTTCTTTCGCATGGAACATACACTGTACACGGCGCTCTCGCTCCCACTAGGACTCAATAGTGATTCAAGAGGAAGGTTTATATATAGGCTTCGCACGGGTGCATGTATTATACATAATATATGCACCTGTGCGAAGCCGGGCGGGTCGCTAGTATATTATATAAACAAGATGTAATGAATCACTAAAAATAAAACAATTGACATTTTATTTCATATCCCAAACATAAATATTCTATCCGACTTGACAATTCTGTACGCATCTGTACTATTGAATTTTCATTATAATACAAGCAAGTGTGAAAGGATAGCTTGAAGTATCGTGCGGCCGCTTTTTAATGTCCATCCGAATATGGTCGGTTAATCTATCAAAAGATGTCGATTGTGGTTTTTAATCATAACATCTAAACTAATGGGTATATTTACCTGATTTTATGCATACGTATTCTTAATAAAGGGCACTAATTATTGTTGAAACGTATAATGTGCCAGCTTACAGAAAACTAGTGTTTCCGGGCTGTAACTAATTTAATTGAAGATAACCTCAAAATAAGAGGAAAATCATTAAAATCTCTCCAATATTAGGTACTTGGAAGGTGAAACTTTGCAGGATCGTGTGATTAAATAACAGGTACCAGCCAACATAAACGTGAAAATCGTAGCTTTCAACGTCCGAGAGATATAGCCGTTTAATTAGTTTTTGGAAATAACGTAATAACTCCTGAACCGTGCTAGTTATGCTAATGTAGTATATGACACAAATAGGCACAAATTATGCTCTATCCGTATACAAAAAATCATGACTTCACGTCCAGCTGTTTCCGATATATAGCAATCGCCTGAACGTTCGCCCAGCAAAAACTGAAAGATCTCTGAAACCTTATGACGCACAAATTTTATTTTTACGGCACAAATAGGCACAAATATAAGCTATATTTCTGCATATTTTATATTCAGCTAGGCCCATTAATTAAAAATTTTTTTGCTGGGCGAACGTTCGTGCAGCAGAATTTTAATTGATGGTTTTTCTTAAATAACTCAGAAGCTGTTGGTGGCACAAATTTTAAATTTCGGGCACATTTACACGGGACTGGGCACTAATTATCTGTATCATTTAATTCTTGAAAAGCGACACTTTTTTTTTTTTTTTGCTGGGCGAACGCACACGCTGGCGCAGTAGCAGAACGATTGACTGCTGCGCTGCGTGTCGCGGGTTCGATTCTCACACGGAATACATATTTGTATTAAGAATTGCAATCCGTAAAAACGGATCCGGTAATCCGGCGGATTTCGGCACCAATATACCGGATCCGTGCTAGCAATTTCTGGCAAAATATTATAGCTGTTGTATGAGTACCTAGGTACTATAAGATGTTTGTATACGCACCTACTATACAGGAGAAATTACTAGTGGGGCAACATTAAAAAAAAATGGAAATATTAAAACAACAACAACTGTAATAACAAAAATATCTTTATTACAAAATATTGTTTCACAAAGATTACTTCAATTTACTTTCACTTAAAATCACAACAAAATCATGCTTAAAATAAAGCCTTTATAAATGTCGAACTACCCACAAACTAAATAGATTAAAAATGAAAATAAAAACAATATTTTTGAATTTAGAATAACGACTTGTTTCATGTATTTAATTAACTTCAACATTTCATTAATCGTTTTTGCGGAAGAGACACCAAAATTAAAATTTTGTTAAGATCACGTATTTTAATTGACCACCAAATGCTGGAGATTATTTAGCGAATTAACTAAACTAAAATATTTTTAAATGAATTAACAGTAATTTAAACATATTATAGAAAAAAAAAAATCTTTGCAGACACTTCATGGTAGAACAGAAACTCATACCCATATTACTACTCTACATTACCCATATTACTACTTATGTAAATATTTACATAAGTCTACTGCGAGTACTTATAAAACGGCTAGAGTTAGTTGCGTGGTTCTAGTTGGTCGTTTTTACGGAGAAAACTTCTTAACAAAACAGAGGACCACAGTCACTTTTAAAAATATTTGTCTTTCACAATGAAAAACAATTAAGAATGTGTGTGTTAGCCTCACAAAGAGTAGATGAACAGTGAACTCGACAAAAACAAAAATAGTTTTGTAAAATTGTAACAAACCATACATCTTTGAATATAAGGCCTTCACACATTCGCCAAAAAAACATGTGAGACAAAATAAAAGGCTACATTGACGAAGCAAAATAAGTCGTTAAAATATCTAAAAAATATTGCTTATGCAGTTCGACATTTACAAGAGAAGTCATCTTTTTGTAACCTTTCACGCAACGCGGCATACGATAGGTATCATACAAAAATATGCGTAGTGTACAAGAATAAGAACAATTTTTATCAGACACCGGACAACGGGCACACACTTGTAGTATTTTTGTACAAGAACTTATGAAATTGAAAAAAAGTTGGGCCATACCGGTATGGAATAATTTGTTGACGCGGCTCCGGACTCACAGTGACTGACGTTTCTGTCCGTCCAGGGTCCGCAGTCAAGATTAAGTAAAGCTAAAAAGATAATTACTTCCTCTACAAGGAATTTTGTTCTATTCTATCAGTCCTTTCAAGTTTCGGTAAAGCATAATTCTGAGCAAATATACTACTTTTATACAGTTCCATGTGTCACAGCCAGTAAATATTTTATGAGTTTGCTCTGAATTAAACTTTTACGAAAAACTTGATGACGTTAAGTTGCTAAAAACCCTGTAATCATTGTTTTCGATCTTCCTTTACGAATTGCAATTTGAAAAGGTTCGATTTATGAATAGTTAGGGTTTTATTTTAAATCCAGCCAAGGATAAAAAGTTTTTTTTTCCACCTACTTATTGGCGCTTGAACAAAAATACTAGTTAACGTGCCACCATTGTCGTTACCTTCAACTTTTATACATCTGTTTTACATTTATACAATTTTATACAACAGTACATTATTATTATCATCAAAGAGAATTTAAATACGACTTTGCATTGGTAAGCGCAACATTAGACTCAAAAACTAAATTCCTTTTTACTGTTTTTTCCATAGTAATAGGAACAATAATTATTTGAAATGACAATGCAAAATGTCCCCGGTCGTCTGACTCAAGAAAATTACGGCCAAAGATAAGAGCGATATATTTTTAAGTAAGAAAGCTAATTTTGCTTCTTGCTTTATATTTTCTTCTAAATAAAACTGAGCAAATGTTGTACCATAAATTGGTCTTAGTCAGAAGACAACTGTCCCACTGTTGAAAAGGAATCTTATCAACCATTTCCTCGCTCGAAAAACTACAAAAAAATAGTGCTGTGCCAGTAAATTAGATACAAAATATGAATAGTTGATCGCTGACTTCGTGTTCGTGTGTTGGTGAGAACATGGTCGAGCAATTCTTAAGTAGCTTCTCGATACTCGGTGGGACAGATGTCTCGGTGCGAGGAGTATTCGAGGAGGGCTCAGACAACCGGCAGCGGTGAGGGCGGCGCAGGGCGAGCCGGCCGCGAGGGGGTCACTGCGGAGGCTTCATCTGCTTCTGCTGCTCCAGTAGACGCTCCAGCGGAGAGGGGCCTGGTCCCGACCATAGCGACTGGAAAACACGCGATACATGTTTATTTATTGGGTAAAAAACCAGCCCTGAGACCGATGGGTGTTCTCATCAGCAAAAATAACGATTTTAGGAGAAGAAATACCGAGAATTCAGCTTCAGTTCTAACGTAGGTTTTTTAAGAACATCTTGTTCACAATTTAATTTTTCTAAGACCAGCAGTCTTGAACGAGTTGTAAAGATTCCTTATTTAATTGGTTTTCTTAGTACATTCAGTCAAAAAAGTATCGGGAATGGATGATTTGTTTATGGTTCCAAATTAAATTTTTTGTTTTTTTTTGTAGTTGTTAGATTGGCACAACTGTTTTCCATTTTGGCGCGGAGTTTGAGTTGCATCTGTTATTTACATTCAGTCAAAAAAGTATCGGGAATGGATGATTTGTTTATGGGTCCAAATTAAAATTTTTGTTTTTTTTGTAGTTGTTAGATTGGCACAACTGTTTTCCATTTTGGCGCGGAGTTTGAGTTGCATCTGTTATTTATATTAAATACAGTGCTGGTTTTAGTAATATCATAATATAGTGTGTATTGCGAATTTCATAATCGACATAACATCGAACAAAGAGTTTGTCTTAAATTTTGCATCGCCAATGGAATTTCGTGTTCGGAGTCACTGAAAATGTTACAGAAGGCTTACGTGAATCGACTTTATCTAAAACTCGTGCTTATGAGTGGTTCAAAGCGTTTAAAAGCGGTCGTTTCTAAAGGAGCATACTTTGAAGGTGATAAAATAAATTTGGATGAATAACAGACATTTTGTGTATTATTGATCTTTTCCCGGTACTTTCTTGATAGAGTAGTATGTCCTAAATGATTTCAAATAAAAATATAGCCCACAATGTGTATTACAAAAATATAAGTACTCCTTTACTCCTGACAAGAGTACAAAGTCCAACCTTAAACTGGGATAATAAAACGAATGAATAGTTACCGGCGGCTGCCTGTGCGTGGCGGAGCCCCACGCGCTCGTGTCGGGCGCTCCGCTGAACAACGAGTACGTACTGCCCGGCGCCGCACTACTGCCGCCCTCGCCACTCTACACAATAAGAACATTTAAGTACACTATAGAACATAGTGGTCCCTTATATGAACGTGAGCCGGGAGACCTCTACAGGAATCGCTACACAAACGGAGAATTTGTAATATACAAACAAATATAAAAATATTAGCAGACCCGGCAGACGCCCTGCTCCTTATACAGCAGTTAAATTTGAAAACATACCAACAGCAGCGCCACCTACCGGGTCCAATTGCGTATTCTATTTATTGAAATATAAACACAACATTTCTTCCAAATCAGCAATTTTGGAGGTGAAAGTTAGGTGACAAACACACATACAGAAGAATTATATATACTAAAAGAACTCACCCCAATTTGATCCATACTCTTCATATTCCCAATATCATTACTGATCGGCTCATTGAAATTCATATTCAAATTCCTCTGCTGCATATCTAATGCATTACCTCCAAAGTTCAACGCGTTCATATCCATAAGATCCTTATTACCCTGGTAATTCAAAGGCTTCTCTACCATCTTCATCTGTAAGGGCTGGTAGGACATCTTGTTGTTAAATTGAGGATACATCGAAGAGTCATAGCTAACCGTGGGAGCGTAAGAAAAGCTGTTCAGGGACGAGTTGAAGTTGGGTGACGTCACCAGGTTTTGTAACGTCTGTAATTGAGGCTGTCCTATAGCTGATTGCAAGTACCCCGGCTGATTGAAAGTCTCTGGTTTTGCCTGTGGTATATTGTTCTGTAACTGATTGTATGACAGATTTTGATAAGGATTAGGTAAATTCGTGTTCAGTTGCTGCGAATAGAAGTTCGGCTGTATAGGAGGTTGGAAATTCGTGTTAAAGTTGGTCGGCTGATCTGGTTTCCACCACATAGGTTGCTGATAACCATCGGGCGGTTGCTGAGGTGGTGGGTTCCAATTTCTCGGTTGCTGTTGAGCATTAAACAGCGTATTGTTAGGCTTAAAACTGTCATCTCTAAACTTATTATCGTTGAATTGGTTTTCTTGAGCATTCTGCCAGTATCTATATTGGTTGGCGAACCGAGGAGGCAAGTCATTCAAGAAGTTCTTCTTATCGCCAGACATTTGGTAGTTATGGTTAAACTTTTGTCCATCTTGGAACAGTTCTTGACGAGAATTTTGCTTTTGCAATGCTGCTGTTCTTACATCAATCTCTTTGGGGTTGACTACGGGTAACCTTATGCCTTGGTTGTTGATATTAGGAGCTGGGTAGCTAGGGTTGTAGCTCAACCCTGTGTTCTGTATCCCATAATTCTTTTGGAAGTTCATTCTGGGAGCATCAGGGTATGTATTCTGTATAGGGTTCCAGTTTGGAGAAGGTGGATGATCTTGTCTCTTCGGTTGATACGTCTGTGAGTTCTGACTGGACTGACTGGGTTTTACATCTTTTTTCTCTTCTTTTTCCACCTTCTTGGGAGGTTCGGGTTCTGTATTGAGGACTAGGTGAGGGTATCCTGCGGACTTGTCCTTGAGGGAGAGGATCCCACCTGTCTTCCTGCCTATAGGAATGTTGGCTAAGGACTTGATGGCTTTTGGCTGTATCACTTTGGGTTTCTCCTCTTTGGATTCCGCTGTGTCTGCTATCGAGTCAGGTGTTGGCGGTGGAGTTACGAATTTCACCTGCGAAAGATAGGTTATTTAGATTACTTGATTTCGATTTTATAACAATTTCCAAAGATTTACTTGTTGCCAGCTCAATTTAGGTCATCACTGCCTTTGTATAAAAGTCATATTAACTAGAAAGGGGTTTAATAAACAGCTACACATAGGTTCAAAGCTTTACCTGTTTGTTGGTTTCCTCCTGTTTCCTCATAATAGCGGCCATGGCAATATTGACGCGCGGCTTACGAACCTCCTTCTTGTCCTCACTTTTATCTTCAAGCAACTCTACCTCCTGAAAACAAGTATTATTTTTATATTTTCAGCTCAAGGTTACGTAATGAAAAAATCTTTATCAAGTATTCATTTTCCATTATTACTAAACGATTAGCAGATCATCCATACAGACAGAGAAACAATATTTATTATAGACGATAAGTACGATAACTCATAAACTACCTAAGCAATATCAAATTGAAATAGTACCACATGGGAAGCGAAAGCTTTCCAATAAAAAAAGAATCATCAAAACGGTTCACCCAGTCAAAAGTTATGAGGTAACAAACATAAAAAAAACATACAGCCGAATTAAGAACCTCCTCCTTTTTTGAAGTCGGTTAAAAATGTACCATAACTTGCCTAACCGTCTACATAATATAGTTTTACATAAAGTGATAGCCTATCTGACCTCCACAACCTAGTAAGTAAGTTTTACGCTTTGGGTACAGAACCCCTATAATTAGAAGAAGGACAGATGTCCAGTGTGAAGGTAGACTTACGATAACTTGATCTTCTTGCGTGGCGAGCGCTCGCTCCTCCCGCGCTCGCTCCAGGGACCCTTGGGGTTTGAGGATGCCCACGCGTTTCTCGCGAACTGTTCACAAAATTATTACAAATAATAATTAGATTTTGAATTGTTTACAAGCTATTTGTTAAAATAAAATTTTACTGTCAGTAAAAAATCCGTACAAAATCGGTCCAGACGGAAAAACAGACAGCCAAAATATATAGGACACTAAATTCCGCCCGCGACTTCGTCCGCGTGGCATAGTTATTTTAGGCTAACGCTAACTTTAACCCGCACGAAGGTCGAAAAAAAAATTTTTTTCTCTCCCCTTTTCTTCCCTCTTTCTCCCTTTTTTTAGCCTATGTCCGTCTTCAGGGTCCCAACTATCTCTGTACCAAACTTCATCAAAATCAATTTGGCCATTAAGGCGTGAAAACGTAACAAACAAACTCACACTTTCGCTTTTATAATATTAGTAAGGATTATGATACAAGTAAGGGGCCATTGAAGTATTACGTAGGCAGATTTATTACAATTATTTACCCCCCCATCCCCCTTGTCAGCAAAAGTAAGCAAAGCTCTTACCCCCTCCCCCATGATTACGTAAACATTTTCAATTACTGTAGTGTTTTTTTTTTAATATTATAATAATTATAATTTAAAAAATAATAAAATAGATTTAGGATCGATATTAGATTTAATTGATACGGTATTCAACATAGAGTAAGGGACAAAAATATTATAATCTTACAAACTTAAAAAAACTTTTTTAATTTTTGGTACACACATTAAATTCAAATTAACAGGCTTCATTCCATGAAATCCATGATTATAAGCTTTCGATGACATTGGATTGCTGCTCAGTATTGTGAGTCTTGTCACTTTCATCCGATTTTGGAATGTCTACGTCGTTCTCATCGAGCCGTTCAACATCATTGTGTTCTAAATTTTGAATAATGCACATCAGAAGGGCTACTATGACATCTTATAGCAATTCTTATTCCACTGAGTGAAAGAGATGGTGCTAGACACCCTGTATAGCTCTGTCTCTTTCCCTCAGCGGAATAAGAATTGCTTTAAGAGGTCATAGTAGGGCTACAGTTCATTAGCACGACGAGCAGCTACTCTTACAGGTCAAACTTTCCTATCAGTGTGCGTGTTTCCTTTTTTATGGATATTCTCTATGTGACGATTTATGGCTCGATTCAAGCTTACTAAGTTCTTATTAGATCTTTCTTAGTATTTTTATACCAAAAATTAAATAACTACCGATGACGTAATCATCATCCAGACTCCCTTACCCCCCATGTCATCCAAAATAAGCAAAGCAAAGACCCCCCCGCCCCCCCCATAGAGCTTACGTAATACTTGAACGGCCCCTAAGGAAATTTTGTTATTGTGCAGTGACAAATTCCCACGTAAATCAAACGTTTTTCAATATATTAATTATGTACTTACGGAGAAATTAAATAACAGAACGAAAATTACTTTGTGACTATACTATACAACTATGATTTAATTCGATTTTTTCCCGCGCTTTCCCTTCTCAGGCTGAAGGAGAAGCAAAGGTATGAAGCCGCTAAACAGCCTAATATTAAAAATAATCAATTATTTTTTATTATTTAGAACTCAATTAAATGTCAATTTGTTGGTTTAAGCCAATTATTATGAATAACCATGTTTATTTAAGATATTCTGTTGATAAACACAATTCAAGTTTTCAAATTGGTCACTCCGATCAAGGCCGATTTTTAGAATTGCAAGTTTGCAACAGTTCCATATTGTTATCTGTGGCGAAATCAGAAGACATGAAAACCGTGGCGTCGTTGCGATAAATAAGAAAAAAATACGCGTGCGAAATACATTGCATGTTGAAAACCTAATCGTATTGCCTTATTGCACTACAAACAAATATTTGAATGTTTTTGTAAATAGAATTATATTTATTTCACATAATTATATTGACATTACAAATAGACACTTAAATTTGATTTATTTGTGTAGATAGGCCCACCTTTGGTTACTGAATTACGGAGGTACAGGAAGATATAAGTATATGTTATAAAAGCGAAAAAGACTTAAATTGTGTTTTTTCTTTCAAACCGTTAAACGTTATCGGCTCAGGCCATTATCCTTGTCGAAATGGTTTACACCTATAGTACGGCCAACGAGAAGCGATACGAAAGGTCATTAACCTAAAGAACAACTGTGGCGTTGACAATCTAATATTTAGCTCTTTCCATCTTGTGCCTTTGTCGTAATGTCTCGTTCTCCCGGCAAAAACATGACAAGGTTAAGACGGGTTCGCCAACATTCGGGCGGCCGATGCAGAGGGGGTTTTAGCATGGGTTTCGTTTACATTTGGTATCGCTTCTCGTTGGCCGTACTATAGTCATATTCATTTTGATTAAAAATGGCGTTAGTGCGTACCTTTCTCTCTAAAATCAGCCTCGGAGATGACGATGGGCGGCGGCGGCTGGGCGGGCTCGTCGTCGCTGTCGTCCTCGGGCTCGGGCGCGCTGGGCGGGCGGGCGCCGCCCCTGGCCGGCCCGCCCGCCCCGCCCGCCCCGGCCACCACGCGCAGGGCGGCGAGCGCGCGCGACAGCTGTTCGCCTCCCACAGAGGATGCCGAGAACGTTACGTTGCCGTCTTCCTCGCTACAAAATGTGACTATGTTTTTAAAGTACAGAATTCATCAGCATCAAAACGAACGTTAGAATTTCAACACACAGTCAACGCCCGAAAGTATAAAATCCATTAGAGCTTCTGTACGTACCCGACCCATTTTTAATGGAAATTGGATAAGCCATTCTGAACTTGTTAGCGTTCTTATAAACAGAGAAAAACCTAAACTAGACTGAAAAATTACACTTGATACAAGAAAATGTTTTTGTCTCAAATTATTATGTTCTTACACACAAACCAGCCAAATTATATCAGCTATTAAACAAACAACTTACACGGTATATCCATACGAATATTATACAATATTATATTGAAAGGCAGTTTTTTAACCTAAAATATCGCAGCTTATGATGAGACAGGGACCTTTTTGGCCTCGCACAGACAATGACCTTGTCTGTACTATTTTATTTCATTTTGTTACTGTTTCACTTGTTTTTTGCGAGCCCCAAATAAAAGTTTTTCTTTCTTTCTTTTTCTTTTAGGTCAGACAATAAAGTAAGTACTCACGTATAAGTAAGATGTTCGGGCCTGAGCTGCGACAGTTTCTTCCCGAGCAGTATCAGTCGATGCGCGCGCACTCGCTGTTCCAGCTCCGGCTCACCGCTCAGACATGTTACCGACACCTCTGATATGGGCCTGGGAAGTTTACGCACAATCTTAAATTACTTTTTAGAAGGAATCTAAAGAAGTAACCAGCTAAAAGAAATCTGGAATGGTATTTAAGTGGATTCACAAAGTTTCTATGATATATTTGATAATATAATTATTAGTTTTGCAGATATCTATACTAATATTATAATTTATTAGTTTTTTTTTTGGAACGAATTTCTTTAACGAAAAAAATTAAGAAGGGGGTTAGACGAAAAAAATTAAGACTAAAAGTTGTAACGACACTTTTTGCTATAGTTGTAAGCCGTGCGGCGCACGCGTAGTTTTCTGTCTGTCTGTCTCTCTCTCCCATAGAAAGCAAGCCACTTATTTTCGTTTAGTCTTTCTATTTCGCATTGTAAAATGTGGTGTCGCGACGATTATTTTTGTTTTTACATTGAGTGTATACAGGTTTTTAGTACATAATAAATAATAACTTCGTTCAATCTGGGTGTCCCTTTACACCTCTCAAGTTTTTTTTATGTGTTAGTTTGTACTGAATAGGCTCCGAAATTAGTGGGCCCATTATAACCATTTTTAGTCAATAGAAAGGTAAATTTTCAGGACGTAACATAGGACATATAACATCACGCTACGACACTTGGGACCTGTGCAGTGGGTGAAACCGCTGGACACAACTTGTCTAAATTTTGTGTAACATATATTTTGAATTTTTTGTGTATGGAGTTTTTAAGTTAATTTTTTTATTGTAAATAATGTCTATGTAGATTAGAAGAAAAGCCGTCATACTGCATTAGGTATAAAAAACCTGTAATTTGAGAAATGCGGTTGCACTATTAGGTACACAACTCGTATTCGGTAATATAACTGTCTTTCTCAAGTGGCGTTGCAAGAAAATTGTGTTCCTTTGTATAACATATAGTTCCCTAGTTGCAAATCATTATCTTTCCCTTTAATTTTTATTTTTTTCTATATGTATTTATTTATGTATTTATATATTTTGAATGAGTAACTTTATTTTAATTATTTGTGTAGTATTAGCAGTAGGTACACCATTGACTACCCCCCGGTGTATTTTTATATTCGTAAAGTCCATCCAAAGGTTGTCTGGAAGATATCGCTATTAGCGATAAGACCGCCATTGTAACCATAGATTTAGCACTTTTTTATGAAACAGTTTGTTTTTTCAATTTTTGGTGTGCAATAAAGTATATTCTATTCTATTCTATTCACAAAGGAACACAATTTTCTTGCAACTTTTTTATGGAGTACAATTATTATATGGGTTTTTCATGGTATTCATGGTTTTTTCGTCTACTCCGGCTTTCAAAACCTGAGGGTGAAGTTGTACTCACTCAGCATCATTATCGTCTGCATCGTCACCCAGGTCAGGCACCCTGCCGCCGTACGTGTCCCAGGCGGCGTGGTTGGGGAACCGCAGCCCCGTCAGAGCGCTCTCCAGCGGCAGGAACCCTGCTAGCTCCTCGTCTTCGGGTAACGGCACGCTATCGTCTGGAAAGTTAGTTGGGACTCTAAATATGTTCGACTCACCAAATCACGGACTTACCGCGAGAGACGTGTTTAAAGTTGTTTTAGTGTGTCAAAAACAGCCATCGCCCCATAAAACTTATTATAAAAGTTAGACCAAGCTTTTTGTCTGGACCTTAAAAGAGACTATCACCTCTGAGTTTGTTTCGGCTGTTTCTTCTCAGAGTAGTTGGCTTATATAATCTATATCTTGAGTTGACACGCCAGACCTAGATGAATTTCCACTGCATACTCACATTTGTCAGTGAGTAAGGCAGCGGCCGGCGCGAGCATGTTGAGCGTGTGGGCGAAGGCCGGCCACAGCGCCGCCAGGGAGCTCCACGACGGACTCGACAGGATCTTGGAGTGCCACGCAGCCCACGCCATCCATACTTTTACTGTAAGAAAGATGGATTATTATTTAGCTGATAAAATATGGAGAGTAAGGCTGCTATCATACCACTATTAGTTGAGCCCGGAATCGCTCAGTGCGCAGTATTGGCCTCGTCTTTTCTCTGCATTTGTTCGAGGTTCCAGGTATTTCTTAATTCAGGTTTTTTTACGATAATGTCAACCGAATGCGACACCCCATATATGAAGTGTTTGTGACTAAATAATGGCAACCGCTCGGGTTTATGTATAAGTTAAGCCACGCTTGCTTATGATAGTCGATGGATGTGTGATCCATTATTATCCTACATACCGAATTTCACATCATGGGCTTAACGTTCTTCCCCAAGATAGATATAGAATATTCTTTATTATGTACACCATACAAGTAACAAGAATAACATTAAACAATTATCTGTATTGTCTTATCACTAAAAGCGATCTTTTGAAGATAACCTTTGCATGGATTTAAAGGAGGAGAAAAAGAACTGTAGGTAAACTGTGGCGTAACATTTTTCAAAATTAATAGCTACATTTAAAAAAACAAATACTTATATATCAATACATTTAATATACATATAAAATAATAATCATGAAGAGCAGAAATATTTAATATCGATGTTTAAGGAGAGTGGTAGTGCTTTTTGACCAGAATTTTAAAATTGGACTGAGTTTGAGCGCTTCTGACAGATATGGGCAGGGCATAAGTAAAGCTAAGTACCTCTGTACCTCAGAAAGCATGTTGAGCCGCTGGTTCCCGGCTGTCATTTATTAGACAAGCAAGCTATATTAGACTCACAGGCAGGCAGACACCGCTGCAGCGGCGCGTCCACCGTGTAGTTGGGCAGCAACAGCGCCAGCACCGTGCCCGTAGCGAGCGAGCTGCCCAGCTGGGCCGCGCGGGCTTCGCCTTCTGTCATGGCGTTGTCGTCTACTGTCAGGTCTTCCGTCGTCGAATGCACTAGCCATACCATGACGCATGCCATCTACGATTAACAAATAATGAATTATTTAGCACAGACAGAAAAAAAGGAGAGTATGTCTCACGGGTACCAAATAAACCCAAAATTCAGCAAAAAAATAACATAATAACGATTTCTCTAATAAAACACATACAGCGATCATCGCATTTAAACGGTGCTCACGTGTATTCTAAAAGTACTGTCGGTGAAAATATTATATGGACGATATGTGACACCTCACAACCCCAGTTAGTTGTCCTGTTTCATTCAAATTAATAATAAAAAGGAAACACAACAAAGGAAAACAAAACTATTTTAACTAACAATACAATAAGGTTTTATTGTATTGTTAGTTAAAATAGTTTTGTTTTCTTCATAAAACCTGGAAACTACATCAAGATATCAAGTATAATTTTTATTGCACTTTTATTGGCAACCAGGGTTTTTTTTTACGTCGAAAAACGTAGTAAATACATAACTTTCCTAACCTTGTCCCATTCTATTTGAGGTCGGCGCAACACAGTTTTTTCTTCCATTCTCATCTATCAGATGTCACGGCATCATTTACTCCTTTCTCCTTCATATCATTCCTTACACAATTCATCCATCTTTTCTTTGGCCTTCCTCTCGCTCTCCGTCCATCAACATTCAGATCCATCACTATTTTAGTCACATGTGCGTAATAACGCATAACACTGACCTTTATAAGAGTCATGGACTCAAAACTATCCGTCGCGATGAGGGCCGTGAGCGAAGAGTTGAGAGAATTCACAAGTGTGGCTGCAGTGTCCAATCTATTGCATAAAAACCTTAGTTAGGGCGGGGTTTCGGGGTGTTTTAAATAAAGGAAACTGGAAAAAGGTAAATAGAAAACTGTACCATTTGAGATAACATTAAAATGCTATATATTTTTATATTTTTTATCACTTTGCCCCACACTAGGAATTTCTTCTGTGGGTTGCGATTACAAACATTTAAAGTCACATACACAAACAGCCAGACCCGGAACAACTATCAATTACTTGTAGGCCATACAAATATTTGTTCCATGCGAGGATCGAACCCGCGACACGCGTAGCAGTCTATCGATCAGCCAACGCGCCAACTGAGTCGCCGAATTAGATTAGATCTCGTTTTAATATGTCAACTATTGTAGTTGACATATTTGTGAGACTTTTGTTCATAGGGTATTTTAAATATTGTGTATCTATCAAGTGTTGTTTTAAATATTGTGTATCTATCAAGTGTTGTTTTAAATATTGTGTATCTATCAAGTGTTGTTTTAAATATTGTGTATCTATCAAGTGTTGTTTTAAATATTGTGTATCTATCAAGTGTTGTTTTAAATATTGTGTATCTATCAAGTGTTGTTTTAAATATTGTGTATCTATCAAGTGTTGTTTTAAATATTGTGTATCTATCAAGTGTTGTTTTAAATATTGTGTATCTATCAAGTGTTGTTTTAAATATTGTGTATCTATCAAGTGTTGTTTTAAATATTGTGTATCTATCAAGTGTTGTTTTAAATATTGTGTATCTATCAAGTGTTGTTTTAAATATTGTGTATCTATCAAGTGTTGTTTTAAATATTGTGTATCTATCAAGTGTTGTTTTAAATATTGTGTATCTATCAAGTGTTGTTTTAAATATTGTGTATCTATCAAGTGTTGTTTTAAATATTGTGTATCTATCAAGTGTTGTTTTAAATATTGTGTATCTATCAAGTGTTGTTTTAAATATTGTGTATCTACCAAGTGTTGTTTTAAATATTGTGTATCTATCAAGTGTTGTTTTAAATATTGTGTATCTATCAAGTGTTGTTTTAAATATTGTGTATCTATCAAGTGTTGTTTTAAATATTGTGTATCTATCAAGTGTTGTTTTAAATATTGTGTATCTACCAAGTGTTGTTTTAAATATTGTGTATCTATCAAGTGTTGTTTTAAATATTGTGTATCTATCAAGTGTTGTTTTAAATATTGTGTATCTATCAAGTGTTGTTTTAAATATTGTGTATCTATCAAGTGTTGTTTTAAATATTTTGTATCTATCAAGTGTTGTTTTAAATATTTTGTATCTATCAAGTGTTGTTTTAAATATTTTGTATCTATCAAGTGTTGTTTTAAATATTGTGTATCTATCAAGTGTTGTTTTAAATATTTTGTATCTATCAAGTGTTGTTTTAAATATTGTGTATCTATCAAGTGTTGTTTTAAATATTGTGTATCTATCAAGTGTTGTTTTAAATATTGTGTATCTATCAAGTGTTGTTTTAAATATTTTGTATCTATCAAGTGTTGTTTTAAATATTGTGTATCTATCAAGTGTTGTTTTAAATATTGTGTATCTATCAAGTGTTGTTTTAAATATTGTGTATCTATCAAGTGTTGTTTTAAATATTGTGTATCTATCAAGTGTTGTTTTAAATATTGTGTATCTATCAAGTGTTGTTTTAAATATTGTGTATCTACCAAGTGTTGTTTTAAATATTGTGTATCTATCAAGTGTTGTTTTAAATATTGTGTATCTATCA
This sequence comes from Ochropleura leucogaster, assembly GCA_958449745.1. Classification (NCBI taxonomy): domain Eukaryota; kingdom Metazoa; phylum Arthropoda; class Insecta; order Lepidoptera; family Noctuidae; genus Ochropleura; species Ochropleura leucogaster. Next base: position 1,920,619 of record OY288203.1, read on the forward strand.
AGTGTTGTTTTAAATATTGTGTATCTACCAAGTGTTGTTTTAAATATTGTGTATCTATCAAGTGTTGTTTTAAATATTGTGTATCTATCAAGTGTTGTTTTAAATATTGTGTATCTATCAAGTGTTGTTTTAAATATTGTGTATCTATCAAGTGTTGTTTTAAATATTGTGTATCTATCAAGTGTTGTTTTAAATATTTTGTATCTATCAAGTGTTGTTTTAAATATTTTGTATCTATCAAGTGTTGTTTTAAATATTGTGTATCTACCAAGTGTTGTTTTAAATATTGTGTATCTATCAAGTGTTGTTTTAAATATTGTGTATCTATCAAGTGTTGTTTTAAATATTGTGTATCTACCAAGTGTTGTTTTAAATATTGTGTATCTATCAAGTGTTGTTTTAAATATTGTGTATCTATGAAGTGTTGTTTTAAATATTGTGTATCTATCAAGTGTTGTTTTAAATATTGTGTATCTACCAAGTGTTGTTTTAAATATTGTGTATCTATGAAGTGTTGTTTTAAATATTGTGTATCTATCAAGTGTTGTTTTAAATATTGTGTATCTATCAAGTGTTGTTTTAAATATTTTGTATCTATCAAGTGTTGTTTTAAATATTTTGTATCTATCAAGTGTTGTTTTAAATATTGTGTATCTACCAAGTGTTGTTTTAAATATTGTGTATCTATCAAGTGTTGTTTTAAATATTGTGTATCTATCAAGTGTTGTTTTAAATATTGTGTATCTACCAAGTGTTGTTTTAAATATTGTGTATCTATCAAGTGTTGTTTTAAATATTGTGTATCTATCAAGTGTTGTTTTAAATATTGTGTATCTATCAAGTGTTGTTTTAAATATTGTGTATCTACCAAGTGTTGTTTTAAATATTGTGTATCTATGAAGTGTTGTTTTAAATATTGTGTATCTATCAAGTGTTGTTTTAAATATTGTGTATCTATCAAGTGTTGGTGAAATGAATTGTTAACTATGTTTTGTAACCTTAAAAAACCAGAGGTGATTTTGATACAACCTTGACGACGCACGTTCTATTTGGTAGGTAGGGTAGATAAATTAAGTAGGGTAGATAAAGTAAGTAGGGTAGATAAAGTAGGTAGGGTAGGTAGAGTTACCCACTCTAGGGTAGGTAGAGTGGGTAGGGTAGGTAGAGTGGGTAGGGTAGGTAGAGTGGGTAGGGTAGGTAGGATAGGTAGGGTATCTAGGGTAAGTAGGGTAGGTAGGATAGATAGGGTAGGTCGGGTAGGTAGAAAGGTAGAAAATTGCATTGCAATGCATGCATGTATACAGGGTGGAATTTTGTAATGCCACCTGAAGGGGAAGTACTCTTAATCCTTTAGATAGAAAATTATATTTTACTGGACTGTATATTTTTCTGGACTGAATTATCGTTTTCTAAATTCGTATCACGCAAAGAAATATAATATTTTTAAATGGAACTGGTTTGTTTCAGTATATTGTAACTCAAACACAGGAATTTTAGGTAGAAAGTTCATGGTAACTTACTCTTCAACAGTATGTATGTAGTGCATAGCTCTGATAAGTTCTGTGACGTATGAGTGTGCGTCCAGGCGACCGGACAGCGTCACCGCCACGGGAGCACTGCTGTCCGTCAAACCTGGTATGACTGGCAAGTCTTTTGGGTCACTTCTGAAATAAATAATGACCGTTTTTATCATGACGCATCATTCTGTCATTTCATCTTCAACAATAATTTTTTGGCTCATTACATTTTGATCATGGCTAGCAGCCACACGTGCTAATTTATTGTTGTTTATTTTTTTAAGCTGTATTTAAAATCTATAAATCCTATTTGAATGTATTAAAATCAGTGTGTATCAGTTTATAGTGCAGTTCAGTGTTATTGTGATATTTTTATCCCTTTTAAAAGGGTCCATCCTATTTTTTGGGGTGGGAAATCATCTAATAAATTGCCCCGCTCTGGGCGGAGCGTCTCTCTAGTATATGAGCGCACTGCCATTCATTTGTAAAGAAAAGCTTGTTGCGGCGTGCCTCTCATGCGCCCGCGCCTTAACTGCACCTCGACTGTTAATCGTGTGAGCGACGCGCCTAAGTAGAAGTGTACAATGTGTACATACCCGGGCAGAGCTGCTGCAGCCCGCAGCGTCCGCGCCAGGTTGGCGGGCGCCGGCGGGAAGGGAGCGCGCACCAGCAGCGAGCGCACGTGCCAGTACAGCGCGCCCAGGCGCCGCCCGCGCCGCCACGCCACTAGCGCCAACTGGTTGTATGGCTGTCCGGAGTGCGCTGATACTACTAGCGCGTGTCTGGAAACATGTCAGCATATTAATATAATATCACGCTTTTAATCCCCGGTGACAAGCAGTGGTGTACTACTAAAATAGTACACCCATATTCCGCTACAAGATTGCAGAACAATTGTACTAGTACCAAGGGTTAGTTTCAGGGGTATAGATTTTCTTGCCATAATTATGGTTAATATTTATTTTAGAGTGAGACAAAACACATTTTAGATTAAACTTTATGTTTTGATTAGTTTTTAGTAATCAAAATTACTTTTTAAAATCCATTACTTACACCTATAGTACGGCCAACGAGAAGCGATACGAAAGGTCATTAACCTAAAGAACAACTGTGGCGTTGACGATCTAAAATTTAGCTCTTTCCATCTTGTGCCTTTGTCGTAATGTCTCGTTCTCCCGGCAAAAACATGACAACGTTAAGACGGGTTCGCCAACATTCGGGCGGCCATTTAAGATGGCGTTTTAGCATGGGTTTTGTTTACATTTGGTATCGCTTCACGTTGGCCGTACTATAGAAATGACTCTTTAATAAGAGAGGGGTGTTATTACAGCTAAGAAAACAGATTCAAGTCATACCTGTAAAATGTATGTGCAACACGCAACTGCTGCCGGTACCTCGCCAGGTCTCCCAGATGGACAAGGCAATGCTGACAGATGTAGCGCGCGGAGGCCGGGGGCGGCAGCCGAGCGCCCACGGCCGACTCTCCGGCGCCCCAGCCCTCCACTAGACCTAGCAGAGACGCGCGCCGTCTGACGTATACAAAAAAGGGTTAATATTATTATATACTGAAATGCTGGATGAACAAAGCTGGCTGATGTATAAGTTTTTGACCGAATGGTGGCTAAGCTTGGGCCTGAAGAATCCAGGGCCGTCCAAAATCGCGGTTAACATATGGGTGAAGAAAATGCAGAACAGAGAAGATTGGCAGAAGATATAGTAGGCTTATACCCCACAGTGCTTGATTCCAGACTGAAACTTGATGATGAAGTGCTAGTGTGTGAAGCCACAGCTTTTAGGCAAAAAATAATCAATCTATTCCTCTCAGCCGGGTACACTTTGCCAGCAGGAGGTGGTAAAATCATCTTTTTAAGGTAATAATAATGTGGTGGATCACCAGTTTATGCTTTTAACTTTCATAAAAAATTACACAAATATGCTAGGCAATTGACAAACTAACATTATCCTTCAAACCTTCCCTGTAAGTCATCATTCTATCATCATACCATTCTTCACCCATCATCCATCTTAGCTTATTAACCTGTTGAATACTGTTAAATTCCTATGGGGGAACATAAGACAATGTCTTAAGATAAGGCAATGTCTTAAGTACCCACAGGGGAACTTTATTAAATACTAGCTTTCGCCCGCGGCTTCGCCCGCGTTAAATTTGGGGTAACACAGTTCCCCTTGCGCCTTATTGATTTGTAATAGCAAAGCTAAGTTTTGCCTTTTCTTCCCTCTTTCTCCCTCACATCCCACTTTTTTTTAATAAAAATTAGCCTATGTCCGTCTCCTGGTTCCCAACTATATCTGTACCAAAATTCATCACAATCGGCTTAGCCATTAAAGCGTGAAGAGGTAACAAACAAACAAACTCACTTTCGCTTTTTATAAGTAAGGAAGTAAGGATGGTGTAGCTATCGGTTCAACGGTAAAATCTTCGTTTTTCTGCACGCCTACCTCGGTAAAAGTTACTCATAAATTCGTCGAATTTTCGCGCGTTTGTTGCGACACAAGTTAAGAACTATATTTAGCATACCTGAATGGTAAGTCCAATTTGAATGTAGTGCAGATCTGATGCAGCAAACAGAGGTAGAAACCTGCAGCTGCCTGGAGCACCCATGACAGCATTGCCTGCCCTTCACTGCGAAGGGGATTCTGAAAAAAGCCAAAAACCTTGGAACTGTTGCAGAGACTATACTCAACCTCAAACATCAGCCAAAAATGTACCTTGTTTTGGTCATAGAGATTTTGGTGAAACAAATTGTTTACTATGTTTTGGCCATAGGTGTATTTTTTTTTTTAAGATAAATTCTTGGCCTTTGTTTTGGTGAAACTAATTGTTTGCCATGTTTTGTAGCATTCCATTGTATATAAAAATTATTGAACAATGGTTGTAGACTTACTAGAAGATTGATGTATGATGACTGGTACATTGTTTAATAATGGACTGTGTGTACATCTTTTTGAAGCTGACTTTTGTTTACATTTTCTCAAGACATAGATCTGTTTGTTTTTAGTATACCACTTGATAGTGCTTATTTTTTTACTGAATATTACAACTATTTAGCTGATAAGTCAGTTTACCTTACCTATTACAAAATAAAACATTATAATTCCTTTGCACTGTTTTGATGATTTTTATAGAAGAATGGTTTTGTGTAGGTATGTGCAACCAAGTATGTTTATTTGTTTTTGTATGGCTAGTTTATAAATCTATAGTTTAGTAGTAGTAGCCAAGTTTACTCTTTTGTATTTTTATTTGACAACTGTTAAAAGCTTTTACCAAACATATATTTTTTGCTGAACTTACCCAATTTCTTCCATTTGACAGATATGACATCACATCACCATCCATGTTATTTTAAACACATAATATTTGTTTACATTTTCGGAAGATAAGTTGTGAATGTAGAATAGGTGAACAAGATAGAGATTTTAAAGGAGAAAAGGAAAGACTTTGCAAAACTGTGGGATACCTTGAATTAGTAGACCAATATTTGTAGTATTTTTTATGACATACCTTCCTATCCTTAGAGATGGCCTGCAGGGCCTCAATCTGCTGCTTGAAGCCCACATTCCACAAGTCTTGTTCCACTTTCTTATCCAATGCATAGTCCAAATCCAAAACTAATACTTTTTGATACACCTGTGGACATGACACAAAAAGCTTAGTAATATTATCAGGTATTATGTGGTGGAAATATGTGATGTGAAATACAGAGAAAAATAAATGTTTTTTTTAAATGTCATTATGGAATGACAAGATCATCATCTGCCTAGCCTTTTCTCAATGATGTAGGGGTCAGCCTCCAGTCTAACCAGATGCAGTTGAATACCAGTATTTTACATGTAATGACAAGATAAGAAGGGAAAGGGCGTAAATAGTTTATGTTATCGTTCAAACCTTTTGCAACTGTTGTTGTGATGCCCAAAGACCCCTTTCTTGGAGCATAGATGTCCCACTCTTGAATTTTGATATTTTCTGCTTCAGCTCATCTGCCTCCCTATAAGAAATGTATTAGAATTTCTATTTACATTCTCTTCTTAGCAAGAAAACTGTATGTGTCATTCAATGACGAACTTGGACAGGGCCACCGATTTCTTTAAGATTTACAACGTTTTGAGAAACTTTATAACTTCTGTACAGCAAAACCAATTAAATGATCACTATTAAAATAGAATTATTAGTGACCATTGACCTCCATGGAGAAAATTACAGAATTTCGAAATTATAAACTAGGTTACAATGAAATGTATTCTTACTCACCTCAACATCTGCACAGCGGCGTTTAGAACCATTCTGATAGAGGCTTAGAGCCTCAGTAATTGTCATAGCATTAGGAAGATATCCAAAGTAAAATTACGGAATAATGAAATGAAAAATTCTAAAAACAATCGAGATCCATGCACTGTCAAACTGTCAAGGTGACATTTTATTTAAAAGTTGCCACTTTGAAATACTTTCTGTTTCATCTATTCCAGTAATGCATAGTTTACACCAACCTCGTCACTAATGCTGAACAAATCAAATAACACTACAAAACTTTGCACTCTTCTGATTATGGTTCTTTTCAAACACAAAAATAAAAATAAAAAAAATAAATAAAATTCAATTATTTCGGATAACTCGATCCATATTAAAGACACATTAGATTAGACAAAATAAATTAGATTAGTTTAAAATAAATAAATTGAATTAAATTAAATTTGATCAATATAAATTAGATGAAATTAAATTAGGTTCATTTCAACTAAATTCACATGTCTAAGCACAATTTAGTGACGAAGCAATTAAAATCATTTTGAAACATGACATGATGACAGTGACATAATGGTGATGTGACAGTTGTGTTTTGGTAAATTCGACCCGACGCGTACTTCATTGATCAGAGATCACTGTATTTTCTGTACATTTCAAATAAAATTATTTATTATTGCCAATTACCTATATCATGTACGAGCCACGCGTAGGTGATCCTGAAGTTAATAAACCAAGCATCATGGTGAGTATAGTTAAATAATTACTAATTTCTACGTTTTTTTATAAACAAAGATGACTAATACCTTGCGCAATTTTCTGCTTTAGGCCACGGACGTGGTGTTTGGGCACCGTGCATGCCAGACTCGTGAAGTAAAATGGCTTTGTCTGGAGAACATATACCAGAAATTATACCGTCCAAACTTCTACGACATTGGTGGCACCTACATGCAAGATGTCGCGGACTACTGGTTCTCGTACAAAACGGAACAAGTCGGTAACACATTCCTTCTTCATCTATTTATTTGTAATCACGGAGTTAGCTCCTTCAGTCTTGCTCTGAGCTGTGGCAACAAGTTGAAGGTTGATAAAAAAACAGACACAGTGTACCTTCAACAGTATCTGACAGAGTTCCAGTTCAAACAGCTCACTGAGCTGTCCCACACTTACCTTGCCACATATAATTTCACAGAACTAGACATACAATGTTTGAAAAACAGGAAGTTATATATAGCAGTTTCATTCCCTTTTACCGATGCTGAAGGAGTTAGTCTAGAAGTAATTGATAACATCAAACTCAACCACGACTGCAGTGCTCTCTTAGCTGACCCTATTGGCTCTGATTTTGTCATTGAATCTGCTGATGGAGCAAAGTTTCACATCCACAAAATCATACTTGCTGCGCACAGTGAAGTCTTCAAGGCAATGTTGAAAGGGGAGACTGCGGAAAGCCAGAATAGTTATGTCAAACTTATTGATGTCAGCGGGGAAGATCTGAAGTATATGTTAGAATACATTTACACAGGAACTTGCAAAGATATAGAAAATACAAACTTTGAAAATTTACTGATGTTAGCAGATAGGTACAACTTGAAAGGTCTATGGGAGCTCTCTGAATATGCTTTATCTGAGCAGATGACCATAGATAATGCTTTGGATATTCTAATTATCGCAGATTTGTATGACTCTGACTTTCTGAAAAATGAGGCATTGAAATTTATAAAAGAGAATAAGGAAATACTTCATAGTAGCTCCTTTCATGAGATAACTAACCACGAATTGCTCAAGCAAGTGTGTACTTTCTTGACTGAATAGACTTTGTATAATGATGTGTCTTAAAATTTTGCATTTGATTGTATGAGGAGCAAATTCTTTAAACATTGTCATGGAGTATTATTGTGAATGATATTTTTAGTTTGTGTTCATAACTTCAAAATAAATGTGGAGGAGCTTGTGGCTAAATAAAAACTGGCGTTTGGAACGGTCTTGAGGTTAAGCCATGCTTGCCTAGGGTGATCAGTGGACGGGTGACCACCCAATATGTGCCGAGTATCCTCCAAAGTTGGTCTTGGCTGTAATTTGTAGATAGTCATTACAGCTAGTCAGTGGCCCGAAAGTTTGACAGCATGTATAACCAAGAAGTATTGTATTACCCAGTTGTTAAATTGGTTGGTAAGCTCCATGTAAAATACTGGTAGTCAGCTGGATCCGGTAAGACTGGAAGCCGACCCCAACATAGTTGGGAAAAGGCTAGGCAGATGATGAATTTCTTAATATATGTATAGAAGTAACAATGGTATGTTGGCAGTCCAAAATGCTGATTTTGCCCTGCACTTGTTTTTAAACTCATATTTTATTAAACTTATTTTTGTAATTTTTTTATTATAGTATGTAAGTGAACTTTTGATAATGTCTCAAGTGATATCAGTATACTGAGAGTTAAAATATATATATAGTTTGTTACTTATGACTTTGTCCCAACTTTGTCACATTTGATTACTTGCTACTTTGCATATTTTAGATTATACATAATGTGCAGTAAGGCCTAGTCACAAAATGTGTAACTGTTTCGAATATATGAGTTTGTTATGTATTCAATACTTTGTTCATTGTTTTTTAATGTCTTAAGTTAAATTATTAATAATTAACAAAATCAAATAAAATGATATACCTATATTCATAAAAAATGTTTTTTTTATTTTACAACATCATGTCAAAACTATTTTTACACACAAAATAAATGAAAAACATATTATACAGAAAACGTAAAAATAAACTTTATTGAATTTAAAACATAACTGTATCGTTATATGGGAAGTAATAAAATTAATAGTTTAAATAATAAATATTATCATTATGTATGTTACTCGTAGTAGATAGATAGCTTGTACAAGTGGGGCGGCGGCGCAGGTGGCCAGTCGGCGGGGGGCTATGCCCAGTCACGTGCCCTGCGAGCGACGCACACGTTGGCTAAATAATCATTTTGGAATGTTACTGGAAGTCTTCATTTCTGCGGCAAACAAACATTTTCTTCTGTTAAAATGTTAGTCCACGACGTTTTTACGATCGGGTGTAGTGCGACAAGGCTCTTGTTAATTTACCGAGTATCGTGATGCGGATGGGCTATTCACATCACGATGGGCTCGCTACGAAGCGGCTCAACGCCTAGCTATGTATTTGCAATCGGAAACAAGCGTAGCAGGCAATGCAACAAGCCTAAAGCGTCTCAACGACAATATCACAAGCTCATTATTGATTAGGGAGCCGGTAGCAGCCCACGGTATGTGAACAGTCCATGTGATAGCGTTGCACTACGGTAATAGCGATCATGTACGTAACTAGCTAAAGTGGTACTCATTTCAACTGTACTATTGCATCCGTCGCGAGTTCTAGTCGACGTCAACGCTACGGTGGTCGTCATAGTCAGTGCTATGTCACACGAGATCTAATTCGGAATCTTTAAATCCATTCGTATGCGGTCAGCGAGGATTTGACGTGGTCAACATGCAGGAGAAGCAAGAAAAAAGGCCAATAGTTGTCTTATCGTTTATTGATAATTACTGGAACCGGTACACAAGAACGAAATAGAATATATCTCTCATGAAAAAAATACGCGTCCATGTAATGATCACCTACATCCTAATGGTTTTTAACGGATATAAAAATAAAAATACATGAACCCCTACTATTACTTCATATTCAATGCAAGCTACAGTACAAATTGCTACGACTCGTCAACTGCATTTACTTACTACAATACTTATGATTTTATAGACACAAGTCTCATTAAACTAGATGCGTGTCTTCGCTTAGACTACGATCACCCGAGAGTGTCCATAACAAGACTGTGCCGTGAGCGAACTGCTGGAGTTACAATAGAGTGTTAATTTATCACTAATTGGCCACAGGGTAGTAATTATCATAATATTATTAGTCAGAACAACATCCCACGACAAACAGAATAGCCCCTTGGTGAGTTGAATGTTTAGAAACGCGTCTGCATCTGTTGGTACGTTAAACAGCGCTAGCAGAGCCAACTGTTATTGCAGACGAGTTTGTTAAGTCCACATGTACACTGTTCGTGACGTGTTATTGATACAGACCAGGCTCCGTGTACGGCACCGCGCCGCTCACACATGATCACATGACACATAGCTACCGATGTAAGCCAACACTTCCGCTAGACACACTTCAGACTGAAGCTTATTATAAGCGTGAAAGTTAGATTTAGAAACAGAAGGAACACAAAAATTCATCGTGCGAGACAAAAGGCGAATCATATAAGAACCATTTGTGGCGGAAATCATTCACGATTTGTTTTTTTTTTAATTTCATAGACTTTACTCTTGATCACAACCAGTATAAAATTGCTAAAATAGTTCGGTTCTTATATAGGTTGTAAGTTGTGGTCGCAGCGTGAAACTAGATGAATATAGGGCGTTAAGGAAGGCACTGGTTGTGCGTCCCATAGCGCGGTGTCGTCGTATGTACACTGGTGGAGCGTCTGTATCAGTGTGCGGGAGTGGGCGCTCGGTCGCGCGCGGCGCGGCCCTAGCGTTTACCGTTGTTATACGAGAGACTCCGCAGCGGCGCCTTGAAGTTAGCCGCGGCCTGCTGTTGGATCTGGTATGCGAGCGGGTGGATCTTGAAGCCGTACAACCTGGTGATGTGAATGTTACCTTTGTAAGTATGAATCAAACAAATAAGGCGGGTACTAAACAAGACATGAAATGACAACTACTTGTGCAACTACACACCAACTACTCGGTTGTTAGTTCTTTTTTTGATGATTTTTTTTTCTATCAAATCACATTCCTTGTCTATGATAAGCTAATTTCAGCCAAATGAGAATGAGATATTGACATTTTGTTAAGTGCTTACTCAAGTGAATGGTCATATCTAATATAAAAATCCCATTCTTCTCCATAGTGCACAAATACTGCAAAATTATTTACTGAATAAATTCTTCACCAAAATTGGTCTCCAGTCTGCTTCGCACGAGTCTTGTTGATACAAGTAAATGAATAAGTTTCCAACTTACCTAGGCACGAACTGCGAGGCGGGTCGCTTCGGTCTGTACTCGGGGTGCACCATGAACACCATGTGCGGGAAGCCCGTGCCGAAGTAGGCGCCGTCCGTGTGGTGGTGCCGCGACGACTTGGGCGTGTACACGTCCATACAGCGCGGACAGTACAGCTTCACCATCGCTTCGCCGGGCACGTCTGATAGACCTGAGGGCAGAGTATTTTTCATTAGCAAAGCATTATCTTTGGAAGACTTTCATAAAATAAAAGTCGTTTTTGGAAAAAATAACCAAGGAAGTTGTGCAAACCAAAATTCATCCTTACTAATATTATAAAAGCGAAAGTGAGTTTGTTTGTTACGTCTTCACGCCTAAAGGGCCAAACCAAATTATGATGATTTTTGGTACAGAGATAGTTGGGATCCTGGAGACGGACATAGACTAAAAAAGGGGGAGAAAGGGTCCAGAGCAAGATATATTTTTTATCGATCATCACGCATGTTAAAGTTACCGTGCAAAGTTACTATGCCACGCGGGCGAAAGCTAGTCTTTCATACATGTAACAAGTAACCTTAGCACCGATTCATTGTCTTTATTTTATGTTTTCCGATAAGTTTATGAACACGTGACGCGCTCGTGCATTCTAACGGCGGAGCACACATTTGTCTAGTATATAAGTACCTATTGTATATAGAGAAGACATGGCATGTCTTTAATTAAAAATTAAATAAATAATTAATATAATTACACATTGTGTAGAAGTTGCTAATTAAAAACTGAATTTAGAAATTAATTAATTAGTATTCATTGTAATGAGTATCCATTTAATTTCAGGGCTCCATTGGAACCTCCACTCCTAACAATATGAGCCGTGTCCAGGAATACTGCTTTCTGTATCAAGCCCTTGATCCAGCTATCTAACGAGAGCCTCTTTAGGTATTGGTCGATGCTCTTGGCAATTAAGTATGAAACGGCTATCGCCACAATGATCGCTGAGTACCTAATTGTGATTATTGTTAAAAATTATTTACTATTAAATTGGTTGCAAAAATCATCTTTAACACTACAAATTAAAATACATAGATTATGATTAAAAATGAGTTGGGGTTGCTGTTTCCTATCGTTATAGGTTTTATGGTGGGAAATTTAATCCATAAGTGAATAAACTGAGTTTATGTTTTAGAACTTGGCAATGTTTCTAATTCCTATCACACGCTGTCCAATTTGTAGACACCTTTTCTAAAGGTGACCCGAGGTTATTAACCTTTCGGATTTAGAACATTAGGGCACAATAACGCTACTCATTTTCCTGCCCTTTTTGTTTTTGTCCTATGGGAAATCATCAAATAACTCCCCCCCCCCGGGGGGGGGGGACTGTTCAGTATTACTGAATAAAACCTATCCATGTTCCTTCTTTGGCCCTTTATGTTCCGCGGCCTGTATCTCTTTAGTTAGAAAAACCCGCGACCCCGGCAAGCGGTGGCCCTGGCCGGCCACTCTGCTTATCTTCCTGCCCTTGACCTATGTCATTTGTGGTCGGCGCGACACGTGTTAGTTTCATCTTTCCCCCCCTGTCGACCATCACGCTATAATTTGCTCCCTTTTCCCCCTTTCATATCATTTCACACATAATCCATCCATCGATTTCTTAATCTTACAATATCACTACTGTCAGTGTAAAATCATCCAAGTTCACATTTAAATTACCGCGCAATTTTAATACCAACTTTCTTTTCAGATTGAGAGCGAGTCGTTTGTCTTTTTTATAGACATGTAATGAGGACAAACGCATGTGAAAAAAAACCGACTTCCAAAAATAAATTAAAAATTAAGTAGTAGTATTTTTTTGGAAGTCCTTTTTATTTTTTACAAAAATGTTTTTTATTGCAGGATTTTGTTAGCTATGATATAATGATATACCACATATTTTTTATCGAGTTTATCTTCCATTGTTACTAAAAGATTAGCAGATCATCCATATAGATAGACCTAGCCGAAAAAATATAACATCACATCAACAGATGTTATAAGTCGTTAGAGTACTATCATATTTTCGGATTGTATAAGCTCAAAATCGATTCGCTGTTCAAAAACTGGAACGCAGTATGCACGTGGGTACAGCCTGTATTTGTCGCGGCTCGTGCTGAGACGATATTTTATGAGCGTCAACGTTTGTACGAGTTCCGCGTATGGCAACAGGCGCACGTTAACGTACCCACACATGCTTCAAAAACGAGCATCTTCATACACTTACAGATGACCTTAATAAGAAAACATCGTTCTTAAACGTGTTGTGTAAATCACTACATACATAATCAACCAGCATGTTCTAGATTCTAGATGTCGGAATCGAACACACGACATGTAGAACAGCAGCCGAACGCCCAACAATTTTACCTCATTAGTTTTTAAGTAAAGAATGTGTTTAAAATACTTACCAAGTGGAAGCATAGGTTGGCATTCACAATAAACGCGAGGACAATGGCCGAAGTCACCTGCCTGGAATTTCTCTAACATTTGTCCGATACCTCTGTAAAAATTAAAAAATAAAACGTATTATGTATTGCACGGACACGTTCTACAAATTTAACTGTTGCTACAATAATAAAGATAAAGAGTTTGTTTGATCGCGCTTGTCTTAAAAACTGCCAGTGACGTTTGACAAAAAAAAAACTTTTTAATTTTTTTCCGTGTGCAGTGGGCTACAGTGACTGTCGGACTACAAAACCAAGGTCTCTAAACCCAAGACAGGAACCCCAGATTTTTCGAATTTATGTGTATATTGTAAAATTATCACTTGCTTCGCTGTAAACCAAACCAGTATGCCAGAAATTTGTCGCCCGGCATGTTAAGTCAAGTCAGGGGCACATAGGCCTCCTGAACTGAACCACATGCAACGAATCAGAATTTGATATCTCCATTTTTGACGGAGGTATTTCATCATCGCGCTGCGATTTTTAGGAGTCGAGAAAAAAGAGAAACAACGGTGGAAAACGCGAGTTACACAAAAATGGAGATTTTTTAACATTGCATTGCATTATGTTCTTAGTTTGTTTTATTATTAAACCTCGTAAATGCTTTCAACAACAATCTACAGGTAATTTCATAATATAATTGTGACTGTACATCAAAAATGCGCCAGGTGTGAAACTTTTCTGGTGCTGTATAGTGCTTACCTGTTCCATAAACAAATATACTTGTTGTTTCATGACATGCAAGATAAATTTTTAACCATAGTGCTATAAGCAATGAAGTTGACTATACTTAAAAGATATTTATATTTTAGCTAGACATGCTAAATCAGAGCTGGCCAATCCCAGGCCCGCGGGCCACCAAGCGGCCCGCCAAGACATTTGAATTTGCCCGCCGCACAAACCAAAGTTGGAATTTCGGTCTGATTTAGAAACACATTTCCTACCTCCAAAAAAAAATCAGCCCGGAATTCCAACTTTGGTTCCTTACTTTTGTATGTGTATAATATTTTATGTATGAATGGCCATAGTCTGTGGCCCGGCGCCGCCGCAAACAAAAAGATTTTGCCCTCCAGGAAAATCCATTGGCCAGCCATGTGCTAAATGAACGTAAAAGTTGACTTGATTTCTGTAATGTGCAATTTGAGTATTGAAAACCAATGAGAATTAAGTTTTAAATTGAAACTTAAAATTACACAACTAAATATCTATTTGTGGCTAACTGATTATCCATACAATTATTTAAAATTATTGACAAGTATTTTTGTTAGTTGATTTAGGTTGTAACATAAACAAACATTGTTTCTTTTTGTAATATCTTGGTTGATGTTAGCACTGGACTAAGTGAAAGTTACAGGGTCAGGCCTCTGCCCAGCAGTGGGATTAGCAGTAAGAGTAATGTCTTGGTGGATATTTTGTTGGTTAAAGTAGTCCAACATACAATACGGCATACGGCAATACGGATAAAAATCGGCAGTCCTTACCTATTAGTTAAAATGTAGCGAGCATGTATCAGTCCATAGAGGATCTCGGAGGCCTGCTCCACCAGATCGGACTGGTTTGGGTTGTCATCAAGGTCATCATCTACAAAACAAACAAGTTATCACATTATGACTAATTCTTAGTGATAACAACTCAACAATTTTGTAAGAAATGTTTGTAAAAGCAAAAAGAAGTCAATTGTTTATTGAACGGCCTTACACCGACCAGTCTGGGTTTGTACCTGGTTAATGGTTAAACTTAACTGGGGAAATGTGTGTTTTCACCTTTGCTTAATACTTCGGGGATTACATGCATCATGTTATACTAAGAAAAACGAGTAACCATGGAGTTTCTTGCCGGTTCTTCTCAATAGGAAACAACCAACCCGAACCGTGCATCTTTTCTCAAGGTTTTATAAGTAGTCGTTTTATAGGCCTATGTATGTGTATGTATGTGTATATATGTGTATGCATGTGTGAAATAAAAATATTTTGATTTTGTTTTTTTTAGTGTTTCTCACAAAGAATTGTAGGTAGGGCCTGTGTGATCATCACTTCAGGTCAACATCTAAAAGATAGGGTTGCCACCTATCAGCAGGCAAATCATACAGCCCTCGTCACCACACCCATTCTACACTATGTAGGTTTCTCAGTCCTCGTCTCAATTAAACATAGCTTTTAGAAGTTTTTTTTTTATATTCAGGCATTTCAAATGTTAGGCCTCTGTTCCAATATGTGTTCCCTAAAGATCCTGGGATATTGACACACCTTTCTCACTGCTTGACTAGATTGAAATAATGGGTAAGTTCACTAAAGGAAACATATAATTACCCTCAGTAGCCATGAAATAGTTATATGTATAATAAAAGACAAACACACTAGAGACATTAGTAAGAATGATAATAAATCTCATTAGCCTAAAACAATTTGCATATTCATGTTATCTCGTCTGACACAGTTTTCAATTCCAATTAAGGTTATGTTTTTGTGTATGATCCAGTGAAGTATAAAGTTCTCAGATGTGTGCATATAGGTTAACTTATTAGGGGTTTATGACCTAAAATAGAGCACAAGTCTAAGCTGAAAAATTTGTTTGTTTTTTTTTTTAACACTGTTTGACATTTGTTTAAGTACAGTGACAGTAAAATGACCTCACAAGGCGTCGTATTTAAGTGGATCATGTACTCACCAGGCTCCAGGTCCAGAATCATATCCAGTGCTTGTCTGTAGTGTGGCACCTGCTCATTTAACCCCGTCAAGTTGAATTTATCGTTAATGTAATCCTCGTCCACCTTAAACAGTTACATGTTGGATCAATATCTAAAGCGATCTCCACCTTATGTGACTCAATTAAATGACATACCTCGCAAAAGAACTCGTTTCCCCGAAGCCCGCAAAACCATGAAATCCATGATACCTCCTCCGAACTGCTCATTTTCCTAAAAATTTAAACTTTTTGATAAACCAAAACCGTTTCCGTTCCGAGTTTCGGACATAAAAAATCCAACGCTTCGGAGTCCACACTGTTACAACAAAATTCTGAGCATTCCGATGTTTTCACCTGTTTTTTCACGAGTTTACAGAAGTCCACACCGAAATTTCGACACGGAATAGCAAATTCACTGTAATTACGTACGGATACACGCTAAATAAACAGAATTAAATGCTTTAAAATGATGACAAACCTCACCTTTTCGTGCCTTGATTAGCCACGCTTGACGGGAGGGTACCTTGGGATGAGGGAGAGAGAAATTTCAATTGTGTATGGTTGTCACAAAAAATATAGACAAGTTGTCTATGGTCTTATGTAAACTTCAGTTTACATTCATTCAATCGTTCATTGCCAAACGTTTTTTTCTGCTTTGCTTGAAACATGGGTCTTTTGAAGTTAGTAAGAAAAAAACACAAGCAAAACAGCGTGCTCCCTTTACTTTTAGACGCATTCATCCTCGTGTCCTGACTTAAATTCCTGAAGGATACGGCCGAGGTGTACATAAAAATAAAGTGCACCTTTATTTCCTACTAGCTTTTGCCCGCGGCTTCGCTCGCGTCTGATTCGGGGTAACACAGTTCCCCTTTTCTGATTTGTAGATTACTGTAGTTTTTGCTCTTGCGCCTTATTTATTGTAATAAAACTAAGTTTCACGTTTTCTTCGCTCATATCTCACTTAAAAAAAAATAGCCTATATCCGTCTCCAGGGTCTCAACATATCTCTGTACCAAAATTCATCAAAATGAGTTTAGCCATTTAGGCGTGAAGACGTAACAAACAAACTCACTTTGGTTTTTTTTAAATCACGTTGCCCTACACTAGGAATTTCTCCTGTATCGTGGGCGTGTTTACAAACATTTAAACTCACATACACAAACAACAACTCGGAACAACTATCTGTAGCCCTTACAAATATTTTTTCCGTGCGGGAATCGAACCTGCGACACGCAGCGCAGCAGTCGATCGCTCGCCTACTCCTCCAACCGTGTCGTCAGGTTTTATATTAGTAAGGATGATATATAGTATGATGGCGAACTCAGCAACAGTGGTCTGAACAGTGCAGATATTCAGATATAATTGTCCTGAGACATGAATGTGGGTTTTAATATCTAATATAAAGGTTCCTGCTTCGTCTTTATCATAGCGGCAGTTACCTCTTAACTGTTGTGACAAAACATTAAAATGATTTCAATGATTTAAAATTTCGCCATCGTTGATGCCTGGAAGGGATCAGAGAGCAATTATATCCAGTAAGAAGTTAGGGGTGTGTTTTGTAGTTTCTAACCGATTTTGGTCAGGGTGGCCAATCTAACACGACCGCAAATTGATCAGGCAGAGCACCAACGACTTCGAGCTTCCCGCGGCACGGGTTATCTTACGGTCAACCACCAGAATCCCAGTTAGACTGTAAGGCCTGGAATCGAAGCCAAAACCCAAACTTCGATAGGCGCAGTAGTTGTGACCTAGGGGGAGACAGTAAGGAGTAAGTACGTGGATCATAACTGCTGACAATCTGTCCGTAGAGTCTGCCTACCCCCATGGGAAACACGCGTGAGTTGTATGTTTTGAATATGTTTCCTTGATTAAAAGGTGGGGTATTTTAATGTACCTAAGGTTAAATAAAATCACAATTTCATTTGCAAGTATTACACAGAAAATAACAAAATATATTCACATTTATTCAAACAAAAAATTCATAAAAATAACTATAAAAGTTTTTACTTCTTAAATTAATTTGTTTCCTTATAAGATAAAGACCGTGTGGTCACACCACCATAAAGTTGTATAAGTACAATACTTTTTTTTTCACACACTTCCAAATTCAATTCCAATTATGCTCGCACTACTATCACAGACCTTAACCATGTTCAAAATCACTCCTTTCCTTATAATATCACATTCTATCCAGCCTAGGTTTTGTGTACTTAGCAATATAGTCGAGCACTCACATTCTCAAAATTTTAAATGGATGGTATTTAATACTTTAACTGTAAATCCCCTTTTTTCAATCAAAATATTCGAAATTATCACCAAAAATACTGAATTGCACACTAAATTTGCTCATCAAATAAATCAATTATACTATACTGTTAGAAGACAGCACTACAATAAAAAAGTGTTATATCTTTATCCATTTTCTATTAATGCAAGTCGTTACTGGCACTCGCCGGCCGCTGCCGCGGCACCGCTCGCTCCGCTCGCTCGGCTCGTGCGTAGGGGGTCGCGGTTTTAACCTAACCTAACCTACGCATTTTTTTAGCATTCAGGAAAGAATATTTGGTGCACGATCAGTATTTTTGGTGAACACAAATTTTTTTCCCATTTTAAATGTCTTGTTCAATTTATTAATGTTGTAAACATTTACCAATATTAAGTTGGCATTACTGTATGCTTGCACTGGCAAAACATGATGATTTATACATTTAGTAAGAGTGTAAAGACCCTTAACGAAACCGAATAAGAACTTGTTGTCCCCATCTTTGCAATTTTCTTTTATTCTGGACCATAATTGGGAACTTTCTAATTCCAACTGTTCACAAGTTTTATAAAGCCCAAGTTTTTGAAAGTAATAGTAGTTATACTTTATATTTGACACCTCCATGAAGCACTATTCAAATCATCCATATCAGCAAAAATAATGTTTTGATGTATCGAGTCCTAACAGTTTTAAAAGTACGTACTACAAACCCAATTGTTTTCAGAATATTCCTCCTCTTACTTCAGAAATTAGAGGGGGGGGGGACCAAATTTTTACGACTTTAAAACCTAATTAATATGTAAAAAAAGTGTTTTATGTAGGTACCTCGATATATTTTTTTACACCCACAAGGTTATATATTTACTTTATTGTTTTTTTGGCAACAATTTTGTTCAGCGGTACATAGAATACACCTATTCTCCGAACTTTACATACGGTGCCGATAATATCGGAGAAAAAAAATGGGAAATGCGGATAGACAGACAGAACGAATCTTTAAAGGTTCCGTTTTAGGCTACGGAACCCTAAGAGGAGTTTCTCTCTCTCATCACTAAGTAGAAAGCTTTTACCTCTGACATGTTTCTATATGGGGTCGCCAGTGCCAGCGCAGTTATTTGAACAACGAACGCCACGAGAGTACAGCTAAACTAGCTGCACCATGATGTTTATCAAACTACCTTACTGTCAAATCGCATTAGAATTGGTAAAGAACCGATTATTCCGTTCAAAATTGCGCGCCCTTTAATACTGGTTTCATATGTATTTAAGAAATTTTAAATAGATGATCTTTACGTACAGTATGGTCTAATCAATATCCTATATATAGACACAGATTCACACATTTTACTGTTAGTAGCCAAAATGGCCTCTACTAATTAAATGACATGTATTTACATAACATCACACGCCTGTAGCCATTTTCGTACCTATCAGTACACACACATTTCGCTATTTGTATTTAACCCGTTGAATGTCGTTAAGTTTCCAGGGGGAACATAAGATAAAATGCCAGAAGTGTCATAACAAAGCACGGGGGAACTTTATACGGTGTAGCCATCGGTTTAACGGTAAAATCTTCGTTTTCTTCTGAAGGCCTGCCTCTCTAAAACGTTACTCATAAATTCTTTGATTTTGGGAGCGTTTTCGCGCGTTTTTATCGACATTCAACAGGTCAAGTCCCATGTACTAGGGGGCAATCCTATTGCCATTAACCAGGCACAAATCCAAACAATTACATGAATATACAGTTGTCATGAAATTATGGAATACTTCCATTTAGTTGGAGATCTATAAACATTACTTAACACTATTACTAGACCACGTTTCGGTATCTTTCTTACACTGTAGTTTGACTTTTGTGCAAAAGTGACTGGGATAAAGTTTAGCTGCAAACTATGTAATGTGCTAAGTAATTTATTATAGATCTTGGCGTAGGTATTTTTAATAATAATATCAGATTGTACTTGTATCAGGATGCTTCTGTTCCTGACTACCTTATTCCTTCATTGAACGAGTATACCTAAATAAGAACTTTGTTAATTCTACATCGGTAAGGTCATTCCATGCTTCAGTTTCCATAACTTTCGGATTTTTTGCAATATAAGCAAATACTCGTTTCTGTAAATCTTCCAGCCTATACTTCTTAGCTATAACTGCCATTTCTACAGCGTTGTTCACAGTAATCTGATCACCGATCACATGCTGGGTCAATGTGAACAGCTGGGCCAGTTGGAACTTGTCCGCTATCTCTAACAGCTTCAGACAGTCTTGCTTCATCACATCTTTTATTGTGCCCGTGTAAATGAATTGTAAAAGCAGTTCTACGTCATTATCACTTATGTCAATAAACATAGAAGAAAGTTCTGAATTCTTAAGCATATTTCTTAGTACAGGGCTGTGTGCGGCCAAGAGTATCTTGTGTGTTGGAAACTTCTTGTGACTAGCAGATTCTAGAACAAAGTCTGTTGTCTCCTGCTTTGTTAGAAGTCCACTTAAATCATGTTGCAGTTTGATAGATTTGACAATGTTAATGTTCAGGGCATACTTTGGATTCACTGTTATTTTTATTGGTATGAACAAAGTGCAAGAACGGTTGAAACGGTTTAAGTTCTTGAAACAGAATGTTTTTATGAAAAAGTTGTGGTTCGGCTTTGTTGACTTAAAGGAGTATTTAGTCATAGTTTCTGGTAAAAGTAAATGGGGAACATCATCATCGGGTGCTATTTTCTGTGTCAGTTCATTTGAACTAGAAACTTGAATGACGAATGATCCTGTTTTTCTATGGCACACAAATAAGTTAAGTAAGTGATTCCCTCCATGGCAAACGGACGTTGAGTAGAAGAACCAGAACTCGGGTTCCGTGTCTGCATAAGTACCACCAATATCAAAATCTGAATCAGTTCTCAGCTTGTCCAATACATCATGGACACAAAGCTCGGATGCCTCATTTGTCTGGCATTTGAATGTAGCGGATACGTGTCCAACTGGTATCTGTGAATAAATAGATTTTTAAATTTAAATCTATGGTAGATATAGCATTACTAAGGACTTTTTGGTTGCAAAGAGAAAGGGTATATTAACCTAAACTTCAAGCAAGTAAATAATATAAAGATAATACACAATATAACATTACGCCTGTACTATACGAAGTCTTAGACAGAGATATTTAAAACCATGTAATAGGCAAATTGAGATTCTATGGCCGCAGTGTATTCCCGTTGTGTATTGACGGCTTTCAATTTTGTTTGAAGACTGTGAAACTTAATAATTAAACCTAATTAAAATTTGCTCTCATGGACTGCATGTTCAATCGACTTGAAGGACTAAATGAGAAATCTAGAGTCCCAAAGAAACAGGTTTACACAAAGAAGTACTATGCTGACGTCAAATCGCACAAAAGTAAGGGTATTTTATACGTTCCCGTAGTTCCATATCGTCAACGAGGACAATGGGAAGGGCAGTTTATGACTTCCTGATGAATACCTAAGTACATCATTCTCTGCAGTCGCGCTTGCCACCATCAAATCAGATCGTTGCATAACTTTGCCTGTTATGTTATTTAATCTCGCAATGAATGTTTAACACTTAGGTATCTAGTGTGTATACCACATAATATTATAAAAAAACACATTTTCAATGAATATATTTTCCACCCACCTGCTCGTAAAAGTCAAATTAAATGTCATGTAAACCTAAAGTAAACCAACTCATGTTTAATTCCCCACAGTAGGGGTGAAAAGTAGAGTGTGCTCCTCGGATATAAAGATTTTTTGTCTTTTGGCATTGCTTAAATCCCTCACTTCTTTCAGGATTCCAGAACCCAAAGTTCCCTCGCTTCGCTCGGGAGTTCGGATCCCTCGCTGTGTTCGCGAGTCAAAATAGTGCCCGTGATTTAAGACACTGCTTTATTCGCTTGGTGCATCATCTACTTAATATGTTGAATATTTGAATAAATAGGTAACTATATTTTAATTGTTTGTGTAGTATAAGTGGTAGGTACACCATTGATTAGCCCCGTTATATTTTTATATTCGTACAGTCCATCCAAATGTTGTGTCCGGAAGATATCGCTATCAGCGATAAGACCTCCCATTGTAACCATAACATTAGCAATTTCTGTAAAACAGTTATGTTTCAACTTTTGATGTGTAATTAAGTATATTCTATTTTAACTTACTCAATTCAAGTTATATTACAGAACTTGAAAGTATGTATTATATGTTAAAGGAGGGTATTATCTATATACTATTGTATTTAGTTGTGTATTTATTCATTGAGCTTTACTTTAACTCATTTCCTTTTTTTATTTCAGTTCACAACGAAACAGGAACTTCACTCTTATCATACTGTAGTGCACTTTTATATATATACAGTGAAACCTGGATAAGTGAGACTTGAAGGGACGAGAGAATTAGTCTCACTAAAAGAGGTATTCCACTAACCCAGGGTCTCCACTAACAGAGGTGATTCAGGGCCAAGGTGTCGGGACCTCAGCATGAGGTCCAGTTATGGAGGTTTCTCACTTACCCAGGTCCCACATAACGAGGTTTTACTGTATATGTAAACTAAAGATTCAACATGTGCAATATGATCTATTTACCTGAGATTTGGGTTCATCATTAGACCTTGAGGAAACTGCGTGGACTTCCATGGCTAGGGATTCTGAAAATGATGAAAAAAATTCTTGATTCTGACACAGTGTGTATTAAAATAGCCGCTATAGCAACAAATATTAAAGTTAAAAATTATATTGGGCGGCAGCAAGTCATTTTCTACCTATCAATATATGAGCTAAATAGGATGACATTGCAAGGAGGTTAAAAATAATATCAGCAAGGTTTATAAACCTTGTATCCAACTTATATCTTGCAAATGAAATCATTCCTCTTTATATATTGGAGTAGATGAGATTTGCATTTTTAAATGTAACAAAAAATGTAAACTCAAAAACTAATGGACATTTTCTAAAATTCTTTAGCTGTTAGAAAGGTGCATTATCACAGAGTTTCTTATGCTTTATAACATCACTCTGCTAACGACAGGAGCAAGGCAGTAACCAACTGCCAAAGTAGTGGGTTGTTCGAAAGAGATACAGTAGCCCGGAACATAAAGGGCAATGGAGGGAACATGGGTGGGTTTTAGTCAATACTAGTCTGACATTCCCCCCTCTCCGCCTAGTGCGGGAGAAGTTATTTGATGATTTCCCAACCCAAAAAAAAGGCAGTAACCAAAGACACAGGTGAAACCAAAAATAGCTAGCTAATTATAATTGCAGGTTTCCTCCACTGATGTCTGTGATAAATTTAGAAAGGTTAAATCTATCTGTGATAAATTTAGAAAGGTCTAATCTAAATAGCAATAAAGTCCTACAAGACAGATAGTACTAGAAACATGTACAGCCTTTTGCACCAGGAACATCCCATCTTAGTATGTATTTTTTTTTTATGAGTTTTTTTTTTTTTTTTTTGGTGTGGCACTAGTTGCGTCTTTGTGCCAATTTCGGGTAACAAAAGGTAGGGAAAAATTTAAAAATTCGGGGAAATAAGGATTTAGTAAGGTTCAGGAAAGGAAATAATTTATTCAATACATATTATATTAGGATAAAAAGGATATACATAAATATACAAAAAAAAACTAAATTTTTATATCATTTTTCAACATAAATGCAGATATTAAACTAAAATATTCAATAGGATTCATTACTAAACAAGATACACAAGTAGGAAGAGGAACATTATGGGAAACAAGAGAACGGAGGAATGATGAACGATCATAACGTGAGCAGGAGAAGAATATGTGATCTAAAGTACCAACATCATCTCCACACTCACAAAGATTGTTATCTACAATGTGCAACTTAGCAAGGTGGAAAGGAGTACAAACGTGACCAAGCCGCATACGAATTAACATGCTTGTAATGAGTTTAGAGCATTTTATTTTACAAAACCATGGTTTGGTTGGGATCGAAGGCTGAATTGAAGCATATGCCTTACCCTTTGCTTGAGAGCTTTTACTCCAAAGAAGATCCCAGGAATGCCGAAGATAGTCTTTAGGGAGGCTAACAAGATCATGACAGAAATTTTTATATGGGAAAACGTCACCATTATGCACTGCCTGTTTGGCCAACTGATCAGCTTTTTCGTTTCCTTGGATTCCGGAATGACTTGGAATCCAAGCAAATTGTACCGTGTAGTTTTTTAGTGAACATTTGTGCAACTGTTTTCTAATGTCAAATACAATAGGGTAAAAGGGTTTCATTTTAAATGTAAATTTTTCGAGAATTTGTAACGCACTTTTAGAGTCGCATAGTATAAGAACATTTTTAAGTTTCGCGATCAAAACATACTCTAATGCCTTGAACAGACCAAAGCATTCTCCAGTGAAGACTGAAGTTTCAGGCGGAAGTTTTACCATCTGTACAACTTTATACTGAGAATGAAATATACCAACTCCCACACAACTGGACCGTGTTTTGGATGAATCCGTAAAGATATAATGACAGTCCATCCAGTTTTCATCAATCGCGGCATTAAATTTTATGTTAGCTCCTGCATCACTTTTTTCTATGCCGAGATTATAATGAACTACAGGAGAGGCAAGTAATGGCTCAAAAATTTTGCACTCAAATATGGGAAGAGTAGGAGAGCTATGAATACTCGATGGTATGGAATTAAACTTCCTGAGGCTTTTAACTAGACACGGAATATCTTTGTGTCGCCAATAGGGTGAAGTTTGTATAAGATTATCCAATTCTAATAATTTTGAGTGAAGCAAATGGTCAGAAAACTGCATCGATTTAAATAAAAATCTTTCAGAAAGATATTGCCTTCTCAGATGAAGTGGAGGTTCTCCTACTTCTACCTGCAAGGCATTTAACGGACTTGACTTCATGGCTCCAGAAATGATTCGAAGAGCTTTAGACTGAATGCTATCTAACTTTTGAAGACCTTTTCTGTTACCACCTTCAAGTAAAAACGTTCCATAATCAAGTATACTGCGAATTATTGCATTATATAAAAGTTTAAGACTAAAAGGATGTGCCCCCCACCATACTCCGGAAAGGCACCGCATAATATTAAGTTGACGTTCGCATTTTTCAACCACAAAGTCAAAGTGTTGTTTGCCTGAAAGTTTCTTATCTAAAATTAATCCTAAAAATTTAACATGATTTTTCACAGGAAGAGTAATGTTATCATAGGTAACGATTGGGGAAGGAACATTACGTTTTCTTGAAAAAACTACTATAGTACTTTTTTCTATTGAAAGACTTAACCCATTAATTTGCAACCATTGCTGTAAAAGACTTAGGGAGATGGTCAAGGCATTACATGCATC
Organism: Ochropleura leucogaster; assembly: GCA_958449745.1. Classification (NCBI taxonomy): domain Eukaryota; kingdom Metazoa; phylum Arthropoda; class Insecta; order Lepidoptera; family Noctuidae; genus Ochropleura; species Ochropleura leucogaster. The sequence continues at coordinate 1,946,177 of OY288203.1, forward strand.
CGAGATGTTATTGTGAGTAGTATAAATTAAAAGGTCATCGGCATATTGTAAAACATCAGCTGATTTTTGTAGGGATGATTCTAGATCATATGTATAAATATTGTAAAGCAATGGTGACAATACTGAACCTTGTGGAAGGCCCTTAAACACTGTCCTCGTTATTTTTTTATCACCGGAAAGAAGAGATATAAATCTGACCGATAACAAATTTATGATAAACCGTGTAAGTAGAGTGGGGACGTTTAAATTAATCAGCTTCCGTTTAAGGACAGATATTATTACGTTATCGTACGCGCCTGTTATATCTAGAAATGCGCCAACGACTGACTGGTTTTTTGAAAAGGCTATGCGCAGGTCAGTGGTGAATACACTTAAACTGTCGGTTGTGCTTTTTCCTTTACGAAATCCGAACTGACTGTCTGCTAGTAGTTGATTGCTTTCTATATACCACTCTAGACGATTTTTAACTAGGTGTTCTGCAATTTTGGTAAGAACTGATGATAACGCAATAGGCCGGTATGAGAGGGTATCATTTGAATTTTTATTTGGTTTGAGTATCGGCAAGATTTCCTGGGAACGCCAGGATTCTGGAATATTTCCAGAAACCATAACAGAGTTAATTATTTGTAAATAGTAAGATAATGTATCATCACTGAAATGTGAAAAAAATGAATACGGAATACCATCTTCTCCTGGGGCCGAGTCTTTTAAACATGTTAATACCCCTTTCAATTCATACATTGAAAAGGGAGAGTTCAAAGACGGATGATTGTCAATATTTAACGAAGTAAAATGAGGGTAAATTTGATCATACTCTGGAGCTGATGCAGGAGCTAGCTTATCCAGAAAACTATTAGTAAGAGATAAAGGTAATTGTGTGAAGGAAGCAGTGTCACTAAAGGCTTTTCTAAATCTTTTGATACTGCGCCAAACTTCTGACGGGCATGTGCTGGGCGATAAAGATATACAAAATGACCTCCACCCTTGAAGTTTTTTATCTCTGAGAAAAATCCGTGTACCATTAATAATTTCCCTAAGGTTGTCCAAATTTTCATCTGACATGTCTTCAGCATATTTTTGTTCAGCTTCCTTTCGCTTCTTTACTGCATCGGAACACGAAGAGTCCCACCATGGAGGCATAGGGATTTTGCCGGAAGGATTTTTTTTACAAGGGAAAACTTGGTCTGCTACTTCTATTACGCACAGCGCTAAAGCCCTTGAGCAATCATTTTCTCCACCCTGCGTAATTTGCGGAAGCTCAGCAACTTTAGCATCAATAAGCGTTTTAAATTTACTCCAGTCTGCGTTCCCTAGTCTATATTTTAATCTAGGGGGTCTTTTCGGAATTATAGTGAAATTTACTGAAGAAGAAATTAACAAAGGAAAATGATCACTTCCAAAAGTAGAAGAGAAACGGGACCAAGATAAAGATGGAGCCAAACTAGGAGAGCATATAGATAAATCCACAGCACTATCAATTTCACCTACATTAGTTCTTCGAGTAGGTTCACCAGTGTTTATAATACAGAGATTATGATCGTCTATAATTTCTAATAAACGAACCCCCTCTCTTTTTGTCTCACCACTTCCCCAACACTGATGGTGGCAGTTAAAATCACCCATTACTAAAAATGGTCTATGAAGGGATGACAACATATTGTTAAGTTCTTGTAAGGCATTGATATTAGCAGTAGGAATGTAAATGGAAACATAAGTAGTTTTACCAACAATTACCCCAACAATATCAATAAAAGTACATGAATGAAAAGAGACACGAGAAAATGGGGTATTGTTTTTAATTAATATGGCCACACCGCCATATCCGTCAGCTCTGTCATTGCGTATACAAACATAACCTGAAATACTGAATAATTGATTAGTTTTTATCCAGGTTTCAGATAATGCTACAATGTTTGGTTTAAATTTATTTAATAAGTAAATTAGGTCAGTTTTTTTAGGAATTACTGATCGACAATTCCATTGAATTATTGTGTCCATCTTTAAGGTTTTTGTTTAGTAATAAATTAGTTAAGCGCTCCACGTTGTACGGTTCCAAAGAGATGTTTTTGCTTAATAACATTTTTATAAGGTCTATAATAACGTCAACAATTTGCTCATTCTCGTTCTTCTGCAGTTTATTATGGGATTCCTTAGGTAAAGCACACCCATTCACTAAAGATGGGGGTTGAAACTCCATAACAAGGGCGTTATGAGCAGCTCTATCATAACCCTGTACTGATTTGGGAGGAGCTCGCGGTTTCAGGAAGACAGTCTTTTTATGAGATGAAGAAGTTGAGGGTTTAGGTTTTGAGCTGTATATATTATTATTGGTGACAAGAGAATCATGAGATGTACGCGTAGTGAGAACATCTGCATAGGATTTTGAAGTGGCTGGGTGTAATTTACTTGCTTCTGCATATGAGATACAAGAATGAGACATTGTATATTTAATGTTTTTTTGCCTCAGAAATTCAGGGCAAGTCTTATCTGTAGCAAAATGGAATCCAGAACAATTAATACATGATGCAGAATCCTCTTCTACGGAACATGTTTCACCTGAGTGGTTTTGGCCACATTTGAAACATTTAGGGACAGCTGACCTGCATTGATTTTTTGTATGACCATAACGGCAGCATCGGAAACACTGAATTGTGGGATAAACATAAGTTTCTACAGGTAGTGCGTTGTAACACATATAGATTCTTTTTGGTAATGCTTGACCATCAAATGTAATAACAATAGTTTGTGATGGTTTCCATATGGGTGATCCATTCACTTGGACTTTATAGTTGAGGCGTCTGACTTTTAATATATCACCAGTGCCTATGGGAGTTGAAATATTTTCTTTAACTTCATCCTCACTCCATTCAGATGGGATACCTCGGACCAAGCCCATCCGTGTAACATTATATGTAGGTAAAAAAGCTTTAAATCTGTTCAGAGGCAATAGATTACTACTCATAAATGCGTTAGCAGCAGTAGGGTTTGTAAAAGCTACAACACACTTATTCCTACCAATTCTTTTCACACTGCCAGGAACAATATTTTCAAATTTGTTGTTTTTAAGAAAATTCCCAAAAGCAATTGGGTGCAGAATGGTGCCACTGTTTTCAGTAGTTGTAATACGCTGAACATGAACTATGTAAGGACCTGTATCAGAGGCCTGGTACTCCTTCCTACCTACACCAACTGATTGACCAGTTGGTATTGCAGGTGGATCTGACTGAAGGGTTTGAGTGACAGAAATATCGAAGGGTTGAGACTGTGGAACTGATGTATGGTTATTTTTAAGATTATGCTCAGATTTAGTATTTAAAATGTTAATTTCTGCGCCGGAATTACAAATGCAATTACTTTCAACAGAAGAGGTTCCCTCAGGGATCGCCCCATGTCTACTCCGTTTTGTTTTATTACAATGTTTACAAATTGATTTATGTTTATGTGAGCGCCTTTTACGAGAAGCACTGACTTTTCCGGAAGTCGATGCATCTGTTTCCCTTCCACTTGCTGTGGCTACAGATCCATCAGTGTCCATACCACTTAAATCTTTGCTTGTAGTATTGGGAATTGTAACATAATTACTTACAGGGGGACTTAAGCCAAGGCCTAAATCCCCCACATCTAAAATAGGCGGGTCGTTCATACAACCCGCGATTCGTCTTCGGAATCCAGTTCAAAGGGATAATTATATACAAGTATTTACAAAAACTTACCAATAATCCAGAAAAATCTACACATACATTAAATATACACTACAAAGAAAATATCTATTTACATAAAAACCTTAACTGAACCAATTATCTAATAGAAATTAAATTTTAAAAAATTGCTGTGAAAAATACACCCGGTCGAACCGAATTTTCCCGCGCTTTCTTTATGAGTTCTATGGACTTATTTAATATTATTTAAGAGTAAAGTACACAGATTCAAAACTTCTTAAGTTCTACCTAGATAAATTGAAAAAAAAAAAACAAATCAATAAAATGGTCAAAATATACCTGTTGCAGAATTCGCAATTTGGCCACCAACAAAATAAATAGGTTTTCACAGTGAATTTGAATAGAGAATGATATTATCATCTTAAATAAACAAGCAGTTTTACTCTTAAGAGTTTTTAATCGAATATTACCTGCACATTGCACCATAATTAAAAAATGATCGGATTTCTGCTTACTTAATTGATATTGATTATATTCTAGTTAGGTATATTATTAAAAAAATCGCTTTTTACTTATACTCACGGATTTAAAATATCTCGGATTATAGCAGTCTCTGGAAAATGGTCGAAACAGGAAAAACGGGAATGAAAACCCAAGTCGAAAATAACATCTATGTCCAATGATCAATAAATGCTATCAAAATGTGTCATTCTTTATTACTCATGACACAAAACACAAAATTGTTTGTACAATGCAATGACTGACTACGACTACTCCACAAGTCCACAGATGTTGAAAGATTGATTGCCCACAGACTAGATAGATGAAAAGGTTGAAATTGTTGAAAACAATGAAATCACTTGACAGCGTCTGGCGGAAATAGGAATGTGAAAACATTTTGACATTTGTCGTTTTTTTTTTAACCCTAAAGTGAAGGCAAAGGAGGCGAAGGTAATAGTCTTTTGACCATTATGCCTGACCGACCAATGTGAAATAACGGGTTCGTTTATTTTTAACAAAGCAGTAGGAATAGCAGTTTGTCAAGTGCTTATTTTGCCAAAACTATCATGTGACGTCATGAACTCATCCTGGCGTAAGCGTGTCGCCATGTTATGCGCTGAGTGTTATGTTAATGTCCCATCAAACGGTTTCGCGCTTAAAATTTTTTGGTTTGAATTATAATGAATGAAAATGAGTCACGCTTATTCTGTAGCTATAGCCAGTCCATGAACTTTTAAATTAGTACCGACACTGATAGGTTCTCAGTAAAGAACATTCAATCGGATGGATCGAATGTCCGGTTCCTGCTTCCGAATGTAAACCTTTCACTGGCCTAATTTAATTTGGCAAATACTCATGTTATGCCTCCCTCCCCTTGGGCTAAGGTACAGGTTTCCAAGTCATAAAAAAAGCTCGATCCTTACGAGATAAAGAAGATTTACACAATTTCTAGGTTATCAACGCATCTATAGTACGGCCAACGAGAAGCGATACCAAATGTAAACAAAACCCATGCTAAAACCCCATCTAAAATGGCCGCCCGAATGTTGGCGAACCCGTCTTAACGTTGTCATGTTTTTGCCGGGAGAACGAGAAATTACGACAAAGGCACAAGATGGAAAGAGCTAAATATTAGATTGTCAACGCCACAGTTGTTCTTTAGGTTAATGACGTATCGCTTCTCGTTGGCCGTACTTATACCTAGAATGTTACCGTTAATCCCGAAATTAAAAACGCACATGAATAATTTGTAAAAATATTGCCATTTCAATAAATTCACAACCCAATTTATTTCAGTAATAACGTTGTTTTTATTTATTTCATTGGATTCATACCAGCAAAACGTTATTGGAAGTCGAGGAGCGTCAGTGGAGAGTCAGTGTGAGACATTTACGACAGTAATTGCTGTCGCGTTTTTCCAATAGTCTTTTGTGTTCTTCATTTGTGTCATAGATGGCGCTGTAGTACTTTTTGTAGTTCCGCAATACATCAATAATTCACTTTTCTGTATGATTCTTAACTTTACGTGTGATAACACATCATTCTCTTTTTTGTAATAAAATAAAACTAATATTAAGGTGAATGACGATTTTTTAATTTATTTTTGTAAAGCAATTTGTTAAGGAATTAAATAAATGCTTTTATTTCCATTGGAGGTTCGAAATAAATGTTTTTAGACCCACTTTATCTAGCATGTATTTTATTTTGACCTATACATTTAACATTATTTGTTTTTCCAAATTTCATAAGGTTTAATTTAGTTCCATAAGTAGTTAGTTCCCCAAAAACGGTGTTACATAAAAGCGCATTTACATTAAACACTATACTGAAAATACGTATGTATTAAAAATATTTCTTTATCCTTTATTTGACAATAATATTTAGGGTTTTCCTAGAAATAAAAATCATTTCGTCCAATTTCTGAATAATCCGGGAAAAACCCGTTTTACTTTCAAATAAATTAAGAATTTCACCGATCAAATTTTAAGTGATTTTAGAAGAAAATCTTGTAACAAACAGATATACTAGAATAATGTTACGTCCATTATAAGGCTATACCTGTGGTTAAGTTGAAAATTCGCAATGTCTGGATAGCAGGGATGACTGCAGATGACAGAACGCGCAATACTATACGCATGCGCGGCCCGGGATTCGCTCCGGAACTGCCTGGCACCTCCTCCTGAACAATAGTGATGTGCCGATGCCCGTCTGCGGATTCTTTTTGTATGATAGATGGCGATGCCAGATTTTTATTTTGCCAAGTCGGGATTTTGAAACTTTTTGAGTGAAAAGATAAAAGAGAAAGCGGGATCTTTCGTCGAAAGCGAGATAATCAAGTTTATTATTTACGTGTTTAATTAAGTTTACGTGACAATAGATTTCAAAAATAGCCACCCATAGATAATGTATTTAATAAAAATATGTATATAATTTTAAATCAGATTACCCCTTCATTAGGTAGTTGAAATAACACTATGCGAGTTGAGTCTCCGTGCTTCCTGAGCACGTTGCACGCACGGTCGAGTTATCCTCGAACAGCGAAACTAAGCCTGTACTGCACGAGACATTTAATTTTGATTTAAAGATCGGGACGTAACCTACTATGTTGAATTAAGCACCGGATCCGGGGTGCGGGTTGTTCAAAAGAGATACTGCGGCCCCGGAACATAAAGGGCAATGGAAGGAACAGTCTGACACTCCCCGCTCCGCCCAGAGCAGGGGAAGTTATTTGAAAATTTCCCACCCCAAAAAAAGCGCCGGACAAGATGGTAAGACGACCTGGACAAAACGAGAGACTAATTGTCAACATTATCCCTGGATACTAGATATCATGTCAGGCTTTTTCCTATCAATGGGATGTTGGAGCCTAACAGCTATGCAGTAATCTGCTATTTGCCATGATAGTACCTCAGGTTCCCCTCCTCATGCAGCTTCCTCGATAACAACAGATAGCACCCCGTACCCAGCCCTACGCTGCACCATTTTCAAGGCCACATCTTTCAGTAGGCTGCAAGCAGCCGGCGTGGCCGCACGATGCCAGTTCCGCTATGACAACACAACGCGAACAACGTTCCAACGACACTGTTGAGTTATTACCGCTAAAATCGGCCCTAGTCAACAATAATTATAAAGATGAAGAGTCGTATTATCCACCACCTCTCAACAATAATCCATCGAGCTCAAATCTCTATGACTACACGTTATTGTCGAAAAGGACGCCGGCCTCTAAAAGGTATTTTTGTTTATTTTTTGTGTGATCAAAGTTGACTTTTGATCTATAGATATCCTAGTGCCTTTTTTAAAATCAAGCAGTTATTAAATTCGGCTTCGATGATATGTGAGTAAATTGAAATTGTAGAAAACATATTAGGTTTACACCAAATACGTGCATCAAGAATAGTTATTAAAATTGAAAGAAGACTTATTTTTTTCAGGCAGAATGTCTGATACCTAGTTATCAAAAGAGGTCCTTTGATGCCTTGTATCATTGAATATTAAATAATTCGGTGTCGGTCTGTCAGCGTCATTTTCTAGTCCTTTGTTTCTGCAAGCTTTCTTTCTGAAACCTATTTTAATCTATGCCTATGTTATCATGAAACAAACAATTTCTCGCTTAATTTAGTAATGTAAATGCGATTTGAAATAGGTCGGAACTTAAATACTCTTGTAATCTCTTTACTGCATTTTTATCAAACGGTCGACATAATTTATTTACGTTGTTTAAATGTGAAGTTCGGCGTTTGTTTAGGTAACAATAAGTTTTTCTTTTATTTTGATATCTCTTAACTTAAATCAGTATTTATATTACTAATATATTTATATAATAAACTTCAAAATATTTTCGTGAAGAACCAAATATTATATAAGAACTCCCTTTTCAAATTTATCAATAACATTTCTTAAATTAACTCGTATTATTTATGCATCATGGATGGTAATTTACAGAAACAACTCATTACTCACTGGATTTGAAACGTTGATTAATAATCCAATCTATCAATTTAGGTGTCATCGAGGCTCCAATTCAATTATGTTTCGAATCTAATGACTGACAATGATCTGTAATTGAAAATCCGTGGTTTGCTTTTACAAACCGTGAAGGGGACTAGCTTTTGACCACAGTTTCCAATGGCCTAACCCAATAACAATCTGTAATTCGGAATCCTATTGGCTGTTAGGCGTAATAAAACAAATAAACAGAATTGCAAAATATTGCTTTGTAAAATTAATTGTTTTTTTTTTAACTTTGAATGACGATCATACCCCCGAATACTGAAACGTCACTCAAAATTTAAGTCCCACTTAAATTTAACAGAGACTCAAAAGTGACGTTTGACCATACAAAATTTAAAGTTTAAGAGCTGCTCAAATGTTAAGCAGCCCTCACATTTTGAGTGACGTTTCAGTATTCGGGGGATAGAAATCTAGAGTCCACAGCAAAAAATGAAACTTATATCTATATGTAACAAATCTTCGATAAAAATGTTATTGCTCGATTTATTAACTCAGCAAAGCCGCACACTCCAATCTTGTACAAACCTAGATAAGTTTCTACTTCTAGGGTTGACGGCTACCGGAAATTGAAAAGTTCTATCCGTTATGGAAGATAAGACATCGGCTTGCCGCATTGTGCAGCGAATTAAAGCTTAAAGTTGATTCAAGTGTCTTCGTTTCAATTGCACATATTCATAAACAAGTACAACTAGCTATTTTCATGTTATAAAAGTATAACAAAAGATGAGAGAGAGAGAAGAATCTACAAGAAAACTCGTAAACAACCCTAATTTCCCCAAGGATTAGGTTAAGGTTTGTTTCTGGTAGCCTATAGGATAACCCATTGTCATCGATCGGGCACAGATCCAAACTTTTTATTTTTGGCTACTGAGGATACTGAGATTGATAATATAGGTATTGATCATTTAAGAGGAAAACTCATATCAGCCCTTAATCGACCTGGGCCTCTAGCTCAGTTGTAGTACTAGTGGCATCGTAGGCCCACGAAGTCAAAAAGTCTCTAGCAGGCATCAGCAGAGTACCAGCGTCAGGTAATCTACCAGGTATTATGCTGAGCTGGACTCCTTTTTGGTGCAATTTTGAGACACACACCGCCCAGTAGTGGGCGACCTTAATAAATATATGTGATGTGTCTAAATGCCTATGGGTCGATCTAACTTAGTCTATCTAACTTTTTTTTTAATGTATTTTTTTTCTGTGTAATGTTTTTTTTATTAATTCTTGTATTGTGTCTTTTGTTGCATCAAATAAATGATTTATCTATCTAAAGAAGTGACAGAATGTTTTTTAATGTTATTTTTTTTTGTTTTAGACTTCTATCTCGCACCCAACAGCCAACGCCGACGCCGATGTTGACGTTGTGCGGCGCGCCGCCTCCCTCAAGAAAACGAGAGGAGCTGACGGCGCTCGCTAATCTCAGAAAGAAAGTCTCACCGGCAATGATGCAACCTGACAGGTGAGGTGATATTTTTAAGCATAGTGTAAGTCTAAGATGATATTCATGTAAACCCAGATACATGTGGTCCAAATTAAACAGTAAAGAGATATTTGATGACAAGTGGTGGGCGCCAATATGAGCGAAAAGTTAACACTTTGTTGTCCCACATTGGGCGCCAATATAAGGACACAAACTTAGCCGTTTCACGTTGGGCGCCAATATGATGTAAATAATCAGGATCTTCTTAAAGTGTTTATCTAATCTAGATAGCGTTGACCCAGAATTTTAATCTTACACACTGTACATTATCGAAACTCACGTTTTTTCCCTAGATTCACGTTTAGCTCCCTAAATACAGAACGCCACCTTCTACGTCCCTTACATAAACCATTTGTATTTCCTTACATTTTTGTCACTCTGTTCAAATATCGAATAGGTACGCTTAAAATGTTTGTTAGACACGGAAGAAAAAACCGCCACATTTTCAGGCGTCAACCATTTCGCAAATAGTATATACAATTTAGCGGTATACCTTGCACATCGCGTGTTTGACTCTAATACCTGCCAAGGTTCGACGTGGGTGGGAGGTGGAATGGGGAGATAAGTACTACAATGGAATGCTCCCTTATAACTTCCTCGATATGCCAAGATGAGCACGCGATCCTATCTTGATACGGTATTTCTGAAAGAATGTTCGACAGGGGAGTTCGCTATAAGGTGATTCGTGCCGCTAGCAGCGGTAATTATAGTTTCCATCCGTTCAGATTTGTCTGTACATCTTTGCCTTTTTAGCTATTCGTCAGACTTTGTACGGTTTGATCCAGAATTTTCAACTATAGGGATTTTACACAAAAAAAAAATAGAAATAAAACAGTTGGAATTTTTGGAAATATTCGGCTTTTTGAAAAGCTTTCCAAAATTCGAAACAAAATGGTTGCCCTAGCTAGGGTATCTAATTTCGGGATATATTTTTTTCAAATGAAACCAAGCCCTTCACAAGAACGCTGAAAATCAGTTGTATTTAGATTCGAATAAGCCTTTACACAGCTATAGTGCGTGACTTCCTGGCTCTTGCCAGTCGCTATTCTCGTCTGTAATTAAAGTCTTTGTGCGCATACATATGGATGACCCTCGACTGCACGGTGATAGCAGTCGATTGCTGGCTGGACTGACCAAATACATCTGTGCTATTCAGCTATAGTACTCCACCCCGTAGCATCCACCTTTATTGTTTCCCAATGCACACATGCTTCTTCACTGTTAAGACGTGGGTCATTATTTATCTTGCCCAGTGTCCTTTGGCACATAATTATTATAGATATTCGAACTTTTGGTTGCTATATTTTCTACTATCATAACCTTATGACAATTTCCTGAACTATTTTGAAAGCAGTGAAAATGAAATAAATTACACTAAGTCCTGACCATATTTTCCAAGAAGACTTTTTTTCGCTGGGATTAATAATAAAAACTTATATCTTAAGATAATGTTGGAAAACTTCGGTTTCTAATAAAAATGTTGTTAGCAGAACAAGACTCTGCATTGGACGCTACATCCTTACTAATATTTTAAAAGCGAAAGTGAGTTTGTTTGTTTGTTTATTTATTTGTTTGTTACCTCTTCACGTTTTAATGGCGAAACGGATTATGATGAATTTTGGTACAGAGATAGTTGGGAACCGGGAGACGGACATAGGCTAATTTTTATTTAAAAAAAAGTGGGATATGAGGGAGAACGAGGGAAAAAAAGGGAAAACTTAGCGTTGCTATTACAAATCAATCAGGCGCAAGAGCAAAAACTGCCGGTCTGCTTGGTGTGATATACCGAATTTAACGCGAGCAAAGCCGCGGGCGAAAGCTAGTTATTCATAATGTTTACTTAGTATCTGGCCGCTGTATGATAGGGAAGAGTTGTGTGTGCTGCTACATTGGGCTCTAATTGGAAAATAATGTGTCTACTTTATGTGAAAATTGAGGTACCCTACGTATACTACCCAGTCTGACTGACTTTCAAGTAGGTACCTACCTGACGTGTCATTTGGTTATCAATAAAACTTTGACAGGCAATTTTACAAATATCTACAGGACAGGCTTTTCAGGACAAAGCTTTTTTAGTACAAAAATAGCGCCAACGCGACCAATTTGAGCTGAATGGCGGGGAAATAATTATACAACGGGGAGTTTTTTATCTATTTCTGACTACAAATGGCGAAAAAAAAAATTCTAATCCACAGTACTACTAAAAATTGTATTTTTGACAAACATACACTTCAATTTTAGTTTGATACTAGACTACTATTATGTAGTATTTAATTTTATTCGTTACTAGCGACCCGTCCCAGCTTCGCACGGGTGTTACAAATCTTTGAAAGTCCCCACTTTTCTCTTCTATAATATGTATGTATTATACATAAAAACCTTCCTCTTGAATCACTCTATCTACTAAAAAAAACCGCATCAAAATCCGTGGCGTAGTTTCAAAGATTTAAGCATACCTACAAAGGGACATAGGAACAGAGAAAGCGACTTTGTTTTATACTATGTAGTAAAGTTGTATGTTCTTTTAGAATAAATAAAGAATCTTTAAACCCAACTATTTTTATTTATTTAACAGGTATGCCTACAAAAATGACAACGAACAAAATAAGAATACAATTGAAGAGCCTCTTGATAACAGGCCTAAACTTTTACAAAGGGTAAGTTTTTACTTTCTTAAATTTCACGAATTTTAATCGTCTAGAAATTATTCATGCATCTCATTGAGGACAAAATGAATGTAGTTTTTTAGAATCTTACTGATTCTGAATTAAAATATAAGAATAAGAAATCAAAAAGATTCTGTTCAAAGTAGAATGAGAGTTCATCTTTTGTTTTTGGACGAAAATAAAATATAAATGACTGCCCCCTGTAATCCCCCGCTTCACCAATTCCCACCACAGCTGTGCTTAAACCGGTGTGAAGCAGTGGCAGAACCCAGCAACATTCCTGTCTGTTAAAAGCAGTAGATTGATACGAAAAAAATCCTGGGCTATAAGACATTTTGTTGATAACCTCTTAAAGTTGTAGTGGATCTGTCGAGTTAAGAATTCTTGGTTAAACTTTAAACTAAACTGAGAGACCAAGATGCGGCTTGCATGATCTGCGTTTCTTTAACTAAATTTAACAAATTTTTCGAAATACATGAAAATCTCGAACATTCCCTTACGCTCGGGTCCCTACGTCACCTTAGCAAGCTTAAAAAAGGTGCGGGTTTTGGCAAAAGCAACAACAGCATCATAAGAGTTGTGCCTACATTGTTCTTGGATCTTTCATAATCGGTACCAACGCCGCCATTTTGATTTTTCTACAATCTTAAAATCAAAAGTCTTACATCAGCGCTCTACAGTCAATGTCATTCAAACGCTAAAGAACCAGGCAGCATGTCACTATATTTTTTAAACTCTAGTAAACTGCTTAAAAAAATAAGCGACTTGCTGCTTCTGGAGTTAGACAAGGGCAACAACAGCAACTGCACTAGGTAGCATATTGATTAAAATAAAAATTGCTACCGTAACAAATATGGTTTAACATACTTATAAATACTTAATTGAAATCTTTAATAGGTACAACTCTGTTCGTTAATACCACACCAATAAATTAAGATTTCATTAAAAACTCACCTAATCCCCATTAGGTGCATTGATAATTTAAATGATTATTATAATTCAGTAATCGGTTGCAATTTATTATGTTTTAATCAACAAACCACCCGACACCAACCCTTAAAAAAATACAAAAATCTTTGAAAATATTGAATTATTGCAATTTCGCGGTCCACCCTGGCGCTTTCTTCACCTTTCTTTAGCATCACATTGTTTACGTCATGTAATATGCATAATATTATGATCTCGGGAAATGGAACGCGCCCTTGACCTGATGCGGAAGTTTTTGCGTGAAGGGCCCGATCGTGTTCACTGAGCCGCTTCCAACCATGAAAATGAACTATGATGTGACAAAAAGGTGAAACCTTTCCCAGAAGTTTGGAAATTGGATTACGTTGACATTTGGAGTACGATTTCAGATCCCAAAGGAAGGAAAGGTCAAGGAAATTTGTGGATTTTAATGAACCTTTTAAATCCGTTATTTTGAAAAGTGTTATATGGCGGCTTACCTTGCCATGAATAATGAAATTCGGTATTTTATAATTTATTTTGTATGAGCTACCTAGTTTTTCATGGGTTACCAGCAAGGAAGTTGCGTAAAGTAAAATTGGAATTTGAAGATGACTATAATATTACTTTATCGTCAATTTTTAATTCTGACAGTTCATTCGTTCTGTTGTTTACGTTGGATTTCCGAATAAGTAAAAGTTTTTGAATAATATGATTAAAAAGTTACGGTGCTCCTTCACCGGCAGCATTCTTTTGTTATACAGGGTGGCCAGTTGATAGACGTCCAAAGAAAAAAATTAGATGCCTTATGCTAAGGGGTACCCGAATTACCCCCATGTATGTTCCGCGATTATTTGTAGTTTACGAGCTAGAGTTTTTTTAAGTAGTATTTTCAAAAATTTCACTTAACATTGGTTTTTATTTTTTATGTCTTTATTCCTATCATTTTTAGATATTCTTTTTTGTGGAAACTATTAGCGATACCAATAGCTACCATGCAAAAAAAAACCGTTTGCCTAGGCATTGTAGAACTTACGATAAAATTAGTCCAAAGTTCAAAATTACCATTAGCGTTCGATAATGAAAAATGTTCAGAGCCTAAAAAATAAATAAGTTAGGGGTGCCAGAGGTTTCTAAATGATCTTAAAAACTTCTATGGACCTTCAACAGACAAAATCGGTAAAAAAATATAGAGCTTGATCGGGGATTATTTCCTGTAATTAGCGTTGATAGCAATAAAGGTATTTTTACAGTTATTGTTATAATTTGGGATTTCTTTATTTTTGCCACTTTTATGATAAGAAAATACGGTAGATAGTTTACAAATTTTATTAAAACACGTTACAAAAGGTTTTCAAAGTGCCGCCTTACCACAGAAATGCACAATCTACATCTACGGAAGAAATTGTCTTTTAGTTGTAAACCATGTCTCGTCTCAGTGTTAAGTTAACGTCTGACAGCAAAATTGGTAATTCTTCAAGAACTCTTTGTAGGTGGCTCCATCGAGCTTGGACAGCAGTCTGGCTATGGTTTCTCCATAGTCCGCTATCGAGAATCCTCATTCCGTAAGACCATCAAATTTTCAACACCACTTCAGTGTGAACATGTGGTCCGGCGTTTTTAACGGTGAACTACCAATTACTTTACCACCACCATTCGAGCTGCCGTCCAGGCTCGTGATGGTACGCACGGGACACTAACAATGAGGAAGAGCTAAAACGGAAAATTGAAGAAGCGGGAAATGTGGCGGGCCTGTTGGTGTAGTGGTTAGTGGCCCTGACTGCTGAGCCGGAGGTTGTGGGTTCGATTCCCACCCAGGACAAACTTTGTGTGATTTTTTAACTTTGTCTGGTTACCATAACACAAGCTCTGCTTGGCTTGGGATCAGATAGACGTGTGTGAGTTGTCCCAAGATATTTATTATTTATTTATTTAATGTTGTAAGAAGTAACAGAGAAGCCTTTAGACTTTAGACAACTAAAAGACAATTTCCTCCGTAGATGTAGATTGTGCATTTCTGTGGTAAGGCGGCACTTTGAAAACCTTTTGTAACGTGTTTTAATAAAATTTGTTAACTATCTACCGTATTTTTTTATCATAAAAGTGGCAAAAATAAAGAAATCCCAAATTATAACAATAACTGTAAAAATACCTTTATTGCTATCAACGCTAATTACAGGAAATAATCCCCGATCAAGCTCTATATTTTTTTACCGATTTTGTCTGTTGAAGGTCCATAGAAGTTTTTAAGATCATTTAGAAACCCCTGGCACCCCTAACTTATTTTTTTTATAGGCTCTGAACATTTTTCATTATCGAACTCTAATGGTAATTTTGAACTTTGGACTAATTTTGTGGTAAGTTCTACAATGCCTAGGCAAACGGTTTTTTTTTTGCATGGTAGCTATTGTTATCGCTAATAGTTTCCACAAAAAAGAATATCTAAAAATTATAGGAATAAAGACATAAAAAATAAAAACCAATGTTAGGTGAAAATTTTGAAAAAAGTACTTAAAAATATTCTAGCTCCTAAACTACAAATAATCGCGGAACATACATGGGGGTAATTCGGGTACCCCTTAGCATAAGGCATCTAATTTTTTTCTTTGGACGCCTATCAACTGGCCACCCTGTATAACAATTTCTATACAAAATCGAATCTTGGTATATTACAGGCTAATGCTCCCGGTGAGTAACTTAATTTCTGGTCTTCTTCTTTTTCTTCATCTTTGGTGGATTGGCGAAAACTTGCTGCGAACCTTAAACACTCCTTTTACTTTGTCTATGGTTATGAATACTCATTCATGTGTAATTTAAAAGAAAAATGCTATATATGAAACATGAGTCCTTTGCAGTGGTAGTATTTTTAGCAGTGGCCTACTACTTGGTTTCTAAATTAAAATAGGAATGAAGTGTAAGTGGGAACGGACTCAAGAATGAACCTTACAAAAACTGCATATCACCACAAACCCATCAATCACTGACTCAGCACAAACTCGGGAAACTAATTTCTTTTGGCTGTATAATAGGGTTCCTGAATTCAGCAGCCTGCTACATCAAAACCTCGTTAGTAGTGATGGAAAAAAGAACGGACCCGGAAAATGGACGCAACTTAAACACGTTACCAAACCGAGTTTCCTCGGACTTCTCTAAGCGGTTTATTGACTCTTCACTTGACCGAGAGGGCTGGCCTAATTTTTCACCGACTACAAAAAAAGAGGAGTTCTTAACACGTTCGTGGACAGTAACGACCACAGGTGTCTAGCTAAAAGTGATACGACAGTACGTCTGTCGATGGGTTTTTTTTTTTTTAATTATTTTTATGATGTCCTTCCCAGGTAATCACTTTTTAATTTTATTTATATTACTAGGGTAGTTGATTTATGAGTTATCTCTTCTTGTGAAAGTACCCTTGATGAAGCCGAAAGGTACTTATTTCTCCTTTTATTTTCAGAGATACAATGTTAATAAATACGGGGAATTGACACATACTGTCTGTATGAAGCCCTTAATCCAGCCGCCTAACGAGAGCCTCCTCTGGTATTTGTCGAAGTTCTTGGCAATTAAGCCATTGGCTGTAATAATATTCATAATTATTATGATGACATAGCCGAATATTTCGTGTAAGAAGTAGAGGGCAACATAATGCTCTCTCCATTCACGAAATGTACGTAAATCATATTTGTCTCGTCCCATAATTGCCAAGAACCTCAAAAGGGTCAAAGAAAAAGAAAACTTTTTCTTTCGCGACCTCCTCGTTAGATGTTGGGGTAGCATGAAAATTCGGTACTTTGTCACCAATTTCAGCGGCAAAGTATCTCTTAAATCTTGATTTAAGGGTCCTTTGGCGGGTGGAAGAGTTTTCCCGGATTATTCTTGTCAAACAAGAAGCTTGTGTGGAGCGTTTGAAGTTTCTAGGGGAACTGTGTCTAGTTTTTTAAGGGTTTTTTAACAGCTGAATAGGGAACAACTTCAAATTAGTTTTGTTCCCTTGGGCCACTTATTCAAAGCAATTTTTTTTATCTACTTGTGGAATGTAAACTCGGCTATTATTGTGCCGATTGTCGTAACGGCCAAATTTGGCTTGATTGCCAAGGGCCTGATTCAGAAGGCGGTACTCCTCGATACGGCTCGTATTGTGAGGAGGTTCCTGTCTCTGGAACCCTAACCACCGGTAGCTTGTTCCCGATACCAGCGGGCTATTATTTTTTGTATTTTTAAATGTTTCTTTTGTATTTTCATGTTTTTATTAAGAAATATTTAATTAATATTATTTAAGTAAATAAACGATATACCTACTTATAAAATTATAGCCTAGATGTTATTTTAAAAAAAATTAGCTACGGTTACCTTGTCTTCTATGGTCTAAAAAAAACATTACGTAAGTAGGTAGACTTACCTACCACGAAACGGTCTTAATCATCGGTTTCGACAGGAAATGAAGTTTCGTATTATTTACTAGCACACTTTGTAGATTACAAGGCAAATAATGACAGGTTTTACGCTAACAATAAATTACCTAGTAGAATGGCGCAAAAAGTTAGCTATACATCCATTTAGATCGCTATTGTACATAGTATTTATTTTATGAAGTCCCTACTAGTGAAAGTGAAGTTTTTTTTATTTGATTTATTACTTTTCAATTTATTCACCGGTCTATTGAATGCACTGCCTCTACTTATCTATTCCCTAATCATAATGCCTAATCTGGATCTCTTCTAAGTTAAAATGAATTGATTTTTTCTATCGATTCGCAACCGTTTTTTTATATTAATTAAATTTTCTTTTTTTCTTTGTGTTTTTGAAACTTATGTCATAACTAGCTTCCGCCCACGACTTGTCCGCATGGCATCTTCGATCAATAATATACGTTAGGTACATACATTTACATTTATAAATAAATATAAATATCTTGGGACAACTCACACACGGCTATTATGATCCCAAGCTAAGCAGAGCTTGTGTTATGGTAACCAAACAACTGATATACATACTTATATAATTTATAAATACATACATATTATAGATAAATCACACCCAGACACAGAACAAACAATCATGCTCATCACACAAAGTTTGTCCTGGGAATAGAACCCACGACCTCCGGCTCAGCAGTCAGGGCCACTAACCACTAGACCCACAGGCCCGTCAAGTTTAGGTACAGTACATTTTTGATCGAAGCGTGGCATAGTTACATTTAACTTTAACCCGCGTGATGAACGAAAAAAACTTTCTTTCCCCTTTTCTTCTCTTTTTCTCACTTTTTTTAGCCTATGTCCGTCTCCAGGATCATGGCCATTTGGGCGTGAAGACGTAACAAACAAATGAACAAACTAACTCACTTTCGCTTTTATAATATTACTAGCTTTCGCCCGCGGCTTCGCCCGCGTTAAATTTGGGGTAACGCAGTTCCCCTTGCGCCTTATTGATTTGTAATAGCAACGCCAAGTTTTCCCTTTTCTTCCCTCTTTCTCCCTCACATCCCACTTTTTAAAAAGAAAAATTATGCCTATGTCCGTCTCCTGGTTCCCAACTATATCTGTACCAAAATTCATCAAAATCGGTTAAGCCATTAAAGCGTGAAGAGGTAACAAACAAACAAACAAATAAACAAACAAACTCACTTTCGCTTTTATAATATTAGTAAGGAAGTAAGGATAGCAAGGAAATAAGGTTTGAGTATACGTAACGACGTAACGTAACGTATTTTTTTTAAGTGTGATAATTTGGAGAAAGAGGGAAGAAAGAGGGAAGAGAAGGATATTTTTTTTCGATCATCTCGCGGCTTAACGTTAGCTTTAGCCCAAAGTCCCACGCGGACGAAGTCGCGGGCGGAAGCTTATAAATGGTTTAAGAGAACACCGAAGGGGTTGTGTCGGATTTGTCGGAACGGTTACCGAGGGCAGACGTCGTCGTATCAACCCTCCCGTCACCCTAAATTCAGGTGTACTTAAGAATACCTAGACATCATATATATACCTACTGTCTGTGAATTCGACCGTTGCGTTGCGTTGGGTGAATAGCTTGAGTTCAATAAGTTCTAGAGATTGCTCGGAACAAACTTTTGAAAATTCCATATTTAAACTTGTAGTAAAATATTCTCTGAAGAAGTCAAGAATTAGAAAAATATATTCCAACGCTGGCAGTGGTGTGAGATGTAATTGAGTATTGCGCAGCACATTTTTTTTTAAATATTCACAACATGACTGAACAAATAGACAGATTATACTTTTTTTTGTTTTTTTTTTTCGTGTGGGAAATCATCTAATGACTTCCCCCGCTGGGCGGAGCGGAGCGGAGCCATGTTCCTTCTGTTGCCCTTTACGTTCCGGGGCCGCGGTATCTCTTTCGAACAACCCGCAACCCCGGAGACAGATTATACTTATAAGGTTTTGTAAACAAATAAGAAAGTAGCAACATGCTTTGTAATTTTTTAGGTGTTTAGGCACTTACCTAGTGATGGCGTACCTATATCATCAATGTTTGTATGTTAGTCTTTATCAGTTCGTACCTATGTCACAGCCGTATTAGTGCCGAGACTTTACACCACACAGTTGTAATTTGGACAATATACCTGTACCTTCTATATACCGCTACACTAATATGATGGAAAATAAAAATACTTAGGTATGATTATATATCGTATTATATATATAGTTATGATTATATAATTATGATTAGCCGGTAGGGGAAGGGTTCTCTCATTTCTAATTTAAAAAATTCATTGCGTTTTTTACGTTGTTGAGCATGTAATCTGAGTCGTATTCCAAACAGCTTGATAGTAATTATTTGTTTTTCCGAATCTTCTAATTAACTCGGCTTTCAACACAGTAAATAAGGGTGCCCAAGTCAAGGGCGCAATAACAGGGAAGTTTGGACCATCGCCAATTCCAAGAAGTTATTTCATTTCAAATTACGAGATCTGTTTCGAATGTTATATTATATAACGTTATTATAAATATTCGTGGAAATAAGCATTTCAATTAGATGGATAATGGGAAACCAAGTCATCGAGAACAGTCTACCTATCAAATTATTTTACAGACTATACAGGATTATACTACTCTATACTTAATATTATAAAGCTGAAGAGTTTGTTTGTTTGTTTGTTTAAACGCGGTAATCTCAGGGACTACTGGTTGGAATTGAAAAATTCTTTTAATGTTGGATAGTCCATTTCTTGAGGAAGGCTATAGGCTATATAACATCACGCTACGACCAGTGCTGAGCAGCGCGGGTGAAACCGCGGGGAACAGCTAGTTTGTAATACACCGGCAACCTCTCAGGACCATGTTACTAACATCATAATCAACAACTTTTGTTCTATGACATTTAAACGTTTATTCATATTTTAGTAACCCTGTATACTATAAAAAATGAAGTCGTTAGCGCTGTCTGTTCGCTTCTAGATCTTTAAAACTGCTCAAGGGATTTTAATGCAGTTTTCAGCAATAGATAGAGTGATTCTAGAGGAAGGTTTATTAAATATGGAAAATAATATTAGTAGATATCTACATTTCACTCACAAAAATATATGGATCCATAATTATAATGTGTTGCACCCGTGTGAAACAGGCGCTAACTAGTATAAAAAGAAATAGGTACATAGTACTTACTTTTTGATTCAAATGTGGAAAGTCATCACTCATCATAGCCGAGGTGGATTTAACGCCCGAGGGTGTTAAATAAAGTCGAGTCGTCTTTCAATACACTTACAGATAAAAACTAAATAACAGAATAAAAAGTAATTCGTCAATAACCAAAAAGAAACTATGATTTAATTTGTTTTTTTTTCCCGCGCTTTCTTATAAGCACCGCTAAACATCCTTACATTTAAAATGGTACCTAATACAAATAGTTTTGAATTCAGAACTCAAATATTATTTCAATTTGTTGTTCTGGGCAAATTATTTTATAAACGATCATCTTTATTTGCGATATACCTACTGTTGTAATTTTTAAATTAATAAAAGGTTAATTAATTAAAAAAAAAATGTTACCTACTCCTTCACGCTCAAACTACCAAGATTTTTTATATTCTAGATTAACATATGATAGGTTACTTTTAATCCCTGAAAAATGCTGTGTTATCTTGTGATTACCACAAACTCAAATATTTTTACCGCTAGTGTAATTTTCATAGAACAGAATGGGTACCTACCTAGTGCAATTTAGGATCCTTCAACCGAAACGTTATATTTATATAGAAAAGCCTTAAAGAAGCTGAGGAGTTCGTAGCTGGAGCTGCTCGGGTCGATCGAAAGTTAAGCCACGCTTGCTTAGCTTGGTCTGTGGATGGGTGACCGGTGACCACCCGTTACCGAGTTTCCTCCGTATACCTACCGGAAAGCTCGGAAAGTTGTCCCGGCTGTCATTTGTAGATCTTTGACAGTCGTTACAGATAATAAATACTCCGAAAATCTGACAAGTCTGATTACCAGCCTTACCCTCGGTATACAGTATCGTATTACCCAGTACTAACTGGTTCGTGGAGGTCAGATAGGCAGTCGTTCGAAGTAAAAAAACTGGTATTCAGCTGCATCCGGTTAGACTGGGAGTCGGTCTCAATATAGTTGAGAAAAGGCTAGGCAGATGTAAGCCTTGTAAGAATCGCCAGGGCCACCGCCTGCCGGGGTTGCGGGTTGTTCGAAAGAGATACCGCGGCACCGGAACATAAAGGGCAATAGAAGGAACATACATGGGTGGGTTTTAGTCAATAAAAGTCTGACACGCCCCCCCGCTCCGCCCAGAGTGGGGGAAGTTATTTTATGTTATCCCACCCCCAAAATAAAAAAGCCTTTTAAGAAACGAGATTTTATAATTTGTTATAAAATCAAATGTTTTTCTGCTGACAAAAATAATTATTAATTACTTCACTGCTATAAAATAATTTTGCGGCTTTTTATGTAGGTACTAGAAATACTTACTTGTAATATTGTAAAGAATTCGAATTAAGTGAGATTTAAAAGCATATCCATAGAAAGGTAACATTGCGAATTACCACAATATTGCACTTACCATGCAATTGTTGCATTAAAACGATCCATCATTGCTGTAAAACCGGCTTTCTTTTAAAACGATGGATCATTTCTCAAGTTAATGAAAATATTACAAGAAGTAATCACCACCCGAGCGGTGGTCTTCTAAGAACAACACATAGATTACAGACATGACAGATTGACACAAATGATGACATCAGCATGAAAAACGCGCCAATCAAGCGTTTCCACCGATACCATAGATAGTGAAGCAGTTGAAAAGGTTGTATTTAGCTTTTAAATTGCAGTTAACCCAACCTCACTGGAGTTCAACCCGTTTGTACCTAATCTACCTTGTCTTTGCATTTAAGTCCCAATTAATTAAAGGATTTGTGACAAACACCGTGAGCTATCTCGCCGTGAGATAGCCGGTAGGGTCTTACCACAGGGCTCCACCTAATTTATAACAACCTCTTTATCATAACTGGGGTTCAAACTAAGTTTTTGTCTAAATATTTATCTTTGTGGGCTGGGGTGGTTTTAATAAAATGGGGTGTTCTCTTCTTTGCGCAGTCGAGGCTGTTTGTAAGGAAACTGCGGGGAGTTTGCGTAACACACTTACAAAGACAATATCTTTTATTTTGATAGTTCAACAACAATGTAATTTATCATAGTCAAGCAAAAAAAAATTAAGAACAGAAGATGGAAAGGAAAGGGAAAGAAAATTTAAGTAAACTCCATCCATTGTGGTATAAGCTATTAAAAAAATAAAACACATCTTCTTTTCTTTAATTGACACAATTAATGTACAGCACCACATTAATTGCGTCAATTAAAGAAAAGAAGAAGATAAGTAAGCAAAATGGTTTTTTTTTCTTCTTCTTTGGCAACTGAGCCGATGTCGACTATTCTGCCAGGGTCACGTGGTGACGGAAGCTAAATGGTTGATATTTTTTCAATTTCAGCCCATTTTGAAAGATTCATGTTATTGCTCAATCACTATAATCTCAATGGTTTCATAAACAAAAAGAAGATAGGAAAACTTCTTAAAACCAACCATAGATTAATCTACTAAAGTATCTAATAAATTCAAATGCAAGTTTTAACCGTTTGTCTGGGTGGAGGACTTTTCTTATTGGCATTCATAGTGCTTGCGTAATACAGCTTTTATTGGAAAATATGGAGATTGTCTGTGGACTGCGTTCAAATAGGGGCGCACAGTTTGTTGGCACGGTGCCATGTGGTCGTGACCTTCCTCTTGTGTAACTGACAACTTTGTTTTTGCTTTAATACAATCAGGACATTTAAATTCTCACTGTCTCAAGCTCATTGCCCGCTAGTCTAGTGACGGAAGGCCGTTTCTTTGTGTAATTGAGAAGGAAAGCATAGAATTGAAATAAATGTACGAATTTGACATTTTGATGCATATTTCCTTGACAAGCACCGCCATCTTTAACTGCTATTAGTGAGACTACGGTGTGTTCTGTCGCCTCCCGGTGCCTCCTACTCTGAACCAAGCAGTTACTATTGCATGCATGATACAGCGTCACTTGACTTTCGAGTACCAATTTCAGGTCTGCACAGAGTTTTCGTTGTCCTACCAATAATCCAATTCATATGAGTCGGTGCAGAATGTCTAAATGCTTCATTTATACATTCTCTAGTTATCAACACAATATGAGTCAACGTTTCTAGGGATTTTATCACTCTGGGTAGCAAATAGCATGCCGTTGTCCTTTTGCACCCTTTTTTTAACCGACGAAAAAAAAGGAGGAGGTTCTTAATTCGACATGTAGGTATATTTTATTCTGTTCTATGAAATGGTAGGTTAGGTAACGTCTGCGACTCCACATATATGCCATAACTCCGAACCATATCGCGAACTTGCGCTCCAATTAACAGGACCATTTTCCACTAAAGACGGTTGAATTATGTCAAGATTCAAGTGACCAACTGCACACATGCTCGTGAGTAATTTAGCCAATTCAGAGACGAGGCGATTCAGCGAGGTTCAAACGAAGCTCGCTAGCCAGGCGTGAAACTTTAAAGACCTAGAACGTGGAGCCGTGAGGAGTTATTAGTCTGCTTCCGTGAGCAGGGATAAATGACGCAGATTTAGTAAAGCACTGAAGTTTTAAAGTTGAGGTTATTTTATCAGGAATATGCCTTTGAAGATTCTATGATGAACTGCAAAGCTGCAAAACTGCAAAACTGCAAAACTTTTGGCGTTTAAATGACGTTCTCGGCACCATAATGTTAACCTTCGACTACGGTTCGGGTGTGAATTACACCTCGACTGCATTTGCTTCATTGCGATAATGGTAGACCATTGCAATGAAATGAAACTGCACGTTCCAAATGTTCCAATCTGGACCACGGCAGTGCCCCCGCCAAGTTGAACTGAAACAAACAAATAAAGTGTTTCATGTATTTGTTTGTGTATTTGCATAAATTTGAGCAGCTAGAGCAATGTTCAAGGCTTTTTTTATAACATAAGGTTATTCTTATTTGATTATGTTGCCTTTTTTTTTAAATGACTTCCCCCGCTCTGGGTGGAGCGGGGGGGCATGTCAGACTTGTACTGACTAAAACCCACCCATGTTTCTTCTATTGCCCTTTACGTTCCGAGGCCGCGGTATCTCTTTCGAACAACCCGCAACCCCGGGATTATGTTGCCTTGCGATAGCTTGCTAGTCATTCTTTTATTAAAGAAACTAGCTATCCTGCTTGGTTTTACTCTCATCCTTGATTACTGCTTGCCAATCTTCCATGGCTAGTAGCGTGATGTTATATAGACTATGTTACTTAGTAATAATGTAGCTTTCTAATGATGAAAGATTTATTTAAATCAGTTGAGTAGTTTTTGAGTTAAATTCTTGCAAACAAACAAATAAATTTATCCTCTTTTTAATTTTAGCCTAGATAACGATGGATTATTTGAGACGGTCGAGAGGATCGTATATTTCACTACTAGTACAAACGTCGCATTTTTGCACATGTGTCGTTTTTGATATCCATTTTAATATTGGAAATCTATTTTATGGAAAGATGTTAACAATGCATCTAGTATTTTGTTTTCCATTTGCCAATCTGAAAGTGCGACACATAAATAGGTCCTTGATATCATAACGCATAAAAGTGAAGCTCGGTATTGGAAAAATATAAAAGGCTAGACAAGTATACGTCTACAGCTGAAGTGGCCATGAGTAAAGCCTGTGAGACTACAGGCTTTTAGAGTAATGAGAACAGCGGCCACTCGTCTTAAAGAGTTTGCTCCCCTTGCGGCTTTGGCCAGTCTGAGCACCCCCGACCTCGGGTTGGAATTCTCCAACTTAATAAGTATTTTCTTTAACCCAACTTATATATTTTTCAACGCATATTTTTTTCATATACGCTAAGTACGCGCCTCAGACGTGGAGTTGCATACATCAGCCCGTTATACAATACAATGCAATAAAATAACCCAACTTTTTTTTTATGAATTCGATACCGGCTGGTATTAAGTTAAATTTTAGCTAAAGTTTTTATGATGCATTTGTATCTATGGCTGTCTAAGTCGTTTACATAAATAATGGTACCAGATTTGAAAAAAGAATATCAAAATTTTATAACCATTTGCACAAAGCTACGTAAAAAAATTCAATTACCTTTAAACTCCAACGAGGTTTATTTCAGCCCTAGAGATTTTTGTAATTAAAATGTTTTTTAATCTGGCAAACCCACTCAAAGCAGCCAACCTTTGCCTTATTAAAAACACTTTAAAAATCTTAACCTGCCAGAGAGACGCGAAAAATAACGGCCAATTAAAAAGTAATAAAGCGGCCTTGTTACGTTAACCAATCGCGTGTTCGCACCACTCGGGCCCAATTTATTCAAAGCTGCATATTTGCATTTCTTTGACTGATGGGCCCCATAACACAATGGTATTTAAGACGCTTTATGGCCTACACGAAATATGGTAATTATGGAGTAAAAGTGTGTTTGATTTATGTACATTAGTTGAATGACAATGAATGTGGGGGAAAATGGGTAGTGTGAATCACATGGTTTTGCCGTTTTGGGTAGTCTGAAAAATTTCTAGATCAGAATATTGTACTACAACCGTTAACAGCACAACCACCCATAACAGCCAGCTGCCAGCCTGCAAGCTTTACGGTAACATGACGTACCTAAATTAACTTAAGATAGAAAAGTACTTACTTTATTTTTGCAATGAACTATTTTGCAGCTAGGTCGCACTAATTAAGTCTAATTATAACGTCGCTGTGAAGGTACGGTACTTTTGTTGAATTCAACAAACTTCGGAGACTTGTGGTAGCCATGCAGCTAGCTATTTCTAAAAATAGGTACCTATCTGAACAGGGTTTTACGCTAAAATGGTATATTATCAGAATATTGTTAACAAAATCGATCAATCATTTGCAAAAATAAATGAAGTACGACGGACAACATCAGGTGCTTCGAATTGATTGATGAGCCATTTGAAACAATGTATGTACCTGCAGTATAAATTACGGATTACCATACATTTTGCTCTCTGAGAACCATATTTTTAGGCACTATGGTATGGTTTAAAAATTACAAGCTGCTTTTTTCCTAAATTAACAACGCGACCTTTGACTAGAATATTGATTCTACATAAATTCAAAGATGCAATTTTTAGTTTTAATAAAAATGGGGTCCAAACTCCTTAGAGTATTTTCGCTTTATTCCTCATAGTTTCGGATTTCGCCATGCACGCCCATTTGGGAAATACACCCTTCTCTATTTTTAAATGTGACAGCTGCATCTTTGGTCTTTTATAGGAAAATAAAACGCGGGTCAGGGACAGTAAGCTACCCACACGGTTCGTCCGTCTAGCGACGACAGGCCGTGTCAACGGCGCGTTCTTGTTCCACGCCCGCCCCAAAGAGATGTCACGGCCTACCACGACTACCGCCTGCCGGGGTTGCGGTTTGTTCGAAAGAGAAACCGTTGGCCCCGAAACATAAAGGGCAAAAGAACTTGGATGGGTTTTAGTCACTAAAAGCCAAAGCCATAGTAAATCTGTGATTCAAATCTTGCGTGCATTATACCTACCTAAACTTCGCTTTTTATAGCGACATTACCGACTCCCATTTATTAACGTACCAACAACTTCGATAGTAAAGAACCTAGAAATATGCATTCCAACATATTCGAAAAATGAAACGGGCAGAGCAAAATATTAAAAACAAGTGAAGCGTAAAGAAATGGCGCGCCTGGCTTCCTTGAACCGTAGAAATTCGAGCACTCCATATTGCATAACATTTTGTACATAAATCCAGTTTTGGGCCGGGCCACAAGTTATTTGGCTCAGGACCAAATAGGTCACGACTTTTCTGAAATGTTGGTTCCTAAAAGTTTTAGGATCCATTTGACAACGTAGCAGCTAAGATGGCTTCAATTACTTTTCTTCTATTCTAATCTTATTACTCTGGATGCTCTTTTTTACGTCATTCTAACATTCTTCTTTTCTTCGTCGTTCCCTTTCTGTTGAGGACCGAGACCACAATTGACCCATTATTTTATTTGTGGTCTCTTGAAGTATGAACCACTCGGTGCAAACTGCTTCCAATAGTCTTCTT
This sequence comes from Ochropleura leucogaster, assembly GCA_958449745.1. Classification (NCBI taxonomy): domain Eukaryota; kingdom Metazoa; phylum Arthropoda; class Insecta; order Lepidoptera; family Noctuidae; genus Ochropleura; species Ochropleura leucogaster. Next base: position 1,974,023 of record OY288203.1, read on the forward strand.
GATTTCGTCCAGCCATCTAATAGCTTCTCACATATGTGTATGTATAATCTCAACATAAATGATGTTACTAAGGTCTACTTAGTTAAAAATCTTTTGATTTAAAAGTGTGTATGGACTTTCTTGCTTGCTTTATAAAAAAAACTTTGGAATGGACAACTACAGTACTTTAAGAAACTCAAATGTGCCCGGTCTTATTGAAATAAATGCTTTGAGCTTAAAATGTTGATCAACGTGATTTTTTTTTAGCTTTGAAGTTGGTTTCGCGGCTATTTGTGCCCAAAATCACTAGGAAGTGGCGAAGGGACCGTGTCGGGGACTGATCTTACAGAATCCAACGTTCAGAAAGTGATAGTGATGAAAATAAATAAAATTACTTATAACTTATTGATTTCGGATGATGAACAGTACGAAATACTGAATGGGTCCATGATTCTTAAAACAATGATCTGAGTTTTCAATTTTATAAACTCACAAATTTATTACTTTGCATACATATTACTAAGCAGAATTGCCTTATATACTTTTCAGGTGCTACAGTCTAGACCAGTGAGTATGATAGTGCAGTGGAGTGAAGTCAGAACGGCTTGGCAAGATAGTGACTTCATTACGGAATGCTTGTGTTGGCACAACGTATATCGCCAGCGGCATGGCTCCCCGCAGCTTTATATGGCACCAGAGGTAATTCATTATGCAGGTTTACTGTGGAATAAATAATATTCCCTTGAATCGCAATTTAACCCAGTCCCACAGTGGGCGCCAATTGAAGCGTGCAATGTATTTTTACCGTGAATGTTACTAGAGCAATGTTTTAAACAAAAAAATAATAAAACAGGTGTCTTAAGACTAAATACATACAATTTTACTTGTTTACTTGCCCAACAAATTAGCTTCTAGGGTGACCCATGTTGGGCGCCAATTACCAGTTTTAATAGGGTGAGTTAAATTAGGGCGTCTAAAAGTTTTGTGTTTTACTTAGTTCGTTTTAGTAATGATAGCAACTCAAATAAATAGCTAAATATTTAGCATTGATGGAATTTAACTTTCAACGCTGAACAGTGTTTATTTAGACATTAATTTAGGTCTCGCCAAGATTCAGTATATAAACGGATGTAAGTATAAAAAGGCACTATCTATTTCCCAGCTATGTGACTACGCGCAGGCGTGGGCGAATCACCTGGCCCACACTAATAAGTTCCACTACAGGAATGACCGCGACGTCGGTCAAAACCTGTACCAGCGGCCTGTAAGCGCTATACAGCCTGATGTCACAGGTACGTCGCCAATATTCAGTACTAGCTTTCGTGGCATAGTTACTTTGGGCTAACCATTTCCAGGGTTCCAACTATCTCTGTACCAAAATTCATCAAAATCGGTTTGGCCACTTAGGCGAGAAGACGTAACAAACAAAACTCACTTTCGCTTTTATAATGTTAGCAAGGATTCTGACCCCTTATTATGACTGGAATTCTGACATGACTGATTTCTTATATGAATATCTGACAAATTTGAATAAGAATACCTAAATAGATACGAGATTTGAACTGGTAATGACATTTTTATCTGTCCGCAGGTCAAGAAGTCTCTTCTTATTGGTATGCAGCAGTACGTCAGTACAGTTATTTTAAGGAGCCCGATGTTCTTCACGCCAATGTTAATGCGGGTAAGCAAAACATTATCGATAAAATGTTACACTCGTTTTCATCGCAGAACATTGAATTTGGAAAGTTTTTATAGAATAACAACGATTTTCCTAAGCGATCGCCGTACTAATTATATTCAATTACTCACCTTATAAAATACTGGCCGATTAGCCAACTTTGTTCGGATTTGTACCAACGCATTATCATGTTCGTGCTCTTTGTGCCAATTAAGCAGAATCCAATTAGTTTGTAAAACGTTTGAGGTGGGGAGGGATTTTTCTGACTGAAACCAATCCATCTTCCTTCTTTTGCTCTTCGTATTCTGGGGCTGCTCTAACACTCTTATTAACTAATCTACAACGGACGCCCTGACGACGCCCATCAGATTTGCTGACATCTCCTTGAGGCGGTCTACCATTAAAGACTACGAACATGTTCTAAAACTAAATAAGATGAATAGAAAAAAATGGCAAAATATTATTTTATAAGTGTCTCATCTCCAGGTCACTTCACACAAATGGTGTGGGTAGCGACAACGTTCTTCGGCGTCGGCAAAGCTCGCTCCCGTGACGGCAAGATTATCGTCGTAGCCAACTACTCACCTCCCGGCAACCATTCTGGGCACTTCGAGGCTAATGTCCTGCCCCCGCTGCCCGAGAACTTCCCAGACATACCGACTCCCCCGCAACACTGACGGCGGCTTTCCATACGTGGCAGGAGGCTTAAGATTGACGCCACGTTTTTACATTGATGAGATTTGTTATAGGTTTTAAGGTAGATCGAGACTTGTAAGTTTTTGGGAGAGTAGGTACTGATACCAAAGGTGTTGGAGAGCCGTAAGATTAACAAATTTTAATATCTAGTTTAGGTTTCCTATCGTAAAATTAAGAACAATAGCGATAGCCCATAGCCCTTCCCAAAAGCTTACCAAACTCGACGTACTTCAAAGTGGAATCTTCGTAAGTTTCGTCAAGTAAAACCCCATGCTATTTTCTTGTGAAAGATGTCAATTAATTATTTCAGCAATCAGTAGGTATCTAGCCATTTAAGTACCTACTGATTTATAATGTTGAAAATTACGAATTTATAGGTTCCACTGCGAATTTTAACCGGTACGATCAATACAGTAAATTCACACTGGCGAAAGATTCACTTTAAACGTATTGTCTGGTTGAGATCAAAATTTCAACGAGAGAATAGATATATCTATTCTATTCTCTCGTTGAAATTTTGATCTCTACTCTACTTTAAAAAATAGGGATTCTCTAGAATCCCTAATTTCTCTTCCAACATGTTTCTAAGTGAACGTTTTGCCAATGTGAACGCAAAGTTAGTTGCAATTAAACATTTAGAAAAAAATCGTTAACCATCGACAGAGCAATAAGGGAACATCCATATCCGTCTTTTAATAGTGCCGCCGTCCGCTTAGTTGGAAAAAACGATCTTCCGTCAAACAATAATGCTAAAAATAATCATTACAGGTCTTTAACATAACGATGGTGGAAACTTGAAATACCTTAAGGGACTTTAAGTGTGTTTTTGGACACCCAACTTTCCTCGCTGGGCCGAACGTTCCATTCCGAAGAGTGTATTTGATTTCCCTTTCGGCATTTCAAAATTTTACCGTTGATATTTAATGCAAAAAAGTTCCAAAATCTGCTTTGGTATTTTTTTCATTACTGAAACCTATTTCCTGTTTGTTCTTGCGCCAAGTTGATCATCAACATAAGTAATCTAGCGTCCTAGTAGTTTTAAAACTCAGTTCTGTTCAAGCAAGCCTCAATAATGGCAAACCTTACAATGCTGGTTGGCCTACTTATTTGTTATTTACATTTATTGCTAAGTCAATCAATTAATAGGAACCGCTACCAAATACTTGGTGCATTCATTGAAATCGTTTAAGGGTAGCCTGATGCCTACATACTTACCAGCAAAGTTGAAAGAGACTATATTAGTTAGTACACATCGTAATCATCTTTCAAACGAAATTGAAATGTAAGTGTATTTTAAAGTTCTCTACCATTTCTTAAACAGCGCCACCAACCACTATCGGAGGAATTCGGTCAACATTTGAAGTAACTTATGACAGCCGAACAGTGCTGCCATTTTATCCGGAAACAAAAAAGTTGGTGAAACTGTACTTTATCTAAAACATTTTAATCTATCTATCTTCGAAGCTTAAGTCTAGACTAAAGAAATGGTTGTTTTGCCCGAGCTTGAATTTGATAAAGTTTATTAGAACATAGAAGCAGTTAAAACGCACACAAAAGTTTAGGGAGTAAGGTTACGCTTGAAATATACAAACAAACCTATAAGTTCTTGAGTTTTTTTATACATTTGCGTCAAATAGGATTGCCATTATTTTTCAAATTGTGAGATTGAGAGCAAGAAATAACGATCTGTCTCAAAAAAGATATATGTAGAGAAATTATCTCGAATTTGTCGTTCAAGTACCTACAGTTATTTTCTAGACCATGTCATAATAAAAGCGATCGATTTGTGACCCCAAAATCTATCGATCTTCGCCATAATTTGGCGCTACTGATCTGGAACTGTAAGGAGCCTTCTGTTGGCACGAAGGTGTCGTGACATGGCGAAGACGTGTGAGAGTTCGCTGAACAACGATGGAACAAAGTGAATGCGACGATTGCGTTTTCACATCGAACGATAGCAAATGTCATGACACGAGGCTAGTTTAAAATCCATTGCAGTGTAAAAAATGTAAATAATAGTTAATTATATACTTAAAATACTCACAACATTAAAATGACGATTGCTAGTAGTTAATTAGGAGATTAAACTCGTTTAGTTAGGCCCCATTTCTATGCGACCATTTAAAACCGTCATCAAATTAAACGCAGATGTAGCCTTAATAGATTTTGTTGGTGCTTAAAAAGTCAATATGTAAATAATATTCGTAATACGTATAACGCAATTCAATGAGTATACGGATTTATTAGTTCATATATATTATACCAGAGAATAGTAATTTGAAATGCCATTAGATTAAGAAAACTTTCTCGCTATCAAACTGCCCTTGAATAGTTTAGAGCAATGGCCGTTACAAATTTAAATTAAAGCGTGCCGTCCACGAGAGGGAGAGAGAATGCTTCTCGTAGTAATTGATACTAGATAGGACCTTGTCTAAGAAGCAAAGAGATTACCATGATCTCATTACTAACGGATAAGGTTTCAATCCAATTATATAAAGTAGAATAATCTTCAAATCCTCTATTACTCCGTCGTGGACGACAAGCATCTTTCGAGAGGCTGTACATGGCGACTGTGGCGCCACCCTTTCATACATCGTTGACATAACCTTGCCATTCTAAAAGTATTTTTTTGCAACGACTTTATTGGAATACATTAAACTTTTTGAGTGTTGAGAAAAAAAAAATATTAGTGTTTTGATGAAATTTTTTGTGATGGCGCCAACACACTTTACCTAATAATTAGAAAATTAAATGCCCTTCCTACCTTTTAATTTTCAAAAAGCTGTCTTCCTGAAGGTTGATGATAAAGTTATAATGTACACTTGTTAAGTTTTTCCTGTTGATATGAATAATGCTTTGTACGACTGTATTCTGAAAGTTATAATGAATTGTGTGTTTGATATTTTATTTCTATAACTTCTATGTGTGGCCATTGGTTGGGCAAAACTTGAATCAAGGTAGCGTATTTTTTCATTGTAACTCGACTGTTTAATTCCATAAACATCAGTTATTTTATAAATATCTACGCTACTTTGATTTCAGGCTGTATTTTTAATCCTACGATCCAATCAGAAAAAAAAAAACAAAATGATCTAGTAGACCATTGACTAAAAACCGCTTCGTAATGGTTGCGGCCAAAATCAGATTTTTTTCTGAGCTATTTCTGACTGGGTGGCAGGGACGTGTGAAAATTAAACATAATTGAATGTAATTTTAAGTATATATGAGAGAAATATTTTGTATTTAGATTTAGTGTTGCCTAGAAGGCCCATGGAAATTGAAATGGATTAATTGAAGTTAGTTTGAGCGATTGTAGCATTGTTCTGATTTAAAAAAAAAAGTGTTGTAAGCAAAAAACAAATGAGGTACCGACGTGTGCGATTATTGCATGTTGCAACAGAAACAAATTAAAAAAAAATGCCTAGAGCGTGCTACGATAGCTGTAGTCACGCAAAGAGAACGAATATCGTGGCAAAAATAAACGGTTTTAAAAACGTATCTTGCACACGTCACGTGATTCGCTTTAAGCAAATTGCATCACCAAAGGTCGACAGCAGGGCCATGAGAGACCGTATCTTAACTTAAGCGATGGGTCTCGCCAATAGGCGAAGTCACTTATTTTGAAACCGATGGGCGCCCTCTGTCGGCGCGACCACGCGTTCCAATTTGCCGAACAAAATAGAGCGACGCGACGGCTAGCGATGGTTCTAATTAATCTATGGTTCTAATAATATGTATAAAAGGAAAAATAAATGAAACACAAAACAACCCCAAGTACCAGAACGTAAAAAATCAGGCCTAAAATAAAAATATTAAGTAATCACTGATTAAATTAACAGATTCAGTAAATAATTAAATAAAATTTGATCTAATACAATGTTTAAACTATTGTTATCTCGTAACATTTACTAAATAACTTACCAATTTCGAAATTCTACCCTTACCTAGCATAAGCTTGATTTTAGACTTTGAACTTTACTGCACATGCTTTTAGGGCACAGACTTTTACACTAGTCCTACTCTACATTGTTTGTTGGTAAACATGCTCATTTTCACTTACACCAGGCGATACCTAAGTGAATACCATTGAATGTACAGCTCTCAATGTCAATTCGAGCGTTGAAAATCGAACAGCTCCACTTTTTTTAGTGTCGCTAAGTGTAATCTGAATAGGCATAAAAACTATTTCTAAGCTTCTATTAAAACCCTGACATTTTAGAGCAGGGAGGCTGTTTTTAGATATTTAGTAGATTTTTAAGCTAAATAGTTATTAGATACTTACAGAATGTTTCATTTTATTTCCAAACTCATTTAAAATCTCTGTAGTAGCTTTAAAAAGGAGAAAATAATCTTCTTCTTCTTCATGTGGACCGATACGGTTTCCGCACTTACGCCCGGTTCCAATAAACAAAAAACGATTCGTTCTTATTACGGATAGTAGAATTTTGACATAGATGTCTCGTAGAAAATACTACTATCCGTAAGCAAAACGAATCGTTTATTGTAACCGGGCGTTAGTCCACTAGTAGTGACCACACTTATCGACGCAGGGTTGGTTTAAAATAACCGGAAGAGCTTGATGCCTATGCAATCAGTTTCCTTCCAATAAAAGCGAAACAGATATTATTCGTCTCGCTTAGGCACAGACAGCGCGACTCGACACCACGACAAACGTAGACTAATGTGAATTTACACGACGTGCATTCGCGGTAATGACGGGTTGTAATCAATCGACGAAGAAAGAAGCAAGTACTCTGCATTGTGCCAAATTAGTGCATCAGCTTACATCTATTCCGCTTATATCATTTATCTACCCTTTTACTCTTGAACTTGATTTGCTTTATCATCACCAGATAGTTATAGGAAGAAAGTAAATGTTTATACCATTGAATGAATATGTCACTCCACGGCTATAATAAGAGGAACGTGGTCATAGCAGTCATGAGGGACATTTTACCAGTAATTCGTATTTGTACAGACGCCTGCAGGTCAAGCTACCCGTAAATGACAATTTTTCCCAATGAACCTTGAACCTAATACTTTAGAAATAAAGTCGAAAATCTATCAAAGAAATCTGACAGATTGTAGTAACTTGATGTGCAGGCGTCTGTACAATATGTCCGAACTCTAACAAGCACACAGGGGTTTTTTAAAACTGGGAAAACGTGGAAAAATCCGTATGAGATACCGGGAAACTGCCAACTTCAAAAATAGAGTCTTCAATTTGAATGTTTACTTTTTTATGAACAAAATTTTGAGATACCTACTTTTTTTATTGGTTAAGTGGAATGTCTATAAAAATGAGGCTTTTTTTAAGTCTACTTTTAATAAATGGGGAAAAAATTATTAATTTTGACCCCAGAATTATGCCAAAATAAATCAAATGATTCCTCTTACACAATGCAATAAATAAGCATTTGATAAAATTTTCAGTAGTTGTCAGTTTCTTAACCTATTCACAGCCATGGACTTCAATAGAAGAGAATATTAGAAGTGATATTGATGTCTATGTTAGTGAAAAGTAAAACCGTTTAATAGATTACCAACTTCATGAAGAAAAATATTAAATAACTTTCTAGTGATGATGAAGTAATATTTCTTGTATCAACCTGTATCTTATCTTACATAAATCTATTGACTCTAACAAGATATTTAAAACAATTGTATTGTTTAAAAGAAGTTTTGATGAAACAATGTATGTTTGACTTAAGTTGAGTGGAAAACTCAATGTTTAATTATTAATAAAAGGCTGTGAATTGTTAACTGTTATTTAGAACAGGTATTATGCTTGGCAATATTTTTAGTTAATAAAGTGTATAAAACTATAGCTGGTTTTGTTTTTTACCCAATTGGTTGCATAGAAAGAATCAATTGATTTTCTAAACTATGATTTTCTACAATAGAGTGAAAGGAGGTAGTTAACAGAAAATTTGGCTGAACCTAAGACGAAAGAAAACGCAAACTTTACAAAGAACCAATTTATTACACTTAATTTAAAACTTATAATACAGAACTTTCACTCAGTCCACCTGTGCTTACAACTAGTGCACACATAGTACAGTCTCATCTCTTCTTCAGCACGTCTTGTCTGTCCCTGGAAAAATACTGCCTCTCTGTGATTGCAATTAGGACACATGTGATCCTTCGTCCGAGGGAGAGTAGGGTCACTCACTACATCAGGGTTAATATGAGTTAATTCGTCGACTTCGTGCATAATTTTGTTTACATACACGCAGTTTGAGTCGGCCAGTTGCTTGTAATCACAATTCCTGCAGGCATACAGGAGAACTTTGTTGTTTTTATCTTCGCGTGGATACAACATGTTGTTACACTCCTGGCAAAACTGTATACCAACGTAACCTGGACCACCATCCTTTCTTGCTAAATTCAATGTCATTGTAGTTGTTTTGTAAAAGCAACCGTTATTAGTTTGTAATACTTTGTGAAATCGTAAGATTCTAGACTGTTAAAACTTAAACCAACAGTCGCTCACAACACAACGCTTACACCACAAATAGAATAGAGTTGTCAATGTCATTATTTCACTAAACTGTCAGTCAGTGTCATCGATGGTGACAAATAATTGAATGAATGATTCTTTAGGTTTATTTGCCATCTGTAGGTATAATAATATATTTTTAAACAAACTAAAATATCAAAATAATTTAAAATAAGAATCACAATAAATACGCGATTTTAATTGAGTTAATAAATAAGTTGAGGTGGCATTAGTATTTTTTTTCTGTACTAAAAAAAAAATATCAAAATTGGTTGACTGGCCAGGGTAAATGGCAACTCTAAATTTGTGTTATTATGTTGGCTACAGTGATGAGTTGAAGCCGGTGGTTGGCTGGCTGGCTTGATAATTTCTTTTCCCATCCGTAGCCGATTGGTGTCGTGCTATCCAAATGGGTAAGGAATAGTTTTGTGCAGTTTTGTTATAGTTTATTTATTATTTTTCATTTAAAATTGTGTGTATCAGTGTAATAAATACGCATGCCTTAAAGGAGTGAATTTTTAAAATATAATTTCCCATAAAAGTTGCAACTTATACGTGCACGCATAGGTGTCGGCCATGGCGCAGACATGTTTTTCTCGTGGTCTAAAACTAATCCATTTCCATCTCTCTATCACCGCGTTAATTATGAGGTGCTAGAAAAGTTTTCCCTTTCGCGTTATCCAGTTAAAACTATGGTGTATCGATTTCTGTGTCGTGCGTCGTAAACACAAGTGATAACCGGCTCCGTCAATATTTCAGGTAAGCCCCGTGGTATTCGCACGGCGCGAAAGCACGTGAACCATCGCAGAGAGCAGCGATGGGCTGATAAAGATTACAAGAAAGCCCACATGGGGACAAGGTGGAAGGCCAATCCCTTCGGTGGTGCATCTCACGCTAAGGGCATCGTCCTGGAGAAAGTGTAAGTATGTCTCTGTAACAGTATAAGCCTGTTCGTGGTGAGTCTGTGGGTGTTTGTGTCACGGAATGCCTATGTGTTCGCCGAACTTGGCGCACTTGCATGTTTGTTTAATGAAGTCAAGAAGATGGACGCGGCAGTTGGATATCGACGCGTCCGCACGCAGTATTATACCCGTGAATGTGTTCCTACGACAATCACAGGATAATACTGCGAGTGGCGGCGTCTCTACGCTCGTGAAGAAGACAAGAAGCAAGATCAAGAATTGAAGAAATGCTGTACCAAGTGTTTTAACTACTTATCTGTGCTCAACCTAGTAACGCTGGAAGCCTAACCAAGTGTATTGTTGTAGCATGATTCTGTATGTAAATTCAAAACTTTCCAACTCATTACTCTCTTCTGTTTTACCGCTAAAATGCTGTTATAAAAACAAAATGCATGAAACATGAGATGTGTAAATACCACATGGGTCATTGAACTATGAATGAGGTTATACACATGTTTAGGCATGGTGTTTACGCTCTTACGCCGTTACTTTACGTGTGTGTGCTTTCTTTATTGATTTTTTTAGTTGTGGCATCTAATAGGATGTTTACTGTACTTTCTAGATCTTTGTATGACAAGAGTTAGGAATGTAAACTTTGTTAAACTTCCCTGAAGTATAATGTTGTAATGTGTCCCCATGAAGGCTAGGTATTTAAATTTTATGACAGTTATTTCCTGCTATGACAGACTAACAAATCACATTGATCATGGATTTTATAGTTATCTGTGAAATTGGTTTTTATTCATTTGCTACTCATTAAATATTTATTTTATCTCCATGGTAGAATGAGCATAGCCCCATTTTCATGTTACTTGTGTGTAATATAACAGGAAGCAGTCAATGGCCTCGACATATCTTCAATAAACATGTTTTCTTTTCTTTGTTGAAGCACAGCTGGACTCTTAGTCATCCAATAATCTTAACCATTCTTTTCTTCCCAGGGGCGTTGAAGCCAAGCAGCCTAACTCTGCCATCCGCAAGTGTGTGCGTGTACAGCTGATCAAAAACGGCAAGAAAGTAACAGCATTCGTCCCCCGGGATGGTTGTCTCAACCACATTGAAGAGAACGACGAAGTCCTAGTAGCAGGATTCGGTCGTAAGGGTCACGCCGTTGGTGACATTCCCGGAGTCAGGTTTAAGGTGAGTCTTCAATTTTATGTAGGTAATTCTACAGGCTTGTTGTTTGGGAATAGTGTGAAGAACTTGCCCCTTATAAAAAGTTGTCCAAGTACATATTTTACACAGGAAAATCTAAATGGCACTAAATAAATCATTTCATGGTAAAACTATTTACTGACGAAAAACTGGAGAAAATTCACAGTATTACTGACAATAAATTCATTTTACAGCCAATTTTTGTGGAAAATATCCTTGAAAATTGGCTGTAGAATAAATTTATTGTACTAGTTTCTGATGTTTAATTACTCTAAACTTTGTTCATGCACCTAGATGTCTTGATTATTTCTGAAAATGGGTTTTTCCTTTTGCTGATGATTGTTTTTTGTTGTTCAGGTTGTGAAGGTGGCCAATGTCTCCCTCCTAGCCTTGTACAAAGAAAAGAAGGAAAGGCCACGTTCGTAAGCCTGACTTACACTGTGATAAGGTAAATATAACATTTCAATTACCATTGTAAAATATAGTATAAAGACGTTATTGGCAGACACTCAATTGTATATTCATCCCACATGCTGCAGTAGGGTTGCGCCCTTCAAAAATCTTTTCTAAAAGCTAACCTTAATTTTTCGCCGTTTACCACGTGTTTCCAAATGATGTAATTATTATTATTTGCTACTGCTGAACGCCATGACGTAACAAAACGACTGATAACATTCTCCATTGTAAACAAAGTGAGGAAAATACGACAGTTGCTAACAATTTTTTTTTGTTTCAGTGACCTGCTGCTGCAAAGCTGTGTTGTTTATAAGTGTACATTATAAAATGAAAATCTTAAGTACATAATAAATTGTGTGCGCCAATATGTATTTTTATTACTGAAATAAAACCCTATGAATTAAACACACACACACAAAATACTGTCAAATGACCAGTTTGTAATCCAATTGACAACCCTATGAATAACCATGAAAAGGCTAAAACCACATGCCTAGTGACTCATGCGCGATACTAGCGAGGTCGAGGACATAAACACTTCACATAAAATCCACATTTCTGCAACAATGCTACCATAGGCAACATCAGCAGGAAGCTTCCCATAAGAAGTACGTGCTCGATCAATATGCGCATAGCATGTGCGTTTCTACTTCCGGCGTGCGTGGTCGCCAAACTTGTTTTAGCTACCTATTCAAAACGCGGAGTTGCCCTGCAGTAATGCTAATAAAGCTTTTTAACTTTGAGCCATTGCTTGATCTTGACTACCACTACTGTAGACTTTGTGAAAACGATGTGTCAGGCGAACTATTTGGTGGTAAGATTGAAAACTAATGTACCTATCCTTTCATTATACTCCCCAAATAACCTGCGAGCATTCGTTAGCAGGTGGAACCATAGGCCTCGTCTAGAGAGACGCACCACGACGAGACACTGCTGACTTCCAATGTTGTTTGATCCGTGCTTATCTCATTCACGAATGTATGTGAGGAAGTTACGCCCCCTATACATATTTTATATACTGAAACGTCACGTGGAGTTACCGTAACGAACTCCATCGGGAGTTTTCGCTTGTAATGTAAATGAGTTGTTGCGTAAACTCCAAACCTCTCCGCTCATTTCGTGTAATAACACCAGCTATAATGTCCCACTGCTGGGCAAAGGTCTCTTCTCATACAGACAAGGCACGAGTATTGATCACCAAGCTTGCGCAAGACAGTGTGCGATTTCAGACTTATTACCGATGTCTGCGATGTCTTAGATAAAAATTAAAAAGTACATAAGGATTGTAAAATTCACAATGGTACTTGCCAGGATTTGAACTCAACCTCATGCATAAGAGGCGCGAGACGCTTAACCTCTGGGCCATCACGACACCGTGTAGGTACCTAGTCAGAATTTCTACAGCTGCGCTCCTCTCCACTTCTCCGCTAGAGGCTAAATATAATATAATAGATATAATTTGGAATAATCACTTATCTGCACAAAATCGAATCTTGGATTGTCACACTACCTACAGAGGGAGCTTTCGGATGAAGGGCGATTTTTGGCCGAAGCCAAAGGTTTAATATCCCTACGAAACTTAGCTCAAATTGTCTGAAAATAAATAAATATACAGAATATTCATAAACTTTTAAATTAAAAGTTTATCTTGACTAAAAACAAAACTATACCTTTACTTTTTTTCATGGTCTTCCGCAGTCGTAAAAACATTATTTCGTAACTTGCTAGAAGTCTTCGGCTTCAGCTAAGAACAGCTGAAGCTTCACTTGGACTCTAAATACAGGCGAATGCTCACGGTAAGAGTCGTTTATTTCTAACATACTTCTCTAATTGAAACCAGTAGGAAAGCTCCAGAAACTGAACTAGAGTGTTCACAAAGCGAAGAAGTAGATTATGAATGGTTATTAATTTATATAACCATAATCTTGTAGATCCCTCATTGTTGTTCTACTCGCGAAGGATGAATAGGTTTAGCCTAATGGCTACTGCAGATTGGGGCGTGGTCATAGTAGGCGGCTGGCCGATTCAAGGAGTGCGCCCATACTAGGGCTATGGCCTATGGGATCCACATTTGGACTCCTCAGATTGGGCAAAAACCCTTTTTTTTGGGGTCGGAAATCATCAAATAATTTCCCCCGCTTTGGGGGGAGTGTCAGACTTGTACTGACTAAAACCCACCCATGTTCCTTCTATTGCCCATTACGTTGCGGGGCCGCGGTATCTCTTTCGAACAACTTGCATCTATTGAACAACCTGCTACCGGGCAAGATCCCTTGGTCAGCCACGGTCCGTTCCAGTTTGGGAGCCAAATACCTACACTGGCTGTCGAGAACGAGTCCTAGGTACTTCATCTTTGACTAGGTAGTAGGGATCCGGGCGGTGCTGCATCCCGAGGTCCATGAAGTACATGGCTTCAGATGTGTGTGCATAGCGATCTTGTAGAGGGGCTTATGTGTTTTGTATTCTGAAGGCAGACCAACGTTAATGCCGCCTGCAGGGAATTTACCTGTGGGGTTGCGGATTGTTATAAAGAAATACCGCGATCCCAGCACATAGTGCCAATAGTAGCCAGTACATGATTTCCCATCCAAAAAAAAAAGGTAAGAGCGCTTTCTTTTAAGATAGTAAATCGTCACTTCTCCCGCTTTGGGATTGACAGACTTTTACTGACTTAAAATCCATCCATGTCCCTGTGTTTTGGGGCATCGCTGGTTCGGGGTATCTATTTCGAACAACATGCAACCCCGGTAGGAATTATCCGTACTGTCGTAAACTCTGTTCGGATACTCAAAATACCAGTTCACTTTCTAGATCACAGCTTGGAATTACTATCGCAAGCTGTGTTGGGCTTGTCATAATCAGATCTTATCAATTGTTTGAAATAAAAGACAGTAAATATTATTGCTAAATATAATTTCATTGCTCTGATTACATTAGGTACATGTTTACACGAGACGTAGGGCTGCGGTTAGTGCTTGCCCTATGTCTGCTGACTACCTAGCCAAGAGATTAGAAAGCTATATGCCAGTACTTTATATGTGAACGAGTTATAAGAATACGTGAAAACAGTTGAGAACTTCGATTGATATTACAGATTATTATTGGACCATGGTTGTAAGATGTCCCTGCTCGGTTAAGATTTCACGTATATTCGTAACTTGCAAGTTCTATTTGAAGATTCTCTAATTCTGCCTGTTCCAAACATTCAGAAGGCAGTTCATTTTAGAATTAAATCGGGTACAAAAATAAAAGCCAGACCATTCAGACTTGATTTTGTTGTTTATAAATGCTTTGGTTAATTCCAAAAAGAATGCGTCGACAGTTTTCTTAACATTCGCCATCTGAATATTTAGAATCAACGTTACATTGAAGTATGGATCCCTGATACATGGAACAACTACAAGTTTACGTACATACTACTGTTTTTTTTTTATATTAGATTCCATTACATGCTAGGTTAGTTCAAAAATAGTGTCTTTTAAATCAGGGTGCGAAGTAAACCGGTGCTTAGACAACGAATAAAACTTAACTTACAACTACTCTAATATTGAGAGAATGATGATATTCTGATTACGGGGTTTCCTCAATGATTAATATTGGTATATAGTTTACATTACAAGCGAGTTGAACCGCTTAGTTAATAACTATTTGAACCTAACTAAGTTACACAACTATTCTACTAAATGTACACTTTCCAATAAATTATTTTTATTAAAATCGGCCTCTTATTTTCGATATCAATTTTATATTACTTATCACACCTTTAGATACCTACATCATTTTCAAAAATACACATTTTCGAGTATTATATCCAACTCTAAAATCACAGACCAATCGAGATGTCGTATTAGGTAACAGTGCGCAAGGGGGCCGCGACCCTGCCGATTATAAACAGGTACATTGAAATAAAATATACATACTAACGTTATATACCACATCATGTGCTGCAAGCGGCGATATTGGCAACGCCATATTGAGAACATATTTTTTAAAATTTCCTTAATTTACGCAACAAAATACTGGAACACGACTTCAAATTTGAATATTTTTAAATATCTTCCTGTATAATATGTGATTTGTGAACAATATCGCCATTTGCAATACAGTGAGCATACAATCAACATTTTAAGTGCTTATAAATATAAGAAATTCAATTTTGATCTGGTCCGATCACTTGAAGATTGACTTTTATAATAAAGACAGCAATTCAAATATTCAACGAATACTTTAGGCCAATCCAACGATATTCTGCAAGATTCTATCATTTTGAGTATAATTAACATTTGTTTATTTTATGATTATGTTTTTACATTTCAAAGTGTTAAAGATAAAAAGCTTTTGAATAAATTCCATTTTCACGAACAGTAAATACAAATGCTTACGATTTTTTTAAACCCCTCTCTTGATGCCTTTTACAAGGCTGTTACCTAGAAGATTACAAATAATTGAAAACCATAAACAATAAGACGCATGGGCAACATCCAGGGAATTTAGCCCACCTTATAGCCTGGCAGGTTAAGAACACATTGCAAGTGCACACTTTAGACCTTATAAATTTCACCTACTACATAATTAGTTAACTTGGATACTTAAGCCTATGCCTGTTTTCATTAACACTAGAAGACACCCAAATCGTCACAGACTGTTGGATTTCCAACACTTTGTTCAACACTGAGAGTTGAAAATTAAACAATGCAATTGTACAAGATGAAATAACAAACGAAAGAGACAACTATCTGCACAATTATTGTTCTATAAGTTCTTCCAAAACCAAATAAAAACTGTCTAAAGAAACTGACGGGATCACTTGATCAAAATGTATGCTAACAATAAATTAAAGTAATTCCAAAGATCACAAAACGAAAGTTCTTCAATTTCATGAGACGAGAGATCTTCCGCTTATTATTTTACTAGCTTCCGCCCGCGACTTCGTCCGCGTGGCATAGTTACTTTGGGCTAACGCTTGAACAACCGTGATGATCGAAAAATAACTTTCTCTCCCCTTTTCTTCCCTCTTTCTCCACCTTTTCTCACATTTTTTAGCCTATGTCCGTCGCCAGTGTCCCAACTATCGCAGTCCCAAAATTCATCAAAATCGGTTTGGCCATTAAGGCGTGAAGACTTAACGAACAAACGAACTCACTTTCGCTTTTATAATATTAGTAAGGATATCCAGTATTTAAGCATTTACTTAGGCATGTTCTAGTGTTAGTGAAAACTAGTACTACAATTTTAGCTACTAATAATCAGGGTACAAGTCATGACAATGGTGTACGTTTAAATATCGCATTTATTAGTGTACCCTTAGGTTAAATATGACGCATAGACCTATAGGAAAGAAACTGTCATACATTGTCTGGTAGAAACAACCATCTACAAAGCTGAACATAATGACACGATTGTAATCACAGTATCAAGTGAATTTTTTCTATTTTTTGAGGTGGGAAATCATTAAATAACGTCCCCCGTTCTGGGCGGAACGGGGGAAATGTCAGACTTGTACTGACTAAAACCCACTCATGTCCTTCTATTGCCCTTTTACGTTCCGGGGCCGCGGTATCTCTTTCGAACAACCCGCAATCCCGGATCAAGTGTACCAGACTTGAAACAAACAACAGCTACCATACCATGACGTGTTAAAGCAGAACTTATTCCGCTGAGGGAAAGGGACAGAGCTATACAGGGTGTCTAGCACCATCTCTTTCACTCAGTGGAATAAGTTCTGTTTTTAGATGTCATAGTAGGCCTACTGTAGGTGAAATGGGTGTAGGCGCCTTATTTGTTTATTTATTAAAACTTTATGCACAAGTAAAAACTGTACAAAGGCAGACTTAATGCCTTAGGCATTTTCTACCATATTTCATCATAGGGACACAAATAAAGATGATAAACCAATACAAATAACTTTAGATTTTTTTCTAAAGTCTATGTGCCATATTTACTGTCGGGATTAGGGTTTAAATACCTCATTGATGATTCAAAGATTTTTTTTTAATTTTATTGTTACTCATTGATTAATTTTTTTTAAACTGATATTCACCCTAATGTGTTTACAATGTATAATTGTCTTCTAAAACGCTATGATACGAGAATACAAAAAATGCGTTCAAATGTTTGTCTCTGATTATTTTCATTGCTCTATTTAATTTTGACTGCCAGCCACTTTATAAGCGAAGCTTTTATTTTAAACTACAAAATATCACATCTATAGAGAATTGTATGGATTATTTTAACATTCAAAACTGTGATATCAAAGTATGATAGATGCTTATGATCATGATTTTTTTTTTATAATATAGTAAGGGTATTTAAATTGTCATCACAACTTTTTGATGTGCTTCTTCATACGACTGTCAAAGAATGACTGTTGTAATTTGATTGTATGGACTATTCAAATTGATAGTTAATTTGCTGAACAATTATTTCCCCAACTTAACATTAACTAATTTACATTATTTCTTTTAAAATAAAATACCTTTAGTTTATTGTAATAAAGATGTGACATTGTTGCGCTAAACTGATTTCACTACATGAATATTTGACGCGTGGATGTGTGCGTCTGATTTATGACATAGCATGATTTCGTTATAGATCGCTAGGTATAGTTGCAAAGTGTTTGATAATGTTATATCGTTGCTTATATAGTGTGGCACCGCTGACGGCGTATGATTTCCAATTTTGTATCCTGAACACGCGCTGAAATCTGAAAACAAAATATTAACGTTAATTCTATTTTTTATACATTTTTTCTCTTATATATATATATTTTTTTTTTATAAATATTTATCCTTTCTTTGCCAGGCTCATGATGCCATGATCATCTCATTTGATCGTTGTCTATTTTTGTCGTTAGCGTCCAAAAAACATAATCCTTCAGAACGTAGTCCAGGTAGCCAGGAGTGGTCAAGTAACCTTCTCATAATGCGTGCCGTGTCTAAGAGTACTGTTTTCTGTGTCAATCCCTTGACTCAGCTGCGCAATGAGAACCTCCTAAGATGTTGGCAGAAGCTCTTGCTATAAGGTCAAACGCAACGACTATCGTTGCAATGATTGCAGAGTTCAAATGAAATAAATAAATAATCTATTTATTAATTTCATTTGAAAAAATCTATCGGTTTCTAAGAAAACTAACTGTTTCGTTCACACCTGTTTTCTTATTTAGTTTGTTGACACTGTGTTTTTTTATAAATGTTGGTATAGGTAGGTGCTTATTGCCATTAACCAGGTATAAATCTAGACTCTGTGGCTCCTATTGGGCAAATTTCTTATGGGAATGCCTAATAACATTATGGTCAAATTGGGTATTCAATTGGCAAGATCCTATGCTCCGCAGAGGCATGTGTACAAGTACTTCATGTCACTGGAAAGACAGAATGGTTAAAATAAGTTTGTTTTTTGTTAAAAAAAAACGTGGCCCCGTATTAGGAATTTCTCCTTTATCGTGGGTGCATTTACAAACATTTAAACT
The DNA here is from genome assembly GCA_958449745.1 of Ochropleura leucogaster. Taxonomy (NCBI): domain Eukaryota; kingdom Metazoa; phylum Arthropoda; class Insecta; order Lepidoptera; family Noctuidae; genus Ochropleura; species Ochropleura leucogaster. The sequence continues at coordinate 1,992,916 of OY288203.1, forward strand.
CACATACAACAAGCCAGACCCGAAACAACTACCTCTAAGCCATACAAATATTTGTTCTGTGCTGGAATCGAACTTGAAACACGCAGCGCAACAGTCAATCGCTCAGCCACTGCGCCAACCATGCCGTCAAGTCCTATTTCTGAATAAAAGACAAAAATAAGGAAATAAGACTAACCAGGCGCGTCTGTATGCGCTAGGTATCGTTGTTGTCGGCTCGCGGGTAGTCCATGGTCTTGATGTAGGCTACAGCGGCGCAGAACTGTGTCCACCAGTATAGGGCTTCGCCTTGGAGGGCCGAGCCCCCGAGGGCGTTTACTAACTCGATTGTTGACAGCAGGGATGGTGGGTTAACCTAAAAAAAAAAAAAGTTTGTAGGTATCTTGTTGGTTGCGTCCTACTGATAGTGAGTTACAAGTATCATATAAAACAAGTTATCTTTGCAGTCAATTTACAGATAATTATTAATAATAGTAATTTACATATTCGTCTTTATTACTAAATTGATAACATGTAGTCTTAATGAATGAGAGTCAATTTATTGCTTTTGTAAGAGTAAATAAGTAACTATTTCGACACTACATCTTTTAAGACAAAATGTTTAATACCATTATAATGCCTATTTGTTTTTTTTAATAAAATCCTCTTATGATTAGCTGCATTATTCTTACCTTCAGTATAACGTAGACGAGTACGGGCGTCAGGTCATCGGCAGAAGGATTGGTGCCTTCCGTCAGGCCCAGCACCGCCATTATTGACGTCACGCAGCGCATTATGCAGGATAACTGTGCAGGATTAAATTATTTTGGTATTTTAACGGTATTTGATTACCAAGTACTAACTGGGTTGTAGAGGTCAGATAGGCAATCGCTCTATGTAAAATACTGGTAACCAGCTGCATTCGGTTAGACTGAAAGCCGACCCTAACTAAGTTGGGTAAAGGCTAGGTAAATGATGAAAGGTTTCTTTAAGGAGGTTCAGCTTTTGGAAATTATTTGTTAGACAATGTCTGGACGGGCCTTTAAAGTAGTTTTTTTCTTACGTTTTTAAACAGACATAAAAAAGGTTGCCAATTGTGGGCTGAAGTATGTGGGTGATATGCTACATCGAATAGTCGATAAGAATTTGTGCGAAATACCATCATACCACAACTAAAAATAAATCATTTTTTTTTTTCATATAATACCGACTTCCAGAAAAAAAAACCGCGCGTCGAAAATAACTTTACTTCCGATAGTAGTGGATAGGAGAAAAAACGATGAATCAAACAAAAATTACAGATTAGTTTCATGTTGAATTAATTGATGTAAGTAAATGTTCTATTATATAGAAGCCCAAAAAAGGTCAAATCATAACTAACCTACAAATTATAATAAGAAAAGAAGAAGAAAGGCCAGAACCAATCCACGCAAGGTATGACAAATCATAAACTTGTTAGCAACAGAAACTAAGAAGATAAACTTAGAGAAAAATAAGATGATTTCAGATGAGACATATCAGTTGCTGGAGAAAAGGAAAGAACTAATAAACACCTCAACAAAGTCTAGGGAACAAGATGACCCCAATTTTTTTTTTTCGTTTAAATCTTGTTTTGCTAATAACTGGCAGCAAATAAATAAAAATAGAATAAAGTAGATTACAGAGTTGTTCAAAATTTAAAAATAAATTTAAATAAGTAATGATTTTCGAATATGGAGGGAAAACTTTTAAAAGTGTTTGATTGTGCAGTTTCTCTGAGGCAAAATAAAATTATTTTCTTTGTAAATAACGTTTATTATCAATAATACGTCTTTTACGTATGGTGTGCATTTTTGTGACTGTAGTCATCATGTCACGTCGTCATTTAAGTCGCGAGGAGATGTTAAGAGCTGTTGGTATGCTGCAAGCTGGACGAACTCAACGCGACGTAGCGGATGCTGTCAACACCCAACCAAGCGTAATTTGCAGATTATGGGCACGCTACAGATCTACAGGGGATGTTGCCGAACGTCACAGGGGACGAAGTAGGGTTACTACCCAGCGACAAGATCGTTTCTTGCTTAATTCCGCAAGGCGGCAACCCACGATTACTGCTCGTCAGTTGGTCGCAAGCCTCCAGTCTCAGCATCAAGTGGTTATTAGCGATCAAACTGTCACGAGAAGACTACACGAAGCCAATCGGTTCCAGCTCTTCGACGTGGAAATCGAGGTCGTCGCTTATTGTGGTCTAACGCACATTTACAGTGGACCGACCATCAATGCGCACGGGTTCTGTTTTCCGACGAATCTCGCTTCGGTTTTCATCCTGATTCGAGAAGAGTGCGTATATGGCGAGTTCCTGGACGTCGGAGTCGTCTCCAGAATCCGCAAGAAGTTCATCCTTACCAAGGTGGAACAATCATGGTATGGGCTGGAATTCGCCTTGGTGGAAGGACCGACCTCGTTTGGATACGGGGCAATTTGAATGCAAACCAATACATTCAGGAGGTTATACACCCCATGGTAATCCCTCATCGACAGCAGTTCGGTCCAGATTTTATGTTCATGCAAGATAATGCACGGTCACACACCGCGAGGGTAGTGGTCAATGCGCTAAGCGAGCACAATATTACGACGTTGGAATGGCCTGCTCAGTCTGCCGACCTCAATCCCATAGAGCAGGGGTCGGCAACCTCTTGGCAAGCAAGGGCCACAATGTGACAAAATCATCTAAAGGCGGGCCGCAGTTATTATACTCATAATAATTGGTATATACATATTCCATAAAAAAATATGTCATTGTCAAAACATAAGGAATTTAATTCATACACGTAATATTTACATTATGTTTGTTTGGGCTAAATAGCTATAAAAACAAGAGAAAAATAAAGAAATGCAAACTACAAGCCACCTACCTAAACAGGAAATCGATTTTACAGAAATTTTAGTGTGATGTCTGAGGTTGCATTTGAGAGGCGGTAGAGCGGAGGAGGTATTTCGTGTATGTTAGCAGTCATATTTGTTTTGGCAAATCGTAGAATAGCTTTTTTTTTGCAGATGCGTGAATCATCAAGTTACTTCCCCCGGTCTGGGTGTAGCTGGGGGAACTGTCAGACTTGTACTAACTAAAACCCACCCATGTTCCTTCTATTGCCCTTTACGTCTGGGGCCGCGGTATCTCTTTCAAACAACCCGCAAGCCCTGCAGGCAGTGGCCCCGGCAGGTCCATCTGTTTTGCTGACATCTCATTGAGGCGCGCGTGGAAAACTAACGCGCCATCGACACCGCCTGTCGTCAATAGACGGACAAAAGGTGAGCTACCCATTGCTCACCGTCCACAGGCCCGCATCTAAGGTGGTCGAGAGTCGACTAGCGGCGCCCGACGCCCGAGGCGTCTTTCGCGGTGGCTGAGTTGGTTTGAGGTTCTCTACTTCAGACACCCGGGCACTTCCTTCGCTAGCATGACTGCTTCGCATAAGGAGGTGATCGCTTCTCATTCTGCTCCGCTCCGAACCATAAACAGGGCCGAACGCGAGAGATCGCCTCCGCCGATAGCCTCTACGAGGGCACGGCGGTGTTCCGCCCAAGCTGGGTAGACCGCCATTGTGTGCTACACCGTGTCCTCCGGGCGATCATCACAAGGGGGACACCCGGGCGTTTTCTCCCGCCCGATTATATGCAGGAACCTCCCAAAACATCCGTGTCCAGTGAGGCGGTAGGTGAGGACGCCGTGGCACCTCTCCAGGCACTCCTCAAAGAGGGGACTTACCGCCACTATGATGACGTGCCCTGCACGGGGTTGCGACAGTCGCTGTCTCCATGCCACCATGAGATCGCACCGGAGGTCGGTCCGCTGGGCGGCAATTTGCCGCGACAGCAGAGATTCCCCCCGGTGTAGTACCTCCGCGCGCCATTCGTACAGGCGCGCGAGGACTATCGCCTCCAGATCTCACGGTGGCTATCCGACAAGAAGGCTCGCGGCCTCCTTGGAGATCGTGCGATAGCCCCAGATTAGCCTAATGGCTACCACCTTTTGGGGCGCGTTCCGGTAGTGGGCGGCGCTCCGCCCTAAAGAACGCGCCATGGACCGCACGACTCCGGCATAGAGTTTACGGCAGGAGGCGTTTGGCCCCCTCAGATTGGGCAGGAGCCGCTTGAATGCAGCCCTAGCCCGCTCGAGTTTGGGAGCCAAACGTCAGAAATGCCCCACGAAAATCCTCCGGCTGTTGAGAACGATTCTCAGGAACTTCATAGTTGACCCGACCCCGATGCGAACGGACCGATGCGGACACTGCAGCCCCGTCGTGAGGGCTCTTACGCACATGATGGCGTCTACCGTCAAGCGCCCCCCGCGGAAACCATACTGGTGCTCCGCAAAATCCCGCCCCGTCCCCACAAAATGCCCGACGAGGCGGTTTGCAATTACTCTTTCAAAGAGCTTGCCCACCTCGTCGAGCAGCACGATGGGCCGAAATGCGGACGTAGAGTCCGCAGCGCGCCCTGGCTTCTGTATGAGGACCAGCTTCCCCGTCTTCCAACGAAGTGGGAACTGGCCCTTCTCGAAGCATGCAAGCATCTTAGGAGCCCTAGTAGTCGGGGCCCGAGAGCCTCCAAGGCCCTGGCCTTGGAGGCTCTCGGGCCCCAGGCTTTGCCGTGCAAGCTATTGGGTCCTGGGGTGGTATTTTTGGCCAAAGAATAGTGCTCAAATGCTCATCTGTAAGACGAGAAGCATATTTATTTTTTCTATAATTGACAATTGAAAAATTGTAATGAACTACTTAGCAAACTTTTACATTTCGTCAAAATCAGAGGGCATTTAACAAGATCATTGGATTCTTAGGAGCTTTAAGTATATCAGCTAGTATGATACATTTCAAAGTGTTGCCGAGCAGAGGGGTTAAAAGGCGCACTAACTTAATGCGTTGATTTTGAAAATAATTATTACCTATTTACAAAACAGTCACGGGCCGCAAGGAAGACGTCCGCGGGCCGCATGCGGCCCGCGGGCCGCGGGTTGCCGACCCCTGCCATAGAGCATGCCTGGGATTTGGAAAATCTGAATACTGAAGAACAACTTTTTTTACACCTTCGCAGTGTATGGAGTCATATTCCACAGACAATGATTGACAATCTCATACTAAGTATGCCACGCCGTTGTCGAGCTGTTGCTAATGCTTTAGGAGGTCCAACAGATTATTAAAAACGTTTAAAGTAAGGTTAATTACTGTATTTCTTACTACCTCGTTATTTTTGTGCCTAATCATAGAAGCTTGTAATACTCAATATTGGCACTATTCAATTCTTTCTTTAAAAAATATATTTTTTAATATGAGAATGTTTTTATTAAAATTAAAAACGGTAATAAAATACCCTTCTATTGATATAAAACACTCACTATTACAAGAAAGGGTTTTTAAATAAAAACTAGAAATGTCCTTGTTTCCTAGACTTTGTTGATGTGTGTAACAAGAAAGGAAAATAAAGATTACCGCTCTAAAATATCTGCAATCAGCAAAAAGATTAACGAAAATATTAGGAAAGTTAAGAAACGTGAAATTTGTTTTAAAGGTGATTAAGGTAAGAAGGATTTGTTCGAGCTAGGCTGCATTTTTTATCAGTCCGCGTTCAGCTCCTGTCTGGATATCGATTCAAGTTTTACCTTAGAAGATAAGGCGGTATCGCCCGCATAGGAGAAAAAGTAACCATCTTCAATTTGCATGCCGCAAAGACTATTTATATAGATTAAAAATTAGGTTAGGGCCGAGAACATTACCCTGACTGACTCCAAAACTAACGGTCTCTTCAGAGCTAACGACTCTACCGATTTTAACTTTTTGTTTTAGTTCACTCAGATAGCTTCTGAGTAGGGCAAGTAGTGTTCGTCTTATGCCATTCGATTCCAACTTGTCAAGTAGAGTGGGGGATAGATACTGTATCGAAAGCCTTTTTAAGATCTAAGAAGATAGCGATGCACTTGCCCCCTGTCCATCTGTCTAGTAACAGTTGAGGCAAGTGTCAGCTGCATCCTCTGTAGACTTATTTTGTCGAAAGCCTAATTGCGTTGATGATAGAAGATTGTTTGAATTCAGGTACGATAAGAGACGTCAATTTATTAATCATTCAATTATTTTAGATATTGATGGCAACACCGAAATCGGCCTGTAATTTGACGGATCAGTTCTAACAATAGGAGTAATTAAAGCTAGTTTTAAGGCATTGGGGTAGATAGCAAACTCAAAGCTAAGGTTCACTAAACGAGTTTAAATTGGGACAACGACAGCATGAGCGGTAATGCCAGCTCAGCCTGGAGCAATGTCTGTTTTAAGACACGATGCACTTTGCAATGATCAAGACGAGAGCGGAGCAACATTAGGCGTCTCATGATTAATTTTGACAAAATTTGAGGTGTTCAAAATGATTTTGTTCGCAAGAATTTTATGAAAACAAAGGTATTAAATGAAACGCCTTTGGATGTTTTAAATGCGGTCGATGTACTTATGATATCGCGGGATCCATATCTGGGACGCATACTCTAGCTGACTTCTAACGAAGGTGCAAAACAAAACATTTTTTTTTTGTAAATATTCGTATATTTACCTTGTCACGAGGCGTGCGGTACACGGGCAGGTGCCGCAGGTGTCGCTGCGCGCGCGGGTAGGGCGCGGCCCAGCGGTGCGGCGCGCCGATGCCCACGGAGCGGGCTGACGTCACGGACGACACGCGACGGATGTGCTCGCTCAGGACCCTGCGAATGGAAAGTACCTTAACATGATAAACTTGCAAGAAGGCGGGGGGCGTTTGGAGAGTTCTGTCTTGTGTACTTTATAATAGCAACACTTTAAGCACTGGTTGTCAGCCAATTAGAATTATTTTCACAAACTAACACACCTAATACAAATAAAACTGAAAACCCTCCTTTGTGACGCGCAGTCGGGTAAAAAATTTAAATTTGACAGCAACATCCCCATTAGTAAAATGATCCGCCATTCATTGAAATAATTTGTTACAAAAATGTAATAAATGAAGAACCGCTCGACCCATTTTTTCACCTAAACCATCTACTAAATAGTCCGAACAAAACCTAAAACATTTGGTTTGGATAGGTGAGCCCGTTTTTGAATTATAAAATTTCAACGACAGGTGGCATTGATTTTTATATACATACATATTTAGATATTTTTTTTAAAGTTAATTTAATTTTCACACCATTTCTTTTATTTTTTGTGCTAATATTATAATGTTATTGTATTTGTAAACTTTTTGTTGTGAGTATGGTGAATGCTGCGTATAACTGTTACTGTAGTAGGCATACATACCAGCACTTTTGTATTATTGCATAGTTCCTTGTAAATTTTACTATGTAGGTATTGCTGTTGGTGTACCAAATAAATCAATATACATTACACACAAACATAACATAATACCACTCCTTTTATCTACACGAAGGGTTATTAAGCAGAGGTCTACATAATAATACACCCACATTTCGCGAGTTATGTAATAGAGGCGAGTCGTAAGTCGAGCAATCGGGCACAAGTCCAAACTCCGTGTAGTCCGGTCAAATTAGACCAAAAAAGAGCGAAGTTACATAAATTTACAACAAGCCGAAAATTGGTGAAATCGTTCAAAAACAATTATAAATAAAATTTGAAATTTCCCATGTTTCCCCTGTATGGAAAAAAAGGTCAGAGTGAAAAAAAATATTTTTTCGTGATTTTCAGCAAAACGATAAGTTTTATTATAAAAGTACTGTAGACAAAAATTGTAGACCATAAAATTATCTAAAAATAACTACCACAATACCTTTTTCCTACGTTTCTGAGATATATGGATTCAAACATTTTTATAAGTTGTAATAAGTAAGGGAACTTTCAAATTATATTTTGAACGATTTCACCAATTTTCAGCTTGTTGTAAATTAATGTAGCTTCGAATGTCTAAATTGACCGGACTAGTGGCTGATAAATTATGATGAAAAATCCTAATAAAACCTTGGGGAATGGAACCCAGGACTCATGTTCCGCAGTAGCGACCACTAGATCCACGAGGTCGTATGACGACTATGCATATGCATCATATGACTGACTAGCTGGCACCCGCGCTTTCGCCAGCGTGATATCGAATAAAAAGTATCGTATGTGTTATTCCAGACCATAATCTACCTCTGTGCCAAATTTCCTCAAGATCCGTTCAGCCGAGAGTGACAAACATCCATACATCCATCCATCCTCACAAACATTCGCATTTATAATATTATAGTAATATCTAATGTTATTAGAACTAGTTTCTCTTCCATAAACGCTAGAAATGGAAGATGTGAATGTATTAAAAGCTTGTGGCTTAATAATAATAGCCAATCGAGTTTATCTTTAGGTTAAGTCACGCATGCCTAGGTTGTTCAGCGGATGGGTGACCACCCATGCTTCACAAAGCACGTTAAGCTGTTGGTACTGGCTGTCTTTTGTAAATCTTTGATAGTCTGAAAACCAGTCTTAACAAGGAGTATCGTGTGGAGGTCAGATAGGCAGTCGCGCCATGTTAAATTCTGGCTTTCAGCTGCATCGTTTCGTCCATAGTTAGGATTATGGCTTCACCAGTTGTTTGATCATGAAACGCTATAGTACGAGATCCGGCTGCAGAATCAGTGTACCTATCGAGTATTTGCTGAAAACCAAATTTTTACACATATTCATGATTAGGAGAATTTATATCCACCAGGTTGCCTATCAAAATGTGGCCGCTAGTATTTTTAATTAAATTATTAATAATTCATAATCCGTAAGAAATTTCATTGACTTTTTTTTTCAATGAAATGTCGTCTACTTTACGGCAACATCTATAAAGACTCTGAAAAATTATGGTTGCCGTTGCGCACCTGGTCGCACCTATTCGCAGCCAGGTATACACAGGTCTGAATTTGTTACATTTATACACCCACAACGTACATTTATAATTTATATATCAAATTAAAGCTAATTTTTTTCTGTATATTATTATATACGGTTGCTTAATTAAATCTGGCAGCCAATAAGGGTTGCTGGCTAATAAATATAGTAAATATTAAAAGTAGAGTGAAAGAGAGCTAGCGCGTAACACCACTGTCTAGTCAGACGAGGATAGCGATTGCCAGCTGTCGGACGGTTTAAAGCCATTGCGCATGCGTCAGATGTTAGTGTTCTCAACGGATCAGTTGTGATTTTTATTTTAAGTTCGAAACCACGCTGTTTGGAGTACGTAATACACAACATAATATATTGCTGTTTTATTTGTGCATCGAAAAATTATCAATCTCGCACATTCCACCATGCTGGAAATCTTTAAAGGAAAAATTATTGCGGACCATCTTTGTTAATTCGATGTGGTTAAATGCTACTGAGCGGGATTGCATCAAGTTCAGCGCGGAAAATAATGGCTGGCTGCTGTTAGATGGTTTTTTAAAACCAACATGGTTCCTGGGAGATTCAACTCCAGCGCAAGTTGAGAATGTGCTGTGTGATTCCACGAACAAGCCTTCCGATAATAATGACGATACCGATATTTCTGATGAAAGTGATACCTGCGATGATAGTGTGACTGAGAGCTCCGATGATTCAGATTTTTAAAAAAGAGTCATGGAAGTATAAAATACATTTTAAAAATTCATAATTTGCTTAAACTGATGATTGATGAATATGTAAAATAAATGTAATACTTGAATAAAATTAAATCTTTTTTCATACAGTACTTGTACAACACAATGTTTTTACATAAGTAACCTTGATTTTATTCATCATCAATATTCATTTTTTTTTGTAACTTTTAAATTTGTCATTGACTTTTTAATTTTTATTTTAGAAAAGAAAGACGTTTCTTTTGGAGTATTTATTATTTTGAGTCGTACCTACTATTGTTTGAATCGGAGGTTGAGAACACTAACATCTGACGCATGCGCAATGGCTTTAAACCGTCCGACAGCTGGCAATCGCTATCCTCGTCTGACTAGTGGTGTTACGCGCTAGCTCTCTTTCAATCTACTTTTAATATTTACTATATTTATTAGCCAGCAACCCTTATTGGCGGCCAGATTTAATTAAGCAACCGTATATAATAATATACAGAAAAAAATTAGCTTTAATATGATATATAAATTATAAATGTACGTTGTGGGTGTATAAATGTAACAAATTCATACCTGTGTATACCTGGCTGCGAAGAAGTGCGGCCAGGTGCGCAACGGCAACCATAATTTTTCAGAGTCTTTATAGATGTTGCCGTAAAGTAGACGACATTTCATTGAAAAAAAAAGTCAATGAAATTTCTTACGGATTATGAATTATTAATAATTTAATTAAAAATACTAGCGGCCACATTTTGATAGGCAACCTGGTGGATATAAATTCTCCTAATCATGAATATGTGTAAAAATTTGGTTTTCAGCAAATACTCGATAGGTACACTGATTCTGCAGCCGGATCTTAGACTACTAGGAATGTAACTCACTGGTCTCGTGCGATATCTCCGTCTCCGTTGGGGAACAGTACGTGTAGGTACAGCCGCGCGAACGCTGCTCGTTCAACCGTCACCTCGGCGCTCTCCAGTAGACTGGCCGTGGCACCTGGACAAAACAAATAAATGAAAAATATAACCTATATCTATTGGCATAAGGTTTTGCCCGAATTTGAGTACTTTGATTTCACCCGACAGCCAAGGAAGGGTTATGCCTTGCGTGCATATCTTGTGTTGGTAAATTTCTTTATTGATGGTAAAATTGAAAACCACAAACTTTGTTAAAAAAATTTAAATCTAGTCAGGAATATCTAAAAATCATTATAGAGAATCGTCGTTATATAGCTTTGCTATTACAATAAATAAGGCGCAAGGGCAAAAACTACAGGTAGCAGGTACCTGCAAATCACCAAAGGGGAACTGTGTTACCCCGAATTTAACGCGAGCGAAGCCGCGGGCAAAAGCAACTAATAAAATATTTACGAGAGAAAGACGGGGTAAGATGGAGAAATTGGTATAATCCAAGATCTTGTTCCTCATACGCCCGCTTGTTAGGTAAGATTTGCATTTCAAAATCAAAAATGTTCATTATCATAATTGTTGTATGACGATATTCCAAAGGTAAACCTTTATTACATCTTTAGTTAATTCTTATTTAAGATATCTATCTTCAATAGTTAACCTTTTAAACGCCATTATCACATATATATAACAAGCAAAGGTTTGCCTGGAAGCCAACGACACAAATATGTGACAAAAATTGAGGTAAAATTAGATGTTTAGTGTGGAGGGCACACACTTGAGTTTATACATTGGCGTTCAAAAGGCTATCGAATTCATAACATAGACAAATCTTTGCATAAGTAAAATCCTTACTAATATTATAAAAGCGAAAGTGAGTTTGTTACCTCTTCACGCTTTAATGGCTAAACCGATTGCGATGAATTTTGGGATAGATATATTTTCATAGATAGTTGGGAACCAGGAGACGGACATGCATATAATTTTTATTTAAAAAAAGTGGGATGTGAGGGAGAAAGAGGGAAGAAAAGGGAAAACTTACCGTTGCTATTACAAATCAATAAGGCGCAAAGAGAACTGTGTGACCCCAAATTTAACGCGGGCGAAGCCACGGGCGTAAGCTAGTAAGTATACAATCGTGTTTTAATAAACACCTCTTTGTCTTAGGAGTCACAGACATCCCACTGTGCCGAGCCTGAATGGAGGTAGACGAAATCGCAGCCCACGTGCTTCTGCACTGCCCAGAGGTTGCCCCATACAGGGAAAAGTACTTCGATAACCCAGGTACTCTTCGCGAGATCGTCAGCAACATCAAGACGCTGCTGGCGTTTCTCGTGGAGCTGGGGTGAATCGAATAAAATTCCCACCCATACGAAAAATACCAAAAGCCCTTTATACAATACAATACAATATAGTTGTGTTAAACGTTGTCTCACCTTCCCAGGAGGGGTCTGCCTTCACTTCGGCGGTAATGGCCTTTATGCTGGCAGTCAGTCTTGTTGCTTTCTCATCCATCAGTTCACCACCTGTCGAAGAGGGAAGTGAAAATTAGGTTTCGTTCACACTAGTCCGTTTTTAACTTGGAAAGCAAGTTAAGCTGTTGGTCCTGACTGTCATTTGTATACCTTTAATGGTTGTTACAGATAGTCAGTGTCCCGAAGTCTGACAACAGACTTACCAAGGGATATCGTATTACCCAGTACTAATTGGGTTGTGGAGTTCAGACAGGCATTAGTTCTATGTAAAATACTGGTTATTATATGCATCCGGTTAGACTGAAAGCCGACTCTAACATCATCATTTTCCTGCCCTCTCCCATTCTATTTGGGGTCGGCGCAACACGTTTTCTTCTTCTATTCTCCCCTATCAGACGTCACGGCATCATTTACTCCTTTCTCCTTTCTATCATTCCTTACACAATTCATCCATCTTTTCTTTGGCCTTCCTCTCGCTCTCTTTCCATCAACATTCAGATCCATCACTCTTTTAGTCACATGTGCTTCATCCCTCCTCATTACATATCCATACCATGAGGTTCACTTCTATCGGTTTTTTAGTCTATGGCATCGGTGCCATAGACTAAAAAACTGATGTCAGCATTGTAAAGGATAATGTGGTGTACCTTACAGGAAATTAGATGAATTGGTTTACAATGAAATTGGTTTTTGTCCATCAATATTCAGATCCATCACTCTTTTAGTCACATGTGCTTCGTCGTTCGTCATGTCCATACCAAGACAAACGACTCCCTTTATTTTTGTCTGTAATAGGCGCAAACGACCCGACTCTACCAGTTGGGGAAAGGCTAAGCAGATGATGAGAGTTACTTAGGGACATATGGTAGACAGCCTCGTAAAAGGTCCGTTTAATGAATGTAAGGTTGGTACCATTGTGCATGGCATGTTTATTATGCGCGTGGTGATGTCGCGCCAGTCGCCGCAGTGCACTGCCGCGCTCCAGCTGGTCCAGCACGCGCGCTGCTGCGGCCGCGCGGCAGCACCAGTAGCACTCCTCGCGGACTAGCTTGATTTGTCTAAACAAGTGGGGAAAACGTATTGGTTACTTTTCTATACATATCTTATACATTTTCTGGTTATAGAATATTGATTTAAAATAATTATTATAAATATTTATTTCGTTTATTTACATATAGGTTTACCTTTTTTTAATAATAACATAAAAAAAGAACTTTATAAAATTTAATTAAAAATAATAAAATAGTAACCCACCGGTATCGGGAACAGTGTCCAACCTCGCGAGCCAAGTCAATATACTTGATATGTTTATCTTTTTCGGCTTTCACGAGGATCTCGTCATGTGGTTATTCATTATGGATATTCGAATACTTTACCGTCATAAACAATGCACATATATTATTGTTGTTTGTGTGTTCAATGTCTGTTATCTATTGTGTTGTTTGGATTGGCTTGTAGGAATACGATAGCCCCCATACGTACTTGGTGAGCGCATGGTCTGTGTGCGCGAGCGCAGCCCTGCAGCTGGCGAGGTAGGCGGCGTAGGGCCGTCGCGCGGCCAGGTCGGCCCGCAGCGCGGCGGCGAGGCGTGCGGCGAGTCCGGCGGCATGCCCGAGCGCGCGCGCCAGTTCGCTCGCGTGCGCGGCGCCGCTCTCTGCGCTGGCGGACGCTCCGGCTGCGCGCACCCACTCCACTAGGGAAGTGCTTGTGCAGCGCTGGGTACCAATATCAATTATTATTACTGGCTTTCGTGACAAGTATTGTTGTTTTATACTTTTCACGTAGGTGCGATCACCCAAATTGGTCTATTTTCTATCCCGGCCAACTAAATTAAACTAATGATTTATGATTATAGACCATAACATAATAAAATGTTTTTGCCATTAAACACATTAATGATATACAGGGTCATTGAAAAAATACCCGAAACCTCTTAATCCTGCCTTCATATCATGACCCTGAACAACATTTGTTCTACGACTTTGACCTCAACTAAACAACGTAGCCAAAAACAATTTGTTTTCATTTATTTGACGTCTGTAAAATTTGCGTATACTACACGCGTACCCACTTTGATAGCCGCGCCGCGCGCATGTTAAATTGGACCTTGTCGACTTGCGTTTAACAAGGTAGGTACCGTACCTACAGAAGATTTGCTCAATTATTGGCGATTATTAAGTGCAAGCAACCAAAATCGAGTAAAATAATAAATGTAGGCAACATACAAGTAGTACATTGACCCCTGAATATTTCATCGCATTACAAGTATGTACCTACATAACACATTCTTCAATATCAACAGATGGATGAAGTAAATTGAATTCAAAATATGAAACCGCTAATATGTAGTTAATTTACTAATACGCGCGAATTTCGATAGCGGTATACGCGCACGCGTGTTCTTACGAGTAAGGCACTCATGCGACTGTCACCCCGAACCCCGCGCTGTGCGCCCGCTCGCTTCCTTGAGCGTGGCGCGCCGTTTGATCTAGCCGCGCGGCGCGGCCGGGCGGCTCCCTTTCGTCGGTCACCGCACTCACCGCATAAATGATATATGCAAAATTTTGACTAAGTTTATTTTTTTGTATGGAAAAAAAATTCTTCGAAATTTGAAAAGTCGTAAAACAAATGTTGTTCAGGGTCATGATATGAAGGCAGGATTAAGAGGTTTCGGGTATTTTTTCAATGACCCTGTATATTTACTAATAATTTAATTTTTTTTAATTTGTTTAAGATAATAATTTATTTAAATTTTTTTCACATATTTTGTTTAATATTTAGCATAAAATTAAATAATTTGTAAAAAAAATCTAGTACAAGTTTCGTTTAACAATTACACTTTTCATCAGAAAAATCTAAACACTTCCCTTTTTATGGTTTCTGTCCTAATTTAACATTAAAAAGTTTTCATTCCAAGAAAAAAGAAGTCATAGTTTGGCTATTACAGTGGTAAGCGAAAATTCAAAATTAGAATTTATTTGTTTGTAAATGAAGGTCCTATAAATGAAATGATTCACTGTTTAATGTGTGAGTTTTAGTAAGAGTACATTTTATCTTTAAAAACTAAAACTTAGTGCTTATATTAATTTTTTGTTCTTTATTTGCTTACTGTGACTTTGGGACGTCTGAAAAAGTTTTTTTTTCTAAAACATATTGATACTTTACCCGCAGAAGTCGCCCAAGTGGTGGCTTTCGCGCGAGCGGGATTCTTGACTTAGTCAGCGTATTGTGGCTGATATAAATAAAGTCTGTTCATAAAGTCTACAAATGCTACCGGGAGACTGGTTTGTTTACGCGCCTAATCACTATTAAACGACATTTGGCACATATTTTTAAATATCCACATTTTTCTGATTATTCTTACAAAACATAAACTTGCAAGGTGTTTCGATTTTTCTGACGAGAAGTGTAGTTTGTTTGCAATGAAATAATAAATAATTTGACTGATGATAAATGATGTTTATTTTGCAAGTAGGTTTTCACAAACACTTTTACATGTATTTTTAAAAAAACTAGATATGGCCGGTGTTTCGTATCCGACTACTCTGAGAAGAAACAGCCGAAACAAATCCAAAGGTCATAGTCTCTTTTAAGGTCCAGACAAAAATCTTGGTCAACTTACATGAGGACTATGCAGATTAGTGTCTCAAATGTTCTTTTTAAGAAAATACCACACAGATTCAGGACGGACCTGTCCAGTCATTGCAAGCATTTGTCAGTTATCGATGGGCGATAAATACCATGATGTGATTACAATACATTACAAAGACAATAATTCATAATTTGCATGAAGAATAATTATGCTTATATCCATCTGTATTTATTTATTATTTTGTAATCTTTGTATCTGTAATTAGAATATTTATTTAAGTATGTGCTCCGTTCTGTGTCTGTGATACCACTAACTGGCCCTGTCAGACCACCGGCGGGCAGTGTGTTATTTTGATCCTAAAATATCGCAGCTTATGCTGAGACAGGGACCTTTTTGGCCTCGCACAGACAATAACCATGCCTGTACTATTTTATTTTGTTACTGTTTTACTTGTTTTGTGCGAGTCCCGAATAAAAGTTTTTCTTTATTTCTTTACAATAGATCGGGGGTTCGGTGACCTCACAGCTGATTTGAAGCTATATTTAATCGATTTAAATTAGGTTGTTTCTGTGTTTTCTTTCGTCTCTGGGATTGGGTATAAATGGCTACTGTTGCTTTATTTTTGATATGTATATAAAACATACCAAAAATAAGTATCAAGCGTTAATAAAATCAAATATAATGTGAATAACACTTACATTTGGTACATACTCAGCGCAATGTAGATCAGGGTTGGACAACACGACTCTTAACTTGCGCTTCATGCTGTTGAACACCTCCGGGTCGTTCAGATCCACCACACCTTCACACCTAATATCCATACATCTTATTTTAATAATTTATATAAATCACGTGTCACGTTGTTTGTCTGCGATGGACTCCTAAACTACTTAACCGATTTTATATTAAATTTGCACACCGTGTGCAGTTTGATCCAACTTAAAAGGTAGGGTAGGAAGGAAGGTAGACGCATGACGCACAGCTAGTAATATTATAAATGGGAAAGTTTGTGTGTCTGTTTGTTTGGCCGTCTCTAACGGCAAAACGTAGCGACGAATTGACGTAATTAATTAAGTGGAGATAGTTGAAGGGATGGAGAGTGATATAGGCTACTTTTTGTCTCTTTCTAACCCATGCGAGCGAAACCGTGGGCAAAAGCTAGTTACGAAATATAAAAGAGAACATGGCTCACTCATCCCAAAATCTCAAAAACTTCTAGTGTTATGTGATTGACAAGTCATACATATATTACATCACTAATTTTAGTGTATCTGCAACGTGAACATAGTTTGTTTAGAATAAGTAACTGAATGAACTATATTTTTTTTAAACCGTGTCATATTTTGTACCAAAAAGTATTTGATAAAATCGGACCAGTGCTAGCCGAAATAGTGCACGACAGTTTCCGTACTATTATCTATGAAAACTACAAATAAAATCATGTTCTTTGTATGGGAGCTCCTTTAAATATTTATTTTATTGTGTGTTTTAGTATTTATTAGTTATAAATATAAGCAACAGAAATACATCATCTGTGAAAATTTCAACTGTCTAACTATCACGGTTCATGAGACAAAGAGTGACAGACGAACGAACAGCGGAGTTCTAGTAATAGGGTCCCGTTTTACCCTTAAAATGTGGCCGAGGCTGTCTGTACACGGATAACACGGACTTGTGTCGCGGCCTGTAAGAGGCTGTTGTTCAGCAGTGGACTACGATAGACTGTTTTTTTTAACCTACTATATAGAAATAACTCGGGTTTTCCTTCCTGACGCTATAACTCCAGAACGCACGAACCAATTTCCACGGTTTTGCATTCGTTGGAAAGGTCTCGGGTTCCGTGAGGTTTATAGCAAAGAAAAGGTAGGGTAGGTAGAGTAGGTAGGGTAGGTCGGGTAGGTAGAAAGGTAGAAAATTGCATAGCAACGCATGGGGCACACACAACGGGGCACAGCTAGATTATCAATACAAAAAGAAGCAGATGTTTACCTGTCCAGCTCAGCATCCGGTACATCGGACACCCTTCTTTGTGAGCGCTTGTGTTTGGACCCGCTGGACTCTGTGGAGCACTTGCGGCGGTACTTCGCTAGGATCTCCTCCGAGGTCTCGCCAGCCGGCAGCTCGGCTCGGCTGCCGTCGTCGCTGCGGTTCTCTTCCTCGGGTAGTTTCACGTCTGAGTGGCAAAAATGAATGATTAATTATATTCATATTCATATCTTTATTGCATTCCGTAATGTCTGAGGATCTTAAAATAGGCTTAAAGCTAAGGTACAATTATGGCCCTGTAGGGCACAGCAAACAAATAAAACAAATTCTTAATATTAATTACCAAATTATAAATAAATTATTCATATTGAAGTCAACAAAAATTATACTTATTCTAATAAAATATTAAAAAACGAAATTATAACAAAAATAAAATAAAAATTGAGATCAATATTGTTAGGATTTAATAGTAGATTATTAACCAAGGGGATAAAGCAGTGTCTTCTGTCGCGGGTGACGATTTAAATCGCGAGCGTAACAAAGGACCCGAGGTTTACTCCCGAGCGTAGCGAGGGTGTTAAAAACTTAAATCACGAGCGAAGCGAGGGATTTAAGAAGAGTCCTGAGTGTAGCGAGAGATTTAAGTTTACCCAAGACTAAGACAGCTTTATCACCGAGGAAAATACTCTACTTTTCGTACCATTTGCGAAAAATATAACACAGTAATAATATTAGATAAGCATTTATTGAAAATAATGACATTAAAAGTAAGAGTTAACATTCGAACATTGGTCCAATTATTTATAGAGAGAGCTACACTTTTGTTTGGTACATTTATTGTTGATGAGTATCATTGCGGCAGCATTTGCACTGATGGAGTCCGACAATACACTGTCACTGTCGCTTTGATTTAACAATGTATTTTTAGAACATTAACTTATTTATGAAAATAAACTTAACGTTTATGTACCTATTTGAAGAAAATAAAATCGCGACAAATTCCTAGACTAATATGTTTTGTCGGAAAAGCAAAGGCGTCAAGCTCAAACGACCTCGTCGGTTTTGGTAATTTTATTTAATAATCATAACTGCATATAACTAATTGCGTATTCCTTTTTAAAAAAGATGCTTAATGCTTTATATACACACTCAATGGTGTAAACACAGATGTAGTTCAGTATTAAGTATTCCAATTTTAAATCACATTCTCTCCCTAGGGGATGAATGAAATTCAGTACAATTTTCTTTCCCTGTTTTTGACAGATTAAAAATGACTATCGTTATGTTCGCTTTTTGAGGCATAGAATGTCACTTTTTTGAGCAAGTGGTACGAAAATTAAATTTTATTCGTATTTATTAAATAACACTTTACAATAATAGTAATCTATCTATCTGGTCGCTGGGAAATGATATCTAAGGGTGCGTCCACATCTGGCGAATGTGCCGCAAATGTGCAGCACGCGAGCCGATTGCGAGCTGTCCGCAAGCTGCGCGCGTGCAGTCACTGCAATGGTTTGGTGCGCCTCTTTAGCGCAACTCATACAAGGCTCGTATAGAGCGCGCGAGCGGCGCGCGATCTGCGCGCGCTCAGTTCTCGCCCCTATTTCTTTCCACGCATCATTTTTTAGATTTTTTCTATAGTAATCTTCGAAATAATCGATCTTTAGGATCCCAAAATACTGGAAATCTTTTATATGTTTCAATGAAGCGTAAACAATTCTCCTCCGTCCACTCCATGACTACACGTACTTAGCCTCCAGTAATCAGAAACGAACTGAGCGAAATAACTAGCGCGCCGCCCGCGCGCTGATCGCGTACGGCGCTTAGGTCGCGCGCGAACTGCGCGCGGGCGGCGCAGAAGCGGCGCACGAACAAAAATGCACGCGCGCAGCTCGCGGGCAGATCGCAAACGGCTCGCGAGCTGCACATTCGCGGCACATTCGCCAGATGTGGACGCACCCTAAGACTGTCATGTTAAACATTTCGTGTCGCAATAGAACCTTGTCGATAGGACGGAACAAACAAAAAACTGAGACACCCACTTTTTTCGTTGATTTGTTAATGTATACTATGTCGGTTGCGGGTTGTTCGAAACATATACCGCGACCCCGGAACACAAATGGCAAAATAAGGAACAGGGGTACCCATGATTCTTCTTTTGTCCTGACTAAAACCCTTTAGTCAGTAAAGGGCCTAAGACTGCCCCCCCAACCGAACCAAAGTTATTTATAATTTCCCATCCGCAAAAAAATAAAACACAGACTGTCACCCGGTACATAGTGATGAACCGAATCAATATTATAAAAAAAAATATACCAACAAGAATATTAAAAAATATTAATTAAGAATGAAGATATATAAACGGTGTTACAAATAAAAATATACATAAAACCGTTCAAGTGTCAGACGGACTCCCGCCCCGCACGGCCATATAAAATAAAATAAAAATAATAAAATAAATATCTTGGGACAACTTACACACGGCTATCTGATCCCAAGCTAAGCAGAGCTTGTGTTATGGTAACCAGACAACTGATATACATACTTATATAATTTATAAATACATACATATTATAGATAAATCACACCCAGATACAGAACAAACAATCATGCTCATCACACAAAGTTTGTCCTGGGTGGGAATCGAACCCACGACCTCCGGCTCAGCAGTCAGGGCCACTAACCACTAGACCAACGGGCCCGTCTATCTTTTGACTGCGTAAACTTAGAAGGTTGATTTTCACAGCTCTAATAAGTTGAACTCTCGAAAACTTCAAAGTTCAAACAGATATTTCAAATACCTCTACGCGTTCTCGAAGTAAAGGGTCTTGACTAATGATGGGTAATGGAAAAATTTCGGAATGAAAAGAAAAGAAAAAATGAAAAATTTCCAATACTTTTCCAATTTTTCAAATATTTTTCAAATATTGGAAAAAAAATGGGAAGTCGACCAAGATCAGAAAATAAAACAAGATAACAAATTTTATTTGTTACTTTTAATCAAAATACTAAAATTTCTCATTGTTAGAGAGTGACGTCACGGATGTCAAGTTAGCCCGTGCTTTGTGCGATCGTCTTATAATTAAAAATAAAAATAACACCGTTAACGTGATTGATCGGGTACAGAACGTTTTATTATACAGTGATACATAACTAGAAACGTTATCCAGTGTACCAGTACAGTGCATAAAATACAATTACATGTTAAACTTAAAACTAAAACAAGTGACTAAAATCTACCCTAAACAATAAATAAATCAAAACACACAGTGATTCCGTTAAAAAAAACAAGTGCTGAAGTGTTGTCGAAGAGTGAACGCAAAGTCTGTTTACCCCTGTGTTGTTGTTATGGTGTAGTTATACCATAGCAATACAAAAAACCATAACAAGTGTAAATTGAAAACAGCGCCATCTGTGGATGCAGGGTAGAAACACGGAGAAAGAAATTGACGTAAATCATGCCTGTTGCTAAGTGTGGTGGTTGCGCGAAATTTATGACAGCGGTAGATGCCGCTAAATGCTATAAGTGCCATGCCTTCTACCACCGAGTTTGCGTCAACCTGCCTAATACGGGTTACATTACTCCCACCTGGTGCTGCCCTGAGTGCATCAAGAATATGGTAAGGGATAACAAAGCGGAGACACCTGTTCGAGGTGTGGCAGATTCTGTGCAGGCGAAGAAAAACACCCCGGAGGAGTTTATGGATACTAGTCCTTTAAATAACGCTGCGCTAGATACCACCATCCATTTCTCCCCAGGCATGGCTGATGAGCTGCGCTTGTTTAAGGAGGAGATGCGAGCGGAGTTCCGCCTGATCCACCTGGAGTTTGATCAGCTGCGTACGGAGATGGTGGGTGTAAAGGATGCCATAAAAGCGTCTAATGAGAGAATGGACCATCTGGAGTCTCGGGTGAACGCTCTCGAGGTCAAGTTAGAGCAGAAACTCACGTCAGAGGGGGGCGGGAGTATCGAAAACACCATCGCTGACCTGAGATGCCAACTAAATGATCGAGATCAGGAACTCCTATTGAATGACATCGAAATATCCGGAATCCCTGAAAACAAAGAAGAGAGCACCTTGCACCTTGTCAGGGTAGTTGCCCTGAAACTCGGTGTCGATTTAGATGAAAGGGACATCGTGCACGCTGAGCGGGTAGGGTCTACGCACCGTAATCGAGTCGAGAACACGGATGGCTCCATCTCTGCTGATCCCGCTGCGCAGCGAACGCGGAGTATATCTGTCCGTTTCGCAAGGCGCACATCGCGCGATGTACTACTGCGCGCAGCTAGAGTACGCCGTGGTCTAAGTACACACGACCTTGAAATGACTGAGCCGGCGGCGTCGCGCCGTGTGTTCATTAATGAGCGTCTTACTCGGACAAACCGCCAGCTATTTTATCACGCTCGTCAGGCAGGGAGTCAACACAACTGGAAGTATGTGTGGACAAGAGATGGGAGGATTTTGGCTCGCAAAGAGGACCGCCAAAAAGCTGAAAGAATCAGATGCCTTGACGATATACCCCGAATTTTTGGTTAATCTGCGGTTTGCACAATACCTATTCCAAGTTGAGCCACCAGACGTGTTTATCATCTGTTCAATATCCATTGCTGGCTATTAGGGGTTCTGTCAATTTGTTTTCCTTATTACTTTGTAGTGTACGTCATAAACAATACTTATGTCTTATGTGTGTTATTTCTTTTACGGAGCGGTGTGTGTCTCCTGCCGCAACAGATTGGAATCTAATCGGGTCACCGAGTAAGTGTACTTTTAAGTTGTATATTAATTATCTCCCAGTCTACCTACTATTCCTTTTTATAATTGTTTACAGTAATTTACTTGAATATCACAGAGATTACTTAATATCAAAAACACAAACAGACTATACTTTAACAACAACAAACACACACCTGAATATTTTACATAATGCAACTATACCTATTTACAAAATCAAATTAAACATATATACTTATAATCATATTATTATTATTATACATATTTACAAAATGAAAACAAAAGATATTGGAAAGGAATTATTGTTTACTTTTATAAATCTCATTGTCTTTTATAGATTTAAACATGAGCTTTTATTATTCACATTATATGTCTATTTCTATATTACATACAGTTATTATTTTTTAATTGATATTTTTTTTTATGATATACTTAATATGAAAATGCTTATTAATTCCTGCAGCATATTTAGGACAATAATTCAAATAAATAATGGTTGAAAAATATCTTAAAGTTGGTTTCTTAAATGTGGGTTCGCTTGGCACTAACCACTCTGACTTTGTCGTTGCTGTGGAAAGGCACTCTTTCGATTTAATGGCAGTCAATGAGACTTGGCTACGACCTGGTGAGGAAGGGCGTGCGCCTAATGTTCCAGGCTACCGTCTACGACACACGCCAAGACCGCTGGCTGTGCGCGGGGGTCGAGGAGGTGGTGTGGGTTTCTACCTTAAAAAAGGGCTCAACGTTCGTACTCTGCCTGCCCTAACTGATCCCAAATATGAATCAATTGAGCAAATGTGGATTACCCTCACCTTGAATGGGAATAAGATAGCTGTAGGCACAGCGTACCGCCCCCCACGGTTGGAAGTGGATCTGTTCTTCGATGCTGTCACTGAGGTTATTACTTCTCTAGGCAAATGTGAACACATATTACTATTAGGCGACTTTAATGTCAACCTACTGGCCACTAATAGTCAAACAAAGAAGGTACATGCCTTTTTAAATAGCTTGAGCCTCAGGCAATTAGTTAGTTCCCCCACTCATTTCACGGAACATAGTGAAACATTGATCGACCTGCTGTGCACTAATCTCAACTATAGGGGAGTTTCTGTTGAATCTTTTGGCTCACTAAATGGGCATTCACTCATTGCTTGCGAGTTTAGCATCAAGCGTAGTAAGTACAGGCCTCACTCTGTGACGTACAGACCCATTAACCAAGTTAATAAAGAAATGCTAAATAGTGACCTATCGCATATAGATTGGGATAACATCTGTGAATTGCAAAACGTAAATAGAATGGTTGAGATATTTAACAGAAATGTCCTAGCTATTCTAGATACGCATGCTCCAGTCAGAAAATGTTTAATTAAAGAACCGTCATATCCGTGGATAACTGACACAATAAAAATTATGATGAGCTTGAGGAATGATGCCCTGGACACGTATCGTAAAACGAAATCGGAGTCCAAACAAACGTATTATAAACAGTTAAAATCTCTTGTCACAAGCTCCCTATTTAAGGAAAAAGTTGCCTATTTTAATCATAATATAAACCACAAAATTAGAGATCCTAAAGAACTATGGAAAAATTTAAAAAAAGATGTATTGCCAGTTAAGCAGATCTGCGATCTCCCTTCTTATTTGAGAGATGCAAACCAACTAAATTCCCATTTCTTGAGTGTACCTGGCAACCCAAACTGTAATTTATCACAGCGTACATTTTTTGTGTCTAACCGTTTTAGTGATGCATCTTTCACTTTACAGCCAGTAACTGAGGAACAAGTTTTTCGATATCTTGGTCAGCTGAAATCTAATGCTGAAGGTTGCGATAGAATTACTTTGAATATGCTGATGTTAACCCATCCGCAAACACTAAAAGCTATCACAGACATAGTGAATTACTCAATTGTGTCCTCAACGTTCCCTGACATCTGGAAAGTAGCAATTGTTCGACCAATCCCAAAAAAAAGTAACCCTACTGAATTCAAAGACCTCAGACCTATAAGTCTTCTACCTTGTCTATCTAAAGTATTGGAAAAGGCAGTATGTCAGCAAGTTTCACATTATTTAGAAAAAAATAATATTCTACCGGAACTACAGTCAGGGTTCCGTAAGCGACGTGGCACCTGCACGGCCTTGTTGGATGTGACAGATAACATCCTTGCTGCACAAGACAAAGGCCTATGCACACTCTTAGTCCTGTTGGACTTCTCGCGGGCTTTTGACTGTATAAACATTGATCTGTTCCTAGCCAAGCTACAATACTATGGATTTGACCACGAATCGATAGGCTGGTTCCAAAGTTACGTCAGCAATCGAGAACAACGTGTCGAAATACGTCTTAGCGATGGAACAACTCTTGCCTCATCACCAGTCTCTGTAAACAGGGGAGTCCCGCAAGGCTCCATACTTGGCCCCATAATTTTTATTTTATATTGCGCGGATATAATAAAAACACTGCAGTGTTGTAAATACCACATCTATGCAGATGATATACAAGTTTATATCTCGTTCAAGCCTGACGAATATGAGGGAGCCTTAAAGGATCTGAATGAGGATCTTGGGAGGATAGCATGCTGGGCCGAAAGTAATGGTTTAGTACTTAATCCGATCAAAACTAAATACATGCTACTCGGAACCAAGCACCAAGTAAATGGTTTGCCTCCAGAGCTCAAAGTTACTCTACTGGGTGAGTCGGTCAGTCGAGTCAGTGAGGCACGAAATCTGGGTCTGTTTATGGATGCTGAGCTGAGGTACGAAGGTCACGTGGCAGAGTCGGTGCGGAGCTGCTTTTATAGACTCAAGGTCCTGTACAACATAAGGCCGTATCTGTCGGAAGAGCTGCGTATTCGACTAGTTGAGTCACTAGTACTCTCTAACCTGAACTACGGAGATACCGTTTTCGGTCCTCGACTACTGGCAAGGACTGAGCGACTGATCCAGAGAGTGCAGAACGCTTGTGCGCGATTTTGCTTCTCAGTTCCGCCTAGAACCCATATAACACCTTTTTTAAATCAACACTCCATTCTTAAGATATTCATATTCATATTCATATTCATCTTTATTTGCATACCATAATGTGGAAAGGTGTTAAATAAGTCTTAAAACTAAGGTACAATTATGGACCCTGTAAGGGCACAGCAACATAAAATACACAGTAATTCATTAAAAAAAAAAAAACATCAATAAAAAAATATAAATTATAACTATCAATTCATTTTCAATTATTATTAAATTATACAATAAAAAATAAAAACCAAATAATTATTAATAAAGTCAAATTAAATTAAATAATAAAAAAAATAAGTATCACAACATTATGTATTATTGCTAAGCACTAAGATCACAGTCAATATTTTTATCAGTCATAAATTCGTCAATTGAGTAGTAAGCTTTATTAACTAGAATTAATTTAAGTTTATTTACAAATTTTGTGTCACTAATTTCATTTGATAAGCAATCTGGTAATTTATTATAAATCTTAATCGACATTACATATGGGCTATCTGTATGAAGTTTCATTTGCGAGGAAGGAGGCATTAACATATTTTTGTATCTCACTGACCGGTCATTATGTTTGTTTCCACGAGTTGTGTAGAAGTTCTTATATTTTCTGACAAATTTACATATCTCAAGAATATAGATGGACGGTAGTGTGAGTATTTTATGCTGTTTGTACATAAATTTGCAGCTGTCGGTTTGTGTTATATTAACTATGATGCGAACTAATTTCTTTTGCAGAATAAACAGCGTGTGCGCATCTGTGCTGTTTCCCCACATAATTATCCCATAGTTGAGCCATGCATATGCGTAGGCGTAGTACGTAGTCAAAGCTGTTTGAATGTCGGTGGTTTTCTTCACTTCTCGTAGCGCGTAGCAAAATTTGGAAAGTTTTGAACGTACACATTTGATATGGGGCTTCCAGGAGATATGTGTATCTATGGTGAGACCTAATAGTGAGAAATCGTTAACGACCTCTATTTTTGTGTCATTTGCTATGAGGTTAATTGTTATTGGGGTTTTCTGACGTGGATGAAAAGTCATGACTTTAGTTTTATTATAATTTATTTCGAGGTTGTGCTCGCTTAGCCATTTTGTTATTTTATCTAATATTGTTTTTAGCCGTTCATCGATATTACAATTAGTTTTGCATGTTGTGAGTACAGATATATCGTCCGCGAATAGTATGCACGGTTCATCTATTATTTTGGGAAGGTCATTGATATAGATAATAAACAAAAGACATCCGATGACACTACCTTGTGGGATTGATGAAATTTACGGCGTGAGATGAAGTCACGCCGTAAATTACACTTAGCATGTCTGTTGTTTGGGGTTATTAAGCACAAGGAGCCGGCGTATCTTTACAAAAAGCTAAGCTGGATCGCTAGTAGAAGAGAATGCACGATTAGACAGTGCTCTCAGCAACTCACTACAGAAGTGCACAAGACGGCAGCCTTCAGAGGCAGTTTCAGGTACGCCGCGTCCAAATGTTGGAACAACATTCCCCCGCCGATAAGGAATTTAAAAACACTCGGTACCTTTAGGAATAGATTGCGGCAGTATCTGATCGACGCTCAGAAGAAACTGGGCCTGATCGTCACCAACACTTCCATAATATAGAGGGTTTTCTTGTCCTAACGGCTCACTTTGTCCTATTAACAACAGACACTAACTATGAAAAATGAAACGCATACACGAAACACATTACAATACACGTTACACAATACACGAAACACATTACAACTATACTCACCGTACATTATGATAAAAACTGCAACATAATGATACCTACATGAACAAGTAAACTCGTACAAACACTAAGTCTAGACACACTCCATACAAATTAAATAACAGTTATTCATTACTTATATTACCTATACTGTGATAATGAAGTTTATTATTTTTAGTATTTAAATTCAAAATCTGTCTTACCGACAATCCACCTGCATAATATTCGCCGCACATTATCTCGACATCCGTGTGTCACTAGCAGGATTCAGCAGAATACCAGCGTCAGGTGATCCACCTGGCATTATGCTGAGCTGGACTCCTTTTTGGTGCAATTTTGAGACACACACCGCCCATTAGTGGGCGACCTTAATAAATATATGTGTTGTGTCTAAATGCCTATGGGTCGATTTTACTCAATCTACCTTACTTTTTTTTTTTTAATGTGTACTAATTGTTTTACTGTGTGATGTTTTTTTTTTTTAATTCTTGTATTGTGTCTTTTGTTGCATCAAATAAATCATTTATCTATCTATCTATCTTATCTATTGTTAGGATTCCGTACCCTATTACTAAGACTGTTACTTATTTTTTTTCTTAAAGACTTTTATGATTTCCTGCATAAGATTATACCGTTCATCACCGGTATACCGGTCAAGTTCATGCGAGATAAATTTACAAAACATTAAATTTAAAATTCTAATGTTCTCATTTTCTTCCGCTTTGTACTCTGGTTCTGTCATCACTGCCGCATCTGAAAACTGTTTTTCTGAATTTGGGATTTGTTTTTGGGATTCTTTAACTGTATAATCTGGACTAGACCAACGTTGAGCGTACTGAATGTACTCATCTGGTTCTGATATGTACTTATCACTTCTAGGTAAGCTGCAATTTGGAGTATTGTCTTTTCCGGCGACTTCTGAAAGCTTTTCTTTTTTCTTGGAATGTAATCAGCATTTTCAAGTCAAGAAAGTACCGGGTAAAGATCAATAATACACAAAATGTCTGTTATTCATCCAAATTTATTTTATCACCTTCAAAGTATGCTCCTTTAGAAACGATACACTTGCGCCAACGAATAATCCATTCATCAAAACATTTTTTAAACGCTGCTTCCGGAATTGAGTTCAGTTCTCGCCGCGAATTCTCCTTTATGTCTTCTATCGATTAAAAACGGGTGCCACGAAGTGGTAATTTGAGTTTAGGAAAAATAAAAAAGTCAGCAGGAGCCATATCTGGTGAATATGGTGGTTGCTGGATGGTATTTGTTGAGTGTTTGGTCAAAAATTCGTTCACAATGATAGCCTTGTGCGAAGGCGCATTGTCGTGGTGAAAAATCCAAGAATTTTCTTTCCACAAATCTGGCCTTTTTTGTCGAATTTGCTCTCTTAAACGCCGCATAAAGCTCAAATAATATTCTTTATTTACCGTTAGACCTTCCGATAAGAATTCAGAGTGCACAACACCGCGATAGTCAAAGAAAACAGTCAACATGACTTTGACTTTTGATCGACTTTGGCGTGGTTTTTTCGGTTTCGGTTCAGTTGGAAGGCGCCACTCCGAAGCTTGTTGACTAGTTTGCATGTCAAACTCGTAAACCCACGTCTCGTCACCAGTAACAATGCGTTTTATGAATGTTGGGTCCGAACTGACTCGTTCTAGCATGTCCTCAGCGACTTTCATGCGATTGTGTTTTTGGAGAAAATTCAGATCTTTTGGGACTAGCCGAGCAGCAACATGTTTCATACCCAAATGATTAGTTACAATGGTACGGGTCGACTCGTGAGATACAGAAAGTTCGGCGGCTATCTCTCTCAGAGTTGAATGGGGATTTTCAGTCACTATTTTCTTCACTTTTGCGATGTTAACTTCAGTTGCTGAGGTTGGCCTACCAGAGCGAGGCAAATCTTCCATCACATCTCGTCCGCTTTTGAACGCTTTGAACCACTCATAAGCACGAGTTTTTGATATAGTCGATTCACCGTAAGCCTTCTGTAACATTTTCAGTGACTCCGAACACGAAATTCCATTGGCGATGCAAAATTTAAGACAAACTCTTTGTTCGATATTTTTGTCCATTATGAAATTCGCAATACACACTATATGATATTACTAAAACCAGCACTGTATTTAATATAAATAACAGATGCAACTCAAACTCCGCGCCAAAATGGAAAACAGTTGTGCCAATCTAACAACTACAAAAAAAAAAAAAAAATTGGAACCTTAGACAAATCATCCATTCCCGATACTTTTTTGGCTGAATGTATATATGTTTATGTGCAAAATAAACCATTGACCTTAAATCTGTATTCAAATATAACTTTGCACATTATGTTTTTTTTATTAAAACAACATGTAAAGCCATTAAATCCTTTGAATTTCAACTTATTATGAACTATATTTTATAAAATATTTCATTTAAACTAATAATTTCGATAAAAAGATATTTTTCCATTATTCTTTCAATTTTTCAATTTTTCGGAAAAATAAATTTAAAAATTTCCGAGTTTTGAAATTTTTCGGAAAATTACCCATCACTAGTCTTGACAGAAAGACGGACAACAATGTGTTCCGTACCAGGCCGCACTGATTTTTGTTCATTTTGGGTACGGAACCCTTCCTTTTGGCTTTACCGTAGTCGGACAAAAAGGTGCTACTTTACCATTATGGCCACTATGAGTATGAGACCGTCCCTTCTGCCGGAACATCTTGATCTTATGCAACAGGTTACCGCCTGAACGCTTCATGTTATTCTTCAGCTCGTCCAGGTTGCCTACTAGACCATCTTCTCCGATACGTCTCCTGTATTAAGAAATGTGGTTTATAGTAACTTTACCTAACGCTAAGAGTACAGAGAGTTGCATAGTAAATACATCTAAAGAACGAACAGCGCAAATGTAAAACTTGTAGTTATAAAATGAAAGAATAGGACACTAAATATTTTGTCTCGCTCCAACGTTTCAGGACCATTTCGGGAGGAATAATGGAGTAATCAACAAGATGTTGTTGATTAGCTAAACAAATCATAGACAAACTAAACACAAATGGAGACTGAACTGCAACTGGGGAACTATTGATATACACATCAAGTAATTGGCTACATTTTAATGAAAAAGGTCACATTTAGATATTGTTTTCCTACAATATAAGTTTGGTACGCGACTCAAGTTCGTTCCTTACCTCTGGGACTTTTCAGCCGTAGCATCAAAGCTGATACTCTTCGGTATAGCGCCCGTCGACACATTCTTGACCGGCGGTGGACTGACGCGCCTCTCAGTCACGATCTCAGAGTTAACGTCCTGCGACGAACTCTTGTCACTCACCGACGTCTCCGCAGAATTCACTGACAACGTACTCAGCGACATATTACTCGTCCCCTCTCGCTTCTTCTCGATTTTAGAAGACGAAATCGATACGATACTCGTTCGTGTTACTATTCGAGATGTTAAGTTGTTGACAAGATTAGCTGAACTCGATATTGTAGCCGAACTCATTCGAGTCATCAAATCGGTTATTGTAGATCTCGATTCAGCTTGTTCAGTATCGATTCCGGAATCGAATCGGCCCCCGTACATTGCATTGAAGGAACTTTCGCTTGAGTTTAGTGATCGGTCCATCATGTCGTTGTCGTCGTAAGGCTTGGAAGTGGATGGGTGGTCGTATTTGGACGTGGAGGGGTAGGGACGGTCGGGTGAGTGGTGCGGGGCGGGGAAGCTGTCGTCCACCCACTGGCTGGTTGCGTCTGATTGGCTGTTTGCGTCGAGCGTTGATTCCGTTTGGGCGCCACTGCTGGTAGAATAAGGTTTGATTGAGTAAAAAAAAATCGTAAATTGAGAGTTCAAGTACAAGTATTTACTGACAAAAATATCAGTACCCGAAGGTTTTTTTTTTAATATTTCCTACAAAATCATAATAATAGCAGCGTAAAAGCCCGGACTAATGTGTACATTGTTTGATTCATTTTATTACCATCGGGGTATCGTACCCTTTCCCGTATTTTTAGCAGATTATAAGAATTCTTCTATATAGTTATAAATACACAATGGAACATACTTATTCTGCGGCACGTAGTCGAACACGTCGTTGGGGAGCGGCGCAGGAGTCGACGTGCTCGGGCTCTCGGGCGCTGACGTAGCGTAACACGTCATCACCTGCAAACAACAGCGGTAACTAACACTCCTTACATGCGCTCCTTTTACTGCAATATGTGGCTGCAAAATTTTGAGTATGGCCCGGTAGTACTTGCAACTTATTAAGCATATAATATTTCGTTTACAATCAATGAAAAACAGTATCAAAAACCCAAGAAAGGTATTAAAATAAAAGTAACTCCTACAATTTTATTCTACAGTTCGAACGCCTGTGACTGTTGCGGCCATGATGTGACGGCATTTACCTCAATTTCCATTTTTTAGCTATTGTCTAGCAGCGGGACAGAAAAGGCTAACTAGAACATGAGATTTTTGCGTTTAAAGAGTTATAAAAAAAACTAATCTATACTAATATTATAAAGCTGAAGAGTTTGTTTGTTTGAACGCGTTAATCTCAGGGACTACTGGTTGGAATTGGAAAATTCTTTTAGTGTTGGATAGTCCATTTCTTGAGGAAGGCTATAGGCTATATAACATCGTGCTACGACCAACAGGTGCTGAGCAGCGTGGGGGAAACCGCGAGGAACAGCTAGTACTTGATAATTAGCGTTTTAACAGTCATTTATACCATTTTTCGAAGACTTTCAGCTAGCTACACAACAGTTTAAGATACCGGCCAGCCCATACTATTCCGTCTTAAAATTCCACCCCGTTTATTTGTATGTCTTCAAAACATTATCTCTATAATATAAAAATGAATCGCAAAATGTGTTGGTAAGCGCATAACTCAACAACGCCTGGACCAATTTTGCCAATTCTTTCTTTTTTTATTTCGTTGAAGTTCCAGGATGGTTTTTACGACGAGAAAAGAAAAGGAAGGCAGTATAGGTTGTGTAGTTATAGTTTAGGTAGGGTAGATAGGGTAGAATAATTGCATTGCAACGCGGGCACAGCTAGTGGTTTACATATTTACTGTTACAATCGCCGATGAAAAGTGTTGCAGCAATACTTGCCATAATACTCCGGCGTCATTAAAAGTTTTGCAACCACACATTACCACAAAAATACAGTCCGTTTAGGAGCACCTCTAAGAAATGTCTAACATAATGAATACCATTCTTAACACCCGATTACCAAACCATAAATAAATTGAATTTTGACTAATTAAAATAGTTACATTTTGACCGCTACTCTTGTTGTTTTCATCCTGAATATCAGGATTCGTCACTCGAACCTACAAGATGGACACATGGATGTTATTTCATGTTCATGTTTTTTATTATTATTTATGTCGGGCAACTGACACCTGCATATGAAATTTACAATACATTGACAAAACCAATACATATTAAATAAAAAAATTAAAAAAACCTATTAAAGCAGAAGCGCCAGGTTAGCCCGCCAAATTCAAAAATTACGTAATTTTTTGCTTTTTGCAGATGTATCATCATCATTTTACCTAAATAAATGACCATTACATAAATTACTCTCATAATGGGGTTAAGTTTTGCGGGGTTGCGGGTTGTTCGAAAGAGATACCGCGGCCACAGAACATAAGAAGGAACATTTTAGTCAGTCAAATTCAGAGACCCCGCTCTGAATGGAGGAAATTATTTGATGATTTTACATCCGCAAAAAATATTTGAACTTAGATGATGATTTTAAATATTATAAGTCTGTAAAGCCATATTTGTGAAGGTAGAAATTTATATTCTGATCAACATACAATTTGACACTGATTTGCAAATTGCAAAAATAAAGGAAATTTAGAATTTCGTGATTACCCTGGCACTTCTATCTTAAACTATAATTATATATGTCACATTATCAGCATAGTGTATCGAGGAGTCGTGCCGCGCAAATGTCGACATGCACACATACAACACGACACCATACAGTACGATATACGTTTATAAGATTTTTTGAGCTAGTTAGCTATTGAGATAAATGAGGGTACCATAGATAATATAGTTGGTTATGTATTAAAAAGGTTGTAGTAGTGGTTTAGATCAAGAATTTCTCATGACTTTCACATTAATGTGTCATTTCAAATATAAATACTTTGTTTTTAAAACATTGCGCCACTCTAGGAATTACTCGGGTTCCCTCTATCTGGCAGAATCTTGATGCTCCGAAATTTATTTGGCATAACACACTTAGCATAATTTTCTTTAAACGAACATTTTAAGGGCTTAAAAATTATTTGGTATAATTATCGTTAGGCATAATGTTTAAAACTTCCAATTAACAATGGCATACTTTTAAGATGGCAGAATTACATTTAGTATAATAACGATTGGGAGAGTTCAAATTTCGCATAATATATTATTTGGTATAATTTCACTTGGCATACTATGCAGTCGGCAGTAATGGCTAGGTTAGGTTAGGTTAAAACTGTGACCTCCTACAGAAACGACTTGCGTTAATAGAAAAAAGAGATTGTTTTAAGTAGGTTACCCGGAACTGAACTATTTAGATTAGGATTATTATATTGAATTCAATGACATTATTTTAAAGGAATAATTAATTAAAATAAATGACAACTTATAATGACAAAGATGACCCTAACTATAAACTTTCTGCGATATGACAATTCTGCCGTTTATCGAAATAAAATATTTGCCAAAAGACGATTCTGACTGTGAACTTTCTGCGATATGATGTTTCTACTTTTTAAATATTATCGATATGAAGTTTATGCCCAGAGATGATTCTGAATTACAAAATTATGAGTTTAGAATGTATGATAAATGAGTGTCTGCTAAACAATTTTCTGCGAAGTGAAGTTTATGCCATCCATTGTTATGCAAAATAAAATTATGACATAAAAAGTTCTGCTATAAAGGGTGGACCCGAATTACTCCTGTATCGTGAGTGAGTTTATAAACATCTAAAGTCACATACACAAACAGTCAGACCCGGAACAACTATCTGTAGGCCAAAAAATATTTGCTCCATGCGGGGATCGAACCCGCGACACGTTTTCAGGACCAACAGTATAAGACTAACTAACACCTACAGTGGCCCTAAAAATTGTCTGTTAAATAAATGTAATATTACTGACCGGATATCCGTTGACAAGTATGCTCTTCCTGTTCTCGATGTTGTAGTGTGTGTGAGTGTGCGGCGCGTGCGGTAGGTCCAGCTCCACGCCGCGCGACAGCGCCGCCGTCGCCGACAGGTAGCCGCAGCCAGACCTGGGGGGGGGGGGATGACATTAGTAGTAGGTGACAACATGTCTGATGGAAATGGCATTAATGGGTACCTTGGCGATTCTCCCAATCGCTAAGGTACCCCGCGAAATTATTTTTTTTAAAGTTTTTTTTTCATTTGCAAGTGTAAATAAAAACTAAACTAAAAAGCCACATTGGACTATTTTTAATCGCGATTAAAATGGTATGGAATAAAATAAGATGACGTAATATAAAATTAGGTATGTCATTTTAATCTTAGTCTAGTTTACAAACACACAGGTTGTTCATTAAAATATGACTTACGACTGTACAAGTATTTGTGTAGAGAGAGTTGTATCGATGACTTTAATGATTAGATCAGAAATAAAAATGGCGGAAGTTAGGTAGGCAAAATAATCCATGTTTTCGTTCCCTATTTAAAACCGTTGGACATTCAATCGCAATAAACAATAATGTCGCAATAAACGCGCTAAAGTTTTAGCGAGCTATGCCTTCAGAAAAACGAAGATTTTACCGTTAAAGTTGTAACGTATGAGGTTCCCCCGTGGGTACTTAATACACTTTTGTCTTATGTTCCCGTAGGAACTTAACGACATTCAACGGGTTAAAAATAACTCCTTGGTTGTCATTTTTATTATATAGGGAAATTATTGTTTTGGCAGTCTGACAGTGAATGAATTAGTAGGACAAATAGATTTACTGAAAATGAAGTTTAAGATAAAATGCGTGTTATTTTTTAAGTACAATTTATACCTGTTTGTAAGATTAGGTCGAGATGTGTGTCGGGGGCTGCTCACTTCAGCTCGCTTCACGTTGCCGTTCTGAAATTAATAACAAGGGTAAATCATATACCGAGGTGGTAAAAGTAAAATATCTTTATACAAACGAACATAAGGTTCAAATTAAAGTTTTTAGATGCCAAACTCATTAAAAAAAAGTTTTAGTTTTAATCAGAAGCACAAATAAAATATTTTGGAGCTCGAGGCTAAATAATAGCAGCCGCTCGGGTCGATCTTTAGGTTAAGCCGCGTTTGCCTAGGTTGGTCTGTGGATGGGTGACTACTTGTTACATACCGAGTTGTCTCCGTACCTCAGAAAGCACGTTAAGGTGTTGGTCCCGGCTGTCATTTGTAGATTTTTGACAGTTTTGTCAGTGACTCTAAAGTCTGACAACCAGTCTTACCAAGCTAGTTACCCAGTACTAACTGGGTTGTGGCGGTCAGATAAGCAGCCGCTTCATGTAAAATACTGACACTCAGCTGCATCTGGTAAGACTTGAAGCCGACCCCAACATAGTTGGGAAAAGAGATGACAAATAACACATTCTAATAGATGGGAATGAGATATGAACAGGATGTATGCAGTCATGGGTCACATGGATATAAACCTTACCTGGTGGTTGTTGTTCCTGAAGGGTGGGTCGTCTTGCTGCGAGGGTCTCCGCGGCCATGATGTATCAGACCTCGCCGCCACAGACACGCAGTCGTCTGTGTCCACCTGTTAAATGAACACAAAGTTATTTACAATATTGCTTTATGACAGCGTCCTATAAAATAAAATAAAATTAGAGGTGTCAAGGGACACCCGGATGGAACGAAGTTCTCGTCGCGACACCACACTGTTCAATGCGAAATAAAAGTTTCGTAAGAATTTTTTCCGTCTAGCCCCCTTTTACAACGCGCGATAAGGAACTTCGTTCCAATAATAATAGTCTTTTATTCCTAAACATAGGGATGCAAAAGCTATGAATGATATGAAGGAAAAAGGAGTAAATGATGCCGTGACGTCTGACAGGGGAAGAATAGAAGTAGAAAACATGTTGCGCCGACCCCAAATAGTATGGGATAAGGGCAGGAAAATGATGATTTAAGTTCGAAAACAAACGCTGACTGTAGTACAGATCTTCCAAGAAAATATGCGCTTCGATAAGCTCATACTTTTTTGGAAGACCTGTACTATAGTGTCAGCTTGTGTCAAAGCTTGTGTGCTGTTGTTGTCGGAAGTGAACGTGTCAATAAAACGCTAGGCTAGGGATGTACCTCAGTGTTCCGGTCGCTATCTGACGCGAGTACGTCCATGCTCCAGGCGGACTCGCTCGCCGTCTCCGACACGTCCGGCGCGTTGGTGTTGCTAGTACTGGTGCCTAAGAAAACAATTATTTTATTATACGCGTAATATAAACAAGTTTGAAGGAGTGGAGGGCGGTTTTTGCTTAGTAAAGGGACAGAGCGGGCTAGAAAATAACAGGCTAATTTAAATAAATAAATATCTTGGGACAACTCACACACGACTATCTGATCCCAAGCTAAGCAGAGCTTGTGTTATGGTAACCAGACAACTGATATACATACTTATATAATTTATAAATACATACATATTATAGATAAATCATACCCAGACACAGAACAAACAATCATGCTCATCACACAAAGTTTGTCCTGGGTGGGAATCGAACCCACGACCTCCGGCTCAGCAGTCAGGGCCACTAACCACTAGACCAACAGGCCCGTCAAAAGTCAATTTCATTAGAAATTTACTCTAGCAGTTTCTTGGAGTTTGTTGAATCGTTTTAGATATGCTGTCTCGATCAAAGGGGTTGTTAGCTGGAAGATTGGGTAAAAATCAGTATTCGTGATAGTCAGTTGACCAATACGACAAAATAAAACCCACAGAGACAAACACTAGTCAGTAATCTAATCGTTTTCTCCCCATTAGGATATGTAATTCATAAAAGCAACATTGTTTTCAAAACTATGTATTTTTGTATAAAAGGTTGACTTCAATTTTATCTAAGAACACGATTTATGAGTCGAGCTAGTCCAAATTTCGAGTTAAATGGAATACAAATTAATATTTCTGTATTTAATACATATGAACAAGTTTTATATCCTTACTAATATGATAAAAGCGAAAGTGAGTCCATTTGTTACGCCTTCAAGCCTAAATGTCCAAACCGATTTTGATGAATTTTGTTACAGACATAGCTAGGAACTCTTTTTTTTTAATGACAAATGGGGGAAATTGGGAAGAAAAGGGGAGAGAACGATACATTTTTTTTTTCGATCATAACGCGGGTTAAAGTTAGCGTTAGCCCAATGTAACTATGCCACAAGAAGAAACTAGTTACCCTGGCTGGCGGCGACTTGCGTCTGGTCGCAGGAGTCGCCGATGGTCTCGGAGTCGGACGCCAGCACGTCGGTGCTCCAAGTGTCCGACATTATGCTGATAGTCTCGTCACCTTCCAGCAGCTTCTACATAAACCATTGAAACTATTAACTTACACAGAATTTTTCAAGAAATTAAAAAAATATCTTATTTGTACAGACGCCTGCACATCAAGCTTCTACAATCTGTCAGATTTCTTTGATAGATTTTCGACTTTATTTCTAGAGTGTTAAGGTTCAAGGTTCATTGGCAAAAATTGTCAGTTTCGGGTAGCTTGACCTGCAGGCGTCTGTACCTCAAAAGGAAAAACAGAACTCTTATATGAACACTTTGTTGTCTGTTTGTCTATCCGTCAAAACCCTTATGTCAAAAACGATATGGTGATACTAAACATACCTTAATCTCAAACTTGCAGAACTTATCCTCGATATCGTTCCTGGTCTGCTTGAGCAGTTTGTTCCCCTGCGTGTGCGCATGCGAGACGGGCGCGTGCAGCGGCAGGCGCCGCACGGCCGCGTCCACCGCGTCGCCGTCCGTCACCTGCGACGACGGCGTCTCGCGCCCCGAGATGTTCGGGCTGCCGCGACCGCTCACGTTTGCTGACACCTGACAAAACGACCACAATCCTTACTAATATTATAAAAGCGAAAGCGAGTTTCGTTACGCCTTTACGAATGAATTTTGGTACAGAGATAGTTGGGACCCGGAGACGAAAATAGGCAAATTAAAAAAAAAAGTTATAGTTAAGTTAAGTTATAGTTAAGTTATTGCCCTTTATGTTCCGGGGCCGCGGTATCTCTTTCAAACCCTTCAACTCGGCAGACGGTGGCCTGGCAGGCCCTTCTGCTTTGCTGACATCTCTTTGAGGTGTGCGTGGAACACTAATTAATTTATTTAGAAGGTTGAAGAGACATTGACGTGAAAACCATTACGACTGCAGTTTTTTAGGAAACTTTTTGTTTTATAATCCTTCTATAATATTATAAATGCGAACGTTTGTGAGGATGGATGTTTGTTACTCTTTCATGTCGAAACGGCTGAACCTGGAACAACACATAGGATACCTTTTTTTCAATCATCACGCGGGCTAAGCAGCGGGCACCAACTAGTCGACGATAAAAGAAAATGGTCTAAAACGATGTACTAAAATGTGTGTACGTACCCTGTAAGCGCTTCTTTATAACGGTTTTTACGTTAAAATTTGACTGAAATGGAAACGTTCATAGCATAAATCACAATAACTTACCATATCAGACAAGTTGTCATTCTGATCTTCAGTCTCAAGCTCTAAGCTTGATGTGACGCTGTGATTGGACGCAGCTTCCGATACCGCCTCCAAGTTATCTGACGTATTGCCCAGGGACACCTCATCATGAGACACTGAGAACCTGATAAATGAAAATCTAGTTTTATTACACTGTAAATAAGAGTCGTTTCTGCTGGATTCGCCAGAGGAGGCTAAACACCGAGAGTGCTGGAAAGGAATGGAAGACGCCTTTGTCCAGCAGTGGGATAGAACAAGCAAATTAAAAACAAATTGAATCATTGCCGGCAAATCTGACGGCACGGTTGGCGTAGCGGCTGAGCGATTGACTGCTGCGCTGCGTGTCGCGGGTTCGATTCTCGCACGGAACAAATATTTGTTAACGCACCCACGATAGATACAGGAGAAATTCCTAGTGTGCCAACAATTAAAAAAAAAAATTGTTTGTGAAGAGGGCTCTGAAAACCACATGGATATTTTGCTTGTCAGCTTCTTTTTGAGGAGTGCTACACACTTTTTAGGATCGACACTCAATTTGGCAGCATTTGTTGGGCAAAATCGACCCGAAGCAGTTACTACACATACAATCATGAAACTCTGTTCGGGATCTACCATAATACTACTAAATTGAGCGGCTTACTTCCGAACATTATCCTACTTATATTATAAATGCGAATGTTTGTGAGGATGTATGGATGTTTGTTGCTCTTTCACGTCAAAACGGTTGAACGGATCTTAATGAAATTTGGCACAGAGGTAGATTATAGTCTGGAATAACACAGGATGCTATTTTTTTATAACACGCGGGCAAAGCCGCGGGCGCCAGCTAGTATGTACATAATTTTCGATTTTGCCACAGTAACCAAACTATTCATGCCGATCCGAACGTGTGTATCACTACCACCGTAATAAATATCCTAATTGCATTAAAATATGAATGATATTTCAAATAATACATTGTTGGATGACTCCTCAAGAAGTTTTCAGGCATAACAGTTTTTAAAGATACAACCATAAGGTTCAAGATCCCATCATACCTGGTTCTCTTCTGCACGGGCGCACCCGGGCCTGCTACAGCGAGTGCTGATCCAGTATCATCTGCATCACCAGCTTCTGAGCCACCGTAGTAGCATTCTAGAACTTTCGATTCGGGGACTAGACCTGCAGGAAATATGGAAGACATAAGAATCAAATAATAGAATATATTTCAAGGATGTAGTCATCCGGGGTTGCGGGTTGTTCGAAAGAGATACCGCGGCCCCGGAACATAAAGGGCAAAAGAATGAAAATGGGTGGGTTTTAGTCAGTACAGCATTGATAGTACAAGGCTCAGGGCGGAGCGGGGACTCCCCCCCGCGCACCATCCACAGCGGGGGAAGTTATTTGATGATTTCACATCCGCAAAAAGAAGTAGTGTAGTCATGAGCCAGGATCGAGGATCGCCATTTCTAAATAGATTAGAAATACCGACGATCCCTACGCACATAGACATGTCGAAAATATCTTTTTTTTTATTGTCTCATTGGCTTTAGATTATCTATGCGCACATGCTGACATACGATTTTTATTTTTATTTAATTTATGTACCTTGGTTTAGAAAATATTTATTATTATTTTGAGGTTTTGAAAGCACTAATTATGCTATTTAAATCGAAATAAATTAGAAAAAGTGAAATAATATTTATTATTGCTCATAGAACTATTTCTAGGGAGTGTTGAACACAAATTACGCTCTCCTGTAAACTTTAGGTTTTTGACTTAACCTTATGTACGTAGGGACCGTCGATACATAAGACCAGGAACAATTAAAAGTACAAAGTTACCGTCAACCAATCAGCATGTTGTAAAACATAACATTTTACGTTGAACTAGAAATAATTATGAAATGCTCATAAATATGATTTAGATTTGAAAATGGAAAGGGCATCTACAGTACTTTCTCAAGTTATTATGCCTTGTGACAATGATCATTTTGTTTCTTGACATTCAAAGTGCCTGAAATGAATTAGTGCCTAATTGGAATAAATGCTTTGAGTTTATTTTTAGAGTATGTTTTTTGCCAGAAAGTACTTTTGCTTTACTATTTCTGGTTATATATTTTTTTAATCATTTTTTTTTGTTTTTTTGTAAACATATTAAATACTTAAGTTATAGAAGACCGAAGGGTGCTTCAAAAATTTGTTAAGCAGTACAAAAAATGTAACAGTAAATAAACATTTTGTATCTGTTATTTTTTCCAGTTCTGTAAACATAACAAATGTGTTATAGAAGAGCGAAGGGTGCTACAAAAATTTGTTAAACAGAACATAACTTGTAACACAAACATTTTGTATTTGTATTTTTGTACTGTCCATTTTTTACTATCTTATAAACTAACTAGCTGTGCCCCGGCATGCGTTGCTATGCAATTTTCTACCTTTCTACCTACCCTACCTTTTCTTTGCTATAAACGTCACGGAGCCCGAGACCTTTCCAACGAATGCAAAACCGTGGAAATCGGTTCGTGCGTTCTGGAGTTATAGCGTCAGGAAAGAAAACCCGGCTTATTTTTATATAGTAGATATATAAAATTCTCGTGTCACAATGTTCATTTCCATACTCCTTCGAAACGGCTCGACCGATTCTTATCAATTTTTTTATGCATATTCAGTAAGTCTGAGAATCGGCCAACATTTATTTTTCATACCCCTAAGTGAGCAGCGGGTGAAACCGCTGGGCACAGCTAGTGTTTGTCTAAAACCTTATAGCACAACGCAAACCCGATCCCCAACTCACCCACATAATCATGCTCTTCAACATTAGCTAGCTTGATAATCAGCACTTCCATATGCTCCGCACACCCATCCTCCCTGCTACTCCCATTCACCGGCTTGTCCTCAGCTGCAGAGGCTAATGAGGAGTTGGAACTGGCGCTGCGAGGGAGGCGAGGCCGCTGCACCTTGGCGAGGATGCTCTTCTTATTGGAGTGGCCGTTTTCAATGGGGGAGGGGGCGTCTTTGGATTCTGTGGGGGTTGATTGCCTGTGGGAATGTGGAGGTTTTAATTCATAATCATTTATTTGCTAATATGGGTAATTGCATACAGTTGTTAATGATATAGTACAGGTCAACCATATTAATGTCAGTTGTTTTCACAATTAAAAAAATAATATACGTATCTTAATTGAATATGACAAAGAATTAATTAGATCTTATAATTATGTATAGGAATATTAATAATTCGGGCGTCTCGCGAAATTGGGGTAAATTTGAGCAAGTTAGTCCTAGCCTAACGATACTTTGTGAATCCGAAAGATAAGCAAATGCAGTAGATCTAGCTGAAATTTATATTCGTGTTCGGGTAAAAAAAACTGGTTTTAGGAAAAAAAAACCGAATGCTTGGATCACTTTGTTGTCCGTCTGTCTGTCTGTGAAGACACTTTATCTCAGGAACGCGTGGAGGTATAGATTTGGAATTAAAACCATACACACAAGACTGTAGTTCTTTTGTGCTGTAAAAAATCACCCTCTAATGCCACGTTCCAATAAACAAAAACGATTCGTTTAACTTACGGATAGTTATATTTTGACATCAGTTCTATGAGACTTATGTCAAAATACAACTATACGTGAGCAAAACGAGTCGTTTTTGTTTATTGGAACGGGGCATAAGTCTACACAGTCAAAAGATATGGCTGTTAATGTCGCAAGTTTGTACGAAAACCTAGGTGCGCGGGGCCGACTTGCTTTTATTTTTTTTTCACTAGTTTTCACCCGCGGCTTCGCCCGCGTTAAATTTGGGGTAACACAGGTCTCCTTGCGCCTTACTGTTTTGTAATAGCAACGCTAAGTTTTCCATTTTCTTCCCTCTTTCTCCCTCACATCCCACTTTTTTTAAATAAAAATTAGCCTATGTCCGTCACCTGGTTCCCAACTATCTATGTATCAAAATTCATCACAATCGGTTTAACCATTAAAGCGTGAAGAGGTAACAAACAAACTCACTTTCGCTTTAATAATATTAGTAAGGATTTTAAAGGTTTATTTTATTTCCACCAGATAAAGTCCATGTCACAATTACCTGTAGTTGGTGAGGTCAGGCATCTTGCGCAGTAGATCGTGCAGCCGACTGCGGTAGTTGGGCTCCGTGGTCTGCAGCAAGGCAGCCAGGCGGTTTGCACAAGCCTCGCCGCTGCTAGAACTTTCACTGCTGGTTTCACTGCTACTACAAAATATTTCAATATTCATTCATAGTAAATAAATAAATAAATATCTTGGGACGACTCACACACGGCTATCTGATCCCAAGCTAAGCAGAGCTTGTGTTATGGTAACCAGACAACTGATATACATACTTATTTAATTTATAAATACATACATATTATAGATAAATCACACCCAGACACAGAACAAACATTCATGCTCATCACACAAAGTTGGTTCTGGGTGGGAATCGAACCCACGACCTCCGGCTCAGCAGTCAGGGCCACTTACCACTAGACC
Source organism: Ochropleura leucogaster (assembly GCA_958449745.1). NCBI lineage: Eukaryota > Metazoa > Arthropoda > Insecta > Lepidoptera > Noctuidae > Ochropleura > Ochropleura leucogaster. The sequence continues at coordinate 2,036,092 of OY288203.1, forward strand.
AACAGGCCCGTCTATAGTCCATAGTGTTTTGAATATTAGGAGCTCGTGGCTACATAATAGCAGCCGCTCAGTTCGATATTTAGGTTAAGCCGCGCTTGCCTAGGTTGGTCTGTGGATGGGTAACCACCCATTACATACCGAGTTTCCTCCGTGCCGCGGGAAGCGCGTTAATCTGTTGGTCCCGGCTGTCATGTAGATCTTTGACAGTCGTTACAGGTAGTCAGTGTCCCGAAAGTCTGACAACCAGTCTTACCAAAGGGTATCGTATTACCTAGTATTAAGTGGGTTATGGAGGTCACATAGGCAGTCGCTCCATGTAAAATACCGGTATTCAGCTGCATCTGGTAAGACTGGAAGCCGACCCCAACATAGTTGGGAAAAGGCTAAGCAGATGATGAGTGTTTTGAATATTAATTGGTATCGCAGAAGAGGAAGGCCAAAGAAACGATAGATGGACTGTGTGTAGGATGGTATCGCAAGCAAGGAGGTGATCGCAAATAACTGGGGTTAAGGGTAGAGTGGCTTGCTAGGGCTACCGCCTGTCGGGTTTGCGAAAGAGATACCGTGGCCCCGGAACGTAAAGGGCGATAGAAGCAACATGGGTGGGTTAGTCAGTACAAGTATGACACTCCGCCCAGAGGGAGAAGTTAAGTTAATTTCCCACCGGAAAAAAGGGCAGGAGAATGCTGATGATGAAGATGAATTTATACATCTGTATGTAATTACTAGCTGGCGCCCGCTCGCCCGCATGATAAAAAAAGTATCCTATGTGTTATTCTAAAGTATAATCTACCTTTGTGTTCAGTAGTTTTTTCGTGAAAGAGGATCAAACATACATCCATACAAACAAACTTTTACATTTATAATATTAGTAGGACAAGTGTGTCTTTTGCGGCCCTTTGATACTTTAAGTAAGATGTTCCGAGACTTCGAAAACTTTGAACTATTACACCTGCGCCAATCGTCACTCGCAGCTAACATCCGACCCGTCATAAAGTTCGAACCGAACATCATTAAAAAGTTCCCCTACCTTAGTGCTGCGGCTTCAGGGACGGCTCCGCTGGACGACTGTTCGTCAGCTGACGTCACGCTGGGCGTGTTGTTGTTCAATTTCGATGAAATGCGCTTCAGGAACGATATCTATAACAAAAAAATACGTTTTTAGGTTGGTTTTGATAAAGCAATGTTGAGAAGTATTATCTTTACTAATGTTATAAAAGCGAAAGTGAGTTTGTTTATTGCGTCTTCACGCCTAAATGGTTAAACCGATTTTAAATGGATGGTATTTAAAAGTACTTCAATTTATTCCCATTTCGTTTACCTAATTTTGCCTGTGTTGCACCAAATATACTGAATGTGCACCAAAATATGTTAATTAAAATATGTCATAACGAGCATCAGGAAAAAGACAGCACTACAATAAAAAAGTGTTATATCTTTATCCATTTTCTATTAATGCAAGTCGTTATAGGGGGTCGCAGTTTTAACCTAACCTAACCTACGCATTTTTTTAGCATTCAGGAAAGAATATTTGGTGCACGATCAGTATTTTTAGTGAACACAATTTTTTTTCCCATTTTAAATTTTGGTACGATAGTTGGGACCCAGGAGACGGACATAGGCGTCTCTTTTTAGAGTAGGATATGAGGGAGGGAGAAAGAGGGAAGAAAAGAGAAAACTTAGCTTTGCTATTACAAATCAATAAGGCAAAAAAAAACTGCAGGTAGCATGTACCTGCAAAGGAAAGGGGAACTGTGTTAACCTGAAATTTAACGCGAGCGAAGCCGCGGGCAAAAGCTGTAAGGAACCATTATAAGATCACTTTGTTGTATGTCTGTCTCTGTCAAGACCCTTTAACTCGGGAACGCGTGGAGGGATCGAGTTGGAATTGAAACTATATACTCGTCTGTGGTCCAATTGTGCTGAAAATATGGCCGACGATAAATGGACTGTGTGTAGGATGGTATCGCAAGAAAGGAGGTGATCGATGGAATGACGAGTATAAGAAGAGTGTGGAAGAAGAAATGCTGCGCTGACCCCAAATAACTGGGGTTAAGGGTAGAGTGGCTTGCTAGGGCTACCGCCTGTCGGGTTTGCGAAAGAGATAACGCGGCGTTTAATTCGCAAGTTTGTACGGAGCCAGCCCTTGGTGCGCGAGTTTGACTCGCCCTTGTTGTTGTTTTTTTTTTTTTACTGTGTCTTGCTATTGCAATCTGTATCGGAAACATTCAGCAATACGTATGTAATAATGTATGGTGTGTGAGGTACAGGTCCAGTGACATGCCCTCTTAAATAGTGTTTTAAATTAAATCTTGAGGAGTTCTCTTCTTTAGTCTCCTAGTACTTGGACGTATGTCGTCCATAAGGTGGTGTGTCAATATGTTAGGGTGCAGTTGCAGTCTGTCTTTATATTTTGTGGCTCTCTCCTTTATTTCTTCTTTAACGGTTATGATGCCAAGCTCTCGGTGAAGTCTTTCGTTAGTGACATACCATGGTGCGTCTACTATCAGCCTTAGCATTTTTGATTGAAACCTTTGTAGAATTTATAGGTTGGAGTTGGCAGCTGTGCCCCATAGCTGTATTCCGTATGTCCATATTGGCTTTTTGGCTGGTTTTTTTTTTTAAGAATATAGAAAAAACATTTTTACGCAATATTTTTTATTATTTATTTGATTATGGACGTTTTCTTTCTAGGATACTGTGACGTGTCTAAGTATTGAAGTCTTGTCGTTAGTTGATATGACGTCACTCTCACCAGTAGCTGCGCATCCTGCGGCGTGAAGAGCGCGACGCACGTGTGCAGATGCGCGTCCGTGGCGATGCGCGGCGTCTCGGCGTGCGCGTGCGGCGCAGCGGGCGCGGCTGCGCATGACCACGCTTCGCTCGCTACGTTCTCTATGAGCGTCCACACACAAGAGCGCTCGAACTTCAGGTACACGTCGCGGACTTTTGCGTCCACCTGTATAGAGAATAGTCACTGTTATAAAAATAAATGATCAAACCATCCCCCCCCACCCCCTTCTTGGGCTGGAGGCCTTAAATTCCAGGCACTCACAGGATAGTCCGGTTGAACAGTTAACAACATTAAAGATTCACCTCCAAAATGCCATTAAAAAAAATGTTTAGCCCAAAGTTGTTTTCTTCTGAGGATAGCCACGCCAACAGGCATGAGACCCGTCATTGTCAGGAGGAGGCTGATCCAAGTAATGAGCTTGCCACATTTAGTGGAATCCTGAGTCCTATACCAGGTCATCAGTCCATAATTTTTTTTGCATGGGTCTATAAGAAATTCAAATCAATTTACAGACATTAATCTTACTAATATTATAAATGCGAATGTTTGTGAGGATTGGATGGATGTATGGATGTTTGTTACTCTTTCACCTCAAAACGGCAGAAGGGATATTGATGAAATTGGCACAGAGGTAGATTATGGTCTGGAATAACACATAGGATACTTTTTTTTCGATATCAACTGGGCGAAGTCGCGGGCGCCAGCTTCTATCACATAAAACATCGTGACGGAATCAAGACGTATAAATAATATAGGTTTGAAATCATCAACCCGTCTTGAGTAAGCGTGGTGATCAATGCCTTGTCTACAGTACGGCCAACGAGAAGCGATACGAAAGGTCATTAACCTAAAGAACAACTGTGGCGTTGACAATCTAATATTTAGCTCTTTCCATCTTGTGCCTTTGTCGTAATGTCTCGTTCTCCCGGCAAAAACATGACAACGTTAAGACGGGTTCGCCAACATTCGGGCGGCCATTTTAGATGGGTTTTGCTTACATTTGGTATCGCTTCTACGGCCAACCGTACTGTATTTGAGAAGAAGCTTTTATCTAGCAGTAGGACAGTAATAGGCTAATATTATTATTTAGGTTGCATCCTAACTAGTATCAAAGACTGTCAATACTTGATGGAAAAATGTCATATGAAGTATCTTACCTCCTGGTACTTGGCGAGGCACAGCATCTGGATGATCTGCGCGATCTGTATGAGGTTAAAGCGCGCGATGTACGACACCGGCACCTCCACCACGCCGTGCGCCTCGGGGTTCACGATGCCCGGGCATATGAAGTGGTTCAGCACCAGGTCTGTGCATATCGCGTGGAGCTCTCGATCAGATGTTCTGGAGACGAAATACAAAGTTACAGGCCTTATGTTTAACTGAGACGGTAACTAAAGAGGTTCTGACGAGTTCTAAAAGCTGCCAGTCCTACCATGCCGAGCAGCTACTTCATGGCAAACAAAGACACAGATAAGCAGTTGGTCTTTACTGGCAAACATTTTTGAACGTGGATAAAAAAAAAGTTTTATGTAAAATATAAAATTGACTTCCAAAAAAAAATCTAAATAGTGGAAAATAACTTTACTTCCGAAAGTCGGTGGCAAAAATTTTTAGGAAAACTTAAAGTTATTTTCCACTTTATTGTTTTTTTGGCATTAATTCATTCAAAATTTGTCTTAGGGCAGTAAAATACAAAAAGCAGCTGGCCAATAAAAAGTACGGAGTACATAATATTTATATTATTAAAAAGTTTTTAAACAATCCCATACCTGGAATGTTGCTTCAACAAGTGCACCATCTGCTGTACAATCCAGGCAATAGTTGCGGGGAAGTTTGGCCAGTGCTCCCTCAGCGAGACGATAAACTTGCTGGTCAGGTTGTACAGTGACTGGATCGTCCATTTGCGGTAGCGAGCCACTTTAGCTGCGTATTCCTGGCTGTTCGGCTGACCGAACTTCTTGGCGCGGTCGGCTGGGGAGAATCTGTGGAGTTTCGAAAGATTTAACACGTATTTAGTAGATGCAACACACATGTTTGTGTTGGAATTGTATTTGGCACAACCGGTCGCTGGGAGTTTGGGAAGTAGTCAGCCCGCTTAGCTGTAATCGTGCTGAGCTGACCGGATCATGATTCAACGGTGTTAAATGCTTAATGGAGGTTGCGGATCCACACTGGCTGAATGTGTGCTTTAATTAATTTATAAGTTACAAGCTTTTGCCCGCGACTTCGTCCGCGTGGATTAATAGTTCCCGTTCCCGGGGGATTTCCGGGATGAAAACTATCCTACGTCGTTTCTCGGGTCCCAGACTATTTCTGTACCAAATTTCATTGAAATCGGTTCAGTGGTTTAGGCGTGAAGAAGAGACAGACGGACAGAGTTACTTTCGCATTTATAATATTAGTACGGTTTTTTTTTATAAATAGATTTGAAAAGGCTATCTACTCTTGCTGTCTTAAATTTGTTTTCCCTTAAAAAAAAAGCATTGTAACGCACGCCAAGCACAGCTAGTCTGTTATGAGGGTAATACAAATAAAATCAAAACATGAAATGAGGCACTCTCTACCTGTATAAATTAAGACAAACTCTTTCCTTCAATTGAAACGCAGGTGCAAACTTAGAATATCCTGGAACTTAGTGCAAAACCGCGCATGCGTGTGATCGATTACCTTGCAAATAACAATAGATGCTCTCAAATATGGGACAAGGACTTCTAAAATGCAGATCATTGTTGAAGCTAAGACCTATAAAGGCCATTTTTACAATAAGGTCATCATAGTAATTAATGTTATAGCCTCTTGCATCTGCCCTACATAGTATTTTCTCTAGCTGTGTTAAGGTCGGCTTCGTGTGACTAAAAGAGTGATGGATCTGAATGTTGATGGACGGAGAGCGAGAGGAAGGCCAAAGAAAAGATGGATCGATTGTATAAAAATGATATGAAGGAGAAAGGAGTAAATGATGCCGTGATGTCTGATAGGGGGAATGGAAGAAGAAAACTTGTTGCGCCGACCCCCAAATAGAATGGGACAGGGCAGGAAAATGATTATGATGTTAAGGTGATGTATCCATGGTTTTGTAAAATATTATGATTTAAAAGAGTGTCCATGGAGTTACTTGCCCATTCTTCTCCATAGAGATCTACGCTTTGGAATGGGCAACTACAACTACATTACTTTCACAAGTTATTATGTCTTGTGACTGGGACTGTAGCAGCATCTTTTGTTTTTGTTTTCATGACATTCAAAACTGCCTGTAATGGTCTAATTGAAATAAATTATTTGATTGATTGATTGGTCGGCTTTTAGTCGAATCCCATTCAGCTCAATACTTGCTTACATGGACTGCTTCCAGTCTTACCGAATGTACCTCAGAACCAGTATTTTACCTGAAGCGACTGTCTATATTTGAGCTCCACAACGCAATTAATACTGTGTACTACGATACTTCTTGGTAAGACTGATTGAGACTTTCGAGATTCGGGTTCCCAAACCGACTGTCGGAGATCTGAAAGCCGGGACTACCTGCTTAAGTTGCTTTCTGAGGCACGGAGCGATGTCGGTATATAATGGATGGTCTCCCATCCGCAAACCGTCATCGTCAAGCGTTGCTTAACGTTGGAGATCAACCCGTGTGGCTATAGACTATAATAGTCCATTTAGTAAGATAAATATATGACGTCTAGACGATATAATAATTTAGGAAAGTTGCCCAAAAGAAGACACGTGTATGTTTGACAAGTACAGCACAATAACATGTGTCTTCAATATTACATATTTGCGATTATTGTTCTACTAGCTTTTGCTCGCGACTTAGTCCGAGCATAGTTATTTTGGGCTAACGCTAACTTTAACCAGCGTAAATGTTGAAAAAAGTAACTTTCGCTCCCCTTTTCTCATTTTTTTTTAAAACAGCCTATGTTCGTCTCCAGGGTCCCAACTATATCTGTACCAAAATTCATCAAAATCGGTTCAGCCATTTAGGCGTGAAAACGTAACAAAAAATCTCACTTTCGCTTTTATAATATTAATAAGGATTATCACTTTTCACTGTTTTCGGTGAAGAAAACATGTATATCAATTTAATATAAACGCCTATAAAGCACCTTTTTAATGCAGCCCTGAATCTATCTACCTACTGCATTTAAATATTTAAAGACAATTGCTCCGATCGATACTAGTTGCCAATACAAGCACTAATAGTCTAGCCATCTGTTTCTTCGGTCTTTATCGACTTAAAGTTTTGTAAATAATTAATAGACTTGTCCATTCTAGAAAGGAACTGTTTCCAGAAAGATCGATGCAATGATGTTTGCAAGAAAGTCATTTGTAGTTTAAAAAGTGGGTAACGTTTTTAAAAAAACATTACACATTAGGAATTTCTCCTGTATCGTGGGTGCGTTTACAGACATTTAAACACACATACACAAACTGCCAGACCTGAAACAACTATCTTGAGGTCAAACAAATATTTGTTCCGTGCGGGAAGTAGCAGCAGTACATAACAGTACGGAACACTAACTACAGTCGACATGGCAAAAAAATCAGAGGCCATAGGTTCGAACTCAAGACTTAGGACTTGAGAGTGATAATACTAGGCTATCATTGCATAATGTCCCTAGTAATGGCGAAGGGCGGGGCATTTTTGTGGGACTGCCTATGTGACGTTCAAAACTGCTGATTATCAGCCTAATTTGAATAAAATGACTTTTGATTTTGTATGGGGCGAATCTGGTACAAATCTAGGCTATGACTGAGAAATTCTTGAAGGAAAATCTTAATAATACTTCGCCCGACCGCAAATTCGAACCAAGAACTTCATGCTTGGCTGTAGCACTTGAGACCAAGGCAAACTATGTTCAGATAATTATCATTATAATATGTTCAATGATTTTCCTCGTAGATGAGTGATGTACGTGCCCAGATATCATAAAAACAAGTTTGTACTAAAAAATAACAATGATCGACACGTCTGATCTCGCACTACTCCGTAAATATTTACATTATAAATAACAATTCACACCTTTTGCATCATGTTTTCAAAACAATGTATGTTTAAGACACAGGTCTATTTTCAACTTTAACTCTTTTAATAAAGGTTTAAATTCGAATAAATTAAACAACAATTTCAGCTGATGGCTGAGTGGGTATGGTTGAGACAACGATTCTCAATTCTAAGGCTAATGTATAGAGTTTAAATTCGCATCACTGAAGGACGAAGGATCGACTGGTGCAACCCATATGTAACAGTTTCGGGACTATTAAATCTCGATGATGCATAACAGAGATTTATAAATCCGAATAACATTTAAGCCCGCCTAGGCATGTTTTTGAGAGAGAGCTCTTAAGAATCTGTTGTTTAAGGTTTTTAGTTATAAAAGAATAAGGATATGACATTCAGCGACCACAAATTTAAAACCAGTTTATGCGGATCTCTCATTGTACTTGAAATCTATGGTGTACGATCCGTTGTTGAGAGAGCAGCATAAACTGGTTTTGTATAGGTTGATGTGTTGTGTGTACATCAAGTCTGTGGCCCCTTTGTGCTGTGAAAATTAAACCTCTAAAGCTCTATGCTGTCGGAACCCTCGGTTTTTTTTTAAATTGGAATGGAATTCTTAGATTATAATCTATACTAATATTATAAAGCTGAAGAGTTTGTTTGTTTGTTTGAACGCGCTAATCTCAGGAACTACTGGTTGGAATTGGAAAATTCTTTTCGTGTTGGATAGTCCATTTCTTGAGGAAGGCTATAGGCTATATAACATCACGCTACGACCAACAGGTGCTGAGCAGCGCGGGTGAAACCGTGGGGAACAGCTAGTATTATCATAATTGTATATGATTTTAATTTCAACTCGATACACCTCCACGCGTTCCCGAGTTAAAAGGTCTTAACAGACCGACAGACGGACAACAAAGTCATCCAATAAGGGTTCTATTTTTTCGTTCTGAGGTACAGAACCCTAAAAACATAAAAAGAATATTCTGCCACAAGCGAGTTGGCAACTGTGAAACTAATGGCGCAAGAATAACCAAGTCCAAACCCGTCATTGGTTGAACATCTGGGGCCTTTTTTTTTTTTTTTTTTTTTTTCGGGTGGGAAATCATCCAATGACTTCCCCCGCTCTGGGTGGAGCGGGGGGGCATGTCAGACTTGTACTGACTAAAACCCACCCATGTTTCTTCTATTGCCCTTTACGTTCCGAGGCCGCGGTATCTCTTTCGAACAACCCGCAACCCCGGCAGGCAGAACATCTGGGGCCTTAGTCTGCTATTACAATAGTGTCAGAATGGTCGATCACTGATCGCATAATGGTTGATTTTGACAAGTTTAGTATGTAGTAGATTACCAAACTTGTCAAAATTAACCATTATGCGATCAGTGATCGACCATTCTGACACTATTGTAATAGCAGACTATAATAAGGCCCCTGTTAGAGCGTGTATTCTGAAAGTTGGCAATGCCGTGATATCTGTCAAATATATCGCTATTATGATGAGTTTCTTTAGTTTCACCGGATGAAAGTTAAATATGACTTTGTTGTGCACTAAACTATTTATTATGAATTGAAAAACAAAACTAGTATCGTTGCACTGATAATTAAAATTTAGTTGTAGGTGTATAAAAAGCACTTGGAAATCTTTCTGTTTTTTTCTAAATAGGTACTTAGAACTGTTACAACACCTAACCTTATTCAGAGTTACATTTGCAATAGTTACTTAACCAATATTTTAGTGTGCAACACAGAGCAATATTTCGTAATTTCATTTAATAGTATTGATTAAACAATTAAAAATAGCGAAAAACTTGACAGATATGTCCACGGTTGCCAACTTTCAGAATACATACTTTTAATGTAATTATTTATTTTAAAATAGCTTGATCTTATTGGTCGGATGAGAAATAGCTACAGTGGCGCCATCTACGATAAGTTTTGAACAGTCTTTCCCATTTCACTTACCTCTCCATAGCTTTATCAGGATCAATGTCTAAGCAGAACTTGTGGTCCACGGTTGCCAACTTTCAGAATACACATTTTAAATGTAATTCTATACTTTAAAATAGCTTAATCTTATTGGTCAGATGAGAACTAGCAACAGTGACGCCATCTACTATAAGTTTTGAACAGTCTTTCTGATTTCACTTACCTCTCCATAGCTTTATCAGGATCAATGTCGAGGAAGAACTCGTCTTCGTGCAGGACAGCCATCACCGGGTTCTGTAGGGCTGCGATCAGGAACTGGCGCGCCGGAGTATGACCGTCGCGGTACACTGCGTACAGGGATGACAGGGCGCATTTACCTGTGCGGAATAACCTGAGGAATTAAAGTTAAATTAAATTGTGAAACAAATGTCTATAATTAGTGTTAGGAATAACTTTGTAAAAATCCTTACTAATATTATAAAAGCGAAAGTAAGTTTGTTACCTCTTCGCGCTTTAATGGCTAAACCGAAATGATGAATTTTGGTATAGTTGGGAACCAGGAGGCGGATATAGGATATTTTAAAAAAAAGTGGGATGTAAGGGAGAAAGACGGAAGAAAAGGGAAAACTTAGCGTTGCTATTAAAAATCATACATAAGTACATAGGTATATACTTACTTTCTAGGGTCACCAGAAGTGGCCATCTGATGCTTGATAAGCGACCTCACGACCGCCAGGAACCTGGTCCTGTCGGAAGCAGAGCGACAGCTGCCGTACAGCCCTGAGACCAGAGCTGAAGGTAGACTGGGCGGGATGTGGTCTTCGCCCAGGAGTAGACAAAGGGAGACCAGGTGTGGGGACTCGCGAAGCCATCCTAGAAGCTCGCCCAGCGCTGTCGCTTCCTGTTAAAGAAGAGTGAGGTAAATATTAGATGGTAAAAAATTAAAATCATCTTTTCCTGCTCTTATTCCATACTAGCTTCCGCCCGCGACTTCGCTCGCGTGGCATAGTTACTTTAAAAAAAAAACTTTCTCTCCCTTTTTCTTACTTTTTTTTAAGCTACGTCCATCTCCAGGGTCCCAACTAAGTATCTCTGTACTAAAATTCATCAAAATCGGTTTGGACATTTAGGCGTGAAAACGTAACAAACAAACTCACTTTTGCTTTATAATATTAGTGAGGATTAGTTGCTTGGGATGGTCCCAACACACGCTTTTGTGGTTTTTGCTAATCTTTTGTCATTTACTCTGACTAAGCTTGATTTTAGCACTTTTATAACTGCAAATTACATTGGACGGTTCTTCAAAACACCCTGTGTTTACCACTTCTTCGTGCTTGAGAGGGGTAGAGAAGATGTGACGAAACTGACACCCCAGTAAGTTAGAAGGAAGGACATATTTGGGCCGGTTGATGATAATCACCCGGAGCACCTAATCTTTTAGAAAGTTATATGTAAACGTAGTGTATGATGTGTGTAGTGTTGCGTGTGTCTGTGTGTGTTTATGTGTGTGTGTGTATGAAATTTAAATGTTATTTGCGAGTAGATCTGCATTTTTGTTTTTCTCTTGTGTTTAGGATCAATCAAAATTGAATCTGTCTAGAACTGAGTTAATTAATTTAGCGCCTGCAGTAGCGTTCGTTAACTCTTGTAATGAACAAACTACAGGACACGTAGGCCTCCAAACATTCATTTAGCCGGACAAAAAACTCTATTTTCTCCTTCTAAAATGTCTCTTACTTTTGCAACATTTCTAAGTACTCTGTGATATAATCACTCAAAGAATTCCATTGTTTTCACAAGCATTAGTATTGACCTCAAAGTCACATTAAAATAAATAAATGCCGATTACAATACTATGCATATTGTTATTACAAAGTAGCTACAACGTTATGAATGCAGTTCCCTGTTTTCTCTTGACCTACGACAATTACGGACCGGAGGCGGCAGGTCACAGTGTCACAGCGCATGCCCCAATTATGACGTCCCTCCCGTTTTGTGAATGTGTCCCCGAGGTAATATTTTTATTGATACACTCTCGGAAGTGCACCATCTTTTGGTTACGCTTTGTCAACATTCGTTTGTGAAAAAGGGAGATTCTAATAGAGGTCGATCTGCTCAGAAATTTTGGGAGATATAAAATCTAATTCGATTTTTTTACGATTTCAAAATCTTCAGTAAGACCTGGCTGTGGACACGGGACACTGACAAATAATTTAGTCGATTATCTGTTAGAATCTGGAGCCGTGTCTGCAATTTGTCCGTACCGACTTGAACGGACCCTAAGATTTTGAAGATAGAACCGGCACAGCGTTGTCCATAAAAAAAAAAACAATGTGTAAATCAAGGTTTAAAAGCAGAATGTCGAAGTTCTGGCCCTCATGGTGATTTAGGACAAAGTCCAGTCAATAATGTGCATAATGACAAGGCATTTGGAATTGCTAAACAGTAACTTGTATTTAGCAAGTCTATTTGTTACGAGTTACCGTATAACGCGAATACTTTTTGTAATCGTCGGTCAACATAATTGTTTAGAATGAATTCGAATATATAATTGTTTTGTGCATCGAGTGGTTTATTGTACTGATCTCAGACCCCTCTTCCATTGTTTTTAATCAAATAAAATGAAAGAGTGTCAAACTATGTATTACTGACTAAAACTCAAACAGACCAGCTACCATGACGTCTTAAAGCAGAACTTATTCCACTGAGGGAAAGAGACAGAGCTATACAGGGTGTGCAGCACCATCTCTTTCTCACACAGGGATAAGAACTGCTATAAGATGTCATGGTAACCCTACAGGTTCCTTTTTTGAACTTTGCGTTCCGGGGCCGCGGTATCTCTTTCGGACAACCGCAACCCGGGCAGAATGCCCTAGTATTTGCTTTGCTGTCTTTCCTGAACAAGAGATGAGATCTTGAGGAATAAACTTTTGTTTAAAAAAGTAAATAGTTGTGGTCCTGCTGTCAATTCGACCATCAGAGCCGATTTAATTCTAACTACAAACTGAAATCCCACTAGAAATGTATGAAGTGCCGGTAATTCGTTTGCATGTTTGCAATAATCTAGGACTTAGTCCAGGAAGAAACTTTAAGAACTACAAACTAAAATCAGTTTTGTATAGTTTTGGCTCTACTGATAAACTTTTTTTTTTACTCTTTTATTTGATTGGAGGCTTTTATCCTCAAAGGCAAGTCAGCCTCATCATAACTTTAACTAAATTTTAAACTAAACTACACACTTATGATACAACTAATTAATCCATTAATCTACACTAAACAAATCAGCAAGGAGAATTGCTATTTCCAGTGAGGGTTGTGCTAAAATTTGAACATAAATGAACCAATATCATATTCTTTTAATTTTAAACTTGACCTATGCAGAAAGTACACACAATGAATACACCTTTTAGAGCTCATAATTCTCACTAGTCATAATACCCTGCCAATGCTTCCTGTTGCCGTAGGTCAATAAAGGGATTGTTGCGTATGCGCATGTATTGTTTATGATACAGGTTAGTTAGCATTAGCACGTTACTAGAAAGGTTGTTGAACTTGCGTACTTGTCCTGAGCTTGGTCAAAAGGTTACGTCGCGATAGTGTAGCCAAATCTAAGTCGTGATTGTGTTAAGTGGCCCAAGGTATTTGCGATAAGAGTGGTCAGAATTTGTCGGAAAGCAGTATCTGACTATAAATGGCTTGTATAGAACGATACTCAAACAAAGATTGCGCCTTGAGCATTGTTTTAAAGCTACTCGTAAGATTAATAACTGATATTTTTCGACTACATAGACTTAGAAGGTAGATGATGATGTATATAGTTTTTGGAACGAAGTTCCTTATCGCGCGTTGTGAAAGGGGGCTAGACGGAAAAATTCTTACGAAAAGTTGTCATGACACTTTTTGCTATAGTAAGCTATTGTAAACTGTGCGGCGTCGCATGTTTCTCTGTCTGTCTCTCTCTTATAGAAAGCAAGCCAGATATTTTCATGTCTATAGGAACTTCGTTCCATCCGAGTGTCCCTTGTTATGTCTACTCGATGCCTCCGCACGTTTCCGAGATAAAGGGTATTGACAGACGTACAGACGCACAACAAAGTAATTCTATAAGGGTTCTATTTTATTTCTTTGATAAACGGAATCATAAAACTCTACCAAAAGCTGGAATTCTGGCTTTTGGTATAGTTTCATCATCATCATCAACCTTCAAGTCTATGTATTCGAAAAATATGTCAATTTATCTTTATGTACGGAACCTCGGGCGCGAGTCCGAATCGCACTTTTTTTCTGTAATACGAGTTTAAATCAGATCTCCGTCGTATAAATTTTGTCTTTTCACATTGCAAATCTCTTATCAGAGGCAGTTCAATGTCGTTTACTGCTTACATAGGATACTGCATTTACTGCATTACAATCGGGTAAACACATTGAGGTTACATAATATAAGCATCACGTTAACTCTTGGTTATAGACAAAATTGCATAAAGAAGAAAACTCGCTGAAATTCATGATGATGATTCATTTTCTGATCAGTAGTGTTTCATGTTCTATTGTCTTGCTTCATTTTCCTTTTAAATATTCGTAATGGTGGCGAATTGGCTACTTCCTCGGTTTCAAGTGCATTGTCCGTATTGAAGCTTAGTCACAAATCAATTTCGTGTGTGGTTTACAGTTAGTTGTTCCAAGTCTGTCCGTGTGTGTCAGTTTAAATATTTGTTTTTTGCACGATTCAGGGAAAATTCCAAGAAAAAAAAATCTAAGAAAGAAAGAAGAAGGGGGCAACGTTCCATAAAGAGGAAAAAAGAAAAGAGCGAGATTATTGAGTTGTCAAATGTGAAAAGGGGCGAAAACGTTTCGGAATGGGGTAATTGCGTAACTGAAGGTGCAACATGGGTAGATAAGCGTAACCGACGAGCTGGTCAAATTTTCTCGTCTTCGCTGCAAGGACCAGAAAATACGTTTCCATTTCTACAACAACTTTCGAACAATGGCCCACCAGACACACCCGTCTGGTCTGAAGGTTCTGCCTTTCTATCGAGGATGAACAACTTAACACCCCATAGATATGAATCTACACCAAATTCGTCGGATCTACAAACCGCTTGCGCGATAATGTGACGCAGTGTTTTGGCTGAATGATGATGATCATTATCTATAGAATACTAAATACAGCATACATTTTTCCTATTTCGTGTATTAAAATATTTTTTTACCAATTCTTTGTGAAGGAGTGGACATTGTGGGCCTTGTAGATTCCAAGACGCTTGTTAACTTCTTATCTTATTTTACGTTTTGTAAAGTAAGCAATGACTTATTGTCGGGCCTACGTTGTCCTCTCAGAATTAAGTACTAACGCTGTAACAACAACATTGTAAAACCAAACAATTTTAAAAGAGTTACCATGGAGTTTCTTGCCGGTTCTTCTCCATAAGGAATGACCAACGTGCACCTTTTCTCGACAGTTAAGTGCCAATGTAGACGTATGTAAAATAAAAATATTTTGATTGATTGATTGAGCATAATTTCCGCATTCTGTTTTTGCTATCTATTTGATAAGAGTGTATCGCAGATGACGTTATTACGTCCCACGTCATTGGGGGCGGGCTATCGTCCTTTACAAACAGCTGTAGAGTAATATTATTCCAGGGAAACCGCAGTGATAACATTCTTTATCATAACAGGCGGTAGGACTTAAGTATCTATCGGCACTCGGCACATCGTCGAATTTTGTTAAACAGTTTAGGCTGTAGAGCTTGCCAAAGAATTAGACATACATACATACCAATAATTTTAATATTTCTAAGATACAAACGCTCGAAAAACATAACGCTCTTTTTTGCAGTCGGGTACAGCCAGTACAGTACATTACAGTCATAAAATTTAAATTTGAATAGGGTTGTCATTATTAATAAGGAAAGTAACATATAAGGTTAACTTTCCTTGGTTTTCCCTTTTTAAGGCAATGACGTTAATGAAATGGCTATCAAATTCATGATGAATCCTTGCTTACAGCAATGAATACCTACATTGGTCAAAAACCAATTTCATTGTAAACCAATACACCTAATTTCCTGTAAGTACACCACATTATCCTTTACAATGTCAGTGCCATAGAATAAAAAAGCGACAGAGAAGCGAACCTCATGGTATGGACATGTAATGAGAAGAGATGAAGCACTTGTGACTAAAAGAGTGATGGATCTGAATGTTGATGGACAGAGACCGAGAGGAAGGCCCAAGAAAAGCTAGATGGATTGTGTAAGAAATGATATGAAGGAGAAAGGAGTAAATGATTCCGTGACGTCTGATAGGGGAGAATCGAAGAAAACGTGTTGCGCCGACCCCAAATAGAAACTCATGACCAAGAAGATACTCATGGACTGCTAAAATAATGAGCAACCTTGCCACGAGCTTATTATGAACATTGATTGTTTTTCAAACCCTACAAATCGTAAAGGTGGAGTCCAACAGAGGGGCCCTCATATTGCATGGGACTGCTACATTACTGGCCAAATGTGGGTTTACTTATAGATATAGGTACCTCTGCCTAATTATTTGGACATCAGACGGGCCTGCCAAGGCCACCGCCTACCGAGGTTGCGAGTTGTTCGAAAGAGATACCACGGCCCCGGAACATAAAGAAAAATAGGTAGGTTTTAATCAGTAAAAGCCTGAAATTTCCCCCTCTCCGCCCAGAGCGGTGGCTGTCATTTGATGATTTCCAATCCCAAAAAAAAATAACAGTTTTATCAGAAGTCCTGCAGTGTTGTGTATGTTCCAATTGGTCGTTGGCCCGAACTCGATTGCCTTAGTAATTCGGACTAACGATCGTAATGGTGTTGAGTACGTCTGTCGGGCTTGTTCGGATTAATGGTTTGATTTCATTCGGATTACTCATTGATTAGTATAATAAATGCCTCCGGTGCCGAATAGGAATTCGGCACCCGAAACGAGGTATCGAAAAATTTAACGTGCCGTGGAATCAAGTCTAAATCTTAGACCTAACTGTTAGGTTTGGAAAAATTGGTTGAAAAAACCGCTTGGGCTATGAACTACGTTAAAACCAAACTAAAAAAAAAACACACCGGCCGAATTGATAACCGCCTCCTTTTTGGGAAGTCGGTTAAAAAAAGTTTCATTAGCTTTTCCGAAAAGTCCTAAAACTCCGGCATCAAGAATACGGTCAGAGCAGGAGTTTCACATCTACACCTTCTTTATTCTATGACCGTACCACTCAATCCCATTCACCGACGACGTAGTTACTACGTCAACTCGTCATATGTGAACACAGACAAAGGCTTGTTACTACAGTACATGGTAATGTACACTATTGTTTTTCATACACTATGTGTGACTAGAGGCAACAAGTATTATGACAATGAGATAAGTACACCCACATGTCGGTTATTGTCTGTTTCCTGATCCACTTTCACTGCGCTGTGATTGGAAAATTGTATGTTAATTATTATGATAACAATTGTTTTTGTTTCCTTGGCATAGAAGTTGTAGAAAGGTGTCTGATAAGATGATGAGTATTAGAGATGTATGGAAGAAGATCAAACGCTGTGTCAACTCCATAAATTGGGATAAAGGCAGCAGAATGGATAATGAGATATTGGAGAGATGTCATAGCCAGCAATGTCTAGTAGTATGTAGTCACTTCATGATGGATAAATAGATTTTGATAGCTCACAGAGGAACACAGATGTTAGGCAATATAGTAATATATATTTATATGGTGTATAAATGGCAGGTGTAGGTAGCTTATTATGTCATATTGTACACATTTGCTTATCCTTGTGAATATATTCTGATACAAAAATTTTATGACTAACTTTCAGTTTTATATTTAGGTCATTGTACTGTAATGAGTAATAATAAGAGACACGCATATGTAAACCTTTTTCTCATAAGGGTAGACTTAAGCCACACAACACCACCTGCTAGAATTCTTTGACCCTTTTCTTTAGTAAGATATTTTACTAAATGACAATACAAGTGTCTATTACTTTTATTAAATTGATAAATTACATTTAAATACTATTACTACTAGTCGAGTAGTTGGGTACCAAAAACCGGCCTCATCTAATTTTTAAAAAAAGACAGTTATATGTGTTTGTGAAAACTTACTTGCAAAATAAACATCATTTATCATTGCCAAATCAATTAATAACCATTTTTGTAAGATATAAAAAACAATACATATTCAAATGTCATGATCCTCATGTACAATTATCAATTAATTAATTCTGAATGTTTTCTGTTGCTTTTTAGCATTAAATTAGGTTTTAACATCCGCCAAAAATTACTTGGACGAGGAATTAGATTTCAATATTTTAACAAAGACAAATTATTAAAGCAAATTATTTATTCTATTCATCTCAATCCTATATTTTTTCTTCTTCTATAAATATTAAGTGTAGAGCTTCAGAAGAAGACCTGCTCTGCTGTATCCAAATAAATTGAGATAAAGGCAAGTGAATGATGCTGTAGTATAGAAAGAGCCTTCAAAACTCTAAACCTGACCTTCATCCAGTGTTGCGGGTTGTGCGAAAGAGATACCGTGGCCCCGGAACGTAAAGGGAAAAAGAAGGAACATGGGTGGAGCTTAGTCATTACAAGTCTGACACTCCCCCCCCCCTGCTATGCCCAGAGCGGGGAAGTTATTTGATGATTTCCCACCCCAAAAAAAAACCTGACCTTCATGACTGTGTAAGTATGTAAAGAAAAAATACCACAAACAATAGTTTAATTATTTAACTTCTTAGTCAGAGAGAGACAATGTAAAACATTAACATCAATTACAATAATAATATTGTAATGTGCATAATTTATGCTTATCTCAGATTTTTTACTTAATAAGAGTAGTTTTTGCTTTACAGTCGTATTTATAATAAAGTTGATTAAATCCCTCATAGGTATATTTTTATGGTTTATTTTAGGCCAAAGCTACAGAATGTCAAAACCTCAAAAATATATGAGAAAATTGTAACTTTTCCAAATATGGCAATTATGAATTCTCTAATATTCTTTGTTTGTATTTGTGGTAAACTCTTTGAAAAAGCAAGCTAAAAAGTAATTCAGACAATTACAAGGATTTCTCAGTAATAACTCAATCAATAATGATAGTTGTAAAAAGTGGGTGGACATGTAGGTCATTTTGTTTTGTAATGCTGTTAAAAACAACTACAACATAATTACTTTGATAATTGTTATGTACAAACCTTACATATAACCAACAGTTACAGAAGATTAAGATGTCTGTTCAAAATTTAATTTGGCACCGATTATTCATGTTTACAAATGATATTTTAATAGGAACATGAATAGGAAATACGGAAATAGACACAAATAAAGAAAAATCGAACTATTTTAGAAGTTTGTCATCACTTACCTTGTACTTCAAGACTTTGAAGGCATCTACAAAAATCGCTCTTTCAAGGAGACTGGCTCTTTGACAAAATGCTATGGAGTCAGCTTCACAACGTGATGTGATCAAGTTGGTGAGGTTTTGACGCTGTTGCGAGCAGACCCAGGCCACCTGCAGCAGCTCCAAAGCCCGTTTCTCGACATCCTCATTGAGTTTCTGCAACAGCTGCCTCTCAGAGTTGATAAATATCTTTTCTCGCCTCAGCTGATTCGCTAGTTCGGCGATGTTCATACATCCTTCCGACGTTGATTGCATCATGATCAGTCACTATCAAACGCACAATAATAAACACATTTCGCACTAAAATGTTTATGGAATAGTATTTTCACGTCATTTCATTAAAAGGAAACAAGTTTCTGACACTTTTTCACTTCCTTCATTCCACTTGCGTATTAAATCCCACACTGTATTATCCTATACATTAAATTATAAATATCTTTCAATATTAAATTGTGGAAGGTCACTATTGAGGATTCTTAATAAAATTTTCTCGTTTTCTCTTTTTCGGAAAGTAAGGCAAAAAGACGTGAAACGCGAAATGAATTTCGTATTTTTATAATATTTTACTCGACTTAAATCGGGGTCTTTTGAGCAAGCTAAAGTGAATGACGGAATGGGAAGTCACTCACGTTCAGAAATTGATTCAAAATGATTTATTTTTAAATCAACATTTGCCAATCTATGAAGATGCCTAACTAAATTATTATTCAGCACTAAAATCGTTATTAAATTTTGCTAAAGTAACAGAATACATCCAAAACATTTTTTGATAATTTCCGACACGAAATCTTTTTGACAACTTTAATTCAAACCCAATAAAATCAATATCTTTTCCCAAAATCACAAACCAACGCAAATAGGTTCAAGTGTGAAAGAGATGGGCTAATAAACGCAAACATTTTTATTTAGTCAGGTTGCAAAAAGAATGTTTTGACCGTATGAACGAATGACAAATAGTGATTATAGATTAAAAATGAACGAATGGAAATGGTTGGCGAAGGAAATTGAAGGAAATCCTTGGACTGCTGCGCTTTTCATTGTAATTTTGTGTACATAAAAATTAGTATATTTGTTTTGTAATAAGTACTTAAATGTTATCAGTGGGCTATTTTATTTGCTATAATGTCAAATAGTTCGATTGAGGGGAAACTGAAAGGTTTACAGGAACGATTCGAAAATGAAATGCGTATTCGAAGAGAAGGTGGTTTCAACAACCAAGGTGGAATTGGGGCTCCCAGGCCGGGGAGCGGCAGGTCCAGGCCTAGGCCCCGTGAGTATCTTGAAGTTATTACTATTGACGGCACGTGCACTTTATGGGAGTCGATAAATTTATTATGTATAACCATCGCTATAACACTTTATCTCTACGTTTCAGTCGCTATATTGATGCTGTGCTGTTATTTTTGGTTGTTATTTTGCCTTTTCAGCTCATAATCAAGGCGATACATGAATATGTAGTGCCTAATTTTTCTTAGTACACTGAAATTGGGCCCAAGATTTGTCTACAGAATTCTAGGCCATGTTATCAATAAGCCTAAAGGTTATGCTGTGTTCAGTGGCAAATTAATGTGTTATAATGCATGCAGGCAGCTTCCCTGCGCCTATGTTGCACATTGTGTACAAATTATTTGCATAAATTGGCATTGAGTGAGTGGTGGGTGGTCGTTGTTGAGACTTGCACCCATCATTGTTTTTCTGTTTTTGTTTTAACCTATATAATCCCATATTGTACTTATATCTTTTGGAACTAATGTTTATTGTAATATGCACGATATTAAGTCACACTTATTAGGAATGCTACTAATGATTTTGATGTAAAACCTTTAATTTTCATCTGTAGCCAGTTATTGATGTTTGCTAATGTCAACTTGTGGAACCCTGTGTTCTACAAATTGACAAACATCAATAATGAGAGAAAACAATGAAGACCATTATTTTCATAACTCTATGATACTTTCAAGCTTATACTGCTTGTAATTGGACGTAGTTACACGATAAGGATCCAATCCACATTAAGCTAGTTTTGAGATATTGAATTTTAAAGTTTGCAACGGAATTCTTCTATGATGCAGTGCTGTAATTTTGTTGGTTTTATTGAAATTATAAGGAAAACTATTTATATTTTAACTTTAAATAAAATTTACTAAGTTTAATTTGATATTTCAAATATTATTCAAGAAAATATGGGTTTGGATCCTTTTTGATAAATTGTATTCTCAATAAAGCCAGTATAAAATGATGTTTCGCAATAAGGAACCACGTCATGAATTGTTAACTTAATCTTGAAAAATAAATAAAACTACTAATAATTCACTAAAAAAGTAAAACCTGTAGTGCTTGACACTAACGACCGCAGGTTATGGCAGAGTAAGGAGCTTCACGGCCGCTTTTTCCGGACCCTACATGGACCCAATGTAGATCAATCAGCGTCCGTAACCTGGCTACGTTTCAGGGACCTCTTTGGAGAAACCGAAGGTTTTGTCTGTGCAATTATGGATGAAGTTATGATGACGAATAACTACGAGATTGATTGTGAAGGACGGCACCGTTGACATATGTCGGGCATGCCACCGTCCGGGAGAATCAATACACATTATCTCCGGTTGTTCTCGTCTAGCTAACGGAGAGTACTTGCATAGACACAACCTTGTAGCCAGGATTATCCATCAGCAACTTGCTCTAAAATACAACCTTGTGGAATCGGAAGTGCCGTACTACAGGTATGAGCCCGACCCAGTTCTTGAACATGGCAATATCACATTGTACTGGGATCGCTCCATCATCACTGACAGGACTATTGTTGCCAACAAGCCTGATATAGTGGTGGTCGATCGATCAGAGCGGCGCGCAATGATTGTTGACATAACAGTCCCGCATGATGAGAACCTCGTGAAAGCCGAGAAAGATAAGCAAATCAAGTATATTGACTTGGCTCGCGAGGTTGTCGATATGTGGGACGTGGACTCAGCGATCATTGTGCCGATAGTCGTTACAGCCAATGGCTTAATTGCTAAGAGCCTCGACCAACACCTGAGAAGGCTCTCGTTAGGCAGCTGGATCAAGGGCTTGATACAGAAAGCGGTACTCCTGAACACGGCTCGTATTGTTAGGAGGTTCCTTTCTCTGGGGCCCTGACCGCCGGTAGCTTGGATCCTGTTCCCGATACCGGTGGGCTACTATTTTTATATTTTTAAATGTTTTTTTATTGGTTTTTATACATATTATTACATTTTCAATATTTGAAAATGTAATAATATGTATAAAAACCAATAAATGAACTAGAAATTCACTAAAAAAGTTTTATTCATATATTCGCTATGTATCGGTTTTTGAAGTAACAATAATTATCAGAAAGGATCCAAGTGAATTGGATCTCTTTTAAGATTACTTATTTTATACTATTACCAATAAATATTGTTTCTCACTAATGATCCATGAGGATTGGATTTTTTCAGTGGATTCATAATAAACGCCCGCCATACATGTGGACTGGTACCTCGTGTTTATAACAATGTCATGTGTTCGTATTTCACTGGGATCTTTTTGCTGACCGAAAATATCGACCTTTACGGTCTCTTTGGTATAGTTAACTCAATTTTGGTAGTTTTGTGGATTGGATCCTTATCGTGTAACTACGTCCAATTATTTTGTACCAGGAATAAGTGTCTTTAAAAAATAAAAACACCTTAGAATTAGCTTTCTAGAGAAAATAATATAAACAGTTTCTAAGTTGATTATAGGTACTAAAAATGGTTTAAACTTGGCACTATTTGTCTTTGTTTATTTTATGAGCTTTATAATACACTAAATCAAGACTTTTCTAAAAAGGATAATGTAGATATGATTCTTTATTTTTCTACCCTTATCCCAATTAAATTGGGGTCAATACAGGTTCTCCTTTTTTTAACTTCTGTATCAGTTGTCATCTGCATTAGTTTTCTTGCTGAGGCACATGACTAATTTCTATGAGATGGAGTCCCTGTATTAGAGTTAGGGGCTAATCTAGGTTAGTAGATAAAGGACTAGAATTATGTTCAAGTGATGATACATGTTATCTACTGTAAGATTAACAATTTCCTGCCTTTAATTTTATATTAGTCCATGAGTACTGAGTCTCAGAATTAATGATAAGATTAGGTCATAGGTAGTGATTATGAATACAATGAAAATCAAGGCCCTTATTTTAATACAGTGTTCATTCATGAATTTTCTGATAGAATTGGCTATGGATTAGTGATATAATACCTCTTTCTTATCCAATGCATTGCTGGCCTTTGCATGTTATTTGATTGAAGACTAGCCAGTTATACAGTACAACCCTTCCTTTCACAATTATTAATTCCCTAATATTGATTCCCTCTAACCTACATGTATGTAGCTAATCAAACTACCCCCTAAGGCCTAGATCTATATCCATTACAAAAACATGGTTTATTCATTACTACACATATTATTTGTATTTTTAAATATTCTTTAAAAATATAAACAAAAAAAATACAAAATATAGTGGCCCACCAGTATCGGAAACAGGGTCCAAGCTACCGGCGGTCAGGGCCCCAGAGAAAGAAATCTCCTAACAATATGACCTGTGTCCAGGAGTACCGTTTCTGTTTCAAGCCCTTGATCCACCTACCTAATTGATTCAGTCCATGCCAAATTATTTTGTCTTACTGGTTTCACTCTCACTCTCTGCTTGCTATTCCAATTACCTTTGAATGAGCCAAATCGAATTACGATAATGAGCTTCTGACTGTATACAGAGGCTGTGTTGATAATGTTCTAACAGATTTTATTTATAACCAACTTATGATTTTCATTTTGTGTACAGGTTGTACACAAAATATAAAAATCTAATACAGTCACAATTAGAAATAATAAAAAAGAACTAAAAAACAGCAAATAAATAATAAAATGACATGAGCAGACATACTGAACTCTCCCCTCCTATTTTATAGCAGTGGCCAGTGTGAAGTAGTAGTTTTAGTCGATTATGTAAACACTTTCAGAGATCTGAAGTTATATTTTTCCCAACTATCTCTGTACCAAAATTCGTCAAAATCGGTTTGGCCATTTAGGCGTAAAGACGTCTACAAACAAACTCACTTTCGCTTTTATAATATAAGTAAGGATTACTCGTCATCTCAGACACCTTTTTAATATTGGAGTAATTAATTTGTTTAGTTCATTTGTTAATCATGATATTTTTGTTTCAGCACCAATATTCTCACCCAGAGAGATACCAGCTCTCCCACCAAGATCACCACAAGCTACTGAGACTGAATACAGAATGCGAGAGGTTTACAAGGTACGTATTATTGAATCAGTACCTCACAATTACTGCCCAAATGTTGGTGTACTATTACATAGACTTTTGCCTAACCTTTTGGGAATAACTAGCGTGATTTTATGTTAAGGGCTGTCCATTAATTACGTAAGACTTGAAAGGGGGGTGGAGTCTATAAAAAAGACAACATACAAGGGGGATGGGTGTAGTAATATATCACGTGTATTTTTTTTTTTGGAAAACGCGCCCTTTTTCAACCTATTGTCTTGATAATCCGTGGTCCGATGACACTGTACATTTGATTGATGTTGACGTTAATTTTATACAGAGAAGTGTTTCGCATTTCGTTTATTTATATTTTGTCAATGAAAAACAATCTGTATCCTTTTGTCTGCCTCTAGACGTTATTATTGTACTCCTTAATTTTCTAAAATAAAATTAGATGATACTAAACCTCTATTTTATGAATATAAAAAATAAGATTCTTTGTAGGTACTGAAAATACACATGATATAGGCGTAGGGGGTAGTCTTAAACCTCACCACGTATCACCCTGGGGGAGGGGGATTAAATATGCCAAAAAAAAACACATGATTATTGGACAGCTCCTTATTGAATCAGTCTGGTAAATAAATAAGAACTGCTTAAGATTTCTGATATGGTCATAACTTGATGGCACTACCATATTGCATATTTATTCTTGATCCATTAGTATATCATTATAACCTTTCGATCGCGATTTTCACATATATGTGACAAGCAAGTATGTGCCCTGGGCATAAATATGTGTCAAAAAATAAGATAGTCGGCTCAAGAATTGTCCAGGTGTTTAACTAGTTCAAACTTAAAATGACACCATCCCATATAATAAAATCTCTTTTCAGACTTAATGCAATAAAAAAAAAAAAAACATTCATGCTTGGTTAGAGAGGAATGATCATTCATCCAAAATGTTTGCGTCATACAGGTTAGCGGCAAGTTGAACGTTGAAGGCGTTGAATACAGATCCCATATAGAGGACCTGCAACAACTGGGAGAGCTTGGCAGTGGCACCTGCGGTCAAGTCGTCAAGATGCTGCACAGGACTTCAAACACCGTTATAGCTGTTAAAGTAAGTTTTCATTCTACCCCACCTGATCTACGAATTGACCCAAAGTCAACTTTATTTCTCAAGTTTAAGAAACAAAATCATTCAAGACAGAATTGGATAATGTGTATGCTGTGGTTACCTGTAATTGAGTGTGTATTATTAAAACGACACAGGGAGTCCACACTACGATATAGTATGGAGTCGCTGTGGCGTGAAGCTTGGTATCTTCCCAAGTAAGGCTTTTTTTTTGGGGTCGGAAATCACCAAATAATTTGCCCCGCTCTAGGCGGAGCGGGGGGGAGTGTTAGACTTGTACTGACTAAAACCCACCCATGTTGCTTTCATTGCCCATTACGTTCCGGGGCCGCGGTATCTCTTTCGAACAACCCGCAACCCCGGACATCGGATCATTTACTCCTTTCTCCTTCATAGAATTCCTTACACAATTCATCTATTTTTTCTTTGAACTTCGTCTCTCTCTCCATCCATTCATATCCATCACTCTTTTAGTCACATGCGTTGCACCCCTGCTCGTAACCTTATTATTATAACAAGAATTATGAAAACTAAAAAGAGTTTTAATTTACGGTACATACATGAAGTGTAAACTAATTATGTATTTCCCAACAACCAGCAAATGCGTCGCTCGGGCAACCAAGAAGAAACCAAACGCATCCTAATGGACTTGGACGTGGTAGTCCGCTCCCACGACTGTCCATACATAGTCCGGTGTCTGGGCTGCTTCGTGACCGACGCGGACGTGTGGATCTGTATGGAGCTGATGGCCTCCTGCTTCGACAAGCTACTGAAGAGGCTGGGGGCGCCCATTCCTGAGGCTATTCTGGGGAAGGTGACTGTGGCGGTAAGTGTTATATGTGTACTAGCTTGCGCCCGTGGCTTCATCGAATCCGCGTGATATCGAAGAAAAAAGTATCTTATGTGTTATCCCAGACTATAATCTGCCTCTGTGCCAAATTTCATCAAGATCCGTTCAGCCGTTTTGACGTGAAAGAGAAACAAACATCCATACATTAATCCATGTTTGGATTGATGTATCCCAAACATTCGCATCCCAAGTAACACAGACGTGCTGAATAATGATTGAGTAGAGCAATCATCAAGAGCATTAAGCTGAATACTAAGCTGAATAACGTCTGAGTACCGTCTATTCAGCTGTTATTCAAGCAAAAAGGGCCCCAATTTTGAATGCTTAACGCTGAATAACATCTGAGCAACAGCTATATAACATTTGAGCACCATCTGAGTAGGAGCTTAATAACTTTTGAATAACAGCTCACATTGTTTTTATTAAGCTCTTACAACTGAGTTATTCAGTTTATTCGAATTGGTTATTGTATTCAGAATTTATTAAGATTGTTCACATTTTTGCAAACTTTATTCATACAAATTGTGAAAATAATTCAATATTGGATTTTAATGTCTAATGTTGATTTGACATCCGCCGGCGAACTTATAAAATCGAAAACTTATTAATTTAAATTGACTAAGTTAGAGGTCTGCTATTATGTTAATTGTTAGTGCGCAAGTAATTTTGTCGTGAATATAATGTTTTTATTTTTCATTACACGACGCGCCGCGTGAATAATCAAGATAACAGATAGTAAATAGTATTTTCATACAAACATACTAGGTCTGACAAAAGTACTTGTGACGAAATAGCTAATACTAGCAATTTTAACCCATAAAATAAGCCATAAATGAGTTGAAAATGTTGTACTTTGTGAGATTAAGCATTTTGGTGATTCGTAAATTCCTTTTAAGTATAAGTTACAAAGATTTTTAATGGCGATCGATAGTTTTTGCTTTAATGCTGAATAAAAGTGCACACATGTCTTGTTACTAAGCTATAACTTTAAAAAGAGAAGACTAACTTCTGAATAACAATTATATAGGTAGTTTGATCACATTTCTAAATTCAGATTTTTAGGGTTCTGTTATCGAACGAACAATGTGGAATTTTCCCGCCCG
Source organism: Ochropleura leucogaster (assembly GCA_958449745.1). Taxonomy (NCBI): domain Eukaryota; kingdom Metazoa; phylum Arthropoda; class Insecta; order Lepidoptera; family Noctuidae; genus Ochropleura; species Ochropleura leucogaster. Next base: position 2,063,602 of record OY288203.1, read on the forward strand.
GCTTTCACTAAATTGAACTATTGAAAATTGGAAGACCATCCATGTTTATATTCAGTGATATCTTTTCTGGCACAACGTTTGTGTTAATCAATATGTTTTTAAGTATCTCAATGACGCTATTGTGCCAGTATTCACCTTGCTCAATAGACTTTATGTGGACTTGTCTCGGTGTATTTAAAATTGTCCTTGGATCATTAGGTACAATGTCTGGGAATCTTTGATTTAATATTTCTGCCAAAACCTTTAGTGCTACTTGTGTAATGTTTTTTTCGACAGCCCATTTTCTGATTTTTTTTCGAAATATAAAATTATCCATGTGTTAGGTACATTGTTCTTCTTCGATATCTGTACAGCTACCATCAGATGCACTCTCTTCTTGCGTAAATCGCAATGCTGTTTGACTTATTTGGGGGACGGAACCCTCATCATTGCACGGCAAACACGCATGATGGCTGGGACCGGGTTCAGTTTTGTTCAAACAATTTTCACAAATCCTTTGATGAACAGAAACACTTGGAAATTACTACTTCTGATATTAAAAATATTCTTTTAACAATTTTCTTTTAACAATTTTCTTTTGATATTACCGCTTCTCTTACTTTTTTTTCCATAACGCTAAAAATAAATACGTACAATAATACTTTAATTAAGCTGGTATTAAGCTATAGACGCTATAACAATACAAATATGGTATATAATTTGAATAAATAGTTTGAAACTCTCTATTATGCTGAAAAAAGCTTAATAAAAACATAAATAATATTGTTTATTCAGCAGCTGAATAATTAGTAAAACATAGAATCTTATCCAATTTAAAGATAAAATAAAGACAATTATTCAGTATCAAGCTGTATAATAGAATTATGTAACAATATTATTCAGAAGGTGATACTTTATTCAGCAAATAGCTATTTCAAACGCTACTAGCTTAGTACTGCTTTAATAATAGAAGGACAGATTATGGTTATTCAGATAAATGCTGCCGACGGGGCTGTTTTTCAGATTTAAGCCACCTGGAATGCGTAATGCTAAATAACGTCTGTATAATAATTTTACGGTGATTGGTTATTAAGCCTAAAGAAGGGAAGGACAGAAATACAGAATTTATTAAGCTTTAAGAATTTTAAGGCTCCGAACTCAACCTAATTCAGCATTTGGCTATTCCCAAAGCTCTTATACAAACTATATTCATCTTTGAACTGTAAAATGTTCTTAATGCGTACTGTTATCTTGCTTATGTGTTACTTGGGATCCTTACTAATATTACAAAAGCGAAAGTGATTTTGTTTGTAAAGTCTTCAAGCCCTAATGGGTAAACCGATTTTGATGAATTTTGGTACAGAGATAGTTGGAACCCTGGAGACGGACATAGACTAAATTATTTTTTTGCGTGAGAAATGAGGGAGGAAGAGGGAAGAAAAGGGTAAACTTAGCTTTGCTATTACAATAAATAAGGCACTAGGGCAAAAACTACAGGTAACAGGTACCTGGAAATCCAGAAAGAGCAACTGTGTTTCCCTGAAAAAGCGAGCCGCGAGCAAAAGCTAGTGTACTAATATTTTAAACATTTGTTTTACAGACAGTGAACGCTCTATCATATCTGAAGGACACACACGGCGTTATCCACCGAGACGTGAAACCGAGCAACATTCTCCTCGACGAGCGCGGGAACGTGAAGCTCTGTGACTTCGGCATCAGCGGCCGCCTGGTCGACTCTAAGGCGAAGACACGGAGCGCTGGATGTGCTGCCTATATGGCGGTAAATATTGCAAATAACACTCCTGAACTTTTAACGAGGAGCTTGTGGCTAAATAATAGCATCTTTATTTTAAACCGCGCTTGCCTAGGTTAGGTTACATACCGAGTTTCCTCCGTGCCTCGGAAAGCACGTTAAGCCGTTGGTCCCGGCTGTCATGTAGATCTTTGACAGTCGTTACAGGTAGTCAGTTCGAAAGTTTAACAACCAGTCTTACCATTGGGTAATGCATTACTTAGTACTAACTGGGTTATGGAGTTCAGATGGGCAGTCGCTCCATGTAAAATACTGATATTCAGCTGCATCCGGTTAGACTGGAAGCCGACCCCAACATAGTTGGGGAAAGGCTAGGCAGATGATGATGACTTCTGAACTTTTAACGCGTTTTTGCCGCGGCGTCGTAGTTCGTCGGGAATGTTTGCTGCAGCTCACACGAACGGCTTCCATACCATCATGCGTAAGAAAGCGGCTTCCTTACTGCAACGCTTGCGTAACACTCGTAACAGCATCCTGAAAATGATTGCTGGTAGGCCCGACTGCCCCATTCAAAGGCACTGGGTAAAATTAGCTATAAGTTCATGTAATTAAGTAGTACTCATAACACTAACATAGTATATAAGCATATTCTGTTACAAATCCACTAATTATGGATTCTACTGGGGCTGAAATAAAGAAATTATATTTATTTATTATTTTAAGATGAGGTTTTGTTTATTTTTGACGATTACCTGGAGTTTTAGTATCAGTTTGAGTGCTATACGCGACCTACACAAATGTCCTTTTTTGGTATTGTTCGTCGTGTCGTTGAGCTCCTTGAGTTATGAGTCGAGCTACACGATAACTGACAAATGTTTGCACTGACAGGACAGGTCGACACAATCTGTGTGGTGCTTTCTTAAATAGACCATTTCATACACTAATCAGCATAGTCCTCATGTAAGTTGACAAAAGAGTGTCGGACCAGAACAGACCAAAACCTTCTTTTGGTGATGATGACAGAGATTTGAATGTTTCTTTTTTTTACACCTCTTGTTTCGTACAGCCGGAGCGGATAGACCCGCCGGACCCGACGCGGCCGGACTACGACATCCGCGCGGACGTGTGGTCGCTCGGCATCTCACTGGTGGAGCTGGCCACCGGCGTGTTCCCCTACAGGGATTGCCAGAACGACTTCGAGGTGCTCACTAGGGTAAGTAGTCCATTTTTAGGGTTCCGTACCTCAAAAGGAAAAAACGGTACCCTTATTAAATCATCTTGTTGTCCATCTGTCTGTCAAGACCCTTCTCGGGAACGCGTGGATGTATCGAGTTGAAACTCTCTTAAGACTACGGAGTCAAAAGATATGGCTGTTTATGTCGCAAGTTTGTTCACCGAGGCCTTAACCTCGGTGAGCGAGTCCGACTCGCTCTTTGCCGGTTTTGGAACGAAATTCCTTATCGCGCGTTGTGAAAGGGGGCTAGACGGAAAAAATTCTTACGAAAAGTTGTCACGACACTTTTTGCTATAGTAAGCTATTGTAAGCTGTGCGGCGTCGCATGGTTCTCTCTCTCTGTCTCTCTGTCTCTCTCTCTCTGTCTCTCTGTCTCTCTCTCTCTTAAAGAAAGCAAAACAAGATATTGTCATTTCTATAAGAACTTCGTTCCTTCCGGGTGTCCCTCGACACCTCTAATTTTTTTTAAAGACTTTGGTAGTGAGGTAGTGGTGTGTATAATACAACCACATTTTGCTCCTAATGTTTAAGTGTCATGGGATTGAACCTATTGCCATCAAATGGGCCTTAATCTAGAGTTCACGCCACTGCACTGCTACTGGTACACAACTTCAAAGTTCTATTAATTTGGTAATTTTTTTATGATAAAGCTGTGATGCTGTGACGTAAATTAATTTAAAAATTTATAATTTTGTGTGTAGTTCTATTATTGATATGGCTTTTTTATGTTGTTACTATTTTGACATCTTATTACTCCTGATAAAAAAAACCCAATATCACTGTCCAACCTGGAATCCGAACTCAGTACGTCATGCTCAGCAGTTCCACTTAAGACCACTACACCAACAAGACATTCATGGCACTAATCCCGATTTGTGTACAAATAGAATAACATAGATGTAAACAGTTTGTATCTACTCATAAATGAAGTCCTTATAAAATAAAATAATGTAAATGTTTCGTTCTTCAGGTAATAGTGGACGATCCTCCTCAGCTGCCAGACACGACTGACTTCTCGCCTGAGTTTAAATTATTTGTGTCACAGTGGTGAGTTTGTCACGACATCTCCTATTATTATGAGCTAGATGGGTCCTACTGCAGGGCAAATGCATCCCTCTACGTATATTTATTTAATTTTCTTTTTTCTTACTTTGAGACAAGACTTATTTTGTAACAAAATGGGTTCCACAATTACTATGTTCTTGAAATTGTAAAACGTTAATTAATACAGTAGGATGAAATTGCTTTTAACATTTGGTAAGTGTATACATTACATTTTGCATGACTGTATTTTTGTGTTAAAATGATCTTTGCATATATAGTACACATGGCACCCTTTTGTGGATGAGAAATCATCAAATCAAATGCATTTATTTCAAGTAAGGCTAGTTACAGGCACTTTTGAACTGTCGATTTAATAATAATAAATTAAGTTGCAGTCCCAGTCACAAGGCATAATAACTGTGAAAGTACTGTAGTTGTCCTTTTCAAAACTTTTATCTATATGGAGAAGAATGGACAAGAAATTCCATGGACACTCTTTTAGAATCTGGATATTGTTACAAAACCTTGATATAACTTCGCCTCTTTGGGCGGAGCGTGGGGGAGTGTCAGACTTTAACTGACTAAAACCCACCCATGTTCCTTCTGCCCTTTTTGTTCCGGGGTCGCGGTATCTCTTTCAAACAACCCGCAAGCCCGACACTACATGACCCCATATAGTCGTTAATACATTCATCAGCACAACGTCTTAAAATCCTGCAAAAGAAATCAAATCCCTTCAATACATCATTGACGGTCAAAAATGATTCTAAATACCTTATTTTACAGCCTAACAAAAAACTACAGACAACGCCCAAAATACGCGAAACTCCTAGAACATCCATTCGTGGTGAAATCTGCGCGTAGTTCCATTTCCGTGGGGGCTTGGTACGCGTCGCTGTCCATCTTCGGGCAGTCGGGCGCATCTAAGATGGGGGCCGTGACGTCATTGGCCCAGCCCGTGACCCCGCCCAGCAATGGCGTCGAGACACCGGTGACCCCGCAGCCCGTGAGGAATTTTGTGACCAGTTCACAGCATTGGATGGAGCAGGTTACGCCGACGCCGGCCAGGTAAGTCTCATTATCTTCTGATATCTAACTATTATTATAAATGCGAAAGTTTGTGAGAATGTAATAAATGTTTGATACTCACGAAAAAACTACTTACCGGAGTTTGAAGAATTTTCTCAAAGAAATAGTGAATGAACATAATCTGGATTAACACAAGACTACTGTTAACCACACGGCCAGGGATCTATATTCCCTTAGAATAAATTTAGATATCCACGCGGGTGAAGCTGAAGGTAAAAATCATACAAGCACAAAAAACACGCCCATACCAAAGACATCCGTGTTCTTGATCCACATGATAAATTATCATGTGATCAAGATAATATTGGAAACTAGCTGTGCCTTGCGGTTTCACCCGCGTAGACCGGGATAAAGAGAACTGTGACTGTGTGTGTCTTCTGATCTATAAACTGAAAACTTATTTTATTCCAGGGCCTGGTGGGCGACGAGTAGCAACGCCAACGCTGGTGGCAGCAGTTCGCAGCCCACCAGCTTGGAAACTGACATGTGCAATCACTCACCTTACCCAAGAAGAAGGTACATACTTATATGACACTAACTGTGCCCAGCGGTTTCACCCGCTGCTCACTTAGGGGTTTGAAAAATAGATGTTGGCCGATTCTCAGACCTACCCGATATGTACACAAAATTTCGTTTAAATCGGTCCAGCCGTTTCGGAGGAGTATGTGAACGAAAATTCTGACACGAGAATTTTATATATTAGACTAGCTGTGCCCAGCTGTTTCACCCGCTGCTCATTTAGGGGTCTGAAAAATAGATGTTGGCCGATTCTCAGACCTACCCGATATGTACATAAAATTTCGTTTAAATCGGTCCAGCCGTTTTGGAGGAGTATGTGAACGAAGATTGTGACACGAGAATTTTATATATTAGACTAGCTGTGCCCAGCGGTTTCACCCGCTGCTCATTTAGGGGTTTGAAAAATAGATGTTGGCCGACTCTCAGACCTACCCGATATGTACATAAAATTTCGTTTAAATCGGTCCAGCCGTTTTGGAGGACTATGGGAACGAAGATTGTGACACGAGAATTTTATATATTAGACTAGCTGTGCCCAGCGGTTTCACCCGCTGCTCATTTAGGGGTCTGAAAAATAGATGTTGGCCGATTCTCAGACCTACCCGATATGTACATAAAATTTCGTTTAAATCGGTCCAGCCGTTTTGGAGGACTATGGGAACGAAAATTGTGACACGAGACTTTTATATATTAGATTACTTAATTGTGAGGAAGGTGAACGTGTTTTCAAGGAACTTAACACTATCTGTCATGATGACGTGAAACTCTAAAACGTTCCCAGCGAGTGAGCTTCAGGGGTCCTTCCAAGTGCCAATTAACAAAATAATTAGTCTTAATTCCACATTTAGCAAATCCGTCACTGTTATATATACCCCTTCAACACATCACAAGATTATTATAATTGTGCAAACATTGGAGAACATCTTTTTTTTCTAGATATTCTTAGGGTTCTATACCCAAAGGGTAAAACGGGACTGGGACGGGGATATGGTCCCGTTAACAAGACTCCGCTGTCTGACCGTCTGTCACTTAGCTGTATCTTATAAAGCGCGATAGTTAAACAGTTGAAAATTTCACAAAAGATGTTTTTGTGTTAACCCTAAAATCTATACTAATATTATAAAGCTGCAGAGTTTGTTTGTTTGTTTGTTTGAACGCGCTAATCTCAGGGACTACTGGTTGGAATTGGAAAATTCTTTTAGTGTTGGATAGTCCATTTCTTGGGAAGGCTATAGGCTATATAACATCACGCTACGACCAACAGGTGCTGAGCAGCGTGGGTGAAACCGCGAGGAACAGCTAGTAACAAATATTAATAGGTTCCTAAATAACAAACATAATATTTTTTGCCGTTTGTATAGATTATGTTACGGAAACCTTCGTACCTTCCCTTCACACTTGGCCAATTTTTTTTTCTTATGTTCTGTTTTTTTTCTATTACATATTTTTTGTACTGGCAATTGCGAGAAGACACACTCTTCCCTTAAAGCTATCTCGCTCTCTCGCTGGGAACACCTTTAAGTACTTTCCCCCCTTTCAATTAGCTTAAGTAAAATGAACTCTATTTGTTTGCAAAACAGTTAATTTTTTGAATTTACATACTTATATCGAAAATATAGATAGACTAAGTAAGTATTATATTGTGTAGAATATGTAAAGGTTTGCAACAATCGGATTCTGTTATATTAACTTTTATACGAACTACTTCTTTTGAGTCGTCAATATTGTATCCCACAGAACAATAGACGCTTGTGCATCTCCCCCGCCGCCGCCTGTGCGTCGGGTGTCCGCTGACAACCGCTGGAGAGCATCACCTGCGGTAAGTGTCACTAACATCATCATATGAGTTCAGAATCTTCAATAACTACATGTTATGCAAGGAGAAAAGCAATCGCTTACATGAAAGTTCAAGTTTCATGGCAACCAAAAATCAATTTAAAAATAAACTTACAACATGATCCTAACTGATTGATTATATATAATCTATCTAACCTTTTCTTTTTAATTAATTGAATGAAAGAAAAGAAAAACTTCGCACAGGACAAGACAGTAAAACAAAATTAATTTTAAAAACAGAACAACAAAAACTAAAAAAAAAAAAAAAATTTTTGGTCCTGTACGAGGCCAAAAGGCCACTATCTTAGCATGATGCTACAACATGGCAGCTATGGCACAGCACTGCTATTTTGATACCAATCAAATGAAGCCACGGTCAGATACGAAAAAACAATAGGCTTGCCTTCTATTGCACAATAAATACGGTATTTATTTCTATAACTCTTGCAATAACATAACGTAAATTATATCTAAGATTCTGACTCGAACTAAAAAACCATAGAGTACCTAATGACACGAGGGACTCAATTTAGGCCACCAAAGACTTCACCACAGCGTATCGCCGTCCGGTGCTGGATATAAGCTTCTCCGTAACGCCTCAGACCCGGCAGAGGTTCTCGGCGTACATCCAGACTCCGCCTGCCCCCGTTAGGTCGCCGGACTTGGAGCAACCGGATATTGTACATGTATGTTGGGTTGGTAGTACTGTGGCGTTGCAGTAGGCGGATAATAACTCTCAAATTCTGGACAAGTAATTTGATCTGTGGTAAAATCTGTCGCCAACGGCAAGAGACTGTAGTCTGGCTGGGGTGGAATTCCGTAGCTCACTCGGTTTGACTCAACCTTGACGGCCATAACACTTGCTGCGCCTGTGTCATGATGGCCTATTTAGTAATTTGTCACAGAACGAGAGACAAAAGAAATGTGTGAAATCCTTTTTTTAGGGTTCCTCAAAAGGAAAAAATGGGACCCTTATGGGGTCACTTTAATATAAAAATCCGAGGGTTTTTTATATTCTTAAAAAAAAAAGTTGCGTTTTTTATTCAAACTCAGAAACGCGAACAGCCAGACCACATTTGTAGGCAATACAAATATTCACACCATTTTTAAGCTATTGCATAGCTTCTATCGCGGGCCTTGAGCGCGGGGACCGAATCCAGAATTTCGTAACGAAAAAAAACCTGACGCTCCCCACTCCGACGGGCACGGAGGTGTGGCTTGTCTAACGTCGTTTACACAATACGGTCAGTTATTTCAATCCCAATCTAATGTTCTAATAGCGTGTTTGGTAGAGAATCGGATAGTCAATCTACATTACGCTGAATCAAACCCAAGGTCTTGTTTTTCTTTTTGCGTCTTCTTTTCATTGGAAGTACTTTTTAAATATTATATTTAGTTTTTTATTTTTTATTTATTGTCTAAGTTGATAAAAAAATGTTTCTTTTTGCGACTTCTTTTCATTGGAAGTACTTTTTAAATATTTTTTATTTAGATTGTTTTTATTTTTGAGATTGATTTGCTTTACCGCGGCAGTCCCCGAGTGCCAAACGTATTTTTTTTTCTTTCGGGGATCTATTCCGAGACAACGCAGCAGTCAATGGCTTAGCTACTGAGCCAACCGTGCCATCATATCTATAATACCAGTCATGCTACGGTTACTAATGCAGATCAGAAAATCGGGAGTTATTTCCTTCATATATGATGCTGTAGCGCCGCAGTGATGTCGCACCGTGTGTCATCGCCGTAGTAATGAATGGTAGACGGCGTATCGCTATAAATACATCATTGTCAATAATATTAGCCACTATCTTTTATTAGAACTTCTACTTTTGGAATATATATAAAAATTCTCTTCAAAACTTTCTCTCATTAAAATTAGCTAACATGTTCATAGTAGATTCAATCAATATGAATTTTTGGAATTCGATTCCAATTGTTACTTAAAGTTTTTTTCTTTTCTAAAAGCACCAATAGAGCAAGAGCCCACGGCAGCCAGACCTTCGTTATTTTATAAAAGTTGAAAGTTTCTCTGTACATGTCTCCTATACAGGTAAGAACGACCAGCGACTATAAAGTTTGGGTTGTGGTTACCTGGGCAGGTAACAGATAGTAAAGGTGTATAAAATAGTACTTGAAATTCGTTAAAGTATAAAGCTCAATTTTTTAATATTTCCTTCGGGATAACTTTAAAAATCTCGTCATCCATTGCCGGACACTTATGACAGTTGCTACCCCCTGCCAGACACCCCTAAACTTTAATAAATTATAATTATACTTTCGTTATAGTATAAAAGCTAAATTTTATATATGTTACTTGGGGACTTATAAAAAGATGTTGCCTCAATAGCCGGACAGTTTTCGTGGTTTTTACATCTTGCCAGACACATCGAAAGTCCACTATAGGTGCGAGCGCGAATGCTTAGTCGATTACTATTTTTTAAGATATCTAATAAAAAATAATTTTATTACGTTCATAGCCATGTTGTATAAATTAAAAAATGTTTGTTTAATATCATAAAAATATAAAAAAAAGTATAATTACAAGTAAAAAAAGATAATTAAACTTATTTATTAATTTAAACATTGTCGTCGATGTTTTATTTTCTTCATCACTACTACTCCAGTCGATGGCAGAATCGTCCTCAACATCACCTTCTTCTTCAGTTTCTGAAAAAAAAATAAGCAAGTTCAAAAATTAAGCAAGTAACAATTATAAATAATTCAAAAATTATGTATCATAATTTGTCATAATAATTATATACCTGATTGAGTTTTGAGTGAATCACTAACATAACTCGGCAGTTGATCCCCTTCAAACCATTTGAACTGGTATTTGTCATCTTTTAATACCCAGCCATTATTTTCTGGTTGATATGTGGTTGGATTTTTTAAATGAGCATTATTCCAAATTGTACATATATAATTTGCTCGCAGAAATTGCTGCAGTAGTTCGCTTTTGCAAGGTGGTAGGTTGCTAGCGTCAAAATTTCGCAACTTCTTTCGGTCAAAAGCTTCGTTTATATCGGAGACTGTGTACGAGTCGATGAATATTTGAAGTCTAGCGGCATCAACATCAATTACATTAGGGACATTATAGACATTGCATATAAATCTCTGAATAACATAAAAGATATTTTGTTGATGATTTAAATTTTCAATTAATTCGTTGTTGCCGAAGTTCTTGAAAGCTTCCTGGTACTCTGGATCTTTTTTTAATATGTTATACGGTTTTAATTTTCCTTTTCTGAAGAGCGCAGGATTAAAATCACAACCTGTGATGGCATGAAATCCAGGTAAGCTGTGACGAGTTAACAGTCCCAACTCTGCATGTATTTTGGTTAGGTCCACATACCTTAAATTATTTCCAGTGCCTGTAAGCATCCAAACAACCAAATACTATCTTTGTATCTGCTTCCTCGTGTGCTGGGCATGACAACTGTTCATCAATCCTTGAGACAACTTTGTTGCAATTATCAACAGTAAAAGAATGTCACTTTCTGAAATTGATGTATATTGTTTTGTTGCCAATAAATGGCACCACTTCATCAGTAGCCCAATGTGAAATAAAAAAAATCAACTAAAGCTTCTTTGAAATTTAAATTTTTCAACTCTTTTGCGAAATCACTTGGTCGAATTTGTTCGGGCCCAGTTATAGAGTATTCCAATAGCGCAGATTCTAACCGTTGGGAATGCTCATAATCTTTGATCGATGGAGTAAAGTATTGATCAAAAATCACATCAATTCTCGAAGCTTGAAATTGAGTAGCCATTTGCAACAATTTTTTTGAAATATTTCCAAATGTTTTTGGAACATTTTTCATTGTATGCAGTAGGAAGAAACCGTCAATTATTATAACATCTATATGATGTGGTTGCTCATGCTGGACCTCTTTCTCTAGACATTTCATCAGAGCAGATTTATCTGTCTTACAAATAGCGCCATCCAAATGGCACATGGATAATGGCACTGACGTAATCGGGTGAGACAAAATCTTTGAAATGTCTACATTAAAATCCATTGAGATACAGTATCTCACTCGCACCTACTTGAACAGTTGTTACCCCGCACTCGCACCTATAGTGGACTTTCGATGTGTCTGGCAAGATGTAAAAACCACGAAAACTGTCCGGCTATTGAGGTAACATCTTTTTATAAGTCCCCAAGTAACATATATAAAATTTAGCTTTTATACTATAACGAAAGTATAATTATAATTTATTAAAGTTCAGGGGTGTCTGGCAGGGGTTAGCAACTGTCATAAGTGTCCGGCAATGGATGACGAGATTTTTAAAGTTATCCCGAAGGAAATATAAAAAAATTGAGCTTTATACTTTAACGAATTTCAAGTACTATTTTATACACCTTTACTATCTGTTACCTGCCCAGGTAACCACAACCCAAACTTTATAGTCGCTGGTCGTTCTTACCTGTATAGAAGACATGTACAGAGAAACTTTCAACTTTTATAAAATAACGAAGGTCTGGCTGTCGTGGGCTCTTGGGCTACAAGATGCCTTGCCTACTTTTAAATTTAGAATGTCACAATATCAAATCAAGAATTGTGGTTTGACCTTTTTTAGCATTTTTGTAATGGTAAAATCAACATAGGACTCACTCACTATCATACAGTTTGAGTAACTTTCATATTTTGGTCAGTTTTGTAACTAAAATTCAACTTAAAATGAACTATCACACAGTTGAGAATCGATAACATTTTTTATCGTTATCATACAATTGATATTTGTATGAGTACACTATCATTTTTTGGTCTTTTTGAAGTTATACTTCTTTTGTGGCGTTGTGATGAGAGTGATTTGGTACTACAGCGACACATTGAAGTTAGTTCTAGGTGGTATCCAGTGTGACCATATGTGGCAGGAACCTGCATTTTGGCAGGTTTAGCCCTTTATTTTACTCTCTGGCACTTTTGTTGACAAAATGACAAAAGCGATGTATAAAGAAAGTGATCAAGAAGAATTCGATGTTAATACGAATGTATAATTTAATTCAGTTCAGTTTTAGACTTTAAGATCAATTATTTTAAATAAAACTCCAAAAAATAATGTGTCTATTTATTTTAAATTTTTGGAGTTTTATTAAATTACATTGACATTTTGTGCTTTCGATTTTGGCAGGATTTGTCAGATTTTTTGCCTAAGTTGGGCAGGATCTCTAATTTGTAGTTGGTCACACTGTATCGGTCATCATAATGTGAAGTTAGTTCTAGGTGGCATGAAAATCGATAACATACGTTCAAGTTGTATAAAATCTACTTTCTAGTATTTTTATATTTATAGCACGTGTTTCGTAACAGTACAATTAAACAGTGTGAATAAATGAATATTATTTTGGTGTTTTTAGAAAAGTATAAATGTCAACGAACTGTCAAAGTTACGAGCCGTTTTCAATGTGTTTACTGTTCGATTTCGGTCGGCTATCCACAAAAATGTAAAATATCTTGTTCAGATAGTGAATCAAGTGATTTTGAAAGATTTTTGGGCTGGAGTAACTCCGAACCAGTTGAAGAAAGTGGTTCTAATCAATGAAGATATAAATTGAAGATGGATCATTTTAGTATCTTCGATAATAATGAATTCCAAGTTAGATTTCCGCTAGATAAGCCATCTGTACAAAGTTTACATGTCGAAGCCAAGGAGCCAGGTATGTGTATGTCTTACCGCATAATATTCATTTGAGACAACCAAAACAACACCATTCATTACGCATTTTACTTATGGTATACATGATACATCCTTTTCACCAACTCATAATGACTACTATTTTACGCATTATGGACAAAGTCAGTCACTGGCTAATACCAGTGACTGACTTTGTTGGTGTATCTAAATAATCAGTTTTTTGTATGTTATAGCAGTATTTATTTGTTTCATTGGTACCTTGTAAATCATATAATAATTTTATTTCATCACCCATGTGTTATTTAGTAGGGGATGGGATTAGGTTTTACTATATAAATTTTTGTTAACACAATTCAATTCTTTTCTTAGGTTCAGAGACTGGAGAATTTAGAAATTGAAAGGGATCCCCTAATATAAGCTGTGTGATGTAAAATGATGAAATATGAATTTAGTAGCCTGTTGGCCTGGTTCAGCTTCTGATGCCACTATATTTAACAACTAATAAAAATTACAGGTAACTTTTCTATAATATTACAGCATTATAAAGTAAGTTTTGTGACCAAATTATTGAATTCAGTACCTATCCCGAACTACATCTTTTATCAGCTCAGTGTGAAAGTAAATTGTACGGTCACAAATGGCTGCTTGCAGACATTGCATATCTTTTAAACCTTACACCTTTGTTAAACCCTTGATTACATTATTTAGGTGTACTAGTACTTATTTAAAATGTTATTTATTTTAGGTTTTATAAGAAAACTAACATATCCGGTGTTATAGAATGTATAGATAGCACATTATTTGCTATGATGAGACCTAAGGAGAATGAAGAAAGATAATATATAATAATATTACTGTCGCAAAGGATATCATGCAAGAAATATTCTATTGGTAAGTTCAGTGAAAGAAACACTTGCTTAATTTTTTTATCTGTTCATTTGGATATCAAACAGTATAATAATAATATCAAATTATGTGTTTAAGAAATATTTAAAAATATAATTTTATGTAAAGAAAACAATAAATGGACTAAATATCAAATTACATAAGTACATTTAAACCCTTATCATTTATGTTATCTAATCTAATATTATAAAGCTGAAGAGTTTGTTTGTTTGTTTGTTTGAACGCGCTAATCTCGGGAACTACTGGTTGGAATTGGAAAATTCTTTTAGTGTTGGATCTTAGTCCATTTCTTGAGGAAGGCTATAGGCTATATAACATCACGCTACGACCAACAGGTGCTGAGCAGCGCGTAGTATTAAGATAATAACACAAAAATAAAACAATTTATTATTTTACTTTAAACAAAGTGTAAGTAATAAGTATTTTTTACTCTAATTGCAGATAACAGATGCAGATTTAAATATAATACACGTGGATGCTTCATAAGGTGGACGATAAACAGCCTGGCACCTCAATTAAATATTCATCAATATCCTGAATCAATGTTTTTTTTAATGTCAAAAATTAGATAGTATTAAACCAATATAAATCATTGAGGTTGTTGTATTTTGTCAGTTTTGTTTTTGTTTGTTGTTTCCTTGATCGTGTTTGTAAACATGAACGAGAAAGTGTTGTGTGCTGAACTGATATTGATTATGGTGACAAAATTCAAATATTAGCCTACTTATAATTATTTTTCTATAAGTACGTCAAAGAAGTATAACTTCTAACGCGTGTACATAAGTACACACACCCCTTTTTATGTAACTAAAATAAAATCAACTTAGTGTACACACGTATAGGGTTGAAAATCTAAACTAATAAGTGTAACTTCTTCGCAGAGTTCGGGTAACACAAGTCCAATAGTACTGCAGAGGTTTTACCATCAGAACCAGCAGAGAAGATCACGAGTTGACCTGCATGCGACGCCTAGACATAGAAGGTATATTTATATAGAACATAGCTGTTGCCCGCGGCTTCGCTCTCGTTAAATTCGGGGTAACACAATTCCCCTTTCGTGATTTGCAGGTACCTGCTACCTGTAGTTTTTGCCTTTGCGCCTTATTTATTGTAAAAGCAATTCTAAAGTTTCTCATACTACACATATTACTCCTACTCTTTAAAAAATAGCCTATGTCCGTCTCCTGGTTCCCAACTATATCTGTACCAAAATTCATTAAAATCGGTTTAGCCATTAAAGCCTGAAGAGGTAACAAACAAACTCACTTTCGCTTTTATAATACATATTAGTAAGGATCTTACATGAAAAATACCCTTAGTACAAGTAAACCGGATAAGGTATGAGCTTCGTCAATCTTCGTGTTTCCGAATTTGTACGAACATCGGGCCTCAAACAGCATCACAACCGATTACCACACAACTTATTAGATCATCCCTTAATTGCTATTTATTCATCCCTTTTAGGGTTGTTTATGGTTTTTAAACCGAATATA
Source organism: Ochropleura leucogaster (assembly GCA_958449745.1). Classification (NCBI taxonomy): domain Eukaryota; kingdom Metazoa; phylum Arthropoda; class Insecta; order Lepidoptera; family Noctuidae; genus Ochropleura; species Ochropleura leucogaster. The sequence goes on from OY288203.1 coordinate 2,079,095, forward strand.
GATTCTAATTAAAATTGTTGTTTCAGTTTAAGTAGAGAACACAGTACAGGTCGGTCGCCCGAACCGCCGCCACGGACTAGTCGACAACACACTATGTTGGGGCATGAAGGTATGAAACGGGGGTTGGGAGGGGGGCTAAAATAGCCGCTTTAGCAGAAACATAATAGAATAATAATATGAATAACGTTAACCTCTCAAGGACCGCCATTGTTTACGTCAACTATCCGTCAAGCAGCGCCGGGCGGGCTCTTATCGCAAGCGTAATCTGATTTTAAGACTTATCTTTACTACAGATACAGTTTTAAATCGGTCGGGGTTTGGAGACAAATTTCTGCCAGCGGGGCTCAACGGTAATACTTGTTTACTGGCACGTTTTTGTGCCGCTGGGGCTCTAGAGGTTAAAATGGTCAGACACAGTTAATATTGTGAATTTTCATTTTCTTACCAATTTACGAGTGGTAACATAATTCATATTATTAACCCATTATGATTCTACTTAAGCGTCCATTTTAGACCTCCCAGAAAATGTGTAGTTTAGATTTTTCGTATTAAGAATGAATTGTAACGAATAATTAATATGTTATTTTAGCAAATGGTAGCACAACGGATTTGGAACCTCCGGCGCTACATGAGAGGTTGCACCCGCCGTCGCCTTTATTACTCAACGATAGGTAAGAACCATACCTACTTCCTACTAATAATATAAATGCGAATGTTTGTGAGTATGGATGTATGGATGTTTGTTACTCTTTCACGTCAAAATGGCTGAACGGATCTTGAAGAAATTTGGCACAAAGGTAGATTAATTGCGAATGTTTGTGTGAGGATGGATGTTTGTTACTCTTTCACGTCAAAACGGCTGAACGGATCTTGATGAAATTTGGCACAAAGGTAGATTAATTGCGAATGTTTGTTACTCTTTCACGTCAAAACGGCTGAACGTATCTTGATGAAATTTGGCACAAAGGTAGATTATAGTCTGGAAGAACACAGGACATTTTTCGATATCAAGCGGGCGAAGCAGCGGGCGCCAGCTAGTTAACTTATAATTATAATTTTACTTGCATTGTCACATTGTAAATCCTACACATAAGGTTTACACTACACGACCCCCTTAAGAAGAAAATACTACATTTTCTTCTTAGCCAAGTGCACAAATGCCTTTCATTCAGCCCTTCTGATATTTAAACACAAAATAAAGTAATACTTTGCATCAAAACTTTTGCAACTATATATTTAGTCTTGACCGTTTTTGGCAATCTCAGCGGAAATAAGTCTAAGCAGAGCTTGTGTTATGGTAACCAGACAACTGATATACATACTTATATAATTTATAAATACATACATATTATAGATAAATTAATCACACCCAGACACAGAACAAACAATCATGCTCATCACACAAAGTTTGTCCTCGATGGGAACCCACGACCTCCGGCTCAGCAGTCAGGGCCACTAACCACTGGACCAACAGGCCCGTCATTGACGCGGGAGATACAGTTGCGGCGTATGTGCAGGTGCACTCTCTGTTCCCTCACTCTCACAGTCCGATGGGACGGGAATCAGACAAAACCAGAGAGATATCAGGTGCAGGACCAACGGCTTAACATGCTTTCCAAGGCACGGGAGTATCTTAAGGCCAATATCAAAACTCCTGCTACTGTGAATTTCCTTATGGAAAAACCTAATAACACTTTTTGTCTGACTGGGAATCGAACCCGTAGTAAGTCCCCGTGCTCACTAGTCAAGCTTGCGACCAGGTGAGCAACGCAGTAGTCCACTAATCAGAGTATAAACATTCCAGGCTATCAGAAGGCCGTAGTCAGAGCTTAACCCGCGCGGAACTGCGCAACGGGTACCGGGGCGAAGCGCCCGCGCCTTCGCCGCACAAACATCATCACGATGACCAGGGTAAGTACTTACTAAACCTCTACTGGGGAATGAGAAATGAGACTGGTACTTGGGCTAAAAACTTACTGTGTGCACAGCTATAAAAAAGTTAAACAGTGTTTTATTGACTTGATAGATTAGAAAAGGCTGTAAATTATTTGTGTATTGCAAAATAGTAGTCATGTATTAAAACTATATTAATTAAACGCTGGTTTCAATAAAAACAAGTTTTGTTTGAAACAAAAGCTTGTAAAGCGCTACGTTTCTGAGATATAAGCCATCAAAGGTCAAATCAGATACCTTATATTGTTATATTGTCGGGTTGTTCCAAAGAAATACCAAGGCCCCAGAATATAAAAGTACAAATACAAGTTCAGTACAAGTCTGACACTCGCCTCCGCTCTGCCTGGACCGGGAGAAATTATTTATTAATTAACTGAAAAAAAGATAGCTTATATTTCGGAAATATTTCATTAAAAGATTTATTCTGAAACAAAAGTTATTTGTAACAACTATTGATTAATACATGTTTAATGCAAGGCACTTTTATGAAGATATAATAAAAAATCGGGATGTTAGGTTGGCCATGCTTCACAAAAATACCAGCAAAATATCAGGACATATTTTAAATTGAATCTGTCTGTAGAGACATTTTCGTAACAAATGTTTTTTTTTTGTATTTTTCACAAAAATTTGCAAAATTCGTAAACAACCTAACAAAAAATCGATGAGTCTGCGTTTCACTGTGTCATGAAAGCTCTCTCTAATTATGTGTTGTGCCGCATACAGTCAGTTTTTAGCCCCAGTCGGGTCAGATATACCTTGAAACTATATGAACATACCCAGCCTTTAATCAATTAAAAGTCAAGGAAATGTAAATTTAGCTGGAGCGTTTTTTTTTATAACCTGCCACGTGTTCCATTATTGGGCCAGACAAGGCTTCCCCTTTGTTCTCCCAAACGTCTATCTTGTGCATACTCTGACCATGTTCGACATATTAGATAGAAATTGGTACACACGAAGGCACATCAACCTATACAAACCATTTTAACCTGATCTCTTCACTACGGTGTGCGATCCGTAGTAGAGAGATCAGGTTATAATAGTTATGCCGTCGTGTGTACGTCCATCGCGTGCTGATACAAACGCTGGGTATGTCCAATAGTTTCCCAAAATAAAGATATTATTGAAAGTTTTTATTACTTTTTAATTTTATTTTACAGTTCCTTTTTCTTGAATATGTTAGGTTTAATGTAAATATATCAAATATTCACATACGTAAAACTGATAAGTGACTTTGATTACTAGATGTTACTTGTGAGATTTCAATTCATCTTCCTTTTCACAAGATAATTTAGTAACAATATCAACTTAAAAAGTAAATTAGATCCATTTAATTGACACACGATATTTTACGCATAGCTTAATGGTTTTAGTTTTACTGGTCAATATGGCGTAATTTATCGCGTGGCCAATTTCTCTATACCTACAGAGAAATGTATACTATAAATTATATATATTCTGTTAGCGATTAGAATGGGATATGATCATGAGTCAGTTTCTAATGACTATAGTACGGCCAACGAGAAGCGATACCAAATGTAAACAAAACCCGTGCTAAAACCCCATCTAAAATGGCCGCCCGAATGTTAGCGAACCCGTCTTTAACGTTGTCATGTTTTTGCGGGAGAACGAGACATTACGACAAAGGCACAAGATGGAAAGAGCTAAATATTAGATTGTCAACGCCACAGTTGTTCTTTAGGTTAATGACCTTTCGTATTGCTGCTTGTTGGCCTTACTGTATTTCAATGTTCAATCTCCTTCCAATCGTTTGCAGACTACAATAATACCCCGCGTTTATACCAAGAATAAAACATGTATTTTTGTGTTCTGTTTCCGTTTATTGTTTTACCTAAAACAAGTTGTGAATCTAATTGTAGACAAAACATGTTTGTAAGACTTTTTGAACATGTTTGCAACAATTTTCTGGGCATGTTTGCAAAAATGTTCTGAATATGTTTGCAACAATGTTCCGGATATGTTTGCAACAATGTTTTGAACATAATTATTTTTGGAAACATTTGTTGAAAAGCAATTTTCACAATTTGTGTTGGGGTGTAAACTTGGGGTAACAATACTTATGATTGACAATGACAATTTGTAACGAAGGAGTACAGCCAGCCTATGACTACTATGAGTTAAAACGCGTGTTGTTCGCTGCCCCGCGCGCGCGCACTCTCTCCGCACGCATTGTGTGTATAGACGCGTGAAATTATTGCAACTGTGACCACTATATTACTATCAAAGTTAATAAAAAAAAATGAAAACCAATCTTTATTTATTGCCTAAAAAACCTGCTTGTATTTTTCAGTTGTACTGGTACGGACAAATCATAGATAGTGCATTTACAATGAGAAAGTTACTGAGCTCGCGTCATGTTGATGACGTCATATCTGTAACATCGAAGAAGTTGTTTGTTTGATAATATTTTTAATTGCCAAAGAAATATGAATAAAGGGATTATAGATTCGCTTCGAGAAGCAAGTAAAGACCAATATAATATCGAGAATTTGCCAGCATTCAAGTGACAGTTAACAGAATTCTGAAAATGGCGCGAGTTTAGTCACTTTCTCATTGTAAATGCGTTATACGCAGGCTTGGCTACAAGGCTTTGCCAAAACGTTTGTACTAAGCGACATGTTGTGTTAAGACCATCGCTTTGTACGGAGGTACCGTCTAAATACTGAAGTATCTGTCATGAGGCTGAAACGCTCTCATAGTACAAATGTTTACCGCTAGACCAAACTAATTCATACCCTATCTTTAATAATTTACGGTTGAAATTCACTCTTGTCACAACCGTTGCAATGATTTCACAAATCATCTCATTCTCATACAGTCTGTTTCTACCCTTCCATTATGTAAATACCGGAGGATTATATAAAACCATAAAGTTATGGGATATATATGCTTTTGACGCGTCCTCTGTGCTTCGCGGTTATATGCTTTCGCACAGCCGAAGAGCCTTTTGGAAATTATTGTTGAGATTTGTAGATAGAGGTAAATGATAAATGATGTTTATTTTGCAAGTAGGTTTTTACAAAAACTTTTAGAAGTCTTTCTTTTAACTAGTAAGACGTAACACCAGTGTTTTCTACCCAACTACTCTGAGAAGAAACAGCCGAAACAAACTCAGAGTTCATATACCTAGTCTCTATTAAGGTCCAGACAAAAATCTTGGTCAATTTACATGAGGACTATGCAGATTAGTGTCTGAAACAGTCTTTCTAAGAAAGCACCACACAGATTGAGTGGACATGTCCAGTCAGTGCAAGCATTTGTCAGTTATCGTGTAGCTCGACTCATAACTCAAGGAGCTCAACGACACGACGAACAATACCAAATAAAAGGACATTTTTGTGGGTCGCTTATAGTACTCAAACTACCAGGTCGTATAACCCGCCGCTATATACAACGCCGCTTAAAACAAGTTGCAAAGACTAAACTTACAGACACTTGAAAATAGTTAACAAAAAATGTATTATGGATCAGTGTTTGAAACAGTTCAGACATGGTTTTATCACATATTTAATATGGATGTGTAGATAGATAGAATATTCCTCCTTACATTATGTACACCATACAAATGACAAGAAAAACAGTAAACAACTTATAAATAGGGTGACACAATGGGCGGTCTTATCGCTAAAAGCGATCTTTTCAAGACAACCTTTAAACCTTGTTTGTGTAAACGCGGGTCAAAATAATTTTATTTGACCGCGAGTTGATATTTTTTAATATATAAAATTCTCGTGTCACAGTTTTAGTTACCATATTCCTCCGAAACGGCTGGACCGATGTGAACGAAATTTTCTATGCATATCGGATAGGTCTGAGAATCGGCCAACTTCTATTTTTCATACCTTTCTCTAGAAAAGGAGCTGAGCAGCGGGTGAAACCGCTGGGCACAGCTAGCTATCATATAAACTATTATCACTTATTCAAACCTCTATCTAAAAATCTCGATATCAAAACTTTGTGTCGACATATTAATTAAATGTGCTAAATTAATGTTTACAAATCAAACTCTAGATATTTTTAGAGTTTTAGCCGCAAATTATCTACTTTATTACCTAACCCACTCATTGTATGTTTAGCAAACTTAACACATACTGACAACAAGACATGTTTCGTGACATTTGACCAACAAACATGCGCGTGCGACAAACTTCTTTGTAAATAACGACTAATTTCTTAATAGGCTTCTTTTGAGTCATCTCGTTCCATCGCTGACCTCATCTCTGTCAGAGACGAGGCAACAGTATGTGTTCGGTTCTGTGTCCGTGACACCACTAACTGGCCCTGTCAGAATACCAGCGCTGTGTTATTTTTATCCTAAAAAATCGCAGCTTATGCTGAGACAGGGACCTTTTTGGCCTCGCACAGACCTTGTCTGTACTATTTTATTTCATTTTGTTACTGTTTTACTTGTTTTGTGCGAGTCCCAAATAAAAGTTTTTCTTTCTATCTTTATAAAGACAAAAGAGGCCAATTAAAAGAAATAGTACGAATATTTATCACTGATTTTTATTGAGACAAAATAAGATGAGAAAGCTATGTCGCGCTGCGTTTGTTAACTTGCCAGATTTTCGAAATATGTTTTGTCTCGTTTACACCCGATTTTTGGAACGAAAATTACCAATTCTCAAGTGCTTCGATTGACTGTTGATAGAATTAAAGAAGTTTACGCGGCCATGACAGTTAGTTATCAAATTAATTGTTTCATAGATTTTCGTTACAAAAACCGAGCGTTAGTGCGTGTTAAGTTTGCAGCTTTTCGAAATTGTTTGTTTTCCCAAATGTATCTTACCGACTTGTTGATGTATGTCAAATGTTGTAACACATTTTGGGAACTTTTCCATTGATTGTACAACTGTTTTTGCGTCTGACTTTTTTAAAATTAATAAATTTATATTTAAAAAAATGTTGAAGTTTTTTAAAAAACTTCAATTTTTTTTCGATATTTTCGCATTCACGTTAAGTGCTGTTGTCCAATCAAGTCTTTTCATAAAAATATATTCTAGAACAATGCAGTTTTAGCGATTAAACTTTAGACTACTGTGACAATACAGTTATAGAAGTTAATCGCTTAAACTGACTAGCAATTAGTACAAAATTAACGCTCATTTACGGATCGTTTACATGAAGAGACTTTGTCACTTCGTATCGTTCGACAAACACTCTACGTGTAAATGAGCCGTTGATATCGTGAAAAGTTCCTTGAAATGTGTCTGTGCTTTGCCGCTGTCCTTCCGCGTCCCACACATCGCCTGCCCATAGTAGCTCTGTCACATGCCTCGCTACACTAAACACGACCCTAACACCTAGCTAATAAGGGCTACACTTGTATACTGGTACGTATCGCTTTGGGAAGCGTTGCTAAAGTATTTGCGTTTAATGTCGAGATATTTTCGCAACGATGTTTTTGGAGTGGATGGTTTACAGGGTGTTTTTATTTTTTGTTGAAATATTTCAACAGTTTTTAATAGATTCATAATGAAGTCTCAGAGAACACGTGATTCACGGGATTTTTCATAAACTTCGTTTGCAATTAAATAAATCAAGCCACAAAAACACGTCTTGTGCGGATATTTCGTTGTTCTTTAACAACGAAATATCCGCACAAGACGTGTTATTATTTAGAGCAACTACTGATTTGAAATAAAACGAAATAATATCCAGTTTAACCAAGAGTTCAGGTAAACAGTCGCTTATCTGTCTAGTCTTAAAACTGATCCAAAAATAACAAAAACTAGATACAACTAAAATTATAAAAAAAAAACATTTGCTTACTGGAACCCTCAATATTTACTAGCTGTGCCCTGTTTTACTAGCTTAGCCTGGATTAAAAAAGTAGCCGATGTCTTAATCCAGGGTATAAACTATCTACGTACTAAATTCCATCCAAATCCGCGTACATAAACTTTCCCCTTTATATTATTATAGTTTGATAACCTACTGTGACATGTGACTAAAAGAGTAATGGATCTGAATGTTGATGGACGGAGAGCGAGAGGAAGGCCAAAGAAAAGATGGATGGATTGTGTAACGAATGATATGAAGGAGAAAGGAGTAAATGATGCCGTGACGTCTGATAGGGGAGGATGAAAGAAGAAAACGTGTTGCGCCGACCCCAAATAGAATGGGACAAGGGCAGGAAAATGATGATGATGATGATAATCTACTCTGTAAACTATCCACTTTGAATAGTAAATAACGTGGCTTTTACTGGCGAGGTGTGAGCGAGACAACTGTTCTTCATTTCTCATCACCATGGTAGCTTCGCTGTCAGTAACATTAGCAGGCATTCAGTATCGACTCTCTGGTTCACAACACTGTCTATTTAAGAATTAACATTTCAAGACGTAAAGTTTACTTATAAAAACATGAAGTATTTAAATTCAAAATACGTATCTCGCCTGTTATATGAAACGGTTTGTTCTATGATTTTGTTCTTCATTATTACATTCGCATCTTAAACAGACAGAATTATACTTATATATTTTTGCAAAAATGCACTTAACACTGATAGAAATGACGAATTTTCAAATTCGATGGTTAAGAATGCTAATTGAAATTTAAATTCGTTGGAATGACGTAATGGCATTCTGTATGTGAGTCGATATACGACTTAGTACTAGAATATGTGGCTTCGTCCAAAGTGGTCGGGATTGTACGATGGCGCGATGAGTTCTCGTCGTGCGATGAAAATTGCCCACATCGCTTGTGCGAAGGACATTCAGAAGAATTCTGGATGTTTGTACGCATAGTGTCATCGTACGATCGATAACTAACTAAGGACGAATTCAGATAAGAAACTGCGGTGTTTGAAAATTCGCGATTAGTCTCACGCTCAAAGTAGAGCCCACAACCAAAGAGTCGGTATAACGGAGCGGGCAGAGCGGCGTGTAGTTGGCGGGTGTTGTTCGCGTGTCGATGGTGCTCGGTCGCAGGCTGGCTACACTCGCTCGCCGGGCTGGTGAAGCGCCGGCTCAGCGGGTACGTCAAGTGGCATCACCTTGCAGCGCGCAGAGAGAACCCTCATCAACATCATCTGCAGCATAGGTGAGCGAACCTCATCATACTATTTGTAGCTCTCTTGTCTTGGTACGCTCTAGGGTACGCTTGCACCACAACTAACGAAGTGACGCTAAACATATTTCTATATCTTTCTTTCTTTCGACCTTAAGGCGCGAGAATATCCCGCCTCACGCCCCACTTGATAAGTCAGTATCAAGTTACATGTTGATTAAAATAGGGTTCGCTACCGTATTTATTAATAGAATTATGATAATTAAAATCAACATGTGAATCCTCTAAGTTAATTTAATACCATTGGATGACTATTTCGTGGAAAAGTTATTCAATAAGATTAAATTTACGTAGAGAGTTGTATTGATAATTTTAATTATTATAACTCAGTAAAGCCATATTTGTTACGGTTGCCAATCATATTTTAATCAATATGAAACTAGTATATCCAAAAAACGATAGAAATTTTGAATTCGTGCGCTTCCCCTAGCTTTTTCATCTTATCGTAACACAAACGAAATTCACCAATGACATCATCTGCCTAGCCTTTTCCCAATTATGTTGGGGTCGGCTTCCAGTCTAACCGCATGCAGCTGAATATCAGTATTTTACATGGAGCGACTGCCTATCTGACCTCCACAACCCAGTTAATACTGGGTAATACGATACCCCTTGGTAAGACTGGTTGTCAGACTTTCGGAACACTGACTACCTGTAACGACTGTCAAAGATCTACAAATGACAGCCGGGACCAACGGCTTAACGTGCTTTCCGAGGCACGGAGAAAACTCGGTATGTAACGGGTGGTCACCCATCCACAGACCAACCTAGGCAAGCGCGGCTTAACCTTAAGATCGACCCGAGCGGCTGCTACTATTTAGCCACGAGCTCCTCTTCACCAATTAAAATAAAAATTCACCAATGACACTGAATGTAATACGGGCATGTCAGCCACATTCAAGAGTTTTTAAAAAACGTGCTTCGTTCTTTTGTCTGCTAATGTTTTAAAGATGACAGAGATAAAAATATGTTTAGTTAGCTTCAAATTCATTGAGATGTGATGCAAGCCGGCCTGTAGGCCTACTATGACATCTTAAAGCAGAACTTATTCCACTGAGGGAAAGAGATGGTGCTAGACACCCTGTATAGCTCTGTCCCTTTTCCTCAGCGGAATAAGTTCTGCTTTAACACGTCATGGTAGGGTAGCTGATTACGTTAAACAATAACGTGACTTTGTCTCAAGCTTAGCTATCATATCCTTACTCTGGTGTTGGCACGATTAACATAAAAACATCTTGTGCTGTAGCTTAACTGAAATATGTAATTGGAACGTTTGTTCCCTACGTGGCTACTTCAGGAAATCAAAAGTCATTTATTCTAATCAGGCTGATAATTACCACTTTTTGAACGTCTTTACACAAGACAGTCTTCCAAATCGCCCGCCATTTACCTCATCCTAGTGTTTTACCTGGGAAGAAGTGTCGGAATAAACTCCCTAGAAACACAACTGTCTGCTAGGTTTGATGAACCAGACTTTATACAGTAATATCAATGGTACACCTTATAATTATGAAAGATATACTATGTACAGACGCCTGCAGGTCAAGCTACCCGAAACTGGCAAATTTTCCCAATGAACCTTGAACCTTAATGCTTTAGAGATAAAGTCGAAAATCTATAAAAGAAATCTGACAGATTGTAGAAGCTTGATGTGCAGGTGTCTGTACATTTAATTGAATTGATACATGTTCGTTAGCGCACATCAATATACTAAAATAAAAGGTAACTAAACATTGAGAATATATACTCAAGCGAAAAATATCTAAAATAAAGCCTCCTTGCATAATGAGTGAACCCGCGTACATGTGCCGTGTTGCAATACGAATACATATATAACACTAGATAAAAAGTCAATGATTTACTAAGACAGTACAAAAGAATTTTTTTTTTTACGCTAGATAAGGTACTGCGTCTTGTCAGCAAAGCAAAGTTTGCCTGCCAGGGCCTACGCCTGCCGGGGTTGCGTGTTGCTCGAAAGAGATACCGCGGCCCCGGAACATAAAGGGCAATAGAAGGAACATGGATGGGTTTTAGCCAGTACAAGTCTGACACTTCCCCCCGCTCCGCCCAGAGCGGGGGGCGTTATTTGATGATTACCCACCCTACAAAAAAAAGGTACTGCGTGTAACGTAACCATACCGACTTATAATTCGACGCCAACGCCATCTATCGAACCACAAACTTTGCCATTCTACAGTTTTCATCACTGACTTTGCCACGATTCTATGATATGATCCAACTACCCTAAAGCTAAATCAAAAATGTAATTGTTTGTTCTCTTCGAAGAAAGAACATAAACACATGTACACGAACTTAATCGATTTTCATCTTTAACAAACAACGACAATCAAAATAAAAAACAAACGAAACGTGTACGTTTTTTATATTTAAGGTAGTAAAAAAACTGACACAAATTATGCACATGCTCTTGGACTGCATTGCAAAACTATTTCAACTTATTGATTACGTTTGAGACGTAATATTTATGATGTTTTTCATTCAATATGAGTTCCCGATATTTCGTACTGATGAAGTTTTTGCGGGTGGGTGTTTATGAGCAGATATAACTGTCTACCCTCTTTCTTATACGCTTAGTTAAACTTCAATTTATCCGTGAACATGGCGTTTGCAACAGCTGTAAAATATCGGGAACTAATATTAAATAAAAAAACATCAATATGATAATCATCCCGGTTTAAACGTTATCAAGAATGTTTTTCTTTTTTCTAAATAGCATCTCGCAGTTTAACCTATGGGGTTGTCGTATGCTTAACCGGACAAATCCTGTGGATCCCTCGAGTTACTCTCGAGGGATCCACAGGTCACACAAGTTTCCAGCCAGGCCAAACTTAAAAACTAAGCGAATACACGCTAAGGGCACCACCTGTTGGATACGAGCCTCGGCTTAGGAGGTCGCTGGGGAAGGACAGCAACAAGAAAGGCTGGATCTGATTGTCAATAATGTTAGTTAACACGTAAGTTTAAATAGTTACACTACAACTCTCCACAGATGGGGCAACAGCGAAAGTTGGAGCATGCCCGCGTCCCCCCTCCCGCCCCGCGCGCCCCCGCCGCGCCCCACCGACTAGCCCGCGCCCCGCACCACATACTGCGGCATCGAGCACTACTTGCATCACTGCTTACACCGAAACTTGGATCAGTTAGCTATTTAAAAAGCATAGAAAAATGTGTGGAGCTTACTTCTTTAGGCATTTTTTTGTAGACTACAGGCAGATGATTGATGTCTGTTCAAATGTATCAGTGCTTAAATAAATCGACAAAACATTGTAAAGTTTTGCAGGAAAATTATTTAGCTATGGCGCAGTGGTAGAGTGAAATAAATTTCTATAACAACAAATGTCATTGCATACACATTTGCATTCCCGATGGTATTTATTTTGACAGTTCAACAATATTAATTGCACTTTTTTCTTTGGGTGGGAGACGAATTGTATTAACATCTAAAACAATGTATTTCGATTTAAAATCTTTAAGCACGCGATAAAAAAGTGTGTTATGCAATTCGGGGTTCAAGATGTCAAAGAACCAGTTTGCCATCGTTAAAAATTTACCTGTACTTCATGATGTCTTAATATATGCTGAGCAGATAGGAGTATTTGTTTGGCCGATAAAAATGACACTTGCTTGTTATTTTTTCATCTATTGAATGTCACGAACAGCATATACAGCGAAATGGAGAACTATTAGAAACACTTCTGCTTAACCAAAGACTACAAGCGTGATTTTTATTGAAGAACAAATAGTCCATCTTCTGTCCAGCGCCATATTGTCACAAAATAGAAAACTTCTTTCATAAGCAATACAAACATTAATTTTATAAGAAAAGTAGTCAATCAAGTAAGTGAGAGATGCCACAATGTCCTCGCAACCATTGTTGTTCAACATACTAACGCTATTATAACTATATCGATATAAATAACTAATATTTAAACATTAGTAAAAGACGGCACGATTGCTTTGTATTTTATTACTGCTTAAGGTACGGTTTTCTTGCACGCGACTGTAATTATCGACAAGACGTAATCGCTGTTGTTGTGCTCTCACATTTACTAACAATAGGGTAGTTTCTGAAAGTAATTACATTATATTTAGTGCGTCTTTTAGATTATTCAAAAATAAGGGACACGTATTTTTTTTATTTGTAAATTAGACCAAAAATTACAAAGATATAGCCCATTAAAGTAAAGTGTGACGTCTCGCGTCCCGAAAAAATGCAGCAACTACGGACAGACGGACAAATTGTTTTTTTTTTTAAACTAGCCTATTATAGCATAGGCTTTTCCCAACTATCTAACCGGATGCAGCTGACCACCAACACATATTCTCTATAAAAAGTTAAAGTTGCCCACTAAACAACTGTATTCAAAGTGCCTAACTTAAGACTGAGTTTCTGACTGAAATCAACAAAAATAAACCGCGAGTATTACGATTAAACGAGGTACAGACGCCTGCACAGCAAGCTACTACAATCTGTCAGATTTCTTTGATAGATTTTCGACTTTATTTCTAAAGAATTAGGTTCAAGGTTCATTGGGAAAAATTGACAGTTTCGGGTAGCTTGACCTGCTGACGTCTGTACCTCTTAAAGTTAATTACTCCCCGGCTATATTTTGACTTCATATAAGTCTTTGTAGAATAAATAAAAACAGCACTTTAAGCTTTAAAGTCTTGTTTAAGATTGCATATCAGTCGCGTGCTTGAAACAACAAGGTCAGATTTAATTAGCTAGTAAAACCACAGACGTTCTGTGCATCGGCGGGCATGTATCGATATCTAAAGCAATAAAACTCTTTTTATAATTGCTACTACCTGTTCCCCACGGTTTCACCCGCGCTGCTCAGCACCTGTTGGTCGTAGCGTGATGTTATATAGCCTATAACCTTCCTCAAGAAATGGACTATCCAACACTAAAAGAATTTTCCAATTCCAACCAGTAGTTCCTGAGATTAGCGCGTTCAAACAAACAAACTCTTCAGCTTTATAATATTAGTATAGATATGAATTACTTGAAATATCAGTTTTAAAATATCGTATTTCTTGCGTAACAACCTCCTTCGGAGTAGCCCTGACGGGTTCCTCTGGTTTGCTGAAAACTATTGGAAGCGCGCGTGAAACGCTAATTCGCCGTCGACAAGTCTGGCTGTTTGTTGGTCTTTCACACTTCTACCGTCTCTCGGTAATCATAATAACTGACAAATCCACTGACTGCACAGGTCCACTCAATCTGTGTAGTGCTTTCTTAAAAAGACCATTTCAAACACTAATCTGCATAGTCCTCATACAAGTTGACCAAGATTTTTGACTGAACCTTAAAAGAGACTATGGCCTCTGAGTTTGTTTCGGCTGTTTCTTCTCAGAGTAAACAAACACCGGCATCCTCTAGTTAAAAAAAAAATTGTCTAGCAAATTAAATGTGACTTTGTATACCTTTATGTAAATAGTCAAAGGCCGTGCAGTATTAAAGAAAAACGGTGTTACGAAGGCTTCTCGCGTGATAATAGATTACTTACTGACCTTTCATTGTTATTATACCTCTGATTTTAAACTAGTATGGACACCCTTCTTGCCCATTCTCCATAGAAATCAACGCTTTGGAAAGGGCAACTACAGTACTTTCACAAGTTATTATGCCTTGTGACTGGGACTGTAGTATCCATCTTTTTGTTTTTTGACATTCATAAGTGCCTGTTAAGTAATTGAAATAAATGCTTTGAGTTTGAGATTCTCAGAGGTAAAATAACTGAAAGGCACACATTCATAGTACACGTTAAATATGAATATTTTGGAACAAAACGCGTTTAGTAGTTTTAAAGGAACATTTAGTACGGAGTTGTGACGTCATAGTGATATATTTTGGGATATACTAGTTGTTTCTGTGATCGCGAATGACCTGACTACGGTGCCATTGAGGCTGTATATTGAGTGGTTGATGGGTATTTGGCTTTCGTTGTTCCCAAAAAATGTTAAAGGAGTATGGGCATTTTTAAATGGGGTTTTCTCCAGTTTTTTTTAATACTGGCAACTACCTGACTACTGGTAAATATTTGGTATAAAATTGTATCAAAAACCGTACTGCACGGATTAAGTTCTAAATGGGAAAGGTCATGAAAATAATTTCATTTTTATAATACACAACAATAAATCACTTGGAACAAATCGCCCATTCTCCTTTGATTAAACAAAGCGCGAATTCTTCTTTGCTTGCGCAATAATTCGCCATACATATTTCTGTTGCCATGCTTAACAGACCAATCAGGGAAGGCCCTCAAGTTAAAAATAAATCGTTTATTCAAGTCGGGAATGAGCCATACTAGTTTTTATGGACACTAGAACCTAAGGAAATTGCACATAATTTCTAGTTCGATCAGTCTTACAAACGGCGTCATATTAAGAAAAATACATTTCCAGTATAACATGGCTTCGCTTTGTATAGGTTTCCAAAACAATGAGAGATTCGTACTAGCTGGTTTGTATAGCTTGATTAGACGCCGTGCGTACAATGATCTATATATGTGTGATATTGCACTCATTCGGGCGTCATCGTAGTCGGGTAATCAAAACGAGGCGTACTATGTTAAAAACTAATGCCGGTTCTTATTTTTGCAAGCATTTTGTTGGATTTTCAACCCTAGAGTCAGAGCTTAACGTTAAAATTCCAACAATGCTCTCATAACTAAAAACGGGAATAAATATCAAGAAGTTCTACTGGTGTGCTCATAAAACAAATGAAATACCAAATTTTCTTTCGATATTTAAAAAGAAATCGTATATCAGAAATAAAATTGGCTATTTTTAAGTAAAAATGTTGAACACCAATAATGAATCACAGGTTATATAACTATGTATAAATATTTAAATTAACATTCGCGGGCTATATAGAGGTGTTGCTATATTGGTGCACATAATTTATGATTTATTTTATTGAAAGAAACATTCGATAATGACAACTTTGAACAGCAACTGCGATAACACAATGAAATGTACAGTTATCAAAAAAGGATAATTAAACCAAGCTTGACAGGTGTACTTGATTTAAAAAAAAAAACGATGACCGTGTTCAACTGAAGTTTAGAGTGTTTCCTATAAAAAAAAACGAAAATATTCAAGGGTTTTTAACACTTTCCCTGCCTAGAAGTCAGCGTATTATTATTTCGGACTAATACGCAGTGTTCTGGGCAGCAAATTTTATCTGTATCTGAAGATTGAATCCTGATTGGTTAACTTATGTTTTGACTGTACATGAAGACTTCTTTTAAAACCATAGATTCGGCTCATGATTCTAGTTCTCCAAAATTGCAGTTGCAGTCCAAACACAAACTTGTATGGGTGGTGTTAACTGTTATAAGTTGATTATAAATAAATAAAGTCTGACGTCAGCAATAGAAAAAAAAATGCAGTTCAACTGTAAACGTACAGACGCCTGCACATCAAGCTACTACAATCTGTCAGATTTCTTTGATAGATTTTCGACTTTATTTCTAAAGTATTAGGTTTAAGGTTCATTGGGAAAAATTTACAGTTTCGGGTAGCTTGACCTGCTGGCGTCTGTACAATACCTATGCTCGTTTTTTTTTCTAATAACCGACAAATTATTTCTAGAGTAACTAGAATTATGTACTGAATCCTAAAAAGTTTATCCGTTCACGTTGTCTTCTTCTGTCGTTTATAATTTATTTTCTTATAAATAATCATGTGCAACAATAAAGTGGGACCTCATAATAATTATTTATAACGAATCCGAGCAGTGTAGCTTTGACAATATTTACTGTATTGGATTGGGAATTGAGTTTTGGTAGGGCTATGTACTGTTGTGCTTTAAAACAAATAAGTTCTAATAAATTAATTAGATTGAAATCATAGGCTTCGCAAAAACTGACACAAGCTAATCCGGTGTGGGGTAGCGAGTTGTTCGAAAGAGATACCGCGGTCCCGGAACGTAAAGGGCAATAGAAGGAACATGGGTGGGTTTTAGTCAGTACAATTCTGACATGCCCCCCGCTCCGCCCAGAGTGGGGAAAGTTATTTGATAATTTCCCACAAAAAAAAATAAGCTAATCCGGTGTCACAGTATTCACTCCGCTCATGGGCTCTTTACATGCCGTGGAGAAATATTTCTCAGGTTTCCTTACGATGTTTTAAAAAGTGCGTCTTGGGTTAGTTCTCTAGATCTATCCCTAAAGTCTTCGTTATTATTTCGCCCACCTAGATTTAAACTGAAAACTCAAAATAAGCAACTTTTGAGGAAACAAAAAATACGTGTGGCTATTTTTTTGGGTAGTAATGATTCATTCAATTTATTCTAGATCATTAATAGGTTGTACGATGTCCCTGTATGTAAATTATGTTATGGTAGATATAGTATAAATAAAGAGCATTCTAATATAAGGATAACTGGAAATTTGCGATTTTTAATTTTTCTCAGTTCAGATCTAGGTGCGCGATATGTTGAAAGACGTGCGTTAGCAATAACGAAGCATTTAAACAATAACATGTTGTTAGAGAGAAGTTGGGAATTCGATATGTTCCATGTCAATGCTTCCCCTGTTAATATGAACTTGTTTGTTTATCCACCTCCAGCGACATGCAAAATTTAAAAAAAAAAAACAGTTGGTGCTGTAGTTATACTAAAAATCTTTTATAACACCAATATTTCGGCTTTCACAAAAATGTTTTAAAGCACTACATTAGACAGCCTAAAGCAGGGATGGCGAACCTTTTTGGATCAGCGTGCCATTTTGCCCACAAAAATGTTAAACGACGCCATAAATGTGGCGTCAATAATTTCAACTTAGTGATACAATAATAATAAAAAAAACGAGTAAATATTATTCACTAAAATCACATTATTTTCTAACAAAAACGGTATCTTCGAAATCATTCATAATTTGTTTATTGCACTATTTTATCTATCAGATACACTAAATTGCAAACCGTTTTGGTCGGTGGCGTGCCCAAAAAATTGTGTCACGTGCCACCAAAGGCACGCGTGCCGTTGGTTCGCCATCACTGGCCTAAAGATTGCACTGTACAGTTTGGGGTTGTATTCCTATTTCGACAATCAATAGTTATAGATGACAATTTCTATACAATTGTAAATATCGTGTATATTTTATTGTTAAGTGACAGATAATGCAATACAGATAGCGCAAGTTTTTTTTTTGTAATATACATAAATAGATAAGGGTGCGTACACTGGTCAGTTGTGGAAAAAAAAAGTTTTTATTGAAGAAAGAAAACCCGTTTAACGAGATCTTACTCTCTCTTGTATCATAGTTTCCGATATAAGTACAAATAATAATTAAATAGCACTTTCTATCTCTTCCTTGGTTTTGTTTTAGTCTTTAAGCAAACTTCAACAAAGATAATGAATTAAATTCTGGGGCATTTCTTTCTGACCAGTGAACGTGGCTAATTAAACTAAGTTGTACTTTGATTTGTAATAAATAGAGCGTCATAGTGTTTACAGCTTATAATTATATAAATATAATTGTAGTATTTAATTGTACATTTCTTTTTTTAATATTTTGACCAAATGTATAGAATTAAAATCGGATATATTTTTTTGTTCGCTTCGGGTGTACGAGTGTTGTAACTCGACTATCTTGACTTTAGTCGAATAGTTGACTTATTAGTCGATTCTGTCAACTAAACTTGACGTTTAGATTTTTGAAAAGCTTGGTATATATAATCGACTAGTTTTAGTCAGTTTAGTTGGCCGAAATTCGATTCGTACAAAATGTACTATAAGCAAACGTGCGTTGGATAGTTTTTGTTGAAATATTTTTTACAATTTACTTTTAATTAGTTAATTTGAATTATTTACAAAATATGAGCCATAATCAACTTTAAATAAACGAACACAAGCATCAATTTGGCATGAAATATTTTTAGGTACATATTTATAGCTATCGCTTGATACAAGAACTATCCGTTCAAAGGCATTTTGAAACAACGTTTGTGATTAGCACCGCGCGTCCCACGCTGGGCGCCAATATCCGAATGATTAGTGACATTATATACTTACTTCTTTAACTCTAGCCCTACTACAGCAGTCTTTCAATTATTCATTCACTCTTAGACACTTCCAATATTTTGTATTTTTTTTTTCTTGATCTAGCATATTTTTAAAGAATTATTTCTTAGTAGCTGTTTTGAGTGCCTCTTTTTCGTAGTAACATACAACGGCAAAAAGGCAATTCAAAATAATTCTTCAAAGTATTTAATGTCACTGAGCAAACGACGCTAGCGCCCTCTAGTCCGCGCGCCACCCTACGTGCAATCGCGTTAGTTAAGGCGAGACTATATTTAAATAAATATTTAATAAACAACGATTAACTTGTTTTCTATTATATTATTGCAATAATTATTATTTTATTGTGTATTATATGGATCAAATTTTATTTTTGGTGTTTCATTACTTACCTCTTTACCACCTTACGCCCGGTTCCAATAAACAAAAACGACTCCTTTTGCTTACGGATAGTTGTAATTCAATACTTGCAATTGCCTTTTTTATCCTAGTTTTAAACAATACAACACACTACATATTTCTTTAAACTTGCGAGTATGACGGCACAGTGGCTGAGCGACTGACTGCTGCGCTGCGAGTCGCGGGTTCGACCCCCGCAATGCCCCGCATGTTACAAATATTTGTATGACCTACAGGTACTCGTCGTCCGAGTATATATAATAACTATTTGAGTATGTGAGTTTGAATGTTTACTCGCACCCGCGATACAGGAGAAAAATCCAAGTGTGGGTTGACTTTTTTTTTAAATATTTTAAGTGACTTCCGTTGACGAGTATGGACCAAGACACGTGCGCCGAGCCAAACAAACTAAGATGCAATCAGGAGAATTATGATAATTACTCTCATTCAACAACGTTATCGTTATCGGCCTAACCTTTCCTGAGTCAGAGTTGGCAGCTTAACCCCAGCTCAATTGCAGTATCTAACAAGAAGCGACTGCCTATCTGACCTTGGTAAGACTGGTTGTCAGACATCCGGATTTCTGTCTAACCCTAACGACTGATGGACAAACTACATTCCTCCAAAATCAAAAGTAAAGATTGGTATTTAGTTGAAATCGAACAATACAAATGAAACTACATCGTCTTTATTTTAAAAAATAATATATTTTGTACAATGTTTGTGTGTAAACAACGAACTATTGCCTCGGAATACAAATCGTTAGAATGTAGAACGGAATAGAATAATGCTAAATACAATAGATTTGATCCACACCTAGTGTTAGTGGATTCAAACGAAATTGTAGTAACTGCTGGCAAGGAATGCACACTTGGAACCTGTAACCTGTTGCGGCTTGTAACCGCCTGGATGCCCCGAATTTAACTTCATTCGATTTTTTACACAAAAATGATAATGATAATTTATTTTATTTTCACATCAGGTTCGAAAAAGAAACTGCGACCCCGGATCATAAAGGTCAAAAGCAGGAACATATTTAGTCAGTAAAAACTGTCACCCCCCCCTCCCAAAATAAAGTAATATCACCCGCACTATGCTACAACGAAAATACATGCGGTTTATTGTCCTTTTATACAACTTTTCAAAAAAATTAAAACCTTGCCAGCAGTTCAATCGGTCTATTTGAAATTCAATTTTAAATAAAACAAACTAAAGCAATAAATAAATAAAAAACACATATCTTTAACATGTAAACAATTTCTTTGGTAACAATGCTTATAGGCGTTATGTCACATATCAACATTTAAATGGGAAAAGCTAATTAATACAATCAAATAAATAAGGAACAAACCACACGGTCCACTTTGACATGATTGCAGATCTTTAAATACAAATAATCTCTTTAATTAAAATCTTTTAATATACTTAAAATTATATTGAGTAAAAAAGATTTAAAAAGTTAATTAATCTGCGATTATATCAAAACAAGAGCACGAAAATGATCTTAACAACATTAATAATAGTAACAAATCAGCTTTTTTTTTTTATTAAAAATAATCAACATACAAGGCATTAAAATAACAGAGCACGGAAGCGCTGTGTCATCAACAACTAGAGAATACTAGCGACGGTACTATTGTTAACATCTGCCTTTTCCCAACTATGTTGAGGTCGGCTTCCAGTCTAACCGGATGCCGTTCAATACCACTATTTTATTCAGGGAGCCAATCTAAGTTCTGCTACTAGTACTGAGTATATCGATATCCCTTGGTAAGACTGGTTCTCCGACTTTAAGGTACCTGTAACGACAGTCAAAGATCTACAAAAGACAGCCGGAACCAACGGTTTAACGTGCTTTCCGAAGGACGGTAGAAACTCGGTATGTAATGGGTTATCATCTATCTACAGACCAACCCAGGCAAGCGCGGCTTAACCTAAAGACCCGACTGGTTGTTACGGTTTATATATATTATATTTTTTGTTATATTTAATTTAACTTTTTTTACTTTTCATATCAAAGTGTTCTTCACTTAGGTTATTAAGACATCTTAATTATAAAAATCCATTCAGCGGTTTTGAAGATTTGATTTGGTTTAGAAGATGAGCTAATAAAGATAACAACAAACACACAACAAACCTTCCTTAGCAGTCAGGTAAATAGTTATTTTAGTGATGGCTCAAGTATTATTTGTGCTTATTGACAATCTATACCGCTTCCAGTAGCGATCGCCAATGCGCGTCCGTGCTCTATACGGCCAACGAGAAGCGATACCAAATGTAAACAAAACCCATGCTAAAACCCCATCTAAAATGGCCGCCCGAATGTTGGCGAACCCGTCTTAATGTAGTCATGTTTTTGCCGGGAGAACGAGACATTACGACAAAGGCACAAGATGGAAAGAGCTAAATATTAGTTTGTCAACGCCACAGTTGTTCTTTAGGTTAATGACCTTTCGTATCGCTTCTCGTTGGCCGTACTATAGGTTAAAATTACTTCCACACGCACATATCAGCATTTATCTCCATCTCTCACTCAAATGAGAGGTCCGATCGCACATTCAAGTGCTTCCGATTCGGGATACGGACTTCTCGCTCCACCAAATGACGCTAAGAAACTATGACAGTAAGATAGACTCCTCCAAAACGCGTCTCTGTGCGTGTTAATGTAATTTCAACCTTAAAGACACCACAAAATATTACAAATCCTTAAATGTTAAACGTGTTCATATTGCTATTCTGCTGCTTACAACTAGTAAGAGATATAATCACCCTAGGTAAAAATTGAAAGTTTTTTTAACATGTCTTGCTATGCCATTTACATTTTCGACTCTATTTTCGAGATGGTAACGATTATAATCCTTCTTTTTTTGCTTACATAAAAGTGCAGGTACCTATGGTAAGCGACTGTTATCAGACTATCATAGTTCAGGAAGCCACAGGCACAATGGATTAGCTATCTTATAAGGGCTTGGCCCATCAGTTGGCTAGATTTCACTAAAACAGTCTGATTACCTAAGCCTCCGTTCACAGAATAACACACTATATTTTCAGTGTGATAAAGTGCAAAATTGCAAGAACATCAACACATCATCACAGGCAAAATTGTGTTTTTGCGCTTTAACACACTAATGATAAAGCTTATTATTCAATGGCAACTGAGTCTCGTCATACCTGGAGCGAGCATTTCTTGTACAATACAATGAGGAATAGAGCCTCAAGCCTACAAGCTACACCTTAATCTACTTACAAACTACAAATAAATAAAATCAACAACATAACAGCGAATATCGCGTTTTAATACGATTCAATCAAATCAACAGCCTCGATCATTCCTTACATTATCTGATAATATCTGACTAGTAACACACTGTTAAGAGGGAAGCGCTAGGGTAGCCCGCGAAATTCAAATTTACGTTCTTTTTTTTTTGCGATTTTCAGGTCAGCGTCAAGTTGTACTTGCCGGGGTTGCGAACAACCGTTTGGAAAAGATACCGCGGCCCCCGAACGTAAAGGGCAATAGAAGTAACATGGGTGGGTTTTAGTCAGTAAACGTCTGACACTCCTCCCCGCTCCACCCAGAGCGGGGGAAGTTATTTAATGATTTCCCCCAGCCCAAAAAAAGAAAGCGTGAAGTTGTATCATCATTCAGGGCAGGAGCCCTTATTCCAAGTTATCTGGGGTCGGTGTAGCATGTTCTCTCCATGGTTATCTATACTAATATTATAAAGCTGAAGAGTTCGTTTGTTTGTTTGTTTGTTTGAACGCGCTAATCTCACGGACTACTGGTTGGAATTGGAAAATTCTTTTAGTGTTGTATAGTCCATTTTTTGAGGAAGGATATAGGCTATATAACATCACGCTACGACCAACAGGTGCTGAGCAGCGCGGGTGAAACCGTGGGGAACAGCTAGTTCGTCATATAATCGGGCGCCACCTTTCTTGTCATATAATCCTTCACACATCGTTACTTTGGCCTTCCTCTTTTACTATAAGTGTCAGTGTCAAGTTGTATGTTTATTAAAATATTATTCGCGACTGTCACACGTATGTGTTTAATCATCTATACAATCCTTTAAGTTCATTTACCCCATTAAATAACATTTTTTTAAAAGAAGTCATTTAATCGGACACTTACCAGCATATTGCAAAAAAAGCAAGAAAATTTGAATTTCCTGGACTACTCTGGGGCTTTTACCTTTAGGGCGCACTCAGCGGAACACGGCCCTTGGCCTGTTTTTCCAGAAAGTTCTGGTTAACTCATCCGGTAGATATATGTATATTATCTGTGGCAACTTTTTATTTTTATCTCTGGAAGATTTAACGACTCTAAAACAACCTCACAAACTTATTTTTTAAAAGGCCTTAGTCTCCAATCGCTTATTAATTATTTGCTTTAAAAAATCATCAACTTATTAACGAAGGCCTTAAGTAGGGCAAGCAAACCTTTCCTTTCCTCTTTTTTTTTGGTAAACTCCTTTCTATTAGTTATTCGAAAACATTTAAATTTCAAACAATCCTTTTCAAAGCTTTGGTAGGTACTAATTTAATAATTTATCTTATTTAAATTTTAATAGGATGACAAAATAATACATCAAAACTTTTAGCAGACCAAATAAGTCCTAATGCCATTGAGCATAATATCTTTAGTTTAAGCAAATTGTTTGACTAGTAACTAACTAGAGGAAGTGTATATTATATTTTTTTATCTCTAGATATGTGGCTCTCTTATGAGATTTACTTATTTAAAAATTTCGTTTAGAAAATTATTTACTTACGTTATGTTTCTATAATAAAGAGCAACCGGTTTTTTTTTCAATATGGCGCAGCAGTAAAATGGCGGGAAACTTTATTCTGAAAGGCGGAACACGATTCTATAAAAAAATATTTTGTGCTTCAAACGAGAGTTGCGAAGAGAATAGACGAAACTTCGAAAGTTGCTACGGTACTGAGATATTAAAAAGAACTATGTCTACGTGTTTATAAGTTTAAAAACTTATATCGATAACGTCCTTTTACAGCAAGGCACACCACTATAGGTCCGGTCCACTCACGAACCCATTCAATTCAGTATAAATATCTAATTTAAGCTTACCTACTGTCCGAACATTTTCACTACAAGCGTACCTTCACGACCAGTCCCTTAGGGAGTGAGCACAGCTCCTAGCGGTGCCAGCACTTTCGTCGTTAACAATAAAAAGTTCTAACTTTCTAAGTACCCAATGACCTTTTGGAAGTTTGCGTATCCGACGTTGTACGTCAAAAAATACGCTGACATAGACCATTGATGTACTAGAGTTAAGTTTTTTTTTTGGTTAATTAAGGTAACCTCATTCGTTTTCCCGCCACATTGTGAAGCCTACGCGTGATGTAATGCTACCACTTGCAAAATCGGTGCAGTTCCAATGCTAGTCGTTTGCCCCCAACGTCTCCTTATTGCTGTCGCTCCAATACATATTCTGAAATAGAATAGATACTCTTAACTAATATTATAAAGAGGTCAAATGTATTTGTTTACTGCGATTTAACTCAAAACTACTCAACCGATCTGAAAAATACTTTCACCATTCGAAAATTACATTAGTTCTGAGTAACATAGGCTCTATAAAATCAATCATGATGATAAAACCGCGCAGAAAGGAGCTAAGCAAAAATTAGACTAACAAAAAAGAGGCCAAAAGCATCTCTTCTCAGCATGGCTGCGACATTAAATTTCGCGCGGTGGTACTCTGATAAGGCTCCATAGTGATTCAGGACACATCGCTCCAGGAAAAGACAGACTCCATGCTTTCAGGAGGGTGACCTCTATCCTACAACGGGACTGATACTAAGTTACTCCAGTAGGATTCCAAACCCTACCTTACCTAACAAGACTAATGCGGCCGGCCCCCTTTCCCGGCACGTTGCGGACTGCCGGGCACTGACGATGAGGAGAGGCCGAGTTCCAACGCGATGTTCTTGTCCACGGGGCTCCGCTTCAGGTAGTCCGATATGTGCTGCACTATCAGGTCTATTGCCACTGGAAATGGAACAAGACAAGTTAATCATTTCATTGATATTATAAGACGTTATGTACAAGAAAATGTTAGCCTACCGACCGAGGCTGGTTATTTCAATTAAATGATTTTTGTTATAGCTCAGTTCAAACTTTGGGTCGGCTCGGAAGTTAGCTACGAGTGACGGTCTGCGCAGGTGTAACGGTTCAAACTTTTTGGCGTTTCGGCTCATCTGACGTGAAGCTGCGCAGAGAAATGGTGCCGGATTAAGCAAGCGAGGGGTCCGTAATATTTTCAAATAATATCTATTTTGCGGTGTGCTAATTTTTAGAATTAAGTTAAACATTGTAGTTATTGTTTTGTTTTATTATGGACACTTTAAAAAATGTGCACGGGTTGCTACAACGTTCTCACATAGTTTACCATATTAACATGAATGATGTAACCAAGGTTTTGTAACAATATTCTGATTTAAAAGAGTGTCCATTAAGTTTCTTGCCCATTCTTCTCCATAGAGATACCCGCTTTGGAATGGGCAACTACAGTACGTTCACAGTTATTATGGCTTGTGACTGGGACTGTAGCTTCATTTTTATTGTTGTCAATGTTTCGACAGTTCAAAGGCCTGTAACTGAACTACTTGAAATAAATGATTTTGCTTAAGATCCTACCAGTGGCCACCATTGGCCACTACTGGCTACCATAGATACTACCATTGGCCGGTTATCGATTGTACTGACAAGTGGTGCGTTTAAGTTCCTTCAAAAAATGTTTTGGAGGCCATTTTGCGCGGGACCCGTGGCAATTGCTACTCTTGCTAGGTGGTTAATCCGTCACTGCAGAGGACGCATCGTTTGGGCTGTATAATGCAAACCGACATTCGCAGCTAACTTCGGAGCGCCATAAAGTTTGTATTTAACTACATGTAACGTGAATACTAGCTTATAACCGAACTTAATTTGCTTTTAAATGATATCAGACAATGTGTTAATGTATAAAGAATATTTAATTATGACACAGTGGGTGCCTGAAGACGGTCGTCATCCCCGAGGAAGCCCACAAAACACTGGAATGACGATTTAGACTCGTTTCTGCTGGATTGGCGAGAAGAGGCAACACTGAGACAGTTGGAAAGGAATGGGGCGGCTTTTGCCCTAACAGTGGGAAAATTTGGCTCGATAAATTAAAAATAAAAAAACAATAATTGGTAATTTATTTATTTTTAATATTTTATTTTCGTTTCTTTTTTGTTTTAAAGAATAGACGATAATAGGTACATGATTTACTTTATTTACTTTATTTTGAAGCAGGATCACACAGGGCCTTTCTTTTTTAGTTATGAGCTTAGTTTTATTCGATCCCTAACAAAATGATGCCTGCTGTCTATGAGTCTTGAATCATAAAGTCTAAAGATAGCATTAAATTTATACGATGGTAAGTACTACATAGTAGACTAGACTACACTAGATGAGATAGCCTAGACTTTTGAATTAAATAATAGTTCCAAAAAAATGTGTACCAGGTGTAAACGCCGTGTGAGCTTGTAAAAATACGCAAGAAAAAGTTTAATACTTAGAAAAAAACCGGCCAAGAGCGAGTCAGACTAGCACCGAGGGTTCCGTACAAACTTGCGACATAAATCACCTTATCTTTTGACTGCGTAGAATTAGAGGGTTATGTGCCTTTAAAAACGGAACCCTTTAAGATCACTTTATTGTCGGTCCGTCTTTCTTTCAAGGCCGATTGTCACAGAATCACGTAGATATCTCTTAAAATTAAAACCAACCCTTTAAGTCAGACAGTATATGTCGCAAGTTTGTACGGAACACTCGGTACACGAGTCCGACTCGTACTTGGCCGGTTTTTTGAAGACGGTTAAAATTACCGATAGATTAAGAGAACGGTAGAAGACAACTATTGCGCCCAACCCAAGTAACAAGGGACAAGGGCAGGAAGGTTTGATATGGATTGTTTGATTAAATTTCCCAAGTTTTGTTTCAACGTAATATAAAATCACGCATGTAATCCTTGAAGGGGTAGGCAGAGGTCAGTTTGAATCAACGTAAATAATGTTAACTATTAACAATGAATAAAAACACAGATTCAAGTTTGCAAACACTTTATTACCTTTAAAATATACATAAATGACTCCAATTATACATTGTTTAAAATGGAAATTATACAATAGGTAATAAACATTAAACATATACATCGTTTGTGCTGATTACATAGGTAATTATTTAGTCAAAATATACGTTTGTGTTATGCATAAAACAGCCCGAAAATAAACCATAATAATAATGCTTTAAGGTTCTCGATAATTTTTCTTTAAGCCCGCAGTACACATTGAGCCAAGGTATTGGGCCAGCCTATTGGGCCAAGATAATGAATTCCCAATGTAGCTGTATACACATTGGTGTCAATCATGGCGAAGCGCGTCAAGATCCTTTGATGTGTGAACAAAAAACCGACAACAATCGGTTTGCTCGCCAATGTTGGCGCCAACCGAACATCGCTGCCAATATACCGAAAAGTAGCCCTCTACATTTTGGACCAATAGGCTGGCCCAACACATTGGCCCAATGTGAACTGCGGGCTTTAGAGATTGTTAAAGGAAGCATAGCATGTATAAAAGAAACGAGGCTATGTGGAATGAGTAGCGCCATCTCTTTCTTGCTATGGGTAAGCGGTGACGGCTATTACAGAAGCACGACGCTTGTTCCATATACAGCAGGTATATTTGACAGTCCAAATTATTAGTTTCTTGCCCATTCTTCTCCATAGAGATCAACGCTTTGGAATGGGCAACTACAGTACTTTCACAAGTTATTATGCCTTGTGGCCGGGACTGTAGATACATTTTGTTTCTTGACATTCAAAAGTGCCTGTTATGGTCTAATTGAAATAAATGAATTGATTTGATTAAATAAAAATAACATCATTTGTGCAACAAAATTTTGTATTGATATTTTTGTCCTGGTAAATAACTCAGTTTAGTAGTGAGACCAAATCTAAGGACATTCGTGTACTAATCAGCATATGAGCGTACAAGAACTAATGAGCGTTACTGAAAGCGACAAATTTATATTCGCCACCGATATGTTAAGTAAAAGTAGACTGTTTTATACAAAACAAAGAAAATATTCAGTACAAGTATAAGGGACAACACACACATCGATTCAACTATACAAATCAATGCGACAACTGTATTTAAATGCTACGTAAAATGCTGAAGCTCTACATAGTTATAACATAAAAAAATATTATAACGTGCAATTGTGCATTAACAACAGAATACTTAAGTAAACTAGGAAATAAAAACAGACGAGACGATGGCTAATTTAAAATCATATTCAATATGTTGTTTTGTTATTCTGGGATTATTAACTATTAAACGATATTTAGTTACTTTCACAAGGTATGGTGTTCAAATTGTTGCTATGACTTCAATTCTTGTTTGTAACTTCAACTCTTTATTATTAATGGCTTTTGTGGAAAATACCACAATATTGCCAATATCACGTGCAAACTGATAATAAGCTATCAAACGCTGAAGAATATTTAGCAAGTAATAATAGTAATTCTTGTTTGTAAGAGCAATCGTTCGAGGTCTGACATAGCCTACATCAAAGTTTTGGCATCGTCATTGCGTTGCGTCATCGCATTGCTCGTGGGACACTCTTTGTGTTAAACTCCTAGCGTTACGTTGATGCAACACACGAGAAACGTCCGTGACGTTTCATTTCACTCTAACACTTTCGCCTGTCAAAATCCCTTGCCTTTCAACGAGGATAGGAATATATTTTGCAGCCGATAAGACATGATCGAAAGATCATATATTTATTTCATGGTGGAAGTTATTTTAAGTCTTAAAACGTTTAGTATACCAGAAAACAATTCAAAAAGTTTCAGTCAGTAATCATCACAAAAACAAACAAGTTAATTTACCGAAACTAAAATTTTATACAATAATAATATTGTACTAAGTTACCTAAGATTTGTTATTTAAACAGTAAGATATTTTTCTTAGATTAAACGCTGGCTTTTGCGGGTCTAGTTGTAAAATTATATTTAAAGCCTTATTTAGCAGAAAGGTACAAATTAGGGGGTAAAAACACCGGTTAATACAGATAGTTTTTAGTACAGATTTCTCTTGCACGCAAATTTAGAAATGATAATTACAAAAAAAAAAAATTACGGCATATTTTCACCACCTAAATATGCAATCAATTACTCCACATATAACATAATAATAACCATGATATCTTAGTTTGGTAATCGCTAAAAATCAACGTTTAACTATAAGTCAATAATAACGACGTACAATTTTACATAATTATATTTTTTTATGTTTTCCACTATATTTTATCACATTTAATTATTGGAATTGGCCACACCCTCTGTTTCTTTCAGATTTTAGAACCTAGTAAATATATTTGTTATTTAAGTTAGCTCTATTTTAGTATCACTAAATGATTGTATTAGGAGTTATTTAGAACCAGACTAATTGTTAAATATTCTAGTTTTGAAGGACATACGAATCGGTAATAAAATCCCTTTTCACACCTTGGGGTTTCGCAGTCTAAAGCTTAAATTGAAAACCACAGAGCACTGCCACACCATTCCACCTCCAGCGTGCCGATGGCAAATTCTGATTACATATATTTGGCCTAAAATTCAGCTTTACGAAATCCGCGCGCTGATCCCGTCGTAAGATCGCCAAGTGCGCAGGTGTCAGGTGTGTGTGAAGATGGGCCGTTGTCTATGGCTACTAAAGACGATATTCTCAACACCTTAAATTCGAAAACTGTCAATGGGTTTCACCGTTTACTCATGCCAACGAAAGGTGACAGTTCAAACAATACCAGAGACAGTAAATTTTGATCGGTCACGGCAAATTTGGGCACAAGTATTATAATGAAAGGCGGCTCTAGCCTGGCGTGCCGTGTTTTCTTGCTGTGACCTTCACACTTAGGTGGACTCAGTTTGAGTTTTACGGCATGGAGATAGAGTTCTTTCTTTCCAGCTCAAGTTAAAAGCGACTCTCATAATACACTGCTCGTACGTCGCCGTAGCAAATGTAGGAGCAGTGACGCCCCACGCGGAGAGACAGCCCACTCCTGTTTCCTAAAAGTCAATGGGACATGATACCCGCTTCAAAGCCCGACCGCGCGACAAACGGTGTTGAGTGATAATCGTTTAATCCTCGTCGGTGAATCTACTCACTCTCTCATTACTGAGTTAACGGCATCGGGTAACCGGCAGACGGAGGGTGTGAAAAGGGCCTACCCTAATATTGAAATCAATTTTGGTTATGATTCACTGATCCAAGTCCAGTTGAAAACCAGGGTCTGGCAGTAGTTGCCCGGCATTTTTTGCTGAACTCGGGTTTATTTAGCGCAGCCGTGAGGCACACAGTATGAAGTATTGTTGTTTGCTTTTTTTTTAAACTGTGTGCACTTGTGGCATGTGCAAATAAAAGTATTTTCTTTCTTTCTTTATGAATAAATTGAGAAACAGACGGCGCACTTATGATATTTAGTTGTGAACGGTTTACAATGTAAATTCTATCATTTTCTACATGATCGCATTTGAGTCTTTTCCAATTTTGTGAATCAGTCTGTATAAATTATACATAAATATTTTGTATATTTACCTTTATTACGTGCATGAAAAGCATAGACAACAAATTACAAACAAGCTTAAATGCCAATAATTTTGTTTTTTTTTCTACATATATGTATGACTAAAGATGATTCGAATTATATTCGTTTTGAAATGAAAAGGCGTTATAACGTTATTTTGCACAAAAAACATTGTAATTTTTGACTAAAACCTGTTTTAAGAAAAATATTTTGATATCTATTGTTTTTTTATAATTATCCGTAAAAGGCAATGGTAATGTGTAATCCTAATATACATCTGCAATTTTCACTAACACATAAATGAATGCCTAAGTATTACTGGGAGATTAAGAATTTTAACGTAATTTATTTTATTATCCTTTGGATTCTGCAAAAGCATAGCGGCCGTTTTAAACCCCTGCACTACTGTAATTTAAACTGTCGGCAATCAGTCTAGCGTTTTAGAATTCAATAGTGTGGTCTTATTAAGGTATTTATTTAGAAGACGGTAGTCGTATCTTGAATAAACACCTGGGTTAGTGAAAACAGGTTGAAAATCGCCCCTAAATTGGCCGGTTCGGCAAAATCTTAATAGAATAATAATATGAATTAGTGACAATTCAAAATATAAACGACATATCTGCTCATTTTACGAATTATACCGTAGTTCATTTTATTATCCTATTATGATTAATCCAAAGCGGTCATTTTAGGCCCCCACAAAATAGTTTCACTTACATAATTTAAAAAAAAAAAACATTGTGCAGATTAAAAAACAATAAAATATTACATGAATCGAGACAGCGAACTGTGTATGAGGAAAACGTTATTTTTACACAAATATTTGAATATAGAACATAAGATACATGTAATGTAAATTTTACACAATATAGAAATAATATACTACGTATATATTGTGCGCAAAAAGGTTTACATTTAGATAAATAGATAAGCACGCACTATATGAATATTTTAACTCTTGCACGTTTTCACAAACACTACGGGACACTTAAAGTGATGCTTAAAGATTCCTTCCGGGGTTGCGGGTTGTTCGAAAGAGATACCGCGGCCCCGGAAAGGGCAAAAGAAGGAACATGGGTGGGTTTTAGTCAGTACAAGTATGACACTCCCGCTTCGCCCAGAGCGGGGGAGAATGAAATATTTGAGGATTTCCTATCCGCAAAAAAAACCCTTAATATTACTACTCTGATAGAGATTGAGTCGAAAGTAGAAAATTTTACATAATCATCTGCCTAGCTTTTTCCCCAACTATGTTGGGGTCGGCTTCCATCCGTTCCGTCTAACCGGATGCAGTCAAATACATGTATTTTACATGGAGCGAGCCTATTTGACCTCCACAGCCCAATTAACACTGGGTAATACGATATCTCTTGGTAAAATTGGTTGTCAGTCTTTCGGGACACTAACTACTTGTAACGACTATCAAAGGTATACAAATGACAGTTGGGACCAACGGTTTAACGTGCTTTCCGAGGCACGGAGGAAACTCGGGATTTTATGGGTGGTCATATTTACAGACCAACCAAGGCAAGCGCAGTATAACCTGAAGATCCACCCGACTCTTAATACTTAGCCACGAACTCGTCTAAAAAAGGAACAGAGTGCTTTTGCGATTTCATTTAGTGTTGGTGAAAACGGGCATAGAAAAATATTCGAAATATTTTATGAAATTGCGCACTTACCCGTAACTGGCAGTTTAAAAAATGCATTAGACCAAGAAAAAATTGGATGAAACATCTTAATGAATTACTTTCTACATTGATGGCGTATTTTTAAATACTGATCACATATTTTAACCGCTAACCCTGATTTAATTTAGTACACATCTTAATTACAAAATACGTGAAAAGTGAAAACTAATCAAGCCATTATAAACTTTAATACCCATTAAATAAAGAATACAATTTAGTCGATAATCAAAAATGAATGTTTGTTGCAGTCACAAATATTGGTATTCCAATAATTTTGTATAAGATATTGGCTTCAATTGTTGGGGCAATTTTTACAAAGTATACAGTGTAACCCTGAGAAGCAAATTGGACTAAAACATCGAAGAATATTTTATGGGGATATAGAAATATATTACGAAGAGTTTATGTAAAAACAGCCCTAGCGCCTTATTTATTGTAATAGCAAAGCTAAGTTTTCCCTTTCCTAACCACTTTCTCCCTCATTTATCACTCTTTTTTTAAAAAAAAATGCCTATGCCCGTCTCCAGGGTCCCAACTATCACTGTACCGAAATACATCAAAATCGGTTTAGACATGTGGGTGTGAAGACGTAACAAACAAACAAACTCACTTTCGCTTTTATAATATTAGTAAGGATGTTTATCTATGTATCATTACGAATTAAAATGATACGTACATCTATAAGTTAAACTAGGTTTAAAAAAAAACAATAGTTGAATTGTTTCAAACCTTAACTTATGCACAGACAGAAGATCTACTTGTTTTGTCTGCAAATAAACCGTTTACTTAATTTTTGTGCCAGTTTTCAATTTTGGTACTCTAATTTTACATTACTGTTAATTTATTTATTTTAAACAAGTATTAATGTTCTTTATAACCTGAAACACAGGTCCAACCGAGTTCAGTCAAAAAAGCATCTGTGTTCTATTTTTTGTTAAGATGTTTTATTTTATTGTAAATAAAATAAAATCGATCCGACCGGTTATTATTATTTTAACTCGTATCATAATTGTTGATCATTTGAACTATTGCCAAGCTTAATCCACGAGGAAATTAACAATTGTCGGTTTAAATACCATTCGGTAACTGCGAAAGTACCGGTAATTACATAGAGAAAATTTTAATCACGTAAGATATTTCTATACCCCCATACGTGGAGTGAACACACTATACTATACAAATATACTTAAACTATATGCTTTGAAAAGCGTCAGCCTTATAATAAACAATAATGTACCTTAACTACATATTACTTATACATACAGATATTGGAGAAATATCTTGCTTATAGCACGGGAGAAACGAGCAAGCCTTCACAATTATTTGTATAAGTATCAGTTTAATAGAACTCTGTTTTAAGCCACTATCATAAAACAATTTTACACTAAAATAAAAAAATTAACACACTATTATAAAACTACTCTAAAAATCACAAAAATTTTATTCTTGTCAAACGAAGTTTTCTATTCTGAAATTGATAAAAGTAACATAACTATAGTATAGTTTGACAGCATTACTAATAGTTTAATTACTCAATTAAAGCTTACTTATATGTGGCTAGTCGGGTCGTGGACGTACGCGGAAGGCAACAATAAGTTACGTACTGGGAACGACTCGTGAGACGGGTTGTGGGCACACGGACGAAAATTATTTTGGACTTCATACGCTAAGTTCTGGGCAGCGAAAATTTAAGAGGCAATTGTAATCTCGCGATTCTACCAAAAATAGTGGTAGTCAAGCTAAATCAGTCTATCTTTAATCGCGATTAAAATAGTGTTGAATAAAATTAGATGTGATTAGTATGTCATTTTAATCATAGTGTAGTTTAATCCAGTGGTTCAACAGAATCAGCACCAGTGCCACTTACGTGATCCCTCGTGATTACCGCTTACTGTGAGCTCCCGATATTCCAATATTCACGTTCAAATAATGCGCGTAGCAAAAGATTACGAAAGAGAGTAGACACATTTGTCTGCACTTATTTTATTTTTTTACCATCGACCTGCAATTTCCAGACATCTCGCGATCATAGCGCTTGCAACAGCGTCGAAATATCGGGATCCCACAATAGTTGCTCAAAATCACAGAAGATATCCGTAACTTCAAAGGAACTGTTTATTATCCTGATCTTTACAGTGTAGATTTTTTTATTGTCTCATTATTTTCTAGTCAAAATTAACAAAACAACACGTTTTTTAGTCGTACGACCGTCGTGGTATACGATAGTCTTTCGACTAAAAATTACGTTGAAACCGTAGGTAGGACTGCAATCACGCATACTTATTAGATTGGAGGTTTCACAAAAAAACATGTTTTATTACGATATCTTCAAGATCCAACCAAGGTTTTAGTGGGCATGGAGTTTCTTGCCCATTCTTCTCTATAGAGTTCTACGCTTGGATTTGGCTTTGGAATGGGCAACTACAGTACTTTCACAGTTATTATGCCTTGTGACTGGAACTGTAGCTTCATGTTTATTGTTGTCAATGTTTCGACAGTTCAAAAGTGCCTGTAACTGGCCGACTTGAAACAAATGATTTGATTTGATCAAGGTGTCGGATTGAAGAATCTGCGGGATTGCAATATCTAACTATGGCTTCACCAGACAACACATAAAATCTAAACAGGTTAATAGGAACTGACATGCTACAAAATGAAGAATACAGCATCAGGACTTTAAATGTCACACCCGGCTTACCCTGTCTCTCATGTGCTATAATCAATTGAATCGGATTTATGTATACAACACCAAGTGTATGAGGTACAGGGACATGGCATTCCCTCAAAGATCAAAACCAGTCCGTGACTCCGTGATCTATACAACGTCAAAGTCAACAATTTAGCAATATAAGTAGTTAGATTTCGCATTCAATTGAACATTGTGTTTTACTCGACAAAGGAAATGTTTGCATGTTCTATTGCAAAACTCGGTGAATCTTTGGTACGATTATTATGCTAAACTAAAGAACGTTTTATGGTCGAGACCTACCTTTTAATTTAATCCTATTTAGTTTGTGACTTGGTAAGTCATCCATCTATTAAATATGGTAGTATTTTTCTGAACGGAATATATAACTGAGTTGGTTTTCACTATAAAAAGTATATCATGAAAGACAACCTAATTTCTGTCAAAAGAAAAGAAAACATACCTTGAATCTTAAACAAAAAACCATCGAGTAGATCACAAAGTCACACGTCGTACAACCTAACACTATCGGCTCAGCGTATCTTCTGAACTTCCCGACATCCGTCTTCCGGTCGTCTCGTCCACTTCCGGATGTCCATTGCACCCATTTACAATCTTCGGAGGCGAAGTCCTCTTCTTATACATGATATCCCAAATATGATGCACGATTAGGTCAATAGCCACTGCAACAATGCAAAACGGACTTTAAACGCGAGAGAAAACGGTCGCTTTCTTGCAGCTACATAAGAGCATAGCCGCTGCAAACTTTTTTTGCATTTTTATTTTTAAAGTTCGAATACAGAATGTGGTAGTATACGACCTCGTTGCAGTGGCTATGACCTTGTGTCACTTACCTTGGATTTAAAATGTCACTTAGAATAAGAAAATTGGCGCAATATGATACGGTATTTTAAACGTAACTAAAGGATTAGAGGTGGGTAGTAAATCATTTTAAATGCATTTTTTTTCCTTTACTAGCGGACGAGCTTTTTGCCATCAAGCGGCCATAAGCATAACGAAGCGATAAGAGGGAAAAACTGAATTTCGAATTTATTTTTTACATAAAAGAGTTACTTTTCGTTGATAAAACAAATTGACAAGAGTCAATAGGCATCTTCTGGGCTCGCTCGTTCCATCGTAGACCTCATCTATCGCTTACCATCAGGCGAGATCGAGGTCAAGAGTGAGTTCATTCTTAATAAAAAAAAAAAAAAAAAAAGATATAATCAAATACTATCAACCGCATTCACTTCTGTAACTTTATTTTGATTTTGAAAGAGCTATACAATTATGATTGTATGCTTGAGGATTATATTTTGAAGTTGCAGTTCTCTTAAGTACCTATTTTTGGTTTATTAATAAATTAGTATAAATTTAGTTATAAAATCTTTTAAACGATCCCGATATTTCGGTACTGTTGCAAGCGTCATGGTGACAGCTAAACTTAAGGTTTTGCGGATGGGTGTTATGAGCAGACAAATTGATCTAACCTCTTCCTTGTCTGTACATGCTTCAGTTTACCATAATCATGTTGTTGCAACAGAACCGAAATATCGGGATTTCAAAACAAATAATAAACACGGCAAATGTCCCGATTTTAGTGTAAAAGTACTGGTAAACATGTAATTTAAACCTTATAACTACTATAATATTGACTAAAATGTCTCACCGAGATTATCGGCTCCTCTGGGAATGATGACGTCAGCAAACTTTTTAGTCTGTAAACAATGATTTGTCAATTACTTAGACGTATTTTCTGTGGTCATGTATATAATAAATAAATAAATAATAATATCTTGGGACAACTTACACACGGCTATCTGATCCCAAGCTAAGCAGAGCTTGTGTTATGGTAACCAGACAACTGATATACATACTTATATGATTTATAAATACATACATATTATAGATAAATCACACCCAGACACAGAACAAACAATCATGCTCATCACACAAAGTTTGTCCTGGATGGGAATCGAACCCACGACCTCCGGTTCAGCAGTCAGGGCCACTAACCACTGGACCAACAGGCCCGTCAATATGTAATATGAAAAAATATTTTATTTATGTTTCTAACAATTTAATTAATTGTGTTGAAAATTGTTCCCCAAACAAGAATTGATAACAACATTGTATGTTTAATAAGTCTTTGTGAATGTGTGGACAATGTTGGTCTTGTAGATTCTTATACGCTTGTTAACTTTTTATCTTATTTTAAGTTTTGTAAAGTAAGCAATGACTTATTGTCGGGCCCACGTTGTCTTCTCATACTTAAGTACTAACGCTGTAACAACAACATTGTAAAACCAAATGATTTTAAAAGAGTAACCATGGAAATTCGATTCTCGTCGAGTTGGGTATCAAAATAAAGGGGTTGAAGTTAAAACATATACAGCTTAAAACCATGATTAAAATTAATACAAAATGATAAATGAAAGTTAAATCGTCTGCGAAATCACTTTACAAAAAAAAACGGAATAAAAAAAATATA
Organism: Ochropleura leucogaster; assembly: GCA_958449745.1. Lineage (NCBI taxonomy): Eukaryota > Metazoa > Arthropoda > Insecta > Lepidoptera > Noctuidae > Ochropleura > Ochropleura leucogaster. The sequence continues at coordinate 2,117,096 of OY288203.1, forward strand.
TTATATTGGGATTTTTTTTTCAAAGTTTAAAATGTAATCCATGTAGTGTTAATGCTATTAAAATATAAAAGTTTGTTTAAATTATTTTAAGTAATTTAGTCTGGTTGCAGTTTTCTTGTTATCATATGTGTCATAATGGGACTAACATGGTCGGGTGTGTGAAGCCAAAAATCTAGATTTAAAAAAGTGTTCATGTTTTGATAACAAAGCTATAGACTAATTAAACCACATGCAGTCCCGCAAAAAGTTTATTTTTATTTTCATGAAGTTTTGTCATTGGTTCATTGTATCAAAATGATGATGAATTTCGCGATCAGCATCCGAATACAATGAATAAATAAAATAATAATAAATATCTTGGGACAGCTCACACACGGCTATCTGATCCCAAGCTAAGCAGAGCTTGTGTTATGGACAACTGATATACATACTTATATAATTATAAATACATACATATTATAGATAAATCACACCCAGACACAGAACAAACAATCATGCTCATCACACAAAGTTTGTCCTGGGTGGGTATCGAACCCACGACCTCCGGCTCAGCAGTCAGGGCCACTAACCACTAGACCAACAGGCCCGTCAATGACTAAACTTCAAAAATCTATGAAAATAACAGGATAGTATACTACTAAGCGCGACGGTACTCAAGAGAAAAGCTTTGGTCTAATGACGATGATTCTGGGGAGTAAAATTCAAAAACATGCAGTTAAATAATCGATGCGCATACTTTTAGGGTTTCGTACCACGAAAGGAAAAAAACTAAACCGTTATTGGATCACTTTGTCCGTCCGTCTGTTTGTTCTTTTGTCTCGGGAACGTGAGAGGTTTCGAGTTGAATTTAAAATGATATAGGTACACAACCATGTGCTGTGAAAAAATCAACTCTCTAAGTCTACGCAGTGAAAAGATATGGCTGTTTATATCACAAGTTTGTACGGAACACCCGGTGCGAATCTGCCTCGATCTTAGCCTGATTTTTTCTGTGATTTTAAGGAACCTCAGGTGGCTATGAAAAAAAACAGCACTAACAATGCCATTCAAGGTATTACCAAAGTTATTATGTGGTATTACTGTACGTATTATTATCACCAAAATTGATTTGTCACATATATTTCATGGATTCCTGAATCATTTTCTTATGTGTCAAATACTCTGAATAACTGCGATTAGGTCATAGTGGTATGCGATTAGAAACTTAATCATCAATGCCGAAGATTAATGTTACTTTCAGGTAAACATACCTCAAAAAAAAACGGAGCCCTTATAAATAGTATCACTTTGTTATGCGTCAGTCTGTCTGTCAAGACCATTTTGACGGTTCCTACGTACAGACGCCTGCAGGTCAAGCTATCCGAAACTGTCAAATTTTCCCAATGAACCTTGAACCTAATACTTTAGAAATAAAGTCGAAAATCTATCAAAGAAATCTGACAGATTGTAGTAGCTTGATGTGCAGGCGTCTGTACATAAGGTTAAGTCAAAAACCGAGGTTAACAGGAGAGCGTAATTTGTGTTCAACACGCCCTAGAAATAATTCTATGAGCAATAATAAATATTTTCTTTCTACAATATTTTAACAGTTTTAAGAGCTTTATGATGCCATTTACACATAAATATTTTATTTTTTCACGTTTCCTTAGAAAAACTGAGAGATGACCGTTTCTTCGACACGCATTCGTTGTATTTATAATACTTGTTCTCTTATACGATTTTTAAAACAAGATAAATAAATTAAATAAAAATCGTATGTCAGCATGTGCGCATAGATAATTTAAAGTCAATGATACAATAAAAAAATGCCATTTTCGACATGTCTTTATGTACGTAGGGACCGTCGATTTATACGAGTAGTATACTCACCGGTAAGCAGAACTCTTCGAAAGCAGGCTTCACGAAGTTCATGTACTGGTTCAGAACTTGCTCCAGATCACGACCACGCTCCATGATGTCACGCGGCACTAGAATAACATTTAAACTATGAAGAATCAGTGTTTTAACTTCCCACGCTCTGGGCTAGCGGGGAGTGATCATGTTCCTTCTTGTGTTCTCTATGTTCCGGGGCCGCGGTATCTTTTTCGAATAACCCGTAACCCCGGCAGAACATAACCATGCTGAGGTAGTTTTCTAGCATCGTATGTATAGGCTCAATTACTTTGATATTATCTTAATTTTAGCTTTTTATTTAATTTTATTGTGCTTTGCGAGTCATTTTTTTTTTTAATAAAGCATGAGGATTTATCATGTATCGTAGGTGCGTTAACAAACATTTAAACTCGCATACACAAACAGCCAGACCCGGAACAACTATCTGTAGTTTTTATAGTATAAATTTATAATCAAAATTTTTTGTTTTACACCTACCACTGTTTGTCTCTGCATCACCCAAAGGTTGATTGGTAGAAAATGCCTATAGCATTAAGTCCGCCTCTGTACTTTGTGCTTGAAGTGTTAAATCTATACTAATATTATAAAGCTGAAGAGTTTGTTTGTTTGTTTGTTTGTTTGAACGCGCTAATCTCAGGGACTACTGGTTGGAATTAGAAAATTCTTTTAGAGTTGGATAGTCCATTTCTTGAGGAAGGCTATAGGCTATATAACATCACGCTGCGACCAACAGGTGATGAGCAGCGCGGGTGAAACCGTGGGGAACAGCTAGTAAATAAATAAAGACATACCTCTCCTTGCCAGCCTGGTATCTGAGTCAGTGTCGACGAAGAGCTTCATGTGGAACAGTTCGCGCACTTCGGGGAAGTAGAACACCAGGATACCCTCGATCAGCACCACGTCAGCCGGGTAGATGGTGTGCGAGCGGTTTGGGCTAGTGGGATGAGACAAATGGTTTTATAAACTTGATGGTAGGTCATTCTGGGATCATCATCTGCTTAGTCTATCCCCTAAATAGTTGGGTTCGGCATCCAAGCTTACCGGGTTTTATTGAATACTAGCTTTTGCCCGCGACTTCGTACGCGTGGATTAATAGTTCCCGTTCCCGGGGGGATGAAAACTATCCTATGTCCTTTCTCGGGTCCCAGACTATATCTGTACCAAATTTCATTAAAATCGGTTCAGTGGTTTAGGCGTGAAGAAGAGACAGACAGACAGAGTTACTTTCGCATTTATAATATTAGTTTAGATAAAAAAAATCTAATCTAAATGATTTAGATTAGAACTTTACATAGAACAACTGTCTATGACCTGAACAACTTTTTTTTTTCTTTAATTTTATAAAAAAATACTTTGCCCTACACTAGGAATTTCTCCTGTATCGTGTGTGCGTTTCACACACACAGCCAGGCCCGGTACAGATATTTGTAGAACATACAAATATTTGTTACGTGCGGGGATCGAACCCACGACACGCAGCGTAGCAGTCGATCGCTTACCCACTGCGCCAACCGTGTCGCAAAATTTTATGTGGTTGCAGATTGAATTCAATTCACAAACAACATTGTTGTTAAGTCAATTTTTCAATTCCAGGTTCTGACACTCATTGCATTTATTTCATTTAAAACCTGACCCTCACACAATTGAATAAAAGCAGTCAGAGCTAATAATACTATAACACGACATCAAGTCCAGGCTTAATAAAACTACTATTGATAAACGTAATATTCTAATAGCGATAACTAACTGGACTGAAATTATAATGATTTCATTTTTAAATTAGTCAAGTAGCTTTTTCTAGTCTCTAATGGCATCTCATTTTTATTCATCTACTAGCTGTGCCCAGCCGTTTCACCCGCTGCTGACTTAGGGGTATGAAAAATAGATGTTGGCCGATTCTCAGACCTACCCGATATGTACACAAAATTTCGTTTAAATCGGTCCAGCCGTTTCGGAGGAGTATGGGAAAGAAAACTGTGACACGAGAATCAACCAATCCTTACTAATATTATAAAAACGACAACGAGTTTGTTTGTTGCTTTTTCAGGCCTAAATGGCTAAACCGATTTTGATGAATTTTGGTACAGAGATAGTTGGGCCCTGGAGATGGACATAGATTATTTTTTTTAAGTAACAAATGAGGGGGAAAGAGGGAAGAAATAGGGAAAACTTGGTTTGTTATTTCAATAAATAAGGCGCAAGGGCAAAAACTACAGGTAGCAGTTACCTGCAAATTAGGAAACGGAAACTGTGTTACTCCGAATTTAACGCGACTGAAGCCGCGGGCGCCAGCTAGTCTTTTATAATCCTCACCTGATTGAATTTGTGATATAATCATATTCAGGAACTTCCACTTTCTTGCCAGCCAGGATATCCTTCAGAATAGCCAGCAGTTTCTTATCATCAAAAGCATCAGGGTGATCAAAATTGAACTGTCCCCGTTCAGCGCGGAGCCTCTCTGAGGGGGTGAGGGTTCTGTAGAAGGAGTCCTGGCTGATGCAGACCACACGGCGTTCTGTCTGCTCTTTGTGCTGCTGGCCCAGTTTCTCCATGATCCGCTGACATACTGTTGACTGAGAAAAAATAACTGGAATTATTATAAGTTTTTTTTTTAACCCCACATTAGTAATTTCTTCTCTATTGTGGGTGCGTTTATAAACATTTAAACTCACATACACAAACAGCCAGACCCGGAACAACTATCTGTAGGTCATATAAATATTTGTTTGGGATCGAACACGTGACACGCTGTGCAACAGTCAATCTCTCAGCCACTGTGCCAAAATACAGACATGGATTTTAGCAACTGCTTTGCTAACAACTGATAAGAATATAAGTCAATTGTAAGGTACAAGAACAAGCTTATTTAAAGTACATTATTATCTTTACATAGTATAAAATGTAGTTGCTTGTTGATGTTATGATTAAACTACTCAACAGATTTTAATGAAGTTTTCAGCAATAGATAGAGTGATTCAAGAGGTTTATTTATTGCCCCACACTAGGTATTTTTCCTCGATTGTTTAAGTGTTTACAAACAATCAAAGTCACATACACGAACAGCCAGACCCGAAACAACTATTTGTAGGCCATGCAAATAATTGTTCCGTGCGAGAATCGAAGCCGTGACACACAGCGCAGCCTGTCAATTGTTCAGTCACTGTACCAACCATGCCGTTGAATATGAATAATATTAGTATCTACATTGCAGCTGTGCAAAGCCAGTGTGGATGATAGTTTCATTGTACGAAATTGATAACTGGTTAGCTAATACCACAGTATGATTTTCAAAACTAAATATGTGTGTCATTTCAGATTTGTGATTTTAAATCATTGTTTTTCAGTTAAAAAAATCATAGAAGCAAATTTAGCTGCCGTGTGTTTACTATCTGTTGTGTGGTCAGTCAATAAGTTCATGAAGTATTACTTACAAGATAAACCTAAGCATAACATTCCAGTCATGATATTAAGTTAAATATTACTAAGCAGTGAGCAGTACTATTCTAATAAATCAAGCTACTTTATTATGTTTACTGCAACACCGATAGCAATGTTTTCATGGTCAATAAAAGTATTTTTCATCATACTCTACAATGAGGCTGCTCTATGGAGGTTATACATACGACGTAGTGATGGTGAATCAAAATGGTTTCATGGCCGTGTAAAACCCTGTCATTTCCAATATTTTACAAAGGAAATTACGCAGCAGAATTCTTAGTTACGTAAGTAATGTCTCAAATGAGAAAATCGATAATGGTATACCAAAACATTAGGTTAGGCTTACCTTCCCGCTAGCTGTGCCACCCGCCACACCGATCAGGAACGGTGTTTTACTCTCAAATCCATTGGCAGTAGAATAATCTGTGGATTTATCTGCCATTTTTCCCGTATGAATAGGTCTGTAAGAGTTTTTTATTTTTAAAACACCACAATACGCACTCGCCCGACACTTTTGCAGGAAACCTGACATTGACATTTAAATTACTGTATTACCAAGGCCAAAAAATATTGCAATCTATAGAGTGTTGCAAAACTTTACAACAATATAGAGTTACTGATAAGAATATAGAACCTTTTCGAAAGATAAGATTGTATGAGCCCGGCCTACTAGAACACTGGATTAGATATTTATCATAATTATGTTGTAACATTATGTCATTGATGACGTCGTTATATTAGCGTAACTTATTACTTTTGGTCACGATAGCATGACTAAACTTCTGAAAACATAGTCGTAGACTCAAAGTCCTATGAGATACAAATCATTCAATCTCATCGAACTTTGAGTGTTTATTGTTTACTTTATACTACCGGGGACCTCTACTACGTCAAATATAAAATCCCAAATGTAACTCGGAAGTAGTTTAGCTTTCCATTTCCATTCCATTCAGTGAAAGATTTTTTGAAATCGAATGCATTCTAGATCCAAACTTCTCCATACTATTACATACTATAGACTAACTAAGATGTTTATTGTGGGTGCATATATTATGTAATACCAAACCTCATCTTACTACACCACACACTATTGTATCATTTCCATTTAGGAAATATCGGTCTACTAATCTCAATTCCTCAGAATTATCGAAAAGTTTTGTAAATTACTAGCGCCCCGCTCCGACTTTGCATAGGTGTAATGTAGATACTAATATTATTCATATAAACTTGCCTCTTGAATAACTCTATCTATTGCTAAAAAACTGCATGAAAGCCCGTTGAGTAGGTAGTTAAAAAGATTGAACAGACAGCAGAAGCGACTTCATTTTATACCATATAACGATAAAGCGAGCCGGGTAATGCAGGACTGGCCGTACAAACAGTGTAAAATAAAAATCAAATGAATATTTCATGTTTTATTGTAAAGAATACACATAACATTTTTTTACGGAATGTAACAGCAGCAAAGCTTTCTATACATTGTACACAACACATTTTTTGTCTTTATTACAGTCGTTTGGTGTGCACCAAACGACTGTAATAAAGACAAAAAATAATCTTCCCTTCCAAAATACTGCACAAAAAATAACAAAAAAATATATAATATTCGAGTGTAAGTTGTACAATGATAATTTGGCGCGTGGACAAAATTGGAACTAACGCCGCCATCTTGTATATCTTCTTGAAACGATGTCAATGTCATTCAAGCGCCAAAATATCATTGTAACAATGTAGTAGGTAATGTTTAGACTTGGTTCCTCAGTTTCTGGTCGGCTTGCCTAAGGGCAGCAGCCATATGGAGCTGCTTGACTCTAAGGCGGGCCCACACGATGTAGTCCTGAAGGCCGATTATCTGGGCGGCCATGAGCGCAGCGCTGTCGGGGTAGATGACCGTGGCGCAACCCAGGCCGGAAGGTACGGAGAGGGATGACCAGATGTCCTGAAAGAATATTGGTGATTAGTAAAGTTTGAAACCCAAACATCTTCGTCCTTTATAACGTTAAACAGCCGTCTCGAGATCGTAAGCGCGACTTTTCGGTCATCAACGAACGCAGTCTTATTACCAGCCCGAAGTTTGGAAGGTGATATCCCTGATAGTTCTAAACCGTGTTTACGTTTGCGTCGGATAGTCGTCCCAAGGGACTATTATTACACGCAATCTTCGCTGATATTGACAACTAATACCGAACGGGTTCAGTACACTTATTCTCCAATAATACAGCGTCGAGCTTAGCGCTACCGGAACGGCAAGTTTCATAAAGAGTCGTCTGGGGTCGGCGCTGCGCATTCTCAGAGAATAGCCCCACATGAAGACTATTTTTCCAAAGATTTACCTGGACCATTTTATCAGAAGGTGGCGGGCAGTTGATGACAGGGTAGGACGTGTTTCCTGATAGTACAGGGCCGAGTCCGTTGGAGCGGCCGGCGACGGCGATGAACACCAGGGCTCCGTGAGTGTCCTCGTACTGCTGCATGATGCGAAGGGTCTCCTCTGTTGCTTTGTGTGCTGATGTCACGCGAAGGTCCACGCTTAGGCCAAGGTCACGGGCAGCTGTGGACGAAGTAGGTTTTTATAAGTTTTGGGGTGATCAAAGCCTTCTAAAGATTCTTACTTTTTGGCCAGTTAAACAAATATTAACTTTATGCTGTTTTTTTTTTCACAATGACTAAAAGCAGCGACTAATATAAGGACCGACGCCGGCGCTCCCACTCAACTCACAGAGTGACAAAATGTGAGCTTTATATCGTGTTCCTTGACTAACTGAGGAATACACATACACCATTATTATCATAATTTTATCCTGGAACTTAGTTTCTCCGCCTCATTATTCTGTATGTGTGCTTGGAAGAATAATCTACCTTTAGCGATCTTCTGGCAATGATCCTGATCAGCGGGTGAGCCCATGAAGACAACCACTTTGTGGTGCACATTAGGCTTCAAGAAGTCGAGCTGGTCCTTCACCCAGCCGAAGTTACGTTTCACCACGTCCAGGTCAGCTGCAGTCACTGTTGCCAGGTTTCTGTACACCTAAAGAGCGAAGATAGGAGACCTTACGATAACTATCAATACGTATTCAAAACGTTGTGACGACGATGCAGTAAATGGTACTAGGGGTCATTGAGGTATTAAATGTAAGGTTGTAATATAAAAGATGGCCAAGAGCGAGTCAAACTCGCGCACCGAGGTTTCCGTACAAAATTGCGACATGAATAGCCATATCTTTTGACTGCGTAGACTTAGAGGGTTGATTTTTTCCAAGGGACCAGAAATTTAAGTGTTCGGTTTAATTTTCAAAAAGATACCTCCACGCGTTTCTTAGATAAAGGTTATTGATTTACAGACAGCCAGACGAACAACAAAGTGATCCAATAAGGGTTTCGTTTTTTCCTTTTAATGTACGGAACCCTAAAAATGGATGCGACCGCTTGTGAATTGTTTTCAGGATTGGTGTAGGTAAGGGTAAATGCATTTTTGTAGAAGACCATGTCCAGCAGTAGAAAGCGATACGCTAAGATTGAAAGTTGGATTGTCCTCACAAAAGAAGTCTTATTTTCCTAGGATAATCTACCTGTTTGTCCACCATGAGTCTCTTGTCTCCAGATGGCCACAGCCTCCAGGAGTCGGAGTCAATGACATCAGCCAAAAGGATGTTGCCTGAGAAAATGGAAAGCATAATTTATTTTACATTCTTGAAAGGGTATCAAGCACTTAGCCACTGCTTGAAGGAAAACGGTAAAAGTCTTCTCGCCCAAAAGATTTCAAAGGACTGTCCTGAATTTGTTGGCTTAGCTACATAAAATAACTTCACACCTATTATTCCCGAAGGGGTAGGCAGCTGTGTACCTCATTTCGCCAGTTTATTGGCACCAACCCAGCAGAATCGAGAATCCGTAGCTGCTACTAAGAAATTCCTGAAAAATACATCCAGAAACACTGTCTGATCTTGGAAACGAATCGAATCCAGAACCTCATGTTCAGAAGTCGCAATTTCTCGGTAGAATCTACGTAGTCTGGATTTGTGTAAACATAACTAGCGAAAGGTGATTGTTTTTCCATGTAAACCTCAGTCTCACCTTCCGGGGTTAATAGGGGAGATATTATATCAATTAATAATACACCAGCCTGTAAATTGTCCCACAGCTGGGCAAAGGCCACTTCTCATACAGAAGAAGGCTCGAGCATTAATCACCACACGCTTGCTCAAGACGGGTTGGCGATTTCAGACTTAATATGAATCATAGGTCCTGGTTTTCTCAAGATGTTTTCTCTCACCGATGTCTTTGATGTCTTAGATAAACTTTAAAAAGAGCATATGAGTCGAAAAAGCCACATAAATTCTTACCTTCAGGGTCAACACCGAATTCGATCTTCATGTCAATGAGCGCACAGTCGCGCAGAGCCCATGCCTTCTCCAAAATCTCGAAGACGAGGATTGTGGCTCTCCTCATGTAGTCCACTTCATCTTGACCTGGTGAGGATAACATAGAGATATGGTTAAGAAGACATTTACTTCAAATTATTGAATAAGAACAAAGTAGAGCCAGATTGTTCATTATGGCATATAGCCAGGAGTCAACTGTTAAACTAGAAATATTTATTTTGGGACTCCAGATTGTTGAAAAATACTGTTTTTACTTCAATGCAGCTTTAATTTTAGCTTCGTATGACAAATTCCCTTATCCACAATCGTTTCGATTCGATTTGAACTCGGAAAGCCGTATATCGCTCGTATCGATCAAAAAGCTTTCCGAAGCGTTCGTGAATACTTAGATGGAAATCCAGGCATTATTTCAGGATCAATTTTGATTTCTTAATTTAAATCGTGTTGGACACTTCTGCAAGCATCTCTAGAAATTCGTCGAAGATAACTTACCAATAGTAAGTCCATTTATCGTGAACTTGGCACACACAATCTGTTCCTCAGACCACTGAGGATCGTGATTAGCATCGTCCTTGAAGAAGGTCTCCTGCTTCGGAGGAGTGAATCTGAAGCCCTCAGGCACTCCAGGGTTTCTCTTGAGGAAGGACCCGGTAGCCAGGCGTCTGGTCACCCATTCAATCGGGATCATGTCGCATTTTTTGGAAACGAATGCTGTAGGCGACGCGATTTTGACAAAGGCTGTGTTGATGCCTGAAAAAAAGGATACCTAGAATTAGGTTGAAGCAGAGCTAGCCCGATCATTCACAGATATTAAGACATCTGCATTAGACGCACTGGGCCTGCATGGCGGGTTTTGTGCGTAATATTGGTGAGTAAATCTGTGTAGGTAACAATCTGAGTTATGAGCACGAGTTTGTGGCTGAATAATTGTTATTTGGAATTACGAGTTTCTCGGTACCAGCCGCAGAGTCTAGATTTCTACCCGGTTGAGGGCAAAAGGCTCACCTCCTATTTCATGGTACTGGCGATTATACTAGTTGTAGGGAATAATTTTCGAAGCTACTGATCGGAATAAGAAAATACGGGAAAGGGCGAATGCGAAGATACATGTTCCCCAAGTAGATTATAAACGTACAGTATTGACGGGCGCGAAATCTTTGCGTGTACTGAAAATCAGACAATCTGTCTTACCCAGTACTAACTGGGATTTGGAGATAGGGTAGATAGAACAGATAGGCTGGTATTTACGTATGTAATACTGGTATTTGGCTGTATCCGGTTAGACTGGATACCGTCCCAAACATAGACTAGCATAGGCTAAATAGGCTAGCCAGAAGTCGATGATGAGTGTCGAGTGTGAAAAAACGGGAGTGTAATAAATCAGAAACTTGTAACTAAGTTTCGTTCAGCACCATCATTTAATTTTCTTTTCATGCCAGTACAAACATAAAACTTATAATATTCCCTATTAAGTTAGTCTTAACAACGACGATAAAATTAAACTTATCTCTACAAACAAAGTCCCCATCCACCCCACTGACGTCAGCAATTGTTTTCTATTATTAAAAAAAAACAAGCTCGTTACGATTATAATAGTGTCCATAAATAATATAAAGATGACCTTTATTGAAGGCAATGTTTCATAACTGTTACACGATTATCTGTTGTTGTTTGCGAGGGGGTCACGGGGGTCACAATAATAAGAATGTAATAATACGTTTTATACGTAATATTGTTTCTGGTGAAACGATGAAGGGGGTAAACAAGTTCGTGGGGTAATCTTCTCTAAATGCAATGTGTTACAATCCCTATAACAAACCTTAACTGGAACCGCATTTGGTTTCCTAGATCTATGTTTTATTTTCTGCATAATTTCCGGCTTTTTTATTTAAATTGTGCAATACTATTTAAATTAAACTTCTTTCATTTTTTTATCAATTTCTTTTTCTCTTTTCAGAAATTTTGTAAGTCCCCCCAGATTCTAGTTAGCGTTGTCTTTGTACGGATTTTGATGTTAATAATTGAAAATGCATCTTCACACGGTACAAAGTCATACATGAACCTTCCTCTTGTTATGCTATTGCTGAAAACTGCTTTAAAATCCGTTATTTAAAAGATCGGGTTACACCTCTCATGTGGTGTCTCACTCAGACCATAGAACAACTTTTGGATATCCATTACATTTTGATCAGCTGTTTAGTGTTTACGTCAGTGATTAAAGAAAGTTTTTTTTTTGCTACTTTCAAGATCTCGTAGATCCTTACTTATGTTATAAAAGCGAAAGTGAGTTTCTTTGTTTGTTTGATTGTTTGTTACCTCTTCACGCTTTAATGGCTAAACGATTTTGATGAATTTTGGTACACAGATAGTTGGGAACCAGGAGACGGACATAGGCTATTTTTTTTAAATTGGGATGTGAGGGCGACAGAGGGAATACTTAACGTTGCTATTCCAAATCAATAAGGCGCAAGGGGAACTGTGTTACCCCAAATTTAACGCGAACGAAGCCGTGGCCAAAGCTAGTATAACATTAATCACACTTTGTAAATCAGACTTACGACAGATTCCACTCTTATTGATGAAACAGAGTGAGGATCTCTAGTCTGATCATTATCGACCATTCCATTCAAATAAACGTCAGATTTATTGCCATTGAACTTTCAACACATTAATTCTATATAAACGTCTGTCTCCAAGGCAATAAGAGCTATTTTCGTATCCCCGATCTTTGGGCAGACCTCCAATGTTACATCATTTGACCATATTCGTTTATCTCATTGATAAGAACAACTGAAGAGTATTGTATCATTTAGTTCGAGATAAATTGTCGAACAGGGCAATGTATGAAGGGCACTCGGATACCCTTGGTTTTATGTAGGTATCAGACCACAGGAGAAGATTTTTGATTACAATTTGCTCAATAATGCTATGCGTCATCAAGCATTATCAGAGGACGTCATTAAAATTAAGGTTGAAAAAAAATATTGTTTATGGTAACACATTTTAAGTAGAGCAGCCTTAGCAACATGAGTAGGTATATACAGTATAAGTCGGTTTTAAATGGGCATGGTCACTAACTTAACATTATTATTAACACTTAAACATGATATTCACCATGTTTGTTATTTATTCCGTGTTTCAGAAGGGCTACTATGACATCTTATAGCAATTCTTATTCCACTGAGTGAAAGAGATGGTGCTAGACACCCTGTATAGCTGTCTCTTTCCCTCAGCGGAATAAGAATTGCTTTAAGAGTTCATAGTAGGGCTACAGATATTTGTTGTTTGAGACAATAATAATGAGTTATACGGGATCTAACCTATATACGACTTCTACTTAATAGATTTTCGAGCCATATCTAAAAAAGTGCGTACGACGTAAGATTGTACCGTTACATACTTATATTGTTTCCAAAGCGCTTTTTTGAAAAGCGCCCGGGCCTTGCGTATGAGCCATTCATGGCCAGACGAAAGGCTCGGGAAGTAGTTAACAATTAAAAAATAAAAACCTTACCAGCGGATTTAAGAATATCGAAGACTTTAGCATTAGTCTGGTTTGAGATAGCCGCCTTTCCCTCAAGGTCGTGTGCTTTGACGCCATCTCCGGCAGTAATACGGTCCTTGTTCAGCAAAAGGCAGTGGTTAGGTTCTTCTGGTAATTCGAACACTTGCTTTGTTTTGCCCTCGATGATGAGCTTCCCAAGCTTGTAGCCGCCAACTGAAAATTAAGGAGTACATGGTTTGAATTTCTACATTTAAATTTCGAACACACTTTCATCTGGCCATAGAGAATTTTCAAATACCAATATCACCACCGACTGCATCAAAAATACTGGATGCCATTCCAGTATTTTTGATGCAGTCGGTGGTGATTTAGAGAACTAAATTGTTCCTAATGCAATTTAAAATTTCTGACGTATGTCGCATCAATGTCCTATTAATATTCTGGGATCTAATAAAAAATATTAAATAAAATAAAATTATATGACTTGAATGGTATCTTGTATGCGGTTAGCTAAGTTTTCATGTTAGGTTTTGATAGATTAAGGTATCACTTTAGGAGAAATGTAGGTACGCCTATCTACTGAGTTACATAGTAGAAACGCTACTCTTCTGTTAACTGTATTAATGTTGTCACAATTCATAGTTTACTATTGCCATAATGCGCTGTGAGCAAAAATTCACTGGATTATTATCGGATAATATATACATATTTATAACTAAAGTAGGTACTTAAGTAATCTTTAAATTACCTTATTTATGCATGAAATTCGGGTAAGATAGATTTTTTTTAATATAGAAAAGGAGGTGTTTTACAAACGTTTTGAAAACAAAATTAGAAGGGAGCTTATTACGTATCTGTAATTAAACAAAACAGCCACAAAGCCCACGCATCGAAGTAAGGTGGGTAGTACCTATGTTCTCAAAACCTGAGTTGAAGCGCATTACAAAGATAAAGATTACAGATCAAGGACTATCCTATCAAATGAGTAAAGCATGTACTACATGTACATGTTATCCACACAAAAAGATAAGCAAACTTGTACCAATAGTAAAAAAATATAAAAGATTTAACATCTAATTTACCCTCAAGGCCGAACAAATCAATTCCTTTGCGAGTAAAAAACACACCCACAGGTTTTGTTGTCCTTGTCCTCTACGGTTCTTTTAAATTTAGGCGGGTTATACCTGTGACAGTCAAAACACGAATACTTTGAAAAATGTAAATAAAAAGTTTACCTTCTTTGGGTGTAGCCATTTTCTGTGTAGCACGAGTACTCCTGTGTGAAAATTGCAAGACTATTGGGTCGCGCGTTTGTCCTACGGCACAGCGGGGGCCTTTTATAAAGTTTTGTGTTCGGAGATGTGAGGAATATCACCACGTGCTCTGCTGCGTACGCGACCGCGACCGGCTTGATAACAAGCCGTCTACTAGGACGGAACGGTCGTGACACTTTTATTTATTACTGATGTCGATAAGAATTTCAAAAGTTATTTATTTTAAAGTGTCTTAAACTTTTTCATAATTTAGGTACTTATTCAAAAGTTTTATTCACATCTCATGTTTACAAAAGTGTAATAAAAATATGTACAAAAATGGTCGACTCCCACTATTGTACGCATTAATAAGATTACTCCGTACCGCCTGCATAATAGCTGCTCCCTGTCTCTGAGGCAACGGCTTCTAGGGTTGATCCGTATCCGAGCAAACCATTTTCTATCCGTCTTCTGTATCGGTTAAGCACGGCACTTTCGAATCACCCAGGGACAGAGTTACCTGGTTAGCTTTTTAGTCTTTACTGCTGCGGGCGACGACGCCACCAAAACTAATTGGTAGCGTGGTTTCCTGCCTCATTTGTCCAGAGGCCAGAGCCGCATCAGGAATGGATGTTAATGTGTTGCGAATAATTTATGCCCCGTTCCAATAAACAAAAACGACTCGTTTTGCTTACGGATAGTTGTATTTTGACATAAGTTCTATGAGACTTATGTTCTATTAGTCAATTTTGTCCAAAAGTTGTCCTTGCTTCCTTAATTATAAAGCCGGATCAACCGGGATATTTGCCCAAGAGACTGGGAGCAAATTGCCACGATGTATGACAAATGGCAGTGCCAACTTGCCCATGGTCAAGGTAAAACCCAACCTTCGGGTCACGGGAAGCATCAACTAACCGTTTCGATATTTCCTTACAAAAAAGTGTAAGCAATCGAGCCTCGCGGCTCAAAAATTTCTACCCAAAACGGCTCGAAAATATAGTACCTATTTTCACGCTCTCTTCAGAAGCCACGGCACCACCAACTTATTAAGATGAATAGAAGAAGATGGGACTGCGCAAAAGTGACAACACATTTTGCGTCTACATTAAAAGCCTACCCATCTTCAATGGAAACAAAAGACATGGTCAACTTTTTCCATCGTCACGTACCAAGTTATCGGGTTGTACTTTCTAATACAGCAGGAACGCCGACGGTGACAAAAGTTCGCGCGACACTCAAAATGACCTGCACTTCGGTTGTATGTGTCAGGCCATGGTGTCCGAAGCTGTAGCAACTAGCAGCACACAGCAGAGAATTAAAATGAAAAAATTTAATATCAAAAATACAGTTATTTACAATTTTATAGAAACTCGTCTTCCTTCTTCTTATCTTTGCCCTGATTTGCTTCTTGTTACTTGGGGCCAGCGCAACACGTTTCTTTTTTCCTGTCTCCTTTGTCAGCCGTCACACTATATTTTTTCATATTAACTCTTATTCGTTTTATATCGTTCCTCACACGATACATCCATTATTTCCTTGGTCATCTTCCCCTCGCACATTTGACTAAAAGAACGATAGCTAACAATTTGATGGATGCATCCAAATTTAAATTCATCATCTTTCATATTTTAGTCATCTGCGATACATCCCGTTTCATCACAAATACACACATAGGTGTGTGTATTTGTGATGAAGACCAAGACAGAAGGTTTCCTCTCTACTTTTCTGTATCTGACGCTAATTTCAAACTAATATACTTATTAAAGTGAAACTTTATTACATCGTCTCAAACTTTTTCCTCTGTACCACATAATCCTTTATTATTATTATTTCATTTATATACTTATTTTTACTTTATCCATTCTCGTCACTCCAAACATTCACCACAACATACTCATCTTCGGCTCTTCGCTACATGCAATCCTTTTTCATTTCTTTCTTCACAGCCCAGTATTCTGATCCATCATACAGAACGGCGGGTCTTACTTTATCACAGACTGTGTTTTCCCCTTCATCTGATCTAACACTAGTTGATTAATATAAAACTATTATAATGTCTTCTATATTGTCATGTCTAAAAAAGATGTGAAATTCGTCTTAAATAAAAAAAAGAAACAGAAATCATTCTGAAGAAGAGCTTAAAAAAAACAAGTATCAAGATGGTTCACGTATACAGGCAACTATAGATTCGTTCCGAAACTGATTACTTACGCGACAGAATAAAATATTCAAGGCTGGATTTACCTTAGTAACTAATTTGTTACGTACTGCTATTTTTAATTAAACAAAATGTGATGTTTTAAATCTTAGTATACGAAGATAAAAGAGAAAAACATTAAAAATAGATAAATACAAAATTCGCTCTATTGAGAGATAACGCACCATCAGAGTCATCAATGACACGAAAATAAGTTTTTATCTCCTGATGTAACTTTATTGCTTATTTAAATGGAAACAGCAAATAAATAGCTATGTTTTCTGACGTTTCGGGCTAGTAGGTTTATATTACACTAGGGGTCTTCTTGATTTTTGGAAAAAAATAGGTTAAAAGAAGTTTTTATTGTTTGACTGCAGATTGGAACGCAACTTGAAATTTCTGATGCTCTATCCTTGTCGCACACTTAACGTCAAACTAATTCAAACAAATGAATGAACACAGACGTGCTGTACAAACTACAATTACTTCCTTCACAATACACAAGTTGCCGCTCCGTTGCTGTTAATACACGATAAAAAAATACAGTGAGACGTCTTGCGAACTTTTCTCTACACAAGTAATCTGTCCAGGTGAGTTATTTAATATAAAAATCTTCTCTAATATTGTAAATAATCAGGTCAGGTGTGTGATTACCTGTTACTCCAAAATAATACGACGGAATTAAATTCAGTAAAGTTGTAAAACTTCTGTTTGTTTGCAATGTTTGTCGCAATTTAGCCTGGTTATAAAGTTAATTCATGAATGTTATGTCTACCACATGGTTGAAATTTACGATTTATTTTTTCACGTATTTTATAGGCTGGTCTTGGGTCTTCGTCACGTGTCATTGTAGTAAGGCTAATTTGTAACAATTGTTATCCAATTGGGAAAATACTAGTGGTTACAAAGCAAGGTTAGGTCATATGGCCTCGGAAATTTTATTTCGTTTTCGGTTTGTTGACAGGAGCGTGTTTTTTGTTTTGATTAAAACTACAAGGTCGTCTAAACTCTAAACGTCAATGTCTGCTTTTTTTATTCAAGCAATTCATCAATTAAATATTTATTCGGCATATACATAAATTACTAAATAAAACTTGTAGGAAAATAGGTGCAACATTGTTTTGAGTAAAAAAAAAGATACTTATTATATGTAAGTTATAATTACTTAAAGTTAATTGACAGTTTTTTTTTACCTTTAAAGTTCTAAAAAAATGTAACATTTAAAAAAAAGCTTTTCTGTAACTTTTATGTTTTTGGCTTTGCATTAATACACAGGATAAAAGTAAAAAAAATCTACATTTAATAGATTATTGATACTTACTATTTCAAATTAGCATTTTCATGACATTGTATAATATATTTAAACAATAAAACTGTACTAATTGATTTAAAAAATATTATAAAATCGGTTTTACACACAATAAAGTCTGGCATTGCATAATAAAAATATATAATCAACAATCAAAAGTTTGACACAAAGAAATATTGATTGTAAAAAAAGCAATATATTTGAAAAGCCCTTCCGAGCGAAAAATAATAAAACATGTACTTAAATTAAAAAGTTTACCTTTTATTAAAAAAGTAAAAATGATTATTTTGATGTACTTACTTAATTATAAGTTACGTATTTTGGAAAAGGACTGAAAATATTTTTACTGTTCTGTCTATCATTAGAAAGTTCAAAATATTGTCCAAAGAGATTTTTCCATGTTTATATTTTGTCTATTGTCAATTATGTCATAAATTTTATCAGTAATAGACTACTATACTGCTAATGCCTGGTGTTTTGGCCTACTTATTGCTTGCCCTATCTATCAACAGGTTCATGCTACAGACATATTAAAGAAAAATATTAACGCCAATCTTGTTATTTGCAATGCAAATATTGTGATGGCCTTAAACCTTTTGCATATTTATTAAGAGGCTGTAAAATTATTGCATTGGCCCTAGCTAGGGGGTATGAAATCATTTTACATTGACACTTCATTAAATGTATTAGAAAATATTTAAAAAACATTGTACAAAAAAAATATGTTTGTCTTTGATGCGGAAATCATAACTTAATGTAATTGACTTTCGCAAAGTAAAGCCTAATTCTACAACAACACATGTCACCTGCTTAACACTATCCTGCCCAGAACTCAGCGTATAATTATTTTGGACTCATACGCTGAAGCTGAGTGGCCAGTAGGATTCTTGTCCTGAGAACTTCAACAATGGCAAGGATCATAATAGTATTTCTTAGTTATGTGTTTTATCTTTTGAATTTAATCGTATACAGGGATTAAAATAATTCATATCATCATCATTTTCCTCCCCTTGTCCCATTCTATTTGGGGTCGGCGCAACACGTTTTCTTATTCCGTTCTCCCCTATCAGAGGTCATAACATCAATTAATTCTTTCATAAAAATCACAGTCTTCAAGTCAACTGTCCCATGTATTGCACAAATGGGAATTTTAATCTGAAGCAATATTATTGAAATAAATGTTACTGAAATATCCAATTACATTACCCAACTTGGTTGTCAAGTCTAGATAGAATGCTAGCAGCAATTGCAAGAAAAATAAATTGAACAGATTTCTAATTCATTGAGTAAAGTTTCCAGTCATTCCATGCTTATTTTAAAGCAAAGTCGCGTTCTGTCTGTGCGACCGCGTTTTTCTACTGAACTACGCAACGGATTTTGATGCGGTTATCACCATCATATTATTTAAAGATAATTTATTAAAGAAATAAAATAATAAAAATCTTGCAAAGCAGGGACAGGTTGCTTATTATTTATTTAATAAACTAGGCACATTTATTTAAAATAATAATTTGAACAAGTAATTCTTATCTTGCTTAATAATACCGATTGAACTGGGTAATCAAGGCCTTCGGGGTCTCAAGTCTTGGAATACAAATAATATCGCGATACGCACTCCATCTACGCTTATAAACTTACGTCATTCTAAGTTTGCGTGCGTACGTTATGTTTGCTAATTTATATTAGCGATTTTTTTATCGCATAATATTTGAATGGTCTTTGTACGCGGTAGTGTTTGTATACCTTACATTTTATGTCGAAACTGCGCGTTGAAAATGTAAGTTTAGTACATTTTTAGAGTTCCGTTCCTCAAAATGAAAAAATCCAAACCCTTATTTGATAATTTTTTGTCCGACTGTCTGTTTGTCTAAAAAATCAACCCTCTAACGCCACGTTCCAATAATCAAAAACGAGTCGTTTTGTTTACGGATAGTAGTATTTTGACATAAGTTCTATGAGACGTACGTTTTTTTAGTAAGTCTACGCAGTCAAAAGATATAATATGGCTGTTTATGTCGTAAGTTTATACGGAACCCTAGGTGCGCGAGTCTAACTCTCACTCTTGGGCGGTTGAGTCTAACCCCGAGTCTAACTCGCTCTTGGCGGTTTTATGTCAACGCGCAACTTAAACAGTGTTCAAAAATATTCGAACTCACCCAAATAGAAATGAATGTTTACCTATTGAATAAATAGTTCTTGTAGTAATGAATCAGTATCGGTCAAATTAACTGTACAATTAAGTACTTATGTTTCTATGGAAAATAACAAAACATTGACCGATAACAATTTACGATGAAATACACAAACTCTTGAACACTGATACTCGAGTTATGTTTGGCCAAACCCGTACGGACAAAGTGCGCCCGCGGCTCCGACTAATGTACCTACTGAGTATGTCAGTGTCCGGTGTCCGCAGCAGAAATCTGTCCGTACCGTTTTGAAAGAACCTCAACTCGAGTAGGTTCAATATGTCAGAGTTCTGTGGAGAAGATCGAACTTTGACCCTGCCTATGCTATGACCATTTTTAGCTTTTTTTTTGACAAAAATTACCAATTTTGACAACTTAGTACTTTCGCGCGATTTTAGTTTTTTTTTTTATAGTAGGTGTACAAAAAACATTTATCTATTGAAAATGTCTTTGAAATAAATTAATGATACGTAGAGGTAGTTATTTTTTATTATGAGCCTATATTGTTCCACTGCAGGGCAAAGGCGTCTCTTACTTCCCTCGTTCCATTTTTCGCGGTGTAGTGCGATTGTAGACCAATTCTTAGAGAAAGAGTCGAACTCATCCCGCCATTCTGGGTGTACCTTTGCAAATATTCTTACTGAACAACAAATTACTTAATATCTGCCCACCAACCGTACTAAAGTTACATCACAATCTATTGACATTATGTAAGATAGTTACTACATGTCTAAGATACATAATCAGCTCGGTAGGCAAGGCAGGTACCTATCTGTTGTAATCAAATGACAGCTGCTCTAGATATTCTTAGAGAACAACAGACCTTGCCGGACCCTCTGGAATGAACTGTTATCGATACAAATGGTTTTATCTGGCCAATCTTTTCGTGAACCATTGCAACTCCCGATAGCCAGAATCAGCTGTGGCGACCGGCATGAAGCTCGACAAAGTCCCGGAGAAATCGGACTCGACAAAATCCCGAAGCGGAGGAGTAGGAAATAACATATTATAATTTCCACTTAAATACTTGTTCCATTGCACACCTTAAAGTAGAATAAACAACGTATTGAATGTTACGACTCCTGGAACGAAGAATAGATGACATAACAATTATATTCCAATCAAAGCAATCTTAAAGTAAGCGTAGAGCACTACTCCAAACACGCGTTGTGTTGCTTGTGGCTGAGGCCGTTAGCAATGGGCAAATTTCCACTTGTATATCTAATGCCTGATTTATAAATCTTCGCCAGATAGACCCGCTTCCTAATTTTTGCACCAGATCCAGACCATACGATCTATGAGAATACATAAACGAGATAGCTGGATGAATGCAACTGTTTTCTTAAAGATGATGGTGGTGGATGCAGGAGAGGGGAGAGGGAGGCATGCAGTAGGACTCCAAAAGCTAGGTACTAATAATAATGAGACCCGGAAATGCAACCACCATAGACAGTTTTGCGTTCCAAAAGACCAGAACAGACCTAAAATTGTAATCAAAGTAATGACGCGACCGTTCCTCATAAAATAATGACCAGGGTTACCTAGTAATCTGTATCAATTCACTTTCTGGATCGAATGACGATATTTATTATCTAGCAAAATAATCACAATGTTTCTATTTTTAGACAAGAACCTGCTGATCCAATAGCTGCATAGGTCAACTTAATCGGTTTCTCGATAGCAAAACCATGTGACAAAAATATGTACCTTCTACAGAATGTTTTTATATTGCGCCAGCCAGACCCGACTAAATATAGTGAGGCACTGTCATCATCACAATTATTAATGTTGTGTTAATTTCCAATAATCTTATCGTGTCGTTGTTTATTGCTCCCCCTTGTGGAAATGTACAAGTCACTAGATAAACTGACCCCCTACGAGTCAAGCGTCTTGTAATGACGACACATCACTAGTATATTGCTCTAAAGTTTATATTTGTACGCAGCAAATGAGCAAAAATAAATGTTATTGTTTTGTTGCTCCATTGTTTCATCATTTTTATTTCTTTTTGATAACGTTTCATACGCAAGTTGTGGCCAGTTAGCTGTTTTTTTGCTTTTCGCAAAATGGGTCCGTTGAAATCTGTTGACATAGTAAGATTAGAATGTGTCTACACAATCTTATGCCTCTAATAGTTGTATTTGCGATATTTTTTAATACATACTTGTTTGTTTATTAATACTACTGCTTCTAAGCCGACGTGTAAATCCCGATAGGTAGGGTAGCCCGGAGATATGATCTGTGATACATCTTGTATGACTTGGTATAACAGGTTAGGAACTTATGGTCAATAACTTGATAGTTCTAGCGCGGAATTGCTATTTCGCTCAGTGCCTAAACGTTCTGTTTCATTTTCAAAAAGGAGAGAAAAACGAGATTATTTTGGGACCGTTTTGGGCATGCCACATGGTACCAGATCATACGTCACAAATGCTAACTATAGCAAGATTAGATAAAGTAAAAAAAAAAAAGGGATGTGTGTTCTTATGTACACGCGTTAGAAGTTATACTTCTTTGGTGTAAAGAAAAAAAACTTTGGTAACCCATCCATTTCCAAACCTTGGTGAAAGTTGCATAACCAGCCTCCGTGTGCTAACCCATCCATTTCCAAACCTCGGCAAGTTTTGCTTAACCTGGCCCCCTGTGGTAACCCATCCATTTCCAAACCTTGAAAAGGGTTGCTTAACCTGGCCTCTTGTGGTAGCCCATCCATTTCCAAACCTCGGCAAGAATTGCTTAACCTGGCCCCCTGTGGTAACCCATCCATTTCCAAACCTTGGCAAGGGTAGCTTAACCTGGCCCCCTGTGGTAACCCATCCATTTTCAAACCTCGGTGAGGGTTGCTTAACCTGGCCCACTGTGGTAACCCATCCATTTCCAAACCTCGGCAAGGGTTGCTTAACCTGCCCCCGTGTGGTAACCCATCCATTTCCAAACCTTGGTGAGGTTGCTTAACCTGGCCCACTGTGGTAACCCATCCATTTCCAAACCTCGGCTATGCAATAGCTTAATAAAAACACCAAAAGAATATTTATTTATTATGAAACACGTATTCTAAATATATAAATACTAAAATATACAACATGAACATAGTTACTAGAACATCTATAACTAACTTCACAATGTCGCTATGCGCGCGCAAATCACTCTCATCATTTTTCTCCATCGCGCCAAAAGAAGTATAACTTCAAAAAGTTTAAAGCAGACATAAACATTGATGAACGAGTACGACAAACAATTCTTTTTTTTTGCGAATGGGAAATCAAATAATTTCCCCCGCTCTGGGCATAACAGCAAGCAGGAGTGTCAGACTTGTATTGACTAAAACCCGTCCGTGTTTCTTATGTTCCGGGGCCGCGGTATACGTTTCGAACAACCCGCAACCCCGGCAGGAACACATGATACTTAAAAACTATTTCCGACAATGCCTGTGTTTAGTCAAATTCAGCTGACATACTTTTCGTGCGCACTGTACACTCCAAAAATTTATGTCAATCACAGAACTTGTTGACTACTTTGATAGACGTCTTGTTTGCGTGTGGGACGATGGACCTCATCATAAACAACTACTGTAGTCTGTAGGCGGAGCCTTAAAGACACTGAACGATCTATTGGAGGGGGTGTAGCAGAGACCTAGACTATCGACTATAGCAGTAATGCAGTACCGTTGTAATTTTCCCTGTAGATAACTGTTAGTGGTTCCCATTGGTATTCTTGAGTGGTAGACTGACTGGTCAAGTGCTGTTAAAACCTTGATAACACTAAATAGTTTTACGATTTAAATTTGTCTCAGGTGTCGGATCGTTTTCTGTGCCTTTGATCGATTAACATTTAATTGCTTGCAAATAATTTACGAAAATGGAGAAGTTCGTTTCATGGTAAGTGATAAAATCATATGTCAACATGACATATTATTAAATCTGTAATCCCCGTAAGGTTTAGACTAAAGTGAACTAATAGTAAACCCACATTTTGGTAGTTGTATTCATTCCCAAGAAATAGGGATACGATCAAAGATTCAATAAGTGCATTATCTACTGTTTGTTACAGGAGAAAAAATATAAATCTAAGTGAGAATTAAACAAAACATAAACGGCCATATCTTTTGACTGCGTAAACTTAGAGGGTTGATTTTTTCACACTTTAGCACCATAGACCTAATTATATGGTTTTAATTTCAAGTCGATACCACTACGAGTTCCGGTGAAAAAGGTGTTGACTGACAGATAAACAGACACAACAACAAAGTGATCCTATACCTAAGGGTTCCGATTTTTTTCTTTTGAGGCATTGAACCCTAAAAACAAGAAACCTGTATGTCTCTTTGTCTTTTTCAACGCCTGTTCTTGAAAAATGATTCTAAAGGAATCTATGAAAGGATAGTATTTTAGTAGATTCCTTTAGAATCATTTTTTGTATAAACATGAGTGTATATGCAGGTTGCTATAAGTACATTGTTTAGATGGCGCAATGCTCTTAACAACGTGACGTAGATACGTAGATTACGTTCAATTGTTTTCCTCCCTCACCCTGCCCTGACCTATAAACGACGAAACTGCGCAAATATAAATCGAACGAAAATAACTATTATTGACAATATCGCGCATAGCAACATTATCTCGGTCAAATTATCGGTACCCCCAATCAATATGGTATGATTTGACGTCAATTATGTTTTAAAAACACTCCCTTGACGTCACATTTTAAAACTGGAACATCTTTATAGTGTTGTGTAGCGAAACTATTTGTCTTTTAGTCGATTATTATTTAGCGCATGTTTTTATTTCTTTATCGAGCAATTGAAATGTTATTGGCATTAAAAACTTGTTTGTAAGCTCGAGTCGTTTATAATCTAAAGTGTAAAGGGAGTAAAGTTAGTTTGATTCTCAACGTCGCTGTGTGATTTTGTGCGGTCAGGACAATTAGTGACCTCTGTGTTTGTTTTGATTATAAAAGAAAACTTTCGATTTATTTTAATTTATTATTGTTTGGTGGCAGTTGCATCTTTAGTAAGTTGTTTGAATTAACTTATTGTTTATTATACTTTGGACACAAATAAAGTTTTTATTTTCAAAGCTGCATTAGGTATCAACATCGTTGTTTATTGTTTGTTATTTGTGAATCAGCTGACATGCCAATGTCATGAGGTGTTTTTCTTTACCTTTTCTCATAAAATATAGACTAAGTATGTCTGTGAAGATTATTTTACTCTGCCTCCTCAACCACATTTAGTAAAACGACAATTTTATTAAACTATTATAGAACTCATAGTCCTTTGAGACAAAAAAGGACCACTATTTATTTATTTATCGCAGTCTACTTCACAACACTGGCTCAAAATTTAATCTTGGTCTTTCCAGATACAACATGAACGGTCCCGAAGGACCATCCCGATGCTGCCAAGGAGGTTGTGAGGATCTAAGCAACACGCAAGCCGCTATGGAACGTTTGGGAATGGAAGAAGCACCCGGTTGTGACGCCAGGACAAGTCTTGGCGAAGTTAAAGTGAACAGTAAGAGATTTGGAAGGGGGGCTGTGCAGACAGGTTAGTAACTTTTCTTTGAACGAATCAATATGTAATTGCTTGTAGAAATCTTTATAGTTTATCTGCTTAGCGTTTTTCTAACTATGTCGGGGCTGGCCCAGTCCCATCAAAAGCAGCTGAATATCTAAATCAAATCATTTATTTAAATTAGACCATTACAGGCACTTTTTAATGTCATGTAAAAAAAAAGATGCTGCTACAGTCCCAGTCACTAGACAGAATAACTTGTGAAAGTACTGTAGTTGCCCATTCCAAAACGTAGATCTCTGTGGAGAAGAATGGGCAAGTAACTCCATGGACACTCTTGTAAATCATAATATTTTAGAAAACCATGGATACATCATTCATGTTGAGATTATAACTGCGTGTGAGAACGATGTAGAAAAATGAGTACGATATGAATCAAAATTTTAGCAATAGAATAGTAATCATATAATTATTTGCTGAACTATAGGTATACAGATATGATAGACAACTTCATGAGACTTCTAAACATGGAACGATTGTCAATCTGATCTCCACATCTGGGTTAAGTCTACCGTTATCAACTACAAATGAGAGACGGACTTAAGGTTTTACAAGCATTACAAAAAGTCTACCGAAATACACTCAGTTGAAACCGGAAATCGAATCCAGGTGTTTATGCTCAGCAGTCGCGCTTCCGACCAAAACACTTTAAACAAAATATTGAAAAAATAACCTACATTCATCTCCGGATCTCAACATCCTTTGTGTTCTGGGCCTTATCATGTACTTGGTTAAGCGCGTTGTGGTACAGGAATACAGCATCGTCAAGCTTGCCTTCTCCTTACGATTGTACAAAGGTATCTTCATTTCTTGTCTTGGTACCAGAGGGTTTTCTCAAATAATAGGAAGCAAATATCTAATACCCTAAGAGTATAAGATGTAGACTGTTCGATGTCGTGATTTAAGACTAAACGTGTTCAAGTTTTACGATTATTTCCTTTTACGATGTCTCCGCAGATCGTTTGAGATAGGTCGTAATTTTATGAAGTACTAGCTTTTGCCCGCGGCTTCGCTCGCGTTAAATTCGGGGTAACACAGTTCCCCTTGCGTCTTATTGATTTTCCCTTTTCTTCCCTCTTTCTCCCTCACATCCCACTTTTTTAAAAAAAATATTAGCCTATGTCCGTCTCCTGGTTCCCAACTATCGATGTACCAAAATTCATCAAAATCGGTTTAGCCATTAAAGCGTGAAGAGATAACAAACAAACAAACTCACATTCGCTTTTATAAAATTAGTAAGGATATTCTTCAATAGACTTGTGTGTCAGTTCGTCTGTATTGTTTTTAATACTTTTTTTTTGTAACTTTGTCCCACTTTTGGAATGTTTCCTGTCTCGTGGGTGCGTTTACAAATATTTAAACTCACATAGATAGATAGATAGAATATTCTTTATTATGTACACCATAGAAATGACAAGAATAACAATATACAACTTATAATAGGGTGACACAATTGGCGGTCTTATCGCTGAAAGCGATCTTTTCAAGACAACCTTTGGATGGATTTAAAGGGGGAGATACAGTACACAACTACAGTACACGTACACAATCAGCCAGACCCGGAACAACTAGCTGTTGGTCATATAAATATTTGTTTCGTGTGGGGATAGAACACGCGATACGCAGCGCAAAATACTTAATGGGTCAGCCACTGCGCTAACGGTGCCGTCAATAGTTAATCGTTAGTTAATCACAGCTGTAATTTATATTAGAAAATAGCTGTTCCACGCGGTTTCACCCACGCTGCTCAGCACCTGTTGGTCGTAGCGTGATGTTATATAGCCTATAGCCTTCCTCAAGAAATGGACTATCCAACACTAAAAGAATTTTCCAATTCCAACCAGTAGTCCCTGAGATTAGCGCGTTTAAACAAACAAACAAACTCTTCTTCAGCTTTATAATATTAGTATAGATATCATACTATTGATAAAGTTTGGTCCAAAATCTCATCTAGTTTACAGTTGCTATTATAAAGTGCAATACAAGAAACATGAAGCAGTTCTTGTAAATACTAGATTTGTTAGAAGTTTAGGTGTTTCTCATGGCAACAAGGCAAATATACTGAAGGTGTTAAATATCGCTATTACCTAATTAGTTGACGATGGGCAGCTTACGGTCAATTTAAAGCAATGCCGTCTCAAAGGTCAATGTCATTTGGGTTTTTTTAAGCTTCCGTACCTCAAAATTATAAACCGAACCCTTTTTGGGGTGGGAAATCAACAAATAACTTCCCCCGCTCTGGGCGGAGCGCGAGTGAGTGTCAGACTTGTACTTACTGACTAAATCCTACCTATGTTCCTTCTATTGCCCTTTACGTTCCGGGGCCGCGGTATCTCTTTCGAACAACCCGCAATGCTGACATCTCTTTGGGGCGCGAACCTTTATACAATTACTTTGTTGCCTGTCTGTCAATCTTTTAAGACCGAGAACGCATGTAGGCATCGAGTTGAACTATATACTCAAGTCTGTGGTCCCCGTGTTCTGTGAAATCAACCCTAAAAGTCTACGCAGTCAAAAGACATGGCCGTTTATATCGCAAGTGTGTACGGAACCCTCGCCTTTTTTTCATTCTCCCTGTGTCAATCTATATCTATACTTAATATTATAAAGCTGAAGAGTTTGTTTGTTTGTTTGTTTGAACGCGCTAATCTCAGGGACTACTGGTTGGAATTGGAAAATTCTTTTAGTGTTGGATAGTCCATTTCTTGAGGAAGGCTATAGGCTATATAACATCACGCTACGACCAACAGGTGCTGAGCAGCGTGGGTGAAACCGCGTGGAACAGCTAGTCATAAAAATAAACATTAAATCTTAATAATTATCTGAATGTTTATTAATGTATTTGACGTTGATTCAACGACGAACAGTCAAGCGTTCATCTGCAATATAGAAAGCAGTTTGTTTTCATTATAACTCTATAGTTATGAGGTACATACTAATATAATAAATAAATATCTTGGGACAGCTCACACACGGCTATCTGATCCCAAGCTAAGCAGAGCTTGTGTTATGGTAACCAGACAACTGATATACGTACTTATATAATTTATAAATACATACATATAATAGATAAATCACACCCAGACACGGAACAAACAATCATGCTCATCACACAAAGTTTGTCCTGGGTGGGAATCGAACCCACGACCTCCGGCTCAGCAGTCAGGGCCACTAACCACTAGACCAACAAGCCCGTCAATATGTATCCATAAATTACGGTTCTTCATCTGCATATTGGCATGGACGGTATAAAAGCAGTTAGTTTTAGATCTCGGATAGTATAAGTACTAATATTTTACAAGCATGATAGCTATGATTTAAAATTGTACTTTTTCTTAGTATCCAGACATTCTTTTTTTTTTCATCATTTGAGGTCGATACGGTAGTTTTTTTAGGGTTTCAAACTTCAAAAGAACAAAGCCGTATCCCTTATAGGATTTAGAACCCACTTCGTTGCCCGTCTGTTTGTATGTCAAGACCCTTTATCTCAGGAATGGCGAGAGGTATCGAATTTAAATTAAAACCGTATACACAACACTCGAAGTCAAAAGATATGGCAGGCTCACACTTGACCAGTTTTTTTCTACTTTCGCGTTTCTTGAGATACAGTCTGGTGACAAGCAGACGGACAGGGAAGTCATAATAATAGGTTTCCGGTTTACCCTTTGGGTACGAAACCCTAAAAAAGATTCGCCGTAATTGAAGTCCGATATGATGTTATAATGTTTTTTTTTTAATTATTTGATTCGTTTGATAAACCTACGTAGTGGAGTTTATAAAACTATGTTTCGCTTATTACTATTGTTGATTTCACACTTAATGTTATAATTGGGTCGCTATTATGATTTGTTTATTTATAACATTGCGACATTTTGTGGTTAGAGGGTCAAAAAGGCTGTTTTACCAGAATCATATAAGGAAAATAATATGAATTGTAATCGTTTCTCTTAATTACGGATTGTACACCGTGGATTTACGTTATCATGAGAGAACTGCATAAACTTGTTTTGTATAGGTTAACACGTTCCCTGCGCCAAAATTTTCAAAGAACTTTCAGCTGGTTCTTTGGAGGCCTAAAAGATCTCGAATCTAACCTACCCATTGGTGCGTTTGAGACCTAATGAGTCTCCTAAAAATACAGTTTTCTCATACTTAAAGAACTTAACACGTTAGATCCTCCCGCAAGGAGTGAAACAACACGATTATATTCAATGCACAATACAAATCGATCTCGTAATGCAATGCACGTGTTAATGTGTTGTTGTGTGTACAACAAAATACTTAGACAAACATCTAGGATACATCAAACTGGCCCAAATCACGTGCCTAGTATAGTTTCTCCAACAATGATCTTCAATTATTAAACATATCACACGTGGTCGTTATCGAAACAAAGCTGATCGTGTCACGCTGACCTCTGAAGTTTCATCAATGATGATACTAGACCGCCATCGGCAGATCGATAACAATCCGAAAAGTATTTTCTTGGGTAGAGAAATAATACTGTTCAATAGTCAAAACGGCTACTTAAGGCTAGAATCCGCAGGCCGTGTCGATGGCGCGTTCATGTTTCACGCGCGCCTCAAAAAGATGTCAGCAAAGCAGAGGGGCTTGCCAGAGCCTCCGCATGCCGGGGTTGCGGGTTGTTCGAAAGAGATACCGCGGCCCCGGAACGTGAAGGGCAACAGAAGGAACATGGGTGGGTTTTAGTCAGTACAAGTCTGACACTCCCCCACGCCCAGAGCAGGGGAAGTCATTAGATGATTTCCCACTCGATAAAAAAAAAGGCTAGAATCCGGATCCTGCCGGGGTTGCGGGTTGTTCGAAAGAGAAACCGCGGCCCCGGAACATAAGGGGGGGGAAGGGGAAGTTATTTGATGATTTCCCATTCGCAATAAAAAGGCCTGCTCACATTAAATAAGCTTTAGCTTTTTTTAAGATATAAGTGTGATTTCACAATATTAATCAACAGTACAAAACCAAGAGATAATGTCTTCTCCAGAAAACCAGTTCTACTCGGTTTTGAGTCACACATCCATCGCCACCCAAAGCGTCTCAAAATTTTCCGAATCCGATAACCCGTAAAGAATAATTTAATTTTGTATTTTTTTTAAGTGATTCTCCAATCAATGACTATCTGTAATTATTACTGTTACCGGTTCAGTGTGTACGCAAAAAACTAGGTCATTATTAACTGAAGGTTATTTGACAGTAACGTGTTAGATTAGAGGGGTTATTGTTAACTTATAGAATAACGAAGAAAAGATAACAGCTTCGCGTGTTTGATTTTATCACGGCAGCCATGTTTTTTTTTTTGTGTTTCAAATTGAAGCATTTTCACATTAGATGTGCTGTGAGCCTTAACAATATTAAGGTCGATCTATATTTTTATGGTAACGTACCACAACTTGTAACCCTTTTTTGCAGATGAAAAATCTCAAACTCAAAGCATTTATTTCAATTAGGCTATTACAGGCACTTTTGAATGTCAAGAAACATAAAAATTAAGCTACAGTCCCAGTCACAATGCAAAATAAATTGTGAAAGTACTGTAGTTGTATTTAACTTTTACTGACTAAAAACAGACTAACCGCCGAATATTGAAACGTCACTCAAAATTTGAGGGCTGCTTAACATTTGAGCAGCTTAAGAGCTGCTCAAATGTCTTTAGATTTTGTATTGTCAACGTTTCAGTATTCGGGGGTTACTGCCCTTTATGTTCCGGGTCCGCGGTACTTCTTTCGAACAACCCGCAACCCTGGCCCTGACTACCCTTAATCATATCGGCCCTGAGTTAGATGACAAAAATAACAGTATACAAATTATAATTAGGATGACATAATGGGCGGTCTTATCCCTAAAAGCGATCTTTTCAAGACAACCTTTGTATGGATTTAAAGGAGAGACAGTACTGTAGATAGTCTGTGGTGTTTCATTTTACGAACGAATACTTATATATAAATACATAAAAAAAAATTTAGAGGTGTCAATGGACACCCGGGTGGAACGAAGTTCCTATAAAAATGAAAATATCTGGCTTGCTTTCTATAAGAGAGAGAGAGAGACAGACAGAGAAACATGCGACGCCGCACAGCTTACAATAGCTTACTATAGCAAAACGTGTCGTGACAACTTTTCGTAAGAATTTTTCCGTCTAGCCCCCTTTCACAACGCGCGATAAGGAACTTCGTTCCAATAAAATAATAATTGTGGTGTCTCCTTCCACAAACGCCATTAAATAAATAATTGAATAGAATAGAATTGAATCATGAAGATCAAAGAAATATTTCATATTGTTGTTTAAGGAATGAGGTAGTGCTTTTTAACAAGAATTACCCATTATTATTATTGAGTACCCTTAATCATTGCTTAACGATAATCACCCTTGTTGCAGGTTTAACCCACGAATGCGGCGTGTTCGGCGCTATAAGCACAGGAGATTGGCCCACACAGGTCGATATCCCGCAGGTCATATGTCTGGGACTAGTCGCTCTACAGCACAGGTGAGACACAAGTAGTTTACACGACAACCGACAATTTACTTGCAGGATTCACACAGGCTTCAAATCGACCCGAGCTCCAAGTTGTGTACGAATTATTGTTACAAATCCTTACTAATATTATTAAAGCGAAAGTGAGTTTGTTTGTATGTTACCTTTTCACGCCAATGGCTAAACCGATTTTGATAAATTTTGCTACAGAGATAGTTAGAGGCGGACATAGACAATTTTTTATAAAAAGATTGGGGTTTGCGGGAGAAAGAGGGAAGAAAAGAGAAAACTTAGCATTGCTATTACAATAAATAAGGCGCAAGAGCAAAAACTACAGGTAGCAGGTACCTGTAAATCAGGAAAGGGGTACTGTGTTACCCCGAATTTAATGCGAGCGAAGCCGCGGGCAAAAGCTAGTTTTACCATAAGGAACACTATTTAAAACTCACATTCCAATGCTTTACTTTGAGTAGAATTGGACACGTCAAATTATAAGTTAGACCTGTTAATATCTAGCAAACTAATTGCCATCAACTAGGTACAAATCCAGATTCCATGGTTGTTACAACCCAATAACAATTTGACCGACCCAGGAATCGCGCTTGCGACCACTCGGTGAGCAACGGATAGCTCACCGTCCGTCCGTCTAGTGAGGACAGGCCGTGTCACCATGCCGTGAACGCAAAAACCAAAGAAAGAACATAGAAGGGTTTTAGTCAGTACAAGTCTGACAGTCCCTTCCGCTCCGCACAGATCGAGAGACGTCATTTGATGACTTTCCATCCAAAAAAAAACTTGGTTCGTCTTTTTAGCCTTCCGCACCTCAAAAAGAAAGAGCGGAACCCTTATTGAATCACTTTGTAGTCCGTCTGTCTGTCTGTAGTCCCTCTGTGCTGTGTCAAAATCAACCCTCTAAACGTCACTCAAAATTTAAGTCCCACTTAAGTTTAACAGAGACTCAGAAGTGACGTTTGACGGGCCTGTTGGTCTAGTGGTTAGTGGCCCTGACTGCTGAACCGGAGGTCGTGGGTTCGATTCCCACCCAGGACAAACTTTGTGTGATGAGCATGATTGTTTGTTCTGTGTCTGGGTGTGATTTATCTATAATATGTATGTATTTATAAATTATATAAGTATGTATATCAGTTTTCTGGTTACCATAAGACAAGCTCTGCTTAGCTTGGGATCAGATAGCCGTGTGTGAGTTGTCCCAAGATATTTATTTATTTTATTTATTTATACAAAATCTGCAGTTTAAGGGCTGCTCAAATGTTAAGCAGCCCTCACATTTTGAGTGACGTTTCAGTATTCGGGGGTAAGTCTACGCAATCAAAAGATGTGGTTGTTTTAGTTGCAAGTTTGCGAAGTCAAGTTGCGCAAGACTGGCTCGCTCTGGATCGGTTTCTTTTTTATATCACATTCGGCTATTTAGCCAGGTCCAATAACTGCGCCGGATAAGATAAAACAAAACTACATACATTTTGACCGATAAAGCAAATAACATGTTCTCTTCACAAACAGATATCTAGATTACTAGGAACACTGGCTGGTTGGATTACATAGCAAATAATAAAATAAATTAACACAACGCACTTAAAAGCCCCCATACATTCTTCCCTATATGTTTTGAGAATCAGGGGGAGAACCGAGTTGATAAAACATAGAAACAGTGGTCCTTTAGAAATTTGTGATTAGTTAGCGGAATTGTATTAATGCATTATGAACCGTATGTTTATAGTGCTTTAGAGGTATGAAGAACAGGGTGTAAAGTTCTCCATCCTCTATGGAAAAGGGAGGATCCTCCGACCAGACGGGTGTCGTGTCTGGTGGGCCACTGCCCGACAGTTGTTAGTCGGGTGCTCGTATATATGCTAACTTCGCGTACAACTTTGCTTGCGCGATGTAGGAATCTTGCCGTTTAGTTCTTCAGTGGTTGGATAGATGGCGCTGTAGTACTTTTTGCCACTAGCATCATTGTGTCGCTACAGTGCTTTAAACCCATCAAATAACTTCCCCTGCTCTGGGCGGGACCCATACAGGCATACACGTTCCTTCTTTTGCCCTTTGTGGTACGGGGCCGCGGTATCTCTTTCGAACAGCCCGCAAACTCAGCAGGCAATAGCCCTAGCAAGCCCCTTTGCTTTGCTGACATCTCATTGAGGCAGGAAAGGCAAGGAGTTCACGAGTTGCCTAATTCATTCAAGGAACTCCCCATCCCCATGTTCAAGAAAAAGCTGACAAATTGGTTAATAGATAATTGCTTTTATGACATGAGGGAATATTATGTAATATTGTAAAAATCTAAGAACGACATAACCTAATTAATTTTGACATTGTAACTTTAACCTAATTTATAATACTATTAAATTATGTTGGACCTATTATAAATCTGAACTACCTACAGTACGGCCAACGAGAAGCGATACCAAATGTAAACAAAACCCATGCTAAAACCCCATCTAAAATGGCCGCCCGAATGTTGGCGAACCCGTCTTAACGTTGTCATGTTTTTGCCGGGAGAACGAGACATTACGACAAAGGCACAAGATGGAAAGAGCTAAATATTAGATTGTCAACGCCACAGTTGTTCTTTAGGTTAATGACCTTTCGTATCGCTTCTCGTTGGCCGTACTGTAATTGTACCTATTTAAACTTAAGATTGACATTGACATTTAATATTTTGTACACCATATTATTGTGGTAGAATGTTTTAGGACTTAACGCAAATGAACATCATACTATGTAAAACTACATTCTTACAAATAAATTTCTGATTTCTGAGGTCAACACCCTCCTGTCGTTTTAAACACGAAATTGATGATGCGCCCTGGCGTTGCACGGGTGCAATTTATAAATGAAGAAAATGAGAAGCGAGCTTAGTAGCTTTTGTTTCGCATCGGTAATCATTAAAAGTCTACTCCCGTTTTTGGCGAAGCGGAAAGTAGTGTCAGACTGGTACTGACTAAAAGAAGTGTCCGGCCGAAGGTTCGGTTTTAGTCAGTTTCGGCAAAAAAAACTGGTTTCGGCTCTAGTTTCCATTTCGGCTAAAACTACGACCGAAACCGAATTTATTTATTTATTTATTTAAACTTCATGTACAATAGTGGTACATAGGCGGACTTAATGCCATAAGGCATTCTCTACCAGTCAACCTTTGGGTAAAATACGACAACATTGTGATAGGGTACAATACATAAAATATCTAAAACAATTTTTGCGAAAACATAATTTTATACGGATACTAATACACATATACATATCAAATAAACTACTATATACATTTAAAAATAAATAACTATAACAGTAATTATAATGGATCGATCAGAGCGGCGCGCAATGATTGTTGACATAACAGTCCCGCATGATGAGAACCTCGTGAAAGCCGAGAAAGATAAGCAAATCAAGTATATTGACTTGGCTCGCGAGGTTGTCGACATGTGGGATGTGGACTCAGCGATCATTGTGCCGATAGTCGTATCTGCCAATGGCTTAATAGCCAAGAGCCTCGACCAATACCTGAGGAGGCTCTCGTTAGGCAGCTGGATCAAGGGCTTGATACAGAAAGCGGTACTCCTGGACACGGCTCGTATTGTTAGGAGGTTCCTTTCTCTGGAGCCCTGACCGCCGGTAGCTTGGACCCTGTTCCCGATACCGGTGGGCTACTATTTTTATATTTTTAAATGTTTTTTTTTTATGATTATAAGAAATATTTAAAAATGTAATTTTATGTATAGAGATCAATAAATGGACGAAAAATTATAATGACTTTTAATTGGCAGACGGACCTAAATAGTGGTTACGAATTTTTCTTTTAAAATGTGCATGTGAATGTGCATTCGGGAGTTTTCGCGCTGTTTCGTTTTGTTTTGGTGGGAGTTTTCAAAGTGATTTGTTTTGAATTTGGCAAGTTTTATCTCATTTCATTTCATTATAACATAAGAGCGGGTTATAAACATAAAAAAAAACAAAAAGTGATCCTTGTTTATAAGTTTCGGTTTCGGCCGAAACAGAGGCCATTGCCGAAATTCGTTTTCGTCGTAAAACTAGTTTCGTTCGGACACTAAATAAAACTTTTACCATTGTGCTCTTTTTTTCTTTTTTACATATTGTTCTGTGTGTACATAAATCCTTACTAATATTATAAAAGCGAAAGTGAGTTTGTTTGTTACCTCTTCACGCTTTAATGGCTAAACCGATTTTGATGAATTTTGGTACAGAGATAGTTGGGAACCAGAAGACGGACATAGGCTATTTTTTTTTAAAAGAGTGGGATATGAGGGAGAAAGAGGGAAGAAACGGTAAAACTTAGCGTTGCTATTACAAATCAATAAGGCGCTACCGAATTTAACCCGAGCGAAACCGCGGGCAAAAGCTAGTAAATAATAAAACCCATCCATGTACCTTCTTTCGCCCTTTGTGTTCTGGAGCCTTGGTATCTCTTTCGAACGAACCGGAAGCACTAGAGGTCACGTTAAGTTTATATTTTATTTAAAAATGCTATTAATTTCTCAGGGGGCAAGAGTCAGCTGGAATAGTGACGTCAGAGGGCAAAAGCGCGCGCACATTCAACTCCCACAAAGGCATGGGACTCATCAACAACATATTCAACGACGAAGCCATGAAGAAGCTCAAGGGCAACCTCGGTATTGGACACACCAGGTTAGTTAATTATCTATTTCGTATTAAAACCTGTTTAAAATCAAAAATGAAGTCTGAGAAATATCCATCCAGAATCAGACTACTAAGTCATTTCTCCTGTATCGTGGGAGAACAAACAGTTGGCTGTTTGTTCTCCCACGATACAGGAGGATCAACTATCTGTAGGTCATAAGAATATTTGTTAGGTGCCCGAAACAATTCTGCGACCACGCGTGTTCCAGCCAGTCGCTTAGTCATAGCGCCATCCGTGCCGTCCAATTTTAATTCCCGCTAAAGATAGACACATCTTTACAAATATTATAAAAGCGAAAGTGAGTTCGTTTGTTACGTCTAAACGCCTAAATGGCTTAACCGCTTTTAATTAATTTTGGTACAGAGACCCTGGAGACCGACATATGCTAATTTAAAAAAAAAAGTGAAAAATGAGGGAAAACAGGAAAACTTAGCTTTGCTATTACATACAATAAATAAGGAACAAGGGCAAAAACTAGAGGTAGCAGGTACCTGCAAATGAAGTAAGGGGAACTGTGCTACCCCGAATCAAACACGAGCGAAGCCGCGGGCAAAAAATTGTAAGAAATAAAATATTAGAACATTGTGAGAAAATAAAAAAAAACAATTTGCTGTACCAATTACAACCCTATGTAAAGTAGTTAACGTTGAATTTCCCTTAATTTACTTGCCAGTATTTTATACCTATATATTTGGTGCAGGTACTCTACATCAGCAGCATCCGAGGAGGTGAACTGTCAGCCGTTTGTGGTGCACACAGCACACGGCGCTCTCGCCGTCGCACACAACGGAGAACTGGTCAACTGCAGTAGTCTTCGAAAGATGGTCATTATTAAAGCATTTTGTTATGAACAAAGACAACATAAAACTTCACTTGCCTAGCCTCCCAACTATGTTGGGGTCGGCTTCACTGGATTTACCTGGATACCAGTATTTGACATGAAGCGACTGCCTATTTAAAAAAGTAATTTATTAAAATTAGGCTGATTATCGGCACTTATTGAACGTCACATTACAAGAGACAGTCCCATAAAAATGCCCCGCCCTTCGCCACTTCTTAGTGTTTTAGCTGAGAAAAAGAAGTGGCAGAACAAACTCCCCAGCAAAACATCTGTCAGGTCGATAAAGACTATAACCCAGTTAATAACTATAGCACGGCCAACGAGAAGCGATACCAAATGTAAACAAAACCCATGCTAAAACCCCATCTAAAATGGCCGCCCGAATGTTGGCGAACCCGTCTTAACGTTGTCATGTTTTTCGCCGGGAGAACGAGACATTACGACAAAGGCACAAGATGGAAAGAGCTAAATATTAGATTGTCAACGCCACAGTTGTTCTTTAGGTTAATGACCTTTCGTATCGCTTCTCGTTGTCCGCACTATAGGTAAGAAAGACTGACAACTTAAAACATGCTACTAAAATAAATGAAGACGACACACGAGATTTTTTCGTTTAAGCTTATTTTTTTCCGCAAAACTTTCCTTATTTTGAATCACTTCAAAACTGAGAGTTTTTATTCAAAATTTTCCTTAACAAATATAAACAGGTAAATATTATTGTCTTACAGAATAACCTTGTTTAATGACAATCCATGCATCGTATTTTATTTTTGGGTTTAAACTCACGTCAGGTTTAAAGTCCTGTTGTGGTTGGCTCCTTACAAACTCAAACTATTTATTTCAATTAGACCATTACAGGCACTTTTGAATGAAAAATAAAAATACGAAGCTACAGTCTCAGTCACAAGGCATAATAACTTGTGAAAGTTCCGTAGTTGCCCATTCCAAAGTGTTGATCTCTATGGAGAAGAATGGCCAAGAAACTCCATGGACACTCTTTTTAGTCATAATATTTTAACCAAATCATGGTTACATCATTCATGTCGATTATACAAATATGTGAGAATGATGAAGTTAAACGTGAACATTAAGAGCATTCAGAGTAAAAGTAGAAAGATTACAGTTGCAGATTAAGTTAGACTAGCTAAGATTACTCAATTTACTGAAAATACTTGTTTCAAATTCCAGGTGTTAGGTCGCGGAGTGGGTCTGTCAACGCATTCCGACTCGGAACTCATCACACAGGCTCTCTGTCTCAACCCACCCGAGGGTGAGACCAATGGACCCGACTGGCCAGCGCGTATTAACCATCTCATGAGGTATCTACATCTTTAAGGTATCTAGCCTAGTCAGCCTCACTCACACAGGCATATCTGTGAAAATGAATGAACTGTAACCACGCGGAATAAGTGTGGCGTGGTAGCTGACATAGAATAGAATTGAGAATACTTATACATTATACACACGCACCGACATTTATATTAATCAATCAATTTTATTATAACAGGCAATAGATGTACACGTAACGTTGAATGAATTTCACTACGTGTACGAAAAACCACCCACACAGACACACACACACACACACACAACCACCCACACACACACACAACCACCCACACACACACACACAACCTCCCACCACAACCACACACACACACACACACACACACACACACACGTACAAACACACGCATGCATGTGTCGACACACACACACCAACACATGGATCTGGTACATTCTAAAATAAAACCTGACAAATAAATAATGATCTCGTTCCACAGACTGGCCCCCCTAAGTTACTCTCTGGTAATAATGCTGAAAGACAAGATCTACGCAGTCCGCGACCCTTACGGGAACAGACCGCTGTGTCTCGGCAAGATCTTACCTCTAGGATCCTCATGTAAGTAATTAAATTAATTATAAAACTATGTGTAAGACGCCATCATGCGGCCTGGGACAGAAAGGGCAAAAGGAAAGGAACATGGATGAGTTTTAGTTAGTACAAGTCTGACACTCCGTCCCGGTCCGCCCATAGTGGAGGAAGTTATTTGACAATTTCTCATCCAAAAAAAAAATAAGATCACTGCAAGTCATTGGAATGTATTTAATGCATTAGCATCAGTTAGCATGCAACTATGGGTACCGTGTTAAAAGAACAATACATTATTGGATCGGCTTTTCAATGCAGTTGATAACAGTTTCGAAATAGTAACATTCTTGTTAATATGTAAATATCACCGCTCTTAACTTAAAATATGACTTCTACAATAAGAATTAATATTACTCTTTCATGTTAAAACTACTGACTGTTTTTGTATGAAACTTGGCACAAAAGTAGTTTAAAACAAGATTAAAGTTTGGCAATATCGCACGAGGACTATCGGATAGTCCTCGTGCGATATTAGCAAACTTCTTGCGAGCAAAGCAGTGAGCATAAAAAAGGAAAATTTTGGTGTACCATAGGTAGCGATGGAATATTCGGATGCATATTTACCTAAAGTTGAAAAGTGTTGGCTATAATGGAAAGCTATTTGGCGCAACAATATTAGCTTTGTTCTTTTTCTTTGTAGTGTTTAATTTAAGTATTTTAAGTATTATATATTATACCTGTGTAAGTGCCTAATAAGCATGTTTTATTTGGCACATATTTTTGTTTCATTAACTTTATACGCATCCGATTATCCCATCTCTACCCAAAAGTTACGTTTTCTTGTTTCCGAATCTTGCTTAAAATACATTCTCAGCAACGTCTCATTTTTGTCTAATGCTGCAAATTAAGGATGCATGTAAGTCTTCATTACAAAATAAATTTGTCTTAATTACAATTAAAGCATCATAATTATAGGAAAATAATATGAATGATGAAGTTAATATTGTGAAATGTCATTTGTGATTGGACGAATTGTCGCGTTGGAAATTCGTCCAATCATCACAAATTGACACTTCGCAATTAACTGTGCATGGGGTGTGTGTAAGGACATGTATGTGAACGCGTGTGTGTGAGCGTGCGAGTGTGTGTGTGTGTGAGTGTGTGTGTGCCTGTTATGAATTTGAACGTGATTTATATTATAATCCTATTTTGATTCTGCTAATCCATAATTTTAGGCTCCCTGGTGTTCAATTACTAACTATTATAATGTATAACATGGTGATAAACATTTACAGATGTCTACAAACAGTCATCAGCGCGGCATGCCGAGGGTAATGCATGAACACATTTCATTTAATAACTATTCATTTACATTACATGACCTAAGTATTAAATAGCCAAATAGCCTACGTGACGGCGTAGCAAGATAATTATTATGGTGGTTCAATTCCCCCATTGGGAGTTGGGTAGACTAGTTTGATTGTTTTTAGGGTTCTGTACGCAAGAGCTAAAACAGAAGCCTATTACTAAGACTCCGCTGTCAGA
Organism: Ochropleura leucogaster; assembly: GCA_958449745.1. Lineage (NCBI taxonomy): Eukaryota > Metazoa > Arthropoda > Insecta > Lepidoptera > Noctuidae > Ochropleura > Ochropleura leucogaster. Next base: position 2,158,256 of record OY288203.1, read on the forward strand.
CCGTCACCAGGTTGTAGCAAACAACAAACGTTTATTTGCCGTTTATAGATATCGGTATGGAACCCTTAGTGCGCGGCTCTTGGCCGGTTTTTACTATTTACCTACTAAAATATAAACAGTAGAATCTCACTAATCTGGCACTCCAATAGACCGACATTTCCAATAATCCGGCACCCAACGCTCGCACCTCCCTCACCCCTCTTCTAGGCTGAGCACCACGCATTCGCTCCATCGTCCGTCAAGTAGCATGCATGTTAAGCAAGCAAGCACATTACTGTTATAAATATAACGTAGAACAGAAACCCAATTTATTTATTACTAGCTGTTCCACACGGTTTCACCCACGCTGCTCAGCACCTGTTGGTCGTAACGTGATGTTATATAGCCTGTAGCCTTCCTCAAGAAATGGACTATCCGACACTAAAAGAATTTTCCAATTCCAACCAGTAGTCCCTGAGATTAGCGCGTTCAAACAAACTCTTCAGCTTTATAATATTAGTATAGATGATTTTTTCTGTACAATCCAGTAATCCGAACATTCCCATAATCAGGCACCCCTTTGGTTTTTAATTGCCTCGGATTAGTGAGATTCCACTGTATTATCTATGATGGCAGTGTCTTTTGACTAATAAAGGATGAATTCAAACTGATATAAATCCAATACAACTTTTTTCGTAAGTCCTCGCTACGTTCTGCACTATATGTATAACATTGCATTTTTGACACGATTTCATTTTTCTATGGGTTTTTGCATTATTATTTAAGGGTTAACCATGATACGTTGCATTAAGTGGATCATATAACTGTAAAATGCATGATTTTAACATACCATAATAAAGAACAGATATGTACGGTAAAATTGAGATTGATGCCTTGAGTTTAACCTCTAGAGCCCCAGAGGCACAAAAATGTGCCAGAAAACAAGTTTTACCGTTGAGCCCCGCTGGCACAAATTTGTTCCATCAAACCTTACGATACGAGCCCGCCTGGCGGTGCTTGACGGATAGTTGACGTAAATAATGGCGGTTCTTGAGAGGTTAATGGCTTGATTTATCGCTATTTTATTTATCTAACGATAAAATGTTCAAGTACTACTACGCCTTTCGGCTTTGTAGGAGATTGCATCGGAAGGCATGGTTCCTTGCTTTCCAGTGGATCGTCTATAATTAAAGTAATTTATATGGACTTAAGCATCTATGTCCCAAAAAGTAAAGGCTCGCAAAAATCGCTACTACTCTAGATATATCGAAGACAATGTTTTTTACTTTCATGAGTTTGTAGATAAAAAAATCAAAATACTTGCCAGTTTTATAAATAAAAGAAGTGGGATATAAACAATAATTTCCAAAAGTGTGGCTTCTATCTCAACTTTACCCTATACCTGTGTAATTTGTTTGGGGTGTATAATTATAGAACTTTTCATTTTTTTTTTGCTTTATTTATATTACAGATCTCGCACTATACTATTAAAATTGATATTGTGCTGTGATATTTATTTAAATATTCTTTATTTCAGTTTTATTGAACGGTTGTGCAAAGAACGGCGTGGAGGACCGGGCAGAAGGATGGGTCGTGTCGTCAGAGTCATGCGGATTCCTCTCCATCGGTTAGTATACCATTCAGAATTAATCCTTACTAATATTATAAAAGCGAAAGTGAGTTTGTTTGTTTGTTACCTCTTCACGCTTTAATGGCTAAACCGATTGTGATGAATTTTGGCACATAGATAGTTGGGAACCAGGAGACGGACACAGGCTAATTTTTATTTAAAAAAAGTGGGATGTGAGGGAGAAAGAGGGAAGAAAAGGGAAAACTTAGCGTTGCTATTACAAATCAATAAGGCGCAAGGAGACTGTGTTACCCCAAATTAAACGCGGGCGAAGCCGCGGGCGAAAGCTAGTAATGATATAAAGGAGAAAGGAGTTAATGATGCCGTGACGTCTGATAGGGGAGAATGGAAGAAGAAAACGTGTTGCGCCGACCCCAAATAGAATGAAATGGAAAATGACGAATAGTTAGTATACCATTAACATCTACTAATTTCCCGTTTATGTTTAGTAGTTTCTGAACCAACAAGTCAACGTAACCTCTTAAAGAAATTGTATTCATTGCCAAACATTACACATTAGATTAAGAGCATTTTTGTTAACTTTATGAGTAAAATAAATTTTTCTATTTCTATTTATATATTTTGAATAAATAACTTTATTTTAATTATTTGTGTAGTAAGTACTAGCAGTAGGTAGACCATTGACTCACCCCTGTTGTATTTTATATTCGTAAAGTCCATCCAAAGGTTGTCTGGAAGATATCGCTATTAGCGATAAGACGGCCCGTCATTGTAACCATAGATTTAGCACTTTTTTGTAAAACAGTTTCTTTTTAACGTTTGGTGTTCAATAAAGTATATTCTATTCTATTTCCTTCAAATAAAATATATATTTGTTGCAGGTGCCCGCTACGTGCGTGAGGTGCTTCCAGGCGAGATAGTAGAGATGTCTCGGCACGGGATTCGAACCGTGGACGTTGTGGAGCGACCCGCCGATAAACAACAAGCCTTCTGTATATTTGAGTACGTGTACTTCGCCCGGGCTGACAGCATCTTTGAAGGTAAGGAGATTTTTCTGTAATAGAAGCATTATTTAAGGAGTTGTAATAGAAGCATTATTTACAACTAACTGTGCCACCCGGTTTGCCCGCGTCATTATTGAAAAAAAATATCCTATGTGTTATTACAGACCATAATCTATCTCTGTGCTAAATTTCATTAAGATCCGTTGAGCCGTTTTGACGTGAAAGAGACACACATCCATCCATTTATCCTCACAATCATTAGCATTTATGATATTAGTGGGACTAGCTGTGCCACCCGGTTTCACCCTCGTAGACCGTGATAAAAACTAGCCTATGTGTTAATCTATGGTGTGAGTTATCTAAATTCAAATTTTCATCCAAAACCGATCCGTTTTAGCATGAAGGAGTAACAATCAAACGTACAAAATTTCGTCTTGATTCGCGGTTACGGATTTTGTCCTTATTTTAATGTGTTTATTTTCGTACATTTATTTATTTTTTAACATAAAATTACATTTTTAAATATTTCTTAAAATCATAAAAAAAAAAAACATTTAAAAATATAAAAATAGTAGCCCACCGGTATCGGGAACAGGGTCCAAGCTACCGGCGGTCAGGGCTCCAGAGAAAGGAACCTCCTAACAATACGAGCCGTGTCCAGGAGTACCGCTTTCAGTATCAAGCCCTTGATCCAGCTGCCTAACGAGAGCCTTCTTAGGTATTGGTCGAGGCTCTTGGCAATTAAGCCATTGGCAGATACGACTATCGGCACAATGATCGCTGAGTCCACATCCCACATGTCGACAACCTCGCGAGCCAAGTCAATATACTTCATTTGTTTATCTTTCTCGGCTTTCACGAGGTTCTCATCATGCGGGACTGTTATGTCAACAATCATTGCGCGCCGCTCTGATCGATCCACCACCACTATATCAGGCTTGTTGGCAACAATAGTCCTGTCAGTGATGATGAATCGATCCCAGTACAATGTGATATTGCCATGTTCAAGAACTGGGTCGGGCTCATACCTGTAGTACGGCACTTCCGATTCCACAAGATTGTATTTTAGAGCAAGTTGCTGATGGATAATCCTGGCTACAAGGTTGTGTCTATGCAAGTACTCTCCGTTAGCTAGACGAGAACAACCGGAGATAATGTGTCGAATTGATTCACCCGGACGGTGGCATGCCCGACATATGTCAACCGTGCCGTCCTTCACAATAAATCTCCGGTAGTTATTTGTCATCATAACTTCATCCATAATTGCACAGACAAAACCTTCAGTTTCTCCAAAGAGATCCCCGGAACGTAGCCAGGCTACGGACGCTGAATGATCTACATCGGGTCCATGTAGGGCCCGGAAAAAGCGTCCGTGAAGCTCCTTACTCTGCCATACCTCCCTGCGGTCGTTAGTGTCAAGCACTACAGGTTTGCACCAGTTCTCTTTAGCCAAGGAGAGCGGGGTGAGGCCTTTGTCCACTGCAACCACATCCCGATGCATTCCCACGTCGGTTTCTAGGAAATATTCCCTGAGGCTGCATATCTCGCGATTGTGGAGAGTCTTGGCGTTTAAAAAACCTCGACCTCCACAACTCCGCGGGATATACAGTCTCATAACCGAAGAACGTGGGTGATGCATACGGAATGCCGTTAACAATGTACGGACCTTCCTATCCAGGGCGTCCAGTTCTGTTTGAGTCCATTTGAGTATGCCGAAAGAGTACATCAAAACCGGCATGACCCAACCGTTAAAAGCACGCACCTTGTTTCCGCCTGATAAAAGACTATTAAATACTTTTCTCAGGCGGCCAAAGAAGCGTTCCTTCAACGATTGCTTCATGTCAGCAACATTGATGCCCAGCGCTTCCGACATCCCCAAATACTTGTAGGTTTCGGTTGCTGAGAGGGATCTAAGGTGTATGGAATCTGAGAGCTGGGTTCCCACAGATTCCACAATTTCCCCTCGCTTTACATGCATGACCGCACATTTGTCCACACCAAATTCCATCCTGATGGCGCTACTGAAAATTTCAGTTACCTTCAGTAGCTCCATCAGCTGCAAATCGTTGGGGGCAAAGAGTTTCAGGTCATCCATGTAAAGGAGGTGAGATATAACCTGACCACCTCTCCTCAATCGATAGCCGAGACCTGAATTCTCCAGCAACGTGCTTAGAGGATTCAAGGCTAAGCAGAACCAAAGTGGACTCAAACTATCGCCCTGGAATATTCCTCGCTCTATCCTTATCGGTTCACTATTCCTCCGAATCTGCCGGCATCCTGGCATATTATATAATGTGTTTTATTATTAAAATACTGTAATATGAAAAGTTATTTTTGCGCTACAATTACAACAGTCTTTTATATAAAGATGCTGTAAAATCATAAGTAAGTTATAGTATAAATCAACTTTTATCACAGCATAACAAGAAAACGTTGTTATCTATACTAATATAATAAAGCTGAAGAGTTTGTTTGTTTGTTTGAACGCGCTAATCTCAGGAAGTACTGGTTCGAATTGAAAAATTCTTTTGGTGTTGGATAGTCCATTTCTTGAGGAAGGCTATAGGCTATATAACATCACGTTGCGACCAACAGGTGCTGAGCAGCGTGGGTGAAACCGCGAGGAACAGCTAGTGCTGAGATAAAAGTTGATTTATATATCTATTACTTACCAATGATTTGATTTCTGTTAACTGTATGGGGCATTGTTAGTTCTGACATGATTTTGAACATTATTTTCAGTCCCCCAAACTCGTTTTAAAGTTGTCCTAATATAAGTTGGTTTTCCAGGACAAATGGTGTACTCAGCGCGCATGCAGTGCGGGCGCATGTTGGCGCGCGAGTCGGCCGTGGACGCCGACATCGTGTCGTCCGTGCCCGAGTCCGGCACCGCGGCCGCGCACGGGTACGCGCGACAGGTAAGGGACAAGCACATCCGCTCGATAAATAATCAGAATCATTTTTTTAAAAGGTTCCCCTCACTAGGAATTTCTCCTGTATCGTGGGTGCGTTTACAAACATTTAAACTCAAACACACAAGCAGCCAGACCCGAAACAACTACTACTTTGAAAAATATGTTCTAAGAAATGGGTTCATCATTAATATCTGTAAAATATTTCCCTAAAGATGTCGGGGGTCAATGTCAAATATCTAGTAAATATAGCTAGGATGGCTTCATATGCTTTCCTAATCAAAAACAACATTTTATTGTGAATATGAGGACCATGTGGATGGATAATTTATTTGTTTTAGACTCAAACTGCCAGGTTTAAGTACTATAAAGGACCTACACAAATGTCCTTTTTTTGGTATTGTTCGTCGTGTCGTTGAGCTCCTTGAGTTATGAGTCGAGCTAAACGATAACTGACAAATGCTTGCACTGACTGGACAAGTCCACTCAATCTGTGTTGTACTTTCTTAATAAGTCCGTTTCAGATAGTAGACTGCATGGTTCTCATATAAGTTGACCAAAATTTTTGTTTGGACCTTAAAAGAGGCTATATGACCTCTTTTTTTCACCAGCAAATAACTTCCCCCGCTCTGCGGAACGGGGGGGAGTGTCAGACTTTTACTGACTAAAACCCACCCATGTTCCTTCTATTGCCCTTTTCGGGGCCGCGGTATCTCTTTAGAACAACCCGCAACCCCGGCAGGACTATATGACCTCTGACTTTGTTTCGGCTGTTTCTTCTCAGAGTAGACGGCAACACCGGCCTCAACAAGTTTAAAAAAAGACACACAAAAGTGTTTGTAAAAACCTACTTGGCAACATAAACATCGTTTATCATCTATAGTACAAATTCAAATAAAGGAGGAGGAGCTCGTGGTTAAATAAATAGTAGCCGCTCGGGTCGATCTTTAGGTGAAGGCGCGCTTGCCTAGGTTGGTCTGTGGATGAGTGACCACCCGTTACATACCGAGTTTCCTCCGTGCCTCGAAAAGCACGATTAAGCCGTTGTCATCGGCTGTCATTTGTAGATCTTTGACAGTCGTTACAGGTAGTCAGTGTTCTGAAAGTCTGACAATCAGTCTCCCCTTGGTAAGACAACCAGTCTTACCAAGAGATTATTGCGTATTACCCAGTACTAACTGGGTTGTGGAGATCAGATAGGCAGTCGCTCCATGTAAAATACTGATATTCAGCTGCATCGGGTTAGACTGAAAGCCGACCCCAACGTAGTTGGGAAAAGGCTAGGCAGATGATGATTAGTACAAGCTCAAATAAAATGACCATAGTTATAATTTCCAGTCAGGCATCCCGTTCATGGAGGTTCTGTGCAAGAACCGTTACGTAGGTCGCACGTTCATCCAGCCGTCCACGCGCCTGCGCCAGCTCGGCGTCGCCAAGAAGTTCGGCGCGCTGTCCGAGAACGTGCGCGGGAAGAGGATCGTACTTATCGACGACTCCATCGTCAGGGGGAACACTATCGGACCGATCATCAAGCTGCTGAGAGATGCTGGGGCTGCTGAGGTGAGGAATTTCTTACTTTGTCAGTAGTTATAAGCTTTTACCCGCGATTTTGCCTGTGTGAGTGTTTATAATTAATTCATGGGAACTTCCTATTTATTTATTGTTGTTATTCATCAAAATCTAATAAGGCGTTCAAAGGACAAAGAGACCGTTACTTTAACCTTAAAAATAATACCTCCTCCTCAATACGGCTCGTATTGTGAGGTTCCTGTCTCTAGAGCCCTAACCACCGGTAGCTTGGATTCTGTTATGTTTTTTTTTTATATAAGAAAGATATAAAGAATGTGTGAAAAGGTGAATAAACGATCTATACCAGCCTATAACTTGTATGAAAAATAGATGTTGGCCTATTGCGGAGGAGTTCGGTAACAAACACAGCGACACGAGCATTTTATATATTACGTAAAAACTTTAAAAAATCTTTGCGCCACACTAGGTTTTTATCCTGTATCGTTGGTGCGTTTACATATATTTAAACTCACATACACAAACAGCCAGACCCGGAACAACTACCTGTAGGTCATAGAAATATTTGTTCCGTGCGAGATCGAGCCGGCGACACGCAGCACAGCAGTCAATTGCTCAGCCACTGCGCCAACCATGCCGCCCTTGAATTTGAAAATAATATAGATTTTTTTTTTTTGGGGTGGGAAATCTTCAAATAACTTCCCTCGCTCTTAGTGTTAGGCTTATACCGACTAAAGCCCACCCATGTTCCTTCTATTGCCCTGTACATTCCGGGGCCGCGGTATCTCTTTCGAACAACCCGCAACCCCGGATACTATAAACCTCTGCCCATGTCTTTGGGGTATTCAGGCGTGATATTAAAAGTCATTGTAATTACTGTTAAAGTTCTCGTTTTTATTTATTTTTTAAATGTATATATTAGTTTATTTGATATGTATATATGTGTATTAGTATCCGTATAAAAATATAATTATGTTTTCGTAAAAATAGTTTTAGATAATTTTTGTATTTTTTTTGTACCCGGTTGACTGGTAGAGAATGCCTTATGGCATTAAGCCCGCCTGGGTACCACTATTGTACGTGAAGTTTAAATAAATAATATTATACGTAAAATATTTTTACCTGCAGGTACACATAAGAATAGCGTCACCTCCGCTCAAGTACCCGTGCTACATGGGCATCAACATTCCAACACGAGAGGAGCTCATCGCCAACAAAATGGACGCCTACAAACTAGCTGAACATGTTGGTAAGTTGAATATCACGGCACATTTTTATCCATAAAGATCCACCGCTTTGGAATGGGCAACTACAGTACTTTTACAAGTTATTATGTCTTGGGACTGGGACTATAGCATTTTTATGACATTTAAAAGTGCCTGCAATGGTCTAATTGAAATAAATGAATCGAATCAATTTAGTGACGAAAAAAATTTTCGACTTGATACAGTGAGTTTTGTGTGTCTGTGTCATGCAGCCAACTTGTCGATAGTTGATAGAGCCATCTTGTCCTGGAGCATTTTGTAAGTAAACTAGCTTTTGGCCGCGGCTTCGCTCGCGTTAAATTCGGGGTTATACAGTTCCCCTTTCCTGATTTGCATAGCTACCTGTAGTTTTTGCCCTTGCGCCTTATTTATTGTAATAGCAATGTTAAGTTATCCCTTTTTTATCTCTTTCTCCCTCATATCTTTTTTTTAAAAGCTAGCTAATATGTCTTCTGGGTCCCAACTATTTGTATACCAAAATTCATCAAAATCGGTTTAACAAACGAACTCACTTTCGCTTTTATAATATTAGTAAAGCGAAACCATACTATTAAAGTTTAGACAGCATAAAGTTAAACTATTTTCTCAACAACCACCTTCTAATCAAAACTGACTCTTGTTCACAGGCGCCGACAGTCTAGAATACCTCAGCGTAGAAGGCCTAGTATCCGCAATACATTACAACATGAAGTCAACACCAAGCGATGGTGTGGGAGGTCATTGCACAGCATGCCTTACCGGCGAATACCCGGGAGGAGTACCCGACGATGACTGGTGAACTACGGTGATGGTGATCAGTGAATGGTGATGAGTGGATCAGTGAAGAATGTAGTGTGCGTGGCTGTTTTGGGTGTAAACGTTTTTGGTGATGTTAAATACAACCTTATTGTAAACTAAACAGAAGAGTAACAGTTTTGACCGCTTAAATAAGACTGTGCCCGAGATCAAGCTAAAAAAAACAGTATAAGCAATTTAAAATTAAATTGAACTCTATTTTCCTTGTCATAAAGTTTCTTTTATGTGCTACAGTTGCAAAAGTAAGTGTATCTAATATCACACAAAAACGTTTATGTTCATGCAAAATTTTGTAGTGTTTTTGGAAACTACAGAATCAACATTATGTTGCAAGTAGAAGAAATACTTACTTTAAAAAATTGCAGCATATCTCGGAAAAGTTTGGTCATATTTATGTGTGTGCGTCATCTGTCATCCAGTTTTCGGAGGAATCTTAATCTCGGAAAAAAGGAACTGCTTAAGGAGAGCCTTAAGCAGTTGAATTAATGGCCTAATGATTCAGAAGGCAGTACTCCTCGATACGGCCCACATTGTGAAAAAATTCTTGCCTCTATCCACCGTTAGCTTGAACATTGTTTCCGATACCGGCGCAATACTGTTTTTTTTTTAAATTTAATTTAATTAAATATTTAATGATGGATGGCTTGTACCACACTTAAATATGGCCACACAACTCTGTAACACCCTGTATATTTTGTGTGAATGATATAAAAAAGTGGTTTGAAATGTAATAGTGTAAAATTATGTTTACTATAGGTACTTTATTTACAAAATGTTTTTTTTTTCACCTTATTTTTAGCAGTTATCGAATATTAAATATAATTTATGAAGTTTAAGATTGAAGGTAGTCTTAAGTGCCTTATTTTAAATGGCTACCTTTTAAGCAGTTGAAAATATTGATAAAACAGTTTTGTGATTACGTGAGCTGCGTTCTAACCAAAGCGATTGTTCGAGCCAATACCCGATCGCCGCCTGCGTCTTCTGTTGGCGCAGTCACGCGTTGAGATTTACGCAATTACTGCTTTGGTTAGGGCCTGGCTAGACCCATGAAGAAATCACTGTCAAGACGTCAATAAATATTTTTACAGAATTTAGTTAAAAGAACGTAATTCAGAGTCATTGTTAATTCAGAGGCCCGAGCGCTCTTAAATAGGTCGATTTTAAAATAAAAAATATATATTTTTTTATAATTTTAAAATATCCATTTCTTGGACTTTACTTTTTGCAAACTGTTTTAAACAGTTGTCTTGGAAGGTATCTCAAGCTACATTGGTTACTGCCCCGCTCCCGTGGTAGTAGCGTTATGTTTTATACCTTATGTTACTCAGTGATTATGTAGCATTCTAAAGGCAAAAGATTCTAAAATCGGTACTATTGTTGATTTATTCGTTCCATACAGACTGAAATGAAAATCTTTCCTTTATATTAGTGTGTAGTTAAACATCATTTATCATATATGCAATAACTGTATTTACGATTTTAAAATCTACGTATTTACGTTACGTCTACCAAGAGCGCGCGTTGTTAGGGCCTCAGATAAAAATATGTGACCACGATTAACTTAAAGTTGAAATTAAATACATTTATACGTCTTCACTTAATCTTAAAACATTCTCAAATAAACTAATTGCATTTGATTCGAATAGAACCTCGAAATAAAATAGACAATAATGTTGTTTTTAGGAAAGTCGTGCTGGTTACGACCATAGATTCTATAAACTTAGGTCTACACTATTTTTTAATATAGATTTAAGTAGATATTTTAAAACAAAACCTATTTTTCTAAACATTCCTATCGATACATTAAATTTTTATTATATATTTTTGTTATATTATTTTTGTAATGCAAAAAAGACAACGTATGGGACACCGTCGCTAAAACGGTTTACACGTATTCAGAACATCGTTCTAATCGATATCGAATAGAGATATTTCGTCAGTTATAAAAATAGCCGGTCAAGTGTGAGTCGGAATCACCCACAGAAGGTTCCACTTTTGACTGCGTAGAGTTAGCTACAGAGCTAACTATATGGTTTTAATTTCAACTCGATACTCGTTACCGAGATAAAAGGTCTTGATAGACAGTCAGACCATAAAATAATCCTATAAGGGTTCCGTACCTCAAAAAGGAAAAAGCGTTGTTGTGCAGCGCCTTAAGCTTACCGACGATTTTTTTATTTGGGTCTGTTCCGAATGATGTACTAAATACATGTTAATGTTTTAGCGTCGTTGTCCATTACATTCCTGTATAGTAATTAAATAACGTTTATACATATTTTTATCATCAATTGGGAATAAAGAATTTATATTATTATAATAAACTATGTAACATAGTACACACGACGGCACATCAACTTATACTAAACCATTTTAACGTGATCTCTGTACTACGGTGTGCGATCCGTAGTAGAGAGATCAGGTTATAATAGTTTAGTATAGGTTGACCTGCCGACGTGTGTACATAATTATGCAAAATTAATTCACAATTTAAGAGCTATGCAAATTGATAACAAAATTGTAAGTATGAAAGCTATCAGTTTTCATGATAATTTCATACAAATGTTATAAAAGTACACTATTTAAGTAATAAAATAATTTTAAGACCTCTAACCTTTAACTTTTTGAACTCATTTTTGTTAATTGGGGACCAAAATGTTTCAATTAATATTTATAAGGCAGAATTGTTATTATAGGAATAAATATAACTCTGTATAAGAGTTTACGTAATATTCCAAAAGCTATAGTGATCCTGCATAGACGTATCTTTAGCCATATTTGTAATCATTACCCTTCGTTTTCGCTCAACTGCAGTCGGGTAATAAGTACGTCTATTGTTTTTTTTTAATCTCCGTTTCCTTTGCCCTCACGCTCAAGCTGTGTTGGTGAAAGAGTAAATAATGTTGAAATAAAAAAATGTAAGTGTACTTTACATAAATGTTTTTTTTCTACATGTTTGTGGTTTTATTTCATACACATCGAACGAATCTCGTTTCAGACTATAAATATTATGAAGAATTTGGCAAATCGGTTCAGACGTCTTTGAGTAATCATCGCTGAACATACATAAACAAAAACAAAACAAAAAAGATTTCGACGAATGGAGAACTTGCTCCTTTTTTTTAAGTCGGTTAAAAATCGGTTTTGTGTTGATTCAACTAAGATATAATGATTAAAATGATCAATAAAAACCTTTAATTTCACTTAAGCTTATTGAATGACTTTTACTAGCTGTGCCCGTATGCGTTGAAATTCAAATTTTCTACCCTACCTACCTACCTACACAAAATCCTATACTGCCTGAAGTTTTTTTTCTCTCCTCGTAAAAACCATCCTTGGACTTCAACGAATATTTAACCTTTCGTGTGTCTATGACGTAGATCCACGCGAGACACAATGCGTAATTATTTGTGTCTGTAATTCCGGCATACAAGCGGTTAAAAAAAGAATTAGTAAAATTGGTCCAGGCGTTGAGTTATGCGCTTACCAACACATTTTGCGATTCATTTTTTATACTATAGAAGACTAGCTGTGCCCAGCGGTTTCACCCGCTGCTCACTTCGGGGTATGAAAAATAGATGTTGGGATTCTCAGACCTACCCGATATGTACACAAAATTTCGTTTAAATCGGTCCAACCGTTCGGAGGAGTATGGCAACGAAAACTGTGACACGAGAATTTTATACATTAGATAGATTTGAATTTCGCGGGTTAACCTTAGCGCTGGAGAAGTAGGTTTTGTGTTATGTATTCTAAGAGAGGAACAAAGATCTTGGAAGGTAAAAAATACAAGTGAATTAGCAATTCAACATTTTTATTTATATTATTTACAATTTCTATTTACAAAGGAACATGACAATTTAGTATTCTGTACAACGTAGTAAAAAATACGCGCACAATCGCTACGAAATAAATAATTCAAAAGTATCACTTTATGTATTGTATATTTTAATTCATTTTGCACTTTGGTGTGAAAATGGCGGCATTTTATGAAATTAAGCCCACTTGCACAATAAATCACTTCAATATGTTTAAGATGATTCGGTTTGTAATGTAGGTAGGTAGCGCCACTTTAAGATTCTTTTTTGTTCTGCAAACGATTGTCAATAAAACAAGTAAGTGATTTGAAGTGCAATCAAGCCTTGGTCAAGTGGGTGGTCACAAATTTTCGAGGTAAACAATTTTTATCGCAATATTTTTTTACGATCGGCATTACTCAGTATCTTACATTCACGCCTAATTCTTCGTCAATAACGAATTTAAGTCTATTCAAACTCCCACTGCATGTACAATCCTAAAAGAAGCTATCAGCCTATTTTTATCTACCTATAAAATGAGGTAACACATTTTCACATCTGGCAACTAATCTATAGTGGTCCTTTTACATGGGAATAGCCCTATCATGGCAACATATCTAACCAAAAAGTTTATTCGTCCAAGGATCTTTCAGACCGTGGTCAAAATCGGAACTAATGACGCCATCTTGTATTTTTTTTACCAACGTCTGATGAAAATTGTATGTTTACCAAATTCTGATGTTTTGATCGTCATGAAAGATTCTTTTAGCTTTCTTAGAAGGATCTTAAGCTAAGAAATTCTCGCCTGGTCCTATATTATTAAAGTAAAAGCCGTTTAAGTGTTCGGCTATGTTCATAGTGCATGTTTGCCCACGATAGCTTCGATGTCTCCCACTTCTCTGATGCAGGTGTCTGTTAAGACTACGGGGTCGCTGTCTGTGATGAGTACGTCGTCCTCGATCCTGATGCCGATACCTCGGAACTCTTCGGGGATTGTCGTGTCGTCTGGCCGAATGTAGATTCCTGGAGAAAATATGTTAGTTTTAAAATGGAGATATAAATCGGTAAAATGGAGATAAAAAAAATACTCTTGATTTATATTATATCTTTTTTCGATTTTCTCCTTCTTCATTGTTAACATAGCTTAAGAAAAGTGAGCTGCTGGTGTTTAGCGGCAGAAATAAAAGTCCATCATACGTCCCTCCAGTAACACTGTGCAATTCACTTTTGCAAAGAGTAACCCATTTTAAATATTTGGGCCACATTGTTACCGAGGACCTGAAAGACGATACTGATATGGAAAGGGAGCGTAGGTCATTGGCTGTAAGGGGAAATATGCTGGTTGTTCAGTACCAGTAAAAATTACACTGTGCAAGGCTTACTGTCAATCATTTTACACCAGCAGCCTTTGGGCAAATCATACCCTAAAAGCAGCCAATGCCCTACGAGTCCAATATAGCAATACCTTTAGGATGCTGTTGAGGCTTCCACCCTATTGTAGTGCGTCCGGTATTTTCGCCGATGCGCACGCTGACGCCACTTTCTTAGGTGGCGTCAGTGTTGTGCAGAGTGGGAGGAAGCACCAACAGCATTTTGAGGGTGTTTGCCGAAAGGCTGGATGGGCCTACCCTGGGTAGGTTTGTCAAACTACATGTCTTACATGGGTCTTGATAAATCTGCCCGGGGCCGAGTTTGGCCACACTATTTTTATTTCACTAGGTATTTTATTTCTTTTTTTTCTATAAGTACTAACATAGTTTTTAATGATAATACTAACACAATGTTGTCTGTAAATAAAAGATTTTTATTTTAAGGCAAGAGTGAGACAGCGACACAAGTAATATTGTAACTTACCGGGGCCGCCTCAATTTATGTATGAAAAAACGCTTTATATTTTATAATGATACCGAGGAAGTTAAAGCTGTGTTGGTCTAGTGGTCGTAACCGTTAGTTCTAAACATGAGGTCTTTTTTGTATTTTGGGGTGGAAAATCATCAAATAACTTCCCCCGCTCTAGCCGGAGCGGAGAATCAGACTTTTACTGACTAAAACCTACCCGTTATCCTTCTTTTGCTTTTACGTTGCGGGGCCGCAGTATCTCTTTCGAAGAAACCGCAACCCCGGCAGTCTCACAACCTTGGCAGAAATTCCGGGTTTGCGGCAAGCAAAAGATATCTGTATCTTATATCTTGGGACAACTCACACACGGCTATCTGATCCCAAGCTAAGCAGAGCTTGTGTTATGGTAACCAGACAACTGATATACATACTTATTAAATTTATAAATACATACATATTATAGATAAATCACACCCAGACACAGAACAAACAATCATGCTCATCACACAAAGTTTGTCCTGGGTGGGAATCGAACCCACGACCTCCGGCTCAGCAGTCAGGGCCACTAACCACTAGACCAACAGGCCCGTCATGGTACATGGGTAGGTTTTAGTCAGGTCTCAACGCATTTGGTGATGATAGGACACTCACCTGGTTCTACGGTGACGATCATGTTGGTGCTGACGGGCACGTTCCGGCGCACGAGCGGTGAGTCGTGCACGTCGATGCCCAGGTAGTGCGACACGTGGTGCGGACACAGGCGGTACGCTTTCTGTTCACGACAATATTAAATGTTACTAGCTGTGCCCAGCGGTTTCGCCCGCTGCTCGGTTAGGGGCATGAAAAATAGATGTTAGCCGATTCTCAGACCTAACCGATATGAACACAAAATTTCGTTTAAATCGGTCCAGCCGTTTCGGAAGAGTATGGGAACGAAAACTGTGACACGAGAATTTTATATATTAGATAATCATGGTCATACAGGTTGTATGGGACATCAGCTTCAAACTCCCAATCGTCCCTTTTTTTCCTGTATCGTGGGTGCGTTTATAAACATTTAAACTCACTTTCACAGACACCTAGACCCGGAGATTTCAATTTGTTGGATTTATCTTATTCAGGTATTAATAAGTGAATAATATGAATCATTGAAAAAAATATAAAAAAAAAAACATAAAATAGATCTATGCATTCCAATAACCTCAATAAAGAAAAGAGAAACAGCAACAATAAATTATACTCGTACCCCAAGAAGTTCTTGTCCATCAATGTTCTTGGAGATGATGCCTTCCTGCTGCAGATGCGTGCCCAGCAGTCGACACATGTTGTCGAACAACTTGTCCAGAGGTGGACGCTGCTCGCCCAAGATCTCGATCAAACGGTTCTGTAAATACAACACATTTTATTAAGTTAGTTCAAAGTTTAGGAGGGGGGGGGGCAGGGTGTTACGTTTTATATCCCCCTGGTTAGTTCAAAGTTTAGAGAGGGAGTGGAACAGGGTGTAACGTTTTTTATCCCCCATAGAGAGAGAAGATACTCCTACTAGACGGGTGTTATGGCTACTGCCAATACAAGGAATAAGGTCGCAATTTTGCGGTACCTAATCTAATTTGGACCTGTATTTCCTTGCACTAAGGAGCATTTTCTCAGAGAAAGTTTAATCAAAGATGGTTAACGGTATGTACAACTGCATTTTTAACACTAGCTTCCTTCGTGTCCCACTACTGGGCAAGGACCCTTGCCCTTTCTCCTTCCATACTTCTCCAGCCTAAGCGATCTCTAGTTATGTAAGCCCCGCTAACATCATCAGATTGCCACCTTCCCTGCGATTGATCCCGACGGAGCTGTCCTTCCTCAGGTAAGATTCTTCCTCCGTCACACACTAGTCTAGTCTAGTCAATAGACGGTCTTTGCCCATTTCTCCGGGTGCATCCGTTCGAAGTGGTCTACCCCCCACTTCAGGCTGGCTATTAACGGCAATGTAACATATTCTAGCTGTGCGCCGCGGTTACAACCCAGGTATAAACAATGTTCATACCAAATTTTATCCTAAACCGTTCAGAATTTTAAAGGAGTAACACACAAACGAACATATAATAACACTAGCTTCCGCCCGCGACTTTGTCCGCGTGGCATAGTAACTTTGGGCTAACTTTAAACTCCATGAGGATCTTTCTCTCCCCTTATCTCATTTTTTTTTTAAATTAGCCTATCTCCGTTTCCAGGGTCCCAACTATCTCTGTACCATCAAAATAGGTTTAGCCATTTAGGCGTGAAGACGTAACAAACATACCAACAAATTCACTTTCGCTTTTATAATATTAATAAGGATTCCTGTTTTTATATTAGTGTGATTTATGTTCATTACCTGTACGGTGAGAACCAGCTCGTAGAGTATCTTGTGGTGCTTGGAGAACTTGCCGGACACCGGCCATGTCCGGGATATGTCCGAGTTGTACATCCATCGTTGACTACCTGCATATTAAATAAAAGGAAATGCAAATCAACGTAATTAAGTGACTAAACAAGATCACTCTAATTGGTTATTTTTTGCCGGCCAAAATAAATAACCCTATTATTTGAATGGAGCTTAACAAAATAAACATTATTTTAATCAAATCAAATCATTTATTTCAATTAGACCTTTTGAATGTTAAGATACAAAATGAATCTAATATTAGGCATAATAACTTGTGAAATTTATGTTGACCTTATGATGTGAGTTGAATTTATGATGACCAATAAGTCTTTTAATTAAACGCGAAGTTATTCGACCACAAAATATCCGAGATCACCTAGAGTGGGCCATTTTGTTTTTTTAAACTATAAGCGTAAAAATGAATAGATAAATATATATAAATAATAATAATATAAATAATATAATTTTTATGGAGGATGGTGATCTCTTTTACAACTACATTATGGGTTAAAGAAAAGAAGCATATCTCTTTACGTTACCTCCGTGGTTAGTTGTTAAAATAATTGTGTCTGTGACAAGTATGGTACGGTTATGTGTGTGTTCAAGCTATGTCTTGTGTTTTTTATTGAATTCAGTGTATAAGTTATGAGTCCTTATTACTTGAATGATTATGAGTTATTATTCTTCCTTACTATATTTTTTTTAAAGTCCAGGTAGATCAGCTTGAGCTGGTCAGAAAGAGCTTTACATTCATACATCATGCTTAAAGGGAATAGCCTAAAATTGTGCTGAGCCGCATCGTCGGAACAGAATTCTTCTCTATAAAAATCTACACTTTGGAATGGTCAACTACAGTACTTTCAAGCACCACTGTAGCACCATCTTTGTTGTTTTTATGACATTCAAAAGTGCTTGTAACGGTTTAACCTCTAGAACCCCAGCGGCACAAAAACGTGCCAGTAACCAAGTATTAAGCGCCGTTGAGCCCCGCTGGCAGAAATTTGTGCCACCAAACCCCGACCGATTTAAAACTGTATTTGTAGTAAAGATAAGTCTTCAAATCAGATTACGCTTACGATAAGAGCCCGCCCGGCGGTGCTTGACGGATGGTTGACGTAAATAATGGCGGTCCTTAAGAGGTTAATTAAAATAAATGCTTGACTTATGATCAGGGAACAGTACTTCTTAATTCTTTCAATGACAACTATTTCGATGATGGTTAAAATCAACTGGATTACATTAAAAAAAACAATTAAATATACCTGAATCAACCAGCAGCATTTCATCAGCGCCCAGCAGCTGGTTGTTGGCGACGTAGTGTATGTGCGTGGCGCGCGCGCCGCCGGCCACGACGGGCGGGAACGCCAGGTGCTCCGCGCCGCCCTGCTTGCTCGTATACTCTAAAATGGCGTTTACCATGTGTTCTGACACTCCTGGAGGGGAAAATTGATTTCTGGTGGTTACGTTTGGAAACGAAAGCGGACATTTCCCTTTCATGATCGAAAATGAAAGGGAAAATTCGATCGAAATATGGTATAATGATATATCACAAAAAAAATATCGAGTGTACATTTTCCATTGTTACTAAAAGATTAACAGAACATCCATATACCTACAAAGACAGAGAAAAAAACGGTACGGTTGGCGCAGTGGCTGAGGGGTCAACTGCTGCGCTGCGTGTCGCGGGTTCGATTCCCGCACGGAACGCAATCATACAAATATTTGTATGACCTTCAGATAGTTGTTCCAGGTCTGGATGTTTGTGTATATAAGTTTAAATGTTTGTAAACGCACCCACGATACAGGAGAAATTCATAGTGTAAAAAAGACAAGTTTAAAAAAAAAACCGGCCAAGAGCGTGTCGGGACACGCTCAGTGTAGGGTTCCGTAGTTTCCCGTCCGTCACAATAAGTGTTCCCAGTTATGAGGCCAACCGAACAATTCGGTAATACCCGATCCAATGTAATAATTTTAAGTACCTACAGCGCCATCTCTCGAGGAATTGGGTTACTAATTAATACAAAGACGTGCAATTTCGGTGGTAATTTTGGATTACGTTAACCGATTTCAATAATTCTTTTTTGTTTGAAAAAAGTTACGTTCAGGATAATAAAATATGTAAACAAAGTTACAAAAAATGCTTGCATATACGATTATACTACAAACTTATCCAGAAATTATTTTGTAAAACTTTTTGGCTTTTTTGTACAAAAACTGTTGTGTCAATCAAGTTCAAAATAATTTTCATAGAAAGTCTTTATAAAGTTCTACTTTTCAGATTTTTTTCGTATTTTTTAGACTTATGGTTCAAAAGTTAGAGGGGGGGGGACACATTGTTTTTTACTTTTGGAGCGATTATTTCCGAAATTATTGACATTATCAAAAAATGATCTTAGTAAACCCCTATTCATTTTTAATTACTTTTCCAACAATATATCACACGTTAGGGTTGAAATTAAAAAAAAAATCACTTCCCACTTTACATATAGGGTGGCTACCCTAATAAAACATTTTTTTCAAATTTTTATTTTACCACTTTGTCGGTGTGATTGATATACATATTGGTACCAAATTTCAGCTTTCTAGCGCTAACGATCACAGAGATTAAGCGAGGACGGACGGACGGACGGACAGACAGACAGACATGGCGAAACTATAAGGGTTCCTAGTTGACTACGGAACCCTAAAAAGAATCATCAAAATCGGCTCCAAAGACCACAGTTATGAGGTAACAAAGATCAAAATACAGGGTCGTTTTGACAACCTCCTCCTTTTTTGAAGTTGATTAAAAATAAAAAAGTAGATTACAATAACAAACAAATAAATAACAACTCACCAGGTTTTGTGCAAGCCATAGCCATATTAATAGACTGCGACCCAATATAGCATGTTTCCTTCATCAGCTCAATCTCCGCTGGAGACTTGATGACGCGCATAAAGTGGAGCGCGCGTTGAGGGTCCCCCAGCGTCAGGTTATGGTCTCCTCTCAGGGTTCCTCGGACCGTCGTGTGGATGTCAGGATTGCTTGGAGACTCATTGTGGTACCAGAGAACTGCTGGCTTGGAAGTTTGCGTCATCCTGTAGCAAGTACTAGGTATTTAAATCTTTATGTCTGGGCTAATTAGTGGTTTAAAGTTTATGATATTTTTGTGTTCAGTGGAACTTGTATTGTCTGTAACTTGGAGTGGGAGTTAAGAAGGTTTCTCAGCTGCTGAGAGATCTTCTGCTGTTGCTGAGAGAGCTAAGATAAGATCATAACTCTATTTAGCCGACTTCAAAAAAAGGAGGAGGTTCTCAATTCGACTGTATTTTTTTATGTTTTTATTTTGTATGTTTGTGAAGAGATTTGACCGTCGATTGTGGGTTGATTTTCTTCTTAAATTATTATTTATAAAATCTCGTAGTAGCAATAGAAAATGAATCCTTACTAATATTATAAATGCGAAAGTGAGTTTGTTTGTTACGTCTTCACGCCGAAATGGCTAAACCGATTTTGATGAATTTTGGTACATGGATAGTTGGGACCCTTAAGATAAACATAGGCTTTTTTTTAAAAAGAGAGAAGAAAAGGGCAAACTTAGCTTTGCTATTAAAATAAATAAAGCGCAAGGGCAAAAACTAGAAAGGTAGCAAGTAGCTTGTATCTGAAAATCAGGAAAGGGGAACTGTGTTACCCCAAATAAAAGCAAGCGAAGCCGCGGGCAAAAGCTAGTACTCGATAAGAATTTGTGAAATACCATCATACCACAACTAAAATTGTTGAAATAAAAATCTTCTAGCAGAAAAAGGGGACGGAGCTCTGCGGGCAAAGCTGTACTTTGAGATTTCAATAAAAACATAAAAGAAACAGTGAAGTCTTTCGTGACGGCGTGACGGTGGTTCTCATGACATCCTACAGAGCCAGAAGTAAAACGACTTAAACAGACAAATCTGACGAAGGCATTGTAGGCTTTCGGTGAAGAGTGAGACTCGTTAACAATCGAGCCCAAGGGGTTTCCCTGGGCGCCGGGAGCCGCGAGACGACTCCCGGCCACCGTAGATGCGGGCCTGTGGACGGTGAGCAATGGGTAGCTCACCGTCCGTCCGTCTATTGACGACAGGCCGTGTCGACGCGTTACTGTTTCACGCGCCCCTCAAAGAGATGTCATCAAAGCAGAGGGGCTTGCCAGAGACTCCGCCTGCCGGGGTTGCGGGTTGTTCGAAAGAGATACCGCGGCCCCGGAACGTAAAGGGCAATAGAAGGAACATGGGTGGGTTTTAGTCAGTACAAATCTGACATGCCCCCCCGCTTCGCCCAGAGTGGGAGAAGTCATTAGATGATTTCCCAACAGGAAAAACAAACAAGGGGTTTCCCTGGGCTCAAGCTTTAACGAGTCTCAGTTCTTGGCTGCAGGATCAAGTCATATCCGTCTTAAAAAAGTCATCATCATCTGCCTAGCCTTTTCCCAACAATGTTGGAGTCGGCTTCCTGTCTAACCGGATGCAGCTGAATATCAGTATTTTACATGGAGCGACTGCCTATGTGACCTCCAGAACCCAGTTAGTACTGGGTAATGCGATACCCCTTGGTAAGACTGGTTGTCAGACTTTCAGAACACTGACTATCCGTCTTAAAAATGTATTGTCACCAAAACCAAATGTTTTTCAAAATTTCAGTTGGAACTCTTTCGGTTGGAAGAAACTAGTTTGAAATTCAATTGTAAGATTTGATCAATAATACTAACTACGTAATTAACTAACTAACAAGGCAAATGAAATAATAGCTTATTATAAAAAAGCGAAATATTACTATATTACTTTACTTAATATTATAAAATCGAAAGTGAGTTTATTTGTTTGTTTGTTACCTCTTCACGCTTTAATGGCTACACCGATTTTGATGAATTTTGGTACAGAGATAGTAGGGAACCAGGAGACGGAAATAGGCTAAATTTTTTTTAAGCAAAAGTGGGATGTGCGGGAGAAAGAGGGAAGAAAAGAGAAAACTTAGCGTTGCTATTACAAATCAATAAGGCGCAAGGAGAACTGTGTTACTCCGAATTTAACTCGAGCGAAGCCGCGGGCAAAAGCTAGTATTATATAAAGCAAAAAAAATGTAAGTAATAAAGCAATAGTATACAGCGTTGTGTAAACTAAGTTTATAATAAACTTACTTGTTAAGAAACGTGTCGAAATTCTCGACAGGCCGCGCTTCATCGACAGTGAACAGTTGAGTTGCGGCTGCGCAGCCCGTCCGCGGACCCTCCCACAACTCGGCGTGTGCGTCCTTGTCGTGCACGAATAGAATACTCTGAGGGAGAAAGAGATAGATGTATAGTATAGTATATCAATTTACCCTAACTTCTAACATTCGTAAGCCTTTTTTTTATAGAATACTAGCTATGCCCAGCGGTTTCACTCGCTGCCCACTTAGGGCTATGAAAAATAGATGTTGGCCGATTCTCAGACCTACCCAATATGTACACAAAATTTCGTTTAAATCGGTCCAGCCGCTTCGGAGGAGTATGGGAACGAAAACTGTGACACGAGAATTTTATATATTAGATGATATTCTTAATTTATTTATTTTATAGTCATGCATTCTGAAATCAAATTAATGTGTGTTCGCATAAGGTTGATATTGGCCAAGAGCGAGTCAGACTCGAGTACTGCTAACCTACCATGCAGAACTTATTCCACTGAGGGAAAGAAATGGTGCTAGACACCCTGTATAGCTCTGTCTCTTTCCCTCAGTGGAATAAGTTCTGCTTTAAGACGTAGTAGGCCTACCATGAGGTAGGCCTACTTAGTGTTCCGTACAAACTTGCGACATAAACAGCCATATCTATTGACTGCCTAGACTAAAAGGGTTCGTTTTAACACAGCACAGAGGGACCACAGACTTGAGGATATGGTTTTAATTTCAACTCGATATCTCCACGCGTTCTCAAGATAAAGGGTCTTGACAGACAGACTGACAACAAAGTGATTCAATAAGGGTTCCGTTTTATCCTTTTGAGGAACGGAACTCTAAAAATAACAACGATTGAAAAGTTTGAGACTAGGTACTCTCTCACAAAATAATCCTGAGACTGAATTAGAACGACGTAATACGTATTTAAAATGTAATGTGTTTTAATTAAAGTTCATATTTGTACGGTGTCGTATAAGCTTCGGGCGAATCCGTAGCTCGGTGTAAGGCTTAAAGTATTAACTATTACAGCAAAGACTTTTTCATTTCGAGTGCGCCTTAAGCACTTTGTTTTCGTTACTTTGAACTTCTCATTACTTACAATGTCTCCTACAAAATTGTACAGACGCCTGCACATCAAGCTACTACAATCTGTCAGATTTCTTTGATAGATTTTCGACTTTATTTCTAAAGTTTTAAGGTTCAAGGTTCATTGGGAAAAATTGACAGTTTCGGATAGCTTGACCTGCAGGCGTCTGTACGAGGCTTTTCTATCTTGACTATTTCAATAGATTGTCGCATTTGAGATCTTCGTCTCTTTCATTTATAGTAGGTTAAAATTGAGGCTCTAAAAGATTACAATTTAGTTTTTCATTTCTGATAAATGCTTTTGCATAACTATGTGTCTCACAAAAAGATTAGTATTTATTTGCCATCGTTTAGTCGGGTTCAAAACAGATGGCATCTGACAATATATCGACGCGATGACGTCATTAAAGAAAGATTTTACCTTATATTCGTCCGTTTGTGCAGGTTTCAGTAGAACTAGTACTGCGGAAGGTTCTAGACAGCCGGTGAGGTAGAAGAAGTCTGAATTCTGTCTGAATACATATGGTATTTTGTCTGACATGTACTGCTTGCTGGCAGCCGGGATTACAATCTGAAATAAAAGCAAAGAAACACTTTTATAAGGAATGCTTACTAATATTATAAACGCGTAAGTGAGTTTGCTACGTCTTCACGCCTTTTTCTATTTAGCTGTTTAGCTAAACTGCAAATCTATAAATACAGTCATGATGTACCTAGTCTCCTTTTCTAGTCAAGGAGTGAAAATTGCTTGAAATTTCCCATATTTTTTTTGCAGATGAGAAATCTTCAAGTAACTTCCCCCGCTCTGAGCAGACTAAAACCCATTCATGTTCCTTCTCCCGTTTATGTTACGAGGCCAACCCGCAACTCCGGCAGGCCTTATATTGCTTTGATGTCTTTGCTGTTCCTACTGTGTTCGAGTAATTAACCTTTTGACCGCCAGAGTAATAACGCTTCGCCGTGCCCTCCACGCCAAGCCACAAATTCAATGAAATCAAATGTATCAATAAAACACGTTAAAGTAATGATTTAATATGTTTATTTTGTATTTTTCTATGATCTGTTTCTTGGCATCTATAGATGTCGGTGGCGCACAGGGCACGCTTGCGCATGGCATCTATACATGCCATTGGCGGTCAAAAGGTTAATTTGATTAAAGTTTGTAAAGCAGGATCAAAATATCCCTGTATCTAGTTATGCTGACGTCTTTGCATGCTTGTGAATTCCCATCTTATTCCTTGATTTGCCCAGATCATCAGAAGTTAATACCCCCTGCAATATTTTAGTTATCTAAGGTCCAAGAAATTGGGGTATGCCTTGAAGAATCAGTCAGACAGAGAGTTAGTAGGTCAGGCAGAACTTTTCATTTTCATCTTACATTCAAGAAAATACTATATAATAACAATAATATATTGCCCTTCTATTCTGATTTGCTATAACTTAATCAGTAACATGATTTTCGCTGCATGCCTCGTGGCCTAGGCCTCCTCCACCTCTGTCCACAGAGCTCTATCCTCGGCTACTCTGGTCCAGTAAGACCCTGGCAGATATCATCTACCCATCTCTCATCAGAAAATACTACAACTGAATAAAAATAACATAACACCAACTTACAATATGTGTAGTATGCGTGTTCATCACTTCTTGTACCAACTTGCCCACAAGTCGGTCCCTCCGCTCTTTATACTCGGTCTGCGTAATCCCACATGTCAAATGCTCCTGAGTTATCAAATGAGGATGTGTGTGACATGTGGGTTGGCCAAGATTACCCCTAGGGATTGACACGTGGGATACCTGGGTTTTGTGTGTAGGGGTTTCAATTGTGCTTGTGCATCTTAATGTGTCTTTGAACGGAGGCAGTCTGAATAGTTTCTTGTGCTCTTTGCTCGCTAAAAAAAAGAAAATAAATATTACCTTGCCTTTACTGTCAAAAGGGTTTGATAGAGGGGTACCTGTGTATGTACGTGAACATTATGTCCTAATTATGAATTCAGGGTGGACAATTTCCTGACTCATATTCAGAACATACATCAATTTTTTTAATTTGCTGTTTCCTAAGAGGCACAATTATGCAGAAAATATTGACAAACTTTGTTTTAAAAAAACTGAATTGAAAAACTACCTGAAATATTGTGTTTCTCTTTAGGAGGTTTGCGTATTCTTAGGGATAGATTTTAATCAATTGATTAATTTTATTTTATCAAAATTATTATATTATTATTTTATCATAACTAGCATATTTTTATCAAAATATGGGCCGGTTATGATGTGTTGGCGGTTAACAGTCAATATTTGCTGGTTATTGCGAGAAACTCAATAACACTGCCCAACCTAGGAAATGAATCCAAGACCATATCCTCAGAGGTACAATTTGCAATCTACAATACAATATTTATTTGGAATCAAGAGAGGCCTCTGCCCTAGCAGTGACAACAGTAATGGCTTATACATACTTATAATAACACATTAGGAATGGCCTGACATTTTTTCTTTTTTTTTTACATTTATTATAAAATAAACAGTAATACATCATCTAAATTTGATTTGAAATCAATGTTAAACTTAAATAAATATGCTCACACACCAGGGTATAAATTGTAAGATTAAGTATAATCTCTGAGGATTTTTGGTTTCCGAATCCTTACCTGTAATTAAGTCATTCACCCGATGTTGATTTGAAGTCAGGTAAAGATTTGTTCTAAAGTTACATACTGTGTGTATTTGCTTTTCTCGCAATTTGAATACTATTACTAAGTTTATTCAGATGTTTGTTTTTTGATAAACGTTGCATAGTTTAATTACGTTCTCTAATCTAAATAGAATCTCTATGGCTAGAACAAAAAAATGAAAGGTATTTTTGTTATGAAATAGAAAACCTACTCAAAACATAACCTACGTTGAAGAAAAGTTTTCTTACCAGTATTTGTAATGAGCTTTCTCAAGTGATGCATTTTGTGTTAACTATATTTAACTGAAAACGACGTTGTTTTATATTTTATATTGAGTTTATTGTTGGGATTTAGGTCATACCAACATCAGGCAAAACTACAGCAAAACAGACGAGTTTGACAGCAGGTGACAGTGACATTCACGTTGATGACAGATTGATAGCAGATAATAATGTTGCAGCACTCTAAGTGTACTTTTCTACTTTTGCATTGTTTTTAGGGGTAGTGGAACTAAATGGAAACGATGTTTTATTTCGTTTTGCTCAATAGGGTGTGCGGTATAGAAGTGGTTAAGACTCTTGAGTGTTTGCACGATCACACATTGACGGTCACCATCATACGAAGAAATGTGAAAAACCAACTCACAGCTTAAATAACGGGTCCATGAGATGATAAGATTTAACTGCCGCTCAGCTCAAATTAAATGACATAAAAAGCTAGACATAAATAACAATTATAATTTATATATTTTCTTATATAATTTTGTTCTGCTGTAATGGAAGAAAATTAGTATGGCAACATTTGTCAGTTCCGTTTTACGGAAACATAATTTTACTTTGCACGGTACACGGAATAATTAATGACGATGAATTACTCAACAGCAATCACCTGTTAACACTTCTGCACCGTTGTTACCGCAATGATGCGAGTCGTTACGCAGTTACACTGATCATAAAAATAATGGGTGCACAAGGGATGTTTCCTCACCTTACTATTGCTTTAACGTGCTAATTGCTATTCTTATTATTGAAATCTAGTGATCTACTGTTTATTATGTATTTATAATATTTAACACTGTGGGTACAGGTAATTTCTAATGAGTTGAGAATGCTTTTATCAAGGGGGGAGGGTCGTCCATTAATTACTTATTAAGGTATTATTAATAAGTTTGGTAAAATGTAGCTGTACGGACTTAGCCATTCATAAATTTTAATGCTTGTAGAGGTAGATCAATAATGCACGAAGTTATTCCTCTATTTATTGTTACAGGTAGCTAAAACGATAACTTTCCGGGTGTCCAGGAATCTTCCTTTCCGAAGGACATTTCCAATTTTTCCAAGAAGGTCATTAATTTCGGGGACACGTCTCAAAAAGGAAAAGAGGTTCTATTGCAGGCTCTGTGGGCAGGAAGGTCATGCTACGTTCACTGGGCACGTCTCGTGAGGCAGGCAGTCAGCGCGGAACGAGCGGCGCGTACGCACGTCGCGGTATTACACAGTCGGAATACGATCGCGGGACCCATATTGTGTCGTAAAACTGTCAATCGTGCCCGTTACAATAGTGTTTCCTAACCGTTCAGTGTTTGTTTTTTTTTAAAGGACACCCCGCTTCTACGACTCTACAAAGAGGTTTGTTTACTTTTCTAATTTGAAATATCGAATACCCTCTCTTTCTAGAATTGTGGTCTAGTCGATAGTAGTCGATAAATGGTTGGTACCCATTCGCGGGTTCATTTGCATTCGTTTGTAAGGCAATGAATGAGTTGTTACGGTCGGTTGCAAGGATTACTTAACCCGACCTCGTAGAGCTTCAAAATTATAACATTTTGACGTAGATGCGTGTCTCTGATTGCGCACGAGTGAACTATTTGTGCCCGCAGCGGTATCCAAGATTGGTTTGTTGTTTAATGTTGTTGCGTGTAGTTAATAAACATTATTTTGTTTGCAAGCATCTGTGTTAGTAAAAAGAGCGGAATTTTGAGTTTTACAAATATGTAATGGAAGTCTGTGTCAACGGTGAAAACAGAACAAAACGTGTTTTTTTTTTATCAGAATCGGACTTTTCTATTCGGAACAATAAACAGGCAAACAGCTAAACACAGTTGAGTTTAAGCAGTGTTCTCAGCTGAATGTCAATAGAGATACTCTACGTAACATCGGCCTTCCTCCACCTTTGACTACTTTTAAAAACTCTCGACACGTCTATTGTGTACTGATTTTGCTGGTGTTATAATTTCAGCCTGAACCCATACCTTATCCCCAGGGTATGGGGAAAATGAGCTTTCGAATGAAAATGCGTCTTCTTATTTGGCAAGGATTATTGTTTTCTCTATTTCCGTAAAAGCGCCGTTTTGCTTTATAATATTGTCCCGAAAAATTACAAACGATTTGTGGAATATCTAGTACCTAGATATTACGCAGTAATTCACCAACTGAAATGCCATTTAATGCCAATCTCTTCTAATATATTATTTTATCAACTAAACGAGCTTATGTAACAAGATGTTTTAAATATGTCATTTTAAGTAGTTTTGCCAGTTTTATAACGAAGACGTTTTTATTAAAAATAATTTAATTGTTTTGACTTACAAATTAGCTATGAAGGGGAGTACATTAGGTAGGTACCTAAGTAGAATTTTGTTCAAAGGTCATACGTGCATGCTTAGAATACATTAACATAATATCACGACTATAATCAACAAAAGGTGGGGCAGAAATTACCCCATGGCAGAGTAAATGAGAAGAACCCCCATGGCATTAGTAAAGTGTAGTTTTAATTTAATAGAGCTTTACACAATTTTATACCTAGGTACTTAGACGTCCATACTAATCTATACTAATATTATAAAGCTGAAGAGTTTGTTTGTTTGAACGCGCTAATCTCAGGGACTACTGGTTGGAATTGGAAAATTCTTTTAGTGTTGAATAGTCCATTTCTTGAGGAAGGCTATAGGCTATATAACATCACGCTACGACCAACAGGTGCTGAGCAGCGTGGGTGAAACCGCGGAGAACAGCTAGTAGGTATTATAAATGGGAAAGTGTATGTGTGTGTGTCTGTTTGTTTTTCCGTCTTTCACGGCAAAACGGAGCAACGAATTGAAGTGATTTTTTAAGTGGCGATAGTTGAAGTGATGGAGAGTGACATAAGCTACTTACTGTCTCTTTCTAACTCCCCTACTTCCCTAAAATGAAGAGCGGACAAGAGCTAGTAAAAAATAAACGTGGGTAGGATACTCTTCCCTAAGGAAATTGTTACCTACATAAAATACGAGCACGCCTTTAATCTTTGAAGGGTAATGAAGAGTATTTAAACCTATGTGAATTAAAATAATATTCGTATTTGTATTCTGTGAGCAATAAATATATTAATTTTCTTTTGAAAATTAACTAACTAAATGTCTTGTCTTGTCTTGGGACAACTCACACACGGCAATCTGATCCCAAGCTAAGCAGAGCTTGTGTTATAGTAACAAGACAACTGATATACATACTTATATAATTTATAAATACATACATATTATAGATAAATCACACCCAGACACAGAACAAACAATCATGCTCATCACACAAAGTTTCTCCTGGGTGGGAATCGAACCCACGACCTCCGGCTCAGCAGTCAGGGCCACTAACCACTGGACCAACAGGCCCGTCATATATAAATATAGACCAACTAAATAAACAACAGCTATTCTTCAACATCGCTGTCATTCGGAAACGTACAGAAGACTTGCAGCTAGCAGCGACTTTTCGATTTGTGAAAAAGAAACGGCGTCGCTACCCTTGAGCTGAAAAATTATATCCTGCCAGTGCGCCTTTGGGCAGTAAAGCCAACAACGATCTAATTATTTTAAACCTATAACTTTATTTAAAAAATAAAACACATCAATTTTCTGTCAAAATCTTATGATGAGTAAATATTTGTGTACCGAACGTGATTTTGGTTTACATTCGGACTTCACCTAGTAGATTAAAACTTAACAAAAATTAAGGTAGGTAAGGATCTACCCAAGCTCATACTTTAACATTTTCACCCTACTAGGATGACCGTGTCTTTTCAAGGCTTTCGCCTCTGTAAGTAGGTACCTAATGATTAGTTCCAAAGTACAATTTTAAATCAATCTTTGAATTAAATCATCATTACCTAAATTACTCGTAAATAAAAAAATCTAAGCACAAAATCTATTCAACATTATTATAATCTATGGCCGTTTCCATAGACTAAGGTCCCGCCATAAAGTAAGATCAAATTGGCGGCAAAGCCGACTGACTCATAAAGCTTTCTTTCGTAAGTTTTATTTTATTTTTACGTAAGTTGGACCTTAGATTCAATTAGGATTTGATCCTTTATTTTTATGTACTGCCTTCGTCTGTTATAATTTATTTGTTTTCCAACATTTTGCAAGAACTTTCATACATTTCTATTTTATCAATGATTCGCTCGTACATACTTAAAATCGCATATATTTTTCACACAGAAATATGTGAGATCGACCTAATTGTACGTTGAGAGAATATCTGACGATTTCAAAGTTCTTTGCACAGAATGAATATTCATATGTAGTTTAAGGAAATAGGAAGGAAGACATAATTTTAATGAAAAACCATTTTCTCATAATGGCTACTGGTTTTTCTCAATGAATGTTAATGTAGACTACTATAGGGGCAACACGTCGAGTGTTTAGTGTTTAGTCAGTTACAACCTAAATTAATGTCAACAAAAACTGACGAATCGAGAAATTAAACCAGCATAAAGTGACTTTGTCTTTGGTAACTGGGTGATGCAGGGATAAACTGTGATTCTTGACCTGAGTATCAAACATAATTTCCTTTTTTTATTTATTTTAAATATTAAAATATCAAACAGTATCATGCATCAGTGCAAAACAAAATTATTTCCTTTACTATTATTATAAATGATTCTTCAAATATTAAAAAATAAAACAAAAACAGTATTGCTAACAGGATCAGAGCTACCGGAGTCAGGGCTCTGGAGCTCTGACAGATCTGGATCTAACCATACGAACCGTGTCCAGGAATACCGCTTTCTGAGTAAGCCATCCAATCCAGCTGCCTAACGAGAGACTTCTTAGGTATTGGTAGAGGCTCTTGATAATTTAGCCATTGGCAGATATGATTATTGACACAATAATCCCACATGACGACAAACTCGCGAGCCAAGTCAAAAATATTATTATCATGTATTTTTAGTTTATTGTAAAACTACGGAAACTAAACTACAAGTCGTTATTATCATAGAAGTAGAATGCGCATGAGTTCATCTTGCCCTTTCTACCGTTCCGTAGAGTTTAATGGATTAGACATGGTCTTAAGTACAGTTAACTAAATTCTTTTTGAAAATAAATCCACAGGTTTTGTTGATGCAGTTTTTTTGTAGTAGAATTGGCCATTGTCTTTAAATTACGTTTGTACCTACTGTCTTGGTGAATGGTACCAACACCATGGCACGTTTTGACCTGTAGGTATGGATAGTTGAATAAGGTACGTGTTTCTTATTTTGTAAAAACCAGCCAAGAGCGAACCAGATTCGCGCATCGTGGGTTCTGTACAAACTTGATACATAAACAGCCATATCGTTTGACTGTGTAGACTTAGAGGGTTGATTTTTCACTGCTCCAAAAGACCACAAACTTGAGTAGGTCTATGGTTTTAATTTCAATTCGATACCTACACGCGTTCCGAGTGTTTTATACCCGACTACTCTGAGAAGAAACAGTCGAAACAAACTCATAGGTTGCTTTTAAAGTCTAGACAAATAATCTTGGTCAACTAACATGAGGATTATGCAGACCATTTCAGACACTATGAAATGGTCTTTTTAAGAAAGCACCACACAGATCGAGTGGACCTGTCCAGGGTCCGTTTTTTCCCTTTGAGGTACGGAATCCAGAAAAAGCCAACAAACCCGTTAGACATATCTATTCGAGGATAGTTTACTCTTTGTGCTTTTGTTCGCTAAATTACATTACTTGGGCAATATAAATAGACTGTTAAACGTTTACGATACTTACAATTTCCTTTTCCACTTCGAAATCATTTAAAGTGTTAGCGTACATTGATTGAAATACAAGTTAAATCCGCTGGGGTTGTGGGTTGTTCAAAAGAGATACCGCGGTCCCGGAACATAAAGGGCAAAAGAAGGAACTTGGGTGGGTGTTAGGCAGTAAGAGTCCGACACTCCCTCCCGTTTCGCCCAAAGCGGAAAATTTTGCAAGAAGGCTTTGTTTTCATTACAGTTCCACTAGGAACATTATCCTACTAATATTATAAATGCGAATGTTTGTGAGGATGAATGGATGTTTGTTTCTCTTTCCAGTCAAAACGGCTGAACGGATCTTGATGAAAATTTAGCACAGACTTAGATTATGGTCTGGAATAACACATACAATACTATTTTTCAGGCGCCAGCTAGTGAGTAGGTATACATATATGAATGTGGGTGAACTTGTGCACCGATCGATGGACTGCATGAGTGCGTGAGGATAAGGTTTGAAAAAAAGGGACTTCATAGGCTACTGAGATGTGGCGTAATAAAGAAGCATGGGAAAAGAAGACAAGCTGCGTTGAACCCAAATTATTAGGATAGAGTAAATTGATAACTCCTATTGCATATTTGCAAGTAAAAATATATTTGTGTGTATGTGGGGGTCTTAAATGGTCACTTTAGTACAATCATAATATGGATTACGTTAAAATTCGTCAAGTCAAAGTGATAATTCAGTATATTATAATTCAATACGTTTTAAGAATTAAAACGTAATTCTTATTACTTATTATCCTATTATGATGGGGAGAACGCGATTCCTTGCCCGTAATAACTTGAAATTTTGCTTAGGTATGCTTTCACGAAATTAAAAGACTATTTAGAGCTGAGTAGCGGGCGAAATCGCTGGCCTAACTAGTACCTAGGTATATTATAATTCCATTTAAGGTATTGACACTACCAAAATGACATAAGACTTTAAAAGGACAAAAGCCCTCTACAATTAAGGACATTTCCAATTTGTTCTTTAAATCTATAAACAATGGGAAGGTATTATGTTCAAGCATTAAGCTCGGAGCCGTTAATGGCTTCCTAAGCCATTCAAAGATCGTAAGTACGTCGGTATTCACAGGCTGGTCGGCGGAATGCGCCTATTACTTGAGTTCCGCCTCTTGGATGCGCTTGCGTCGACGACTTTAGAATGGCGGGATTCTAACGAACAGACCAAGTTATGGGGAAATGGCGGTTGACGCTTCGATTGTGATTTAAATGTCATTATAGTGACTCTTGCATGTTTTGGTGTTATTGTCAGGATAGTTGGAAAAACTTTGTAAGATTAAATGTTATTCTATTGAAAACATAGGATGGCTGCGTCATCGGAAATATCTACGCTATCTGAAAAAGCAAATTAAACGTGAATAGAAGGAAACCTTTTTGTCCCAGGTTCTAAAAATTCCGCGAGTGTGTGAACTGAACTTAAACAATAGATACCAAGAATTCACCTTTTGTCCTTTGCAACGGACAAACTTTATTTTGTTGAATACTTCGTCTGCAATCAAAGGAGAGTGGGTAGAAATGAATGCCATTTCGCTCATTGTGGTTGGTCAAAGATATTGACGAAATTGGCCGTACTCCTTTGTGTATTGCTGGTGTTGCTAGGTGTTATTTTTTGACGTAACTTTTAAGAAATGATTTATTTGAGGCTCTTATTTTTTTAAAGATTTCCCGCCAGAAGTTCCACACTCGCGTCACACATTGAAAACCATAAAGTTTTACTATTCCGTCATTATTAACGAAACTAATTCCGAGAGTAAGCCGTTAAAAGAGGTTGGTAATGAGATTTTCGTTCGTCGCTCCAAAAATAAATGATGTGTACGTCAGTAGCCGAAGCTTTTTATAATGCTCTCTTATGACGACGGAGTTTTTTAATTCGTGCACAGATAACTTTATAAATTCGTTGTGACTATTATAGAATGGTACAATGAAATCTTTGATCATCAGTACTTTATTTTTTGCTTTACAAATCCATTCATCCGACTTTTGCGTCTTTTAACATACTTTTAGCTCACTTGAGCTTCATATAAAAAGTTTACCAACTAAAGCCACATTGCCAACTATAATTATGGAATTAAGCTGATCATAAGTAAAAAATATCAGCAAAAACGCATTCAACTTGAAGTTTTCACAATGAATGCTAATTAATTAACGTTAAGAATGTTACATCAGAACCTTGACGATGTTTGGACAGCGTTAGTAAAAAACACGCTTAAGTTTTTATTACTTAATTACCTGCCTATTATTAGGTAAACTCTATTATTAAAGCTATATTACCGAGTGCGCCAGCAAAAACATAAACGTCAAAATAAATCCTTTTTGATGCGTGCTTTCAAGAAATGATTCTCACTTGCATGCGCTCGAGGTGTAATCAAAAATGGAACAAAGAAGGGCTCACAAAAACATCTTTATTATCCTTGCGAATATGATAGTTGATGCATCATTAGCCCGAGAGTTATCGAGGCGCCCTGCTGGGACCGATCAATACTTTTTTGTTAACCTTTTTATTTGACGCTGCCAATTTACGTGGCAACACTTTTTTGATATCGCTGACATCAGTTAAAGCGGGAACTTTTGACGGACCCTTTTTTTCAAATTAACGAATTCGGCTTTATGATCCGTTGAACACCCTGTTTTTCGTTTTTTTTTTAATATTTTCTAATAACGCTACATTTGAAGCACATGCTACACATTCCATGCGGCCTTGTATGGAAACAATCGTGAAGCCCACGGTCCCATTACATGGCAATTTGCCTGTGGAAGATTAGACCACGTTTTGTCTAGCCCCGAGGTGTCATGACCGAAGCGGAGTCCAGACAAAGGTGGCCATAACCTACGGCCATTCTTTCTAACTTATTATCCTGCATCGAACCACTTAGGCAAATAACACGATGCAAGGTAATGGATCCCTATGCGTTCAGTGATTTGTGTAGATGGAGCTACGTTTTGTTCTAGACTTTTTGTAAATGTAGACCACTCCTTTGTTCGTACCAAATTAGGCAATATCACAATTACTCGGCGCACACTTGTGTACACACCGAGAAACGACTGACATAGAACTTACATGGAACTTGTCTTTCCCGTAAGCGTCTGGGTTGCTATAATAAAATATTATATTTTTCGAAAGAGCTAGAGAGAGCGATGACCGGCGATTAGCTGTAGCGCATTTTTTATGGACAACGACGCATGGCGCAGGATGTTTGTACGTGACTTATTTATTAGGTTGTACCCTCGCGATTTGATATGAGACGACAAAAAGTAACCTAACTACATCGCGGTTATTGGAAGAAAAACCTATTAAGAATGAGCGACATTTTTTGCTGAATGTTTTGTGATAGTATCTGATTAAGTGGAGTTGAGTTTATTATAAGATAGTGTTTTATAGCAAATGCTGCCCGTTTAAAATTGAATATATTTGTGGTGTCAAAGTGAATAGGTACCTACCATTACCCGTATAATATATAGAATACTTAGAATATACTTTATTGCACACCAAAATTAAAACAACTGTTTTCTAGAAATTTATATTGTATTCCGATAGAAAAATTCCGGTGGTTAATATTAATTTCTAACACAAGATCCCCAGAAGCACTATAAACTATAAATCAAGAATTTAATGGAAGCCCTTTACAGTGAAAATTGAAGACCAAGATATAATGCGGAAAGCGCCAACGACGACGATAAATTATAAGAATTTGTAGTTTTCCTATGGTTGTCATCGGTATAATAGTGCTGCAGTCACGCATCGCCACCGCTTGTCGTCCACCCACCGTCGACACTAACTGTTCTGAAACAAGTTATGCAGCCCAACTAACGCTTAGCCCTTCACTAAACTATTTGCATCGGCTACACGACCTCATTTATTAGCAATTCAAAATCTAGAACAGGATTATTCGAGTTGCAATAAGAGCTTACGCAACTAGATGTATGGACAAGGTTTGGCAGTGGGCGCACCCACTCGCAGTTGCCAGCTGCAAAATATATTATTCGGAATTTGAATAATGGCGGGAATTGATGTAATGGAATTCATAACCGGTGGTGCCTTATCGGTACAATGGAACCGACCGTCATGGTGGTACTTGTTGACTAATAGAATTAAATTACCATTTCGAAGAGTCAGAGAAAAAATTTAGACATAGTAAGTACTTGACTTTTGTTTCAGTTCCGATTTAATTAAATTTTGAGATTTATGAGCTGCAAAAATACCTACAATTAAGTAGGTAGATAGGTACATACTAAGTATTAGGTAAGATAAACGGCACTTAGTTGATCAGTAATCGCGACTAATGTATGAATGACCGAGTATACTAGTTGCTATGGTGTTAGCAAGAGACAGTTAATGTGATAACGACTTGTCACTGCTTATGCACCGTTGCAGTTGGTGTTATTAAGATTAATAATTCATCGTACCAACCTGTAGCGGTAGAAAAAATAGTTTTACGTTGAGTAAAAAGCAAAGATAGATTGAAAATAAAATATTATTTACCTATATTAAAAAAATAAAAAAACGAAAATTATTAAAATAAGTTCATAAGAAAGGTAAAATAATGGCAAGACAACCAAACACAATAACATATAACAACTTTGCCCAGTGTGTGTTCCCAACTGTTTACTTTACCCAGACTGACTAACATGGCGAGTGAAAATTGGCGGGAATTGATATTTCTGTGGCGGGAATTACCATCCCGTTTCGTTTTACGGTCCGTGTTAGTCGTAACATTGATGTTTTATTGTGTTTCGGCTCGATAGAATGTAGATGTCGTCTGTGGTCATAAAATTCAAGTGCCAGTTTACGTTTTACAAAATGAAACGTCTTGTTGTAGTGCATGTCTATTTCGGCGTTTGTATGACAGTTTCAAAAGGGCGGGGTTAGTATTAAATATATTTTCTATCTTAATGGCAGAAACTATTAAATTATCTGTGAAAAGACTATTAAAAAACCAGATGAGGCGCCAAAAGAACAATGAGAACAATGTAGCACAGGAAAATGAAAAAGCCTCGAAAACTACCTCTTTGTGTAATATGGGTTAATTGCGAAATACATATCAGCCCAACGTTAATACTCAAGTTACATCATACTTTAAAAAAAATGCTTATACGTATATATATTTTAAAAAAATGTAAAAAAGGCATTGTAATAAACGACATTACTTATTCTGATATTTATTAAATCATTTTTTCAGTTTTAATAATAATTTTGGTAGACACAACTTTGCTATTTCTTGCGTACCGCGCACCGGTAGGTATGGTAAAGTTGTCGCGAGGCCTTGCCAAGCCGGTTGCCATTTGCAACGATGACGTCAGTGTCTCAGTGACTCAAGAAATTGCCTGCTCCGTTGCCTACAAAGTATTTTAATGTAAAGCCTTCGATAACTATAAATTGTATTTGTTTTACACAAAACTATAGCCCTTGTTAGCGTAGAGTAGATTGAGCTAGTCTCACTCGTTATTTACGGCTCAAAAAGAAAGGCATAAGGTTTATTTTAGTTTGATTTTATTTTATTGCAACTGTACTTTTTGTGGTGAAGTCTTTTATGGACTTCACTACCAACTGGATCATTCAGCAGGCTTGTGTTTTTTATTTACCTTCTCTAGATTACTGTCTTCAGATTTATAACGATAAATAAATGAGAAGTATTTTAATTTAAAAACGTTTAAAATACATGCGGCTTCCAAAATAAACTTACCATAATATGGCAGGCTGAAGTTCTTCGGTTCGGAAGTCAAAAATCATTAGTTTCCGTATATAACCGTAGTTAAGCGGTTATTTTATAGCATTTTAGGCTATACATATAACCGACTTCAAAAAGCGTAACCAGAAGACTGTTTTGACGTACCTATTTAAATGAAGTCCTTTGCAAAAACAGCCATAGGTTTTTCAAATAAAATAATTGACGCCCATTTTGAATTGTCCGCTTTTTTCTCATTACCTACTTAGTTACCCGTTTGAAAAACGTCGTACAAAGTTAATTACCATAAAGTCGGCGTTAAAATATAAAAGCCTTTTCCACTTTTTGCTTAATAGTCATAAAACTGTTTATTTTAATTACGACGCTTACAAGATTATGTTAGTGTCTGTTTAGTACTTGGCGAGTAATGAGTTTATATGTTAACCTTTTTTTAACAAGATTATTAAAAGGGGAGTCGAGTGGTCTGGGCATGGAGTGGGATTTATTTCTACATAAAAATTAACTGCGTGAATGGATGGATATAATAGTAGACCAAAAATACGTCAAGAATGGTTTAGAAAGAAAGTAGCTGGTTTCTGAAATGACAAGTAATAAGGAAGTATGGAAGGAGACAACATATAGAGATTAGGGCAGGAGAATGATTACTGGGAATGAGATGGGTAAAATGAATTCTGTAAGTTTAAAACTTATCTACTTAATTCAAATGAAATAGAAAATATTACATACAGATTAACAATTTTTTAATTCAAAATTACTCCTATACCTACAAATACTTTTTCTTTGTCGTGGGGCAACACAGATTGTGCTACCATAGATTATCCAATATCATATTATAAGATCGAATGAATTGCTTTCAAGCTTTGTAAGAACGTGCCCAGTCATAGCTAGCTATTGGAGAATCTATTATCAGATTTGAGCGGCAATTATAAATCGATCAATGATAAAATAATTGGTTTAGAATACCCCGACGATTTTCAGAGGCCGTTTATATTCTTTGTTGACTATATTTTATTGGTTGAACTGATTGGTTTTTGTTTTGTTAATATAGAAAAGGTAGGTACTTATTTAGGTTTGAAAAAAATAATGGTTACAATATTTCGCGGTATTTTAAAACACAAAATTCGAACAAACTTTAAAAAAGTTTTTTGAGAATTTAAAATACGCTGTGTTCAATTTTAATTAAAATAACTTGCAAGTAAAAGGGCTTCTTTACAATTTAAAACGTCAGTTTTCATCAGCGTCTAGTAAAGTAAAACGCGTCTCCATTCATGGAATGATGGGTTGTGTTTAACTTTTTAATTCGTCCTAAAAATAGCGCACTGGTATGTTCTCGTTTACAGCCAGTATCGGATGTCTATAATTTATGAGACAATTGTTAAGTGCATTTTGCACGCATATCTTGCGTGAAAAAAATGTATTTAATTTATGTCTTTATTTTTACGTGTATAAACACACATGTTGGTCTTTAATGGACAGTTGTAGACCACTTTTATGCCACGTATGGCATTTTTAAATACCCTGTTGATAACCTATTTGACGGTCATTAGTTATGACTTGAATTAATTGTTTCTCGTCATAATTATGTCGTCTTTGGTATAAGATAAATTATTTGCAAATTAATTTTTATTACGGTAATAAACTATGGGATAACTACTACGGACTTTCATAGTGAAAAAATGAAAACTGGAATTATTTTTCGATGTGCTCTCCTGGCATTTTGTCATGAAATTAAATCATAACAGATAGGTATACCTACTTAATTATCTAAACTAGATTGACAATAATATCTTTAAATAGCCAAGTAAAAGATATGTGTGTAAGGATTGCGTGAGATAAATAAAATACCGGCCATGCCACTCTAGTCGCTAGATACCGATCTTAAAAATAAACTTTTCGCTTTTAAAACAGCTGTGTGACAATGCAAAAACGAACAAATAGTTTCATTTGCCGGCCGAGCAGGTACTATTGTATTAATACGATAAACCATTACTGCAAAAGAAAATAAAGTTG
The DNA here is from genome assembly GCA_958449745.1 of Ochropleura leucogaster. Taxonomy (NCBI): domain Eukaryota; kingdom Metazoa; phylum Arthropoda; class Insecta; order Lepidoptera; family Noctuidae; genus Ochropleura; species Ochropleura leucogaster. The sequence goes on from OY288203.1 coordinate 2,198,066, forward strand.
TTGCGAGTATCGGAACGGGCGCGAATGCAAATACCTATTCGAACAACGAACGCGGAGCTTTTGAATATTTTTATGCGAAATGTTTAATTTTAAAATGATGTTGCAAAGCCTTTATTTTTCCCCGACTAGTAATTTAAGCAGAGTTTTCCAGTTTCCCGCCTCCATGTAAGGACACGTGGAATCTTAATCAAGATATTTTGTTATACCAATCATCATCACTAGGTTGTAAGCATTAAATGTTACTCACACTATATAGATTACTTTATGCCGTTTGTTTATTATTGAGATTTATTTATTACTAGCTTCCGCCCGCAATTTCGCCCGCGTGGCGTAGTTACTTTGGGCTAACGCTAACTTGAACCCGCATGATGATATGAAAAAATATCTTTCGCTACCCGTTTCTCCTCATTACCTCACTTTAAAAGTTGGGACCCAACTATTTCTGTACCAAAATTCATCAAAAGAAGACTACGTCTTCACGCCTAAATGGTCAAACCGATTGTGACAAACAAACACACTTTAGCTTATAATATTAATAAGCATAATATTGCTGCTGCATATTGAAGTTTTTTTTTTCAATCTAATATAAAAGTTAAATGTTGCGCTTTGGTACAAGTTTACAAGTAGCTATCTACACGCTCTATTTGATGTGTCCAAAAAATCAGACAAAATGCTCAACTCACTTTAAAAGTCGCATGAAAAGCTTCAAGATTTGTTGAAAACTTCTTCATGGCTAGGCCTGGAGCTGGAGTCCTTAGGTCGTACCCTTAAGAAGGTTGAAGTTTTTTAGGATACCTGCTAATCTGCACAGTCCTTATGTAAGTTGACAAAGATCTTTTGTCTGGACCTTCAAAGAGACTATGGCCTCTGAGTTGTTTCGGCTGTTTCTTCTCAGAGTAGTCAGGCACGAAACACCGGCTTCATCTAGTTTAAAAAAAAGATGTGTAAGTGTTTGTGAAAACCTACTTGCAAAATAAACATCATTTATTACTTGAATGCCTCGTTAGTCTATTCGTCGCAAGTGCTAGTAAAGCTGAGCTTGAGGTTTACGCCTCGACTCCTGGGTCTGGCGAAGTGTGAATAAGTATTTCCATCAGTAAGTTATGAGCAGCAGCTAAAGAGCTACGGGCCCTAGATTCATGCCTGGTTGATGACAATAGGCTCGCATGATATTAGTTTAATTGGACGTAATCCCAGAAGGCTAGGCAAGGGTGTAGTGTAGGTGTATCTTATAGAATAGTACCACCATATTTTATCGCGAGCATATTACTTTCACCAGAGGACATATCCAGGCTCCACGGCAAGGTCCCTATAGTTAAATGATCCTACTGGTGAAACCCTTTAACACTGCCCAATTGGAAATCTAACCTCATGTTCTGTAGTAAAACTTGGGACCTCTGAGACCAATGATGAGAGAGTTTTTTTTTCTTTTTAAGCAGCAGATCAAATCCCAGTCAAAGAAGTATTCGTATACTGCCGCACCGCTCCGCAGTACCGCTCCGCAGTATAAAATACTATTCTACAATTAAATACGATAACCACATCAATAACGTGAGTTGTTAATCAAATAGTTGGTCATCTCCGCTGAGTAGGTAGGTAAACACAATGCTTTGTTGTATGCCAGGGTCAAAATCGTTACCATCTGAATTACCCAGCTGAAACATTGCGAGTATTTTGTCGAGTCAAACTCAAGTTTGTAAGATCTTTTAGTTACCTAGTACTATATTTTTTGGGGTATTATGTAGTATCTAAAATTACCCTAGTTACCTACGATAGTTCTGACTCAGAAATGATTTAAATACATAGGTAGGTACGAACTGTCTTAGGAATTGTGGAATTGAACTGTTCTAGGAAATACTTACCATAAAAGTAGAGATAATTTCCATAAAACTAGTCTCAAGGTGTATTTTTATAATAAACAGATAAAGGATATAATAAAAGTTTGTTAGGTCATAGTTGCCCATAGTCCTTTGTAATTGGCGCTTTCGCCAAATGTAAAACTTGTTCCACAAACACTAACAAGGCAAAAAAAGCCTCTAATTCCTTTTCCGCAAAACTTCTAACGTGTTCCTTAAATCCGTTAAGCGCCAACGCGAACTACAACAAGAACACCTTATTGTTCAACGCAATTATGCTGGCGACAAGCCAACATCCTTTCTGAACGGATGGCGCTAGTATCTTCGCGAACCAACGCTTCTGCCATACATTTTTTAGTTCCAATATTTTGCCACCCGCAAGTGTGTGTTTGTAGTTCACAGTCGTGCAAGAGAAATAGTCTTTGTTACGGTGAAAGCAGGAAGTTATTATGCAAGTATCATTGCCGGTGTAATTACGTATACGTGTTGTTAAACATTTAGACTTTGTCTTTTGTATGTGACGATTTTTGATGATAGCAAATTCATAAGTTTACAAATTATTTTTTCTTTTTCAGTTTTCATTTGCTCTTCCTTTATTACTAGCTGGTAATCTGGTATAATGAAATGCAATTAGCTTAAAAAGAAGACATTAATCAAATTAACAGAATTTAGCTATCTAGTAAAAGTATCTTAGTAATGATTCTTAGGTGTAGTGTCTTAAATTAATATCCTTACTAATATTATAAATGCGAAAGTAAGTTTGTTTGTTACGTCTTCACGCTTAAATGGATAAACCGAGTTTGATGAATTTTGGTACAGAGATAGTTGGGACCCTGGAGACGGACATAGGCTATTTTTTATATTAAGATATGAGAGAGAGAGGGAAGAAAAGGGAAAACTTAGAGTATTACAATAAATAAGGCGTAAGGGCAAAAACTACATTTAGCAGGTACCTGTAAATCAGGAAAGGAGATTAACTGTGTTACCCCGAATTTAACGCGAGCGAAGCCGTGTACAAAAGCTAGTAAATAAATAATTATGAAACGTAATTTATTCAAACTATAAATTATCAGGTTCAATACCTTTGCCCACGGAACCTTTTACAAATAGAATATGCTTTCATGTCATAAAGAAGCCTATTTTACTGCGACGCGACGCGCGACGTCTGAAAAGAACATGATAGTTATAAACGCTATTCATAGCAAAGAGAACACGTAATTAGGTCCTTGTTTAAGACTACATTTACGATGATCGAATGCGAATGCGGTGGAAAATAAATGATGGTCCCTTTCAAGTACTATTATTCATTATTCACATAATACCAAGATATTGAAGATACCATTCGTATCGCGCCTGCTATCGATCATTTTACATCTTGATCACGCCTCCCTACATGTTTTATCGTATTTTCTTTTATATTATGTTATGAGCATCGAAGGTTTTTAAACGTTGCGGTCAAGATGTCTGTAGATTGAGTCGTAAGAACTTCCCGTGCTATTCAAGCAAGCAAAAACATAAAAGAAATTGATGGCTTTGTGTACCATAGCCATTTATGATGAATTGCGAGTTAAGTTAGATCTTTTATTTGTTAAACCGGTAGGCATTTTTATACGGGTTGCATTATGTGTAGCGTAACATACGTAAGGTTTATTTACATAACTTACGAAAAAAGTAAACATCATAAGTTTGCGAAATATTAGTAAGGTCAACGGATTTCCTCCCACGGCCGATAAACGTAACAACAACGTGTAGGTGTTATATTGTGTAGGTGGATCCTAATAAAGAATTTTATGGTAAAGACTTATATAGGCGTAATCTGTTATTTAAAATATTGTGCATATTTTCAGATTGTCAGATTTATTTTGTTCACCGTTTGTGTTGTCTTTTCGGCCCATCTACATTATGTGAAACGAAACGTAGCAACAAGATGGCGTTATGTCAAAGCCAGTTGTTACGAAGCTAGAAACGTCAAAAATCCCAAAGCGGTCGGCGAGTCTCATTAGAACACGTCAGTAGTTTACGTTTATAATAAACGTGTTTAACAAGAAATAATTCTTATTCGTATTAAATATTGACCAGTTGTGACTGTAGTGCGGATCCAATTTACCACAGTGTTTTGTTTCGAGAAAGCTCCCGGATCGATAAAGGTACTTGTCAATGCAACAACAATAAGTTGTGGGTGCCCATTTACAATCTTATTAGAAAATTGCTGAATTAAATGTGTGATTTTACCGATTCTACCGTCTGATCAACAACTTTGCAGGGCTGTATCAACATGGGCACCGGTAGGAAAAATATGTTTAACATAATAATCGCGCTCGTAACATTGCCTCTTGCTTTTTGCAACGTACAGCCTCCGATAGTCAATCCTGACATTCTCACTCCGTCTAAAAACCTTGGCGAATGTCAGGCTTGTAAATTATTCATCGACTCATTCAAAAAAGGTTTAGAGCGAACAACGAGAGGTAAATACGAGGGCGGAGACGCGGCGTGGGAGGAAGAGAAGTTAAAACTATCCTACAAACGAAGTGAGATGCGATTAATTGACATACAAGAGGGAATTTGCAAGGAAGGCAAGCACTCTCTCCAGTGCCACCATATGGCTGAAAAAGCTGAAGAGTTCATTGAAACATGGTGGGCTCAAGACCCAGATGAATCTACAGACTTATTCCAGTACATATGTATTGATAATCTTAAAGTGTGTTGCCCAAAATACCACTATGGTAAAGACTGCACGCCATGCCCTGGGGATCATGAGAGATTATGCAATGGGAATGGTAAATGTCGAGGAGAAGGGACTAGAAAGGGAAATGGAACATGCCTCTGTGACCCGGAATACACAGGAGAAAACTGTGATCAATGCATGACTGGCTATTACTTGTCGTACAAGGATGATACGAAGATGTTGTGCTCTGTATGCCACCAATCCTGTATGGGGGGATGCAGATCAGGTACACCTAAAGACTGTGTGGCTTGCAAGGCAGGCTTTGCCTTTGACTCTGATGAAGGCTGTCTCGACATAAACGAATGTGATGATGTAAATAAATGCACTAAGAATCAATTTTGCTTGAACTCAATTGGGTCATTTACATGTCTGACTTGTGATAAGTCCTGTGAGACATGTCACGGAGACGGGCCAGATATGTGCCGTAAGTGTGCCAAAGGATATATTAAGAAGGGAGAGTTCTGTATTGCTGAAAGAGAGGATGAGGACCCAATGGACAAATTTGCAAGTACTAGGTAATATTGGAAATTGCTTTTTTTCAGGACTTATATAAAAGAAATTATTGTAACATGCTCTTTTCTAGTGTAATAACATTTTTACTAAAGACAAAGATGTTTTCTATTTATCAAACAATATCAGGAAACAACTGTCTGTTTATTTACAAGACAAATGGAAAAACGTGATGATGTTTCAGCAAATTTAATCCTAGTTATTGAATTTGAATCCAGCTTATTGTTTTGTTTTATAATTTAATTAACTTTCTTACAGAAACGAGGAGTTGTAGGGCTTCCCGTAAAGTGTGGTCATATTAATGTGTAGGTAAATGAACATTTTGATTTAATTGGTGGTGGGTTTAAATGGCCATTATTATATCATTTAGTTATTAGAAGCTTAGATTACATTTTAATTGTGAGTAAATCAATTTTAACTTTCTTGGTCAAGTGGCCATAACCACTGGGTTTAATCCCCAAGTCAAACAAAGTTTTTATTGTTTTTTATAATCTGGAAATTTGCAGCCACGGGCACAGGCCCAGGTTTGTGCCTGGTAGATGGCAATAGGCTTGTACCTATTACATAGCACTTAAACATATTAATTGTTTAAATGTGAGTGGGTGCGTTATCTTTTGAATTTAATTTATTGTCTTTTTGATTGGGTAGTAATTACTAATAATCACAATATTCTTTAAAAAAATATTTCATTATTTAGAAAAAAAAAAAAAATGTATTTAAAAATATTTATAGTGGGTTCTAATAAATCTTAATATTTGAAATAATTAAACAACAGACATACATTCAAATATCGTACATAATTTATACATGTTTAGTTTACTCACACATAAAAATATTTCAATCTTCTTTGGATAAATATATACAGGGTTACAGGGAAAGTCGTACTGAATATCAAAGGATGTTATTGTTCAGGTTATTTCCGATGAATTTCATTCTGAAATAAAATGTCCGAAACTTAACCGTTATGGAGATATTAAATTTTAAAGATTATTTTGAAAAATCCTTTATTTTTTGGCTTTTAATCGTTTTCTTTGGGATTAGAGCTCCTAGAGTCGGTTTTTTTATGTATCTAGTTAGAGGGCATGTCCATTAATAAAAATGATCAACAGAAACAGAACCTACTACTAACAGCTTAAAAAACTGCTCGACAACGGTTAGCATTATGAATTTTCTAATAGAGTGTTCTTAACTTTAACAGGCTTTTAATAAAAAAAATTGTATGGAACTTATTCTGCAATTAATTTAATAAAGTTCTACATCTCTTTAGCTATTCAAAAAGGTATAACACTTGCTATTAAATAGGCAAAAAATTGCCCAAATAACAGTTAAGTTAGGAGAGGGTACATTTTTAGTTTGAGGTAAAAGTAGCTAAAATACGTAAAAAAGGCAAAAAAAATTGCAATAGGGAAGACTTGCATTAAAGAGGGTAACTCCTCCCTGAAAAAGTTTTCATATGTCTCGCCATTCAAGTTTTCGGGCAGGAAGTACCTATGGCCCTATCAAGTTATTTGATATTATACCCATCCACACATTAAGACTGAATCTCCTTTGTGACCCTTTTGGTCTTTTTTCTTGGGGTTAACTTGCGCTTTGGGAGCCCAATAATGGGTGTTATGATAGTTTGTGTTGCCGTCTTTGTCAAATTTCGACTCATCGGTCCACATAATTTTCTTTAAAAAATCCGGATCTTCTTTATCGGCATTGAGCATAAATCTGCAGAAGTCTAGTCGTCTCAATGGATCCCCTTCTTCAATTACTTGCACTGGCGTGTAATGGTAAGGGTATTGCGCAGAACTGTGCATTACGAACCAGACTTTCCACTGGGAAATACCAAGCCGTCGAGCGACAACGTTTGTTGACGTGGTTGGATCGGCTTCAAAGAGACGTCGTATTTCATTATCTTCGTCGTCGTCATCAAGAACACGAGGTCGTCCCATGTCAGTCCGACATACTAGCACAGAACCAGTTTCTCGTAGTCTTCGATAAACTCTGTCAAATATGCCAATATCAGGTACTCGGAGAGTAGGATACCTTAGCATGTATTGCCTGTAGCATAAGAAATAGCAGCGGCCATGTAAAACATGAATTATAAAAATATTGCTAATTTTTTTGTCTTTTTTTACTACTTTTACCTCAAACTAAAAATGTACCCTCTCCTAACTTGACTGTTATTTGGGCAATGTTTTGCCTATTTAATAGCAAGTGTTATACCTTTTTGAATAGCTAAAGAGATGTAGAACTTTATAAAGTTATTTGCAGAATAAGTTCCATACAATTTTTATTATTAAAAGCCTAATAAAGTTAAGAACACACTATTAGAAAATTCATAATGCTAACCGTTGTCGAGCAGTTTTTTAAGCTGTTAGTAGTAGGTTCAGTTTCTGTTGATATTTTTTTAATAATGGACATGTCCTCTAACTCGATACATAAAAAAACCGACTCTAGGAGCTCTAATCCCAAAAAAAAACGACTAAAAGCCAAAAAATAAAGGATTTTTTAAAATAATCTTTAAAATTTAATATCTCCATAACGGTTAAGTTTCGGACATTTTATTTCAGAATCAAAATCATCAGAAATGACCTGAATAATAACCTCCTTTAATATTCAGTACGACTTTCCCTGTAACCCTGTATATATAAATATATTCAGCGCTTTCATTGGAATATTAGTTATATTTAAGATTCCTTAAGTAAATATATGTATAATAATTTTTCTAACACTATCATTTTGGGGACATTTTAAAGCTTAAAATAATAGTTTTACTAACAAAAATCCTTTTTTTAAGGTATGTGACATACGCAGGTATGCTGATAGCTACAGGCATACTTCTACCTACATCAACCCATCTGGGCGGGTTTGTAGGAGCCATGGTGTTCTCCTACATACTGGGTGCTGAATACTATTGTATGATAAATGGACACACAGGAATGTTTGTCGACCTGAAGAACTTCGACTTGGCGAGTATATTTAAAATTTAGACGTAAGATAGCACAATTTTGACAACTTTCTGGCAGAAATATCTCGGGGATGAATAACCTTCCAACACTGGCAATGGTGCTGGTTCTGATGTACCACCGGATTAAATTAGACTTATGTTAAAATTAAATACCTAATCATATAATTTTATTCCACACATTTTTAGTCGCGATTAAAGATAGCCCCATATAGCTTGATAACCCGTATTATAAAGGTTATTTGAGAATTGCTAGGTTGCCATTTTCTTTAAATTCTGTTTTTATACTGTGATTACTGCCTTCAAACTACTCTTCGTTTGACAGGTATGAACTAAATGTTAGTGATTTTTTATAAAAAAAAAAACAGGCCTACATGGGCACAAGACTTATAAAACGTCGAGAATAGATGCACAGTGCACGGTTCGGGTCCCTCCATGGTTACTCCTAAGGTATATCTCTTATAGTACCTTTATCTCTAATATTAGTTTTAGTTTAGTTATGTGACTACAAAATCGACAGCGACACATGTATAAAACTTTGACAGTATAATAACATTAATTTCATAATTTACGTTGTTAAGTAGACTTGTTTTGAATAACAATTATATTGTCATAAACAAGATCAAGTTTCTGGTCCTTAGATATTTCTGCCATGTTTTTAGTGAAATGAATCCAGAGATTAATTTATTTAAATGTCATTGATAAATAGAAAGATGAATGAAGAAGATTGTAGATTTCTTTAGTGAGATGTGTAATTAATTAATTGTGTGATTTTTTATTGTTTTAATTCTACTGTGAGTCACAGACTTTATGTAAGTTATTTGATTAAGTTACTATTTCAGAATGGTGCAGTTTTAAAGTGATATTAATTATAATATGTTATGTATAATATGTTAAGAGTACATAAGTTTACCACAGTTTTATATGGTTCATTTTGATGTAATTTTTTATTGTGATCTTCCATCCAATTTTTAAATAAAAATCATATCTACATAGCCTAATATTTAACTCAAATCTCAAACTAAAAAATAAAAAAAAACCTAAAATCCTCCATAAAACTAACAAAAAAGATTGCTCATAATAATGTACATATACGCCACTACTATTGTTTGTGTGTTATATCTCAACAGGTATCTTATTAAGTGTCTATGTAAATAAGTTGTTCTGTAAAGGGCTTTTTTACACATTGGCTCAGAATAAATAATAGTATGATCCAAATCAATATTTCATTACGGCCCTGTAGCATAAAATCAGTCTAAAATTCGGTTATAAAGTTCTGGTACAGGGGCACAGCTGTGAATGATTGGGCCAAAATTTACCATACGGGCCCAATGTGGGTTGGGCCCAATCTAACCCAAGTTGTATCTCATAAAAAAATTGTATATTTTAAATACACTTGCTGTTTCGTGTCAATTTGCTAGTGTCATTCGTTCCCAATACTTTTCATTGTGTAAAGTTCCAATGAGGCATGAAATTGTGCAAGCCATCGTCCGCCATGTCCTGCCATACAATGATTTTCAGTAAACGAATAGTGAGCCATTGTGTAATCGAGTCTTTAGCCATGGTGTAAACATATTAACCAACAGTTATAGGTAATGAATGAACGTAAATACAGGCGTAATACCCCGTTAAATAAATGGTTCTACATTCAACTTTGTGTATGTTGTTTTTTTTTTGTTATGCACCTATTTCCTACTTAGTTTCCTTCATATTAAATCTGCGTTCATAATATAGGTACTTTCCACAAATGTGAACGTGCGTAGGTATTTAGACTACTTACACCAAAACACTGTTTAAAAATTGATTGTTGTTTGATTATTGGAAGTCTGAGAAATACTAAGTAGGTACTTACTATTGGAGGTGTTAAACTGCTTCTCCTTTGGAGCGGAGGAAGAGGAGCGGAGCTGTGTAAATTGTGACCAATAGAACGAGCGGAGCGGGGTTTTGCATTTTATGGAATTAACACTGCTGCACTCCAGTGGATAGGCAACCTTAACGTTGACATACGATACGGTGCGTCAATTTAATTTTGGAACGAAGTTCCTTATCGCGCGTTGCGAAAGGGGGCTAGATGGAAACAAAATAAGACCAAAAGTTGTAACGACACTGCTACCTATAGTTGTAAGCCGTGCGGTGTGCGCGTGTTTCTCTGTCTGTTTCTCTCTCATAGAAAGCAAGCCAGTTATTTTCGTTTCATCTTTCTATTTCGCATTGAACAGTGTGGTGTCGCGACGATTATTTTTGTTGAGTGTATATAGGTTTTTGTACATAATAAATAATAACTTCATTCCATCCGGGTGTCCCTTGACACCTCTCAAGTATTTTCTTGTCTTAGTTGAATAATTGCACTAGCAGTCATATACATAGATGGCAATTAAAGACCGTTAGAACAGTATACCTGTTGGAGTGTTGGTAAATTGGGAATTTCTTAATACGCTAATTACTACCCAAATAGCCAATGAGGTAAGTAGCGGTCGCGAGGTCAATGCACCTACTATTTACTACACTTAATTAGCTATGAATGTGAGAGCGAATCTTTTCATGAATATTCCATGAAGTAACTTTAGCTCTCGTTTGCAAAGACGTTTTATTTAGATTGGCAATTTCTAACCACTCACTGGATTTTCAGATTTAGGTTCTGAACCAACAATGTTTATGACTGAACATAGGTCATGGACTAGATCAAAAGGCTCGTTCCCCTTTTTTCCGCTGCTCTGGGTGGAGCGACGGAGGGTGAAGAATGTTAGTCTTTTGACTTAAAAACTCATCCTTGTAATTTCTTTTGCCCTTTGTATTACGGGGCCGCGATATCTATTTCGAACAACCCGCAACCCCGGACGGTCGCCCTATCCCCTATGGGACTTAAATATACCTAAGTGGCGAAATTTAAGTGTTCCTTTAGCTACACATTTGCCTAGGTAACCCTTTGAGGATTACTATTGTGATGTTATGTTATAAACTTATAAGTTAAACAGCGCATCACAAGTCGTCAATTTTTTTTTTGAAGCTATTAATAATCGCCCGTACGTCAATATATCCTACGTTCCGCAACTGCCATTATAAAACAAAAAAACAATGAAAATCGGCTCATAATTGTCGAAGAAATCGCGTTACAAACACACAAAATAATACAGCCAAATTGAGAACCTCCTTTTTTGAATTCGTTTAAAAATACTGACGCACCGCGATTAATATGGGCACAAACGGTGGCTTCATTTGGCAGGGCATACCCTCTATTCGAAAGAAGTTCGAAAATCAAAAATCGGATTCACAAGAAGTTCAAAAATCGAAACTATCGAATCGTTTTTTTTTTTTCAGAAAACGTAAACTATTATTTGCTATGTATTTAAAGTTAATAAACCCATTTACGCCGTATACACAACAAAACGCAATGTTTGTCGGATTCGGCACAAGTGTGACGCTGAAGACATTTACATACAGCCACGGCTGTCAATACACGATTATGTAGTGACCGTGACACGATTTTTATGTTCGAACACTCGACGCGACAAGTTTTGTAGACGTTGAGTCATAGGAGTAAAGCGAGTAGGAACCTATGAACTTCTTTTATTTATTTTAATATGAACTAATTGGAACTGGCGAAGTGCGAGTTTATTATTAGATGAAACTCTGCCTAACCTTTCGGTGATTATTGGTGTTATGGCATTTTACATGTAATGTAAGATCGTAGTCTCTAGTTTCTACAGTAATCTCAAAAGCGATTTCTAAGCTCTGGATCCTGATGTGATCCATCGCCAAGTAGGTACAATAAGACTGCCACCTGTTATTGGATTTTTGCGGTCGCGACCTGGATCCTGAATTACACCAAAATAATACCGTAGCCTTTCAGCTTTTCTCTATGAAAATTGACTAAATTAGACAAGACTTTAGCTTCAATTTAAATATATATTTGCGTAATGTTATGCTAAGCTATTAAGTTTGTTATAGTTAAGCGGATCCACCCCACATAGATTTATGATGTAGGTTGGATGTTTCCGTTTAACTACGTCCAATTGGAGACTGACAAAAACACTATCTACTATATCTTTCTTTAAACGCTTGGCTTTTACAACTTAGAACAACCGGAAGCCGTCAATCACTATCCACATCAGTTATGTAAACTAAGTACCCGCTATTAGTCGTGTGTTACGTCGAAAGTGGAACCGATATGACAATGTATTACAGCCGAAGTGCCAAGTAATAGTGCTGTAAAGATACCTGAAGTGTGCTCTTTCTTTTTTTTTTAATCGACTTGACATTTTATTGATTTTGGCAGGTCAAGTTTTTGTTGGTAGATTTGACATTTGGGGATTTAGGTAGTGGCTTTTAAATATCAAGGTTTTTTAGGAGACGAGTAATACGTAGAGTTAGCGTTACATAGGTTTCGGTGAGTTCAACATATTTTATAGATAACAACAATTAAGGGCTGTCGATTTGTGAAATTTACATTTCCACATGTATGTTCATGTGTGCCCATTGTGGTGAGGTGTCATCCTAGAACGAATATGGCGGAACATCTAGAATACTCGTTTATGTCTACTTCGATTAATCACACTTATAACTTACCGTAGAGGATATACCCACATCTGAAATAGACACACTTTTCCATAGCGAAACTACGATCTATCAATAAAGTACCATATTTAAAATGAGTATGATGTAGCAATCTAATCGCCAGTTATAACACAATACAAATAACCAATCACCTAATCTCCACAACCTTTCCGATCGAAAGGACCTTACAAACCTAAGTTCTAACACTTTGCATGCACACAAACCCCGCGGTTATATCAAAGTGTTCTATTTTCATGATACGCGTAAACTTGCAACGCTTAGTACATTCTTAAACATGTTGGTGCAGCAACAAGAACTAGTCTAACAAGTTCTGCTTCCGTGAACATCGCCGACTAAGTGGACACTTAGCAAGCTTCACTTTGTTTATTTCTAAGAGAAGAAAGGTAATGGATATTTGTTCTGGGTTAGATTTCGCGTAAGTATATTTTTTTGGGTCCTTTGATCATAGACAAAAAGGTAAAACAATCTGAGGGTCTAGATATAGCGCCAAACGTTTTATTCTAATAAAATTTTGAACAGAATTGACATCAGGCTTTTCGCATTGGTCGTAAGTATTATTAATCCAATACAATTTTCTCTTTTTCATTAGGTACCTTTTTTTCAAAATGTCACTACGTCTATTTTCTCTGGGCATATTTATGACTTCAAATGCTGGTTGCTTGGCTATATTTCAAAATTATACAATCTGTGACTTTGGTGGAACCGTCGCGCGAAAACTGTAATAAATATGAATTTACATAGAAGTTCATTTAATCCAATGGAATGGTTTTTTCGTGAAATATTTATTCAATGGTTAACGTAAGATCCCGGCGTTGCGGGTAGTTCGTAAGAGATACCGCTCCCCGGAACATAAAGGGCAAAAGATGAATCATGGGTGGTTTTTAGTTAGTAAAAGTCCGACACCGAGGGAGAAAAGTTATTTGATGAAATAATATCCGCAAAAAATCCTAAGATCCGCGCGCGTCCATCTAAAGATGGAAGGGTAGCTCTCATTTTAGAAAAATCGTTTCCTAAAAATACATGTGTTATCTAGTACCTACTTACAAGAGCATTTTGTCTAGCACATCTTTTAATCATCTCACGATTACCCCCGCCAAGCCTGGTGATTATGGCATCATCACCAATTCTATCGTAATAATGTGATTCGGAGCAAAACGGCGCAGATGATGTAAGTTTACTGTAGAGTTCTTTGTAAGGAGATATCTAGATAGGTAACTAATCTAGGTAGGTAGGTAACTCTATCGATAACTGTGGAAATCGTGTGTAGACTGCGTTGCTTTAACTAGTAACGCGTAAAAATTGGTGTCTTAAACATTGCATTGCAGGTGGTGACATTTTCTTTGTACCTTGACTGATTCAGCAATTACTTTATAAATTTGTATTAAGGATACTATTCTTCTACTAAAGCACTCCGGGACATAGACAATATATTTGATTTCTTTAAGGCATAGACTTATATTTATTGAATTAATTATTGCATATTATTTGTTATATTTACGTCTAATTTACTTTGCGCCTGCGGAAATTTCAATTGAAAGGATATTTCTTTAAGGCATAGACTTATATTTATTGAATTAATTATTGCATATTATTTGTTATATTTACGTCTAATTTACTTTGCGCCTGCGGAAATTTCAATTGAAAGGATGTTACTTTTTTAAGTTTTTGTTTCACCAAATTACGCCTACATGGGCACTTAGGCGCACGGTTCATGTAAGTCGTTTCCATACATGGAGAAGAATAATATTAACCGACCAACTACTTAATTCTGGTGACTACTAAATTCTGCAGACTACCAAATAATATTATGTAGCTGAACTGCTCAAACGCTTCACATTGACACAGGCTGTGTAATCGACAACGTTTGCTGAAGACAGCGCAACATATAAAAAAAAACTTTGTCTATGAAAATCTGAGAAAGGCTGATGACTCATCATTTATTTCATACTGGCTGTATAATCGAAGTTTGCTCAAGATCGCGCCACTTATAAAAAAAAACATTGTCGATGAAAACTGGAGAAAGGCGGCAAAATTCCATACGTAATAAAAAGCTTAACTTATGAAGACAATGCCGATAGAAAGTAATGAATGTTATGTGCATTGTGCGTTATGTCGTGTGGGAACCGTTTCGTAACGTTGTTGCAAGAACAACAGTTTAGTTATGTTTTATTACTTTTATTTGTTGTCTGGGCTATGGAAATTATGTCTGCACAACTGGTGATTTAGCCGCATTTTTTCCTATTTTTAGTAATTATGCTAGCTGCTAAATAAGTTTTCTTAACTTTCAAAGCAAAGTCGAGAGAGACAGTTGCTATCTGTAACGGGGATTGGTTTGCTTGTTTTTTGTAAGCGTTTGAATATTGTTCTAAAGTTTGTAACTGGTTAAATATTTTATTTTTTCTTTATTTATCCTCATACATCTCCACAGTTTTTCAGGATAGTTAATTTAGACGTGATTCTCATCAAGAATTAGCAATAAATTCAATAACTGAGAAACTAAATTTAAATAACAATGTTTACTTACCATACAGAAAGCTTTCATATACTTAATAAAAAAAAAACAAAATTTGAGGGCAAGCGATCACAATTAAACAGGTTATTGTTCATTTAGTAAAAAATAACAAATTTGGTACCAACCTAGAGAAAATTAAAACAAATAAACCTGAGCAACTATTTCATTATACGTTGCTAGAACTGGGCCTTTGAATAACACCACCATAATTATTTCCCGTCAACTAATTTCACTTTAACCAATACTTCTCAAGCTCTCACATACGTCCGAATGCCGTCACGTAAAGATTTCTCAAGGGCTTTGGCGCGAAGCCCTAACTACGGCCATTCAATTATATATTATTACGGCGTTTGTGATAGCGGGGCAGGCACGAGTGTGCTGTACCGTTGACAAGGGTACAGTTATGTCATAGTTTTGTGTTCACGATACGAGTACGATTCGTTTGTCGGTAGGGATAAACAGTTTTTTGGTTGTTTTTTTGTAGGTTTTACTTATTTTCCTAGATTTTCTCCTAGTTTAAAAAATGTTTCTGATCGTAGTTAAGCAGTCACTTTGTCTATTTGTAAACAATGAATCAAATAATGCCGTTGAAGTGGACACGCCACGGTTGGTTGTCCAAAGTTGAGAACTATTTCAAAGTAGGTAGGTACTAAACGTTTCAAAAACATGATTCTAAAGCATTTTCTCGATAGAAAAATACCGCAAAGTTATCTTTAAAAAGAATTTCAAATGGATAATATTCAAATAAAAACTTCAATTTTTGCAGGACAAATGTTATGGAATTGTGTTTTCGAAATTTATAGTAGGTTATTAGAAGTCTTCAATTTTGCTATATATTAATCATCACAGCATGAATGCCGCAGTTACAGCGTGAACCATTCCAATTTCAGAATTTGGGGTCATTATAAAACTTAAAAAAATTTTGTTAAAAAAATTGTTTTAAAAAATTTTGATACTAAAAAAAGTATTAAAAAAATTACTATCTTTAAATTCCCTAGCGATAGGTCATCATCATCATCATCATCAGGCTATATTAGTCCACTGCTGGACATAGCCCTCCCCTAATGAGCGCCATAGCGCCCTGTCTTCAGCTTGTCGCATCCAGCATCTGCCTGCAGCCTTTCTTAGATCGTCATCCCACCTGGTCGGAGGTCGTCCTACACTACGCTTGCCGAGTTGCGATAGGTATCAAATTTAAATTATTAAAATTTCATGTTGATCAACGCAAAAGTGAAATCCAACAAATGAATCAGAATTTGCACAAAAATTGTCATTTTTAATATTCACAGTTTTATTTAAACAATATATAACAACATGAAGAGCGTAAATCTAATTGCATATATTTTTAGGGAATTTTTGGTATCTATTTAAGGTACGTACCATTCGAAAAACTGATATTTAAATAAAAAATCTAGGATGCCCCTTAATATTCACGCATGGCAACTTTGTTTAAACGATGACAAGATTCCTATTGCAGACTTTAAGCTTATTTTGACGTGTGCACTGAAGTAAAAAATAAGCAACTGTCAGTACGTTTTTTATTCCTGTCTTCTTTATGTCAGGTCCGAGATATAAGCTGACATTTGCTGACTACATCATCATGACAGTTATGGTTTTTTTTCTGGTAACATTGTACATTGTAGTCCTGATTTCTTCGTTAGATTCCCAGTAAAGTATAAAGTGTTGTTAGACTTTTTAAATCTCTGATCTAATCTAATTTGTGGATGAGAAATCATCAAATAACTTCCCCCACTCTGGCCGGAGCGAGTGTCAGACTTGTACTGATTAAAACCCACCCATGTTCCGTCTATTCCCCTTTACGTTCCGAGGCCGCGGTATGTCTTTCGAACAACCCGCAATCCCGGGATTTGTACTATTTAAAGGTATATTACAGAGAGCTAATTTGGAATAATAATAAGAACTAATATTTCCCCTGTGACAAACAATAAATGGATTTGAATTTGAATTTATCCACTGGCAGACACCACCATGCACATTTGAATGCCATAAAACAAAAAGGATGCTGCTACAGTCCCAGTCACGAGACATAATAACTTTGTGAAAGTACTGCAGCTGCCCAAAGTATCTTATGCACTAATAACCTTGTTACATCCATGTGAAGGTACTAAATCTTGTGGCGCTTACGACCTTACTCAAAATTGGGAGTTTGTCTTACCAAGTAGTCAGTTCAGTTTCCACGAATCACTTTGGCAAGCGTCGCCCACTCTGTGGTATTTGAAGTAATTTGCATAAGTATGGGGCCTTAACTTTAGTGATTCTGTCATGTAATTGAGATACTTTCATATCTAATGACTTGTTAAAAGATATCAAGAAGAGGTTTTAAGAATTCAGGAATCGTGTTTATTTTTAATCGACTTAAAACAAAAAAAATACGGTCGAAAATAGAACCTTGGATTGGTTCTATTTTCGACTTTTTGTTTTGTTTCGCTACCAGCAGTTATACAGTTGCAGTACCAGATTTTGCTCTGGAATGACAATTTTATTTGGGCTTTTTAACAGTGGGTACGATTTTTCGTGTCATTTTTTTAATCATTAATAGAACTGCTATGTAGGTAGGTACTAGGATGTGTCCAAAATCGAGTATCGCCGCCATCTTGTTTTGAGAACGCCAAAATATTGTAGTACTTTTGTCTGTAAGTATAACGTACCTATCAAAGTCTCTTAAGTCCCAATTCTAAAAGGACCAATATTGATATCCAATCACCTACGCTAGTAAACAAAAACTCCAACTAAGCAGAGAGCTCAATCATCATCAAACGAGACACATTAGAAGCAATCTACATCCATATTTATCAACTGAACAGCCAGTTTCTCATCATGAGGCAATCCTGGCATTTCTACTTATATGACTAAAACCGCTTGACATAATAACGTAAGACCATATAGAGCACTTGTCCTTCCAATTTAAGAGCAATCTCTATTAGTCAGAGAAGCGTAGGCGCGGTACGGAACGCGGAATCGTGAGGTTCTTAAACATTTTTCTTTTTTTTTTCGGCCTTAGATGTCAACCTAATTGTCTATGGAAAAAGTTAATTGTGGACTTGATAGGATAGATGGAGACAGGTTCGTATGGGATGTAGGACTAAGTATGTTTGATTGGCGTTGTGTGATTGTCTGTAACTGTAACTTCCACAGGCTTGATCGGGTGAGATAGCAAGTGTCAGGATTTTTTTGTGATCTTTGACCATAATATGTGTAATCTGACCACGACGTACTTATGAACTACGAAACGGATTTTGATGTAGTTTTCACCACAATTTAGATAATTAAATAAAAAATCGATAGCTATCATCATTTAATATATATATAGATATAGATCTGGGTATTTTTCAAGTTGTTTAAACCACACGAGAGAGCGTAAGTGAAAAATCCAACCTAATTAATTTCGATACTAACTCTTAGATAACTTTAATATAGAATAGGGTATGCGATGCCGTAATTTTGTAGACACCTTTCCACCACCATCTCTTCAGATTAGCCAAATAAAAATACAAATAAGTTTAAAATTATGATTTGAAGTAGATGCACACCATATCAAAACTTTAAGTAATTAATCATTAATCCTTTCGCACTGATAAATGATGTTTATTCTGTATACTGCGGTCCATTGACTCATGATGTCATTTCTAAATCCCATTTAGAGCCGAACTGATTAAAATACACTCAGGAAATATAGCAATGATGTCATCCGAAAAATGGTCACGAAGTTGGTCCTCTTGGACGAATACGATCCGATAAAATGGAATTTATTTTTTGAATTTCGAAATTTAAATTGTAACTTAAACCTGGCGCATTTTAAGCGGCATTTCATAAAACTGTTCTTTTTTCAAATTTTGTGTGTGCGGACTTTGTTACTATTATCCTGAAAACTTTTTTTTTCGAATATGGACCAAAAATTTAAGTACATAAGTAAATTTCTGCCAAACCCTTCAAGGTTTACAGACCTGATGTAAAAATAGGTGTAATCAAAGCTGTTTTGACTCTTCATTAATAATAATAAAAACGTTATATTTCAGAAGATTTAGATATCATATTACATTCCCGCGTATTAATTTCGACTTCATACGTCAAAGCTTTTTCTATGGTAGCATCGCTTTGTACTATGATCATTCTAGAAAATTCTACCTACCTTGCTACATGAGGGTTATAAATAATTAATTAGATTATAAAACTATCATTAGAAACAAAAATTTTAAATGTTGTTTCTTTTTCATCAGCATTTTCCTGCCCTTGGCCCACTCTATTTGTGGTCGGTGCAACACGATTTCCTCTTCCATTCTCCCCTATCAGACGAAAAGGTTTTATTTCTCCTTTATATCATTCCTTACACAATACATCCATCTTTTCTTTGGCCTTCCTCTCCTTCTCCATTCATCATCATTCAGATCCATCACTCTTTTAGTCACATGTGCTTTTATCCCTACTCATTATACGTCCATACCAAGACTCAAATGTTGTTTGTCTTTACAGGTTAGCAATTTGTACTTAAGTGCAGAATAAGTTGAGATTGAAAAAATTAATCCTAATCCTTACTTAATATTTTAAAAGCGAAAGCGAGTTTGTTTGGTTGTTACGTCTTCACGCTAAAATGGCTAAGCCGATTTTGATGAATTTTGGTACAGAGATAGTTGCAACCCTGAAGACGGACATAGGTAAAAAAAAGTGAGAAAAGGGGAAAGAAAGATATTTTTTTTCGATCATAACGCGGTATAAAGTAAGCGATAGCCCAAAGTAACTTCGCCACGCGTACGAAGTCGCGGGCATAAGCTTGTTTGTCATAATTATGTTTTTCAAGCAATACATTTCTCTTTAAAGAGCAACGAATTTAGTTCTTTGTTAAAATACACTGTAGTAAACAATGTATTACTTACATGTGTAGAAAAACAGATCTTAAAAAAATAATTGTTTTCGCATTTCTAATTTTCGCGTATTTGAAAATAGCTAAGCCTTCAAACTCTTAGCTTAAGTATTTTGAAACTATTTCTTAAACATTGTTTCAAAATTATGTTTTGTCAACTTTAAATTGCCAACATTAAATTATACTTTCAAAATAAGCACTTAAGAACGTTATTCCAAAACATTGTTAACGAAAAACAAAGCCTCTTATTCAAGGCCACTCGGTCACTTTCAATTTCAATGTAGCTTTATCATTAGCATAACCTTTTCTTATGATGGATCGAGGACAAGGAGGCAAAAAAAATTAAACAACTTTTTTGCATTCCATTGCTGTTTTGCCTCGCGTCCTTTCGCTCTCTCTTGAAGCAAAAAGTGCAATGGATGGTGTTTTGTGGTCTTTTTTCGTGATGGGTAGGTTGGAGGATGCAGGTAAGGGCCAATTCTCGTTGTTTGCTTCTGAAACCGGCTGGTAATGTCAAAGGAGTCACATTGGCAGGTCCTTGGTGCGTCTGGGAAATGAACGTCCCACAAAAAGTTTCGTTTTTTAAGTTAACAATGGGTGGGGTTCCCAAGTCTTTAGCATGTTTGAGGATAGGCGCTGGGATGGCGCTTATGGATTTCAAAATTTCCGAAAAATATTCTAAGGTATCTATTGTATCGAAATAGATTTATTTAATGCTCTATTGAGATGATTAAAAAACTTAGAATATTGTAAAATAAGGAGGGGTATTGTATCTACTCAATATTTGCGTACCCAAAGGGTAGAGTAGGTAGGAGATGAGATGAGGGAAAAAGGAGTGTAAGATGCCGTGACGTCTGATAGGGGAGAATGGACGAAGAAAACGTGTTGCGCCGACCCCAAATGGATTGGGACAAGGGCAGGAAAATGATGTACCCAAAGGTTAAAATGGGACCCTGTTACTAAGACTCCGTTGTCCGTTTGTCTTCCCGTCTATCACCAGGGTGAATCTCATGAACCGTGATAGTTAGATTTATAATTTTCACAGATAATACTAAAAAACAGAATAAAATAAATATTGAAGGCCCTGCCAGCTGCAACAAGCATGATTCTTGATAGATATACGGAATCCTGCGTGCGCGACTCCAAACTCGTTTTTCGACGGTTTTTTGATATACCACATACTGTCTATACCGTAAAAAGATTGAAAGAAAGAATGAAAAAATATTTATTTGTCGCAAATTACGACGAGCACACAAAATAACAATAACATAAACATTACACATGCAAAGTATCACAAATACATATTTGGGACAAAATTAAAATAGGTTGCACGTCGGGACTGCGACCGGTAGGTCACCACTCAGCATGATGCTGTGCTATGGGAGCCTACTGCAAAGCACTGGTTTTTGGTCAACCCGTAAAGTAAAACGTAGATACGTATGACATAATTAAAAAGCAAAATGACACACTCCGCGCTCTCAATTAGCAAATAAAAGCCTTAAATATCTCAAACAAGTTAACCAGGTTAAAAAAGTAAAGCGTTACCTAAGTCCGGTAAACATGTAACATATGGTGACCCTATTTATAAAAACGGGCCATGTAACACGCACACCGAGGGATCCGTACAATCTTGTGACATAAACGGCAATTTCTTTTGACTGCTTAGACTTACGCCCGGTTCCAATAAACAGAAAACGATTCGTTTTGCTTACGGATGGTAGTATTTTGACATAAGTTCTATGAGACGTATGTCAAAATACAACTGTCCGTAAGCAAAACGAATCGTTTTTGTTTATTGGAACGCCCGGATAGAGGGTTGATTTTTTATAGCTTCAAGGGACCGTAGATTTGAGTATGTGGTTTTAATTTCAACTCAATACCTCCTTTTCGAGATGAAGGGTCTTGACAAACAACCTATACAAAACCAGTTTATGCTGCTCTCTCAACAACGGATCGTACACCATAAATTTCAAGTACAATGAGAGATCCGCATAAACTGGTTTTGTATAGGTTGATCTGTCGCTGTGTCTGGACGTTTGTGGCTCTTTCGCGCAAAAACTACTAAAAGTATTGTAATGTGGCACACACATATTCTATGAACCTAGTAGAAATATTTAATTCCAATCGCAGTAGAACGATTCCGTGGAACAAATTCAAATTAACCTTTACGTGAGCAACACCGCTTGCATGAGCTAGTATTTTATTTATATTTGTATAAAGTACCTACCAGTAGGATAAATAATTGATTGCCTTTCAAAATTTGCGATGTGAATGTGCAATAACGGTTGACCACTAAAGGTCAATTCAATAAACTGAATTGAATGAATGAATAAAGGAAATTCCAATTTTATTGCAAGATCATGATGTCAGGCAGCTTACGTATAAAAGATAAACTTTTTTTTAAATTGTACTTCTTTTATGATGTCAAAAAAAATGAGCGAGGCCATTAAAGGGCTCCTTCCTCACTTTACAAAGAAGATTGGGAGGGGATAGTCGAATACCTGGCGAAATATGATAATTCGATAGTATTTTTTAAGTCCTATATCAAATTCTGACATCAAACTTACTCTGAATTCTTGATGGAAAACCCTAATAACATTGCTTGGGTTTGGCTTAAGATAGCACCCAGATCAGCGCGACCACTAAAGAAAGAAAGAAAGAAAGAAAAAACATTTATTTGGCCCATGCCACAAGTGCACACAAAATGAGATAAACTTAAAACTAAACAATAATAACAAAAACGTAATTGTGTGTCTCACGGCTGCACTAAATCAACAAGTCATTTATAAACAAGCTTTAAATAGTTATTTCAAACCTAAAGATATATCAGCATCAACCATCGCTCCGAGCAAAAATATTTCTATATTTAAACAAAAATAATGCGAAAGAAATTAACAGTTTATTTTTATTTTTGCAGATAATCGAACGCACGTCTTAAATGCCGCCCTCGACCAGGGTCTGTTGCAGAGACGTCGAATAAACGAGGTAAATATAAATAAAATACAAGTCTATGGTTTAAGTTTATGGTCGTTTTTTTTTCCGAACGCCAGGATCACCTAAATTAATGCCTAAATAGAAGCGCTCTGTTGAACTTCTAACAGGAGGTTTAAGCTTGGGTTTAATGTGAGGAAAATAAGACTTTAATGACTGTGCCTGTATAAAAATAGTAACGCTAAAATAGTGTGTCATGGTTATTTTCTTTGAATTATATTGTTAGGAGGGCGCTGTTGGTAAACGCGTCCATGCAAATGAAAAAACAAGATGGACCTTTTAGCTCCGACTTTGGCCACGCTCAAAAAAGTGCAATTTCCTACTCAAATTATTACAGAAAGTGGTACAGAAAAAGCGACATTGAAAAGAAGAAAAGGCTTTTTTATTTAAAAAAAATATATATAAAGAAGTAGACATCATGATCTCGTATATCAATAAAAGTAACCATTAATTTCTTTATGTTTAAAGTCTGTATTCACTTATTTTATTTCACACTTTTCTTTATTTTGATTTTATCTGAATTTAAAAATATTGCGTTTTAAAAACCTAACTCTATTCTTTTATAGAGATAGCAAATATTGCATAAATCGTAAAATAAACATAAAAATCTAAATGTAATATTAATAAATATTTTACTGATAAACATATTTTTGCTTCTCTATTGCGACCAATAAAACCGCGGGGTATCTCAGCGAAGATTGTCATCGCAATGCACTTTATAAAACAAATTTATTATATTCTGAAGACACATTCAAATATAACCTTTATTTTAATGACTCTAAAGTTTAATTCACCCCCAAAGATAACCTTGTTAATAAGCAAATAAAACGAATTCATGTGGACCAGAGACAATATAGAATAAGCGGCCATGTTGCTTGTCTATGGATAGAAATTTATGGCGCGACTGCAGCTGTAATTTCGTAATCTTTATATTTTTCCGATTGTCATTTTTGCTATTTTTACGATTGGGATGCAAGATATTATTATCAATGGAACTCTTTTATACGTTAGAATTGTTATGTGCTACAGCAAAAATATAGTGGACAGTCTGTGGAAAAGATTCAATAGTAGTTTGGTTATCGGCTGCCGGCAGAGCATAACCTTCCTTCCTTTCTTCCTTCCGAAGCCTCAGAGGCTTCGGTACCTATCTAAAATAATTCCGTTTCAGCACCCAACATGTTCCCTATACTTACTCCTTAGAGTTAAACAAAAGAAATATTTTGCTCATAAAAACATTTAAAGTTAAAATATTTTCATTCCTTTTTCAAACGCGTGAAGAAATGCAATCGCAGTCCCTAGCATTCTTTTAATATTTCCATAGACTAGTGTCCTTTTAAAACATTTTTTTCTGCAAACGTCGGAGCGTGCCGGATCGCGGGTAAAAACTACTTAAATAATAACATGCAATTCTCAGCGCGCGCGAAGTCAGTTTTTGTCCATCTCTAGATTTAATAGTGCAAAAATTGAAAGTATTTTATAATAATGTAAAAATATTTAAGTCATGTGGCAAAACACGCTTATATTTTATTTTAAACGTGTGTTGAAGAAATGCGGTCTCTGCGGTTTGGTGTTTGATCGTGGTACCTAGTCTGAAAGAGTTTTTATTTTAAAGGGTTATCAAAAGCGAGGTTGTAGGTAAGGACTGAAAATTCTTTTGTAAATAACAACTAAGTACTGGATTGGATGTAGCAGCCAGTTTTTGTAGATTTCGTTAGTTTTATTGAATTTTTGTCATTAAATATGGGGAAAGGCCATATATTTGTAGGGTTTATACTTCAAAAGGAAAAAAAATCTAAACCCTTATTGGGACCACTTTTTTTTTAGAACGTTGCTCCTCACTAGGAATTTCACCTATATCTTGGGTGCGTTAACAAACATTTAAAGACACATACACAAACAGCCAGACCCGAAACAACTATCTGCAGGTCATAAAAATATTTCCGTTTCTGTAATGTTTCGTGCGGGAATCGAAACCGCGACATGCAGCGCAGCAGTCAATCGCTCAGCCACTGCGCCAACCGTGCCGTCAAAACTTAATTGCCCGTCAGTGTCTCTGTCTGCCAAGACCCTTTATTTCGAAAATGCGGTGAGATATCAAGTTAAAATCTACACTAATATTATAAAGCTGAAGAGTTTGTTTGTTTGTTTGAACGCGCTAATCTCAGGGACTACTGGTTGGAATTGGAAAATTCTTTCTTCTTGAGGAAGGCTATAGGCTATATAACATCATGCTACGACCAACAGCTGCTGAGCAGCGTGGGTGAAACCGCGTGGAACAGCTAGTTAAAACTATACACTTAAATCTATATTACCTTTGTGCTGTGAAAAAATCAACCCTCATAATCGACGCAGTCAAAAGATATAGCTGTTTATGTCGCAATTTTGTACGAAACTCCCGATACGAGAATCAGGCTCACTCCTGGCCGGGTTTTTGCACAAAATATGTTGTACAATCTGGAAATCATAAACTTTTATAACTAAACTTATTTATACAAGTTTATTTCATTCTTAAACCCATAAAATGCACTTCATAGCTAAATTATAAACTTTATAATGTCAACGACCTAAAAGGCGATATGTCACCGAACCATATTCAAATTAAGAATTGAGAAATAACGTTTTAACCAAAACTAGAACCCCGTAGGCGGTCAGCATTTACATATAAATTGGAATTACATTTTTATTTCTTAAGAGGTGTTAATAACCGAACTTACTTGTTAATTGTCATGATGGAGAAGACCGGATAAGTTTGTTCTGTGAGAAGGATAATAGTGCAAGAAATAACGTGTCTGATGAGGTGAGGAGTAAAGAGAAGTATGAAAGAAGAAAGGCTGCGGCGACCTTCAATTAACCTCTAGAGCCCCAGCATTTAAAATTCTGTATTTGTAGTAAAGATAAGTCTTAAAATCGTTTCTGAACGAATGTTAAGAGCCCGCCCGGCGGTGCTTAGCGGAAAGTTGACGTAAAAAATGGCGGTGCTTGAGAGGTTAATTAGGGATAAGGGCAAAAGAGTGAAGATTTTAGAAAATTAAACCAGTTAAAAAAATACAACAACACACAGGGAAACGTAGCATCAAACAATGCAATAACAATGTTTTTATCGCTCATTCAAATTAAATTGAAATTTACACTCAACCGCAAAACTAAATTTGTTTTTTATTATAATGGAAAAGTCTCATACCTCAAAAACCTTAATATGAAACCTTGTTTAAACCAATTTTCGATAAAGGTTTTTACGTACTACAAATCTATTTTTTTTTTCAGAATTTTCCTGCTCTTTCGGTTAGAAAATATTTTTATTTTCGAGGCGCAAATATCTCATCATCCATTTATTCGAGAAAAAAAGTACATAAAAAATCTCGATATCATTTTTAAGACCTATCGATACACACCTACACAGTTATATAGGAGATATATTTTTTCAACCCATAAATGGTACCATCCCTATTTGTTTTACGCACCATATTTGCATTACGGTTCGTAGAAGGCATCTACTCTCCAAATTTCAACTATATGGTGACTATAATCTCAAAATAAATAGCTATGACAAACGGAAAAACGAACAGGCCAAAACTATAAGGGTACCGTGTGTTCTATACCTACCTAAAGGTTCTCGCCGAATGTTTACGCTAAACCTATGCGTAAAGACCTTACAAGAAAAAACCAAGGCAATAATGGCAATAGTCTATCTATAAACCCTACATATTAATAACGAATACTTTACAAGCCAAAGTTATAGTTATTATCTTTTCAACTTGCATCAGTCTCAAAGATTGTTCTTAATCCAAGCCTACTATTTGCTCCACTTAAACTACACTATTAAAAAAAGTTTGCATAAAGATCGCAGAACATAGCGACAGGTCTAATCGCCTGTTACAAAAAAACGCATGTACAGCAGTAATTACAGTTACTTCACACTTGCACGTCGCAGTTGATTATAAAATTACATTTTATTGTTAAGACAATGTGTGGGTTTGAACAGAAGGTTCATTTTGTTCAATGAAGTTTGGCGTTCTCTCTTTGGCCATTAATACAAAACATGGTAAGTAAGAATAAATACTAAAAAATGTTAATATGCTGTTAAAAGGTGTGCTACAAAATGCTCACTAATATTAAAAAAGCGAAAGTGAGTTTGTTTGTTACGTCTTCACGCCTAAATGGCTGAATCGATTTCGATGAATTTTAGTACAGAGATACTTAGGACCCCGGAGACGGACATAGGCTAAACGTGAGAAATAAGGGAGAAATAGGGAAGAAAAAGGAAAGCTTAGCTTTGCTATCACAATAAATAAGGCGCAGGGGCAAAAACTACTGGTAGCAGGTACCTGCTAATCAGGAAAGGGGAACTGTATTACCCCGAATTAGACGCGAGCGAAGCCGCGGGCAAAAGCTAGCATAGAAATAAAATAAGTCACTTTGATTGATTAATCGTTTTGTGAAATGCTAATGTGAATCCTGTGCAATCGTTGCAAAAATATGACACAACGATTGCACTTGTGTATGCCCTTAAAATTCTATAAGTAGACCTTGCGATCTGCTCTGCGTTCTTCTAAATAATTTCTATTTCAATCGAGAAAATAGTGGTAATTTACCCTTGACCTTACTTATGTAGCTTTTTGAACATTTAACGATGTTGTTTGTGATCTATCTACGGCATTTCAATGTTCACATTAGTTAGTCTAGTCGTATATAATTGAGGGTCATGTTGGTCCCGTTGGTGATGGTTCTCAGTAGATCAATTCATACAACCTGTATCATCAAATACAAATTGTTACCTACCAGCTTTCTCCCTTTTCCGAAACTACAATGGGACGAATCTATACTAATCTATACTAATATTATAAAGCTGAAGAGTTTGTTTGTTTGTTTGAACGCGCTAATCTCAGGGACTACTGGTTGGAATTGGAAAATTCTTTTAGTGTTGGATAGTCCATTTCTTGAGGAAGGCTATAGGCTATATAACATCGCGCTACGACCAACAGGAGCTGAGCAGCGCGGGGAAACAGCTAGTATGTAATATGAGTTGTTAAGTTGAACAAAAGTTTCCAATAAGCTTGGCTCACAATCTTTCGATTAAAATACGGCGACGACACGGTTGGCGCAGTGGCTATGCGTTTGACTGCTGAGTTACGTGTCGCGGGTTCGACTCCCGCAAGTGACAAGTATTTGTATAACCTACAGGTAATTGTTCCCGGCTTGTAGTAAATGTGAGTTTAAATGTTTGTGACTGCACCTACAAAACAGCAGAAATTTCTAGAATGGGGCACGTTTTTGTTTAAAAAAATATATTTTTCTTTATTAAAATTTCAAAACCAATGTGACATCACTAGTTCATAGAGCTGCACGGTCCTTTTTCATAATTGGAATTCAGAACTGACGCCGCCATCTTGTTTTATCATCATCGGCTTCTCTATAAGTAATTCTTCTTAGCCTTCTGCCAATTCTCCCGCCAATATTGAGTCCCCGAACAGTCCGTGACTGCCCGAAGCTATAATTATCGCTGCACATATATTATTATTTTTTTAGTATTCACCGTCAAATACTAACTATGAGCGGTGTTATCTTATAAGTATTACATGTGTTATTAGTGTATCGCCTGTTATTACCTTCGTGTGACACTTGTCGTTAAGGCTCATTATCGTGATTTAAGGGCCGGCACGCAAAAGCGACATGATTGGTATAAAGGCCAATGATTGGTGGTGGTGATTTCTGAAATGAGATGAGGAAAATCTTGTTTGACAGTTATTTAAAAACATTTTTAGTACTTTAAACGAAAAAACGAAACCCTTATTGAATCACTTTGTTGCCCGTCCGTCTGTTTGTCTGTCTGTCCTGCCCAAACTCGGTAATGCGTGCTGGTATTGAGTTGAAATTAAAACCATACTCTCATCTACTCAAGTCATTTTAGTTTTTTAGGTGGGAAATCATCAAATAACTTCCCCCGCTCTGAGTGGAGCGGGGAAAGGGGGCTGGGGGGCGGGAGTGTCAGACTTTTCCTGGCTAAAACCCACTCATATTCCTTCTTTTGCCCTTTACGTTCCGAGGTCGCGGTTACATCTCTTTCGAAGAACCCGCAACCCCGGATATACTCAAGTCTGTACCTTTGTGCTGTGAAACTCAACTAAGTGTCGCAAGTTTGTACGAAACCCTCGGTGCGCAAGTCTGACAGCTTCTTGGTCGTTTTTTTTTGTATTTTAGGTTTAACGTTTTTTTTACAAATTCATCTAACTTTTGCAAAATCGCCATTTCATCCGTAGTTTTTCGTGGCCCCATCTTGCTATGTCAAGACTCAGAATAGATCATCAATCATGTATTTTACAAGCCAAAACTAAATTGAAGCCATAAAAAAATGAATAACATTAACAACAGCATGTCTATGTAGATATTAATATTACGACTAATACACTAAAACTCGTTTGCATTTAGCTGCAGCTTCAATAACTTGGTTAACATGTAGATATATACATACTCTTTTGTTGATTTTCACAACAATACGCGAAATCAAACATTGTGCAATAAGCTTGAAAGCTCAGTCATCTGTTTGTCTATGAATTCGATTTTTAAATTGAAGATGAGATTTGTTTCTGAGAAACAGTACTTGATCAAATATATCTTCTAATATATAAAATTCTCGTGTCACAGTTTTCGTTCCCATACTCCTCTGAAACGGCTGGACCGATTTAAACGAAATTTTGTGTACATATCGGGTAGGTCTGAGAATCGGCCAACATCTATTTTTCAAACCCCTAAGTGGGCAGCGGATGAAACCGCGGGGCACAGCTAGTTTTATATAAAATTTGACTGGAAGAAAAAAACGTGTTACGTCGAAATAAAATGAAATAGAATGAAGGAATAGAGACCCCGAATAGAATGGGACAAGGGCAGGAAAATAATGATGATAAAGTTTGACTTGAAACAAAATATTTAGTTAGGTAAAACCAAAACTTCTTGGAAAAACGATTAAATGATAGTATCTCTTATCTGTGAACTCATATATTCTAAAACGATAACTGAAGACATATTTTCGGGATCACATAAGACTATGTTCCGAGACATATTAATCAACTATGGCATGCCATGGTATTTATTAGCTAGGATAGGTATATATTTTGCAAGCTATATTTTCATCCAGAGTACAATTTTTATCATTAATGATACCCACTTTTATTTAGGAGCTCGTTTTGACCTATAAGGTCAAGCCGTTGCCTAGGTTAGTCATAGGGGACTACCCGTTACGATGCCTTGGCTCGGAAAGCACGTTAAGATGTTGGATCTGCTACCCTACTATGACCTCTTAAAGCTATTCTTATTCTAGCCCCTCTGGCTGTCATTTATAGATCTTTGACAGTCGTTACAGATAGTCAGTGTCCTCAACGTCTCTTAAGCAGTATCACCAAGGAGTATCGTATACCGTGTCGACGACGCGTTTGTATTCCACGCGCGCCTCAAAGAGATGTCAGTAAAGCAGAAGGGCCTGTTAGGGTCACTGCCTGCCGGGGTTGAGGGTTGTTCATAAGAGATACCGCGGCCCTGAAACATAAAGGGCAAAATAAGAAACAGGTATTAATTGGTATAACTTTGATACTCACATTGATTCCACTCGCTACATTCAGTTAGACTGGACGCCGACCCTA
This sequence comes from Ochropleura leucogaster, assembly GCA_958449745.1. Lineage (NCBI taxonomy): Eukaryota > Metazoa > Arthropoda > Insecta > Lepidoptera > Noctuidae > Ochropleura > Ochropleura leucogaster. The sequence goes on from OY288203.1 coordinate 2,228,701, forward strand.
AAATAGTTGGAAAAGAGCTAGACAGATGAAGTTTTACTGTACTTTTACCCCTCTAAAGACCAACCTTTTGACACACTAACCAACCACCAACCAAACACACTCATGACATAACGCCAACTCACAAGGTGCGGCGTTGCCTCACCAGCTAGTTCCGCTAACATATTTACATAACACAGCTTGCGATCAAGATGGCCAACAAATTAGCATGCATACTGGTTTTTTACGTCTTGGCCACGACCTACACGATCGACAGACACGCGTCCTGCAAGAAAACAAATGAAGAATCTGAAATTCCCTTAACGCAGTTGTGTTATATAGCCCAAATTTAGTCAAGTCGCGAGTTAATAGGCTTCATTTGGGCTAGCTCGTTTCATCGTTGATCCCATCCCTTTACAAAATTGTGGTTAGGAATAGGTTCACCTAAAAAAAAAAAATGATCTGATCCGTCTTGTCTTTTGCTGTAATCTCCCAGCGGCGTTTTAAAGTGAGACTCTCAGAGGCAGTCGCTTAATTATTCAGTTTAAATTATCCTAACTGGAGGCATTACCTTCAAGGTACAGGAGAGACACGTTAAGCAGCTTACAAACTTCTTAGTTGACCTGCGAGATGCCAACTAATAAAAAAATATACCATATTGTCACTGGCTGGTTCGAAGGAAGATATTCTCGTATACAATATTGTCACTGGCTTGCGGTCCGAAGGATATTCTCGTTACATAAACAAGTGACAAGCGCGCGTGTTGCATTGACCGTGGTTGTGAACGAGTTCTTTTTTTCACATTTCCATACTAGATGAGTGTGTAGGGTGAGACACGTTTATAATTATTAGAACTGGATTGAGTGTGACTGCTTTAATGAGGGTAAAAAGTGGTTCTGCTGTGGATGGAAAAGGATTGAGAGGAAGATGAATATTCAAGAAACACTTTTTTTTGTATGAATTAATATTTGATACGAAAGTAAGTGTAGTTTATTGTCAAACTACATTTGTCGAATTATAGTCATCAATTTCGTCTCGCCATCTCCTAGGTAGTCTCCTAATTTGAATTGTTATACAGACATTAGATGAAAAGATATGTTTAAAGCTTAATAGTAATACATCCAATCACCACACATTTCGTGAGTTCTATACGACTATTACATCCTTACTAATATTATAAAAGCGTAAGAGAGTTTGTTTGTTACCTTCACGTTTTAATAGCTAAACCGATTTTAATGAATTTTAGGTACAGAGATAGTTGGGAACCGGGAGACGGATATAAGCAATTTTTTTTAAAGGGGGATGTGAGGGTAAAAAAAAAAGAAAAGGGAAAACTTAGCGTTACTATTACAAATCAATAAGGCTCAAGGGCAAACATTGCAGGTAGCAGGTACCTGCAAATCAGGAAAGGGGAACTGTGTTACCCAGAATTTAACGCAAGCGAAGCCGCGGGCAAAAGCTAGTTCAAAATAAAGCCTTAAAGGCTTTAAGTCATGATCAGAAATCGAGGTAACGTTCCAGATAGAAGAGGAATGGTACATTTTACTAATGTCACCCGCAGCATGCTACAGCGAAAACAGTCAAACTTCTATCCAAATGAAATCTATGGAAATACAAATTATACACAAATTCTTGCATACCAAACACATTTCAAGCCAATCAGCCAGTTTTTTTTACCATAGTTTTTCCAAGTGAGAAATAAAGACTAAAAGCCGTGAATACTCTGTAGCTAAAAGTATTTTTTTCTGTTATCTATCGACGTCGTAAAGCCGTATCTAGCGGTTCGCGGTGCCCAAACAATTAGCGAGCCGGCCAGAGTTTGTTGCACCTATTATCTTTTAGTGGCTAGTTTTAGGGTTCTGCGGAAAATGAGAGCCGAGCAACCTGAATTATATGGAATACGCGCAAGAGTGTATTTTTTAAAAGGAGTTTCGTGCTGGAGATCTTCATAGGAAATGATCAACTCGAACCTTACACCTTTTTTCGACGTTTTACAATGTAAGCCTACGTGAAATATAAATATTTTGATACCTTTTATAAAATATATATTTTTTAAAGTCAAATATTAAAACGTTCATTTGGAACCTGGAAATAATTTGAAGTTAAGCAGAATATTGTATAGTGTATAAAGATTTGTATTGCACACAATGCAATATTCTTGTATTTTTTTTAATATCAACATTTTCAATTTGTGTTTTCAAGCATTGTAGCAAAAAAAACCTTCAAAGAATACCCTGGTATTTGTTGTAACACAGTCATACATTCGCTTTGACTAACCCCAAAGATCTCCAAGTTGAACCCGATACGCATAGCAAGATAAACTTGTAATAAACCGTGATTCACGTGCCATAGTAGATACACGTGAACAGTGAATCAGTGTTACTACTTACTATCTTATATACCTCTCGTAACATGACGAAGATGACTCAAAAAGCAAGAGCCTATTGCGTAAGAAAAAAAAATCCTGACTAGTTCTCCTGATTGGCCGGAAAAGATAAAACACGATGACATTTGGTGGTTGGTATGGGGGAATTCTTTACCCAGCAGTGGGACAGAGCAGAATAAAAAAATTGTAAGGAACCCTGACTACTCCAAAAAAAAATCACACTTCACAATTTTTTATCTGAACCGGTCAGAATCAATATTTGCCTTCGATCCGTTGACTCTACAATTTCGTATGAACGGAAGTATAAAAAAACCGGTAAAAAACTGTAATTTTCTATGTTCACACGGAATCACACGCGAGTTTGTACGTGTACAAATGTTGTGCGCTTGCGCAAGACGCTCGTTGATGTCTTTTGTATGGAAGATTTGTTTGACCGAAATGTTTTTGGTAAATTTTAATGTTTGAGATTATTTTCTTGGATATTTTTTTATTAATACTTTGTTTTGTTAAAATTATTTAGACTGTAATGTTTTTCTAGATTTTGTGTCCAAGGTCGAAGTTTTAGATTATAAAAAAGTGAGAGATATCTTTTATTCTCAGTTCATTTTCGATTGTGATTCTATCTAACCCCATTTTTTACTAGTTGTTTTATATAATTGTCTAGCTTATATATTTCTGTTATGTGCTATTACAAGTATTTTCATTACATAGCCATTAATAAATGCTGTTATTACCTAGAGCCAGGTGGCTAGAACCTTCGCCTGCAAGTCTAGATGTTATTATGATAACCTCAGTGTAATTGAAAGTGGAGATTTTTTGTCTAGATATTGAATATTATTGTTTAATGAGGATTTTATGCTGTTTATACTACAATAGCGAAGGATGACTTAAATAGGCTGTGATCCAGGTGGTCCCTGAGGCTAATATCCTGAAAATATCAGTTGGAATAAGAAGGACTAGCGGACCCGACAGACGTTGCCTCTTTTACAGCAAATCTCTTGTGATATACCGACAGCAGCGCCATCTACCGGGTCCTACTGTATTTGAAAATATTTGGTATTTGGTACAGCGATTTAGGAGTTAGGTGACAAACACGCGTAGAGAAGTATTATATGAATTAAGATAAGCTACCACTTTTATAATATGTGTAGGTTGTGGACAGGGTTTACATGTACAGGCGCCTGCACATCAAGCTATTACAATCTGTCAGATTTCTTTGATAGATTTTCGACTTTATTTCTAAAGTATTAGGTTCAAGGTTCATTGGGAAAAATTGACAGTTTCGGGTAGCTTGACCTGCTGTCGTCTGTACTCACACAAACACAACACAAACACAACACAGGCACAAATTCAGATTAGTTCGGATCTTGAGAAAACTCGATATGTATTCATTCCCCAACTACAGCGAGATATATTTGAAGAAGAAAGAAGGAAAGTATTTATTTGGTATCAAAAAACCTAAAAAAAACAGTTAAAAAACAACCACTAAAGAAAGAAAAAAAACGAGACACTAAAAATGTATCATATATGACGCTAAAAATCCTTATTCTGACTTCCTTACTAATATTATAAAAGCGAAAGTGATATTGTTTGTTACCTCTTCACGCATTAATGACTACACCGATTTTGATGAATTTTGGTACAGAGATAGTTGGGAACCAGGAGACGGACAAAGGGTAATTTATTTTTTTAAAAAAGTGGGATGTGAGGGAGAAAGAGGGAAGAAAAGGGAAAACTTAGCGTTGCTATTACAAATCAATAAGGCGCAAGGGGAACTGTGTTACCCCGAATTTAAAAAGCTAGTTCTAAATAAAATCCCAAAGTTAAATTGTTAGTTTAATAATAACTAATTATACAGTCCCACTCAAACAAAAGACTAGCCGTCATGTCGAAATCAAAGCGCAATCAATACGCTATGACTCTGTGGAAGCCACCCACGCTGCGTCTGCGCACTTGACGCGAAGGTTGTTATAACAAGGCCGCGCATCGCACCCATATGTTGGCTGTAGTATAGTATGGAACCTTTTGTCAACTTACTTGAAGTAGCGGTAGCGTTTTTGCTGAAAATGAAGCTAAACCAAAGAGCAGAAAAATACGTAGAACACTATTTGAAAGGTATAAGAGGGTTTTGCTAATTAACAATATGCCACAGACAATATTATGTCAAGAGTAGACTCTCAACCAAGGTGTCGCCTCAATCAGACATGGAGGGATAGTACAGGCTAAAATTTGAAACTGGAAAATCCGAAGGCCGTAGTGAAACCATCACGTTTTTGGGAGAGTATCAGAGTAGAACAAACGGCAGAAAAAACTTCTAAGTGCTCACGTAACTTCTTCTTCTTCTTCTTTTTAGCCTTTTTCGACCATTTTGGTGTAGGCCTCCTTCAACTTCCTCCATTGCTCTCTGTGGGGCGCTCTTTGTGCCCAGTTCGAACCAGCGACTTTCCTCACGTCATCTTTCCAGCGCATTTGTGGTCGTCCTGGAGGGGGCCAACGCAACTGCTAGCAGAAGATATAAATAGAAACAATGGAATATATTTATAAATCAAAAACTCGATGTTTTTAATTGTATTTCAATTAAGTTTACCCCGTTCAAATAATTGAAGAAGTTTTTTTGTTGTGATTTTTTTTCTAAAATTTCAAACTTTAAATGGCTCTCCTGTAAAGTTGCAAAAATGTCGCTTAAACCAAATAGCCTTTCACCCCTCGATGTCATAATCTAATTAAATAACCCGCCCCTGACCATTCCCGGCGCAAAAGTGCCCATAACACTTGCCGCATTCCCGCGTTGGATGGCAATGGACAACCTTTGCGCCAGAAACCGGCTGGAGCGGGAGTCACCACTGACAATGTTTAGCCTGTGCAATGGAATTGTATTAAGCAGGATAAGAGGCGACAGTTTTAGCAATCTTGAAACCGCCTACTAAGTACTAACATAAGAAATTAGAAGGTTACAACAAGGTCACGCACATGTCTTGCGCACGAGTTGATTACAATGTTATCAAAGCATTATTGGATTGCAATTAATTTATAGCGTTGTCATTATTTTGTAATTACAAAAGCTCTTTGTATGTGTTGATTATAAGTTGTCTTATGTCATAAAATATTATTGGTTGGTTATTTCATGGTAATTAATTTGTGGTTGGTTTTTGGTCAAGTCATTTTCTTTTTTTAATCTTTGTTCTTTATATCCATTACGTCTAAGCTACCTGGACTGAATAAACCAATATTTAATACGATTACCGCCTGCTGTTATTAGTCTATACCTAACAACAGTGTTACGCACATGAACACATGAATTCTGTGGGAAGTCTTTTTTCCTAAGAGTCATAGCGTAAAGTATTCTACATATAAACCTTCCTCTTGAATCACTCTACCTACTAAAAAACCCGCATCAACATCCGTTGCGTAGTTTTAAAGATTTAAGCATACATACAACATAGCAACAGACAGCGACAGCGACTTTGTTTTATACTAAGTAGTGATAACACACCAAATACAGGTGGACTATAAATGATGTTTATTTTGCAAGTTGGTTTTCACAAACACTTTAACACGTCTTTTTAAAACTAGATGAGACCGGTGTTTCGTACCCGACTACTATGAGAAGAAACAGTCGAAACAAACTCAGAGGTCATAGTCTTTTTTTAAAGTCCAGACAAAAAAACTTTGTCAACTTACATAATATGCTAGCTGTGCCCAGCGGTTTCACCCGCTGCTCACTTAGGGCTATGGAAAATAGATGTTAGCCGATTCTCAGACCTATATGCACCATATGTACACAAAATTTCGTTTAAATCGGTCCAGCCGTTTTGGAGGAGTATGGGAACGAAAACTGTGACACGAGAATTTTATATATTAGACTAGCTGTGTCCAGCGGTTTCACTCGCTGCCCACTTAGGGCTATGAAAAATAGATGTTGGCCGATTCTCAGACATACCCGATATGTACACAAAATTTCGTTGAAATCGGTCAAGCCGTTTCGGAGGAGTATGGGAACGAAAACTGTGACACGAGAATTTTACATATTAGAGATTATCACTACTACTACTACTACTTATACAGCAGTAGTACTAGAAGTAGTTTTAAAGTGATAATTGTAGTATTTGTAGTAACTAATACTATTATCACTTTCCCGTCAAGTCTGAGAATCGGCTACTATCTATATTTCACACCTCTAAACAAAGTGAACAGCGGGTGAAACCGCTGGGCACAGCTAGTATATATATAGAAAAAAGAATTTTCCTGCAGCTATGTCATCAGATCATCACCAATGATGTCATACATGAGCCAACTCGTCTTTAAATAACACTCCGAACATTATGAATTAATGATAGCTCATGCTAATCGTACGGACATTATTATTACCAAGGGTATTTCAATCGTATTATTCTCACAACATTGAATCTATTTTGTTTGTAAACTACTAAGTAAATTAAAAGATATATTTTTCTGTCTTTAAGATGGAATTATTGGTAAAATAAAAACGCTTCAAAATAACTCGTTGATTTATTATTGCCGATGAGGCAGGACCTCATTTTGGTTTCCATTTTTTTTATTTGGACTAAGTATTATATTTAAAAGCGTTACCTCACACTAGGAATTTCCCCTGTATCGTAAGTACGTTTACAAACATTTAAACTCACACACAAACTGTCAGACCCGAAACAACTATCTGTAGGTTATATTTGTTCCGTGCGGGGATCCAACCCGCGACACGCAGCGCAGCATTCGATCGTTCAGCCACTGCGCCAATCGTGCCGCTATTATTTGGTTATTCCATCACATTGTAATTTCTCTGTAGTAGTCTGTTCTTGTACTAGATATACGAATATACCTTAACTTCAATAATTGGGGACCACAGACCCAACGCAGGTTTATATTTCTCTTTGCCTATGAAAGAAAATGGCATCAGTTCTTTTTCGTGATAATGCTTACTAATATTATAAAAGCGAAAGTGAGTTTGTTTGTTACGTCTTTACGCCTAAATGGCTAAACCAATTTTAATGAATTTTGGTACAGAGATAGTTGGGACCTTGGAGACGGACAGAGGCTAACTATTTTTTTTAAGTGAGAAATGAGAGAGAACGAGGGAAGAAAAGGGAAAACTTAGTATTGTTATGACAATAAATAAGGCGCAATTTAACGCGAGCTAAGCCGCGGGCAAAAGCTAGTTTGATAAAACAATCAAACAGTAATTTTAAACCATTACTAGTGACCATACCAAGACTATAATTAAACCCCACATTAAAAATTTTTACATCTCAAATTCTCACTAGCGATTTTCTTAAAATAGTATTTAATATGTATTCAGACGTATTATTGTCTGACGTCACCAATGACTCAGTTTCCGGAGGATGTGTGTTTGTTTGCACGGTCCGTGGGTTCGAGTTTGACCTTGGTATTGTGGATTTTAATATTCATCTTTATTTAAGTTTGCCTTGTACAGGTTTTAGTTAACTATGTTTAGGAAAATATTGTCTAAGGAGGTTAAAATATCGCGCGGGTGAGTGGTTCATAGAATGTAGTAATCTATACTAATATTATAAAACTGAAGAGTTTGTTTGTTTGTTTGTTTGAACGCGCTAATCTTAGGGACTACTGGTTGGAATTGAAAAATTCTTTTAGTGTTGGATAGTCCATTTCTTGAGGAAGGCTATAGGCGCGTGGAACAGCTAGTCCTTACTAATGTTATAAAAGCGAATGTGAGTTTGTTCGTTTGTTTGTTACCTCTTCACGCTTTAATGGCTGAACCGATTTTGATGAATTTTGGTACAAAGATAGTTGGGAACCAGGCGAAGGACATAAGCTAAGGCTAGGCTTTTTAAATAAAAAGTGGGATATGAGGGAGAACGAGGGAAGAAAAGGGAAAACTTTGCGTTGCTATTACAAATCAATAAGTCACAAGGGCAAAAACTGCAGGTAGCAGGTACTGTGTTATACCTAATTTAAAGCAAGCGAAGCTGCGTGCAAAAGCTAATACTAAAATAGTTTAGCTACTACAGGTAGCATTACTTATTTATTGTTTTTTTCAGAAGCTCTTTTGAAAGTCTTGTCATCTTGATTTCAAGTCTATTTATGTTACTTATATGTTTTACCGAGAGCACTTCTTAATCTAATATATATAAAATTCTCGTGTCACAGTTTTCGTTCCCATACTCTTTCGAAACGGCTGGACCGATTTAAACGAAATTTTGTGTACATATCGGGTAGGTCTGAGAATCGGCCAACATCTATTTTTCATACCCCTAAATGAGCAGCGGGTGAAACCGCTGGGCACAGCTAGTATTAAATAATAATTCTCTGTGCTTTTTTTACCACAACCTTTATTTCTGCGGATGGGCAATCATCAAATAACTTACGAAGGAGTGTCAGACCTTTTTTGACTAAAACCCACCCATGTTCCTTCTTTTGCCCTTGATGTTTCGAAGGCCGCGGTAACTTCACCGAACAATTCGCGGCAGGCGGTGGCTCTGGTAAGCCCCTCTGCTTTGCTGACATCTTTTTGGCGCGCACGTAACACTAACGCGCCGCCGACACGGCCTGTCTTCACTAGACGGACGGACGGTAAGCTACATATTGCTCACCGGTCCTTAAGCCTGCAACTACGGTGACCGGGACGCCCAGAACGTGTCCCGCGGCGCGGCGGTTGGGTTAGTTTGAAGTTTATTACGTGCACCTCGCCCTGACCGTTAGGGTATAACAGGCATGATGTTATAATAAACAAACTGCAAAAAAGAGTCCTATGTGTTATACCAGGCTATAATCTACCTCTGTGCCAAATTTCATCAAGATCCGTTCAGCCGTTTTGACGTGAAAGAGTAACAAACATTCATACATCCATCTTCACAAACATTCGCAATAGTAAGAACATTGAGATTCACGATCAGAACTTTCCTCCCAATATTTTCCTAATCATTTTAATCACACGAAAAATGGTCCCCTGGTGAAAAAAACATCTTACCGTATAGATTTTCTTTTTAAATCAGGTTACAAGCCGTTTTCGAACGTATATTCTCAACTCAATGTTTTCGATATCTTCGTACACGTACACTCGCGTCCACAACGCACATCCTCGCTACTTGACATGCGAGACACAGATCACCTCGGTCATCCAAGTAAACAAGCAGCAATGAATTTGTGTATAGTGCATACAGAACAAAGTTTTTTTAGTGGTCTTCGGCTATATATATATAAAGAAAACGTTAAAGAAAACAAGACGTGACCAAAAAATCCTGTAGGTTGCATAGTAATGGAGCTTTTTGAAAAATACTTCGCCCTAAACAGGGTACAATTGAAGTCATGGGCATTATTTTAAACTATGTTTTTTTTTTCGGGTGGGAAATCATCCAATGACTTCCTCCGCTCTGGGCGGAGCGGGGGGGGGGGCATGTCAGACTTGTACTGACTTAAACCCACCCATGTTACTTCTATTGCCCTTTACGTTTCGGGGCCGCGGTATTACTTTCGAACAACCCGCAACCCCGGCAGGCGGAGGCTCTGGCAAGCCCCTCTGCTTTGCTCACATCTCTTTGAGGCGCGTGTGAAACACGCTCTACTCACAAAACTAAGTACATTAGGGCTATTATAACGCTAATCAAAAATATTACTGTTATTGCTACTTTTTTGCATTAAATAAAAAATCTGTAGACATCTTGAGATAGTCAGACTAATTAAATACTCCAATTGTTTATGGTGATTTTAGATAGATACAATGTTCTTTATTATGTACATTGTACACCATACAAATTACAAGAATAAGAGGATACAACTTATAAATAGGGTTACACAATGGGCGGTCTTATCGCTAAAAGCGATCTTTTCAAGACAACCTTTGGATGGATTGGTGTAATATTTTTCAAAATTAATAGCTACTTTAAAAAAATATACATGTATAAAATAATAATCATGAAGAGCAAAGAAATATTAAATATTCAAGGTTGTTTAAGGAGAGAGGTAGTGCTTTTTGATCAGAATTCTAAAAGTGGACAGGTGATTTTATACCTGAATTTAAACATCGTCTCCTAGATACATCTTATTTAAAAGTATATAGTATATACCTATTATATAATAAAATTCACTTGATTCTGTTTCTACCGATAAGGCTTTTATAAAAGCGCTATTTAATAAAATTCACTTAATTCTGTTTCTATTTTATTTAATCACAAAACAAACTGGTTTTCTAACAAGATTTTCCGCTTATTTTTGTCTCATTTAGACTGAAGATACATAAGGTCGAATACTTTTTATAACAGCCTGCAAATTAAGTAACCATTTAGTCTTAAAAACGAACGAATCCTTTGACATTTAACAAAAGAATGTGTTTGTCGGATAAACCTGTTCTAGTATTTATATTTTATAGACTTTATTAGATGTCTATAACATTTTCTAAGCACAATTTTCGTCCCAACATCGTACGAAGTAATAAAAATTTTCATTGATTTTTTGTTAGTCTGAATTTCATGCACTTAAGGACAGGCTTGTCATTCTGACATAATCGGTAAATTGCTCTTCCAAAAATGTTCGCTCCGAAACGGCTCGACCGATTCTTATGATTTTTTTTTGTACATATTCAGTAAGTCTGAGAATCGGCCACTATCTGTCTTTCAAACCCCTAAATGATAAGGAGGACCTGAGCAACGGGTAAAACCACTTGGCACAGCTAGTTAGTTATTTTTTTATATAATATATTTTTTTTTATCCCTGACGTACTTTGAGTCACCTAGGAATCACACAATAGGGTATTTTACTCTATATGAAAGAAATTCTAAAAATATACAATTCAGATAGCTTAGGCAATAAGCAGTCGGAAAATGTTAGATTTAGTTAATAAAATAACTAAATAAATTTTTAAATTGATTTCAAAGTTTTCACTTTTTTTAGTCTGTTGTTTTACTAAGCGAAACAGTGTCCGCCATGATTATTACGTCATATGGTCATGAAAACAAAAAGTGACAACTGTCAACTGAGCAACTATTACGATTTTTGTATTTTAAAACTTTACATTTTAATTTTTATTGAAATAATAGTAATAATACCATGGAAGACGGTTTAAAGTAAAAGGAGACAGTACAAATTTAAAGAAAAATAAGACATAAATTAGCAACTTTCTAGGTACTAGCTTACATAACCTCCAAATTTGAACAAACTTCCAAAAATATATACTTTCCGTGTAATCTATTGTTAAAAATATTTTAGGTAAGTAATGAATAGGTCTTACATCGAAGTGATCTTCAAAAAAGTACAAACGAGATTTCGGACAATTGTGTTGGATCCCTTCTCGGAAGTTTGAACCAAGTTCTTCTTATATTTAAATCAGTTGGCACTTGAATCCACAACTTGTCCGGTGTTTTAGCACTAGTGTTTTTACATTCAGGAACAGCACACCAATAACAGGGTAATAACTCATTTTTAAATTATAGTGAATTATACAAATAAACAGAAGGACTAATAACAACGCATTTGTTTATGACCTACTGACGTCATGACCACAGAGTAACATGGCGTCAAGCGTTTTTGTGATTTTACGCGCGAAAATAGAAATTGTAAAATTGAAATGCAGTTTTATGGCACTTATCGATTGAATATTTTTTTTTTGTTTTTTTTTGGTGGTTTACTGGGACTCTAGTATCAAAATGAGATACTTTTTAAAAATGAGTGTAATACCGTATTCTACAATTTTGCCATAATTGTCGAGAACAATGTTCCACCACTAAACTTCAAACATCTACCACGATCTTACCACATCAAAATCCGCCACCACTGTGTACACGGCCATCAACCACCTTCGATTCCCACGTCGACATACAGCCGTCAGTTCGTCACATCATCTATTAGCAATACGACATAACGCAATTTGAGGAACTGGTCGCCGCGCGCGCAATGTTCTAGGAACTGTGCGCCGGCGCAGCTCACATGCGCATGCGTGCGCGTGATGGCGCGCAATAATGTGCTGGCTTTGTTGTACAGTTGAAAGTTTTTGGAATTATTGGTAAACGTCATTTGTGTGAGTGGCTACTGTTTAGAACCGTTTATTTTGTGCGTGTACTGGAATTTGTACCGCTCTGCATAAGCCATTTTTTTTTTGGGTGGGAAATCATCCAATGACTTCCCCCGCTCCGCAACAACCCGCAACCCCGGTAGGCTCAGGCTCTGGCAAGCCCCTCTGCTGTGCTGACATCTCTTTGAGGCGCGCGTGAAACACGAACGCGCCGTCGACACGGCCTGTCGTCAATAGACGGACGGACGGTGAGCTACCCATTGCTCCACTCTGCTTAAGCCTTAGGGAAAAACATGCGTTATGTTGTGTTAGGACAAACTGATAAATCGACTAAAGAACTAGAGGGCAAGTACGTCAATAGGTTTATCAGTTTGTTGTATTTGATATGTATGCCTAGGGTGGGCCAACATTAAAAACAAGAGTCAGACTCGCGGACTAAGAGTTCCCTACAAACTTGCCATATACTCGGCTTTATCTTTGGACAGCGTAAAGTCATAGGGTTGATTTTTTCATAGCACAAAGGGGCTACAAATAGAGTTGACTACTTTTTTTTTGAGGTGGGAAATCATCAAATAACTTTCCCCGCTCTGGGCGGAGCGGGGGGGGGGGGGCATGTAAGACTTTTACTGACTAAAACCCACCCATGTTCCTTCTATTGCCCTTTACGTTCCGGGACCGCGGTATCTCTTTCGAACAACCCGCAACCCGGGAGAGTTGAGTACTTATATGGTTTTAATTTCAGCTAAATACTTCCACGCGTTCCCGAGATAAAAGGCCTTTATAGACAGACAGACGGACAACACAGTGATCCAATAAGGGTTTAGTTTTTTACTTTTGAGGTACAGAACTCTTAAAGAGGTTTTGTTTTCTGTTCGGTTAATACAACTAGGACAAATTCTCTAAAAACGATTGTTTTAAGTTCCAACAAGAAGTTTTGTGTTCAAAAACTATGACTTATTTATTTAATTACTAGCTTTCGCCCGCGGCTTTGCCCGCGTTAAATTTGGGGTAACACAGTTCCCCTTGCACCTTATTTATTGTAATAGCAACGTTAAGTTTTCCCTTTTCTTCCCTCTTTCTCCCTCACATCCTACTTTAAAAAAATAGCCTATGTCCGTCTCCTGGTTCCCAACTATCTATGTACCAAAATTAATCACAATCTGTTTTACCATTAAAGCGTGAAGAGGTAACAAACAAACAAACAAACTCACTTTCGCTTTTATAATATTAGTAAGGATAGTAAGGATGGAATCTCGTTAATTGCTTTTGTGTCAAGTTTCTTAGCTACCCTTTTAAGCCTCACTATCGTTACCCCAATCAATAATCGTAAACCATATAACAAAGGTTGTTTAATTAAAAGCTTTTCGTAGTTTCCACATTCTTATGTTAATGGCTGAAAAAAATACAAAAGCTGAACATTCGCCTAGAAAAAAATGCCTGTCTGACTATTACTTTTTGCACAACAGCAACTACGTAACCTCTCTATATTAATACTAAATTTATTAAGTGGAATGATTTTTTTGTTTGTTTGTTTGTACCGAATAGGCTCCGAAATTACTGGACCGATTTTAACCATGTTTTCGTCAATAGAAAGCTATATTTTTAGGAAGTAGCCTAGGCTAAAATCACGCTACGCGAAACCGCTGGGCACAGCTTAGTAATCTTCTTTTTTTTAATTTAGAATTCTCGGAATAAAGTATAGATATCGTAAGTTCTAATTATTTTTTGTAGAAGTTTCCATTAATTTCAAAAGCCACATAGGTGGTCTGTAATGTTAATAAACCATGGGCCTTAAGACCCCTTCGACATATTTCGTGTTTACGATCATATTCTCCTTTGTTTTTATGGGTAAACGTGCTCATGAATTTAGATGTAGATAGACCCGACTGTGAGTTTTTGAATTTGTAATTAGAACCTTTTCTTTTTTTTAAGTCAACTGGGCCAGTTATTGAGAAGGACATTGAGGTTTTAAAAAAGATTTCACTGATTAGTTTTTAAGTGGTTTTTGTGTGTAGAGGTATATTTTGTTGTTAAAAGCAGCAGATTCTGGTATTTAGATACCTATCCGGAATTTTCAGCCACTTAATATTGTTCTTTTAAGCATTTTGTTTAACGGATGGGTTTATTACGGTCCTACTCCTTTTGATGTTTTCGGCAGGAATTTGACAATTCAACTAAAAAAACCGCTCGATCGTGTTTTTAAAATAGCTTGCCAAGTCATAATCTAATATATAAAATTCTCGTATCACAATGTTCGTTCCCATACTCTTCCGAAACGGCTTGACCGATTCTTATGTTCTTTTTAATGCATACTCAGTAAGTCTGAGATTGGCCAACATCTATTTTTCATACCCCTAAGTAAACAGCGGTTAAAACCGCTGGGCACAGCTAGTTTTTTCTCCAATAAACTACCTACCAACTGTGAAATCACAGCAAATAGCAACCGCGTTACACTACAATAATCATTCATAAACCCGTCATAGTTAAAAAGCGTTTAGTTAAAACAGCAGCAGTTCGTTATGTTATTTCCCAAGAATTTAACTGTACTGCAGTCGTAGATGGTTCACATGATAACATAAAACGGTGTGTCGACGACATGACGGACTCGTGGATTGAATTTTATTGGACCTGTTATGATGATGTCATAGATAACGGGGTGATTTTAAACTATTGTATAGCTTCTATCGCGGGCTTTGAGCGTGGAGACCGAATCCAGAAATTTAGTAACGAAAACACCTAACATTACGAATACGGTCAGTTATTTCAGTCGCGATTCCAATGTTCAATTAGCGTGTTTGGCAGAGAATCGGGTTGTCAATCTATAGCACGCTGGATCAAACCCAAGGTTCATAGTTTTTCTTTTTGCGACTTCTCTTTATTGGAAGTACTTTTTGATTTATTTTTTTAAATTTACAATTTTTTTTTATTTATTGCAAAAATTGATAAAAAAAATGCTATGCAATAGCTTTACCGCGGCAGTCCCCGAGTGCCAAATGTATTTTTTTTTCACTTGGAACAGTTCCGTGTTTCAAGAGAGTGAAGAATAGAGAAAAAATACAGTTCTGTGAGAGAAGAATAGAAAAAAAATACTTCATTAAAACTTTGTGCACATGTATAAAAAACAATGTACACACGGCGACAGATCAACCTATACAAAACCAGTTAATGCTGCTCTCTCAACAACGGATCGTACACCATAAATTTCAAGTACAATGAGAGATCCGCATAAACTGGTTTTGTATAGGTTGATCTGTCGCCGTGTGTACAAATGCGGACTTAATGCCTTAGGCATTTTCTACCAGTCTACCTTAGGGCGATGCAGAAAGAAAACAGTAAGCGCAGGGTCCATTATAACGGAAAGTGTTTCGAGAAAACATTAACAAATATAATATAACGATAAATACTTATATACATACAAACAAAATAAAGTAGGTAAAGAGAATTATAAATACATGGAGAAAAACTAACAGCCATTTAATTTGGAGACGAATCTGCCAGCTTCTTAAGTAGATTATGTTCCCGAGCACCGAATATTGGTTTTACGAAGGTGTTAAATACATATTTTATCGTTACACAGAATTATACACAAAGTTTATAAAATGAAGTTGCTGCCGCTGTCTGTTCGCTTAGATCTTTGCAGTTTAATGTAATGCAGATAATGAGCATGTAAAGATCGTGGCGCCATGGGAAAACACGAGAGTTTATGTATATAGGTGTACCTATTTCAAAATTAGTTGTTTAGACTATACAATGTCAAAAATAAGGAAAACGTAAACTGCTATCAAATACAATGTCAAGGATGATTAAATATAATGTCAAGAATGATTGAATATAATTATTCATTCAATGCCATAGAAATTAAATGACATTAATTTATTAGGAATAAAAAATATCGTCGTCTAATTTAAATTTTGAAACATTTTTTTCATTTTAAATAATCACTCCTTTTATTATGCAATTGGTATGTAATTGGCAAAATTTATTAATGACTAGCTGTGCCCAGCGGTTTCACCCGCTGCTCACTTAGGGGTATGAAAAATAGATGTTGGCCGATTCTCAGACCTACCCGATATGTACACAAAATTTTGTTTAAATCGGTCCAGCCGTTTCGGAGGAGTACGGGAACGAAAACTGTGACACGAGAATTTTATATATTATTAGATAAGGCGCGTCGCCCACACGACCAACAGTCGAGGCGCAGTAGTCGGGGCGCGGATGCGTTAGACGCGTCGCTCACAAGATCAACAGTCGAGGTGTAATTGAGGCGCAGGCACATAAGAGGCACGCCGCAATGAGATTTTCTACGAGCCTAGCGTCTACATAAGTTAATGCTAAGTAAAATATTTTGATTTTTTAAAGTCAAAATGTTGGTCTTGGAGACCTTTTTTTAATTCAAATGAGTTTTTAAACTGCTACTTTCCGACTCAAATTAAAGAGATAAGGAAGGAATACAATCAAAGAATCTCAACAATTCTCGCAAAGAATTAATCACAATATGACAACTTCAGATGACTAACCTCTTATGGCTTATTGACACCACAGTGATTGTCTAAACACAATACATACAAGGAATAGTAATGTCACCTGCGCGTGAGTCAGGGTGATGCAAAAGAATTTGTGCGTTTGCGCAGGTTTGATCGGCACGGAGTCATTGTCTTTTCATTGTATGATCAATGGCAAGGTTTGCTAAATTTCGACATTACATTATTTTTGAATAAACGTCTTGGAAAAAGACCTTGCTATTTATTGATTTATATTGTATCGTTAGAACATATTATAAAACTAGCTGTTCCCCGCGGTTTCACCCACGCTGCTCAGCACTTGTTGGTCGTAGCGTGATGTTATATAGCCTATAGCCTTCCTCAAGAAATGGACTATCCAACACTAAAAGAATTTTCCAATTTCAACCAGTAGTCCCTGAGATTAGCGCGTTCAAACAAACAAACAAACTCTTCAGCTTTATAATATTATAAATAATTAATAATTAAATAATAATAATAAGTATAAGTAATAGATAAGTATAGATGTGATAAATTCTGTTAGTTTAAGAACTGTCTTGAATCTGAAGTCAATACTCTATAATGTGATCGATCTGATGTCCACAACCTTTCAATCACAAAGGATACGTACAAGAGAAAACAAGAAAAAAACAAACGTCACGATTTTGACAGTTGCATTCAATTCCCGTTCGCCGCCATGTTTTTTTCTCTATCAACCTGCCAGTGATGCTCTGACTTTTTATTCATCTGACAAACCGTAACTAATGCCGTTACATAAAAAAATAACAATCGTAATTCTCAATCGGTTAATCCACATTTCTAGCAAACGGTTAGCAAAAAGTTCAACCGTTATAAAAACAATGCGCTGTCAGTGGGGTCTTAGTGCCCCCGTTTCAACTAACCCTTTGTATGCAGATGTGATGACAGGGGTATAATGGTACCGATTAAATTATTCTTTTTTAAAACGCCTACTGGTGTTTTGGAGAATGTCGAACAACTTTTTTCGGGATGAAAAAAGTTTGACATGTGTTTGTGACAGCTTTTTATTGTGTTGTTGATACTGGCATGATAAGTAGAAAAGGTGGTCTAGTTTTTTTCGAATAGACAAAAAAGAAGGTAAATCAAGTTTTACAGATTATTGAAACAATAAAATTATTACACGGAAATGGTTATGCGATATTGTTTTCTATGTAGCTGTTTTTAATGTGATTAAAAGCAAATAAAATAAATGTCTAGTTCACTGAATTCTGATCTGAAAGATTTTATTTTTGTGTTGTTTATTTTCTTGTAGTTTAACGCCATTATAACCCAGTGGTTTTCAACTTCCGTATCCCACTGTATAAATAAAAATAATCTATTTCTTTGTTGCAGTTAACAAGCCGACAATGTGACGGGTCGCGGCAGTTTCCCGCCGAAACGTGATCGTCCACCATCTTGTTTCTTATCATAGACAAGTGTTGCCAGGTTAGGCTTTTCATTTCATTGTATTACTTTTTTTATCACGTAAAAACTAAGATGTGGAGATATCTCTCCCTGTAATTAAAGTAATTTAATAGATTGAAACTCGGTCTTAGAGCGAAATTCCATTGGATTTTTCTTAGTACTTATGTCAAATTATACCTTCACTTTCAATCAAGCGAGACAAACAAACGGGAGTCTAGGCTAAAAAAATAAATAAACCCAACATTTTTCCAATGTCTATAAAAGGCCGATAATCGTTGAAGAATCTCGCTAATGTTGCTATTTCCTTTAATTATGACCATAATGCGGTCAGGCTGTAGATACGTGTAGATTCGCAGTTTCTCCTACAAATTGCTTGAATCAGGCTATTAGATGTATTGGACGGATACAGCTATGTTTTTATAGCTTAAAAGCTTGGGAAATTACTGTATTCAATGCAATAAGAGGTAGAGATAATCTCTTAAGCGTTTTGTTGAGTTTCTACCATAGACAATAAAATGTAGGTTCTGCAAGTAGTAGGTAATTAATTAAACATAGTAAAAGGAAGATTTATATTTCAGACATTGAAATTGCACATTATTAACACTAAGCTACGATAAATTAAATCAAGAAAAGCGCGCTTTAAAGTACTTTACACATTTTTTTTTACAAATTATAACATCATTGTTTTTGATTCTTGGGTGTCCACTTCTGTGATTTTTTTGTTAGTCCCTCGAAACTTTAAATAAGTTTCGCTGACGACTTACAACGTTCTTTCTTCAAACTTTCAACGCAAACACATAATATTCTTCCCAAAACTTCCTTCCCATAACTTATTACTACCAACCTAACAAAAATAAGTCGTGAACAATTTAAAATATATGTCCCTGGTCCCAGGATTTATTGTGACAATGCAACAAGTAACAATGTTGGGTCTTCCTTGAGTGTAGCTTTTGTTTAACTCGGTCCTGCTACTATTATTACCTATCTCTTATAGAGTATAGACAATTTCTTAAAGATTTATCAATTTGTTAATTTTATTATAGTACTTAATTTCGGTCGAATTAAAACCTACCTCCTTTTTAGAAGTTGCTTAAAAATGATTTGGAATGACACTAGCCACCAAAAAGCTTAATTACAGTGTGACCACTTTAAGCGTGCAGTTCCTGGAGGCGCTACTTGTCAAAAAAAAAATGCACCGACATTCCAAACTTGGCAACATTTATATTAGAGCTGTGTTGTCCTGCCTGTGCACAGATAAAGTGTCAATGTCAATTTTGTTGAAAGTCGTTGTATTGGTAAAAACAAAATTGTCTATGTAAAGGCTCCTCTACTTTGTCTTTGACCACGATTCGAACATCTGTCACTATACATACTTCTCATTCTTTCCATTTTCCCTTTCAACTGTTCCGCCCAAACAATTTACTATTGTGTGCTCCATTTCACACATTGTTATGTGTTTGTCTTTTAACACTTCTTGCATTGTGTTAGATATCTGGAATCTCCTCGTTAGCCGCGACACCTCAATAGGCGAAGCCTTGAAGATGTGCGCAAGATTGCCGCGTCCATACATTTGGATCACTGTATAAGGGTCGCCCTTTCTAGGGAAACAAAGTGCTATCCTATCAGGGAATGAATTGTTGGTTGGCAAGGCACCTTATTGGTGGGTTTATCTCATTAGTGTACATTGCAAGTTGTTCTGCAGGCATGGTGTGGTTAGCCGGGAAAAGTTTGTGAGACAATTCTTAATTAATACCAAATATAGGAACCGGGAAATGTGACTAAATAAAGAACTAAAAATATTAAACATAAATCAAAAAAGTTCACGTATCCGTAAAGTAGAGGTGCATGTCTTTTTTTTACGGATGGGAATCATTAAATAACTTCCCTTTGGGCGGACCGGAGGAGAGTTTCAAACATTTACTGACCAAAACCCACCCATGTTCTTTCTTTTGCCTTTTATATTCCGAGGTAGCAGTATCTCTTTTGAACAACCCGTAACCCCGCAGGTGAATGTCTTTCGAATTTGAGCCCATTTATAAATCAGAGTTATAAGTAAAAGGTCAAGATATGACTTATTTGTAGCTCTATATAAAACAACGCTACGGGAAGAACCAAACCAATTCGCTTTGCAAAAAAATATCGTCTTGCAACTGTCTTAAAAATCTTTGGACTTGTCACATTTTTGTCAAAAAAACCAAAAGTACAAAATATGAGTGATTGCTGGGGGCTTGTTCTTGTACCCTAATTGATTTCGGAGCTTGAAACGATGCAATAAATAACGTTTTTGTGAGTAAGGCCATGTTTTGCGTCGAGGCAGTTTGGGATGGTTAAGGTTGGTTTGCACGTACAGGAGTTTAATTTTAATTTTTAAGGCATTATAAATTACTAGCTGTTCCTCGCGGTTTCACCCACGCTGCTCAGCACCTGTTGGTCGTAGCGTGATGTTATATAGCATATAGCCTTCCTCAAGAAATGGACTGTCCAACACTAGAAGAATTTTCCAATTCCAACCAGTAGTTCCTGAGATTAGCGCGTTCAAACAAACAAACAAACAAACTCTTCAGCTTTATAATATTAGTATAGATTAAAAAGGGAAGTAACTTGTAGCTTAATATTAACGGCCCTTCGGGTCGATCTCGATGTTAAGCCGCACTTGCCTAGATTGGTCCGTGGATGGGGACCACCAATAACATGCCGAGTTTTCTCCGTCCCTCGGGAAGCACGATAAGGCGCCTCACCGACTAAAACGCCGCGCAAGTCGTTTTTGTGCAGTTTTCTGGAGCTATCTCCTTGTTATTTAGTTACAAAAAAGTACATTAAGTTTCTTTCTAAGGTAGTTCTAGATTATAAAGTAAAAAGAAAGCAAAGTTAAAAGTTAGGATATTAGTAAGGATTCTATAGAGAAACCGACTCGAAGATACTTATGTGTTAGTGTCAACAGCCCTTTATAAGTACTAAGTGGGAGCAAAGCAGAGGACACACGTTTGGCATACAAATTATATTCATACGAGACGCGAAATTGATATTCATCATTATAATAACGGCCATTACTGAAACAAGATTACTTTTAATTTTTTCGCAAATAAATCTTGTTGCAGCCAAATATAGCTGATTTATGGTTTGTACTAATTTACAAGTTGTTCGTCAGCATTTACATTTTTTTTTATTATTTCTGAAATATGGCCTCCAGTGACTGAATGAGATGAGTGAATCTGGTTGTTAAATACTGTGTTATCAGGATATTTGAATGCAGTTTTCTACATTCAAAATATGTTCGTACGTTACGTATCATAAAGTTCTTGGCTCGCAGTTTAATTTGTATTAAATAAAAATCTTTTTTGCTAAACACAAAAAAGACAGAAAATAAATTTTCTCCCGGACTTTTCATTGATTCATAGTTCTTTTTTGCCACTGAATTTTCCGACTTTTTTTTGGGATATTTTTTTTCAGCTTCTTTAGTTGACAAGTTCTAATTGAGTATTCATTTTCATTGCTACTAAGAAATATTAGCTTATATAAATTAGAAGACAAAATATGTATTATAGAATCATTGCTACTAATATATGTCATAAATTACCGGAGCGATATGCATAAAATCCATATAGAATCCCTTCGGGGGTACCCTTTCGATTATAAACTAATGAATAATAATAAACTAAAAAATCGGCCAACAAGCGGAGAAATTGAGTAACAAACATACAGTCGAAATAATAAACTCCTCTTTTTTTAAAGTCGGTCAAAAAAGGTTCATCTGTCTCAAAGCTAGGACTCCACAGACAAACACAAAGATACTCACGTTACACTTAAACCAGTATCATCAACTGCCTAGCCTTTTCCCAAGTATATTGGGGTCGGTTTCCAATCTAACCGGATGCAGCTAAATATCAGTATTTTACATGGAGCGACTGCCTATCTGACCTCCACAACCCAGTTAGTACTAGGCAATGCGATACCCCTTGATAAGACTGGTTGTCAGACTTTCGGGACACTGACTACCAGTAACGACTGTCAAAGATCTACAAATTACAGCAATATCTTTGAACCTTTATTTTTGACAATTATTTAACTAAGATGACATCATTACTATAAGTGCAAATTGCGTGCATTTATAAGAGAGACAGTAAAAGTAAAATTCCCTGACGCAATCGTCGGCAGAACACGTACTTACACTTACGCATTCTTTATTTTTGCCGCTACCAGTATTCCAAATTGGGTCCACTAATGAAGTGGAAAAACTCGACAGGACAGCTCCTGTTGACCTTGGGGCCAAATATAGACATGACTTAAAACAAGAGGGAGCTTTTATATTTCACTCTGATTTATTTTAAAACTAGCTTTTGCCCGCGGCTTTGCTCGCATTAAATTCGGGGTAACACAGCTTCCTGATTTGCAGTTACCTGCTGCCTGTAGTTTTTGCCCTTGCGCCTTACTGATTGTAATAACAAAGCTAAGTTTTCCTTTTTCTTCCTTCTTTCTCCCTCATTTCCCACTTTTTTTCTAAGCCGTCTCCAGGGTCTCAACTATCTCTGTACCAAAAATCGGTTTTGCCATTAAGGCGTGAAGACGTAGCAAACAAACAAACAAACTCACTTTCGCTTTTATAATATTAAAATAAGAAAGTAAGCATTAATTTTGATTTTCTGTGAAATGATATCATATTTTACGATGATCATCCTTTATTCACCGTAACTAGCATACTGGACATAAATTAACAGAAAGCCATGTGCAAAACTTGTATTAATCTGATTATATAATCAGATTAATACAAGTTTTGCACATGACCATTTTTACAGCTTTCATACGTCATTGAGAAGGTTGCCAACCGATAAAAAACCTATATATTATATTGGTTAACCACTGACATAACTTTTACTTATCAAGTTTAACTCGTATCAATGTCTATAATTATGCAATGTAACTTCAAAACTGTTCGAGCCAGCTTGTTGGTCGTTATCCGCCATCTTTATATTTTTATATTTTTCTTTTGCGAAAAATATAAAATTTTTAATGAATCCCAGAATGGTTTTCGTAAAAACCACTCTACCGTTCTAGCAGTGTATAATTTTATTCAAGAAGCTATTAATATAATTGATAAGAAAAAATATGCCATCGGTGTACTATTGGATATGACAAAAGCTTACGATAAAGTGCAATTTGACATCCTACTTAAAAAGCTACAAGGAATAGGGATCCGTGGAAAAGCTTACGAATGGTTCAAATCATATTTGGAAAATAGAGAACAACTAGTCGAAGTGGAATACTACAACGAACAGGCTAAACAAATACAATTCATTCGGTCAGAAAGCAAGCAAATTAATGCCTCAATCCCCCAAGGTACTGTTATTGGATGCCCCCTATTTATCATCTATATAAACGATCTCCCTGCAATCATAAATGAGTCATGTGTTCTGTATGCCGACGATATCTCAGTACTAACCTCTTGTCACGACAATACCAACTTAACCGAAGTACTTACAGGTATATTCAACAAAATAACAACTTGGATGACAGAACATAACCTCGAACTTAATTTTAATAAAACTAAAATCATGTCTTTCCATCCTCATCAGAAAACTCCTATAGATATCAATTTTATTTACAATGATAACAAAATAGAAACAGTTAAAGAATTCAACCTACTCGGCCTATCCATAGATACACATTTAAATTGGAAATCGCACATAAATAAAATCAGATCAAAGTTATCAAAATTTGCCTATGCCCTCCGTGAAATAAAAAAATCAACAAATTTCTCCACTGCTCTGGTTACATATTATGCCTATGCATACGCATGGCTGAACTACGGCATAATATTATGGGGAAATAGCACAGATGCACCTACACTTTTTATATTACAAAAACGACTGATTAGAATACTGGTTAACATAGATAGCATGGACAGCTGCAAACCCCATTTCCAAGAACATAAACTTCTAACCCTACCTTGTATTTACATCTTGGAAATGTGTAAATTTGTTAGAAATAATGAAAAACTATACACTACACGCGAAAACACACAGACTCACTACACACTACGACACAAAAATAGACTAAACGTACCAGGTTCTAAACTAAAAATACACTCTACAAGTACTTTAATAATGGCAGCTAAAATATATAATAAACTACCAGGTGAAATTAAAAATGAACAAAAATTTAATATATTTATAAATAAATTAAAACAGCTTCTAATTCAAAAATGTTATTATAATATACAGGAATATTTAAATGATAAATTTAAAAAATAAACAGTAATAATATAAACAAATAAAAAATAATAATCTATAATTCCAATGTATAATTAAAATAAATATTAATAAGTTAATCCAATAGGTATATATGACGTAAAAGTATGATAGTATTCAATTAGTTATACGTACATGTATTCAATTAGTTATTAAGCCTACCTACTTAAAAAAAAATGTTAACATTATTTGTAATAGCCCTCCTCTTAATTCCTAATTTTTCATTTTTATTTTTGTTATGCCCGACAGGGCCCACAATGCTCCTAAACTAATGTATGTTTACCATTAATTAATGTACCCTACCACCTAAGTTCACATTGTGGAATGCAATAAATATATTGAGTATATTGAGTAAAGCCCTGCCACGACTTCATTGATGCGTTGTCAACGCGACTTTTGGGCGGTTTCATATTAGAATATTTTTGGCGAGTATAAGCTCGTGTTAGGAAGCTCGTGCACGCGATTTTTATTTTTGAGGAGTTTGAAGTTTGGCTCTTGTAAGCCAGTACGGTCTTATATGCTCAAAAAAGTGCTCGTCTGAAACCGCTCTTAAAACGACATTGTGCAAGCAACACTCGCGATTATCACGTGTGATTATGGCGTGTGTGTGATTTTCAGGGCGCAAGTTATACACATTTCTAATTATATCATGTTTCTAATTTATCAAATAATATACCATATTAATCTCAGTTGACATGTTTTACTAATTATAATTAATTTAATCAATATTGTATGCTAAATAAATAAGATCCCAAATGTTTGCATGTCACATTATTATGACTAAGTGTTATGGATCTGTAATTTATAATTTAGGACCTAAACTGTACCAACACTTACTAAAAAAATAATAAAAACAAATTGAATTTGAAGTTGTACCGCAGTGAACAGTGTCATGCTCTCAACAACTTGCTTACTCTTTGACGACACGTTTGGCGCAGTGGCTAAGCGTTTGACTGCTGCGCTACGTATTGTGGGTTCGACCCCTGAACGGAATAAATATTTGTATGACCTACAGATAGTTATTCCGGGTATGGCTGTTTGTGTATGAGTGTATATATGTTTGTAAACGCACCCACGATACAGAAGAAATTCCTAGTGTGGGGCAACGTTTTAAAAAAGAAAAAAAACCTGTCGCGTGTACTCGTAAGACGCTTGTAGCTTGATCGCATGTATTGTGGCCAGGCAGTAACTGTTTAGTTATCTGCCATCTATAAGGCTTGCATTAACAAATCTATATCTTTGAAATTACGACCAATGTCGAAATAAAACCTTGTGAATGCAACTATTAATGTAGCCAATTAATTAATGTACAGATGGGAAGGTATAGGGTGTTGCTTTTTTATTTCCGGACACGATTTTTTTCACGGCTTTTAGTCCGTTTTTATTAAGGTTGATTGTTGATATTATTTGGGTGGTTTATAAATATCTTTATTGTGGTTCGTTTCCTGTTACTTTAAAACCTATTAAGTATTTATTTGGCTTCAGTGGGCTGTGATTGTTAGTTTTGATAAACAACTTATGCATTAAATACAAGTAATTTATTTACGGAGTTTCTGCCAATTATAGATTACTAGCTTTTGCCCGCGGCTTTGCTTGCGTTAAAAACGATGTAACACAGTTTCCCATTCCTGTGTTGCAAAGTAGCAAAGCTAAGTTTTCCCTTTTCTTTTTCTACCCTCTTTCTCCCTCAATTCGCACGTAAAAAAAATCTATGTCCGTCTCCAGGGTCCCAATTATCTCTGTACCAAAATTCATCAAAATCAGTTTAGCCATTAAAGCGTGAAGAGGTAACAAACAAACAAACTAACTCACTTTCGCTTTTATAATATTAGTAAGGATTCCTAAGAGATCTCTTTCAGTATTTTGAGCATCAATAGTTCAGCGATGTTGTGTTGAAATAGTTAAAGCTAATAACATTTTATTTTAAAATTTCAATTACAAAAGT
Source organism: Ochropleura leucogaster (assembly GCA_958449745.1). Lineage (NCBI taxonomy): Eukaryota > Metazoa > Arthropoda > Insecta > Lepidoptera > Noctuidae > Ochropleura > Ochropleura leucogaster. Next base: position 2,255,195 of record OY288203.1, read on the forward strand.
TAACAAGTAAGAAATATAAAACGGTCATTCAAAACGTTACCTTGTTTGTGAATTTAATGAGAAATATAAAAATAATATTGACAAGAAGCAAAACGGACATACAAAACATTAATTGGCGTCCGAATGTGGGGCGGTGCGCTAGCGCAAGGACAGAGCGCCTTTGCGGTTATGATTGACTAGCTTCGGCAATGATCGGCTAAGTTCAGCTTTTATTACGCCCGTATTGTACACAAATGTGTAATAAACATTGAAAGTACTGCGATATACTATAATGTGTCAATTTGGCTCTGTTTTATTCCCACATTTTTCAGCTGGGTAAAACTAAGCACACAACATAGTTGTTATACATTTAAAAAAAACAGTAACCGAGAACCATAGATATCAGAAAGGAGTATTTCTATGCCCACAATGGTTATTGTTCTATTTTTGAATTAAAGATAAATATTACTTTCTGACTGTCCTATTGGCCTAGTGGTCGCTAGCACGACTAGCGACTGCTGAAGATGTGGTTATGGATTTGATTTCCGGGTCGGGAATTTCGTAGTAACAGCCGCCAAATCTGGGTTCGTGCCCGTTTTTTTGGGAATGGGCTTGCCCAATTTTACATGGAACTCAAGCATAACTGGCGAAATGTAATATTTAATTAGGAACATGCGTGACGTTGAGTATAATCTTAAGTATTACTAAAGAAAACAATATCCTATGGAATCCCATGGCAGCGAGCCAATGGATTCCCTATTTATAGCATACACCACAAATAACACTTAGGGCTCAACATTTTGCATACGGAATTTAAGCAATAAAGTTAAATTGCAAATGTCTTAAACGAATACTTATTATAGACTAGCTGCGCCCTGCGTTTTCACTCGTGTGGTGATAGAATATACAATATATCTTTAGGAATTGTAGCCTATGTATTAGTCTGATATGTAAGATATATTATTGTGAAGATTCATCAAAATCTATTCAGTAGTTTTTGCGTGAAAGTACAACACACATACTTACATACATCCTCACAATATACTTGCTTTTATAATATTAATAGGATATTGTAAATTGGATATATTTATAGTCTAAACGCAGACTTGATAGGTACATTTTGATTGGTCTGTCTGTATTTATCCAAATCACTGAGGTTATTCCGTCGGGTACAGTCAGCGCGTTTAGTTAAATTAACAACAAATTATATTTTACTAGCTGTTGCTCGCACCTTTGCTCATAGTACCAGGGGATGAAAGTGAAGCCTGTAGTCTAGCTTATATACTATTTGTGTGTGAAATTTCATAAAAATCCGTTGAGTAGTTTTTTTTTTTAAAACGTTGCCCCACACTAGGATTTTTTCCTGTATCGTGGAGCGTTAACAAACTTTTAAACTCACATACACAAACAACCAGACTCGGAACAACTACCTGTAGGTCATACAAATATTTGTTCCGTGCGGAGATCGAACCCGCGGCATCGGTCGATCGCTCAGCCACTGCGCCAAGTGCTGACTTCAGAACCAAAAGTTATTTTTCACTCTCCGTTTTTTAAAGTCAGTTCATAATTATTATTCACTGTTTTTGCTGACCGCACCAACATAAGTACTAGTTACATTTGCAATAGTTAGTCACCTTGACATGCTACTTAGACTTGTTCGCGTTGCATACCAGTCATTTATCTCAGTATTTGTGATCTGTCCAGCTACCCTACCATAACGTCTTAAAGCAGAACTTATTCTACTGAGGGAAAGAGACAGAGCTATACAGGGTGCCTAGCACCATCTCTTTCCCTCAGTGGAATAAGTTCTGCTTTAAGACGTCATAGTAGGCTTACTGCTATATACTGCAGCTGGACCGCTTGCGTGCTATGCAATATGATCTAGGTCTCTTGAAGATTTATCTGATAACTATTTTAGTTTTTTTTTACGCCTGATTAATGATTTACATCTTGGGATTGAAATTTTTGTTATATATTTTTTTAGCAGTGTTGGTATTTAATAAGATTGATGCAAAGACAAAACTTGTTACTAGATGCAAATAGCATAACTCATGGCTCTCGTTTCCGTACCTTAAAAGTAGAAACACATAACCTGTATTTTAGGTTACTTTGTTGTCCGTCTGTCTGTCAATACCCTATATCTCGGGAACACGTCGAGGTATTGAGTTGAAATTAAAAGCATATACTTAAGTTTGTGGTCCCATATCGGAAGTTATAACCCATATATAGAAGGAATAACTTCTCGTAAAAGGAAGAACGTCAGAGTGTCAGACTTGTACTGACTAAAACCCACCCATGTTCCTTCTATTGCCTTTTATGTTCCGGGGCCGCGGTATCTCTTTCGAACAACCCGCAACCCCGGCAGGCGGACGCTCTGGTACGCCCCTCTGTTTTTTAATGTTATCTCGCAGTTCACCCATGAGGCCGTTATCTGCTTAACCGGGCAATCCTGTGGATGCCTTGCAGTTAAGATCTCCAGACAGGGGAGGCCCCTCTGCTTTGCTGACATCTCTTTGAGGCGAGCGTGGAACACTAAGGCGCGTCGCCCACACGACCAAGAGTCGAGGCGCAGTCGCGTCACATCAGAGTCACGCCGCAACGAGATTTTCTTTACAAATGTCGTGTGGGCGACGCGCCTAACGCGCCCGCGCCGCGACTGCGCCTCGACTCTTGGTCGTGTGGGTGACGCGCCTTACGCGCCGTCGACACGACCTCTCGTTCATAGACGGACGGACAGTGAACTAGTTACACAACCCTAAAAAGATCTACAACACATACATTGGTACATCCACGCATTCAATCAGAAACATCCATCTCAATCATTACATAAACACATAAACAAACACACAAAAAGGTTCGGTGTTGGCAAAAAGTGAAAGTTGTTGCCGCCAAAAAAGAATGGAGGATGCTTGTCATTACAACCATCGTAATACCCACCTTATTCCCAAGTGCTAGGACGTATTTTTGATTGGTGACCCATGATATTTTAGCAGTTATGTTAAGTAAGGCATTTTGTAAGGCACTTGTTGTGGACTTATCCGTCTGTTAACCAGTTTGGTGGTCTGAAGGTCTTAAATGGTCGGTAACGTATAAAGGTTGGTCGATATTTTTTGAGAAGGAGAGTAGTCTTTTCCAATTTAGGCTGGCAACATTTTAAGTAGGTAATTTGATTGCAGTCTGTTTGTCGCTGAGGATGTATATCATACCAAATGACGGGTATATTTTGGAGATTGACGGGGCGTAGTTATTTAAAGTGAATCTTTTAGGTTTTCTGCTGTTGATTGCCGCTGCCCATCTCCTAAGAGTCATAGCGTGAATATTATACATATAAACCTTCCTCTTGAATCACAGACAGACAGCGACAACGACTTTGTTTTATACTATGTAGTGATAATAAAAACAAATAAAACATGAACAGACTTTGACTGAATAAAAATATAATATGTGTGAATGTATGTAATGTGTACCTATATGTATTTTTTTAAATTAAATTTATTCCTACCAATTCTGAAATAGAATTCATGAATTCACGATGGCAAAATAATAATGATTGTTAAACACTATTGAAAGAGCAACTGGCAGGCAACAAGCACAGCATTGCACTACCAAAAAGCCAGAAAAGAGGTTTCAAACGGCGAAGCGTTGACTATGGCCTCCTCTATATCTGCGGCCGTGATCTATGGCCACAAAGTACCGATATAGACAGTTCTTTAAAAACAGAATCAACAAAGTGATATTATGTTATAGAGATTTTTTACAGTGGTTAACCATGACGCCACGACTGTAAATTTAACACACTGTCCACTTTATATTAATAAAGTCAGTGACACAGACCACAACAAACAGCAATAAAAACGTTTTACGACGAGTTTTTATATCCTCAAAAAGTTAAGTCATCGTCTCCTATCTTACACTCTAATACCAACTTCAACTCTTAGAAAACAGAGTACAATTTCGTTTGTAGGACAAACTAATAATAACATAAAATGACATACGTAATATACAAATTGAAATCCGGTTTTTTTTTAATATTAGATATTTGAGATTTATAGGAAGTGTAGTCTCACGGGTTGGGACGGTACATTTCTTCGAAGCGTTGAATTAATTTAAAGTTTAATTGAATTTCTGCTTCGTTTTAATTGCCTTGCATCGCTTCGTTAGTTATGGGAATTATAATTATTTTGATAGAACCATTGTATTGGAATATTTTCAGTCTTTTGAATGTTTATGTTTTATTCGCTAAATAATATTATGTTGTTTTCATAATTATTGTCACCGGTTATTTTTATTACCGTGTTTTTTTATATTTTTAGCCGACTTTAAAATTAGAGGAGGTTCTATGTTCGACCGTATTTTTTTTATTTAAAGATTACTCCGTCAACTGTGGACCGATTTTTATTTTTAAAGTGAAACTTTAATTACATTGTCTCAATTTTTTTTGGTTCTGTTTTGCATGTCGCGTGACGGTCGGCCGCGGAGTAGAGACGTGTCTATAATGTGAAAAAAAGTTTCACTTTTACCTTGTTTTTTTTTGTTTGAAAGCCTGTACTCCAAAATTGTTCCCATTGTCACCAAGTCGGGATCTGATGATAGGTACTTAGAAAAATCGAGGGCAACCCTCAAATTTTTTAGGCACGTACAATGTATTACATAATTTTTTTTGCAGTTATGTAGGTATTTGTGTCTGGTAGTCAACGTCTTATACCAGCTGAGCTGATGTTGAGAGGTTCTTTAGAAATTAAATAAATATTTCAGATACTTACCTTAATTGAAATATGTCAAGAAACTGAGGTGAGCTGATGATGGAAAGTTTCCTTAGAAATTAACAGTTTGTATCTTTAAGATCATTGTAGTATTGTTTAAAGTCTCTCAGAGGTTACTTTTAAAAAAGAGCTTGAAATTCTAAAAACATTTCTTTTGCAATAAAAATGGTCTTAAACGCAGTTAATATTAGGTACGAATTGTCACTTTATGATAATTTTACGAATTGTAATGTCATTCCGGTTATTATCCTATCGTGAATCTGATAAAGCGTCATTTTAGAGGCCCCCAGTATTTTGCAACAGAACAAATTTATTTTCATTACTGTTCAGGCAAATCTAGTGATTAATTTTATTTAAGCGATTCGTTATCGCCTTATTTACTATTCATAATGCAGGGACGTCGCCCATAAAAGTACATGTAGCTAGCTACCAACTTACACATATCAAGCTATATATTTCCAATATAACGTGGCCTCGCCTTCAACATATTTCGCGTACAATGAGAGATCAGCATCAACTGGTTTTGTATAGCGTGTTTGATCATCTACATAGGTATAATGTAGTATATTAAATAGCTAAGTCGTGATTAAGTGACTTTATAGACAAACAAAGACATCAGAATATGTGCATAGTATTTAAATAAATCTTAGTGTAATAATAATCATCAACAAGATTAATTAATGATAAATTGATTAATTTAGACGACACGATTGGCTCAGTGGCTGAGCGATCGACTGCTGGACTGCGTGTCTCAGGTTCGATCCCCGCACGGATCAAATATTTTGTATGGCCTACAGATACTTAGTTGTTTCGGGTCTGGCTGTTTGTGTATGTGAGTTTAAATGTTTGTAGACGCACCCACAATACAGGAGAACTCATGTTTCATTAGTTATTTAATATATTCATTTCAAAATTGCCTGTCCAAACAAACACAATAACTAAGGATTGTATAAATTTTAAAAGTGTTTCCAAAAATGTGAGTGTTGAACGTGAACACAATAATTTTAATAAATAAATATCTTGGGACAACTCACACACGGCTATCTGATCTCAAACTAAGCAGACCTTGTGTTATGGCAACCAGACAACTGATATATATACTTATATAATTTATAAATACACACATATTATAGATAAATCATACCCAGACACAGAACAAACAATCATGCTCATCACACAAACTTTGTCCTGGGTGGGAATCGAACCCACGACCTTCGGCTCAGCAGTCAGGGCCACTAACCATTAGACCAACAGGCCCGTCATAAATTAATCCAACCACGATTCATTTTCCTTAAACTAGACGCGATTCTGCTAAATCAAATCAGTGTCACAAAAAAACCCATACTTATTATGCAAAAACACAACTTGACATTCATCATCGTCAGACTTATTTCAGAGAAACTTATAAAGTTTTATACCTATTAGAATCTGTCATGATGACGCTTTTGAATCAACAGAAAGACGAGTGTCCATGGAGTTTCTTGCCCATTCTTCTTCTTCATAAAAATCAACGCTTTGGGATGGGCAACTACAGTATTTTCACAAGTTATTATGCCTTGTGACTGGGACTGCATCTTCTTCCTTTTCTTTCTTGACGTTCAAAAGTGCCTGTGATGGTCTAATTGAAATATGTTGTGCGTAGAGGTACTTCGTTTGTTATAGATAATGCATAGTCACTTCCCGTGACCTGGCTGGCTTTTACTTTGGCTAGAGGTTTAGCGTTGCCATACAACGTGGCAACGCGGCCATTCTCTTGGGGACATTGGCAGTTGAGGACGAATTTTTTGACGCCATTTTTTAATTTATAGTTTAGTTTAATAATTTTAGTTTAATTTAGTATACTGATATTAATAAAATGAAGTACATGCATAGTTGAATATTTCGCGAAGGGTTGGTTGATACCCTGTTAAACTTTGAAACAGGCCAAAATATAATAACTATTAACGACATCTCCATTTATGAATAAAAACGTTAAGCAATAACATTTATTGAAACCATTACAAAGATTTGGAGTTGTATCTACTTAGTAACTGCTGTTCCTGTACTAAATAGGTTGCACAAAAAGAACTCCTGACTATTTTACGATTACTAAAACATCCTGCAGCAAACAGTTCTAGAAATTCATGACGCATCCTTATAAGGCACAAGATAAAATCTTCCCTATCCGCCGGAAACATTGAAGAACGGGACTGCAGCACAAACGTCAATCCTTGCCAATGGTCATACAACTCATACATATTAAAGCCGTCGTCTGTACCGTAAGCTGCGCATGAGTTGCTCACAGCTCCGTGGGATTCAATCAAGGTCTAGAATGGTTATACATGTGCTAATTGAATCATTCATTCACTGGTCTTACGTTCCTTGAATGGAAACTCCGATTAAGTGTAGACGGGTATGGAATTAGCAGGGTTTTGCTAAATATGTGGGTACATAAATGTTAATGGGGATGTATTTATTTATTAGAAGTGGTATCGAACGTAAGTGATGGTAGTATAAGGGATGGAATTCGTTATGGGATCTGTGTCTTCTCATGGTAAGAGGAAAACCTTATTCTCTGACTTTTCTCAAACATTTTTTTGGAGTTTACTCCTTAAGAGTTACTCCATGGAGTTTCTTGCCCATTCTTCTCCATAGAGATCTACGCTTTGGAATGGGCAACTACAGTACTTTCACAAGTTATTATGTCTTGTGACTGGGACTGTAGCAGCATCATTTTTTTTGTTCTTGTTTTTATGACATTCAAAAGTGCCTGTAATGGTCTAATTGAAATAAATGATTTGAGTTTGAGTTTAAGAATCGATTTTCATATATAAGGCGCCCGGTATGAGAAAAATCCGAGGGGTAAAACCTACTAAAGTAACGAAAATGTGTCACGTTTTTGGTGCGCGCGTAATTTGGCTGTGAGTGTTTTAAGACGTACATATGGTATGCTGTATAGGCGACTATACCTATATACTATATGTTATTGGGCTTGTTTGTTTCTATTAGTGTCGATGTATTTATATTGCTATATTTTCCTTAATTTGTGAATTTACCCTTTAATATGACATTAATCTTTTTTCGGTTGAATAAACTCTTTTTGCGTATGGTTAGATACTCGTACTTAAGGAGTAAACTCCAGTCGTGCGTCGGAGCTGACACACACATTTTTCTTATTTTTAGTTTTCCGTTCCACAAACTCATAAAGGAAATCTTTCAGGATCACTTTGTTGTCCGTCTGTCTGTCTGTCAAGATCCTTTATCTCAAAAACGCGTAGAGGTATAGAGTTGGAATTAAAACCATGTACTCAAGTATGTGGTTCCTTTAAGCTTTGACAAAATAAAACTCTAAGTCTATGCAGTTAAAAGATAGAGAAAAAGAAACTCGTCCTCAACGCGCTCAGCTGGTTATGTACTTACCCAAGAGACTGGTCGCATTGCCACGTTTACTGAGATTCTTCTGGTAGAATAATAATAATAAATATCCACACACGGTTATCTAATCCCAAGCTAAGCAGAGCTTGTGTTATGGTAACCAAACAACTGATATACATACTTATATAATTTATAAATACATACAAATCTATACTAATATTATAAAGCTGAAGAGTTTGTTTGTTTGAACGCGCTAATCTCAGGAAGTACTGGTTCGAATTGAAATATTCTTTTAGTGTTGGATAGTTCATTTCTTGAGGAAGGCTATAGGCTATATAACATGACGCTACGACCAACAGGTGCTGAGCAGCGTGGGTGAAACCGCGAGGAACAGCTAGTTATAGATAAATCACATCCAAACACAGAACAAACAATCATGCTCATCACACAAAGTTTGTCCTGGGTGGGAATCGAACCCACGACCTCCGGCTCAGCAGTCAGGGCCACTAACCACTAGACCAACAGGCCCGGCAGAATATGCTTATTATGCACCAATAGGGACCGCTGAAAAAACATCGTGAAGACAACGACCGCAGTTGTGAGCCCATGCCCACAACGACTTTGTCAAGACTGAAGGTCTTAGAAAATACTGTAGCGTTTTAGAAGATAGTCTTCTATTATTTCCTTGTTATTAAATAGTTTGTCATAAGTTTATCAGCGTAATTAATTATACATTCAAACGATTATAATGTTAATATCATCTAAACAAGTTTCCTTTGTCAATAACGTTGAGAAAACAGCTATTTCTTGATTGTAATTTAAACATTTTTAGGCCTACCATGACGTCTTAAAGCAGGACTTATTCCAATGAGGGAAAGAGATGGTGCTAGACACCGTGTATAGCTCTGTCTCTTTCCCTCAGTGGAATAAAGTAACTCATAGTAAAACAGTAAGCAATTCAAACAGTAATATCTGTCGTTGTAGCTGGTGGTTACTGGAGGTTCCTGCGCATAATCGAGCGGGAAAAAAAGCTGTGACGATTGCCCTGAGGACACGGTGGTGGTCGGTCCCGCTTGGGCGGAGCACCGTTGTGTCCTCGTAAAGGTGATCGGCAGTGGCGACCTCTCGCATCGGGCTCTTCAGGCTATGGCCCGGGGCTAGAGGGACTGGGAAGCGGTCACCTCTCGGTGAAAAGGATGTGAATAATGCGTGTGAATATGTTTGTGGCTATGTAGATGATTTTTTTGGAGTTTACTCCTTAAGAATCGATTTTCATATATAAGGCGCCCAGTATGAGAAAAATCCGAGGGGTAAAACCTACTAAAGTAACGAAAATGTGTCACGTTTTTGGTGCGCACCTTTAGTGCGCAAGTTTCTAATTTGGCTGTGAGTGTATTAAGACGTACATATATGCTGTATAGGTGACTATACCTATATACTATATGTTATTGGGCTTCTTTGTTTCTATCAGTGTCGATCTTTTTTCAGTTGAATAAACTCTTTTTGCGTATGGTTAGATACTCGTACTTAAGGAGTAAACTCCAGTCGTGCGTCGGAGCTGACACACACACTTTTTTTTTAATTCTAGTTAATTAAAAAAAAATTAGTCTGTAAATAATGTTTGTAATTTAAACTTTTTGGCGATGTTACATAAATCAAAGGACGCGCACAGGAAAATAACTTTTTAATTAAACGTTGTTACTTACAATACACAAAAAGTTAAATCATTTAGTGAAATATAAATGGCTTCCGTTTGTCCCAAAAAGGTTTTTTCTCAGCAAATACATTAAGTAACTGTTAATTAAGATACAAATCTGGTCGTCCTAAATCACTGGTAAAAATCTACACTCATAATGTAAGAAGTTAATCTGCACGTTAGTATTTTTAGGGGTCCGTGCCTCAAAAGGAAAAAATGATCACTTTGTTGTCTGTCTGTCAAGACCCTTTATCTGGGAAAACAGTAGAGGTATCGATTTGAAATTAAAACCATGTAATTGAGTTTATGGTTCCTTGGAGCTATGAAAAAATCAATCCTCTAAGTTTACTCATTCAAAAGATATGACCGTTTATGTCGTAAGTTTGAACGGAACCATTGGTGCGAGAGTCAGGCTAGTACTTGTCATTAACTATAGGGGCTAGTATTAATGTTTGAGCCGTTTGGGGATGAAACACTAGTGACATGGGGTCCGAGTGTCTACCTAGTACTTCGAGATGTCGCCTCGCGGTTGGTCGATCAAAAAGCTGGCATTTTTTTGGCCAAAGAATTAGCATTACTGGGAAACCGACGCCAACATAATATATGTAGTAGAGAAAAGTCTAGGAAGATGATGAAGGGCTAATTTTGATGTCCATGTCCACATAATTATAGACTAAGAAAAACTCAATTTTGGTAATCCTTACTAATATGATAAAAGCGAAAGTAAGTTTGTTTGTTTGTTTCATACGTCTTAACGCCTAAATGGCTAAACCGATTTTGTTGAATTTTGGTACAGAGATAGTTGGGAACTAGGAGACGGGCATAGGCATTTTTTTTTAGTTGGAATGTGAAGGAGAAAGGGGTAAGAAAAAGAAAAACTTAGGTTTGCTATTACAATCACTAAAGCGCAAAGGCAAAAACTACAGGTTAGTCAGGAAAGGGGAAATGTGTTACCCCGAATGTACGCGAGCGAAACCGCGGGCAAAAGTTAGTTTTAAATATTTTTCTTCAGTGACAATAAAAAGAAAATGGCCGTTATTTATTTTTCTTTAGCGTCAGCGAAAATCGCTTCTTTGACCCGCTCATCACTAAAACCACACCTTTCCCACAAAAAACCCTCAATATTGACGGAGTCGGATTCAAAACCCTATATTTGGCGTCAGGGGGCGTCAATGCGATACGCCATTGCATTAAAAGTTTGTTCAGAAAATATTAGTTCAGAACACGCAAAATTCGCAAATTTAATTTTTTTGGATGATTTCATCTTGTGCGATGATTGGTAGTCGGTTTTTTGGAGTTTCTGTATCTGTACTTAAACAAATCGAAAGCAGAATCTTAATATGTTATTTGCTCTTTCTTATCCTTACTAGTTATAAATAAATAAATAAAATTTTGTTTGTCAGTTACCTCTTCACGGTTGGTGAATTTTGGTATAGAGATAGTTGGGACTCATGAGACGGACGTAGGCTTTTTTTTTTAAAGTGGTATATGAGGGAGAAAGAGGGAAGAAAAGGGAAAACTAAGCTTTGTAAACAAATCCATAAGGCGCAATACTGATGGTAGCAGGTACCTGCAAATCAGGAAAGGGGAACTGTGTTACCCCGAATTTAACGCAAGCGAAGCTGCGGGCAAAACCTAGTAGAAAATAAATGCTTGTTGTGTGTAATGTTTGTAAGCTTTTTAGCTGATACTTTTGGTAGCACATTTTTATCAATTATATTTATTTATTTATGTATATATACATACTTAATATTGTTTATTGACATTTATGCATTGACGACATGCACTGTTGGCGCAGTGGGCAAGCGTTTTACTGCTGCGCTATGCGTCGCGGGTTCGACCTACAGATAGTTGTTCCGGGTTTGGCTGTTTGTACACACAGCGTACAAAATTAGGTACGACAGCGCCATCTATGACTTAAATTAAGAACTAACATGAAAATTCTCAATGGCGGTATTAAGAAGCCGAGAATGTTAATCTAATACCCGACAACATCTGCCGGGCTCCATTGCCATGATAGGATGAAGATTCGTATACTCTGTTCTTCATTGACTACGTTGTGTGGAAGCAAAAACTCACTTTTCAAATACCTTCCTGGAAATATAAGTATAATTAAGATAATGGTACCTATCCTTACTTATTTCAATATTATAAAAGCGAAAGTGAGTTTGTTTGTTTGTTTCTTACGTCTTCACGCCTAAATGGCTAAACCGATTTTGATGAATTTTCGTACAGAGATAGTTGGGACCCTGGACACGGACGTAGGTTTATTTTTTTAAAGTGAGAAATGAGAGAGAAAGAGGGAAGAAAAGGTAAAACTTAACTATGCTATTACAATAAATGAGGCAGAAGGATAAAAATTACAGATATCAGGTACCTGCAAATCAGAAAAGGGGAACTGTGTTACCCCGAATTAAAACGCGAGCGAAGCCGCGGGCAAAAGCTAGTAATGATATAAATTTAAACATTTTATCACTATGTAAATAATGACATAACGACACAAAAACCAATTCCAAGGCAACTACGACAAAAGTTACAAACTGTGCTTACGACCTTGTCCGGTGAAAGGTTATGCGCCCGCGCAGCCGGAGAATATATCCTTGTTCGGATTGACAGACACAAAATATGTTAATGGTGTCTTAATGCCAACACGACCGTTTTTTATTGGTCGGTGACTTACTGTGGAATTAAAAATGGTATATGGGTTTAGTTGGGTTATTAATACGATGCGGTGTTTTTGATGTTTATAGGATTATAATTAGTTGACTGAGAAATGTCTATGTGATATAAAAGCTTTTTAGGTTCTTTTTTGTTCGGTTGGGAAATTTTGAAATGATATTCTGCCGTTTTGGGCGGCGGAATATCATTCTGTCTCTAGGGTCCCAAATATCTCTGTGCCAAAATTCATCAAAATCGGTTTGACCATTTAGGCGTACAGACGTAACAAACAAACAAACAAACTCACTTTCGCTTTTATAATATTAGTAAGGATTTTATACAACATAATTATAGTTCAATATAACATGACATCTCTCCTATAATACCCAAAAAATTCTGAAGAGTACTTACAAAACACCCATTAAGTAGTTAGATTTAATAGCGGCTGCAGAGGCCAGCTTCGCGCCCCCTCCTGCGTCCGGCGAGGTGGCCGAATTGCGAGCGGAGGTGGCCCGCCTGACGGCCGCCACGGAACTCCTCCTAGAGGAGAACCGGAGGCTCCAGGCGGACCTGGCCGGTCTCCGGGAGAGGAGGTCCCCCGAAACACCAGAGGGGGGGCAGCAGACGGCAAGCCATGCCGTTCCGGTTGAGGATCGCATTCTCAACCTGGTTCGGCAAGAGATGGCTGCCTTCCAGGCACGGTTCTCCGTGCTGGAGGGCATTGTTCTGCGCCCCTCCTTGGCGGCAAGCAAGGGTCCGGTCACACCAGGCGGGGCCACTGGGCCGGCAAAAGGGGGCTCGGGGACGGCAGGAAGGGGTCCGGGGGCGGCCTCATACTCGGCCGTGGCGGCTGGACCGAGGCCATCAGGCCGGTCGAGTGGCAAGAACCCAGCTGCCCCTGCAAAGCCGGCTCCGGCAAAACACGCGCTGGCCCCGGCAAAACCCGCGTCTGCCACTGCGAGGCCAGCCCCAGTAATGCCGGCGCCGACCTCGGCGAATCCGACTTCGTCGCATCCGGCGCCGGCTAAAACGGCGCAGGCCGCGCCGAATCCGGTGCAGGCCGGGCCGAAACCGGCTCGGAAAGCCCCTAAAAAGGGCAAAGCGGCGAAGACGCCAGCGCCAGCCGCCGCCACCGCCCCCTCGCCTGACTCTCCGACGGCCGAAGCCGGGTGGGAGGTGGTCGGGGAGAAGAGGAGGGGGCGCAAGGCGGCCAAAGCGGCGAAGAAGAAGGCGCAGAAGAAGCGGCAGCGAAACGGCGCGGCTAGGCTTCGCGCCCCGAAGACCGCAGCTGTAGTGCTTACACTACAGCCGGAAGCGGAACAGAGGGGCGTGACCTACCGCGACGTGCTCGCTAAGGCGAAAGCGGCGGTGGACCTGCAGGAGCTCGGGATCACCGGGGGCCTCCGGCTTAGAGTCACAGCGACTGGGGCTCGGATGCTGGAGATACCCGGTGCAGCAAACAGCTCGTCCGCCGACGCCCTGGCTGAAAAGCTCAGGGCGTCCCTAGATGCGGACGAGGCCCGAGTGTCCAGGCCCGTCAAGTGCGCAAGTCTGCGCATCTCAGGCCTGGACGACTCCGTGGTGGAAGAGGAGGTGGTGGCTGCCGTCGTCAGGACTGGTGGGTGCCCTGCCGACCAGGTGAAGGCAGTGGGCACCGTGCGTCCTGACTTCGGGGGCATGCGAACCGTAACGGTTAGCTGCCCCGTGGCGGCGGCCAAAACAATCGTGGAGGGCCGAAGGCTCTTGGTTGGCTGGGTGTCTGCGCAGGTAAAACTGCTAGAGCCCAGACCTCTGAGGTGCTTCCGCTGCCACGTGGGTCACCACGTGGCAGTCAAGTGCTCGGAGGTGGACCGCAGCCGACTGTGCTTCCGCTGCGGCCAGCCCGGTCACAAGGCCGCGACCTGCGACGCCCCGCCGCACTGTGACGCATGTGCGACGGCGGCCAGGCCGGCCGATCACCGGGCGGGAGGCAAGGCCTGCGCACCACCAGCAAAAACTAGGGGCAAGGGAAGGTCCCCCGCGACCACCACCACCAACGCCGCCGCCACAGCCGCTGCCACTGACGCCGCTGCTGCCGCCGCCAACAGCGTCACCGCTATCGCCACAGCGGTGGCAGCCGGACCCTCACAGGGGGTCCAGGAGGGGGCTGTAATGGAGTGCCAATAACGGCCCCATTACGCCTCCTACAGGCGAATATCAACCACTGTGCCTGCGCTCAGGATCTCCTGCTCCAGAGCATGGCGCAGTGGTCGATTCATATCGCCGTGGTCGCTGAGCCGTACTTTGTCCTCCCCAGGGACGACTGGGTTGAGGACCTGAGCGGCTCAGTGACCATAATTTCGTCGGCCGCCGCCGGTACCCCGTCCTTCGAGGGTGTCAGGAAGGGTCAGGGGTGCGTCGCGGCACGGTTCGGGGATATAGTCGTAGCGGGCGTCTATTTCTCCCCGAGCCGAACTCTCGCCGAGTTCCACAACTCCCTGAGGGAGTTGACCGTCGTCGTCGGTAACCCCTCCCTCCCCGTGCTAGTGCTCGGGGACTTCAACGCCAAGAACTTGGCTTGGGGTTCTCGCTACACGGATGTGCGGGGAAGGATGGTGGAGGACTGGGCACTGGAGACAGGCCTGGTCGTCCTAAATCGGGGTTCTGTCCCCACGTGTGTGCGGATGCGGGGCGAGTCGGTGGTGGACATTTCGTTCGCTAGCCCCGCTCTGTCGCCGCGTGTCGTCGACTGGCGCGTCATGGAGGAGGTGGAGACCTACTCCGATCACCGGTATATCCGGCTCGACGTCTCCACCCAGACCTCCAGCGCGCCGGTCCTACAGGCCCCGAGTGGTCCGCGTTGGGCGCTGAAACAGCTGGACCGGGAGCTCCTCCTGGAAGCCTCGATCGTGCAGGCCTGGGTGTCATCACCGGACAGGCCTGCCGACACTAACCACGAGGCGGACTGGTTCCAGGAGGCCATGTCTGAGATCTGTGACGTGGCAATGCCCCGAGTCCGGTCTGGAAGCGCCCGGCGTCAGGTGTACTGGTGGTCGCGCGAGCTGACGGCACTGCGAGATGCATGCGTCGCTGCGCGACACCTGTACGCCAGGCACCGCAGGCTCCGCATTCGAGCACCGGATGCGGCAGCCATCGAGGCGGAGCTGTATGAGGGGTACAGAGCGGCGAAGACCGCCCTCCTAGAAGGTGTCTTGCGGGCCAAGGATCTGGCCCGCGAGGAGATGCTGGAGTCTCTGGACGGGGATCCGTGGGGGCGCCCATACAAGATGGTGCGGGATAAACTCCGCACCAGGGCCCCCCCGCTGACGCAGAGTCTCCGGCCCCAACTAGTTGAGGATGTGGTGAGCGCTCTGTTCCCTTCGCGAGGGGAGCATGCTCCTCCGCCCATGGCTCCGCCGCTTGCGGTGCCACAAGCGGACCACGAGGACAACGACGACGACGACGTTCCGGAGGTGACTGGGGTGGATCTGAGAGCGGCGGTGGGCAGGCTGAAAGCCAAAAACACCGCCCCGGGACCCGACGGCTTGCATGGCAAAGCCTGGGTCCTGGCCCTGGAGGCTCTCGGGCCCCGACTACTAGGGCTCCTAAGCGCATGCTTGGAGAGAGGCCAGTTCCCACTTCGTTGGAAGACGGGGAAGCTGGTCCTCATTCAGAAGCCGGGGCGCCCTGCGGACTCTCCGTCCGCATTTCGGCCCATTGTGCTGCTCGACGAGGTGGGCAAGCTCTTTGAAAGAGTAATTGCAAACCGCCTCGTCGGGCACCTTGTGGGGACGGGGCCGGATCTTGCGGAGCACCAGTATGGTTTCCGCAAGGGGCGCTCGACGGTGGACGCCATCATGCGCGTGAGAGCCCTCACGACGGGGGCTGCAGTGTCCAGGGGTGGGGTTGTCGTGGCGGTGTCTGTCGACATCGCTAACGCGTTTAACACCATGCCCTGGGGCTGCATCAGGGAGGCACTCCAATACCACCGGATGCCGACCTATCTTCGTCGTGTGGTCGGGGCATATCTGACGGACAGGGCCGTCATATACCCCGGTCGCTCTGGAGAGTGGAACCGGCGAGAGATGTCGTGCGGTGTCCCACAGGGATCGGTCTTGGGGCCGCTCCTGTGGGACATCGGCTACGACTGGGTGCTGCGCGCCGACCTCCCCAGCGGCGTCAGTGTAGTTTGTTACGCTGACGACACGCTCGTCCTGGCTCAGGGGGGGTCGCACCAGGCGGCGGCCGACAATGTGACACGCGGGGTTGCGATAGTCGCGGAAAGGATCCGGCTACTGGGTCTCGAGGTGGCCTTGCACAAATCCGAGGCCATGGTTTTTCATGGCCGCGGAAACACGCCACCGTCGGGATCCCAGTTGACGGTAGGAGGGGTTCGCATCGGCGTCGGGTCGACGATGAAGTACCTGGGAATCGTCCTCGACAGCCGGTGGAACTTCGTCGAACACTTCCGACGTTTGGCTCCCAAGCTCGAGCGGACGGGGGCTGCTTTCAAGCGGCTCCTGCCCAACCTCAAGGGGCCAAACGCCTCCTGCCGTAGGCTCTATGCCGGAGTCGTGCGGTCCATGGCCCTTTACGGGGCCCCAGTATGGGCGCGTTCTTTAGGGCGGCGCGCCGCCCACTATCTGAACGCGCCCCAAAGGGTGGTGGCCATACGGCTTGTCCGGGGCTACCGCACGATCTCCGGCGAGGCAGCAAGCCTCCTTGCCGGACTGCCACCGTGGGATCTGGAGGCGATAGTCCTCGCGCGCCTGTTTGAGTGGCGCGCGGAGGCACTACACCGGGGGGAAAACCCACTGCCGCGGCAAGTTGCCGCTCGGCGGGCAGACCTCCGGTGCGATCTCATGGTGGCATGGAGAGAGCGACTGTCGCAACCCCGTGCAGGGCACGCTACAATAGTGGCGGTAAGTCCCCTCTTTGAGGAGTGGCTGGAGAGGCGTCATGGCGTCCTCACCTACCGCCTGACGCAGGTCCTCACCGGACACGGAAGTTTCGGGAGGTTCCTGCACATCATCGGGCGGGAGGAAGCGCCCGGGTGTCACCATTGTGACGATCGCCCGGAGGACACGGTGGAGCACACAGTGGCGATCTGCCCGGCTTGGGCGGAGCACCGCCGTGCCCTCGTAGAGGCGATCGGCGGCGGCGATCTCTCGCGTCCGGCCCTGGTTCAGGCCATGGTCCGGAGCGAGAGGGAATGGGAAGCGGTCACCACCTTCTGCGAAGCAGTAATGTTAGCGAAGGAGGTGGCCGGGCGTTTGAGGGAAAGAACATCTGCCCAACCCAGCCGCCGCGGGAGACGCCCATGGCGCCGGGCGCCGCGAGACGACTTCCGGCCACCGTAGATGCGGGCCTGTGGGCGGTGAGCAATGGGTAGTTCACCGTCCGTCCGTCGATTGACGACAGGCCGTGTCGACGGCGCGTTCGTGTTTCACGCGCGCCTCAAAGAGAGTCAGCAAAGCAGAGGGGCTTGCCAGAGCCTCTGCCTGCCGGGGTTGCGGGTTGTTCGAAAGAGATACCGCGGCCTCGGAACGTAAAGGGCAATAGAAGAAACATGGGTGGGTTTTAGTCAGTACAAGTCTGACATGCCCCCCCGCTCCACCCAGAGCGGGGGAAGTCATTGGATGATTTCCCACCCGAAAAAAAAAAAAAAAAAAAAAAAAAAAAAGTAGTTAGATTTTGTCCCATTTGATATTACCATTGAATCCCATTTTATGACAACATGTGTACACTTCAGAAGAAAAGTGATTTACTTTTATTAAATATTTCAAAAACACCGTGTGTGTATTTTGGATTTTTTAGGATTGTTGCCACTGGGGAATAAATGAGACAAATGATGTACTCCAAATAGTAGGTACTAGACTGGCATGAGTCAAGATTTTGTTGTTGGATGTACCCGATGTTTTTAAACATCTGGGATCCAACGGAAATAGTTTTTGGGATTCAATGGCAATAAAACGCATTTTTTTAGTATTTTTCAAATTTGGTATTCAACGGAAATATATAATAATGTTTTGTGGGATCCAACGCCAAAAATATTAAAGTGGGATCAAAAACTGGGATCGAACGAAAATAAACGTTATTCTGAAATTGACGTTTTTCACCAAATGATGATTATCAAGCTAAATTGGACTGTCTAGTCGCAATTAAAATGCTTTGGAACAAAATAAGATGTGATGAGGTATATCATTTTAATACTAGTCTGGTTTAATCTATTGGTTCTTTAGAATCGGTACCATTGTAGCTGAAATTGAAATAATATTAAATCAATTAGCTAAATCTTAATGCATAAAACTTTCAATTTCAAGTTACAATATAATAGAAAATACAACAAAAAACACGATCTAATTACATTTATATGCACACGAGAACAGAATAAAATTGCCGTCGAGTTTCTCAAAGTGAAAACAATATGTCTGTGCAGTTAATATAGAAAACTTGGTAGAAAAACTTCCGTTGTGAAATGTTGCAACGTGAGATGGTAAACTACTTTCTACGATCAGTTTATTTGAAGTAAGGAAAATGTACGGACTTTCTATCGTAACTTCATGCAGTTATGGATAGTGTACTTGATTTGCTTCTGAGATAATTTAGCTACTAGCGTCTGCCCGCGGTTTCGCTCGAAAAAAAAATCGGGGTAACACAGTTACCCTTCCCTGATTTTCAGGTACCTGCTACCTGTAGTTTAGCCCTAGCGCCTTATTTATTGTAATAGCAATGCTAAGTTTCCCTTTTCTTCCCTCTTTCCCCCTCATATCTCAAACTTTAAAAAAACATCCTCAGTCCGTCTCCTGGTTCTCAACTATCTCTGTACCAAAATTCATCAAAATCGATTTAGCCATTTAGGCGTGAAGACGTAACAACCAAACAAACAAACTCACTTTCGCTTTTGTAGTATTAGTAAGGATATAATATTTCTATTTCTTGTATAGATTCTGTTTGACCAATTCTTTGTGAATGAATAAACATTGTAGGTTTTGAAGGTCCCAAGACTCTTGTTAACTTATTTTACGTTTTGTAAAGTAAGCAATGTCGGGCCTACACTGTCCTCTCGTACTTAAGTACTATCGCTGTAACAACAACATTGTAAACCAAGTGATCTTATAAGAGTAACCAAGGAGTTAAGAGTCTTGTCGGTTCTTCTCCATATATCCTATTAATATTATAAAATCGTATGTTTGTGAGGATGGATGTATGGATGTTTGTTACTCTTTCACGTCAAAACGGCTGAAAGGATCTTGATGAAATTTGGCAAAGAGTTAGATTATATTCCGGAATAACACATAGGGTACTTTTTTCGATCATCACGCGGGCGAAGCTGTGGGCCCTAGCTAGTTCTACATACATAGGTAAATGCAAAACGTGATAGTAAATTATAGCACTGCGCTATTTCACTAATAACCCTTACGACCCATTTGACTATTTATCCATTTTTACATCCAAATTAATCTACGTATTTCTTTCTATTCCAGCCAAGAGATGGCGCTGTTATGGTGTGTGATGGCGTGCGCGCTGGCCGCAGCGCAGGCGCAGTCGAACTACGGCTCCCAAGCGAATAATATCGAATACCAGGGAGAAGGTCTTCCTGAACAGACTGTCTTGGATGGAAAGGTCAGTACTATCTATATCACAAGCCTCTAGCTCTCTCCTCTCTCAAGCATCGGGTACTAGCTGCTCGGCAATTTGCTGAACAGCTGCCCTACCATGACGTCTTAAAGCAGAACTAATTCCACTGAGGAAAAGAGACAGAGCTATACAGGGTGTCTAGCGCCATCTCTTTTCCTCAGTGGGATAAGTTCTGCTTTAAGACGTCATAGTAGGCGTACTGGGCCTATTTGGCGCAGCCGTGAGACACAATAATTATATACTTTTTTTTTATTATTAGTGTTTAGAATTAAGTTTTATTATTTTATTACTGTGTGCATTTATGGCTTGTGCCAAATAAAGTTGTTTTCTTTCTTTCTCTATTCTTAGCATGTTTTCGCTAGAACTTGATCACAAACTAGCTAGATCAGATGTTAGTTTGGCTCATACAATAACTTCTGATGATGACTAAACTACAGACAGAGGCGGTGCTCAGTGGTTCCTGTGCGTCTTTACGGAAAATGTGCGGTCGTTGAATAGGTCGCAGTTGTGGATGGGGCCCGCCTGCTAGCCGAGTTGATACAAGGAGGGGGTGGGCGCGAATGAACTGGTATCTTCCGGGCCCCCAACATAAGTATGGTAGTGGTTAGTACTGTAGGTTTTTAGTTGGTTAGAGTCTGACATAACCCTCCACAGCACAAGAACCCTTGTATGGGAAGGGAGGGGGAGCGGGGTTAAATCCATATTTTTTTCTCAATTTAAAAAAAATACATATTTGCGGAACTGCATCTCAATAAGGCAAACTCGCGGGTTTTTGACCATGAGAAACAATGTAATTAATTTTTACATTTCGACATATTAATTAAAATCGCTCATCGTACTAAGATAAAACACTATATTGCGGAGTCATCTATGAATCGCCACCGGCAGCATACCCTTGCTTCGGCCAAATTGAGCCCGAAGTCTGTACCACTTTTAGACATACATACATTTATAATGCGAAATGAAAGTCAATGGTCACATTTAACTGGTAGTAGATGCAACAGGCATGTGTAACGGGGCCATTGGGCTTTGCTTCTCTTAACTAATTGGCAGCTTTTTGGATTCGCTAATTAGAGTCATTGGCAAGCTTTTGCAACGTCAATGGCAATGTAGAAACTAAACGTGAAATGAATGGTGCTGATTCATGCGCCATGTTAGATAGATAAATCATTTATTTGATGCAGCAAAAGACACAATACAAGAATTAATACAAAAAAAAACATCACACAGAAAAAAATGTGTGTGTGTCAGCTCCGACGCACGACTGGAGTTTACTCCTTAAGTACGAGTATGTAACCATACGCAAAAAGAGTTTATTCAACTGAAAAAAGATTAATATCATATAAAAGGGTAAATTCACAAATTAATGAATAAAACAAGCCCAATAACATATTAGTATATAGGTATAGTTGCCTATATAATACAGCATACCATATGTACGTTTTAATACACTCAGAGCCAAATTAGAAATTTGCGCACTAAAGGTGCGCACCAAAAACGTGACACATTTTCGTTACTTTTGTAGGTTTTACCCCTCGGATTTTTCTCATACCAGGCGCTTTATATATGAAAATTGATTCTTAAGGAGTAAACTCCAATAAACTCCAAGAAGACTAAGTTAGATTGACCCATAGGCATTTAGACACATCACAAATATTTATAAAAGGTCGCCCACTACTGGGCGGTGTGTGTCTAGAGATTGCACCAAATAGGAGTCTAGCTCAGCATAATGTCAGGTAGACTACCTGACGCTGGTATTCTGTTGAATCCTGCTAGTGACACACGGATATCGAGAAAATGTGCGGCGAATATTATGTAGGTGGGGTTGTGCGCGAACGGGCGCTGTCAGTTGGGACAGTAGCCACGGCTTATTTTTTTGTAACGTGCCCATCTTGCTTCATCGTTCGCATATAATGTAAAAGGTGGAAAATTAAATTTACTTAAGAAATCGGTGGCATTGTTTGATTTATAGATTTTTTGTTACCTACTTTTTTATTTCAGCATTTTTAGTTGTGGTATCATGGTATTTCACAAAAATTCTTATCGAGTTTATTGTTCTACTAAAACATATTTAGTATGTCGAAAGAGTCAGTTTAACTCATAAATTAGAGATCTAAAGAAAAGTTTTTAAATCGGCCCACAATCACTGGAAAAAACGCGTAACAAACAGACAAAAAACATACTGCCAAATTGAGAACCTCCGCCTTTGTTTAAAGTCAGTTAAATTTATCTGAATGTACATGTAGTTATATCTGTCAGCTAGTGATTCATCTGTCATTCATTCATTGCTCAAAAGTACAGACGCCTGCACATCAAGCTACTACAATCTGTCAGATTCCATTGATAGATTTTCGACTTTATTTCTAAAGTATAAGGTTGAAGGTTCATTGGGAAAAATTTACAGTTTCGGGTAGCTTGACCTGCAGGCGTCTGTACAACAGCTATAAAGATGAATCAAACCCATTCTCCCGAATCTTGTCGCTAATTCACTTTTTGATAATGACATAGCGGTCAACATCAATACCTACAATCGTACTTACGTGGTTATTGTTAACCTACAACACAAACTGGGTCTCACCGCAGAATACCGGTGTAAGAGCGAGTCTGTTATTACTCATCTCTTCAACAGGGCTAGCACGAACGTGAAGTAAACGTAACGTTAAAAAGAACATCACGGATATAATCCACGAAGGTGTCAATTCAAATTATTCGCAGTAAATGTTGGTACAGTTTAGGTCTTAAATTATTAACGTGTCAATTGAGATTATTTTATTACTAAGGTATGTTATTTGATAAATAAGAAATATAATATAACTAAGTTTTGCCCGCGGCTTCGCCCGCGTTAAATTTAGGGTAATACAGTTCCCCTTGCGCCTTATTGATTTGTAATAGCAACACTAAGTTTTCCCTTTTCTTCCCTCTTTCTCCCTCACATCCCACTTTTTTTTTAAATAAAAATTAGCCTATGTCCGTCTCCTGGTTGCCAACTATCTATGTACCAAAATTCATCACAATCGGTTTAGCCATTAAAGCGTGAAGAGGTAACAAAGAAACAAACAAACTCACTTTCGCTTTTATAATATTAGTAAGGAAGTAAGGATGCCCCGTTCCAATAAACAAAAACGACTCGTTTTGCTTACGGATAGTTGAATTTTGACATATTGTCTCATAGAACTTGATATATCAAAATACAACTATCCGTAAGCAAAACGAGTCCTTTTTGTTTATTGGAACGGGGCATAAGTCAATCAAATATATGTTCCGTTTACTGCGCTCGTTCATGCTAGGCTTACACGTTAGGAGCACCGCACGAGCTGCGAAATGTAACAGGAATACGACTGATACAATGTTGTGTATGTGGGTTTGTTTACGACGCCGTTGTGTAATAGTGTTCGGAATTAAATGGGTATTTGTGGTCGTATAGCGGCTTATCTCCTCTCCATTAGGTGATGTAATCTCAATGAACACTGCTGTGATTGTAGAGTTGATTTTGTCTATTGCTTGCCATTTGTTGCTAGCTGGGGGTTTCAAAAAATAGTGCTGTTTTTGTTTTTTTTTGTGAATGGCATCTCGTATTTCAACCTGAGGAATGTGGTTGTCGTCTGCTCAATCGGACAGTCCTGTAAGTGCCTTTTCTGCGTTTGGAAAATCATTAAATATCTTCCTCCGGTATGGGCGGAGAGGGTAAGGGAGAGTGTCAACCTACCTATGTTGCTTCTTTAGCCCTTTATGTTCTGGGGCCCCAGAATTTCTTTCGAACAACCCGCATCCTCGGATCCTGTTGCCTTGATTGTAAGGCCTCTAGCCAGGGCAAAATTCTTACAACTAAGTGAGCCTAAGCCTCGGCTGAGGGAGGGAAGCTGGGGTTGAGCAGGACAGCACGGACTTAGGTAGATCAGAAAGAGATTATAACTTAGAGACTGGTTTGAAACTTTTGGCTCAACATAGCAGGCTGAATCTATCAAGCGTCGGATAGGGGACAGTGCTAAGTGTTTGACAAATTTATCAGATAAAAATTGAATCAACGTAAACAACACTATTAGCGACAACTTGCGATATCATTCAAACAAGAAAGTCCATGGCAGTTGAACGAAAACAAACACATTTAGCGCTGTCTATATCGGAACTTTTGGATAGTTCTCATCCTCATTTGTTTCATGTGCATTTACTATTGAAGACTTTTGACCCCAGTGTGTACACACGACGACTGATCAACCTATACAAAACCAGTTTATGCTGCTCTCTCAACAACGGACCGTACACCATAGATTTCAAGTACAATGAGAGATCCGCATAAACTGGTTTTGTATAGGTAGATGTGTCGTCGTGTGTACCAAACGGATAAAAGCAATCCTGACTTGGTTTCCTAATGAAGAGTTTTGAGCACTGTCTTGGCCATCTGTGAGGAAAATCTTACAGTAGCCAGAAAAAGGTTTAAATAATTATTCCAGACCATAATCTACCGCTGTGCCAAATTTCATCAAGATTCGTTTAGCCGTTTTGACGTGAAAGAGTAACAGACATCCTCACAAACATTTGCATTTATAATTTACTAGCCTTTTTTGGGGCAGTCGTGTAAAAAGGGATTTCTCGCTTATTATTTTGGCTGCTAAAGTCTGAAAATAAGTTTAAAAAAAGAACACAAAATTTCGATATCTAAAAAGCTTTTAAGATAACAAAAACTGCACTCAGTTTTGTTCAGGAATTTCTGTGAAAAATGACACCTCACTATAAAATCTTTACCCATGTCAAACGTTTACAAAATGGATATCTTGCTTCTTTGCCGTTGATAAATCTACATCACCATGTTTTGCACAAAAAAATATTAATTTTCATTTACTGGGTATAATTTACAAAACGGCCTTAAATATAATTTACATGTAATCGCGACATGATACGGCAGATGTATTCAACATTTTTGCGGAAAACCTTGAAAATCTCTAAAACGTTGCATTATCTTGATACAAAAGATGACGACCTTAATTCTTTTTAGGGTTCCGTATATCAAAAGATAAAGCGGAACCCTTATTGGATCACTTTGTTGTATGTCAGTCTGTCAAGACCCTTTATCTTGGGAACGCATGGAGGTATCGACTTAACATTCAAGGCATAATACTCAACTCTGTTAAAAATTCATCCAAATCGGTTCATCCGTTCCAGCGTGAAGACGTAGCAAACAAACAAATAAATTAACAAACAAATTCACGGTTCGCAATTCATTTAAGGATAAGATATGAAATATATTAGTAAGGATTGGCGCAGTGCTTGAGCGGTCGACTGCTGCGCTGCGTGTCGCGGCTTCGATCCCCGCACGGAACAACTATTTGTATAACCTACAAGTAAGTTTCAGGTCTGGCTGTTTGTGTATGTGAGTTTGAATGTTTTAGTGTGGGGCAACGTTTTTTTAAAAGAAAAAAAAAAGCTAAATATACATCAACAGTGCTTTTTATTCTCGATTTCACAACTGAGCCAGAACAGATGTTGTATGAACTTTAGTAGTGCGCTGTAACCTTGACTCAGTTACCATATTCTGTATGCGCTCAATGCTTGCCCTTCTTTTGTCCCGGAGATGTTCAAGAAATCGTCGGTCAACGGCATTTTTATTTCGAAGGTTATTTTAAATTAACTTGTGCCCGCGGCTTCGCTTGCATGGAGTGCGCGAGTATCCCAGTGGATCTAGGTTATAGATAGATAAATCATTTATTTGATGCAACAAAATACAGAAATTAACACAGAAAATAACACACTGAGAAAAAAAAGAAATAGATTGAAAAAAAGTAAGGTAGAAGTTAGATTGACCCATAGGCATTTAGACACATCACATACATTTATAAAGGTCGCCCACTACTGGGCGGTGTGTCTCAAGATTGCACCAAATAGGAGTCCAGCTCAGCATAATGCCAGGTAGACTACCTGACGCTGGTATTCTGCTGAATCCTGCTAGTGATATTATTAACTATCTGTATATCAAATTGAATAATCCAACCATCCATACTGCATACATATTCACAAACTTTTGCATTTATGATAATACTAGCTGCGCCTCGCGGTATCCCTCGTGTAGACCGGGATAAAAAGCCTATGTGTTATAACCTATCTGTGTGCTAAATTTCGTTCAAGTCCATTCAGTAGTTTTTGCTCGAAAGAGTAATAAACATCTACCGATCCATCCATTCATTCATCCATCTATCTATCTATTAATTAATCCATCCATTCATACATCCATCCATCCATTCATCCATCCCTCCCTCTTTTAATTTCAACTCGATACCACAACAGACAGACAGACGGACACCAAGGTAATCTTTTAGGGGTTCTGTTTTTTCTTTTAAGTTGCGGAACCTTAAAAATCTTCAAAGATAATATGGACACGACTGAAACACTTGTCAGATCAAAAAGAATCTACTTTCGATTTTAAGATACGATCGTGTGTGGACTGACCTTTTAGCAATCTGTGCCAGTTATTATCTGTATTTGATAGACGTGTTTTTTATTTTATTTTATGATATTATTCGATTAAATCTTACGAGGCGGAAATAGATTTTATAATCGATATCATATTGTGGGCGACTTTTTAGTATTGCTTTTTGCTAAAGTTTTTGTTGCTTTTCAATTTTTCGGTTTTAATCGAGTGTTTAATGTGTTCAGGCTTCTGTAAGGTTTATTTTTGAAATCCTACTAAAATATTAAATGCGATAAATGCTGTATAGCTCTGTCTCTTTCCCTCTGTGGAATAAGTTCTGCTTTAAGACGTCATGGTAGGGCAGCTGATCACAGCTAGATAGCCAGCGGCCTGGCATTGTGGCCAGTACCTGCAGTGTCAACATTACTTAGCAGTACTCTGGGACACGAGGTATTGTTATTGGGTTTCGAACGGAAACATATCGTTTGTAGATAGGTTCGCTTGTCTGTTGTCGTGATAGCCTTAATGCTGGGTGGGTGTACATTGTTATAAGGCACGGTTTTTTTGTACTTATAATAAGCTAGTTTCCAAAAAAAAATCGTCTGTCTTTTAGATTATTCAAAATTAAGGGATACGTATTTTTTTATTTGTAAATTAAGATAAATATGACAAAGATATAGCCCATTAAAGTTACGTGTGACGTCAAGTGTTGCTGCATTTTTTCGGAACGTGTGTCGTCACACGTCCCTTATTTTTGAATAATCTAAAATACGGACTAAATAGAATGTAATTACTTTGATCCTGGAAACTGCCCAATTGAAAGAGAGCGAGTTGAGATCTAAACCCTTCACGATTTGCAATGATTGTGTGAAATAGGCCTATTATACCTGCTGAGACACGGGTATCAGCAAGCGTTGTATGAGGCGCCCCCGAAATGAATTGATGACCGAAAAAGGTGGCTTGGGCAGACTATATGCGGAAGGCAAAGGACAGGGTAATATGGAGCAGGCTGGGCATAAAGGCAATGAACTTTTTTGTAAATACTCTTTTGACCCGACCTTGGGGGTCAGAAATCAAGAGTTCACCGTAAAATCAAAAATAAGGCTATAGGGAATCCTGCCGGGGTTGCGGGTTGTTCGAAAGAGATACCGCGGCCTCGGAACGTAAAGGGCAACAGAAGGAACATGGGTGGGTTTTAGTCAGTACAAGTCTGACATGCCCCCCCGCTCCACCCAGAGCGGGGGAAGTCATTGGATGATTTCCCAGCCGAAAAAAAAAAAAAAAAAAAAAAAAAAAAAGGCTATAGGGAATAATGTGCTAGCCATGATTTTCTCCTGTATCGTGGTAGTGGGTGCGTTTACAAACACTTAATACTTACATACACAAACAGCCAGACCCGGAACAGCTATCTGTAGGCTATACAAATATTTGTTCCGTTCGGGGTTCGAACCCGCGAGACACAGCGCAGCAGTCGATCGCTCAGCCACTGCGCCAATCGTGTCGTCAAATTAGGTATAGTATATCATTGACCGCTTAATAAATCTATACTAATATTATAAAGCTGAAGAGTTTGTTTGTTTGTTTGAAAGCGCTAATCTCAGGGACTACTGGTTGGAATTAGAAAATTCTTTTAGTGTTGGATAGTCCATTTCTTGAGGAAGGCTATAGGCTATATAACATCACGCTATGACCAACAGGTGCTGAGCAGCGTGGTTGAAACCGCGTCGAACAGCTAGTTATTTATTAATAAAAATAGTCGAAAAAAAAAAATTGAGATTCCATCATACCACAACTAAAAAGACTGAAATATAAAACTTTTGTGCAAAAAAACGAACTTTCAAAAAAACGAAAAATGTTTTATTGGAAGTAATCTTTATATATATAATTCTTCTGTGAGTGTGTATGTCACTGAACTTCTCTCAAACGACTGGACCGATTTCGATGAAATTTTTTGTGTGTGAACACACAAAAGGGGATCTGAGAATGGTTTAGATTCACAATTTTGTCCGGCAGATGGCGCTGCATCACATTTTTTGTAAATACGTAGCGAAGCACGTACCGGGCCACTAGTATTTTTATAATTTATTTCAAGTTCAAGAGTCAATGATATAGCCTTTCATTTTTATAGTATCGTCCTTTACAATGGAAACCAATCCCCGATAGTACTGCCCGAAGGTAATAATTAGCAGGAAAGATTTATAGCGACGTTTGGCATGCAACTAACTAAATATAGAAATGTTGCTGCAATCACCTAGCTTAAGGCTGGTATATTCGACCCTAGGCCTTTGTACAAGATTCTTGATTAACTTTGATGTACTATGTTTTGGCAGTGGAAAAGATTGATTGACTGGGTTATCGATTTATTTGCGCGTAACAACTATACGCTAAGAATACCTAACTGGGAACAAAGTGACAATCCTTACTAATATTATAAAAGCGAAATTGAGTTTGTTTGTTACGTCTTCACGCCTAAATGGCTTAACCGATTTGAATGAATTTTGGTACAGAGATAGTTGGGACCTTGGAGACGGACATAGGCATATTTTAAGTGTGAAATGAGGGAGAAAGAGGGAAGAAAAAAGAATACTATT
This sequence comes from Ochropleura leucogaster, assembly GCA_958449745.1. NCBI lineage: Eukaryota > Metazoa > Arthropoda > Insecta > Lepidoptera > Noctuidae > Ochropleura > Ochropleura leucogaster. The sequence continues at coordinate 2,284,259 of OY288203.1, forward strand.
AGCTTTGCTATTACAATAAAGAAGGCGCTAGGGCAAAAACTACAGGTAGCCGGTACCTGCAAATTAGGAAAGGGGAACCTATTAATATTCCGCTAAAGCGGCCATTATATACCTCCATATACTATTACATAACCGAGTAGATGAGAAAACAAAGCTATTTCGTTATTCAATTTTATCATTATATCGACAATTTCTCCATTTGTTATAGATAACACCCTTATATAATCAAGTTCTAAAACGCTTATGTGAAGGTATAGGACATTCTTATCGGGAACTAAGCCGTTTAGATATTGCGCCAAAGCTTTTATGTATTTCTAAACCCATTTATTGTTCGTTTCTTTCAGTACTGTTCTATCCTTTACCTAGTTCTTATACGGTAGAGTTTATGCACAGTAAATTGATCCTATTTTCAAAGATTTTAAGGTCGTTTTCTGATTGAAAATGTATATTTGTTACAGGTCACAAAGCTGGATGATCTGAGTCCAGTTATATTCTTGAACAGAACGAAGGCTGCTCTCAACTGTGCCGCGGGATCTATGCAGGTGTGTATTGATTTCATATAGAAGGTCTTTATTTAAAAGGTATTTTTAGAAATGTATGAATAAATAACATAGAAAATGTAGATACGACATAGATTCACTACGGCGCATCTCTTCACTACGGTGTGCGATCCGTAGTAGAGCGATCAGAAGGGCTACTATGACATCTTATAGCAATTCTTATTCCACTGAGTGAAAGAGATGGTGCTAGACACCCTGTATAGCTCTGTCTCTTTCCCTCAGCGGAATAAGAATTGCTTTAAGAGGTCATAGTAGGGATACAGGAAATAATATTTTTGAATAGGTTGACCTGCTGTCGTATGTACATCTCTGTCCAACTCTTCAGGTATATTTAATAAGGCGCTAGGGCAAAAACTACAGGTGGCAGGTACTTGCAAATCAGGAAAGGGGAACTGTCTTATCCCGAATTTAACGCGGGCGAAGCCGCGGGCGAAAGCTAGTTCCTAAGTAAAACCCCAGAACGAAGGAGAATAAACAAGCAAAGAACACGTGCTTGATGCAGTTGACCTGCATTGACACCAATAGCTATCTAATAACGTTTGTCAATACAACAAGTACTAACGGTTGGTTTAAGTGTTAGTGACCGTTAGTTAGTACTGTTTGAAACAATATGTATTTTCTCGGACTTTGTGATATAGCTGGATTACTTGTTATGAACTTCGAAATACGTTTGAAACATCATGAAACTGTAATTAATGTTGTTAGAGAAAAGCATTGTAAACGGTGAAGATGTCAACAAAGATAAAGATAATTTTATTTTGCAAACATGGGTATTTACCCATGTTTGCAAAATAAAATTATCTTTGATGACAAAAATTATCAAATAACTGGACAGACTTGTACTGTAAAACCCACCCATGTTCGTTCTATCGCCCTTTACGTTCCGGGGCCGCGATATCTCTTTCGAAAAACCCGCAACTCCGGCAGGATATTTTACCACTTAGGCATGCAGAAGTTTTAAAACATTCAACTTACGAGTATACCTAGAAAACACTTAAAATATTACACAAAAAAAAAGTGTGTGTGTCAGCTCCGACGCACGATTGGAGTTTACTCCTTAAGTACGAGTATCTAACCATACGCAAAAATAATTTATTCCACTGAAAAAAGATTAATATCATATGAAAGGGTAAATTCACAAATTAATGAAAAAAAATAGCAATATAAATACATCGACATTGATAGAAACAAACTAGCCCAATAACATATAGTCTAAAGGTATAGTCGCCTATACAGCATACCATATGTACGTCTTAATACACTCACAGCCAAATTAGAAAGCTGCGCACTAAAGGTGCGCACCAAAAACGTGACACATTTTCGTTGCTTTAGTAGGTTTTACCCCTCGGATTTTTCTCATACCGGGGGCCTTATATATGAAAATCGATTCTTAAGGAGTAAACTCCAATAAACTCCAAAAAACATAATTTAAAAAATCTTTCTCCTTAAGGTACTCATTTACATGTATTATAATATGCTAAATGAAATATACACTTATACAAACAATATATAGGTACATCTCACAACCCACATCGCAAATCCACACTCACTCTATCATCTTACACGTTACATAAAAAGAGAATCAGACAAAAATACTGATTCTTAATTTAAAAGAAATTAATTTTAGTCCAAGTCCATACCAGAAAACATAAATTCGAAGTCATCATCTGCCTAGCCTTTTCCCAACTATGTTGGGGTCGGCTTCCAGTCTAACCGGATGCAGCTGAATATCAGTATTTTATATGGAGCGACTGCCTATCTGACCTCCACAACCCAGTTAATACTGGGTAATACGATACCCCTTGGTAAGACTGGTTGTCAGACTTTCGGAACACTGACTCCCTGTAACGACTGTCAAAGATCTACAAATGACAGCCGGGACCAACGGCTTAACGTGCTTTCCGAGGCACGGAGGAAACTCGGTATGTAACGGGTGATCACCCATCCACAGACCAACCTACGCAAGCGCGGCTTAACCTAAAGATCGACCCGAGCGACTACTATTTATTTAGCCACGAGCTCCTCTAAAAAACATAAATTCGAAGTAATAAATAAATAAAGAGTTTAATTGACTGTCGGTCTTATTTGAAAATTTTCGTTATGTTCTCCTCAGATGTGAGTCTTTCATGTTTAATAAATAATCAACCACATCAACACACAAATAAATTGCGAAAATTCAGTGGACTAGGGCGTTGGTTTAGATGTTGTAATCGCTGCTGCTATGTATAAACTCCTGGATTCAATTTCCAGGTTGGGCGAAGTATAATTGGGTTATATCCTCATCGTCGCTTGTACCCAGTTGATGGGCAGATGACTATAAGTTCGCCCCATTAACATTAGGTACATTGCGTTAGCAGTTCAAGTATGTGGCGAGGATGCAGTTGCTCGCGTTGCAGCGTAAACTTTAAGGCGCTGTACAAAGCAAACACTTCGTAAAACGTCTAGATTTTCGTCGCAAAGTTAGCCGTATATGTACATGCCACTAGCCAAAAAAATTACCGTGTATAGTTAAATACATTAGGTAAAGACTTAAACAAAATCAGTTTACAAAAGGGGTTAGTACTACGAAAATTTTTTTTTTTAAAAAGACCAAGAAAAAAAAAATTCGTCTCGAAATTCTCAATTTTTTTCAGCGACAACCATCATATTTTTTTATATATCTATTACAAAGGAAATATACTAAAGAGATATCTAAAATTTTTCAAACACGGAGCTGTATTTTTTTTTATATTCAATAAAAACTGCAAAATGACCTACATTTTGGCGGACATGATATTCAAATAAAATCGAACACCGAAATATTTTCGACCTTATTTCTATTCTTTCGATGCAATACTGTCGTGTACTTGTGTCAGACCATGCCTAGTATGCAGTTAGCCGCACTTCCGTAAATACCTAAAGATTAGCTTATTGCCGCGCCTTAAGGTACTTACACGATAACTGACAAATGCTTGCACTGACTGGACAGGTCCACTCAATCTGTGTGGTGCTTTCTTAAAAAGACCATTTCAGACACTATCTGCATAGTCCTCATGTAAGTTGACCAAGATTATTTTGTCTGGACTTTAAAAGAGACTATGACCTCTGAGTTTGTTTCGGCTGTTTCTTCTCAGAGTAGTCGGGTACGAAACACCGGCCTCATCTAGTTTTAAAAAAAGATGACGTGTAAAAGTGTTTGTGAAAACCTACTTGCAAAATAAACATTATTTATCATTAAGGCGTTTGTTATAAAGGTGTGTTATCTGCACTACCTGTATCAATCAATTTGACTTGTTTCAGATCGAGTTGAAATTCAACGAGAAGTTCTATGGCATAGCGTACGCGGACTTCGACCGTCACTCGGCTTGTCAGGTGGTAGGCAAAGGAGCTCTGTCTTACAAGCTGGAACTGCCCCTCAAAGGATGTGGAACCAAACAGGTAAAGTGTTCTTCTCCTTCTCCTTAGCCCCCTTCCTCCAAGGCTAGGCTTTTGGAGCTAAAAGTTATGGTTAACCACACACAATCATACACATTTTTATTTACTAGCTGGCACCCGCGGCTTCGCCCGCTTGATGATCGAAGAAGAAGTATCTTATGTGTTATTCCAGACTATAATCTAACTCTGTGCCAAATTTCATCAAGATCCGTTCACTTGAAACGTTCGTTTGACGTGAAAGAGTAACACACATCCATCCTTACAATCATTCGCATTTATAATATTAGTAGGATGACATTTACCGACATTTGGTACGAGTACCTATTGTTTATATTCTCTGCCATTCCCCCAGGATCCCCTCCGAGTCTTCACGAACAACATTGTGGTCCGGTTTCATCCAGGGCTGGAGATGGATGGAGACGAAGTCATTACCATCGTTTGCCGGTACCCACCGCCAATCGTGCCCAAACCGGTCTTCAACCCCCTTATCTTCACGTAAGTATTAAAATCCAGCTGATCTATACTAATGTTATAAAGCTGAAGAGTTTGTTTGTTTGAACGCGCTAATCTCAGGAACTACTGGTTGGAATTGGAAAATTCTTTTAGTGTTGGATAGCCCATTTCTTGAGGAAATTTAAGCTATAGGCTATATAATATCACGCTACGACCAACAGGTGCTGAGCAGCGCGGGTGAAACCGCGTGGAACAGCTAGTGTTGTAATAAAATGGTTTCCATAGAATCTTGAAATTTTTGGTTCGAGGAAATTGTATCAAAGCTTTAAGCTCAATCAGTCTAAAATAAGAAGAAATAAATCGAGTAGGTACGACTGCTTTTTAAAAATAAATGTAAGTACTTAGTAATTCATCTTATACATAAATAAAATAATATCTATATAGACTCTAAGATACATTAAATTCGAATTCAGAGTTATTTATCTTAGATATTATTGTGTTTCTGTGCTGTCGAGAAAACAACATTAATTAAAAACTTTTTTCTTTTTAACAGGCCCGAAGCCGGTCCTCTCCCCGCGAAGGCTCCCCTTGCTGGAACCCACATCCTGATGATAATCTGCGCAATCCTGTTCCTCACACTACTACTTCTGGGTCTGGGAGTGTCCTACCTCTGCCTCAGGAGACGTGCTCTGCCCGCGCCGAGGAGGTTCATCGATGACTCCTCTGCTTCTATTGTTAGCAGGGAGAGTATACAAGGTTGGCAAATGTTATCACACGAACTACCTATAGCACGGCCAACGAGAAGCGATACCAAATGTAAACAAAACCCATGCTAAAACCCCATCTAAAATGGCCGCCCGAATGTTGGCGAACCCGTCTTAACGTTGTCATGTTTTTGCCGGGAGAACGAGACATTACGACAAAGGCACAAGATGGAAAGAGCTAAATATTAGATTGTCAACGCCACAGTTGTTCTTTAGGTTAATGACCTTTCGTATCGCTTCTCGTTGGCCGTACTATAGACTGAGTGGAAATTGCACAATTAGCGTAAAATTGGTAAAAATCGTTAAGCAGTTTCTGAAAAGTGATCACGAACATTGCTGATGGTTAGTCAAACTCATGTTTACTATTTGGAATGATGGCTTAAAATTCGATAGCCAATGAAATTGAATTGACGCTCAACGTACGTTTAAAAAGGCACCCGTTAATTTTTTCTACATAATTGTTGTTGTTAGTTTATTAATGCTTGCACTGACAGGTTCACTCAATCTGTGTGGTGCTTTCCTAAAAAAGACCATCTCAGACTCTAATCTGCGTAGTCCTCGTGTAATTTGACCAAGATTTTTATCTGGACCTTAAAAGAGACTATGACCTCAGATATGTTTGTTTCGGCTGTTTCTTCTCAGAATAGTCGGGTACGAAACACCGGCCTCATCTAGTTTTTAAAAAAGACGTGTAAAAGTGTTTGTGAAAACCTACTTGCAAAATAAACATCATTTATCATTAATGTCGAGTCGAGACGAGTCTCAAGCTTCCCCATGGCAAAATAATCTCATTCGCAGATGACACTGCTCTTGTGTTCTCTGCCAATACATGGGAAGAGGCCTTTGAGGCTGCTCAGTGTGGTTTCGACTCTGTGAGAAAATGGCTCGAGCATAATGTTCTTACTTTAAATGTGGATAAAACCAAGTATATCTGTTTCAGTATACGGTCCGGCACAGGTCCCAATCACGACCGTCATAACATTGTACCACACGAATGTGCATCTAAAGTAAATTGTTGCTGTTCTAAATTAGAACATGTTAAAACAATAAAATACCTTGGCATTACAATAGACAACAAACTCAATTTTAAAGAACACACTAAATTCCTCTGTGGTAGAATCAGAAAATTGATTTATATTTTTAAGACTCTCCGACATGTCGCCGAACCCACTGTACTGAAGCGGATATATTTTGCACTGTGTCAGTCCCTCATAAGTTACTGCATAACAGCCTGGGGTGGTTCCGCTAAAACTACTATTAAATCCGTCGAAGTTGCTCAGCGAGCTATATTGAAGGTTTGCTTATTCAAACCACGTCTGTTCAGCACCTCGCTGCTTTACGAATATTGTGGAGTCCTAACCGTAAGGCAGCTCTATCTTCTAACTCTAGTATTGACCCAACACAAGAAATTGAACTACGACCCGCTTAAATTAAATAGACGCACAAAACATTTTGTTTGTCCGCAATCGATTGCGGCCAAAACGAAATTCAGCACCCGATTTGCTCCATTTATTGGCCCCTACATCTACAACAAGATAAATAAAATTCTGAACATATACCCGTTAATACAAAAATCTTGCAAAATTGAAGTAAGAGAATACCTTCAAAAGCTCACATACGAAGAGACAGAAAAATTATTTCAGATCCCTACTTAATAACTCTCTTATACAGTTATCTAATTTTGAAACTTTCACAAAAGTCCCAATATACCACAATCTTAAACACCCTCTCACACTCACCCATGCACATCCCCATTTCACACAAAGAGAGGACTGACACACACTTAACAAGTTATGTTATTTAACTTGTAAATTACCTCTTAATTATTTATATTTATTTTTTCTTATTACATTTTTTTATTTCATCTGTTTTAAATTAGACACGTACATTTTAAACAAGGATTTACTAAAATACATAGCCTAAAAACTAAATGTTAACTCAGGGGAATCGGCGTTGAGGGCTGAAATACAGGCTATGCCTAGTTCGGCCCCAAATGCTAATACTTTTGTGTACAAATTATCTAAGACTAAGCACATCATTTGTGAAATAATGTACAACTTTTTTGTGAATAAATTATTATTATCTCTTTATTCATTCAATATACTTACAAATACATTTTTAAATATTTCTTTAAAAAACAATAGAAAAAACATTTAAAAATATAAAAGTAGGTCTCCGCCGGTATCGGGAGCAGGGTCCAAGCTACCGGTGGTTAGGGCTCCAGAGACAGGAACCTCCTCACAATGCGGGCCGTATAGAGGAGTACTGCCTTCTGAATCAAGCCCTTAATCCAACCGCCTAAGGAGAGCTTCGAGAGATGGTCTTCGATGCTCTTGGCCATCAGGCCATTGGCCGTAACTACTATCGGCACAATGACAGCCGAGCTCACATTCCACATATCGACAACCTCGTGTGCCAAGTCAAGATATTTGAGTTGTTTCTCTTTCTCAGCTTTCACGAGGTTCTCGTCATGTGGGATGGTAACATCGATTATCATTACGCGGCGCGCTGATCGGTCTATCACCACTATGTCAGGCTTATTGGCGACAATAGTCCTGTCAGTAATGATAGACCGATCCCAGTACAGCGTGACATGGTCTTTCTCGAGAACTGGGTCGGGCACATACTTGTAGTACGGTACCTCAGATTCCACAAGATTGTATTTCAAGGCAAGTTGCTGATGAATAATCTTGGCTACTTGGTTGTGTCTGTGCAAGTACTCGCCGTTAGCTAGACGAGAACAACCAGAAATAATATGTCTGATGGATTCACCCGGACGGTGGCATGCCCGACACACATCAACCGTCCCGTCCTTCATAATATATTTCCGATAGTTGTTCGTCAACATAACTTCGTCCATAATCGCACAGACAAAACCTTCAGTTTCCCCAAAAAGGTCGCTGAATCGTAGCCAGGATACGGATGCAAGAAAATCTACATCGGGCCCATGAAGAGCCCGGTAAAAGCGCCCGTGAAGCTCCTTGTCTTGCCATACTTTCTTGCGGTCCTCGGTAGTAAGTACTACAGGTTTGCGCCAGTTCTCTTTAGCCATGGACAGCGGGGTGAATCCCTTGTCCACTGCGACCACATCTCGGTGCATACCCAACTCAGCTTTTAAAAAATATTCCCTGAGACTGCACACCTCTCGGTTATGGAGGGTCTTCGCATTTAAGAAGCCTCGACCCCCACACTTCCGTGGGATGTACAGTCTCATCACTGATGATCGTGGGTGATGCATCCGATTTTCAGTCAGCAGTGTACGGACTCTCCTATCCAGGGCATCGAGTTCAGTCTGAGTCCATTTGAGTATGCCGAAAGAGTACATTAAAACCGGCATGACCCAACTGTTGAAGGCGCGCACCTTGTTCCCGCCCGAAAGAAGGCTTTTTAATACCTTCTTCAGGCGACCAAAGAAACGCTCCCTCAACAATTGCTTCATGTCAGCTACGTTAATGCCTAACGCTTCCGTCATACCCAAATACTTATAGCTTTCGAATGAGGAAAGGGATCTGAGGTGTATGGAATCCGAGAGTTGAATGCCTTCGGATTCCATAATCTCCCCTCGTTTAACATACATGACTGCACATTTGTCCACACCAAATTCCATCCTGATGGCGTTACTAAAAGTTTCAGTTACTTTCAGTAGCTCCATCAGTCGCAATTTGTTGGGGGCAAAGAGTTTCAGATCATCCATGTAAAGGAGGTGAGATATGACCTGACCGCCTCTTCTCAACCGATAGCCTAGTCCTGTATCCTCCAGCAATGTGCTAAGAGGATTCAGGGCCAGACAGAACCAAAGTGGACTCAAACTGTCGCCCTGAAATATTCCCCGTTTAATCCAAACAGGCTCATCGTTCCCCTGAATTTGTTGACATCCTGGATATCGAAGGACCGCGCGTAGGGTTGCATCTATCTTGTACAACTCCAGCACCCTCTTGAGCCATGTATGTGGCACCGAGTCGTAGGCCTTCTTATAATCTATCCAACATGTCGACAAATCCTTGCGGGATCGACGAACCTGCTGGCTAATAGCCATGTCGATGAGGAGTAGCTCCTTAGTACCGCGGGACCCGTTCTTACATCCATTTTGAGAGACAGACATAATAGAGTTACTGTCAATGTGTTTGTTAATTTTCATTCTCAAAATGGACGTAAGAAGTTTATAGACCGTCGATAAACACGTGATCGGCCTATAATTCTTGGGTTCCGCGGGACTACCTGACTTATAGAGCAGGTGGGTAACGCCTGTTGTTAAGAACTGTGGCAGAGATCCGGACTCTAGACATGACTGAAATTGCGATGCCAGGCGAGTGTGTGAACTACTCAGCCATTTTAACCAAAAATTATGCAGTCCATCCGGTCCCGGAGACTTCCAGTTCGGGAACGGACGGACAGCTCTGGCTATGTCTAATGGCGTAATTAAAATTGGCTCCATCTCTGGAATAGTTTCACACACTCGCTCGATATCACGCATCCAGTCAGTCTCAGTATGACAGACGGGCACCGACCAGATGCTGCGCCAGAAAGAACTCGTGGCGGCATCATCCGGGCGGCATACGTCTGTCATATTTTGGTCAGGTCGCTCCCAAGCTCTGTATACCCACCTCTCGTCACTCCGGAACATGCGATTCTGCGAGTACCGATCAACCCGCCGCTTATACCTCCGAATACGGCTCGCCCATGCACAAACTTTCTGCTTCAGGAAGTCGATGCGCTCTGTGATACGAGACATGTATTCCTGAGGACTGATTCCAGTCCCCGAGAAAGCCCGTCTCACAAAGCGCATGACACGTGGTCTTGTATTGCCCTCCCTGAAGCAGTATAGTTTACCGATGAGTACCCTGGCCTCGTCGATACGCCGCTCGATCCTGCTCTGCCAGGCTGGTACGGATGGTTTTAGTCGAGTAGCTACGTCATTGTTTTGGAATTTGACGTTAGCTACACGACATACCGCAACAGCCCCACAATACAGGATCGAGTGTGTATCAACGAGATCCTCGCTACTCTCGAATAAATTCTTAAGTTGCGAGTCCAAGGCACACACCAGTGCCCTATTATGCTTGTGCATGGGTAGCCGTGGTAATCGGGGTCTAAGTTCGGCTGCAATGGATCGATATTCACGAAGCGCATCTTCCAGAGCGCTCCTCAATAAAAAATAAATTATTATTATTATTATTATTAATGTATGTCTTCAAATTGACACAAATTATTCAAAAACAACCACTTGTTAGCTTACAGAACCAATACTACGCCCGATCTTATTTAAACTCTCTCTTGTTCCCAACAGAAGTCAAAATTCCTCGAGCTCATCCAGTCTACCCTGCGGCCGCCGAAGTCGCCAGCGTGGCATCTGACACGATTCCTTCCGACTACCCGTCAGAGACACCAAGTGAAGCCGAACAGGCGCATAGTAACGCTGCCTTTATGATGGATGAGTCTTATCATAGTGAAGGTAAGTTCGATTATGATTGTAGAGTGTACTGTATATAATCACATCATTAAGAATGAAAACGAAATGGAATTGGTAGACGAAACAGAATGTTATTCACACGGTAGTCCCAATTGGGGACCAATAGAATCGCTAATGGCACCCAGTTGGGACTCGATTCTTTTCGTAAAAATTAAAGTTCTTTCTTACTATTAACTACCGATCGTTAAATAAGAGGACAGCAGACAGAAATATTCCGTGTTGTAAAAACAATCTCACGGGTTGTGAAAATAGCTTTGAAATGTTTGCGCTAGTACCTAACACAATTAAGTATCTGAGTGCGTCTAAATAATCGAAGTTTACCTACTATATTGCTCACCTAACATATTCTACCATCAGGCTACGGTTCTACTCGAGAAGCGATGGCAAGTAACGCCCGCCTGGTGTCAGGAGCAGCTCCAGCATTCGACGTGCGCGTGCGCGTCCAACGCCCTGTAGTGCCACCCTCTCCACCCTCCACCATTACGCTCACCGAAACTGATGGAGGAAGTATCAGGTGAGACTTCTTTAGTAATAAAAAAGGTGTTAGTACATTGGAATTAGTTGCTCATTGAATATTTAATGATTAAATTATTGCTGAGAACACAAAATTTAGACGTGTCAAGGGACACCCGGATGAAATGAAGTTCCTATAGAAATGAAAATATCTGGCTTACTTTCTAAGAGAGAGAGAGAGACAGACAGACAGACGGAGAAACATGCGACGCCGCACAGCTTACAATAGCTTACTATAGCAAAAAGTGTCGTGACAACTTTTCGTAAGAATTTTTTCCGTCTAGCCCCCTTTCACAACGCGCGATAAGGAACTTCGTTCCAATTACACCCACTGCGACCGACACGGGATGAATCAAGTGAGAATCTTGTTTTGTTCCCGTATTGTCATTTGGACTCTGTTGGGCGCCATTAGTAACTATTTATTTCGGCAAGCGAAATTATAGCTTAAGTTGTTGCTGGATAAACTATCAAATTAATAGCTTATTTTTCAAAGTCGTTTAAAAAAACAACTTACTTACTCGTCAGCCTTCATCAAACATATGGTTTAGAAAAAAGATCAAGAACCGTTGAATTAATTTCAAAAATTGAACCCACAATATTATCATTACCCTCCACAGACAAACGATGATCTCGGAAGAGCACGAGCGCCAAGAGTCAGTCCGCACAGTGTCCCCGATAGCGCTCCCGCTGCCTGCGCGTGCGTCGCAGCTGCCGCCGCCCGAGAGGCCGCCGCGCCCGCCCGCCGTGTACTCGCAGGTGTCGCGGGACAAACAGGTACGTGGGGGAAACATACGGATTGGGTGCTGGGAGTGACTTCACTACATGTGTGGTTTTTGAATAATGTAAAGTGATGTCCCATTAAACTTTTTCTATTAGAGTCAGTTTTGTGTTAAATTATGAAAATGATTTTGATCAATCTTTAAAGATTGTTAGAAAGACATTTCTTTTATAACAAGAATATATTCTTAATAACGTAAGATCAGAAAAAAACTGGAAAAAAAACATTATTAAAATATAACCTATCACACGCACAAACATCACAGATTGCACAGATCAAAACCACAATAAAACAACATACCCTCTATCTTTTAAATGCACGTTCTCACTTAACTAGAATCAAAATCAGTTTAATGCACAAATTAAACACAGTTAATCACTCACATACTCACTTTATATTTAAAACACACATACTCCTCTGTCGTCTATTCACACCTACATCCACAAATTCACTGCTACAACAACAATAATAGTAATTAATTCATCACCATCACCCGTGTGACTAACCAGGAGTGGTCGAGACGGCCGCGGTCCATCGTCTCGCTCAACACGGAGATGACTGACACGCACTCTGTCACTGAAGTTACTGATAGATCGCACGCCAGGATGTTCCATATCAAGGTACTAATTCATCGTTTTAGTAATGTTTTATGCAAGTCCACGTCCAAAGCGCGTATTTGCGTAAGGGTGGGAATATTATTCGATGCAACTCAGCTCTCTGAGAACGGCCATCATCGCCTTAGTGTTGCTAACGAGCTCGTGAAGACCACCTGTGACTTTGAATAGTATAGGTATATTTAGACAAGTATCTTATAATATATTTCGTATGCTCAGTTGGTCTTGCGGTCACAAGGTTGACTAGTGAGAACGGGGTTCTGGTTTCAATTCACGGGTCGGGAAAAAATAATTATTGGGTTTTGCCATTTAGAAGTTCACAGTCTCAGCCCGGAGCTTGGATGTTGGTGGTAAGACACCCCCGTGCCTCGGAAAGCACGTTAAGCTTTTCCTGATCTCTCTCCGGTCGTGCCCTTGCGGTCCATCGGACTATGAGAGTGAGGGAACAGAGAGTGCAACTGTGCCTGCGCACAAACGCCTGAACTGTAATATCTCCCACATCACTAGATTCCGCTAAAATTGGCCACCGTGGCCAAATGGTCAGCAGGATTATATTTTTCATAGTCAGCGAAAGTAAATTGAACTGAAATACGATAAGTTAAAGTTTAGTCTTGTAGTAAATTTTAGGCTGAAATTGTATGCGCCAAATATAACGCAAAGATGTTAATTAATTATTTCAAACAGAAACCTCCTCCGCCACCTCCCGTGATGAGAGAGCGTTTGGAGACCGAAGAACAGGAGATGCTGATGGAGAGTCTCGAGCCTATATCTGAGACACCCATCATGCCAGCCAGGTGAGTTATCCCTACTATTGAGGGTATATGTACCATCACAACAAAACAACCCAGTACACGGATGAATGGCATTTAACTCTACCACACGAGAAAAAGCTAAGAACTACAAAATATTTTGACTTGTATCCATTTATGTGTTTAGAATTGTTGTCTTAGTATTCATAAAAAAATTGTGCATGCTTTCAATTGACATATTTACACAGCATTTAAAAATTGTGTTTATTATTTGATATTTTCCATTGTCATCATTTAATATATAAATCTAGTTTGACACCCTGAGGTCCTGTGTTCTAGAAAATCTGCTGACATTTTCAATTCAACCACGATATTTTTTACCAGAAAACCGGAGATCACCTCGCACGTGGTAGACGACGTTTTCCTCCGTACGATCACGGAGAAGAAGACCATCGAAGACATTGAGCGGCACAAGCGCCTGGTGACGGAGTACAAGCAGGTGCCTCCTCTTCCGCCACACTTCGACGTCACCATCCGCAACCACACCGTGCCTGAGGCGCAGTGGGAGAACTTCTCTGACATCAGCTCCGCGTCCGGGATGACGTTGACGCCTAAGATGGAGAGGGTCCCGTTGTCGTTGCCGCCGCAGAAGTATATTGGTAAGGGTTTTTGTGATTTTAGACTGATTTTAGGGGTTGATTGAGATTTTTATAGAGATGTTTCCTTCTAAGAGATGATTGATAAGTCTATTTTTCTACAAGTTTAACGTTCAAAAGTGCGTTGGGTTGGTTGCGTGGGTGGTTTTTGTTTCTTATTAATTTATTGTGAAACAATCTACTAATATTCAAAAGATTTTGTTTAAGTCTTTGGTTTTGTCCAAAATTAAGATTTAAAGTCTCTAAACAATCATTTTTTTATTATTTGACCGACAGTGTCCCATATTATTACTTCACCGTGATTAAAAAAATAATCTTCATTTCCACAGGCAAAGGCGGCCCCGATCTATTCTCCCCCGAGTTAATAAAGCAGACCGCGTCTAGCAGCTATCAAGCCACATCATCAGACCTACCCCTCCTCCCGGAGCTGCCTCCAGCTCGCAACCCTCTATTCAGAGATGAGGACGATGAAGATGTACCAGAGCCTGTACCGGCTCCTCCTGTGCCTGTCAACTGGAGTGTGCTGACTAGGGTGCTAAAGACCGAAGCTCAAGATGAGGTAAGGCTTTATAGAGTATTTATGGGAACGATTGGCTTGATTTACGAGTTGCAGGTCGTCGATCCTAAGAGGGAGAATGCAAATGTTTTCATTAATGTGTCAGAAAAATGGAATACACGTTAAACCGAAAAAAATAAGACTCAATATGACACCCTGCGTGATATATAATATTTGCCCGTCTTGTGGCTGTTTGGAGTCCATTATCCCAGCAATGGAAATATTGTAAGCTGATGATAACAAAAGTCAAGGATTATACAGAAGCATACCTACTGCAGAAGCTTTTGAAAATCTTGTTCATCCAAATGTTTCTTCCAATTACAAAACTATTTTTAAATATCCCTAGGTGTTAGCCGAAACCGAGCGCTCGTACCGCCTGACGCGCTCGGAGCGTCTCCGCTGGCGCGAGCTCATCTCCCACGAGAGCTCCCTGCGGCGCGAGCTGGCGCGCTCGTCCACTCGCGAGGACTTCACCCGCGTGGCGCACGACCATCGGTTCGCGCCGCTCTATGCGCCGCCCAAGTGGGAGGTCATCATTCGCATTCTGGCTCCTCCGCAAGATAAACCCAAGGTATGGAGGTGACAGCGCATTTGATGTAAATCGTTATTTTTACTAGACATGGGGTAGAGTTTGTATAACCTTTTGTGAAAGGCTTTGTTTGAGGAACCATGTAATCTATTTCTACCCAGTAGCAACTTTGCAATATAAAGGTTTTTAGTGTATATGAAAAATGAAATGCAATTTCTAAAATACTACGCAAAATTTTTGAAACTGTAATTGTAATAAGTAAAGCTAACGCGATGTCATAATTACATAACGTCTATTTCCAACAATAAGATCATATGGTACAGTCTGCACTGTTCAGAAACCCTAACATCATGAAGAGTAGGGCAAGCCAAGCTTTTAGGCTTGTATGAAAGTACCGCTTGCTTGGACAAGATCCGTTTTGTTTTCAACAAACTTCAAAACATTGACTTCCATTTAGACTTCATCCATCTTGATTACAATAGTGATTTGGGAATCTCCTGAATATTTTTTCTAGAACCGTTACCGCAAGAAGACAGAGTGGGACTCCCGTTCTCGCCGCAGCTCTCTACCGACGCTGTACGAGTACGACAGCGATGCGACCTCACTTCGGGACCCACAGAGATCCCGCCGCTCCTCCTACCGCAGTGACCATGTTGATATGAGGTGGGTATTCGACTTGGCAGGTTCTTATGCAAATGGTGAGAAGAACGTAAAAGCTACCTAAAGGTCAAAAACTGGGATAAGTGAAATGAAGAAGGGAAGAGAATTTTTGAAATAATTATGAGGTATACGCAACGAGTCTTAAACTGTTCCTTACGGGATATCGTTCGAAATTTCCATTTGATATGAAGTCCCGATATTTTGATGATGTTGCAAGTGCCATGATCGCAGGTTGCCTGGAGAATTCAGCGCCAATGTCTGCTGCCACAAGCTGTGAAAGCTTAAAACAATGTTTGTTTGTTGATATCCGCTAATTAAAAAAGCCTTATAATATTTAGCACGGGCAACCGTTTTGACAGCTTTCTTATTACAAACAAGCAACCTACTTATAATAATTTCTCGTTTTCCAGATCAATGTCAGAGATGATGGTAGACTACGCGCGTGAACAAGCAGACACGCACTCCGAAGTGTCTGCAGGCACGCAGCTCGGCCGATACTACGATGACGACAGCGACTCCGAACATCCCTTCCATCAGAACCAGTAAGTTTATCTTGGATTTTCTGCTTTTTAAACAAAAACTAATAAAACGTAGGTTGTACTTGTACCTACGTCTTTTTAGTTTTCTTTGTGGCACTATGAAAAGCTTCATGAATTAAGTGACACTCCAAAAAATAAACCTATTTAGGAACACTCAAGTGGGCGTTTGCGCCCAAGGGTATTTTCCTTCCTTCAAGATTGTTTTAAATGATAATATTTGTCATCTTATTAGGTCCTGGTCCCGTCACTCTCTGCATCGCTCCGTGAGCCAGCCATCACTTGCCCGGTCAGCGACTGAAGTGGTGGAACAATGGACAGCTCCCGAAGGTGATGTCACTCCTACGCCTGGACGCAGGATTAGAGGTAAAGGATTATTTTCTATTACTGATTTTAACGATCAACGTAGTTCTATTTATTTCGAATTTGCTTAACAAGCCAGCTTTACAGAAACTAGTGTTAAATTCTAGGTTAGCTTTTCCATTTTAGGATTATTTGAGCCGCCTCCAGTTTGGCTGTCGTTAGTAAAGGGCTGGTTGTTCAAACTTAAACTGTTATTTTAAATTCTGCATAGGTACTCATTCGCTAATATGTTTTAAAATATAATGATAAATTTGTTTCAGGTCCTCAAGGATTAACGACCTTCACATCATCTGAAGTGCGAACCTTCCAAGCGTCCCGAGAATGGCGCGAATAGAAAGCTTTGGTATCGCGATTCAGAACGTAAGTCAAGAAGCGACTAATAGATGGCGTTGTTCGCAATTTTGTAAATTGAAAAAATCTCAGGAATTGATAGTAATTCGTCATAACAAAATATTGTAGGTTTTGTGTTATGCTCAAAGTTACTCAAGTGATAATTTTCACTGCCTTTTTATTGAATTTATTCTTACATTCCTTGATTTTTTAGTATAATGCGATTCCGTCCAATCGTGACTAATACCTGTTTGAGTGACATAATATTTGTAATTGAATTTATTTTATATGAAATTTATTGCATGGCATTATACTTATGAAATAAATATTTTTTTTTAGGTATACAAGTGTATATTTCCGCAAATGTACATTTTTCACGACAATTTAATGTTTATTTTTTTTTATTTGGCATGATACTTTTGTATTTTGTTTCAAGTTAGTTATTCGTACTTAATAGTCCTAGAAGTGTGTCTATGCGTAGATACTTTGTATACAAAATATACCATTATTTTAGATACTTAACAAGATTTTAAAATGTCAACTAGTTTATTATAAGTTTCGGTATAATAAAATTTATAAAATATAATTAGACTAACATTGTGCCAAAATGAATTAATAACGCTTCCTAACAATCAGTGAATTCATCAATATTCTTTTTAATGTTTATAGTTTTATGTACATTTTTAATGTTTTTAAATGAAAAAATTTGCTACTTTAGTAATCTCGGTAAAGGTTATTGAAGTTTTTTCGCTTTTTCCTTATTTTTTTTCTGCCAACACTAATATTAGGTGTATATAGGTAAATAATTAAATATAATAAGTCAAAGAAGAGTTTATACCTAGCAGCTGAGGCAAGACGGGCATATTTTTCTGGACTTGGAAAGAAAATTAGCAAAATTATTTTTTGACTGTCGAAATGATGATGTCATCAATATAATCGGTACTTAAAAAGTTTTCAGCCCATTATTTTTATTTTAAAAGTATTTCTTGCCTCGATTGCTATGTGAGTGTGGGATCTAAAGGGCGATGGGATAGTGCAAATTGTGCTCAATTAGCGGTTGTAACATTTATTTTCTGGAAACTACATTTTATTTCTGTTTGATGAAAGTTCGGTATCCACTCCACCGATACTAAAACTGTGTTTTTAAGAAAAATGCAACAGATATTGGTTTTTGTTAATATCAAAAGATATATTTAAATCCAACTTATGTAAATGTATCTAGGTTTCAATTTTGTGTTGCCAGTGAAAAAACTGACGAGAACCATGTGGTGCTAAGACATTAAAAATATCTAATATTTTTTTGTATCATTTGAGTTTGTTTACATGTAGATTTTGTATTTACATTGTGAATTGATGTATTTTAATATTAAATATAAGTACCTTAACATTTTTATGCTGTTGTTTTTATTTATTTCCCTGTGTTTATGGTAATTGCATACTCAGGGCTGCATTTAAGCTCAACTCAATGTCGCGGTGTTATCACTGAGATGCTGATTATAGAACAAGCAAAATAAATGTGCTGTTTCATGAAGCTAGAATAGTCCTATTTTCCATTTAGTACCAGTAAACCGAAGTTGGTTTAAACTCCGTAGTTCTTTTTTAGAATCAACCTCTCAAGATCAATGAGAGCTCATCAATTTTGCATATTTATTATTTACTTTTTATTTAAACGAATTAATTAGTTTAGAAAAAAATTGTTCAGAAAGTTTCGAGTATAAATGTTGAGTGGAGAAAGATCAATTAAAAGATAGGTGTACTGTATGGAAAATGGTAGGAGGTGACTGCTGCTGCGTTTTCATCTATTGCTAATCATCTGCTGAGCTTTTTTGCAATTATTGGGATCGCCTTCTTCCATTACCCAGTTATGGTAACACGATATTCCTTGGAACTTTTGACAATGGTACTGCTCATCGAACGCCACAGATACTAAAAACGGACTATTTAATAAAATCGACTTCAAATATAAAAATAAAGAACAAAAGAAGCCTTTATTTGGCAGTCACTAAAGGTGTACATAATCAACCAATCGTGTGCCTCACAGGTACTACATACATCGTATCAACATTTGAACAAACATCACAAAAAAATAACATTGTATTTTTTTAATTCATTGTTTTATTTTGATCCATCGATAATAAGAAAATAATATAAATGAAAACTTCAAAACGCTAAACATTTTTGTTTACAAGAAATTTAAAATTAATAAATTCGACGATCATGACATATTTATCTACAAAAACTTTCGATTTAGTTACATAATAATATTAATTTAAAAATTCCCCTACGTAATTCGTCATTTAGGAACTTAATCAAGCAATGTTTTTTTTGCACAAATTCCCTAATATGTTTTAAGTAATTTTAATAATATTTTTATATGTTCAAAATGCGGCACATAAGTGGGAAAGTTAAAAAAGCCAGTTTTCGTAAACACCAAGCGACATCTGACTGAATACCTGAATATTACAGCATTTGAATTGTCAACGCTGAGCCTAGCGTTGAAAATCCAACCGTGTGATTTTATTGAGGCATTCATTAAGTTGTTGTCTAGTGATCGTAAAAATGGATAGAATTTTATAAAAGAAAATGTTACTTTAGAAACATTACACAACAGGCAGTGGTACACCACACAGTTATAGTACAACCAAATTTCATCAGTTTTGTTTTAATTCCCGTGTAATAAGGCTCGAGCCTATTGCCGTCATCCAGAAGAGAAACATTTATTATAAAAGACATTACTTCAGGTTTAACAAATATTGATTCACAAAGTTTTTTTTTATTTCAATTTGTAGATAGT
This sequence comes from Ochropleura leucogaster, assembly GCA_958449745.1. Taxonomy (NCBI): domain Eukaryota; kingdom Metazoa; phylum Arthropoda; class Insecta; order Lepidoptera; family Noctuidae; genus Ochropleura; species Ochropleura leucogaster. The sequence goes on from OY288203.1 coordinate 2,303,998, forward strand.
CTGATAAAAATCTAACAGTATCACTACACTTTAAGCAAAAAAGGAATCCATTTCTCAATGTACTGAATCCTCATTTGTATGATGATGCAAATGAAACTGGTACAAGTATCTTTTCCAAAAATACTGAACCATAGTTCGATTCTAATGTGTACAATACTGTATAACACACAGATGATTCATCTAAAATCGTGCGACATATGAAATCAAGCGTTACACATCTCAAAGAGCAAATCGACGTAGAATACAAAGACGAGAAAACATATATTACAATAGTTACGAAAAACATGTTTGTATCAGATGTAACAATTTACAAGAAAGTTAAAACAGTTCGTAACCTATCACATATTATACATCCTCTACCAAGCTCAGTTACAAATAACTCTATTTGTACAACTATAAGAAATAAACAGCTCTTTTATTTACAGTCAACAATTAGGCCTATTTCAGTGTAATGTACTATAAACACAATGGTTCTAAGATATGAAGTATTGACAGGTCCCTTTCGTCATTATTTGGCATTTATCTGTTATCGTTTGGCAATCCATTGACTTCATCATTCTCTAATCTTAACACGTTCATAAGCACTTCGTAGTTTTTATCGTATTTCTGGTCCGAGTTACGACCGTCTAGTATTACAGTCTCTAATGTTGAATCATCTACGTCTATATTGTGAAATTTTACACGTGAACACTTTATTTCATCGTTTTTGTTTAGTTTACCAAGTCTATATCTGACTGACAGATCCGAGAGATTGACGTCTTCTAGTCACTTGTTTCCAGAATCTTTTCTCGAAATGTTTCTCCTGTAAGAATATTGTATTATTTACGTACTGCTACTTTTTGTATTTGTTATTACGGTTTAGTAAGTACCTTAAACAAAAATACAGGGTTATTACATTTCATTTCATGTTATAGTTCATCTAATAGGTGAACTAGCGTGATACAAATAAATCTTAAATAACCCTGTATGGTCTACGTTAGCTTGCTACGTTAGATTGCAAAGTGGAAACTAGAGGATATAAACCGCGTGAAATGTCTCTTTACAAATTTAAATGGTAAAGACATTTTTAAAAACTAAGAATATGCAAAAAATATTAGCAGAAACGAAGAAGTGGACGGCTATATCAGCGCTAAACAAAATGAAGGATTGTGTAAAATAAAGGAAGGACCAGCTAAGCTGCAGGATGAAGAATGAAAAGCTTAATGATATTTTATTAAAAATATATTTTCGAGAACACTCGTTCCAATCAAAATGGACAGATCAGTTCAACAGACAACAAAAACAAATTTAGCATATCTGAAAGCTGGATTTAAACTTTAATTCTAAGTGTTAAGCAAAGATCAAATTGACATGAGCTTAGTGCCAAGACAATCACAATCATAACAATATACCAAACGGTTATAATCTTAAGACATAGGTAAAGGTTAAAAACATGGAATATTTTTCACTAAAAAAAGGTTTAAGTACTAATTTAACAATATCGTTTTCGAATTTTAAAGATTTTTGAAAAGAAAGGCAATTTTATTGGCCAATTATTACTGAATTAACATTATCACTAACTACTGTCTCGTATATTAATAGTTCTTTTACTTCTTACATTCACGAATTCTATGATTTGCAAATATTAAAATGTCCTTTAAAATTTTATAAAACACGATTATACCATTATTGAATCGTTTTAAACAGTTCGAATTTTGTTTCCCATTACAATCTACCTTACATGATTTTATTTAATTGTTCTAATTTATTTGCTAGGACGAAATCGTTTAAACATTAATTTTGGAGCTAAAATTAAGGCAGGTTTTTTAATTGTCCCTCTGACACTTCCGAACATTTCATTTACTTATCTCCCTATTCTTTATATTCAATTGAAGTTTTTCACATCTTATTTTATAAACGTGTACATACTACATAGGAAGTTTCTTCATTACGAATAATAATTTACGACACCCTTACAATTCCTGTCTGTGTTATAATAGTGACAACCAATTTAAAACAACCCGCAAAGATAACCCACCACAAATTACAGAGACAGAGGCAAAGGCAACAACGAATGCTAGTCATAAGGATGGAGGAGCCAATGAAAAAACTTCCCGCGATTGTTTAAATCCAGCTGATTGGCACAGATAAGCTCGTGCGTGCGCAGTGCTCACACATAGCCATTGACAAAGCATATCTTGTAATAGCCGTTGTTGCTCACGGATGTGCGGCGCGGGGAGAAGGGCCGCGCCGTCGCACTCGCCGCCGTCGCCACCAGGAACGGCTCGCGGCGGGGGCTATCGGACGATGCGCGACGACGGAGGAAACCCATTCTGGAAATTTGTAAAATATTTTAATCGATCAGTGTCTTGTAGACAGACTTAAATTTTTTAACATGGCTCCAAATGTTGGGCTGTAAAGAATATGGATGAAAAACAATTGCATGTAGCGGAGATGAGAATATTGAGATGAATGTATGGAGTAAAAGGAATGGACAAAAAGAGGGATGAGTAGGAAGGGAGTCGTTTGTCATTATATGGACATGTAATAAAGAGGGGCGAAACGCATGTGACTTAAATAGTGATATGAATGTTGATGGATGGAAAGGGAGAGGGAGCCCAAAGAAAAGATGGATGTATTGTGTAAGGAACGCTATGACGGAGAAAAGAGTAAATGATGCCGTGATGTGTGACAAGGGCAGAGAGAAGAGAGATAATGATGTTGATGAAAAAAAACTTCACCACCTTGAGACAACTCACCTTAGTTCACCTATATTTTTTTATATCCTATATTGTTTTATTTTCTTATTATTTTAATTTATGACATTTTTTGATCTCATTAATTATTTATTTTTATTTGTTTATTGTAAATGTGAGGATCATGTGGATCATTTCTTTTATTTACTTTGTTTTTTGACGAAGGTCTGGCAGTTTGAGTGCTATAAGCGACCTACACAAATGTCCTTTTTTTGGTATTGTTCGTCGTGTCGTTGAGTTCCTTGGGTTGAGCTACACGATAACTGACAAATGCTTGCACTGACTGGACAGGTCCACTCAATCTGTGTGGTGCTTTCTTAAAAAGACCATTTCAGACACTATCTGCATAGTCCTCATGTAAGTTCACCAAGATTATTTTGTCTGGACTTTAAAAGAGACCTCTGAGTTTGTTTCGGCTGCTTTTTCTCAGAGTAGTCGGGTACGAAACACCGGCCTCATCTAGTTTAAAAAAAAAATGACGTGTAAAAGTGTTTGTGAAAACTTACTTGCAAAATAAACATCATTTATCATTTATACCTGAGGCTTTCCTATACGACAATGAACGCAAGATTATACTCAAAAACTAATTGAATAGCTACAATAAGCTACGTATCGCAAAATACCAACTGATGAGCCTAATATTGACCCTTGGGTGACAAGTAAACAGTTTTGCGTTTATTATTTACATATCACAATGTTTATTTATTGGTTTAGACGTGTAAGAAATTTGAAGCACAGATTACTAAAAAAAAAAGTTTACTAACATCTTCCCGTTCTGGCACAGAGAGCGCGTCCGCGAACGCATCGTCTGAACTTCCGCTCGTGCCAGTTGCTCCATCTCCATAGGTTTCTCGCTTTCTGGAACTGAAACACATTATGACATTAGCTTCTAACAGTTTAGCTTGTGTGTGTTTTGATATTAAGGTTGTTATCTTAACACCACAGAATTAGAAGAAAAAGTAGAAATTCTTTTTTCATTGTTAGAACATTTGGAATTCAAAGGATTATATCAGGTCGATCAATGTAAGTAAGATAAGGTCGTCTTCTAATTCCGATGCCGTAAAATAGAATGATAATGCTCCTGCCTTTATTTCCTTTAATTAAGACACGATATCTTTTATCCTAATCCTCGACTATTAAAACTTCTACAGATACGGTTAAATGATAGGTATGGCATTTCCAACATACCCTTCCAAGCATATACAGAATTGCGCGAAGTAGTATGCGGGGCGGTTCGGCGCGGGTGCGCGCGGCACAGAGTCACTGCGTCGGCACTCGCCACGCGCCGCAGTAGCGAGCGTTGGCACGCCGCGCGAAACGACCAGGGGTCGGACCCGCCAACCTGGGCGCATGATACGACAGGACATAAAGATTAAGTAGATATCACACACTTCTAGCAATACTAATTACAATTCATCTTACTATAATTTCTTATCATTTTTTCGACCCTGGTCTAATAGTCACAGTGGTAATTCACAAATTGATTAGCCACAGTCAAACTTTGTGCAAGCAAATTGCAACTGAAGACATAACACACTTTTTTTTTTTTTTTTTTTTTCGGGTGGGAAATCATCCAAAGACTTCCCCCGCTCTGGGTGGAGCGGGGGGGCATGTCAGACTTGTACTGACTAAAACCCACCCATGTTTCTTCTATTGCCCTTTACGTTCCGAGGCCGCGGTATCTCTTTCGAACAACCCGCAACCCCGGCAGGCAGAGGCTCTGGCAAGCCCCTCTGCTTTGCTGACTCTCTTTGAGGCGCGCGTGAAACACGAACGCGCCGTCGACACGGCCTGTCGTCAATCGACGGACGGACGGTGAACTACCCATTGCTCACCGCCCACAGGCCCGCATCTACGGTGGCCGGAAGTCGTCTCGCGGCGCCCGGCGCCATGGGCGTCTCACGCGGCGGCTGGGTTGGGCAGATGTTCTTTCCCTCAAACGCCCGGCCACCTCCTTCGCTAACATTACTGCTTCGCAGAAGGTGGTGACCGCTTCCCATTCCCTCTCGCTCCGGACCATGGCCTGAACCAGGGCCGGACGCGAGAGATCGCCGCCGCCGATCGCCTCTACGAGGGCACGGCGGTGCTCCGCCCAAGCCGGGCAGATCGCCACTGTGTGCTCCACCGTGTCCTCCGGGCGATCGTCACAATGGTGACACCCGGGCGCTTCCTCCCGCCCGATGATGTGCAGGAACCTCCCGAAACTTCCGTGTCCGGTGAGGACCTGCGTCAGGCGGTAGGTGAGGACGCCATGACGCCTCTCCAGCCACTCCTCAAAGAGGGGACTTACCGCCACTATTGTAGCGTGCCCTGCACGGGGTTGCGACAGTCGCTCTCTCCATGCCACCATGAGATCGCACCGGAGGTCTGCCCGCCGAGCGGCAACTTGCCGCGGCAGTGGGTTTTCCCCCCGGTGTAGTGCCTCCGCGCGCCACTCAAACAGACTATCGCCTCCAGATCCCACGGTGGCAGTCCGGCAAGGAGGCTTGCTGCCTCGCCGGAGATCGTGCGGTAGCCCCGGACAAGCCGTATGGCCACCACCCTTTGGGGCGCGTTCAGATAGTGGGCGGCGCGCCGCCCTAAAGAACGCGCCCATACTGGGGCCCCGTAAAGGGCCATAGACCGCACGACTCCGGCATAGAGCCTACGGCAGGAGGCGTTTGGCCCCTTGAGGTTGGGCAGGAGCCGCTTGAAAGCAGCCCCCGTCCGCTCGAGCTTGGGAGCCAAACGTCGGAAGTGTTCGACGAAGTTCCACCGGCTGTCGAGGACGATTCCCAGGTACTTCATCGTCGACCCGACGCCGATGCGAACCCCTCCTACCGTCAACTGGGAAGACATAACACACTTCTTTCTTATTTTAGTCAACCCAGTAAATTATTGAGTTGATGAATCTTAGGAAAAAAGAATAAAGTTTTTGAAAACCAAGGCTTTTGTAAAATATAATTACCATTGCTGGTTTCATAACACAAATACATACCCAGGACACCTCCTGATCGGCCAGCATGTCCTTCCCCTGGTCCAACGCCAGCCTCATCTCCGCTCGAGGACTGAGTCGCTCCGGCGTCTGTGGTCTCTGTTCCTCCTGTTGTAAGGTAGCCTCCGGTGCTGGTACTGGCTCCGAGGCTGAAACGGCTGTTAATGATATTAGTTACTACTACTGCGTTATTAGCTGTGTGAACTAGACAGCCCTCTTCCATGCTATAGGAGGATATTAAAAGATAGGTAGTAATCTTTGCAACTGCTGACCCGATTCCCAAAAATCTTCTACAAACCGGAACCTACGTTATTCGTAAGTTTCCTGTTTTCTGTTTCTGAATAGCAAGCAAAAAATCGATGTCCGTTATTCTGCCAATGCAAAACTGAATCATAGAATAGCAAGTATGGCAAAACTAGAAAAGGAGCAAGTAAACAGTACATCGATACGAAATCGAAAAGGAAATATGATTGATGGGCACATGTAGTTTGGTTAGTGCGGGCTCATTTCCGAGTATCTTAGGCTTTTCTTTAAATGTTTACCATTAAATTACCTTCTATGTGTAAGGCAAAAGCTTGCCATATAAAATTAAATTGACTGCCTCCGACTTTCATACCTTTACGTGCATATTGTGCCAAGTCTATTTGACTGTAAGGACGAACTTCAGTGATTGGTGGAATTCATGGAATGTAGATTTGTAATCTATCGAATTTCGATAGATTCTTCGAATCAGTGATTGACGGCTTATTCAGTAAAATCACAATGATAGCCGGTCAAACGCTTTTACAGTTTCTTTAAAGAGGATGGTGCTACTGGTCCCGTAGCTCTTCCTGTCTTTCTTCTTTTCACAGTAAGATGAAAATTGTTTACAATAAAATTAACAATATGTCTAACCAATTCGAAATCACTTTCTCGAAAGCGGCTCTAGCGATTATGAAGACAATCACAATATAGCGTTTTATGGGGCGAAATCGATCTAGCTAGCCAGATATTTGGGAAGTTTTCTCAATTTTCACCTGAGCAGAGCTCTGATGGCGCTAGACATTCTATATTCGTTCCGTCTCTTTCCAACACTGGATTAAGTCCTGCTTTAAGACGTCATGTTGCCGGGATTTCGGGTTCTTCAACGCAAAGGGTAAAATAAAGAAAATGGATGGGTTTTATTCAGTAAAAGTCTGTGACAATCCCGGACATTTACCACATCTAAAAAAAACAGTATCCCAACAGATAAAATGTTGTGTTGTTCTGTTGTGGAAGTAGTCGTTGTCTAGGCTTACCTGGTGCGGGTGGGCTGAGTGTCGAAGGGTTGTGTATAGTGGTGCGTTCGAGTGTGGAGGGCGTGCTGTCCGAGCTGGCTGAGCCCGGACGACCAGCTCCAACAGCGGCACGCACCTCCGCAAACTCTTTTGAAACTGTAGCAAAAGACAGTTGTTTGATGATGAAGTATTTTTCATGTAACTCCGATGCCGGGTGTAGTTCAATTGTTTTTAATTCAATCTCTTCATGCAATCTCTGAACGGGGATCTAAATTGGGTGTTGATCTTTGAATTCAGATACGCGTATCTGAATTCAAAGTTCAACAGTGTAAATGTCAAATATAAATTTTGAAATGACGTACCTACTCAATAACATAAAATAGTGTTGAGTTTAACGACTTATTTATTATCATCATTATTTTATTAAGCCGTCCTCATGCTAATTTATTTGGTGCTCGCGCAGCATGCTGTTTTTCCATGCTCTTCCGCATATAGTAGTAAACATCATCTGTATAATCAATCCCATCTTCTTAGCCAAATATCATGTATGTTCGGTATTTTACTTATTCATTATATTTGTTTCTTCATTTACTTACTCCAGAGTTTGTAATGAAAAATACAATATGAATAATACTCATGTTTACCAGATAGTAAGGGCGTCGAAGGCGCCTCGTTGGTGGGTGTCCGGTCGGGGCTCAGCTCGCACCCGGCGCCACCATCTCCCCCCCCGCCAACATCCTGGTCGACGTGCGCACACCCGTCCTCTGGTTCTGCAACATCATCATTTTTATACCCCTCAGAAACCGACACAGCATCGTGAGTAGTCGATAGCAGTTTAGTGTATTTTGTATGTGATTCGTATAAAAAAGATGTATCGAATAAATTGATTTTGTATTTAAATATTATTACAAATAAATATAAATAATAATATAAGTGGAATACTATAGCTATATAATTTCAATTATACCGTGCTAGTGACAGGGGTACATTAACTACTTTACCTGATTACCAGAAATTAATATTTAAGTTTAAGCCCGTGTGTGGAAACAAAGAAGCTAAGCTTAAATTTAAAGTAGAGATTATTTCTGGTAAAATGTGTTCATATAATGTTCAACATTATAGTACTCATGCACCGTGCTGACTTAATTAATAAAATGTCGGCATTGTTATCATATTTATTTTTGTGTTGATATGCGATTGTTGTTATCTCTCACCTCTCATCAAATGTCAAGCTGTCCATTTCTCTGTCAAAATGTATTCTCTGTTAGTACTGTTTATGAGTGCATGACATTGTGTTGTGTACAAATGTTGAAGTTGATGATAAACTGCGGTTTACCAATGTTTTATTCTAAGCTCATGCATTCTTCACTGACAGACTGCCATATAAAATTATATTAGATGGAATCAAAGTTTCAGATAGTTTGAGATGAATTGATCAAAAAATTGCTTTGATCAGCAATAAGTAGAATGAGAGTTTGCAAGCTATAAAGAAAATACTAAACCCTTCGAACATCAACAATGAGACTATTATTTCACAAGGCATTTGCGCACATGATCCTCTACCTACATAGACACAGACTTACCGAAAACTAAAACATCATCCATATAGACTAGCGAACTCACCTTGATCTGAAGCAGAGGGCTGCGGGTGCGGCACGTCGCAACAGTCGTCAGCATCGAGGCCACGCTCGCTGTCCTGCGCCAAGCGCCGCACCAGCGGACCAGTCACAATGTGAGATATAACCTAGCTACGGGACTTTACTTCCATTTGCCAATAACCCGGATCTAACTCCAGGATAAAAAATTCCGAAATATCAACTGACTTGAAAATTTTGAATTTGGTTCTGATCTAATCGCGATTTTTAATGACTTATTTCAAAGTGATCTATAGTGATGTCAACATATTAAACATTTACGATACTTGGGGTTTACTCAAATATTTCATGCAACAAGCATGCTGGCTCCAATAACGTTATTTTGTATGGTTATTGGCATGCTATGGGTTACAACGATACTCCTACACAACTATAAAAATATTCGCTATCTGCCAAATTTGACTTATTAGGACAAGTAGCAATATATCTATATCATAGAATACTAAACAAATCGAATACATAGAGAAAAGTTAAGTAGTAAACGTCAATTTTGACAGACTAATTAGGTATGGTATGGTATACACATATTACATTCGAAGTAAACACATATGTGGGGGTCATATATCACATGTCATATAACATTAAGTACATATTAATTATTACATAATTATAATGATAACATTTGGTTGTTACAAGGAAAGGTGTTTGCACCAAACTTCGATTCTGGAAAATTGTAGGATATTATTACAGGGTTTATTACAATGTGCTTATTATCAATTATGTGAATTCTTCAAAGTTGGTCGTGAACGTAAATAATTTTAAATACTTAGGACATTGGAACTTTGGTGCAAGTATTGTTTTTTTTCTATTTTAATTAGTGTTAATATTCACCTGGTCATCAGAGTTGGTGGGGGTGGGTTTGTTGTCTTCGCTGCCGCTGTCAGAACATTCTTCTTCCATGAGAGGTTCCAGTCTTCTTCTAAAAACATCCCTACATTCAAGACTGTCATTAGTTATGTGTTTTTGGTTCTTTTTAATTTCATGCCAATTTGTTTACTATTACTATTTTCATAAAGTCACTTTTACTTGTAACTGTTATTATAACTCTGTCTCTAATCTAGTAAGTTAATTCTTTAAGAGTTTTTAGAACGCGGATCAGAGTAACAATAGCTCACCATGATATAAAATTGATAATTTACCTAGCAATGCGCAATGTGCCAAAAACGAATTCTGCCCAAAGTGTTAAAATTTAATTTATTTATTTGGTCTATCACCAATTGTTTACATTTACAACTTGAAATAAACTTAACATGACTATATACTTTTATGTATTTCACTTCTTTAATTCATTAATTATTCTTTATTTACATAATTATCTTTTTTATTTCTTTTCTTTTTCTTTTTTATTGTTTCAATTTTGTTATAATTATATTTTTTGCTGTGTGCATCTGTGTCAAGTGCGAAATAAACAACTTTTCTTTTGATTATAATAAACGCACTTTACCGTTAACAGCAATATGGTTAACTATTTTGCTGCCCTGTAATTCTTTTCACATTGTGAAACTTGTTCATATTATGTTTAACAAAAGTACTGAACTACAATAATGTGCGTAAGCAATGACTTTTGTTCTATTAGTGAAGCTTTATTTAAAGATCTGCTAAATAGTGGTATTCAGTGTGTAATTAATAAAAATATTATTAAAGAAAAAGCATGCAATAAAATAGAGGGTAGAAAATTCACCTTGGAAGAAGTGGCCTTAGCGTCGTTGGACCAGTGATAGTTGGAGCCATGAGGAGCTCGTCCATCATCAGCTCCGTGTCGTCATCACCAGCATACGATGATGATGACTTCGTGGGAGACTGAAATAGTGAAGGATTTTCCGTTCAAAAGGCATAACAAACCTATTAAAAAATCTGCAGTTACATGAATGTTTACTTTTGATTCTTATTATCTTATATTTTGTTTAAACCTTTACATGGAAGTGCTTAGCTTTTGTTACTATCAAATTTAGGATTAGGATAGAAAGGTTTTTTATCTAAACTTTTTGCATTTACTTCTTCGAATTAGGAAATTCTTCGAATTAACTATTTCAGAGTTTTTACCGATAGCGTTCCATGTTCAGAGTCGGGCAGGTTATCTGACAGGTCTCCGGAAGATGGGGTTCCCCAAGCTTCTTCTCCGCTTGCCCCACTTCCTTCGCCGGTTTCTCCTGTACCTTCTTCAGTACCAATTGTTGACTTCCAGTCACTAACTCCGAGGCATCTGGTAAAATCAGAAGTTTTATTATGGTGAAAGATAAGGAAAATTGATTAAGAAATCTACAGAAAAAAAATCTTTCTAAATTGAAATTATTTACAAATCTGTCGTTTACGGTTTACAAGTCTAGCGCTCTATTGTTAAGGAAATTTAAACATAATGTTACTTGTAGTATTCGATGTAAATGTAAATATAAAAAAGTATAAAACCCACACAAAATAACTACCTTTACGTTAAACAATTCTACAAAAATACTATGAATCTTAAAATTATTACGTCGTGATAATAATAGGTATTTGTAATTTCTAATTATTTAAAGTCTATTATTGTATTTTCATGATAAAATCACTATCCGCGCGAATCTAGTAGACGCTTGACTATTTGTAATAATCTATTTTATTTCACTGATTGATAGCTCAATTTACAAACAATTTTCTAGCAAAAACACTAATATTTCTAAAGAAACAAATCTTGCAAAATTAGCGATAAAGTACATTTTTTATATTACTGATAAACTAAATCTATTTTCAATGTTTTTAAGAATTATATTTAGATCTATTTGTAGTAGCATCATAGCCCTTAATTAAAATCCTAATCAAAATATCAATACTAACAACATCCACCCACACATACTCATCGTTCCTTTGAGATTCTTCTTCGAGTTGTTTTCCACCTACATCGGGAAAAATATTATTATACTTACATAGAAATTTAAACTATTCTGGAAAAACAAAAAAAAAGTAAACCAGAAAATTAAAAATTTGGTAACCACTAGTAATAACAACCAAGTGATTGATTGAGTTCTAGTAGGTCCATTTCTTAGGGCACTCCTATGATGTACTAGAAAGAAATGTGATATATGTATGTTCTATTAAGGTTTGATCTATCACTTTGCCTTTGATGCAGTCACAGAACATGTTTTAAATCACAATTTCAGTAATAAAACGGAGGCCACTGGATTTAGGTCTAGATCTATTAGAATGCTTATGTTCATTTTCAACAAAAATATTTTTTACGAACTGATAGGTAATAATAACAAAAACATACCTTTCTAAGAACGAAGGTTGTTTGTGCGCTATGGCCGTGCTGGGTACACTCTCAGTGTAGCCGAAAATATTTTCAACGACGAACGAGCCAGCTCGTGCTGCATAGCCCATTATACCACCAGCGGCACCGCTCACTGAAGTGAATATTAGATAAAATGCAATAGGTTGCATGAAACACCATCGTATACTGATAGCAAAGCGTAGCATGACCACCGCCGAAACCGAAGAAATAAAAGACAGATTGTAAAGAAAGGAAACAATAAAGAAAGATCTTACGTTCGATAGAGAGCTTTTCCTTTTTTGAAAATTGAAATCATGGGCGGAAGTGATCATGCTTCGCGTATGTATATAGCCTTTTTACCATGAGTACCGGTAGGGTGCTGTAGTCAAACTACTTAATACCTGGATTATTATAAGCTTTAGAAGTCTCTGGCTCCTGTGCTGTCAGTCTTACGTTGCCATCGTCAGTCTCATCGGACGGTAATCTCTCCAAGCTTGACATTGTGCCATATCTTAAACAACATTAGTAGTCTTTACAACAATACCAATAGTTTATAAACTACTATTTTATAATTTTTATTAACACACCTTTTGAGCGTCACATAAGGCAGGTCGTCTGGGACATCTGGGGAATCTGGGGACTCATCTACAAGGTCATCCTGGAATATAAAAGATAAGTAGTAATCATCATTATCTATGGGTAACTAATCAACACCTCAAAAGTGAACTCACAGTCTTATTAGTGGAATTAAAGTCGGGCGTTGGTGGAACAACAGCTATGTTAGGAACAGGAGACTCTGACTTGATCGAGCCAAGACTACCTGGTCTAGAACAAGGGTTGTTCAAACTCGTCGGAGAACCTCTTTTGAAAGGCTCCACTCTCATCAAATGCGCTGCGGGATTGATGGCCGACAGACCCATTAACATTAGGGGTCCTAATTCTAAATCTTCATCAGAACATGCGTCTGTAGTATTATTTGCATTGACATCCTCCATTCTTTCAGTCTTCTTATTAATGTCTCCATTCATTTTACTGACCGCTGAAATGCCCATTCTAGGGGAACGTCTTAGTCCTCTTTCTATTTTAAAGTCATGCTCATCATCGTGTATCGAATCATCTTCTAAGAACACCGAAGACGTCTTCAAACATGAACCAACGTTTTCCCGCTTGGTTACAATATTCATGCCTAAGACTTTGTTGAGTACGTTTTCTGCCTTTTGTCTAGTTATTTGTTCTTTTCTTGCAGACGCCGGCGATGGGTAGTTAGATGTGACAATTTTAGTTTTTGTTAAAGTTATACTTTCGGCACATTTGACTTCATTCAAGTATTTCTCTTGAGCAATGACGCATTGGACCTGATTGGCGATGTTCGAATTGGACATCCTTAAATCGTTAGAACTAGAATTAAAGATCATAGAACTACAGGTTGTGTGGCTAGTTGACAATGGACTGTTTCGACTACTAGATGATGGACTTGGCGATCTTATAGAGTTATCTTTTCTTAATTCTAACTGGCTCTTCGTATGAATGGAATGTACGCTTCTGCTTAAAATTGGTGAATCAGTTTTCAGTTCGTAGGAGGTTGATTTGAGCATTCTCTGACTTTGTTCTATTGAATCTATAACCTTCTTTGCTGCCCTGGGACCATCTTCTGGACGCAACTTGATAGCATTTTTCCGTTCTAAATGTGTGTGTGAGAAGCTTCTTGGCTTTCGATTGCCGCAGTGAGCACTACATGGGCTGGTGGAACTTTTATTACTCGAATTTTGGGGCGATGCCTCGGGTTTAGGTTTGGCGGGTATCACTGGAGGTTCCTTTTGGGATACAAGGGGGCTATTTGGTTTGGACAAACACTTTTTGTGGCACTGTCTGCAGACGGGTATTGTGTCTACCACCACTGGGCTTGTCCTTACCGTTATCTGAAATGAAAATGTGGGTCCAATAAAGATAAGATTGTAAAAATATTATGATTAAAAAGAATGTCTATGAAGTTTCTTGCCCATTCTTTCCCATTGAGACTACGGTACTTTCACAAGTTGTTATGGCTTATTACTGGGACTGTAGCTTGATCTTTTTGTTTTTTGCATATAAAAGTGTCTGTAACGGTCTTATTGAAGAAAATGTTTTTGGTTTGATACATCACTTAGCTGATTTCTGTAATACATACTTGACTCCCTGAATTGCTGCTTTTTGATGGGCTTCGATCATTTTCTTTCTTTTCACCAGGCGATGTTCCTTTGGCTTCATGACTTGAAACAAGATCAGCTACCTCTAAAAGGTTAAGCTCTTTGGACCTTTTTCTTAATTCTTCTACGCTCCACATCTACAAAAGTCCAAATTCCATTTGTTAATAGGTTGGTCAACAATTATTATTTTGCTCACAACTCAAGATTTAGGCCTGCTTCGCATTCTTGTTTTTTTCGAAGTATCCGCCTTTTTCATTTGCGGATAGGAAATCAATAAAAAACATCCCCTTCTTTAGGCGAAGTGGGGTGAGGTAGAGTGTCAGACTTTTACTGACTAAACCCACCCACATGTTTCTTCTTTTGCCCTTTATGTTCCGGGGCCGCGGTATCTTTTTCGAACCGCCCGCAACCCCGGCACATCTACTGCCTTACATTGTAAAATGCTCGGCTACTTTTGTTTTGTTTAGCCAATTCCTATCAAAACTTTACCTTTTTTTTTTGTACCTCTTTCATCACTTACTTCCATATCAGGTTCAGGTGGATCCAGTTCCTCAGCCTCAGGCAGTTGCGTCATCCATCTCTGCAGATGAAGGGTAGATCCTCTGCTGCGAGTACTCCTGGCTCCTTCTGTGTTACTTCCCCCACCTCCAGTCTGGGTTTCCACTGAGCTGCGTCGCGTCTAGAATTTTTCGAAAATCTCCTAGTGCACAGGGGTTTTGATAGTGTAACATTATGTCTGAATATACTGACTAGGACATCCTGTAGCATTTGTGATTGATAATCATTGAATTCAGGTAATGTGGATGCTTGGCTATAGTTAAAACAATATTTAAACTTACCATAGAATAAATTTATCTTTTTAAATTTTTTTCTCGGCCATTTTCACTAGTAGGGCATTTAAAATTGATTTCGTTGTCGTAACTACTATTAAGTTCGATGTATGTTTTTGTGTTGAAATAGTGTTCGATCGGATTTTAATTGATATAATTAGGATGGTAAGCTGTCTCACTAAAATGATTTACTAAGTCAATAATCTGCTTTAGTGTGTGCAGTTATTTATTTACAAAACTAAACAAATTATTCTGTATTTCATTTTTCCTTCTCAGTATTCTTGCGTTTGCATCACAAATCGCCTGATATGAAACGATGATCCAGGCTAGGGTATTGCACCCTTGCCTGGAACTCGTTCATATTTATTTTTTAAAACCCAGACGAGCGACAATCGATTTCAATTTCGAACTTGAAATTGAAATCAAGCAACAACAAGGCAACAACTTTTAATAAAATTAATTTATTTTATGAAAAGTAGCTTCACAGCAGTCAGGTAGATAAACATAAGATTCTTATAATTACAAAATATTAAGCCACTTAAGAAGATATTAAGCGAAAATATTAAGCTTAGCAGAGAGAGACTCGAATTAAATGGCATTAAGTGTATAGTGTTTGTATGTCTGTATCTTTATGACTAACTGACTCTAGTGTTGTAACTGTGTATACCGTGTTTGATTCAGGATCGTGATTGTCTCTTTATTTTCTTCCAATATATCTGATATCGATATTGCTGATAGAATGTTCTTCGTTCAGGCCGTCCTACTGTAATCTGGTGTCACTTCTAATGAATTTATACTACATTGAAAGTATTTTATCCAATCCGATAATTTTATGTTCTATACTTATATTGCGAATCATTCTGTAAATCTCCATGTTAATATTATCTTATATTTTTACTGATATAATTAGGAATCACGTCTGTTTGTATACAACTTAACATGTTAAAAGTTACAAAGAAAAATGGTATATCATTCAATTTAAATTATTTAAATATTCGTTAGCGTCGCAAAATTGTGGGCCCTTAACCAATTTCAAATGAAAAGAAAATATTTTCGCCATTGACAAAATCACTTTATTTACGGATAATAAGAATTATTCTGCTCCGATCTAAACATAAACATCCAAATTTTTTATATTATTTAATCCATTAATATGTCATGAAGAAACCGGAACTATAATAAAATGCTTTCTCAAAATTATAAATTTTTCCTCATACTAATATTAGACTAGATTAAAAATTTACACACAGCCAAAGACATCGAAAATTATCGGATTCTAACTACGTAGATTTGTAAAAAAAAATATTTATACACATACAAAAATTTTCCCGGAAAACGTTTAGGTTATGTGAACATTTTGCGATGCTAGCGACACAAATATACGATCTTCTAAATCGTCTTTTACAAACATCTGCAGTTACATGAATAAATACTCTATGTGTTTATTTATTACACTAATAAATAAAAAAGCATCAAATAAATCAGTCACATTTAACATCGACTACCATTTTTCTTTATAAATATATTTATATCTAATGGCGATGAACATTTCAACATAAGAAGCCTTGTTCAAATCAAAATGCTCTAAGTGTGCAGTGATGGAAACTACATGATTGATTTCGCGAAGCAGATCGCCAAATATCCACATGACCTGTACAATTTACTCTATGTACAGATTTACAATGTCCAGTGTCTGTACATTTACAACATCCACATTTATTAGCTAATTGTTCCATTACACAGTTGGAGGATTCAAGAAGTAGTTAGAGTGCGCCGTTAAAACAAGTACCAAAATAATGAAGCCTTTTGAATTTCTTAAGAAAAGGACGGAAGACTTAAGCAAACGTGGTATCCAAAAAAGTGTAATGTACTGTACAAGAATGTTCACTATTGGTACCCTAAAGTTACATTTGACACTGATTTTCTATTTGGTAAATATTGGCATACACATTTTTGATTACACTAAAGCGATTTGTAAAATACCCAATCGTGAATTCAGTTCTGTGATAAGTAAATTTTCATTAATACCCGGTCGCATATCATAAGTTGGGCATCAGACTTACAAATTATTTCTCTAATATAATCAAAATACCGAGATTTTTCTTTTAATACTGCTACTGTTCGAAAATATGTCTCTCAAAATTTTGTTACCACAACCTTAATCTCGACTATAAGCGATTTTATAACAATCCAACAAACTCGCCAGTCTACGCGGCGAAAGCTTTCACTCCCTCTCCTAAACACCGGCTAAACATGACTACTAGAACACACCGTTGAAGGCTTCCCTTCAGAAATCTTTATCTCCAATTTCTACGATTCCGGGGAAAACAGAAGTCTGTAAGCTCCGGATCGGACTCCGCGGATCAAAGCTCCAGATAGGCCGGTGGTGTCGGCCGCTCTGGTAGTGCCATCCGCTGCAGAAGGGGATCGTCGGGCAGGAAGATGCGCTCCTCGACATCGTGCTTGTACGAGGGGTCTACATCCAAGTCTGCGAGAGCTAAATCAGCTTCAAAGGATTCCCATCTGCAGGGTGAACTTTCTGAATAATCTTCGCCACCGTCAGACGTTAGTTGGGCGCTGGGCGAAGTGTGGGGCTCATCGTTCTTTTCAATGCTCGATGAGGAGACAAAATGGGAGGAGAACGTTTGTGAGTCTGCCGGGGAGAGATTAGCGGATGGCGTTTCGGGGGTGGGGGCTGTTCTCCAGACAGTGCTAAGGGGTCCTCTGACTGGTTGAGGGAGAGGAGAATTTGAGTTCGTCCTGACATCGAAACTGACTCTAACTTCTTTCTCTGGTCGTTCTTCGACGAGCATGTTGAGATGCGACCGGTAAGAGCTGGCCGGCAAGAGGGCCAGGCTGGAGTGCCGTTGGATGCTGGACGCGGATACCTGGCGTTGCTGCGAGTCCAGCGTGGCGAGCGAGAACGTCAGCTGGGGGTCGGGGGAGTCCAGCGGTGAGCCGAGCGGCGTGCCTGACATCGTGTGAGCCCGGTAACTGAAATAAATGAGAAGAAGTGCCATTTACATTTTGGTGCTAAGTTTTGTCTACGTATTTTTTGCCCATTACATAAAAAAAACATCACTTGATTTTACCGGAGCTGGTTGAAATTACAGACAAGTACTCAGTTGTCTACTCGGATTTAACTGATAGGACCTTCCATTAGATAATTTCCCTATGAAAATAAGTAAGTTTGTCCTCTAGAACTTGTTTAAGATATACTCACATTTGCCTCTGCAGTAAACTCTGCCATACTGCCTTGAGATCGATGGAAGGAGCTCGTAACACGACGGTTCTTGTTCGAGCTGGCGTGCGCGGCGAACATGACACTAGCGGGGACTCGCCTCCTGCCCGGCCCAGGATCAGACGGAACTCTGTCGCTGAAATGTTAGAATATTTTCCGGTGAAGAAGTGGATGAAGTCAAGAGATAATATAATCTACCTCTGTTCAAAATTTCATCGAGATCCGTTCAGCCGTTTTGACGTGAAATGAAAACAAACATCCATACATAAATCCATACATCCAAACATCTATCCATCCTCACAAACATTCGCTTTTAATCAAGTGTTAATATTAGTGGATTCAGTTAGCGAATTTCTAAATAACATGCTTTCATAATTTTGTCATTTTACGGATTAATTCTTGCCATTTATTACTTGTGTTCTTGACATACATGTAACTGAAATTTTATTTAATCTAAATTAATATTTGTTGTTATGTTTATTGCTTTGATATAATTTAATTTTTAAAAAATATATGTTATGCCTTACGGCGGAACATATATACATGTGTTTCTGAATTTCGAATATTTTAGCATAATTTACAAAATAAATGAATTTGAATCTACCAACCTTTCTTCCTAACATTAAACTGCGCCTCCGACACGGTTCCCAGCGCCACGGGCTCCTCAGTCACGAACAGCACCCGGTCTCTTGACACGGTGGCGAAGAGAAGCAGGTCACTGAACAGCAGAGCCCAGTACGGCCTGACTGCGCGGCCCTCCACCCTCGACAGCTCGCCGCCGAAGATCCATTGACGACCAGCTGTGCTTAGCACGAATGGCTAAAAGGAAATAACAGGATGAGGTAAGGGCGAAATCAAGCTTAGGGCGATAGTATCCTGATGATATTTACCTTACACCTAGTGAACACGAGTCGACTCTCCAAATCTGCGACGGACAGCAACGGCTTCCCATCTCCAGCGAGACCCATCAGCCCTGAACCAGCTGTCACGTCTTGGTAACCACCCTGAAAACATTATTAATTATAACTGGTTGTGGCTGTTGTTGCTGCAGGGATGTCGAAATTTACCCCACGGGATCAGAGTTGCCGGGCCCCGGAATCCAAAGGGCAAATGATTACTTTTATGGGGGTTTTAGTCAGCACAACTTCTCCGCGCTCTGTCCAGAGCGTGGGAAATTATTTGATCAATTCCCATCCGAAACAAATGGATCATAGGTTTTTTATTAAAAGTATTCTATGTGCTAATCCAAGTTGTAGATTATCTTCGCAAAAAATTTCATCGAAATTCTGTCGGCAGTTATTGCACAACAAACATCCATACATACATCCTCAAAAACGTTACGCTACTCAAATATTAGTAGAATATAATGGTGATATTGCTGTTTCCTTTTCCCATTCTCCAACCGTATAGATCATGGTGTGATGAAACCAACCTGTAACTGCTCCACAATAACCTGCAGCTGCTTCTTCTCCAGCTGGTCGTACGGCCCGGCTCCACTGGCTGCCGCAGCCGCCCTCATCAGCCGCAGCAGTTCACGGAACTGCTCCAGAGGTTTGTGGACCAGCGACGTGATGTCCGGTCTTCTCCGCGGTATCGGCGGGCTGGTGCAAAACCGGGAGAATGCTCCGCTAGGGTCTTTTGATTTTTTTACCTGTTCCAAATATAAAGTTATTGTTTTAAGGATTACAGTTATGTTTTTTTTTTATTTTCCAGTACGAGCAAAGAAAATTAAGAGTCTTTCTTTTTGCGTGTGTACAACGGCGTGCTTAACCTAAAATTGGGTTTTCTTACAGTAAAACTTACTTAAATTGAGAAATTTGAAAATTTAATTATGTTTGGTCTACTTAATTCGTATAAAAATATTAATTACTATCTTGCGCCCCCGACTTCAACGCGAACTATAACATCATCAAAGTGATGATCGAAAAAAAAAATTCTTCCCTCCCTCCCCTTATCCTATTTTTTTAACCTATGTTCGTCTCCAGGATCCCAACTATCTCTGTACTAAACATCAAAATCGGTTAAGCCATTAAGGCGTGAAGACGTAACAAACAAACAAACTCACTTTCAATTTTATAATATTAGTAACGATGGTGTACACTGACTTACCAAAACACAGTCGGCTCTCTTAAGTCCAAGGCAGTACTTCTTATATAGGCTAAGGAACACAGGGGTCTTCTGCAGGTAGATGGCCACCACAGTGGAGGTCTGAATCTCTCCGTCATCCTGCACCACTTGGTCTAGGATGTCTTCGGATAGCCTGAATATCTGGAAGTGGGTGGTTGGTTACTATAACATAATTTCACGCCTTCATCGCGGATGGGTTAAGCGGGGATGTACCTAATACTACACCGATAATTCGTCAGTTTTTTGTTGGTGTGCCCCAAGTTTTGTCTTTGTGCCAATTTCAAGTAATAAAAGGTAGGGAAATATTTAAAAAATCGGGAAAATAGGGATTTTGTAAGGTTCAGGAAAGCTAATATTTTATTCAATAAATAACCTGGGGAATCCATGGTATCCTAAAATACAGGCCACGGCTTAGTTTAGGTACAGACGCTTGCACATCAAGCTACCACAATCTGTCAGATTTCTTTGATAGATTTTCTACTTTATTTCTAAAGTATTAGGTTCAAGGTTCATTGGGAAAAATTGACAGTTTCGGGTAGCTTGACCTGCAGGCGTCTGTACCAGTCTCCCACAAATGAACATTATAGGCTTACTGCAAATATTGTTATCTTTTAAGTTTTAGCCTAAAAGTGTTGTTTGTGGAGGAAAAAATAAAGATTTTTTGTATTTGTTTCCGTTGAGTCACACCATTTTGTGTTACATTGTTACCCATTTGGAAAAAAAATACCGATCAGTAACACTGTAAGTCAAAACCACATTTTTTTTGTTCCGTGCGCGTATCGAATCCGCAACAAGCAGCGCAGCAGTCGATAGTTTAGCTACCGTGTCATCAAAAGGTAGGATTGCATTGCTCACTTTGAGCTAAATTGGGAAGCGCCAGGGTAGCCCACAAAATGTAATCACCATCATCATCATCACAACCGCCAAATTTGCGAGCCAGTGTCAAGTTGTATGTTGATTGAAATATAATTTCAACCGAACCGGAACACGTGTTCTTTACAGAATAGAACCATTATTGGAACGAAGTTTTGGAACGAAGTTCCTTATCGCGCGTTGTGAAAGGGGGCTAGACGGAAAAAAATCTTACGAAAAGTTGCCACTACACTTTTTGCTATAGTAAGCTATTGTAAGCTGTGCGGCGTCGCATGTTTCTCTGTCTGCCTGTCTGTCTCTCTCTCTCTCTTATAGAAAGCAAGCCAGATATTTTCATTTCTACAGGAACTTCGTTCCATCCGGGTGTCCCTTGATACCTCTAAATTTTTTTTTTCAATAAATCCATCTCATGAATATTTCATGAAAAATCATTTAACGGAATTAGATGAACTGACAGTAAAGCTATAATGGTGTGGTGGATTCTGTCTGCCACAAACTAAACTAAAACTACTCTAAAAATCACTAAAATTGAGTTTATTTCTGTCAAACGACGTTTCCTATTCTAAAATTGATTGAAGCGATACAACTTAAATGTATTTTGGTTTGACAGCATTAATGATGGTTTTTTTTTTTTTTTTTTTTTTTTTTTCGGGTGGGAAATCATCCAATGACTTCCCCCGCTCTGGGTGGAGCGGGGGGGCATGTCAGACTTGTACTGACTAAAACCCACCCATGTTTCTTCTATTGCCCTTTACGTTCCGAGGCCGCGGTATCTCTTTCGAACAACCCGCAACCCCGGCAGGCAGAGGCTCTGGCAAGGCCCTCTGCTTTGCTGACTCTCTTTGAGGCGCGCGTGAAACACGAACGCGCCGTCGACACGGCCTGTCGTCAATCGACGGACGGACGGTGAACTACCCATTGCTCACCGCCCACAGGCCCGCATCTACGGTGGCCGGAAGTCGTCTCGCGGCGCCCGGCGCCATGGGCGTCTCCCGCGGCGGCTGGGTTGGGCAGATGTTCTCTCCCGCAAACGCCCGGCCACCTCACCTAGCATTACTGCTTCGCAGAAGGTGGTGACCGCTTCCCATTCCCTCTCGCTCCGGACCATGGCCTGAACCAGGGCCGGACGCGAGAGATCGCCGCCGCCGATCGCCTCTACGAGGGCACGGCGGTGCTCCGCCCAAGCCGGGCAGATCGCCACTGTGTGCTCCACCGTGTCCTCCGGGCGATCGTCACAATGGTGACACCCGGGCGCTTCCTCCCGCCCGATGATGTGCAGGAACCTCCCGAAACTTCCGTGTCCGGTGAGGACCTGCGTCAGGCGGTAGGTGAGGACGCCATGACGCCTCTCCAGCCACTCCTCAAAGAGGGGACTTATCGCCACTATTGTGGCGTGCCCTGCACGGGGTTGCGACAGTCGCTCTCTCCATGCCACCATGAGATCGCACCGAAGGTCTGCCCGCCGAGCGACAACTTGCCGCGGCAGCGGGTTTTCCCCCCGGTGTAGTGCCTCCGCGCGCCACTCAAACAGGCGCGCGAGGACTATCGCCTCCAGATCCCACGGTGGCAGTCCGGCAAGGAGGCTTGCTGCCTCGCCGGAGATCGTGCGGTAGCCCCGGACAAGCCGTATGGCCACCACCCTTTGGGGCGCGTTCAGATAGTGGGCGGCGCGCCGGCCATTAATGATGGTTTTGTTGCTCAATTTAGACAAAATCGTAAATATCACTATTCTGAAATTGACGTTTTTCACCAAAAAAGTGGTTGTCAAGCTAAATCGGACTATATTTAGTCGCGAGTAGAATAGTGTGGAATAAAATTAGATGTTATTAAGTATGTCATTTTAATATTAGTATAGTTTAATCCGGTTGTTCATCAGAATCTTTATCATTGTTAGGCGCGTCGCCCACACGATTAACAGTCGAGGTGGCGCGGGCGCGGGCGCATGAGAGGCACGCCGCAACAAGATTTTCTGTACAAATGAATGGCAGTGCGCTCATATACAGGAGTGGCGGCGCGAGCGAGGTAAAGGCGGGGCGGAGGTGAGGTGAAGGCCAGGCGGAGGCGAGGTGCAGTTGCAGGAGGGGCGCTCAAGTGTGCCAGCCACGACTTCACCGCCATTTTGTCATTTGCTTCCCAAAAAACCTAAATCCCAACCCAAAATCTTCTTCTATTTAAATTAAGAACTTGTATCAGTGCGAGTACATCTTCGTCTTCTGACGACGACATCGTGAATGAATGAATATTGTGAAGGAAGCGTAGCCGCCTGCGCCTCGACTCCTACGCAGAGACCTATCCTCGCCCGTGCTGCGTGGCCTCGACTTACCAGTGAGTGACGCGCCTTAATATTCGCGAATCATATTTCAATCTATGTATACTTTTCAATTACCTGCAAAATACAAAAATGCAAACCAAACGAATTTCGCGATCTACCATGACGCTTTTTTCTTAACATACGAAGCTCCTTACCTCTTCAATATTTTGGAACAGCAGCTGGTGATCATTAGGGGCGATGAGGTCCGCTCTCTCAGCCAGGGGTGACACAAACCGAACGAGCCCGAACTGTAGACATGTGCCGTAGTGCTGTTCTCTGGCGACCACGGCCAGGAGTGCACGCTTTCGGCCGTCAGTAGCCAACCCTGGCGTCTGCTGGTAGTTAATAATAATAAATAAATAATAAATAAATATCTTGGGACACTCACACACGGCTATCTGATCCCAAGCTAAGCAGAGCTTGTGTTATGGTAACCAGACAACTGATATACATACTTATATAATTTATAAATACATACATATTATAGATAAATCACACCCAGACACAGAACAAACAATCATGCTCATCACACAAAGTTTGTCCTGGGTGGGAATCGAACCCACGACCTCCGGCGTAGCGGTCAGGGCCACTAACCACTAGACCAACAGGCCCGTCGATAATGGATTTGTTAACTTCAAATGACTAGTTCTTACAGTTTTATAACGGTTATCATTCTCAGCAGAGAATACAGTATTCTCCGATGCATTCCCTGTTCACTCTCATAGTCTGATGGGACGGCATTCCTGCACGATTGGAGAAAGATCAGAAGCAGGACCTACGGCTTAACGTGCTTTCCTAGGCACGGGGGCATTACTAACTTTGACATCAAACCCAGGACCACATGCTTGGCAGTTGTGCTTACGACGGCGAGACCAACGGAGTAGTCAAGGGGGAATAGACAGATGACGATAGATGAGAGAAATTGTCGCTATAACGACAGTCACAAATGTATTTGCGACTAAATCTTGGTCACTTCTTGCGAATTTGATCTTTTGTCCTTATTAGTTGTCTTTTTGAGCTCAATTAACTACATTTAAAGTATGTATGTATATTTTTGGATCGAATAGGGGCATGGAAAATGTCATTTCCAAGCTTTTTAACCCTGAAAATATCTGTCCAATAAGTAACGGCTCACAATCAGGGATTTTTTTTAGAATTATGCAAAGTCATCATCATCTGCCTAGCCTTTTCCCAACTATGTTGGGGTCGGTTTCCAGTCTAACCGGATGCAGCTGAATATCAGTATTTTACATGGAGCGACTGCCTATCTGACCTCCACAACCCAGTTAGTACTGGGTAATGCGATACCCCTTGGTAAGACTGGTTGTCAGACTTTCGGAACACTGACTACCTGTAACGACTGTCAAAGATCTACAAATGACAGCAGACCAACCTAGGCAAGCGCGGCTTAACCTAAAGATCGACTCGAGCGGCTGCTATTATTTAGCCACGAGCTCCTCTTGACTCTCTCTCTCTCTCCTCTTCTCTATTTGAGAATTATGCAAAGTGATTTAAAAAGAAACAGCAATATTTCATTTGCGCGGGAGTCATTTTGACATAGATTATCTTTCTAGGGTTAACATATAAATTTTGGTCATAACTTTTTAACCTTAAATGATAATTGGATCGACCTTCTCCGGTTTAAAACTTTAGAAATGACTTTCTCTAGTTATTCGACTAATTTTTTCGACTATTATACTCGATTATTTATATTTCGAGGCTCACCAAGGAGTATCGTATTACCCAGTACTAACTAGGTTGTTGAGGTCAGATAGGCAGACGCTCCGTGTAAAATACTTGTACTGCTCAGCTGAGTTCTCATTGAGTAAGACTAGAAACTGCCCCCAATTTTTTTAGGAAAAGGCACATAATAATAATAATAATTGCCTGAACTAGGTTGAACCTGTGTTTCAGGTCTCAGGGTCTCAGGATGATGAACCCACGGCGGGTTCACTAGTGTTGGTTGTATGTTGTTCTCAATGCGTTTGACACAACTGCTACCCTACTATGACGTCTGAAAGCCGTACTTATTACAGTGAGGGACAGACACAGAGCTAAAAAGGATGTCTACCGCTATTTCTTTCTCACACTGGAATAAGTATCGAAATCATAGCAACATATTATAAAAGAATAAAACAAAAACAAAATAGAAACATATTAACTTAGTGCAGGCAAATAATAAGGAACTGTGCACTTTTGATTGTTTAGATGTTTTAGTTCATTGTACTTGTGCCCCCCTTTTAATAAATAAACTATTTTATTATTACTATTATAGCAACCCTTTTTTTTTTCGGGTGGGAAATAATCCAATGACTTCCCCCGCTCTGGGCAGAGCGGGGGGACAGGTATGTCAGACTTGTACTGACTAAAACCCACCCATGTTCCTACTATTGCCCTTTACGTTCCGGGGCCACGGTATCTCTTTCGAACAACCCGCAACCCCGGCAGGCGGAGGCTCTAATATAGCAACCCTGCTGTACTTGTAACGCCATGTACATAGTAGATGCCAATGAACTCCATCGACATGGCCGACGAGTTGGCCTTTTTGCAAACGACTAATCGGCCGGACGGAAAAGTCGCAGTCCGCAGTCTCTAATAATGTTGTATTTATACATTGAGGTGGAAAAATAAAACACCAAAGTGTATTTTTTATGTATGGACAGAGAGATATTGGTAGTTAGAAACCAGAAATAAAATAAGTTAAATTTTAGCTTAAGAAGTCCATAGCCTTCGTAAGCTAAAATTTAACTTATTTAATGAACTGTTTGTTTTTTATCAAATAAATTTAATTTTATTCGAAAACCATTCATAGATTTTTAAGAAAATGTCAACTGTATCTCTTTTGCTGACTCTATACGCAGCATTTTCTATCTATGGATTCTAGTGCTGGTTACTGTGCTCGAATATGTTCTAATTTGAGCATACTTTTACTGGTGCTAATACTACAGATGAGATGTGATGAAAATAATATAAAAATAAGGAAAAAAACAAACGAAAATAAATTAAAAGCAATAAATTTATTTGCACTTAAAAGTATAGAACATAAATTAAAAAACGAAATAAAAACAACAGGAACCAAATTTTTTGCATCCAATACACGAAAATTAGCAGTAGAATACAAAATTATGAAGTCACAAAAATGAAAATTATACAAAAAACACGACTATGAAGATACAACACGCACGAACTAAGACAAAGAAAATAAATAAGAAAAAGAAAAAACATTAACAAAATAAATATTAACAAAAACAGGTAAGCTTAAACGTAACGATTCCCCATTCAATGATTTTTACTTACAAAACTAAAATTAAAATAAATGACAATGTACTAGCTAAAACTGTGTAGACTGCAGATTTTTAAGGAATATATTAAATTATAATAAAATTTTGACATAAAAATATTTACGTTACCATCTAAATAAATAATTTCATCAATAATGCGTAAAGTGTGATAAACATTTTCGATCAAAAACCGGCAGAACACATAGTTTCTTAATTAAATTAGAAAATTCTAGCGATTACAAACTAAAATAATGGAATGTATTGTGAAGTATTTACAAAAATAAAAAAAAGGAAAATAATATTAATAACAAAAATGCACACACGCTACTGTACAACCTACAGATTTTTAACTCCACACATCAAGAAAACACAAGGTCTGTACTAGCACCAATTTCGTAAAATTTTTGTCTTTCAATACCAAAATAATAAATTCGAATAATGTTTCTAATGGCCAGCTCATGTGACGTAACCTTGATGCGATGTGATGAAATGAAACACTAATTACTAAAGCAACTTTGATATCCAATTTTGGTAACTTGTTTGTATCGTTACTATATCATAAACTTGATGTTGAATACAAACCTACCATATTGGATTTGACTGACGACACTCAACCAAACTTGGCCATTACTTAGTACTGATTAATTGTTTCCAAAACTTGGAATTCAGCTGTAAATCTGTCAAAATCTGAAATACGCCATCTTGATTTTTCGATAGAATTTTTTGAAAAACTTTCACAACTGTTTACGACCTCTTTCAAAGACATTGACAAATGAATGTATGCTTTATAGATATTTCTAGGATATGCACTGTCAAGCTTACATCAAACGAACTGGCCACAAAGATGACTAGTTTCCAAAACGATACAGATGAGCTGTCAAACGATGATTCCATTACCGACCTCTTTGGAGAACGTCACTTGGGGCAGGTGAAGCTTGCGTCGGTCCAGGGACTGACTGGTCGAAGAACAGGCGGTGGGAGGTCGTGCTACAGTGGCTGGGGACGCTAAGGCGGCAGCTCGAGGTGACCTTGGTGGTGGAGGTGGTGTAGACTCCGCAGGAGGTATGGTCACCTGCGTTAGCCTTGGCCGGATCCCGACGCCGTTTGGTGGCACTCTTCTGAACGTTTCAATGTTCAGCATTTGTCCTGATGCCCTGAAAGGAGGAAATGCATTTTAGTAAAATGATTTCGATAAGATATTTAAATCAATACAAGCTTGACTCTAAATATGTGATACATTTAAGAGGAATGAGCTACGGTTAACAAAAGCACTGAATTCAAGGCCGTAAAAATATGTTAAGGCCGGAAAAAAGCTCTATGACTGACATCAAACAACCCATACAGGGTTCATGGGGATCTTGAGTTGTTCCATCTCGGAAACCGGAACTCCCCCTTATTTAATTTCCCAGAAGTTTAATTTTATAACGCTTTATTTTTTATTTAAGAATACGTTTCCAATTCTACTTACTTGACAAGACCTCGGACCTCTTCCTCATTGGACGTCACCACGTTCTTATTGCCAACGAACACGAGATAGTCGCCTGCTCGGAGTCCAGCGCGTTCCGCTGAACCTCCGGCCGCTACCCTTTCGACCCTGGGTGGTCTGGTCCAGACCACTGTGAAGCCGAAGCCACCGGCTGTGCCGCGGATGAGTCTGGAAGAAAGGAGGTTTTAGTTAGTTAAATTGCTTTTGAAAGATAGATTTGAAATAAGAATTGAAAATATTTGAGACTGTGTAGCCAAATCGTGAATAGAAAGTAAACTTTAAAACGATACTGATAGGATTAAAATTGACAGCGTTAGCTACCAAGAAAAGTTCAAGATCTTTAATAAAGGTACCTATCCTATCAATGTTAAAATCCACAAAAAAAATAAAAAAACAGTGTGTAATTTCATCTTCTCTATATTTTGTTAGAAACGTGGTCTTTGCCAAAAACGATTGCAATCTTATAAATTGCTCGTGTAACGAATATTTTTGTTCCTGATTAACTATTTTATTAAATATGTTATAGTATTATCCGATACGGTTCACACAGGGATGTGCTAATAGTATTGTGAGTTCTAAGAGTCTAACATCAAACCAAAAATCCTACATGTGGTCGACATAGTCCTCATGTGAGTTGATAAAAAATTTTGTCTGAATTTTAAAGGAGACTATGAGACCCAAGATTGTTGCTGTTTCTTCTCAGAGTGGTCGGGTATCAAACACTGGCCTCATCGCGTTTAAAAAACAAATATGGCGTGTAAAAGTCGTTGTAAAAATGTTGTAAACATTATTTATGTAGCACCATGAATTATGGGTTTTTTGGCATCGCATGGTACTAATTTAGTTGATGATGTTTTAGTTTTGTTTATTTTTTGTTGTTCTCTTTTTAATTATTTTTATTATTTCGTACTGCGCAAGTCTTATTTTTTTTTGATCACTTTGTTATCTGTCTATCAGTATATCCGTTTCTGTATTCCTTTAAAAAGTTAAGAAAATTGCAAAGATCATACTCACTTCCTTGTGGTGGTAAATGGAGTCCGTCCGTTCCTGGGCGGTTTCTTGGGTGCATTTGGATCCTCAGGCGGGTCCAGCTCCAAGTATCGGAGGAACAGGTGCTCGTCAGCTTCTCTCTGGAGAGCAGCGGCCACTGCTTGCGCCTGGCTCGCTGTGGTTGATGACGGGCCGTTCGTTGCCACACCTGTGGGTGAAGATGATGCTATAGATGTGTCTGATTCACTACATTTTTATTGGGGAGTTGCAGACTTATACTGACTAAAACTCACCCATGTACCTACTTTTGCGCTTTATGCTTCCAAGCAGCGGTATGTCTTTCGAATAACCAGCAGCCCCAGATTTACTACCATTACGATTTGTTACAAAAAAAAAATAAGGTGAATATTCTTTATTTAATATAAAATCTCATAATCAATACTCTCATGTATAATTTAGACTCCGTAGCTGCTACTGAGAAATTCCTGATGAAAAATCCCCAATATCACTTTGCCTGACCGGAGAATTGAACCCAGGTCCTCATTCTCAGCAGTCACGTTTGAACCCACGAGACACGAGGCAGTTATATCTTATAAAGGCAATAATGATCTTTGATGATACAGTGTCTCCATTGGTTGTGTAATCATAATCAGCAATTTCAGTAGGATGGACTGATTTTTAAGAGTAGAGGAAGTTGACTTGCAGAACTTCATTTAAAATTAATGGTAAGTTCTCTACTATAAAAGAATATGACTTCTATTTCTTAGCTTGTTAGTAGTGTGTCAATTCTAAACAACCCACCTTTATCATTATGGTTTTCTTTAGTGCCATCATTAGTGCTAGTTTCAATGTTGTCAGTAGCCATTTTACGTGGATCCCCTTCAGTCACGCGGTCCTCTCTAACGAATCTGTCATTTGAGTGCGCTTGCGTCGCGTTCTGGCCGCGTCCAGAGCCTTGTTGCAGGAAGTATGTGCCGGATATGTCGCAGTTAATTGCATCTTTTAGTGGGAACGAGACACATCCTAAAAACTCGCTCCGCCTGTAACAATAGAAATGGAATTAGTAAATGACTATACGGCGTTATCCCGGGTTAAAGTTGAACCAACTGTAGGACCAATATTATTCTGGGTTAAACTTGCTCCGAGAAATACGACTGTTTTCCAATTTGAACTCTAAACGTGAGTACACAAGGTGAATCTTCCTCGTCTTCTTCGTTCGTTAAAGGTCAACAGATTGTCTGCGAGATGGGAATAATATGTAAATGTACGCAATGGGGTGAAGTCGTTATGTATAGTAATGGCGAGTCCGCACCGGATCCACATGGACAAAAGGATACACAATGGAATTTTAGTACATAAAAACATACAGGATCTGACCATGATGAAAGTTTATGTCAAAAGGATAAAATTAGACCATTCGACAAAGATAGCGATATACGTAAAGGATTAGCTGGGTACAATAATAAATACGCACGAGGAAATTACAACATCATTATGGCATAATACGGTGGCAGTACAATTTTACGAAA
The DNA here is from genome assembly GCA_958449745.1 of Ochropleura leucogaster. Lineage (NCBI taxonomy): Eukaryota > Metazoa > Arthropoda > Insecta > Lepidoptera > Noctuidae > Ochropleura > Ochropleura leucogaster. The sequence continues at coordinate 2,334,716 of OY288203.1, forward strand.
TCAAAAAAGGAATACAGTGTTCATAAAAAATAATGATACATCGGATACAGCGTTTAAAGCAGGGTTTACAGGTACAAATACATTGACTGGTTCAACGAATACATTTTTTATTAATAAAATATTGAAAGCTGGAGGAGTGAGGGCTGTAATATACATGAGTCATCAGTAAGCCGCCCTTAATGCATCGTGTCGGGAGGCTCGCGAGTCATGGCCTACATACGTAAAGCGTGTTACGTAACTAGTCATCGATATGGCTTGCCTAATATTCAGGAATGGGAAGGCTTTTATTTATTCTCTAGTTTGTTGGTTTCTTCCTCGTTCAATTTGTGTTTTTCTTTGAGCAACATCATTTTGGTATTACTTTTCCTTGTTCTTAATTTTCCTCACCAACTAGAAAATTCAATTCGTCTTTCTCCAGTTCATTAGTATCTCAATTGTTCTTTTCTTTCATTGTTTTCTCTACCTTGTTCATTGCTTTAATTAATTCCAACTTTATAACAATCTGTTTCAATTACTCCACATTCTTCATAACTATTTCCAGGGTAATCAAGTTGAGCACGAATGTTGTTATTTTCTATAGGTATCGCAGTTAGATCTGCGCTTATAAACAGCTGTGCAATGGCATGCACTCAAACAGAAATAGCTTCGCGTGCTTTATTAGCATACACGTAAGGGGAAAGTTCGCTCGACCTTGCAGGTTCATCAGATAAATTGTTCCTACCTAGTCTGGCTTTAAGTGGCGTGAGGATTTCTTTAGTTAAAACGTAACTGAGCTCGAAAACGTCTGTTGTTAGTTTTGGAAAGATAGCACAGTTAAATAGTAGAATGAAATTTGTTGATTTGTTACGTACGACTGCCACAAATATGGGAAAGTTTTTTAAACGATGATAGTCTAGTTGTTAATCATTAATAGTTTTACGACAATTTATCTTGTAAAAGTAACGTTTATGGCGATATTGCCTTTTCCAATCATACGTTATTACTTAAAGTTACTGAACTGTTACAAAAGCCCACTTAGTTTCCGTCTAATCACGGGCCTGCTTCCATATATGAGCGTGATACTTCATCGTCGACTGCTGGTCAGTTCACATCATTATGTCCAATAAGGTTTAAATGTGCTCATATTGGTAACGAACCGGTAACGAATTAGAGCAATGGACTTAGTACATTTTCAACTATGTGGCATTTCATCTTAAATTTCTTCATTTTACGTATTAAAGTAGGTGGCCTATTACACCTCTATCAGCTGGACCACTATAATAGCTTTTAAGAAGAAGATAAATAGATAGAGTTTATCGTATACTAAAATTGTTCCATCTATTTCTACCCCTTTTGGAAACACAGAAGTAAATGTCGCGCCTACAAAACAAAAACGATTCGATACAATCGTAAATTTTCTGATTCATCTTCATCTTGATTAACATGAAACAGAGAAGTAACAACGACTGCAAAAGTTTTGTTTGTTTAGTAAAATCAAACAAAAGATAAATGTCCTTAACAGCATCACAATAAGGATCGCTTTTAAACTAAACTGTTGCATTATCACGATACATAACTGTCTAAATAGCAGAGGCAAATCAAAAATGTCCTATTTCCTTCTCTAAATCGATCGGACCTCAATTACGTTGGTCATTAATTGGACCAATTTCAACTTCAGATTTGAACACCATCAGTTTAGCTGGCAGGGTTACTGGAAATTTAAATTGATTACGAATATTAATTGGAGAACGAAAAGCTCTCGATATACTGCAGCGGATTTTTGGCGGCGATAATGTTTTTCGTTTTTGCGCACATGTATCGGAAATTTTAAGTTCCATCTCGAATAATGATGGCTGTGTGAATCCAGAAATGTATTTAAAAAGATCTGTGGAAAATTAATAATGGATACATTTTGATTCTGGATTTTGTGTTACGTGATCATGGTAAAATATGTTATATAAATTTTTGAAATTATTTTAAGAGTTTTGTTTGTAAAAAAATGATACATTTTGTTATTTTATTCTAGTATCGTGAAAATGAGTTTACAGTACTTTAGACATTATTTATTTATTTTCGCTTGGGTTCAAAGACATTGCTTAACAACTCTACATTATCGATTTTCATACAAATGCATATAATATGTCTAGACATGGGTATCATTGAATTTTTTATACTCGGGAGGCAAATTACGTCCACTTGTATTATCATACTGTTTATCGTGTCATTCGCTTACTGGTATTATCATACAAGTTTAATAATAGGCAATTTCGTTAAGAAATCGGTTAGTAAATAGCTGGTATTTCAATATAAGGTTCACATCTGTTTGTACATTATTGTCAGATAAAATCGATCCACAGTCAAGTGGCAAAACATGTACTGGTCTTCTCTCTTGCTTGTCATCTACATTCATTTCTTCTTTACATTCTTGATTCGTCATCACATCTTCGCTTACAACATTAACGCACAACAAATATCTATGGGGTTCGTGCAGGGTCTTCCCCTAATCACATAAGCCGCTAAGCATGCAAGGGGCTGTTCCAAAGCCTTTCCTCCCATCCTGTGCATTACATTGGAGTGCATCCATGCGTACTATAGAGTGACGGGGACACCAAACTTACGGGGATAGTTGTCACTCTTCCGAAATTGTGCTGATCGTAGATTCCGTCATTCTGTCCAAGAGATCTGCGGGAAGGCTGTTCTTCCTGGTTCTCTGTTCCGGTGGGTCCCATTCTGGGAGGCTGTTCTTTCTGTTGAGCTGCATGTGCCGATGGGCGTGCTGGTGTGAGCAGTGCTGGCGAGGAGGTGGATCCTCGCGCGACCTGGTCTGACTCAGCCCCGCAACCGTTTGGGATACGAACGACATCGTTTTTTGAGAATTTACTGTAAAATATATGGGTTTATAGTGTTGGACAGTTGGGGGAAGGGCGTGGTTAAAATAAACGGTTTTTTGGAAACGCGACGGTTTTAAATTTGGAACAAATTGAAGACACGTCAGGTGTCTGTGATTTATAAATGCGTACTGCCAATCTAACGAGCCTTACGCAAAGTGATGATACGAAGGATATCCAATTAGTATCAATTAACATAAGAGTAGCTTATCTAATCTAGGCTTATTGATCCAATTAAATCTATAATAATGAAGAGTAGGAAAAGTGCCCAGAAGGCTGGCAGCATTGCCATGTTGGATGCCAATGCTTATTCTTGGGCCAAGATAAAGGTCAACCAAATTGTATACTTATTTGTTTAGTAAATAGATTTTAATGAAATCTTATAATTACGTAAATGTACATATATTATATGGCTATCCGACCCAAATACATATGATATAGAAATGTTGAAAAAGTGGTTAAAATCGAGAGTTTAACCATGAAAACGAAAGTAAAAAACGGTCACGCGATTTTAAACATTACGGCTTATACAGCTATTATTCAAATTAGAGTATTTTAAATATATATTTATAGTATAATGTTATTTCACACACCGTCCATTCGCTTTTAGAAGCGCTTATTAGACCAACGCAACTTTTGCCATTTTAATGATAACTTAAATAAATAAAAAAGGGTTTCATAAGATGCTTAAACATTATCTTGAGAAACAGAATACAAAACTTATGCCCAGTTCATTGCATTAAATAGAAAAAAACTGGCGCTCTGGGCGTAGCGCGGGGAAATGTCAGACTCGTACAGACTAAAATTCATCCATATTCCTACTTTTGCCCTTTATGTTCCGGACCGTGATATCTCTTACGAGCAACCCGAAACCCCGACAAGAAATTTAGTCCCATTATATAGAACTAAACAACTAAATGCAATTGTTGGTTTTCAAAATAATATCTTCAAAACACGTACAAACATATTCTTTGTCATGTTGGTACATTGAGTTCTTATTTTGCGTTTTGTTACAGGCCATTAAGGAAATTTTTTGAAAGGGAAATAGAGCGACTGTGCGTTGAGAATTATATTCGACTAGCTTCCGCCCACGACTTCGTCCGCGTGGCATAGTTACTTTGGGGTAACGCTTACTTTAAACCGCGTGATGATCGAAAAAAAAACTTTTTCTGTCCCCTTTTCTCCCCTCTTTCTCCCCCTTTTCTCTCTTCTTTTTAGCCTATATCCGTCTCCAAGGTCACAACTATCTCTGTACCAAAACTCATCAAAATTGGTTTAGCCATTTAGGCGTGAAGACTTAACAAACAAAAAACAAACTTACTTTCGCTTTTCTAATATTAGTAAGGATGTATACGAGAGTATTAAGAGGTTGCCTTACTTGTAAGGCAAGTATGAATGTTCATTCTAAAAATCGCGACCGAAGCCGCGGGCAAAAGCTCGTAAGTCTATAAAAAAAACTAAATGTTAATGACAGCAGTAACGAAATCTTTTGCATTTGCACAGCTAGTGTACACCGTGGTTAGCATAACCTAGTTACAGCGTCAAATTCAAATTTATTTATTTGTGAAAATAAGTAAAAAAGATGGTAAAATACGAAAGAAATGTTCCACCGTTAGACAAACAATTTATTTCTTAAATTTAGTACATAAATTAAAATTAAATTGAATTATATCACAATAAACAAAATAACAATTATTTAATTACAATATACAAAATGTCGGCTAGATGTCGAGCGTCACGGACGGTTTAGGTTAGAATCTCAAACTTTTAGGCCAAGTTAAAATGTATATACCAGTATTTTCGCTAACACAGCAATCGGAAAATAATTGAAACACAACACTGCTATGTAATATAACTAAAAAACATGTAGCAATCTGACATAAAACATATTCCAAATAGCTTTTAGAATATACTGAAATTCTCCTCACAAACGAAAAAACAATAGAGTAATTTGTATAAATTGCCAATTCATTAATGCTAGGGTGTTTGGTCCTCGCGTGATGAGCGACCATTTGTTTCATACGGTTTTCTTTTTCCAACCTTGTGGAGACAAAGAATACTTACAAGCTTTCAGGCCACATAAAAAAGGAATTGAAGTGGTTATTTATTTGTGGTCGAGTTCCCAAAGGAGTAACCTTCTGAGAGAACCTACACGCTATAAGTTTTCTACTAGAAATTGATGTAGGAAAAAGGTCTGCATCGGGATAGATGCGGGTAGATTTGGGTCTACAACACTTGAAGCGAAAATAAAGTTACGAAAGCTTTACAATGAACTACTTAGATAGTCCAATTTCTATATCTTACTAATTTTTGTTTAGAAACTAGCTTTCACCCGCGACTTCATTCACGTGGCATAGTTACGTTGGGCTAACCCTAACTTGAACCCGCGTGATGATCGAAAAAAATATATCTTTCTCTCCCCATTTCTTCCCTCTTTCTCCCCCTTATCTCACTTTTTTTTAGTTTTCAGGTTTGTTTTTCCTTTTGAAGCACGGAACATTAAAAAAACTGAATAATCTTTACTAACACCATATTATTATTTAATATTATAAAAGCGAAATTGAGTTTATTTGTTACGTCTTCACGCCTAAATGGTCAAACCGATTTTAATGAATTTTGTTACAGTGATAGTTGGGTTCTTGGAGGCGGACATAAACTTTAAAAAAAACGAGAAAAGTTTGAGAACGAGGGAAGAAAAGGGGAGAGAAACACTTTCTTTTCGATCATCACGCTGGTTAAAGTTAGCTTTAGCCCAAAACAAGAACCCCACGCAGACGAAGTCACGGGCGGAAACTAGTTCCTTATAAAAAAGCCCAAAAGACCTGGGTTTCGAACACAGGATCCCAGGAACCCAGGTTTCATTCCCAGCAGTCGTGACCCTGAGAAAAACGGAGCAGGAACTTTAAAAATAAAACTTATATATACCAATACACTCATATCTTGGGAGCAATACTCTCGTACATCATCTTATTTACTTATATGCATGAGAGGGGTGCTTGGCTAAAGGGCCGGCGATTTGGCTCCAAGCCAGCTTGTTTAGACTCCAGCTACCCTGGATTACGGGGATGTTTAAGCTTAGTTGTTGACGGGCGCGCAAAGTACTCGGAATTGTGAAAGTTGGTGGTTTGTATTAAGGGTGGCTTGTGGCATATGGTTTTTAATTGCAGTTTGTTTATTTTTCAATAACCACTTTTTTGGAAAGCTTAGATCTCAATTGCGTATGTTTTCCAGACAATGGCGCATCTTTCATCTTGCACAGCACGTTCGATCAACAGCGCACTTTATGATATATTTATTACTAGCTTTCGCCCGCGGCTTCGCCCGCGTTAAATTTGGGGTAACACAGTTCCCCTTGCGCCTTATTGATTTGTAATAGCAACGCTAAGTTTTCCCTTCTCTTCCCTCTTTCTCCCTCACATCCCACTTTTTTCAAAAAAATATTAGCCTATGTCCGTCTCCTGGTTCCCAACTATCTCTGTACCAAAATTCATCCAAATCGGTTCAGCCATTAAAGCGTGAAGAGGTAACAAACAAACAAACAAACAACAAACAAACAAACTCACTTTCGCTTTTATAATATTAGTAAGGATTTATTATTTTTCTGTTAAAACAACTAAGAATTTCTCTTGTATCGTGGGTGGGCTTACAAAAAATTAAACTCACAAAAACAGACCCAGACCCGAATCAACCAGTAGGTCGTAGGTTAATTATTTGTTTCGTGCGTGAATCGAACTCGCTACACGCAGTGCAGCAGTCAATCACTGCGCCAACCGTGCCATCAACTTTACCGTTGTTTTTATTGTAATTTTGTTGCGTACTAACTATAGATTAAGATTGTATTAACAATTAATAGATATAATTGGTCTGTGTGTCTATTTAAGGGCAGTACATGTGATAACTTTCAATTTGAACGCCTGATTTAAGAGATCAGAGCATACCTTCTGCCGGGGTTGCGGGTTGTTTGAAAGAGATACCGCGGCCCCGGAACACAAAGGGCAAAACAAGTAACATTGGTGGGTTTTAAGCAGTCCAAGTCTGACATTCCCTTCCAATCCGCCCAAGGCGGGGAAAGTTATTTGATTTATTCTATCTCTCTCTCTGTGTATCTTTAAAAAATGGCAATCAATATGAAAAAATATAATTACAGTACGGCCAACGAGAAGCGATACGAAAGGTCATTAACCTAAAGAACAACTGTGGCGTTGACAATCTAATATTTAGCTCTTTCCATCTTGTGCCTTTGTCGTAATGTCTCGTTCTCCCGGCAAAAACAAGACAACGTTAAGACGGGTTCGCCAACATTCGGGCGGCCATTTTAGATGGGTTTTGTTTACATTTGGTATCGCTTCTAGTTGGCCGTACTGTAAAATGCATAATTTGAGAGAGCAGACAAACTTACCTGTTAATATATCTATAAGTTTGCTTTCTAAGAGCTGTTAATTTCTGTTAACTGTCTTCAATTAAACTGCAGTCATAACTTAACATCGTCACTACAATTTAACATCAACTACTATCCAGTAACCTTTTCCACTAATAACAAGCGGTTATTAAGTATTTGACGAGCGCCATTAACCTCTGGCTTACGGACGGTAAACAAAACTACCAGTTAGGGCGGGCGGGGGGGTTATGCCCTAAAATGTCGTTACAGACGGTAGGTTATAGGCATGGTGGAAAGTATGGCGTCGGGTAGGCGAACGCAAATATAGGTTTAGTTCAGTGACGAACATCGATATTTACCTATGTATGTTACGGGTAAAGATAGGTGTGGAAACTTGCCCATTCTTCTTTATAGAGATCTACGCTTTGGAATGGGCAACTATAGTTCTTTCACAAATTATTATGTCTTGTGACTGGGACTGTAGCAGCATCTTTTTTGTTTTTTTTATTAGATTTAAAAGTGTCTGTGTTATATGATCTAATTGAAATACATGCTTCGAGTTTGACTTAACTGAATGAATTTAGTTTTAACCAAAAAAGGCTAAAAAATTTCACGACGACGCTTTGAAATACGTATTATGTTACTACGGAATACTTAATGTACATTTTTTCTTTATTTGAGGAACTGTTTGTTTTCTATCAAATAAATGTTACTTTGTTGAACTGTGTCTAACGAGCTTCCTTACCTTATTTGCTGACTATACGTAACACCAAAATTTCTATCACTGCGTTGGGAGAATATCCTTTTTGAATATTACGTAATTGTAAGGTGTATGTACAAGTTATGCTCGTGGCGTAACGTGAAAAGTATGGCGTAGGGGAAAAGACAAATATAGGCGTAGTAGTAAGGTTTGGGAGGAGATTTTGACATAATGTACTTTTGTATTGTGCGTTGAATATAATCGTGTTGTTTCACTCCTTGCAAACCGTATCTTTAGGAGACTCATTAGGTCTCAAACGCTCCAAAGGGTAGGTTAGTTTCGAGATCTTTTAGACCTCCAAAGCACCAACTGAAAGTACTTTGAAAATTATGGCACAAGAAACGTATTAACGACCAAAAAGTTTTGATAAAAAAAGTTCGAGTTTACAAACCCACACGTTATATTATTTGCTTTTCCTCATGATCCAAAACCCTTTTGAAAGAATCCTATCATACTGGAGCTATATTAGCGCTTGGCAAACACACATAAAAATAATTTGCTCGAGGCAAAGGTATGGGCGCAAACAGCCAGGAACGTTGGCCCTGCCCCTGTTTGTCATGTACGAAATGAGGTTAGGGATGTCGAAAACTTTTTAGTCATCATTTTGGTGGCAAAAAATATTTTGAGTTTTTTAATTTATAGATTTTTGTTTGTAGCTGTATAATTGTAGTCGTTCGGGTTGATCTTTAGGTTAGGCCGTGGTTACCAAGTTTGGTCACAGATGCCAAGTTTCCTCCGTGCTTCGCGAAGCTCGTTAAGCCGTTTGTCCCGGCTGTCAATTGTAGATCTTTGACAGTCTTTACAGGTAGACAGAGGCCTGAAAGTCTGACAACCAGTCTGAGCAAGGAGTATTGTATTACCCAGTTCTAACTGGGTTGTGAAATAGGCAGTCACGTTATGTAAAATACTGGTAGTCAGCTGTACCCGGTTATATTGGGGGCTGAACCGAACTGGGGAAAGGCTAGATACATTATAATCTTGATTATTATTGTCGCCATAGACGACAGCCGAAGTCCAATCAGTTTATAAACCGCTAGTTTTAAATTAGTTAAACTGCGGCTAGACTGATTCTATAGAACATATTTTTACAAATCCCTTACGCTGGTTAAGATGCCTAGCAGTACAAAAAACACTGCGCACGAACAGGGGTCTAAAATGGCCACTAATTAAGAATCATAATCTATACTAATATTATAAAGCTGAAGAGTTTGTTTGTTTGTTTGTTTGAACGCGCTTATCTCAGGGACTACTGATTGGAATTAGAAAATTCTTTTAGTGTTGGATAGTCCATTTCTTGAGGAAGGCTATAGGCTATATAACATCACGCTAAGGCCAACAGGTGCTGAGCAGCGTGGGTGAAACCGTGGGGAGCAGCTAGTAAGATAATAATATGAATTACGTTACAATTCGTAAAATGGTCACGAAGTGACAATACGCTATGTTAACTACGTTTTTGACCATTTTTGTTTGGCTATTTTAGACCCCCATAAACTACAGAATATGAAAGAAAACATTTTAATATTGAATGGTATTCTTTCAGCGGTGACAAATACAAACAAAAAAGGTCCTTAATGATCAAATAAAATCCCGGGATTTTCCACTCCGTTTGCTTTTTGAATTAGTATCGATTTTCGCATGAACAAACTCCCTTTTCGTTGCGTAATCGTTTATTCGAGTAAACAAGAAAAGAATAACAGGAGAGAAGAAAATTACTAATAAAAGACAACAAATTAATTGGTGTTGATTGTTTCCATTATATTCCCTCGAGTTTTACTATTAACTTTTAAAATTAAGTATTTTAATAAGTTTTAATGACGAGAGTAAGTAATTATCTTTTAAATAAAATTCTCGGTCACAGTTTTAGTTGCCATACTCCTCCGAAACGGCTTGACCGATTTTTATGAAATTTTGTATGTATATTTATTAAGTCTGAGAATCGGATGTAATCTATTTATTTTTATTTTAGCTGAGCAGCTGGTAAAACCGCTTGGCACATAATAGTACCTGAATCATTAAAAATACTTTTTTTCTGCTTTGTAATTTCATGGTGGCTAATGAATTAATTTTTAAGGTTTGCACAGAGGTTGTTTAGTAGGTATCCGGGGTTGCGGGTTGTACCGGGGTTCTGGGTTTAAGCGGAGCACGTCATAAATTTATAGTATAACTAGCTGTGCCCAGCGGTTTCACCTGCTGCTCAGTTAGGGGCATGAAAAATAGATGTTAGCCGATTCTCAAACCTAACCGATATGCACACAAAATTTCGTTCAAATCGGTCCAGCCGTTTTGGAGGAGTATGGGAACGAGAATTTTATATACTAGATAGTTTCGTTTTTACATATCCTTCTAAAGTTGAGTAAATAAACGATTCTAGACTGTTTATTATGAAACAAACCAAAGGCGATTATGATTAAAAATAGGTCTAATATCCTAATTTAAAACCATTTGCCCTCATCCGCAATGAAAAAACGAACAGATTCGCAGAAATTCGATTTTATTTTCTGAGAAAATGTCTTAAACATCGTCAAAATTATATGTACAGACGCCTGCACATCAAGCTACTACAATCTGTTAGATTTCTTTGATAGATTTTCGACTGTATTTCTAAAGTATTAGGTTCAAGGTTCATTGGGAAAAAATGACAGTTTCGGGTAGCTTGACCTGCAGGCGTCTGTACTAAGCAACCTTTTTAAGCTTCCGTCACTCATAAGGAAAAAGCAAAACCCTTATTGCATATTGTTGTCCGTCTGTCTATCTGTCAAGGACCGGTATCTCGGGAAAGCGTGGAAGTTCGTCTGTCTGTCTGTCTGTCAAGACCATTTATCTCGAGAACGGGTGTAAGTATCGAGTTGAAATTAAAACCACATACTTCAAATCTGGGGTCCCTTGGAGATGTGAAAACATTAAACCCCCAAGTCTACGTAGTCAAACGATATGGCCTCTCCTTGGGCAATTCCGACTCCCACTTGACCGGTTTTTTTTTTAAATTATTTATGGATGGGAAACCAAATGACTTCCCCTGTTCATGGCGAAACTAACCAAAACCCATCTATAGTACGGCCAACGAGAAGCGATACGAAAGGTCATTAACCTAAAGAACAACTGTAGCGTTGACAATCTAATATTTAGCTCTTTCCATCTTGTGCCTTTGTCGTAATATCTCGTTCTCCCGGCAAAAACATGACAACGTTAAGACGGGTTCGCCAACATTCGGGCGGCCATTTTAGATAGGGTTTTAGCATGGGTTTTGTTTACAATATCGGTATCGGTATCGCTTCTCGTTGACCGTGCTATATGTTACTTCTTTTGCCTTTTATGTTCCGGGGCTACGGTATCTCTTTCAATCAATCCTGTGACAACCCTATCATGATAACACGAAGGGCGTTCCGCTAAGCATTAGCTAAAAGTTGGATGCTCGAAAAACTTTCTTAATGGCGTAGGGGGACCTATTCCGGGCTTTGCTGTGAAATTGGGTTTGGGACGCCATGTTTTATTTAGGCTAAGTTGATTAAAATGATAATTTTGCATGTTGACACGCAGTTGTAGTACAAGAGCTAAGGGTACACAGATAATGGTTGGCGCAGTGGCTGAGCGATCGACTGCTGCGCTGCGTGTCGCGAGTTCGATTCCCGCACGGAACAAATATTTGTATGCTGCAGATAGTTGTTCCGGGTCTGGCTGTTTGTGTATGTGAGTTTAAATGTTTGTAAACGCACCTACGATACCGGAGAAATTCCTAGTGTGATTTTTTTTGTTTTTTTTTTTTTTTAAACCATGTTTCATTGAAGTGCTCATAAATAAATGTATTAATATAATAAATTTATTAATAATAGAATGAAATGTGATGTAAAATGAAAATAAATAATTAAAACAATAATTATGGTCCAGACTTAGTTGTGTGTGTAATGTGAGTGTGTTTTGTTTTTTTTATGTTTTTTTTTATTGAATTCTGTTGCGTTCATTGTGTATATAGTAGCGACTGCGAATCACAGACAGAATGACATTGGTCATTCAAATGACTTAGATTTGACATAACATTAATTTGAAAAATCTTTCAGAAGCATAGTGCATTGAACTTTCAAATCTAAATAATCGTTACAATCAAATTATCTGCGCAAGTTACAGGACATATCACGATGCATATTTTTAAATCCATATCATAAAATATCATCAATTCTTTGTCGTATTTGTGATTATTAGGTTAAAAGAACTAAAAACTTATATGCCTCACCACGTCTTATGTGTAATGTTAAGATGTATTCAAACTCCAAAGTCATTTATACAAATTTTGACGGGCCTATTGGTCTAGTGGTTAGTGGCCCTGACTGCTGAGCCGGAGGTCATGGGTTCGATTCCCACCCAGGACAAACTTTGTGTGATGAGCATGATTTTTTGTTCTGTGTCTGGGTGTGATTTATCTATAATAAGTATGTATTTATAAATTATATAAGTATGTATCTCAGTTGTCTGGTTACCATAACACAAGCTCTGCTTAGCTTGGGATCAGATAGCCGTGTGTGAGTTGTCCCAAAATATATATATATATATATATATATTTTATTTATTTATACAAATTAGGCTGATGTTCAGCACTTTTTCAACGTCAACATTACGTTATAAGAGGCAGTCTTCCAAGACGCTCGCTCTTCGCCACTGTCTAGTGCTTCAGCTGGGAAGAGGAAGTTGCGGAACAAACTCCCCAGCAACACAACTGTCTGTCAAAAGAATCAGGTATACAATTTAACCTTCAGGTTTCCAATGAGGTCACAACCTGTATCCATCAAATAGTAATGAACATAAGAATCCTTTTTGCGGCAAAACTGGGTCAACTTACTAATGACAAAATTATTCAAATAGCGTTAGTGTACAGACGACAGCAGGTCAAGCTACCCGAAACTGTCAATTTTTCCCAATGAACCTTGAATCTAATACTTTAGAAATAAAGTCGAAAATCTATCAAAGAAATCTGACAGATTGTAGTAGCTTGATGTGCAGGTCTGTACATACGGCGACAGCTCAACCTATTCTAAGCTATTATAACCTGATCTCTCTACTTCGGATCGCTCACCGTTGTAGAGAGATCAGGTTAACCACCCGCAACCCCGGCAGGCAGTCCTAGGGCGCCTCCTGGGCTGCGGGTTGTTCGAAACAGATACCACGGCTCCGGAACACAAAGCCACTCCCTTCCGATCCGCCAAGAGCAAGAGGAGTCGTTTGATCATCTCACCGTCATATTCATCTGCTTAGCCTTTTCCCAACTATGTTAAGGTTTGTTTCCAGTCTAACTAAATGCAGCTGACTACCATTATTTTACATGAAGCGACTGTCTATTTGATGGGTGCCAACTACCTGGACGTCCCTGACCTGCTCCTTGTTAATCACCTTCTACGCATCCTTGAAACATGAGGAAACCATCAAAAAGATGAAAATATATTCAAATTCTTCTAAACACCCAACGCGGCACAATAAAAATTAACCCATTCTACAATTTTTACCCTACGCCAGTAAAAAATCCATCGCCCACCAAGCAATTACACTGGCGCCCTAAATAAACGGCACATTACGAGCCGGGAGCTAATCCAAGATTCACCGAGTGGTCGTTTTACGATGGACCGAAGTGTTTATGGCCTAAACCTTGTAACGTGGTATAACGCTCTCAGGAGATCTGCTTGTTACTTATTGATAATATTATGTGTTTTATGGGCTTTTTGTAACGTTCGTTTAAAATTTTAAAGGGTAGGTTTTTATTAAGGTTTGGTGTCTTCTGAAGATTCTAATCTAAACTAACCAAGGGTGTTGAAAAGCTGAGGTGATATATTTCTGACCAGATTTTTTGCTTTTTCTGTATATAAATATATGGTGTGATTAGGGTTCAGTATCTTAAAAGGAAACACAGAACCCTTATATAATCACTTTCTTATATGTCTTTATTTCTTTCCGTCTCTCGAGACCATTATTTTTTAACCTTTGAAATAAAAACCATGTACTCAGGTTAATGATCCCTTGGAGCTTTGAAAAAATCAACTCTCTGAGTCTACGCAGTCAAAATATATTATATGGCTGTTTATGTCGTAATTTTGTATGGAACCCCCTGTGTCCGAGTCTGACTAGCACAATACGATGTAAAAAACCACATTAGCTGTTCCTTTTCAGGAAATAAATAATGACCTCATCTCGTTTAAAAAATACGCCCGACGACCTATTTGTCAAAATAAACAAAACCATCATAGGTAATTGTCAGATCTTAGAGCCATTACAGAAGATCTAGTTTTAATTACTTGAATATTTAAACTGACCGCACCATTAACTGTCCACTACGTCACCAAAAGGACAAAGAATTTAAATTAACACGGGATTTTCCTGTCGAATTTGGTACAGAATCGTTGTCAACCACAACCCTGATAGGAATGATGCTCCATTTGTTTGCCTTTCAAAGCATTCAGGGCGAGAATTTTCCAATATGGCAACACTATAGTAAGGGATGAGCATAAAGGTTTTGTATCCAAAAAACTGGGCGGTAAAATGGAATATTTGTTCTTATACGTTCAGGATAATGCTGTTCGGTGTAGCGTGAATTTTGTCAAATATGATCAAGCAAAGGTAGATGCCGAATGAAGTTCGCCTATTGGCTCATGTTGAGTTTAAGCCGAATTATCTATTTATTTATTTTTAACTTCATGTGAATGGTAGAATATGCGTCAAAAGGATGTCAGCAAAGCAGAGGGGCCTGCCAGGGCCACTACCTGCCAGGGTTGCGGGTTTTCCGAAAGAGATACCGCGGCCCCGGAACATAAAGGGCAAAAGAAGGGACATGGGTGGGTTTTAGTCAGTACGTTCTATACTCCGGGAAGTTATTTGATGATTACCTATCAGCAAGAAAAAAGTGGTAGAGCATAAGTTAACTTAAACCATGAGACATCCTTTAACAGTCAATCTTTCAGTTGTTCAACAATTTTCCCAATAAAATATGCCAACTGGTATAAATGTCCATGATACTTCGGAAAAAAAAAGAAAACTTCCGCCATGCCAGCACGTTTCAATAAAACGTAGAACAAAGGCTTTCTAGCCTCTATTGTAAAGCAAAGCACAGCCGTCAGGGCTGAAGACCAATAGTACTAGAAAAATAGAACTGTAGTAACGGCGAGCAAATATAAATACCAGAAAATTATAGGTACAAGTAATAAAAAGGAGAAATTAAGAACAGGTTGATTAAAGTTTTTTTTAAAGATTGTATATGCCAAACTATTTTAACGATTGCATGTAGCGGAGATGAGAATGTTGAGATGGATGTGTGGAGTGATAAGAATGGATAAAGTAAGGAATGAGTATATTAGAGGAAGTTTGAAAGTTGCGCCTGTTACAGAAACATGAAAGGGAGTCGTTTGTCTTGGTATGGACATGCAATAAGTAGATCTCTTTAAAGTTGAAGTGAATTAGTTTCTTTTAAGCAAAGCACATCAGGTGGAATCCGGCCAAACAAAAGCCTAAAAAAATATGCGGAACAAATAATTGTAAAGATACGACACATACTAAACTAGTTTCTGTATACAATATAGCTAAGGATTATATTCGTACAAATTCAAAAAAACAAAGTAGTAAAAAGTCGAGTATACTCATGGCACAAAAGCACACACCGAAACCTAAATCAGAAAGAGACGACATTTTCAAAAATAAACGAAATAAACCCAGCAACGTTGATGCATAAAATAATGAAGCTGGGAATTCAGTACAAGCTCTTTCAAAAGGTACACTGAATACACTTCTCATTTGCAAGCTGTACAAAAATAGATATGTTGTGGGGTTGTGTTCAGCGGTGCATATCTTTAGTCTGACTAGGAGTATGTTGTATTAATACTAGGCGACTGTATTTTGAGTGTTGTTGGATTTTCTATTTTCGGCGAACTGCCTAACGCTGAAAATGAAACATCGGATCAAGGCATTCGTTTATACAATGTGTCCGGTCAAGGACTAGCGATATTCTCTGTACTTATATAACAAACATTCTAGTACTCAATATTATTGATTTTCAAAAAAAAACTTTCATTTTTTTTTTCACAAAAATGTTCACAAAAACTTTTGTTGATTTCCTTTTTTATATTATTGCCCTCTCAATAAACCTATTTTCGTCTCAGTAAGACCAAAACTTTGAGATATATGATTATTTTTTGTACACGCATAGAGAATATCTCAAAATGGCTGCCAAAAAGCGGGAATTGAATGAAATCGTAATAGTATATTAAAACACTCATCACATAAGTATCTGGAATATCGCTAGTCCATAACCGGACACATTGTATATTAATATTCACCTATCCTTTTTTTGCATTTTCCACAGAGTTCGTTGTTCTTTAAACCTTTCAGACGGTTGTATTGCTGGGGAGTTTGCTCCGCCACTTCTTCTTCCTAGCCAAAACACTAGGAAGTTTCGATGGGTGTTCGTTTTGGGGGACAGCCCTGTGTAATTGACGTCCAAGAAGTGCTTATCATCAGTCTACATGATGTACCTACTGGTCGCATTCAGTGCCGTCAATGCTACCTCTGCTGGTAGCGTTTACAAATGAATTTCCATGCCCTATAGGTAACTCACTATACTTTCCTACACTTCGTGATAGGTCACTCTCCACATGAAATATGTATTTTTTTCTTTCCTTGGCCTTTCAAAACGGCATTAATAAAACTTTTAATGTATACGTATGGTTTCTATTAATTAATCCTTACTAATATTATACAAGCGAAAGTAAATTTGTTTGTTTGTTACGTCTTCACGCGTAAATGGCATAACCGATTTTGATGAATTTTGGTACAGTTGTAGTTAGTTAGACGGACATATGCTTTTTTTAAAAAGTGTGAAATAGGGGAGAAAGAGGGAAGAAATAGGACAACTTAGCTTTACCATGACAATAAATAAGGCGCAAGGGCAAAAATTAGAGGTAGTAGGTACCTGCAAATCAGTAAAGGGGAACTGTGTTAACCCGAATTTAACGCGAGCGAAGCCGTGGGCAAAAGCTAGTATTGAATATTTTCTTCGTTTGCAATGAGTAATAAAGGTTGGAACGGCGACCTAACCCTTATTTACTTGTGTTGTGAGTTGTTATTAGGGGTTTGTTTGTGTTTTTCGAATTGAATTGTTTCGCAAAATGGTAAGCGTTTAACTCAACAATGCCTGGACCAGTTTTACCAATTCTTTTTTTAAATATTCGTTCGATTTCCCAGGATGGTTTTTACGGCAAGAAAAAATCGAATAATTACCTTTTTCTCACCAAGGTGACGGTTTTGTTCAGGAGCATTTTTGACGAATATAAAATAGGTTGGAACAAAAAACTGCCACATTCCAAATCTTTTTGACGGAACGAAGTCTGTTGGGACCGCTAGTATTCATAGAATATGATGCTTTAAGGTTATATAAGAGCCAACATATTGATAACAATGTACATAATTGGGCTTTTGATGTAAAACGTTTTCCCATGCTAGGTATTTCTCCGGTAACTATGAGTATTTCATCTATCGTTTGTATACCCATTATATACAGCCAAACCCGGAAATACTATTATATCATGTCGTAGGCCATACAAATATTTGTTCCATGCGGGGATCAAACTCGCATGTTTTAGGCGCGTTGGTTTTCCACGCGCGCCTCAAAGAGATGTCTTCAGAGAACTAACCAGGGACACTGCCTGCCAGGGTTGCGGTTTTTTCGAAAGAGATACCGCGGCCCCGTTACACAAAGGGCAAAAGAAGGAACATGGATAGGTTTTAGTCAGTACAAGTCTGACAATCCCCCCTGATTCGCCCAGAGCGGGAGAGTTTATTTGATGATTTCCCGTTTTTTTTTTAAAGTACAGACATATGGCGTTGGATACTCAAGTCTTTTCAAAAACTCTAAAAGATAGTTTATTTACACAAGGGCCTTAAAGGATTGTGAAGCTATTTGGATTAACATCGACAAACGCTGAAAGAAAGCAATAAGCATGGTAGGAAAAAGTAGGTATTACATCTCTATCCTATTGTCCCGGCCGGGATAAATTTAAATGCAAAGCTACCAACATTCTAAGCATACATTGCGTTCTACATGTTGGCGCTACCGTAAAGTCAATTTTATGTAACTCACTCATTCAGTGTGCTTTCTGTGTTTATCTGCCCTACTAAGGAAAGAGAAAGATTACAACTGTATTGACTTTCGTCGTACCTTAAATGTATATAAAAGTTGTCTGAAAATTTATCGCTTTGACAAGACTGCCCATTGAGTTATTACTGTTAAAATGCTTCTACTAATTTGTATGGTGTACATAATAAAGAAGACATATTTAAGGAAAGATGTGGATCAGACTGCAGAAGACAAACTAGAGACAGACATTGTTGGAGGAAGCTGGGGCAAGGTCTACGCCAAAGAGGTGACTCGCACAAATTAAAAAAAATATATAATACTTACATGGTATAATAATATAATTATTCATAGTAAACTACAATCAAATTTATTAAAGGACCATGGGGGATTTTGTATTAACCCCGTCCCCACCCTTCAACAGTCTTGGGATGCGTCTAGATTTGTTCACTGGGTCCCAAAAAAGTCTAAAGTACCAGTGTTGGTTTCAAAATCAATTGGGTTTATTAAAAAAAAAAAAAACTACAAACAAAAATTATATTTTCACGTAAACAAATAAAGATTCTATAAAAAAAAAATAATATATATAAAATACAGACTTGGTTCTCAAACGGAAAGTCTTTGAATAACATTAACAGTATTCAGTTAATTAATATACATTTTAACTTATGAGTAAGTACATCGAAAAGCATGTCAAACGATACACTACTAACTTGTTTTTTCGCGGATGGGATATCATCAAATAACTACCCCCGCTCTGGGCGGAGCGGGGGGGGGGGAGTTTCAGCCTTTTACTGACTAAAACCCACCCATGTTCTTTCTATTGCCCTTTACGTTCCGGGCCACGGTATCTCTTTCGAACAACCCGCAACCCCGGCAGGGGGTGGCTCTGGTCAGGCCCCTTTACTTTGCTGACATTTCTTTGAGGCGTGCGTGGAACACTAACGCGTCGTCGACACGGTTTGTCGTCAATAGACGGACGGACAGTGAGCCACCCATTGCTCACCGTCCACAAGCCCGTATCTACCTGTGGCCGGGAGTCGTCTCGTGGCACCTGACATTCGGGGCGTCTTTCGCGACGGCTGGGCTGGTTTGAGGTTCTCTCCCTCAAACGCCCGGCCAACTCCTTCACTAGCATTACTGCTTCGCAGAAGGAGGTGACCGCTTCCCATTCCCTCTCGCTCCGGACCATAGCCTGAACCAGGGCCGGACGCGAGAGATCGCCGCCGCCAATCTCTACAAAGGCACGGCGGTGCTCCGCCCAAGCTGGGCAGGCCACTGTGTGCCCCACCGTGTCCTCCGGGCGATCGTCACAATGGTGACACCCGGGCGTTTCCTTCCGCGCGATTATGTGCAGGAACATCCGGAATCTTCCGAGTCCGCAGAGGACTTGCGTCAGACGGTAGGTGAGGACGCCATGGCTCCTGTCTAGCCACTACTCAAAGAGGGGACTTCCCGCCACTGGTGTGGCGTGCCCTGCACGAGGTTGCGACAGTCCCTCTCTCCATGCCACCATGAGAGATAGAAAAAATATATATATATATATAGAATAGAAACAGATCCCTGCGGAACTCCGCACATAATCTTCCTGCGATGAACGCTACCATCGTACGTTTTCTTTAAATAAAAACATTATTATGAACTATATTCTAACCCTATTCATCGCATACTAAGGAAATGTGTTAGTCAAAGAGCAAAAATATGTAAAAAAACAATATATCACAAAACCTAAACCCCACGTATTTGACATAAGCCGCCATAGTAAAAAGTTCTCTATTCTAGTAGATCTTTCAAATGACACGTGTTTCTAATCTGTTGGTGGGTGGGGACGTTTCTTCCCATGGTCCTTTGAATCGTAATTTTAATTTATTTATTTACACAATAACAATAATAATTGTGATTCGAGTTTTAACTAATTTGGAAAAATTATAGATTTAAATAATAGATTTATGTGTAATTTTTAGTCTAATATTAAGTTTTTTATGAAGCATAGAGAAATCATTGTGGTAGAATAAAGGCTCTTTTTATTTACATAAAGAATATTATATCTATGTGAAGAACAAGCATACCAACATTTAGACATCAAAAAACCTAACCTTTTTACAGCCACAAGAAGTTTTTATCGTACAACAAAAAGTTTCATTCTACATGTTGGCACTACCGCATACCATAAACCCAGAAGTATATTTTTGTATACATCCCAACAGTACGGTTTTAAGGTCGTATTAGAGACAGGTCATCGAACACGGCTTGGTATAACCTAATTAGTTACACTTTCACTGGGGTTAAGCAGATTACGCGGTGCCTATCGATATGTAGAGGATTTTAAAAGCAAGAGTGAACATTTTATGCCTCGTCATAAACATTTGAATAAAAATAGTACATTTTGATTCAAGTGTGGAAACTCTGTCATTCTGGCTGTTGATAAACCCATTTTTTTTTAATTTGCAGGCCTTAAATATATCATAGAACAAAATAAAAACACCCACGGGTATAATAGGGATTTGTTTTATTTGTTATCCGTGGAGAAATTGGAAAACGAATAATGAGAATAAAAATAAATAATTAAATAAAATTAAAAACACGACTGCTAGGTCAAAAAATGAACTAAAAAGAAAAAAACAAGATGCTAGTTTTACATTTTCATTGCGTTCGGGGGACCAATTTCTAGAATACTTTCTTGTTTAAAAAGTCCCCTGTTTCAGTTCAGGCGTATAGAAGTTATGATTGAATGAAGAAACTCACACACATACAAACATACATGAAGCCTGAAAACTTAACTCCTTTTTTGGGGCAGTCGCGTAAAAAAGCACACGTGTGTAAAAATGCATGTTAAAAATATATATCTACACTTTGAGTGAGATAGATACCCACGTTTCATGGCGTGATATTATTAACGCAAAATATATATTTTGGTAGGATAAGCTACTTATTGTGAAAACAAAAAGGCTTTCTTATTGGATGTAGTAAATAAGTTTTTATAACAAGAAAAATGGCGTACATTGTCACTGTCAGTAAACCTCCAGAGTAATAATAAAAACCTCTGGGGTACTTTGATTCGCAGATTCTAGTCCAAGTTTTATTTGGATTTCACCAAGATAGAATAAATATCTACACTATCTGGCGCAATATCGAAAAGAAAAGAATCCTATATGTTATTCCAGACCATAATCTACCTCTGTGCCAAATTTCATCAAGATCCGTTCAGCCGTTTTGACGTGAAAGAGTGACAAACATCCGTACCTCTATCCATCCACACAAACATTCGCATTTATTATATTAATAAAAATAAGATAGTAAGATAAGATTTATTGATACGTAAAAATATCTATTGAAAGGCTTCTCAAAGATCCTTGAATAAATGATGAGTATTTATTTAAGAATCGAAATCGTATTTTTATAAGAATTAGTAAACGTATCTTTGGTTGGGATATTCACAACTTATTTTTTCTACGTCTTCTTGCCTATCTATAGTACGTTTTTTTTTTTTGGGGTGGGAAATCAACAAATAACTTCCCCCGCTCTGGGTGGAGCGGGTGGGAGTGTCAGACTTTTACTGACTAAAACCCACCCTTAGTCCTTCTTTTGCCCTTTATGTTCCGGGCCGCGGTATCTCTTTCGAACAACACGCAACCCCGGCAGTCGGAGACTTTGGCCCTCTGCTTTGCTGACATCTCTTTGAGGCACGTCTTATTAATATATTTGGGCCCAGCTGTTCACTGCACTATTTTCGCAAAAGTATAACCAAAAAAGAAACTACCAAACAGTAGTTAAACTTAATTACAACACACCGAATTCACTTTTTCTCACATTTTCCCTTTCAGTATGGGCAGGATTCCAAATTCTTCAGAGAGTGAGTCACTACTTGCATAAGTTCAGCATGGAGTTTTGATATATCATTATCTTCTTTTGGCTTACAGCCAGGTTTTGTCTATGGTATTTTTAGGTAAAGAGATCTACATAAACGAGGTGGTTGCTTCTTGGGCGCGTCGCACACACGACCAACAGTCGAGGCGCAGTCGAGGCGCGTGCACATTAAACGCGTTGCCCACAAGATCAACAGTCGAGGTGTAGTTGAGGCGCAGTCACATAAGAGGCACGACGCAACGAGATTTTCTTTACAAATGTCGTGCGGTGCGGTGAATTAGAGTTGCCAGGTACGAAACACCAGCGTCTAGTTGTAAAAATAATGTATAATGACGAGTTAGTATTTGAAATGTGGGCTCCCATGGCACAGCATCATGCTGACTTGTGACCTATCTGTCGCAGTCACGACGTGCAAGCTATTTTTATTTTGTCCCATAAATGTATTTGTAAATGTTTGTGATACTTTGAATGTTTATTTTTGGAATGAACTTCTATATCGCGCGTTGTGAAAGGGGGCTACACGAAAAAAATTCTTACGATAAGTTGTTACGACACTTTTTGCTATAGTAAGCTATTGTAAGCTGTGTGGCGTCGCATGTTTCTCTGTCTGTCTGTCTGTTTCTCTCTCTCTTATAGAAAACAAGCCAGATATTTTCATTTCTATAGGAACTTCGTTCCATCCGGGTGTGCCTTGACACCTCTAATTTTTTTTTGTTATTTTGTTGCTCGTCGTAATTTGGACTAATAAATGTTTTTTTCTTTCTTTCTTTCTTTATATTAATATCGTTGTACATGGAACTAAAGTATCATAGACAAAACCTACAATACACCAACTACCAGTCTGCCTACGGGTGAATTTGTCAAAAGAAAACACCTCATTTTTATTTATTATGTCTTAAATATAACTTTCTCCACGAAATATACTGCCATGAAACGGAAAAAAAGCCTACAATAATAATAAAAATAAAAAATGGCTTTCATTTTCTTTACAAAGTAATGAAAAAACAAAAAAAAAGTCTACACGTAGGCGAGTACCCTTTCAAAAACTTACATATTTATTTTTATTTTTATCTCGACTTTACTGAACACTTTTAGTAAAAAGCACAAAGAACAAAACACTGCCGCTTTGATCGAGTGGTTTGACAAAGCGGCTGCTGAGCACGGAGTCCTAGTTTCGATTCCCAGGTAGGCCAAAGTGTTATTAGGTTTTTCCATAAGAGATAGCTCAGTAGCAGCGTAATTTCATAAGACTTAAAACATAACAAGTACCATCTACCTATCCCTAGTATGATTACAGGCGTGATATCATGTATGTTATATATAACCAGAGGTTGGAGTTAGATAGAGTTAATTATGTACTTACACTGATTACATACAGTGAAATAATAATATGGATATGCCTCAAATCGGGATTAATTTTAGAGAGCAGATAAAATTCTATGATAAAAGAAATAAAAAAGAAACGAATATTCTATTTATTATTATTTAATTTTAATATTGTTTACTACACGGGATTTTCCTTTAGAAATCCCGGGAAGATCCATATTAACATCAACACTTTCGATGCAAGTACATAAATAACTCTACCTAATTCCGACCTCTTCTTTTGTTTGTGGGGTGGGAAATAATCAAATAACTTCCCCCGCTCTAGGCGGAGCGGGGGGAGTGTCAGACTTGTACTGACTAAAACCCACCCATGTTCCTTCTATTGCCCATTACGTTCCGGGGCCGCGGTATCTCTTTCGAACAACCCGCAACTTCTATCACCCATTACGTTCCGGGGCCGCGGTATCTCTTTCGAACAACCCGCAACCCCGGCAGGAATTATAACAAAACAAATATAGCTCCAAAAACAAACTAGTATCACTTTAAAACGACCTTTCCATTGTCTTATTAATATTGATTGGCATCCATAATTACTGTATGTATATGGCCTTAATTTTGTACATGGAAACGAATAGTAGATGAAGAATCGATACGACTTCGTCCTTTGAGCCCCTTTCGTCAATTTCGGTTGGTTTATTAATAATGGTGACATTTAGAACTAAGTCAAAGGTCGGGGTTTAATAAAACGGTTCTTTGATGAAATTATTTAGCGTGCACTCACTGTATTAATAAAGATAGATCCCTTTTTTTACAATCAAATATTTTATTCAGTTGACATAAAATCCCATCTGTCAAACAGACGCTAGTGTGGGGAACGAGACGCGGCGGTAATAGGGATGTGGTAGTCGATTGAATTGACTCTTACAATATATTATTATTATGGATATCCTAGCTTAGCACCTAGAGGATAGTCCGATTGAGCACGTAACAACTTCATAGGAGACCTCGAGATGCCATTAAAAAAAGGATGAAATTATATTGGTACTTTATATTCTACGTAATTTTTGTTTTTAAAATGGGTTTCAGGCTTTCACTTTTCACTTACCTATTAGAAATCATAATGGGTAAATGTTAAAGTATAGCAACACTAGCTTCCTCCCGCGACTTCGTTTGCGTGGCATAGTTACTTTGGGCTGACGCTAACTTTAACTCGCGTGATGATCGAAAAAAAAATATCTTTCTCTCCCCTTTTCCCAATTTTAAAAATATTAGTCTTTGTCCGTCTCCAGCAATCTATGTACTGAAATTCATCAAAATCGGTTTAGCCATTTCGGCGTGAAGACGTAACAAACAAACAAAGAAACTCACTTTCGCTTTTATGTTAAAAGGATTAAACATTTTTAGTTTGAAACCTATGCAAAAAACTTACACTTAACATTTCAAGTTAAATAGTGAGATTTTCGTTCCTTCGAGAATTACAAGCGAGATGATAGTATTCTAATACAAAAACATAGCAAATGACAACAGAACTGTTCTCTATTCCTGTTCAAATAAAGTCTAAACTTCTGCTTTTCTAGGAAAACTCGTTTACGTGAAATTTTAAAATTGTAGTTTCACGTTTAAGAACGCCCTACAAGACACCTTCACAACACCGATCGATGTTCAAGCTATGTGTTGTAAATTATTTATTTACTGAAGACCATGAATATGAGATTAGGAATTACGGTCATTTTAAAATAGCATGGCGCTTGAAGTGGATGGGTAGAGGTTCACAATTATCCTTAGAGCTATCCTTAGAGCTGTTGCCTAGTCTATTTGGATATCCTTACTTCCTTACTAATATTATAAAAGCGAAAGTGAGTTTGTTTGTTTATTACGTCTTAACGCCTAAATGGCCAAACCGATTTTGATGAATTTTGGTACAGAGATAGTTGGGAACCAGGAGACGGCCATAGACATTTTTATTTAAAAAGTGGGATATGTGGGAGAACGAGGGAAGAAAAGGGAAAACTTAGCGTTGCTATTACAAATCAATCAGGCGCAAGAGCAAAAACTGCAGGTCTGCTTGATGTGTTATACCGAATTTAACGCCAGCGAAGCCGCGGGCGAAAGCTAGTAATATTATTAAAGCGAAAGTGAGTTTGTTTGTTTGTTACGTCTTACGTCTTATTCATCTTGGTACAGAGATAGCTGGGACCCTGAAGACGGACATAAGCTAAAAAAAGTGAGCAAAGGGGAAAAATACAGAAGAAAAGGGGAGAAAAAGAGATTTTTTTCCCAATAACACTTTGCTCAACTCGAGAATCGAACCCAGTACCTCATGCTCAACAGTACCGGTTGCGACTAAAGGACCAACGAGAAAGACAAGGTCGTTTGAAAGTTGCCCCATTTATTCTCAAGATTTCCCTAGGGGTCCGGGCATGTTTTGTTTTGTACACGTTGCCTAATGGTACCTGTGTTTATGAATTTTGAATGTAATTTTTTAAAGTTGGTACTCCTGTGTTTCTTAGCAACCTGTCAGAATATGATATAGAATCTTCTGAGTAGCGAACTGAAGTGTTACCCATGATAAGAATATTACAGACTTTACTTGTTATTGGTGAAAGCACAGGCTTTTTAAATAGAGAAGAAACTGTTGGGAGTCGGGACAGTCAAACTTTTTAAAAGGCTTTTAAAAATAAAGACGTTCGGAAATTAACTTTTATGTATGTTTGTTACGTGGTTCCTAAGTAATGGAAATGCAGCATTTGTTTGAGATATCACCATAACACAACTAAAAAAAACTGAATAAAAATAAAAGGAAAAATACCTTTTTACATAATTTTTTTTTTAATTTAATTAGCTTTAGCTATACGCATATACATTAATTTTTACTATCTACTCCCTTTTCCTATATATTTTAACAAACATTGGCCGTATAAAATTGTTTTTTTTTAATTTAATTAGCTTTTTCCATATGCAACCTTAATTTGTACTATCTAGTCCCTTTTTCTGTATATTTCAACAAACATTGGCTGTATACCCCAATACCAGCCATTTTCCTTATCTCAGGATGTGTACTTGCGGGAAGCTCCTGAATTATGCATAGGATACGCATCACGGGTGAAGATTACAGTACTAAATTTAAGGAGAAACCCCTGCCAACAGATTCTGCTTACCTACAAAGAATTTATGCAACAAAACCTTCTTGAAAACTGACGCAGGTGGCGGTTATAACCAAATTCACCCGACATTCACGCGTTCTAATTCTGATGATGCAATTTTGATTTGTTTTTGGTGTTCTTACTTTAAAAGAAGTACTGTTTTTTTTTAATCTTCTTTGTTTAAGGGATTTTTGTACACAATAAGTGACGATGTCAATCCCTTTGTACTTTTTCAGAGTAGAGTTTAGTTTAGTAGAGTTACTTACTTCCTAAATTAATTTAGCAAATTATTACAAATGACCTACTGTTACTTAACTTAAGTACTTATTTATTTAATAAAAAAAACTATACAAAAATTTTGCTAGATGTATTAATGTTATTGCCTTGTATAACCCTGATTTTGTATCATGGCGATGAATGTATTGGCAACAGGGATGTGCCCCACGATATAATAATTGTTTAATAGACTAGCTGTGCCCAGCGGTTTCACTCGCTGCTCAGGTTTTTGTACAATATCATACTATTACACCCTGTGATCACAAAATGAATTTTAATTTGAATTTGAGTTAAAAAAAGTTTTATCTTTAACAAAAATGTCGTGACGAAAATCTTAGAAATATTTTCCAAATTAATTAGTCTCAATTGAGCTGAAATTTTCAACAGATGTTTAGTTTTAATGACAACGCATGGTCATATACTCCTAGAGATAGAGGACTGGTTTTTTTATGTCTACACATGACACAGGTATCAAATGACAATTTAATTTGCTGAGAAGAACATGAAAAGAAAAAATAAAGAAAAAATAACAAACAAAAAAATCTCATTGAACATACGAAGCAACACAATCGTTTATAAGTAGGTACATATTATTATAGAACAAAAATAATGAAACAAACATGAGAACGTGTTTTTTTACTCAAAATATTTGTTTGTTTCAACTTCATCTCTTAACTTTGACCACCAGTGCGTACGCGCATAATCGTTCAAATTACAACCTTTCTGGTCATAAACATTAATTTGTATGTGACTTTATAGTTTTCTCTTAAAATACCATAAGGTAGCAAGATTTATAGTTTAAAATAAATTGCTGGTAATAAATAGCTCACCGTTGTGTGCTTTAGCTCAATAAATGAGCTTTTTAGCTGATAAGCTGGAAGTAGGTCAAGAGGTATAAGATCTAGTGTTCACGAAAGGTTACAGCTTAGTTCGTTTTTGTTCGAATCTTAAACTTTTTTGACAAGTAGGGAGTGAAGCTTTTACGTACAAGTGTGTAAAGTGAACAAAAATAGGTCATTTTTCAAAAAAGTTCAACTCTGAATGATTATGGAAACGTGAGGGCATGTGTGTCTATGGCTGTCATTGGTATCTTCTTAATCTGTTTCCATAACAAACTACAATCACCGCTTTGTATGCGAATAGTGGTGATTATGGCAACTTCAATAAGTAACCTTTTGTCTGGACCTTAAAAGAGACTATCACCTCTGAGTTTGTTTCGGCTAGTTTCTTCCCAGAGTAGTCAAGCACGAAACACCGGCCTCATCTAGTTCTTAAAAAGAAGTAAAAAAGTGTTTGTGAAAACCTACTTGCAAAATAAACATCCTTTATCACTTAATAAGACCTACAAGACCTATAAGAACTAAAGTTCAGCCGATCCCTAAACTATATACAGGCATGATGAAACAAAATGTATTTAAAATAAAGATTAGTAAAATTCACCTTATGTACCAGTTTTATAGATGAAATCATCATCATCATGATTCTCCTGCCCTTATCAAAATCAGCGCAGCATCTCTTCTTCTTTCATATTTCAATTACGCGTCACTTTTGTATAGGAAAGTACTTGTTATTTCAGTCAACTGGTATTCTTCATACCTTGCATACTATGGAAGTCCGAATCCTTGCAATCCTTACTAATATTATAAAAGCGAAAGTGAGTTTGTTTGTTACGTCTTCACGCCTAAATGCATTAACCGATTTTGATAAATTTTGGTACAGATATAGTTGGGGGTCGGGAAACGGACATAGGCTAATATACTGAAAGCAGTAATAGGTGAGAAATGAGGGAGAAAGAGGGAAGAAAAGGCAAAACTTAGCTTTGCTATTACAATAAATAAGGCGTAAGGGCAAAAACTACAAGTAGCAGGTACCTGCAAATCAGGAAAGGGTACTGTGTTACCCCAAATTTAACGTAGCCGCGGGCAAAAGCTAGTCATACATAAAATTCTCAGAAATATTTTCGAGATACCTTACAAGTTAAAGTGAAGTTATAATGCGAACACTGGCAATTAATTTAACAAGCATAGTTGAAATGTAAAGAAACCCAACCGAAAGCAGAAACTTTCAGTTCAAATTAATTGCCAAGAGACGTCAAAGGAATACATTAGTGACAGAATTCCCTATTAATGCTATACAGTATAACGGCTAGTTGTCGAAACTGTTTTTTCAAAAATAAGTGAAAGAATTAGTGTATATTCAAAACTATACCAAAAAAGATAGTGTTTGAACACTTAAACTGAAATTCAGAGGTCAACGAGTTCATATTTTATCCATTGACTTAAGTATGGTAGTGAAACCACTCCTACTAAAGGTAGCTTAGCATAATAAGTGAATTTAGGTTAGGGGCGGTAATTTTTTTTTTTTAAATGGATCACGAACCCGCTGATTATACTAAAAATACAAATGGAAATAGGCGTGTCAGAATAGGAATAGTAAACAAAGTAGCTTTGATTTAAAAACGAAATTAATGACAATATACTTCAAAGCTTGACAGTTTTCGTTTCGAAATTGAAGAGAATACCTATCCTTCAAAATTTCAAGCAAAAAACAAATGACACAGATTATTTTTGAAAATGGAATGCTTAATTTACGGTAGAATAAAAAAAAAGCTGTTTAAAAAATTACGACTAAATCCTTCGAGATTTGTAAGTTTTTCTTAAATTACATTAATCATTTTTAAAAATGGAATGCTATAAGGTAGTATTAAAAACTGTTTACAAATTGACGAGAATATTCTTAATTTTTTTTATTGTGTTAGTGAGGCAGCCCACTACCCGCGTAAGGACGTAACCCATATCCCTATATTATAACGACTTATAAGGGGATGCCACCGCAGTGAGGGGATGAATATCATTACAATAATAATAATGAGTTCCTTAATGTCTAATGATGTCACGAACGAAATTACGTAAATGTGAGTTGTGATATTTAATGTTGAATTTTGATATTTCGAGAATTGTAACAAAGGATGTCTTGCGCGATTTTACTTAATTATTTTACTAAGTAACGAAAGGACTAAACATTTAACAGTATTTTTTAAACAAATCAATAATAAAATTGAATTAATAATCAGAACTGAATTATATTTTTCAAGTTTAAACACCTATATCTACAACTTGTAATTCACTACGTTAAATAACAAAAATAAGCTCGATGATGTACGATAAAAAAGCAAATAAATATATAATCAAAAAAAATGTAGGTTTGTACGAGGAGAGTCAGTGACGAATAAATCCGAAAAGGACAAAAATAAATATAACGAAAAAAAAACAAAAAAATATATAACCTTACCCTCCAAAAATTCAATCCACTTTATTAAAAATAAGACCACCACTATCACTTCACTGCACAGCACTTTAAAAAAATCTATGCGTATTTTATAAAGGGGTAGACGCGGCAAAAACGGGACCGCTGTCCGTCTAGAGTCGGCAACGCAACTGCCCGGGTCTGCGTCGTTGGGCAATCGATCGTTGTGCGCAGGTCCAGTTGAGGCAGCGTCACTTCAACTCCCCAATATCTTATGTATGAAAGTGCTACAGAGGAAAAAGTGAATAAAGCACTCCTACTTTAAAACGTGCGCTGTGCAATATTCTTTTTTCAAATAATATTTTCTTCTTTAAAAAAAAAACAAAATGGCGGTACACCACAGACTAACATCACTCGAAAATTCGAATGTCGGCGTTCGAAATTCATTTATTCATGTCACGCGTTGACTTGACTTGACAAAGTAATCGCTTTTCAGCTATTTTTTTCGTAACAATCGTATTGATATCGGTTTCTGCTTTTTTATGAGTTTGGGCGAAGCGGAATAAGTACAAGACTATTACCGGGAAATTAATTTATGCTGAACTTGAGATTTTTCGGGTGAAAAAATTATACCATTAATTTAGATAATCCAGGCTGTTCGTTTTAATGGACGGTTATGTTTTATTATCTCCCAACCCCAATTAACTTGAAACACAGCCTCTAATAAATAAGTTTTAATAACCTGTTTCATGTCTTTGAAGTTTTAACTTTAACTAAGTTACTTAGCTACAATGAGTTTTAAACTAACGGCTTTTAGATTGTGACCTTTAACTTTCCGCGAGATTTTGATTAGGGCTACGGTTTTCTAAAAAGACGGCCGTGTGCCTTGTTTTTAGGCCAATTAAAATCTGTACAACTTTAATCTTTTGAAGGCAAAGCTACGTCAAGATGGCTCTTAAATAATAAAATATATTCACCAATATCAAAGCCTTTTACAAAAATGGTCTCCTGAGATACCGTCATAATCACTACGTCAGCAACGTGATCGTATAGTGCTGATATGAAATAAGCTTTTTACAGCTCTTTCAGCATATTTAAAATTTCACCATCATCATCGACTTTTAATAGCCCACTATTTTAAATAGGGCTCTCCAATTGTACGCCATTTTGACTCAAATCTTTGCTTGCTCTCATCTTGTTGCTACTCCACACCCCACTAAGATCGCTCCCCACCTAGCTCGAGGGCGTACTACCCTACGTTAGCCGATTTGCAGTCCCCACTCAAGAACACGTCTTCTCCACGGATTATAAATAAAGGTAATAAGCTTGGCCCATTACCACTTCAGCTTGTTAATTCTGTGGGCTATGTCGGCCAGTTTCGTTTTCTACGTGATTACTTAATTTCGGATTTGGAAATTGAAAAAATAATCTGCTAAAATTAATTGACTTTGCCCATGGCTATGTTCGTGTGGTAGTTTAAAATTGTCCTTATTGAAGTTGTAGTGTAGCTATGTGCCAAATTTATTCAAGCAATTTTTAGCTGTTAAAAAAAATTTAAAGACAATATGACAGTTCATTTCACATTTATGTTATTACTGGCTGCGCCCCGCGGTTTCATTTGCGTAGATTAATAGCTTAGCCGAGGGTTTAAGTCTAGCCTATGTGTTAATCTACCTAGGGTATAAGCTATCTACATACCAAATGTTATCCAAATCAGTATTTTAAAGCGTAGAGTAATAACAAATATACTCACACACTATACAAACTTTCGCCTTTTAAAATTAGTGTAATTAAGAATAAAATCTATCAGTAATCCTTCCAAAACATTGCAGTTCATTACACAATCATGATACAAGTATAACACAGCTACATGGCATAACTTATCTCATATTCCGTGAATTAAATATCGCTTCGTGCATGCGACTGAATTACGGACGAGCCCGATATAATATTCAAGTACGGCTCTGTTTACCAGGGGGTCTAAAATGGCCACTTTAGAAGACTCGAATTTTAAGTATTTATCGTAATTCATATATCCTATTAATTTTAAGTATTTATCGTAATTCATATAATAGGATATATGAATTACGATAAATACTTAAAATTGTCATGAAAATTACATTGTGTGACCACTACGAATGCTAATGTAATAGGGAAGTTACCTGGGTGAAAATAATTTTATTCTTGCTAGTCCATCTTTTAGATTATCAATTACACCAAAAAATACAAAGATATAGCCCATTAAAGTTACGTGTGACGTCATTTGTTGCGAAAAAATGCAGCAACGCGTGACGTTTCACTTTTGGTCTAATTTACAAATAAAAGAATACGTGTGTAATTTTTGAATAATGTAAAAGACGGACTAATATTTTTTTGGCATCTAGCTTATCCTATTATTAACCTATTGATCCCGCTAAAACGACTATTTTAGGGGTTCCCTCTATCTGGCAGAATCTTGATGTTCCGAAATTTATTTGGCATAACACACTTAGCATAATTTTCTTTAAACGAACATTTTAAATGCATAAAAAATATTTGATATAACTATCGTTTCGCATAATGTTTAAAACTTCGAATCTACAATGGCATACCTTTAAGATGGCAGAATCACATTTAGTATAAATTCGATTGGCAGAGTTCAAATTTCGCATAATATTGTTTAGCATAATGCTCATTTAGAGCGATGATTATTTTGTATAACTTTACTTGGCATACTTTGCAGATGGGAGAATTGGCTAGGTTAGGTTAGGTTAAAACTGTGACCTCCTCCAGAAACGACTTGCATTAATAGAAAAATGAGATTGTTTTTAGTAGCTTACCCGGAACTGAACTATTTTGATTAGGATAATTACTTATTGTAATAAATGATATTATTTCAAACTCAATTGAATAATAACTAAAATAAATGACATTATTTCAAACTCAATTAAATAATAACTAAAATCAAATTATTTTAAAGATTAAAATAAATGACAACAAATAATGACAAAGATGATTTTAACTTTAAACTTTCTGCGATATGACAATTCTGCCGTTTGATGATTATCGATGTGAAATATATGCCAAAAGACGATTCTGACTGTGAACTTTCTGCGATATGATGTTTCTACTTTTTAAATATTATGGATATGAAATTTATGTCAAGAGATGATTCTGACTTACAAAATTATGAGTTTTGAATGTATGATAAATGAGTATCTGCCAAACAATTTTCTGCGAAATGAAGTTTATGCTATCCGTTGTTATGCAAAATAAAATTATGACATAAAAAGTTCTGCTATAAAGGGTGGACCCCTATTTTAGACCCCCAGTAATGAATGCGATTAATGAAATATAAGTTGAACTTAGTAACGGAATATCGTGAATGCGTGTTATTGAGTGTATTACTTAATTAGAAAGGTATAGAAGATAGGTATGGTTGTGCGTCAGCGTGTGTTTGCGTGTAGCCTTATGTAATAGGATAAAAATAAACCATTCAAAATGGCTGCTCAATTTCCTGTGATTTTAGAGGGGTGTGGAGAGTATCTATGTTTTATACATGTAAATTTGGAATTATTTAAATGGAATATTGGATACAGGGACAAATTTATTACCTGGTCTGCTTGTACTGTGTCGTATTACATACTACAGTTACTTTACAAAATAGCCATATAATAAACTAGCTTTTACCCGCGACTTCGCTCGCGTTAAATTCGGGGTAACCCGATTCCCCTTTCCTGATTTGCAGGTACCTGTTACCTGTAGTTTTTGCCCTTGCGTCTTATTTAATGTAATAGCAAAGCTAAGTTTTCCCTTTTCTTTCCTCTTTCTCCCTCATTTCTCACTTTAATAAAAAAAGTTAAGTTAGTTAAGCCTATGTCCGTCTCTAGGGTCTCAACTATCTCTGCACCAAAATTCATCAAAATCGGTTTAGCTATTAAGGCGTGAAGACGTAACAAACAAACATACAAATAAACTCGCTTTCGCTTCTATAATATTAGTAAGGATATTCTTTTCTACGAGGATAAGAAACGGAAAAACAATTTCGATAAGTGTTTGTCTAAAAAAAAACTAAAATTCCGTTTTCCCAGTTGATTATATCGTACAGAATTAAATCTAGCCTAAAGAGTACCTAAAGAGGTAGTGAATCAGTGTTACTTAAAATATTACGGTTCAGCTCGATTAATTAATTATAGGTAAAACGATAAATCCGTTTTAGTACCGTCATAAGCCTTAGCTTAGAAGGATTTATTTGTTGCCGATAAATTGGAAACTCTGATAGAATTGATTACATTCTTTCAAAATATCTTTGTATTTAGTAACATCTCTTTAGATATGAAGTTGTAGAATGCTTGTTGTTTGCTCATTATCTTAGATTAAATTTTTGAGGTTGTCGTCTGTTTAATCGGGCAATTCCTGTGTATGCCTTGAATTTAAGGCCTCCAGGCTGGATTTGAGTGGTATTATTTACTTTTTTTTAACTTACTGGCTCAGCATCGCGGGGTGGCTCTAGCAAGGGACGGGTATATATCTGGCATGTCTTTTATTGTAGGTAATATAACCGTGTCCTTTTCAAATATAATTTGATTACGCACCTTCTGTTTCACTTCAACGATAACCATTATCATCATTCTTTGCATCTCAAACGGCCTGGTCGACATTGGAACGTGGAACGATTTTTATATCACCTTATAAAAAAACATCATACTTACCTTTTGGGATCTCCGTGGTTTTGAAAAGTAATTATCTGCATACCTTTTATACATATTTTGTAAATACCTTTTTATTGTATAGTATAATGAAATGGGGTGGGATGCGCAACTCCAAGTCCAAAGAACGTTTTTGCGTACGAGTGCGAATATTATTCAATCGACCCCAGGTTCACGAGAAACGTCAGCAACGTCTAGGTGTTACTGACAATCTCAAGATAAACACCTTCATAACTTATCCAATGGATTAATTGATAAACTTTCATCATGATCATGCCAAAGACAATATTGTCATTTTTATTGTTTAGACCTTAGACTTTTCATGTTCTTTTCCAAATTTTTGTGTCCAACTAAATACTTATTATATGAGAAACTTACCGATACTTCTTGTCTCTATGCCACACTGAAATGTGCAGCACTTGATGCTCATAGACAGCTGTGGGCAGAGGCAACTTCAGGTGTCTCTGGAACTCAGGCTCCCGCTTGCCGTACAACACTGATGTCCTCTGGAAGATCGACCTCTGAGACGGGAGGGTCTGGCATTCCGTTACACCGCTGATTACAACCTGAGAATGGAATTCGAAATTTAAAGGTTGTAGAATTCAAATGTTTTTGTTTTTTATTTAAATTAGAATTGTAGTATGGATTAGTTATTCTTTATTTGAATTTTGTGGAGGTACCATAGAGTATGACTCTGACGACTGCCAAATCCGTGTCCTGCCAAATGATGTCTGGCTGATACAGCTGGGTTTTGCGGCAGAAAATTATACTGTAAATTTTCAATAACAGAATATCCCGTTGTTTAGGATAAAACCACAAAGACTTTAACGTACATTTACCCGAAAACAAACAAAAGTTTTTTTTTTCACAAAGCTCTTCTCAAGTAACCCCAGATGTAATAAAATAATTTACTACCGACCTTCGCATAAGCGTTGATATCATCCGCCTTCCCTGTGGACCTCAGAAGATCTCGGCATCTTATAACTGCAAACATAAATAAACAAAGAGGGTTTTCAAAACTCCACCCAGATGGGTCACAACCATAAGAATAGGGTAGAATGAAGGTCGATAGTCACCACTCACCGTGCACGTCTATGACGTCATTCCTTGTCATTATTTCTAAATCTATGGTCCCTTTTAGGGCCTGAAATTGTTCAGTTGATTGCTCCATACGATTGCTTGCAACACTTCGTCTTTTTTCCTCACTACTACTTATACTATTTTCTTCTGGAGAGTATGTCAAACATCTTCGGATAGATTTGTGCTCAATGACTGGAGTATAAGCATCGTTAGGAAGGAAATCTTCATCTAATTTACTAGTCTTATGTGCTCTTTCTTCGCTTAGCACTTTGCCAGGTCTTTTAAGGTTTGGCACAGGAGTAATAGGGCTTGGAATGCCATGTTCCAATGTTAGTCCAAATAGTTCTCTAGATCTCTTGTTGTGGGAATTGTTTAGAGTATCGTAAGGCATCAAGCTGCTGTGTGATACAGTCGATTTCATTGAAATGTTCTGGTAATCATCATTTACTATAGGATTAGATAAAGGAGGACTTAAAGGTTCACATAATGATGTATTAGGAAGCTCAGTTGTCGGACTAGGGATTCCAATTTCTAATGTAAGGATAGATGTTTTAAGATCTTTGTTTTTCCACTGACTGTCATTGCTAACTGTAGATTTTTTCCTCCGTATGCATTTTTGTCTTTTCAGCCTGAGACTGGCCCGTTCTTCTGCTGCGGAATACAAATCAGGAGTTGATTCTGATGACATAGATTCAAGGTTACCTCTTTCAAAGTAAACATTCATAGACTGTGATCTGTTAAGAGTTGTGTTCCTCTTCTTTGGACTTGCCCTACGTTTAACATCTATTGCATTATCCGGTGTCCGGACTTCCCTTTCATTATAGCCATCCCCATCATCTAAGAGAAAGCAGCCAATTGGAAGGTTTTTCAGTAGTCTGTCATTTACTCTATGTACGGGCATTTTCTTAGTTGGTGTAGCTTTAGGCGAGACAGAATTTTCTCGTGACAAGTTAACGTATTTAGCTTCTTTAATTAAATTAGCTTTGTTCTCAGCCTGAGGATTCACAAATAAATCTTTGACTGTTTCCAAAGGCGGAATTTCTTCTTGAATCTCTACTTCTGGAGCTTTGTGCAATATCCTTCTTTTGGATTTGACAATTTTGGTGCTTTTTATTATATCCTCTATCATTCTCTCAAGTGTAACGTCTCCCATTTGTGTTGTCGATACAGTCGAATCTGTATTATTATTTGTTAAATCCTTACCTAGGATGAACTTATTTTCCATTTCTGTAGACGTTTCTTCGTCCCTTAGAGGAATAGTAAAAGGATTCTCTACTTTTGGAAAATATTCTGTAATATCATTGGTAAAAGCGACCCTTTGTGATTTACTGTGTACACTCATAGTGCTGAACCTTAGGGCTGCTAGTTTCGTAGACAGAGGTGTGATAGAGACAGGTGAACATCCTTCTCTTACTAGCGTATGAACATCCTTTTTATCAACAGAAGGAGATTTGAAAGAACTTTCAAAATCATTTGTTTTCTTCCTTGTTCTCTTCAAAGGCCTAATATTAGTAAGACCGATATCGTTATTATTAAAATATAAAGGATTATCCATGAATATGTGATGTCCAAATATAGGTAACGTAGTTTTTTCTATAGTGCTCTTATTTAAAATCAGAGGTTTTTCTATACAGTTTATAACTAGATCTTCGTCATATTCTATCTCAACTAAGCCGTCATTAACAGCTTTTGTAGTACATACAGGAACATTATGTTGTTTTCCTAAAGCAAAAGAGTTTCTGCTGCTAGTCGTTGTAGCACTTAGTCTATCAGAAAGATCACTTAGTGAGGGCTCAGAGGAACTATGACTTAGCTTGGGACTTAAAGAGTTTCTATCAATTGGCTTTATTCTTCTTTCAGATTTATATACACAGCTATCTCTTCTAAATACGTCATTAGCACTAGCCATTTCTAGTTTCCTCTTCTTCGCCTCTCTTACTCTTCTGCTATAAGTGGGAGGTGTTGGTGGTAAATCAGGTGGAATGTCATCTTTAGAACCATTCAGATAAAATTTTCTTCTTTCAAAATTTTTGACTGGAGTACCTGTTGGAGTTATATTGCTAACATCTTTTAGGGCTGTACATTCCGGCTTCTTGATGAAACCTTCTCTATAATAATTTGGTGTATTCCCTATGTAGTTTACGTTTTCTTTATCCACCGCTTTTAAGTTTTTTCTTACTGCGTTAGACCCTAAGGATCTGCGTTGGTATCTGCTAGGTTTTTTGCTCTTTTTGACTGTTTGTGCGTCAAGAGATCTTCTGATTTTGTTATTGTTGTTATAAGGTTCGTCAGTGTACTGCTCGCAGTCTTCATTTTCAATATCGTTGGAGACCCGTAGTTCTTGGTTTTTCTTACCGTAAACTGCCCACTTCAACATTTTTGATCTGGAATGAGACAAACAGTTAATTAAAAAGTGAGTTAAAATTAGGTTATGGTTTAGGTTGCTAATAAATGAAGTCAAATAAGGGGAAGATATTCTGTGCCAAAGTGAAATACTCTTTTATAAGCAAGATGTTTGAATGTAGTCGAGACGAAAAGATTAAGTAAGTAGCTGTTGCTGTTACCAACTCCATAGAAAAAGTCGAAGGATATTTGTAATAATAAACTAGATTTATTATTATTAACACTTCAAACGGGACATGCTTGTTACTTATTTCGAGTTTCGGCGATGTTAAAAACGCCACGGCCACGGATGAATTTTAAGTTATCCTGTTTCCAGTGTTAATATTGTTAGTCACAATAGTGGCGGTAAGTCCCCTCTTTGAGGAGTGGCTGGAGAAGCGACATGGCATCCTCACCTACCGCCTGACCCAGGTCCTCACTGGCCACGGAAGTTTCAGGAGGTTCCTGCACATAATCGGGCGGGAGGAAAAGCCCGGGTGTCACCATTGTGACGATCGCCCGGAGGACACGGTGGAGGACACGTTGGAGCACACAGTGGCGGTCTGCCCAGTTAGAGCGGAGCACCGCCGCCCGTGCCCTTGTAGAGGCGATCGGCGGCGGCGATCTTTCGCGTCCGGTCCTGTTTTAGTCCATGGTCCAGAGCGAGAGGAAATGGGAAGCGGTCACCTCCTTTTGCAAAGCAGTCATGCTAGCAATGGAGGTGGACACTACCCCCGCTCCACCCAGAGCGGGGGGAGTTATTTGATGATTTCCCACGTCAAAAAAAAAGTTGAAAGACTTTACTAGGTTCAGATTATAATTCAAATTCTAAAGCAACTAGTGACTCAGAGCAATTACGCCAAACATTCGTCATCTCTGACAGATGTCAATGTGCCGTTCACATCGATGTGAGCTATGAGGGATTATGTATTCGCATACATAATGAATGGAGCAAACATTGACTGATTGGAGACGGCATAGTTTGCCTTGTTCACATAGAACAGGGGTGGCGAACCTTGATGGACCAACGTGCCATTTTTCCTAAATAAATGCTGAATGAAGCCACAGACGTGCCATCAAATAATTTTGACTAGATAATTTGTATTAGGAAAATAATTACTATCAATTCGAAACTTTTTTTACTGACTAGTAGAGTCATCGCTAAACGGTTTCTAAGTGAATTAATTTTGTTCATCTCGGAAAATAATGAATCGCTCCGGCGAGTTAAAAATTATAGGAAGATAAAAATATGATTAAAATTGTTTGTGTGCCCAAATCGCTGTGTCGCGTGCCGTCATTGGCACGCGTGCCATTGGTTCGCCATCTCTGACATAGAAGTATTTCAGTTTCATTGAAACTATTGTCTTCGAAGCATTGTAATTGCGACAGGTAGAAAATGTTAGGATTTCAACAGTTATTTTTAAATCTCACAGGAGCAACCGTTGCGGTCATTAGAATAAGGTTTGTCGGATGAAAATAATCACTATAATTGAGACAGGGATGCGAATCGATAAATAAAACAACTGTGAAAAAACCAAACACTAAGTTTATATGTACATTTTGTGCTTTTAAAATTAAGTCTAGTTACACAAGTCTATATGTAACACAAACCGTCTCAATAATATCTGCGTACCAGAAATAAAGATATTATATTATTAATGTTTAAAACAGATCATTCTGAATATTTTGACAGAAGACCTTTCTAAAAACTGTCTTGTTACAGTAACATGTCCTGACTCTTTTGTTCTCCCTTTTAAGATGGTATCGCCCTTAAAAACACCCTACACAGATAGCAAAAAAAAATGCACAACTAGAATCTGGCGTACCTATTCTTACATACTATTCAAATAGTAATAGCTTCAAGAATGTTCCGTAAAAAGTCTATTATCTCATCACCCTGCCTGCCAGGGTAACTGCCTACCGGAATACCGTAGCCCTGGTACACAAAGGATAAAAGAAGGAACATGGATAGGTTTTAATCCGTAAAAGTCTGACATTCCACTTTACTCAAAGAGGGGGAGGTAGTTAGGAAGGTCTATCATCTCTTCGCTTACTCGTACATAGGCCAATTTCCTTCTAAAATCGTTAAGACAAAACGTTTCCTTATCGCAAACCCATTACAATAACGTTAACGTCATCGATGATATGCCACGGATATTCTAAACTCATTACATGGCCATTGTCTATGTTCGATACTGATTTGCGATACTGATTTTCTAGGGTTGCCATTTTTAAGTTCGTAAAGTTTTTGACAAAGACTGACAACTGACAGTGGTTAGCTCGTTCCATCGTTCACCTCGTCTCTGGCTTATGTAGATCGAAGTTAAGAGTTGGAGTGGCCCCAATAAAAACTAGGGCTTTTCATTATTCTTTTTTATCACTGTCATGATTATCTTCCTGCCCTTGTCCCATTCTATCTGGTGTCGGCGCAACATGTTTTCTTCTTCCATTCTCCCCTCTCAGGCGTCACAGCATCATACTACTTACTCCTTTCTCTTTCATTTATTATTCCTTTCGCAATCCACACATATTTATTTACTTTGGCCTTTTGCTCCTTCTGAATCTATCAAAATTTATATCCATCGTTCTTTTAGTCACATGCGTTTCATGCCCTCTTAATGGAATATGAATCCATTCGATTCCAATACAAACGACTACTACTACGACTACTATTTTTTCATCGTCTGTTTATTATTTTTCCAACCATATATCCAGCTGAATACCAATATTTCCTCCAAAACTCAGTCACTCACCAAACTGTTCTTTCTATCATTGATGGTTCTATCGTAAAGTCCGAACAAAGTTAGAACTCACAACCAAAAACCCGGACATTTCCGAACAAACCCGAACACATACCAGCCCTATTCGCATGTGTCTCGGTCATTGAGAGCGTTGCGTGAATACGATCATCGTAAATATCATTCCGCACTTCCCCTCGCGAGGCAAAATCTTTTGATTCTTCGCGGCCATATAAAAGATGTGTGTAACGACTTTCTTATAGATATGGCGTCTTTTGTGGGGTTAGACTGGACTGGAGTTGTTATTAATGCTTTATGACTGGGGTGTCATTTTGTAAAGGCTTGACTGGACTTTTTATCAGGTTCACTCGTACCTAAATCTTATAAGTTATGTTTGATCCACGTCTCTGTTTCTGATTGCGCTGAAATTTTGCATACATGTTTAGTTTGAAAGACAATACATGGTAAGTTAAGTGACGTCATTCTTAATTCAATATGGCTGACTGCCAAAGATGGCGGGCTAGTAATTTAACCCATTCCCATGAAAGGGTTATCAAATGAAATGATTTGCTGAGTAGAATGAGAGAAATAAAATGAGTTCACCAAAAAGAGTGTTTTTTTAACTACTTTTTGAATAAGTATCAGTACCTAGCTTATACCTTAGACATAAACAAATGAGAATCGGTCACAAGGCCTTTTTAATTTCAACAACATATATAGCACTCAATACAAATTTGTATTTGCTGTCAACGCTAACTCATTTAAAATGTCGCTTAGTCTAAATATTTAGCACCTAAGAGTTTTCTTCTTTTTATCTGAATTGATCATTTTACGACTTGTAAGCTTGGTACCCAGAAGGTGGTTATCTGGTGTTACGAGTTGTTCCAGAGTTGCCGGTTGTTACGAGGTTGCGGATTGTTCGAAAAAAAACCGCGGCGCCGAAACGCAAAAGGTCAAAAGAACGAACATGGATGGGTTCCGAACTGAACCCGAAGTCCGACACTCCCACCCGCTCAACCCAGTAAGAGGAAAGTTATTTGATGTTGATGATATCCTATCCGAAAAAAAAGAACTAAATAAGTAGGCGGCCATTTTTACGCTGGCTTTAGTGCCGCCTTTCATCCAGGAACTAAAGTAGGTATAACAACATTTCCCAGCTGAATTAGTCTACGTAATCGTTGTGAGCCAAATCAGGTACTAATCGGGATGAATTTAACATAACCACATAGTGATTACTTGTATAATGTGACCATAAGAGACTAGATTGCTCACATACGGTATAGTGGCATACCGTTGCCTTCAATTTGCGGCCTCCCGCGTTTCATAGCGTATGCAATTTGGAATGTGGCACTGATGACATTCGATATGGCGCGAAAATGGTCTATTGCACGCGTTTTACTTTATACTTTTTATAATAATTGTTGTGTAATAGTTTTGTGTTGCAAAAATAGTAAAAGTTTTGCTAGATTAAGATGGGCATTATGTTTTATTGTCTTTGGTATTTTTGAGCGCATAATCGTAGTCAGAATTATGATCATCTTACTATATCTGATAAAAAAAGTTGAATTCAAATCTTAAATTTGGATTATTCTCTACTCGAACCACGTGCTAAGCAATTAGGCTTTCCGTGGCATAATTTGCAAAACAAACAAAACGGTAATTTCCAAAAAGGTACGCCCTTGAACTGTGCACAGTTATTATGGGCTAATCACCAAACTAATCGTTTAAAAATACAATCAAATACGCACATTATTATGCTAAGTCGTTCATAAAATTTTCAATCTATTGTCGCATATTAAATATGGCCGATTTCATCTCGGTTACGGACCAAGGCAATAACTCATGTTTCCCGCTTTACTTACCAAATTGACTGTGTAATTAGAAACTCGGTCGCTCCATTCATCTCCAGGGTACTGTGACAGACTCATGCTGGGTAAGGAACCAGTGTGTACACAATGCGACTCGAGAAATTCGCGTACTAAATACAACACCGCAAAAACAGGGCGTACTTACATTATCCTCTCCCTACCTATTCAACACCAAATTACTATTGAATTTAAAGATTTTTCTGAAGCATTTTTTAATATCGAATGCACGTCTCGACTCGCGAAACGTGGGGTCGCCAAACAAAAAAGTTTCTTACTCAATGCATAAACTCCATGTTACTGGCCGATATAGTTTTTAAATGACAAAATCACGTAGGAATAAGGTTTAGATTCAAGAATTTAATACTTTTTGGAACGTATGGTGTGTGCGTAACGTCAAAGCTGCTGGCTGAATAGAATGGAACACGTTTTAGCGGATTTTGAATTTGAATCTTTCGAATTTGCTGAGCGGTTATTGGGTAATGCAAAGTTAATCAAACTGTCCATTTTACTGAATTGACCTTTATTCCGTGCTAATACGACTTCTCACACTGGTACAATGAGAAGATAAGATTTTAGGTCACTTGAAAACTGAAAATTGAAACTTTACCCCTCGAGATAAGGACGCTATTGACGGCATGATCGCAAGATAAAATGGCAGGACATCCATCACCTTTGTCTTGAACTTTGCCAAGAAGGCCGGATGTTTTTGTCGTCAAGAATTGAATTTTTAGGAATTGTTACCTTGAGTTTGTTGTGCTCTTAAAGAGATTTTATTGAAATCAGTTGAACCGTAGCGAGTTATTTTCAGTTGTAATATTCGCCATGAATTTGGAACGAAGAACGAAGACGAATTTGGAGAAAACAGAAACAAATTAATGTTTTAGGGTACACTTTGGGATGACCATCAAAACTGTCCGCGGCATTGTAACTTGTTATGAGGATATTATTTTGTTTCATTATTGTCTACAGTTTGTTATATTAAAACGCTTCATGGGGTTTCTTATATTGCCCCCTCACTGGGGGAA
The DNA here is from genome assembly GCA_958449745.1 of Ochropleura leucogaster. Classification (NCBI taxonomy): domain Eukaryota; kingdom Metazoa; phylum Arthropoda; class Insecta; order Lepidoptera; family Noctuidae; genus Ochropleura; species Ochropleura leucogaster. Next base: position 2,378,459 of record OY288203.1, read on the forward strand.
AGCCGTAAAGATTTAGATAGTTCTTCATAATCACAAAAACGAGAATTTTATAAGGAATTACTAAGAAGAAAATGTCTTAAAAACTTGGCGTGTAAAATAATATACTAATACTTGAGACCAAGCTGTGTGTGGTTTCAAAACTCTGAATTTTTTAATGATAAGTTATAATGGCGGTTAGTAACAAAATTTTCATAGAAAATAAACGCTTTTCCGAAATTATCCACGCCCTTCTTTATTAGCTTCTACGAAACACAAAGCGATCAAATATTTATTAGTACTTACATAATTTATGGTAACAATCGTTAGTTTGTCAGTTGGCCGGCAGGTGGCGTTGACATGAATAATTCAGAACGCACCCGTTTCTACGGAACCCAGGGCTTTATGGTTCAATAATGGAATTCAAATTCTGTCATGTTTTGGGGACATTTCAGAATATTTTATTATTGGTTCCGGTATCGTGACGTCATTTGTTTCGTTGACGTGTTCCGTTATTGGGGTGGGCAGAGTTTTAAGTGGTGATAAGTCACGTAGGATATTGACAGTTGAAATTTTTTCCGTGCATAGAGGTCTTGCCACACCCTAAACGTAATGTAAAAGTGAAATTACGCTTGCCTAGGTTGGTCTGTGGATGGGTGACCACCCGTTATATACCGAGTTTCCTTCGTGCCTCGGAAAGCACGTTAAGCCGTTGGTCCCGGCTGTCATTTGTAGATCTTTGACAGTCATTACAGGTAGTCAGTGTTCCGAAAGTCTGCCAACCAGTCTTACCAAGGGGTATAGTATTACCCAGTATTAACTGGGAGGTCAGATAGGCAGTCGCTCCATGTTAAATACTGATATTAAGCTGCATCCGTTTAGACTGGAAGCCGACCCCAACATAGTTGGGAAAAGGCTAGACAGATGATGATGATTAAAGGTGTAGCGGGTATTTTTAATTTGAACGACGTATTTTCGTAACACGTTCGACTTTTTTACACTACTCTACTAGTACTAAGTAATAAAAAAGGGGGCTAATGATGTCTATTCATGGCCTAAAAACAACTAGAGCTGTTGATGAAATACTGGCGAATACCGCCCCATTCACGCAAGGCTTAAACTACCTAACAAAATATCTAGATGTCTCAGTAATATCTAAGTTACAGAATACTTTCATAAATTCACCTTTCAAGATAAATTATCTTATTGTAAAAACTGCACCAAAATATTTAAATTAATTTTAACAGACCAAAGTAAATCGTTTTAAATTGGAAACACCAAACCAACTTGTCTCAGAGATAGTTCTCAAATCCAAAAAAAAAGAAAAAAAATCGACATTAGATACGATAGAGTTCATCATTTCTACTCCCTTCATCTTCTATTTCTCCATTCTCTATTATGTTTTTCTCTATTCCATTTTTTTCAATCATCTTAGTTCTTACTTTCATATCAGAACACTCACTCACTGTTCTTGTGAATAAATATTTTCTATTCTTATTCGTATACTCTGATTAGAAGTTAGTTTCCTAACATGAACTCTCTAACAATTTCAAAATTACCATATTTTTCCTTCATGCGTTTGATGTATCTATAACCCATTTTACCTAACCTTCAATAACTAAAACATTACAACATTACCCCAAAAACAATCAACCTACATTAAAACTATTGACTTTACTCTAAGTATTAATTTCCCATGCTAAGTGCGACGCACATGCAGCTGTTACCTGCCCCATCACCCCCACCCCCTTCCGAAGCGTGCGCATACGCAGGCGCCTCGATAAGTGCTGTCAATTACAGTGTAATTACGTAATTCGATGTTGTTTTTAGTTTATTTCCATTGTTTGGTCTTGTAAGGTGTAATAATGAAGAATGGTTTTGAAGTACTGTGTAAGTAGTTAAGTCACATGCAAGCAAAGGGGTGTATCAGTTTTGATGGATGCTCAAAATCAGCGTATCTTAGTTTAACTAATTCGTTCTTCTTAGGCGCGTCGCCCACACAACCAACAGTCGAGGCAGTCGGGGCGCCGGTAAAGAAAATCTTGTTACGGCGTGCATCTTATGCGCCTGCGCCTCAACTGCACCTCGACTTTTGGTCGTGTGGGCGACGCGCCTACGTCATTTACTTTTGATAGAGTGGACGTGGTCACAGATGGTCCCGTATATGTGCTGTCGCTGTCTTCACGGTCATCTCTTACCAATATCAATTGGATAGCCAACACATTCTGCCACAGGACTCTAGGTAACAGATGTTATGGAGTCTGTCTATCCGGTTGTTGCATTTCTCGTGTTGTTAACTAACTTATTTTGGTACTTAAGTAAGTCTAACACAGGTTTGACATTAATATTCCCATTTCCAACTAGAATTGTATTATTAACTTAATCGTTGACGTTTAAATATACCAATACATCTGCGGCGTTAGTGTCATTCTAATAAGGTCCTGTAAAAAATCACATTGTGCACTGTTATTAAAGAAATCAGTAAAAGACGTCACCGGTGTTATTTAAAACTACATTGCACTTCGATTTTTAAACAAGGATCTTTCTAAGAGAACAGCGTGATTTTTCGAACATTTCTTGTTAGAAAATTGACACAAAACTTCGAAAACTATTTGAAAGTGTTGTGAAATTACACCTAGTGTCAATTGAGAAAGTTCATATAAAGGCCACATATCAATCTACTTATTTTGTTATTTCAAAATTTAGTTCAGTAAGGTCAAAAAACTGTATCTATTTAACGTCGCGTTGTGCGGTCATTACGACATTTTTATCTATCAATCTTTGACCACATGGTGGCGCGTACGCATGCCATAGGGTCGTGGGCCTATGGGCTATGAATCAAAATATTATAAAGTTAATTTTTAACGAGTTTTTGGAGGATTGGTAGACTCGTTTACAGTAGTATTTTTGGACTAAATAAACATCTTGAAATTGTCTTTTTGTCTTATTAGATTTTGGTAATAAATAGAGTGCAAAAGATGAGAATGAACTTAATTTTACTTGGGAACTGGCACAGAGAAATTGAAAAATTGAAGACTGATTACTGACGACACTGCTTACCGTACAACCAAGGCTAAAACCACATTAAAAAAAAAAACGTTTGCCGTAACATACAAGGGAATGTTAAGAAAAAACCGGAACTAGCTACCTACATAACATTAAAAGTTATCACGCCTGTGGTTTTTTGAAAAATAAAACGGGGTACAGTTAAGCACCGACATTTAGCCATTCAGTCCTACTATCATGAACCACAAACAGGAAATTAACTTAGCACACAGTCGCCGTTAATTTACTTTTGTATATTTATCTTAAACTAAAAACGCGGTTTCACCTACGCTGCTCAGCACCTGTTGGTCGTAGCGTGATGTTATATAGCCTATAGCCTTCCTCAAGAAATGGACTATCCAACACTAAAAGAATTTTTCAATTCGAACCAGTACTTCCTGAGATTAGCGCGTTCAAACAAACAAACAAACAAACTCTTCAGCTTTATAATATTAGTATAGATTTTTTCGGAAGGGAATGTGAGACTTTTACTGACTTAATCAAACCCATCCATATTACTTCTTTGGCCTTTTCTGATCCATGCCCGTGGTATCTCTTTCACACACACATCAGGTCTAAGGTCCAGTTGAAAACCAGCGTCGGGCACTAGCTGCTCGGCAGTTTGCTGAACTGGGCCTATTTGGCGCAGCCGTGAGACACACAATTACGTATTTGTATTTTGTATCGTTTAGTTTCAAGTCTTTATCTCATTTTGTGTGCACTTGTAGCATGGGCCAAATAAATGTTTTTTCTTTCTTTCGAACTTTCCGCCTGTTTATGTTTCATTAGCAGATTTGTATGTGTATTTTCGTCCTTATACCCGTTAATGAGGGATACGGGTTTAAACCTACGCTATTTATATATATGGACTGTGAAAAGGTAGAACCATTTAAAAATTGTTGTTTCATTTATTTATTTCTGTATAATGAAGACAGGGTTTTGAAATAAAATTACTACGAAATATGTTGTCATATGTAACTTTTTAAAGAGACAACATCGTTGTTACTGAAAAACAGTTTTGTTTTTATAGTCAAGGTTATAAAGAAGCCGGTACAAATTGTACACAATAGTTGTTACAAGTGACACTGAAACAACAACAACAATCCTCAACAGCAACAATCCTTACTAATTTTATAAAAGCGAAATTGAGTTTGTTTGTCACCTTTTCACGCCTAAACCGATTTTGATGAATTTTGGTGCAGAGATAATTAGGACCCTTTTTTTTTAAAAAAAAGAGTGAAAAATGAGGGAGAAAGAGGGAAAAAAAGGGAAAACTTAGCATTGCTATAACAATAAATAAGGCTTTAGAGCAAAAACTACAGGAGGCAGGTACCTGCAAATCAGGAAAGGGGAACTGTCTTATCCCAATTTTAAAGCTAGTATTATCTAAAACAAAGTAACATAGTATTGTTATTGAGCTCCGAACTAGATAGACAGTAAATGAAAGTAGTGTTAAAATTTTTAGATAGTATTTGTACAATTTAATCAGTATCAATGATAATTTTATGAAATCTTTAGTTGCTGCATCGCACTTCTACCTATATAATTGCCAAAAGCGCAACACTGTAGTAAGAAAAAAAAAACATTGGATACACTTAAAACCCGAAAATCTTATGAAACAAAACAACCACTGTCTCCTAAAATAATTATTCCAATTAAAGTTACCCCTAAATATTTACAAACAAACTTTTACACCATAAAATTTTAACTTTCAAAGGAGGTGGTTGTAGTCATACGTTTCAAAGGTAAATATTTCGATGACCATGGGAAAGATATACAGTGACTATTGGACTGTGGCCGCCATTTTGAATGAAGTGTCAATAGGGATGTAACCCGCTGCGTTATGGCGGGTTTCGGCTATAAATTTGTGGAATCGATTGTTGTGTTGATTAGTATCTGTTTCTGTTTTTCGGTTATTGCAAATTATATGTGAATTGGGAAGGTTTTTAATTCTGAATGAAAATGTGAATATTTCACGGTACTAGTTTATTTGATGTTTTAAGCTCTTCTAAGCAAAATAAAAACTTGAAATCTTGTTTTTTTTTTATATTGTAAATCAGTCTTTCTATAGAACTGAACAAAATGGCAACCCATCAAATTAAATATAAGATTATAAAATACTATGAATTATTTCATAAACCAGGATATTTTAATCGTTCAGAATCGCAAAACGATCTACAAATTATTCTTCCACAAAAATAATAAGAAGAAGACATAAAAAACAGCAGATGTCGTTATGTCAAAAGCGGCAAGCCCTTACCTTTACCAAATTGAAACTATTGTTAACCCAACAATCGTTCACCTTTGACGTTCCGAAGAAATTGGAGTAATAATATCGAATTGTTATACAATCTGGAGCAACTTCATCCTTTTGTTAACCCTGCTCTGCTCTCCGCGATATTGTTTGAGGAAGTGTGCGAAAGTCGAAGATGCGTTCCTGTCCGAAACATTCGCAGTTTTGAATTTTACGCTGTACAATCAAATTCCAACCTTATTTCTAATGCAGTAAGGTTAGCTTTGGATTGTAGTCACAAAGACATTTGTTAAGGAACCGTTTTGTTACGTCGGTTCCGATCTAGTTTTTTTTTTTTATAATAACCAAAGAGTACATGTAAATGTCATGATTTATTTTGTGACAAGGAACACGGCAGTCGTTGTGGGAAATTTACGAGGATATCAAGGGGTGGGCTCGTATTGAATCTTTGATTATGTATTGTGAACTAATTTATGGAGTAGATGACTTCGTAGAAAAAACTTTTTGGGCAGGTGAGCTGCCAGTAGCAAAAGTCTTTAATCTATGTTCCTTTTAATAAAACGTAACGGTTACAGTTATTGTACTAGTTATAGAATAGGTTTTAATTAATTGTAAAGTAGTTAAAATGGGAACGGTAGATACTAGTATCTATTAAAATTAAGTTAGTTTATTCGTAATGGAGAAACATAAATAGGGTTACAGAGAAAGGCAACTATTGTAGACACTTAAGGCGGGGACTAGGTCAACTAATTAACTAAATGACAATTAACAGTTATAGCGGCACAAAGTTTTGCAAAACAAACGCAATTTAATATGCTATGCAAAAGTTTCAAATGTTCGCTATAAGCCTTAATGAAGAATGAAACGCCTGCCCTTAACTTTGCACTAACAAATTAAAAACTAATTCACTTACCAAGGATACTTAAATCCTTATATAAAAGTCTACTAACGTTATTACATTACACAATAAAATAGTCGTAAACCGTCCTCATATAACCGATTAATATCGAAAACATAATCCCGACTCTATAATAGAGACGTAAAAATTTTATAACCTATTTCTAACAATACGATTGAACGGTAAACTATCGCATTTTTTTAAGACTGCTGAGAATTGAGAATACTCCCCTTATTGTTAACCTGGCTGTAAGATTTAGCCCCTGTGTCTAAGTTTGCGAAAAAAAAAGGTTCGAATCTATTGTCGAGTTTTTGAAATGAGAACACGTTCTGTTGGTGTGATTTTTCAAAATGGCGTTTTGTTTCCACATAGCAATACCGGCTTGATTTTCAACGGTTAGTGGTGTACATTTGATTAATGCGTCCATGTAAGCAGTCTTGGTTCAGCTTTTCAGGCTTGGTTGAGGTGACAAAAAGAAGACGCATATTTTAGATTTATATTGATATAAACTTTTTGATTGCCAAATTAATAACGTTGAAATTATATTATTTGACCACAAATAAGCTAAAGTAATGTTTAAAGAAATAAAGTTTAACGTGCCACGGTAACCCAGCATTACAAAATTAATTTTGCAATCCAAATACAAATCTTTTAATCTCGAAACAAGAGATTTATTTTCGTCAGACAAACGATTTGCAAAACAGTAATTAAGAAATCGGGTCATGTCGTTAAACTAACAATAATGTCTACCAATTAATAATAGAATTATTAGCGATATGTTGAAATAAAGTTATGAACTATTACGTGCTTCAAATCAAAAAGATTTCAAGCCAAAGTAAAACACAAATGTTTGCTCAATCTTGAATACCTGTAGAAAGTTTAGGACGAAGTAAGCAAACCTACCTGCGTCCGTCGGGTCACAATTGAAAATACTCGCACAGTTCGAAAGTTAAAAACTTTTCTGACGTTTCACGATAGTTCTGGCTTGAATGACGGTTTGAATTCCAGCCAGGTACACACAATAAAATGATTGATTTAGTTTTGAGGTTATGGAAAGGAGGTATCACAGCTTTTTGTAGACAGCCAATGTTAAAAAAAAACATTTTTGATTTCATTCGTATATATTGTTCGTAATTGGAACTGCAGAGAACTTTTTTAATAATATAATATATAATCACCGAAAGACAACTAGATACTTGTACGATACGTCGGTTGGTGTATAAATTATTTTAACAGAGTGGTGCTGTTCCTGAATATTGTGAAGAATTTTAAAGAAAAACATGGAGGCTTTAGTGCCGAATGACCGTGCAAAAAAACATGTTTGTATTATAGCTATTTGACTTCACATATTAACCTTACAAAGGGCCTTCAAATTGAAACTAGACCTAGCAACTCTTGACCTGGTTTAAAGCATTGAAACTATAGGTGTTCATTTTTTATCTATAAATCGTATCGTTCAATCAACGCTGCCTATTACTGTCATAAATCCATACTAATATTATAAAAGCGAAAGTAAGTTTGTTTGTTACGTCTTCACGCCTAAATGGCTAAACCGATTTTGATAAATTTTGGTACAGAGATAGTTGGGACCCTGGAGACGGAAATAGGATTTTTTTAAGTGAAAAGTGAGGGAGACAGAGGGAAGAAAAAGGAAAACATAGCTTAAAGGCAAGTTAATGCAATCATTTATGTTTTAATTACCATAGAACTCTATTACCTACAACAGATTTTTCATTAAAAATTGCAACGCAAACACTTCTTTATTTTCCAGTAGGTACTTACATTTTGCAAACCAGGCTTCATCAGTTTCACTAGCCAACGCCGACAAAATAATCCAATTATAAGAGTCCAATATTCCAATATTGACCCGATTGCGAATTTATTTTTCCGCTTATGGAAAACAAGGTCGAACATTTTTCAAAAACCGAATAACGAGTGCATAATGTTTGTCTATGGGTTGCAGTTAAAAACTAAAGTTTTGAACATAGTTTTTATTATAAGTAAAGTAATACAAAGACACATTATATAAAGTAGGTTAACAAAAAAAAAAACATACATATTGTCAATAATGTTTTCAAATGTTTTTTTTTTTTATTTGAGTTATCTAATAACCAATTATTGACTTGAAAAATATAGCTATTATTTCGGTTCAACACTCCTGAGTGTTCAACAACGACGATATTCTCGCAGTTACGCAGAAATTTGACATTTATCATTGGGTTTTTTTTTCTACTACTATATTATGCCAATTCGAATATCTTTGACAGTTATTAAGTTTCTACAAGTAATGTTACGATAGTTATTCGAAGCTCGCGACCAACATGCCCGTTTCTTCAATGTCCCAGGTAAACCAGGTGGCAGGTTTATCAATATAAATCAGCCCTATTTCACCCCCTGACCTCTGGGTACTAAGGATTAGGGGATAAGTTCCCAGCAGTTACGGGTTGACACCTACTTATGGTTTGTAGGGTTGTAATGCAAGTCGTTTTTACCCTTCAAGGTATATTGATGGGGCTTGACCGAAATCCAAGTTAAATTGTGTAGTTTTTTTTGCAATTTTTTCTTCTTTCAAATACTACACATAAAACTGGCCGATTGTCATTTGAGTATTTAAATATGGAAACTGTGAAACGCTAGGTATTTGTAGTCATTCCATCAAAGTAATGTAGCACTCGAAATTCAAAATTTGAAACGTACCTAAGTACAGTTTGAGCCCCGAACGTCACTTCAAGACTTACATTTAGCTAAGACAGTACCTAGTCTTAACTAACCAAAGACTACCATAGAATACTCAATTCTTGAAAAAAAAAAGGGGATTAGTTTATGATATTTTGTTCTTCAAATACAGTGTTTTTTTTTTAATTATTGGTGTTCAGACCAGTATTCAATCTTAATGATTGGGACGAGAGACCATCAACTGAAGTACCGTTTTTGATTTTTTCGAAAAGGTTTACAATGGGTTCGTATTTGATACACTTCAATTACAGTTGCTCTGTTGGACCCCTTTTGTATTAAAGTGTGTATGTACTTGGTAATGTATATTGCGTTCTCAAGTGTGTCCATTGAGAGTCATACAATATCTGTACCATAGAATATAATGTAATTTTTATTTAATAATTTCCTCAACGAATTAGTGATCTGAGAATTTCAAAAATTCCAATCGGTTCTTTGTTTTTTTTTTTCATGGACACCATTGCATTAAACTGCGAGATAATCGTAATATAGAAAAAAAAACTGGAGACACCCAGAAATTATTTAATACAATTCCATTAAATTGTATTTCTGAACGATTTATGCAGAAAAAAAAACAAGGGTACTCGAACAAATCACTCTTCAATTAGAGAAAAACAGTGATCCATATCTTTTAATTTACTTTACTGCACCCAACCCTTCGTCGTAGGTACTGTTACAATTATTTATATTTGGAATTCTTACTTTTTTTTCACTCGCTTGGGTAGTTCGACCTTTTTTTCTTCCGTGAGAACTGTCATTTTTTTTTTCGGCAAAAAAGGTCAGTCCAACACAGGATCACTAATGGGTTATTTTTTCGTGAATTGTAAGTTTTACCTGTGAATAAATTTGAAAATATCAAAGATACCGGTTTCAATATGAAAAATATTTTTTTGGATTTTTATTAGCTGTTCTTGATTTTATATCATCTAAAAATGTAAATGGCGATCACAATAGAGAAGGGTTATGACTAAAAAAAAATCCAATCATTTATCAGACCGTGTCTTTAAAAGCTCCATAATGACGATGACTGCGAGAATATGATTTTTGTAAAGACAGCGAAAAAAAAACATGGTAACGTGCCTTTCAACTAAATAAGCACGCTGTTAAATATCAACAGTTATTCGGACTCATTGTTTCACTGAAAATACGCGGGAAAATCTTGGCTATGGCGAAACTACATAATACTCAACATATAGATAGCACTAAAGTTTAAAAGACAAATACTTGATTCATAAAAAAAAAAACAAGAACCGGTACACATCAATCTAAGACATTTTTTCTAATATCTTACGAACTACCAACCCCTTGAATCTTTTAATTAAATGCGCACTCCACGTTTATAGCTAAACAAATAAATTATAATGATAATAAAACATTTTACGGTTTGGTTGACACCATAAAGGAGCGAGTGATTCCGGGCGTTCGACTAGTCTTTTGTTTCGCGATCTATGATTTGTTTTTACTTTTTTTTTCTGAAGTGACAGTTTGTAAAGAGGTTGTGTCTCTTTTGATTTGACTGAATAAGCCTGGGGTTAGAAAAGACATTTGTTTATTTTGATTAAGATTAATTCTAGGATTTTGAGAACTGAACCTATCACATATTTTATTTATTGCTACTGTTTTCTGAAAGGTGTAAATATATTTTTGGTAAACTAATATTCGGCGAAAGTTTTATTTCTTTTATTTAAACTGTAGGATTAACTTCAGTTCTATTATAATACTTAATACGAAGTGCAAAGTTTCCAACTGCCAGTAACCGTGTTCACTTTTTATAGTTAACCTATTAATGGCGAATCTAAAAACCGTTTAAAACCACGTGGAATATAAATCAATCAGGCCCATTTCCGCCACAAAACACGAAATAACGAATTCAATTAATTCTCTAAATTAAATAAAAAACCTATATAAAAAACAGCCATTCCCATAAAATGATAGCGTGATGGTTATCCATAAATGAACGAAAGCACTAGACTGTAAAAGCCGAGTTCTCACAGACTTCAAAATATAAAAAGAAAAAAAAAACTCCAAAGAGGTTTGAACTCGTGCAAAAAAATCCGCGCGTACGCTCCGCTGGATCGCAAGGGTGCTTTATTATAATCTATTTACTCTTCCCTCTCTTTTCGACAAGGGAGTGAGATATACTTACGTCTCGCTCTTGCTGTAATTAAGGGCGTAACTGACCAAAGTCCTTGAGAAGTACTTGGTTATGATCTTTTGTTTTTTAATGGCGCAGTTAAGTGTGTGAGGGCTCTTATAGTTTGGAATTTTGACTTTTTGAACTTGGAATTGCGATTTGTGGAATTGATATGGCCAGCAATACTTTTTATACTTTTTTAGAGTTTTATTTATGATTAAAGGTTTTTTATATCTGTTATTATTAGTAATTTAAAGTAGATGTAGATTATGATCGGAGTTTCCAATGACTTTAGAACATTGCAGTGTAAGATGGTTTCCGTCACTGCATGCAAGATCAATATTATCAGGAATCACCAGCTATCAATTTCCTTGAGAGACTAGAAATCGACATGTGAGAATATCTTAATACAGAAGAATTATGCATAACTCAATAACTCATTGCCATCATTATCCTGCCCTTATCCCAAAGGGTTTAAGGACGGCGCAGCATGTCTTCTCAATAACTCATTTCTATTTCTAGCCATATCATCCTTCACAAAGTTACTCCATCTTTTCTTTGGCATTTCTGTACTGTTGTATCCATCCACATTTATCCTATTAGTTTTTATATACCTTATCAACTGTACGAATTCTTTGAGCCTCTCTCGTTTCATTCTTCATGAAAATAGGTACTGTTACAATTATTTGTATTTGGAATTATTACTTTTTAGGGTTCCGTAGTCAACTAGGAACCCTTATAGTTTCGCCATGTCTGTCTGTCCGTCCGTCCGTCCGTCCGTCCGTCCGTCCTTGCTTAATCTCTGTGACCGTTAGCACTAGAAAGCTGAAATTTGGTACCAATATATATATCAATCACGCCGACAAAGTGGTAAAATAAAAATTGGAAAAAAATGTTTTATTGGGGTAACCACCCTATGTGTAAAGTGGAAAGTTATTTTTTTTTAATTTAAACCCTAACGTGTGATATATTGTTGGAAAGGTATTTAAAAATGAATAGGGGTTTACTAAGATCATTTTTGATAATGTCAATAATTTCGGAAATAATCGCTCCAAAAGTAAAAAACAATGTGTCCCCCCCCCTCTAACTTTTGAACCATAAGTTTAGAAAATATGAAAAAAATCTGAAAAGTAGAACTTTATAAGGACTTTCTACGAAAATTATTTTGAACTTGATTGACACAACAGTTTTTGTACAAAAAAGACAAAAAGTAGTACAAAATAATTTCTGGACTAAGTTTGTAGTATAACCGTATATGCAAGCATTTTTTTTAACTTCATTTACATATTTTATTATCCTGAACGTATCTTTTTTCAAACAAAAATAAAATTATTGAAATCGGTTCTCGCAATCCAAAATTACCACCGAAAACTTTAACTTGTGACGGACGGATAACTACGGAACCCTACACTGAGCGTGGCCCGACACGCTCTTGGCCGGTTTTTTTTTTACTCGCTTGGATAGTTCGACCTTTTTTTTCTTCCGTGAAAACTGACAATTTCATTTTCGGCATAAAAGTCAGTCCAACACAGGATTGCTAATGGGTGGCGACATGATTTGTGTTATGTTTAAATATCAATAATTTTAACATCAATAAAATTTGACGAATCGCAGTTATTTTTCTTGTGTTTTGTTTTGTTTTTTGTAAAATCCTCTTCATATACAATTTTTCCCACGTTTCCATGTCTTTGCACACATTTTCAAATGTGGTAGGAACTGTGTTACTGATTATTCAAAAACAAAAAAAAACAACGAAACTATTCAACTGTGACCACGTGACCAGTCAATAACTACATAAAAATGTCGTTCAATAACGAATCGGTTGAATTTATAACAAACACGTTTATATCTCATTAATGCACATAAAGTTAACATAAAAATGTTAGCTTGATCAATATTTATGTCATGTTGATCGTGCGAGAGTGTAAGGGGTTGCAATTGAAGAATAAATTATTGTGGTTACATGATTTGCATTATTCTTGTAGCTAAAGGTAATATGAATATGTGTTGATGAGTTTCTGCCGGGGTTGCGGGTTCTTCGAAAGAGATACCGCGGCCCCGGAACGTAAAGGGCAATAGAAAGAACATGTTTGGGTTTTAGTCAGTACAAGTCTGACACTCCTCCCCGCTCCGCCTAGAGCGGGGCAATTTATTTGATGATGACGTACCCCAACAAAAAATATGTGAAGTTCCCATGTGGAATGTAAACTTGGCTAACATTGTAGCGATTGTCGTAACGGCCAATGGCTTGATAGCTACCGTCGGTCATCTGTCAAAACTCTCCTTAGGCGGTTGGATTAAGAGCCTGACTCAGAAGACATTACTGTTGGTTCTAGAAACTCCACACGGATCTGTGTGAATAGCGTTTTGCCGGTTTGACGATTGGATTACGACAACATAGACTAGTGTCGATTGTGGGTTACGATTGGATTGTTTGTGGATAACTATGCTGATCTGACACAGAACTTCACTACATATTTTAAAATAAAGTCGATTTCCGCTGTCTGTCCCTCTGTATGCTTAGATATTCAAAACTACGCCACGGATTTCGATGCGGTGTTTTTAATAGATAGACTGATTCGAGAGGATTGTTTATATGAATAATATGTATTAGTCCTATACTAGCTTTTGCGCGCAGCTTCGCTCGCATTAAATTCGGGATACCACGGTTCTCTTTTCCTGATTTGCAGGTACCTGCTGCCCGTAGTTTTTGCCCTTGCGCCTGATTTAGTTGTAATAGCAAAGCTAAGATTTCCCTTTTCTTCCTCATTGAAAAAAATAGCCTATGTCCGTCTGCAGGGTTCCAACTATCTCTGTACCAAAATTCATCAAAATCGGCTTAGCCGTTTAGGCGTGAAGAACAAACAATAAAACTCACTTTCGCTTTTATAATATTAGTAAGGATTGTATCTACATTGCATCCGAGTGAAGCCGAGACGGGCCGCTAAAAAATTATAAAAAAACAACATTATTGGGGACACCAACTTTAGATGCTTTTATAAGTATGACAGGGAATAAAAAAGGTATGATCAGATAAGATCTATAAAGCTCACACGAGAGAAACCGGATGCATTTACGCGCATGCGCAAGACTTGCAAACTTCCGTCAGTTTCTAACTCAAGAAATAGCTATTAATTATACGTTATTTGGTATTTACCTTAGTATGCCATGTCTGTATTTAGCCTAGATTTTATAAATGGCGCTAATTAAAGATTTATCTCAAGTAGGCTATTTTTCCTATTATGAGTCTTACTAACGTAATATATAAAATGTTTATTTATACGGTGTAAACAAACTTTTCACGAAGCCTTCAATAATTAATTTGCCCATGGAGCTAAGTACGCAAAAAGTATTGTTGCAAAACGTTTTTTTTTTTTGGTAAAATTAAATTTAAAGATACGCCCTGAAAACATTGTTCCTAAAGATTGTATAGTGTCAATGAGATATTTGAAGTAGATAGATATCATTTAAAATTAAGATTACAAAATATTTGTAAAATTTTTACGGTAGAACTCAAAACATTGGGCCTTTGGATGCATTGTATGATACGGATATCGGGGAATTATTTGAAGTAAACTAATATCATTTGATAAATGATGTTTATTTTGCAAGAAGGTTTTCACAAACACGTCTTTTTTAAAACTAGATGAGGCTGGTGCTTCGTACCCGACTAGGTATTCCGAGAAGAAACAGCCGAAACAAACTCAGAGATCATAGTTTCTTTTAAGGTCCGGACAAAAATCTTAGTCAACTTGAAATTCAAAATTAAGATTAAAAAACGTAAAAATGTTGGCACTTTGACATTAAATATCCCCGTAACAAAAACCAGGTATGGTCTAGACTAGAACAAAAATAATGTCCCGGAAGAACTAGGTACCCGTAATCGAGGTTGATTTTCAAATGTTGTCATTTTGGCGGGAGATGTTTTTTTGGGAATGTCTGTCAGTCATTTGCTACTGTTTCTTATGTGCAGTCGAGATCAATACTTCTAAATCTAAAATTATATATATTTAAGATTTACGAAAAAAGTTTTAGCTCACAAAAATATAAACTTAAATCTTTCAGTTGTTAAAACATACCCATACAATTTATATACTTTACATAATATACAGCATTAAGGTAACAGTTGCAACATGAATGTCTTATTGAATAGCAACCCGACTCACCGTATCCTCAGCTCCGATACAAAAAAATAATCCCTATTGCACAATAAGATGGTCCGCGAACAAAAAAACAACCAACTGTCATTTCACAAAATCACTAAAAACTCCTTAAAACACACTACTTAGGTTCATTACAATTTTAAAATTAAAAAATAATAACACTTTCCATAAACGATTCCATTTTCGAATAAAACCGCCGAAAACTTTTAAAAGTGGAAACGCTCGCGCAACCGTGCATTCGCGCGCAATGCTCGCGTTCGAATAAATGGGATTCAAACTTTACCTGGGGTCCGGTGTGACATTCATGTGACGTATTTTATCTCTTTCTTTCACATACTATAAGATGACCAGCGAGTGAGACAGATGTATTTTATTGAAGGAACGGTCGGGAAGATGTTAAAAGTTTTTTCTTCGACCGGTGTATTGTTTTCCCGCCCTATCTTTGGCGGTCTGTTGATAACTGTGTCTTTGATAAGAGCCATTGATAAAAATGCTATTAAAACTCTTTGAATGGACTTCCTTGTTTTGTGCGAGTATTCCGATAATGGCAACAAATAAATGTTCATTAGTTCCCTTTGATAAATGTTTTTCTAGACTTAGTTGGACAGTTGAAAAATAGGTTTAAATTGTAGTTTGGAAACTGTTTGAGGAAAATATATTGGGGTTTTTGGGTTGTGTTGGTAAAGTGTATTTAATTACTTACTTTATCCATAACATGCTTGTGGTTTCACACTAAAGAAGTTTTAGGTATACTTTACTTTTACAAGCGTAGGTAGAAGTTTTAGGTTATTGTGCAATAAACATACATACATACATACATTTTTTAAATATATTAACTTTATCTAAATTTTATGGACGTTTAGTTAAATTGTTATTCCTTCATTTTTTTTTAACATTAAAAAAAAATATTATCTTTAATTTATCACTAACTAGCTGGTGCCCGCAGGTTCGCCCGTGTAATATCGAAAAATAAGTATCCTGTGTGTTATTCCAGACCATAATCTACCTTTCTGCCAGATTTCATCAAGATCCTTTTAGTCGTTTTGATTTGAAAGAGTAACATAATATTAGTAAGATAGCTGGCCCCCGCGGCTTCACCCGCGTGATAACGAAAAAAAGTATCCTATGTGTTATTCCAGACTATAATCTACCTCTGTGCCAGATTTCATCAAGATCTTTTCAGCCGTTTTGTCGTGAAAGAGTAACAAACATCCATTCTCACATACATTTATAATATTAGTAGAATATCATCAAATATAAATCAAAGAAACTTGGCAACCCTGAATAACCCAATACCTGGATTATCTTCAAACATGTAAAAAACTCAAAAAATAGTAAACATTATTAGAAGTAAAGTAAAGCGGACAAAATGACACTTCTAACATTTCAAACATAGCCAATAGCGATCAACTAAAATGATCGAGTCACTGCAATTCCGTTAAGTTGTGTGCATAGCGGGTAGCGGTAGTTATGTTGGTCAGTGGGTTTGTTCCCGTTCGATGCAATTAAACGATTTGCTGTGCAGTCATAAATTTTGCATTTATGTGACGTTTTCTCTAGTCTTCAATGTTTATGTTTCTGGGTTTCAGTTTTGTTAAGTCATGTTTTATGTGGGGCTTTGAGCAGATTTGTTAATACGGTTAGTTGCTGATGTGGCATAGATATATGGTTTTATGGACGAAGCTAAGAAATTCTTGTTATTTTGTTCAATGATCAGTAACTACATTTTAGGGTTCGTACCTCAAAAAGATAGCAACGGAACGCTTATAGGTTGAGTAGGCCTACCATCATATCTTAAAGCAGAACTTATTCCACTGAGGGAAAGAGATGGCACTAGACACTATAGCTCTGTCTCTTTTCCTCAGTGGAATTAGTTCTGCGTTGACGTGATGGTAAGCCTACTCATCCTATAAGCGTTCCGTTGCTATCTTTTTGAGGTACGAACCACTAGTTTAGGGTAGCAGTAACTCCATTTTAGGGTTCGTACCTTAAAAGGATAAAAACGGAACGCTTATAGGATCAGGATTGTTTTCCGTCTGTCTGTCTGTCAAGACCCTTTATCTCAGGAACGCGTGGAGGTATCGAGTCGAAATTAAAACCATATCCTCAAGTCTGTGGTCCCTTTGTGCTGTGTTAAAACGAACCCTTATAATCTGGGCAGTCAAAAGATATGGCCGCTTATGTCATTCTTGTCTGTCAAGAGTTGTAATTACCTTTATAAACCTTATAACATCTACATATAATGTGACCCCTTCGGGAGTATACCGTTTTGATTATAAAACATGAATTATGAAAATCAGCACACAATTGGCGGCGAAATCGAGTAACAAACATCATCATCTGCCTAGCCTTTTCCCAACTATGTTGGGGTCGGCTTCCAGTCTTACCGGATGCAGCTGTATACCAGTATTTTACATGAAGCGACTGCCCGTCTAACCTCCATAACCCAGTTAGTACTGGGTAATACGATACCCCTTGGTAAGACGGGTTGTCAGACTTTCAGAACACTGACTTGCTGTAACGACTGTTAAAGATCTACAAATGACAGCCGGGACCAACGGCTTAAGGTGCTTTCCGAGGCACGGAGGAAACTTGGTATGTAACGGGTGGTCACCATCCACAGACCAACCTAGGCAAGCGTGGCTTAACCTAAAGATCGACCTGAGCAGCTGCTATTATTTCGCCACAAGCTCCTCGAGTAACAAACATACAAAAAAAAGTCAAAGTAAGAACCTCCTCCTTTTTTTGAAGTCGGCTAAAAATACTAAGGAGACTACAGAATCATGAAATAAACCAACTTCGTCAACAGTTAAGATTGCTTTGACGAACATTTTCTTATTTAACATTTTCCCGCTAACGGAACAGAAAGTTTTTTGACGCAAAACATAAAACAAGTTTTATGAAGAAACTTACGCATCTCCTATGCTGTATCAGAGGTTAAGTTCTTTATTTTTATGAAACTTGGTACTCAAAGATATAAAAGTAGAAAGTTTTATAAACTTGGGAATACTCAGATCCAGTCTGTCCCTTCTCTCCAAATGTCCTCCCCCAGCGACGTCCTAAGTCGAGGCTCGTACCCCACAGGGGTGCCCTTAGCTTGTAGTCGCAAGTTTGTAAATTTTTGCCCTGGCTGGCTTTTTTCATTTAAAGGCATCCATAGGAATCACCCGGTTAAGCAGACGACAACCTCCTAGGTTGAACTGTTAGATGCCATTTAAAAAAAAGAACTTTGGAAACAATCTTCAATTTTGACGGCACGGTTGGTGCAGCGGCTGAACGACAGTCTGCGGGTTTGATCTCCACTCGGGAATATTATTTTTACGAGGTCATAAAAATGATATTCCCGAGTGGTGGTGGTGGCTATTTGCCGGAAATTATTACGTCGTATTTAGTAAATATTTAAAAATAAATAGTAAATATTTATAACAAGCACAATCATCATCA
The DNA here is from genome assembly GCA_958449745.1 of Ochropleura leucogaster. Lineage (NCBI taxonomy): Eukaryota > Metazoa > Arthropoda > Insecta > Lepidoptera > Noctuidae > Ochropleura > Ochropleura leucogaster. The sequence continues at coordinate 2,397,106 of OY288203.1, forward strand.
TCCATGAAGACATTCTTAAAAAACAAATAAAAAAAACGGTGAAAATATCATAGAGTAAAACGAGTATTTTTAATTTTAGAGTCGACGTATTTAGGTTTTGTTTAAACTAGGGACTCATGCCAGGGTTGCAGGAGTCCTTTGCTTCATCAACCATCGCGGGTCCTGTCACAAAAGTGGCCGGCTCACTGCCACTTCAGATTCAAAACATACCTGTCAAAAAAATCAAGATGGCGGTCGTACAGCAAGGCGCGAAAAAAACATTCCAATTTTAAAATCCTCATTCCACAGCATCGTCTTTTATTTATTTACCATGTCTTGTTTGCCCACTATGTCTGTGGAAACAAATGCATCCTAAAATAACAAGAAATCTTTTAAAAAAGTACAACATAAATTATGAGAAAATGACAATAGTTCTGCGACGAATCCGATTTACTTGAATCAGCGTGACGCGATTTAAAAAAGTCAGTCTTTTTGGTAAAAACTGTCTATAAATAAAATTGAATTGTTTGTGTTTTTCTACGGTTTCATATTGGATATAAAGAGTGTTGATATATTTGTTGTGTTATGTTATATTGACAAAGGAATTCTGAAAATGCTCCCTAAATTTAATATTTCAAAAGGTTATTTATTAGCACAAGTAACTAAGTTTCAAAAAGTTAATCACAACATTTTTTTACGACCTTTGAGGTGCTAGTAGTTAAATAATAACTGCCGCGCATGCCTAGGTTGATCTTAGATGGGTGATCATAATCGTTACATACCGAGTTAGCTCCGTGCCCCGGATAGCACGCTAAACTGTTAGTTGCCTTGCCGTTGTTGTGGGTTGTTCAAAATAGATACCGCGGGGGCATAAAGAGCAAAACATAGATGGGAAACATGATTTTATTAATTAAAAGTCTAACGCTCAGTCCCCCTCCCCCCAGAGTAGGGAAAGTTATTTAATGATATCCCATTATAAGCTGTTAGTTCCGATTTTTATTTGTTGATCCTTGACCATCGTTACAGGTAGTCCAGTGTCCCGAAAGTCGGACAACCAGTCTTACCACTTGGTATTGTATTACCCAGAGTCGCTCTAACTAAAATACTGGTATTCAGGTGATAGTCAAAAAGTTGGGAAAAATTAGTCCTAGTTTATTATATAATATTATAAATGCAAATGTTTGTGAGGATGGATGCATGGATGTTTGTTACTCTTACACGTCAAAACGGGTGAACGGACCTTGATGAAATTTGGCACAGAGGTGGATTATAATCTGGAATAACACATCAGATACTTTTTTTCGATCATCACGCGGGCCACGCCGCGGGTGCCAACTTGTAAGATCATATTGTCAATTGTCACTTTGAACTACGTACGGTAGACAGTTCTATAAGCTTTTTATCGAAGTGAAAGTTCCTTATTTCTCCACAAAGTGGCAGGATCTTTTAAATCATTAATCAAGAACACATGGCAACTAATTTATTAACCCTTTCGATATTCATTGATTTCTTTTCAACCACAAATCAGCGTAGGAAACAGCGAAGGAAAAAAAACCGGCCAAGAGCGAGTCGGACTCCGGCACCGAGAGTTCCGTACAAGCTTGCGACATAAACGGCCATATCTTGTGACTGCGAAGACTTAGAGGATTGATTTTTGAAAACCTTCAAGGGACCACAGACTTAACTATATGGTTTTAATTTCAACTCGATGCCTCTACGCATTCCTTGATAAAGGGTCTTGACAGAAAGACTGTGAAAACGTGGTGATGGTGACAAAGTGATCTTATAAGGGTCCCATTTTTTCTTTTTGCAGCTAAATAGCCGGCCAATATCGAGTCAAACTCCCGCACCCAGGGGTTCCGCACAAACTTGCGACATATGGTCATAAATTGTGACCGCGTAGACTTAGAGGATTGATTTTAAACACCTGCAGGGCACTACAAACTTGAGTATATTGTATTAATTTTAACGAGATACGTTTTCCGGAGATAAAGAGTCTTGACAGACAGACCGACGGAATTTTCCCTTTGCAGTACATCATCTGTTTAGCCTTTTCCCAACTTTGTTTGGGTTGGCTTCCAGACTAACCGACTGCAGCTGAATACTAGTATTTTACATGGAGCGACTGCCTATCTGACCTCCACAACCCAGTTAGTACTGGGAGGTCCTGGTCTGGTTGTCAGACTTTCGGCACACTGACTACCCGTAGCGACTGTCAAAGATCTACAAATGACAGCCGGGATCAACAGCTGTTATTTTTCACAGAAGATACTCGGTATGTAATGGGTGGTCACCCATCCACAGACCCATCTAGGCAAGCGTAGCTTAACCTAAAGATCAAGCCGAGCAGCTGCTATTGTTTAACCACGAGCTCTTCCTTTTGCAATACGGAACCTTAAAAATCGAATGAACAAGTTTACAAACAAAATGTATATTATTTCCTACGGCTGTCATGTATAGTAAAATAAAACAGTTTGTCAGTGAAACAAATTAGTGCAAGAACGTTAACTATTTATGACGTCAAGAGATCGACTCGTGCGCAACTTACGCACCTGCTGTTCAATAATAAAGAGGTTCTCAAAGTGTTGAAAGAATGAATGCTTATTTTTATTTGGCAAAACTACATTTATTATAGAATCTACATCAATCTTATTTAATAAATCTAATATTTATATATAAAGTTCTCTTGTCACAATGTTCGTTCCTATATTTCACCGAAACAGCTCGATCAATTGTAATGATTTTTTTATGCATTTTCAGTACGTCTAAGAATCGGCTACTATCTATCTTTCAAACCCCAAGTGAGCCACCTGAGCATCGGGTGAAACCGCTGGGCACAGCTAGTTTTAGTACAATGTTGTAAAGAGGATTCGTTTGTTTGTTGGAATTGAATAGGCTCGAAAACTACTATCCCAATTTTAACTATTTTTTCACAAATAGGAAGCTACATTATCAGGTATTAACATAGGCTATACAACACTACTACCGGGCAACAACTATCCTACTAATATTAGAAATGCGAAAGTTTGTGAGTATGGATGTATGTTTGATCCTGTTTCACGAAAAAACTACTGAACGGATATTGATGAAATTTGGCACAGAGGTAGATTATAGTTTGGAATAACACATAAGATACTTTTTTTTCATCACGCGCGCAAAGCTGCGGGCGTCAGTTAGTGTTATATAATATTAGCTTTTGCCCGCGACTTCGTACGCGTGAATTAATAGTTCCCGTTCCCGGGGGATTTCCGGGATGAAAACTATCCTATGTCCTTTCTCGGGTCCCAGACTATATCTGTACCAAATTTCATCAAAATCGGTTCGGTGGTTTAGGCGTGAAGAAGAGACAGACAGACAGACAGAGTTACTTTCGCATTTATAATATTAGTTTAGATAGTTTAGATTTAGATATCAAAAAGGCTAAATGTAATTAGAGTTACTCCATCAGGAATTTCTCAGTTACAGCATGGCTACGAAGTTTAGAGACTGGTTTTTAGTACAAGTCTGACAATCTCTCCCGCTCCGCCCAGAGCGGGGGAAGTTATTTGATGATTTTCCATCCAAAACAAAAAAAGTGTTGCCATCAAAAATGTTTGAGAGCCACCCATTCACACTTATTCACTAATATTTATACTGCGAGTCTGTATATTTTACGTACTCCTAATTATACGCTCCCAGACAGGTGTATAAGGTCCTTAATGTCTCTTGCATTGTGTTGTTATGTTACCGACAGGCTCTAGTGTTATAACGTGTTGCCTTGTTAATTTATAGTTGTCAATTATTATAAATATGTTAGGGTTTTTTTGTTGATTGGAGAAAAAAATTGTTGCTTGTCTTTAACGTGTTAGTTTCAGATAAAACTCTTTGCCAAAAACAAACCGACTTCAAAAATAAAAATAAAAATATTCAAAGAAAAATAACCGACTTCCGGATGTTAATAGTGTTTTTTTTTTGATGTTGCTGTTTTATTTCAGCTTTCTTAGTTGTGGTGTGATGGTCGGTATTACATTTTGATTAAAATATATTTAAATATCAGCTTACAATTGACAACAAAATCGCGTTACAAAAAAAAAAACATTCTTTCGTATTGAGAATCTCCTCCTTTTTTTGAAGCTTTTTATGAAGTCGGATAAAAAACTGGAGCACATTTATAACTGATTTTAGTAAAAATCAGCCATTATTCACCTCAAAGCTAAACGATCCTTACTATAATTATTACTAATACGAATGTTTGTAATATGATTAAATATGTGATTTTTACTCTTTCAAGCAAAAATTTATAAACGGTAATGATGAGATGAAATTTGGCACACACAGATTTTATAACCTGGATTAAGAAAAAAAATTGCATTGTCATGTTAAAAAAAATATATTTAATTGTAAATTATTGAACTTATTTTTTTATAAAACTTTACCCTACACTATGAATTTCGCCTGTATTATGGGTGCGTTTACAATTTTTTTTTTTTTTATATTCACACTAGCTTTAGCCCGCGGCTTCGCTCGCGTTAAATTTAGGGTAACATAGTTCCCATTTCCTGACAGGTATCTGTAGTTTTTGCCCTTACGTCTTATTTATTGTAATAGCAATGCTAATGAATTCATGATGCTGGTTGATATCAACAGATCAGATATGTACCGCGGATTAAGTTATCACAATCTACAACTGGCCACTTAGCCATCGGCCGTTTCAAAATTTCTTAGTTGGCAAAGCCATAAATTTCTTTTTATTGTTGCACGCTATGTAACAAAATCTCATCTTTTTAATACGAAATTACATATGAAAACTGTTTCCTTGATCTACAGAATGCGTGGCAGCTGTAACGGAATTCTATAAACTGTAGCAGATAGGATCTCTTCTCCGCTACGAAGATCCTTTATTAATCAGGTGATCTAAATGTATTTTTAATTGTGTTGGTTTTATTTTTGATTTAATTTTAACCTTAATTTGATGTAATATAATTTAATTTTGACTTAATGTAATTTAATTTTGAATTTAATTTCCATTTAATGTAATTAATTTTCATTTAAAGTAATCTATACTAATATTATAAAGCTGAAGAGTTTGTTTGTTTGAACGCGCTAATCTCAGGGACTACTGGTTGGAATTGGAAAATTCTTTTAGTATTGGATAGTCCATTTCTTGAGGAAGGCTATAGGCTATATAACATCAAGCTACGACCAACAGGTGCTGAGCAGCGCGGGTGAAACCGTGGGGATCAGCTAGTATTACAATATTTAATTTAATGTGATTTAATTTTAATTTAATATGTTTATTTTAAATCGGACTGATGAGGTTATCTGAAATAAATGAATTTAATTTAATTTAAAGCCTCTGATTTTGGCCACAGAACCCCTCTACATCAGTTCCCTTCTCAATTAGCAGGTCCCTGCATATCGTGATGTATCCGTTAGAAATAAATTAAATTAAGAGATTATTATCTCATTTGATTTACGCGCCGACACCTGTCGGACAATATGGCGCCGGCCAGTTACCGTTGATATAACAGACACTGATAGATTTGTGTGTTGATGTTAGCCTAGGTTTCTTTTATAACCATAATTATTATTTTCCTTTTTTATTTTTACATAATTATTTAAAACAAAAGACAATATCAAATACAAAATTCCTACTTAATATTATAAATGCGAATGTTTGTGAGGATGGATTGATGTATGGATGTATGTAACCGGTATTGGGAACAGGGTCCAAGTTTAACGCATTTATTAAAAAAAAAAATAACCTTGTAAAAATATAAATTAATGGTGATAATTTTTACTTTTCTATAGTCAGGAGCAGTGAGCAGACAGGCACTCATTATTTGAATGCATCCTTAACGCTCGAAGTCAGCAAACCTGGCCTGCCACGGCCACTGCCTGTCGGGGTTGCGTGGTTATTCGAAAAAGATTCCACGATCCCAGAACATAAAGGGCTAAAAAAGGAACATGGGTGGGTTTTAGTCAGTAGAAGTCTTGCACTCTCCCCACTCTACCCAGAGCGGGGGAAGTTATTTGATAATTTCTCATACGAAAAAAAGGCCTTTATAAAAAAAGGATGAAATAAAAATTCAAAATTTCCAGGATAGTTTCAGCCCCAGTCTCTTCAAGATTTAAATTTATTTTAATTCGGATAAGCCGTATACCTGCATTTTTAATGCAAAGGCGGTTGATTGTGAAAGTGTGCCTTGAAAATAAAACATTAAATATAGACAACACTAATTTAAACTACTGACAATACAATCCTTACTATTAATATTATAAAAGCGAAAGTGAGTTTGTTTGTTTGTTACCTCTTCACGCTTTAATGGCTAAACTCATATTGATGAATTTTGGTACAGAGATAGTTGGGAACCGTGAGAGGGACATAGGTCTTTTTTTTTTAAAAAAAAGAGTGGGATCTGAGGGAGAAAGAGGGACGAAACGGGAAAACTTAGCGTTGCTATTACAAATCAATAAGGCGCTACCGAATTTAACGCGAGCGAAGCCGCGGGCTAGAAAAGCTAGTTATTATTATAACTGCAACATCCCTTCTACCTCCACTCCCAAATTATTTTTTATCACCAAATTCAATTAAAGAAACATGTACCAAAACCCCATAATCCATTAACATTGGAGTCATACATTCGGTAAAGTGCAGCAAATTGGTTGTTTTCTCACGTCGCCCTTGTTAATTAGGAGACACCTGCGCCCGCGCAGCCGTGACGTCGTCGGTACAACGTCGAGTGGTACAGTGTTATTGTTTGTGTTATGAGGTAGAGTAGAATTAATTAGATGTGTTTGAGTACAATGTTTGATAGTGTAACTTTCACCACCATAATTTTTAATTTTGAAATTATGTTCCTTCGCTATTTCTTTTTTCTGATTAATTTCGTCCACGACATTCTTTTTTCAGGACGATGTCGATCTTCAGTGTCTCGGCGCCTTTTTGGTAATTTTTTTTAATTAGTCTGATGATCAAGCTTTCTAAAATGACCACTTTAGCAGAATCATCAAGCAGATTATCCTTCATTCATATTAATGAATTTATGTCAAAACTCTTAATATGGTCACAGACTCAGTTAATATGTATTATGAAGGTATTGCCAAATTGAGACCATTTTACGGAATCTGACTAAATTCGTATTTTCGTATTATCCGCGGTCATTTTAGCGCACAGCACTTTTAGAAGGTCATTACACAAGACAGTTCCCCAAAACGCCCACCCTTTCCCACATGCACGGCCAACGAGAAGCGATACCAAATGTAAACAAAACCCATGCTAAAACCCCATCTAAAATGGCCGCCCGAATGTTGGCGAACCCGTCTTAATGTTGTCATGTTTTTGCCGGGGGAACGAGACATTACGACAAAGGCACAAGATGGAAAGAGCTAAATATTAGATTGTCAACGCCACAGTTGTTCTTTAGGTTAATGACCTTTCTTATCGCTTCTCGTTGGCCGTACTGTAGCTGGGAACAAGAAGTGGCGGAACAAACTCCACAGCAACACAACTGTCTGATAGGTTTCATCAACCAGATTATATACAATTACATCCAAGGTCGTTTTCAAGTTAGTCGCCAGTGTTAATTGTGCTTTGCAGGAGTTGCAGTGCTTTAGGAATACTGTGGCAAGCTGACATCGCTTATAAGAGCACCAGATTATCCTTGTCTAGAATTTATTTTATACTAGCTTTCGCCCGCGGCTTCGCCCGCGTTAAATTTGGGGTAACACATTTCCGCTTGCGCATTATTGATTTGTAATAGTAACGCTAAGTTTTCCCTTTTCTTCCCTCTTTCTCCCTCACATCCCACTTTTTTCCAAAAAATATTAGCCTATGTCCGTCTCCTGGTTCCCAACTATCTCTGTACCAAAATTTATCAAAATCGGTTTAGCCGTTAAAGCGTGAAGAGGTAACAAACAAACAAATAAACAAACAAACAAACTCACTTTCGCTTTTATAATATTAGTAAGGATCTTGCTTTTGCCCGCGGCTTCGCTCGCGTTAAGTTCAGTCAGTTCCCCTTTCCTGAATTACAGGTACCTGCTACCTGTAGTTTTTGTCCTTGGGCCTTATTTATTGTAATAGCAATGCTAAGTTTACCCTTTTCATCCCTCTTTCTCCCTCATATCTCAATCTTTTTTATAAAAAATAGCCTATGTCCGTCTCCAGGGTCCCTAACTTTATCTCTGTACCAAAATTCATCAAAATTGGTTTAGCCATTTAGGTGTGAAGACGTAACAAACAAACTCACTTCCACTTTTAAAATATTAGTAAGGATTCAGGTCTAAATAATTGGCGACGTGAAATTAGCGAAATTAAAAAAAAAAACACCGAAATTTGTAGACCTTAAGGATTCTGCTAGATTTTAAAGGTACTTTTAGTAGGTACTTCGGGCGTCGTCGAGACGTCTTCCGGCCACCGTAGGTGCGGGCCTGTGGATGGTTTATTTTTCATAATGGCTTTTTTACTGATGGCCTAAATATTTGCGCTCAATTGTAAACCCAATAACTAGAAAACTTTTACTACTCCATATTTGTATCGCATAAAGGCGTTAACAGTTAAATGTCACCGCGGGTCTAAAGTGTCCGCAGACTCAATCAATTGCAATGATTGGACACTTTTTGAAAGTAACCTCTATTTTCACAATAACAAATCAATTTTGGACCTTACCACAAAACGTTAAGTGTGATTTTTGTATAACTTTCTAACGGTATAGATTTTTGCGTATAGTATTGATTGCAGTCTCTAGTGGATTGCAGTTGATAGATGATTTAAATGAAGTTAAGAAACGAATCAAGCGACAAAACCTATACATGGGGTTTTCAATGCTAGCTGCACAACTTTAAGAGTTCATTTTACTTCAACGTCATTCATTCTAAGTAAAGAATAGTTTATTAAGTGCGTGTTAAGTTTGACAATACAATGACGAATTTTACTAATGGTTGTCTATAAAAATATGATATAACATTGCCTTATAAACACTTTAGTATATTTTGTATGGAATGTGTAGAAAGCCAAAAATGACTTTGCAAACAATGAATGATTTATCTATATATCTACTCTATTAAGTTTATGTCCAAGTTGGCAAAGTCTTGTTATTAAAAGTTTTCAAGTTTAATGTGAGGTCAGCTTCGGATCTAAGTTCACTGGGGCAGTGAGCAAAAATAGAAACCGCCATTTTCGCGGATTGGAAATCATGAAATAACTTCCCTCGTATGGATTTTATAGTCTCATATAATCTATAACAGATGGGATAGAAAATCTAGCAGCGATCTTTCATTTGAAAAGAATATGTGTTAATTTATTTGATACCCATAGCGTGAGGGTAAAAAATAAACAGTTTTTTCGCGCGTAGTATAAACTATATTATATACTAGCTGTTCCCCGCGGTTTCACCCACGCTGCTCAGCACCTGTTGGTCGTAGCGTGATGTTATATAGCCTATAGCCTTCCTCAAGAAATGGACTATCCAATACTGAAAGAATTTTTCAATTCCAACCAGTAGTCCCTGAGATTAGCGCGTTCAAACAAACAAACAAACTCTTTAGCTTTATAATATTATATATAGTATAATAGTATATAGTCTATATAGTATAGATTTGAACTTAACATTTAATGACCTCGATTTTTTCGATGATTTCCACAAAGTACCTATTTATTGCCTGAGTCTATAACTTACCAATAAATCATCAAAAACTATCAAAATTTCAACCGGTACCTACCATTACAATAACATTACTATTAGTAATAAACAACTGTTACACGCTACAGTTTAAAATTTAAACCTTTTTTTTTGTATCATTTCCGCACCTTTGATGGTGGGTCTACATAAAGTTTATTTTTATTGGTTTACGAACGATTTGTACAAATTAGATTATCTTTAAGTTAACAGATGTTCCGGAACAGTTGTGTTTGATCTGTTAGATACTTTAAACTTCATAGAACTATTATTTGACGGGCCTGTTGGTCTAGTGGTTAGTGGCCCTGACTGCTGAGCCGGAGGTCGTGGGTTCGATTCCCACCCAGGACAAACTTTGTGTGATGAGCATGATTGTTTGTTCTGTGTCTGGGTGTGATTTATCTATAATATGTATGTATTTAAAATTATGTAAGTATGTATATCAGTTGTCTGATTACCATAACACAAGCTGTGCTTAGCTTGGGATCAGATAGCCGTGTGTGAGTTGTCCCAAGATATTTATTTATTATCATAAAATATTTAAATGGTTTATAAGGATTTTAGAGAATGCCGAAGTGTCTTTATTGATGGTTTTTGTAAAAATATTATGTTTTTAAAGAGTGTCCATGGAGTTTCTTGCCCATTCTTCTCACAATTACAGTACTTTCACAAATTATTATGTCTTATGACTGGGACTGTAGCAGCATCTTTTTTGTTTTCATGACATTCAAAAGTAATGGTGTGATTGAAATAAATGCTTTGAATTTGAATTTAAATTATGTTAAAATTATAAAATTTTATCCCATTTCTTTCCTACAGTGTGCAGTAAGCAGTAACGTTCAGCAAACTTCAGTGTCCGGTGTGGACCTGCGTCAGGCGGCGCCAGCGTTTCTTCAGTCGGTCATGAAAAAAAGGTTGGGACAGTCGCTCTCTCCATGCCACCATGACATTTCACCCCTAAGCCGCGTCATCACTTTATATCAGGCGAATTTCGGCGAAACGCCAGCCGATTTAGTATTCAAAAAGCATGTCAAAGTGTAAAATTCCTTTTGGACAAAATAAAGACAATTTCTTTTTAAAAAAGGAGGTTGAAAAAGGCTCACTAATGGCTTTTGGTTTTTTTTACAAACGACTAAAACGTATGGGATTTCTTGTTTTATTATTCACTAGCTGTTCCACGCGGTTTCACCCACGCTGCTCAGCACCTGTTGGTCGTAGCGTAATGTTATATAGCCTATAGCCTTCCTCAAGAAATGGACTAACCAACACTAAAAGAATTTTCCAATTCCAACCAGTAGTCCCTGAGATTAGCGCGTTCAAACAAACAAACAAACAAACAAACTCTTCAGCTTTATAATATTAGTATAGATTTGAATTCGCTAATGTGTTTATTTACAACCAAAACCAAAAATTAATTACTTGTAAAAGTACTTGCCAGTTTAACGAATAAAAATATAATAGTATTTTGTAGTGCGACATAAACAATAATTTCTAGAATTGTGGTATCCGATTCTACCCTTTTTAGGGTTCCGTAGTCAACTAGGAACCCTTATAGTTTCGCCATGTCTGTCTGTCCGTCCGTCCGTCCGTCCGTCCGTCCGTCCGTCCGTCCGTCCGTCCTCGCTTAATCTCTGTGACCGTTAGCACTAGAAAGCTGAAATTTGGTACCAATATGTATATCAATCACGCCGACAAAGTGGTAAAATAAAAATTTGAAAAAAATGTTTTATTAGGGTAGCCACCCTATATGTAAAGTGGGAAGTGATTTTTTTTTTAATTTCAACCCTAACGTGTGATATATTGTTGGAAAGCTATTTAAAAATGAATAAGGGTTTACTAAGATCATTTTTTGATAATGTCAATAATTTCGGAAATAATCACTCCAAAAGTAAAAAACAATGTGTCCCCCCCCCTCTAACTTTTGAACCATAAGTTTAGAAAATATGAAAAAAATCTGAAAAGTAGAACTTTATAAGGACTTTCTATGAAAATCATTTTGAACTTGATTGACACAACAGTTTTTGTACAAAAAAGACAAAAAGTTGTACAAAATAATTTCTGGACTAAGTTTGTAGTATAATCGTATATGCAAGCATTTTTTGTAACTTTGTTTACATATATTATTATCCTGAACGTATCTTTTTTTAAACAAAAAAAGAATTATTGAAATCGGTTCTCGCAATCCAAAATTACCACCGAAATTGCACGTCTTTGTATTAATTAGTAACCCAATTCCCCGAGAGATGGCGCTGTAGGCACTTATTACATTGGATCGGGTATTACCGAATTGTTCGGTTGGCCTCATAACTGGGAACACTTATTGTGACGGACGGGAAACTACGGAACCCTACACTGAGCGTGGCCCGACACGCTCTTGGCCGGTTTTTTTCTTATCAGAAGCTACAACGTCTACTTACAGACAGTGCTTACCATAAATAATGACCCATCAATCCGATCCAACCATACTAAACCCGTCGTTTACGACCTGTAACTTTACTCTGCCTCTAAGTTTTACGGGTTAAGGGTTCTGATACAATTTATTGGTTAGAAGTGTAATAAAGAAAGCAAAATCATCGAGTCATCGATTGATGGTAATGACTACCGTGCGTTTACATAAAGTGAGTTTATTACACGTTTTATGACTTATTGTCGGGTCTACGCTGTCCTCTCATACTTAAGTCCTTACATTGTAACAACAACATTGTAAAACAAAACAATTTTAAAAGAGTTACCACGGTGTTTCGTGCCGGTTCTTCTCTATAGGAAACGACCAACCCTAATCATGCACTTATTCTCGACGTTTTATAAGTGCCCATGTAGACTGTGTTTTTTTTTTAATTTATGTGTGGCCTGGTATTAAATCTATTATTTAGGTATTTATTTACACACTGAATACAGTAAAGAAGACAGGAACAGAAAAACCGCCCGAATGCGATTCGGATTCACGCATTGAAAATTCCGTACAAACTTGTGGCATAAACGACCATATCTCTTGACTGCCTAGATTAAGAGGGATGTTTTACACAACATTTTCAAGGGACCACAGATTTGAGTGTATGGTTTCTGAGATAAAGAAATAAAAGATCTTCAACTCTAAAGTCATCCACAAAAACGCTTTTTTAGCCCACGTTGTTTCCCACTGCTGGGCAAAGGCTTTCCCTTTAGCCTTTAGCCTGTGCAATCTCTAGCCATGTAAGCCCCGCATGATGAGAACGTCACGTCACGTCCTCCGCGGTCGGAGGAAAACTGCTCTGCGATAAGCAAGATAGTCATGGGTCATATTCGTGTACTCCAGTGGAAACGTAAACCCACATTGACAGCGTTGAGCTATGTGACCGCCTATTCGAGCGAGGCTCGCATGTATTAATGACGTCAATTCATGCGTAGCCTCTCCGTGGGTTGCAATGGGTTCGCGCCTTTAATCTTATACATATAGACTCATATTTTGGACATGATAAAATTGATGAAACAGTGTATACGTTGCTTATATAATTTGGTCAATACATGATGTCTAACAAAGAATTTGCCTATCAGAAAAATGAGGGCGATAGCGACTTAACACATAGTGCTCCTGATGCAGAATTAATTACGATATTCATTAACAGCACCCGAAATTACTAACACCATTAAACTATCGTCCAAAAATCACCCTTTCTATTGATGCCTTAGGCGAGAAAACAAACACAATACATACACGCACGTGTCAAAAATTTAACACAAAATAACTGAATGCATGTTCATTACACGTCAGTTGTCATTGTCTGCATGGAGTATGTATTGTCCGGTTAAAATCGCACGCTGTGCCCAGCGGGGCCAGGGGCACAAGGGCCCGGTCGCCCACACCCCGGCGGCAGACAAAGGGTTGGACAGAATATGTGCATAGCGGATTTTATAATTGGATATTTTAATTATGCGTTCGATTGTTCGATTTTGAATGGGATAAAGGTGGTATTTTAGTGATGTAGGAGTTAGAAATGAGTAACATAATTTGGGAGAATAGTTCAATGAATTAGCATAGTCTGCCTCTAATGTTCGCACTGATAAACCACCATTCCAAAGTAGGTTACGTTCTCAAGCCAACCCAGCCACCGCGGGACCCAGCTTCAGGACTTGGGGAGCGCGATCTCCCGGCTACCATCGACGGTGAGTAATGGGTAGCCCACTGTTCGTCCGTGTAGTACCGACAGGCCGTGTCGACAGCGCGTTTGTGTCCCACGCACGCCTCGCAAGGGTGAAATTATACGAATGTAATTTCTAACCAACAAAATTTTATTTGTCATTTTCATTTGTGTAAAGTAAAACAGACTTATAAAAAAATACTAAAACAAAACATGGTGTTTGAAGTAATATTATCCTGAAAAACAGGTCAGCTCTCCGGCTATAATATAAAGGACAATGTCCAAAGTGGCCCCGTGCAATGAAGAGTATCAGAATACATACGATAATTAATTGTTTTTTTTTTATTATGTAAGTTGCAAATACTTATGTACCTAACTATTGTATGCCAAAATGTTATTTTATATTATTATACGCGACTAATAACATCCGCCAGTCGCAATCTTCGCCTAATCTGAAGAATATCGATATTTTAATTATATGAACAGTTTCTATGCATTGTACTGTTGTACTTACATCCAATTTATTATAACGAAATACTAATATACAACTAGATTTATTTAATAATTACTAACATTTAGTTAAGATCTGTCATTGTAGTATTTAAGATTGCAAGAAATATATATTTTTTTTATTTATTTTACTTACATCCACTTAAGCGTAAAAAAATTGCATAGCTACCTAATAGTCTAGGTAGGTATTAAAAATCTAAATGTGTTTTAGTATTATTTTTCAGTTTCTTAAAAATCACTCGTGGCTATACAAAATCAAACCTAATATTCATTGTAATTGTAATGGTTCGATTAAAACCTCATTTTTTTCTAATATCTATTTTGCAGCTAGTTCGCTATAAAAATCCTTATTTACTAATACATATTATAAAAGCGAAAGTGAGTTTGTTTGTTACGTCTTCACGCCTAAATGGCCAAACCGATTTTGATAAATTTTGGTAAGTTAGCTTGGACCCTGGAGACGGACATAGGCTAAAAAAAGATGCGAGGGGAAAAAAGGGAGAGGAAGATATTTTTTTTATCATCACGCTAGCTAAAGTAAGTTTTAGCCCAAAGTAATCATGCCACGCGAATGAAGTCGCGGGCGGAGGCTAATAAGATCATAAAGGAATTTGCTAATGATAGAGAATATGTTTCTTTACATAATTTTCCGATGGCCTTCACTCCAGGGCCAACAATACATGGGTGCAGAGGAATGTCCTTTATAAGCAAAAAGTGAAGTCAAAATATTAATAAACAAAACCTAGCGTGTAGGTCTTGTATCCTGCACCTTTTACCTCCTTATCCAACTCGAATGAATTCCTTCAACAATTATCAAACGACCTTCATTAAAAAAATCGATAACCCTCCAGTGCTCTGCAAAAACAAAAGGTCACCATTGGTATGTAACGTTCAAGTCTAACCTTTGCGCAGGCGCACCCGTTAGCAGGCAAGTGTTAATTAAGTGCAGCTGATGATTTTATTAGGTATAAACATTTACTTTTATTTTTAATTTATTTATTATCAATTTAAAATTTATCTGACATTTATTTTGACATTTTTTATTTTCAAAACACTTATTTTAAATTTGGTTTTCGAATATGATGGAAAAACCTAACAACACTGCCTGATCTAGGATCTGAACCCAAGACTTCATGGCCATCAGTCACGCTTGAGACCACTAGACTAACAAAAAAGAGTTATATTGTATTTGTAACTTAATGATAATTAATTTCTCACAAGCTTGTCGACGAAAAAAAATTATTCTGTCTCCTTGTATTTTGGCTCTTAATCGACGATCTATTTCGCCGGAAAATAAGTATTTTGAAAATTTACACGTCACTACATTTCATTTTAACTGTCTAAATCATTCCCTAAAAAGAAATGGCAGAATCGAAGAAAAAAAAATCACACTGAATGGTCCTAAATTATTTTTTATCTGCCAAGACGTACCCACGTTTTTTATTCACGGAAGATAGCATTTAAAAAAAAATACCAACCCCACATTAGAAGAGGGGTGATATTTTTGACACAAGAAAAAAAATGAATAAAAACATTTTTATCTATATGGAGCAGTAAATTCCTTTGTGCACTGATCTTAGAGAACGCCCCACCAATAAAAGTTATAAGAGATAGACGAAACAAACCACTCTATTGAGTTTTTCAAATAAATATTTCGCAAACGATTTTAACCCTTCCGTTGCCGACGTAAGTCGCAATAAGTAAAAAAAAAGTCGGTAAAGTAAAAGTTGTAAAAATTAATAAAAGTTATATCGGTGTATATATTTGAATAAATAATAGTAATTTATGCATGTAGTTGTGATAATTGGGTTAGTAAGGATTAGAGGACAAATCTTTTATGTTGTGTTTTGAATTTCGTTACCGCTAATGGCCTTTCTTGAGACTTATATTTCTTGTGAATTAGATTTATTAGCCGTAAAACGGTTACTGATCTTTGCTACAAGAATGTTTGGGGTAAATAAGTAATAAAACTACCCTGGCGGCATTCTACTTAATATTACAAATGCGACAGTTTGTCAGGATATTTATAAGTATGTAAGTTTCTTACCCTTTCACGCAAAAAATACTGTTCGGATTTGTATAAAAATTCTCATAGAGATAATGTATAACTTAGGTTAATACAGTTTCCTTTTAATTCCGGTACTAAGTTCTTTTGAGATTAAAAATCGACGTCTCTGCGACTAAAACCTGGTCTTATTAATCCGTAATAGTTGTAATTTTTTTTTAAATATTATATTGTCGCTGTAGGAAAAAAACTCTACTACTTACTGCAGAAACAGAATGTAAAAAGTACATTTTAAAAGGCTTCGTACCTCGGAAGGAAAAACAGAACCCTAATAGGATCACCCTGTTCTCCGTCTATCTGTCTATCAAGACCTTTTATCTCAGGAACGCGTCAAGGTATCGAGTTGAAATTAAAAACATCTACTCTTTTCTGTAGTTTCTTGTAGCTGTAAAAAATAAAAACTAAGTTCACGCGTCTAAGTCAACGCAGTCAAAAGATATGACCGTTTATGTCGCAAGTTTGTACGGAACCCTGAATGTTTGAGTCCAATTTTCTATAAGTACATTATATACAAGTAAATAAGAAACCGTTGCAAATTATTGAACTCGTTGAATACAAAATTAAAACAAATTTATCACTTTTAAGACCTTTTATATCGACTTCAAAATAATTCTAGATAATAAAATTGTAATGAAAAAAACTTGACATTTTCTAAAGGTTAAGCACGTGCTACCTGCATCTGCCAACGGTTGCAATTACAGGGTTAAGTGGTAAACTAGTTACTATTTATGGTCTAGTTTAATGCCTAGACGAGTGGCACGCGCGGTGAACGGGTTAAGTCTTGTTACTGGTCGTATATAAAAATAATATGACGAATGACATAAATGTCGGGAAAAAAAAACTACCCATCTTTTGTAACCGGCTGTTTAATAGGTTGGTCCTGCCACTTGAAGAAACGACTGTTGAGGAATTGCTAAGTACCTTTGTAGTCGTTTTGTGCATACTAATTTGGCTACCACTCAAACTAATAAACCGACTTAAAAAAAAAGAATGAGGCTTTAAACAACGAAACATACAAGAGTCACCGATTTCTGGAAGGAAATTTTTCACTTTTTTTGTAAAACGTTTTTTTTTTGCAAAATAGGTTTTTTTGACAATACGAAACTATCGTTGAAATCTGAAATTATAGATTTTTTTTCCAAATACAGAAACTTGAAAGGCCACATCAGCTTTTGGAGCATTTCAAAGTTCTTCAACGTCCCAATAATAAATTAGCTTTATATCATTCCTAGACAATTTTGACTTTTCCATTATCGTAGTCTGTAATAAAATGTGTAACTTGGTGCACACCCTACGAACGGCTCTGTTCATATTATTTTTATTATCTACTGACCATGTGAAAGTGAAAATGCAAAATTTTCCCAAGGATCCACTATACTTCCTTGTATTTAACAAGACACATTCTTTAGAAAAAAAAAAGAAAACATCGCGATAATCCTATTGTAACACTGTCAATGCACAAAATACGATTTACATAAAAATACCTCAAAAATATTTAAAAAGAAATAAACAGAGGCAGATGGTACTAAAGGTGGGTGCACAATTGCATAACTCAACCAAAACTGGAGCTCGAAATTCAAAATTCGGAAAAATTCAATCACCGTTACTTTACCGTCTTTGCATTTCTAAGTTAAAGTAATACGTAGAGATCAGCTGCTTGTTATACAATAGAACTGCTCTCGTTCTAACCTATTGTCAATCCGGTATTGTTGCTTTGTTATCTTAAAATGCGTATTCTTCAAACGGGAACTTCCGTGTGCGAAAACGGAGCGAAGAATACAATGGGGTTCGCCCTTCTATTTTTTTTTTCTTAGTCCGCCAAACTAGTTTTTTTTCACTTCATGTAAATGTTGATTTATTTTCGTCAACAATGCATCGTCGTTATGGGAATTTACGGGCTCGATTCTTGAGGAGCTAGTTTGTTACCAAGGGTTAGAGTTTCGAGTTCCGAGTTCGAGCTCGCATGTATGTTCCTTGCCTTACATTTAATTTAAACTTACAATGAGGAGTAGTGAAGTGGGAAATTAGCAAATGAAACTTGATTTCAACCACCATTGTCGATGAGAAAATATTTTGCTTGAATTTTAAGGGTCAGCGAATGAATTGTTAATGCTTATATTTTAAGTATATAAGGTTACATATACTTTTTAAATAAAACGAGTTGGTAAATTATCGACTAGCTTTTAAATATCTAGTCATAGATGCACCGGTTATCCTACAAACGTTAAAGACATTACCCTGCTTTGATGCAATCAGATAAACTCCTTATCGACCAGGAGTTACACCAACTACAGAGACTTCAACAAAATTGCAGCTTAAAGATGTAAAGATAGACCCCATCTCAATGAATTCCCTGTTAGATATAGGAATCGATTTCTAGATGATTTTGTTGTTTTCCAAAGGATTTTGCTATTTATCATTTTGAGAAATGAATACACTAAGCATAGGAACATATCACAGCCATTTTTATTTTTCGGGTGGGAAATCATCCAATGACTTCCCCCGCTCTGGGCGGAGCGGGTCATCATGTCAGACTTGTATTGACTAAAACCCACCCATGTTCCTTCTATTGCCCTTTACGTTCCGGGGCCGCGGTATCTCTTTCGAACAACCCGCAACCCCGGCAGGCGGAGGTTCTGGCAAGCCCCTCTGCTTTGCTGACTCTTCAAATCAAATCAAATCATTTATTTCAATTAGACCATTACAGGCACTTTTGAATGTCAAGAAACAAAATGAATCTACAGTCCCGGTCACAAGGCATAATAACTTGTGAAAGTATTGCAGTTGCCCATTCCAAAGCGTTGATCTCTATGGAGAAGAATGGGCAAGAAACTCCATGGACACTCTTTTAAATTCTAATATTTTTACAAAATAGTATTTACATCATTCGTGTTGAGATTATACAAATATGTGAGAACGATGTAGAAAGACGTGCACAGTAAGAGCGTCCAGAGTAAATAAAAAACAAAATTCAATTTAAATCTAAATAAAATAAAAATGACCGTGGTAGTTAAGAAATGACCAGTCCCAACTGACAGCGCCCGTTCACGAACATGACGTATGGATCAGCCCCATTCAGCTCGACCATTTTGAAGGGAGCTAAATGACCCGACACACCCGCCACCATCAGCGAGACATTTAAGTGAGCATGACACTATTAACCACCAGGGCTTCGTCAAGTCAATGATAATACATAGCACTCACATATGGGCTTAATAATTATACAATACTAGAGAATTGATTCTATACATTGCAAAGATAGTCTTACAATCTTCTGCAGCGTCCATTATAGCTTCGGATACTTAGTAATGAGTTTACCCCTATGCTTGAGGAGCAGGACCAGCATTGAGCCTTAGCATTTTTATCATCAATATAATCCCCCAACTTATAATATGCTTGCCTACATAGTGTGCGTTTAAAACAAGATTTAAATTTCGTTTCATTCAGTTGAAGAATGTGGGGAGGTATTTTATTGTAGCATTTCAAACAGTACCCCATGAAAGATGAGTCTACTTTAGCTAACCTGAAACCTGGTTGAACTAATTGGTCCCTATTTCTAGTATTATAATTGTGTCTGTCACCTCTTTTACTAAAAAGATGCGAGTTTTTCCTGACATACATGATGTTTTCATAAATATATTGACAAGGTACTGTCATGATGTTAATATCCTTAAACTGTTCCCTTAAAGAATCTCGCCTACGTAGGTTATATATGGCTCTAATGGCTCTTTTCTGCAGAATAAATATAGACTCGATGTCTGCAGCCCGTCCCCAAAGTAAAATACCGTATGACATTATACTATGAAAATAACTAAAATAGACTAGTCTCGCGGTATCAACATCAGTAAACTGACGGATTTTTCTAACAGCATATGCTGCTGAACTAAGGCGTCCTGCAAGAGATGTTATATGCGGACCCCATTGTAGCTTTGAATCGAGTGTTATTCCCAAGAAAACAGTTTTTTCGACGAATTCTAGTTTCTCTTGATTCAATACTATGTCACACTCACTGTTTTTGACATTTGGTAGAGCAAATCTTATACACTTCGTTTTTTTCCCATTTAATACTAAATTATTAGCGGTAAACCAATTATGTACCTGCATTAGGGCATTATTTACGTCGTCAGGATTTGTGGCACGTCTGTTTATCTTAAATATTAAAGAGGTATCGTCAGCAAACAACACCATTTGTGGTTGGTTTTTAAATAAATGGGGTAGATCATTAATATATACTAAAAAGAGGAAGGGACCTAATATCGATCCTTGTGGTACACCCATCTTTACATTTAAACCCATTGAATTGACACCATTTATTTGTACTTGCTGCTGTCTATCATTTAAATACGATTTTACTAAACTAAGGGCAAGTTTCCCTAGGCCGTAATGTTCAAGTTTTAAGAGAAGGGTTTCGTGGTTCACGCAATCAAATGCTTTTGAGAGGTCACAAAAGATCCCTATGGCATCCTGTGCCTCTTCCCACGCAGTAAATATGTGTTTCAATAGGGTGACACCGGCGTCAGTGGTACAACGTCCTTTGGTGAAACCATACTGCTCTCTTAGAGGCGCGCGTGAAACACGAACGCGCCGGCGACACGGCCTGTCGTCAATCGACGGACGGACGGTGAACTACCCATTGCTCACCGCCTACAGGCCCGCATCTACGGTGGCCGGGAGTCGTCTCGCGGCGCCCGGCGCCCGGGTATCACAGCCATTTGAATCGGATAGAATACGGCTGAACGGGTGAGTAAAACACTAGATACTAGAAAATGCTTTGTATTTTTATTTTACAAATCTAGTAGCAATAGATTTATGTTTCTTTTCATTCAGTAGTAGGTACCCTAGATAAAGCACAAGAAGCAGAGGATGGCAGCGCAAGCGATGGGAAGACGATCTGAAGCAAGTAGCTGGACCAGAATGGTTACGTACGTCAAAAGACAGGATTGAATGGAAATCCATAGAGGAGGCCTTTGTCGAAAGACAAGCTGTTAGGGGGAGAGTGAAACCGAACGCCGAGAATATGTTTTATTTTTTTACCTCTTTATAATATACTAGCTTTCGCCCGCGGCTTCGCTCGCGTTAAATTCGAGGTAACACAGTTCTCCTTGCGCCTTATTGATTTGTAATAGCAACGCTAAGTTTTCCCTTTTCTTCCCTCTTTCTCCCTCACATACCACTTTTTTTTTAAATTAGCCTATGTCCGTCTCCTAGTTCCTAAATATCGCTGTACCAAAATTCATCAAAATCGGTTTAGCCATTAAAGCGTGAAGAAGTAACAAACAAACAAACTCACTTTCGCTTTTATAATATTAGTAAGGATTATTACCTATAAATTAAAAGATGTTTAGTTATGTAAGTTAAAACTGTAACATCAATAAAGGCTTTTTTATCTTTTCATTCTCATGGCTGAGAACTTTCGATTAATACCATCAAAGTTTTACATTTGATTTGTACAACTGCAACCGTTATTTTAAGTTTGATCTCAATTCAGAACAAGTCAGTCCTGAAAGGGTTGGGCACACTTAATATTACACCAACTTCGCCATCATTTTCAAAGAACTTTCTGGTGCTTTGGAGGCCTAAAAGATCTCCAAACTAACCTACCCTTTGATGCGTTTGAGACCTAATGAGTCTCTTAAAGATACAGGCCTTATAGCCAAACAGCAGACGACAGCAGACGACAATCGTTATCGCTCAGCAGTCACTAATACATTTTCAACTTTCGACTGACTGTCCTTTGTCCACTTGGCACCTTTTGTCTCGAGTTTCTAATTGCGAATTTTACTTATTAGTTACAATTAATCGAGGTCGTCCTTAGTTTACGTTTTAGATGTACTAAAGATACTTTAGATGTATAATTATTTATTTTATTTTTAATGTGAGGACCATATGCGTCATTACTTTCATTTGTTTTTGACGATAATCTGGTGTCATACACAATGTCCTTTTTTGGTATTGTTCATCGTGTCATTGAGCTCCTTGAGTTATGAGTCGAGCTACACGAAAACTGACAAATGCACTTACTGTACAGGTCCACTCAGTCTGTGTGGTGCTTTCTTAAAAAGTCTTTTTCAGACACTTATCGGTATAGTCGTCATGTTAGTTGACCAAGATTTTTGTCTGGACCTTAAAAGAGACTATGACCTCTGAGTTTGATTTGACTGTTTCTTTTCAGAGTAGTCCCGTACGAAACACCAACCTTATCATTTTTTTTTAAATACGTCGTGTTTCTAAAAACCTACATGCAAAATAAACATCTATTATCAGTATCATTTAAGCTTTCGTGACAATTTTGTACATACATTTAATAAAATTGGTTATACAGTCGTTCTTAAGTAGATTACTTACCAAAATTCCCACTTCTAAGGCGCTCCTAAACAAATTATTATTTTACAAACCAATGGGTGTCCTCAGAACTGGTCTTACAATCCGTAATAGTTACTCATTTCAAAAGTACCCTAAGGTCTATGCTCAGAAATAAATCAACTATGTTTTGACCCCTGACCTGCCTGGTTTAGGGGATTACGGTGCAAGTTGGTCCCACGTTAACGACTCTTCGATGACGCTATATTTTTTTGTTGGTTATGGTTTCTACAGCGGGACAATACAGGCTTAAAATAAAAAAAAAATAGTTTTTGGTTCAATGATTTACTGAAGTGTGTGTCTGTGTTTTGTTTTAAATTAAGAATTTAAAAAAATGTGATGTTATTAAAAAGTTTCTGTGTTTATAAGTGGCCATGATGGTGATTGTTGTAGAAAGTTGAGACAAATTACGTAGTTTAACTTTTTCTATAAGAATTTGTATTTAAATTGTGTTTTTTTTTCTCTGTATTTTCGTCTTTGTTGGTTCATCTTTTCCCAACTAAATCAGGATCGACTTCTAGTCTAACCCGATGCAGCTGAATACCAGTTTGCTACATGGAGCGACTGCCTATCTGACCTCGACAACCCATTTTAACTGGGGAATACGATACTCTTTGGTCAGATTGGTAATCAGAATTTCGGAACACTAACTGCCACACCTCCTACTTGTTGGTTAATAATAATGATTGATATAACGGTCCCGCATGACGAGAACCTCGTGAAAGCCGAAAAAGGTAAGCTAATCAAGTATGTTGACCTGGCTCGCGAGGTTCTCGACATGTGGGATGTGGATTTAGCGATCATTGTAACGATAGTTGTTACAGCCAATGCCTTTATTGTCAAGAGACTCGACCAACAGCTGAGGGGTCTCTTGTTAGGTAACTGGATCAAGGGTTTGATTCAGAAAGCGGTACTCTTGGACACAGCTAGTATCGTAAGGAGGTTCCTCTCTCTGGGGCCCTGACCGCCGATAGCTTGGACCCTTTAAATGAATATACGAAAATAGTAATTGATCAGCCCATAACTGTCCCACGACTGGGCAAAGGCTCTTCTCATACAGAGAAGGCACAAGCTCTTGTTGGTTGTGAAGGTAAAAACAATAAGATAGACCGGAACCCGACTTCAATATAGTTGCAAAACGGCTAGGCAGATAATGAAGAAGTACAACACTAAAGTCAAGTAAAGGTGTGTCGCTGAAATGTGTCAAAATAATGTTGTAAATGTGTGTCTGTGTAGCTAGGCAGGTGTTAATAAATACATACTTAGTAGGCGTGTATGACAAGAGTGGGATTTAAAAAAGAACCTAACATGACCTATATCATTTCGTCACAAGCAGTTACTAAGCCATATTTAAATATTTGATTAAGCATGTCCTTCCCTACAAATACGAAGTATCACCTGCCAACGGTACCAACTAGTACCGCTGTTATGATAAGGAAGTCCTCTTATCATTTATGTTATCGTTTTTTATAATCTTGTACTAGGTCTTTTGGCAAGGTCATAAAGGTCTATTGATCTTGTTGTGTCCAAAATAAAGTAAACTCTATTCTATTCTACAAAAGGTCCTTTTAGAGAATTCTATAAAACAAAAGTGTGTGTGATGTATGAATTGAGGTTTGTTACTCCTTCGCGCATAAAGTATACACGGATTTAAATAAAATTTGGCACACAGACCATTAAGTAATTTGGAATAACACTTATGATACTTTTAATCTCGGTAGAGCGATCTGTGGAACAATGACCGAACTTTACGCAAGCAAAACCGTGGTTATGAGTTAGTGTTCTTATAAGAATTTGTTAAAAAAAAGTAGAAGGCTAGTCTGTCGTGTCCCTTTATAAAAACGTTTATAAATACGGAAACCCACAGATACACATGCTGTAGTAGAGATGCCACGAATAGTGAATTGGCCGAATACCGAATATTCGGCAATACTGTTGGCCGAAACGCCGAATATTCGGCGCGAAGTACATGCTTGGTGGGGGCGCGTTAGTTGGAATAAGACAAGTCACAACCTGTTTTTCTCGTTGCGTTGGCGCTGAAAAATGCTGAAAAGCTCGTTTTTATCTATCACAACTTACCACTTAAAACTTTAACTACTAAAATGTTGTAATTTGGAAATAAATGCATTATTTTGAGTAAAATAACGTGTCTTTTTTACAAGATTTACTATTCGGTATTCGGCCGAATAGAACGTTCTATTCTAGACCTCCATTATATTCTATACCGAATAGCAAAAAAGTGACCGAATAGGCCGAACACCGAATAGTTGCCGAATATTCGTGGCATCTCTATGCTGTAGTTCCCTTTAAAATGGTTGAGCTGATCCATACGTCATGTTCGTGAACGAGCGCTGTCAGTTGGGACTGGACATCTTTTAGCTGCCATGGTTCATTTTTAATTTATTTAGTTTTCAATTAAATTTTGTTTTTGCTTTTACTCTAGACGCTCTCACTGTGCACGTCTTTCTACGTCGTTCTCACATATTTGTATAATCTCAACACGAATGGTGTGACTACGATTTTGTAATAATATTCAAATTTAAAAGAGTGTCCATTGAGTTACTTGTCCATTCTTGATCAACGCTTGGAATGGGCAACTACAGTACTTTCACAAGTTATTATGCCTTGTGACCGGGCCTGCAGCTTCAACATTTAGTTTTTTGACATTCCAAAGCGCGCAAAGCGCTGTAATGGTCTAATTGAAATAAATGCTTTTGAGTTTGAGCTCAAACGCTCTGCACTGCTAGTTTAGCAGCGTGGGTTCATTTGTTAAACAACGTTGGTCCATGCTTTCACTGCAGGACACGTTATACAAGAATATTATTCACGATTATATTATACAACTATAGCGCAGCACAGTTTTCAATCACTTTTTATGTACAGACGCCTGCATATCAAGCTACCACAATCTGTCAGATTTCTTTGATAGATTTTCGACTTTATTTCTAAAGTATTAGGTTCAAGGTTCATTGGGAAAATTGACAGTTTCGGGTAGCTTGACCTGCAGGCGTCTGTACCACGTGCACAGTGTTAATGGCGTAGACAGCAAATAACGTCAATTTATGCGTAGCATGTTTGTGAGTTGCAGTGGACGAAATAACATACAGTTTCTTTTAAAACGAAGCTTGACGCACGTGCGTAGCTGCGCTGCGGTGGCTTCATCTTTTATGTGGTCGTGGTATGAAGCGGTGTAATGGGCAGAATATTTAAGCCATGTGGAGTGGTGAGGAGTGTCAAAGTTTTTCTGACTTAAAACCTATCCGTGATCCTTCTTTTGTCCTTGGTTTTCCAAGGCCGCTGTATCTCTTTCGAACAACTCGCAACCCCGGCAGGCGGTGGTCCTGGTAGCCCCCCAGCTTTGCTAACATCTCTTTTAGGCGCGCGTGGAACACGAAGCTTGAAGATTATCACAGAGAGGAGCCATTTGTTCTGAAAACAGAACTTCATGCTTTTGAACCTCATTCCAATTCTACCCTTTTAAATAGGTATTTAATGTTTGAGTTATTTAACTGTTTTTATCCTTAGAGGATATCCCTTTCTAAATTAAACGTTTAGAGTCCCGAAGGTAAGAACAAAGTTTAATTTAATGACTAAACGACAAGATAAATTTGATTGATTACAATTATGTTCCCCTTTGCCTTAAATATTAATGAACGCGGAAATTAATTAAGACGTTGAAAGACTAAAATAAATAGGAGATGAGTAAGACAGTCATTAATTATAATAAGTACTAGCTGTGAATGTGTTGCAATGCAATTTTCTATCTTTCTACCTACCTGCCTACCCTACATACCCTACCTACCCTACATATCCTACATACCTTACCTACTCTACATACCCTATCTTTTAAATTGGATCAAACTGCACACGGTGTGCAAATTTCATTTAACTTGGTTAAGTAGTTTAGGAGTCAAACAACGTGACACGTGATTTATATATAATAAGACAAAAGTTGTCAGAATATCAAATTTAGAATATCAGTTTTTTAAATCTGATATTCTCAATGATGTTAATGAATCTTTAATAGATTTTATAATAATTATAATCCTTACTGATATTATACAAGCGAGAGTGAGTTTTTTTGTTACGTCTTCACGCCTGAATAGCTCAATCGATTTTGATGAATTTTGGTACAGAGATAGGTGGGACCCTGGAGATGGACATAGGCTAAAAAAGTGGGAAATGGGACGAGGCCTGAGTGTAGCAAGGGATTTAAGTTCACCCAAGGCTAAGACATCTTTATCACCGAGGAAAATACTCGACTTTTCGTACCATTTGCGAAAAAAATAACACAATAATAATATGAGATAAGCATTTATCAAAAATAATGACAATTAAAAGTAAAAGTTAACATTCGAAACATTGATCCAATTATTGATAGAGACATTTTTGTTTGGTACATTTTTAATGTTGATTTGAGTATTTCTCTGTTCTTGCGTATGAGGAACTTGCGTTTCATTGTAGATAACTTAACGTCTAGGTATTTGAAGAAAACAAAAACGCGGCAAATAAATAAAAAAATAAAAAAAGGCAAAGGCGACAAGCTCATACGGCCTCGTCGGTTTTCGTCATTTTATTTAATAGTCATAACAGCACAATAAATACGTATTCCTTTTTCAAAAGATGTGTAATGCTTTAGATACAAACTCAATGGTGTAAACACATATCGAGGGGTGAAAGGCTATTTGGTTTAAGCGACATCTAGGGCGATATTGAGTTATATATATATTCGGAATCAGCGAATTTTTCTCCGTCGAATGGTGCCGGATTCATTAAAATCAGAGCACTTTTATGGCGTTTGAAACAATACTATTTTTGGGTTGTTTCCAAAGTGGCAGTGTATTAACCGACGTGGATTTCCCATCTTTTTTTAAAGTATGTACTTGAACCATACAGTCATATTAATAACCGAGACATAAACCAGTTACCCTTTCCCAGATTAATAATTTAATAAGAGTTAAAACGTTTTTCCTGTTTCTATTTTTTATAAAGACGTAATTTGAATCATTTTGCCTTCCACCAGTTGACGGTGTGATGTTTCTTAAACCATTTGTCCGTCATTCAAATACGACATGAAGCGTCGCTTAAGCTCTTTCAGCTGCATCTATTTTCCACGCAGGATGCTACTTAAACCAAGTAGTCGTTTTGTTTCAGCTATTTTGTTTAGTCATTAAAACATTTAGTCCTATTATTTTTTTAAACGCATGTCGTTAATTACATTTTTCCAGTATTAATAAAAATACGAGTGGGTTTTTCAATCATTAAATTTTAATATGATACTTTTCATTTATGTCATATGATACCATATTTATTTCATCCCCCGGCTGTTAAAAATCGTGATACTTCAACCAGACTTCCGCACGCGGGCGCTTGAGTCGAACTCAAACAACTTCCCAGAGGGAATCTAGGAGTATTGTGACGCGTAGTCACCGCCAGTGTTTATGTAAAACATAGGTATATTTTGATATTTCTTATGCACAAGCATAACAAGTAGTTTTAATCAATAGTAGTTTTATTACATTTATTAAGTACACTAAAATAATGATTAAGAATTACATTTTACCTATTTCAGACAAAAATTACGACGAAAATTTACCTGATGATTTGAGAGATCGTGATGTAAATTTTACTAACGTTTGTTTGGTGTGGAAGAAGAGGTGTTTATTTTATTTAGTTTGTCACATAATAATGAGTATTCTAAGGTGGTCAGGTCCTCACCTTTACATGGATGACCTGAAACTCTTTGCCCCCAACGATTTGCAGCTGATGGAGCTACTGAAGGTAACTGAAACTTTCAGTAGTGCCATCAGGATGGAATTTGGTGTGGACAAATGTGCGGTCATGCATGTAAAGCGAGGGGAAATTGTGGAATCTGTGGGAACCCAGCTTTCAGATTCCATAAACCTTAGATCCCTCTCAGCAACAGAAACTTACAAGTATTTGGGGATGTCGGAAGCGCTGGGCATCAATGTTGCTGATATGAAGTAATCGTTGAAGGAGCGCTTGGAGAAAAGTATTTAATAGTCTTATCTTTTACGGTTGGGTCATGTTGGTTTTGATGTACTCTTTCGGCATATTCAAATGGACTCAAACAGAACTGGACGCCCTGGATAGGAAGGTCCGTACATTGTTAACGGCATTTCTTCTCGCACGTTCTTCGGTTCTGAGACTGTATATCCCGCGGAGTTGTTGTGGTCGAGGCTTTTTAAACGCCAAAACTCACAATCACAATCGTGAGATATGCAGTCTCAGGGAATATTTCCTAGAAACCGACGTGGGAATGCATCGGGATGTGGTTGCAGTGGACAAAGGCCTCACCCCGCTCTCCTTTTCTAAAGAGAACTGGCGCAAACCTGTAGTGCTTGACACTAACAACCGCAGAGAGGTATGGCAGAGTAAGAAGCTTCACGGACGCTTTTTCCGGGCCCAACATGGACCCGATGTAGGTCAATCAGCGTCCGTTCCAGGGAAATCTTTGGGGAAACTGAATGTTTTGTCTGTGCAATTATGGATGAAGTTATGATGTCGAATAACTACCGGAGATTTATTGTGAAGGACGGCACGGTTGACATATGTCGGGCATGCCACCGTCCGGGTGAATCAATTCGACACATTATCTCCGGTTGTTCTCGTCTAGCTAACGGAGAGTACTTGCATAGACACAGCCTTGAACACACAACCTTGTAGCCAGGATTATCCACCAGCAACTTGATCTAAAATACAGCCTTGTGGAATCGGAAGTGCCCTACTATAGGTATGTGTCCGACCCAGTTCTCGAACATGACAATATCACATTGTACTGGGATGGATCCATTATCACTGACAGGACTATTGTTGCAAATAAACCTGATATACTGGTGGTGGATCGATCAGAGCGGCACGCAATGATTATTGACATAACGGACCCACATGACGAGAACCTTGTGAAAGCCGAAAAAGATAAACAAATCAAGTATATTGACTTGGCTCGCGAGGTTGTCGACATGTGGGATGTGGACTATACAGCCAATGGCTTAATTGCTAAGAGCTTCGACCAACACCTGAGAAGGATCTCGTTAGGCAGCTGGATCAAGGGCCTGATACAGAAAGCGGTACTCTTGGACACGGCTCGTATTGTTAGGAGGTTTCTTTCTCTGGAGCCCTGACCGCCGGTTCCTTGGATCCTGTTCCCGATACCGGTGGGCTGCTATTTTAATATTTTTAAATGTTTTTTTTTGTTTTTAAGAAATATTTAAAAATTTAATTAGGTTTGAAAAAAAAAACAATAAATAAACGAAAAAAAATTCTAAGTAAAAAGAAAAATAAATGAAAGAGTATTCTACGTGTTATTTTGATTTATAAAATAACATTACTATTAAGTTTTATCAAAATAAATGTAACTGATGTTCCCATTGAGAGTGTTCTATATAATTGACTAGGTGTTCCACGCGGTTTCCCCCACGCTGCTCAGCACCTGTGGGTCGTAGCGTGATGTTATATAGCCTATAGCCTTCCTCAAGAAATGGACTATCCAACACTAAAAGAATTTTCCAATTCCAACCAGTAGTCCCTGAGATTAGCGCGTTCAAACAAACAAACAAACAAACTCTTCAGCTTTATAATATTAGTATTAGTATAGATATTTAAAAAAAATACTTTAACTGATATTGTGTGTATTTATTTAGTCAATAATCAATATCAACACATGGGATTTACGGTGATTGCGATATATCCAGGTTGTTTTAACAGCCATTGATAATATTAGATGTAAAAAAATGTGACATCAAACATTTTAATTTTAATATTATGTGTCACATAAATAATTTAGCCTGCCAGTAATTTAATCTTAACTGGTAGTTGCGATAAATAGCTAGCTACTATTAATTTTGAGTTACGTCGCTTTATACATTTTGGCTTACTCTGAAAATAAACTGCGTTGTCGCTTAACAGTATTTCCCTGTAGCCAATTGTAGTTATGAAGTCATTTAAATCTTTTTTCCATACTCTGAAAAAATTAAGGCTTAGGGCAGTTCGTATTAAGCGACATTTATCTTTGTAATTAAAGGTCCATTTTATTTGGTATTAGCATCAACAACTCGATGTTTTTAATTGTATTTCAATTAAGTTTACCCCGTTCAAATAATTGAAGAAGTTTTTTTGTTTTGATTTTTTTTCCAAAATTTCAAACTTTAAATGGCTCTCCTGTAAAGTTGCAAAAATGTCGCTTAAACCAAATAGCCTTTCACCCCTCGATATGTAGTTCAGTATAAATTTCGGTAGTAGTATTTAAATGACATTCTCCCCCTAGAGGATGAATGAAATTCAGTAGAATTTTCTTTCCCTGTTTTTGACAGATTAAAAATGACTATTGTTTTGTTCGCTTTTTGTGGCATAGAATGTCACTTTTTTGAACAAGTGGTACGAAAAAGGCTTTTTTATTTATTTATTTATATTCTCTTGTTCATCACCCTTTCTTGTAACATCAACAAACTTGTACAAGGAACTCTTTGAATAAGAATTGTCGACGTTTAACTTTACCGCGCATACAGCCTTCGGTTCTAGTTCGAAATTCAAACAAGAACTTTATGGAATAACTTCAAAACTGAATGACGTCCTTCAAACGTGTTTATACCTACGTTATTACGGTATCCATGACAACGGTGCGGATTCTGATGAACCATCGGATTATACTACAGTAAGGCCAACTAGCAGCGATACGAAAGGTCATTAACCTAAAGAACAACTGTGGCGTTGACAGTCTAATATTTAGCTCTTTCCATCTTGTGCCTTTGTCGTAATGTCTCGTTCTCCCGGCAAAACATGACAACGTTAAGACGGGTTCGCCAACATTCGGGCGGCCATTTTAGATGGGGTTTTAGCATGGGTTTTGTTTACATTTGGTATCGCTTCTCGTTGGCCGTACTTAGTCTTAGGGCCAATTTTTCAATCGTTAGATAACTTTTACATAAAGAGTTAATGTGACGTTTTGACAGAGTGTCCATACAAAAACTGACAGAATGACAAGACTTATTCGTCGGATAAAACATAACTGGCGATTGAAAAATCAACCCTTATATGTTTCTCCTTTTAATTTACTTGTCTGAGTAGAAATTCATAAAAAAGCACATCGTGCTGTCAACGGGTCTTTTCTCTTTGTTTTGTCAGAAGACGCTGGTAGGATTCTATGGACTTCTGTGGTTATGGGTGTACGTTATTTGATTCTGCTGCTTGGAGTTGATTAAAGATAATTTGTTACAAATATAACTTTTAGGTTATTAATAATTTGAGTTTTATTAAGGACACTAGTTTCCGCCTGCGACTTGGTCCGCGTGGCTCAGTTACTTTGCGCTAACGCTAACTTTAACCCGCGTGAAAATATAAAGCCAATTTCGAAATAAACCGATGGACGCCTTCAACTCATTAATTTAGTAACTGTTTTTTTATATTATCTAAAAAAAAAAAAAACTACTTATTTGTTTTCGAGAACTTATACTCACTTAATACACATAGGTATGCAAATAAAATAAACTAATAAATATATTTATTTAAAGTTTTTATTTTTGCTTTACTCGAAAACATTCACGAATTTTTAAAATGAACTTCAACTGTATTTGACAAGCCTGGTTATCTATTTTGTTGCCTGCAGCATAACTGATAGATAGATAGATAGATAAATTATTTATTTGATGCAACAAAAGACATAATACAGGAAAAAATATCAAACTAAGAAAAGAAACAAATAAAAAAAAATAGAACTTAGATTGACCCATAGACAATTAGACACTGCAGCAAAATACCTTAATACACTTACTAAACACTAATCAAATCAATCAATATATCGGCAGTTTCTTCTCACAGATCCTAACAACAAAACAACGTATCAATATCGAAGCAATATCGGTTTTCATAACATCAATTGAGCTTGAATACAAACCCTTTTGCCCACAATCGAGTAACTCGACTATAAACGATTCTATTTCCTGTCCCCGGCGCCCTTGTACGAATGCGCGACTTTTGTAGATATAGATTAATGTTGTATTCTCTTCTAGCATTTTTCGTTTTAATAATATAATAAACTTTATAATACTT
Source organism: Ochropleura leucogaster (assembly GCA_958449745.1). Taxonomy (NCBI): domain Eukaryota; kingdom Metazoa; phylum Arthropoda; class Insecta; order Lepidoptera; family Noctuidae; genus Ochropleura; species Ochropleura leucogaster. The sequence continues at coordinate 2,429,865 of OY288203.1, forward strand.
TGCTTATACTCTTTCTACTTTATTTTATTAACCGACTTTTAAAAAAGAGGAGGTTCTCATTTGACTCTTTGTTTTTTGTTGTATGTTTGTTATTGGCTTTCTCCATCAATTATTGACTGATTTAAAACAATATTTCTGTAATCGTCAGGCTATAGATACACAACGTATGTGGTGGTCACATACTTATATTTTTTTATAAACATATTGTTAAAAAATAAAATTTAAAAGTTAAAAAAGTTTAAGAAGATTATTATTATTTTATATCGACGGGCCTGTTGGTCTAGTGGTTAGTGGCCCTGAGTGCTGAGGCGGAGGTCGTGGGTTCGATTCCCACCCAGGACAAACTTTGTGTGATGAGCATGATTGTTTGTAAAATAAGTTGGAATAAAACGTATTATATTTAAGGAATGAAATAAAAAGAATTAGCGACCTCGTTATAGTTATCTGGATTTCCAGTCTTGCGTCAATCTTTCTTAGTATAAATATCGACTCCATCAATTCTAGCTTTTTTAATTAATGTGTTACTTAATATTAAAAAGCTGAAGAGTTTGTTTGTTTGTTTGAACGCGCTAATCTCAGGAAGTACTTTTTCGATTTGAAAAATTCTTTTAGTGTTGGATAGTCCATTTCTTGAGGAAGGCTATAGGCTATAACATCACGCTACGACCAACAGGTGCTGAGCAGCGTGGGTGGAAATTTCCAGAAATATATTAATATATTAAATTTTAAAATCATAAAATTTTACGTAACGGTTCTGCGCCCGTTCGTACTAGGCTCACCATTAGGTATATCGATTGCATAGATATTCGATTGTAACAACATATACTGTCTATGAAGGGCGGAAGTAACGATTATTGTCTTTGAGTACCGGATTGATGTCAAAGTGGCGCATCCTCAACGATATCTAAGATCATTTATGTCATGTCAAAGAGTGGCATTATCAAGTGATGTGGGTATCTAAAACCTATTTGATGATTTTAGGAAGTGAATAAATTAAGGAATCAGGTAATTTCAGAAGATCATAATACGAATTTTGAAAGTACATATGTAGTTATATAACTTTTAATTTTAATGAAACTTTGTACAACAAAGGCATTCAAATATATACGAGTGATAAACGAAGACGAATAAAATCGCAATCCAATACTGGTTACAAATCTATATATCTAGTGCAAAATCTGAAATAGGTACGATCAAAAACGCAACAGACATAATATAATTTTATGACGCTCATTTCAACACCAAACTTCTACTATTTCGTGCCCTACACTTCAAAAAACAACACAAAATTAAATGCTTCAAAATATCATACAATTCAAACACCAATGGCTTTTGAATCACATTTAAGCAACACGATTAGGGCTGTCCACGTTGTCACTTTATCGATATTACGAAGTCATTGTCCACGATAAAATGACATTTAAAAAGCGAATGCAATGAGCAACCGTGCGTGTGCACTTGAATAAAGAACTGAAGGGCTACTATGACATCTTATAGCAATTCTTATTCCACTGAGTGAAAGAGATGGTGTTAGACACCCTGTATAGCTCTGTCTCTTTCCCTCAGTGGAATAAGAATTGCTTTAAGAGGTCATAGTAGGGTAGCAGAAGTTGTGAATATGAACGAATTATTAAATTAAAATGCGGGTAAAACGCATAAAAAGGGATTTGCAAGTAATGTCCTTGTCATATTTGTTCATTGTTATTGTACTATTTAGTGTTTTATGCGAATGGTTTTCTAATCCTGCCCGGGTTGCGGGTTATTCGAAAGCGATAACGCGGCCCCGGAACATAAAAGGCAAAAGAAAGAACATGGATGAGTTTTATTTCGTAAAACTCTGACACTCCCCCAAGCTCCGCCTAGAGCGGGGGAATTTATTAGATGATTTCCCATCCGTGAAAAATTAAATTGGCATTTAAATTCTGGTACCAAAGTCAGTTTATAAGGATATTTATATAACTGTACACGCTTCAATCAATTGTCTTTGATAGGATCCAATAGAAATAGGGTATTTTACTCTATATGAAAGAAATTCTAAAAATATACAATTCAGATAGTTTAGGCAACAAGCAGTCGGAAAATGTTAAATTTAGTTAATAAAATAACTAAATAAATTTTTAAATTGATTTCAAAGTTTTCACTTTTTTTAGTCTGTTCTTTTACTACGCGAAACAGTGTCCGCCATGATTATTACGTCATATGGTCATGAGAACAAAAAGTGACAACTGTCAACTGAGCAACTATTACTATTTTAGTATTTTAAAACTTTACATTTTAATTTTTATTGAAATAATAGTAATCATACCATGGAAGACATAAATACTACCATATAATAATACCATAAACTATAGTGAAAAATACAACTAAACAGAAAGACTAATAACAGCGCATTTGTTTACTCAGGTCATGACGTCAGTTGGTCATCAACTGACGTCATGACCACAGAGTAACATGGCGTCAAGCGTTTTTGTGATTTTACGCGTGAACATAGAAATTGTAAAATTGAAATGCAGTTTTATGGCACTTATCGTTTGAATATTATTTTTTTGTTTTTTTTGGTGGTTTATTAGGACCCTAGGATCAAAATGAAATACTTTTTAAAAATGGGTGTAATACCGTATTCTTGACCAAATTAACGTGTCAGATAACCTCAAAACAAGACCACAGTGAAGAAAAAAACGGCCGTAAAAACATCTTTTTCCCAACTAGAACACATTCTGTCTACCTAGACGCTTATCTTATTAGTTATGTAGGTCAGGAAACGGCGCACCCAGGTAAGCAAGGAGACACATTAATCCACCTGGCGCTTCCAACGACTATATCCTGTTATTCAATCTGGCATGCTTACGTCAGAGTATATTGGATTAGGGTTGCAATCTGTCTACTTACAATATCGGTCTAGAGATCTGAATTATAGTTTTGTATGCCTTGGTTAGTTTGTATTTCTGTCACCTTGGTTTAGATATTTTTAAATATAATATTATCATAAATGCAAATATTTTTGAGGTTGTAATAATATATGGCTGTTTGTTGCTTTTTCACGAAAAAACTACTGAACGGATCTTGATGAAATTTGGCACATGGGGTATATTATAGTCTGGAATAACACATACGATCCTTTTTTTCGATAATCATGCGGGTTATTATATATTTATATTACCCATTTGGAAACCTTCGATTGTACGTTACTTAATAATAAAAAGTTCTCGTAGGGTCTATGAATAAATAAAAGGTTTCAGAGGGACAAAGGAGGAGAAGGGTTTCAGGTTAAAAACAATTTATAAACCGTATTCCTGTATCGTGGGTGCGTTTACAAACATACACAAACAGCCATACCCGGTACAACTACCAGTGAGTCATACAAATATTTGTTCTATGCGGGGATCGAACTCGTGACTTACAGTGCAGCAGTCGATTACTCAGCCACTGTGCCGACCGTGCCATTTTTTAAAGAAATTGGAGCGTATTAAACTAAGTTCTAAGATAAAGGATACGAAAATGAATTAAACCGTTCATGAGTTGCCACTTAAAGACATCCCGGAACTAGTGAACCCGGACACGTGCTTCACAATAAACAACCTTTTTAATTAACCATCTCAATGACCTAATTATTGCCACACGAAAAAAATCCCTTTAATTCCCTAGCAACACCACTAATTAAATGTCAGGATTAGCTGTCAAAGTTGGACAAACTTCAACCCACTTCCTTTATTTTTTTTTAAGACATTTACACTATTTTTAATTCCACAATGCGGTACCGCAATACGTACCCTTTTCAGTAATAAGACCTCTTTTGGTGGAGTCAAGTAATTTGAGTACTAATTCTTGAACGCGTGGACTATTTTTTCGTGCAGCAACACTATTTTACTGACAAAAATGATCATGTTCAACCCTATTCTCTTACAAATAAAGGTGGTTTTCGCACGTAATGGAGTTTATAAAGTCGGGTTAGTGTGGTCTTTCTATTACAAAAAACGAATCAGCTGCCGAGACCCTTCTTTTGTTTGAAACGGAATAAATATATCTTGAAGGAGTTTTGTGCAAAGGTATTTGCAAGACGAAATGCGGTTGAATGGTTGTTAGACGTTGTAGGGTTGGAAACTTTATCGATATTGGGGTACACGATACATGGAATAAGAGTTTGCAAAAATTAACGTGACCAGAAGGGCTACTATGACATCTTATAGCAATTCTTATTCCACGGAGGGAAAGAGATGGTGCTAGACACCCTGTATAGCTCTGTCTCTTTCCCTCAGTGGAATAAGAATTGCTTTAAGAGGTCATAGTAGGGTAGCAGTTGTCTTAATAAGAAAGTAGTAAGTAGCCTGGAGGGCTGTTTTTGTTAGATCAAGTGAAATTGTTTGTGGTTTGAAAGAAATTTAAGAATTTATTGTAGTTGAAATCGCTGTTTTTCCTATTTTATCGTATCCGTTTTGATCACCAACAATATGTCTAAAAACCCACTTTCAAAAATGGACTAATATACGTGACTGAACACTTATTGGACACAAACAAAATTCCAAATTCGAAAGTGAAAATTCAATACGCCAACTGCACATTGCACGACAAAGGTTAAAACATGTTTTATATTTGAACAGGATTCCTTCCGACCGGACGACGAACATAGATTAAATATTTATCGAACAAATTGTCTGTAGGGCACATCACTAGGGGCCAGGTGAAGCGCGTGGACGTCTGCTCTTTGACGGGATCCGACGCAGAAAAAAAGAAGAAATTTATGACAAATATGAATATTTCACGGACATGCAGAGTTGTAAAGAAGAATTATTCGGTTAGAACTTATTAACCTTAAAGTAAAGAAGGCCAAATAAAAACAAATACTCGCTGTATGCATACTTAATAAGTTTTTTTATTAATTCTGAAAAAATGTGTTTAAAGCCAGTTGCGATTGTGCACAAGGTATTTTTTTAAAGTAATGACTGAAATTTTCTGAAAAGTCTGGATTTAATACTTTATGCATGGAACTTGTAATACTTCCTAATTCCTTCCTTCTTTGTTATCAGTATCACATCACACATATAAATTGTACAAAGAAATTGTTCCTCAATGATTTGTTGCTTACTTTTGTAAAGCAATAAATCCGCACGTTACTGTCAGCTGAGTTTTTGTGAAATTGTACATCTTACAATACCAGACATAATCTTACGGTGAATTGAGAGAAAACACAAACATAATGAGGCAGTTCTAAACCACCTTCTTTCAAAGAAAAAGAGTTCAAAATCGAATGACACGTTCCAAATTTTAATTTGTTATTTTTAATTTCGAAAGGTCTATGAAATGTCAATTCGCGATCGACAATTTTAAATTCCGAATTAAAAAAAAGATGTTCCAGAATGAGTTGGTCGCCATTTTGAGTTTCGGAAATGCTAAGATTATTTTGTATTCGATTGTAAAAATAGAAATAATTATAAATTCGGGTCGAAATTTCTTATTTCTAAAGCGAGGGTGTGTGACAAAAGGAATTGGAGCAAAATTCTTTCTATAGCACGTGGTACAGGGCAGCTGCATTTTTTTTCTATTGGCAGAATAATGAAAAATTTGTGCAATCACTGAAAAAATACAATTGGAGTGCGGATTAAGGAAACTCTCTTTGAAGATTTTTGAAGCGTGTATTATTTGAGCAAGACGTTGATTTTATTGTGAGTTTTAAAAGATAATCTGTAGCGGAAATTTTAGGAGAACAAAATTGCGATGAGCAAACAGCTGATATATTTTTCTGTTTTATTTTTCGAATTGGCCAAACTCAGTTCTTTTCTTTTTTTGTTTGTCATTGATTATGTCATCATCTGAATAGCCTTTTCCCAACTATCAAATCAAATCATTTTATTTGTTCAATGCAGGTATGTATATCGATCACAATAGGTATTAAAAATAATTATGTCAGTACGCTGCATTTTGCTTTCAAGCATACAAATATTAAATAGTAGATTATTAACCAAGGGGATAAAGCAGTGTCTTCTGTCGCGGGTGACGATTTAAATCGCGAGTGTAACGAAGGACTCGAGGTTTACTCCCGAGCGTAGCGAGGGTGTTAAAAACTTAAATCACGAGCGAAGCGAGGGATTTAAGACGAGTCCTGAGTGTAGCGAGAGATTTAAGTTTACCCAAGACTAAGACAGCTTTATCACCGAGGAAAATACTCTACTTTTCGTACTATTTGCGAAAAAATGAACATAGTAATAATATGAGATAAGCATTTATTAAAGATAATGAACACATATATATAATATATATATATATATATATAATAACATTAAAAGTAAAAGTTAAGATTCGAGCCTTGGTCCAATTATTTATAAAGAGAGCTACACTTTTGTTTGGTACATTTATTGTTGATGAGTATGATTGCGGCAGCATTTGCACTGATGGAATCCGACAATACACTGTCACTGTCGCTTTGATTTAACAATGTATTTTTAAAACATTAACTTATGTATAAAAATAAACTTAACGTTTCTGTATTTGAAGAAAACAAAATCGCGGCAAATTCCTAGACTAATATGTTTTGTCGGAAAAGCAAAGGCATCAAGCTCATACAACCTCGTCGGTTTTGGTAATTTTATTTAATAATCATAACTGCATATTAATTGCGTGTTCCATTTTAAAAAAGATGCTTAATGCTTTATATACCTACAAACTCAATGGTGTAAACACAGATGTAGTTCAGTATTAAGTATTCCAATTTTAAATCACATTCTCTCCCTAGGGGATGAATGAAATTCAGTACAATTTTCTTTCCCTGTTTTTGACAGATTAAAAATGACTATTGTTATGTTCGCTTTTTGTGGCATAGAATGTCACTTTTTTGAGCAAGTGGTACGAAAAACACATTACATACATGAGTCTTTTCTGTGTGTCATGTCAAATAATAATTAAAATGTCAACCAATGAAATAAAATTGTAAATGAAGTCAAAGTAAAATAAAAATGTGTTATCAGTTATAAATTTAACAATCCTCCATAAATTCAGTCGTAGAATAATAAGATTTAATAATTAAAAATTGTTTAAGTCGCTTTTTAAACAAAACTAAATTGAGTTCCTTGATATAGGTATGTCGGGGAATTTTATTGTACATTACTGGAGCCATTTGAAATATACTTTTGCGGAAAAGAGCTGTTTTACTGTGGCCAACACGAAGAATGTTAGATTCTCTTTTTCTCAAACGTGGATTTGCTGGGGCTCTAATTTCAAACAGGTGTGGGTTTGTTTTAACAAATACTGCCACTTCGTAAATATACAGGGACGGAAATTTTAAAAGCTTTAATGTTTTAAAATACGGCTTACAGCTATCCCTTGAGCGCAGATTGCATATTGCGCGTACACATTTTTTCTGTGCAATGATCACGTCATTTTTATCGGTAGAGTTTCCCCAAAAAAGAATAGGTACGTATCTCAGAACGGATTCTACATACCTACTACGTTCTTCATTGAATAGGTACTTAATCAATTTCAGTTTTAATTTTTTGTTTATTACATAAGTAATAAAAATTAATTTAGTATTATAATTTAGCATCACAAAAATTTGATGATAGACTCAATTACAGTTGGTAAACTAACTGCGACCTACGATGTATTATTATCATTATATTTTCTAACATTTTGTTTGTGTGTACTTACATAAATAAATGTATGGAGAAAACAATTTTCCAACGGAAAAGTTAAGTTTGTAATTTAATACAATTTATTTTTTTGTTAGATTAGTAACCTATAAGTTAGTATCTACGGAACCCTCGGTGGGCGAGTCCGACTCGAACTTAGCCAGTTTTTATGTTATACTATGCATATTGACTAGAAAACAATGAAACAAGTTTATCAATATTAAATATCTTGTACTGACACAATTTACAACTTTACACCTACCTGGAACAGAAAAAAAGCGTGAATGTGCATCCCTTTTATCGATAAATAAAAACAAAACTGTTAATATCTTTCGATCTTGTAACTTGTCATCACTACTGAAGTTTACCATAATCGTTTACAACTATGATGGTAGATAGTAGACTCTATTATGGTTGTGATAGAGTTCATGTAAGGTGCAAACATAAACTTGTATAATACAGATCGTTTTTGACTAAACATCTGCTAAGATAACAGGTAGCTTTGAAGATCCTTATCACAAAGATGTAAAGATTAATTTCCACTAGCAAATAATGTATATTTTATTGTTAGTTTTTGTCGTAATTACGAATCGGTTGTAAAACTTTTATTTTGGAACATAAATCGATATCAGATCAAGATATTGTATCAATTTACAAAAATAAATGAACACTTTAATATCGATTGATTAGTTAATAATGTTTATCAAACTACTACAAAAGGATAATAAAGTTGGTTTCGATAAATACGGTCATAAAAGTACTCAAAAATATGTAAGCTAAATATAAGCTACCGGGTCCGTTATTGGTTAGGGTTCCACAGACAGGAATCTCCTGACAATGCGGGCCGTGTCTAAAAGTACCTACTGCCTTCTGAATCAGGCCCTTTATTCAACCACCTAAGGAGAGCTTCGATAGATGTTCGTCGAGGCTCTTGGCAATCAAACCATTGGCTGTTACGAATCGGCACAATGATAGCCGAGTTCACATTCCACATGTCGACAACCTCGTGTGCCAAGATATTTTTGTTGAGATAACAATCATCATTATAATCACCGTGAAGTTTTATTTTACGTACAGTTTTAGTTTCAGAGAAGTTACAAACATTATAAAAAAGTGTGTGTGCTCCGACGCACGACTGGAGTTTACTCCTTAAGTACGAGTATCTAACCATACGCAAAAGAGTTTATTCAACAGAAAAAAGATTAATATCATATGAAAGGGTAAATTCACAAATTAATGAAAAAAATAGCAATATAAATACATCGACACTGATAGAAACAAACAAGCCCAATAACATATAGGTATAGTCGCCTATACAGCATACCATTGTACGTCTTAATACACTCACAGCCAAATTAGAAAGTTGCGCACTAAAGGTGCGCACCAAAAACGTGACACATTTTCGTTACTTTAGTAGGTTTTACCCCTCGAATTTTTCTGCTACCGGGCGCCTTATATATGAAAATCGATTCTTAAGGAGTAAACTCCAAAAAGTTTTCCAAATATTCTACCATCACAAAAAGACGTCACTGTACAAACTAAACCCACTTGTATCAGTTGCACACAGGGGGGGTAAAGTTACCTTCACCTTTAGAGCAATATTTTTAGGTGCGCCATCTATGAATCTTGTTCCTTACTAAAGGCAAATAATTCATATAGGACGTACTAGATGTCCCTACTTAACGACTTAGACCTAAAAGTTGTTAAAAATTGCTATTTTAATTTCTAATTTATTTTCCTTATTTTAGTTTAATTTGAAAGAATAAATTTACAGGCCAAAAAAAAAATATTTGGTTTATCAATTTATTTTATCGATTGCTTTAAAAAAACAAAATGTCAAAAGAAAATGGCCGTTAGTTTTGCAAGTTGCGTGTGCGCTGAATTGTTTTCGTGTTGTCTACGCTGATTTTGTCATAGAATATTTATTTGGCACTAACTGTTTAGTTGTATTTTATTTTGCCAATATGTATGTCATTATTTAATAATATTTTACATAATTGTAAATAGGATTGCCGACATGTTTGAAGTGAAAAATGTGCACAAGAATAGGTAAACATGAACAATATAGGTACAGTAACACAAATAAAGAGTATTCAACAACAAGCTTGCTTTTATTCAAAACTAAATTAACCTTTACAAAGTATTTTAAGGCATAAATGAGCACATTTTCCATGGTTATAGATTGATTAATATTTATGTGGAGTGGTTTATATTTTCAAACTACTGTAAAATTAATTTACACTACAAAACATGGTTTTACATAAATTAATCTATAACTATGGGCAATATTTGCAAAGCAACCATGAAAATGAAGGATATAGCAGGTATGTAGGTATGTATAGTTTAGTTAGGAACAAGAAATCCAGGTGGCGCTACTACTGACAGGTTGGCATAAAATTCCCGCGAGTTGGCACTCTATACCGGTATTATATGATGCTCTGTGGTTGCACATCTGCCGCCCGTATTCAACATAACATAATTATGTGCGACACATCAACGACCAACATTACACTATTTTATTAGTGCCAACATAGGGGCGAGCGTGTACAGATAGTAGCAAAAATTGTTTAACAGTAAAATTTTTGAAAGACAAAAAGTATAGTACCTTTTTACGCACTTAGCTTGACGACTAAATATATAAATAAATGGCAAAAAAAATGCATAGCCTAGCTATGCGTCTCTTCAAAAAGTCATACATATATAAAAGCTCCCATACAAAATAGTTTGCACCCTTAAAAAAAACTATTTTTAGTATTTGTTGTCTTAGCGGTTCATGAGATAGAACCTGGAGACAGACCGGCTGACAGGCTGACGGCGATGATCAGACAGCTGAGTCCTAGTTAAAGAGTCCCGTTTTACCTTTTGGGCATAGTAACCAAAAAACAGATTCAAATTTCAAAAGCAAAATAAAAAAAAAATCTAGGACAAAAATAAAATATTGAATACTAGCTTTTACCCGCGGCTGCGCGTGGATTGATAGTTCCCGTTACCGGGGGATTTCCGGGATGAAAACTATCCTATGTCCTTTCTCGGGTCCCAGACTATATCTGTACCAAATTTCATTAAAATCGGTTCAGTGGTTTAGGCGTGAAGAACAGACAGACAGAGTTAAATTCGCATTTATAATATTAGTTTAGATTATAATATTAGTTTAGATTTAGATTTTACGTCCGTTTTAAAGATTTTTATAAGTAATCTTTAGTGATTGAATTTTGTTGCTAACTGTACCGTTACATGTTGCAATGAGAAAATGCACATGTTTTGTATTGTTTTGATATTTAGTTGAATATTCATTGTTTGCTGACAGTATTGATAATATTAGGGAAGTTACTGATTTTAGGGATAAATAATGGACCATTATTCTTCTGGAACATAATTATTGTAGTATTATAACAAATATTGACCCATTGTTAGTCGAATACTGTTTTTGAGGGTTTTATACCCCAAAAGGTAAAAGAACTTAAAGAAACACTTGTTTAGACCGTTTAAATCGGGAACGTATGGATAACGTGTGGAAATGAAACACCACAGACTACCTACAGTACTGTCTCAGGTCCTCCTTTAAATCCATCCAAAGGTTGTCTTGAAAAGATAAATCACATAATATATAATTTATAAATACATACATATTATAGATAAATCACACCCAGACACAGAACAAACAATCATGCTCATCACACAAAGTTTATCCTGGGTGGGAATCGAACCCACGACCTCCGGCTCAGCAGTCAGGGCCACTAACCACAAGACCAACAGGCCCGTCTAAGTTTTATACCTGTATGTTATCCTTGTAATTTGTATGGTGTACATAGAATATTCTATCTATCTATACGTCTCGATACTTTCACAGGAAGGAATCGAGTTGACATAAATACTCTTGAAGCTGTGAAAACACCTCAACGGCCATATTTCTGGACTGCGTAGACTTGGAGGGGTCTACGCAGTCAATTTGTACGGAACCCTCGGCGCGCGAGTCCGACTCTCCCTTGTGCAAGTTTAAAAAAAAAGCTTTGCCCCACACTAGGAATTTCTCCTATATCATGGTTACGTTTAAAAACACTAACGCACCGGGCGTTAACAAAAACGACTCGTTTTGCTTACGGATAGTTGTATTTGACATAAGTTCTATGAGACTTATGTCAAAATACAACTATCCGCATTATCGCACACATATCGGGCATTAATCTCACATACACAAAAAGCCGAACCCGGACCAACTATCTGTAGGTCATACAAATATTGGTTCCGTGCGGGGATCGAACCCGCGACACCCAACGCAGCAGTCGATCGCTCAGCCACTGCGCCAACCGTGTTGTCAAAAACCGTGTCGTTTCTTTGTTGTTAATCAAAATGATGCAACAGCTAGCGTTATGTTTGTCGAACCGCTAGAAAATTATTATATTATGTAGCTAGAAAATTTAAAAAAATTATTTGCACCTTCAAAAAAACGAGTATAATTTACAATACAAGTATGCAAAAAGGTAAGGTAAATAATGTTGAATATTAAACTCGCAGCCAATACCTAAGCTAAGATAACTTAATATCAGCTAAGATAAATAAAATCCTAAATTTAATTTACAAGAATTTATTTTATACTAGCTTTTGCCCGCGGTTTCACTCGCGTCAAATTCGTGGTAACACAGTTCCTGATTTGACCTGCGAGCTGTAGTTTTTGCCATTGCGCCTTATTTATTCTAATAGCAAAACCAAGTTTTCCCTTTTCTTCCCTCTATCGCCCTCATTTCTCTTTAAAAATTCAGCCTATGTCCGTCTCCAGGGTCCCAACTATCTCTGTACCAAAATTCATCAAAATCGGTTTAGCCATTTAGGCGTGAAGACGTAATAAACAAACTCACTTTCGCTTTTGTAATACATATTAGTAAGGATCCTATATTTTGATTACCTAAAATGAAAAGGTTCCAAAAGTTTTTCTCAACAATGGTAACAATAGTTTGTCAGTATATGAATACAGATTGGTAAAATGTTATTTAGGATTATAATTTGTAGGTGTATGCCCCAATTATCCGTACCGGCGGACTTTTGTCCAGTTCCCATCAGTCCAGCTGGACGCTACTCCTAGGGTAATTTGAGGGGCCTACTAATCTGCTTATCCCTTCACCACAATAGCTCCATAATGCTAAGCATTCGTAATTCCCATTCAATTTCCCATTCACTGCGTATCTAATTATAAAAGTAATCGTATAATTCAATTACTTAAACTCTGCGGTTTTCAGTCTATTTTGTAATCGTGACTTGGTTTGGAAAGGCCGATTACCTCGAGATCGTCTTTTGTTTTCGCGAACCCCGCCGCCGACTAGGGCTGTCGTTAATAGACGGTCGGATGGTGACACTAACCATTGGTCTTCGTCCAAAGACCCGTGTCTACGAGACCAGTAGGCCTACTATGACATCGTAAAGCAAAACTTATTCCACTGAGTGAAAGAGATGGTGCTAGACACCCTGTATAGCTCTGTCCCTTTCCCTCAGCGGAATAAGTTCTGCTTTAACACGTCATGGTAGGGTAGCAGGAGTCATCTCGCGGCGGCTGGGTTGGTTTAAAGTAGGTTTTGGTCTCCTTCAAACGTCCGGCCACCTCCTTCGCTAGCATGACTGCTTCTCAGGAGGAAATGACCGGTAACCATTCCCTCTCACCCATTTTTTGACACAATACTCCAAACAGCTGCAACTCCTGGAAGCTCGAATTAACAGTGCTGACCGACAAAAAACAAAGAAGTGATGAAGCTCGCTGAGTCGCTTCGAGAGTAACTGTTGAAAAAATAAAACAAAATCGATCTCCGTTTTACATCCAGCAACAATATCATCTGCATAACCTTACCTAACCTTGTATAGGACTAATTTAATTAATTATTTTTTTATAATGTTTTTTTTTTTGTTAAAAAAAAATACTTAAAAAATATATTTGCTGTCTTATCCTGTGCGAGTCCAATAATTTTTTTTTGTCTTTTAAATTACTCCAAAGTAGCATAGTCACGTAAAAGTTTATATTGCAGCACTAGGGTACTAATGTATGATATCGGATTGAAACGTCACTCGATGTACACCTGAAGGGCTACTATGATATCTTATAGCAATTCTTATTCCACTGAGTGAAAGAGATGGTGCTAGACACCCCGTATAGCTCTGTCTCTTTCCCTTAGCGGAATAAGAATTGCTTCATAGTAGGGTACTGGACCCATGTGTTCACGTGACCTAGATTTTAAGAAATCTTACAGGGAGGGAGTTTAAAGCCTTTTTAGCCGGTCTAGGCTACGAGCAGTAGCGGATTGAATTAAGTATGAAAGTGGAAAAACAAAATGTGTTTTTTTTAACGTTTCCCCACACTTGGATATTCTCCTGTATCGTGGGTGCGTTTACAAACATATAAAGTCCCATACACAAACAGCCAGACCCGAAACAACTATCTGCAGGTCATACAAATACTTCTTCCGTGCGATAATCGAACCCGCGACACGCAGCGCAGCAGTCGATCGCTCAGCCACTGCGCCAACCGTGTCGAACCCACCATAGCGTGGTGGTGTTGCACCGACCCCAAATAGAATAGGATGATGTCTGTTGTTTAAAAATACTGCCATCGATTCCCGCGTAGTGGTATTCGATGGCATTCGTCGTATTTCAACAAAATACGAAAATAAAATCAATCTATAAATCAATCGACAATCAACACAACATTTTCGCCAACCACAGTATAACAAATAACAGTAGCCTAATTGCGTAGATTGCCGATAAAACAGCACGCTATCGCACCAGCTGTGACAATCATTATTTGCTGTAAAAGGACTAGTGGCACGTGGCGTGGCCAAAATCGGAACTAACTTCTGTATTTTTTTTTAAACCATTTCAATTTAATATATGCTAGTGATGTGCACACCTGTAAGTGACCAATTCACTCGTAATTTTAAAAACGATTGTTAATACTAAAAATATTTTAGTGAATTAGTCATTGCAGTCATCATCTCCCTAACCTTTTCCCAACTACTTACATATGTTGGGGTTGGCTTCCAGTCTTACCAGATGCAGCTGAATATCAGTATTTTACATGAAGCGACTGCCTATCTGACCTCCATAACCCAGTTAGTACTGGGTAATGCAATACCCCTTGGTAAGACTGTTTGTCCGATTTTCGGAACACTGACTACCTGTAACGACTGTCAAAGATCTACAAATGACAGCCGGGACCAACAGCTAAGCGTGATTTCCGAGGCACGGAGGAAACTCGGTATGTAACGGGTGGTCACCCATCCACAGACCAACCTAGGCAAACGCTGCTTAACCTAAAGATCGACCCGAGCGGCTGCTATTATTTAGCCACGAGCTCAAATAAGTCGTTGGAGTAATTAAATAAATAAATAAAAACATTTTTAAGAAAACTTTGTCTAAAACGTGGACAACTTTACTGACGTTGCTAAAAAAAATGTATTGAATGTACAGTCAGCAAAAAGAAAGGCTCATCGGATAAAAATGTTTTTTATTAAACTGATGGACAGTTCAAATTGAATTTTTCTATGGAGCTGTTTGTTTTCTATCAAACAAACTCAACTTTATTGAAGTGCGTGTCCGCATTAATATCACAGTTCAAATTACGAATCTACACTTAAATTTCGCGAACCTCAATCCCCTAATTGCCAAGATCGGAGATAAAATACACGCAATAACTCCAGCTGTGACAATCATAATTGTTCACTTATCTATAATCTCAAATCTGGCACGTGCAGTGCTAATATTGCTATTATAGGTTGCTATGGTTACCTTATTGCAAATACGCATTAATTTTTTTTTTTTTGTGGTGGTTTCGATTGGGGGATATGGAAAGCTTTTTTTCACACTGCTTTGTAAATAAAACTTTATCATTTGCCTTTGTACAATTAAAATTAATAGTAGCGAAGCCCCTTCTTAAAAGATCAAGATTATTTTTTAAAATGCATTTTATTAGGAACGATTTTATTTAAAAATATATATATTTATCTGAAAGGTATAGGGTACCTTTCAGAATTGATTTTCCTAAAATAATGCGGCTTAACTAACATGAAAAGCGACTTTATTATATACTAGCTGTTCCTCACGGTTTCACCCGCGCTGCTCAGCACCTGTTGGTCGTAGCGTGATGTTATATAGCCTATAGCCTTCCTCAAGAAATGGACTATCCAACACTAAAAGAATTTTCCAATTCCAACCAGTAGTCCCTGAGATTAGCGCGTTCAAACAAACAAACAAACAAACTCTTCAGCTTTATAATATTAGTATGGATAATTGTTTCACAGTAATCGAATAAAATCAGAAAATTGACAAAATAATAGATGTACTTATCATTCTGATCATTCTTTAACTTAACATCTATTACTTTTGTGCAAATAAAGAACTATTATATGCAAAGGACTAGTTTTTAAATGATACTATCGATGCACCATACCAGAAAGACAAAACCTGAAATGGTCTCTTGAAAGATTATCTAATAACAAATAATTTTAAATAAAAATAACCATCACCACCTAAACTAAAAAATTACGATACTAAAAAAAGTATTAAAACAAATAACGAAATAAAAAATTTCACTTTTCAATGCACAAGATAATTTGTCTCCAAAAATTAATTTAACATTAAATTGGACAGCTGTCATAAGGCACGAGACAGACAATAATTGAATGAGAATTAAATAATTACGAGTACATGTGTATACGTTTAAAAGCCCATCAGTAGTACATCAATGCGCGTCAGTCATCAGTCAAGTTTGTCATTAAAAACTGTCCACATGTCGCCGTGGTGGCGTGCGCTACCGTTTATAAGGTAAGGACACTATAGAAGCGATAGCGGATTAGGGAAGGTTTTTTTCGAATAAAAAAGCATCAAAATAACTTCTCCTGCTCTGAGCGGAGTGGAAGGGAGTGTGACTTTTACTGAATCCATGTTCATTCTTTTACCCTTTATGTTCCGGGGCCGCGGTATCTCTTTCGAACAACCCGCAATCACTGCATCTCTTTGATGCGCGTGGGGAACACGAACGCGACGTCGACATGGCCTGTCGCCACTAAATGGGCGTAGCTACCCATTGTTCACCGTCCGTAGACACACGTCTACGGTGGCCGGGAGTAATACGACCTTACCCGCTGACGCTACCCGCTGACGCTACCCGCTGACGCTACCCGCTGACGCTACCCGCTGACGCTACCCGCTAACGCTACCCGCTGACGCTACCCGCTGACACTACCCACTGACGCTACCCGATGACGCTACCCGCTAACGCTGTAACCACCAACACTGTACCCTCTACCTAACACCAAAAATTATTACCAAATTTTATTAACGACCACACTGCCTGCACTTGTCCGCGGCGAACTCACAAATTAGGCCTTTTTATTGAACTATAAACTTTACATGGAACGTAGTTAAAAATGTATGCCACCGTATACACGAAAATTTGCTTCAACCACTCTCTAATAGAACGTGCTAAAACAAATTAGTGGTTTGTTTTCAAGCTTTTTTCAGAGAATTTCTGAGCTTTTTCCCAAAATAAACTGATAAAAATGCTCTTCAACTATCCTTATTTAAACGACTAAAATATACAGGGACACAAAAATAATGAATATAAACCAACTATATATTTATTACACATTTAAATTTATCAAAATAATTTCTATAGAAAAGCATTCTCACAAATATCACACTTACCAACTCATTAGACAAGTCAGTCAACAAAACTCACAAAGAGCAAGCCTATTAGTTTTACAAAAAAACTATAACTAATATGTGTAATAAAGTTTATTCTTTAAAAAACATAACCAACAATATCAGTGGCCCACAAACTAAGCAGCGCTTGTATGTTGTGGCTCGGGAGTGCTAATACCTACTAATATTATAAACTAGCTGTTCCACGCGGTTTCACCCACGCTGCTCAGCACCCGTTGGTCGTAGCGTGATGTTATATAGCCTATAGCCTTCCTCAAGAAATGGACTGTCCAACACTAAAAGAATTTTCCAATTCCAACCAGTAGTCCCTGAGATTAGCGCGTTCAAACAAACAAACAAACAAACTCTTCAGCTTTATAATATTACATAGTATAGAAGTATAGATTTAATGCGAATGTTTGTGACTTTTTTTTTCGGGTGGTAAATCATCAAATGACTTCTCCCGCTCTGGGTGGAGCGGGGGGCATGTCAGACTTTTACTGACTAAAACCCAGCCATGTTCCTTCTATTGCCCTTTACGTTCCGGGGCCGCGGTATCTCTTTCGAACAACCCGCAACCCCGGCAGGCGGAGGCTCTGGCAAGCCCCTCTGCTTTGCTGACATCTCTTTGAGGCGCGCGTGAAACACGAACGCGCTGTCGACACGGCCTGTCGTCAATCGACGGACGGACGATGAGCTACCCATTGCTCACCGTCCACAGGCCCAAATGTTTGTGACTACTGAGGTACGAAACCTTAAAAAGTACATCAACCGAGTGAACCAAAATAAAAATCTGTATACATTGACCACTCATAACTTCTGACTTAAACTTTCGAAGTACTGGCTTCATTCACGCGAGAGTGTATGATATTTTCTGACATCCATTAAATAAATACGAACATTTTGAAGCTTTTGGTAGCTACCATAAAAAAATATATAAGCTTGTAGAGCTTCTACAGGCTTATTCTGTAACACATTAAAAATGGCAGTGCCATCCTTACATTTTAATTTAACATTTTCAGCAACTATGTGCTTATTCACAACTATCTCTGTACCAAAATTCATTTATATCGGTTTAGCCATTTAGGCGTGAAGACGTAACAAACTAACTCACTTTCGCTTTTATAATATTAGTAAGGATTACTTTACAACAAGCATGAAACTGAATTTTGTATAATAAAATAGCCTGTTTTTGTTACCATCCAGAGTGCTATTGATGTACAGACGCCTGCAGGTCAAGCTACCCGAAACTGTCAATTTTTCCCAATGAACCTTGAACCTTAATGCTTTAGAAATAAAGTCGAAAATCTATCCAAGAAAACTGACAGATTGTAGTAGCTTGATGTGCAGGCGTCTGTACTTAAGTTCGTACAATTTACGTTTTACTATATACCCACCCAGTTAACAAATTCATTTCGCTTCATTTTTCATGGAAACGACTTTTCCCATTACGTCGTTTCATTTGGGAAAATTCCCAACCGTGCTATTGGGTGAGTTTTTTAACTGATAAAGGTTGGGTTACGGCTGAATTGCTGTGGACAGCTTCGTTAGTATTTTGGTTGCACACGTAACTGAGTGTGAGGTTCTAGGTTCGTTTCCCAGGTCCTGCAAAGTGCATTTGAGCAGCTCGGAGTCAGCAAAAGGTTTATAGAGGTATGATGTTCTTCATCCCTCATAGAATTTTCTTTCTTTTTTTTTCCTGAATTGCATCTCGCAGTTCAAGCTAAGAGGTAGTCGTCTGAACCGGGCGATTCCTGTGGATGCCTTGAATTTAACGCCTCCAGCCAGGGCAAAAACTTACAAACTAAGGGACTACACGCTAAGAGCTTAGGGCGTCGCTGGGGAAGACAGCAAAGGGACAGGCCGGATCTGAGTGATATTATTTAGGGACTAGTTTAAACTTACTGACTCAGCAACGCGGGCTGGCTCTAGCAAGGGATGGGTGAAAAGGGCGGATCATCTTACAAGTTCTAAATAGTTTTACGACAGAAATAACCTCACTTGCGTGATTTAGGATGTTAGTTCTTCATTTGTGTCATAGATGGCGCTGCAATACTTTTAGACTATACTAGCTTTTGCCCGCGGCTTCGCTCGCGTTAAATTCGGGGTAACACAGTTCTTTCCTGATTTACAGGTACCTGCTACCTGTAGTTTTTGCCCTTGCGCCTTATTTATTGTAATAGCAATGCTAAGTTTTCCCTTTGCTTATCTCCCTCTCCAGGTTCCCAACTATCTCTGTACCAAAATTTAACAAAATCGCTTTAGCCATTTAGGTGTGAAGACGTAATAAACAAACAAACTAACTTTCGCTTTTATAATATTAATAGCTTTCGCCCGCGGCTTCGCCCGCGTTAAATTTGGGGTAACACAGTTAATAAGTATAAGTATAATCTTTATTTCACAAGAAGTATTTACATTGTTTGTGAAGTCCCTTGAAGTTTCCCTAGAGCCTTATTGATTTGTAATAGCAACGCTAAGTTTTCCGTTTTCTTCCCTCTTTCTCCCTCACATCCCACTGTTTTCAAAAAAATATTAGCCTATGTCCGTCTCCCGGTTCCCAACTATCTCTGTACCAAAATTCATCAAAATCGGTTTAGCCATTAAAGCGTGAAGAGGTAACAAACAAACAAACAAACTCACTTTCGCTTTTATAATATTAGTAAGGAAGTAAGGATAGCAAGGATTGTTGTAGTACGATTATTTTCATGCATGGGACTTAAATAAGTGTTGAAATATAGGTTTGTTATATTTCCACCTCTGCTAAGCCTTGTTGGGGATTACAGGTACGATATTACATTATGTTAAAGGCAAAAAAGTACCTATATATTTCAGTGCTAGCAGAAATATATGTCTAAAGGTGCCAGGTAATGGATGGTCGCCGCGAATAAACTTTGAGACAGATTTTGATAAATGGTGAGTGTATCGGGAAGCCATTTATCTTCCTGAAGCTTATTAACTCGGAAAAGGCTTGTGCTATTTCCAGTACAGTTTTAATTCCATTTGTAATCATAATCGTTAGGGAGTTGTTTGTTACGTCTCCACGCCTGAATAGCAAAACCGATTTTGATGAATTTTGGTACAGAGCTAATTGGGACTAGAGACGGACAAATGCTATTTTTTTAAAAAAAGATTGAGATGTGAGAGAGAAAGAGAGAAGAAAAAGGAAAAGTTAGAATTGCTATTCTTCTTTTGCCCTTTATGATGCGGGGTCGCGGTACATCTTTCGAACAACCTGCAAACCAGAATCAGAATCAGAAAAAGGCTACGCAGATGATTAAAAGAAACAAAAGTTTCAATTTCCCATTTCTTTCGTATCATTTGGGAATTTCCCAACCACAACACAAAATGAAGTTCTAAAGTTTTTTAACAAAAAATCTACGGCGTATGATTACAAAACCAACAATAGAATTAAACGTATGTCCATCAAGTACTATTATAGAACGGAATATTTGCATTGTCATTGTGGAATATATCTGATTTCCATTTGATTGTAATGTACCGTTTTGAACTTCGCTCGAACCGGTTTAGAAACCCCTACACTTAAACAATTTGCTTTGCTTTAGGACAATTGAATATTTTACTTTGTATGGTGTCTAATATCGTGTTGAATAATGTGTTTTTTTTATGCACTCGTAATAGAATTAGTTTAAATTGGGTAACAAAATAGTTGAAACTAGATAAGACGGGGTAGTCACAGCACTGTACTAGAAATTGTAATTTGTTATGGTTGGTTGAAAAAAAAATGGAAGAAGCGATGGAATTTTGCAAAAGAGAATCGTTTATCAAAATAAAAAAAAACAAAAGTCATTTATTCAAATCAGCACTTTTTGAACGTCACATTACAAGAGACAGTCCCACAAAAACGCTCCGGCTTTTGCCATTTTAGTGTTTTAGCTGGGAAGAAGAAGTGGCGGAACAAACTCCCCAGCAACACATCTGTCTGTCAGATTAGAAGAACCAGATTTCATACAATTCCGTTTATCACAATGTACATTTAATAAATAATTCATTCATTGTCACATGTTATGTTTCTGCGAGTTTAACGATATAGATACCTCGATCCATAAACAAATTAGTTAAACACTTATTATTTAGGGTCTAGCTTTCGCCCGCTTTAAATTCGGGATAAGACAGTTCCCCTTTCCTGATTTGCAAGTACCTGCCACCTCTAGTTTTTGCCCTAGCGCCTTATTTATTGTAATAGCAATGCTAAGTTTTCCATTTCTTCCCTCTTTAAAAAAAAATGCCTGTATCCTTCTCCAGGGTCCCAACTATCTCTGCACCAAAATTCATCAAAATCGGTTAAGCCATTTAGGCGTGAAGAGGTGACACATCTCACTTTCGCTTTTATAATATTAGTAAGGATAAGGATTTTTATTACATATTTTTGTATGGAAATTAACGGTAGGGCCTCAGAGGGTACGTTAAGCCGTTGAGACCTGTAGGCCTACTATGACATCTTAAAGCAGAACTTATACCACTGAGTGAAAAAGATGGTGCTAGACACCCTGTATAGCTCTGTCTCTTTCCCTCAGCGGATTCAACTCGAAAGGAGAGAGATCATCTACCCTACGGTAGATGATCTCTCTCCTGTCGAGTTGGATTGTATTCTTACCAAACTATAAGTATGAGGGGAAATTTGTTGTCCTCAGACTGTGTTTGTGCCCATAGTTTTTGACACTACAGCTGTACGGCCAACGAGAAGCGATACGAAAGGTCATTAAACTAAAGAACAACTGTGGCGTTGACAATCTAATATTTAGCTCTTTCCATCTTGTGCCTTTGTCGTAATGTCTCGTTCTCCCAGCAAAAACATGACTACGTTAAGACGGGTTCGCCAACATTCGGGCGGCCATTTTAGATGGAGTTTTACCATGGGTTTTGTTTACATTTGGTATCGCTTCTCGTTGGCCGTACTGTAGGTACATAAAATTATCATTGTCAATCCTTTTGACATTGTATTGAAATTGATTGTATTTTAAAAATATTTAATTTATTGCATGTTTATATATTATGTTTTTTTATTGCTATTGTGCCAGATAAATGATATTTTAAAAATCAAATGTGATAAATAAGAAAAAAAAACTCATATTAATTAATAAAATATACATATTTGTATGCCTCCAGGCAAAACGTAAAGGATCTGTAACATCTCACACTTTGTGACTTGACCTATGTTTACAAATAAGGCATTCTGATTCTGCCTGCGTCGATAGCTTGGTCGTCGCTGATATGAAATAACTTTCAATGACTGATAATGATACTTTTATTGACGCATTACTGAAAACGGTATAGAACAGTTACTATAGTACGGCCAACGAGAAGCGATACGAAAGGTCATTAACCTAAAGAACAACTGTGGCGTTGACAATCTAATATTTAGCTCTTTCCATCTTGTGCCTTTGTCGTAATGTCTCGTTCTCCCGGCAAAAACATGACAACGTTAAGACGGGTTCGCCAACATTCGGGCGGCCATTTTAGATGGGGTTTTAGCATGGGTTTTGTTTACATTTGGTATCGCTTCTCGTTGGCCGTGCTATAATAAAATAAACGAAACGAAATGACAGTCACAAACAAACGATTGTTTACCAAAAAGTACACATTTTTTATCAAACCACTTTCTAGTTACCACAAAAAGCAATGGTGGCCCATTAAATGTACACTTAAGTACATCTGCCGCCCGCATCGCACCTCAGGTTAACACATTACACATGCGGACAAAATTATCAACCGCACGTATACACTCGATACGCCCAATAAATGAAAAGTAATGAATAGAAACGCATTACGCACCCCAACTACGAATTTGAGTGGCGTATTTTGGAAAAGAATGGTTTATATTAACGTGTGGTTTTTATAAATACTATTTTGATTCCCTGAGGATATGTTATCATTTATATCGTTACTGATATTATAAAAGTGAAAGTGAGTTTGTTTGATACTTCTTCACGCCTAAATGGCCAAACCTATTTTGATGAATTTTGGTACAGAGATAGTTGGGACCCTGGAGACGGACATAGGCTATTTTTTAAAGTAAAAAAAACGGGGACAAAGAGGAAAGAAAAGGGGAACGAAAAATATTATTTTTTCAAACATCACGCGGTTTAAAGTTAGCGTTAACCATTTAGCCAAGTAACTATGCCACGCGTACGAAGTAGCGGGCGGAAGCTAGTTATTAAAAATATTTGATTCAAAATTTAAGGAAAGAGAAACATGAAATAAAAAAACTAAGATTCTGTACTCTATTAATAGATTTTTGTAAGAAGAAGAAAAGCTCATCCGGCTCATTAATCGCTCTCTCACACACACAAATAATCGTATTTATTATCTTGACATAATATTCATGTGTCCCTTTATGACAAGACAAAAAGAATCTTTCATAAAGTGACTCTCAGACCTGTGCAGAGAGGCTTGCCAGAGCCTCCGCCTGCCGGGGTTGCGGGTTGATCGAAAGAGATACCGCGGCCCCGGAACGTAAAGGGCAATTGATTGATTTCCCACCCCCCAAAAAAAGACCTGTGCGCTTCTGTAATTACAAAATATACTCTCAATATGATATTTTTAAACATCAAAACCACACCATTACTGTAACGCTCATATCCATTTTACCCATACCACTATTCGAAATTTAAACAAGCTTATTATTGTCATACGCTTTTAGTGAAGGGTGGGCAAGCGTTTCGAATCGAACGTTACACTGGCCAGTAATTTGCTTTATTAAATTATTTATTTTTAAAACTTTTGTAACGGATTTTTGTCCCCAACTGTACTTAATGAGATGTTTAATAATTTCATGTAGTTGAACTTTGATGGATGATTGAGACATTATTGTATCAAAAAACCGGCCAAGAGCGTGTCGGGCCACGCTCAGTGTAGGGTTCCGTAGTTTCCCGTCGGTCACAATAAGTGTTCCCAGTTATGAGGCCAACCGAACAATTCGGTAATACCCGATCCAATGTAATAAGTGCCTACAGCGCCATCTCTCGGGGAATTGGGTTACTAATTAATACAAAGACGTGCAATTTCGGTGGTAATTTTGGATTGCGAGAACCGATTTCAATAATTATTTTTTTGTTTAAAAAAAGATACGTTCAGGATAATAATATATGTAAACAAAGTTACAAAAAATGCTTGCATATACGATTATACTACAAACTTAGTCCAGAAATTATTTTGTACAACTTTTTGTCTTTTTTGTACAAAAACTGTTGTGTCAATCAAGTTCAAAATGATTTTCATAGAAAGTCCTTATAAAGTTCTACTTTTCAGATTTTTTTCATATTTTCTAAACTTATGGTTCAAAAGTTAGAGGGGGGGGGACACATTGTTTTTTACTTTTGGAGCGATTATTTCCGAAATTATTGACATTATCAAAAAATGATCTTTGTAAACCCTTATTCATTTTTAAATAGCTTTCCAACAATATATCACACGTTAGGGTTGAAATTAAAAAAAAAATCACTTCCCACTTTACATATAGGGTGGCTACCCTAATAAAACATTTTTTTCAAATTTTTATTTTACCTCTTTGTCGGCGTGATTGATATACATATTGGTACCAAATTTCAGCTTTCTAGTGCTAACGGTCACAGAGATTAAGCGAGGACGGACGGACGGACGGACGGACGGACGGACAGACAGACATGGCGAAACTATAAGGGTTCCTAGTTGACTACGGAACCCTAAAAAATAGGTTATATATATATATATATTTTTTTTTTATTTATTTGGGACAAAAATCAGTTATACATTACAATATTAACAAAAAGTACTTATATTACAAAACTTATAAAACGTATAACCCACACTATTGTCCACGGAGTGACACCGGAGTATGAAATCGAGCGCGTGTTATATATAGCAGGATACATTTAAAAATAAATATTATACAGACAAGTTGTAGGAAATGGATGACAAAAGAAACCTATATATTGATTGGATGACTGTAATTTTAAACTAATAAACCATTTTAAATATCCAGTACACCTGCTATTGGCCTACACGTCGCAAGGTTCGATTCCCAGGCTAAGCAAAGTGTTATTGGGATTTTTCATTAGGATTTTCTTTCGTTTTTATAACCGTTGCCCCACACTCGATATTTCTCCTATATCGTGCGTTTCAATTAAATTCACGTACACAAACAGCTAGACCCGGTACAACCATCTGCAGGTCATACAAATATTTGTTCCGCGCGGGGATCGAACCCGCGACACGCAGCGCGTTGCCACTATGTATGGCCAAAGTAAAAGCCAGCCCTATGGTCAAGGGAAATGCCAAGTAAACGTTTGGAAATATCTTTAAAAAAGCTGTGAGCACAAAGACCCCCTTATACAAATGACCATCATAGGTTTGGTAAAGATGTGTATAATATTCACCATTATATATATTTATTTTCCACACGGTTTCACCCACGCTGCTCAGCACCTGTTGGTCGTAGCGTGATGTTATATAGCCTATAGCCTTCCTCAAGAAATGGACTATCCAACACTAAAAGAATTTTCCAATTCCAACCAGTAGTCCCTGAGATTAGCGCGTTCAAACAAACAAACAAACAAACTCTTCAACTTTATAATATTATAGTATATAGTATAGATTGGGTTTCTACAAACACTTTTACACGGCGTCGTTTAAGGTAGATGAGGACTACTCTGAGAAGAAACAGCCGAAACAAACTTAGAGGTCACAGTTTCTTTTAAGGTCCAGACACAAATCTTGGGATCCGCTAAATTAACACTTTAATAATGGTTTCCTTCAGCAACCTTTCAAAATCGTACAGTGCACCTTTTCTAAGTAACTTTAGGTGTGGCTTAGACCACAGTGGTAATAAATGATACATTATGGTTATTTTGCAAGTAGGTTTTTACAAACACTTCTACACGTGCTTTTGGAGTTAACTCCTTAAGAATCGATTTTCATATATAAGGCGCCCGGTATGAGAAAAATCTGAGGAGTAAAACCTACTAAAGTAACGAAAATGTGTCACGTTTTTGGTGCTCACCTTTAGGGCGCAACTTTCTAATTTGGCTGTGAGTGTATTAAGACGTACATATGGTATGCTGTATAGGCGACTACACCTATATACTATATGTTATTGGGCTTGTTTGTTTCTATCAGTGTCGATGTATTTATATTGCTATTTTTTTATTTACCCATTATATATATTTATACATTAATTTGTGAATTTACCCTTTCATATGATATTAATCTTATTTCAGTTGAATAAACTCTTTTTGCGTATGGTTAGATACTCGTACTTCAGGAGTAACTCCAGTTGTGCGTCGGACCTGACACACACACTTTTTTTTTAAACTTGATGAGGCTGGTGTTTCGTACCCGACTACTCTTAGAAGGAACAGCCAAACAAACTCAGACACCTCAATGACCACGGATACTTAAGAAAATGGAGGTTAGTAAGAAACTGCCTAATCATAACTTGCTAAGTCATTTCTTGTACGCGGCCGTACTAACTGACTGTCCTCAATTAACTGATAAGTGCTACTTTCTATAAGTTTCTCGTTACTAGATATAACTGCATATTATCATGGTATTTTTTTTTGTTTTGTTTGTTTTCTGAGGTCATCGGAAAACCCGAGACTGGAGATGCCGGTGCATTCTACTAGCTTCTACGATAAATCCTTTACAATTCAAGCTGTACGGCTATGGAATGCCCTGCCCATGTCTGTAAGGAGCACTCAAACCCTGTCTACTTTTAAAATTCTGGTCAAAAAGCACTGCCTCTCACCTTAAACAACAATATTAAATACTTCTTTGCTCGTGATGATTATTATTTTAAATGTATTTATATACGTATATTTTTTTTCAATGTATCTATTAATTTTGGGAAATGTTACACCACATACCACCTACTGTTTCTCCTCCTTTAAATCCATCCAAAGATTGTCTTGAAAAGATCGCCCATTGTGTCACCTTAATTATAAGTTGTTTAATGTTATTCTTGTTATTTGTATGGTGTACATAATAAAGAATATTCTATCTATCTATCTATTCAACGTTGACTGTCAGTTTGAGTACTACGACCTACAGAAACAAATGTCCTTTTTTAGTATTATTAATTACTAGCTTTCGCCCGCGGCTTCGCCCGCGTTAAATTTGGGGTAACACAGTTCCCCTTGCGCCTTATTGTTTTGTAATAGCAACGCTAAGTTTTCCCTTTTCTTCCCTCTTTCTCCCTCACATCCCACTTTAAAAAAATAAAAATTAGCCTATGTCCGTCTCCTGTTGATGATTTAGGTATAGCTTATTGATGGTGAAAATTGACATAAGCTGTATAAGGCGATTGCTTACTTACTAACCTTATTTCATGTAATTGTGCCAAAGTTCTGATCAGACAATTTGTTATAATAACGCTTCATTGATCAACGTCTCTACTATATAGGAATAAATGATGATTAATTAGCAATTACGTTAGCTTGCTGTTGTCTACGGTTATCTTTTTTATTATGTTTTTATTACTTACTAACTGTGCCCAGCGGTTTCACCCGCTGCTCATTTAGGGGTCTGAAAATAGATGTTGGCCGATTCTCAGACCTACCCGATATGCACACAAAATTTCGTTCAAATCGGTCCCGCCGTTTTGGAGGAGTATGGGAACGAAAACTGTGACACGAGAATTTTATATATTAGATAAGCTGTAATTACTCCATGCTGCATTAAATAAATATAAATTAATTAATATAAGTTCTAAGACACATTTTATTTGTCATACTGACACAGATTTCAAAAACCGCGACTCCGCCCGTGTGACATCGAAAAAAAAGCATCCTGTGTTATTCCAGACTATAATCTACCACTGTATCAAATTTCATGAAAATTCGTTCAACCGTTTTGACGTGAAAGAGTAACAAACATCCATCCATACATCCTCACAAACATTCACATTTATAATTAGGATTAATCTACCTCTGTGCCATATTTATCATATTAAGGACTAACAATATAATCTTTAAGCGATAATTAACTAAGAATGACTCAATCTTGAATTATTCTGAACCACAATCGTGAATCGGGCCTGTTGGTCTAGTGGTTAGTGGCCCTGACTGCGGAGCCGGAGGTCGTGGGTTCGATTCCCACCCAGGACAAACTTTGTGTGATAAACATGATTGTTTGTTCTGTGTCTGGGTGTGATTTATCTATAATATGTATGTATTTATAAATTATATAAGTATGTATATCAGTTGTCTGGTTACCATAACACAAGCTCTGCTTAGCTTGGGATCAGATAGCCGTGTGTGAGTTGTCCCAAGATATTTATTTATATTCAGTAAATACATTTTATAGAGCGCTAATACTGACATCTGACATTTCCGACCTCACTTTACACGTTCACTTCTTGCGGCGAATTCGCGGTAAAATGCAAAGAAACAATAACACTGCTCGACCCGGGAATTCAACTCAAGACTCATAATGTATGTCATAATATGATTCAAGCGAGCATAACATGCTCGGGAACTAAAGTTGCGCTTGCCACCGCTACCAACATCCATTTCATCCAATAATATTATTGCCCAACCAACCCGAACTACAAGAAAAAACGTTTACGAATTGAGAACCTCCTCCAATTTAGGGTACCGTACCTCAAAAGCAAAACACGGAACCCTTATACGATCACTTTGTCATCCTTCTGTCTGTTCCTTTTATCTAATGAATGCGTGAAGATATCGATTTAAAACTGTATACTCAATCTGTAGTTCCTTGGAGCTGTGAAAAAATCAATCCTCTAAGGCGCGTCGCCCACGAGCAACAGTCGAGGCGCGGGCGCATTAGGCGCGTCGGCCCACACGACATTTGTAAAGAAAATCTCGTTGCGGCGTGTACCTGCGCCTCAACTGCGACTCGACTGTTGGTCGTGTGGGCGACGCGCCTAATACGCCCGCGCCTCGACTGCGACTCGACTGTTGGTCACACAGTCAAAAGATATGGCCGTTTATGTCGCGAGTTTGTACGGAACTCTCAGTGCGCGAGTACGACTCACAACTGGCCGGTTTTTTAGGGTCTGTTAAAAATAGTACGATTGAATCAAACTACTAATTACGGTAGCCCTTAACCTCAAATTTTAATTTCCCATTGCCTATGATACTTTTTTATAATTTCCATTAATATCGTGGGAATGATGACGCCCGGTCTAATTGACCGGAGTGTCTCAAAACGACGACACAAGGACGTTTCTTGTCGTTTGAGACAATTTTTTGTCTTTATAGGGTTGTCATTAGAAAGATTCGTTTTTTATTTGTATATTTGTGGTCAATATTACGTTTTGGTATTGCCATAGATGAATAATATGTTTGTTAACCTCTCAAGAACTGCCATTATTTACGTCAACTATCCGTCAAGCACCGCCGGGCGGGCTCTTATCGTAAGCGTAAGACTATCTTTACTACAAATACAGTTTTAAATCGGTTGGAGTTTGGTGGCACAAATTTGTGCCAGTGGGGCTCAACGGTAATACTTGCTTACTGGCCCGTTTTAGTGCCGCTGGGGCTCTAGAGGTTTAGAACTTTTACAGCAGTGATAGCCTTATGGTGTGATCGTCTGACTACCAAATCATTGGTTTCGAGTTCGAATCCAAGACACTATTCTATATTCTTACCGGGGTAGCGAGATGTTCGAAAGAGATACGCTCTGGGCGGAGCGGGGGGAGTGTCAGACTTGTACTGACTAAAACCCACCCATGTTCTATTGCCCTTTACGTTCCGGGGCCGCAGTTTATCTTTCGAAAAACAACCCCGGCAGTAATATTGAATATCAAAGTATAGAGGAGAGGTAATGTTCTTTGACCAGTTTTTTTAAACATAAAGATAGTCTTGGCGCCGCCAATGTTGGCCGGGAGTGAGTTCCACAAACGTACTGTATGGACAGAGAAGGAGTAAGAATAAAAGTCGGATATATTGGATGGGAAATTGAGATGATGTAAGTGCGATCTACGCAAAGTGTCAAGAGAACGGGTATGTAATGAAAAACGGGCTTGTAATGTAATGTGTAATGTTATTTTAGAGAGATAGCTAGAATATTCTTTATTATGTACACCATACAAATAACAGTATACAACTTTTAAATAGGGTTACACAATGGGCGGTCTTATCGCTAAAAGCGAACTTTTCAAGACAACCTTTGGATGGATTTAAAGTAGAAGAGACAGTGCTGTAAAGTCTGTGGTGTTTTCATTTTACGAACGAATTATAAAAAGAAACAACAACATTTATAAAAACAAATATAGTAATGTGAGACGAGGGTTTTTAAATTTAAAGTCGGCGTATTTGTCATCTTTGATTTACGTCGCATTTATTGTTTTAACACTTCAAGCACAAAGTTTGGGTGATGCAGTAACAAACATTTATACCTAGCTTTCAATTTCTAGGTACGCCATTTTAAAGTTAGAACAATAAATACACATTTAATAGTTTGCGATCCATCATCCACGGTCCGAAAATAACTAGTATTTTGTGTGTAACGCCCAAGAAAGATGGAGTAGCCTACAGGAATATAATATATTCTTGCCAAACTACATACAATAAATAATTCATGAATGTCTTCTGCTAGGCATTTATGTTCGCGGTTTCCACCCGGGAAAACATTTCTAATCTCGAATATACGGCAGTTTTTCTTTATTTTTGTTTTTTTTTTTAACATCTAATTTGGTTTTATTTTTGTTTTGTCAGGTTGGCAGAAGCGTCATTCATTTGTTTAGTAAGTATCTCCAATTTGACTGACAGAAACGGTAGCATTTAATTATTTCTAGGATTAAATCCTTACTTCCTTACTAATATTATAAAAGCGAAAGTGAGTTTATTTGTTTGTTTGTTTGTTACCTCTTCACGGCTTAATGGCTAAGCCGATTTTGATAAATTTTGGTACAGAGATAGTTGGGAACCAGGAGACGGGACAAAGGCTAATATTTTTTGAAAAAAGTGGGATGTGAGGGAGAAAGAGAGAAGAAAAGGGAAAACGTAGCGTTGCTATTACAAATCAATAAGGCGCAAGGGGAACTGTGTTACCCCGAATTAAACGCGAGCGAAGCCGCGGGCAAAAGCTAGTGTATTTATAAAGCAAATTTTACAACGATTAATTGTATTTAAAACTCGTTGAATAAGTTTAGTTCCTGACAACCCTGTGTCCGTCACCCGTGACGTCGTTGACCTGTAATTTACTCCAGTTTCAAATGTTTTGAGAACTTTCGGATTCGGATAAAACAATATTTATGTTCAGTTCATGCGAAACCTGAATATAGTTTGATCAGAATAAATTACTAAATCGATACCAATTTTTTTCCACCTTGATTATTTTGTCCCAAAAATATTTAGTACTCACTTTTGCACGCGGCTTCGCTCGTGTTTAATTCGGGGTAGCACAGTTCCCCTTTCCTGATTTACAGGTACCTGCTACCAGTAGTTTTTGCCCTTGCGCCTTATTTCTTGTGATAGCATTGTTAAGTTTTCCCTTTTCTCCTTCATATCTCAATATTTTTTTAAAAAGCCTATGTCTGTGTCCAAGGTTTTAACTATCTATGTACTAAAATTCATCCAAATCGGTTTAGCCATTTAGGCGTGAAGACGTAACAAACAAACTCACTTTCGCTTTTATAATATTAGTAAGGATTTTTTATTACAGTCACCAATAGCAGCTGAAAAAGGACTCCCATTTTTAATCCCGGAAAACTAAAAATACTAACGCAAGATTGGCCTTTCATTAAAACCTTTATTAATTTTAAAATCCAATAAAAGTTTTATTAAAATTTCTAAGCACTCACAAAAACGCACCCCAAATCTGAAACTTAGTCAGCTTTTAAATACATTTTATTTATTTCCTAATAAACAACAATATTTTCATAATCCGTGCATAGATCAAGTGTAATGTCTGCGGCAGTGTACCGCGGCAGATGTATCAACCCTTAAACTCCGGCCGGGAGCATTTTTATCCCAATCACATATTTTTTAAGCACGCGCCCATTGTTAATTCTATAAGTTATTTACATTCCAACAATGGTCGATTGTAATAGTTGACTGACCGTTTAAATATTTAGTGCAACCTAATTATTTTGTTAAAATAATGATACGTCCATACTTGATCACAATAGTAGACGTGGGTTCGAATTTTGTGGTCTAATTATGGTCAGCTTTGTGGCGATGTGGGGTTAAGCGCGATATTGAAATAACAATGGTCTGTCAAAGAGTTATTTTGTAAGTCGTGTTCGTTTTGGTGAAATGTGGCTAGGGCGAAAAACTATTGCAATTTTGTATGCAAATTAGCTGTGTTTAGCTGGGTTTTTCTGATAACATGGTGAAATTTTAATAATAAATACTTTTTTTTATTGTGTCATCCCATCATGCCCAATTGCTGGGCAAACGAGTGGACGGGGACCCACTTCTTCTATTTCTTATGGCTGTAGTAGTTATGGACCAATCTTTAAGGCATTTAGTTTCTAACGCCTAATTAGCGCCGATCATATTGTTTTAAATGTAATTTAAAATATGAAAATCCGGTAGTCAATCTTTTGTGGTCAATTTAGAAAAAAAAACATTTTAACTTGCACATAATTCCAAGACACATTTATATGTATATTTTATTACCTTATTAACTACTTTCTATCTATATCTTAAAATAATACCACTTACGGTCACTTATACGCCCCTCAGAATAAGAATTTAACCGCTTGTCAAATGCACAGTAGTAGCCAATAAATTGCCTATTTAAATTGTTAAAAAAACAGCTTAGCTCTCAATAAAATAACCAAAAACAGCATATAAAATCAATCGACCGTTTCCTATAAAAGTAGAAACACGACCATGGGTACGTTACGTAGTTACGCACTACAAAACATACGGACAGAAAGCACGTACCAAACGATAATTTTGTATGCAAATATGTAATATCTTAAGTGGGATCAAAATACCCACCGCGCGGTTCAGGGTTAAGTACTGTTAAGAACAAAAGTGTTATTAAAAAAAAAAATAATTGTTATAGGACCGCTGCTGTAGTTTTCTTAGTTTGCCTGTTTAAAATACGGAGAGTTCGTTGCTGAATAATATTAGCTGTTCTGCTCTATCTTTAGGATTAGCAGCACCAGGCTTTGTCGATCCGTAGATGGGAGACCATCTTCATCCATTACATACCGAGGTTTCTCCGTGTTTAAGAAATCCCGTCTTACCAAGGGTTTATCGTATTACCCAGTAGTAATTGGGTTGTGGAAGTCAGATAGGCAGTCGCTCCATGTAAAATACTGGCTTCAGTTGTATACGGTAAGACTGGAAGGCGATCTCGATAAATTTAGAAAAAGGCAAGTCAAAAAATGCCTTTTTTGATTAATTTATTTGCGTTTTACCTGACAGCGTGCATTAAACTTTTTGTACAAAAGATTCTACTTTACTGACACACAAACCTCACGTTGGTATTCCTTGATAGGTAAAGCAGAGATGCAACTACAGTTAACGATATTTATTTTCTCGAAAGAATTACAAATACACTTACAGAAAAAAAATTCTCTGCGACATGTTACGTAGGTGTATGTTGAACTAAAACATAATAATAATAAAGCCTCATTTATTCCTTAACAATTGGTTTACATATTTTTTGTACAATATCAAATACATATAAATTTGTAATAACAATTAAAGATTTGAATTTAAAATTTAGATAAAACAAAATACTTGTACAACACAAAATTTATAATTTAATAATTGGTTTTCATGCATATATAAAAAAAAAACAAAAAAAAACATTATGTTAATGTTTTGGCATACCAAACAAAACCAATCTAATCAGAAGGTAGTTCCAAAAAAAAACACGTAAAGTTTAGTTATACACATTTATATTATACACATCTCACTTATTATATAATTATGCCAATTCCACGTATTTCTAAGTTTTTAACAGTCTTAACCCTCTAACACCTCTCTACTCACTAGTACTAACAAAGAACAGATGTATGTGGCCTACCGGCTAATTTGGTATGCAGTAAGGGTTAGCGCATGCGCAGAGGTGGTGTGCGCAGGAGTCGCGTTACCGTACCGGCCCAGACTTGTCCCCAAACTTCTATTATAACTGCTTGTCAAACGATTATGCGATTCTTGTTAGTGTATTGATTTCGCGGTGAAAGTCAGAACTCAGTTAGAACTGGTTGATCGATACCCTTTGGTAAGGCTTGCATCAGATAGACATGTTTTTATTAAAATAACTAGCTGTGCCCAGCGGTTTCACCCGCTGCTCAGTTAGGTAGGGGCATGAAAAATAGATGTTAGCCGATTTTCAGACCTACCCGATATGGACACAAATTTTCATTCAAATCGGTCCAACCGTTTCGGAGGAGTATGGGAACGAAAATTGTGACCCGAGAATTTTATATATTAGACTAGCTATTGCCCGCGGGGGTGCCCGCGTGAAGTTTGGCTCAAGGCAAATTTCGTTATGTTGGTAGTATTTTTGTCAAGAGTGTCAAACATCCTTTTATTTGTCTATCCATCCTCTCAAACTTTCGCATTTATAACAATAAGTGTCACTTTTTCAGGTTTTTAAATCTCGTTATTTAAGTAAAAATAATAATCTCAGAGTAAAATGGCTGTGACATACAGACAAACAAACAAACGGCGAAGCTAAACTGTAAGGGATCCATTTTCGACATTTGGCTACAGATACCTAAATACAATAGATTTTATTTGCTTAAACTGTAGGTACATCCAAATATAGTGATTAACACATATCGGAGATCCTTATGCAGTTTATCTTAATTAGGCATGCAAATTTAATGTCAATTAAAAATAATCTTAATCAATAAAACTAAGACTAACTTTTATTCATCATATTTTAATTAAATTAATTACTAAATATATACAACCTATAAATAAACACAAACTAATAATAAAAATATATACAAGTAAAATATGGAAAATTACAGGGCGTCAAAAAATTCGTCCGTAGGTATCGCCGTCAACAGGGCCCAGTGAAGGCTGGCAGTATTACCGCGTTGGATGGCAATGCTTATTTTTGGGCAAAAAACAGGCCAGCCCTCTGGTCACGAGAAGAATCGACCAACCGCTTGGCGATTTCTCGAAATACTACATGGGCACCCGGACCCCATGGCCCTAGTGTTTCAACCCCAAACGGCTCAAAAACGAAGTCTTCATTAATTAGGTTAGTAAACTAAAAATTCTAACAATTCCAATAATAAATTGGTCCCCCAAATCAAACTTTTTTATAGATTTGGGTAGCCTAACCGTGGGTAGTTGTGGTGCGCCATCATCAACCAACTGCCCCACAGCCTATAAATAAATATCTTGGGACAACTCACACACGGCTATCTGATCCCAAGCTAAGCAGAGCTTGTGTTATGGTAACCAGACAACTGATATACATACTTATATAATTTATAAATACATACATATTATAGATAAATCACACCCAGACACAGAACAAACAATCATGCTCATCACACAAAGTTTGTCCTGGGTGGGAATCGAACCCACGACCTCCGGCTCAGCAGTCAGGGCCACTAACCACTAGACCAACAGGCTCGTCAAAGCATATACTATATATATATAGCCTATACTTAGCTCATTTGTAGCATTCCGCGCAAATATGCCACCTCATTAATATGTATTCGGACGAGTATATGTAGGTCGGGTACGTTCGTGAGTCCTCGTAAATACTCGTTAATATTCGAGGATGGCCCTCCGTCGAGCATCATTTCATGTGGACATAGTACATCTGTTTTTGCTGTTTGATTTATAAGCATTCTGTCCACTTCATTGTTTGTTAAACTGCATAATTTGTAATTTTGAATCGAACGGACAGGAATTATAATATCATTTTGTTTTCTGCCTGAAATGTTTTCGATATCCTATCACAAATGTATACACTAAAGTCACCTTGATAGAAAGCAATACAGCTCGAAACTTGGGGCAATAATGTAGTTTATAAATGATCAAATCAATAAATAAATAATAATAAATAAATATCGTGGGACAACTCACACACGGTTATCTGATCCCAACCTAAGCTTAGCTGGTGTTATGGTAACCAGATAAGTGATATACATACATATATAATTTATAAATACATACATATTATAGATAAATCACACCCAGACACAGAACAAACAATCATGCTCATCACACAAAGTTTGTCCTGGGTGGGAATCGAACCCACGACCTCCGGCTCAGCAGTCAGGGCCACTAACCACTAGACCAACAGGCCCGTCAATTTAAGGCCCCTGCGATAACTTCCTTCTGCGAAGCAGTTATGCTAGTGAAAGACGTGGCCAGGCGTTTGATGGAGAGAACCTCAAGCTAATACAGCCGCCGTGGGAGACGCTCCGGGCAACCGTAGGTACTGTGGACGGGGTGACTAATAGGCAGCTCATCGGACGTCCGGCCAGTGGCGACAGGTCGTGTCGAAGGCAGGTAGTGTTCCACGTGCGCCTCAAAGAGATTTCACCAAAGCATAGGAGCCTGCCAGGGCCTCTGCTTGCCGGGGTAGCGGGTTGTTCGAAAGAGATACTGCGGCGCCAGAACATAATGTGCAAAAAAAGTAACTTAGATAGGTTTTAACCAGTAACAGTGTGTCACTGCCCTCTGCTCCCTCAAGTTATTTAAGGACTTTACTTCCCAAACAAAACAGGCTAATAAACCAGTACTTTTTGAACCCTCATGGTATTTAAGGACTTTCCTTCCCAAACAAAACAGGCTAATAAACCAGTACTTTTTGAAAAAAAAGACACGTTTAAGTTCATGTTAGAGTCATATTTGCTTAAAGGCATTGAACAAATCCGCTCGATTAATTCCTTACCTAATAACACCTATTTCTAACAAGTAATTGACCTACAAAACGTTACTTTAAAACCAAAATGGCCACTCTTAAACCCATTACGTAAACCACCATATGGATATCCCTTAATTTGAACAACAAAACTAATTTATCATGTTCAGTGTCTGTGGCATACCTTAAAACGCAATTAAAGGGTATCGCCGATGACTTTATCTTATCTAGGGGGTATCAAGACAATTAATAATTACTTACGGAACCGTTCGAGGTGCACGTGTGAACCCTAGCGCGGAATATGTGGAGACTGGATAAGAAAAGAAAGTTAATTTATGTAAAAGATGATTTGGAAATACATAATATAGATAATTGGCTCAGTATTTGTATTTTTAATATTTTCTTATAAATTATTTATTGTGTTTAAAAATAAATAATTATTTGTGTTTGTACAAGCTTTGCAAAAGACTGTCAATCTTTTTTGCATTGGTAATATAATAAACATTATGGTCACTATATTTTGCCAAATATTTTCCCCCTCTCTTGTTGTCAGACTTTTACTGACTAAAACACATCCAAATTTTATTGCAATTCGTTTCCGAAGCCGCGATACCTCTTTCGAACATCCCGCAAACCGGGAAAGCTGTGGCCCTGGGAGGCCTCTCTTTTAAGTCGTAAAGCATCCTTTTTACTTTGCCATAGTCGGGTTCAAAGAAACTTAGTTTAGTAACTCGCAGTTTATTGCTTATCTATCTTCTAACAATCTAAGTCCACCGACCAGTTTCAATTAGTGTAAGCACTCACTGTACAACACTCTTACGGTCACCCTTAACTTAAGCAACCACCATGCAACCCCTTCGTCTATGCTCTATGCCCCTTCATAGACAATGTTATAGACTGATGGACATTGGCGTCTTCAAATGGGGTCTTATAGTTGAGTTGTTGGCGTAATTATATTTATTTGGTCATTGATAATGTGTCATTTATTTAAAAAAAAATAAGTTAACAGTACAACCAAAACACTTATCTAAAATCTTAGACACTAATATTTAAAACAAACTTACAACAATAACTTAAAAATACAGCAAATGCGCCAGTACATCTTATCCTACTGCGAAAGTTTGTATATATGAATGGATGTTTGTTCAATTTTCACGCAAAAACTACTGAATGGATTTTAATGAAACTTTACAGTAATATAGCTTACATATCAGAATAACACATAGGCTACAATTCATAGAGATATACATATTGTATATTCTATCACTACGCGAGTGAAAACGGGGCGCAGCTAGTTCTTTCATATATTACTCAGAT
Source organism: Ochropleura leucogaster (assembly GCA_958449745.1). Lineage (NCBI taxonomy): Eukaryota > Metazoa > Arthropoda > Insecta > Lepidoptera > Noctuidae > Ochropleura > Ochropleura leucogaster. Next base: position 2,468,246 of record OY288203.1, read on the forward strand.
CCAGCCTATCCCTTTGCTGTCCATCGCCAGCGACACCATAAGCCGACGCTCGTCCCCACAAGGGTTTTACAAGCCTTCATTTCAATGCATCCACAGGAATCACCCGGTTAAGCAGACAACCTCCTAGGTTGAACTGCGAGACGCCATTTATAAAAAAAAAATAGAGGTGTCAAGGGACACCCGGATGGAACGAAGTTCTCGTCGCGACATCACACTGTTCAATGCGAAATAGAAATGAAAATATCTGGCTTGCTTTCTATAAGAGAGAGACGGACAGACACAATGAACCAATCACAGAACGACCACAAATATACTAAGAGGTTAAAGTTGCCAGTGTAATATATTAAAATTAAAGCTTTATTAAAAAGTATATCGACTAAATAAATTGATGTAAAATTAAAATTCACAAACCCTAACACTTATACGACGAAAAAAATTTATATTTGTCAAGGGACACCCGGATGGAACGAAGTTCCTATAGAAATGAAAATATCTGACTTGCTTTCTATAAGAGAGAGAGAGACAGACAGACAGACAGAGAAACATGCGACGCCGCACAGCTTACAATAGCTTACTATAGCAAAAAGTGTCGTGACAACTTTTCGTAAGAATTTTTTCCGTCTAGCCCCCTTTCACAACGCGCGATAAGGAACTTCGTTCCAAAAACAATCTTTCTTTTACACTCGACAAACCAAGCTCTTGTCCAGCCAGTTTCTGACCACAGTAAAACCAAATGATTGATTATTATTCCACACATTGTCAAAGTGTACCAGCTTATCCTATATCAAAAACCATGACCGGCAAACTCGAACACAAAATAAAGGATTTTCCAAAATATTTTGTTGTCCAAAATCTCAATTGTCACATTTCTAATGACAATAGAATATTCGCCCGCAGGGCACTGTTAAGCTTAGCCATAGAATAGGTAAGTCTATGTAGAAGCGAAACTCTGAAAAATAAGAATAATAAAACTTTAGTTATAAATAATAAAAAAACTTTAGTTTTTAAATGATATTATTATACTTCTATGTCTAACTTGTATTTAAAACGAATACAGTTAATTAAATCTAAAGTAAGTGACTTATGAAGACTTTGTTTCAGGTCTTCAGCACCTGCAGCAGCAGCTCCAGCGCAGCCCACCGTGCTAGGAAGATGGGATGGTGCTAGGGTGTCGACACAAGTTGCATCCCACACCAAAGATCTACCCAACTTCCATGGCATTATGATCATACCATCTGGTCTCTTATCATCGACGCGTACCAAGCCAGTTGGTTCTAAAACAGCTGGCACCCCGGCGGTGGCAAGAGCACGATGGATGAGATCATTACTGCAATCGTGCCGCGCAATACGCCCTGCACTCATACTGCAGGCCATGGTGTCCGAGGCAGTTAACTGCTTCCCCACATACAAAAAAGTAAACATGAATAAAAACAGCCACATTAGTACGTGCCCGGATTTTAACTCATATCCTCTTATTGTGAGAGGTGAGACTCTTAGCCTCTGGCTATCATGATGATGTTATTATATTTTAAGCTGAGTGTAGTGATTTTTTACATAAATCGACGGTACTGATGAGTCGCAATTTTTCAATCAACAAAACCGATGAATCAATGAAACTATCAGTGTTGAACTTTTCTTAAACCGTAAAACCGTAGGCATAAACGTGGACGAAGGAGTTCGCGTTGCGCTTCTACATTCCGAACATTCCTACTCTATGCCCCATCCCAGTAGGGGGCAAAACGTTTTGTTCCTGACAATAGAATATCATCATACTGTTTACATAAAGGGTATGGGTAGAATCATAAGCCGTGGAATAGTGATAAGTGGTCATAATGATTGTCATTGGTATTGCCTGAGGGCGTGACGGATTAGCGAGTATTGCCCGTATAGATTTAAGTGTGCTGGTCAATGAATAGCTTTGATTGGCCTGTTTTGTTGCTATTTCGAGTTTTTAGGGATAAAAATAATAAATATTATACAAATAATGGTAGTGGTAGTGGAAACATGCGGACGGCGCTTTGACAAAATGATTGAAAAAAATACAACTTTTGATATTATCCTTACTAATATTATAAAAGCGAAAAGTGTGTTTGTTTGTTGCGTCTTCACGCCTTAATGGCTTAACCAATTTGATGAATTTCGGTACAGATATAGTTGGGACCCTGGAAACGGACATAGGTTCTTTTTTAAAAGATTGAGATAGTATTTTTGAGATAGGATTAAAAAAGGGAAGAAAAAAGAAAAATTAACATTACTATTACAATAAATAAGGCGGTCTAAGGTCTCAACTATACCTGTACCAAAATTCATCAAAATCGGTTTAGCCATTAAGGCGTGAAGACGCAACAAACAAACAAGCTCAATTTCGTAACGAGATAATATGGCGAAAATATTTAAAAAGACTTATATCTAACTGAAAGCTAATAAAGCGATAATTCGAGGTACGCATTTGTATTATCTACTAGCTGTTCCTCGCGGTTTCACCCACGCTGCTCAGCACCTGTTGGTCGTAGCGTGATGTTATATAGCCTATAGCCTTCCTCAAGAAATGGACTATCCAACACTAAAAGAATTTTCCAATTCCAATAACTAGTCCCTGAGATTAGCGCGTTCAAACAAACAAACAAACTCTTCAGCTTTATAATATTAGTATAGATTCTAACGGATGAAAAGTGAAATTATCTGAATAGATTGCCCTGCTCACCTACCTTTACAAATAAGCCGCTATGCTTGAATAAACAAACCCACCCATCCGTGATCTATGGTCATGTACCATAAACACGAGGTATAGACAATACGGATTAACAAATAGAAATGTTTGAATAAATTGAGGATTCCGTTTTTTTTTTACTTGTTAATTGGATGCGAAATGTTTGAAGTACCTACTTTTAAAAACTCTCTTCAAAGGTGCTCATGAAAACACCTCGTTAAAATTTTGGTTTACAGTGGAATTCGTGGAGCTCGTGGCTAAATAATAGCAGCCGCTCGGGACGATCTTTAGGTTAAGTCGCGCTTGCCTAGGTTGTTCTGTGGATGGGAGACCACCCGTTACATATCTAGTTTCCTCCGTGCCTCGGAAAGCACGTTAAGCCGTTGGTCCCGGCTGTCATTTGTAGATCTTTGACAGTCGTTACAGGTAGTCTGTGTTTCGAAAGTCTGACAACCAGTCTTACGAAGGGGTTTACCAAGGCATTACCCAGTATTAACTGGGTTGTGGAGGTCAGATAGGCAGTCGTTCCATGTAAAATACTGATATTCAGCTGCATCCGGTTAGACTGGAAGCCGACCCCAACGTAGTTGGGAAAAGGCTAGGCAGATGATGAGTGGTGTAAAAATAAACTCTACGTGTAGTTGTTATGCAGGTCATTATTACAGGAATAAATGTTTCTATCAATTTCGATGACTTTTCCTTAGTGTCTAGTAGCTGAAAAGTGACAATGAATGAATAATTTTTTTTTTTTATAATTTCTTGTGATAAACGGAATTGTATAAAATCTGGTTCTTCTAACATGACAGACAGATGTGTTGCTGGGGAGTTTGTTCCGCCACTTCTTCTTCCCAGCTAAAACACTAGAAAGTGGCGAAGGGCAGGGCGTTTTTGTGGGACTGTCTCTTGTAATCTGACGTTCAAAAAGAGCTGATTATCAGACTAGTTTGAATTAATGACTTTTGATATCGATGACAATTTAAATTGGGGCATTTTCAGTAGCGTCCATCAGTTTCTGTGATGTGCAAACTACAAAACAGGGGGGTCTATACTTTTATATTCAAATTTGACAAACACCTAGCCCAACACACCGACTACAGAACCCTAAAAAAACTCAAATCACTTTCCTCATTGTCCAAAACATCCCCAAAAATAATCACCCCTGTATGCTTAGTCACGTTTTTAAAAAAAGAATGCTTGTCTATGATGGGCGCCTCATTATCTCTTTATAATGCTAAGCTATGGTCTATTGTCAAAAATGGCGGTAAACAAAGATTATAGAGGTAATAAAAACGAGGGTAGTTATTGATACGTAAGGATTTAAAATTAATCTTTTACAGTCAAGCGGTTTGCAAATATTTTTTGGACTAAGTGGTATTAAATTTTAGTTTTTATAGCTTTTTGTTAGGGAGACAGGGACTTGCTTATTAGATAGGAATTAGAAGGCATAGAGGACTATCTATAGGTATACGTATAAAAGGGAAATCACTAATTCACTCGACAAACTACAAGTTTTAGGACTCTTAAAATTTTGCATAGGGCATCTTTTCTTTAAAAAAAATCTTTGCCCCTCACTAGGAATTTCTCCTGTATCGTGGGTGCGTTTACAAACATTTAAACTCATATACACAAAAAGCCAGACCCGAAACCACTATCTGCAGGTCATACAAATATTTGTTCCGAGCGGGAATCGAACCCACATGCAGCCACTGCGCAAGTATGTTTTTACAAACACTTTTACACGTCTTTTTAAAAAAACTAGATGAGGCCGGTGTTTCGTACCCGACTACTCTAAGAAGAAACAGCCGAAACAAACTCAGAGGTCATAGTCTCTTTTAAGGTCCAGACAAAAAATCTTGGTCAACTTACATGAGGACTATGCAGAGTAGTGTCTGAAATGGTCTTTTTTTAATTTTACGGGACTTATAGATAAGTTGCGTAACGAGTAGGTTTCATGTACCCCGCCCCAACTCTCAATAAGTATTGAGTAAAAGTCATGATAGTGCAATGAATATGCAAAACAATGACGTTGCTGATATCATCATTTTGGTCGACTTCAAACAATAATGATGGTAAAATATTATGGTTAATGACCTGACGATGACTACGACGGTATAAATAAACCTCTATAACTGGTTTAGTATTTCATTTCATAGTCCTATTATTCGTTTATTCATTCTTATACTTACATATTTTTTATATTTTTAACCGACTTAAAAAAAAGGAGGAGGTTCTCAATTCGTCGACCAACAATTTTTTTATGTGTGTTCACCGATTACTCAAAGACGCCTGGACCGTTTTGCAAAAGCTTTTTTTTTGATAGGGTAGGTATACTTTACAGGTGGTCAAATATCAATTTTATTTATATTGTTTTTAGTGGCTGAGCGATTGGTTTCTGTGCTGTGTATAGTGGGTTCGATTGCCGCTGCGAATAAATATTTGTATGGCCTACAGGTAGTTGTTCTGGGTCTGGCTAATCGACAAAGTGAGTTAAAAAAATGTAAACGCACCCACGATACAGGAGAAATTCCTAGTACAGCACATGCACGTTTATTTTACGTGTTTTACCTCTTAAAAGCCACAAAGTATATACACAAACATAGCTACACCACTCAAGGACTTCAATCACCCCCATATCACATCACTCACATCACATCTCATCACATCACACCACTAGGTAGGTACTTTTAAAATCACACTCCTCCTAAGCTACGTCACGTACGAACACGTACCTATCTGTCTATGTAAGAAATAATATCTGTAAAGTAAGCAATGACTTATTGTCGGGCCTACGTTGTCCTCTCATACTTAAGTGCTAACGCTGTAACTACAACATTGTAAAACCAAATGATTTTAAAAGAGTAACTATGGAGTTTCTTGCCGGTTCTTCTCCATAGAAAACGACCAACCCGAAGCGTGCATCTTTTCTCGACGTTTTATAAGTGCCCAGGTCGGCCTATGTGAAATAAAAATATTTTGACTTTAATTTTGATTTTGAAAGACCGGTATTTTCTGCAGGAGGTGTGTGAGGCTCACATAATAAATATGCATTTATGTATTTTTTTTATTTATATTTTTAAAATTTTCTTAATTTGTTTTTAATGAAATCTTGCTCGCCCACTCGCCCATAGCTGTTATTGCTTGGGTAATTATTGTTACCTACATTCAGATATTTTATTTAGTTCGTTTTAGTGTATTAGTATTTGTTTCAAGTTTAAAGAGTTATTATAAAATAGCGAATTAAATAATGAGAAAACAACTTTGAAAAACAGATCTTCCAGAACGAAATAACAAAACTCAACGGTTTTTTGTTCCAGCGCCATCTAGAGGCTATGCGTGTAACTAATGAAACAAGGTCATTGTAAACGCTTGTTCAATCTTCACGCGGCAAGTAGACGCGGGGCTGCAGTAGTTCTAGTACAGAACCATAGATGTCACCATAGATGTTGTTGATAAAATATATGCGAATAAATTTAAGAAAAAATTAAGGACTGATTTTCCAAACATTAGATGTGACGTTTTGACAGTATCCAGTGTAAGTAGAAAAATATTTAAACCAGTGTCCATAGAAAAAAACTGAAATTAGTTGTTTTTTTTAGTTTGCCCCACATTAGGATTTTTTCCTGTATCGTGTACCTATACGTTTATAAAAATAAAATAAATAAAAATAGCCTTTATTTTCTCTGACCTTAAAATAAATACACTATTATCTACAATTTTTGTTTTTGTGTAACATAATATATTTAAATTCTAAACTATCACTAGTATTTAACTATAAAAAAAAAACTATAAAATGTGTATCTACACTTAAAAATTAGAAAAATATAAATAAAAAATGTTTTTATCAGCTACCGCAGTAGCCCTACCATGACGTTTTAAAGCAGAACTTATTCCATTGAGGGAAAGAGATGGTGCTAGACACCCTGTATAGCTCTGTCTCTTTCCCTCAGCGGAATTATTTCTGCTTTAAGACGTCATGGTAGGGTAGCTGGTCAGGCTGTCTTGCGACATAGTCCTCCTCAAGTTCCCTCCAGTTTTACCGATTCTGCGTTTTTCGCCTCCAACCCTTGGGAACCTATGCGTTTACATACATTTAAACTCACATACACAAACAGCCAGACCCAAAACAACTACCTGTAGGACATACAAATATTTGTTCCGTGCGGGGATCGAACCCACGATAGACAGCGCAGCAGTCCAGCAACCCAGTCGGCAATTTTTTAATATCCTTCAATCACCAATTACTCAGTGTAGCAACTGACAACGTACGCGATAAATGTTATTTTTTATCTGTGCTTTTTTGAAAACGACAAACATGCTTTTACATTATACTTAATACTTTTGACCCCTCCTCTCAACATCCGAACATCTAATTTCTCAAAGTACACACATAATTAAATTAAAGAACCATAATTGTTAGTAATTATAAAAATAACCACGACATTACACCGACGATTAGCGATGACAAATGACGCTCGTTACGTACTTCAAAGAGCGGTAGATATGACGGACAGACAAAATGGATGCCGTAATCAAAATGGACGCGAAAATAATTGTGACTAATGACGGTGGGTATTTTTGTAAGTAAATGTGGTTGTTATTAAAAATACCTCGTGATGTTTGTCCATTTTTATCACTTAGCGAATTTAGAGTGTACTGGCTTTTTTTTGCGAATAGCAAATCATCAAATTACTTCCCCCGCTTTGGGTGGAGTGGGAAGAAGTGTCAGAATTTTACTGACTAAAACCCACCTATGCTCCTTCTTTTGCCCTTTATATTCCGGGGCTGCGGTATCTCTTTCGAACAACCCTGCAGGCGGCGGCCCTGGCAGGCCGCTCTGCTTTGCTGACAGCTCTTTCAGGCGCCGTCGACAATGGTGGGGAGTATGCTGGTTTTCACACATCACCAGTTATGTAACTACAGAGAACAATCCCATGTGCAGAGTGGAAGGAACAGTGACGCTAAAAATATTTATGGTTACCCCAACCATAAATATTGGAACGAAGTTCCTTATCGCGCGTTGTGAAAGGGGGCTAGACGGAAAAAATTCTTACGAAAAGTTGTCACGACACTTTTTGCTATAGTAAGCTATTGTAAGCTGTGCGGCGTCGCATGTTTCTCTGTCTGTCTGTCTGTCTCTCTCTCTCTTACAGAAAGCAAGCCAGATATTTTCATTTCTATAGGAACTTCGTTCCATCCGGGTGTCCCTTGACAAATCTAAATTTTTTTCGTCGTATAAGTGTTAGGGTGTGTGAATTTTAATTTTACATCAATTTATTTAGTCGATTTTCTTTTTAATAAAGCTTTAATTTTAATATACATATTACGCTGGCAACTTTAACCTCTTAGTATATTTGTGGTCGTTCTGTGATTAGTTGACGCAAAATGGCGGGAACCAATCAGAGAAAACGCTTCTGCCCGCTTAAAAATGGGAGGGGTTAATATGGGGAACGGAACGAAGTTGTGCAGCTCTCTTGGTTTTTGGGAATCAGCGCGATAGGCGGATAGACTAGAATTCAATTAGAATAAGATCATTGCCTCTAAGAATCGATTATAAATTGTACCTATAAATCAATAAGTAAAATATAAGACGGTTTCGTGTAATCCTTGCATCTTATTTAACTACATCCTGTAGGCCTACTAAGACATCTCAAAGCAGAACTTATTCCACTGAGTGAAAGAGATGGTGCTAGACACCCTGTATAGCTCTGTCCCTTTCCCTCAGCGGAATAAGTTCTGCTTAAACACGTCATGGTAGGGTAGCCGTTCCCATTGGTGTTCTACATAAGTATTCAAAAAAATGGCCAAGTGCGAGTCGTTAACTGAGGCGCGGGTTGTTCCGGGGTTGCAGATTATTCGAAAGAGATACCGCGGCCTCAGAACAAACAGGGCAAAAGAAGGAAAGGAGGAAGAACTCGACATGAAGATGTTCCTTCAAATTAAACACACAATCACATCATCAACTCCATTACCCATAGTTCACACATAAAAACAACAACAAAATCACCTACTTACCGAAACAGTACTAAAAGAAGTACCAGATTATCTTCGTAGATCGTGTGTCGTGTACCTGCGCCGGCGCAGACAGTCGTAATCACGTCATAAGACACGACGCCGTGGGAACATGTTGAGAGTAACTTGTTTCATATTTATACATACCTACATTGTTTTAGTGCCAGGAGCTTGGGAAGCAAAGGTATTAGGTACTTTAAATGTAGAAGATTTGGTTATGCATGGGTTCAGCAACAAAAAATACTTGAGAGGTGTCAAGGGACACCCGGATGGAACGAAGTTATTATTTATTATGTACAAAAAGCCTGTATATACTCAACAAAAATAATCGTCGCGACACCACACTGTTCAATGCGAAAAAGAAAGACGAACCGAAAATAACTGGCTTGCTTTCTATGAGAAAGAGAGAGAGAGACAGACAGAGAAACATGCGCACGCCGCGCGGCTTACAACTATAGCAAGAAGTGTTGTTACAACTTTTGGTCTTAATTTTTTCCGTCTAGCCCCCTTTCGCAACGCGCGATAAGGAACTTGTAGGTCCTAACTCAAAATTGCAAAATAAATTTACTTCCAGAAGTCGGCAAGTTTTGTTTGATTTATAGATTTTTTTGCCACCGAGTTCCAGATCCTCCTTTTTTTTGAAGTCGGTTTAAAAATAAAAGTAACAAGTTTGACGGCACGGTTGGCGCAGTGGCTGAGCGATCGACTGCTGCGCTGCGTGTCGCGGGTTCGATTCCCGCACGGAACAAATATTTGTATGACCTGCAGATAGTTTTTTCGGGTCTGGCTGTTTGTGTATGTGAGTTCATATGTTTGTAAACGCACCCACGATACAGGAGAAATACTTAGTGTGGGGCAACTTTAAAAAAAAACAATAAGTGCCTTGTTGGTCGAGTGGTCCTCACAGATAGTGTTTCCATCAGGAAGTCTCTCAGCAGAATGCTGCTGAGACAATCTGCGCTGTCTGGATTTTTTCCAGGGAAACGATTGTGGTTTTCGCCTTTGTAAAAGGTTCAGTTCAAAATAAATTAAAGCGTAATAATATGTATATTAATTTTTTTTCGGGTGTCCGGCGAAATGTAAAACCAATTAAATCATTTATTTCAACAAAATCAAAATATTTTTATTTCACACTAGCTTTCGCCCGCGGCTTCGCCCGCGTTACGCCCCCTTGCACCTTATTGATTTGTAATAGCAACGCTAAGTTTTCCCTTTTCTTCCCTTTCTCCCTCACATCCCACTTTTTTTTAATAAAAATTAGCCTATGTCCGTCTCCTGGTTCCCAACTACTATGTACCAGAATTCATCACAATCGGTTTAGCCATTAAAGCGTGAAGAGATAACAAATAAAAACTCACTTTCACTTTTATAATATTAGTAAGGATGAGCACCTTTGAAACGTTGAGATTGGTCGTTTCTAATAGAGAATAACCGACAAGAAACTCCATATCTAGTTACTCTTTGAAATCTGGTTTTACAATGTTTTTATTACAGCGTTAGTATTTATGTATGAGAGGACAGCGTAGGCCCGACAATAAGTCAATGCTTACTTATCAAAACATAACTTAAGATAAGAAATTAACAAAAGTTAACAAACGCTTAGGAATCTAGAAGGCCCACAAAGGTACCAAAGATCGCCCCAAGTCTCAAATAGTCTCACTATACGTCAGTTTAATTATAATAACATTATTTGTTGTCTTTTTTCCAGCACGTACTTACAGTGAATAATTCAACGACAATAAAAAAAAAACAAAGATCAAAGTACCCGACGCAGGACCTCATACCCTCAGGTCATTCTTACTCATCCACCCACCGATTGGAAAGTGACCCATTAAACCATTCTCTAAATTCCTAGTGAATTACAATAGAAATTACTTGGACGCGGCCAATCTGTGTAATGACCACAAAGATGATAGGATCCTGGCATGGCTGGCATACAAATGATAGAACACACAGAAAGTTACAAAGATTACAAATTAATGCAGATAGCGCATCTGACTTTTACGCGTGGTGGTAGGTTGACTTTTATGCCTAATGCTTAAATTGTAGGTATATTGCTTTTCTGTCTGGAACTCTGAATTGACTTTACACTCATGTTTGTGCAATTATGCAAACAGAAATTAAAGGATATATATATCGACTACACAATACACTGTCCCTCTGGGTCATACTGCTGCTTCTGCTTGGTTAATTCGTATTTAAATTGTGTGTATTTTGGGTCCATTTTACCTTGTCTTTTTAGACCCTCAATTTACATGGGCTCATATGCTGATGGTGCTACACCTGTCCCACCATCTATCGAGATATAAAACTCGCAAAGCTGTCAAATAATATCAATGTTATAAAAAAACACGCCCATACAAATTCGCGTCAAATAAAACGGAATGTACTATATAACCCTTACAAAAAACGGAATTATATCTCGTAGGATATAATTCGGTTTTTTGTCTTGTGTTATATGTTTAAGTGTTGTTAATTGTTACAATCCCAGTACATCTAAAGTGACTTCTGTGATAAACAGACGAAGCCACATAGTGGCAAAGGGTCTCGACATTAAAACAAAATGTAATGCCAATAACCTTCTTGTTAGAAGAATTCAAGCATATCTTGTAAGGATTTTTAAAACGGTACGCGCAATTATACAAACTGTAACAAATACTGTATGAAAAATCAATGTTAGAAATAATAAATGGGTTCAATATAAAAATATTTGTCCTCAAAGATGCCCAAATAATGTAGGCAAAATACAGACCTCCATTTTTCTCCACTTATTCAATAAATTCTTTTAAGACAATGCAGCCAAAGATGTACACCAAAATTATCTTATGCAACACCGACCTTTATTTCCTAAACACTACAATTCAAAATGCAATGATTAAATGTAGGCTTTGTAATTTTCCCATATTAGGAGAAATTGGGAGCGTCACAGAATTAATTGTGCGGAGACAATTAATTTGATGATATAATGACGTGTGTAATGTTATCACCATTATCATCAGCATCTTGATGATGATTTCGAAGAGGATAAACATTCTTTGAATATTTGGATGATTGATTTATTCATGCACTAGCTTTTGCCCGCGGCTTCGCACGCTTTAAATACGGGGAACACGGTTTTCCTTTCCTGATTTGCAGGTACCTGCTACTTGTAGTTTTGCCTTTGCGCCTGATATATTGTAATAGCAAAGCTAAGTTTTCCCTTTTATTCCCTCTTTCTTCCTTATTTCTCCCTTTTATTTAAAAAATATTAAAATAGCCTATGTCCGTCTAAAGGGTTCCTACTATCTCTTTACCAAAATTCATTAAAATCGGTATAGCCATTTAGGCGTGAAGAGGTAACAAACAAACATACTCACTTTCGCTTTTATCATATTAGTCATCATCATTTTCCTGCCCTTTTCCCTTTCTATTTGGGGTCGGCGCAACACGTTTTCTTCTTCCATCCTCCCCTATCAGACGTCACGGCACCATTTACTCCTTTCTCCTTCATATCACCCAAGTACATCGAACTCATCCCAAAATAAACAAAAGGGCACACAGAAGACACACTGTTCTTTTTTTGAATAATTGTTAGAAGAAAAATAAAACAAATGTAGGCTTCTATTAACACTTTTGTTATGTGCCATGAAGACCAGTGAGCTTGAAGAAATAAAATCTAGGATTACAAGAACAAGGAACTCATTGATAAGGTATAGTAAATCACACATTTTCAATGGAATCTTGAAGTAAATTATGGTGTCGGTGATTTGGGCGTGAAATCATTATTCTGAAGAAATAGAAGTTCTTTTTCTAAGCGGTTCGATGGCAAAAAGGTATCGTAAATATGGTTGCCTTCAAATTTTACTTTTAGTCCTACGCCATCTTCGCTTGATGTATTGATAGCTAAGGATCATGTTCACACTAGTGACGACGGACGGACGGACGTGTCCACAGCGTATTAGTGCTCCATCTCAAAGAGATGTCAGCAAAGCAGAGGGTTTTGTCAGGGCCACGCTTACCGGGGTTGCGGGATGTTCGAAAGGAAACCGCGAGTCTGGCACATAAAGGGGAAAAGAAGGAACATGGATGGGTTTAAGTCAGTACAAGTCTGACACTCGCCCTTGCTCCGCCCAGAGCGGGGGAAGTTGGTCATTTGAAAAAAAAAACTTCGAGGTGCATTCCGAATGTAACTCGAAAACGATCTTAATTTTCTTTGCCCCACAATTCTGTATCGTGGGTGCGTTTACAAACATTTAAACTCACATACACAAACAGCCAGACCCGAAACAACTACCTGTAGGTCATACAAATATTTGTTCCGTGCGGGAATCGAACCCGCGACACACAGCGCAGCAGTGGATCGCTTAGCCACTGCGCCAACCGTGTCGTCAAATTGCATCCTCCATTTCCCAATAAAGGCTTGACCCACAAAAATAATCACTAAACAACCCGTCAGCTCAAAAACCCTTCCTAATTCAAAAAAAAGAACACTACCCATAATCCGTCGGCACATACACACAAACAAACAAATGCAACGTCACAGCCGCCATGATTAATTCTCATTACACAATGCGCGCGCGCAGTTATTAATGAACACATCGTGATTCTTTGTTTATCTTTTGTGGGAAAGAATAATGGAATCCTTTCGTAAGAGGAGAGAGTGTTGATGTTGATGTTTTTATTAACGATGCTGTTGCGTTCGATTTCCTATTTGATTATTGTTTTTGGATCACGGGCCTGTTGGTCCAGTGGTTAGTGGCCCTGACTGCTGAGCCGGAGGTCGTGGGTTCGATTCCCACCCAGGACAAACTTTGTGTGATGAGCATGATTGTTTGTTCTGTGTCTGGTTGTGATTTATCTATAATATGTATGTATTTATAAATTATATAAGTATGTATATCAGTTGCCTGGTTACCATAACACAAGCTCTGCTTAGCTTGGGATCAGATAGCCGTGTGTGAGTTGTCCCAAGATATTTTTATTTTTTTTTTATTTATCAAAGAAGAGACGAAAGGGTTATTCAAAAAGGTACAGTACGGCCAACGAGAAGCGATACCAAATGTAAACAAAACCCATGCTAAAACCCCATCTAAAATGGCCGCCCGAAGGTTGGCGAACCCGTGTTAACGTTGTCATGTTTTTGCCGGGAGAACGAGACATTACGACAAAGGCACAAGATGGAAAGAGCTAAATATTAGATTGTCAACGCCAAAGTTGTTCTTTAGGTTAATGACCTTTCGTATAGCTTCTCGTTGGCCGTACTGTAGTGCATAAAATCACACAAACATTATGAAGGCGGTGTGTTTGTTACTGCGTTCTGTATTTGATGAAATTTGGCACACAGATCGTTTGTAACCGGGATCAAGAAATAGGCTACTACTACTACTTTTTATCCCGATCAACGCGGGTGAAACCGCGGGGCGCAGCTAGTAAAAATTTTGGTAATATCTCAATTCTTCAAAAATACTTACAATTCGTCCACATTGCTGTTAGAATTACCGCGTTGGATGGCAATGCTAATTCTAATAAAAAAAAATTTGAGGTATCAAGGGACACCCGGATGGAACGAAGTTCTCGTCGCGACACCACACTGTTCAATGCGAAATAGAAATGAAAATATCTGGCTTGCTTTCTATAAGAGAGAGAGAGAGACAGACAGAGAAACATGCGACGCCGCACAGCTTACAATAGCTTACTATAGCAAATAGTGTCGTGACAACTTTTCGTAAAAAAAAATTTCGTCTAGCCCCCTTTTACAACGCGCGATAAGGAATTTCGTTCCAATAACACGGTTTAATTGAAATAAATGTTTTGACTTGAGTCGCAGACGGCGTCGCTTGGATTTAAGTTAAGTGTTTTGTTGTGTCAAGATTTTTTCTTTAATGTTTTATCTTGTGGAAAGTGCTAAATAAACATGTTTTTTTTCTTTCTTTATTTCCTTCTAGTCATCCATTTACTTACGTCAATCCTTATTGTCTATAGTACGGCCAACGAGAAGCGATACCAAATGTAAACAAAACCCATGCTAAAACCCCATCTAAAATGGCCGCCCGAATGTTGGCGAACCCGTTTTAACGTCGTCATGTTTTTGCCGGGAGAACGACACATTACGACAAAGGCACAAGATGGAAAGAGCTAAATATTAGATTGTCAACGCCACAGTTGTTCTTTAGGTAAATGACCTTTCGTATCGCTTCTCGTTGGCCGTACTATACTTAGCTGAACCATTCAGACATCTTCATAACAAACTAACCCAAAACACAGTACCTCCTTTACATCTTACCCGACAGCATAAAACTTGGTCGGACAACTCATAACTATTGATTTACGTCAGACAATCGACCTACATTGATGAATCCATCCTTTGTGAGACCCGAGTTTTTTATAGCTTCGAAGCTTGTGAAGTTACACACAATATCATCACGGTGAGTTAGTAGTGGTGTAAACAGAAGTGTTGTGTTTGTTCTAGTTTGAACAATGGGGCTTTTGAAGAGGGTAATGTGTTTTTTTTTAAACATTGCCCCTCACTAGGAAATTCTTCTTTTTCGTGTTTGCGTTTACAAATATTTAAATTCACATACACAAACAGCCAGACCCGGAAAAAATATCCGTAGACGCCCGAAACTTCGCCGAAAAAAATGTACCCTGTGTTATTCCAAACTATAATCTACCTCTGTGCCAAATTTCATCAATATCAGTTCAGCCGTTTTGACCTGAAAGAGTAACAAACATCCATACATACATCCTTACAAACATTCGAATTTATAATATTAGTAGGATACAGATGCTAATACACATAAAAATGAAATAAACTAATAAATATATTAAAAATAAACTTAAAAGTAATCTGAACACAACAGATTTTATCTATGTTTAAAAAAATCGGGTAATATCCGAAATATCCGCATTATAATACAGCTTGACGACACGGTTGGCGCAGTGGTTGAGCGACCGATAACAGTGCTGCGTGTCGCGGGTTCGTTTCCCGCACGAAACAAATATGTGTACAGATACTTAGTTGTTTTGGGTCTGGGTCTTTGTGTATGTGAGTTTAAATGTTTGTAAACGCACCCACGATACAAGAGACATCCCTAGTGTGCGTTTTAAAAAAATACTGTTATTTATTCACAATACCTAAACTTCAAGGCATTACAGTTTCTGACATGTACTTAATAAGTATAAGTTCATAAGTACTACGTGTCGTGGGAACTTCGGTGCGATGAAAGGCTTAAGTCTACCCTCTCTTTCTCCCCTACTCAATGCTGCATATCGCCGTTCCTCTCTCGAACTCGTGACTCTACGATTTTGCTTCGGAAACCAAGAGCAATTTGTAGGTAGGTACCTTGTTTTTTGACAGACGATTTTTAATGAAGATATGTATCTGAGTCGGGTTTAATAGTTTCTATGGTCCAGTTTAGAAATTATGGTTATTATTCGCTGCGGAATTTAATGACGACTGCTAAAGACTTTGTATTAAGTAACGAGGTATTATTTAGAAGGTTGAGATTATTTACTCATTGTATATTTTGATGGCCCGGCTGACACCATGGCTAGAAGAACTCCTGCGCTGTCGTAAAATGGTCACTAATTGCCAATTCACAATATTAACTGCGTTGTAACCATTTTAAGAATTTTAGCGTCATTCATATTATTTCTGTTATGATTCTGCTAAAGCAGGCATTTTAGACCCCCAGCGTTGCGCTGCATCCCCGCACCGAACAAATATTTATGCTTGTAAATATTGTGAACATATTTAGAAGAAGTTCGCAGATTTGTCTCAGAATTAAGTTTATTTTATTTTTATATTTTAAGTTGTAGTTGTTATCTTGTTACGGTGTCTTAACTTTTAATAATTTTGTTTTATGGTTGTATATTTTAGGCTTCGCTCGAGTTAAATTCGGTAGCGCCTTATTGATTTGTAATAGCAACGCCAAGTTTTCCCGTTTCGTCCCTCTTTCTCCCTCATATTTATTTAAAAAAAAATAGCCGATGACCATCTCCTGGTTCTCAACTATCTCTATACCAAAATTAATCAAAATCGGTTGAGCGATTAAAGCGTGAAGAGGTAACAAACAAACTCACTTTCGCACTTTAGTAAGGATTTATGCTTATAGTATTCTCCAAAGCACCAGATAAAAGTTCTTTGAACATGATGGTGCAGGGGACGTGTTAATCCCAATATCATGTTCTATTTTCATTGGCCAACAAAGTGCATCAGCTCCATTATAATGTAACACGCATGCCCATATATCTGTGACGTCCCACTGCACGCATGGGCGACTTGCTCACGCGCATGACATTTAGTGGGTGCGTCCCATTCATGAGAAACACGTTATTTTAATGTCAAATAGTTCATTCACGTTAGCCAGTTGTAAATTTGATGTTAGAGTAGGTTCTAGATGAATGTAACGTGTTTTATGTTAACCAGTTCGATATATTACGACTTCTTGCCTCATGCTGCAAAGTTAAGTTAAACTAACTAGCAGAACTCCGCATCAATATACATTTGTGTATCAAAAAAGTTATTGGTGCCGATTCGAATAAACTACCGGATTAAAATAAACTGATATTAAAACGACATAGGTAACTTATTTGTTTAAAGTGAATCTTTTATTACATCGTCTCAAACTTTTTCGTCTGTGTGTTGCATGTCGCGTGACGGTCGGCCGCGGAGTAGAGACGTCTAAATGTCTATAATGTGAAAATATACGATACAGGAGCAAATCTTGTGTGGGGCAAAGTTTGTTTTTTTAAATAAAAAATAAAATAAAAATATTGTATCTAAAATATATAGGTAAGTACCTAAAGAAGAAAAGTAAGAAATGAGAGAGAAAGAGGGAAGTAAAGTGATAACTTAGCTTTGCTATTACAGTAAATCAGGCGCAAAGGCAAAAACTACCGGTAGCAGGTACCTGAAAATCGGGAAACATGTTTCCTCGAATTTAACGCGAGCAAAGCCGCGGGCAAGTAGGATGTGATCTGCTTTGCAAGCTGACAGGCGAGTAAATCTCATAACTGTTAAGAAATACATATATCGCTATACACTGACGGGTTGATTATCACCACCTACAACCTCTGCTTTTACAACACTATCTTTAACGTCGTGACGTTTACGACTGCATCTTACTACGCCATCTTTTATAAGCTATAACTGGTGAGAATCGAGATATACTTAGCGTTAACGATCATTTATTTATTAACTACTTAATTGGTATTCATTTTTATTCGTTTTGAGGACTTCCTTTTGATATTAAATAAGTAATTAACAGAATTCAGTACATGTTTTTTGGATTCCGTAGGCACTTAAAAAATTAAAAAAAACTGAACTCAAAACCAAAATCTATTATTTTTTTTCACATAAGCCTACATGGGCACTTATAAAACGCCGAGAAAAGGTGCATGGTTCGGGTTGATCGTTTCCTATGGAGAAGAACCGGCAAGAAACTCCATGGTTACTCTTTTAAAATCATTTGGTTTTACAATGTTGTTGTTACAGCATTAGTACCTACTTAAGTATGAGAGGACAGAGTAGGCCCGACAATACTGAAAAAAACTGCTTGTCTACCCTTTATCTTATGAATACGTGGTGGTATCGATTTGAAATCTATACTTAATATTATAAAGCTGAAGAGTTTGTTTGTTTGTTTGTTTGAACGAGCTAATCTCAGGGACTACTGGTTGGAATTGGAAAATTCTTTTAGTGTTGAATAGTCCATTTCTTGAGGAAGGCTATAAGCTATATAACATCACGCTACGACCAACAGGTGCTGAGCAGCGTGGGTGAAATCGCGGGGAACAGCTAGTTAAAACTATATACTCAATATAGTGGTCCCTTGGAGCTGTTAAAAAATCAACCATCCAAGTATACGCAATCAAAAGATATGGCCATTTATGTCGCAAATTTGCACGAAACCCTCGGTGCGAAAGTCCGACTGACAGACAACAAAGTGATACTACAAGGGTTTCGTTTTGAAATACAGAACCTTAAAAAACAGAGTTAGATTATAGTCTAGAATAACACAGAGGAGACTTTTATTCCGATCATCATGCGGGCTAAGCCGCCGCGCCAGATAGTAGAGTATATATAACATCAAGCTACGTCATTGAAGACCTGAGCTGCGGGTGAAACCGCTAGGCAAAGCTAGTTCTTACTTCCTTACTAATATTATAAAAGCGAAAGTGAGTTTGTTTGTTTGTTTGTTACCTCTTCACGCTTTAATGGATAAACCGATTTCGATGAATTTTGGTACAGAGATAGTTGGGAACCAGGAGACGGACATAGGCTAATAATTTTATCTAATAATTTTTTTAATATTTTTTTTTGAAAAAAATGGGATGTGAGGGAGAAAGAGGGAAGAAAAGGGAAAACTTAGCGTTGCTATTACAAATCAATAAGCCGCAAGGGGCACTGTGTTACCCCGAATTTAACTCGAGCGAAGCCGCGGGCAAAAGCTAGTTGTTTATATATTCGTACCGTGCGTCACTTCAAAACCTAATGAGAGGTTGTGTGTTATGTTTCAAGAAAAGGAAATGGCTACTTACTGTGCTCATGCACTGTGATAAGTCATTTCCTTTTGGTTCACTGTTAAAACTTGAGGGAAATATGGGTAAAGACGGTGCTATATGGTTTTCACTCGTGGCTATAATCATTAGCTTAAACTTCAAGCTATTTTGCCTATTTGGCGCAGGCGCTCCGTCAGACACATAATAATTATAGTTATTTTTTGTGTTTGAGAAATTTAAGTTTTTATTTTTTGTCTGGTCATGTGTGCATTTGCGGTATATGCCAAATAAACTTATTTTATCTCTTACTGGCTTTCGCCCGCGACTACGTCCGCGCGGCATAGTTACTTTAGGCTAACACTAACTTTAAGTCGCGTGATGATAGAAAAAAAACATCTTTCTCTTCCCTTTTCTTTTCTCTTACTCCCCTTTTTTCACACTTTTATTAGCCTACATCCGTCTCCAGGGTCCCAACTATCTCTGTACCAAAATTTATCAAAATCCGTTTAACCATTAAGGCGTGAAGACGTTACAAACAAACAAACTCACTTTCGGTTTTATAATATTAGTAAGGATTACGTGACACCTAATGTTTGCCATCATGGTGAAAGGATTAAGCAATTGACAGATGTCGACTGCACAACCTATTAACCTATACAAAACCAGTTAATGCTGATCTCTTAACTACGAATCATATATACCGTAGATGAGAAATCCGCATAAACTGGTTTTGCATAGGTTGATATGTCGCCGTGTGTACTACTTTCTGCACACCGTGCACACAGTACGTTGCTCAAGGAGGCTCTATTCATGGACCCCACATCAGCGACCGGTCTTCACAAAGCTTTTTTTCTGAATGTCATCTCGCAGTTCAACCTAGGAGGTTGTCGTCTGCTTAACCGGGCGATTCTTGTGGATGCCTTAAAAATTAAGACCTCCAGCTAGGGCAAGAAACTTACAAACTAAGGGACTACACGCTAAGGGTACCCCCTGTGGGATACGAGCCTCGGATTAGGGCGTGGCTGAGGGAGGACAGCAAATGGACAGGCTGGATCTGAGTGATATTATTTGAGGACTGATTTGAATTTACTGGCTCAGCAGTGCGGGCTGGGTCTAGCAAGGGACCCGTGGTTCACATAGCTGAATTTTGGGCCAAATATGTATATTTAATTTAGATTTGGCTCAGAAGAATACGTGACACCTAAATTAATGCCTACATAAAAGAGAAATTATTGGACGACGAGTTTGAATTTTCATCCCAAAGCTTAAGCATACGTTATTCAGGGTGGCGGGTTGTATGAAAGAGATATCGGAACCCAGGCACATAAAGGGCAAAAGAAGGAACAGGTGGGACATAGTCAGTAAAAGTCTGCCACTACTCCCCGCTCCGCTCAGAGCGGGGGAATTTACTTGATGATTTCTCATCCGAAAAAAAAGGTATAAGTATACATTATGCTGAACGAGAATTAAAGATTCTAAAATCATTAATAGTTAACCACGGTACTTTCTTTAGAGAAAAATCCTGACTAACATTCATCACTCCCATAACTTCAAGCCTGCCAGTCTGCCCACCCAGGCAGGAGAGGAGCGTAAAGCTACAGAACTCGTTAGGCGCCCGGAGTCGTCTGCCAGCCGGCGCTATAGCTCACGTAATACCGGCATTGTTCACGAGAATACTCTTTGTACCAGTTTGTAGGGGAACCACGAGTTTTAATGAAATTCCTCTTTTAGTACTGATGAGGCGATAGAGCAGAGAAACGTAGATCTTTACTGATATTATAAACGCGAAAGTGAGTTTGTTTGTTTGTTACGTCTTCACGCCTAAATGGCTCAACTGATTTTGATGAATTTTGGTACAGAGATAGATATAGAAAAAAAGATTGAGATATAAGGGAGAAAGAGGGAAGAAAAGGGAAAACTTAGCATTGCTATTACAATAAATAAGGCGCGAGGGCCAAAACTACAGATAACAGGTACCTGTAAATCAGGAAAGGGGAACTGTGTTTCCCCGAATTTTCTGTGGTACTGAGTAATACCCCTTGGTAAGGCTTGTTGTCAGACTTTCGGAAATACAACTGCTATTATTTGGCCACGAGCTCATCTTTAAACAATTTTGCAATTATTGAACTCGTCAATTGACAAAGAAAACATTCCGAAAGTCTGACAGCCTTTGTTGGCAGACTTTCGGAAATACGTTTCACCACGAGCTCCTCTAAAATTACCATGACTAAAATTAATAAAAACAATCCCATCTTCACCGAAACGATGGCCATCGTCCGGACACCCACCGTCCGGGCTGACCGACATCGGATCCGGTCGGACACCCGACAATGCACGAAACGTTATTATTACAGAACAATAAATTTTTATCTCGATCCTATTCGATTCAATGGCATGTGATCTATGGAGTATCGATGCAGTTTTTTTTTTCGATTGTGCAACCATGTTTTAAAAATAAAAGCGGTATTGTTCAATTAAATAGATAGTTTCGAACTCTTGTACAACAGAACTGTATTTTTGTATTTAGAAGTTGTTGGTGAAACTTCTTTAGACAATTTTGCAATTATTGAACTCGTCAATTGTCAAAGAAAAACATTAATTGATAGCTTTAGAATTCTTCCTAAGTTTGTTTAGGGTCGTCGTATTTATTTATTGCAAAGGCTTCTCTTTCTTATCAAAATCTAAGTTCCTTGCAATTAACGAAAAGAGTGCACCATCTTTAAAAATTCAGAAATTTGAAATCCCTATTTCGATAGGTACCGCATCTACTTGAGCCAGTGACTCTAATCTTCTCCGGGGCAATCGCGGAAGGAATTCACACGGACCAATGCGCACCATCATCGGAGGAATGGAGGCATCGCTTTGCCGCCAAAACAAAGCTCAACTGACAGTCTTTGCCCGCTCGGCTGGCTGTACGCATGCGCGAACGGCGCCATCTTCCCGTAACCATAGCAACGCGGATGTAATCAAATAAACTACTCTTTAATCGTGTTTATAAACATTGTTGTGTTCGTGAGTTTTAGTTTAAATTAATTAGAAAAACAGGTTGAAGATATTTTGCGGATTTTTAACGGTTTAATATGTAATTTTATTGTTTGTTTGTGAAGTAAAATAGGTATGTGTTACGATTATTGTGCGTATTGGTTTTATTGCGCATGGCAAGCGGTTATCGACTGTCAAATTGTCTGGCACGGGATTTTGGATTTAATTGTAAGTAATTAAGAATTATTATTGGTAATCAAGAGATAAATTGAAAAATATTTGCAATTATGTGTTTTTTTTTGTGAGTAGGTACGTGAATGAGTATTTAAATCGTTTTGTAGCTAAACGATCTAACTAATCAAGTAATTTATTTTCATGACTAAACTATAAGATAATTAAACGTTTTAGTTTCACGTTTAATTCTCAAATAAAAACAAACAAAACAAATGTGCGACGTTATCAAATTAAGTCAAAAACGACATCTTCTTTGAACAGAATATATTACACTTGTTATACGTGAGGTGATAGGTAGGGGTGTGCCTGAAAATAACACAGTAATAATTGTCGTTAGGTTTAAAACCCATGTCACGGCGTGAGCAACCGAACCCACCAAATTCCAAAAGAAAAAAACCAGAGATAACAGTTTTCCCGAACGGGGATGTGAACCCAACACTTTATGTTTAGCAGTAGCGCTCTGCGTCAACCAGACTAACACGTTAATCAACTTCTTCCATCAATAGAAGGAATTGATTGATTTTTGACAACACAGTTGGCGTACTGGCTCAGCGATCGTCTGCTGTGCTCAATCTTTATGTTGCTTTCTTAAAAAGACCATTTCAGACACTAATCTGCATAGTGCATAGTACTCATGTAAGTTGAACAAGATTTTTGTCTGGACCTTAAAAGAGACCATGACTTCTGAGTTTGTTTCGGCTGTTTCTTCTCAGAGTAGTCGAATACGAAACACCGGCCTCATCTAGTTTATTTTAAAAAGATAGTTAGTTAAAAGATAAATAGTTAAAAGATAGAAAAAACCGGCCAAGAGCGTGTCGGGACACGCTCAGTGTAGGGTTCCGTAGTTTCCCGTCCGTCACAATAAGTGTTCCCAGTTATGAGGCCAACCGAACAATTCGGTAATACCCGATCCAATGTAATAAGTACCTACAGCGCCATCTCTCGAGGAATTGGGTTACTAATTAATACAAAGACGTGCAATTTCGGTGGTAATTTTGGATTGCGTTAACCGATTTCAATAATTCTTTTTTTGTTTGAAAAAAGATACGTTCAGGATAATAAAATATGTAAACAAAGTTAAAAAAAATGCTTGCATATACGATTATACTACAAACTTATCCAGAAATTATTTTGTAAAACTTTTTGTCTTTTTTGTACAAAAACTGTTGTGTCAATCAAGTTCAAAATAATTTTCATAGAAAGTCCTTATAAAGTTCTACTTTTCAGATTATTTTCATATTTTTTAGATTTATGGTTCAAAAGTTAGAGGGGGGGGGACACATTGTTTTTTACTTTTGGAGCGATTATTTCCGAAATTATTGACATTATCAAAAAATAATCTTAGTAAACCCCTATTCATTTTTAAATACCTTTCCAACAATATATCACACGTTAGGGTTGAAATTAAAAAAAAAATCACTTCCCACTTTACTTATAGGGTGGCTACCCTAATAAAACATTTTTTTCAAATTTTTATTTTACCACTTTGTCGGCGTGATTGATATACATATTGGTACCAAATTTCAGCTTTCTAGCGCTAACGGTCACAGAGATTAAGCGAGGACGGACGGACGGACGGACGGACAGACAGACATGTCGAAACTATAAGGGTTCCTAGTTGACTACGGAACCCTAAAAACCGGCCAAGAGCGTGTCGGGCCACGCTCAGTGTAGGGTTCCGTAGTTTTGGTGGTAATTTTGGATTGCGAGAACCGATTTCAATAATTCTTTTTTAATTTGAAAAAAGATACGTTCAGGATAATAAAATGTGTAAACGAAGTTAAAAAAATGCTTGCATAAACGATTATACTACAAACTTAGTCCACAAATTATTTTGTACAACTTTTTTTTTTTTGTACAAAAACTGTTATGTCAATCAAGTTCAAAATAATTTTCATAGAAAGTCCTTATAAAGTTCTACTTTTCAGATTTTTTTCATATTTTCTAAACTTATGGTTCAAAAGTTAGAGGGGGGGGGGACACATTGTTTTTTACTTTTGGAGCGATTATTTCCGAAATTATTGACATTATCAAAAAATTATTTTAGTAAACCCCTATTAATTTTTAAATACCTTTCCAACAATATATCACACATTAGGGTTGAAATTAAAAAAAAAATCACTTCCCACTTCACATATAGGGTGGCTACCCTAATAAAACATATTATTCAAATTTTTATTTTACCACTTTGTCGGCGTGATTGATATACATATTGGTACCAAATTTCAGCTTTCTAGTGCTAACGGTTACAGAGATTAAGCGAGGACGGACGGACGGACGGACGGACGGACGGACGGACGGACAGACAGACATGGCGAAACTATAAGGGTTCCTAGTTGACTACGGAACCCTAAAAAGATAGATAGTAAAGTTTAGTTATTGTAAAAGTGTTCCGAGAACCTACAAGACTTGCATAACATAATTTATCATTGAACAAAGTCACATTGGTGCTTGCCAGGATTTGAACCCATAACCACATGCATGAGAGGTGAGTTGTGCCGTCAAAACTTAATAGGTACTCATTTAGCCGATTTTGCGGATTGCGGTAAATAACCGCAATTGTAATAAATTATCAAAATGTTAGAATGCCGTTTGCCGTTATATCACGTTATGCGGTCTAGAGTAGTTACTCTAATTAGCTTACGTAGTGTTTGAGTATAATAAGTATAATAAATAAATAAATATCTTGGGACAACTAACACACGGCAATAATAATAATATAATTTATAAAGGATGGTATTTAAACGTACTTCAATTTATTCCCATTTCCTTTACCTAATTTTGCCTGTGTTGCACCAAATTTACTGAATGAGCACCAAAATATGTTAATTAAAATTATGTCATAACGAGCATCAGGAAAAAGACAGCACTACAATAAAAAAGTGTTATATCTTTATCCATTTTCTATTAATGCAAGTCGTTACTGGCAGTAGGGGGTCGCAGTTTTAACCTAACCTAACCTACGCAATTTTTTTGCATTCCGGAAAGAATATTTGGTGCACGATCAGTATTTTTGGTGAACACAAATTTTTTTCCCATTTATAAATACATACATATTATAGATAAATCACACCCAGACACAGAACAAACAATCATGCTCATCACACAAAGTTTCATGGCCACTATAACCACTAGACCAACAGGCCCGTCATTACTACTTACGAGACAGTATCACTGTCTCGTTGGTCGAGTGGTTGCAAGCGTGACTACTGAAGCTGAGCTCCTTAGTTCGATTCCAAGGTTGTGCTAAATATTGTTGGGAATTTCTCAATAATTTATAAAGTCTCGATTTGCGTTTGTGCCCGTTTTATTGCAATTTCTCGCCGACGATCGGAAAAAAGAATCCTATATGTTATTCCAGACTATTATCTACCTCTGTGCCAAATTTTATGAAGATAAGTTCAGCCGTTTTGACGTGAAAGAGTAACAAACATCCATATGGTCCAATAAATCAGTAGCAATTTCCCACGCTAGTAAAAGTCAATTGCGTAGATTGCACTTCATCACCGTGTTTCATTTACACAATGGTCCATTGCTGCATTTGCAGTAGTCTGCAATACATATTTACTAAATTGATAGAACTCCTCAGTAATGAGGAGGGAATAACATTGAATGTTTTCTCCCGAATGCTGGGTGGTCCATTCCTGTGAATAGTGCGGTAAATGAGGAATATGTCGTGAGGAAAGTTTTGAGGGTGAATGAGGATGGGTGAGTGTGGATGGGTGAGTGTGAGTACTGGAAGGCCAAAGAAACGAAGGATGGATTGTGTGAAGATAATGTGACAAGAATAGAGGTTTCTGTAGAAATGATGAGGTACTTCAGAGTAGATACTTACTTCAGGAAGCCGGTGGCTCTTGTTTGTTTCATAGTAAACTAGCTGTGTAGTATGCGTTGCTATGCAATTTTCTACCTACCCTACCTTTTCTTTGCTATAAACGAATGCAAAACCGTGGAAATCGGTTTGTGCGTTCTGGAGTTATAGCGTCAGGAAGGAAAACCCGACTTATTTTTATATCGTAAAGATTTATTTTCCGTCTTTTTAATGTGATTTTGGAAGTCGGTTGGAAGTTTTTAGTCTAGCCTTTTTAATTGTGGTATGATTATATCTCACACAAATTCTTATGGAGTAAGTATTTATTTAGAAGAAAAAAATATGTATTAAGTATAGAAGAAAACATATTGTTGGGTTTAGGAAACATTGTAGAGGGGTCCGCCAGGGTTTCCAGGACGGAACACAAATGGCAAAAGAAGGAATATGGATGGGTTTAGTCAATTCAATTTTGTCACACGTTCACCCTCAAAATCAAAATCAAAATCAAAAGTCATTTATTCAAATTAGGCTGATAATCAGCACTTTTTGAACGTCAGATTACAAGAGACAGTCCCACAAAAACGCCCTGCCCTTCAAGGGGTCACAAAAAGCCCTTATATTAGTCTATATTTCCCTAGTATTGCTGTGGCGACAAGAATCCTTATTACAACGTCTGGAAGTTTGTAATTTGAGAATTCGGGGGTAACTTCTTAACTTGAACACTAAGGTGGGTGGTTAAGTGGAAACACGCGACATCCTTTTTGTGCCAAACCGCAGCTGCCACTTGTGCCAGTGACACTATTGACCAATAAGGAAATTGGGACTGACAGATGCGTGGTTGCTGTGGTTAAGCAGGGATGTTATGGAGCTCCGCACCCATAACCAATAGATACATAATGTTAATATATTAGACTAGCTTTTGCCCGAGCTTCACTTGCGTTAAATTCGGGGTAACACAATTCCCCTATCCTGATTTGCGGGTACCTGTTACCTGTAGTTTTTGCTCTTGCGACTTATTTATTGTTATAGCAAAACTATGTTTTCCCTTTTCTTCCCTCTTTTTCCGTCAGTTATCAGTTTCAAAAAAATTGCCTATCTCCGTCTCCAAAGTCTCAAATGTACCAAAATTTATCCAAATCGGTTGAGTCATTTAGGCGTGAAGACGTTACAAACAAAGTCACTTTTGCTTTTATAATATTAGTAAGGATTATGAAATACTTATGTTAGATTGGAGGGATATGTATAATATATAATAGACTAGCTGTGCCCCGGCATGCGTTGCAATGCAATTTTCTACTTTTCTACCCTACATACCCGGTAGGGTATGTAGGGTATAGAAAAGTAGAAAATACATAGAAGAAAAGTATAAAAAGGTAGAAGGGTAGGTAGGGTAGGTATACCCTACCTACCCTACATACCCTACATACCCTACCTACCCTACATCACGTGATTTATATATATTAAGATAATGTACTAATCAGTAGTAATTCCGCAAAAAAAGGCCTTAGGAAACCACAAATCTATCATCATATTGCTCTTCTTCATTCAGTGAAACGAATTCAAATGTTTTCAGTTAATACCGCACAGTATGTGTATTAGAAACACACATTTTATTTGTTCAGTTGCCGAACAGTTTAATAGTGTGTCGAAATATTGTGAACTGTTGGGTGTGAAGTATTTAGAACTAGCTCACGCGCGCGGGTTTGGTTGCTTTGGAGCTTCAATTCAATTCAATTATTTATTGCATCTCACATGTGTCTTAAATTATAATACAGTTTACATCAGGCACAACATTTTTTAATAAGAACAAAAGTCTAAATAATTAACGTTAAATGTAAATTAATAAATCATTATAAACATCAATCAATGTAACAGATAAATTAGTAAAAATATCTTTTGCACGCGGCTTCGCTTGCGTTAAATTCGGGGTAACACAGTTGTTTTTGCTCTTGTTTTCCCTCTTTCTCCCTCATTTACCACAACAAAAAAATTGCCTATGTCCGTCTCTAGGGTCCCAACTATCTCTGTACACCAAAATTCATCAAAATCGGTTTAACCATTAAGGCGTGCAGACGTAACAAACAAACAAACTCACTTTCACAATCGTATGCCGCGATAAAAAGTAACCTATATTTTAATCTAGGTCATAAACTACTAGCTTTTGCCCGCGGCTTCGCTCGCGTTAAATTTGGGGTAACACAGTTCCCCTTGCGCCTTATTGATTTGTAATAGCAACGCTAAGTTTTCCCTTTTCTTCCCTCTTTCTCCCTCACATCCCACTTTTTTCAAAAAAATATTAGCCTATGTCCGTCTCCTGGTTCCCAACTATCTCTGCACAGAAATTCATCAAAATCGGTTTAGCCATTAAAGCGTGAAGAGGTAACAAACAAATAAACAAACAAACAAACTCACTTTGGCTTTTATAATATTAGTAAGGATTTACATACAAAATTTCATTCTAATCCGTTAAGCCATTTGAGCATGACAAAGTAACAAACATACACACATACAAAATTTCGCATTCATTAAATTTAGTAGGAAGTGTGGGATTTGGGCAAACGAAGGTCTTTATAGTAGTTTAAATAAATAGATCTATTTGTTAGTTTTAGCATAAAATACTGTGAGTAGTATGTCAATATTCGCTATTGGCTTCTTCCGTAGTTAAAAACAATAAACTAAACTTGTTCGGTGAATTGTATACATAATATAAACTACTAGCTTTTGCCCGCGGTTTCGCTCGCATTGAATTCGGGGTCACACAGTTCCCCTTGCGCCTTATTGATTTGTAATAGCAACGCTAAGTTTTCCCTTTTCTTCCCTCTTACTCTCACACATCCTAATTTATAAAAAAAATAAGTCTATGTCCGTCTCCTGGTTCCCAACTATCCCTGTACCAAAATTCGTCAAAAATCGTTATTAAACTGTGAAGAGGTAACAAACAATAACACTTTCGCTTTTAAAATATTAGTAAGGAGTAAGGATTTCACGAGAATGTGAAATCTGAATGAATTGTAGTCTGCACTCTATTGTTTACAATTTAACGTTTTAATTACAGATAATGTAGATATTCATGTCAAACCGTTACATTGTGAATCCTACTAATATTATACATGCGAATGTTTGTGAGGATGGATGTATGGATGTTGGTTACACTTCCACATCAAAACGGCTGAACGGATCTTGATGAAATTTGGCACAGAGGTAGATTATAGTCTGGAATAACACATAGGATACTTTTTATTCGAGCATCACGCGGGTGATGCCGGGGGCGCCAACTAGTACTTAAATAAACAGAACGCACTTTACGCGTTAGTAGGTTCTGAGAAATTCCTGATGTTAAGACTCAATAATACTTTTACCAATCCGGGAATCGAACTGAGGACCTTATGCTCAGCAGCGCTTGCCATTACATCAACGAGTCAGTATTTCATGTACGTATAGGAAAATAATTAATCTGTATTGTTATCAACAGTTTTAATTATCAAAAGTACGTAATTTGGTCAATTCGATAAGCCAAGGAAACGCAAATAGCTTAGCGGTACGATATCCGACATCCGAACTCTGGGTTTCGGGTTCGATTCCAATTTTAAATTAATAATACTAATATTATAAATGCGAATGTTTGTGAGCGAAGAAGGATGGATGTATGGATGTTTGTTACTCTTTCACGTCAAAACGGCTGAATGGACCTTGGTGAAATTTGGCTCAAAGATAGATTATAGTCTGAAATAACACTTAGGCTATTTTATTTTCGATATCACGCGGGCGAAGCCGCGGGCGCCGGCTAATACAACTAAACGTACTTAAACACTTCGCAACGCAAAATTGTATTTTGTGTTTTTTTTACCAAGCACTTTATTTCAACAAACTCTGCTATACCCATATAACGTAAAGCGTGATATTAAAATAAGGACTACAAAAAAAACATATCCACATAGAATTCATTTTCAAACATCATATTGCGGACCAACTACGTCATCAATAACACACCGCGCCAATAATACTCACACACGCACCGACCTATTAATGTTTGTGTGTGTGGGAGTGACGTAGAACTCAATCCGGTATTACGGCGCGTCTCACACAGTCCCTGTGGCGCAGAGGATAGCGCGTTGGACTTCTAATCCAAAGGTCGTGGGTTCGATCCCCACCAGGGATGCGATATTTCACTGGGAGTAACATCGCACGTGAGACTCTTTTTGTATTTTTTTATGTTTTATTTATGTTTAAATATTCCTTGTGTTAATAAGTAAGTTTTTGTTTTTCAACATTCACAGATTTATTTCGTGAAAATATTTTCCCTAACAGATTTTTTTTCTTGTATTGTTATAATTATTTTTTTCTTTTTTTAAGGTTGTTTTTACTTGTGGCAAGTGCCAAATAAATATATTTTCTTTTTTCTTTATGAAAATATATTTATCCTTACTAATATTATAAAAGCGAAAGTGACTCTTCCAGCCTAAATAGCTTAACTGATTTCGATGAATTTTGGTACTGAGATAGTTGGGACTCTAGGGACGGACATAGGCTATTTTTTTTTAAAGTGAGAAATGAGGAAAGAAAAGGGAAAACTTAGCTTTGCTATTACAATAAATAAGGCGTAAAGGCAAAAATTACAGGTAGCAGGTACTTGCAAATTAGGAAAGGGGAACTGTGTTACCACGAATTTAACGCGAGCTAAACCGCGTGCAAAAGGTGGTACTTTATTTTTTCGCCTTTTATTTCCACATCAAATGATTGTTAGTTGAGTTAGTACTTTTAACTTAATCTAGTGTTAGTTAGGTTATATTTGCTCCTGGGATGTGGATCCCATAATATGGGTAAAGGCCTCACCATTCTCTTTCCAGAAATCTCTCTCTTTAACAAGGGTCATCCAGATTTGCCCTGCTTTTTGGATAATATCATCAGTCCACCGTTTAGAAGGTCTGCCGACGTTTCTTTTTCCAGGTGGCCCTTGCCAACGTGTTACTTTATGGTCTATCTATCCCGGGAGTCGGGCGCCGGGAGACGACTCTCGGCCACCGTAGATGCGGGCCTGTGGACGGTGCAGCAATGGGTAGCTCACCGTCCGTCCGTCTATTGACGACAGGCCGTGTCGACGGCGCGTTAGTGTACCACGCGGGTCTCAAAGAGATGTAAGCAAAGCAGGGGCCTGCTAGGGCCACCGCCTGCCGGGGTTGCGGGTTGTTCGAAAGAGATACCGCGGCCTCGGTCTGTCCCGGAACGTAAGGGCCAATAGAAGGAAGATGGGTAGGTTTTAGTCAGCACAAGTCTGATACTCCCCCCCCGCTCCGCCCAGAGCAGGGGAAATTATTTAATGATTTCCCATCCACAAAAAAAACGGTCCATCTATTATCTTTGAGCCTTGAGACATGGCGGGCCCAATGCCATTTTAACTTTATAGCCTGCTTTAAGGCGTCTGTAATGTTAGTTATTCGTCTGATAGTTTCTGTCCTTATTTTATGTATTTTCCTGATTTTCAGGGCATTTCTCTCCATTGCCCCCTGTTTCGTTCTTAAATATTGTTCTTTCATTTTGCGTGTGTACGCTTATGTCTAGCATCCATACAATGAACTAGGTAATAGACAAGAATTCATCACATTTTTTTTTATTATGTAAATATCGATTACGTAATTATTATAATGTTGTGGTAATTAAATTACTTTCTACACTTCTGGAGTGAACTTGTTTTTTTTCTTTTCAGTTTTTATTTAGTGTATTTTTTTGGTAACAACTCGAAAACATTCTGAAAACTTTGACAAGGATTCCGTACATACTATTTTGATTAAAAGTCGTATAAATTAGAAAATTTACAAAATTCTAAAGTACCTATTATATTGCAAAGATTAACTATAACAGAGTAGTTCGCCAGGGTTGTGGGTTGTTCGAAAGAGATGCCGCGGCCCCGGAACGTAAAGGGCAATAGAAGGAACATGGGTGGGTATTATCAGTAAAAGTCTGACACTCCTCCCCGAAAAAAAGAATAGAAAAGAAAAGGGAAAACTTAGCGTTGCTATTACAAATCAATAAGGCGCAAGGGGAACTGTGTTACCCCAAATTTAAAGCGAGCGAAGCCGCGGGCGCCAGCTCACACATATTTTTTATCCTATTATTATTCTGCTAAAGTGGCTATTAAGACCCTCAGATCTCCAGGCAACCATTTTTAACAAAACATAACAAATGGTACCTGTAATCCCCGGACGGTTTAGCAGAAATGTACCTTATCATTGTTCTTTCAATAAAAATATTGCTATATCAATTCATTCATTTCAAAGGTGTGTACATTCAATGAGAAAATATAAGTCTGAACTTATATTTTCTCAAAGAATGTACACACCTTTTGTCTAAATTCCTTATCAGATAATCGATTACTGCTGTGTTTTAATTAGTTCTACTTTGTTAAAATTAATTGTACGGCTTGAGGACCGATTTAACTGACATCGCTGTAACAGTCCCTGTGGCGCAGAGGATAGCGCGTTGGACTTCTAATCCAAAGGTCGTGGGTTCGATCCCCACCAGGGATGCGGAATATCAATGTTAATGTGACATGTGAATATTTCTGGGAATATTTTGGTAGTAATCGGGTAGAAATACTAGCAGAAACTGTTGTTGTATAATGTACTAGCTTTCGCCCGCGGCTACGCCCGCGTTAAATTTGGGGTTCACAGGGGAACACAGTTCTCTTTGCACCTTATTGATTTGTAATAGCAACGCTAAGTTTTCCCTTTTCTTCCCTCTTTCTCCTTCACATCCCACTTTTTTCAAAAAAATATAAGCCTATGTCCGTCTCGTGGTTACCTACTATCTCTTTACCAAAATTCATCTAAATCGGTTTAGCCAATTAAGCGTGAAGAGGTAACAAACAAATAAACAAACAAACAAACTCACTTTCGCTTTTATAATATTAGTAAGGATAGTCGTGGAAGAAAATAGAAAGAAAAAAAATATGATCAAACAGGTGTTAAGAAAGGTGATAAAAATCAGAAAACTCCTTTTTCTTTTTTTAGGTAACTAACTGACTTCAAAAAATGGAGGAAGTTTTCTGTTCGACTGTTTTTTTTCTTTTGTTTGTTTGTTTGGTTTAGGTTTTCTTTCATTTTTTAATGGGTGTTTGTTTGTATCAATTAGGCTCCAAACCAACGAGATCGATTTTAAAAATTTTGGAGTTTACTCCTTAAGAATCGATTTTCATATATAAGGCGCCCTAAAGTAACGAAAATGTGTCACGTTTTTGGTTTTTTCTAATTTGGCTGTGAGTGTTTTTCATTAATTTGTGAATTTACCCTTTCATATGATATTAATCTTTTTTTAGTTGAATAAACTCTTTTTGCGTATGGTTAGATACTCGTACATAAGGAGTAAACTCCAGTCGTGCGTCGGAACTGACACACACACTTTTTTTTTTCTCATCGGAAGCTACATTATCAGGATGTAACATAGGCTATACAATTTCAAGCTGCTACCCAAGGGAGCGAGGCAGAAACTTAAAACGCGGTTCTAATCCTACTTCCTACCATCTTACTAATATGTAGATGTATGGATGTTTATACCTCTTTCACGTACTCAATACTCAATACTCAATACTCAATACTTTATTGCATCCCATAATGTATACAAGGCTGGTAGGTAATTGAAGAGAAACAATTATGGACCCTGTCGGGCACAGCAAGTTAGTTTTTAGAGGAGAGGATGAAGCGCTTTTTGTTTAAAAACATAATAATATTGAAATTAAGGAGGAAAATTCTTATATTAAGATATTTAAGTAGCTAGATATTATTTATGTGCAGATTTATATTAATTTTATTTATTATTAGATATTATTCTTTTATTTATTTATTATTAATAGTTATTAATATTCTAGTTTATTATATTAGGTAATTATTTTATATATTTAATATTAAGCAGCTGTAATTTTTCATTATCTAAATAGTAAGTAATTAAAGATATTGCACGGTAGATAAGGTAAATAGATGTATTAGGTATTACTTGGTTATTTCAATTATCTTTGTTTCTCTAGGTGGAATTTA